>CM062520.1:24189060-26931060 GCA_031439585.1 Pterocarpus macrocarpus
ATGACGTGCAACACTAGGGTACCATTCGAAGTATGCGACTGACAGAAGAAAGCTCTGTACAGGGGAAAACTCAACAACTCGGCCCCTACGCTCATCCCATATCTCATAATATTGTTGATAGTGCGTAGGCTACCAATAATCAGTGCCTCTCCCGTTTGTACGATGCAACCTGTCAATGTTTAGCGACTCCTCTGGTATATGTTGCTATCCGCCAAACTGTCGAAGGACACGATCAACTTGATGCCGCTCCACGATAGCGAAGCATAATAGGGATGTCACTGACACCCAAATGTCGGATTCAGCATACACAAACTGAGGTGTCTTCACTCTCACTTCTGCATACTCATAGGGCCTCTATCGAAACTGTAATGTACATCAATTGACTGTTAGATGCCATTTTAAAAAATTACAGTCCTAAGTCAATATTTTCTTTACACAGCTTACCCCGTGAACATCGATAGCGTCAAGATCATCTCTAGCATGAAGCAGTCGTCTCTTTTCTAAATCAGACGAACATCGATATCCTCCCCACCTATTAAAAAAATTAATTAATACTCGTGTAAAATAAAAAATAAGAAATCAAATTGACCATTTTTTACAAAAATTACTTCCCAGCTAATAGAAACCTCAACGGACATCGACGATATTCTACAGGACGTAATGCTGGTATTCTATGCCATGCCCATAATTGTAGAAGAGCTAGGCACCCAGCAATGTTTTGGGTTGAGTGCTTAACACCACGGCATAATTGACGATAGAGATTCGCCAATACTGCAGAGCCCCAACTAAGCCTCCCAATCTCACCAAAGTCATGGAAAAGGAAGCCACTTCAAACTTACTCTCGCAGCTGATGCATCTGCCATCAACAACCCGCCAAGAAGCCGTAGAATAAATGTATGAGTATAGCGTGCAATTGTCTCCTCCGATGCATCAACATCCAAAGTTTGAAATTCTGAGCTCAACCAGATGAGTGTAACACCGCTTCCTTGTATTTGTGACTCATCTGGCACAACCCCAAGAACCTCTCTACAGAAGCTCTGTATATCAAGGTTCCAGTAGGTCTCCTAGTTAGTTGTGCATCTGCAAACTGGCTCACTATCAATGCATAATCCAAGCTGGAATGCAACATCCTGAAGTGTGATGGTGCACTCTCCAAAAGGCAAGTGAAACATATGTGTCTCAAGATGCCACCTCTCGACAAGCGCACTAATCAATGCGCTATCATAATCAAAGTACAGAATATTTGCCGCATGCCACAAGCCTGCTTCTGCATAAGTGGGTGTGGTACTGGCACTTGAGACTCTTGACGCTGACCTCGAAACACTCGATCAGGCTGCATGTGCAAAATCAATTTCAAAATTATATTTCAATTCAATTCAAGTTTAAATTGTCACTCAAATCCAAATTACAACATTCAAGACATATGTAATATTGATTTTAAATTCAAATTCACATTACGACTTGCATTCTAATTCACATGCGAAATATAGATTCAAATTTGAATAGCAAATTTAGATTCTCACTCAAGTTCTAATTCTAATACAATATTACATTACCAAAATTTGAAAATCAAAATTCTCACTAAACTTCAAATTCAAGATTTGAAATTCAAAATTTGAAATTGAATATTCCCGTTAAATTCGAGATTTGAATTTCAAATTTTAAATTCAAACTCATTCAAATTCAAATTCAATTTCAGAATCATATTCAAATTCTTATTATAAATTTCATTCTACCACATACAAATTCAATATTCTTACTCAACGAAAATTCGAATTTGAAATTCCAAATTCCCGCTTAATAAAAATTTGAATTTGAAATTCGCAATTCCCACTCCCGCTTAATAAAAATTTGAATTTGAAATTTTCAAAAATCAAATTTCACATCCAAACTCACATTCAAATCCAAACTCAACTTCAGAATTATATTCAAGTTCTAATTATGATTTTAATTCTGCCACATTCAAATTCAAATATAAATCCAAATCTAAATCTAAGTTCATAAATCTACGAATCTAAGTTTAACTACAAATCTAAATCCAAATTATATTATACCTAATTTAATTTAACAATAAATTACCTGTATATTCAGTTGTCTAGCAATATGATTAGGGTAATCCAAACGGCGTAAGTCATACTCCATATCTCTAGATTTGCAACACAAATAAAATAATAAGAATAACTAATTCATAAAAATTATGTACAATTTTTAAGTATAAAGTTTACCTTTTTTCTTCTTCTTCTTCTTTTTCTTCTTCTTCTTCTTCTTCGTCCCACGCTCCTTTCTCTCCTCTTTCTTTCTGCCTCTCTCTCTCTAAAATGGCCTTTCCCTTTCTAACATGGTCAAATGTATAAAAATCGGCCTACTTAAGCAGTTTTTGTAGCAAAATGTTTGAATGGAAATCGGCCTAGCTAGGCGGATTTTTGAAAAGCACATAAATTGGCCTACCTGGGCCGATTTATATACATTGAAGGCCGATTTCTCAAACAAATTTTCTCCCTCGAATTTTCGTAATTAATCTCAATTAATCATAATTTCAAAAATAAAAAAATTAATTTATTTATGTAAAAAAACCTGATTTGTGTCTACATATCCCTATCTTTCTCCCAAGTCAACCATGGTCCAACTCTTCACTTCTTCATTTTCAAAAAATTGAGTAATGGTTTATCTGTGACTGGTATCAACTTCACAATCCAACCAATTGGCCAAGAGAAAGCAGCAAGAACAATGCAAATAGCCCATTGCCCCCAATTTAGCCTCTCTGTATCAGCAAACTTCTTGAGAAACTCAATCATCACAACCTGAAGGACTATTGTGACACTAATAATCCCCAAGAACAACCTGCTCCTGTGTATGCCTGTGAAAACATTCCTCTTCTCCAGCTTCCTTGCATTGAACTCATTGAACACTTGGCAAAGAACAAATGTGTTGAAAATCAATGTGTCATTCACCCCTGATGTCACACCAAGGATAGACTCGCCTTTGAATTGAAGGGTCAGCAAAACTGCCATCTGGTACACAGCTTGGGCTAATAGATTCCTCCACATGATGTTAGTGATAAGAGGTTTGGTTCTGCCAATTGGTGGTTTGTCCATCAACTCCATGGTAGGCTTCTCTGTTGCAAGAGCCAAAGTACCCAATGTGTCCATGATCAAGTTCACCTAGTGCCTTCTTTGATTTTCACTTTGTATAGTTCTTTGCAAAATGAAGATGTTTAGCATGTAAATATGGAGGGATATGAGGGATGGTAGAAACTTCAAACAGCTTGGAGTGCAGATTGCAGAGCAGTTTATGGGAGATGGCCCGATTGTGAGTTTTGCAACCTATTTTTTTAAGCAAGTTATTGTGGCAAGGCAAAGTAGGTTGATCCGCGAGTCATTCATTTTTCTTTAAAAAAAATTGTGTCTTATTTGATTGCAACTTGCAAGTGTCGTAACCCACAAATTGGCCGGTCAATCCACAACTTATTTTTTGTTTTGTTAAATTAGTCTGTTAGTTTCTAATTTTTTTGAGAAAATTTAAATAGGTTTTTATACTATAAAAGTTTGTAATTGACTCCTTGAATTTTCAAAATCTTTGTAAATTCTTAGGTACAAATATTTATTAAAAATCTATTAATAAAACAAAATATTCTTAGATACTAACTCAACAAGTATGTAATATACAGAATAACATTTTAGAATATTTCATTTTTATTCAAAATTTTTTTATAGATGTTTGTGCTTAGGGATTCAATTACATATATTTTATAAATTTAGGGAGTTGCTTATAAATTTTTAAATTATAATGACCTAATTGAATTTTTTTAAAAAATTGAGGGAGTAGCATATTTATTTAAGCCTTTTATTTTTGACTCATTAATCTACCAAACTGTCATCCCACCAAAAAGAAGGGTTGGTTAACAACTTTAGCACATTTAACACATTTAATTTTATAAACAAGTCAACCTGCCCCATTTTAAAACCAACTCACGACAAGACGGGGCAAGTTTACAATTTTGTCATCTCTGCGAAAAAAAAAATCAGAATAGTTAGTTTTGAGAAACAGAAATACTTAAATAATTAAAAATAATTATATAAAATTCATTTAGAAAAAGTTATTATTAAATTTTACTTAATAAGAAGAAAACACAAATTCATAATAAATATTATTTATAATGGTTATTTATTTTCAATGAGTGGTTAACAGTTATAAAAAAAAATTATATATTAAATATATATAAATTTAGAAAAAAAAAGTTGTGAATGGTTATTGCTTTTTTAGTGGCTATTTGTCTCCTTGGAGTGGCTTAAAATTATAAATGAAAGTCTACACAAAACTCATGAAATTTAGGATAAATTTACGAATGACTATTATATCTTTTACGTGATTATTTGCTCTCAAGTTAATGAAAAAAAAATTATAAATAAAATTCTATAATAAATTCAGGAATTTCGAATAAGTCTAGGTAGAGATTATTACTTGTTATTGAGTGGTTTGTAATGATACATGAGGTAATGCATAAAATTATTAACTTTTTTAACTTATAATTTATTTCAATCAAGTGGTTAACAATTTTAATTATATGAACTTTTTTATTTTATTACTAAAGGGTTTGTAAATAACTATTGATTTGTATTGAGGGGTGGTTAGTTTTGAGTGAGTGCCTAATAGAAATAAATTACTTTTTTTTTAGTTGAGATACATGAATTTATTAAAAAAAAATGTTTGCAAAAGAATATTATTTTATAATGTATGGTTATTTAGTTACCGTTGATTGGTTGTTATAACTTTTATTATTAAAGACACTTTAGTCTATTATGTAAAATATTGTGACCCTTCTCTCTAAATACATTTTATATGTAATCATTCTTAATAATTTAAACATATGATATCCCTTAAATTAAATATTTCTTCTTATCTTTCCGCCATATATCCTATTATATTTGATGGTATTTAACTTTGTGTGTTAACTTGAAGAAATGCTTAAATGAATTGCTTTATCAACGATAATTATTATAATTAAATATAATTGATATCTATATGTTGTTAACTCATTAGATAAAATGTCAAAATAAAAATAAATGACAATGTGAAAAAAAGGTATCTTAAAATTACATTTAATCTAAAATAATAGCTCTGCTGGGATAGTTGTATGTAGTGAAGTCGTAAGAGCACGAGTCGCTAATAAATAATAAAGTAATAAGTAGGAGGGACAAAAAAAAAATCAATTTAAATAGATATCCGTAAAAATTACTGTAATGGAATTGAGTATGATAATAGAATAAATAAGTCGAATATTATTTTCATATACTTATGTGATTATCAAATTATGATAATTTTAATTTTCCAGACCAAAAAAGATAATAAAAAGATCATCAAACTATGTATCATCGTTGTTAACATACATTTATCAGTGACTTGAGACATGAATAATAAGTTGTCATTTTTTTTTTATAGTTATAATAAACAACAGATTGATTTGAGATAATTTTATCACTAAAGTGGATTCTAGCTCTGTGGAAGAACTTGATTCTAGTTGGTGTCACTTGCCGTCGGTTTTTGTTTTATCTTTAAAAAAAAGTGATTATGAAATATAAATTTTATATATAATAAAAAAAGTTAAAAATTGATTTTTTTTTTTCGAAATTACTCTTTTTAGTTTATACAAAAAAATTGAAAATAGATTTTTTTTTTAAATTTGATTATATTTAAAAATTTATCCATATATATAAAAACTAATTTTTTTAACAAAAAAAAGTAATTTTTTTGCTAAAAAAAACATAAACAAACACACCCATAATCTACTTGTGCTTATCAATTATCACACATTGAGCTACTTATTTTTACCAAATTATCATTTGAATAACTATAATCTTACGAAATAATTATCTGTCTTATCTCTGAAAATGTAATTAATGACAAATTAACCTTTTACATCAAAATAATCAAATTATGCTTACTCTGTTCCAATTTATTCAATGAAGTGAGATAAAAAAAAAATCAATTAAGTCTTTTTATAACGATATAATCGACCTCTAAAATATAATAATAGTATTTTAATCTGGCTTGGATTATTATTATATAGATTATATTATTAAAATATTTTCAACGTGATTATTCTGAATAAAACTGATGTAATTCAAATGTAAATTTGATTAAAGAATAGATGAATACATATTTTTATTTCAGAAAAATAATGAATAAATGTAAAATACCAATATAGAATGCACTATCCAAAAAAAAAAAAAATACAAATAAAGAATGATTCAATATCTACATGATGATGATTGATTTGTGTCTCCAAATCCCCATCTTCTTCCCAAGTCAACCATGGTCCAACTCTTCACTTCTTCTTCATTTTCAAAAAATTGAGCAATGGTTTATCTGGGACTGGTATCAACTTCACAATCCAACCAATTGGCCAAGAGAAAGCAGCAAGAACAATGCAAATAGCCCATTGCCCCCAATTTAGCCTCTCTGTATCAGCAAACTTCTTGAGAAACTCAACCATCACAACCTGAAGGACTACTGTCACACCAATAATCCCCAAGAACAACTTGCTCCTGTGTATGCCTTTGAAAACATTCCTCTTCTCCAGCTTCCTTGCATTGAACTCATTGAACACTTGGCAAAGAACAAATGTGTTGAAAATCAATGTGTCATTCACCCCTGATGTCACACCAAAGATAGACTCACCTTTGAATTGAAGGGTCAGCAAAACTGCTAGCTGGTACACAGCTTGGGCTAATAGATTCCTCCACATGATGTTGGTGATAAGGGGTTTGGTTCTGCCAACTGGTGGTTTGTCCATCAACTCCATGGTAGGCTTCTCTGTTGCAAGAGCCAAAGCACCCAATGTGTCCATGATCAAGTTCACCCATAATAGTTGCACTGCTGTGAGTGGCACTTCCCCTGCCGACACTGCTGCCACAAAGTTGATTGCAAGTGCTGCAACATTCACTGTCAATTGAAATTGGATGAACTTCTGGATGTTGTTGTAAACACATCTTCCCCACCTCAAGACTGTGACTACAGATGCAAAATTGTCATCCAATATGACAATATCTGAGCTCTCCTTGGCCACTTCAGTGCCTTGAATCCCCATAGAAAGTCCAATGTCAGCTTCCTTGAGTGCTGGTGCATCATTTGTGCCATCCCCAGTGACAGCAACTACATGGCCCTTCTGTTTGAGGCACTGAACCATTAGAAGCTTGTCGAATGGAGAGGATCTTGCCATCACACAGATTTTGTCCACTTTCTCCAATCTTTCTTCATGCGTGTAGTTGCGAAATTCCTCTCCTTCCACCACTGCCACATTCAGTTGCTACAGCTTTTGCTGTGAAAACATTGTCACCTGTGATCATTTTGACATTTACTCCGGCTTGTTGGCAATCTTCCACAGCTTTCTTCGCCCCCGGACGGCATGGATCTTTAATTCCCACAAGTCCTAACAATGTTAGACCATTATCTTTTACCATAGTGTTGCCTTCTCCATCTTCAAGCTCTTCTTCTGAAACTTCCCCATGAGCAAAAGCAATACAACGAAGACTAGTAGCTGCCATACCTTGAATAATGTGCTCAAATTTCAGCATACTATCACTTTCAAGATCTTTCACAATGCCAGAAGCATCATAGTATCTTGAACACATTTTCAGCACCATCTCAGCAGCTCCTTTCCAGTGTGCATTAACTGTGTTGTCTGCATTTCTTCTCAACAAAACCCCACTCCTTTTCTTCTTTGAGTTGAAGGTCTCAACCTGAAGGATGGTGCAGCTTTTTGTCAAGTGCTCCATCTCCATGTCCAATTCCAACACTGCCCAAGAGAGGATTGCTTTTTCTGTGGGGCTACCTGAAAACTCAAAATCAGAACCTGATTTGGACTTGTGCACGCTGCCAGTTGTGTTGAGAGCCACTCCTTCTTGAATCAATTGAAGAACAGATGGAGCAACTGATGAGTAGGCATGCTCCAACACAGGTTCTAGGCCTAACCAAAACTTGGTCACTTTCATCTCGTTGAGTGTGATTGTGCCTGTCTTGTCAGTACAAATAGTGGTGGCAGAACCCATGGTCTCACATGCTGAGAGCTTCCGCACCATTGCTTGATCAACCATCATTTTCTTCATTGAATAAGCCAGAGTCAGCGTCACTGCTAGTGGCAGACCTTCCGGTATTGCAACAACGACAATGGTGACAGCATCAGAAACAATTCCCACAACGGCATTCATTACATCACCAAACTTGGTCTTGCTTCCATCGAACTCTCTGACCCCATTCTCATCCTCTGTGTTCCCTGTGAAGTAACGGATGAGCAAAACAACAAGGACAAGAAAAGCCACGGCCAAACCAACCTTCCCAATGGATGATGTGAGCTTGTTAAGCCGTGCTTGCAAAGGGGTTTGCTCGTCAATATCGCGGCTAATCGAACTCATCATTTGTCCCCATATGGTGTTCATGCCGACCGACGTAACAAGCATCTTGGCATACCCATCAACCACCTTTGTGCCAGAGAACAAGAATGGATGGTGGTTCCTGTTAACCTCAACATGATCGCTCTCCCCTGTCATGCTTGACTCATCCACTCTCAGTGAATGTCCATCTATGAATAACCCATCTGCAGGGACTTGATCACCAATCTTCAAGCAAACCACATCACCAACAATGATCTCAAAGATTGAGATATGTTGGCGCCTCCCGCTTCTCACCACGTCAATTTGTATATCATTGCTCACTTGAGATAACTTGTCAAATTGTCTGCTCTGCCTATAGTTGCTTAAAGAAGATATAGAAATGACAATGAATACGGCTAAAAAAATGCTTCCACCATCATACCAACCTTCTTTGAGGCCATGCTCTTTAATGCCGAAGCCTAGAGAAAGTGCTGCACAAGCCAAAAGGATGAGAATGGTGACATCCTTGAAGGCTTCTACAACGAAATGAAAGAAGCCATTGGAAGGGGGTTTGTGGTAAGTGTTGGAACCAAACATTTGATGTCGGCGTGCAACGTCTTCAGCATCATCACCTTTGATGCCATACTCAATGTCGGTTTCGAGTGCTGCGGCCACCCCTTCGACGCCACCGTGTTTCTTAAGGCTCTCGAGGTTTTTTTCTTTGACAATCTCGGTGAGACAAGTTTGATCAATGGTAAAGGGTTGTTGTGGATCTAAATCAACCACGGTGAAAGATGGAGAAGGTTGCGTTTTTGGTTTCCTTTTGTTGGTTTTGTTGAGAGTGAAGTGTGACACGAGGGCTCGAGAACAATAGATGGTCACGAAGGCAGAGTGCCACCTTTTATTGGATGCACTAACATTGGTGTTTGGCGCATTGAGTAGTGCCTCAACGCGCTCCAAGTTTGTGAGCAAGCTCATGGGCATGGTTTCAAGAAAAAAGTTAACGAGTTTCAGATAATGCAATTCAGACACGAGAAGTAAATCGAACAAACCGTATGTAGAAAGCAAGGAGTTGATGGAAGAATGAAACTATTTCTTACAATTTACAACAAGTCGTTCTGGAACGAAGATCGAGCGACAGTGGCCACTGTCAGTACATACGTCAAACTGATGTAAGGTAAATATTTCTAAAATATTGGATCATAAACACTTTGCTATTTGCCTATGGCATCATTGCAATAGGCATTATATATATATCAGGAGACATAGGAATAAAAAGTATATTACGCGTTTACGTTTCATGTGAGTTCTTTCGTGGGGCATACGTTTAGTCAACTTTATTCATTGTAAAATGAAAGATATATTTCGGCTTTGATTTGGTGCATATGAATCCAAGAGGATGGAAATCAGAATTTGGCTCTTGTTTAGTTGCAGCTTTCGTTGAAGGCAGCAATATGCAGGACATTACGAGGGAGGTCGTGTGTGCTTTCTGTGTCTGACGCCAAAGTCAGCAAAGATTCCGAATAGGCCAAAAGTCGACTTGCGCGTTTTTTCTTAACCAACTAATTAATTCTGAATTTGATAAGTTGTCTCTTCACCATTAAGTGAAGAAAAAGGAATGAATTAAGTAAGACGAGTAATGTAACTGAAGCTTTATTGTGATCTTTACATCAATATATATGTACTCAGGGTTTGTGTTTAACGAAGAATTCATCTATGACTGAACTTGTAATACAAATATTAGAAAGAAAGATTTCACCCTAAACCCTGAATTCATTTAACTATAGCAATTAAACAATCTGAAGCTAATTAATTCGTCCACGACTTATGTTTAAAAGTTGGGAACTTATCTTTATGGCAAAAGAAGAATATAATTTTGTTGCTACTGCGGCATTTCAATCGAAAAGATATAAGACCCATAGATCCCTCGCGTGCGTGGTAAACACGAAGAATGCTATAATAATCTGATGATTGTGACTTTAAACGGGCAGATCTTTATTTGAGAACTTACGTACCTGTCCCTATCAGCACAATTAGCACACAAAGATCTAGAAATGGATAAGAGAGTTATGTAAGTCCCTCGCCATTTTATTGTCATTACTCTAAAGTCTCAAAGCTTAATTTTGATAGACTCACATGTAAGCTTCAAGGTCGTTTATAGCATGTAATAAAATGTCACATACTTTCTTCCTACTATTATTATTATTATTATTATTATTTTGACGTGATACTTTCTTCTTATTTTTGTCCTGAAAATATCCCGAAAACGTTACACATGTTTAATGAGGGGTATTTATCGGATACTCTAGGAATCCAAAATTTCAAAATAAATTAATGAAAAAAGTTTGAATTGGTTTAGATAACCGGATCACTTCAAACTAAACTAATTATTATTGATTATATTCTTGAAACTAAATTCAGTCACCAATTATTTTTCTAAAAATTAATTTTTAAGGTTTCAAAAATTTGTACTTTGCCTTTAGTAATTAAATCACTCTTATTTTATTTTTTTTGCATTTATTTATGACATTTACTTACTCATGATATTATAAATCAGATTACAATCAACTTTTGCATTATTAATAATCGTCATAAGAATAAAACCATACGAAAAGTTATATACATTTATATTTTTTAACTTTAACATAATGACTTGAATCAAACAAACTCAACTTTAATCGAATTTGTTTAGTTTAATTTGTTGAAAAAATTTTCAGAGTAAAACCAAATTAATTTTATTAAATTTAATTTGTCCAAAAAAAAAATTTCTCCTCAAATTCAGACTAAATCAATCCAATCCACAAAGTAAGAAATTATATCCGTACACATTCGCCGCTCCGTCTAAGCATGGTTGAAAATGAAATGTTTGACCTATCCAATGTGAGGATGCGACGCGGCGCGATTACGATGCTCTGAAAATCGCGTTGGATCATGTACTGATTAAAGTGGATAATGTTTAGTGCAGCACTTTGAAAGTTAATAATATATAAAAATCCGTGGCATTAATTGATGAAATCAATTTATTGATACCTTGTAATGATGTTATTTGAAGGGAGATCTTTCATCCTTTTTCCAGCTTTACGATCCGCGGCACAAGGTGTTTAGGGCCCTTTGTAATTATAACGCATTAAATAGTATTATGATATATTGTAATAATATATTAATTTTAAAAAAATTTAAAAATATAATTAGATATATTTTAAAAATTAATTTTTATATATTAATAATATAAAATTATATTGATAATATAAAATAATATTAATATAAAATTACATAGAATTTTTTTTAATTTTTAAAAATTAATTTTTATATATTGATAGTATAAAATTCTACTGAATTTTACATTATCAATATAAAATTATATTGATAGAGTAAAATTACATTAATAGAATTTTTTTGATTTTTAGAAATTAATTTTCATATACTGATAGTGTAAAATTATATTGACAGTATAAAATAATTTTACATAATCAATATAAAATTATATTGACAAAATAAAATTACATTAATAAAATTTTTTTGATTATACTGATAATATAAAATTATTTTATACTATCAGTATAATTTAATATATTTAAAAATTAATTTCTAAAATATATTTATGTTCAGGAACTCAATTACAAATATTTTATAAATTCAAGGAGTTGATTACAAGCTTTTTTATAGATACCTAATTGAATTTTTTCAAAAAATTGAGGGACTAGCATATTTATTTAATCCTTTTATTTTGGACTCATTAATCTACCAAACTGTCCCATCACAAAGCAGGGTTGGTTAACAACTTTAGGACATTTAACACATTTAATTTTATGAAACAAGTCAACTTGTCTATTTTTAGGTTGTGTTTGTTTGGAATTGTTTTTTGTTAAAAATTTATTTTTTTTCATAAAAAAAAATACTCTTTATATATTTGGATAATTTTTTAAAAATAATTAGAATTTTAAAAGAATCCATTTTCATCTTCTTCTTTTTTTGTAAAAAGCTGAAAAAAAGTAATTTCTGATAAAAAAATCAATTTTTTATTTTTTAAATTATATATAAAATTTAAATTTAAAAATAACTTTACTTAAAAGTTAAAACAAATGTACCCTTAAACTAACTCACAATGATACGGGGCAAGTTTACATGTTTGTCATCTCTAGTGAAAAAAAAATAATCAGAAGAGTTAGTTTTGAGAAACAGAAATACTTAAATAATTAAAAATGATTATTTAAATTTCATTTAGAAAAAGGTATTATTAAATTTTACTTAATAAAAAAACACAAATTCATAAATAAATATTTTTTATTAATGAGTGGCTAACAGTTATAAATAAATTTATATATTAAATATATAAATTGAGTAAAAAAAAGTTTGTGAATGGTTATTGCCTTTTTAGTGGCTATTTGTCTCCGTGGAGTGGCTTAAAATTATAAATGAAAGTCTACATAAAACTGATGAAATTTAGGATAAGTTTATGAATGACTATTATATTTTTTACGTGATTATTTGCTCTCAAGTTAATAAAAAACAATTATTCGAATAAGTCTATGTAGTGATTATTACTTGTTATTGAGTGGTTTGTAATGATACATGAGGTAATGCATAAAATTATTATTTTTTGTAACTTATAATTTATTTCAATCAAGTGGCTAACAATTTTAATTATATGAACTTTTTTATTTTATTAATAAAATGTTTGTAAATAACTATTGATTTTTATTGAGTGGTGGTTAGTTTTTAGTGAGTGGCTAATAGAAATGAATTACTTTTTTTCTTTTTGTAGTTAAGATATATGAATTTATTAAAAAGTTTGCAAAAGACTATTATTTTATAATGTACGGTTATTTAATTACCGTTGAGTGGTTGTTATAACTTTTATTATTAAAGATATTTTAGTCTATTATGTAAAATATTGTGACCCTTCTCTCTAAATACATTTTATATGCAATCATTCTTAATTATTTAAATATATGATATCCCTTAAATTAAATATTTCTTCTTTGCTTTCCGTCATATATCCTATTATATTTGATGGTATTTAATTTTGTGTGTTAACTTGAAGAAATGCTTATGTGAATTGCTTTATCAATGATAATTATTATAATTATATATGATTGATATCTATGTGTTGTTAACTCATTAGATAAAATGTCAAAATAAAAATAAATGACAATGTGAAAAAAAAAAAGCATATTAGAATTACATTTAATCTAAAATAATAGCTCTACTGGAATAGTTGTATGTAGTGGAGTTATAAGGGCACAAGTCGTTAATAAATAATAAAGTAATAAGTAAGAATGACAAAAAAATCTATTTAAATATATATATATATATATATATTATCCGTAACGGGATCGAGTATAGAGATAGAACTAATAAGTCGAATATCATACTCATATATGTAAGGTGATTATCAAACTATGATAATTTTAATTTTTCAGACCAAAAAAGATAAAAAGGTCATCAAACCATATATCTTTGTTGTTAACATACATTTATCCATGACTTGAATAAGTTGTCATTTTTTTATTGTTATAATGGATAACAGGTTGATTTGAGATAATTTTATCACTAAAGTGGATTCTAGCCCTATGGAAGAACTTTATTCTAGTAGGTTTCACTTGCCGTCGGTGTGATAGTTTTCTACTGGTGCTTATCAGTTATCACACATTGAGCTACTTATTTTTTCCAAATTATCATTTGAATAACTATAATCTTACGAAATAATTATCTGTCTTATCTCTGAAAATGTAATTAATGACAAATTAACCTTTTGCATCAAAATAATCAAATTATGCTTACTCCGTTCCAATTTATTCAATGAAGTGAGATTAAAAAAATCTATTAAGTCTTTTTATAACGATATAATCAACCTCTAAAATATAATAATAGTATTTTAATCTAGCTTGGATTATTATTATATAGATTATATTATTAAAATATTTTCAACGTGATTTTTCTTATAGTAAAATAAGAATAAGAAGTGATTATTCTGAATAAAAATGATGTAATTCAAATGTAAATTTGATTAAAGAATAGATGAATACATATTTTTATTTCAGAAAAATAACGAATAAATGTAAAATACAAATATAGAATGCACTATCAAAAAAAAAAAAAAAAATACAAATAAAGAATGATTCAATATCTACATGATGATGATTGATTTGTGTCTACACACCCCCATCTTCTTTCCAAGTCAACCATGGTCCAACTCTTCACTTCTTCATTTTCAAAAAATCGAGCAATGGTTTATCTGGGACTGATATCAACTTCACAATCCAGCCAATTGGCCAAGAGAAAGCAGCAAGAACAATGCAAATAGCCCATTGCCCCCAATTTAGCCTCTCTGTATCAGCAAACTTCTTGAGAAACTCAACCATCACAACCTGAAGGACTATTGTCACACCAATAATCCCCAAAAACAACTTGCTCCTGTGTATGCCCTTGAAAACATTCCTCTTCTCCAGCTTCCTTGCATTGAACTCATTGAACACTTGGCAAAGCACAAATGTGTTGAAAATCAATGTGTCATTCACCCCTGATGTCACACCAAATATAGACTCACCTTTGAATTGAAGGGTCAGCAAAACTGCTATCTGGTACACAGCTTGGGCTAATAGATTCCTCCACATGATGTTAGTGATAAGAGGTTTGGTTCTGCCAACTGGTGGCTTGTCCATCAACTCCATGGTAGGCTTCTCTGTTGCAAGAGCCAAAGCACCCAATGTGTCCATGATCAAGTTCACCCATAATAGTTGCACTGCTGTGAGCGGCACTTCCCCTGCTGACACTGCTGCCACAAAGTTGATTGCAAGTGCTGCAACATTCACTGTCAATTGAAATTGGATGAACTTCTGGATGTTGTTGTAAACACATCTTCCCCACCTCAAGACTGTGACTACAGATGCAAAATTGTCATCCAATATGACAATATCTGAGCTCTCCTTGGCCACTTCAGTGCCTTGAATCCCCATAGAAAGTCCAATGTCAGCTTCCTTGAGTGCTGGTGCATCATTTGTGCCATCCCCAGTGACAGCAACTACATGGCCCTTCTGTTTGAGGCACTGAACCATTAGAAGCTTGTCGAATGGAGAGGATCTTGCCATCACACAGATTTTGTCCACTTTCTCCAATCTTTCTTCATGCGTGTAGTTGCGAAATTCCTCTCCTTCCACCACTGCCCCATCGGTGTCCTGATTAGACCTAAGTATGCCACATTCAGTTGCTATAGCTTGTGCTGTGAAAACATTGTCACCTGTGATCATTTTGACATTTACTCCGGCTTGTTGGCAATCTTCCACAGCTTTCTTCACCCGCGGACGGCATGGATCTTTAATTCCCACAAGTCCTAACAATGTTAGACCATTATCTTTTACCATAGTGTTGCCTTCTCCATCTTCAAGCTCTTCTTCTGAAACTTCCACATGAGCAAAAGCAATACAACGAAGACTAGTAGCTGCCATACCTTGAATAATGTGCTCAAATTTCAGCATACTATCACTGTCAAGATCTTTCACAATGCCAGAAGCATCATAGTATCTTGAACACATTTTCAGCACCATCTCAGCAGCTCCTTTCCAGTGTGCATTAACTGTGTTGTCTGCATTTCTTCTCAACAAAACCCCACTCCTTTTCTTCTTTGAGTTGAAGGTCTCAACCTGAAGGATGGTGCAGCTTTTTGTCAAGCGCTCCACCTCCATGTCCAATTCCAACACAGCCCAAGAGAGGATTGCTTTTTCTGTGGGGCTACCTGAAAACTCAAGATCAGAAGCTGATTTGGACTTGTGCACGCTACCAGTTGTGTTGAGAGCCACTCCTTCTTGAATCAATTGAAGAACAGATGGAGCAACTGATGAGTAGGCATGCTCCAACACAGGTTCTAGGCCTAACCAAAACTTGGTCACTTTCATCTGGTTGAGTGTGAGTGTGCCTGTCTTGTCAGTACAAATAGTGGTGGCAGAACCCATGGTCTCACATGCTGAGAGCTTCCGCACCATTGCTTGATCAACCATCATTTTCTTCATTGAATAAGCCAGAGTCAGCGTCACTGCTAGTGGCAGACCTTCCGGTATTGCAACAACAACAATGGTGACAGCATCAGAAACGATTCCCACAACGGCATTCATTACATCACCAAACTTGGTCTTGCTTCCATTGAACTCTCTGACCCCATTCTCATCCTTTGTGTTCCCTGTGAAGTAACGGATGAGCAAAACAACAAGGACAAGAAAAGCCACGGCCAAACCAACCTTCCCAATGGATGATGTGAGCTTGTTAAGCCGTGCTTGCAAAGGGGTTTGCTCGTCAATATCGCGGCTAATCGAACTCATCATTTGTCCCCATATGGTGTTCATGCCGACCGACGTAACAAGCATCTTGGCATACCCATCAACCACCTTTGTGCCAGAGAACAAGAATGGATGGTGGTTCCTGTTAACCTCAACATGATCGCTCTCCCCTGTCATGCTTGACTCATCCACTCTCAGTGAATGTCCATCTATGAATAACCCATCTGCAGGGACTTGATCACCAATCTTCAAGCAAACCACATCACCAACAATGATCTCAAAGATTGAGATATGTTGGCGCCTCCCGCTTCTCACCACGTCAATTTGTATATCATTGCTCACTTGAGATAACTTGTCAAATTGTCTGCTCTGCCTATAGTTGCTTAAAGAAGACATAGAAATGACAATGAATACGGCTAAAAAAATGCTTCCACCATCATACCAACCTTCTTTGAGGCCATGCTCTTTAATGCCGAAGCCTAGAGAAAGTGCTGCACAAGCCAAAAGGATGAGAATGGTGACATCCTTGAAGGCTTCTACAACGAAATGAAAGAAGCCATTGGAAGGGGGTTTGTGGTAAGTGTTGGAACCAAACATTTGATGTCGGCGTGCAACGTCTTCAGCATCATCACCTTTGATGCCATACTCAATGTCGGTTTCGAGTGCTGCGGCCACCCCTTCGACGCCACCATGTTTCTTAAGGCTCTCGAGGTTTTTTTCTTTGACAATCTCGGTGAGACAAGTTTGATCAATGGTAAAGGGTTGTTGTGGATCTAAATCAACCACGGTGAAAGATGGAGAGGGTTGGGTTTTTGGTTTCCTTTTGTTGGTTTTGTTGAGAGTGAAGTGTGACACGAGGGCTCGAGAACAATAGATGGTCACGAAGGCAGAGTGCCACCTTTTATTGGATGCACTAACATTGGTGTTTGGCGCATTGAGTAGTGCCTCAACGCGCTCCAAGTTCGTGAGCAAGCTCATGGGCATGGTTTCAACAATAAAGTAACAAACTACAGTCAATGAAATTCAAAAAGAAGATAAGCAAAATAAACAAACTGTATGCAGAAGGCTGGGAATTGAAACGCTGAAACTATCTCTTACGTCAAATTGATTTTGTTTTGGAACGAAGATTGAGCTGCAATGGCCAGTGCTACGCACGTCAAGTTGGCGTAATGTAAATACCTCCAGATATTGGATCGTAGACACTTTGGGATTTGCTTATGTCATTTGTGACAAACAAACCATATATATATATATATAGGCATATTACGCGTCGAGATTTCTTCAATGTGAATATTGTTTAGCATTCCTTTCTCTCATGAGTCATGAGTTGAGATATTTAAATGAGAAAAAGATCTTTTTTTAGAAAGTTATATCATATGAGTTTCCAGCTTTTAGGTACGTAGGAATAAAGGAGGATGGAGATATCACTTTGTTGATTGCTTTGCAGCTTCTTGGAAAGTTGAAGGCAACAGGAGAATACGAGGAGCAGGAGGAAGTGTGTTTTCCGAGCGTTTGGCCATAGTCAACAAAGTTTGGCAAAGAGCAGACTCACGCGTTCTTCCCTTTACACACGAGACACAACAATAAAAAAGGGTGATCCCCTGCTGTACTTACCATTCAACATCACATTTATTACACCAAAAATGCTTTGGAACAAGAATTAGGCTGAATATCTTTCAGGTTTTTCAAAGAATAATTTTAAAATTTAAATTTTTTATATAACTAAAAAATTTTAAAATTTTTTTTTTTATTTTTATAAAAAAATTGAAAATAAGTTTTTTTGATATTTTAATTATTTTTATAAAAATATCTAAATATAATTAATAAAAAATATCTTTTTATAAAAAAATAAACGCACCCTTAATAATAATCACAAAACTGAATTATTAAATTATGAATGGAACATAATATAATTTTTTTTTTCCTCTTGCTCGGATAATCTCTAAAAATTTCTCATTGTGAATCGTAAATTGTCTCTTAATTAATAAATATTGAAAAAGAAATGAATCAAATCGGATAAACAATGTGGCTAAGGCTTTACTGTGATCTATCTATATATCAATATCCAGGTTTGTGTTTAACGAAGTACTTATCAATGACTGAATTTGTTGTAAAACAAATAGTAGGAAGACTCCACCTTAAACACCTGAATTCATCTGAGTTTTAACTATAGCAATCTGAAGCCAATGATTGCGTCGAAGACTTACGTTTAAAATTCGGCAACTTTTCTTTATGGCAAAAGAAGAATATAGTTTTGCTGTGCTGCGATATTTCTTAGAAAGAAAGAAAGAAAGCAGGAAGGAAGGGCCAAAAAAAAAAATCCTGTATATCCCGTATTATGCAAATGTGGCAAGATATTTTTAGAATTGATAGGGTATAACTTAATCTAAAAAGGTTATTTTAGTAGTATCTTTAATTGATATGGAACTCTAACAAATATTATCATTAGATGGCATTTATGTGCAAAAAAATGGAGAATTCATATATATAATTGGAGAATTAAATGACAGTATTATCATTTATTATTTATAGTTACCCGATTTCCCAATCATGAACATGAAGTCTCCGGTTATTTTGCGTGCAAATCCCCTATGATGGTGGATACCCCAAAACCTATGTCTAAATAACAAAACTCCTTCAATAAAATGGTTGAAACCTTTATTTGAGAACTAGAGTAAAACCTCAAATTAGTGCTAGAAAGAAATGTGCGACATCAATTTGGCCTTGACATTAATTTGGTTATTAGAAGATTAATTTTCATTTTATATTAACCTAAATGTTAGCTTCCTTGAAGAAAATGTTAACTAATGTCTAATATGTCATGTTATGTGAAGATATAGCATGATATCTATTGAGATAAACCCAATATTGCTCCTCATAAAAATTGTATAACATCAATTTGGTATTTGAAAGACTCATTTTTATTACTTCGAAAGACTAAATCAATGTTTTGCAACTCCTTACAAGACTAATTTGGGGTCCATTATTGTAGATAACGTGTCTTATCATTATATAAAGTGACTATTATCTACATTTAGCCTACTATTTTCATTATGAAATGAAAGATGATTCATATGATTTTTCGGCTTTTAGGTACATGTGAAGCTACGAGGATGGGAATAAGAACCTGGTTCCTTATTTAGTTGCAACGGCCTGGAAAGTTGAAGGCTGCTTACGTATGCAGGACATTAGAGAAATGCTAAACCAAATTATTTCACTTGAGATAATGTATTGATTCATCTATCACCTACTATTAAAAATAAAAAAAAAAATTAAAATAAAAATGTTATCATTTTTAATAATAGATAAGTCCATGCGATATCTCAGATAAAATGAGTTCTTTTAACATTCCTTAAAGGGAGAAAATATGTGTCTTTATTTATTTCTTTTTTTTACCACAGTTAGCAAAGATTCTGAAGAGGCCAACCGTCGACTAACGCGTTTCTTTGTCAGATAGATTTTTCCATAAATATAATTCTAATATTCTAATCACACTCACAATACAAAGTGAGTTCTATCAGCTTTATTAAATGGAAATAGCTTTACGTATTTTTTAGTTCCACAAAGTTGTGTCTAAACATATGTTGTTACACGTATCTATACAATTTTTTTCTTATTCTTAACCGACTAATTGTGAATTGATAAGTTGTCTCTTCACCATTAAGTGAAGAAAAAGGATTGTATAAAATAAGATAAATAACGAGGCAGAGGCTTTAACGTGATCTTTATATCAATATAATTAGTTTAATTTGCGTTTGACGAAGAATTCATCTATGACTGAAATTGCTGTAAAACAAATAAGAAGAAAGATTTCACCCTAAACCCTGAATTCATTTAACTATAGCAATCAAACAATCTAAGCTAATTAATTTGTCCAAGACTTACGTTTAAAATTTGGCAACTTTTCTTCGGAGCAAAAGAAGAATTTAATTTTGTTGTTGCTAAGGCATTTCATTCGAAAAGAAAGAAAACCTATATATCAATCAAACGCATACGTGGTAAACACGAAGAAGGTACAATCAAACTGATGATTCTGACTTTAAATGGTCAAAATCTTTATTTGAGAACTTAAAATACCTACCGCTATCAACACAATTAGCACACAAAGATATAGAAATGGATAAGAGAGTTATAAATCCCTCACCATTTTATTGTCATTACTCTGAAGTCTCAAAGCTTAATTTTGATAGACTTACATGTAAGTTTCAAGGGTGTTACTTGTTAGTGTACAACGTGTAATAACTCCTGAAAATGTCGCATACTTTCTTTATTTATTGTTTGTTTTAGATAAATATATGAAAAACACTCAGCTCATCTAAGAATGAGTGAGAAACAGGAGAGTACAAAGGTAGATAAGAAATGAACCACAAAAAGAAACCCAATAATACCTCAAAGGGTTAATCATAGTTTATCCCTCTGTATTATACGTCATGCGCATATTATCCTTAACATTTTAAAAATATGCAATCCTGACACCCTGCATTTTTATAATGTACACTTTGGCCCCAAATGAGTGTACTATACTTCTCTAAATTTTTGGATTATATGTGAATTGACTTCTTGAACTTTCCAAAATATGCAACCCAACACCTTGTATTTTTGTTTATAATTGATGAAAAAATCGACAAAATAGGCTAAAATGCACATTATGAAAATATAGGGTGTGGAGTTACACATTTTTAAAATATTGAAAATAAAGTACACATGGTTTATGATACAAGAGGATAAACTACAATTAACCATACCCCAAAATCAGTTTAAGACCATCCCCCGCCAAACACCTCAATGAGGTATAAAAAATAACAACTCAAAAGTCAGAAGGCTACAACTGCTATCAACACCAAAGTGATCCCTGCACAATAATTCCACCAAAAGATTTGCTTGAAGACCCACCAAACAAACTTTGCATATCAGAACCTGCAAAATCCGAGCATTTTCGATACAGAAAAAGAGAAACACACCAAAGCCAGCATGCTATCACTAGTCTTGGTAACAAAGGCAACAGATTTTCTCGTACCCTTGACAACACTGTATTATTATTATTATTATTATTATTATTTTGACGTGATACTTTCTTCTTATTTATGTCTTGAGAATGTCCTGAAAACGACATGTTTAATGAGGGGTATTTATTGGATACCCTAGGAATCCAAAATTTCAAAATAAATTTATAAAATAAGGTTGGATTGGTTTGGATAACCATATGACTTCACAATAAACTAATTATTATTGATTATATTCTTGAAATTATGATTTTTAACTCAGAACTCAAACACTAAATCCAGTCACCAATTATTTTTTTAAATTTATTTTTAAGGTTTCAAAATTTTGTACTTTGGCTTTAGTAATTAAATCAGTCTTATTTTTAATTTTTTGCATTTATTTATGGGGAGTGGCTATTGCCACACTTTATTATCTATTGCCACACATTTTTTATTGCTTTTGTTTTGATATTCCCAAAATATCCTCAATTAGAAGTTATATTTAACTTTTATCTATTACCACTTTTATATTTAAAATCATATTTATTAATTATACTAATTAGTATTAAATACAAAATTTGACAAATAAAAAATATAAAAGACAAATCTTAATACATATAATATATATATATATATATATATATATATATATATATATATATATATATATATATATATATAGACTAATTAAATTAAATGTAAAATCGTATAAAAAGTGAATAACTTTTATTCAACTTAACTAAAATTTTGTGTTATATTATATTTGATTATTTTTATTTGAGAAATATCATTTTGTTAAATTTTTAAAAGTATGAAATTTAGCATTTTACTGTTCAAAAAATATAGCGTTCTAAAAGTATAAAGAATTCAAAGCTACAATTTGATAAATCAAAATATATGAATTCAATACAACTTTATGTATATTTAAAACATACATATACATTATATGACAAAAAAAATATTTATTTCACTTCATTCTTTGATCTTTTAATTGTTTTTATTGTTGCAAAAATTACAATATATACATATAACTTTTTAAAATATGCAAATTAATTAATCGGATAAATTTAGAAAAAAAAATTATAAACTTTATTAACTCACCCTCAAACTTATGAGGTAGAGTGCAATATTAAGGTAAGTTAAGGTTTAGTGTAATTTTAACGAATCTCATGGATGGTATTTGTGTTTTACCCTTTTAATTATTATATATTAAATATTTATTTTGACCTATACTATCTTTAGTTTCTAGATCCATCCTTAGCCACACAAAAAATCATAGAAATATTGTATTAGGAAAAATATTAAACAGGATTCTATTACAAAAATATTTTAGTTTAGTTTGTAAATAAATTAGGCTTAGTGTGAACTTGATTTAAAAGGCTAATTTTATTTTAAAATTATTAAATTAAAAATTTTTATTTTTGTATTTAATATTAATTAGTATAATTATTAAATATAATTTAGAATATGAAAGTGACAATAGACAAAAGTTAAACCCAATTTTTAATTGAGGATAGTTTAGGAATATTGAAATAAAAGTAACAAAAATGGTGTGGCAATAGACAATAAGATATAGCAATAGTCACTCCTTTATTTATGACATTTACTTATTCATGATATTATAAATTAGATTATAATCAAGTTTTACATTATTAATAATTGTCATAAAAATAAAACCATATAAAAAGTTATATAAATTTATATTTTTTGATTTTAACATAATGACTTGAATCAAACAAACTCAACTTAATCGGATTTGTTTAGTTCAATTTGTTGAAAAAAATTTAAAAGTCAAACCAAATTAATATTATTAAATTTAATTGGTTTAGAATTTTTTTTCTTCTCTGTTAGAAATTGCTAAACCAAGCTTATCCAATAAAGCTCATTTATCCACTAGAAGTTTCATGAATCCAAGTTGAAGAAGTGGCCAAATTGAAGACCAATTGCACCCAAGTTGATAAGCTTGCCAAGTTGTTTTTTAATCAAGATTTGAAAAGTCAAAGGATAGTTGTAAAATTTATCTTGCCAACTCATTTGATGTTATCAAGTGGAGGATAATTACGTCTTTCATTTGTGCAATTACCATCACCTTGCATTGATGCTGCTGGAAGTAGAAGTCTCATGATGTATTAGGAATGTTGACCACCGCCTTTGAATAGAAGATTCAAGCTTATTCAAGTGTAGTAATTTGCAATTTTTGCTTTTAGATTGAGGAAGCTATGTTATATTATATTCATCTAGTGATGCCTATATAAAAGCCATAGCCTTGTACGTTTGAATATATATGAGAATGGAATCAATGAGATTGTGAATAAAAAGCTCCTCTTCCTCTACATGTCCATGAGTGTGAGTGTAAGACAATTATTTTGAGAAGTTATATTGTAGGTTTGTGATGACAATTGGTATTAGAGCTAGATTTATTTAGCACCAATTTGTTTTAGAGAGTTTGTGAGAAATAAGAGAGTTCTCATACAGTTTTTTTTTTTTCAGATAGTTATCATGGCAAACAATTTTAATATTGTTTGGTTAAGTCCCAAGTTAGATGGGAAATTAGATTATAACTATTGGGAGATTTTGATATCTACCCACTTGAAGGCTCACAATATTTGGAGTCTTGTTGACCCAGGTTTACAAGAAGGAGCAGATGCTGCCGCTCAAAGATGAGATCAATTGGCGCTATCTCAAATTCATCAAGGTGTAGATTATTCAGTGTTTGGCAAAATTGCTAACGCCAAAATTGCTAAAGAAGCATGGAGCATTTTGACGCTATCTTACAAAGGTGTTAATAAGGTCGAGAAATCTAATTTGCAATCTTTATGTAGAGAGTATGAAAGGTATGAGATGTCTAGCTCAGAAACTGTTGAGCAATATTTTTTTCGTGTTACTGATTTTGTCAATTGATGAGAGTCTATGGAGAAGAGATTCCAAATAGCAAGGTAGTGGAGAAAATTCTCCGTACCATGCCAATAAAGTATGATCATGTGGTGACTACGATTTTAGAGTCCCATGATATAGATATGATGACAATTGTAGAGTTGCAGGGAAGCATAGAAAGTCATGTTAGCAGAATTATAGAGAACAGAAAAACCAATGTAAGAAGCCTTGAAGAGTCGGGTGAATTTAACTAATGATACCGAATCAAGTCATGTTCGAGAAGGAAGTGGTCGTGGCTACAACAATCGAGGCAGAGGCAGAGGAAGCTTCAGAGGAAGAGGTCATGGTAATAATTTTAATCAAGGAAGAGGCAATAATTTCATACCACAAAGTCGAGAAAGAGGAAGAGGCAACTATAACCAAGAAAGAACCAATTTCAATTGCTTCCAGTGTGGAAAGTATGGACACAGAGCTGCAGATTGCAGATTCAGATCCATGAACCAAAACAACTTCAACTCTCAAGTAGATGTTACCGACAACCAGTATCAAAATATTGGTGAGAATTTTAATCAAAGTTTCTTCTTGACAAGCAATTCATGTATTGGAGATGAAAATACATGGTATTTGGATACTAGTTGTAGTAATCATATGTGTGGCAAAAAGGAATTATTTTCCTCACTAGATGAATCAGAAAAATCATCAGTGAGATTTGGCAACAATACAGATATTCCTATTTTGGGAAAAGGTCCGATATCAATTAGATTGAAAGATGGCTCTCACAACTCTATTTCTAATGTATTTTACACTCCTAGCCTTCATCATAATTTGTTGTGTATGGGACAGTTGTCAGATAAAGGATATGATATGCAGATTCATCAAGGATACTGCACCATGTATGACAAGAATGACAGATCCATTGCTAAGGTGAAAATGACTCCAAGTCATCTTTTCCCATTAAAAATTCAACATGATAAGTTTTCTTTCTTGAGATCTGTGATACCTGATGATAATTCGCTGTGGTATATGCATTTTGGGCATTGTCATTTTTCTGGGTTGAATTATTTAGCAAGAAAACAACTTGTCTCTAGTTTGCCAATTGTTCATATTCCTAATTGTGTATGCGAGACTTGTCAATTAGGAAAGAAGCATAGAGAAACATTTCCTGTTGCAAAATCATGGAGAGCGAGAAAGTTGATGGAAATCGTGCACTTAGATTTGTGCACTATTGAGTCCATCTAATGGTGGCAGCAGATATTCTATTATGTTTATTGATGACTTTAGCAGAAAAACTTGGGTGTATTTTCTAAAGCAGAAATCAGAGGCTTGTGATGCCTTCAAGGCATTCAAGACATTTGAGGAGGAACAAAGTGACTGTAGAATAAAGATTTTGAGTACAAACAGAGGGCAAGTATATCTTGCTTGTGTAGATTTCTTCAAGCAGCATGGAATTCAACACCAATTGACAACTAGATATACTCCTCAGCAGAATAGAGTAGTTGAAAGAAAGAACAAAACTATCATGGACATGGTTAGATGCATGCTAAAGTCTAAACAACTGCCAAAAGAATTTTGGGCAGAAATAGGTGCTACTGTAGTCTATATTTTGAACAGGTGTCCAACAAGAAGTATTCGTGATAAGACTCCCGAAGAAACTTGGAGTGGAAGGAAACCATCAATTCATCATTTCAGAGTTTTTAGGTGTATTGCTTATGCCTATGTTCCAGATCAGCTAAGGAATAAATTAGATAATAAAGGCAAAAAATGTATTTTTATTAGTTACAGCACAGATTCAAAGGCATGCAAGTTGTATAATCTAGAAACAAAGAAAGTGATCATTAGCAGAGACGTGACGTTTGATGAAGAAGGAATATGGGACTGATCCTCCAAAGCTGAGAAGCAGCCAATAGTGATACCAAATAATTATGAAGAGGAAGATGGACAAGCAGGCACAACAATTTAACAAGAAACATCCAGAAGACCTCAGAGAAATCATAGGCCACTAGCTAGATTGGAAGATTATGTTGTGAGCAATGATAATGATCTCTCTAACGAAGAGATCATCAACTTTGCTTTATTTGCAGATTGTGAACCGGTGAATTTTGAAGAAGCGTCTAATGATGAAAATTGGAGGAAAGCCATGGATGAAAAAATTCACATTACTGAGAAGTTTGATACATGGGAGCTAATTGATTTGCCTGCAGATAATAAGCCGATTGAAGTGAAATGGGTTTATAAGACAAAGTATAAGCCTAATGGTGAGATTGATCATTTTAAAGCCATATCAGTTGCAAAGGGGTACAAGCAAAAGCCAGGTATTGATTATTTTGAAGTATTTGCACCAATTGCCAGATTAGACGAATGATTATTTCTCTTTCTGCTCAAAATAAGTGAAAGATATATTAGATGGATGTTAAGTCAACATTTCTGAATAGTAATCTAGAAGAAGAAGTATATGTTGAGTAGCCTGAAGGTTATGTGATCCCTAGAGTCGAAGATAAAATTTATAGATTGAAGAAAGCACTATATGGCTTAAAACAGGCATCAAGAGCGTGGTACAGAAAAATTGACTCCTATTTTATTGAGAACGGTTTTTAGAGATGTCCATATGAGCATACTCTATATATTAAGTTCATTGAATGTGGTGATATTTTGATCGTGTGCCTTTATGTTGATGACTTGATTTTCAGTAGCAATAATTTGAAGATGATTGCAGAATTCAAGGAGGCTATGGTGAAACATTTTGAAATGACGGACATGGGCTTGATGTCTTATTTTCTTGGCATTGAAGTTGTTCAGAAGAATGATAGAATTTTTCTTTCTCAAAAGAAATATGCTAGTGATATTTTGAAGAGATTTCAAATAGAGAATTCAAAGCCAGTGTCTACTCCGATTGAAGAAAAGTTGAAGCTGATAAGGGAAGATAAAAAAAGAGCTATAGATCCCACCTATTATAAGAGTTTGATTGGAAATCTGAGATATTTGACTGCAACTAGGCCAAATATTGTTTTTGGAGATGAATTACTTAGCTGATTTATGAAAGAGCCGCGTGCTTATCATTTACAAGCAACAAAAAAAATTCTTTGATATATTAAAGGTACTCTGAATGATGGAATTATTTATGAGAATACTGAAGATATGAAGCTTATTAGATACGCAGATAGTGATTGGGCTGGTGATGTAGAAACAAGAAAGAGTACTTCACGGTATGTTTTTCATATGGGATCAGGCGCAATGTCATGGTCATCAAAGAAACAACCAATTGTTGCACTTTCTAGAGCAGAAGCAGAATATATAGTAGCTACAAGTTGTGCTACATAGGCGGTGTGGTTAAGGAGAATTCTTGAAGCATTGAACCAGAAGCAGAATACTCCTACAACTATATATTGTGATAACAAATCAGCTATTGCACTTTGCAAAAATCCAGTGTTTCATGGGAGGTCCAAGCACATAGACATCCAATTCCACCAAATTCGGGAATTGGTGAATGAAAAAGAAGTGTTGATTGATTACTACCCTATTGAAGAACAAGTAGCAAATATTTTTACAAAACCTTTGAAGGTTGAGATATTTTACAAGTTAAAGAAGATGCTTGGAATGATTAATTCTACAAGCTTGGTTCAAGGGAGACAATGTTAGAAATTGTTAAACCAAGCTTATCCAATAAAGCTCACTTATCCACTAGAAGTTTCATGAGTCCAAGTTGAAGAATTTGTGGCCAAATTGAAGGCCAATTGCATCCAAGTTGATAAGCTTACCAAGTTGTTTCTTAATCAAGATTTGAAAAGTCAAAGGATAGTTGTAAAATTTATCTTGCCAACTCATTTGATGTTATCAAGTGGAGGATAATTACGGCTTTCATTTGTGCAATTACCACCGCCTTGCATTGATGCTGCTAGAAGTAGAAGTCTCATGATGTATGAGGAATGTTGACCACCACCTTTGAATAGAAGATTCAAGCTGATTCAAGTGTAGTAATTTGCAGTTTTTGCTTTTAGATTGAGGAAGCTATATTATATTATATTCATCTAGTGATGCCTATATAAAGGCCACAACCTTGTAAGTTTGAATATATATGAGAATAGAATCAATGCAATTGTGAATAAAAAGCTCCTCTTCCTCTACATGTCCATGAGTGTGAGTGTAAGGAAATTATTTTGAAAAGGTATATTGTAGGTTTGTGATAACATCCTCAAATTCGAACTAAATCAATCCAATCCACAAAAGAAATTATATCTGTACACATTTGCCACTCTGTCCGAGCATGGCTGAAAATGAAATGTTTTACGTATGCACTGTGAGTATGCGACGCGGCGCGATTAATATGCCCCGAATATCGCATTAGATCATGTACTAATTAAATTGGATAATGTTTGGTGTAGCACTACGAAAGTAAATAATACATAAAAATCAGTGGCATTAATTGATGAGATTAATTTATTGATACCTTGTAATGATGTTATTGTATTTGAAGGGAAATCTTTCATCCTTTTTCCTCTCTTCTTTTCCGTCTTTTCAATGCAATATTGGCAAGTTATTAAAAAACAAAATAAGAGACAAATTATTGCCAATCAAGAGGGAAAAAAAAGCCAAAAAATGTGGGTGAAATAGGCTAAATTTATCACGCAAAAAAATGTAGCCGAATTAGCCTTTTTGCCCTCCTATATACAAAATTAAAAGATGGTGGTCATGTCCATCTTCATAAGCTTAAAAATTTTGGCAAGTTCGGTTTTGGTCCGAAGAAGATAAGTAGATAACCTACCAGACATTCTAACAGTGAATGGAAGAGCAAAAACAAAAGAAAAATAATAATATAGGCTTGAGATTATGGTGAATCCAGTATATAGTAATATATTAATAAGTGATTTTTATAATATTTATATATTATAATTATAAATTATAAATTATATTTTAAATAGTTGAGATCTTACCATAAATAAGATTTATGGCGAACTCAAAATTATAATACCATTACTCAAAACAACAAGGCAGATATGTCTTTGTTTATTAATTAATGAAAATTTGTTTGAACAAAAAAAAACACTAAAACAGTGATTAATATGATGATGATCAAATTTACAATCGTATCGCTCTGACCATTGATTTTTCTTTTATTTTGGGTACAATTACTTGAAAATTTATACGAACTAACCGATCATTAATTTTAATAACTTCTGCAGCACATTTTCTCTAACAAAGAACAAGCCTTCAGGTGTCTAGTTCTGATATGAAGAGCTAGAGTGTGGGACAAAAGTATTATGCTGAGATTATCATAGTAAATGATGGGAGTTGCATTTGGAACATGCAGTTCCTTCATGAGGGACCGTACATCCAAGTTAACTCATTTGCAGTGTTGACATGGCTTTGGTGTTCAGCAGCTTCTTTATTAGATTTTGCCACCATTCATTGCTTCTTGGAACAATATTAAGAAATTAACTAAATGGACCTAGGAACCAGAGGGTTGACATTTGGTTTGTGTTTTTAATTGCGGTTGCAGCTGCGGATGCAGTCGCGGTTGCGGTTGTTGCGATTGCAGATATTGCGTATGTCGCGATGCGCATTGCAGTTGTTGTGGTGTGAATTTTTTTTTTAATTTGCCACTTGAAATTAAACTCATTGCGGCTCGTTCCGGCTCTGATGCGGCCCGTTGCGGTTTTGATGCGGTCAATTTATATGAATAGGTGAAACATTGCAATTGCGGTGTGATGCGGTTGCGACGGTGACCGCAACCGCAATATTGCGGCCGCATCATGTAATGCAGTCCGCAATTTGAAACCATGTTTGCTTATATAATAGTCCAATCAGCATCACAAAAATCATGTAGACAAATTGTCTTGTTGGTTAAAGATCCATTCCATATCTAAAAGAATTCCTCTTAAGAATCTTAGGATTCATATTTCTCCTATTCTTGTGTTCATACTTCATGGATCTGCTACATAAATCGGCAGAAGCCTTCTTAACTAAGAAGGAATCTATGCCAATGGAAATGTCAATTGGCTCATTTGTTTAGTTGCAGTTGCCTGGAAAGTTGCGGCACCAGGATGCTACGAGGAAGTGGTGGGGGGTTTTGCGTGTCTGACAATAGTCGGCGAGATTCGAAACGGACGAAGCTAATTTCAACGCCATGTCTACTTCTGTCTTCTTTTTACTTATTTATTTATTTATTTTTAAATTCTTTCATGTAGCTACAAGTCAAAGGTAATTTTAAGATGTAATTATATGTATCTTTAAAAGGCAATCTTAAGAAATTTTTTATTATAAAATGTTTTAAATCTTAAAAAGCTTATCCAAATATGCACTAAGGGTAAACTTAAGTGCGCATTTAGATTAATATTTTTTTTAAATATAGATTATAATCAAAAAAATTTTGAAACAGTTTTTTTTTTATAAAAAAAAAAAAGATGATTACTTCTCATTAAAAAAAGGCAATTACCAGACGTAATGTTTGTATGTTTGAAAACTAAGTATGAAAATTGTTACCTCAAATATTATATATGAAAATTTATGTTCACTAACCAAATTTAATTTAAAATGGAAATAGGAAGTTAATATAACTTATTTAAAAATATATTAATAAATAATTTTCTTAGTTAAATGTTAACCTGCCCTAATAAAAGCTAATTTTTAATCTAATTAAGGATGCGAAATGTTAATTTGGACAATAAATTGATTTTGCCCATTATTTTTTAAAAAAATACCATAACCAAATTACACCTGTATAACTTTAAGTATAGTTATACTATTTAATAATTATATATTAATTTTACATTTTCCCCCTTCCATAATGTGGACCTTCACCTTATTCACTTAAAAAGCTCTTCTTAGATTCCTTCTTTTCGAGCAAGACAAAAATGTGACATAATAAGGTCAGAAAAATAAATAACTAATTGTGAATTAGTGGTTTTACCATACTAAAGATGATAAGGATAAAACTGAAAATAAAAATAATTAATGCCCCTTTAAAATTCTCAAATAACAGAGAAATATTGGACAGATTTAAAAATATCAAAAATTGGACAACTAAAAGTGGAAGGAGTAAGTAAATTTAGCTTATCTTTTATCATTACTCTCTCTATTCATTTATAAGTATCTATTTAAAAAAGACTTAAGAAGTATATTAATTTATTGGTTTTTCTAAATTTACCTTCATCTATTATTACATCAACTAAATCTGTTAACTACAATTAATGAGGAGAGATAATGGATAAATTAGTCAAATTAAGTCATATATATGTATATTTGACCTCATTAAATGATACTTTTAATTTTTGTGTAAAAATTTTAAAGGACACTTATACAAATAAATAAAGAGAATATCAAAGTAATTCACTACCTTTATTAATATGTGTGTAATCCCAAAAATAATTGATATTGTAAAAAGAGAGAGTAATTTACAAAGATGCTGGTATTAATGGTTTTAAATATAAAAGAAAATATTATTCTACCATCTAGCGGGTTTAAAACTGAAAGGACTCTCAAGTATGAACGTTTGACGACAAGCTTGGTTCATCAATTAGCTTTTCTGTTATTCTTTCACCGTCTATCTGTACAGATATGTATCTCTGGACTCGAATCTTATACAGCAAGATGTACGTCTGCTGATTTGCAGGGCCTACAGGTAGCGTGTGTCTTCCGATATATGCGTGGATGTGACTTCCCCGAATCCTTTGTTCTCACTGTAGATTTTGAATTGATGCAGAACGATGACAATAACATGTGTTCATTGGCCATGCCAGATCGTTGGATTCAGTCTTTCGATCCAAGGTAGCCATAATCATAACGCTAAGGAAACGACTTTTGAGTGTATATGTTTAGAGAAATGCTAATTCTGGTGTGAAATATTATTTGAATATATATAGATGTGATTGTTCTTATTCTTATTTGTTAAGATTTAATTAGATAAAAAATATTATTATTTTGAGTTAATTAAGATTTGATTAGATAGAATCTATTATTTTATCTTAATTTGATATGATCTTCTATTTTTCACCTTTTGATTATAAATAGCTTTTTAGGTATTTCAACTATTAAAAAAATCGATAATAGAATTCCCTCACTCATTTATACTTCTCTATTCTCTTTACTATTATTTTTACAACACATTATTAGCATGGAAGCTCTATCATTGAAGTTAAGGAGAAGACTTGAGGAAAAACATTCTAACCATATCAAGTCTTTCCAATTTTCTGAAAAGAACTATTTGTCTTGGGTTTTAGATGTGGAAATTCATTTTAATTTAATAGGTCTTGAAGATATCATTAAACAAAGAAACATTGCATCCTTGAAGGATCACACAAAAGCAATGATTTTCCTTTGTTGTCATATTTATGAAGGCTTAAAATATGAATACAAAGATCCTATAGATCTTTGGAGGAGCTTCAAGGATAGATATGACCACCAAAAAAGGGTACGTAATCCTTCCAAAAGTCAATTATGATTGGATGCGTTAGTGGCTGCAAAATTTTAGATCTATAAGTGAATACAATTACGCAATGTTTAAAATCACCTCTCAATTGCAATTATATATGTGGGGAGAATATTACTGATAGAAGTATATTAGAAAAAACATTCTCGATTTTTCATGCTTTGATTGTCTCCTACAATAATAGTTTTGAGAAAAGGGATTTACAATTTTGCATTTTCTTTTTTTGTGAAACAATAGCTTAGGTAGGGGTAAGCGTCAGTATCCCACTACCCCAATCTCTTCGAGGATTTTTGGGAAGGATTACATTTCACACCACCAATGAGGTCCTCCTCACATCGATCAATAGGATTTGAACCTATGCCATTGTAGGATATGAGCCAAACTTAACCAACTATGCCTGCCCTTGTTGGCTTTTACAAAATTTTTTGAATTGATTTCATGCCTTCTTTTAGCTGAACAAAGCAATGAATTGCTCATGAAAAATCAAGAATCCTTCCCAATTGGCTTTGGTCCATTTCCCAAAGCAAATGCTATAAATTATTACCTCAGAAGTGGCAAAGGTTGAGGTTCTAATCAAAACACGATTGAGGTAGGAAGAAAGGTTACCTTCATTTGTACTCCTTGCTCTTCTTATAAGAACAAGTCACACTAGAAGTGAGAAAACAAAGAAGAGAAGAAGAATGGACAGAGTAAGAATTTAAAGAATAAATGATGTCACTATAGTGTGAAAAGCGAATGGGTCATGTACTTGTCATACACCAAGACATTTTAGTTGATTTTTATCAAGTATCATTAAAAGAGAATGAAAAAAAGATAGAAGCAAATTTTGTTTTTGAAGATACTTCAAGCAATCATGCCATGGTTAGGTAAGTACCTTCAAAGACAAAATTTGCTTATGTCTTTTTCTTATTCTCTACTAATGATACTTGATAAATATTAACCAAATGTCTTGGCATATGAAAGAAGTGTATGACGAATGGTCTTTCACGTCACAATGATAGCATTTATTTTTTGAATTCTTACTCTATCTATTCTTCTTCTCTTCTTTCTCTATTCTCTTTAATATTATTTTCACAACAAAATCCTCTTAATTGATGTGCATAAAATTCTTCTAATTCAAAATTGTACTTACATGTATTAAATAGTTCCTGAATGTTGTATAAATTACAACTCATACCATTATAAGTAAAATTTTTGAATTAGAAATATTTTTAGATTAATTGTTAAAATGATATATCAACACCATATGTTTACATACATCACAATTATCATTCAATATCAAACCAAAATGAGAAAAGGAAAATGTCTTGTAAACTTATACTATACAAATATTATATAAGATACTGTATATTAAATTTAGTATAAATAAATATTGGTTAAAATCACTTTTGGTTTCTGCATGTGTCTCATTTAGTCCTTTTACTAAAAAGTTTTGGTTTAAATTCTATAACAATAATTAGTTAAGGAGTTAGTCTCTATTGTTAGAAAATTACTAGATAATATTAATTTTTGCTAACGTAGCTAACATGATTTGATATATATAGACATGGTATATTGTTAATGTAATCCTCAAATAATCTTTCCAGGCCTGAAATGACTTTTTGTCAAAAATAGAAAAATTATTGAAATAGCATCAAAATGACCATGTTTAGTCTTGAAACGACCTCAACCAAATTCTAACATGTCCCATGTCAATTCTCGTTAGCTATATTAGAAAAAATAATACTATTTAGTAATATCTAATGACAAAAATTAATTCAATACTATTATAGGAATCTAAACCAAAACTTTTTTAGTATAAAAACTAAAACCAAAATGCAAAACATGTGTTGAGACCCAAAATTAGTTTTAACCATAAATATAATTACATATCTATAATAATATGAAATAAGCGATTAATTTTGATGTCCTAAATATTGTCAAATCATAATGAATAATTATAAAGAAATAAATCATATTAATAATTTTCTAATTTTTTATTAAATAATATTGTAAAATATTTTATGGTGTCGGTACATAAAAATTATTCTTATAATATACATATACTATATTTTTATTAAAAAATATATTATGCTGGGTTTCAAATTGTAATATATAAATAAAGAAAAATGTGAAACCTATATTTGGGACATTGGAATAGAAATGGTGCTTCTCACCTGTTTCCCATTACAAAAGGGGAATTACGTGGAGGTGCAAATTCTCTCACCTTAGACTAATTTGCACTCTCGATATTATAAAACCAAATCTTTATAAGTCCGGCTTTCTGCTCAACAGCAATGCTGAAATTGTTTTGGTTCTGCCATTATTAGCTGTGCCTAATATACACGCACTTTCGAGACGCCAAATCAACGCCGGAGTGCAATGTTTCTATGAGATCTATCAATTTAAGTCAAAATGGTTTATGGGTTGAGAAATTTTTATTTATCATTAGAATAAAGATTTCTCTTGTTCCGTTTTATTTATTATATGATATGATATGATATAAATCAATATCATCGTAGTTAAAAAAAAAAAAATTGTTAACTGTTAGTTAAAAAATAAAAATATTCATAAAACTAATTGTTTCAAGTAATAAATATAATGAAGCAAAAATTTTTGGACTTGGTTTGTTAACCAATGCTTTCTTCCTCATAAAAGAAATTAGTCTGGCTGCAAATGGTGCGAAAAATTTTTGTCAAAATTCTACATTCAAAATAGAAGTTTGCAAATTGGCAAAAGCATATTTAGTGTATTTACTACTTCATGTTATATTCTATCTTCATCCACCGATATGGGGTTGGTCAAAGAGGATAGGTGTTTTGACCCCTTAGTTAGGTATTTTGGATATGAGAATCGAAAATGGAAAAATCCCTTCCGGGAGATCTAAAGCACATTGTAGGACCTCTATAATAATAGTCAAATTTTTGTTAATATATAGTTCCTGAAAAACCAGTGGGCTTTATCCAAAAAATATTCTACCTTCATCTTGTATTTAAAGTTTGTTTATTTCAATTTTTAAAAAAAGATATTTTGAAGTTTAAATTTTATATATAATTAAAAAAAATAAAAATTAATTTTTTTAGAAGCTATTCTTTTTAGCTTCTAAAAAAAATTGAAAATAATTTTTTTTTTGAGAATTTAATTATTTTTAAAAAATTATCAAAATATACGAAAACTAATTATTTTCGATAAGAAAAGTGATTTTTTACCTAAAAAATTCTAAACAAACACACTCTTATTTCTTCTCTGAACTCTGTGTACGCATAAATCTACCTTGCTTTTAAACGTCGTTCAAAGTTCACTAGGTAAGTTGCATGCTCTTATGCATAAGTTAAAATTCTCTCAAAATATTTTTGATAGGATTGATAAATTATAGTTTTGCTGCGTGATTTGCAAAAGCAATGGAGAATTCGAAAAAAGACAATATCACATGCTAGCAAATTTCTCTTATTTAATTATTAGCTTTACAGTTCGTTATTAGACATTAATTACTCTTAAGAGTGAAAATTGATTTTGAAGTTTTGAGTTTTGTTAACAATCTGCTATGTATCTGTTACAACAGGTAAAATTTTTCATTTTAATATATCAAATATTTAAAAGATTTTATACCTTTTAAATATTAATTTTCTTTTTTAAATCATGTTAGTAAAAATATAATTTTTTAAAAAATTGTAAAATGAGACAAAGTAATTCTATTTTAGAGTCCAAATATGCCACAAGTCTCTTTATAAATAATATTTGTAGATATCTAAATGTGGTTAATTTACACTATCAACCAATAGAAATAATAGAAAATGTCAACTCAAATAAATAACCACCCATTATAATGAGGGGTCTACCATGATTTCTCACTTTCTATTATTTCTATTGGCTGATAATGTAAATCTATTTTATATTGTCAAGACATACCAATTAAACTCTTAGAAATAAAGTGTGATTCTAGATTAACTTTACTTATAATGTCAAATATTTAAATTTTAGAATCATTACTTTGGAAATTTTTTTATCTAACCACTATTTTTACTCGAAAATTGCATAAGAATTCTTAAAATAAAAATAATTTCTAGATAATTTAATTTTAGGTACAGAAATCAGATCTAAAATTTATTTTGTCGACTTTATTTAATTCTTGTAATTAAACCTTAAAGTTAATCGAATACTTTATAACATGTCACAATTTGTTTCATATGATACAATCCACATACTGCACATTAGAATGTTCTCGTAAGCTTGAAGGGTTTAATGTGACGGGCAACAATCATCAATCCTGTGGACCTCCGCAATGGATTAATTGGATGATAAAAGATTCTTAATAATAGGAACAACAGACTACAGGCTTTTTTTTTTTTTAATTCAGAAATTGAACTCAAGTTACAATAATACATGAATAAATGACTGACCATATGAATTGATCCCCTTAGGAGAGCGCATGTTTTCATTGATGACTAACATGAGTTTTCCACATAGATCTGCTGGCTACTAGAATAACTTGGGAGATAATTCTATTATTGTCTTATATTATGTTCTGGATCATTTCATAAAACTAAGTATAAATGTCTTCTACCCTAACTTTATTTTCTCTCTTTTCTTTATCCGGCCTCCTCCCATGAGTATTGTTGAGAGGACTCTATTTTTTTTTTTTTTATGACAAACCTTTCGCTTCTTTTTCTTTTTGTTGTTTAAAATTTTGTATCTTTTGCTTTCTTTTTGTTACTCCCTATGTTGGAGTTTTCGTTGTCCTTATTGTGGGTGTTTTTGTGATCCCTTTTATAGATATTTTGATTTCTCCGTATAGAGACGAGATGATAGAAATGTTAAGATCTAATTTGAAAGAAGGCATAATACATTCTTTAAGGTACATCATTATTCATATTAATTTCCAATATAAAATATGCTTAGAAATTGATAGTCTTTAAATAAGGGGTAACCATTGGTTAGCTCAAAATATAAAATGCATTTGTTTTTTATTAAATTTAGACCTAATATTCTTTTTCTATTTACAAGTGTTGTTAGATTTGCTTATTAATGAAATTTATTTCTCATAAAAATAATGTTATATACCGTTTTCTATTTTATTAAGTAAATAAATTGAACAATAAAATTAGAATAAAATAAAATTTATACCAAAAAACTAATATTCAAATATCAGAAGTACAAATTAATTTCCCACGTTTCTCTCTTTGTTTTGAAATAAAAATCTCTAACTAAATAAACCAAGATTATTATTAAATATATTCATTCTAATAAAATCCAAAATTCTTTTCTTTTCCTAGGACATGTTGGGGCAACACAAACAGGAAACTCTTTCACTTACGCAAGCTAACATGTAAGCTCGAGCACTCCATATGTGAATTAATTAGATTGATCATGTATAGAATAAGCCAACTACATAGGAAGTTAGGAACATTTGATCCAATGAGATGTTGAGAACAATTAAATCTTTTAGATGCACTGTCTCACCCTACTTTGCCTCTCCCCTTCCAATGATCATGTAACTCGGTTTACTTTCGGTGTAGGCAACCTTCGATGAGATTAATTATGGCTCAGAACACGGTACTTTTAATTGACTCACTGAAACCATCCTCTTAATGTCGGTACCGAATGAGAAATGAGAATAAATCCAAGTGTTCCTATATATATATAAAAGCCTCAGCTAGTTATGTTGTAAATAAGTTTTTTTTAATAATTAAGGATGTTGTATATAAGCTTGTCGTTTAAATTTCAAGCGTAAAACTAACTTCTTTGAACAATCACATGGATGAAAAAGAGTATACTCTCTGGATTAATAACATATAAAAAGAGAGAGAGATAGCTAGAGATAGAAAAGAATGTAGAAGCAACATCTAAAAACTGTCATTTCTACTCTTCAATTTACAGTTTTGCTTGAGTTCAGAGTACAAAAACCTATCTATATATATGGACAAGAAAAACAGATCATCAAGAAAACAGAAAACTTAAACAGTAAGATAATATATATTTTCCTTTTTTTTTTTTCCCCATGTTCTCTATTTTCCCTCTGTATGTCTCTGGCGACTCTGATCCTGAGTTACTTCTGAACTGATTCTTCAGTGTGGCATGTGGATGACACAGGCTTGGCCAAATATGTGGGGTTGCTATCTCCAGCCATTATGACAACAATATTAGGCTCCGAATTGTCTACTTCTATTTCCGTTGTCTTGGATGGTTTCTCTTCATTGCCTTGTGAGGTAGACGAGGAATGTTGATTACGATAAGAACAAGCTAGGATAAGTAATGCTACAGCTATGACTCCAAGCATGAAAGCTAGGCCACCAAAGAGGCAGGGAATGGGAGAAGAAATGTTTTTGAAACCAGCTGAACCTGCTGCTGCATCCATGCTGGAGTTGCTTGCACTTGAAGGCCTTTTCTGCACAGAAAACTGCACAGATTATCTATTCTACCTTGCCTTGAGTGTGGGTTTGGTTGTTTGTGTCTTTGTAATCTTGGGGTTGAAGAAGGAGAAGAAATTTATAGTACAAGTTAATTAAACAAAAGTGACATAGTGTACGGATCGTCCACTAGGAGGAGGAGGGTATGAAGTCACTCAAGAATGGCCCCACTTGTTGAATTGTGAAGGGAATTTTCATTTTATTCTTTTCTTAGAAAAAATGGCTAAAGCTTGAACCGTTGATAAATAATTTATTCTTTCGTGTGTTTTTAAGCATCATATCCGGGCATAGTTTCTTGATCCTTGGGGCTATCTATTTTTTTTTCCTTTGGTGAAAGTTCGCTCCGGCTATGCATTTTCTTATCTTCTGCAAATTGAGAAGACAAGGTTGAGATTGATTAATTAACTTTCTTTCTTTTCTTTTTATTTGTCTTTTGGATGTGATATAAATATACACTTGAAATATCGAAATTGCTATTTCTCATAAGTGCTTTTACATGAGCTCGAATCGTTAACATTGCAAAGTCTCTCATTTGCTCAACTAAGGCCTACTTAATTACTATTTTTTTTAAAAAAAGAATAAGAGGTATCTTTTACGTGTTCGGATAATTTGAACAGTTCATAAGATTAATTCTCGTTCGATTGTTGGAGTTGTATAGTCTCTTCATAAAAGTTATTTCCCTAAAATTTGAGTCACTCTTTGTTGACTTATCTATATTATTAGAAAAGAAGGCCAATAATTTTGGTTTTATCAAAATTTTATTATTTAATATTGAATTACTTTTATGTGCTTTTATCCGTCATTTTAGTTTTTTATTTTAATTATTTGTCTCTTTAATAAATTAATAAAATATTAGTTTTTTAACTTTATTTTTGGTATTAAGAAGTGAAAGAATTAATGGAGTGATAATAATGTTTTGAATATTTAAATAAAGGCTAATTTAGTTATAAGAAAGTCATTTTTTCCCCTTATAATTGAAGCTATTTATAACTTTCTTAATTCTTATGCAATCACCTTGGATAATAAAAGAACAAATAAAAATAAAAAGAGTAAATAACCTTTTTACTTCTAATATTTTAAAGATGATATTAATTTGGTCCTAAAAATTTTTTTGACATCAATTTAGTTCTAACATTTTGAAATTGATATCAATTTGATCTTGAAAATAATTTTGACATCAATTTAATTCTACTATTTTAAATTTTGACATCAATTTAGTCCTAATATTTTGAACTTTAACATCAATTTAATCCTAATAATTTTTTTGTAAAATCAAATTTTCTATCAAATTATCAGTATATGACTAAATTGATATCAAAATTCAAAATATTAGAACTAAATTAATATCAATTTTTTTTAAGACCAAGTTCATGTTAATTTTAAAATATTAGGACTAAAAAAGATATTTACTCAAATAAAAATATAAAAATGCTATACTTTAAATTTGTAATTTTTTTCAAATACTTATCTATTTATATATTAATAATTTTTTGATAAAATTAAAAATCTATACTGTAATTTTTATTATTACCTTTTATCTTAACTAAAATGTAATAAAAGAAATAAATATTAAAAACTTGGATTGAAGAGCAGTACAAACTTATCAATACGTTAGTTTTCTATGCGCATGCAATTATATTAAAAGATTAGTTTTACACAACAAAATATAGCTTTAATTTACCCACGGTATGCATTTGGACAATATTATCTGTTTTCTATATTTTATCACACTCCCTCTCATAAAACATTAATAAGTTGAATTGGTATCTTTGAGTACATAATCAATATTGAGGTAATCATTTAGTATCATCGGTATGCAACTATAATGGGCATATTGTTCTTATAGTTTGCTTAACAAGCTCTTTCTCTAGTAGATGATAGACGGGGATGGAGTTACTCCGTGTGATTTTACCCACAAAAATTGTGATTTTGCTATTGGGATGCTTGTTTTGTTTCGTTAATTTGGTGACATGAAATATTGATTCAAGTTGCATCATTGAAGAAACTGGAAAATAAAAAAGAATAAATGTGAAATTATTGGCCCCACTGGAGGCCCTGTTTATCCAACAAATAGGCCCCAGTAAACGCGTGCTTTTGGTGGACCCCACTAAACGTGTCCTTACAACTCAGGTATTTTCTGCTTTCTTTTATAAACCTTTTTGCAGAAAAGTTGAGTACTTGAAATTACGAAGATAGTAACAATGGTCTCTTGCCTTAAGTTTTGTCCAACTCTAAAACTTACAAAATCGATCTTATATAAGTATTCCGCGAGAAATTCCTATGTTCATAAAAATTATCGTTTTTATTCTGATTCGTTGATTACATATTACATTAGCTTTGTAATGGTTAACAAAATAAAAATGTCTAAAATTGGCCCATAAAAGTGGATAATTGAAAAAAATAAAGACTAATATGACGTGCACCTAATAAATCAAAGTAATAATAATAATAATAATTTGCTCTTAACATGCACAATAAATTTTTTATATTTCAGGTCTTGTTGAGGATTGGCTCTTACGTCAACATAACTTGCCAGATCAAGTCCTTAGCATGTCAACCATGCTCAATTCTCCCAACAAAATCAACTACCAAAACAAGCTAATCAACACAAACCTCCCCACCACCAGCAATACTTCGAGGTAAAAACCAAGGTGGCAAATGTCGATGTTTTCCTCTTTTTTTTTTTTTTTTTTTTTTTCCCAACTTGGCTACCGCTTTATGAGCATGCCTTGCTCTGGATTGGAGTCTACAAGCCCTTGTTGATTCTTTCATCACCTCCGTCCTCCCATGGCATCCCTGAGGTCATGGATCATCAATACTGGATGGAAGCACTCAGGGATGGATCCAGAAATTGTATAGAGGAGGGACCGAAAATAATAAATTGTATCATCAAATAAATATTATAATATGTATTAATAAAGAAATGTTTTAGATTTTAGAGTACAATATATACACACACACTAAAGTATAGAATAACGTTTCTTTAAATCATAAAATTCTAGTCAATGATAGAATCTTTGTCAAAATTTTCAGCAATTCTCCCCTCAATATTTGTTAAAAACCAAGCAGCAAGAAATTCATCTTCCATCTTATTTTTGAATCTATTTTTCAAAATATTGATGCTGAAAAAGACTTTTTGGCAGTACGTAGTAGTTGAAACAAAAAGAGTTAATATCAAGATAATCAAATGATTGATCAAAGAATGACAAGGACTTTCCTATTTTCATAAACCCTTATCATAAATCAGAGATTATGGACCAGCTATTTAATTTATAATGGTTAGAAACATTAAGTTCATAATGCTGAGCTTGTTTTGTGATGTACAATTTCTCCTATTCAGTGAAGTCATGAAGACAAAATCATTCTACTAATTCACATATTTTATCAACATTGAGAAATTTGTAGTTATATCTGCGATCCAAAGTTGAACTTAAAGTAAGCAATTCCACCATTGTAATTGATTTTGTCACTAGACTCTTGCAATTGCGTGTTAATAGTAGCAATAAACAAGTTAATACGATAAAATAAATAAATAGATAGAATAAATAGAACATATTAAATTTAATATACTGACCTTTTATTTCTTGTAAGATATATATTTTTATTCTTAAAAAAAATATTAAATAAAAATAATATAAATAAAACTACAAAAGAAAGCAAATAAAGTTAATTAATTTATTATTAAAAATAAATAATGATACGTGTACTTTTTTCTTTTAATAATTCTGAATGTAAATAGGTGAAAGGTGAAATTTACAGAAGTGGATAAAATAAGAAAAAAAAAATGTAAAAAGGATATGATGAAGTTTCAAACCCAGCATCTAGTACATGCAAGTTATGCAAGGTAAATAACTTGATGCAATTGACGAAAGTGGATGAAATAAGAAAAAAACCTATAGAAAGGTTATGGCGAAGTATCAACCCAGCTCCTAGAACATGCGAGGCAAATACCTATGATACATGCACTTGCCACTATGCTACCAGCAATTTCCTTGTGTGCACAAGTTTTATATATATAGGTTTTCTAAAATTTTTGAAAAGAGAAAGAGAAGAACCGGGGGGGGGGGGGGGGCATTGGCCCATGCTCACCCCCCTTAAGTCTGACCCCGGAAGCACTATAGTGTATTTGCTTGGGTGGCTGTGGAGGTTAGAGTCGTGGGTCGTTTGAGAATGTGAGTGTCCCCATTTGGAGATTGTCGAAGATTGATGCCTGGGTGACTAGGGAGATTCGGGCCATGGATGATTCTGCAACTGTTGTTGAGAAATGAGTTGCAGGAAAATTGAGTGGAATTGATTTGTAATTTTAAAAACATCTTATATTATTTAGATATTTATTATATATTAATTGAATTTAATTTTAATACATTGATTATATAATAGACGTCCAATTATATATCACTATCATAGTTCTTTCACTTTTGTTATCTTAAAAGTCTCATATACAATAATATATAATTAAATATTAGTATAAAAAATAATATATTAAAATTAATCTCTTATTAATCTTAATCATTCATTTATTATATTAATTAATGAATGGATAAAGTCAGTGGCGGATCTTAGTTCAGACCCCCCCAAATTTTTTCAAAAAAGTATATATATATATATATATGGATAAAGTATGTGTGTGGGTGTGTGTGAAAGGTTTAGTTGATAAATATGTTTAACTCCGGAAGTTTGAAAATTTTACTCTACATAAATGGTGCTACTTTATATAAATAAGCTTCTTTTAAAAAATAAAAAAAATATTACATCATAATTGAGCATTATTTTAGAGTAAAAATATTTTTTAATAATAAATAAACAATTATAAGAGCTAAATAGCAAATTCAATAATCAAGTAATAGATTTGTTAACTTTAAATTTTGCTTTTAAGTGTAAATTAATTCATTTACAAGTGAAAACATATTTTTAAAACTTTCTATTACAAACATAAGCTTATTATTTTAGAATAATAATATTTTTACCATAATAACACTAAGTATTATTATAAAATATAAAAAAAATCATTTAATATCCCTTTTTATTAATTTTTTATAAAAAAAGTAATTATTTCATACAATTCAAACAAAATATATTACTTTAAAATTACTTTTAAGTTATCCAAATATAAAATTAACTTTCAAATAATCAATTAAAAAAATCAATTATATTTATAAATAATTATTAAAATAATTTTAATATCACAATTAATACAATATGCACTAACATTTATGCTATTGTTGATAAGTATTGTTCTATGAACTTCTGTAAACAAGAGAAAATTAATCTTCCTTTTTTAACAATTTATTCTTGATACTCGTCAACCGCCATAATTGAAGAATTTATCAACTATTCATGACTTATATAGATTTGGTAGAAATGAAAAAAAAATTAAAAAATTTACTATTTAATTAATAGGTTGATCCGTCTTATCTTAACTCTTTCAATTTTTTTAGCCCCCTAAGAATTTTTTTAAAGCTCCACCACTAGATAAAGTTAAGTAGTTTGTGGATCGACCAAAACTTTTGGGGACCATGATAAAACCCCCCATGGCTTCTATATTATCATAACTAAATATCGTTTTAGCCCTGACGTTTTGAAATTAATATCAGTTATGGTGTTGAAAAAATTTTGACACCAATTGAGACTTGATATTTTAAACTTTGATATTAATTTCATTCTTCTATCAAGTTATTAATAACTTATGTTAGTATTCATCATAGCTTATACATTAATGCACTATTATATGTTATTTATTTGTCTTCCTTGACTTATAATGGGAGATAATTTCTATTTTATCAACTTGAAAATAACAAAAATATTAGAAAATAATAAATTAGAAATTAAAATCTTGTCATCTAAGTCCTTAAATATTAATTCAAATAAAACTTGATCCTTATTCTCTCCACATCCAAATTGGCATAACTGAAATTGGGAAGCCGCATATGATGTTAAAAATGAGAAGTTATTCATCATTCAATAGAATAATGAAATTGATGTCAAAATTTTTTTAGGACAAAATTATATCAAAATTCAAAATGTTAGAACTAAATTAATTTAAATATTTTTCTCAAGTCCAAATTGAGGTCAATTTCAAAATGTTAGGAAGAAAAAATAGAGAAATAATATTTTGACATAACCTATTCGTACTCCAGGCCGACATACCACCCATCCACCATTGGATGGGTGTGTGGTCTCCACTTAGACTGGATCCCACACCCATCCAATAATGAATGGGTGGTATATCAGCCCGGAGTATAAGGTGAGTTATATACATATAACATATCTCTAAAAAATATATTTATTCAAACTTTGAACTTATCAAAAAAAAGAAAAAAATTACTCTTCACTCCAATTTTCAACAAATAAATAATGTAAGAAGAAAATAATATTTGCATGACATTTTTAGATGGAGTAATTTTTTTAAGAGATTAATTTTGATACATTTTTAGTACAAAAAAGTTTTACACTATTATCCTGTGTGCTATTATATGTAAAACTTATAAAGTAGTTGGTATGAAAGTTAAATTCTTTTGCTAATGTGGCAATATATAATTGGGTGTCTGTGTAAAATATTTTTATATTAATAATATATCAAATTTAAATTTCTTTTTAAAGGTGTAAATATGATGCCATCATTAAATTGCATGAATTGTAAGTAAATTTTACATGTAAGAGAAAAACAAATTTTGCACCAAAATTTTGTAGCTTCTAATCATGTAATGTGAGTAGGAAACAAATTTTGCATGAAAGTTTTTGAAGTACATAGTATTTCCATATTATATATGTGATTGCTGCTTGAGAATTTTTGTCAAATATATTAAGATCAATCTCTCGCAAATCCCTTCTAGATCTATGTTTTATTAAACCAAAACTCTCTCTCTCTTTCTCTCTCTCTTTAATGTAATATTACACCAAAACTCTTTTGTACAACTTGGTGCATTTTTATATTCATAAATCTATTTATACACTATGTATTTCTTTTCTTTTCTTTTTTTTTCTTATAGTAGCATCCAATTTACAATTTTGTCACGGTATCTTGCCATTTCCAATTTACAAGTACACTATTGTCTTTTCGAATTTATTCCGGCAAATATATATATATATATATATATATATATATATATATATATATATATATATATATATATATATATATATATATATATGTGTATCACATGAAAGGAGTGATTTATTATAAAAATGAAAAGAACAAATCTTGACTATTGAATCTTACGTGAATAGTTAAGATTAAAACATAAAGTCACATGATTTTATTAATTGATCATGTGATCTTTAAACAACTTTAAAATACAAATTTTGCTTTTCTAGTTTTAGAGCCAATGTCAAGAAAATAGTTATCCAAACTTTTTCTTCTAATTTTTAAAGACCAAATCTGTTTTTGAAAAAAATATTCAAATAAGTCCTAAGCCTTTCCATGATCATGCTTTTGCTTTCTCAATAGTTGATTACATTTGGTTCCAAAACTATCAAGTTTGTTTGGAATGATTTAAGCAATAACATATGCTTCTTTTATAACTTTGCAATAATAAGAGGTTAAACTTAGGATATTTTATTCCATCTACATCTAAATGAGCATATAATGTTGCATTTCAATTATAAGTTATAACTATATCGATAATTTTTTCTAGGCACATATTCTTGTAGGCAGAACTGAAGTTAATTGTTGAGCAAAAATATATAAGTTTTTTTTTTCTTTTGAACGTTACTTTACGAATCAATTTGAGTTTCTCAACACTTCAATAATAATATTACTTAAAACACAGCAATCTCGAAGAATAAGAATAATGGCTACTATTATATGAGCTAAAATTTATCTATAACATTTTAAGCATAATGGTCAACAAAATAGTGTTATACCATTGGAGTAATTGGGACTTTTAACTTTCAGGGAAAGCTTTTATTGGTTTAAACAAGTGACGCCATATGTTTTTTTGGCAGTTTAACATGAACATATTCTCTCATGCACAATTTTTGCATGTAGGAATGGTTCTTCTTATGTAAAGATAGTGACAAACACGGAGTTTAATTAATAGGATCCCACAAATTTTAACATGGCCCTGTCTGTTTAATATTTTTATGTTTATCTTTTTGTTTTACATGACCAAATCATATAAAATTAAACATGAGATGATCTATTCCTATAATCATAGCCCGTATCAAATCAGTGTTGATTGAATTAAGTCTTGATTTTGCTTTGTCATCTATAGGAAGCATGGGATATATTAGTAATTTGGTGTTTACTTGGGTCTAAGCATCTAAAAGAAATCATTAATGGATGATGTTATTATCATTTATTAGAACTTAAATAAGGTAAATCATTGGGTGCTACTCTTATGTTATTTTGTCATTTGCTTTTCTATACAAAAAAATTGTGTCCTTGATATCAATATGCATGTAGGCTACAGCACATGTTGACTGGGATCAATTGTTCATACATTGGCTTCCTTTCATAACAATTGAATTCCAATGGTTTTACTTTAATTATTTTATGATGCACGGAGGTGTCTTTATAAAATGAGATAATTTTGTCATTTTCCTAAAGTAGAAAAGCATTTGACAATTGGAAACTTGTGAATATGGCTTTCTAATATAGTGTTTTTATCATTTGTGTTCTACTGTTGCTCACTGAGCAATGTTAGTTAAAATTACGTATCTTTTCCCAATGCAGATATATGTTCCTTACAATGAAAGTAGGCACATTATCTCCTCCAAGTGTCCTTGATAAAATCACATTGATTGAGGTCTAAAATTAACGTTGTATTTTTTAATTGCTTTCTAATCCATTAAGTTCTAATGTCGTTTTTATATATTTTTTGGTCTGGAGGACAGGGCATGGGGTGTTCTTACACACATGAGAATTTAATTGGGATGTGAGATATCCATTGAGGCACATGTCTCATAAGTGATTCTAATTGTCATTTAACTTATTCAATTTGCTTTTTGGGTTGTCCCAAGTTGCTTTTTTTTTTTTTTTTTAGGAGTTGTTATGAATCCTAATACGTAGGGAGAAGAGATTTTAAGAGAAAGGAAGGAATGGTGAGGATTTCAGCGTAAGTAAAGGTTGAATGGTGTATGAGTGTACTATGATAATCTGAACCTTTAGATAAGATAGTGCGTAATGCACCATATATGGGATAGTATACCATAAAATATACTTGCATAATCCATTTGATGAAACATTTTTTTAACTGTGATTAGCTCTAAGGACTTGATTATAAATTTTTGTTTAATATAGGAATTTGATTACAAATTTTTAACTATAGAGACCTAATAAAAAATTGGATGAAACTATAGAAATTTGCAAAATAATTAAATCTTAAAATTTTATCCCCCTCTACTTTAGTTTAATTCCTTTATTACTATAAAATTTAATGTGAAATTTTAAAATTTTCTATTACCAATATTTTATTTTTGAACAAGTATTTTATTTTAAACAAGATATTACATAAAAATAATTGATTCATTTTTCTTATCTATCCTTTTTCTTCAACCTTGTAATAAAGTAGTTTTTATAGAAAACGTTATATACGATTACTTCATATAGCAACTCAATATTAAAAGTACAATTCATTTATAAGAATACTTACTTTTAATTGTTAAGTGAAGATGGAACAATTAGTCTTCTACTACAGTAATTTTCTTTTTAAAAAAAATTCTATAGAACCATTCTACATAATAACTCATTAATAAATAGAAATCAGATTATATGAGTAGTGTTTTTAATTTTTAACAGATAATTGAACAATTAAACAACTAAAAAAATAGATTCATTTTTTGTCTCTGCTCTTTTTCTTCGACCTCATAATAAAGTAGTTTTGTACAAAACGTTACGTACAATTACTTTATATAACAACTTATTATTAAAAGTGTAATTTATTTATGAGGATACTTACTTTCAATTTTTAAGTGGAGATGGAATTTTTTTAAAAAAAAAATCATTTTATTTACAACTCCCTCCCATTTCTTCAAATTCCTACCAAAGAATGTATAAAAAAAATCCTACTAAGTAATTTTATCGGAAGATTAATATAAAAATAGTCCATAAAAGACTCATTATCAAAAATATAATTTATTTTATAAATATATATAATTTAAAGTTTTAATTTAGGATTGAATAATTAAAAAGCAAATTATTTCTTTCAGTGCTTATGAGGATTATTAAGAAAAGTATTTAATTATAATTATAATTTAATTTAATTTAGTTTTTTTAGGTGAACCCAAGGTATCCACCATCAGAGATAGTGACTAGTTTCTTCGAGGCGAAGAGCTCACAAACATAAGTATGGCCTCTAGCCATGAGACCCTTTCCATACACACAGTCAGTGATCGAATCCCTTACTAGATACTTAAGAAACTTAGCTAACTATCAATTGTGTTAGGCCTTGTGGTTTAATTTAATTTAGTTGATTTTGATCTAGGAAAAATAAAAACAAAATATTAAAGTACCAGAAATATTGTATATTCTTAAGGTGCCGCTAAAATACTCACATTTTTAACTCTACAATAGGTTTCATTTATTATTTTAATTAAAATTGAAGTTAATTCTTAATGGCTAGGATCTAATCTTGTGCATGAATGACATTGTGTATTGGCTTAGGAAATATTGAAACTCAAAAAAGCGTGCCTGCTAGATGCATATCAGTATAGAAAAAGCAAAAGTTGTAATAAATGCAGAGCATGAACATAGATAATGGAAGAAAATCATTTTAATTAGGTTTAATTATTCTACAGGCTCTTATAATTTTACTTAATTTTTAAATAAGTTCTTATAATTTAAAAATTTGTAATCAGATCCCTACATTAAATAAAGTTTTGTAATCAAGTCCCTGACGTTAATAACCATTACAAAATTTTTTTGGCAATGTTATAGTGCACTTAATGAATTTTAGTATACTATATACATTATTGATCTAAACTATTCAATACATATAAAATAAAAATTCATGAAAAGTCTATGTTTAAAAATAGTGTAGAGTACCAATACACCCACTTAATATAGTATACTCTAGTCGCCCCATCATATCCCCCCTAATCCCTTCACCGTCACCATCACCATCATGATCCCTTCACTTTTTCTCCTCCTTCTTTGCCCTTACTCCTCCTCAACCCCTAAAAACCTCCACCAAGTTCTTCCTTTCAAAATACCCACAAACCCAAACAATATACAAAAAAACATTCAAACCACACAACATCATGCTCAAAGGAGAGGTGGGCGGCATGGTGGTTGCAGCGGAGATGCAGGTCTGGTGCAAACAAGAGGCAGCGCAGAGGTGGGACGCAATCATGGTGGCATCACAAGGGTTTGGTTTTGGTGCGACCATTGTTTTGTTTGTATATTGAGGTTGTGGATTAGGGGTTCTAAGGGGTTTGATGTAGCCATTATGGGTGCTACCATTATTTTTTTTTTCTAGGTGTAATAGATAAGAATGTTAAATGGCACCATTGTTTTATTTGTGTGTGCAGGTTGTTTGCTATTGAGTTTGAGGAGTATGGGATTTCATGGAAAAAATGGGACCTTTCTCATGAAGGAGGAGAGGTGGGTGGTGGGAAGGAAAGGGGAAAGATGGAGATGGAGAAGAAGAAGGAATATTCGGTTTAATTTCAAATTTTTGTAACGGTTGTTAATATTAGGGATTTGATTACAAAATATTGTTTAATTTAGGGACTTAATTACAAATTTTTAAACTATAAGGACCTATTTGAAAATTGAATAAAACTATAGGGACCTATAAAATAATTAAACCTTTTAATTATTAACATAAGAATTTGAATAAATTATTTTAAAAAATTATTGCTTTCAAAAAATAGTAAGATTTTCAAATTTCACTTATTGAATAGGTTGTTTATTGATTGCCACTTGTCAAACTTTCTAGACAATTATCCTCAAGAAAAATAAAAATAAAACATTAATGTAGCAAAATAGTGTATATTATTAAGTTGCCACTAAAATACTCACGTTTTCAACTCTACAATAGATTTCATTTATTATTTTAATTGAAATTAAAGTTAATTCTTATGGCTAAGATCCACTCTTGTGCATGAATGGCTTTGTGTATTTGCTTAGGAAATATTGAAGCTCAAAAAAGCATGCCTACTAAATGCATATCAGTATAGAAAAAGCAAAAGTTGTAATAACTGCATAGCATGAACATAGATAATGGAAGAAAATCATTTTAATTATTAACATAAGAATTTTAATAAATTATTTTAGAAAATTGTTGCTTTCCAAAAATAGTGAGATTTTCAAATTTCACTTATTGAATAGGTTCTTTGATGATTGCCACTTGTCAAACTTTCCAGAAAATTGTTCTCTTTTATTATATGTATAGATAGATAGATATAGATATATGTAGATATAGATATTTTTGTTTTTCAGAAATTTCCCCAAGATTCTTGTGAAATTTGAAAGTTTACGGGATTTAGAAATAAATGAGAGATACCTTCAAAAAAATGAAATGATTCAAAAGAATGTCGTAGGCATAGGTTGGATTTAACAAACTAGTGTATTTGATCTGTGCAATGCACGGATGAAAATTAAGTGAAACATTTAATATGGTTTAATATAATAATTATTGTTGAGATTTTACTTTATTATAACAAAGAATTATAAAATTTGAATTAAAACATGTTACATAAATTAATTTAAAATATAATAAAATTGAAATTATGTAGAATGAAATAATTGCATAAATAAAAAGTATAATTCTGAAATTGTTATTGAATAAATTATTTAAATAGTATTTGTATAAATGTATTTCATATAATAATTCATTATTGAAAGTATTAGTTTTTATAAAGATACATGCTTCTAATTTTTAAATTAGGACTGAACAACTGAAAAAATTTCCCCTCTCCTTCTCATTTCTTTAGCATTATAGTAAAGTACTTTGAAAAATAAAATTCTATAGAGACATTTCAAATAACAATGATTAATATTAAAAAGATAATTAGTTTTATAGGGATATCTATTCTTAATTTTTAAATGAGGATCGGACAACTAAAAAAAATATCATTCTATTTTTTTGGTGAGAAAAAAATCATTCAATTTATATGTTTCTTCCCTTATTTTAGTCCCTTAATAATGTAATCTTAAAAGAATTGTATAGAATTATTCCATATAGTCAATCGTTATTGAAAATATAATTCGTTTTATCAAAATATCTACATCCAATTTTTAACTAAGTAATAAGGAACAAACAATTTCATATAACTCATTATTAAAAATAAAACTTCTGAAAAGGACCTACCTTACAACTTTTGTAGTGAGGATTGATACTAAAAAAAAAAAAATCATTCCATTTCTTTCACCCTCCCTATTCTTCAACCTCCTATTAAAATAATTTTAAATAAAAAATGCAACATTTGGTTTGATATAATAACTCATTAGTAAAATAATTTGATGTTATAAAATATAGATTATCAATTAGATAAAATTGTTAAAATAATTTGTTTACATAATAATATTTAAGTTGAGTTAATTTAAGAATTGGTTAAACAGAATAAATCACGTTAATATATAGTTTTGTCATTTATGTTTAGATTATTGCATCTTTGAAGTTACAATTTAATTTTAATTTTTTATGAGGATAATGGAATTAATAAGATTAACCATATTATTATTATATAAATAAATTTAATAACTATAAGTGTAAGTAATTAAATATAACCAACAATGTATTGGTCAGAGTGGAAAGAGTTTAGATCCTTTAAGCATGTGGTCATTAGATCAATTCAAAGATTTATGTGTATGAAAAAAAAATACCACAGGTGAAAAAGCTTGTAGAATACAATCTTGAGTAGTTCTTTTTCTTGCCAAGAAAACCACATACGATTTAGACCCTCTCAAAGAAAAAAATTCATAATAATGGGTGTAGAAATTATGCACATGGCAGAGAAAGAATTATTGAGTAAGAAGGAATTGAAAGGAGAGGTCAAAGATGAAAGAAAATGAGAGAGAATTGGAGAAAGAGAGAGGTGGCTAGGGTTCAGATAATTTTAGACTCCAAAAAGCTCTTCTTATATAATTAACATAATTAAATCTCCACTAATAATCATTTAGTAAATTAAATTAAAATTTTAATTTAAAATATTTTTTGCAAAAAAGGAATGTGCGTGAATAAATAGTAATTATTATTTATTATGATAGATTAGGAAAGAATAATTTGAATTTAAAATTTAAATTTTGTAGCAAATTATATGAGTTGTGAATTGTACTTTAATTTTATTTTTAATAAGGGAAATTAAATTTAAAAAATAAAAATTATCAGAAAATATCGCATGGACAAACTTTCCTTATAGTATCTTTTGTTTTATAAATAGTATATAGATAATTTAATCGTGGCTTTGTGCCCTTTTTAGTCAATGTGCTAGCCTTGCCTATTCTTTTTTTATTTTGAGACGTTAAATATGTAACTATTTTTCACGCTCATCCAAACTTAAAACGATTAAGCGACACACATGAAAATTGTTCCAAAAAATTAACTCCGGAGTGTGGCTCACTTAGTAACGTAAGCTGTCTTGTGTAGTAGTGTGTGTGGACTTCACCTATTATATACTGTGTATTTTCATGGGTCCAATTACCATTAGAAACACCTCATGCCACCTCATGAGACACAAACAAAACAGGAAAATGATATAAAGCTAATTTTAAACTAATTAAATGCAATTATCTAAACAAAAAGTACTTATTTGTATTTTGTCTCTCCTTTTAATTCATTTGAAATTAAAAGAAAAGAACAAATAAATTGTTGAACGAGTGATAAGCAGTTTGATCTCCTGCAAAGATGAGGACACAAATTTAAATTTCGAAAGCATATTTATTGGAAGTGGGAGTAAACATAAATGCTCCGTCCTTAAAATTGTACTAATAATGTCTCACAATTTTATGTACCAAAAAAAGAAATTAAAAGAAAAGTTACCGATATATATCAAATAATATATAGATATTTAATTATTTCAAAATCCACCTTTAAGCGGAAAATAATGTAATTGAAATAATTCAAATTATATAAATTAAACTACCAAAAAAAATTCTATAAATTTACAAAACTAGTTTAACAAATAATTATGAACCGTCTTTTAAAATTTTATGTACCCCCACGACCAAAGCTAGAGCAGCTTGATGATATATACTTATGGTCTCATCATCAAGTATTGATTTCATAGAGAATTTTTCACACAAAAGGTGTCTTTGTAATGAATTATACGAGTAAAAGGTTCAGCTTGAAAGATAATGGTGCTTTGAGTCCGGTTCAGCCTGAAAGATAATGGTGCTTTGATTTTGCTTAAATGGAGGAAGGTCAGGAAGTGGAAGTGAATAATGGAGAATGGATAAGGAGTGAGGAAATTGGCAGTAGATGGACGGACAAGAGCTTTCAACAGAACAAGGAAAGGAGTGGGGGAAATTTTCAGAAAACTGGAGGAGGAGTCTTTCACTCTCTTTGTTGATAACTTGCCTTCTTCAATGTCGAAGGCATGGTTATATCAAATTTTCAGTTTTGAAGGTAACATGGTTGATCCTTTTATCTGATGAAAGGATCGGAAATATTCCACACAACCTTTTGCTTTTGTGAGATTCTCAACCAAGGAGGAAGCTCTAAGGCCAGCGAAGAACCTTAATGGAATGGAGATTAGAGCTAATCTTATTAGTGTCAAGGAATCGAAGTTCAAGATAGATTCTCCCAACCATGCAAGGCAAGCCAATGGTGAACAATCCAAACAAACATATAAGGTGGTGGAATCTAAGCTCAATGGCAATGTGGATGGAAGGCTTTATAAAGATGTGCTAAAAACTATCAATAAAGAGATGACTCATGACTCTAATGAAGGATCATGCTCTTGATGGCCGGAGCCGTGTAGACGACAAGAAGGTATGTTCTGTTAAAGGGGAAATTTGTATAGAGAAAATGGATTGGCTTAATGGAAGCTCGATTGGTGAATCGTCGAGACCTTTAGATCTTGATATTTTGAAGGAAAAACTTTTCGAGGAGAGGTCCTACTTGACAAATGTGAGGGCCTTGGGGTCGTATAAATGTTTACTAACTTTTGAATCAAAAGAAGATGTTGATGCTGCGTTAATGGATGCGAGTGATCCGTTGTTGAGGCATTTTGATGACATTAGACGATGGTCAGAATCAGAATATTGTCAATCGAGACGGGGGTGGTTCGAGTGTTTTGGGGTTCAACCTCATGGTTGGTCTGTTATTAATTTCAAGCGTTTTGATGAAATCTGGGGTCAAATTATCTGTTTGGACAATAATACAGAAAACAGGGGTTGATTTGAATTCGGGGAGACTGTTGATCGAGACTCGAGTGTTCCCGGGCATACAAGAATGGGTATCTCTCTCAATTGATGGTATAAGCTTTGATGTTTACGTGAAAGAAATAGGGAAAGTCGTTGTTGAAGGTGTTAAAGAGGAAGGAGAATATAGCTGTTCCTGAGTCTAGTGAAGCGGAATCTCAGGATGTTGAAGATTCATCGGAAAACTCGGAAGAATTTTCGGGTAGAAGTTCGTCGATGATAAAGGAGGTGCACGGTGGGATCCGTACCAATTATGACAACAGGGATATAGAGGAGATAATTGTGGAGATATTCATAATAATGAAGTTAGAAATTTGAATTTTAATGTCCCTCGCAATCCTTTCCCACCTCGGTTCGGTCCAGTTTCAACGGAAGGTGGCCATCATCAACTTACGCATGTCAATGTGCATAATCAGGTTGATACTGGCTCGTCGCATTTTTAGAGGAGCAATGGAGTGGACGTTGCAAATTCAGATTTCTTAGACAGAAATGATAATAATTTGAAAGAGAAGTCTCAAGATAGCAATATTAAGGAGGCATCGGGCGAAAGTCTCATCTATCCTCTCGGTTTTGAGCCTCTGAGATATTTTAAGTGAAGGCGTCAATCAAAACAAGTTTGAGGAGTCTGAAATGGAAAGTAAATTTAGTCAGAGTGACAGCCTACTGGTAGATTTAGAAGACGAAGGGTCCCATAAACAGGCTGACGGGTGGGAAAGCTTAGGTGTTGGCTTTGAAGACTATGTGCTAGAAGAAGCCAAGAGATCATGGAAATTGAGAAAAAGTTTAGGACTCTCTTCACCTAATGAGATTGACATCTCGGCAATGGCAAAGGATTGACAAAATAAAAAAAAAAGGAAAGAAGAACTTAAGTGCCAAAGGGAAGAAACAAGGAAGGAAGGTAGGGAAAGATAATGGCTTAAAGTAATGGCTCTTAGCTCTTAGGTGGTGAAAGTAAGGTTAAGATGTTTGGTGTAATTCGGAAGATCTTGGTGTTAGATTGATATATAAAATTAGGCAAGTGTATTTGGTGCATTTGGAATTTTTTGGTCTAGTTTCTCTTTTGACATTAATCAGTTGAACTTAATGGCGGTGAAATGATGCTTTAAAAAGCTAGTATGGAAATATGGCACCCTAACATGAATGTTCAAGATTATCATAATTTGGATAGCGTTGCTATTTAGCGCGAAGGAATTTCGTGCAAATATGTACGAAGGGCCTTAATAACCAATCACAAGTAGGTAAAAGTGGAAGAAAGAGAAAGTAGCACAGACGTGGGGCAGAAGTTCCGCATGACTTGGCCAATCAAATTCTTCGTATCAGTAGTGCGAAAATGGTTTTCGTACTAAAAAGCATTATCCTAACTTGGAATCAATTTGCTATTCAGAGTTTATGAGGATTAGAATTTATATTGGTGTATTGTTATATAGCAATGTAATTTTGTTAAGGTGTTATGTGTTTCCGACTAATCTTTTTGAGTGTTTAGGATTAGTCTTTTATGTTTGATTTATAATGGAGTCTTTGTATTTGCTCCTCATTTGTTTTGTGAGTCAAGTGTTTCAATAAATTATCAAAAAAAAAGTTGTCTGAGTAAATACTTTTTTTAATTTTAACATTTTGAAGTTGATAACAATTAGAATTGGATCTAGAAGACATATAGAGGAGGGGTCAAAAATTAATAAGTTATATCATCGAATAAATGTTATAATATGTAATAAATATTATCACATTTTTGTTGAACTTGAACATGATATTTCTATTGAAAATTGCATCAAATTTGCATTTTTTTTAATCATAAAAGGCTCTAATTTTTTTTCTCCTTCTCCTTTATTATTATGAAAATATAATAAAAAATAATATTAAACAACTATTGCAATAATTATGTTATATTGTTATATGCATTTAAAATAAATCAAATAGAACATATTCAATTTAATAATTTATGAGACTAAATATATTAACCTTTGTTTCTCTTTAAACTCCAAATGATTTTAATGTAAATCAACTTTTTATTTTATTTTTACTTCTTTTCTTCTCTCTTGATTATTATAAAAAAATAAAACAAAGAAAAAAAGAATTAAATAAATTTAATTATTTTAATATTAAAAATAAATAATCATACTTTCACTTTCTCCTTTTTATTCCAATAATGACATAAGTCATGCTACTCTAAGTATAAATAGGTGAAAAAAAACAAAATTTTTTATTGAAGAATAGATATATCATATATACATAGACACTAGAGTGAATGAAAAAAGTAAAATGGTTTAGATTATTGTAGCAGTTGGTTAGGAGACGAACTTAGTGAGGTGAAATGAAAAATAGACACACGATGGATGAGAATTGTTTGGACAAAAAATTGAATGTCACACGACAGGGTTCGAACCAAGCACTTAATGGAATCAGTAGTATGCATTGTCACTGTACTAGTTAACTTTTCAATTTATTACAAGCATACATCTGTATATATAGAGTTTTAAAATATTTGGAAAGGGGGGGCGGGAGCAAAGTCCCCTATACTTACCCTCCTAAATTTGTTCCTGATAACAGTTATGTTTAGTCTTAAACAAAAATTTTAACGTCAATTTAGTTTTATACTTTAAATTTTAATATCAGTTTCATCCTTTTTTAAAGTCAATTTAGTTTTATACTTTAAATTTTAATATCAGTTTCATCCTTTTGTATAAATCATCGGTAACTCTGTTACTATTCATCTTAGTCAGCACATTAGTTTTGAATTATATTGCTTATTTGTCTTCTTTATCTTAGATTTGACTGGCTCTTTCCTTCTTTTTCATCGAAAATCAGATTTTATTTATTTATTTATTTATTATTATTATTTTTTGGAGATAGAGAGATTCAGAGTTGTTAATTTGCTATATGAAGACATGCAGCGGGGAAAAAGAACAGAAATTGACACATAGTATGATTCAGCATATGGCAAACTACAAGCCTACAATGATGAGCAAAAAAGAGAACGTTCAATATGATCAATGAAGATTACAAGGAGTAGCCACCTAGACCTTAATACCAACACACCCGGTGACAATGCTCACTCAGAGATATTCTGTGATGATTCTAGCTACCATCAACCTGGCCCCTTTGCTTCCACCACATATTCTCCATTAAAGCTATTTGTTAGGTCAAGGCCAAGTACAAGTCATTTATAACAAAGACTTCAAATTCAAACCAGCTTTTTGGTTGAAAAGGAAAAGCATAATACTGGGGAAAAAAATAGTACAGGCCCTTTATGCTTTGGAAAAATGGATAAAACGTGAATCATAAACAAACAAAAAATCATTGTGATTAATGTGACAAGAAAAAGGAATTGATCATAGGCATAGAAACATATGGAGACACATGGGTTTAAGGGGGAGGAAAAGTAGTTCAAAGGAAAAAAAAATGATAATGTATACACATTTTTTGTGAGTGGATGTCCTGGAATCCGTCCATCCATATGCATTCACATATCAACTCTCTATGCAAATTGCATGTCACATTTAAATGGGGTCACCAAAATACTGATGTGATGTGAAAAATGCAAGAGTACCTCAAAACATAAACAGGAAGAAACACTTTTCAGCCCAACAGTAACATATACTGATTCGTAAACCATATTAAAACACTGAACCTAGGTGAACCTACGGTCTCATTGAAAATTCTTGTGCCTAATAAAAGATTACCTTCAAAAATAAACAAAAAGGCCAGTCTTTGACTTCAAATAGCTCATTCAAAGTGCGCACTTTAGTTTCCTTTTACTCAAACTTTGTTATCCTTCTTACAATAAGGTAAAATCAATACCACACTCGACATCAAATGCTGGTGCCTATTATAATTAATTAAAATATATTTAAAGTGTTATCCTAAATATTGATTTCATTAAATCTAATAAATCAACAAATGTTTACACCGAGAAGTGGTTAACTATTTTGAATCTTGAAGTCACCACCTTTAAAATGAACTAAATTTACATAAGCCACTACCGGAAAAAGGTTAGTTTCACAACAATAGAGGAATATTTTAGTTTAAGATTAAATAAATATTTGACAATTTATTTTGCGTAACGACAGCATTGAAAATAGAAATATATAGAGTAAATAGCACAAGCCTCCTTAAAGTTTTTTAAAATGGCACTTAATTTCATTTTTATTTGAAAATTGTATATCACTTCATTATGAGAACATTCTATCAGAATATTCTCACTTATTTAACCATAGTAATCCAAAATATTTAAGAAAAAAAAGACTTAACCAACCTTAACTCATATAGTTTCAATTTTCAATCACCACTTATCCTCACTAGCCTTTGTGTTATCTCTCACTAAAAACTCATAAGAAACAAGGTAAAACTCTTTCATTTACAATTTTCTTTATATTCTCATTCTTTTAGCAATCTCTTTCTATTTTTGAAAAATTTGATATGCCTTTTATTTTTTGAACTTTTTTTACCTGTTGAATATGTGAAATTGTTAAAAATGTAGGAGATTCAATGAGTGATTATTAAACACCTTAGAAGATGATTTTCTATTTTTTTAAATAAAAACCGTACATTTCATGATTTAACACATAAAGGAGGTTTAAATAATTTTTATAAAGTATAATACAAGCAATCTTTGGAGAGAAATTTTATTCATGATTTAATTAAAATATCAAAAAATTATAATAACTACTTAATAAATTTTGAAAGTTCAATTTGTTTTTGAAAATATTGATTTATTTGTAGGCGAAATAAATAAACTATTTGCATAAAAAGAGGGAGGAAATGAGAGAATTATCCCTTTTTTTATCGTGAGAGGTAAATTATCTGTGCAACTAGTTTAAATTCCATGTTGAACTTAATCAATATAATTCTATCTCTTAGTGCATCTTAAATAATGAGAATATATAGAAAATTATAAGATGGAATAACTGTACTTTGTTTCTTGTGAGTCTTTAATAAGACATATAATAAAGATTGATGAGGGTAAGTGATAATCGAAGAATGAGATTATAAGTTAAGGTTGGCTGACTTTAAAAAAAAAAAATTTGGATTAAGCATAGTTAAATAAGTGAGAATATTTCGTTACAATATTCTCATTGGGGTGAAGTACAATTTTCAACTACGAATGGGATTAAGTGTTGTAACACTTTCCCAAATACAGTACTATGCTTAAGTCATAATACCATATCCTGGAGTTGTTACTGTTCTTGAACTATCTGGAGATAATACGGAAATAGGAGTGAAAATTTTAAATTCTCCGTAGGATTCTCTAATTATCATACATAATGTTATCGTTGTCATCTCCAGTTTGCTTCGGTTTATTATGAAAAAGGTGAACATATTATGTAAACTGTTTAATTTTATAGTTCGAAAAATATATTATCCGAAGCAAAGTTCATTTTACTCATACACTTGGCATTTTGGGAGAGTCCATACAAAATCAATTCATGAATTATATTATGAATAATAATACCTGAAACATAATAAAGTACAATAGTATCAATACATTGGAGTCATAACATCTGCACATGCCTTTACTTGTATTTGAATTTATGCAGATACATAAAATTTACTTTTCTTTCTTTATCTTCTTTTTCATCATAAAATCTTTACATGCCACATTTCAGAGTATGATCACCATGTCATACCCCATTAGAGCGTGATCGCCATATCACGTTCCTTAGGAATATGGGACCTTCATTCGGTACTTACACTAGTTGGGTCATGCTATGCCTCATGTAAGTCCTATCCCCTATACTCACACTAGCTGGGTTGATGCCATACCTCATGTGAGTGGGGTGCTTGCATATGCTTTAATCTTTATTCTTTATTCTTTACTGTCTTTGGGTAGCCTGATCTTGGAGTGAGCTCGTCAGCTCAACTCATGACCGTCGTTACACTGACTTACCCACAAGGGGATTCACGTGCCTCTAGTCTTGGAGAGATCTCATTTTGGTCACGTGCCTCTAATTGAAGGGATCTCTTCTGGTCACGTGCCTTCAATATAGAGGGATCTCATCTGACCACGTGCCTCCAAGGTAGAGGGATCTCATAGTTTTAGCTGCTTTCACAGGGAGGGATTCAATGTGCAACTGCCTCCAAGTGAAGGGATTCACATTCAATATATTCATGTCTTTTCATTTTCATACATGGTCATGCATAGACATGCTAAATATACTCATACATATGCTTTATCATTTATTTTCATATACGTCATAACTCATATCATACTTTAATTCATCCTTGCATATATACATTCAAAGTTTCATAGACTTTTGCCGTAAATTCGGCAGCATAACGGATCAGATCCGTTTCCCCATGAATAGTGTCAAGTCTCACGGACAAATTAGTCATAGTAGTATAATCAATCTAACATATCTATTAATGTAAAACTTGCAACCATCAACTCAAACCTTACATGTGTCACTAACACTTGTGAAACCATCAATGTGGTTATTTCTGCCAATTCTATTCAGTTCTGCCCAAATTTTATCTAATCCACCTTTACTTCTATTTAACTCATTTAAACCTGAATTTTGGATATGTCATAACTCTATATGTCTACTTTCTAACCTCTTTGGTCCCATATCATTTTGATTTATATAACTCAAGATATTTAAATTCTGCCTCAATCTATTTGGTCACTGGCCCGAATTACACTCTTAAAAGTAAAAATTCACCAAAAATCAAAACCAAGCTTAAATCATACAAAATTGGTGTCATATCAAAGATAACAGGACAATTTTTTATTTGCAAAAGTTTCATTTCATTTGCTTTAGTATAGCTCAAGTTATAAATCCTGAAATTTGACTTTCCTGAACTACCCTATTTTGGCCTAATTTGGACATAGGGTAATTTTCTCGAACCATTGGGAACAATTGGGATCATAACAAACTCAGAATTTCATTTTGGGATATTTTCCTATGTGTAAGCTTTCTAACAAAGTTAGTTTCACTCAATTTGGAGTTGTGTAGAGTGAGTTATACCCTCCTTAAGTCACACTACCCGGATGAAAGTCCTGATTCCTAGGTCAAATTTCAAAAATTCATATCTCTCTCAATACTAATCCAATGGCCTTATATTATATATGTATGGAAAGATCTGAATGTCTACTTTTATATAAAAATAGTCTCATCGAGTTTAACCGGCTGTGGACGAAGTCGTACACTTTGCAATACGGACTGTTGTGGGATTCCTCACTTAGGTAGCATCCTAATCCTCCACTTCTCCTAATTTTCTTCTTCTAATTATAATTCCAACTCAAAATTTCATATTAATCTAACCATAATCCATCACATACATCTAATATATCATCAAATACATGAAGAAGAATAAAATTTCATACAGCCATAGTGCAAATAATTCAAGAACAAAAATGGAATCCTACCTCTTTGGAGTGTGATTTTGTTAAGTGTTGAAGTTTGACTTGTTAGAACCTTGTTAAGCTTGAAGGAGTGATGAAGTTGGTTGAGAGAAGAGAAGAAGAAGGCTGGAATAAGAAGGAGAGGGAGATGTAAATCAGCCTCAAATGAGAAGGAGAGTCTGACTTAAATACATGAGGGTAGTTGGAATTGTGAGTGTTGATTGGTTGAAATTTTGTTATTGAAGTTCAGCCATGTTTCCCTCTTTTGTGGCTAAATTACTCTCCACATCGTCCCAAAAGTGGAACTCGCTTCCATTTTATCTGAAATCTGAACTCGTGCTATTTATTTGCCCCTCGGAGATGAAATTGGATATTCGAAAACTTGTCTTGTTTATTCAAAACTTGGAAGCAAAGTCGAATGTCGGACCTCGTGCTCACCTTATTTGAGACCTGGACATAAATTTGGAGATCGGAAATCATGTCCATTTTATTTGAAACTTGGGAATAAAGTATGAGATCAGAACTCGTATAAATTTTGGTCGAACTTGGAGGCCAACTCAGAGATCTGATCTCGCGTCCATTAACTTGTAGGTCGGGAATCGTGTCTTATTCTGGTTGAACAATCAACCATGAAGTTGGAACTCGTATCCTATGTATTTGAAGCATAAGGTCGGAAATCGTAAATAATGTCATTTCATTTGGGACTTGGAGATGAAGTCGGAGGTTGGAAATATAACCATTTTGCTGAGATGAGGTCTGAGGTCTAAGTCGGAGACGTTACCAGTGTCATCTTGAAAAACCTCAATAAGGGTTTATGCTATTTATCTCTCTCTCTCTCTCGCTCTCTGTCATATATATATATATATATATATATATATATATATATATATGTTACACATTTTGATTTAGACAAAAATAGTCCATAGCCTCTTTTGTTAATCAATTTATTTGCTTTGTAATTTTGTTTTATCCACATTAATTATAACTTTAACATTTTTCTCTCACATAATTAATATTTTATCTCCACTATTTCTCTCACCTAGATAATAATTTTTTCTATTTTAAATACTTTTTCAGTTTTTCTTTTTTATAAATAATTATTTTAAATATATACTTTTTTTGATAAATTTAAATATATACATATATAAAGTAAAGGATTAGAAAATAATTATTTGAGTGTATGTTTATTTTATTGTAATCCAAACATTTTCGAACTTTCAATTTAAAATAATTATTTGATTGTATATTTTTTTTCATATAAATTTTCTGTCAAATTTAATTTTGTAAATTTTGTAAATCTTGTAAATCTCAAGTTTACAAAATTTATTTGACTGTAATTTTAACGTTATCGAACTTTTAATTTAGAATAATTAGTTGATTGTATATTTATTTTTTTCACATTAAATTTTTATCAAATTTAATTTTGTAAATTTTGTAAAAAAAATTAAATTTGATAAAAAGTTGTCTAAAAAAATAAATATACAATCAAATTATTTTATGTATATATTTGAAATAATTATTTAGGAAAGAGAAAATAGAAAAAATATTATTAGGTGAGAAAAATAGTAGAGAGAGAATATTAATTAAAAAAAGAAAAAAAATTAAAAGTAGTAATTAATTTAAATAAAGGAATACATATATAGGGAGCGTATCACATGAGAGGAATGATTTATTATGAGAGTGAGAGGAGCAAATATAAGCCATATAAATATATATGGATAGTTAAGATTTAAAGTTATTTAAAGGTCATATGATCATTTAAAAAATTATGTGACTTTATATTTTAATTTTGACCATTTATATAAGATCCAATAGTCAAGATTTGCTCCTCTCATTTTTATAATAAATCACTCATCTCATGTGATACTATATATATATATATATATATATATATATATATATATATATATATATAATACCGGAAAAGCACCCTGGCATGTTCTTATACTTGTAGTTAATGCGTCTCTAGCATCATACTTCTTTGGTTGGAGGTGCCACACAGCTTGATTAGGCTCATTGTGCTTTCTCTTCTTCCCCCATTTTTCACTTAAAAATCAGCCATACCCAATATTTTTTATTGAACAATGACAACATTTAGCATTGATCTTTTACTATTTCATCACATTCACTTCGTAGAGCAAGTTCACTCCAACAGTCCAGCAAAGTTAAATGCATGCATGCAGAAGAATAACAGAGGCATGCACGAGAGAGAAAAGCAGAGACGAGACAAGAGAGACAAAATGCACCTATATGTTATGGGAGCTCAACATCTGACAGAAATCACGGTGAAGGAAGAGTGTGCAGAAATTCTAATATGCTCCGCCTCCGAACGAGTTATTTCTCTTACTTTGATTCGATGATTTTTTATTACATTAATTATCTTTGTCGCCCAGCTATTTTTTTCATCCATCCAATCTTGTGGCCTCAACCACCGTAAAACTGATATGAGATTAATACAATCAATCGAGCAAAATCAATAACTTGCTCTTGGAGTCAGAGACGGAGCTTTGTAGGGACGGCGCCATCCCCCCCCCCCCAAAAAAACAAAAACAAAACAAAAACACAAAAAAAAAAAAAAGTTTTTATCTACACATACTTGTTGAGAGATTTGGATAGTTGAGATGGTTTGATATGCACGCTAAGGGTGCGTTTGGTTCGTGAAAATATTTCTTATTTTTATTTTTTATTTTTATTTTTTGAAAAGGATTTTTATTTTCAAATTTCTTGAATTTAGCAAATATATTTAGTTTGTTTGTTTTCAAAAATAGAAAAATAATAAAAATATGCTTAATTTGCCTATTTTTAAAATATATTTTCAAAATCAAATTTGAGATAATAAAATTATATTTATTATTAAATAATAATTGATGTTATTTTTCAAATAGAGAAAATAGTAAAAATTCATATGGTTTGTCCATTTTCATAGTGCAATTTTCAAAATCAATTTTAAAATAATAAAATTATATTTGTTATTAAAATTAACAATTATATATATATATATATATATATATATATATATATATATATATATATATATATATATATATATATATATATATGATTTGCATATATGTTTTATCCACCAAAATATTTATTAAAATAATAAATATTTAAATAAAATAAGATATTTATTTTTAATAAATTTCTAATGACAAAAATCTATTTGGAATATATTTGACTTTTAAATAGATGTAATCATAATAAAAGAAAGACATAATTGAATCAAATAAGTAGTACTATTTTTAATTACAGTGTCCAAAAAGGAGATAATATAATCTTATACTTAATTGATAATTATCTCTTTAACTTGTTACCAGGATCTACTGCAACTTCTATTTATTTTATTCATAAATATTTTTATATATAAATAAAATTATAACAAACAAATAAATAAATAAAATTAAAAAACTCCCTAGCATTTCCCAGGTACCGACTCTCTCGGTCTCTCTCCGTTGCTTTCAATTTCAACCTATCATGTTTTTCTTTTTTTAAAAATTATATATTTTGCCTGCAAACACTTTTTGTTTTAGCTTTTTTTAAAATACTACCCTAGTCAACATAACACAAGAAGCATAACAGTTGTAAAGTGAACTGAAAATAAGTGCAAACTCTGTAGGCAATTTTCAAGTTGCAGTTGCATACAACCTATGTCATCATTTCTTGGTCCAGCAAATATTACCATCATTAATTGAAAGTTATTTAAAAAGTCTTTGTTGGGGATCGAACACGATCTGTTTCTTCGCTTTTTCAATATTTACGACACTGCCACTGCCTTTTCATTCAGAAACATTTTCAACAATTGAATGGAAAACACTGAAAACATGAAATCGACGTTTTCAATTTCACATCTTTTACATAATATTTTCAATGAAAATGTTTTCTATGCAGCATAACCAAACATATTTCTAGGTGATTTTTTTATTTTGACTGAAAATGAAAATAAGATTGGGTAAACCAAACACATTCTAAAGTTTTGCAAACCAACAGGCACTTCAAATCCCAGTGGCAACAATTTCAACAAAACTAAAGGAAAAAAAAAAAATTGGGGACCATTAAATTTGTTATCCACGATGGAGTGGCCCACTATCCCAAATCAATTGACGAAAACAAAGAAAACCGTGAATAGCGCAGCATCTCATCTGTGCGTCTTTTTGTCCTTTTCTTCTTTTTTCAAAATCTCCAAGTTGCAAGACTGCAGCACAAAATATCGGAGAGCTACGTCGCATACATGGACAAGCAAGTGGCAACACACCAGTAATATAATTGACTCTATTCTCTTTTTTAGTATTAATTTTATTATTTTATATTTTCTTATTTTTTTTCAATTTCAATAACATTTTTTTAGGAAAAAAATTTAATTTTTATTATATTAATTATTGTGCTAATTTGATACCAATAACATAGATTCATCAGAGTAAAAATATTTAAGAGGGCTTCTTAATGTTAATGTTAAAAAATAATGATTTTTTTTAATTTTAAGTATTTAATTGGATATTTTATTTTAATTTCTTATCATCTTTTTGACTTTTTCAATCATTCCCTTACTTTTTTGCAGCTTCTATAATTTCAAGATTTAACATTGAAAAATCAAAGAATAGATGTATTTTTAGAGAAAAGCCAATGTATAAGAGGGGAAAAATATAGCTTCAACATTGTCACCGATTGTTGATTGTTCTATTGCTCCACTCATTAATATTGAAAGAGCGGAGAACAATACTATAAGATACTTTATAGTCCTTATCTTTAAAATTACTTTGTTATATTAGTGACTTACTTCAAAATTTAAATATGTAATATGCAATTAATTTTAATTTATTTATTATATATTTTACATATTAATTTTAATTTAGTTGTCACCATATATTTTAATTTAGTCTTAAGCCCCCCTAAAATTTTTCTTCAAGCTCTGACTATGCTTGGAGTACACAAGAACTTCTCCAAACTGAATGTGTGTGCAAATTTTATTAAAAAAAAATTATATTAAGTTTTTATACTCTCTCTGTTTCAATTTATCTGTTAATTTGGATAATTTGATTCTTAAATCAATATATCAGGATACAAATATATAGATATGTACTAAGTTATTCAAACTTACAGATAAATTGAAATAGAAAGAGTATTTATTTTATTTAATTCTGAAATTGAAAATGGTATGTGGACTTTTTTTTCAAAGATAAGTATATTCTTTTTTAAAATGGCTTATATTATTATTTGATTTAAGATTTGATTGGAATAAATATAAGAAACATGGTATAAATCTTTTCTTTTTATAAATAAGGCCTTACTTTCGGCATGTACTAGGTCGCCAATCAAAAGCCCACCTTAGACACTTTTGAGTTAGAAAAATGCGTTACCCGACCAACAAGATACATACAATTGTTACAATGTACTTGAGGGCAGCTCCATTGAAAGGCAACCAAAAAAAAAAAAAAAAATTCAATGAAGTCACCATTAAATTTTTATTTATGAAAAAGAGTGGAAAAATATTATACTTTTATAAAATTAGTCTTTTATAAATGGATTAGATTTGGATATCTAATTATATATAAGGAAGTGTGGAAACTTAATTCTACTACTTTCCTAATATATATATCCATTTTATAATGATTATTCTAGAGCTTGTTATTTAAATTAAATAATAATTTTAATCATATTTATTTTTTGCTTAAAAAAATTATAAAATTATTTATAAAAAAAGAAAAAAAATTAAGAAATTTTAATTTTTTGAAGAACTCAAAGTCATCTAGTTCTTCTAGAAAACAATTATTTGTTGGATTGCTTTTATTTATGAAAATATATTTTTTTAAAGAAAAAATATATATATCCACTCTTGTATATGATTCAGAATAGCATAAGCGTTAGCTATATAATAAACTCTTATAATTCTCACAATTCTTGAGGATGGTTAAATCATACATCAATATTCAAGTTGTTGTGTGAATTAGAAAGATTTGTTAAAAAAATATATTAATTTTACTTCTTCAATAAAAAAAAGAGTTTTATTGCTAAGGATCACAAAATAATTTCAAGATTAAAAAAAAAAAGAATGAGAATATAATTCAAAATTGAGCTCACACCTTCAACCAACTCAAACATTTTATTTTTGTTTTTTATATTTTTTTTATTCTTTATATTCTTTTTTTGTATCTATATATTTTTTGTTTACTTGAAAGCTTTGACTAAAAACTAAAACACTCTTTGAGTTAATCCATTGAATTTCTCACTCAACTTGGGGTTTTTCTTTTTGGGTTAAACTCAACTTGGGTTAAGATACTTACTAAGACATTAAGGGGGCATTTAACAATTTGAAAAACAAAGTTAACATAGTACAAAATACAACTAGATATGTTAACCTATAAAAAAATAAACCCTTTTTTTTATTAAATGATGTTTGATTTGAGAACTTAAAACTTAGTTTTAACATATATGTTGTTTGATATAAAATTATTAAAAGTGTATAAATTAAGATGCATGAATTTGCAGCAAAACCTTCCCAATCAGCTAAAACATATTAAAATTGCATGTCAAATGAACAAGCTATTTGTGATCTAAATCTTTTCTATTATGAAATGCTCCTTGATCCTTAGTTTTAACCATCACTAAAATATGTGTCTCGTCTATAGTTCTAACACAATCCTAATATAAAATTTCCATAATCATTAGAAAATAATCATAAAAAATAAAAACTTCAAAAGAAAAATATATTAACCTTAAAATATGGATAGAATCTTGGATTGTATAGTATCTTCTTTGGTGTACTTGAAGTAGCAGGAATGAAAATTTTGGATATGAGAGTGTTGCAATTACATTTAGTACATTGCTAAAGTGGTGACTCATAGTTTCTCCATTATGTTGAAATCTTTTTTGTATTACTCGATTACATTTATGTCAATGAAGATAAACAACATTCATGTCTTCATTCATCTTTCTAGGTAATGAAGATAAACCACTAAGGGATTGGTGGACAAGGTCAATGAAAAAAAAAAAAAAAGAATTGGTGCAAAGTGAGAAGAAAGTAGCGCGAAGAGATAAAATAGAAGGAGAGGAATTTGAGGTGAGATAAAATCAATTTAATTTTTTTTTTTCCAGAACTGGCTTCAAACCAAAATTAGTTTAAATAAGAACCAATTTTAAAATGTTTTGGTAGTTATCAGATAATATTTATTAAAAATTAGGTCTCATTGTACTTAGATATCCAATTTTTGGTAATTACCAAACACTATAACATCTCTACTTTTCTTCATATATAACATATTAGATTCATTAGTACATTTCTAATTGGTAGGGTGCGAATTGCTCAACCTGCAATATGCCAAAATAATCCTCACTCTGAGAACCATTGGGTAGTATGACCCTTACTTTGAAATTATGACATTATTATATGCTCTTAAAGCAAAATGATAAAAATGCCTTTAGTTACTTAATTGCAGAAAGGGCCCTAAACTTTTGGATAATTATAGAAATATCTTAATACTTTTTATTAATTACAGTTAGGCCCCAAATTCTATTTACAATGATGCCCATAAATTTTTAAAAAATTATAGTTAGATCCCAGCACCTTAAATTTGGCAAAAAAGGTGTTTAAACCAAACATCGTAAGGCAGAATAGCCATAGAAACCCAGAACTCAACCCCAGAGGATTTAATTAGGAAATAACATGAAATGCCCCTAGGATTGCCAAGAATTGCAGAAATGCAACTAGTTACAGAGAAATAAATTTACAATCAAAATTCTGACAGAAAACATATAGAAAACAATAAAAGGTTTATAGAAGGTCAAAAACTATCTGAAAGCTTGCGAAAAATTTTAGACAAATTATAAATACATTTTTAACATAATTTTGATCATAATAAATAGTTTTTAGATATTTTGAGCAATATTTATATAAGTACACAAAAATTTCTAGGTGCATAATGGGCTCCAAAACACCCTATAAGATCAATTTATTTTGTAGTAGGGGAATTTATTAGTCGAGTCTCAAACCTAGCCTGATGGACCACAAATATGGGCCTTAATATTGGGCCATGAACAAAAACTTAGCCATTGGTTGGGCTTTTTGAATAAAAATTGCCAAAAAAGAGTTAAAACTATGCAAAGTAAATTAGTAAATAATAAAAAATCCATTAATTAAAGGCTTCTAATGAGCCTTGGCCATGTAGCTTGTAACACCTTTCTAATTATGGCATTATACTTAAGTCATAATACCCAATTAAAAACTATTACTGCTTTTCTTAAAAGAACACTTTTATAGAATGTAGGGGTAATAAATATGAAAATAAAAATTTTCTGAAAAATTGAACTTGTACACGAATTATGGTTGTAATACATGCGGGTACACACCATTAGTTTCCCTTGTCATCACATCTATTACAAATGTCATAGGAGCTTGTCTAACTCTTTACACTTCTTGAGAAATTGAAAATACATAGACACTAGAAAATAATACAAATTGTATCTACTTAACTGTCAAGTACATGTGAGTCCATATACGTCTCCAAGTAGTCTTGATACAAACTTTCTATAATCTTCAAGGGGTGTGGATCCCATTCATCCATATCGCTGCCACCTATACTATCTGGAGATGACATATGAACACACATAAGAGTGAGAATTATAAATTCTCAATAGGAAATCCTAGACCGCAGCATATAGTGTCATCGTCATCATCTAGTTTCTAAAACTCCTTACTTAAAGCAAATTCATTTTAGTCACAAACTTGAAGCTAAAGAATAGTTCATGACATTAATAATGATATAGCAAAATAATGGACTATGCATATGCAAATGTAATGGGTTATGCAAGTGCACTTGTCTTCTTGTTCTTTCTTTAAACTCTTACCATGAGTATCTATACTTGGTGCCCTTAAGATGGGTGGATGGCCTCTCCTACTCTTGGGTAATAAGCTATTTATCAAGACCAAGCTCGTTCCTATACATAATTATTGGATTTATTTTCCCTGAAACTCACACATACCTATTCCTAGCCGGTTTACTTTCCCGACTCAATTCAAGGGAAGCCAAGTATATATTCCTTGACTTAACAGGATTACTTTCTCTGGCCCAAGTAATTTAAATTCATAGTCATCTTCCGAGCTTAGGTATTCATATACTTTCTTAGCTCATATCTTTATATGCATTCTTTATTCATGATTGTACATGAGGATGCTTGATGCATTTATGCTCATGCTACATAACTTACTTTCAAAATATCCCCGTCAAAAACTTGGCAGCATGACAACTATAATTTGAAGGTTCCCAAAATTTACAACAACAATTTAACCAGTTAGTTAACAGAGAAAACAATTCTAGTGCATGTAACAAGATCCCAATTACACTTGTAATCCTATAAGGCACAGGCTGCCCCATTTTCATAGATTCCAAATGAATAGCTATATCATGGCACATATACATCAATATGGTACTAGACCCAATATATAATCCTCAACCTCTCAATTAGAATTGGTCCCATAGAATTTGCAAACCTCTAAGTTAAGTTATGTATAATTTAACAACTAGTTAGATTGAATTCCCTCAATTATATCCAAAATTGTAAATTACACCAAAATTCCATTTTAAACCCTTTTTATTTCAGTTGTTCTATTAGTCTATTTGCAAACCTCTTTAGTTATACTAAATTTTGATTAGTATAAATTAAGTTATTCAAGTTTAATCTCCTACTGCCTTGTTGGGGCACATTTTCAGACACTTAAAAGTGAAAAATTACTAAAGATCCATTCTTTATCATTTTTTCCTGAAATTTTACACGCTTATACTTATGTGAACCCTCTTTCAAACAAACTAAGTTCCAATCAATTTGGTTGAGTAGAACTTAAGTTATAAGCTCTACGTTAGGCTACCTTGTATTGACACTTGCAAAGCATAGGTTGACTTTGTGGAATTACTGGGAGCAACTCACTAGGATTTTGGATTTGAAAAAATTACACTTATTTGTCTATGTGTTAACTTCCTAAAAAAATTGATTGCACTCAAATTGAAGGTCTATAGGGCTAGTTATGCCCATTAGAACACATACTATTTAGATCCATTCTTCTCCACTTATAGCCTACTTCAAAAATTTATAACTTGTTCATTTTAAGCCTAATGGACCTTAATTTTATACTTTACTATGAGTTAGGTTTTATCTACTTAAATTGAAGGTTCCTAGCTCGAGATATGATTTACTAATTTGCTATTATTCAGGGATGTCTAGATTAGCCAATTTCTGGTTAAGAGTGTCTTTAAGTTCCTAGCTTGTTTTTCTCACCAACTCAAGTTTCACTAGTTCTAGTCCATTAAAATAAAGTTAGAGAATATCATCTCTAGCCCAAGATATGTAAGAAACAATAAATTGAAAACCCTGGTTCTTATAGTAACATAACCACATATAAGGAGTTCTAGGAGCCTACCTCACTTTCAAGCTCAAAAATACTTCAAACCTTGCTTCCTTCAACTCCAAAACTCTCTTAGAATCACAAGACAATGCTTAATCTCTTCATTTCTACTTCTTGGCTGAAACTATATGTTGCCTAAGCGGAGAAGTTTTGGCTCCAATATTGGTTAGAAGATGGCAAACAAGCTTAAAGGCTAGGTGATAGTTGAAGAAACAAGAGGAAACTAAGGATTTTGAGAGCTTGTGTGAACAACAATAGAAGATAGTGTGGGAGAAAGAGGGTTCAGTTACTGAGGTGAACAGAGAGAAAATGATGATTCCAATTGGGGTTTCTTAGTGTTTCTTGAAGATATTTCACTAATTTTTTTATAAAGCAAAAAATGACCAACTTTAATTGTGTGATCCAATTTATTTCTTAGAATTTTGGCCGTATGGCCCACTCTAAACAACATAGAATAGGTGCGATCTTTTGATGGTTAAATTCTGTTGTATTTTAAATTCCTACCGTATCAATTTCTTATGTCCCAAAAAATTGTCTATGAAATTTTTATCGTAAAAATTATAACCATACAATGTCATTACTTGTATTATTCTATGTTCCCTCTTTCTTTTTAAAATTTTTATTAGTAATTTAGCATATGATAGTGTTAATTATATACACTAAATTGGGTATTGAAACAATATGGGACCTTGAAGATTATTTCAATGTGTCCAGTGATTAATTTGAGTACTCAATGTTAGTCAAGATATTATTTACGTGACTATTCATAAGGTTATTACATGTATATTGTTTAGCTCTTAGTGTCCCAGGGCCCATGTGTTCCCAGAATCGGGGTTTTTCTTCTAATACCCCTCCTGACAACGGTAAGCCATTATTTACAATTTTGCCATTGCTCAACTATAGTTCGACTATCTACCATTCTACCCCTACCTTGGGATCGACTTCTCTCTATATTGGTCTATTTCCAAAATTGGGAATGTTACATAACCCCTCTACACACACACAAAAATCAGATTTTTAAAGAAATATGAAGAGAGTTCCACCATGGTTGAGTATTTAAGTTACATAAGCAACCTTTGAATAAATTAATTATAGTCAAAACTACCATTTTACCACACTTGATGCATTCAAACACAAATCAATTGTTCTAACCCTCTTTTAGCCATGTATGATCAACCCCAAGGATAGCTAAACCATCTACATGAAGTCTCTAAAATAATATTTTAACTTATGGTAATTTATTAAACTAATTAAGCTAGTTTTATCTAAATTAACCTAAGTTAATCCTATCACTCTACAAATAGGAGCAACCAAACACATCCTCACCCTTTAGAGACCTTACGGCCAGCCCAAGGAGAGCCAAGGGAGAGTTGAACTTCCTACATTTTATTCTCTAAGAAACACCACCAAAACACTTGAAAATTCTTTTGCAACACCTAAAGCCTCAAACCTTCATAGACAAGCTTGGATTCAAGCCTCAAAAGGACAATCAAAAGCTTAAAGGAACCTCAGTTCTAGCCCTTCAAGTTTTAGCCAAGCACCAAATTCATGTATAGTTTTTCTTTTTCACTCCTTAGGTTTCATGCATATGTTTGGTGTGCTTGTTTGTGTCCCTTGAAGTTTTTGCTTGTTATTTTTAGATTTTATATCATTGCTTAAATCTTCTTAAAGTTCTTGAAGTGTTTGGGATTTGATGTATTGTTTTGAGCCTTTGAAGCTTGAACTATAGATTTTTGAGCATTTAAGTATATACACTTATTTTCTTAAATCTTTGTGCAGTAAATCTCCTTTTTCTTCTCTAGGTGACTCATGGCCTCAATAAGGGCAGTGGCAAAACTTAGTGTTTTGTGGATTTTGATGGTGGCATCCGTGCTTATTTGATAGCTTGTATTGTATATAGTTGAACTATAATGTTTTCTAGCATATAAGCGTAAAAATCCCTAACCTTCCACCCTATAAGGCTCATGGCCAAGTAAGGCACTAAGGGTATGTAACATCTCGATGAACAATGTGTCTTGACTAACACTGTTAATTGATTTACTTTGATGCACTATAACTATACAAATAGTCCATATCAAAATGTGAATATTAGGGTTAGATAAATTCAAATTTCTTTATAAAAAAGTTTATGTAGACAACTTAGCAGTGTTTTGCTAGTTTAAGAGAAATTGGGTGAATTATGGTGTTTTGTAATGCAAGCACTGAATCGGTAGAAATCTGTACTGTAGGATAACATGAGTACTAATTAAAAACCCTGGAATATGTGGCTAGAAACTAGCCACCTACCTCATGTTTGTTGGCTAAATTATAGCCACATGATGTAAGAATCAATAAAAATTAAAATTCTAATGGAATCCACCAATCACCTTCTTTTTTCCATTCTTCCATCTTTGTCCACAAGTAATCAAAATTTTCTCCCTTGGTTCCTAAATTTCAACCAGCCCATTTAGATCCCCACTCTCCATTTCTTTCTTTATACTCTCCATCTCTATCTCAAAGCTCTAAGTGATCTTGCTTTCCTCTCAAAAAGGTTTCCATTCTTTCCTTGTATTTCTTCAAGAAAACCTCAATATCATCTCCTCATCTACCTACCTTTAGATCCTATCAGCCTCAAGGAGAAAGAGAGAAACTATTATCATCTTGGAGCCTTACTTGAGGGAAATTACCAAGAAGCTTCAAATTTACAAGTTACAAGTGGTGTTTTAGATAGGATTTCTTGGATTTATTGATTTTTTTGAGTTGATGAGACTATTAGGGTTTCTTATGTCACCTTTTGTTTGATGTTGTTTGATGATGATATGCCTTAATTGTGGTGATTTAAGGTAGAAATTACTGGTTTGGATTAAAGATTTGATTGAAAACTAAAAGGAAACACAAAACAAAAATATTGTGAGAAAACCTTAAGTTTATGGTCTATATAGAAAATGGTACTATTCCATCTGTAAGAATCAAAATTGAGTGAAATCAATTTTATATGAAAATAGGCTTCAAGAGCTTTCCAACCATATAAATTATAGGTTCACTGAATTTAAAATGAGAAAGTTATGAATTTTTGAAATAGACTATTGAGTTTCCCTCATTACCTTGGCCAAAGTGCATTAAGAAGGGCATAAATTACCATATGTAACTTCAAATCTAGTGCAACAAATTTCATTAGAAATCTAACATATAGCTAATCATACTATAAAAATTTTAGATTTAGATCCTAAGTCTATTGCTTTCAGTAATTCTCTAGAGTTATCCTATGTCTTATTCGGGTTGGAACAAGGCAATACAGAATAGTCTACTTAGGGAGCTCATAACTTGAGTTCTATCTACTCAATTAGGATGAAACTTGTTGGAATTAAAAGATGATTCACTTAGCTTCAAATTGATATAAAATTTTACAAAAATAATGAGAAATGAAATTTTAGTGAATTTCCTAATTTAGGTATTCAAGTCTGTCCTGAACTAGGGCAGCCTTGGACAAAACATTAATAACTTATGTTATACATCTCAAAACTTAAGTTATACATCTCTCAAAACTTAATGGAACCAAAGAGGTTCTAAAATAGACCAATAAGACTATAATATATTAAATTTTCATATCAAAATAAGTTAAAATGAAATTTTAATGTAATTTATAAAACTAGAATTGATACAAATGAAATAACTTGACAATCTCAAAGGTTATAAGCTAGTGAGTCATAAGAAACCAAAGGCTGAACTATGGATGCAATCCCTTGTGATATAGTGTGATATTGATATATGATCATGTTGGATCTTATTCTTCTGACTGGCTGGCTGAGATTATAATGTTTGTAATTTGGGAAATTCCCTATTTTTAGCTATTATGCTACGAAATTTTTGGTAGAACTATATGAACAATGTATCATGATTTTAAGTTTCTTGAGCATATTGATATATGAATGTTTGAGCATATGAATAAACAAGACGAAACCCTTTCACTTGGAGGCAGTTATAGGGTCCCTTCTGCAAAGGCAGTTAAACAAATAAGACGCAGGTCCCTTCACTTGAAAGCAGTTATTGAGTCCCTCTTTGTGCAGACAGTTAAAACTATTGAGCCCCTATACTTTGGAGGTAGTTGGCCAACTATGTCCTCCAATTTAGACGCATGTGGGTCCCCTTGTGAGATAGTGTTGTGTGACGACGACCATGAGTTGTGCACACTCTTTGATCAGACTACCCAAGGACAATAAGAATTAAGAGGATATGCAAAATAAGAAAGAAAAGTGAGAAAGTGCATTAAGTCATATGATTCATAGACATGTAGCATGTTTACTTTTGTTTGATAATTTGAATTATCATGAAGATGCATACGTAGTAGTTATATAATTATTTCCTTGTTATACCTAAGTGTATGAAATAAAGTGAATATGCTTTAGGGAAGATACTTTTTTCTAAACTGAATAAATGAACCTTACCACTATGTATTAGATCACATTTTCTTAATAAACCGAAGCAGCTGAAATGACAACGATGACATGGACTACCAAATAGTCTAGAAATCCTACTGGGAATATAAAATTCTCATTCCTATATGTGTTATCGTGTCGTCTCTTGATAGCCCAAAAGATCTTGAAGAATGTCAACCCAGAAAATTGTGAACGAAACTGGACTGATTGCTAAGGGCCAATGACAAATGTATATATGTTAGTATTGGATAGCTATTTCTCTTAGTTGTAAACTCTTAGTAGAGTTATTCATTGTAAATTGAAAGACTATATTGTAATACCAAATATTTGTAGAATGTAATGAATATTGTGTTATTTTCATTGAAAGTAAAGCAAATAATGAATCAAGGTCTGTTTAATTAATTGTAGCAACTCCTAATGTGATAATATAACTTAAGCATAATATTATATTTAGAAAGGTGTTACAGGGTATCTTTATGTTTTTTAATGTTATTATGATGGCATCTATGTTTCCTTGTGAGCTTGTTACTTGTTTGTGTGAGTTCTCTTGTTATCTACACTTAAACTCTTGAAAAACCACCACCAACACCACAATTATGGCTATGCCTATAGGTGTTTCGCACGGTGGTTTTTGTTCTTCATGTGTGCAATGGTTTGATAAAGAAATTTGTGTTCTTATTGTGTTGATGTTACTTGTTAGAAGCCAAGGCTTTGAAAATGTTCGATTATTCAAGCTTAAACACATGAGAACTCTTCACCAACACCACATGTATGATTATGCCTATAGGTGTTTGTATTGTGGCCTAATGTTCTTCTTGTGTTTAAGGATGGAATGATTATATTTAAAGCCTTCTAACATTGATGACATTTGTCAAAAGCCCAAACTTCTGGGTATTGGACTACTCAAGTTTCAAACACATGGGTAGCCACTCTCCAACACAACATGTATGGCTGTGCCTATAGGTGTACTCTATGAGGGTTTGTGTTCTTCATGTGTTTAAGGATTTGATGGTGATGGTTTGATGCCTAAACTAATGTATTTTATGTAAAGGAACTTTACTTACTAGATTTTGAAGTTTAAAGGCAAAGTGAGTAGGGTCTTGGCTTCACCATAGTCTTGGCCATGATTGCTTAGCCAACATGTGATTATCCTTTCACTTATTCTCGTAGTTAACACTAATCCTATTACATATGATCTTTATTTGGATACTTGTTTCATCTCTTGTGAAGTTTAAAGAATGAAAACTTGATGTTTAGAAGTGTTAAAGAATAAATATATTCTTGATAACTTCAAGGGGTGGATTCTGCCACCCTATGAAAACTATTTATATTTAATTTCTTCGTATTATTTATTTTCCTATGGATATTGTAATGCTTCTAAAAGCTCTTTGAAGGATTATGCAAAGCCTTTCTTAAAAAGGGTTTCCTTGATGATTTTGCACATGAGTATGCATGAGTATATGTTTAAAGTTCTTAATGAGTTTTCCAAGTTTGTAATCGTATGTTTTCAAGTATTTGAGCATGATTGAATTAATTAGCTATGTTCATGTGTTTATTTCTTTTGGGATTATTAAGACTTAATAATCCATCAGAGACACAAAAGACTTAATAAAAAGGACTATTACCTTTGCTTATGGAGTTTTGGACTATTAGACCTTTTTATATTAGCTGATGGACTTACTAGACTATGAATGAATTTTTGATTCATTTTGTGGACTAATATGACTTGTATGGACATATCTGAGACCATTATGGTCTTATTCTATGCTTGAAGTACCTTTGCTTGGATATAGACTATGGACTTTGGACTATAGACTATTGGACTAAACACACTTCAATCACTCTAATAAACACCTAATATAAAGATTTCAATTTAGATCCCATTAGAAATTGCTTGTAAACTAGTTGATTCCATGCTTTCCTTAAAAGTATTACTTTTCAGGCTTAAAGCCTTTGCTTACAAAAGTGAACTAACAATTTTTAGAAAGTATTATCTTATTTTATTTTGTCTAACTTGTGTTTATGTCTTCTATTTATGATAGCATAAAGAGGCTCTTAATTATGTGTTTCAATAGTTGAGAAAATACATGTGATTTTGAGTTTATGAATTATGTGTTTGATGTTATGTGATTTGAGTTCCATGCTTGTTTAGAATTATGTACACTTTGAAGTCTTTTTTTTTTTGATACATGGAAAGAAGTTCAAAACTCCAAAGCAAAGAAGAAGCCAAAAAATAGCAAGCCAATACCAAATCCAAAAAAGAATAGAAAAATAAAATATAAGTCATTTTACCATTTGCTAGAAGAGAAAGCTAAGCTTCCCCAAAAAATTGAACTCGAACCCATGATAAATCACAGATAAAGACTTAACAGCTCAGAGAAGAACCTATTTCTGCTTTTGACTTACTCTATCAGAAAAAACACCAAGATAGTAGTCTGAAGAAATAGACAATATCACCAAAGCTAAATCTACCAAGGATACATAGCAATCCAAACTTGCACAAGTTCTGAACTCAAGTTTGCATCAATTTAGACCAGACTTAAAAAGCACCCATGTTGACTTGTCCCAAAATTGAATCTGAAGCTTTACTATCATGTTAAGTTACTTGAAACACTTCTTCAAGGATAACACCCCATGGAAATTTTGAACCACCATATCTGGTGAGTATGGAAAATCCTTACAGTAGTCTTTCACCCAATAACCCAATAGCAGCTTAACTAGAAAAATTAACTGCTCCCTGTCAACTTCCTTATTCTGAAAAATTTTCTAGTTTCTCGCATGCCAGATGGACCAAATAATAACAAAAAACAAGCTACACCACATTTTCTTCTTGAGACCAAATAACTTTACACCCATCCCATGCTTCAAAAAAAGATTTGACATAAGATGGATTGCACCAAGCAATACCCCACCAAACCAAGACTGAACTCCAAACCTTGTGAGAAAACTTAAAATGAGAAAAAAAGATGATCGATGCTTTCAATTTCAAGGTTACAGAAAGGGCAACCAGCAACCAGCAGCATCCTTATGAATGATCCTGAATCTCAATAACCTGTCCTTTGTGTTTAGTCTTCCAAGGGTTGTTAGCCACACCAGCAATTCTGCACGAGGAAGGGCAAGACCCATCCACACCTTCGTGGTATAATTTGGAATACCAATAGTATGATGTTGATCCCGAGCAACCTGCTTGTACACTTCGATGTTTAGAAAGGTATCCTATGCTTATTGTGATACTATGTGCTCTTGCCATAAAGAATTGTGTAAGATATGATATTTGTCTTATTTTGATGAGTATATGAAGTCTCATTGAATATAACTATGATATGTTCATTGATGATGAATACTTGTGAAGTTCGTTAATGATTGAGATAATATGTGCACCTTGCTATAGCATAATGAAATTATGACTAAGTGCACTTTGCTTTAATAATACACGAATATTGCTATATGCATCTTATGGTGATTGGAAGTTTGAAAAGGCTTATATGTGTCAAGATCTTAATTGATACTTTTATAGCTAAAGCAAAGCCATGCATAGTTCGTAATGTAAATAGGAGAAGATAAATGCTTTCCATATTGAAAATATATGTATTTTGATTGTTAGAATTATGATCATGTGCACGAGGATAAATTATGTGAAGCTTGATAGCTTGAAATATGATATGTGCACTTGTGATGTGATCATGTGAAACTTGATGGCTAATGGCCTAGAAATGTGATATGTGCATCTTATGATGTGGCTATATGAATTCATGGCGAAAAGATATATGTGCACTTTATGATCTGGAAAGACAAGGATTATGGCATGACTATGTGATTTATGCTCCACATACTTGAATATTTGTTCTATGGCTACTATATGAAATTATGAAAAGGATGAATGAATGTATTGGCCCTATCTCGTAGTGAAAAAGTGGTGCATTCATAGGGTAATGCATTGGCCCTACCTTAGAATGGATAAGTAGTGCACTTACCCAAGGTGACACATTAGCCCCACCTTTGAGTGGACAAGTGGTGTGTTCGCCATTTGGCACTGGTCATGGTAATGCATTGACCTCACCATAGAGTGGACAAGTAGTGCATTTACTAAGATGATGTCTTGATCTCACCTAGAAATGGATAAGTAAGACATTTTTCTAATAATGTCTTGGCCCCACCTGGGAGTGGCTTAGTGAAACATCTACCTAGTGACATCTTGGCCCCACTTTTGAGTGGATTAGTGGGATGATTATTGATTTGACTAAGGGACGCCCTAAAAATGAGAGCTCTTGTAGATCCAAACTATTGATAGAGATCCTGCAGTCATATTCACATTGGGGATAGCGATATGTACTGCCTAGATGTGATAAAGTTTTATGAACATGAACTTGCAATCATTCAGCCATCAGAATAAAGCAAAAGGCCATAGCCTTACAACATGACAATATACTTGCTTAATTTATAATAATATTATTTCTTACGATATTTATGGTACTACTTTATTTGCCTAAAATTATCATTGAATTATGTTCTAATAGCTAGCTTGATATGTCGTTGCCTTTATTATATAGCTAGGAATGATAATTTATTGTGATATGACCCTTTATTATTTTTTGAAGCTTTGCTATCTCACATTTTCCTACTAAATGTTCTAAGAGTTGAGTGTTTTAGTATTTTTCATTGTTTCTACATTTCTGCTATGTGCATTAGGGGTTTTTAGGCAACTATAGGACTCCATTGGAAACATCACTCTATTGGTGAGACTTTTTTCACCCTTGTTTTCTTGATAGTTGTAGATAGTGCAACAATTGTGTAGATGAAAAATCTTTCTAGATTTGCCTATAATTTCTATATCAAGATGTATGAGATAGAGTCACAAGTATTTATGTAGAATATAAATAGATTGCTATGATTTTTCTGTGTTTGGACTTGTGTTATGTACTCTCTATTATGTTTTAGTAGTTGTGATGATAATATATGCTTTCTATATGTTGTAAGTTGTCTTATTTGTGGGTTATGACGACTAGTAATATTGTAGAATTACGTTTGTCATATAAAACTAGTAAATCAAGGATAAAATGAGTAATCACAATCAGTGAAAAAAAAAAATTACCCCAAAATATTAAGGAAGAATGTTAATAATGTTTTACTGGTTAATTATTATCAGAATAAAATAAATGATAAGATAATAGATAACTAATAGGATATTACAAACACCCTCCAAGAAAGAAAATCAGCCTACTAGACAAAGAACACAAAAAATAAGCCAACAAAAGGATACAACCCAAAGTATAAAGAGAAAAATGAATAGCCCAAAAAAATATGAATAACCCAAAAAGCAATTGCAATAGCTAAATTAACTATGCGCTAAATCAAAAAAAAAAAAAAAACTATGCCCTAGAACTAACTAAAATTCACAGCAATAAGGAAAGGGGTAGAGTAGCCATGAAAGGCCGCAAAAGTGCGATGCTGGTAGTGGTAGATGCTGGTGATGATGTCAGGTGGCATAGTGTTTCACTTAAAGTTAGGTGAGGTTTGTGTAGTGATCCTAAGTAGGCCTAAGGTGGGTCAGTGGTGGTGGCTGGCAGTGGCTTTTTGTGAAGAGGTGGGTGACATGTGAAAGACATGGCAGACCAGCTAAATGAAGGTTCGATGATGCTAGTGGTGCAATCTTGCTATGTGGTGGCAGCAGTGTGTGGTTTGCAATGGTCTCAGGGTGTTCACGGTTAAAGAGTGAAGGTGGTTTTTGATGGAGTTCAAATTGATTGAGATGTAGGAAGGGGAGTGGTGTGCACGTTGTTATGTGGTGATGATGGCTTGAAAAGGATGGTGGTGCAGACAAGAAGTAGTGGTTATGGTTGTTGTGCATGGTTGTGGCAATAAAGTGATATGGTGTTGAGCAAGATTGGGTTTTTTTTTTTTTTTTGTGTAGACTATGCAAATTAAAGAAACATGAGTGATCAAAGATATGGTGAAACTAAAGCTTAGCCAAAGAAAATTTTACCTTCTCAACAACCAAAAAAATGTTCCAAGAACTTCTCTCTCGCACAATCTGATCTGTCTCAATGTATACCTGTATCTACTGTTCATTTGATTATTTGTTGATGCCCATTTATACATGTTTAGGGATTGACTAGAATTAATTATGAAAAAATTTGATTGATTCTAATTAAAAAAAAAATGGCTTGATTAAGAATGCTAATTTTGAGATTTTGATTTGATTGAGAATGTTGATTGAGGATAACTTATTTTAATTGAAACTAATTGATAAATTTGAAAAATGCTAATTAATCTTACTAGGTTTATTTGATTTTTTTTTTAATTTTTTTGGCCAAGATAATTTATGGTATTTAGATTTAAAAGATTGGGCTTGTTTTGTCCCCCCTTTTTTATATTTTTAGATGAAGAGGGTTAGAAGAAATTGGCCAAAAATTAAGTTTTTCTTTTCTTTCTTTTTTTTTCGCTTCTTTGTTTTTTCTTTTTAAATTTTTTTATTCTTCTTTTCAATTTTTTTTAAAAGAAGGATTCAAACAAAATATGATATTAACAATAATAATAATAATATCTAACTTTTCTTTTTAGAATTGCTCACATAATTTTATATCAGGGGTGGTAGTAGGGTAAAACTCTTTTCAATGGCAATTCTGTAATTCTAACCTATGAAAAATAGAAAATAAAGGAATGAATTTTTTTACAAGAATAATAAAGGATCACTCTGAACTATCTTAAAAGACAATACAAAATAAAATAGGTAACCATTCTTAGAACAAAATGTAAGGCGCTAATACCTTCCTAACTCATAATCAAACCCTAAGTCTTAACTGTAAGACACATACCATCATTCGGGTTCCCAATCGAACCATTCCACTTCTGGTGGATAATTTAATTGGTGGTTACTCTTAAAAGAACACTCACTTATTGATTTGCACGGCACCTTTTGGGATAGTTTTGACAAATAAATTTGTCAAAATCCTAGCATTTGATTATCTCATCTATTACTATTAATAATTCACTTTATCTCTTGTAGTACTGAGTCAAATTCAGCAACAAGAGGTGTAAAAATCATTTTTAGTTTTATGTTAACCATGATGTTTGTTGCTAATTCTAGTGTCGAAAAAGTTATTCAATGAAATAGTTTTAATTCCATATCTCAATTCGGGAAATAGAATTATTTCCTCTCAAAAAGAATATAGGGTTTGTGTGAAGTGGAGATTCGAATAGGAGCATTACTCAATTGTCAAAATAATTCTCAATCGAGGATTTAAATTGATGAACTAAGAAATTTGATTAATAGAATCTTAATGTAATTGCAAGAAATGTAAATAAAACAAAAATGAAATGAAAGCAACAAAAAGTAAATGAAAACAATCTGACAAAAAGAAAATGAAATGAAAAAGACAACAAACTATGACTAAGACGATGTTGTTTCACTCAGCATTTCCTTGTGACTTTATTGTCGTGATAATGTATGGATAGTAGGTATTTTGTGAGTATTTAACCATGCCTAACTTAATGACCTAAAGGTCTTATTTGTAGATAAAATTCTAGCTCAACTTCGAATAATTGTTCTGACATGTGGCGCGATCCTAACTCGTGAACATGGGTATTCTCTCTTTAATCCCCTTCACCACTCTGATAATGATTTCCACACATTCTAACTAGTTTGTAAATCGTTGGTAAGTGCTCCTGATATCTTGAACATGTTCAATCACGGGTTTGTGTTCCCTTTTTCAACTTAGCATCATGCGATTCATTGACCAAAGTCAACACTTTCATGATTCGCAAATATTTCACAATTTTACTAAGTGTTGATCATGAACTTGTATCCTACTCCCATACTAATGTCGAAACAATCTTCGGCAAAAACATGATTCAACCATCCATGTACCATTACCACAAAGTCTCCAGACTTAATAATGATCCTCTTAAGGTAAACATCTATCTTTTCAACTGTCGAAATATTATACATATATTTTCAACACTCTATACATTATCGAATAATTTTCATATTTAAATTGATGAACAAGCATTCCGCACTGTTAGTCAAAATGAACTTTTCAACCTTCGAGCACATGTTCATCATGCATTGAAAATACACTACTACATCAACACTTAGCATAATTTCTCCGACATAAATCTCTTCTTGCTTTCCTATCATTTTCTACATATCTTTCATTCGTTTTATATAAGAGTGAACATGTGTTTTAGTTCCTGGAAGATTCATGTGACATAATTTAGTCTTTGAAATTATTTTTACATCAAATAGGCTTTTGAAAGGTCAAATGCGATACTATGTTAATCCCTGAAAATTTTTTACATCGAATAGGCCCTTAAAAGTAAAAATGATGATCATTTTAGTCTTTTTGAAAGACTATTTAATTGATCCCCTTTTTGATAAAATATGAATTTTAAACCTATTTGATGTTAAATAACTTTACGGAGGAGTAAAAAACTATTTGATGCCTCTCTTTTTGACAAAGTATGAGATTTTAGAAATCTGTTTGATATCAAATAATTTCTAGAAGGATTAAAGTGATGTCACATTTACTTATTTGATGTCAAACAACTTTCAGTGACTAATGCGATGCCATATTTTAACTTTCAGGGATTTATTTAATTACAAAAATCTTTCAAAGATTAAAACGCATATTCTCTTTATATAATTTTTAACTTGTCCCCATTTTTATAGTTAATCTCATTTTTTTATCCTTCAAATCTCTGTACTTTGAGGAGAAAGATACTATAATTCTTCAAGTAGATTTCAAAAAATCTGTATAATATTATATCAGAGTTTTTAAGATCTGTGTTTAGTGTAGATAGATGTACCTTTCATTTAACGAAATTTTATTTGTCATTTGAAATAAAAAGAAAAGATAATAAGCCTTAATCTAAAGGGAATTAGCATATTTGTTTTGGCGCTGCAAGTAACTATCTAAGGGTCATCAGTGAAGAATTTAGTGATATCCTAAAGAAGGGTATCAATCCGATACGTGACAAGAAGTTCCACTAGTATACTTTCTGTCTAAACTTTGATCAACTAGTATCTCACGCCTTTCATAAAAGTGAAAAAGGGCAGCCACTTTTGAGGACCACTGTGTGACTCAATACACTTTTGCTAAACAGTATTAATTTGAACTAGGAAATTTTTGTAGAAAACAGAGACCAATGCGTAGTATAAATATTACAGCAAAACAAGGTCTTCAAAATTTTGCGGAAAAACAATAGTTGCATTAATAGTGATTTCTTAATGCATCAAACATGAGAGTGTAATTCTCTATAAAATAGTGACCGTATCACTTACTATGGAAGTATTTATGTAGTTCCCAATATAAGGACCTGAACGAAGAAAATATTCCTCCGTATCCTTTTGTGGGCATCCGTACACTTAGTGCTTTGCAGCCATGAAAAGTGAATCTTCCACCCTATGGAGAATTAATGGTGACTGCTAACTGTACACATGCAACAAATGGCATTGCAGATATTGATTATTTTAATGTTCCTAGACCATGACAACCAGAAATTTAAAGTGAAAAAGTGCAAGTAAACTTCTCTTTTTTTGTTCTATTTGTATCTCATGCCTTATATAAAAGTAAGACACGGCAAGCGCTTTTGAGGACCACTATCTGATGACTCGTAGAACACTTTTTTCTTTCCATTTTTTTGGAACTAAGAAATTTAAGTTTATGGTGAAAACTTTGTTGACAAATAGCACAAGGTTATTTCTATTTTATTTTAAACCTCAAATATCTGCTGCAGTTTATGACTCTACGTGGCCTACTAATGTTTTGGGGGAAAAAATAGCAAATTACTTTATTGACACTGACAAAATATTACCAAAAAAATTATATTCCTCTATACGACGCATGATGACATTCTGATCTAGAGAGAAACTATATACTGGTAAATATTGTCGAAATGAGTAATGTCATTGACTCATTGGTGACTTATCACAATGTCATTGTTGATGGGTATTGTTTTATCCTTTCTCTTAAGTTGCCAGTTTTATCATAGGTTGTTTTGTCTCTATTTCTGCTAAGCTATGTACTTGTGTCAATGTTTGTACTGTTGCTCCCTTCCACACGATTGGTTTGAGCCTTTTCATCCATTATCGGGAAAAAGAAAGGTCTAAATATTTTAATGATGTATAAATATAATGATAAATTGGAAAATAAAATAAAATAAAAATAGTAGTGCAAATAAGTTGTGCCTCAAATAACACCTCCCTTAATACATGTAATAAGAGGTTTGTTAACTTTGAGCAAGCAATTTTATTTCTATTTACCCATTTCATTCCCCATTTCTCCTATTTCAGTAGGATCTCCCTAGAATTGATAAAAAAAAAGGTAAAAATAGTAGTAATTTGAAATTAATGGGAATTTGATGCTTTTGGTGGTTATTAGTCTCTTGGCTACTGTGAGTTATGGAGAATCAATATAAGTTATTTGTGACTAGCTAGAGAAAATAAAGTTAGGGTTTTGTAATCATTGTGAATTATGTCGAGTTAAAGGAAACTTCTTGTAAATTGTTAGTGTTATAGAATGTTTCAAAATCTCATAAGATACCTATAATCTATGTACTTTGAAATTTGATAGGTTTGTTGGGTGAGATTCCCAAGCAAATCAAAGAAACTCGATTAGAATGCTTCTCATGAAATACTATATTTTGATGTTTAGAAACCAATTTTTTACTAAAATAGTGAACTTGTGAACTTAATCAGGTTCACTCAAATTTATCCAAATTCATTCAGGCTCGACAATTTAAGCGGGTTGGCTAAATTTAGAAATTTAAACTTAAATTCGGACAAATTTAAGAGTTAATACTAGAGCTTAATAGCCATACTTTGCGGCCAAGAAACGTGAATCTTCCTCTTTGTGGGGAGGAGTGGTGACTGCAAGCATTAGAAATGTAACAAATGCCGTTGCAGATATAGATCATTACAATATTCCTAACCATTATAACCTGAAATTTAAAGTGAAAAGTGCAAGCATACCTCTCTTTTTCTTTCGCACTTCCAGATTTCAAAATACGAGCCTATCACACAATGGGTATAAAGCAATCTCACGTCTGATTTGTTCTACCTGTATCTCATGCCTTCGATAAAGTAAAAAGTGCATCCACTTTTTAGGACCACTCTGTGACCCAGAGTACACATTTTTCGAATAACTTTTGAACACGGAGTTTATGGAGAATACTTTACCAATATTTGACATATGCCTATATCTATTTTAGTTTCAAACTCTTTATGTCTGACAGTAGGCAAAGCCACTCACAAAGAGCTCAAGTTTGCAGAAAAGGGACTAGATTTTAAATTTTCCCGACAAAATATTGGGCGAAAAAGTTCAAGACAAAAGAAAAAGGTTTATATTAGTTATCACTTATATTATTTGTCTTAATAAACGACGAGAGTATAATTTACCGCAAAGTAGTTACGATATCTCTTAATATGTAAATGTTAATGCAACATGTAATATACGAAGTTAAACTAAGAATATTCCAACCCTTGGCTGTGCATCCATACCTATGGTGTCACTGCTTTGCAGCCATGAAATGTGAATCTTCTGCTCTGTGGGGAAGAATGGTCGCTGCCAATAGTAACTTGCAACGAATGGCACTGCAGATATAGATCATTCTAATATTCCTAGGCCATGACAACCATAAATTTAAAGTGGCAAAATGCAAGTAATTTCTTCGCATCTTCAGATATCACATTACCTGCATTATACATGATCACACATTGTATATGTATCAAGCATGATCATGTTTGACTTATCTATAGCTTCATCTAACCCTTCCACTTGTCTTCTTTTTGTGAAATATTCACTTCCACGACGACAAAAAGTTCAAGGGAACCTTTTTTCTTCTTTTGCTCTTTCAATTATATACCATATCCACGGCATATACCATGTAGGAAGATGGCAAAAGATTAACCTTTTTATCTTGATTCCTTTTGCCAAACCCAATCATGTGTCCACCAATACCGATGAAGATGGCTAAACATGAAGTTCTTAAAAGTTTAATTATCCATTTTGTATGCGATAAATCCCGTCATCACTGAGGACATGCCCACTTATTCAGTATAATGTGCAGCTTTAACTCAATTAACATAGGCTCTAGGCTTTAAAATTGAAGTTAGATTATAATGTTACGGCTGAATATTTATCTAACAAGTTATTTGTCTCCATTTCTATCTACAATCTATGTATTTACATCTCCAATGTACTAAATAAATGTGCATAACTGTTTTAAATCTGAAATACATGTCAGCACGCGTCTAAAGAAAATAATGAAAATGAAGGGAAGAAAAAAACCAAGCTAAGCATAGATCCAATATGTTTCGGCCTTTTTTTGTTCCGAGAGCAAGCAAAGGAGCAAATGTCTAATTATATTATAACCCATGTGTTGAAAGATTGCTTCAATTATCTTAACGGAAAAAGATGAAGGGGATGGAAATTCTCTCTAAAAGAAAGATAAAGTAAGCGAATCAAATATAATTAGCGTAAGTGTTGGAATTGATGTAAACTACTCTTTATTTATAGTTCAAGATGAAAAATAAGGTGTCTTGAAAGCCTTCTTGTTGTAACTATACAAGTGTAATTCTAAATGTGAACTAGTCGTTCTCATGGATTTAATTTGATCACTGAAAGTCAGTTCCGTAGTTAATTGGATTAATTCTTAAAGATGACCAAATAGAAATTATTCTAAAAATACACTATAGAAAATGAGAAATTAAATAATAGGGGAAAATTTTCAGAATGAAGTGTTGACGGTAATTCAGTGACATAATTAATATAGTTAAGGGCAGTATTTATAAGCATGATCAGTATAGAACTAAAGTTATAATTTGTCCAAACTAACTTGGACTACATAAAAAATACATAAAGTAGTTGTGGCTTCTATTTTTGTTCTTCTCAACCTTCTCTTCTGTCTTCTGGCCAATTCTTTAACTTGATATTCAGAAAAAGGGAACAACGCCATATCCAGCTTCTGTCATCAGAGTTGTGGACAGCATCTGGTCCACTTCAGCTTCTATATCAGTTCTCTTTGCAAAGCGACCTTTAATACGGGGTCTAGTCTCTGCATAGGCCTTCCTTGAGGCATACCTGATTTTCTTTTCAAACTTTCTTGTCTTCTTTTTCTCCCTATATCTTAGAACTCTGGCCTCCCTGTCCATTGGGGTTAGCAGTAAAGGCATCGGCATTGGAGGAAATAGGTCACTTGTTCCCATTGATGGTTTTGAGTGCGAGATTGAGACATCGCTGAATGTTGATTCTGGTACAACGCCAACTTCAAGTGATGAAATTGAAACCTAAATTTTAAGAAGTATATGAGATCAGAAATTCGTGATAAAGAGCAATTGAGAAGAAATGAGGAAGTTTCTTGCCAGATACGTATGTTACAGATGTAAGTTTAGGGAAATCTAACTATGTCCGGATGAAAATAGATGAAAACTTACCCTTTTCATATAGCACTCCTATATGGAGTCACATCTAGATTTTGCAAATGAGAGCTGTTATTTGGCTCACTATTTGTGACATCCAAATACAACACCCTCTCACATAACTATACAATCTACTACCTTATCTCGATACATGTGCACCTCGATATTCACCCACACTCACATAAATATACTATGTCCCATACTATGTCTATACATATGTTCAAAAAATATTTCTCTTTTGCAAATACAAGAGGGAAAGCTTTTATACAACACAATTCAACTTAAGTTGGTGAAATCATTTTGGACATATAGACTTCGATGTATCAATTATTAAGAATTTCAGTTATATGTTACTCGAAAATGAAGTGAAAGATTTTGATAATACATCAATCTTCAAATGAAATGTGAAAAAAGGCTGGGGTTCAACAGTACTGTGAAGAGAAAAAGACAGACATACTTTTGATACCTAGCTAACTTTCCCCTACTCAATTATAGCGTGGCTGAAGAATTTTGTATATAACAAAAAATAGTAATGTGAATTTACACATCATTAGATTTGCGTGATTTAGAAAAACCTTTGTGATCTATAGGAGAAAAGTGGATGAGAAATTGGTAAAGTGATCTGAAAATGTTGTAGAATGAAAAAAAAAAAAAATTAACTCATAATTGAAAAATCATAGAATTTATTTTATTACACACCATAATATTTTTCGACAACTTTAGAAGTCTCAATCCGTGTATGAGTATAAATATAAAAAAAAAAATGTAAATATCTGAATAAAATTGGAAATAAATGAAGTGTGTATAAAATTATGCTAATTAAATAATAAAATAAAATTTACATATATATATTTAAAATAAAAAGTTTCATCTAAAAGTCAAAGATCTATCAGTGAAACTTGCAAAGACTACTCAAACGGGCATATTGGGGGAAAATGCAAAAGCAGCACTTACACTTTGACTAATAGAGCCGTTGTAACTGAACCCAGCTTTTGAGGAATCAAAATCCAAACCCGGTTGAAAATGCTGCGACTGCTGTTGCATCTGAGCCCCCGCTTCTCCTCCATACTGAACTGGAACCACACTGTCCGCTACATGGTTCCTCTGAGGAACACCACCATAATTATGCTGGTGGTGGTGGTGGTGGTGGTTATTTTCACCATATGAGTTGTTAAAATCGACAAGCTCCAAATACTCATCACCCTCCTCACCACCAAACAAGAACCCATCACCATCACTTTCAATATTACTACTATCATTCTTCAAAGGATGTGGCAACAACCACGAAGCAGCTTCCGCCTCATCATCACCCTCTTCTTCCCCACCACAATCCTCTTCTTCCTCTACCTCAGGCCCATGATCCGCTTCGCCAGCAAGGGCGCACCCTGAGATTGGGAGAATGGGGACACGGTGGTGGCGGCTGGCGAGAGGGTTGGCCGAGTGGATGTCGGCGTCGCAGGAAGAGCACAGAGAAGCCGCGTCGGCCTTGCAGAGAAAAGCCGCGGGGGCACGCTCGCACGCCTCACACACCCACACGCGCTCGTGCCTCGACGCCACCCTGTTCGCCGCGTGGATGCGCGCGTCGCACCCGGAGCACAGGTACGCCGAGTCCGCGCGGCAGTACACTACGCACGCCGCGGACCGGCACGTGTCGCAGACACGTGACCAGCTGCTGGAACTGCCGCCAGAATTGCTATTGGTCCCTTCCTTCAACATGTTTTTGTGCTGAGTTGCGTTGTGTTGTGTTGTGTCTTTCAACAACTGTGCTGTGTTCGTGTTTGAGTGTTGGTTGGTTCAGTGTGTTTTGGTTTGTTTAAGTGTTGGAGATGGGAGGAAGGGAAGGAGGGAGAGAGCTTGGAGTAACTCAAGTGAGCAAGTAAGTGTGAGCTCAGTGAGGTGGACCAAGTAGTGCTGGGAGGAGAATCAGGGTGGCCACGTGGCAGGTAGTTAGTGGTCTGCAAAAGTTCTTGTCCACTATCTTGTGGTTGGCTCGGTTTGAAAGGTCGAGTATGAGAGAAATTCTTTCTTGAAAGAAAACAAATTTTTTTTTATTATTCTATTTTATTAATAATTTAATATTTCAATTTTCTTAATTATTATTGCATTTTATTTTTACTATATTATTAATTTAGTAATAGAATTATTGAATTTTTTAATAGAAATATTGTTATAAATACACTACAACTTATAACATAAATATTAATAAGTATACGTTATTATGAGATTTTATTTTATTTTATTTTTATCTTTTTATAAATATTTATTTTTTATGTATTTTTCATATTTTATTTTAATGCCATATTTGATATTTAAATAACAGTACTCTTATACTATAATAAGAGTATCTACTTGGTAGGACCATGCATGTTCATCCTTTGGCTTTTGGAATCATTAAAGAGATGTTAAGGCCTTTGCTCATAATATATTGATGACACAACTTGGAGCCATGTGTCACTTGGGTCCACAAGCTCTGATTCGATACATGCTCCCGAAAATTGTTGTTAACATATATATTCTCCTCCCCAGGCTCTATACATGCTATTATTAGTTGTAAAAGGATTACTCCAATGAGTCAAGGCAACTATTGATTTGTCAAAGCTTATCTATGTGTATGCTATGGGGAGTGTCCTCTTGTTTTCTCCTTTATGTCGACATTGATTCACGCGTTTAACAATGAGCAGCCAAATCTTCCCATCCCTCTTCCCCGGTCTGGTTAATTCCACCACCATGGGTTAAGGTAGCATTTATTTCTCGAGCTTGTATCAATTGTTTCAAGTGCATTTATTTACCTTCCAATTTTTTTTTTTGAAAAAAAAGGCTTAAATATATTTTTAATCTCTCTAAATATTTGATTTTTCGGATTTGGTCTCTCAAAAATTTTTCACTTGATTTTGGTCCCTTATTTTTCAGACATTATCAATATTAATCCCTACTATCAATTGAGTGCTGTTAAATACTGACGTGGCAATGTAAGATTTTGACACATGTTAATACTAATTAGATCTCACATCACACGTCGATTTAACAAAGATTCAAATGATGAGATTAATATTGATAATGTTTGAAAAATAAGGTACCAAAACCAAGTGAAAAAATTTTTAGGGACTAAATCCAAAAAATTAAATATTTAAAAGGACTAAAAGCATATTTAAGCCAAAAAAAAAAAAAAAAAACAAACAAACTTCAAGAGGCAGACGTACGAGTGTCAGTTATATTTCTAGTCTCTCATAATAATTCTGTCTATGCATGTATCATTTTTGATAAAATTTTGACTCAACTTTGGTGTGATATCATTAATACAAAATTTTGATGCATAATTATTATTATTATTATTTTAATAATTAGGTAAGTCTCAATTCTCAAAGAAAGAGAAGTCTCAATTCTCAAAGAAAGAGAAGCAAAATAATACATTATACTCTTCTAAAAAAGAGACACAAAACACTACAATTCACTCCACGATAACACGGCATCCAAAAACACGAAGACAATACTTAGAGATACACAGAGCTCAATGCTTGAAATTCGAAATGCAAGCTACAGAACCATGAAGCGCCTCGAACGATAGCTAGCAGGTCAAAGAAGGCCATGGAGAGTCATCAGAGAAACTCGACAGACAAAGAGTTTGCCCTTATGATCATTATTCTTGACAGCTACATCCCCTTGCTGAAGAGCACCCAAATCGGCCATGGCATTGAGGGGATCACTTGACACGGCATCATCCCTTACATTCTCTTGTGAAGAGCACTTATCAAATCCCATTTCTCAAGGACTCTCACACCATCCTCCTTGAGCTCTAACAGTGAGCCCCTCTCCACCATTGCCAACTTCTCCATCACATCTGCGGCACCCATCCACGCCATCCCGCCAGCTCCACTTTTAAACAACTCTACTTGAAAATAGTGATTGGGCCTGGGCAATGACATCATGGTCTTAGTTGATTAGGATGACGACGCATAGCTCGATTGGGGGAGGGGGAACGGCGCCCACTCTAACCACACTCGTGCCCACATCCCTGCACCACAAGCTACAACCACCATGTTTACCACCATCTTCATGTTTCACACAACCGCAACTGCCGAAACAGAGACTCCAACCTTCATCGCACATCCATCGTCGGCGCCATGCATTGGCCCCAATGTTACAGCTGTGACTCACCTCCTTGGCCACCATCTCAAAACACCACCATCCTCTCACCTTGTGTTACTCCTCTGCCAAAGCCATTCTAACCACTTTGACCCAACCACAGTCAGCAACCCAACCTGCGCCTGAGCTAGAGCCAACCACAAACACAAAGAGCCACGCACCCTAAACCAGAAAAGGAAGAAAAAAAGAAAGAAAGGGATTTGGGGCTGACCGCAAGCCTAAGAAGGCCAGTGGCAAGCCTATCTAGGGTTTAGGGTTTAGGCAAAAAAAAAAGGGGAAATTATTAAATTATATATTATTAGGTTATTGATAATAATCAACACATAATAATTATTTTAAAAATTATGTATATGAGACATATACTGATAACATAAAAAAATTTGTATTAATAAATACATTAAAATTATTCTCATATAAAATAAAAATAAATGACAAAAATAATTTATTTATTTATTTAAAAATTAGTTCTAACTATGTTACAATTATTCTTCTTTAAAAAAATTGGTAAAGATTCTAATTTTCTAACATTTTTAATAGAAATATAAAGATGGTTGCTAAAGTGATTAGTTATAGGATATTTAAGGAAAATCCCCCCTGAGAGAACTAGGTACCAGAACTAGAATAGTGACAGAACTCAAATAGGTATTGTAGTATTTTTTAATATTCCCAGGTGAATACTAGGAAATCAGCAGGCAGTTAGGCCATCTTTTACACCAATGGACCAAGATGCTAGATCAATTGGTGGAAGATTTGCCAAAGCACTCATCCTTAGAGAAGCTCTGTTTTGGGCCAAAGCAGTAAATCGGCTGGGTTGTTTTGGTGGTACATGCACAAGCAATGCTGTTATATCTATTTGAAGGAGTCTTAAATGTACTTGGAACTTAGAAGCATTTAGAGATATATCCAACATTGTATATATCTCAAGACGCCTTAACTATCTAGGTAGCTCACATCCTATAATAGAAAAATGCTTAACTAGTTAGGAATGAGATGTTTGTTATATCTTCTTGTCCCTGTTAATTGGGCACCTACAACCAATCTTGTAAACTACAGCGTGGCTACCTCAACTGCAATCTCCTAGAATTGTTGGTAATTTTTGATATGGCAGTAAAACTACAATTGTGACCATAGTTCAAATCATTCACACAACTTAATAAAAAAAAAAAAAATCATTCCCACAACATTCTTGTTAGAAACTAACTTTCTAATTATTTTAAGGCAAATGTGAAAGTGGAAATAGCATGAGAATGACGGTTAAATTGTGCTTTTTTAAAAACTTTAAACAATTTTTTTCAAGTCTTTGGACTTAGATTGTTGAAGCATTTAAATGTTAGAAACTAAAGTTATTATTCTCACAACAACTTTGTTAGATAGTGAAAAGAACAAGCACATAATGCTTAAGATAATAGAATGAAGACAGTAAATGAGAGAGAAAGATAAAAGATCACTCAAGAAGGTTTATACTGGTTGACTAAACAACTTGGCTCCGTCCAATTCTCAATAAATTAATTGAGATTTTTATATCAACGATTATTCTTGTATAAGCTTCTCCAAGCTTACAGTAAAGTAGTCTTCCACTAGTCTCTCCAAGCTAAACAAATCAAGTAATATTGTCCTAACATTTTCAAGCTAACAACGACCACTATCGGGTTAGGTTACAATATATGATTTGAAGGTTTGTGTTTGATAAAACACTCACACCAGAATACTCAGGGAGTATAAATTAATTCAATACAAAATGGAGTGACTTCTCACAAATCTCACTAAGAGAGTATTTTTCTATTGCAATGCTATAAGAAGATTTTTCTCTCAAGAAGCTTTAGAAAGCAACTTTCTAGTTATTCAAAAGATTGAGAAAGATGAAAACTTTTTAGATTTTCAATCAATAGAGTTCCAACTGCTTCTTCTTCGTTTTCAAGACTTATATAGGCTTCAAAATCTAGCCGTTGTGACTTCAAGTCTTGAGCCTTGAGCTTTTAGACCCATTGGTCTTGACATGGAGAGTGAAGCAGGTTGCTTTCTTTCTTAGCAAACAAGTACATCATCAAAAAGAAAAAAGTCAACTAACTTTTCAGAGTGTCAATGCTTCTTTTGGATCTCTGTCTTATTATGTTTGACCTTTAGAAAATATTTATGAATCATGAAGGGCAAGGTTTTAAGTGAGGTCTTCATGACCAACATTTTGGAGGTTACCCTTCTGGTCAAGCTTTCTGGATAGATTATCCTTCTAATATGCTTATGTGCTTTCTGTGACATGGTATTGATGATACGAAGATATCCTTCTTATGCTTCTAAATAGCTTTTTATGAGAGATATAGTTTTTAGAGGATAGATTCTTTTGTGAAAAGCTCTTTCCTTTTAGATTTCATTCAAGACAGGAAAGAGACATAGAGAATATATTTGAAAACTAAATGTTGCACGATCCAATTCTCTTAATTGAGTGTATAGAGTGATCCTATTTAAGCCAAACACTCAAGCAAACCATTAGTCCTTACAATAGATTTTCACAAGAGTTGGTTTGTTATCCATCAAAACCCTTAAAAGAGGTATTTCCAAGACCATTTAGTGGCTTCTGAAGGGTGTTGGATGTAGCATCCCCCAAATATATATACCATGCTCAAGTCATGGGGTTGTATCTAGAGGTTGCTACCAGTACTATAAAAGACTTTAAAATGAGAATATATATATATATATATATATATATATATATTGCATAAGAAGTTACAATTCCACAATATTTGCTACATAAGAATAAAGAATCACAATTTAAAGGAACTTAACTAGTCTTATACGCTAGGCACATGCTCGGCCTAGGATCGTCACTTGTAGACACCGAACACTCGCTTCCATTTTCCAAACTGAGCTCACGTTCGAGTCTTGCATGGTGAATGTCCCAAGACTCTGCTTCATACTTGAACTCTAGCCTAGGTACTGGAATGTTTACGGAAAAACATACAAACAGATAGTGAGAACCTAAAATTCTCAATAGGTAAACTCAAACCACTAATTATACAGGGTGTCATCATAAACATTCCAACCGCTTCAATTTATTATGAAAAACATGGACACATACACAGGCAATAGTTCAATTTGAGTTTGAAAACATATTTCTCGAAGCGGATTATATTTTAACACTCACTTGGTATGTTCACGGAAAGTGTAATAACAATAACAATATCACATTTCAAACATAATCATAATATCATTGCAACATAATAAAATGCTTAAAGATGCACATGCTCGACTTATGCAAACGCACTTGACTTTCTTATCTCTTTCTTTCTTTAACTTGCATCTTGCTTATCCATACTTGGTCCCCTGGAATTGAATGCCTCTCTCAGCTCTGGGTGATGGCCTACTTTTCAGGATCAAGCTCATTTTTATACAGGATTGCTAGGTTTACTTTTCTCGACTCTCCCACTAGTCTATTTCCTTTTAAATCTGGTTAGGGGCTGGCCCAAATCTTAAACGGTACTACCCTAGCCCACTATGAGGTGAAGGCTTGATACGTCCCTTTGCAAGTTCTTGTTGTCTTTTTTCATTCTTGAGCATGACCATGCATACACATGCTAAATGCACTTATGCACATGCTTCATACTTTATTTTCAAACATTATCACATGCATGATGTCCATATATATAACATGTAAATACTTATAGCATTCTTATACTTATACTTCTGCCGAAAATTCGATAGCATAACATCTAAAACATGGAGGGTCCTAAAATAAATAGTATTTTCAATCAGCCAGCCAATCTTATCAATTATGTTTACCATAGATAATATATCAATATAACATTATATTAGTGGGAAATTTTATAAAACTTATGCCTTTGAATCTTTCATAGCTTATGGGACCCTTAAGTCAAGACAATTATTAAGTTATGTCTTTATCCTTAAATCTGCCATATTCTTCTAAATTACACCAAAATTCTATTTTAATTCATTTTAGTCTAGAAACTTAATAGATTGTAGATCTGTTTGTCTACTTTTAAAACTCCATAGTTTTACTCAATTTTGATATATATAACTTAAGTTATTAGGATTTTACTCAAGGCTATCATGTCTCAGGACAGACTTGCATAGTTAATTTTAGAAAACCACCAAAAATCAGCCTTGCATTATTTTTATCCAAAATTTATGTCAAAATGTAGATATTTGGGCCCCTTTTCAATCCTTACAAGTATTACTTAATTTGGTAATTAAAGCTCAAGTTATAAACTCCTCAAATGGGCTACTCTGTTTCCACTCGAACAGAGCATGGGTTGACTCCAAAGAATTATTGGAGAAAATTTACTTATGATCTAATTTTGAAATTTTTATGAAATAATCTTCTATGTATTGGCTTTCTAAAAAAATTAGTTTAACTTAATTTAAGGTTATATAGAGTGAGTTATACCTCTCATATCACCCTCTGGTCAGAATAGAGAGTGAAATTCAATAGCTAATTTAAAAAATTTATAACTAATTTATTTTAAGTCCTATGGTCTCATAATTTACATGGTTGGATTGTTCTTGAAGTCTGATTTCATTTAAAATTAGCTTCACTCAAATTTGAGTTCTATAGATTGAGTTATGGACTTTGCTGTACAGATGATGCCCTAGGATTTCTCCAACAGCTTGTTTTATTTTAGGTTTCTCCTAGTCATTTGTTATATCCTTCAACCTAAATCAAGTTTTCCTATTTTGAATCATTAGAAAGAAGCCATATCAACATCATACAAGAGTAATTCATGGATGGCACAACGAATTTCACATCAGCTACACAACCATACACTACTAGAATTTATTTTAGATCCAACGGATTAGTTTCGTCAGTTTTACTAATAAATTATCCGTCGGTAAATAAAAGTTATTTATTGATGTGGAATTTTATCAACGATTTACGCGTCCATCAGTCAAACTGTCAAAATGTTCGTACCTAATGGTGATAAATCATAACTGACGGCTAATCTATTGGTAATTAAGATAAAATAAACATTAATTATTTTATTATTTTCCCTTTTTAACTGATGGATTTTCCATCGGTATTTGAAAAAATAAAATTCTCGCCAAAATATTTTTTACTGATGGAAAATATGCCAGTAAAAGTTTTTAACGAAACGATTCATTTCATTTATGTATTATCGATGGAAAATCTGTCAGTAATATTGATACCAACACTAAAATGCAAACAGCCCCTGTAACACCCTTAGTGTATTTTCAAATTTTTCTGTGTTAAATCGTGTTTGATCGATGCATTTAATTTGCTTATAATGATCTTGGGTGTTGGATATCTTTTGGAATCAAGGAACCATATTTTGGGATGTTGTAATCGATTATCATGAGACTAGTAATCGATTACGGGTCTCTCTGTGTGCCCTTGTGTTAAAAATTTTCACGCCGTAATCGATTACCAAATATGGTGATCGATTACCAGTTCTGGGTTCGTGGTAATCGATTACCAGCCTTTGGTAATCAATTACCAGCCATTTGTTCATGGTAATTGATTACTAAAATGATAATCGATTACCAGTTCATCGTGGTAATCGATTACTAGAATGATAATCGATTACCAATTCATCGTGGTAATCGATTACCAGCCTATGGTAATCGATTACCATAGGCCAATATATATATGGAGACGCGTCCCACACCCTCATTTTTCGGTTTTTCTTCTCTCTCTAACCCCAAACTCTCTCCCTTCTCTCTAGAATTCCCCCTCCCACCATCCCTTATATCTACCAACTTCATTCCATCATTTTCCCAACTAAATCAACCACAACAACACCATACTCATTCCATTAAACACAATCAACCATACACATTATTCCTCCTTCTTCATTCTTGCTTAGGTGGATTTAATGTGGGAGCTCACCTTATTCTTCTTCTTTCATTCCAATTCTAGAGGTAAGTTTTATACATTGTTCTTTCCTTCTTCCAAGAAATTCCTATTCCTTTATCTTTAGTTGAAATCTTGGAAGTCTAGGATTTTAGGACTAGAGAATTTATGGTATGGAGAGTGTTAATGATCCAAAATTGATGCTAGCGTTATGTTGTAATGTTAGATATTTCCAAGGAACTTCTCTCCAACCTTGCGGATCTGGAGATTTAAGATTTTTCCGTGCCCGGTGATCTGTGGGTAGATCGCATGCTTTTGAGTTCATTATGTTTTAAATTTATAATTGTTTATCCACTTTAAGAAACGCTACTCATGAGTCAATGACGAATGAAATTTGAATATGATATGAGATGCATGATTTATGAATATGAAAGAATAGGAAAGTCTGTGATAAGATCTGTTTGCTAACGACAGTAGACGTTAGCCTTGGTGCACCTTGGACTATGATATTACATGGCCACCCAAGGGAGTGGTGCGTGACGGATATTTTACGGCCATACATATAGTGTGATGCGTGCCTGTACTTCACGGCCTCTCTAAAAAGGGGGGTGCGTACTTGATTTCGGGATTCACACGAAGAAACGGCCATCTAAGTGTGAATCATGCATGTTTATTCTGTTAGATATTTCCGCCGTTTTCCTCATTTGAATGAAATTATTTTAAACTTATATATATATATACATTGACTCATGAGGCTCGAAAGTGTCCTATCTCTCACTGATTTTCTCAAACTCACCCCGTGGTTGTTGCATTCTTTTCAGATACAGGGTCAGACTTGGGAGCCGATCCCTCTACTCAGCATCATTAGATTCCTCTCGGGATGAGCCGTATATAGTAAGGGCCTAGATTTGTATTTTGTTTCATTTGTTGTAATCTAAGTTGTAGCTCCATAGTACTATAGGCAGGGTCCGACCCTTGCTAGTATGTTAAATTATGTTCGGAGATTGTTTAAACCTAGTGGATTAATTATTGTATATTAACTTTGATGAATGGATTATGATTAGATAAATATATTTGTTTATAAATTGTACTGTGTGCTGAGGGGTGCATTCTAAGAATGCCTGGATCCCCTATGGAAGTGTGTGATTGTTGAATTGTAGGATAAGTACTCATATTTGGGAAATATCCTAAATATAGAGGAAACTCTGCCCAAATTTTTGTGAAATCTTGATGTGTAAGGCATGCTAAGGAGCGTGCTCTTTAAGTGCCGGTCACGGCCTGGATTGGGTCGTGACAAAGATGGTATCAGAGCCTAGGTTTCCCTGTGTACTATGGAGCAAGCATCCTTTAGTGGGATCATGATTGTGCAAATGGAAGCCGGCCCATTTTCACAAAATGTGATACTACCAGAGGCCTTTAGGATTATCTTATATGTATCTATCCTTCATGATTTATTCACTTCAAGTGTTTTCTTACTTGGTATATCAATTGGTCTTAATCTCGGTAAACTCTTTCCTTAGGTGAAATATCGCCTAGAACTCGCACCCGTATTGCAAGGGTAAAAGCCCATGAGGCTTCTGACGCTGAATCGGACCAGGCCCCTTCTCCTCCTAGGAGAGGAAGAGGCCGTGGTCGAAGAGGAGGCCGTGGAAGACCGGCCAGGCAACTGGAGGAGCTAACTCCTGATGAAGAGCCAATCAATCTGGCAACTGAAATGAGAGGGGTTCACCAGACTCTCAATACTCTGGTGGAACTCCTAGCTTATCAAAGGAGGAAGGAGTCTCAACCTCATGTGGAACCAACCCCACCGGTTCGTAAGCCTCGTCAACAACGAGAAGGGAATGAAGTGTCAATCGAATCCTTCCTCAGATTAAATCCACCCAGTTTCTCCGAAAATCCTCTGATGGATGACCCTCAGCAATTTCTTGACCGCACAAACAAGGTCCTCAGAGTCCTTAGATGCCCGAGTGAAAGAGCAGTGGAGCTGGTAGCTTATAATTTGAATGGGATTACAGAACAGTGGTATGCCACGCTCATGGGAGGCAGAGATGTCTCTGGTTTGCCTCCCCTCACTTGGGAAGAATTTACTGAGATTTTCATGATGAGATTCCTTCTGGCCAACAAAAGGGAGAAGTATGCTGTTGATTTTGAAAGATTAAGGCAAACTCCAGGGATGTTTATAGCAGAATATGAAGAACAATTTACCAAATTGTCCTGCTATGCCTATCACTTGGTATCCGATGACACCATAAGAGCTAGGAGGTTTGTCCGAGGATTGCTTGACCCTTTATTCTCCAACCTACTTCCTATGGTTGGGAGAATGTCTTATGCTGAAATTGTGGATGCTGCTTATGGTCTCGAGATCGGAAGGGAAGAGCGGAGAGTAGCCAAGGAGCCAGGAAAGAAGCAGAAAATGAAAAGGAATTTTTCTGGAGGATCTAACTCTGGGGGAGCTCAGAATTTTCAGGGCCGACATCAGGCACCCTCAGGAGGGGCTACTTCTTCAGGGCCTGTCCCTATGAGTGTGTCTGGTGCAGGGTCCCAAACTGGCAGTGTATCTCAGCCTGGCATGCAAGGAATGGGGCAGTCAGCTTACTCTAGGCCTCCATGTCAGTCTTGTGGGAATTACCATTCACGACAGTGTTAGAGAGCCACTGGAGCTTGTTTTGGATGTGGCCTGACAAGACATCTTATGAAGGATTGTCCCTATTCGAAAGGAGCTTTTGATCTGAGCTTTGTACGATCTGCCGTGCCAGCGCCGTCTTACTCAGCTTTATCTCCAGGAGCTTCTCATGGACCCTCTGGAAGGGGTTTAGGTAGGGAGCAGGTGGCAGAGGTTCTGGTGGTAGAGAGGCAGGTAAAGGCCAGCCCAAAGTTTTCGCCTTGACAAGGCAAGATGCCCAGGCTTCGAATGCAATAGTGGCAGATACTTTGCTTCTCGTTTCAATCAGCAATCGGTATTGTTGGATCACCCTTTTTGGGTTGGAACCCCCATGGGAAAATCCTTAATGGTTCAGTTAATGTTTCCCTCCTGTATGGTTAGTATCAAAGGAGCGGATACTCTGGCCAACTTGTTGTTACTGGAGATGATGGACTTCGATGTCATCCTAGGTATGGACTGGTTGTCCTTGTGCCATGCCTCGGTGGATTGCCATTCTAAGGCAGTGAAATTTGAGATGCCCGATGGTTCATCTTTTATATTTTGGGGAGATAGCAGCTTAACCCCCACTCACCTAATTTCTTCTATGTCGGCGATGCGAATGATGGATAAAGGGAACGAAGGCTATCTCGCGGTGGTTCACGACATAGAAATGGAGGTACCTAGTCTTGATCAAGTTCATGTGGTAAGAGAATTTCCAGATGTGTTTCCTGAGGAGCTACCAGGAATGCCTCCAGATAGGGAGATTGAATTTTGTATTGATTTAACTCCGGATGTTCGACCTGTTTCTACTCCTCCTTATCGTATGGCTCCAGCAAAACTTCGGGAGTTGAAAGTTCAGTTGCAAGACATGTTGAAAAAGGGCTTTATTCGTCTTAGCACGTCCTCATAGGGTGCTCCTGTGCTTTTTGTGAAGAAGAAGGATGGCTCCATGCGGTTATGTGTAGACTATAGACAACTCAATCGGTTGACAGTTCGTAATAAATATCCCTTTCCCAGGATTGATGACTTGTTTGATCAACTTCAAGGAGCATCGTGCTTTTCAAAAATTGATCTTCGATCCAGATATCATCAGTTGAGAATTCGGGAGGAAGATATTCCTAAGACTGCTTTTCGAACCCGATATGGACATTACGAGTTCTTAGTGATGTCTTTTGGATTAACCAATGCCCCAGCTGCTTTCATGGATTTGATGAACAGAGTGTTCAAACCCTTCCTGGATCACTTTGTGATCGTCTTTATCGATGATATCTTGGTTTATTCAAGGAGTAAGGAAGAGCATGAGTGCCATTTGCGGATCGTTCTGCAAACTCTAAGGGATCACCAACTCTATGCAAAATTTTCTAAATGCGAGTTTTGGTTGGACCAAGTGACCTTTTTAGGTCACGAGGTATCAAAAGAAGGAATCATGGTGGATCTTAAGAAGATAGAAGCTATCCAAAAGTGGCCACGGCCGACAACCGTGGCTGAAATTCGGAGTTTCTTAGGATTGGCAGGTTATTATTAAAGATTTGTGAAAGATTTCTCCAAGATCTCGGCTTCTTTGACTAAGCTCACGCAAAAAGGGTGTGTCTTTTCAATGGTCTGATGATTATGAAGAGAGCTTCCAAAGGCTTAAAACTTATTTTACAACAGCCCCTGTGCTGGTTTTGCCATCAGGATCGAGAGGGTATTCTGTCTATTGTGATGCTTCCCGGGTAGGACTCGGATGTGTTCTTATGCAATATGGACGAGTCATTGCTTATGCTTTAAGGCAATTGAAAAGACATGAGCAGAACTACCCCACCCACGATTTGGAGATGGCAGTCGTAGTGTTTGCATTGAAGATTTGGAGCCATTATCTTTATGGGGAATCGTGTGAGATCTACACCGATCATAAGAGTCTGAAGTATATTTTCCAACAAAAGGATTTGAACTTGAGGCAACGTAGGTGGATGGAATTGCTTAAGGATTACGATTGCACTATTCTATATCATCCAGGCAAGGCAAACATAGTGGCCGATGCACTGAGCAGGAAATCCATGGGTAGTCTTGCACACATAGCACCGGTGAGAAGGCCCATAGTGGAAGAGATCCACAAGTTAGAATCTGAGGGCATTCACTTTGAACTTGGAGTTTCCGAGCCACGTTTGGCCCATGTTCGAGCGCGATCTTCCTTGATTGAGCGAATCAAAACTGCCCAGTATGAGGATACTCAATTATGTAAATTACGGAATGAAGTTCGCAATGGGAAGAAGCCTGAGTTCTCTCTTGATCAAGGAACCATGTTTTGGGATGTTGTAATCGATTACCGTGAGACTAATAATTGATTACCAGTTCTCAGTTCGTGGTAATCGATTACCAGCCTTTGGTAATCGATTACTAACCATTTGTTCATGGAAATCGATTACCAGTTCATCATGGTAATCGTTTACCAGCCCGTGGTAATCGATTACCATAGGCCAATATATATACAGAGACGTGTCCCACACCCTCATTTTTCGATTTTTCTTCTCTCTCTAACCCCAAACTCTCTCCCTTCTCTCTAGAATTCCTCCTCCCACCATCCCTTACATCTACCAACTTCATTCCATCATTTTCCCAACTAAATCAACCACAACAACACCATACTCATTCCATTAAACACAATCAACCATACACATTATTCCTCCTTCTTCATTCTTGCTTGGGTGGATTTAAAGTGGGAGCTCACCTTATTCTTCTTCTCTCATTCTAATTGTAGAGGTAAGTTTTATACATTGTTCTTTCCTTCTTCCAAGCAATTCCTATTCCTTTATCTTTAGTTGAAATCTTGGAACCCTAGGATTTTAGGACTAGAGAATTTATGGTATGGAGAGTGTTAATGATCCAAAATTGATGCTAGCATTATGTTGTAATGTTAGATATTTCCAAGGAATTTCTCTCCAACCTTGCGGATCCGGAGATTTAAGATTTTTCCGTGCCCGGTGATCTGTGAGTAGATGGCATGCTTTTGAGTTCATTCTGTTTTAAATTTATAATTGTTTATCCACTTTAAGAAACGCTACTCATGAGTCAATGACGAATGAAATTTGAATATGATATGAGATGCATGATTCATGAATATGAAAGAATAGGAAAGTATGTGACAGGATCTGTTTGCTAACGACAGTAGATGTTAACCTTGGTGCACCTTGGACTATGATATTACATGGCCACCCAAGGGGGTGGTGTGTGACGGATATTTTACGGCCATACATATAGTGTGGTGCGTGCCTGTACTTCACGGCCTCTCTAAAAAGGGGGGTGTGTGCCTGATTTCGGGATTCACACGAAGGAACGGCCACCTAAGTGTGAATCCTGCCTGTTTATCCTGTTAGATATTTCTGCCATTTTCCTTATTTGAATGAAATTGTTTTAAACTTATATATATACATTGATTGATGAGGCTCGAAAGTGTCTTATCTCTCACTGAGTTTCTCAAACTCACCCCGTGATTGTTGCATTCTTTTCAGATACAGGGTCAGACTTGGGAGCCGATCCCTCTACTCAGCATCATTAGATTCCTCTCGAGGTGAGCCCTATATAGTAAGGGCCTAGATTTGTATTTTGTTTCATTTGTTGTAATCTTAGTTGTAGCTCCATAGTACTACAGGCAGGGTCCGACCCTTGCTAGTATGTTAAATTTTGTTCGGAGATTGTTTAAACCTAGTGGATTAATTATTGTATATTAACTTTGATGAATGGATTATGATTGGATGAATATGTTTGTTTATAAATTATGCTGTATGCTGAGGGATGCATTCTGAGAATGCCTGGATCCCCTATGGAAGTGTGTGATTGTTGAATTGCAGGATAAGTACTCATATTTGGGAAATATCCTAAATATAGAGGAAACTCTGCCCAAATTTTCGTGAAATCTTGATGTGTAAGGCTTGCTAGGGAGTGTACTCTCTAAGCGCCGGTCACGGCCTAGATTGGGTCGTGACAGCCCCCTTCTTCCTCATTATATTAAACAATGTTTCTCTTTCTCCCTTTCTCCTCCCCCCATTACGGCCTTAGGCCATTTTCTTGCTGCCAAAGCTTCCATTTCATCGCTAAATACTACCATTGTGTTTATGGTATGTTAAAGAGTGTTTTAATTGGTTTAGTTCTTTCGTTTAGCCTTTTTTTATTGTTCCATTTACCTACTCAAAGCTTTTAGTTTCTGAGTTAGCTAACTAATTTAATTTATTGTATTAATTGTTAAAGATCTCATTTGGAGCACTCGGTAATTGGTACATTGACTGACTGGAGTGAGTTGGGAAGCTTTAGGTATGTACATTGGATCCATTTATTATTCTTTATATTTTCTGAAATATTAGAGACTTAAAATTTCTAGGGTGAAGTTGTAGGATGGAAGAAGGAGGATAGGATTGTATGACTAGGGAAAGGCTTAGAGTTCCTTCTAATTATTTGAATTATGTGTTATGGTGTTGTATGCCTGCATAATGTGAAGTAAGGCAATGTGCTTTAGAACGGTTTTTAGGATTAACTAATTAATTTGTATGACTACATATATTTGTTATTTATGTTTGAATAATAAAATAAATTCTGTGGAGACTCATAAAATAAAGGGTGACTCCGCCCAAATTTTATTGATCATTTAGAATATTATTTGAATTAAATAATTATTGTAATAAATTAAGTAATTGTTAGGTGTGTTTAGGGGATGAATTAACTTTTGTGAAGGATTCTAATTTAGGGAGAGACGTTGTCTAAATCTTTTTGATTGATGTGTGATTGTATTACTCTGAAGGTGTGCGATATTGTTGAGATTTAAAATGTTTGCTCCAAATCGGGCATGGATATATGATAAATTGCACCCAGTCCGAATGATCAGAGATTTTATAGTTTGTTAAAACCAGTAAATAGGCCTTTGTAGGAAGGGTGTATACATTTACATTTGTCTTTGATGGTAAAAGTATTGAGTAATAAGTTAGAGGCGAACTAAAGCCAAAGTTCCTTTGATCAGTAAGCTTCGTTGATAAGTGAGATTAGTCCACAACCAGAAACTATCCCAAAAGACTTTTACCATGCCAAAATATTAGTTTCTAAGCTTAGGTTGCGTGAAATAGAGATTGATTGTTGTTTGAATGGATGTATGCTATATTACAAAGATGATGTTCCCTTGACTCATTGTAAATTCTATGGACAGCTTAGGTTTAAACTGAAAAGAAGGGAAAGTGTGATATATAAGAATGTTCCGCATAAAAGAATGCATTATTTGCCCATAATCTCTAGACTTAAAAGATTGTATACATCAATGAGTTCAACACCTTACATGAGGTGGTACTTTGAGAACTGAAGGAGTGATGGTGTAATGACACATCCTTCTCATGGTAAAACTTGGCATCATTTTGATCGAACTTATCCTACTTTTGCATCCGATCCCTACAATATTATATTAGAGCTATGTGCTGATGGTTTTACTTATAATAATCAATTTAGTAAATCATATTCTTGTTGGCCTATGGTTGTTTCTCCTTACAATCTTCCACCTAAAATGTGCATGAAAAATCCTTACTTGTTCTTAACTTGCATAATCCTTGATCTTGATAATCCAAAGGCCAAGATTGATATCTATCTCTAACCTTTAATTTATAAATTAAATGAGTTATGGTGTAATGGTGTTTTGACTTATGACATCTCAACCAAGCAGAATTTTAGGCTAAAGGCAGCATTAATGTGGATGATCAATGATTTTTCTGTTTTTAGAATTATACTATGACAATTTTATTCTATTTTTTCCTGTAATTGAGAATTTTTATTTTAATAAACAATGCATATTTTTATATTTTATTATATTTTTATTTATATGGATTTTTCAATAGTTAAAACAATAATTTGAAATATTTAAATATTAATTTCATATTTTAACAATAAAAACAAATCAAAATTCAAAATTTTATGTATCACGGATAATACATCGATATTATAAAAAAATTATGAAAATCAATTAAAATTATTGACATGTTTTCCGTCAATAATAACAAAAATAGTGTCGGTATAATATGGTTAGTGACGATTTTTTATGTTATTATTATCCAAGATGGCAGTGGCTGTGGTGTGGATGAAGAAGGTCCAAATGCTTCTTGATCTTCAAATTGATTGAGGGGTTTTATAGAGAAGAAGATGAGAATTAATTTTTATAAAAAGAGCAAATGGATTTGAGGCGAGGAAGGCCTTTAACTTTAAGCTTCAAGCTCATAACTATGGAGGTGGCAAGAAGGAAATGAAGATAGAGAAGAAAAATAGAGATGAGTACATGGGAGGGGGTGGCCAAATTATGGAGAGTAAAAGGGGAAAGAATGGTGGCTTGCTTACTAAGTTGGATTGGCTTGCTTCAGAAGCTTTGTAGGTTAAATTTCATTAGTGGGTTTAGAACAAACTTTAAATTCTTCTAAACTTAAATTTGAGTAGCTTATGAGGATTTGTGTAGTTAGTTTCTCACCACACATCCTAAGATTTTTTAACTGATAGTGATGTCCACAAATAATATAGGACCTTGAGAATTAATTCAAGGTGTCCGGCTATCAAAACTGTGTGTCAATGATCTTACACTTTCGTTGAAAACTTTAAGTAAAAAATCTCAATTTGAAGTTAGTACAAGTGTTTTAATTATCTATCCAGTATTGTTGGGCCCACAAAATCTTGGAATTAGGATTTTTCTACAATTGCTCCACTCAACAACCATAAGATCTTAATTGCAACCTTATAATTACAATTTTATACTTCATTCTTCTATAGTTTGCCAATTTATAATTTTACCCTTGCCTCAAGGTCAAACTTCCTTCTATCCTGGTCTACTTTTAGAGTTCAGGATATTTCATTGGAGCTTACAAAATGTACCTTTTTTCCCTTCATTCTTTATTTATTTTTTTAATACAGTTCTTTATATTTAATTTTTATTTTCAATTTGATCTCTTATATTACAAACCATATACTATGTAATCCTTAGTCATTTTTCCATCATAGAATTAATAAAAAATATTGATGTGATATGAACGCTGTTGATATGATATACATATGGATCTGATGCCATTATATTTATGCCAAATCATCATATTTGTAATTTAGAGCATCTCTAATTATGATCCTAATTTGGATCCAAATTTTTGTCTCATTTCTTGCCACATCAATGCTACCTAATCAATGCATCGTAAAAAGTGAAAGTGAGATAAATTTGGAACTCTTCTGTCCAATGGAAAAGATTAACTCTAGTCCCAACTTTGATCTCACTTGATTTTCAAATTAACCAAATAAAAAAAAAAAGAAATATTGCAACTTAAAAAAAATTGCAACTTCAAAACCCTATTGCCAAGCCACTTATCTTTCTCCTATAGATGTGTCATAGTTGGGACTAGTCCCGTTTTAGAGGGATGTGACCCAATTGCCCTCGCTACTCCAATGGTTGAGGGACAAAATCCTATTTGGGGCTCTAAAATAGGATGGCACTTTCCAACCACTACAGTTGCTCTTAAGCAACCAAATTGGGAAAAAAAAAAGATAAAAGATAAAAGACCAAATCTTTTTGTGAGTGTATGCTTTTCAACCTTTTTCATAATAAATACTTCTACTATCATAACTTTTTATTCAAGTTGCAATTTTTTCTGTCTTAGACTTTTAAAAAACATTGTAGTATAATGGCAATATCTTCAAAAAAGGTTGTACCAAAGTCATTGTCGCAAAACATTTATGACTACAAAGGCTATAAAAACAATTTTTATCTGTATAAGAACATTGTACTCCCTCCTCGGTGAGTGAAGGATGCATTGTTTCATGTCATTGTCCGTTCTTGATTCATCAATTAATATTTTTTGAATAAATTGTTAACCAACTATGGTTAACCATGTCTAATGGAAGGTATCTACTCTTACACTTTAATTAATGGGTGAAAATATCGGTAGTGTAAATGTTAATTTTATTTATATATTCAAAGACAATAAAATGTCTAGTTAGTACAAGCATCATTGTTAAATAATGTTAAACTTATTAGCATCATTATGTTTGTTATCGTGTATTAATGTATTACTCAAAGGAGAACATTAATATATGTTGAATGCTTAAGTGATTTGTTGTCTAAATATGTCTAGTGTGTTAATTTATGACTCGAACAATAAATGTTAGACATGTGTTAATCGTAGCATCTATATGTTCAAAGAAAATTTAATTGAAGTTTTCCATAATACTTGGTGTGTTGATTATAGACGTACAACTCGTGTTCCTAATGCACTATAAGGATTCCTTGCAATCCAAACCATCCCAGCTGAGAAGCCATCTTCATAGGGAATAGAGTGAAGGCCTCAGTGGAAACTATTAGGGAATAGAGTGAAGGCCTCAGTGGAAACTATTGGGACTTATTGTTTAATTCTAGACATCAAACATCATTTAGATTTATTTAAAACTCTTTATGTATCTAGTATATCGAAGAATTTAGTTTTTTTTTGTCTAAACTTTATGTTAGAAACCCTTAGGTTTAGTAATGGATGTTTCAGTTTCTATAAGTTTATCAATATGACTGGATCTAGTATACTCTGGTGGTTTGTATAAACTAAATCTTGATAATTTATTTGCAAAAACACTTATGACCTTGTGTCATAATGTTGGCACAAAATGTAGTTTAGTGAATGACTGTTCTGCTTAATTACTTGTGGCATAATTTTCAAAGAAACAATAGAAAGGTTGGTAAAGAATGACATCCTTCTAGATTTAGGTTTCACAAACCTTAATATTTGTGTTGATTGTATTAAAGGAAAACAAAGAAAACACAAAAGAAAGGTGCCACAAAAAGTACTCAGCTTCTTGAGATTGTAAACATTGATATTTGATGTTAATTCTTTCAGTAAATAAAAGTACTTCACAACCTTTATTAATAATTATTCACATTATGATTATATGTATTTGTTGTACAAAAAATCCAAAGCAGTTAATGCCTTTGAAATTTAATTGGATGAAGTTGAAAGGCAATTAGATAGAAAATGAAAATTGTTAGGCCAAATAGAGGTGTCAAGTATTATGGAAGACATGGTGAAGCTAGATAATATCTAGATCCAGTTGCTAAGTTCCTAGAAAAGCGTGACATATGTGCTCAATACATAATAATAGATATACCATCGTAAAATGGTGTATCAAAAAGCTGTAACTAAACTATAATGGATATGGTTAGGATCACGATGAGTAATTCATCTTTAACCATGTTATTGTGGATGTGTATGCTTTAAAAGCTGTTGTATAGTTTGAACAAAGTTTCTAGTAAGACAGTTCCGGAGACACCTTTTGAACTTGGGACATGTAGGAAACCAAGTTTCAAGCACCTGCATGTTTGGGGATGGTAGGAAGAAAAATAAGACTATATGATCCACAAGAAACGAAATTGGATGTAACAACAATCATTGGATATTTCTTTGGTTATCTAGAAAAGTCTAAGGTATAGATTTTATTATCCAATCCATAATATTACAAGAATGTTGAAACTAGAAATGCTCGGTTCATTGAGAATGGTGAGACCAATAATAGTAAAACTTCACAAGATGTGAAGATTAAGAAAGTTAAGAGTACAAGTTTTTTTAACAGTGCTTCTGCTTCTAGAAATATTGTTCCTTATGTTGTTGAACCTATAACAATAATACAGAAGAACAACAAATAATTGATTATGTCCTTTACAATGAACCAATAGTAGAATAATCGCAAGAAACAACATTGAGAAGATCTAAAAGAAAAAGAAGACTACAATTCTGAATGACTGTACAATGTATCTACTAGAGTTAGAAATGAATTAGGAATTTAAAATGATCCAGTTTCATTATCATAAGTCATTAATTGTGACGATGTTAAAAAAATCGTTAGATACCATGAAAGATAAATTTAAATCAATGGAACAGAATAGGGTATGTTTTGATGAAGTGTTCTAACAACTGACAACCCTATTAACTAAGTTACCTTCAGCCAAGACTTTTCTCAAAGGCCTATCAATTGGGCTCAAGACATAGGAATGGGGACTTTGGAATCTTTCCAACATCTTAATTTGTCTGTCATGAGCTCCATTTTGATCTCAAGCATTGAAAATAGACTCGATCACTAACGGTTGGCATAAGTTCTCCAAACTAGCCTTCTCTTTTTGTTTAGCCTTAGTTTGCTTGTCTTGTCTTTCCTCTGTCTGTCGCTTATTCTCTAGCTTTACAAACCCGTCCATCGTCTTTGTAGTTAAACATCATTTTTAATCTCCAAATCTCCTACCTTCGTCAATGTTATAGAACCTTTTACCTTTATGATCATACTAAATCGGCCAGATGATGCCGAAATTTGTTTTTAATATTAAATCTGAAGTTTTAAAGATGACTGTGATGACTACTAGACTTTTTCAGTACTATATGAATCTTATTTTATCTTTTTGATAAACTATGAATTTTAATTTATAAAACTAACAAATGAAAGAAAACCTAACCTAAAGGAATCAAAGTACGTTTTTGTCTATAGAATCAATTTTGGGGGTGCAAGTAATTGTCCGAAGCTCAACAGGAAGTTGGTGAATATTGGACGACATCGAACCAAAGCTTGGGTATCAATCCTTATAGATATGTAACATTAACATCCACAAGTTCTTCTACTTTCTTTGCCTAAACTTTGTTCCGCATGTACCTCATGCCTTTCAAAAAGTAAAAAAGTGCAGCCACTTTTGAGGACCACAATGTGAGGCACACTACACTTTCCTTCAATAGTATTTGAACAAAGAAGTTCATGGAGAAAAAATGGGTTAAATTAGGCCTAAAGCATAGTGAATTGCCCTAATCCTTCAATAATATTAAGGTAAAACGTCTTCTAAATTTTCAAAGAAAAAGAAAATGATTTTCATATTAGTGACTTGCCCTAATTCATCGATTGATGAGAACTTTCTTCCTTTGTTTTTTTTGGCGTACGAACGTTAGTTTACTATGTAATATGTATCTCACTTCATATATATGGGAATTAATATGCAACTTCTAGTACACCGAGTCGAACTAAGAATATTCTAACACATTTTTGCCTCCGTAGGAGTTTGGCGTTATTGCTCAATTTGCAGCCATTAAATGTGAATCTTCTTGCATGTGGGGAAGAAAGGTGACTTGACAGCCAAAAGCAACATGTAACAAATAGCATTCCAGATATAGATTATTCCGATATTCCTAGACTATGACAACCTGAAATTCAAAGTGAAAAAGTGCAACTAAACTTTTATCTTTTTCACTTTCAGATTTCAAATTACCACCAACCTTCTCATCACACAAATGGGTATAAAGCAATCACATGATTGAAGCTCCTATAGATAAATGGATTCATTAAAATTTCAAAATTTTCTACTTCTTTTTCCCAAATATTCACGTCCACGAAGACAAAAAGTGCAAGCAAACTTTTCATTTGCACATTCAATTATACATTATATACGGCATATGCTATTTAGGAAGAGGGCAAAATGTTTTCCTTTTGTTGAAAGTTTGATTCCACTGTGGCTCACTATATAGAAAGTGAGTTTCATATTTATATTTGTTTGTTTTGTCGGAAGAATTTAGATGGAAACTGAACCATTTGCATGGTATTCCTTTTGATAAATAGCATTGATTAACCAGATTATTCTATTCGCGGGAAGCCATGAATATTCACGTCGCCAATCTATCTCAATTTTTGCTTCTTCATCTTTCACCTCCTTTTCCCAATTCTTCTGTCCAAAATATTGTGGAGTGTAGTCAAGGAGGTTTCTCAGCTTTGTTTGGGTAGATCAGCCCAATGATAACGCACGAGATAAAGAATACTGTTCATCTTAATTTTTTGGTGTTAAAATTATGGAGACATTGCCCTCACAATTCAAGAAGATAGAGCATTTACACTTTCTCTCTCTTTTAATAAGTGCACTTTTCGAAAATTGAAATTGTATCTTCGTTTTTTTGGAGGACTAAGCTATTTATCACTAGTCCAATAACTTTTTGGTTGTTCATCTTAATTTTTTTTAATTATATGTTATGATTTTTGGAATAAGTATTGTCCTTCTGTGGCACCTTAGTTTACTAGAAAATTTAAGTGTTTCTCAAAATTTGTGTATTTTTTATTTTATTAAGATATAAAATAAATAAAAAAAATGTTTAATATAAATTACAATTACATAGTAAAATGATAAGAACTATTTAAACGATAATTGTAAGTCAAGAACAAGAATAATTTGATAAAATATTAATTATAGGTGCATTTGGATAAGATTATTTTGACAAAAAATCACTTTATCCACTAAAAAAATTATTTTTGACATATTCGGATAAATTTTTAAAAATAATAAAAATTAAAAAAAAAAGTTGAAAAGAATAGCTTCTTAAAAAAAATCTACTTTTAACTTTTTTTAGTTATATAAAGAAATTTAATTTCATAATCATTTTTTTCAAAAATTAAAATAAATGCACCCTATATTTACCTATAAATATTTAATTTATTGATTAAGAAATTATTCTATCTCTTTTTATTATTATTAATATAATAGTAATAGATTAATACATTTCTATTATATTCTAAGGTAAAAGTAAAATGAATAACATAATTGTGACCAAAATTATAGAATCTTTGATATAGCATATTATCTTATGTAAAAATGTTGTCCTTTAATAAATCACTTCATAAACACTTCGAATTCAACTTTATTCAATTAGTCTTCATAATATTATTTTTTTTTCGATGAATAAATCTAACACCAAAATATCTGCTCTTAAGATATTGGTGGCTTTATGGATGGAAAAACTTTAATATCCTACCGTATGTTCGCCTCCACCCCTCCAAAGCAACCCAAACTTTCACCATGTAAATATTCAATAATCTTGTTTGTGATCGATGGATCACAAGCTATTTTACTAAAGAAACATGCAATCTGATCATGGATGCGGAAACTTCATGCAAAGTTTGGTACTTGACTATTAAGATGCCTTTGCCCACACATTTGTTGAAAGAGAGATCCCTTTGATGCAAAAGTTCTTTACCTTAACAGAGGATGCACCGTTGATGCTTATGTTAGGTAACTTAAGATAAGACCATGTGTGATTATCTTAATCCCATTGGCGAGACACTTTGTGCTTAAGACAAAGTCATGTTCTTGGTAGCATATAGGCTCTCCAAGCTATTGCTTTAGACGTTTTTTCAAAAAATTCTAATTCCACAATTAAGACTTGGGCTTTGTGCCAGGAGTCCATTAAAAATAACTTTTTTTATCTTAATTAGTTAATTTTGTAATTCGCTTTGTCTCATGACTTAGAATGGTAGTAATATTCTACCGTATACCTTAATCATAATTAACTATATCATGTCATGATTATTATTGTAGCAGTTACAACATTATAGAAATAGAGAAATTATGAATGATGAAAAACTCAGAATTATGTGTTGACAACATTGCAGCATTTGTTTGCTTTGGGTGGATCAATGTTGATAGCAATTTAACATTTTCTCTTGGCTTATAATAGTTGTTAATTTGGCTAAAATTTTTTTTTTTATATTAGTTATCATTCTCATATATTAATATAATATTTATTATTAATTTTTTAATTCTACCTTTCATCTTCACTAATTGAAAGCAATTTGTATTTTTCACCGCATAATAATAAGTTTGGATAAAATATTAGAAAGTCATAAGTTTGACCCCATAATAAAATTTAATAAAATTATTTTAATAAACTCATCATAATTATTATGTATTAATTTTATATTTCTTAATCTATATATAAATAAATAAATAGTAAACTATTTTAGACCGGGGGGGTATCTTAATATGAGAACTATATTTACAAATTGCACGGTCGTCCAGGCAATATGCTAAGGACTATTATAAAAGCTCACTGGTCTTTGTGACTAAGGAGTAGATATAGTTTGACTCGGGGTTCCATCCCCTCCCCCTCCTCCACTAGCCCCTGTTTGGGCTCCCTAGTACCAATAAAATTTAAAAAAAGTAAAAAAGTTTGTAAACGTGCAAACAACTTAGATTATACAAAAATAGGACATGAAGCAGTTGTGGATTCCAATTTGATCTTGTCCTGAACCTCCGTTTCTGGCTTCTGGCCGTTTCTATCTATAACTGGATATTCAAAAAGAGGGAACAACACTGTATCCAGCTTCTGTCATCAGGGTTGAGGATAACATCTGGTCTACTTCAGCTTCTACATCAGTTCTCTTTGCAAAGCGACCTTTAACACGGGGCCTAGTCTCTGCATAGGCCTTCCTTGACGCATACCTGATTTTCTTTTCAAACTTTCTCCTCTTCTTTTTCTCCCTATATCTTAGGACTCTGGCTTCTCTGTCCACTGGTGTAAGATAGGATTGCATCTGAATGGGAGGTTCAGAAAATAGGTCCACCATACCGTTTGGAGGTTTTGAATGGGAAATTGAGACATCGCTGATTGTTGACTCCGGTACAATGCCAACTTCCATTGATGAAATAGAAACCTAATTTTTTTTTTTAAATGGAAAACAAGAGCAAAATAGTGGGTTACATCGAACAAGTTGATGACATCACAAGTTCATGAAAACATTTCTAAGCATAGTATGTTAATGAACTGATTAGACAATAATTGAACTTATTCTCACTTTTAGTAAATAGGCACTCCACATTTAACTCTAAACAGTAACAGCAACCCTCAAAAATTATTCTAGCTAATTGATGAAAGCAGTTGAATTACATACGTAAGTTTTGGGGAGTTCAATTATGGCCAGACGAAAATTGATGTAATATTTCAGTTCCCGATAAGTAACGTTAAATATGGAATCTCTGCTTGACCTCTAGCAAAACCCACTGACACGGGAATAAACAAAAAGAAAAACAAACAAACACATCATGTCGGCAAGGCAATTGGATGAAGCAGCAGATTCTTCTCGTGTTATTGGACCAAGTCCAAGACAGGTAATCGGCTTAATTAATTATGATCTTAAAGGACATGAGGTAATATAAAACATTCAATTTAAGGAAATTAGAAGGGTGACTTAATATCCGATAAATGTAAAATTGATCATATCTCACATCAAAATTTGAAAGTAAATGTTTAATACAGTAAATCAGAGGCAGAAGTTATATTGTTTACATATATTGGGGTTTAAAAAAAAAAAAAAAAAAAGAAAACTTAGAACTGCAAGCATAGAAGATGCTTTCGTGTTAGATTACTTCCACAAAATAAAAAAGTAAAAAAGATGATAGTTTCTATGATACCCTCCCTAAAAGAAAGTGTTTGAAATCCATCTTAGTTGGTCCAATTCTATTTGACTATTTGTTAAATTTTTGTCCACTTAAGAACTGACTTGTTACTATATCAAAATTTATATTTAGCCCCACTTCACTACTTTTATTTCAATTTTACCCTAGTGTCTATTTAAAAAATTAAAATTTTCTTATTCTTAAACATCAAACCAAGTTACTTACTATAATTTCAAATATCTAAATAAGATTTTTTTTTCACAAAATTGATAAGAACCCTAACACAATCTTGAGAATCCTAATCCTAAATTTTTTCAATTTTCCAATCCAAAATATATTTTCACTAGTCGACCACAGCAATAGTTGCAGCTTGGCCGAGGACGTTTGCAACATATTTTTATGTGAATTTGTAGGTTACAATATCTCTACTTCATGTACTTTTATTATCGCAAGGCCTAGGACATCTGTTTTAGACAACATTCCAAATTGTTAAAGCATATGGAAATGTGGAACAATATCCAAATGCAAACCATATTCCTAGAATCCTAATTCTTGAAATTTATTCACAATTTACCTTGCCAAAGCAAACTACTTAAGAGAGAGGTAAGCCACCTGCAGATTCCTAGTTTTGCTCTATCATGGACTGCATTTGCAAAAACTCTCCCTCCGACCCTACCATTAAAGTTCTCGTGATTGAGATGTTGGGCATGGCGGCTAATGTTTCCTTGGGCATATGGAGAGAATGTAATAAGAAAATTTCGCCCTATATGATTAATAATCTCTAGCCATGATAATGATGAACTACAGTATGCTTATGCTTCAAGTAATTTCTATAGAGGGTGCAATTGACCAAATTAGGTGAGGAAGATTGAAAATTTGGGTTTTCTGAGTTTAGGGTAAAGAATTAGGATTCAAAAGATTTTGTGCTAGGGTTCTAACAAATTTTGTGAAAAAATCTTAATTAGATGTTTGGAATTATCATACGTAACTTAGTTTGATGTTTTAGAATTTGAAAGTTTTAAATTTTCAAAAGAGACCTTAGAGTTAAAGTATAAAAACAAAAAAAAAAAGCTAAAAGGGATTAAATTAAAATAATGAAGTATTGACATGTCAATATTTATGTGGACAATTATTTATCACATAGTCGAATAGTATTGATCCAAATAAAAAGAGTTTTAAATTTCTTTAATTTAAAGGGATATTATAGAAATCCCGAAAAAAAAAAATAAAGATAAAGGGGCACAGAATCTGAAGACACGATTTCCGTATGAAAAGTAAGCATCAGATATCAGTACAAGTGTCACTAATGGAAAACGATCAAGTGGACAAGTTATGGTGATAAACCAGGCATAGACAGTGGACTGGAGCCACAATGGTAAAAGTTGGCCTTATTTGCCAGGAAAAGAAACTACAAATGAATACCATTTTCGGTGGCAATATGCTAACCATGCGGAGGGCAGAGAACCTGCCACTTCTAAAGAAGACACAAGACAAAGACCAAAGCAAAATCTGGTAGTATATACAGTGTACAAACAACAGCTGCAGATTCAGATCAATCGAAGGCGTACATAAATGAAGTCTAATTTTGAATGGGTAACCCAGAAGAAGAGTTTGGAAATTAATGATCACAGCAAAGTGAAAACAGTGCTGAAATTGATATAACAGAAAAATGCAGAAGGAAATAGATTAAAATTACACTTTGACTTACAGAACCATTGTAACTGAACGCAGCTTTTAAGGACTCGCACTCAAAACCCGGTTGAAACTGCTTTTGCATTTGATTCTGAACTGGAACCACACTGTCAACAAGCGCACAGTTTTTCTGAGGGATACAACCGTAATTACCCTGCTGCTGCTCATGATCACCATCGTCACCATAACGAACAGTACCGAACTTGTCATTTTCACCACGTGAGTTATTACAATCCACAAGCTCCAAATACTCATCGACCGATCCAACCTCCCCACAAAACAAGAACCCATTACTCTCATTGGCATCATCGATCCTCACAAGATCATTCAGAAACAACCACGATGCAGCTTCAGCCTCGTCATCACCACCTTCCTCTTCTTGCTCAACCTCACACCCATGACCTTCTTTGCCATTAATGAGGGTACACCCTGAGATAGGGAGAACAGGGACACGGTGGTGACGGCTAGCGAGAGGGTTGGCGGAGTGGATGTCAGCGTCGCAGGAAGAGCACAGAGAAGCCGCATCGGCTTTGCAGAGAAAAGCCGCGGGGGCACGCTCGCATGCCTCACACACCCACACGCGCTCGTGCCTCGACGCCACCCAGTTCGCAGCGTGGATGCGCGCGTCGCACCCGGAGCACAGGTACGCCGAGTCAGCGCGGCAGTACACTACGCACGCCGCGGACCGGCACGTGTCGCAGATACGTGACCCGTTGCTAGAAGAACCGCGACCGCTGGGGGCAGTGGTTCCTTCCTTCAACATCTGCTTGCTTCTGTTGTCGTGCGATTTAGTTGTTTGGAGGCTTGGACGGCGAAATGGAGGAGGGTTGGGGGGCGTGTAAGTAACGTGGGTGGTGTGGGAGCGAACCTAAGGTGGCCACGTGGCGAGAATTTAGTGGTGCGCACAAGTGCTTGGATCATCTTGTGGTTGGCTGTGTTTCAGGGATGAGTCAGAGGTGATTTGGTGGGACCCGTGTTTGGGCTCTTTGGCTTTTGGAACCATCGAAGAGGTGCTGAGGCCATATGTCACTGTGGGTCCCACATTGAGGATGTTTTTTTTTTATGAGCCCGATGGGCCAGGGGATGGAGAGGGACTGGTTGCCTAAGGCTTCCTAAGAGCCGAATCCGCGATTCTATAAGCTGCTACTGGGTAGAGATGGACATAGGTTACTCGGCCTATGGCCTGGCCTGCTTGGCTTATTTAAAAAAAATGCTAGCTTAGACCTATTTAAAGGCCTCTTTATTTTAATAGGCTAGGTCTACGATCATTATAAAGCTTGCAAAGCCCATTAGACCAGCTTATTATAATATTGTGTTATAGCTTATTATAGTACTGTGTTATGTATAAATTGGTAGAAGTTCATATAATAGGAATTGGACTTGAGATCTTTATCATAATTAGTTCATCATCAAACCACCTCACTCACTTATTAAAAGTTTGCATAGTTTTTACTTTTATCTCTTAATATTATCTCATTTAAAATTTTTGAACCCTATCTTTCTTTGTCATTTTCTTCCGTTGTTGCTATTTTTATTTTCATTTTCCCATCTCTTTCAACTTGAAACCCTCTCATAGCAATCTCAACACCCTATTCCAACCTACAACACTCTTTGCCACCCCATCAAACCACCATCGAGCCGAATTGCTGCCTCACCAAAGCAGCAGACCGCCGGTTACCCTTGTTAGTTTTGCTTCTAAGTTCTGGTTCACCATTCTTTTTTGGAAGGGCATTGGTTATCATGATTTTAATTCGTATAGTTATTGCATATACATGCAACATCCTTTCTTTTGAGATGTTTTGTAAAGGTATTTAAGTCATTTCCTTTCATGCGCATACTTAAAAATGTATTTTTCCTCTTAATACGCACTTTGATAATGGATATTAGATAGTATGATATGCTTTTGTTTATTTTGATTTTCCTATCAAATGGAATATTATTTAGGAATTTTATTCTTGAAAAAAGGCTTTTAGGCTAAATGCATGTATTTTTGTAGTGCAAGTTGTTGTCAATATAATTCAACACATTGAAAGCAAAGCAGAGCATTTTTATTTTTATTTTTATTTTTGGGTTACATTGAGATGCTTGCCCCAGAATATGTGTGGCTTTAGCAATATGTATTCTTTGTGGATTAACTTGGGAATGTGTAGATAGATTCTTGGGAAGTTTTATTAACACCAACCTTTATAATTTTTTCAAATATCAAGAATCCATGTGCAGTTTTCTTCCATGTTTGCTTATATTAGTGATCTTAGTTCTCAAGTTGTGAGCATGGCATAATGTAAACATAAGTTTAAAGATATTTGGTATTTTGAACTTGCTTTTTTCTATATTTATTTTATTTAAAATATTTTAACTTATAGGCTTTATGAACCGATTTTGGGCCAGGTCAGGCTTAGGCTTATAAAAAAGCTTATAATAGGCCATAAGTCAAGGAGCTGCAATACAAGTCTAGCTTGTTAATAGGAAAGTTTAGCTTGGCCTAACCTATTTCCATCTCTACTCCTGGGATGCACTAACATATAGGCCATACATATGACCAACTTAACTATGCCTCCAAGTGCACACTAAGGCTCTTTTAGATTTAGTTAATGCGTCGTCAAGGATGTGATCGATTTGGAATCTTCTTTTGGTTGGGCCAATCTTGCTCTTGGGTGCTTGCAGCGTTCTCACCACAATGTTGGAAACCATGTTTTTAAGTAGTTCTTTATTGAATAAAAATGTAATTTATGTTTCCAAATTACAAAAATAAGAGAGAACATCATAGTTAGGTCTTCTTCATATTAAAATTATTCTTGTTTCCCTAAGAAAAAAATAATTATTATTGCCTTCCCTTTAAAGCATGACTTTGACACATTAGATCATATTTTAAAACATTCAACTATCTTACAATTTAGGGGGCATTTAATATGATCAGAAAAAAGTTGTAATTACATGGATTGAACAAACTAATCCGAACTCATAGCTTGACCCATTAACATACTTATCAGGTGCCTATAAAAGCCTTTAGATCAAGCTATTGTAAAAGGATAGGAAGGTATTAAAGCTAAACAAAGATCCCCATCGTTTGAAATTTGAATCCCTCCATCTCGAAAAATTGGCTATCGAGAAAACAGTTTGTGTTCACCCAATATTGTTCCTATTTATCTATTTTCTCCATTTTAAATATGAATGATCCTTCTCACTTAGGTATAGACACACCCTATTTTTCACTTACCTATCTTAAATTCTTATTAAGTTAAGCATTAAAGTCCTTTCACATGTCTCCATCAGCATTGTGTCAAGCTCATAAAGGATTTGCTTGATCTAAGGACTCAATTCAAGGTAAGAACATTTTGGTGCCCACTGTAAGGCCAGTAAACGATCTTGTGTCCTATTGGCTATAATAACGAGCCAAAATATCGGTTCAGCCACGCTAGAAGCTTTCGAAAACAACCTTACCTCACAACTTCCAACCATAAAACACCTTACCTATAAGATACATTAACTCTAGGAGCAGAATAAGAAGATGGCTTCTTAGTTGGAAACTTTAGCACGAGTGCAAGAAGAGTCCTAGCATGAACAGGAAGAAGTGATTGTTAGGAACACGATGACACTTCCTAGACACCTCAATGTCACGAAGCTAAAATGAAGAGAACCCATGCTACAGCGGCGCCAATCTCTACTGCCAAGCCTTTTTCAGAACTTGCCTTGTCACTACCTTTGCCACACAACTTTAAACTCCCAATAACCCTCGAACCTTATGATAGAATAGGTGACCTTAACGAACACCTTATGATGTTCAATTCTATGATGTTACTTAATGGCACTACTGACCCAATTTTATTCTAAGCTTTCCTTACCTTCTTTAAAAAATTAATTTTATTGTGGTTCTTATCTCTAGCCACAGGGTCAATGCATGACTTTGTAAGAAATTTGGAAAAATTTTTATGCCACTTCCAGTCAAGCCAAGCATACCAAGCCGAGCATACTAGAAGATCTTGGTTTCACTCATTAACCATAAACAAAAGGAAAGATAGTCTTTATGAGACTACCTTACATGTTTTAATCAAGGAGCCCAACAAAAATTGAATTTGAATATAGTCATCGATCTTCATGCGGTTTTGGCTAGCCTAAAGCCTAGTTTGTTTGTTGATTCACAAGCACCAAAGCTTCCCAAGGATATGGAAGACCTTAGAGCCAAAGCCATGAGGTACATCAATATGGAAGTTATGCATGAGACCAAGAAGATAAAAGCCTAAGAGGATTAAGGGAAATCTAGTAGGGACGACCTACGAAAGAGATTAGAAAGATAAAGCTTGCCATTGGAAAAGGTCAATGGTACACTTGAAGAAATATAGACAATAAGAGACCATTTCACCAACCTCAATCTAGGCATAATGAGTACACTTCATTGAATACTTCTTGTACTAGCATCCTCTGTGAAGTCTATAACTCTGGAATTATCAAGCTCCTGCCAAATAGTAGAAAAATCATAGGTGAAACTATTAAAATAAATCTAGATTTTAATGGTTTGAATGTCAACATGATTTAGGATAGGACACTATAGAATCGTCTAATTCTTATAGTTGACCCGACCAAATGGGACAAGATGTTGTTGTTGACTATCTATTTCAAATTTATCGCACTTTGACGTTAAAAGACCCTAGCACTTGCCTTCCACAATGTATGCCTTGTTGGGAATCGAGCCATCAACCTCACCCAACTGAACTCCAGCCACTTTATCTTATCGAGGCAAAATGTTGGCCTATAACTAACATCCTTTTCCCATAACCTGCTGGCAGCTTATATTTTTTGTGAGCTAAGCTCATGGCCTTGACTTTGATACTACTTGTTGAATTGAGCATTTCCTACTAAGCTAAATCTGTAACTGCTAATCAAAACGTAAATCTTTCTACTTAACTCTATTATCAAGTGCCATAATTTAATTTGATTTTGATCTCATTTGACTCTTGCTAAGGCAATTTGTTGGTTGACAACTAACAATGAACTAAATTACATATATAAAATGCAGATTTTGGTCTTGTCATTCTTCTTGTTAAAATGCATACTACTCACTCACTTTTATGTTAGCTCAATAGAGAAAGTCCTTTGATGTGAATGCAAGGATCATATAGTAATTTTGCCTTAAGATGTCATTCTTTTCAAAATGTGCCTAGATCATTAGTTGAAACTTAAAAGGGTTTAGCAAATCTTCCATGTCACAATAAATAAAATAAAATAAAATGATTGTCCATACTCATTTGCCTTACACTCTATCACAAGTCTAATTTTTTTTTTCTAAATATATTCTTAGGTATTCTTTTTTCTTAACGTATTTAAGAGTGTGTTTGGATTAAGTATTTTAAAATTTTAGAGAATTTCAAGGACAAAAGAATTTAAATGCTTCAATTTATTTATAAAACATTTTGCTTGGGTAATTATATTATCTTCATTAATAAAATATTTTATTCTAATAAAATAATAAAATTCTCATAATTTAAAAAATTTTAAAATAAACATAATTTTAATAGCAATTAAAATTCAACCTAATCTAAAATTAATTGTAACTCAATGTACACTATTTACAAAAGTGGGGAGCCTACTATTAACAATCAAGGGGAACTATTACATTGCCTACTTTGAACAAGGAAAAGGTTGATGAAAAGAGACAAAAAATAAAAAAGAGATTAGTAGTGAAAGTTTTGATATTGATATCATAATTCTAAAACTGGATCGGATTGGCTGATTCGACCAGTCCAACTGGGAACCATTCACCTCACCGGTTCAGTTCTTGTCTTGAAATCGAAATTTTGAAAACGGGTGTCAAAGCATCAAAATCGGCCGAAAATCGCTGAACCAAAAGAACCAAATCATCAAAATGATGTCATTTGGATTTCCTTTTATTCTGAGTAGAAGGTTTCAAAATTGGAAATTAGAAAGGGAGAAGAAAGCCGACCTAGGTGAGGCGTATCTATCGAGAGAAAGAAGAGAGGTATAGAGTAGAGGCACCATGAAGCCGTCACTGCTAGTTGCCATTACCAACCACTATCCACCATCGCCAGCTGCTACTTGTCATCATATTTTCTTCCCCTGTTGTATTATATTATTGTGATGCCATTCCAATAAGAAGATGAATATACTGTGCCTTAGTTGGAATCTTGGGATGTGTGAAAATGAAGAGTCTATTGATGTTTAAGGAAGGGTTGGATGTGAGTCCGTGGGATAGAAAGGAAGATGAAGATTATACAAAAAAAAAAAAGAGAAAGAGAGAGAGAGAAAGGAAGATGAAGAAGCAGTGAAGATATGAGTGACCTGTTGGGAAAATACTTTTCTTTTATTGTAGGTTGTCTTTTCCAATTTAAAATAAAGAGAGATAAGTGGACTTCTAGAGATAAGATTGGCATTGATAGGTCTCATCTACCATTATAATGTATAGCTTATTATATTTTAAAATATTTTACTTTAAATTTATAATTATTTTATAATATAACTTTTTAATTATTTAATAAATAATTATATATGATAACATATATTTATATGATTATATATGTAGTGCTTTTGTATCTTAACATTATTTTTATTATGTTAAAATTTTATTTATTTGCATTGTCAAATAATTTTTGTTTATTTTATAATATATAATTAATCATATATATGCTTTTATATATTTTTTTCATATGAAATATGTATATTTTATCATGTTCCGGTTGAACCCTTGATTGAACCAGTTGAACCAATGAATTTTTGAATCAATGTTTTATCCAGTTTAATGCTCAATCCGATTTTTAGAACCTTGATTGATATATAATCTAGGTTTTGTTTTGTTTACTTTTTTCTTTTTTCTTTTTTTTTTTTGGGCTCCTTTTTCTCGTTCCATGGTCTACTTGTTGATATTGAAACCAAAATGGCCTCTTCAAAAGAGGAGACCAAGAGGATGGAGAATGTAGATGACAAGTGGAAGGGATGTAATTGGAGGTCTAAAGGAGATATCATGGTGAATGGAGCATTTTTCCTAGCTTATGAGGAAGGTGGGGAGATTAATGTATGAGAAAGGAAATTACAATTTTTTTTCTATAGGTAAAATTTTAAATTCTCAATTTTAGGAAGGTAAAATATCTAATCAAAATCCTTTAAATTTTGCAAATTTTTTTAATTAAATATCCAAACACAATATTTTATCATAAAAAATTTTAAATACTCTCAAAAAGTTACATTCTCGCTTTCAAATGCTCTATCCAAACACACTCAAAGCATTAGATATTTCTTTGGCAAAATCCTTCTTGAATATGAAACATTAGTAAGCCCAATAACATCTTCGTCAAAATGGGTTCTTAGAAATCAAACACCAATTGGGAATTTTAAAATTTTAATTTCTAATATTTCTACTTAAATTTTAGTTTAGTTATTCAAAGAAGCCTTTTTTAGCATTGAGGAAAAGACAAATGCTTCTAGCTTTGCAATACCTCTTTTCTCCCATCACTTTTTTTCAGTAATTAATTAAAAGACTTAACCCCAAAACATTAGGGGAGCAAAACACACAAGCATTCAAAAAAAGAAAAATAAAGGACACAAGCCACATCCTAATAGATATAACTAAAAACTAACACAACCTGAACCCAAAATAACACCATGGGTAGCCACCTTAGTTGCCTTGTAATATATGACTATCAAAACGCTACTTATGAGAACCATTTAACTTCCTTTTGTGTGTAGTTTTGTTTCATCTGTGACCACCTATACTTCCATTTATTGGGAAAATTGTTTATGTAGATTAAAGCAATATTCCAAAAGTTATCTTGGAGGTTGCAAAATAAATTCCTTTCAAAATGTAACTCCCAAATCCTTTGCTCCTTGTGATTACTCCGAGCATGTAGCACCATCGAGTTAGTGAAGACCTTCAAATCAGAGTCCAAAATACCAGCTTTAGACCTTGAAAATGAAAAGCATTTTCCAAACCTCTGATTTCCTTTTCCACTTGCAAAGTTGCTGCTAAAGAATCAATTAGGCTACACATAATGAAAAAGTCCTACTATATAAGGATTCCCCCAAAAGCAAACTCCTGTCTTTTAGTCAACCATTCCATCAAAAAGAACCAGGTATATTTTCTCATTCCTGCTGCATTCATTGACACTCTATGGAGAACATTGGGTTTGATTCTTCTATTTCCTTTGATTAAAGATTTATAACTTAATAAAACTTACTACTTTAACATATCTCAGATAGACCTTAATTTCCAAAAATACCATCTCTATCTCAACATTTGCACAAACTCCTCCCAGACCATAGATTTATTATTGAAGATCACATTATTCCTAAAACCCTAAATTGTACAAACTACAAAAAAATAAAAAGAACACTAAACTTTCTTTCTATCTCATTTTAGATCCACACCAATCCATGATTCAAACATATTCTTCAACTTGCTGGGTATCAGCCGAGACATGTCTTTCCAACTTAGACATAAACATTACACTTTCCAGGAAAAGAGGCAATGGAGAAATCAATGATCGACACTTTCATCAGCTTTATTATAGAAAACACACTTGAGATTATCTTATGGGATGATGCTCATCTTGTGTAGCCTATCCTTAGTCTTTAGTCTGTCTATCAAAGCAAATCACACCAATAATTCTACCCTTGGATATGCCAACCCCTTCCAAATATTGTTGAAGATGAATGTGACTCCACCTGATTGTTTGGCTTTCTGTCCACATGCTCAAGAATGATCTAACTGTATAAATTCCATATTGTTATTGCTTCCACACCACTTGATCTTTTAAATGTTTGCATAGAATGACATGAGAAAGAATGACATACAAATCAAGAAACAAACTTTTTTTCTATTCAAAGAATTGCTGCCTCCATTAGAGACACCATACCCACTCTAAACCATCCCAAAACCCACACTCGGAAATAGCATTATTTTTTTGAGAGGACATTGTAAAAAGTCTAGGAAACTTCTCCACAAGGTGTTGATCACCAATCCAAGGATCTTTCTAGAATAACATTTGTTAGCCATTTCTAACCAAAATCCATAGTCCACACCTAACCACTTCCTCCACCTCTTTACTCATATTTCACACTCCATGGTCCACATTAATCTACTATTTACACTACATTATCAGCCTGACAGATTCAAAGTTATTGCACGAGATCACTATCCTCTTCCATAGGAGGTCACCTTCTATTCCAAAGCACCACTACCATTTGCATAATAGTGCAATGATCTTCATAAGAATATTTCCCACCTCTAGTCCGCTAGCCTCCTTGGTTAGTTGTCTTGTTTCCTATTTGATAGTAGATATACACATCTTTCCTTCTTTTGCTCCCCAAAAAATTTTGCTTGTAAGGAAATTATCTTTTTTGCAATTATCTTTGGCATTTAGAAAAGGCCTAGGTAATACATAAGTAGCCTATTAATAACTGACTTGATAAGGATCAATCTATTGTTTTGGGAAATCAAGCTCGCTTTCCACTCACTTAGTGTTTTCTCTATTTTTTCAATTATTGACCTCCAAGTATCAACTCTCTTAGGATTAGCCCCCAATGGAATACCCAAGTATGTTATTGGTAACGAAACCACAAAGCAACCTAGCTCTAATTTTATCTTTTCCACCCACTCCTCTAAACATTTAAAAGGAATAAGAGCTTAATTTTTTGAAATTGTCCTTTAACCCCAACATGATTCCAAAGTAATCAAGAATTCTTTTAAAATTCATGATCACCTCGTCTTTTGTTGGACAAAATAGGATTGTGTCATCCATGAATTGGAGGTGAGACAATTCAATTCTATTTTTACCAACTTTTAGGCTTTCAATGAAACCCCCTCCTTTTCCTTTTCCAACAACTTATTTAGCACTTCAACAACTAAGACAAAAATAAATAGTGATAATGGGTCACCTTGTATAAGACCTTTATGTTGAAAGGTTTGGTTGGTGACCCATTAATTAGAACTGACATTGATGAAGTCTGAATGCAAAACCTTACCCAATGCCTCCATACTTCCCCCAAACCCATCATTTTCAGTACATGATCAACAAAACTCCAATGCACAGAGTCATATGCTTTCCTAAAGTCAAGTTTCACCAAAACTCCTTTCTCTTATGATTTTTTCAACCAGTGCATAGTCTCACATGCTATCAAAGCACTATCCAATTTTTTCCTCCCTTAGACGAATGCCATTTGAACCTACAGACCCCCATTACTTTTCGCATCCTTCTTGCTAGAATCTTTGCTATAACCATGTACACATATCCTACCATACTGACTGGCCAGAAATCCTTTATATCTTTTACTCCTTCAAACTTTGGAATTAGTGATAACTACATCATATTCGAGTTTCTTGGTAATGTCCCTGAACTAAAAAATTTCACCACCATGTTAATAATCTCTTTTCCAATCTTATTCCACATTTTTCTAACAAAGTTCAAATTATATCCATCTGAACTCAATGCTTTTGATGGATCGCATAACCACACCGCCTCTTTAATTTCCTATTCATTTGGTAACTCTTCCAAGCTGGTTGCTTCCTCGTGTGATAAACTATTAACCAACCCTTCCTAAACAAATATTTTTGGCATATTTTTCTAATGGTATAATTTTTTGAAGTAACCTCTAGTGTCCTTCTTAATCTTTGTAAGCTCACGATCAATCCTTCCTCCAATGATCAGTTCAAAATTCTGCTTCTTCCTTTTATTTATGCTCTCCAAAGAGTGAAAATATTTTGTATTCCTATCCATCTCCTTCAGGAATTTTTCTTTTGATGATTTCTTCCAAAATTCTCCTTTTCTCTTATACCATCTATCTACCTGACTAGATATAGTTGCCTTCTTGGCCAATATCTCTTATTGTTCTTCATTCTTATCTAGTTTCTACTCAACTTCATTTAACTCAGCTTCAAATTTCCTTATATCATTATCAAAGTTACCAACACACCTCAATGTTCCATTTCCTAATGGGAGCTTTAAGCCATTTTAGCTTTTTAGAAAGGCTAATATCCCTCAATCTCTTCCATTCCCCAGCCACCATCTTCTTAAACACAAGGTGTAAGAGCCAAGTATTTAGAGTTTTGAAAGGCTTCAGACCCCAGTTAAATGCTTCTGTACCAACAATCAATGGTATATGGTATAATCTTGAGCATCTCAAACCACTTAGATGGATATTAACAAATTAATACTCCATTGTGCATGAATAAAGACCCTATCGAGATGGCTACACAATTTACCTTTTCTCTGTGTGTACTTCCACACTCTCAAAAGTAGATCAATGAGATCATTCACCTTGTCAACCTAGCTTCTAAAATTCGGCACATTGCCAAATACACCAGTGCCCAATTCTTTTCATCTGCTTTCAATATTTCGTTGTAATCTCCCACTAATAGCATTGGGACGTCCAAAGAATCTTTAGTTTCCAACAGTTCACCCCCCACTCTTCTTTTCTCCAACCTCTCATGAGGCCTATACACTAAGCCAATCGCGCATTCAAAACCACCCTCTTTAATAATCCTTTTAACACAAATCCGTCTATCTCCCTTTATCACAACCTCATCTTGAATAAAGTTACTGTCCCAAATACACAACAAGCCACCTCCTGTATTTATCGAAGGTATCACTTCGCAATTGTAACTAGAAGAACCCTAGATTTTTCTTATGATACATTCATCCACATGATCAAATTTAGTTTCAATTAAGCCCAAAAAAGATATATTATTCTCTCCTATAACTTTGACCCTTTGCAACATGGATGGGAGTAAGGAGATTACATAGGTTGTTTTCAAATTAGTTTCATCAATCATTCATATAAATTGAATTTTGTGGTGTCAAAAAATATTTTTGGATTCATATCAGCAAGGGAAATAAAAGCTAATTTGATGCCAACATTTGGAGAAAATTTTGAGGCAAGAACCCTGCACGCATTCATAGAAAATTTGCAATTATAGTCTCATTCAAGTTCATCGATCAATTTTGGTTTGTCAGGATATACTTAGGTAAATAAAATACATTTATTGTTAAGATGAACACTCTATTTAACATTTGAAAAAACAACATTTTTTCCCCCCACAAGTGTTTTATAGGGTTTGGTTTGCTTTAACTACCCTTGTAATAATATTAGCAATTTAACAAGCCAAATTGCCAAATTTTCTATTTGAAAATTTTCATTTAGTTTAGAAGTGTTTCACAAAGTTTGTTTCATGACTCATGCCCATGAAGAAACCCAATTCAAAAGATTAGCCTATTGGGTGGGAAAGCTTCAATCTTAATCCAACTTATAGGAAATCTTTTTTTGTAGCTCAACTCTCAATAAAAGTACCAATTGTTATGACTCAAACCCATGAGGAGAGCCAAGCCCAACCTAAAATATTAGTCTATTGGGTGGTAGAGATCCATGGCTTGAATAACATATTGAGCTTACTTATTTGCTCAATATAAGACTCATAACAGTTCACTTCACAACAAGCTATTGGCTGGAATTCTTCAATAAATAAATAGGAAATGGAGGATTAGATTTTTCCATACATTTTAAGAAGACTACTCTTTGCTGATTGGTTAGCAAATTGGAGCTTTGGAGTTTGATTTTCAAGAGATTGAGGTTCCTCCTAGAGTTGCCTTACCTTACTCATTGTCTTTAAATTTGTTAATTTATGGTTGAATATCCATAGGGTTGCCTTACTCATTGTCTTTAAATCTATTAGTTAGCTTTATTTTATTTTATTTTTTGAGCAATGGCCCTCTTTCTATTGAAAAAAGAAATTGCTAAATGAACAGAACATGCATTTTGTGGGTTCTAAATGGTAGAATAGAATTGTGCCTCCTCTTATACCAAAGTATAAAGAAACAAAAAGGAAAAAAACAATACAAGAAAAGTGTGGATATCCAGTGGATAAATCTATCAGAAATTAGTAAAAATCCGCCGCAAATATGAGATTTTTAGTGGATTTCCGGTGGATTCATGGCCACTAAAAAAAGCGTTAATGCAAGTCATTTTTTAGCAGATTTTTGTCTACAAAAAATTTTCAACTGACATTTTTTTTTTATAATTGGTACAAGAAGTCGACTTACCCATAACAGGCACGAAGCAAAACAAAACAGGTCCAAACCAAAAGTCAAAAACAAGGAGAAACAGGACAAAAAGCAAATTAACATAATAGCAGCCTAAAGACTAAAAATGCTAGCTTATCATTGCATTCACCCAAGCTGCAACTCCTTTAGCAAAGCAGATCAACAAAGAAAGGCAGCACGAACACCTTCCTCCACAGCAGTAATAAAATTTTTTAGGAATTTGAGCATCAAGCAATGAGACCTTCTGCAGCACATCATCTTTTCTTCTTTCCATTAAGCAATACACCGGTATATAACCTATGGATTTTAGGCCAAAAATCTCCAACTGTTCCAATCAGTAGCATATCAAAAACATGCCAAAGCATACACCACAATGTTAAAATTAAGATGGACTCTTTAAGATCATGACATGAATCTGCTGCAGCATCATCAGTTTCATCAAAAAGAAGTTGCTCATACCACCTCACAGTTCTATTCTCTGATTGTGTAGCCATAGAGCACCACGAGTTGAACCATTTGCAGTTTGATTTCTTACACAGAGACACTATCAGGATCGACGGACATTGCTGCCACAAGTTTATTTTCTTTATACGTATGTTAGTTTGAATTTGTCCGCCGCAAACTTATTTTCTATTTTTCCTTTTACAGTTCTTTTTTTTAAAAAAAATTTCAGCGGATGTATCCGTCTCAATTTTTTTTTCTATTTTTTATTTTATTAATTTTGTGGAAAATGGATCCTCTGTAATTTTTTTTTTAATTTTTTGCAGTGAATTACAGCCACCGCAACATATTTTATATTTTTCATTTTTTACATTTTTTTGGCAGAATATTCGCCGAAAAAACCCGCCACAAATGCATTCGCTACAAATTACACTGATGAAAATTTGACATCGAAAATATTTTTCTGTACGCAAAATGCGAGATCATAAAATTACGCTGACGTTCTAATATTATTAGAAGACAAAATTAATATTTGATATAACTCAATATGATTGAGGTACTTGCTGTAGTGATCCCCTCACTCTCATACAAGCAATTAACATCTTCTTCCAATAATATTTTGTTGTGAGAATAAAATATGCACAATTATCGTTATCAGACAAGTTCTTTTATACAGTACGTAAGAGTTGAGACACGCTTTGGCCTCGTTATAGCCCATGGCCGTGAATGATGAAGATTCTAGTCGTCAATGTTTTGCGTTATAGTTAATCTAAGCTACTCTGTTGTTTGGAGCTTGGACCATTGATCTATATCCTTGAACTGTTTTTGTATGCAGTTGAAATATAGCCAGTCAATTAAAATTACAAACTGAAATAAAGAACAAACAAAATGGGCAAATGACAAGATCATTATTCTTACAAGTACATGAAGCTTCAGTGAAGGCCTAATAAAGGTTTCCATTTACTTTTAATATTACAAAATTTGCATTACAAATTAACATCCAACAAATCTGTACATTTTCTAAAAAAAGCCCTTTCCAACTTTGAAGACTTCTATCATACAACATCTAATCTTCGGGGGATTTGTAAACAGGTTCAACTATCATATCTTCCTCAATTTCATATGATTTCTTTGGAAAACTAGAAAAAAAAAAATAGCAAGCCTAACAGAGAAAACAAAACTGACGAGAAAAAGGTTCACCTTGGGCCAGAGAGTTCCATGGCCTGGACTAAAAACGAAGAGTCATCAGTGAGATCAGAATAACGATCTGATGAAGAGAACTCATGGGGCTTGCACTTGGTTCTTTCAGCACTTTGAGACGCTTCCCACTTCTCCGCCAGCCCATCACCTTCAAGCATGCGAACAACTTCAGACATCTTGGGCCTGTGGCCTGGAAGATATTGTGTGCAAAAGAGAGCCACTTGGACAATTTCCTCGAGCTCAATCCGGTCATAGTTGTTCTTGAGATCCTTGTCCACAAGCAATTCAAGCTTCTTTTCATGATGAAGTTTCCTTACCTGAATGTCAACAATATAAGGACTTTATCATACTTTCTGACTTGACAAAGAGTTGTTTGGTTGTCATTATTTTTATAATAGAAAGTAGTTTTTCTCTTAAAATGTTTTTTATATGCTTCGGTAAAATTTTTTAGAAAAAAGAATCAATAGAAAAAACATAAAAAGATCATTTATGTTTGGATATAATAAGATCTTTTAATATTATATTTAAATATAAATTAATTTTATATCTAATCATAAAATAACTTTTTATATTTTTAAAAGATAATTTTAAAAAACACTTTTTTATAAGCCCATCCAATCCGGCTTAAAGTGGGGAAGGATTTTAATAAACAACCAAGAAAAGCCTACCCAATCAAGCATGGCTCCTTTTTGGTTAGCTGCCTTTCCAAACTCTAGGGCCCCCAATCCTGTGATCAATTCAAGAAGCAAAATGCCAAATCCAAAGACATCAGTCTTCTCAGAGGACTGTCCTGTGGAAAGATATTCTGGTGCAATATGCCCCACAGTGCCCCTCACTGCAGTTGTGACATGTGAATCTTGGTGATCTAAAAGCTTTGCCAGCCCAAAATCCCCAACTACTGCCTCACAATAGTCATCAAGCAATATATTCGCAGCTTTCACATCCCTATGGATTATCTTTGGATCACACTGCTCATGAAGGTATAGTAGTCCCCTTGCTGCTCCTAATGCAATTTGCTTCCTTGTGCCCCAATCCAAAACTGGCTTGTCTGGGAACATCCAAAATTGGTACATGAATCAGCCACTCAAATTGGCTAGTCTAAGTGCATGTTTGGAAAATCAGATTATAAGCTAAAATTAGTTTTTTTTTTTTTGTGGGGGGGGGGGGAGGGAATTAAAATTAGTTGTTATGTTTGGATAAAAAGAAGTAAATGGATTATAAGCAAAAGCTATAATTTTAAGCTGAAAAACATATTATAATCATAAACAACTTTTCAAAACTTGTGTTATAAGCAGAACAAACTACATTTGAATTACTTTTAAATTAACATATTCAAACAGAAATTACTTTTAAGTTAATGTATACAAACATGAATTGGTCTTCACATAATTGATTATTAAAAAAAACAACAATTATCGATTATTGAAATAGTTTAGCAACTTTTCCAAACACGCTAAATTTATTAGTATGAAATTCTAGAGTTGAGCTCACCTTTGAGACGGGAAGCAACACTGCCATTTGACATGCATGGATATACTAAAAGCCTTTCTGTTGGTGTCACACAAAATCCATACAGTTTGAGGAGGTTTCGGTGCACTGCCAAGCTGATCATTTCAACTTCAGTCTGAAATTGTATCTCTCCTCCAACGGCATTGCCATCTTTAAGCCTCTTGACAGCTACAAGAGTGCCATCTGGTAGAACTCCTTTGTAGACATTTCCAAAACCACCCTTTCCGAGAATATTTTTGTTGCTGAAGTTGTTAGTAGCAATCTGGAGTTCTCTTAATTGGAACCTCTTCAAGTTTCCAAGGTAGACTTCTTCATGGTGCCGGCCTGGAACGTTGAACAATTGGATGAAGGAACAATTATAGTTGGATCAAATTTGTTAGCCTATGTTGCACAAGCTAAATCTTGTATGATGATTTGCTATTTGTATTTAAGCTTCAACTAAATCTTGTTAATATCAAGTACCTTTAACATCAAAGAATGCCTGTTGATTGCGCTTGCGCCTCCACCATAGAACAAGTCCAAAACCAAGAACTATCAAGCAGAGGCATCCAAGACTTAAACCAAAGGCCATGGCAATTTTGTGCGCTTTTGGTCTGCGTGATGGTAAAGCATCTAGTGAAGCAAAGAGATTGCTGTCAATATGAATACAATGGCTATGCAGAATGTACCAATGCACAAAAAGTGATATAAGGCAAAACCATTCAATTTCAAAAAACCATGAGCAATTGCCAAGGGATCTCACTCTCAGTACTATTTAAGTCCATGGACATAGGCATCAGTGTCATCCCATGGCAGTTTGTTTCTTTTCCAGTAGTGCAGACGAGGGGGTTTCCAACAATACTGAAACAACAGAGAAAATGGGGAGAATTGTGAATTTAGTACCCGAATTTCTCTATATTCCAGACATGGAGAAACACATTTTTATGAGAGTGAATGCTAGAGAGAGAGAGAGAGAGAGAAGATTTACCTGAATGATTTGGCCAAAATTCTGGGTACAGGGCCGCTCAGATTATTGTAGGACAAGTCACTGGATTAATGATCACAAAACAGTAAGTCATCTTCATGAATACAGAAAAGAATAAAATCAATGCACCATTTAGAAGAAGAAAAAAAGGTCATGAAGATTACAGAAAAGAAAGCTGTGCCATGTTAGCCAAAGACTCCGGGCATTCCCCAAAAAAACTGTTATTATTAAGCCTCCTGAAACCATTTTAATAATTGTTTAGCTTTACAAATCAGCTAACTTAAAATATAACATCATCTAAGCTTCAAATCATAGATCCATAAATGCTTACAGGTATTGGAGGCTTCTCAGGTGACCCAGAGAGGGAGGAATTTCCCCATTGAAGAAGTTATTAGAGAGATCAAGAGTTTGAAGCTTGGAAAGCTTGCCTAGCCCTGAAGGGATTGGTCCAGTTATGTTGTTATTCTGCAGCACCCTGAAAATGTAGTCCACAACACCCAACTTTGTGTTAATGGCAGTAATAAATAGAGGAAGCATATCCTTCTTGACAGTACTTCTTAGTTGCATAGTGCTTTCTGACTACTTACACACTCTGAAGGTTTGTTAGGTTTCCTATGCTTGGGGATAGAGTACCAGATAAGTTTTGACTGGGAATGCCCCTGCACCAAATCAAGCAAGACCATTTTCATCAAACTGTTTAAAGCATTTTGAAGTACAAGCTTGGTAGTGCTTGTGGAGTTTTCGAATTCAACATTTTTAAGCTTTGTTTCTGCAACTATTTTTAACTTTAAATAGTAAGTAGATTGGAGTAGGACTCACAGGCTAACCACAAGGCCCTCAGGTGAACATGTGACCATATTCCAGCTACATGGATCAACTGCATCTCCATCCCAATTATCTAAAATGCCATGAGGGTCCACTAGAGAAGCTTTTATGCCCATTAAGGCTTGCACTACATTAAGAGAGAGATAGAGACCCAGTTCAAGATTCTCGATACTGAGCTGATTTGAAGATGTGTTACACACTTTTGTGCAAATTTGTGGAAAGCAAGTACAAAATTTCATGTTTACCTTCAAAGTTTATTCCTTTGGGAGAAAGCAAAGCATTTGCAGATCTCAAAAACCAGAACAATGCCACCAGAAAACACAGAATAGCTTCTCCTCTTGCCATCCTCATTCAACTGTGGCTTTCCAAGAACCAGTTACAAGTATTGGAAACACCCGATGGTACTAAAGGATAAAGATATTGAAAAGTTATAAGTTCTCAAATGGATGTTCTTTCTTTTGCAGTGGTTTTTCAAAATGAGGAAGAAGACCAGTTCCTGCTTTCCATGCCGGAATCCCATTCATCAAAAATCTTGTGCCAGGCCCAAGAAGAAAAGACAGGTTTTTGTTAATATAAAGGGCACTAGCAGCATGCCTGTCATTGAGTCAGGTTTTGTATCAAGTTAGTATGTAAAGTGGCCTCAAAATGAACCAATTGAAGGTAAAATTTGAATGGCATGTGGCAGGGGGAGAATAATGCAAGGAGAGAATGGGAAATTCCTTTTTGTGTGTTAATCATGTACATGACCGCAAAGCAGAAAGAGGTTTTGACAATTATTTACGCATACCATAGCAAACAAAGCCAAAAGAAACAAAAAGAAAAGAAAACACCACTAAAGCATGAGAGATATCATTTGATTTTATTAGTGAACATTATAGTATTATAAAGGTACATTTAGTAGAAAATCACAATGCCTTTTTTACCTGTTTTGGTGAAGAAGAACCAAAATCCTTTTATATTTTATTCAATAGTGAGAGTATCTGTGTGCCTAGAGATATGCATTTGCTAGCTGCAAGTTGAAAAACTCAAAAAACTCAGCCCATAAGTTGATCAGTTTATGCATGGGATGGATTATGCTTGCTTGGAGCTGTGAAGAATCCAACATTCCCTGAGTTTGGCCATTCAGTAAAGTTCCAAATCCCAAATTTTTTTAAACCAAAGTATTGAGAATGTGAGAATCTCGAGAAGGAGGTGGGTGTAATGGAGGCTCGAGATTGATGATGGATTTGGCCGCCCACTATACCATGGCCTATGAAGTTCTCTGTTGGCTTTCTATATTTTTTTTTCGTTTTTTTGGTCTTGGAAATTTATGCTAGTTCTTTTCTATATATTTATGTTAGTTAATTGTACATAAATATATTGCACTCTTTTGTGCTGTAAAAAGTTGGGTCACGGAAATTTCATGGGTATGCTTTTTAGATTCCATAAACCACTATCAGCTAACCATCACACATGGGCCACGTTGGTCTATTCCCTCAGCAGACAGCCATTCCCCTAAATTTGTTTAAAAAGAGTAAAAAATTTTCAAAAGCAAAAGCTGCCATTCCTCTTCTGAGACCCACACGTAGTTTTCTCTAAATCATGTTTCCTTCCTTTTAGTGTTCCTCATGGCTCACTCATTATGATGGTGAGCAATTAATACACTATCTCAAGTCCACTTCAAGCTAAACAAAGGGCGCGTACTCAATTATAGTGGGACAAACTTGCTTTACTTTGATTCTTGCACCAAGAAAAACAAACCCTGCATAGCCTCTAGGAGAGATATCAGTTAACGCTTAACAGTTATGAACCTTTTATCATGATAACTATAAAATTTAGATATGAATTTAGGAATATCCATTAATATGTGATATGTAATTTTATTATTAGATTTGTAGTTTGCTTTAACATTAGAATAGAAAGAGTTTCCTCTCACAATAAACTTTTCTTTAAAAAAAAAGAAGAGTAAGCTACAAAAATAAATAAGTGTAATTTACTTACATAATATTTAAGATTATATTTGATTATAATGAGTTAGAATCAAGTTACAAACTTTAAGTATAGTTGCACCATTTAATAATTTTTCATAAAATATATATTTCATCAATCCAACCATTAAATTATAATTACCTATCATAAAGATAATTTATGTCAAATTTTATAAAAATTAAATATTAATAAGAATATAATCAAATAGCTCTTATTCTTATATATTTAAAACATATATATTATGTTAATATTGATGTATATAAAAAATATACCAAACAATTTTATATTAAGTTACAATTTTATAGACATGATCTATAAGTTATGAACTTTTAATCTAATGGTGGATTTTGTAAAAAAATACATTGATAAAAAGTTATTCAATGGTATAAGAGTTATATAAAATTACATAGGTGCAACTTGATCTTAACTCGATTATAATTATATATTTTTATAGAGAGTTACTAAGCAGTGTATAATTATCTTAAATTTATACCGGTATAACTTGATCCTAATCCATTATTTATATATAAATCAGATAAAAAAATATAAATAAAAAACTTACTGCTTTTAGATATAAGCACCTATATTATATACTTTTAGTTAATTTGAAAGTCCAAAAATTTATCAAATGAAAGTTATACTATTTAATTTTTTAAAATTTTGTTTTTATGTCTATTTTAATTTGCTATCATAATTTTACTATGAAAATAATATAATCTCAATGTACGTCAAACATAAATTCATTTAAACGACCGATGTAATCAACTACCCGGCGATTTTAAGAAATGTCAAGAGAACATACTTAAAGAGGAGTATGTGGGGGTTTCTTTATATTTCTTTTGATCTAATTTTCTTTTCGCAAATAAATTGTAAGGGCATTTTATTCCTTTAGCTCATTTTCTGTTTTATTTTGGCCTTATAATTTTTTTTCATCACCTTTTATTTTTCTCACTTTCTGTATCTTTCTCACTTTCTATATCCATGTTGTGTCTACTTTTCAAGTACAAATAATTAATATTTCTGACATTACTGTTGTTTTCTCCTCCTCATATCTTAGATATAATATTATCCATGTATCTTTATCTATAATAACTTAGGTTGTATTTGGAATGGTTTAAAATAAGATTTGATTTGATTTGAAATAATCTGAATTGATTTGATTTATAAGTTAAATCATATGTTTGGAATAATTATATAAAATAGGATTTAAAATGATTTAAAAATTCATTTTTATGTTTAAAATATAAAAGATAGTATTTGAAATAATTAAAAATAGAATTAATTTGATTTGATTTATACTTAAAATTTAAAATTAAATCAATTTCTATCAAATCTTTTCAATTTTGATAAGGTTTCAAATACAAAACAACTAAATTTATAAAATTTGACAAATTAAATCATTTCTCATTTTTAAAGCATCCAAACATAAAATTTGATTTATAAATCAAAGTAATTCCTATTTTTTCTAATTTCAAACACACTCAATTTTTTAGAGAGATGATTTATGATACAGTATAAGAGTCTCTATAACCAAATGACTTAGAATTCCATCCTTGTTGACCCCATTCTTCTAAATAAACATTGAATTTTCAATGCAAAATAATGGTAGGCCTTTGTATTGTCTATACTTCAAGCCCAATAGGCACGTGCGGGGGTGTGTTAGGTACAATATCATTCATGTTCTTTCATCTAGTAACTTAAATTTTTAAGAGAAATAGTTCATGATATTATATCATCTTCTTCTCCCTCATCACACCTAGGGATTTCAAGTAAATAGGGCTTGTACATCATGGCTTCTTAATTCTTAATGTTCACCTATGGGTGGAATTGGAAGTGTTTCTACTGCTCCGGGGCTAAATTAGACATCCTTTGCACAATAAAACTGATAAGGGCTGCCAAGGGAAGCGATTTCGGGATAAATTGCAGGAACTTCTAGCCAATGATCATTCCTTTTCCCAGTATCTAGGTATCTAGGTTTTGGCTTTTGAGGGTGTGGGAGTTTTTCAAAATGCTTCACCTCAGATTGTTTTCTGTTATCAAGGTGAAAGTTGTGGGTATATTAATTGGTATGATGAGGAAATCCCATATGCACCAAACCGCCACTGGAAACCAACCCATATTTATCCCATTTGTAACGCCAAAATGGAGCTCAAAAACCACCACGTACTACAATTTGTTACCAGTCTTCCACATCCATTGAAGAAAATGAATATGTAGGATAAATTACATATAATAATAATAGTACTCACGATCATGATATCAATATGCAAAATAATTATAATGCATACATGTTAAAGATATTTCTATACAATGAGGAATCAACTCAAAAAATTGTGAGAACATATACAACTCATGCACGCCAAGAATAGGATCTTCATCTCTTAAGCTTTCCATGCATGCTCAATGTGAGCTTTTCTCTCAATTTCCATAACAGTTGGCTTGGGGCTAATCTTTTTCATCATTTTCTTCAACCTGTATTAGATTGTTTTGAGCTAGTTAGGTTTACGGCGGGAAAATATATAGGCTTTTGCAATTTTGTATACGGCTAATAGACTGGAGAATGGTTATGCTATATTGTCTAACGTAGATCTTTGGGGACATGCATTATGAGGTCTAATGAGGATGTTAGGCAATTGAGTGAAAAAGATTATGATGAGCCAAACAATTCACACCTCATAAATGTTATGGATATAATGTTTTATGTATGCATATAAGGCATGTCATGATGGTTTACAAGCAATAACATTTCCATCTTGTTTGGGCATGGCCCAGCCGAGCAAACAAAGATGTCATAAAGTGTTGCCTAAAGTCTCATATATATATATATAGGCAACATTTTACAAATCATATGTAAAATACTTGTCTAGAGCATGATTTTCACTTACGGTCCGTAACCACAATTGTGGCCGTAAAATTGTTGTTGCGGTGCCCTTTGTAATATTAATAGCATCTCAGTGGCAAATTGCATGCAATTGCCTACATTTTTCCACAATTTTTTGCATTTTTACATCACAATACAACCAGAATCGCAGTCACAATTTAAAATCATGGTCTAGAGTTATATTTAAAACGAAAGCTAATAAAGTATTGCCTAGGTTTAATAAGCAACATTTTTTTAAAAATCAAATCTTGTCTAAACTAGCGATGACAAAACTCAAAATGTTGTAGCGAGCCTTGTGCATGGAGTCTACACGTTACAGTTACGTATGTATTAAGCTTGCTCCCAAACTAAGAATTATATGATAGCATCCTGCATATTGAAGCCTAGATGGAAGAGTACTTGATGAGTCTGTGATATAACTCAACAAATATACATATAATCAGTGTGAAGAGAAGAAGTAACAAAGTTAGATTGGAGGATGAATCCTAGTCATAATGAGAGTACGATCTCTCAAATCTTCAAACCTCGGCCAATATAATCTTTTTTTTTTCACTTTTGGATAATTATCTGTAGAGCAATGCTACATAGCCAGAAGGATGTAACCAAAATTTTTGTTAGAAATTATGATAGTTGTTGGATTATATAAAGTGGTGGGACTCATCTATTCATCCAATAATTGGTAATAATGTCACATCATTCTAACACTAAAATTCTGGCAAAAATTCTGGATGTCTAGTTTTTTGCTTATCCGTAGAGGTAGAAAAAGCGTAGCTAGGAGTAAAAGTAGGCTCTAAATAGCATGATATGTGTGCTCAACAAATGCAATATTCATACTCAATTCATTTGCTTGAATTTTACCCAATGAAATTTCTCAAAGTTATATTTGTATACAGATAACAGATATCAAGAGTAAATATTTAAGAAAGAGGACGATGGAGATGGATACGGGATAGATTTGGTCCCTATGAAAATGAAGGTGAAGTCCCCATTTATTAAATAGGGCGAGGGTGGGGTGGGGGATAAGGTCCCCGCCCCCTGGAGACTTATTAAGTCTCCATTTATATAAAATCTCTAAAATAAATAACAAATCTATAAGCTTTATAATTTGCCAATAAGGGACTTGTATATGTTTTCATGATATATCTCATTGTTTTTTTATTAGATTTGCATAATGAATTTTCATTTTTTATTTGGATTGTGTTGTGTTAGTAATATTATAGTGAAGTATGGATGGTTCTATATGTTTTATTTTGGTTTAAGAGTGTTTCTTTAGAGTGTTTCTTTAGAGTTTTTCTCTTTTTTGAATTTTTAGCAAAAATCCATAGATATTCGCGGGGATTTAAATCCCCGTGAGGAATAGAGAATTGGGACGGGAGCAGGGGCAAATTTTTAAACAAGGACGAAGGGTAGAGATATGTTCTCGTCCCCATTGATGCCCATTGTCATACCTATAGTGATATGTAATAAATGAGGTCAAGACTCTCTCTCTTTCTCTCTTCAATATCCAGTTTTTATGTCTAATTTTTAGGGCTCATTAAGGTAAAACCCAATAATATAAGATCTAATAGTATAAAATTTAATAATATGAGACCGTTAAAATTTTTAATATTGTACAATAATTAATATAACATTGTATAACATATTATATTATATTAATGAATATTATCTTTTTTTTTATCCCAAATAATTCTAATATGAGTAAATATTTAACAAAAAATTTATAAATATAAAAATAAATATTATTTAAATATTTATTATTTTTAAAAAATTATAATTATTATAAATATTTATTAATTTTTATTATAAAAATTATATTTTATATTAAATGTCATTATTTTTTATTAAAATATATGTTAACAATGATAACATTTATTATGTCCAAATCATTTAATAAGGCTCAGCTTAGCTATAGTTTATCAATAATAGAATTAGTTAGTTAGCTTATCTTTCTCTAAATCAACGGGTATTGAGTTTAACACAATGGACTAGTCCTTCGCATATGACAAATCATTGTTCGAATCCCAAGTAAGAGAGCTAACTATATTTAATGTCCATCGGTATCTTGAATAAGATTGCTTCTCATGGATGATACTTATAAAAAAAAAATACTTATCTTTCTATTACCAGCTAGTTTTTGATTGATTGAGACACATTGTGTATATAAACTTCTCTTCATTATTAAATCAAATTAGTTCACATTTTCAGCGTTAATTTGACTTTCTATTGTGGTATCAAAGCACAAGGCAAGCTAGCACACAATGGTTTTCCAAGTTATCCAATGCCCTTATTTCCTGCCAATTCCAACAGTCTTCATCTACGCATTCCCTCTTTATTAAGCCCTGGGGCTCTTCATTCACTGTCCTCCAAGTTTATACGGATGATGTCACTCTTACCGTGTCAAATTGAGGGCATCAAGAACTTCCTGGACACCAAGTTTAAGATAGAAAACTTAGGTGACCTCAAATTTTTTTCTTGGTCTTCGAGTGGCCAGATCGAACTCAGGGATCTTTGTGTCAAAGAAGATGTGCTTTGGAAATGCAGGCCTGCTTGGTTGTAAACATGCAAGCACACCTATGTACAAATCTTTAAAACTCTCGAAGAATGATGGTGTTCCTCTTCAAGACGTCTTTGCCTATCATTGACTTGTGGGCACAGACTCATTCGTCTCACCACAACCAGACCAGGATCTTACTCAGTTAATCAACTAAGTAAGTTTTCGTCTTCCCCCCCTACAACTACTCATCATGAAGCAGTTCTCCGAATTCTCAAATATGTGTGAGGGTCAGTAGGTCTTGGCTTTTCTTTCCTAGCACTTCATACTTAAACCTAAAGGCTTATAGTGATGCAGATTAGGTCCGTTGCCTTGATACTAGGCAGCCTATAACAAGCTTCTGCGTTTATCTTGGTGATGCTCTCATAAGCTGGAAATATGAGAAACAAGACAACATCTCTTAGAGCATGTTTGGTTTGGCATTAAGGATGCCAAACCCACGTTCATTTTTCTTGAACGCTCGAACTGTGATGTGTGGATAATATCATGATGAGCCAACTCCAGCACGTTTCGTCTGCTAAATCTAGGTTCAAGCCAGCATAAGATTTTGGTGCTTTTCTATTGCACCCAAATCACGTTGGAATTTTTTTTACATTTTTATCTTTTTACTCACTTAAAAATAATACAACAACCTTGATTTAAAACTTTATTCTCTTGCAATTTTTGTTGTTTATAGTTTTTTTTTTTTTTTTTTGCATCTCTTTGATTTTTTGTTTTATATTTTAAATATTTATTTTTGTTTAATATAAGTGTTGCCTTTATTTTTTTACTAATTTTTATTTTATTAACATATAATTTCAACTACTTTTACAATTTACTATTCTTATATTTTTATTTATAATAAATTTTTATTCATAATTTAATAGTAGAACCAAACATTTAAAAATATAGAATAATATTTATATAATTTATTTAAGTGTAGTAAAAAAATAATTGAATTAAAAAAAGACAATAATAACATTGTAATATATACCCTTTTCGGTAATTTTACAAACAAAAGTGGTTTTGATCTATATTATCCAAACAACATTTATTTTATTATAATCAGTCACGTTGACATCAACTCACTTTTGCTCAAAATCAAGTAAACACAAACCCCAATTTGCAAATGCCAATCCAAACACACACTTAGTCATCTCGTTAAATCCCATTAGTTAAGTCTTAACAGATCAGATGATGACGTGACCATTAAATGTTATGTTGTAACTAAATTGAAATTAATTGAAATGTTGCGTTTTAATAATACATATAAGAACACATTAATTATCTCTCTCTTTATCTATTTCTTTAGCTCTTTCTCCAGCAATTTTTACAAGGAAGGGACAATTAATATATGACTAAAATTTAAATTAGTTCTCAAAAGAGTTGTGACAAAAATTTGGTCATCAAAAGATTAAAGTTTATTTCAAGTTTGCCCAAAAGATTAAAAGAAATTTGAATTAACTTAAAATGAGTTTTAATCTTTTAAGAACCAAATTAATATCACAAATTTTTCGAAAACCAAATTAATGTCCCATAACTCTTTCGAAAATCAAGTTAATATTACACATCTTTCAAGGATTAAATTAATATCCTACAAATCTTTTAGGATCAATTTAAGATTTTTCTCTTAATATATTCTTATATATATTACTAAAACACAACATTTCATTTAGTTCCAAGTCAACCACAATAACACTTAAAAGGAGGGGAATTAACGGAATAAGAACAAATTTGTTGCAGCATGTCTAAATATATTTAGGGATGAAAGTGTTACCAAATTTTTATTTTTATTTTTTTTGAAAGACTAACCTTTTAAATCTCAATTTTTGAAGGATCAAAATTTATATTAACTCTTGCAAATTTATTCGTTGAGCTGATATTTCTAATGTTTAAGGATAAATAAAGAAAATATTAGAAGTAATTAATAAATTTAAAAAAAAAAGTTAATGGGTGATCAAAGCATAAGTCTACAAGGATCGTCCTAATTGTGAGCGCTGGGGTCAATAGGAAATATAGAAAGAAGACCACGGCAACAGGTAGCAATAACACCTCACAGTTACATATATTTATAATAAAAAAGTGGATTCTATCAATTTTATTTAAAATAAACTCATTTATTTATAAATTTTATCAATTTTATTATAAATATATCTAAATATGAGATATTAAATTTATGTGTACTTAATAATTTTTCAATTAATTGACCCATGGTGAGAAAAGATCCCCATAATTAAATATTAGAAAATCTCTTCTTTTTTTTAAATTCATATCATATAGATATCATTTATTTATATTTATACGAGAATAAATATCGACATATATTTATATTGAGATAAAATAAATATATTATATTATATTTATATAAAAAAAAGTATTGTATTTAATGCAAAATTATAATATTCAAATGATCTCACTCTTAAATATTACAAACTGACAAACGAAATACGCAAACTGAGGACCAATATGAAGTGATAACAGGCAACAGCTAAGACTGACATATCATTCGGCAGATTTCCCTCCATTTGTCGGCATTTCCTTTGTCTTTTCTACGCTTTGTCATTGCCTATAGAGATCACTTTAGCGTGACATTGCACTCACGGACACCAAACATGACAAGCCCTGAAAAGTTGCCAGGTGTGAGAAGGCACTTGCACTTAACACACGGCCTCTTATGATTGGACAGTTGATAACTTCTTAATCTTTAGCTGCACGATAGCTCATTGCTTAGTTGGTAGAAATACCAAACTTATTACCCAACCAACAAGAGAGAATGTGAAATGCCAGAACCGATTTTCATGGAAATAGGCGTGCATTGGCCATTCCGTTGTCAATAAGGAACTAAAGCAGGTATGTACTATTTGTATGAAAATTAGGCCATGAACCATCTACATCTCTATCATGGTACCCTGGAATCCGAAGTTTGATTGTAAGAGTTTACATTTTTTAACAAAGAAAATACAAAGGAAGTAAAGATTTATTTAGATCCAAGATTATAAAAGAAAAAAAAGAGTAAACATATATTTTAGTTCTTTAAAAATTCGTGTAACATCAATTTAGTTTTTCAAAGATTTTTCACATCAAATAAGTTTCTAAAAGGTCAAATATGATATCATATTAATCCCTAAAATTTTTTTTAATATAAACTAGATCCTTAAAAATTAGAATATGACATTATTTTAGTCCTTCCAAGAGACTATTTGATTCCCCTGTTTTGATAAAATATGAGTTTTTAAGGATTTATTTGATATCAAATAATTTGTCTCAAACTATTCAATTTAATGTTCACTTTTTTTGTTTTTTTTGGTGAAGTAAGATTTAAAAGATATGGCTTAAATACATTATTACTAGAGGTAATTCTTGTACATTACTCAGGCTTGTTTATATTTTTTTCATAATTACTTTTAACATGAAAGAAAATTGTAGTGATTGAAAGCTAAACATGTAAAGAATATATTGAGATTTTTTTTTTAAATTGTTCTACACAATGAAATAGATCAAAAGCAATTGCATTGGGGGAGTTCATTGTAACACATGTTTAATGTAGTTTGTATATTTCTCATCTCCTCAACTATAAGAACTCTGAAATATTTTGTTGAGGTTTCACTTGACATTGTAATATACAATTGTCCATAACAAATTATTCATTTTGGTAAATATAATCCTATATAGTTCAATATAATTGGTATTGCCTTTTGTTTATTGTCATTGTGTAGCACAGCTTTTTATCTGAAATTGTTCTCTTCTCAAAACAAAAGATTACTTCGAGTCCTTTGTTTTCAAAACTATTCATGGGATATGAACTTTTGCTTTATGTAATTATTTTTGCCTCCATTATCTACTCTTCTAGGTGTATAAAAAGTAGTCTTGTTCAATTGTACATTCCTAATGCCAAATTTATGTTCTTAAAGAGCATAATTGACATTCCTTCTTTTTTAGCAACCAAATCAAAAAATGATCTACTTGATAAGCTTTTCTTTAGTTATGTTATCATATGCTTTGCCAATCTCATGAACAACTTCTGTACTATTTTGTTTGACCTTCAATCATGTGAGATATGTAATAATTGATTTCATCAAGAGTGTCATTTAAAGGAGTGAGTATATGTTTTGAAAAAAGGAGTGAGTATTGCTATTTCTCTATGATATTCTTCATCTAGCATGTGTGGTTGTAAATTTGGATATGTGCTATCAATAATTTGTTTGACAATGTCATCACTTGGCTTAAATAGATAATGCTTTAGTGTTCTGATCCACATTGAAATGTTTTCACTTACTCTAGTATATTGTTTGATTGCCAACATATTAGTACATATATACAAGTTTATTTCATAAAATGTTCAATAGCAATAAGAGTAAATTATATTGACCTCCCCTGAGATCTATCAAAAATATATTTGCCCCTTTCTAGATTTTAAAAGTACACTCGACTCCCTTAAAATAAATAATGTTAACATAATTTATAAAATCTCCAATTTATTCTTAATAATAAATTAAAAAAATCCTATGACAAAAAGAGATTAATTTTGATGCATTGCTAATGTAAAAATTTGTACACTATTATTCAATGAAATGCTTTTATTTGTAAGACTTTCAAGATGTTATGTGGTTGAGTCAAATATTTTTGCTAAAGTAGCAAGATATGATTAAATATCTGTATAAAATATTTTTATATTGATTATGCATCAAAATTAAATTCTAAAAAAAACCCTAATATCTATTTCCCCTTTCTCCCTAATCACCAGTGGTGAAGCTTGAAGAAAATTCTTAAGGGGGCCAAAGAGTTTAACATGTAAATTAGATAATGACAACTACATTAAAACCAACTGCGCATCATATATAAACTTTAAAGCAAATTACTAACAACATGACAAAACAATTTTAAAGAGAAGAATTTAATAATATCTTATAGTGTCTTTGCTCTTTCAATGACTTGAAGTCATCAATAATTCAATCAGAATTAAAGCTTTTGGCAATTTCTCTTTCAATGTAAATAAGCATACTATTTGCCATAAACTAATCTTCTATCTTATTCCTCGACCTTGTCTTCATTACTTTTGTTGCAAAAAATTATTGTTCCATAGTAGTTGTAGAAATTAGAAGAGCTAAGGTAAGGGAATTCAAGTAATCAATCACGTAGTATATAAACTAATGATTTTTTTTTTCTACCAAACATCTACGCAATACTAGGATAGTTGATAAATTTTTCAATTCTAGTTGTTAACGAGCATCAAGAATAAAATGCCAAAATTGAAAAGGCCAATAAATCTTCTCCTGTTTAGTGAAGTCCATAGGGTATAATATTTGTCAACATGAGTATAGATGCTATTAATGTCAATTTTTGTAAGCATCATTAAGAATCAAAGCAGAGTTTAGAGTTAATAAATCCATTGCTTGATCATTAAGTATACTATTCAACTATCGTAATTGCTTATCTATTGTAACAAAAAAATTTCCACTCTAAAATGATTCTCAATTGTGATGTAATTTTTTCAGTCTTATTCCCATGTCAATGTGTTAGGTTTATAGTTAATGGGCTTTTAAGCAAAGTTAAAGAAGCCCATTTCAAACTAATGACCCAATATCTCTCTTGCCATGGCGCCCCATTGTCTTAGTTAGGATCTACCACCACCCATCATCGCCTCCATTCATTTCCCCCTTTTTCTTCCATGGCAACTACTACCTCAACCTTGGAGGGGACTTAGCGACACATCTATTATGCCACTAGCAAGGAACGAAGAGACAATGAAGCATGGCTCCCCTCTATCACAACACTCGCATCGCCATGTGTGCCATGCAGGCAAGGTAGCCACAGAGCAAAGATGACGTGCAGCTAGGTTACTAGGTGGATAGGTGAGATTAGGTGAAGAACGCAGTGACTTCGTTTAGAGTAGTAGTAGATGGTGATAGGTGAATGGTCGCGAGGTAGAAAGCACGGTGGCGTCATGGTAGGGGTGTCTTACAGGCTATGGTGCAGTGAAGCTTGATGGCAACATGGAGGCTGCAAGGATGGTCTTTGGTTCATGATCAAGGTAGCTATTGGCAACAAGAGCACTTGTCAAGGATCGTGGTTAAAGATGAGGATGATAGTGTGTGGCTCCTCAGTGGCTAAGGTTGATTTGAGGTTTAGGTGATATTACTGGATGGATAGCTGAGATTGGGTGGATTGGAGATACTTTTTCTGGCTTTGATTATTTTGAGGTTGTGTGTTCCAATAGAGAAGAGATGAGTTGCAAGGGATGATTGGGGTGGAGAAAGGAGATGACATTAATCAAAATAGAACAAACACTTAAGGATAAAATAGTTATTTTGCATATTTTTTAAAATTTTTTTAAAAGTTATAGTCACATGCAAGGGAGGTTATTGTATGGTCTTTTGATTAATTAAAAGAGTCAAGGGTAACTTTAAAAGCTAGGAGGGGCCAAATATATTTTCAATGAATTTTAGAGTAGGTCATTGTAATTTTCCTTGATAATAAATATAACGTTTTTTAATAGTTTAAAATTTATTTCTAAGCTTCATGTAAAATTATTCTTTTAAAATTTTTAATTTATTGAAAATAAACAAGAATAGAATCAATGTTGTCAATTTTTGGATATAGAAAATATTTATTTCTAAACAATATTTTTTTAAACATTTTAAGCTTTTCAATGTTTTCATCTTTTGGAAACAAAAAACACAGCATCAAAACAAATATGTTTTTAAATTTGAAAATTAAAAAATGAAAATTAATTTTCAAAAATATTTTTTTTAAAACCAAAGTTTTGAGTTTTTATTTCTTATTTTTTTCCACAAAATTAGTGATGGCAAATATGTTTTTTTGATTAGCTAGAGGCCATCAATTGAATGTTGTTTTTTATCACCCAAAAAAATCAAAAGAGTATATTCTGTTATTTATTTAGTTCTTGAATTTTCTTTTTATTTTAATGCATGACCCATTTGTTTTGTACAAATGATATAGAAGATAATAATTTAACAATATATTTTTTAATGCATTATCGAATCCTGCTTGTGCTGTAATCCATTAGTTTATATCTCTATTTTTGTAACCTTTATATTATTTTTTCTATTTTTTTAATATATATTCATACATTTACCTTTTTTTTCTATTTTAATCAATGAATAGCCAAATAAATATGTGATTTATTGATTCGATATCTTTCATGATTCAATTATTAATTTAAGTTTTATGAATATGATTACAAATTAATTTAAATATTAATGCAAGTGTATTACATTTAATAAGTGCATGTAATAAAGCCAAAATATATGATAAGTTGATAAAATATAAGTATTAGTGACCATTGCTATTAAACTTTTTTCTCTAATAAAATGCCTAACGAACTATTATCGCATGTAATAATTACATATTGCGGTCTATTTTATTTATATGCGTAAACAGATATAGAAAGAATGGCTCAACACGGAATGTGGATTATCACGAAGGATATAAAAAGAACACATGGCAAATGTGATTTGAACACCAATTTTATTTGTTACGTCATCATTCAAGGTATACTTAAAATACTTGAGAGGGGAGTGATTATTGTTATTCCTATTTGTTTATTATCACTTACACTCAAAAAATTTATTTATTAATTTTTCTCTAAAACATCATTTCTTATTTTTCATAATTAAATTAAGAAAAATGTTTAATTTTTCAATTTTTTATAACATGCATTAGGTTAAATTTTTTAAGTAATAAAAAATTAAATAAAATAATTTAGATGCGACTTATATTTACTATCATAATTATTAAAATAGTTTAGTGGATGAATTTAATCATTAATTCATATAATTTTTAAGATATAAATTTTTTATATTTTTATATTGTAATATTATATAAAAATATATGAGAAGAAAATTTAATAACTTTTTATTAATATGCCAGTTTTTGGAATTCAAAAGAATAATTTTTAATAACCTTAACACATGAATTTATCAGATTTTTTTTTAAAAGATTCCTTAAAAAGACTTTAATTCATGTAAATATGCATGATATTTAAGGTTTGAATTTATATTAAATAAGTAAATTTATAAATTCATAAAATACTTAGTTGTCATAAAAAATTAAAAATCAAGAGTAATAATAATATAAAAATTAAAACACTTTTAAGAATTTAAATAAAATTAAAAGCTATAATAAAAATAAATTTTAAATAATTAGTTTGATTAAGGAAGGAAAAAGAGTATTTTAGATTATTAAATAAAATTTAATTAGATAGGAGTAACAATAAACTCATAAGAGTAACAATAGACTCTCCTTAAAAGTATACAAAAATATTATATGCTAAAAAATATGTGAAATATAGACTGAATTAAGTCTCTGAACTATTTTCATTATTATGATAATAAATTTTTCTAATTTAATTTTTTATTATTTTTTTACTTAAAAAAAATTTAATCCAACATATTTTATTTTAAATTGTAATGTTGAACATTTTTGTGAATTTAACAATGAAAAATTGTTAATTTAATTATGAAAAATAAGGAAGGGTATTTAAAAAAAACCTAGTAAATAAATTTGTTGAAGAGGAGTGATAATAGACCAAAAAGTGTAGCAATAGCAATTCCCACCTAATAGCAGGAGAGATCAACTTCACTCACTTTTTAAGAAAATAAGAGCATAAATCGAATCCAAAGCTTAAAAAAACTATCAAATACATAGTTCTATATTCATAAATAAGAAAAAGTATTAAGTCTATAAAAATATATGTTATAAGAGTGGTAATAGAACTGTGGTCTGGAATGTACATGAATGAGTTATATTTCATTTTCAATATTTCCACATTGTTTTCAATATTTTCAAGAAGATGCTAAAGATAATTGATACTCGATGAAAATACAACTTCCAACTATGATGTTCGACTTATATACAGTAGAGAGCCAACTCCTGCTGTCAATTTTTAGTTAATTTTAATTGATCGGTGGTGTCTTTATGAGTTTTATTTTGGAAATAAACGATAAATTTTTTTTAAAAAATAATTGTAAGTTCATTTTATTCTTTAATTTCTTCTCCCCTTTTCTTTTCATCAAATTCATAAACACACTCTAAGGACTGTGCTACAAGTTATATCCGATTCACCACAAAATAGTGACATAAAAGAGGCAGAAGATGTGCTAGTTTTACAGCTTGCTAAAGCAGATAAATAAACTATTTTCATTTTTGCCACTTACATGTCCTTGTTCATCAAGATGCTTAGATCATCTATGATTTAATTTCATCAAGATTCTAGAAGTACTTCAACAGGTTGTCCTCACCAAGTTGATTGGACAGTCTCTGATTTTCAACTTCAAGATTATATAGCAGGACTTTTACATGGACATCTATCTTCTTTGTCGTATTTGGAAGAAAAGCAACGGCAGTGTTTCCTCAATGATGAGATATTTCGGACCCAGCCCCTTATCGTGCAAAAAACTTTTTCAGCAAATTAAACTTGATCTATACTATATGTGTCGTTTGAATTGATGTTTGCCTCTTTCGGATGCCTGATTTATTATTTGAGAAATGCTTGATAAATATTTTTGGACACCTAAAAAGAAAATAAAAAAAAATTAAAAAAGAAAATAAAATTAATAAAATGATTGATAAAAAAAAATAAAAAAAAATTATTGGAATATCCATTATTTTTAATATATAAATAACATATCTCTTACTTCTTATCCGTTTGGCTTTGCAGTCAAGTTTTATTTATTTTATTTTGATTGATCAATTTGTATAAAAATTTAATTTAAATATATTATAAAATAATATTGAAATAATAAAATATATTATATTATAAAAATAATTGTCAATTATAATAAAAAATTTATCATAATTTTTTATTTTCTAATATTTTTGTTGATTGACAATACACATCAATACCAATTTAAACTCTGTGTAATAGTTTTGTCCCATATTAATTATTAAATGAAACTATCTACTTGGCTACAGAAAGAAAAGAAAAGAAAAATAACGAACAAACCAATCCTTGATTGAATTAAACAACAAAGATAGGCTTCCCTAGTCTTTTTATCAAGTCTCTTACGAAATCATAAAACGTAATGTCAGAAGTTGGAATTTGGCAGTAGGGAAAACATTCCGGTATCTTATATCTTATCGGGGGACGTCTCCAATGCAACTTGTGGTCAAAGGTGCACCGAGCACCACATTATGATCGGTGAGAATGTGATAGTGTATCGGTGAGACCAATCATATGCGATACACCATAAAATCTTTTCATGCTCTCTCTTTCCCAACTTCCCGAGTCTCTTCCCCCCACTCTTCACCAACGCACCGCCCCCGAGGCCAACCCACGATCGCGTCCGCTACCGCCTGTCCGCCGGAGCCATCGCCACCAACGGTTTTCCCTCTGTGCCGCTGCCTCCTCCTCCGTCTTCGCAGTTGCAGTCGCTGCAAGTGCTCGCCCACCTCATTGATCCCACCAAGGTCCAGCTTCCCGCGTTTCCTACAATGCCATCCTCAACGTCCCTCACGGCCTCGCACGCTTCGCTTGCTCGCAATGTGGGGCTGACCTCGCTGTCGATGTTTCCAAGGTCAAGCAGTTCTTCCCTTCGGTGCCAACGTAGGTTCCCCCGGAAGAATCAATAAGCTTTGGCTCGGTTACCCAGCTCCTATTGCTCCCTGTAACTCAAATTGATCAAATTTTCTTTCTGAGTTTTTATTTTATTTTATTTTATTGGTATTTCGGAATTGTGAAGTGATGAATGACAATTGTGCAGTTGCTTTAATGGGTTTTTTTTTTTTTTTATTGTGTTTTGTTAGATTTATTTTTGGATCCTGTTGTGGGGTTGATCTGTCTACACCTTGGGGCTGGAATTATTTCTTGTGTTTGATGAGACTGTGATTCTGTGAATTTCCCACAGGTTAGATCTGCTTCTTGGATGTGTGGTGCGAGATCGGAGCTACAAATGCGGAGTTGGGTTCTAGGGCTGGTGGTTACTGGGGGGGATAGAACAGGTGCCGGTGGTGGGGCTGGAACTCGACGACGGGGGAGCAGGGGATCGTCTTTGTTGCCGAGGATGGCGCTGGAAGTCTGGACGGTGGCGAGAAGGCACTGGTATGACGGGGAGCCTTTCCTGGAATCTAAGGTGATCTATGAGGACAAGGTGTATTGGTAGCATATAACAATCTTAACCATTAATTTCCATTGTGCATGAATTAAATGGTTTGGATCAATAAGGTGTGTGGTGCAACTTTGACCAAAGGGTACACAGTAGCATTCACATGTTATCATATTATGAAAAAGTTCTTATTTTAATTACACATATTATGCACGTCACTTTAGTTATATAAATCACTCTCTTTTTCTTTTCTTTGAGAAAATTTCATTCATGGAGAGGTTTAATAACATTTATAAATAAAAAAAATATTAGACTTAAATTTAACAACAAATAAATATATTTTATATTATGAATTAATTAATGATATGTGGTTTTATTTTTTATTTAAAGATTATTGATATTTAAGTGTTTTTTGAATTAAAAATTAACACAAAAAGTATTGTACCTACTTTAAAAATATATCTAAATATTTTTGTTATATGTAAGGTTATTAAAATAAAAATACCTAAAAAAAAATCAAAATATTCCCAAAGGGAATAACATAAACATTCGCAATGGGGCAATAAAAACAATGATAAAAGGAACAAACATAAACACCGTGAAGGGAAAAACAAAAATAGAACGGAAGATATGTGCAAAGCCCTAAGCAACAAAAAGAAAATGAAATGATAGACTATTAACAAAGAAAAAGATAGCAACCACGTAATAAATAATACTCATAGAAAGAGAGACCAAAGAAACATAGAAGAGAGAAGAGACGGATTAATGTTATTTATAGAAATAAAGCTAGTATAACGATCGATATACAAATCATCTTGTCTCTTACTTGAACAATATTTTTTAATATTATTAACACTACATTGTTACTAAAATGTTTTAACAATACTCTATTTTTAGTAACATTTATTATATTTTTGACAACATTTATAAAAATATTGTGTTAATTAGATGTTGTTAGAAGTTAAATATGTAGTGCAAAATAATGTATGATATTCTATCCAAAAAAAAATGTATGATAATTATACAAAGCAAGAACTTTTTCTTATATATTTTAATAGCATATATTAATTTCTGTACGTATTATTACTGGAAGTGAAGTATATATATATATATATATATATATATATATATATATATATATATATATATATATATATATATATACAGAAGTTATATCATTCGAATGAAATTCGATGGAAACTAAAGTACCAAAATCAGAACTGAATGAAATATCCTATAATTAATCCCTACAATTAAGCGATCACATACAAAATTAATGCTACGCATGTATTTCCTAATACGCTGGGCAAGATGGCGGACATGTCTTGTACACAAATCGAGCACGAGGACCTTACATGACTTTCTTTTTATCACTGTTTAATATTTTTTTCAATTTTGTTTCATCTCCAACATCACTTAAATACGAGTGGTGGCTATTCAAAGCACTAGCTTAATGGTTAAGGAGGTAAGTTCACCCTGACTATCTGATTGTGTTTTCCAGATTGTTTTTGATATCTTGAAGATGAGGAATTTGTGCCTTGGGCATGACCCCCCTTTTTCTTTTAACTTTCTCTTATTACACTTTTAATATTTTCAATTTTTTTTTCTCTCCAGCTTCACTTCTAGTAAACACAAATGGTGGCTCAAAGATATGATTAAGGGTTTAGGAATTCTCGTTTTAAAAGAGCCAAATATTATTTAAATTGACACGCTTACCTAATATGATTCTATTTTCCTAATTTTTTTTCATTATGTTATTCATGAAATTTATAAATTTTATTTTATCTTTGACAAGAAAATGTTATTGCGACTGAAATACTCTATACAATTATTTTCTTGTAGGATAACCATTATTATTTTTACTGGTTAAAAGAGTAGTTTACTTATTATAGTACTTAACTCTTAGAGATTAATTATAAATATGTTTGATATAATTAATATACTGGTTGCTACTTATAAAAGAAGCAAATCCAATTTAGTATATGAAAATTCGCCTGTTTTCTTTTTACTTGCCCTTAAGAACATTGTTGAAAGAAATCCTTGTTTCCACCAAGCACCACAATGATTGGATCAACCCAAATGGAAGAGCAAATCATTTAAATGACTAGACTTTTGAAAATTCCGAGTACTCAACCACGAGATACCAGTTTGACTATTCTTCGGTAAGAAGACAATACAGAAAATCCAAGCTTAAGGTTATCACACGTTGGTCCCCATCAGCTCAATCCACATTGGATAAACAAGACTGAAAATCTTTCCTACCGTCAATGGTTCCTATTTTCTCCTTCCCATAATCTTTGGATCTTCTTATTCATTCATTTAGTTTGTTTTACTTGGTTGAGGGTGTTCTCTACGAAATCCACTTGCTTGGTCATTATCCACCAATAATGTTGCAAAGGTGGATCCAATGGCATGATCACAATGTAATTACAGATGGGGTGTTCAAAATTGATCCAAATTAAATGAAAATCGAAAATTGATCCAACAAAACCGAAAATCAATTAAAATCGAAATAAATTGATTTTAATTGGTTCTTGTTTTATAAAAATTGATTGGTTCGGTTCGGTTTGATTTTCAGTTTTAATATTTAAAATCGAACCAAACCGATAATGTATTATACATTAATAATTATATATGTATATGAAATATATTATATATTATATATTACTTATCCACATCTATATTTTTATAAATATATATATATATATATATATATATATATATAAAAGTATATTTTATAATATTTTAATATTAGAATTATTCAAATATTTTTATTATATCTTAACTCAATATTTTAGATTTATAATTATCTATTAATTCTTTTAATTTATTCAAAATAAAATTTATTTTTTATATTTTATAAATTTTTTTATTAAAAAACCGAAAATCGAACCAATCCAAACCGGTTTAAATTGATTTGGTTTAGTTTGATTTCTCAATTATAATCAAACCAAACTAAAATAAAATTTATTATTTGGATTGATTGATTTTTTTTTCCCTAAAATCGAACTAAATCGAACCGCGAGTGCCCCTAATTACATAGTATATGTGCAGGCCCCTCATGTCAAATTTTGACCTAACATTGTGTTTTGTGATCTCTTATTATAAAAATATTTAATTTTGATAACGACTATTCTAAAAATGATCTTTCATGTGATCCACCAATTGAGGATGACAAGCAATACATTCATATCCCTTCATTCTTGCCTCATGCACTATTCTCTATTTATCCTCAAGTTTTAGCTTTCATTTTTCATTAAAAAAAAAAAAGGAAAGAAAGAAAGAAAGAATAACAAAGGTTTGTATGCTTTCATGGCTCACCAGGGTGATCATCTCCATAGTGTAAAAATCATAGAGCAGTGTGGAGTTTCTCCTCCACCAGGCTCTGTTGCCTCATCCTCTATTCCTCTTGCTTTCTTTGACCTTCCTTGGGTTCACTGCGTCCCAGTGCAAAGCATTTTTTTCTATGAGTTCCCTTATTCCACTAATCACTTCTTGCAAACAGTGCTTCCCAATCTCAAACACTCTCTTTCCCTCACTCTCCAACACTTCTTCCCCCTGGCTGCAAATCTTGTGTTCCCTCCTCAGCCTCACCACCCTCACATCCTCTACTCCAGCGGTGACTCTCTCTCCTTCACAATCGCAGAGTCCACACAAGATCTCCACCATCTCATAGCTAACACCCTAAGAGATGTTAGAGACTTGTACTCTTTTGCTCCCACGCTGCCACCCCCACGTACCTCACAAGATGGTACAAGGTTGTTCCCTCTCATGGCCATTCAGGTCACGGTTCTTCCTAGCTCAGGATTTAGCATTTGTCTCACTTACAGACACCTTGTTGCAGATGCAAGAGCATTTCTTCATTTCATGAAGTTCTGGGCCAATGTTTGTAGGACAAGGAAGGACTTGGCTTCTTCTTCCCTTGAAGGCTCTTTATTACCTCTACCATTTCTCAATAGGGACACAATTGAAGACCCAAAAGGGATTAAGCTTATTTACTTACAAGAGTTGTGGAACTCATCAGCACAAGGCATGGAATTCAATGACCCTGTCCCTAATTTTCTTAGTGACAAGGTTCGTCTTAGCTTTGTGTTGAGCCGTGACCATGTTGAGAAACTAAAGAAATGGGTCTCTATTCAGTGCAATAGCTATGGCTTGGAGTTGGAGTCATTGCACATATCAACCTTTGTGGTGACATCTTCTTTGACATGGGTTTGTTTGGCCAAATCAGAAGGGACTAGCTTTAATGATGTTCCCAATAATGATGAAAGCCACACCTTGACCTTTCTAGCAGATTGTCGTAACCGTCTTGAACTTTCAATTCCTACAACATACTTCGGAAATTGCTTAGTTTTGCGCGTTGTGTCACTCGACAAGAGGAAGCTAGTGGGAGACAATGGGATTGTTGAGGCAGCAATTGCTATTGGAAGCAAAGTTAGAGATGTTCAATGTGAACCTTTGAAAGGGGCTGAAAGTTTCATGTCAGATATTAAAAAGACGGCTAAATCAAGGCAACATGTAATAAAAGTTGCAGGGTCGCCAAAGCTAGGTGTATATGATATTGATTTTGGGTGGGGAAAGCCCAAGAGGAGTGAAATACTTCATATAGAATATTCAGGATCACTTTGCCTTTCTGATTGTAGGGACAATAAAGGTAGAGTTGAAGTTGGACTGGTACTTAGCCGGCCTCAGGCCAACAATTTCAATATCATCTTAGAACAACAACTTCAAAATATTGCAGTTTGTGACTGAACCCTATTATAGATTATGAATTTATGATTATCCCATTTACTTTGAACTAAGTCAAATGTTCTGTATTTTGATGTTAAATATGCTTTGATTGTTCAGGTAAGGTCGAACTTGGGGTGATCCTTATTAATTTCATGGGGTAATGAGTTTGTTAATCCTAATTCTGTGGAAGAATATCTTAGATTTGATTAGATGGGTTTGCACACTAATTTAGTGTGCACCAAAGTAAGTATTACATGCATGATGTTCCCCTTTTCCTTCTTTTACTGTTTTACAGTTTTCTATTTTCCATAACTTTAGGTTCTTGATATTCATTCATTTAGTTTGTTTGATTTCGTAGAAGGTGTTCTCCATGAAATGAGAACTTGGTCATTTTCAACTAATGATGTTGCAAAGGTGGATCTAATGGTATGATCACAAATTAATTGAAGAATATATTGACATATACCGCCATGACCATTTTGTTTTTTTTGCACCTAAATCACTATTATTCGAAATCTATTGGAGTTCAACTAATCTAGTCTAAGCTAGGTCAGCCCACTATCCTAATAAAACTCTTCCAATACTAGTTTTTTTTCATTCATAGGGAACAAACCTGAATTTAACATTAATATAGTGTTAGGTGTAATTTATTTTTTATTTAAAGTTTAAGATTTAATACTCGTAGAGAAGGTCTTATAGTACAAGATATGATAGTATAAAGGCCTGTTAAAATGTTAATTTAATACAATATTTAGTATAACATTGTGTAAGATATTATATTATATAATATAATATTATTCTCTCATTATTAGAAATAATTTTAATTGTAAGTAATATTTAATAAAAAAATAAAATGGCAATAAATAATAATATGATATAAATTTTTATTATTTTAAAAATGCAATTTATATTAAATTTTACTTATTATTTGTTTCAATATTTTTAGTAAATATTGCGCATTTTAATAAAGAGTATAATTTATATATACTGACAGTGTAAAATAATTTTACACTATCAACTAATGTAAATGCAAGAAAATATCAAATCATTGTGAGTTCTTTATCATAGCAGGTAGTTACTTAGTATGATTTGACATTTCTTTGCCTTTCTATTAGTTGATAATGTAAAGGTATTTTACACTGTTAGTATATATAAATTAAGCTCTTTAATCAAATATAAAAATTTAACAAATAAATTATTCCTTCTCTCTCTTATATATTTTAATTTTTTTTGGTACTTTTGATCATAATATATAAAAATTATTTTAAAATAATAATTTTGATTTATTATTTAAATTTAAATTTAAAAATAAATAGTAATCTTAACTTTTTCTCATTTTTATTGTATATAAATTTATGAGATATAATTTATTTATTATTAATATTTTTATTAAAAATATTTTATCTATTTTGTAATTATTTTTCTTTTACTATAACATAAAAAATAAAGAGTGAAAAGATTTTATACATTAAAAGATAATCAGGCCTAATCCTACCTCATTAAATTTGATTAAATTATCCATCATTTTAATATATAACAGGGTTGGATAGATAAATTTATATAATAAATTATTCACACCAAAAAATTGATAAAGCTATATTATATTATATTAACTTATTTTATTATACTTAATACAACATACAAAACATATCCGTAGGATTTAAGATTTAGGTTTTATTGTAATTTATTTTTTATATACTATTATGTAATATTATATTACCACATCTTTAAAAATACTTAACTGTCAAAACAATTATTTAGAAGTTATATATGATAAAATATAATTAAATGTAGGTATAAAATATAAAATGTACCCTAAACCAAAAGAAACGATGATATAAAATTTTTACCTTGTTAATATATAAAAAATAAATTTTAATTTTTGTTCATGATGATTTTGAATGTGACAGATTGGTTCCACATTATAACAATAGTTAATTGCTGCCAATTGAACAAAAGAGGAAAATTAACAAGGGAGAAAAGCTTTCTGTTGACATGGACATCATTTGGCGGCCATATTATTGAGCTTCGGAGACCTACTCTATTGTTGAATCAAAACTTTCGTAACATCCAGTTGAAAAGATTAGTGTTATTTACACATCATAATAAAACATCAAATATAGCATTATTTTTCTATAATATATAATACATTAATCTTATTCAATACATGCATATCTTAATATTTTCATATTAATATTCAATATTTATAAGATGTCTATAATTCATTAGTTAAAAAAGAACACCTGGCTGCAAAATATGTGTTCAAGGGCCGGAAGCACGTAAAAGTACTCCTCTTCTTTTTTCCTTTGCTTTTTAACCTTTTTTATTTTTCTCTAAAACAAATTTCTTTTCCATTTTCTATGTTGGTTTTGCTGGTGGCTATAAATTTTTCACACTCGGAGAACTTTGTATCGGGCACAATTCTCATTGTCCTATACGAAGATCATTAGTGTTGTCTGGATGTCATGAATGACATAGCTAGGAAGCTCATCTTCAACTTGTTACAAGAAAATTAACCATGAAAAATTATGCATTCATTTCTATCTTCTTAATTTTTCTTTTGCATTGCTGGCTTAGACGAAAGAAATATTAATTTCGAATAATTGCATATAGACTCCTTTTAAGATTTTGTTTCACTTCCGTTCTCAAAATTACTTTTTGGAGGATAGTCATTCTGATAGTTAATTTGGCTATTTTGACATAAAATTCGCAACCAAGCTAAGGAGCCAAGTCTCGAGGTAACTAAATCGAAGTTTTTCCATTAATTTTTGTCTCCGTTACGTTAGGATGAGATTGTTGACACTTCAATTTGTTTATTCACATTTTTTCTTAATAATTTTAATTTCTTGGCATAACCTTTCATCAATTTATCTATTTAATAATCAAACTTATATTTTTTAATTAATTTTTATCAATATAAGTCAAACTATCAATTATATCAACCACCCGCTTCTCTGCAAACACCAATGATCTTGTTCAGGGACAAAGTAATCGGAAGAAAGCCACCCCCTCCTGTCAGATCTAGTGTCAATCTGCTGCAAAACAACCTTGCAAGATTAGAGTTTTGAGAACGGCAACAGGGCAAGACCTATGGGGCATTTGGATAAAAAGCTTCTTCAAGAATTATACGTACCATGGCAGGATGCTTTTGTGATCAAATTGCCTGGAAAGTCAATCGGCTATCTGATGTTAAGGGATAGATTGAAAACCACCTGGAAATTGAAAGGTGGCTTTGACCGTATGGATGTTGGCAATGGATTCTACATGGTAAAGTTTGATACACTGGAAGACCGAAGCAAGGTCATTGAAGAAGGGCCATGGATGATCTTTGATCATTATTTGGCTGTTTAAACATGGTCTCCGGAATTCGTTTCACTAGAGGCAAAGATCACTCGAACATGGGTTTGGGTTCGCTTTCCAGGATTAAGCATGGTTTATTATGATGAAAGCGTTCCTTTAACCTTAGCAGAAGCAATCAGTGTTCCGGTGAAGGCAGATACAAATACACGGAATTTTACTCGACGGAAATTCGCAAAAGTATGTCGAGATAGACCTGTCCTGCCCAGTGATAGGAAAAATTTGGCTGGAGGGTCATTGGTATAAGGTTCACTACGAAGGACTCCATTTCATTTGTACAAATTGTGGCTACTATGGGCTTTATGCAAGGGATTGCAATGGCAAGAATCCACAAGAAACTGAGCAGGAAAGGGAGACAGCAAGTATGGGCAATCCAAGCAATTGCCAAGATACTCCCAGTGTGGATATGAATAAGGTTGTGCGAAACACGCAACCTACTGCAAGTCAAACACAGAAAGACTCACAAAAGGAGCAAGAGGGAATGCACGGGGAATGAATGGTGGTCAAAAGGAGAAAGAGGACTGCCAAGGACAAGGGAAAGAGGCAAAGAGTAAGGATCAGAGGGGAAAAACCCAACAAGAAAACAAGTCAGCCACTTCCACCAAAGAGACAACCAATGAGGAAAAGAAACTTGTAGTTTCAGATGCTAACCAGCCCAATCACGAAGAGAAGGACGGTAAAGGAACTTATTTGGATGCCTTAAAACGGGGATGGATAAAGAAAAAGAGGCTGAGGAAGAAGATGGTACAGTAGAAACTATTATGGATAATGCCAAAAAAAGTTCAAAGCCGCATAAAGAAAAACAACACTCTGAGACACTTGCAGCTAATTTAGCAGAAGCAATATACTCTGAGCCCATTAATAGTGCTAAGGACATTATTATGGAATCTCTTGGAAACTCAAAAGCTGTAAGATCATGGGGATTTTGAGGTAAATTCCCACACCCCAGACAAGAAGGATGATCCACTGAGAAATACTGGTTCAGGCACCAATGGCAGCATAGATAGCAAGGAATCTCAGCATGAAACCCACCATAAAGGGAGCCAAATGGATGTTGTTGCTGAAACACAAGCATCGAAAGAGGCCAGAGAAGGCAACAACAATATGCAAAACAGCCAACAGAAGAGTAATCCAAGTTACTCAGTTTTATTTATCTCTTTATGTCTAGATGATTGAATTTCAAGAATTAAAAATCATATCTTGGAACATTAGATGTGCTGTTAATAGCCGAGCTAAGAGTCATGTTAGAGAATTAACAAGGACCTATAAACCAAATAGCTTCTGTTTTACAGAGACTTATGTCCTATTCTCAAGGGTTGAAATCTTTTGGAGAAGGCTTGGCTACTATGTTATTGCTATTCAGAAGGCTCAAGGGCATTCAGGTGGCTTGTAGGTATTAGCCAAGAAAGAAAACTACAAATATCAAGTACTTGAGAGCCAAAGGCAAGCAATTACATTTAAGATCAGTCTTAATAGGAAGGAATGGGCTTGTGCTTCAGTTTATGAAGTCCAATTCCAATAGGGAGGTGCCACCTTTGACATTACTTGAAAGATCCAAGAAGCAAAATAACCTGCCATTGGGCCCAAATTGAGATTTTAACGAAATCCTGCTCCCCTCAGTAGTTTTTGTTTGTTGGGGGGGGGGGGGGATTGGATTTTAGCACTTCAAGGGTTGCAGCTTTTTCTGCTGTCCTTAATCACTGCAATCTATTAGATCTTGGATCTGTTGGGGGAAAATTTACTTAGATCCGAAATAGTAAAGGAAATATCAGAATTTGCACTCGTCTGGATAGAGGGATTGAGGATAATTAATGGAGAATGCGATTCCTAGAAGCCTACATCGAACACTTGGTTAGAGTCCATTCAGATCATAACACCATTGTGTGACATTGCAGACAAACTGGGTCGGACAACTCAAATAGACCATTCAGATTCATGGCTGGATTATCCTCAAGTGGTGAAAGAAGCTTGGACAACAACTGGACCATGTGTGGTGGAGAAGCTGAATAGAGTTAAAGAAGATTCATTGACATTTAATAAGGACACCTTTGGAAATATCCATAAATACAAACAACACCTCGAGGCTAGAATTAAAGGCCTTCAAAATCAAATGGAGTTGTATCCTTCATCGAACCTCACAAGTGGATGGAAAGGCAGCTCCATGAAGATTATTTCACTGTTTTGCATCAACAAGAGCATTGGGTGAAGCTTGGGGATAGCAACACCAAATTTTTTCTTGCTCAAACAATAGTAAGAAGAAATAAGAATAAGATTGCGGGCCTGTTTATCAATGATAACTGGTGTACGGATCAAGATACTTTAGAAAGGGAGGTTTGCACCTATTTCAGGAATATTTTCTGCCCTAGTATAAATAGGTCAAGCAGCAACCTCCAGAATAATTGCCCAGGACTAAAAAATGGAGCCAAGAACAAATTATTATAGAAAGTTTCAAAACAGGAAGTCTACACTGCCTTGATAAGCATGGACCCATGTAAGGCACCGGGCCTCATGGATTCGAGGCTATCTTTTTCAAGGAATACTGGGATATTATTGGAGATGACGTTTATAAAGTTGTTGATAACGCTTTTCAAATAGGACACATAGATACAAAGCTAACATAGACCCTTATTGTCCTTATTCCTAAAGTTCATCCCCCGACTAGGATAAAGGATCTTCGGCCTCTAAGCTTATGCAATGTGGTCTATAAGTTTATCACTGAAGTTTTAGTCCTTCAACTTCGACCTTATTTGGATGGTGTAGTTGGCCCGTGGCAGGGTAGCTTTATCCCGGGGAGAGGAACTCGGGACAATGCTACTGTTGCAAGGAATTTTGATGAACTATCTCCATCACTCAAAAAGCAAAGTTGGGTCGTTACTATTCAAAATTGACATTGAGAAGGCCTATGATCGTGTCAATTGGAACTTCCTAAGGGAAACTCTTATGGAATTTAACTTCCCATTAGCTACTATTAACTGGATCCTTTCCTGTGTCTCCTTAAATTCTCTAACCATTCTTTGGAATGGCAACCAAATTTGGTCCATTAAGCCTACTAGAGGCCTCAAGCAGGAGGATCCCCTGTCGCCATACCTATTTGTTTTGTGTATGGAAAGGCTTGGTCTTATGATCACCGAGAAGGTGCAGACTATCCCACATATTTTTTGCAAATGACTGTCTTTTATGTATTAAAAGCAAAGTCATTTATCCTAAACTCTTCAAGACTTTGCCTCGACTTCCGGCATGAAGATCAACTTGGAAAAAATCAACAGTTATGTGCTATTCAAATATTCCTAGAAGGAAAAAGAAGAAATTTAAAGCTATTTCTTCAATCTGATTTACATTGGACATGGGGAACTATTTAGGATTCCCCTTCCTCACCAAGAGAATGTCAAAGAATGATTTTTCATTTATTATTGAGAAGAGTCAGTCGAAATTAGCACAGTGGAAGAGATGTTTGCTTAACAAAGCTGGAAGGGTTACTCTAGCTAGGAGTGTCTTATCTACGAGTCCTTCCTATGCTATGCAAACAATGTGGTTTCCCGGTAGCACTCGTGATGCTATTGATGCTACATAAGAAACTTTATCTGGAAAGAAAAACCAGAAAAAACCTAGAGGGTGGAACTAGGTAAACTGGAATATAGTGACAAAGCTTAGGAGTCTAGGTGGATTGGGTATTAGAAGAGCCCGTTGGTGCAATACAACACTTGTGGGCAAATTAGTTTGGGAAATTTTGAACAGCCTAGGAAAAATCTGAGCCCAATTACTGTCCAAGAAGTATCTAAAAGGAAAATCCATCTTAGATGCTAAGAGGAAGAACGGGGATTCCTACATTTGGCATTCAATCACAAAGGCAGTAGAAGCGTTGGGTGATGGCTATAAGTTTAGATTAGAATTGGCGGGGTATGACATATCATTTCGGTATGATTGCTGGTTGGATATGGGGCCTTCGTGCTATTGCGTTCCATTTGTGGATATCCATGACACTAAGCTTACAGTAACGGATGTTTTCTATAATAATAGATAGAATTTAGATATATCATGTACTAACTTGCCTGAAGAGCTGAGATTGCAAATTGTTTCAACGCCAGTAATAGACCAAATCCAAATGGACATTGAGGACATGCTTGTTTGGGCCGGTAAAGCGGATGGTACCTATACAGCAAAAGCAGGATATAAGTGGATCCAGAATAAACATCAGGCTGGGATAGCCAAGACGCAACAACATTGGGGCTGGATTTGGAAATTAAAGCTCCTGAGAAAATCAAATTCCTAATCTGGTTAATCAAGCATCATGCCTTACCCACAAATAGCTTAAAGAAGCCAAAGATACAAAGCAACAAACAGTGCTTGTGCAGTGTGTGGATACCCAAATTAAGACCCTATTCACTGCCTACAAGATTGTATTATTAATGCTAAGAATATTTGGAACTCACAAGGCTTCCCTCATGTGCAGAGGTTTTTATAACAATCAGGTTTCGTGTTGAAGCGTATCCATATCATGATTGATGATGCCCTCAGGCTCAGAGAGTATTTGGTTCGCGGCCCCAATCTACCATGGAGAATCGGCTAATCTTAATCTACTGGAAGAAACCTCCGATTGTGTGGTGTAAGGATAACATCGACGGGAGTGCTATGGAGAATCCGGGGAGAGCAGGCTTTGGGGCCTTGTGCCCAACTTAGATGGCGACAGGAATAAAGGGTTTAGCGGGTTTTGGGCAAAAACCGCAAATACTCATGCCAAGCTGATGGGATTGAAAGTGGGTCCTGAAGTCGCATAGGATGTTCGGATCAGGAGGCTCATTCTCACCATCTTTTATTTGCTAGCTTTGACATTGAATAATGCTCCTCCCAGCTTCAGGAATTTTAGAGCAGTGGAATGACTTATCGAAAAAAAAAGGAACCAAGGAGGAGCATGTCTGGAAGGGACGCAAAAATGGAGAGGGAGGAGGAAAAAGTGACAGTGCATGGGTGCACTCTATATGTAAGGTGGTGTACCATAATATGCATTATTGAAATTTGAAAAATGAGAAGAATGGGGAGCAATGAGCATCCAACGCTCGAACTCATGTTTTCGAGGCAACAACGACAACCAATCGAGCTACAAGGTGCGCTCTACCATTCTTTGTCATTCAAATATATTAAAAAAGAAACGCCATTTACATGATGCAGATTTTTCACAATATCCACCAAAGAATCCCTATCCTCAATTAGAGACCTCCTAAATATGGATAGCGATGTTTCAGCAATACACACATATAGGGAGGGAAATATGTGTGCAGATTGTTTAGCAAAGAATGGGGGTTGAGTTATAGGCACGTTCCACGGTGTATTTTATTGGTCAAGGAATGTGGTATATTTTATAATTTAATAGTGAGATTATGAAATATATTAATATATCAATCATTTATAATGTATTATAGTAATATTTAATTTTAAAAAAATTTAAAAATATAATTAAATATATTTTAAAAATTAATTATTATATATTAATAATATAAAATTATACTGGTAGTATAAAATAATTTTATATTATTAATATAATTAAAAAATTTTATCAGTATAATTTTATTCTATTAATGTAATTTTATATTGATAGTATAAAATTATTTTATACTGTCAATATAATTTTATACTATTAATATATAAAAATTAATTTCTAAAAATTATAAAAATTTTACTAATATAATTTTACTTTATCAATATAATTTTATACTATCAATATATAAAAATTAATTTCTAAAATATATTTAATCATATTTGTTAATTTTTTAAATTAATATATTATTATAATATATTATAAATAATTGATATATCAATATATCTCATAAATCTTTACCATCTAATGCATTGCAATCGCAAGGCGTACTAAACACCTTGGACCGCCAAACGCACACAAATCGGCCCGTGAGTTCTATAGGAGTAGACAGGGTTCTTTACTGTTTTTGTTCTTCAGATGCACCATATATATATATATATATATATATATATAAAATCATATTTTTCCTTTATTTTGTATTTTTAATTGCTTTAACTTTTAATTTATTTAAGCGAGAAATTTTTTTATTTATTATTTCTTTCTTACAAATAATTGTAATATCAAATGTTTATAAGTTAATCACTTACATATAACTATATTCAAATAAAACAAAAGAAGTCTATCAACATGTTTAAATTTTTTAACTTTTTAATTTTATTTTCAAAATTACATTCAATAATTTCATGCATAAAAAGCATTTTCTAATGTTTACCTTTTGTAGTATATGCATCAAACATGAAAAACAATCTTCAATACCTTAAGTAATAATTAAAAAATATAATATGATTTACATCTTAAACTTAAGTATTTATTACGTTTGAGGTTTGTCAACATCAATTTTATATGTATGGAGATATTTTACCAATTTCTTATGTCCGATATAATTTTACAAGCATATTAATTATTTTGTATAATTTTTTTTTCTGTTTTTAACATTTCAATTGTTTTTAAAATATACATTATAACAAATAATAACCCAGAAATAATAACATAAATATTAAGGTGTAAATACATAACTAGGAATAGCTAGAAAATAAGAAGTTTTAAGTAAAATTTTTTTAAATTCAATTTTTTTGTACATAAAAGTTTAGCACATAAAATAAAAATTAGGGACTTAATAAAATTATTAGGATACAATAGATTATTGAAATATTTTTCTACTTAAAAATTTTATATTATTAAATCTTAAATGCATAAAAAAATAATTCAAGGATGTAAATGAAATTTAATATTTTTTAGTTATTACTTATAGTCTTAAAAACTATTTTTATATTTAATTTATATGTTATAAAAAATAAGCTTTAAAATTATCTTTTCATATATAAATTATTAATTGTACTTTAAAAATAAAATTAAAAAGATTAAAAAATGAAGATATGAAAGTATTCTTTTTGTTTTAAATATAACTATATGAAAACACGTGGATTATCGATGGAATTACTAACAAATTTAAAATAAATTTCATCGATAAGTAATTCTTTCATCAGAATTTTGAGAAAACGTTTAGTTGATAATAGGGTCATCAATAATAATTATTGATGAAACGAATAATTCATCAGTAAGTTGCCAACGGGTGATCCGTTAATAATTATATAATTTTCGTTGGTATAATTTGTGGCATCTCATCAACATTTTCGTCACTATAAAAAAAATAATGATGAAAATGTAAGATCTAATTATGGCATCAATTTTAAATAATTAATTTATCAATGGATTTTCATCGCAAGGATGAAAGTTTTTTCCAAAAAACAGTTATTTGTAACCTGTTTTCAATTAATTAATTACAATTATTAATTTTAATTACTTTTATAATTTTTAAATTTATTTTAATATTTATATAGTTAAAAATATAATAATTATGCACAAAAATAACTAGAAGTAAAATATTCAAATTATTTTTCAATAAATATACAAAAATATTCAAATAATGTCAAAAAAAAAAAGTACAACAAATCAATGCTAATTAGCCTCTTCATCGAAAGCAGAAGTATGGTCCTCCTCAGAGCTGTTAGATGAAGAAGAAAGAACAAGTGGTGCTGATAAACCATTTGTAACATCTCTAATTTTGCTGTATTTTTAATTCTACATTACAAATTAAATAAATAATATTGTATAAGTCATTAAAGAATAAAATATATTTAAATTAAAAATTAAATTATTTATAGATTATAAATTTTGAATAAAACCCAGCAGAATTTTGTATTTGTTTGAATGCAGTTAATAAAAATCAAACAGAGAACAAAAATAAGATAATAATGAATTAAATTGCATAATTAAAATCCTGTCAGAAATAAAAAATTTAATAAATTATATTTTTGATAAAAATATTTAGAAAACAATTTAGAATTTCTGCCAAAACTTCTTCGAGTTCTTGTGACTATTTAGTTTAAGAATTTTAAGTACAATAGAGTACTCATACCATATCATAAAATATCAATGAGTGACAAAAAGTGATAACTATTACTTCAAATCTTTTAATCAAAAGCTTGGATCAAGCTACAAGTTTGGTCTTTGATTTGAAGGCTAGATTTTAAACACTCACTAATACTAATATCACTTAAAACTCCCAAACTCTCTCCAAACATAGCTAAAAAACACAACACCCTCCCTCACCATTCTTTCTAACTCTTGGCAGCCTTCCTCCGCCAAACCCTCACCACTTTCTTCTGTTCCACCTCCACAAACACCACATCTCTCCCTCAAAACCTCAAGATCTCATCTCCTTCTTCTTGTTTCCTCTCTTCTTCATCAACCAACAAGCAAAACTTTTCTCCCTCTCCCCCTTGAAGGCTGCGACTACTTCACCTAAAAGAGGGAAGAGATTTTTCTCTTGATTGGTGGTTCTTAAAGGTTGGAGCTTGAATCTATAAGAGGTTTTCAAGCTTGGAAGAAGAGGTAAGATCTCTAACATCTCTTGGTTATGTTTCTTGAAGAAATATGTGCTCTAAGATTGGGCGATACCATTCTAGGGTTCAAAAGGTTAAACATAGTGCGTGTTTAAAGCTTATATTTAGCTTATATTAGCCTAGGTGAGTATTCTAAAATGATTTTTGTGATGTGAAACTCTTAGGTAGGTAATTAATCAAGTTATGACATAAACTAGCTAGAATAGGATTTTGAGGCCAAGGCTTGAGACCCTAAGAATCAATGTGAGATTGAGATTCCTATAGGTTTAAAATAACTTAGTTGACCCTCAATATAAGTGTGATTATGATACAAACTTGTTAGAATCCTTATCTTGGGTTTTGTCAAGGGTGGTTAAAATCCTACACTAGCAACTTAGAAAAATAGTAAATTAATTATCATGCCAAAGAAATAAATACAAACTGATTTTACCCAATAAAATACATGATATATGATTGGTTTGGTGAAGTAATAATTAGAAACAATTTTGGACCTAAACTAATTTAAGCTACTAGAATAGTGAATTTCGGTTCCTATCCCTCAATGGATAGCAAAACTGTTTTTAGGTTGGATTATTTGGGTTACATAGACCTTAAAAATGTCCTTGAATGGTTGGAATTGGTTTAAGGTGAATTATTGGAGAATTGAGTGCTAACTAGTCAAGTTTCCTAACTACTAGAGCTATTTTCGGCCATATACTTATGAGGTAACCAAAACCATATTTAATTGAGTATTTAAAGTTATTATGGTGAATTTAAGTGCCTTGGACCAGATATATAATCATGTGGGATGAGTTTAATGAGATTTAAGTTGGTTTCAAGGTGTTTATGTCGAGAGAAGGTGTTATGACTTCCTTCTAGTGTGTGTGTGTGTATGTGTGTGTGTGTGTGTGCGCATGTGTGTGTGTGTATGTATGTATGTATGAAAAGTGTAAAGTAAATATGATGGTGGGATGTCACTTGGAATTGAAATGTTTGGATGATATCTTATGGCCATTAAGGCCAATGATGGGAGCCAAGGTATGTGTTCTATTCTTGATTCTTGGAACCTTGATGGTTTATCTTGAGTTACTTTATATGACTTATGATGATGATAGATTTATTTGTTATAAAGAATGTATTAGAATTGCGAATTGATAAATATTTATTGATTTATGCTATGACTAGAAATTTTCTGGTTGCCTATTGGTGTTATCAATTTTTGGATTTTTTCTGGTACAGTCGTTATGCTGCCAGAATTTTGCTAGAAAGCTTTTATGAGTTGCATCGCAATGAAAAAGTGCATGAGATTAGAGAAGATTGTTACATGAATCATGAAATCTATTTTAAAGAATATTACATGTTAAAGTAATGCACAAATTCTCTAATTATGACTTGGAAATGGTCCTTTGGTGAGGGAAGGTGACCTACCAAGATAACCCTCTACTTTGGAGGCATGCCGTTGAGATAAATCCCTTTAATTGTAGAGGTATGAGATCCCCTTGTCAACTAGTGTTTAATTTAGATAGTACTATGTGACGACGATCACAGAGTGAGCTCATATTCTAGGACAGTCTATCCAAGGGCACATAATAATTAAGAGCATGTGCTAAAAGATTAGCCCTAATGGCAATGGAATAAAGAGCATCTTGCATTACAAGTTTTACATGGCATCTATTGCATGTTGGCATTGGAGTGATGTTTTAATTGTGTTATTTATGCTATTATAATTTAGAGTCTTGATTTAAATGAATGAATAAAAATGGACAACTTCGAAGATTATGTTTTTCAAGAGTTATTAAAAGGAACATTTATCCCATTTATGCTTGCTCACCGATTTTATTAAATAAACCAAAATAGCTGAGATGATGACGACGTCAGTTGTGTGTTTAGTTAGGAATCCATACTGAGAAAAACTTTATTTCTTATCCCTGTGCATTCCCGAGTTGTCCTTAGACACAGTAGATGGTGACCGTAGTGATCTTCCTAGGGGTACCTGAATGGACTTAGCACTATGATCCTGCTTATAATATCCTGTTTAAAAATAAAATGCCTGTTTAGAATAAAATATTAGTAACCGAAATTTTAAAAATTTCACATAGCTTATGCTTTTGGGTATTTCCTTTATTTACTTTCAAGAATATAGTAATAGAGGAATTAAAATGCTCAAGTGAAGTTTTTGAAGTATTTGTTAAAAAAAAAAAAAATAGGAAGGGGAGACCACGATGCACCATAAGTGATATAGCACACCATAGGTGCCCTTTTTATTTGATTCCATTGCCTGAAGCTTCCTCTAGCTTCACATCTTCCTTCTTTTTTTCGTTTTCCTTTCCCTTTGTCATGTTCTGTCTCTCTCTATTACTCTCTCAGCCTCTTTCTTCTCTCTTGCTCTCTCAATTTCATCCCTCTCATGCACCCCACCAACCACTGCCACGCCGTCTATCCTCGCTACCTCCACCACCAGGAAACCTCTTCTTTTGTGTCTTATCTTTGCTTATCTCTCTCTCTCATCATTTTTTCTCTCTGCCCTCTCTCTCGCTTAATCATGCCTCCTTCCATCTAGGTTGTACTTCATGTGAGTGGTTGAGCCCTTGTCTTACTTCCTTATCTAGTGAGTTTTCCTTTCTTCAAGCTAGGAGCTGGTTTTGTCTTGTTACCATTGAAATTGAAATTAATGGATACTTGGAATTTTGAGTCTTGTAAGGGTGGAGTGATGAGTAGAGAAATGTTTAAAGTTTAGATTGGTAGATTGTGGTATAGAGTAATTTAAGTATTTTGCTCAATAAGGAAGTAAATAGTAGATTTTAAATTCGTATGTTATACAGTTTGATATGTTATGAAGTTATTACAGTACACATGATTGTAGCTCTGATTAAATTTTTAATTGTAAGGTTGAACAAGAGGGTTGAGATTAGATTCTAAGCTAAAAGTCGTGTTAAATTGGAAATAATTGCTTTTGTATGATTTCAGATTCCACAAGAGATTAACCCGCAAGTTCAACAGCCCCCACATTGTAGATTGGACATTTTTTGACATGTTGTGGGTGGATAGTACCTCTATGACATATGGTTTTTATTTTATGCAATTAATATTGATTTGATTTTAACATACTTATTGACAGCTTAATTTTATATACCTAGTTAATTATGAATATTTTGTTTAATGATATAATTAGCTTATAACTTGATATATCTATTTAATTGTGGATATCTGATTTAGATCGAGGAAATCTTACTAATATTCATTCGTTAAATGTTTTGAAAATTTTTGGAGGAGATTACAAATTTAATAAATGTTGGGACATGCTCTCTGAACAATTTCTAAATTACTAAATTGAGTTGTTGAGGAATTCATGTGATTTTGGGAAACCTAATTGGTTTTATCACTTGTGAAATTTTGTTTATATGTTCAAAATTTTATTGGTATTTTGGTGGGAGGATTCTTGTTCCATCGGTAGCTAGCAGCCGTGACATTATCCTCAATGTACCTTGATTAAAACTCGGCTAGCAGGGTCGTTGATAGCTCGGTGAGTGTGTGTATGGCCAATGCACACCACCGATTCTGATGAATCTAAAAAGGGACTAATCCTTATATGGAAATTCCTCAGAATCGAAAGCCTCCTCATTTGACACTTACATTTGGGAAATATAAATTCTGGTTTATGAAATACTACTGGTTCTTTATCTATATATCATTTAAATGATGACTTCTTATTTAAACTTGATTTATGATAGTAGTTTCCTTATTAAATCGTAGTTTGTTTTACTACTGCGGCTTGTCCTCATATGTCATAGTTTTATTGTTCCTCACTGAGTCAGTTGGACTCATCCATTTTCCCTTCCTGTTTCAGATCCTAGTGCTGCACCTGATTCCATTCTCCTAGTTTCATAGAGCATAGACATTTTGATAGCCTTTTGCTCGTGAGGATCTTCTCTAGACTTTCATTTTAATATTTTGGTTATAGATGCTGCTTAGAGTTGTTCCACAATCCACAGACAGGATCCTACGGCTTGATATTCCTTTTTGAATGAAATCTTTGTATATAAGTCCTTTATTTTGGAGTTATGTTTCTTTGTAAGTAGTGTAATGGATATGTACAGATGTGTAAATAAGTATGCAAACTATTTGAGAATGCTTTGAGAGCCTCAATTTTGGAAGTATGGCTGGTTGGTTGTCTGATATAAGTCTGGCTATTATGGAAAAGTTGGGAAAATAGGGGAAACTCTGTCCATTTATCACGGGAAATTTACATTTTAGGCTTGCTTGAGGTCCGGCACCTCCAAGTGCCGATCACAACTCAAGGGTGGGTCGTGACAAAGGTGGTATTAAAGTCTGTTTAGGTCTTTTTGTGGTTGGTGGAGCAAATATCCTTTAATAATATTGTAATTGTGTAAATGGTTGTCAGCCCATTTCCACAAAATGCAATGCTACCAAAGGCTTTAGGGTATCTCTTTGTTTGCCCTTAAATTTTCGTGAAAATCTGAATTCTTGTAATTTTGTTTAGAAGCCAAAATGTTTCTTTTCTTGAATAGGTGGAGATGTTACCTAGGGTGCAATACCAGAGGCAGCGGACTGAGGAAAATGAGCCCTCATATGCTGGATCAAATAGGGTCTCATTGCCTATGCCTGGGGATAGGGGTAGAGCAGAGGCAAAACTAGAGGTAGAGGAAGAGGTCATGGTAGAACGGCTAGGCGAGTAGAAGAGCCAGCCCCGAAAGGGGATATGGCTAAAGTAATTGTTGGACTGTGTGGATTACAATAAACAATTGAGACTTTAGTTGGGGTTGTAGCAACACCGCAACCAGCTGGGCCACAGCCTCAAGCGGGGGTTGGTCCACAAGCCTAGAGACAGGCTCCGCCCTTTCCAGGCATAAAGGTGTCAGTGCAAGAGTTTCTTAATCTGACACCACCCACATTTTCTAGTAATCTAGTGATGAAGGATCCATAGCTATTTATAGATAGAGTGGGCAAAGTTATTAGAGCATCAAGATGTTCTAGTACAAGAGTTATTGAACTTACAGCTTATCAGTTAGAAGGTGTGGCTGAGCAATAATATGAGAATATGCAATGGGAAAGACTAGTTGGATCACCACGTATGACTTGGGAAGAATTCACTTAAGCTTTTATGATAAGATTTCTTCTTGCAAGTACTAGAACATGACTTGCCACCGAGTTTGAGAGACTGGCGCAGACTCAGGGCATGACCATTAAAGAGTATGACATAAAATTCACCCAGCTGTCATGTCATGCTACGCATCTAGTAGAAAATGAGCACATGAGAGCTGTTATATTTATCAGGGGGTTAGTTGATCCATATTTTACAGCACTATCACCTTAGATTAGGAAGCTTACATATGCAGAAGCGGTGAATGCTGCTTTAGAGATTGAAATAAGTAAGGCAAATAAGGAGGCTGCTAAGAAGGTAACTAAGAAAGCGAAGACTCAAGGTTCTTACTCTAGTTGTTCCAATTTCAATGGAGTATCTAGCTATTAGGGTACACAGCACATTCCTCTGTGAGGAGTCATGTCTTTCAAACCCCCTCCTATGAGTGCTCCTACCTTAAGTTCTCAAGTTGGGAGTGCACCCCAATCTAATCTCCAGAGCTTTGGCATTCAGCTCCTTCTGTCCTGTTGTGCCAAATGTGTAGGAAGATGTATTCTAGGTTGTGTCATCGAACAATATGAGCTTGTTTTTGGTGTAGTCAAACCAGACATCTAAGGAGGGATTGCCCTCAAGTACCCAGAGGTCAAGGCCGAGACCTAGTGCAGCTTGTTGCTCCTTCATCATCACTTTTTGCAAGTCAATCTCGGGGTGATGCTGTAGGATCAGTAAGTAGAGGAAACAGAGGTAGAGGTACTAGAGGCAGAGGTTCTAGTTCAACCAGTAGATGATAGCCTAGGGTTTATGCATTGACTCGCCAGGATGCACAGTTGTCTAATGTGTTAGCAGCAGGTATTTTATTTGTTTGTTCCTTTGACGTACATGCTTTGATCGATCCAGGTTCTACACATGTGTCAGTATACTTTGCTTCTCGGTTTAGAGGACTGCCTGAACCTCTAGATCAACCATTTTGGGTTAGCACTCCAATGGGAGAGTCTTTCTTGGTTGCTTCTGTATACCAATCTTGTGTTGTAACCGTGAATGGCAAAGATTCCATGATGGATCTGATTGTTTTGAATTTGGTTGATTTTGATGTTATCCTGGGGATGGATTGGTTGGCTTCTTATTATGCCGTGGTTTACTGCCATTAAAAAATAGTGCGATTCACCACGTCAGGCGAAGCACCTTTTGAGTTTAAAGGCGATGTTATTACTTCCTCGTACTTCCCCACCCAAGCTTATCTCTTCTCTGAATGCTATGCCCCTCTTACAAAAAGGGTGTTTGGGATATCTGGCTATGGTGTAGGATGCTTCAATCGAAGCACCTTCCATTACATAGATTTTGATAGTCAGGGAATTTCTGGATGTATTTCCTAATGAATTACCAAGGATGCCCCCAGATAGGGAAATAGAATTCTGTATTGATCTAGTGCCTGATGCGTAACCTGTGTTTGTACCTCCTTACCGAATGGCTCCAACAGAGTTAAAGGAGCTAAAGGAGCAATTATAATAATTGTTAGACAAAGGTTTCATTCGTCCTAGCATTTCACCTTAGGGTGCTCTGGTATTATTTGTGAAGAAGAAGGATGGATCCCTTAGGTTATGTATTGACTACCGACAACTTAGCCAGTTGACGATATGCAATAAGTATCCTCTTCTTGTAATTGATGATCTTTTCGATCAGTTGCAAGGAGCGGCATGCTTTTCTAAGATTGATCTTCACTCAAGCTATCATCAGTTGAAGATTAAAGAATCAGATGTCCTTAAGATTGTCTTTCGAGCCCTCATGGGCATTATGAATTCTTAGTAATGTCTTTTGGGTTAACGAATGCTCCAGCCGCTCTTATGGATATGATGAATTGGGTGCTCAAGCCCTTTCTAGATCATTTTGTTATTGTTTTTATTGATGATATCTTGGTTTATTCTAAAAGTTGAGAAGAGCATGAGCATCATTTGAGAATTGCTCTGCAGACTCTTAAGGATCACCAGCTATATGCCAAATTCTCAAAATGTAAGTTCTAGTTAGAGAAGGTGACATTCCTCAGGCATGTTATCTCTAGTGAAGGAATCATGGTAGATCCCAAGAAGGTTGAAGCCATTCAACAATGGCCAAGACCTACTTCAATGACAGAGATTCACAATTTTTTGGGACTTGCTGGATATTGCCGTCGATTTGTTAAGGATTTTTCCAAGATTGCTATTCCGTTGACTAGACTTACTCAAAAGAATGTGCGGTATGAATGGTCAGATGAGTGTGAGGCCAGCTTCCAAAGGCTTAAGGATTGTTTGACCTTTGCCCCAGTCTTGGTGTTGCCTTCAGGTTTAGGAGGTTTCTCAGTATTTTGTGATGCTTCAAGAGTGGATCTTGGGTGTGTTTTGATGCAGCATGGACGGGTGATTGCATATACCTCGAGACAACTAAAGAAACATGAGCAAAACTACCCCACCTATGATTTAGAAATAGCTGCTGTGGTGTTTGTTTTGAAGATCTGGAGGCACTATCTATACGGAGAAACTTGTGAAATTTATACAAACCACAAGAGTTTGAAATATATCTTTTAGCAAAAAGACTTGAATCTTAGGCAACAGCAATGGTTAGAGTTGCTTAAGGATTATGATTGTACCATATTGTATCACCCTGGGAAGGCCAATGTGGTGGTAGATGCTTTAAGCAGAAAAACAATGGGCAGTTTAGCTCATATAGCTCTTGTTAGAAGACCTTTGATAGAAGACATTCATAAAATGAAGCTAGGAGGAGTGCATTGTGATCTTGGGGAGCCAAAGGTGTTGCTGGCTCACATGAAGGCTCAATCTTTGCTAAATACACAAATTCAAGAAGCTTAAAAAGAAGATCCTAAGTTGATCAAGATGTTAGTTGAGGTCAAGAGTGGAAAAGGTGCTAGATTCATAGTTAATAATGAAGGTGCACTACGATATGGTGACCGACTTTGTGTGCCCAATATTGCGAACTTGAGGAAAATAATCTTAGAAGAAGCCCACAATTCCAAATACTCTATGCACCCAGATGCCACTAAGATGTACTAGGAATTGAAACAACTATATTGGTGGGAAGGCATGAAAGGAGACATAACCGAGTTTGTTTCTCGTTGCCATGTCTGCCAATAGGTGAAAGCAAAGCATCAGAGACTTGCTAGTTTACTCCAATAGATTGAAATCCTAGAATGGAAGTGGGAGAGGATAACTATGGACTTTGTGGCGGGGTTGCCACATAGCCCCAAAGGGTATGATGTTATTTGGATAATTGTTGATCTAATGACTAAGTTAGCTCACTTTCTTCCAGTGAAAACCACCTTTAGTACTGCTCAATATGCTCAGTTGTACATTGATGAGATCCTTAGACTCCATGGTATTCCAATATTTATCATATCTGATCATGACCTTCAATTTACTTCAAATTTCTAGAGAGCCTTTCAATAGGCCCTAGGGACCCGTTTGGACCTTAGCATAGCTTTCCACCCACAAACGGATGGACAATCAGAGCAAACCATTATGATTCTAGAAGATATGCTAAGGGCTTGTGTTTTGGAGTTCGGTGGGAGTTGGAGTAATTATCTGCCCTTGATTGAATTTTTCTACAACAATAGCTAACAAATCAGTATTCAAATGGCTCCATTTGAAGCCTTATATGGGAGACGTTGCAGGTCTCCTATTGGCTAGTTTGAACTTGGAGAGGCAAGACTTGTCGGGCCAGACTTACTCCAAGATGCTATGCATAAGGTTTGGTTAATTAAGGAAAAGTTGTTAGCAACTCAAAGCAGACAGAAAGTGTATGTTGACCATCGGAGGAAGGACTTGGAATTGATGGTAGGCAATCATGTGTTTCTATGAGTTTCCCCTATGAAAGGGGTTATGAGGTTTGGCAAACGAAGGAAGCTTAGTCCTCATTATATCGGAATTTCTGAGATTTTGGAGAAAGTTGGTCCTTTTGCATATTGTTTAGCATTGTTGCCTGAACTCTCCATGATACACCTAGTCTTTCATGTGTCTATGCTCCGCAAGTATTTACCAAATCCCTCGCATGTTTTATCCCCACCAACTATTCAATTAGATGAGAACTTATCGTATAAAGAAGAGCTAGTGGCCATTGTTGATATGCAGATGAAGAGGCTTCGTTCAAAGGTACTACCTCTAGTTAAAGTGATTTAGAGAAATCACTCTATAAAATAAGCAACTTGGGAGACAGAGGATTCTATGTGTGCGTCTTATCCCCATTTATTTCTGTCTCAAGGTAACATTCTTCTTAAATTTGGGGACCGAATTTAAAAAGGGGGAAGAATGTAATATCCTGCTTAAAAATAAAATGCATGTTTAGAATAAAATATTGGTAACCGAAATTTTAAAAATTTCACATAGCTTATGCTTTGGGTATTTCCTTTATGTACTTTCAAGAATATAGTAACAGAGAAATTAAAATGGTTAGGTGAAGTTTTTGAAGTATTTGTTAAAAAAACAAAAAGGAAAATAGGAATGGGAAACCACGATGCACCATAAGTGATATGGTGCACCGTAGGCCCCCCGTGTTATGTTCTGTCTCTCTCTATTAATTCCTTCTTTCTTTTGTTTTCCTTTCCCTGTGTTATGTTCTGTCTCTCTCTATTACTCTCTCATCCTTGTTCCTCTCTCTTACTCTCTCAATTTCACCCTTCTCATGCACCCCACCAATCACTGCCACGCCGTCTATCTCCCCCACCTCCACAACCACGAAACCTCTTCTTTTGTGTCTTTTCTCTGCCTATGTCTCTCTCTCATCATTTTTTCTCTCCGCCCTCTCTCTCGCTTAGTCACGCCTCCTTCCATCCAGGTTGTACTTCATGTGAGTGGTTGGGCCCTTGTCTTGCTTCCTTACCCAGTGGGTTTTCCTTCCTTCAAGTTAGGAGTTGGTTTTGTCTTGTTACCGTTGAAATTGAAATTAATGGATACTTGGAAATTTGAGCCTTGTAAGGGTGGAGGGGTGAGTAGAGAAATGTTTAAAGTTTAGATTGATAGATTGTGGTATAGAGTGATTTAAGTATTTTGCTCACTAAGGAAGTAAATAGTAGATTTTAAATTTGGATGTTATATAGTTTGATATGTTATGAAGTTATTATGGTAAACATGATAGTAGCTCTGATTAAATTTTTAATTGTAAGGTTGGTCGAGATTAGATTCTGAGGTAAATTCGTGTTAAATTGGAAATAATTGCTTCTGTATGATTTTAGATTCCACAGAAGATCAACCCACAAGTTCAATAGCCCCCAGAATGTAGATTAGACATTTTTTGATGTGTTATGAGCGGATAGTGCCTCTATGACATAAGGTTTTAATTTTATGCAATTAATATTGATTTGATTTTAACGTACTTATTGATAGCTTAATTTTATATACCTAGTTAGTTATGAATATTTTCTTTAATGATACAATTATCTTATAACTTGGTATATCTATTTAATTGTGGATATTTGATTCAGTTTGAGGAAATCTTAATAATATTCCTTCGTTAAATGTTCTGAAAACTTTTGGAGGAGATTATAAATTTAACGAATGTTAGGACAAGCTCTTTGAACAATTTTTAAATTACTAAACTGAGTTGTTGAGGAATTCATGTGATTTTGGGAAACCCAATTAGGTTTATCGCTTGTGAAATTCTATTTATATTTTCAAAATTTTATTGGTATTTTGGTGGGAGGATTCTTATTCCATCGATAGCTAGTGGCTGTGACATTAGCCTTGATGCACCTTGATCAAATCCTAGCTAACAAGGGTGTTGCTAGCTCGGTGAGAGTGTGTATGCCCACTGCACACTGTCGACTCTGATGAATCTAAAAAAGGACTAACCCTTATCTGGAAATTCCTCAGAATCGAAAACCTCCCCGTTTGACACTTACATTTGAGAGATATAAATTCTGGTTTATGAAATATTGTTGGTTCTTTATGTATGTGTCATTTAAATGATGACTTCTTATTTAAACTTGATTTATGATAGTATTTTCCTTATTAAATCAGTGTTTGTTTTACTACTGGGGCTTGTCCTCATATATCATAGTTTTATTGTCCTTTATTGAGTCAGTTGGACTTATCCATTTTCCCTTCCCGTTTTAGATCCTAGCACTGCACCTGATTCCATTCCCCTAGTTTCATAGAGTGTAGACATTTTGATAGCCCTTTGCTCGTGAGGGTCTTCTTTAGACTTTCATTTTAATATTTTGGTTACAGATGCTACTTAGAGTTGCTCCACAATCCACAGACAGGATACTGCAACTTGATATTCCTTGTTGAATGAAATCTTTGTATATAAGTCTTTTATTTTGGAATTATGTTTCTTTGTAAGTAGTGTAACATGGATATGTACATATGTGTAAATAGTTATGCAAACTATTTGAGAGTGCTCTGAGAGCCTCAGTTTTGGAAGTATGGCTGGTTGGTTGTCTAATACAGGTATGGCTATTGCGAGGAAGCTAGTAGAATAGGGGAAACTATGTCCGTTTATCACAAGAAATTTATATTTTAGACTTGTTGGAGGTCTGGCACTTCCAAGCGCCGGTCAGCACCGGTCATGACTTAGGGATGGGTCATGACACTGCTCTAGACTCACTGGTTCTAGTGGCTCACAATAGTTTTAGGCTTTACATTTTCTTTTGATGCTCATTTAGTATCCCAGTAGTTAGCTGGCACTTTGACCTTCGTCATTTGTATGCTGATTTTCCTTGCATCTTGCTTACCCCTTGTACTTCCCAGAGCTTGCTCTCTCTGCCTCTTCGATGGGGACTAACCCCTCTGAGGGGAGTTCGCCTCACTCATCCTGCATGTAGCTGAGTCCGACTCTTCCTATGCCGGCACGAAGGTTCTGCCCAAGATGCAGATAGAGGAGGATTCTAAGGAGCTTGTGCTAGAGAACGGGTTTCAAACTCCGTAGGCCTATGTTTATAGTGTTGCTAGACTTTTTGCTATGTAGATACTTATACCTTGCACTAGTGAGTGCATATTTACGCTGGAATGCCTTAACTGTGGTCTAAAAACTGCATATTTTGGGCATCACAGTACTTTATGCATGCTTGGTAGTGGTCATGAGGATATGTTAGGAACTCTTATGTTGTTTTGTATTCCTTTTGGGATGACTATATGTGTTTTTTGTTTAGCTTGGCCTAGAGCCTTGCTAATTTGACTCACTTGGGTACTTTTGAGATATTGTTGTGTATATACGCATATTCCTCTGTGTGTGTGTGTGTGTGAATGCATAATTATCCATGTAAAGTATATTGCTTCTATATTTTACATGTAATCAAGCGAATTTATCATGGATTCTAATTCTGTATGCCGTAACGATATTATCAATTATATGCACTAGAAGGCTCAATTTTAAAACTTATTATTTTGAAAAAAAATTATACACTATTTTTTGTCAATCAACATATTTTATAACTTCAAATGTTCCGCCAGTTCAGCTATAACAGCTAATTAATATGTAATACGACTTAAGCATAGTGTGATCTTATTGGGGTGTTACAAGATAACCATCATGTATTACCATGAACTGCAAGCCTACTCCAATCACCCAAAAATATCACACTACTCTCGTTCTACTATTCTTAAATGAAATCCAAGTATTCTAAAATACCAAATCACAAATTAGGGTTAAAAAAAAAGGAGTTTCAATTATGCTTCTAAAAAATATCGATCAAACTCTAGGACTATGTAGTGGAACAAGATTAATTGCTCAAGAAATGGCAAATAATGTCATAGGGGCAATCGTTATTATTGGAAATCATATTATTGGTGACAAGCCTTATATTCCTTGAATGAATATAATTCCATCCAATCCTGAAATTCCTTTGAAATTTCAAAGGAGACAATTTTCGGTTATATTTTGCTTGTCTATGACTATTAATAGGAGTCAGGGGCAATCATTATCATATGTTGGGTTGCTTTTGTCGAAGCCTATATTCACTCATGGGCAACTTTATGTAGCTATTTCAACAGTCAAATCCAAAGGTAGGCTAAAGATTTTGATATTAGATGTCAATGGAAATCCATGTAATAAAACAAGAAATGTAGTTTAGCAAAATGTATTTTAGATTTGAAATTGAGGTAATAAATTTTAATTTTCTTTTAATTTGTATTCCAAAATGTATTTATCTAATAATGATTGTTGTTTTTAATTTTAATTTCTAGTTCATAATTGAACATTATATATAGTTATTTTTTTAATTTATACTTATATGGTGCAATGTACTATGAGAAGTTGAAGAATTCAAATGAATGCGAAATCATAAAGATCTTATTTGATTTGCACTTATCTTTTCTTATTAGACTCTATATTATACTTTCATAATTAATTCATTTGATACAATAATATGTATCAATTTTGTATTTAAATAATATTTTATTGTATTAAAACTAAATTATTTAGTCTATCTTACAACTTAATTATATTAATTTTTTAAATTAAAGTAATATTTTTTAACCCATGCATTGCACACATCACATAACACTAGTTTTTTAAAAATATAGCTCTCTCTCTCTCTCTCTCTCTTTTTATGAAAGTTGTAATTTTAAAATTATCTTTCATATAATGCAGCAAATGAGGGAGTTAGACTATAATACAATCATGGGCCTGTTTGGATAAGGTTTTAAAAAAAGCACTTGATCATAAGTAGAATTAGAAAGTTATTTTATCTTTAGATATAATTATAAAAGTGTTTTTTATTATAATTAGAAGTTATTAAATTGTTTGGATGCAACAATGTAAAAGTACTTTTTCTTATAAAATTACAATTAAGAACATACGAAGTTAAGGATGAAAGAGAGAAGAAATAGAGGATAGCTTTGATTATTTTTTAAAAAGTTCAAGGATATTTTGAAAATTAAATATACGTACTGTATTTCTAGTATATTTTCTGTCTCTTCTATTACTTATATTTATAATCAGAAGTAAGTAGAGAGCTACTTATTAAAAAAGTAGAAATGTGCTTATTTTTTAATTTTACTTATTTTATACGCCTAACCAAACAAACAAATCAAACTTAGAAAGTATTTTTTTAATCAAAATAAGTACTTATTTTGGTTGAAAAGAGCAACCAAACGGACTTGTAACCATAACCATTCATGCCTCGTTCATTATCAATTTTTTTTTTTTTTTTTTTGTGGGGTCTAGCCGTATCATTTGTCAAATTTAGCCATAACCATTCATGCCTTGTTCATTATATTTTTTTTTTTTGCGGGGTCCAACCATATCATTTGTCAAACAAAACAAAAGGAGAAAAGTAGTATAATGCAACATGAAGCTTTGCATTTAAAAGGTTGGACATATTTTTGGGACCATTTTGGTACGATCTTTAAAAGAGGTAGTATGATGCAATATTTTGAAAAAAATACAACTTGCTATAGAAAAAGTTACATTTTGGTAAAAACAGTAACAATGTTGTACCAAAAAAATTGTTCCAATGGTAGAAATATTTATTACAAAGCAAATTATAATATTGTAACTTTTTAATATCACTATTATAATTTTTCTATTATAAATTATAACTTTTCTATTATAAGTTGCAAATTTTAAAAACCATTGTAGCTTACTACTTTTTTTTTTTGAGGAAGTAGAGAAGTGAGTGGCCATATTTTGGCACTGAAAAAGGCTGTTTAGTATGAAACGAAATTCCTATCATTGACATCAAAAATTTTTTACACTTATCCCTGATCCCACCATGTATTTCATAAAGCATGGAGGGTATCTCTTTGGCACACGTGATCATTTATCTTGATATTTTGCAATATGTAATCATTTCACGGCATATGTAAATCACTTCAAACTTTTATAAATAGAAGCAAGTTTCCTTCATTTAAAGTAGAGAAAGGAAAGCAAAGCAGCAAGACAAGGCGCAAAGCATAGAGACAAAAGTAAGAGTTAGCATATGAGAGAGTAAAGGTTTATTTTGGTCCTTAAAGTTATATAGTTATTCATTTTAGTCCCTGAAATTAAGAAATTAACAATTTAGTTCTTGAAGTTGTAAAAATTGATTCAAATTAGTTCTTAAGGGAATGTTTGTAGAGATTAAATTGAATTATCAAAAGGACTAAGTTAAATTATTTTTTATAACTTCAGGGACTAAATTATTAATTTATTAATTTCAGGGACTAAAGTGAAGCACGCATATAATTTTAGGGATCAAAGTGAACATTTACTCACATATGAAAATGAGAAAAAAAACATAGGGTGAGGAAATTCTAAAGACTGTAAGATGTTAAGCAAATATGTGGAGAAGATTTTGAATATCATCTCTATTATTTCTTAGTATTGTAATTATCAAAGTTATAGTATTAGAATTGGAAAATTCTCACAACACTATATTTATCTCTTATATTAATGAGTTTAAAAAAATATTATATTTATTTTAAATATAGTGAAATATTTTTGAAAATTTTTTGATAGTTTTTCTCTATCTTTGAGGCTAGCATCTTCATTCTCAAGTTTGTGCTTTCAATTTTTCAAAAAAAAGGGGGGGGGGAGGGGAGTTTGTGCTTTCATGGCTCAACAAGTTTATCATCTTTACACCATAAAAGTCATAGAGAAGTGTCAAGTTTCTCCTCTACCAAGCTCTGATCCCTCATCCTCTATTCCTCTTGCTTTCTTTGACCTTCCTTGGGTTTACTTTGTCCCAATGCAAAGCATTTTTTTTTTCCCAGTCTCAAACACTCTTTCTCTCCTTCACTCTCCAACAATTCTTCCCCTTTGTTGCAAATCTTGTGTTCCCTTCGCAACCTCACCACCCTTACATCCTCTACTCCAATGGTGATTCTCTCTCATTCACAATAGTAGAGTCCACACAAGATCTCCACCATAGCTAACAACTTAAGACATGCTAGAGACTTGTACATTTCTATTCATGTGCTACCGTCCTCACGTACCTTACAAGATGGCATATGGCTATTCCTCCAAGTCACATTAGCCATGTCTTGATAACAACCCCACTGGAACTACCTCCAGCATGACCTATACCAAATTGATTAGTTGTTTCAACGTTTCCATGCTCAATCCAAACCCAAATAATCACACTTGAACCCATATATATGTAGATAATACCTAATGATCTCAACATTGAAATTCCTCCAATATTTGCACTTATTACACGGACGCCCAACCTTCCCTTTATCAGTGAAAGTATGTGTTTGATATGCAACACCCTCATAAAATTCTGGTTTAATCCCCCTGATCTGGGTGTAAGCTATCATACATCCATGATCGGTTTGTAGGGAACATTGCTCTTGAACAAATTTTAAACCTATAAATTACATAAACAACGATCAATCACAAATTACATGATATAGTCACTTTCAATTTCAACCAAAATTTATGCACTGTCTCCTTTTAAATTAGGAGTCTCTACTTGTTAGATTAAGATACTTTTTCAATCAGAATGATAATGTAAATAATAATAAAAAATCCCGACAAAGTCTCCAAAATTAGGAGCGTCCTTTAATTACATTGAATCAATTTTAACTCAAAATAACTTAATCAGTAACAAATTGTTTACAAAAATTTGAGCAGAGTCTCTCCTTAAATTAGGAGCCTTCACAAAGATTGATTAACCTTTTAGACAAACAAATTCAATAACAAATACATGTAGTCACACAATTCAATCAATCCTAAAAAATATTCTAGAGCATATCCCCTTACTTCACAACATACAGTCACATAACACCACATCATATAGTTCAATCAATTGGAAAGGAATGCTAAGCCTTCCCCCAGTCATGCAATCCCATTATTCTTTTTCCATCCTACAACTCTTTCCTCTAAATCGTAAGTCTCTACTTTTGCATGAAACTTAATTGAAGTTACAAATTACATATTCTACTTACCTACACTTCAAATCCTATGCTAAGCTCCAAGTGGCAACAAATGTCTATCTGAAAATGCTCTATATTAAACAAAAAAAGGATAAACATTAAGTTGAATAGGGACCCTAACAAACAACTTTGACTAGAGAAATGGAATGTAGAAAAAAAAAGAGTAAACTGATTAAAATGCTTTGCACATTACCAGGAAGACAATGGAGGTCTTTGGTGGCATTCAAAGGGCTCTAATGGCGGTGCTGGAGTGGGTGGCCATGGGTAGTGGTGGGAGAGAGAGGGCGGAGAGAGAGAGAAAAGAGAGATAGAAGGGAAAGGGAAATAGGGGAGTAAGAACGGGATCTTGTGTTTAACATTCATATTCTCGCATTACTAGTGGATTACTAATGGAATGTCCATCAGAAAATTAAATCTAAATGCACCATTTCACTTGAAACTTATTACTAATGAAATATCCTTTGGTAATAAATTTATCAAAATGATGTATTTCGATTTCGTTGGTACTGTCGTTGGTAATGGAAAAATTTGCCAAATAAATGATGTGAACTTATCAATTGATTATCCATCAGTAAATTAAATAATTATTAATAAAAAAATTATATATCGACAACTATACCATTGGTAAATTATTAGAAATTAAGAAAAATTAATAATTATCGATGATCAAGACATTGGTAGTTATATATAACTTTTTTTGATATATTTTGGACGCAAACTCCATCGATAATTATTCACACCATGTGGCATGTATTGGTGCCACTTGTTACCAACAATGTTGCTGACGGATGTGTCTAAAGTTCCTCTCTTGCTGTTATCCATTAGAATATCCGTCGTAGTATCAACAAATTTTTTTTTCCCATCAGTAACATCCATCAATTTTTTGCAAGTTTCTAGTAGTGAATTAATTAAAAATATCTTTAAAATTTTATTAAATTTTAAAAATTGCATAAAACTTAATATATGTATTTGTATAAAAACTTTTAAAAGAAAATCAACTTGTATGAAAACAATAAAGTTGTATTTAGAAAAAATTAAAATGTAGTTACATTTAAAGTTTTAAAGTAAAAAGTAAACCAATATTTGAGCAAAGAAAATACTTACATTTAACTCAAATTCAACTACATAAGAAAATTATAAACTTATAAAACTAAAACTTTTGATATTTGAGTTTCCAAGCACCCTTCATCGGTAAAATTGAGAAAGAAGGAAGATGGCTTTTGATATATGCAAATGCTTTATAAACAAACTTTCAAAAATATATTATATCATAAGCAATGACATTTTGTCTAGTAACAACCTTTTAAATTATATAATCAATTTACAATTGGAGACAACTATTTACAATTTTTTTGGTGTAGCATAAACATAAAAAATGAGACCTAAACTCTACAAAAGCCCCTACCCGTGGCTAGGGGTGGAAACAAAGTAGGTCAGGCCAGGCTTTCGCCTTAACAAGTTAGGCTTGTATAGTAACAAATTAGCCTCAGTTTGGCCTGTGGCCTGTTGTAGGTTTATTCCTTGGCCTAAGCTTAACCTGGCTTGTGACCTATTTATAAAACTTGTAATTTAGAATATTTTACTCAGGCCAATAAATCAAAACATTAAATAGGCCAAAAACAGGCCTTAATTTGTCCATAAAGATTACTAAATGTTTCCTTATATTACAGCAAGGATTTGTTACCTAATTAAGATCTTAAGACTAAAATGGCAAGCTTTTCAATCAAGAACCAGATGCTCAAGTTCATATTAGAATTAAACATTAGACTCATTTTTTTTTTTGGGGTATAATCACATTAGACTCATATTGAAAGGATACTGATATCCTAATAACAATAACTCAAGTAGACTCATATTGAAAGAATATTGAGATACTAATAACAATAACTCAAGCACTCAACACAAGAAGTGAACAAATAGAACTGAAATATTAAAACCAAAAGCCGAGTGTCGAGTGCGGTACAACAACAACTATAATAAAGATACAAATAAAAAATAATTGATACAATAATCTCAATGTTGAGTGAGAGTTGAAACAAACCCAAAAACCCAATTAAGAGTTGATATTGACCATAATAAGGAGGGAAACCAGTGAGCAAGCTCTGGCGGTTTGGATGAGGTGAGGGCAGTCTGTGCACGATGAGGTGGCTCTGGCGAAGGTGCAAGGCGAGGCTTTGGAACACATGGAAGAGAACACGTGGAATACGGGCTCTGTGTAGTGGCCGGAGTAAGGCTTTGTCTTGCAGGTGCAGGGTAGCGGTGAGAGAATGGGTGCAGGGGGAACTCGAACTTTGGATGGAAGGAAGTATGAAGAACTCTGAGTTTAAAGTGAAATTTTTTGTTTTGGGAATAGAAAAAATGAAATGTTAGGGTTTGTTGTATTTCAAATGTAAGAATATGAAAACCTAAAAGTAAAAATTATGTAGTTTTGTTGAAAGGAAGTGGCGGTGTAGTGGCAAGGTAGTTGGGAAGGCATTAAAAGGCCACCTCACCTACTCACACCTCTACCCATGGCATCAACCTCAAGTTACTAACACCTGCAGGATGGTTACCAAACATTCCTTGCTGATTGCCCCCTCCTTGGCCATCCGGTCAGCACTCATATTCCCCTCTCTGTATGTATGGGTCAAAGACATATCCCAATTTCTTGCAACAATCTCTTGAATCCTCTCTATGATGCCCGCACACAAATGATACATGTTCAGGGGTTTCTCAACCAACTCTAATGCACCCTTGGAGTTTAATTCACAAATTAAGGACCTAGCCGCTAATGACCAAGCCAATTCAAGGCCTCTCAACTACGCGATAAGCTCAGCGTGAAGATTCGTCGAGTATCCAATGAATCCCAAATATCCCTTGATCAAGGCACCATCATCATCACATATTATGTCCCCAAATCCAGCCCGCCCAAGATTCATCACCGCACTATCATCCACGTTTAACTTTAGGCTTCCCCTTGGTGGCTTCCTCCAACTCACCCATCGAGGTTCCGCTGCCAGTTGCACCAGCGTCCCAAACACGTGAAGGATGTCATCAAGCATGAAGTGTATACGTCTCAGTACTTCATCTTCCTTCTAATCTTTGTTTTCAACCACTTGGTTACTTCTGAGATGCCATATCCACCAAGCCGCGGTTAGGAATATGGCTCGATCCCCTCTAGCAAAAGTTGAAATCCATTCCTCCAATGTCAGCATAAAGAAATCCTGCACAAAATTAAACCCAAGTGAGTCCCATATTTTATGAGCTTGTGGACAATCGTGGGAACAGTGTATTGAGTATTCAATCGGGTGGTTGCACACTGAAACCCTCAAATTGTTGGTCGGCAGAGCTTGTTGGACGCTAAGCCACACCATGAACTTCTATTTTCTCTGGCATTTTTAATTTCCAAATCCACTGCCATGATTGTTGACTGTTGCTGATTGAAAGGCAACAGTTGTTGTTGATGTTGTTGCAGCCATCGATACCCTGCCCTCGTGGAGTAAATTCCACCGATTTCCCCAGCCCAGACCATGGCATCTTCCATGTTTTCAACTTTTGCTATCGAAGTAGCTTGAATCTTTACCCGCAACTCCTCTATTAGGTTGGTATATAGCCTATCTAGATTCCATTTGCTGTTGTGATATATATCTCGTACTCTTATTTGGCTATCATGTATGTGTACATAAATTACGTACTTGCATAATGTTCCTATATCTAACCAGCAGTCATACCAAAAAGATATGTTCCCATTACCAATTCTAGACTTAGACCCATCCCCCAAAGCTTCCATAGGCTTGGTTATCGATCTCCAAATGTAAGAATCACCATTATTCCTTCTTGCATTGAGTACATGGTTCTCGCTTAAGTACTTAGAAGATAGCAACTGAACCCAAAGCTTTCCTAACTTATTCATGATATCCCAAATCATTTTACCAATAATGCAGTGTTAGTCCATCTACTTTTTCTAATTCCTAGCCCACCTAGCTATTTTGGCTGAGATAGCACCCTCCAGTTAGCTAGGTTCCACCCACGGGCTTTGTTTGCTTTTTCTCACCAAATAAAGTTTGTAACAATTGTATCCAAAGCATCACAACCACCGACCGGATACTACATTGCTTGCATGGTGTATGCTGAAATTCCTGACAAGACTACCCTTGCTAGCGTTACTCTTCCTGGCTTGTTTAAAAGACAACCTTTCCAGCCTGCTAGCTTTGATTGAACCCTCTTCAAGGTGGAAGCAAAATCACTCTTTGTTACCCTCTTGTTTAACAAAGGGAATCCTAAATATTTCCCCATGTTAGGAGTGAAAAGGATAGATGAAATAGCTGTTATCTTTTCCTTCTTCCTCCTAGTGATATTATTGGACCCCATAACCTTTGATTTTTCTAGATTCACCCTCATGCCTGATGTTGCCACAAATTCTTGAAGTGTATGTGATAATAGCCGAACTTGGGCTGATTTAGCTTTGATAAACAATAGACAATTGTCTGCACAAAACATATGAGAGATTGCAGGCCCATTTCTAGAAATTTGGATAGGTTTCCACTCTCTTGTCTCAATCTTGTCCAATATCAAGTGACCAAGCCTTTCCATACACAAAATGAACAAATAGGGAGATATAGGATCACCCTGGCTAAGACCTCTAGTTAGGGAAAATGAGTCTACTCTGCTACTATTCCAAAGCAATGGCAGCAAGTTAGACATAACACACTTAAGAATCAGATTCACGATAATTCCAAGGAAACCAAATTCGATGAGAGTTCCCGTAGAAAGTCCCATTTGATACTATCATATACTTTTTCTAAGTCAATCTTGAACATAAGTGATCTACTTCTCCACTTAGAATGATGTAGAAAGTGCATTATTTCTTGAGCAATGATCGCATTATCCCGGGTTCCTTTACCCGGGATAAAGCTACTCTGCCAAGGACCCACCAAACTGTCCAAATATAGTCTAAGCCTCTGCACCATTACTTCTATGACAAGTTTATAGAATACATTACAAAGACTTATAGGTCTCAAGTCCTTTATTCTGGTAGGAGGGTTGACATTAGGGACGAGGATAATTAATGTCTCTGCAAGTTGAGGTTCCAGCTCTCCTATCCGAAAGGTCTTATCAACAGATCTCCATATGTCATCACCCACAATTTCCCGGTACTCTTTATGGAATAAGGCTTGAAACCCATCTGAGCCAGAAGTATTGTATGGGTTCATAGTGATCAAGGCTGAATAGACTTCTTGCTTAGTCACCGCTCTCACCAAATTCATCTTTGCTTCATCATTAAGTTTGGGCAACTGTCTGTGGCAAATAGTGTTGTTTGCACTGCTATTGCCCGGACAGAAAATGTTTCTGAAGTAAGAGCAGACCTCTCTCTTTAAAATGTCTTGGTCAGTGCACCAATTGTCATCTATGAATAAACTAGCAATTTTATTCCTGTTTCTTCTAACAATTGTTTGGGCATGGAAGAATTTCGTGTTACTGCCCCCAAATTTGATCCAATGTTCCCTAGACTTTTGGTACCACAGGCTTTCTTCTTAACGGAGTACTGTGAAAAGCTCCTTTTGTAACTGTTTTTCCAGCTGAAGAAGATCTGAGTATGGGTATATTTCTAGCTGCCTCTGTATTCCCTTTCAGTCTAGCTTCTAGGTGCCGATTTCTCCTGTGAATATTCCCAAATGTTTCGTTGTTAAATTTCATCGAGTCTTCTTGCACTTTCTTCAATTTCCCCATAACATTGGCCCCACCGGTTGTCCATGTTGTTTCAACTAGTTGCTAATATTCTGGGTGCGTAATCCAAGCTCTCAGGAACCTGAATGGCCTAATATTAACATTTGAACCCGTTCGGCCACAGTGGAGGATAATTAGGCTGAGATCTAAATGTGCTCGAACTAGAAGTTCCACAAAGGCCTCAGGAAACTGCAATCTCCAGTGGTTGTTGCCTATTCCCCCATCTAGACGCTTCCATATCCTTGTATGTCCTTCACTATTACGGAACCATGTAAAATTGCCCCCAACCAAGCCAAGGTCAATGAAGTTACAATGATCCATGATTGAGGAGCAAGCAGCAGCCCTGGATGCATTAAACGATCCCCCCTTCAGCTCTGAAGGCAAAAGAATTTCATTGAAGTCCCCTAAGAGAGCCTAAGGATTGCTAACGCCATTTCTTAATTGCTTAAGATAATCCCATAGCTGTACTCTACAGGATGGAATAGGACTAGCATAAATAGCCGTACAAATCCAAACACTTCTATTTAGGCTGATTTTGAAGGTTATGGCCGGCCTGCTATTGTCCACAACTTGATGACTATAATTTTCTTTCCTTGCTAGTACCCACAGACCGCTGGAGTGGCCATGAGCTTCCTGAATAGCAGTCGGGGAAATATACTCAAGGCTCCTCCAAAAGTTTTCAACTCTAATGAAGGGCACATGAATGTCCATGACACAAAAAACATTTGGCTTGTTGACTCTAGCAAGCTGTCTAGCATAGCTCTTAGCATGCTTGTTCACAGCTCCTCTGATGTTCCAAGACAGAATCTTGAACTCCTTAAACTCAATCGTTAATAAATGAGAATGGTGTAAGTTAACAAAGCTCAACTTAAAGAGATAGTTTCCATATCTTGAGCATTTTCACTTCTTTCTGCATCCATCTAAGTCTCGGCCACAGTTTCTATGTGGTTGACTTCGAGACAACTATTTACAATTAAGATTATTTTTAAAATTATGTTAAATTTTTTAAATCGAAAAAAAATGACGTATGTATTTATGTACGAAAGCTTTTTTAAAAAACTAAATTTATTTGTTTGAAAATAATCGAGTTATATTTTTTTTGGTGGAATAATTGAGTTATATTTTTTTAAAAAATAAAGTTTTTCATATTTAAAGTTTTAAATTAAAATAAATACGTTTAACCCAAATTTAATTATTTAAGAAATTTACAGAATTATAACAAAAATTGAATACATAATTTCTTTGGAAACAATTTAATTTACGTATTAAACTTATATTGTGGATGTTAAAACGAAGTTTAAAAAAAGGGGACAAAAAAAGAAAAAGCTTATCATAGTAGTTAAAAAAATGTAACAAAAAAAATCTTATGATGGAATAAAATTAAAAAATATGACTAGAAGGATTAGTAGCATTTTAGGATAAAATTTTATAAAAATGTTATTAACACAAATTGTGATTTCAACTTAATTTAGAAATAGAATATAAACTAAATGATCAATTTTTAATTTTTTAAGAACCGAAGAGGCTATTACAATTAAAAACTCATTCCTGCATTTTGCAATTCATATACAATTATTATCCATCCGTTCTCTATATAAAATAAACCAATTTTAAAGCCCGATATGCATAATTTTAACATAGCATAACAAATAAATATTTATAAACAATATTGGCTAATACAAAGAAAGAATAATAGTATTGGGAAACAGCTGGAATGAGAAAGAACTCTCATGTGGCTGGTGTTTTTGAAAATAGATCTCTCAATAAATGGTGTGAAAAACAATAGCCATGTAGTGTGTTGAATTATTTCTATATTAAATAAAATTTCTAATTGAAAAGTTTTAAATCTCTCCATTAAGAGAAAGATTCTCAAGTTAGAGGAATGGAGAATGGTCAATTGATTGATAACTGGAAAAACTTTTCAGATTATAGAACTTAAATTGTTATTGTTATAGATAGATTGGGAACAGATAATAATATTAAAAAGATTTATTTTTTATATATTCTCAGTGTAAAGTTTTTTTTATACAAATATCAAATCATATATTGTCATACATCAACATAAATGTTTGATTCAATCATTTATTACTTTAAAACTATTACAAATAAAAATATATAATTAGATGATAGTGTAAATCTTTTTTACATTGACAATATATCAAAATTAATTTCATATTAAAATATAAATAAAATTTGTTTAGCTTTAAAATTTTTAAGTGTAGCTAACAAAATAAAAATCAACTAACATAGTTGATTGGACAAACAGATACTCCTTCCTCCCACTACAACAAATATATTGAGGGGAAGAGGTGGGGGTTGGAGGTGGGATAGGTGCCACAACAGACCTCTAATTTCTTTAAGAGAATAATCCTTGCATACAGTTATTGCACACTGTGGAAGTGCAACTTGACTCTTGATTAAAAAACAATTATTGTAGACAAAGGCTTCTATTTTTGGATCTCCCAAATCTTTAACAGATATAGTCTTGGCACTTAGCACGGTTTTTCTCATTACATGATTGTCCAAAACCTCCTATAAACTACCATTTTATTTGGTGTCTTGCAAATTTGTTTTTATTACCTTTTCACTTTCACTGTAAAGCTTTGTCCTTTGAGCTTTACTAGTGGAATTTTTGGGTTTGTTTTGTTTTGTTTTGTAAGTCAGAGATAAGAAGGGACTAGAGCTACCTATAGCTATAGGTTTGGTTACTTCTTGATCAATTTTCACAAACTTTGTAGAAAGCTTCCTTAGTACAATTATTACTGTCTACATTGGCTATGGAAGCACAGTATCATATCTGGTTGAGAATTTAGTTAAAATAAGGTCAAATATTCCTGTATTCCATTTAGTTATTTATGCTACTTTTTTGGTCTTGATCAAACCATCGGTATCCGGACCTATTACCCAGAATCCGACTAAATCCAGTCCGACTTGACTATTGGCCCACTGAAGTGGTAGGGATCTCCCAGCGGAAATTTTTTCCATTCCCAAGACTCGAACTCGAGATCACCGGTTAAGAGACTAAGTGCCAAACCACTTAACCAACCCCACGTTAGTTATTTATTTATGCTACTTTTACCAAGCTATATTAGCAACTAATCTTTAATTTTTTTTCCTCATGACAGTAACATGCACGCCATTCCAATTGAAGAGCTTATCAACTTCATGAGTAACCTTTGCTCAAAGACTTTACAAATCAAGTTGGTACACATTATCTGTTACTTACTTTAGTCTATAAATATAATTTTCTATAACCTGGTTGATATTTATTCAGCTTATGTAGTTTACTATAATGCAGCAAAAATAATCAAACTATTCACCAACAATTAACTACTTATAATTATGTAGAATCATGACAGCATAAGTCGCTAAGTGATCACCAGTAACAATAGAAATGTAAACTTGGTTAGATTTTGGAGCAAATAGAATAGAGATCATTACATGAAAAATGGTAGATTGTGTTAATGATATGCATTGTAGATTCTGTTTTTCAAATCGGAATTACTAAATATAAGTGTTGACACAGTAGTTCAACTGATATCTATTGTTCCTTTCAACTATAATCACTATATATTCATGGTGGATCTTAGTACTCAATATTAATTTCTGTGTTCCAATAGCCCTTTTGTAATGCCCGGGTCAAGAGTCACACGAATTGTGACACTTTGTTCTGTCGGACCTTGTGAAAGCTCTAAGTTTGGACCCTATGCCCCCTTGGAGGCTATAGGATTGGGACATTTTCATGGGATCAAAAATCCCGGTAATTATTTCTTAGATATCAAAGAATTGAAGAGCGATTTTTAACGAATTTTTGGAAGTTATTAACCCTTTCGTTTTCAAGCTTGAAGTTTAAGGAAATTCAAGTTTTCAAAAGTTTGTACTAAAATCCAAAAGTTGGATTTTGATTCTTAAGGAGTTTGATTTTTCCAATAGTTTTATTGGATTCAAATGGAGGATATTCTCTTATTTACATTTATGTTTTAAAGTTAATGGAGAATAAAATAAATGAGGATATTAACTTAAAATTAAGAAATGTAAATAAGTATATGATGATGTTTAAGAAGTGTTTGGAAGAGGAGAAGGAAAAAAGAAAAAAAAAAAGAAGCAGGGACTGGGCGCCTAGGCGCCCAAGGCCAGCGCCTGTGCTGCAGAAGTGATGCAGCTTCAGGTGGGCAGGCGCCCAGGTGGCCAACTCGCGGCGCCCAGGCGTCCGCTGGACATAATTAAAAGAAGAAGCTCGAAGCTTCTCTCTCATTCTTCACCAATCCCTCTCTTTCTTCCTTCCTCTCTCATCCTTCTTCTTCCCTCATGGATTCCATCAATCCTTCACCCATTTTTACTCAATCTACCACCAAAATCCATCATTTCCTCATCATTATCCAAGCTTATGGGGTTGATTCTCTCTTTGGAGCTCTCTCTCTCATCTTCTAGTGAGAGAAAGTGATGGTGGGAGAAGACCCACCACTCTTCTCATGCTCCACCACCTTCTTACACTCTCTAAGATAATTCTTGAGCACAACCCTCCTTATTAGACGATAGATTAGCTAGTTTTTTTTCATAAATTCCATGTTTAAGGTTATGAAGGAAGGGTTAGGGTTCTAGAAATTGGGGGGTTTTTGCCTTATGGAGCTCATCCTAGTAAATTCTTAGAATAGTTATATTGTGAAAGCCTAATAGTTATATTTGTTATGTTAGATACTCTCCTGAATCTCTTGGCAGCTCTAAGGCATCGCAAAGTTTGAGCTTCTTCCTTTCCAAGCATAGGCTGTGAGTGGATAACATATTTATAGCTAGTTTGTTTTAAGTATATGTATAATTTATAGTTTGTTTTAAGTATATCCATGATTTCATAAATGTTAGGTTGTGGTTTAAGTTATTAAAGATCAAAGAAATTGAAATAGCATTTTAACGATCACCTTAGTGAATTCTTGAATAGTTTGATAGAGAAAGATATGTTTTCAAGTTATTAGATGTTAGTTATATAAAGGCTTGAAGTTTATATGATGTTTAGAAATTATAGATTTCTATGAAGTAAGCTTAATATTGATTTCTATGAGTCATTTTCACATTGATGTTTGTTTTTTTTTAAAAGCTTGATATGTTGAGAACTATAAAATGTTAATGTTTTAAAAGCTTAAGCAATGTATTTAGAATCCAGACTTGATGTATGGAGTAAAGTTATTAAGGAATTTTAATGAAAACAAATTAGAAATGAGCAAGGGTTTTCAAGGGGGAGGGAACTATAGCAGAACTGTTTGCTAATGGCAACAGCATTAACCTTGGTGCACCTCGAGTAACCCAACTAGTAGGGCGATTGCTAGCCCTGCATGTTTGGTCGACATGTCCGGAATATATAGACACACATAGGCGTGAAGTTATCATTTACTGCTGGAGTTAGGCCACAGGGCCACCCAGTCAGGCAACTATTTCTGAAATAGGATCCTCCTTTAAGCTTTATTATGATTTATTTCAGCTAGATTTAAAAGTATTATGCCTATATATATATGTTTGTAATGAAGTTATTATCCAGTCAAATTAAAAAGGTGATTTAATGAATTATATGGGTTTACTGAAAATCTTACGATATTTGATATACATAGACGAAGTATTTCCAATAGCAAATGTGGTACGAGATTTTTAAGAAACTTATAAAGTTATTATTTTGCAAATGTTGTGCATCGGCTTGTCCCACCCTTGTTATAGATATATTATCCTTCACTGAGTCGTATGACTCACTCTTTCTTCCTTTTCATGTTTTTAGACAGGTATGTGATTGTGCTCAAGCTTCCATAGCTAACTAGAAGTTTCAGCATCTAAGTTTAATTGTAAAATCTCTAGAAGTGCTCCATTAACCTACAGGCAAGGTCCTCCCTATGTTGGGTCTTATGTTGTTATATGTAAATTGTTTTGAGTTGTAATTAGTTTAATCTCAATGATTATGTATTTAAGCTTCTTGAATAGTTATGTAAACATTTTTTTTATAAGTGATTATGATTTAAATTCTCATTTTGTGTATTGTGGGGTGCATTCGGAGAATGCCTGAATCCCCAATGAGTTTGCATGTTTATGTGTTTTATGCAGGGTAAGGATCCTTATTTGGGAATAGTCCTAAATATAAAGGAGATTCTGCCCGATTTTCTAGTAGAATAAAGTCTAAAGTAGGCTTACTAGGGACATGTCTCTATGCGCCGGTTATGACTTAGGTTAGGTCGTGACACCTTTAGGTAGTTGCCGTGCTGATTTATAAAATTTCACATCTAGAATCCCTTCTTTTTTTTTTTTTTTATCTTTTCAGAATGTCAAATAAATTGCAGCATATTGAGTTCAATGATTTGATTATAGACAGCTGGAGTTTTGGACATTACTTGCTTTTATGCATGAGTTCTTGAATCAATGACTACCAAGTTAAGATTATGACTTTCTGAAGTCCTATCCAGTTTTTATATTGCTTCAATCAATGCACTATGATCTGGACATTTATAGCAGTCATTTTCATGCATATGAGTAGTAGACACATGTTATGTTATTTACCATGAATGACTGTTCAGTTTCTATGTATGCTTGAAGTTTGACATTTCTATTTGATATGAATGCATGCGAAGGTTGCACAATCAATATTGTGTACAGAGAAATCATATCCATTACTCTAATTTCTCTATTATTTAGCATATGACTCACTAACTTGCTAATCAAATTCAGTTCAATCATTTTTGTTTTTACTCAAAGATCAAGTATTCTGATTTTTCTGCTTTTGACACAATTTGTGAAGTCGCTTCAACTAGTATATCTTCTGTGATTTTTCTATTATTTAATGATTTGTTAAAATTGCTTTATTTTCCCAATACAACTAACTAATGCACTCCATTAATTGTAAACAAAAAAATGCACTCCATTAATTACTGCATTTGTAGATTTTACACATGATTTAATGTGATGTTTAGTAATGGGATAACTGCTGTTCTTTTGTGAGTTTCTATTCCTAGATGGAAGAAATTGATCATTGCTCCAGTCAAATGCAAAAGCCTAAGTGAATTGATAATTATCAATTTGGATAGATCAATTGCGTTGAGTTGAATGAAGATGGATACAAAATCTTTTAAAACTCTACTCTGTACGCATTCATTGTGGAATGAAGTGATCAATATGTTAAATGTGCCAAGAAGTTGCATTGAATTTTTTTATGGCATCTTTTATCCAAGGTTTTCAAAAATAATATGGCCATATATAATATATGCAAAGAAACTACTTCAATGGACTTCCTAGGGGGTTTGGGGTTTTGAAGATCTATTTTATTTTGACAGTATTGAGTTCTTAACTATGGAACATTGAGTTTTTACAAATATTGTTTGCACTTTCTTATCTTCTAATTGGTTTTCTTAAAATCATTTTCTAGCATTGACTGCTATTGCAAAGAAAGGTGATCCCATGCTAACAAATAGTTTCTACTACATTATATAGTAAAACATGCATTTTTCTTTCTTATGCTTATATTTTTATTTTGTATTTTAATTTGTGTAGGATAATGTGAATGGTGCATTAGATGGCAATGGAGCATCTTAATCTCTGGCATTGTGAATAGAGAAGGATTATGAAAATTATGATGTTTCATATATTTTGTGACCTATAATATATGTTCCTTTTTATCTTGTTTCTAGACTTATAATTAGACTAATATTTTAAACAAGTTTCTAGCTACTACTTAATTAAACCAATATGTTAAATCTGTTTCTAGTACTTGTGTAGACTAATATATCGGTGTATTACTTTAGACAATGTTAATGAATTATTGATGTGTCTTTTTATTTAATGATTATTATTTTTGACCAATTTATTTTGAGCATATGAATACGTATATAATTGAAAATTATTTAGGCTTAGTTAAAATTATTTATGTATTAAAATTAAAATTAAATTAAAAATGATGAATTATTATTAAATGATGAAAATTTTTAAAATAATTTTCTTTTCAAAATTTTAGCTATTTTTGGAATTCAAACGAATTGATTATGTGGCACAATTGAAAAGTGTAGGCTTTGAATAAGGATGAATGTGGCCTTTTGTTTAACTCAACAGCCACACTTTTTAACCGTGGTCTTAACTTTACATAATAGACCATGGTTATAAGCGTGGCCATAAGCGAAAATCAAAGACCACGGTTTGAAAGTGTGGCCCTAAGTTTAGACAATACACAACATTTGAAAGCGTGGCCTTAAGTGTATATAAAAGGTCATGCTTTAAAGCGTGATGTTAAATTGAAGGTATGGACAACACTGATAAGCATGGTCTTAGATGCTGTTAAAAGCGTGGCCATTACTTCGATCAAATGCCACGCTTTTGAAGTCAGTAGCCACACTTTGGCTGGAAACGTGGCCTTTGCTAAGGACAAGCATGGCCATAGAGAATAGGCTACGATTTTATAAGCCACAACCGGAGAAGCATGGCCTTTTAGCGAAAAGTGTGGCCTTTGATCATAAGCCACACTTTTTATAAAGCCACACTTTTTAACCATGGCCTTAAGATTTATTTGTTGTAGTGCCCTTAATTAGTGGCTTTCGATTCAAGTCTTTGATATGAAGTAATGGATGTTGGGAAAGCCATGTCTCCCATGAAATTTTAAATACTCAAATAGAATTGCTTCGACACCTGTAGTTTTGATTAAGAAAATAAAAGTCAAAAGCAACTGAATATCAATAGACACAATAAAATGTCAATAATGTCACCCAAAATTTTATTGTAATGGTACTGTAAAAATTTGGTATACTATTAACTAATAATCAATTATTTTTTAATTTGGACAGTGCTTTTACTTTTTATTCCAAAAGAGAATAAGAGTGAATAAGTGGAATTACCAAGTTTCATTGATCTAATCAGGCTGTTACATTTTTAACCTTTGCATGATGAGTTAGTTCATCAGCAACCTTATTGACCAATTTAGTTTTTAAAATAATTATATATTTTGAAAATGGGGATTGTTAACCTCCACGTTGTTTAGTTAGCAAGCTCCAATTTAATTTTGAACATAAAATTTATCCATCTCTTTCTTAATCAATTCATAGTTTTGAGTAAATATGTAATTTTATTCTATCTATATTAATTACTTTTTTAATTTTTTCTATCCATTAGTTAATATTCTCTTTCCACTATTTTTTTATTTTAATATTATTAATCTTTTTTTTTTATTTTTCTCTTATCTAAAAATAAAAAATCAAGTAATATCATTATATATTAGGTAAATATATTTAACATTATTTTAATAAAACATTTTTTTTGTAAATATTTGTTGTAATATCCTCTTTTCATAAAGTATGTTGTTTGGAATTACTTTGGTTCAATTGTCATATTTAAATATTTTAGTTGATATGTTTGAAATAATGATTAGTTTAAAATTGGTGCAATAATTGAATTTTAAACATTTTTCTAAAGTAAGACTATAAATTAGTAGTGATAACTTCAAAATACATTATGCTATAAATAATATTTATTGAGATAAAATAATATCAGATTTTATGAAAGAATAATGAAGGCTATGGTTGAACTTGGAAATTGAAATTTGGAAACTTGAACTAGGAAGAAGTGAACTGTGTATGAACTCGGAATTTGGAAACTTGATCTAGGAGGAAGTGAAGTTTCTATGAACTCAAATCTCAGAAAATTGGATAAAGAAGAAGTGAACTTTCTCTTAATTCGAAACTCAAAAACTTAAACAAAGAAAAGGTAAACTCTCTTAACTCGAAATTTGAAAACATGAACAAAGAAGGTTGAACTCGGAACTTAGAATCCGGAAAACTTGATTATGACAATGACGGGGTGATATATAATGAATGAAGGCATTGGGAAGAGGAATATATTAAACCAGAAATAGGACATGATGAGATGACGTGAAGACCAAGACATTAAGTCCTCTATGAAGAAAAGGCATAGCAATAGGTGGGAGAAAAATTTGAAAGCCTAACAATAGATTGGAAGAATATTGTGGCTTTGTGGTGCAAGTACGACACCTTAAGTCAATAAAATTAAATTGCCTCTCAGTAAAGAATGATTTCTAGCAAGTATATAAGATGGAAAACACGAGCAAAACTATGCATTGAAATACATTATATAAAGGAAGGGTGAGAGAGGAACTTGTCTACAAAGAGAAGGCAAGAATTATATCGTGAAGGAAAGATTTAGTAGAGGTACGAAGGATGGAAGAATTTAGTGCATGCACATTCTTCTATTCCCATAAGAGTTTGAGGTAGATAATAAAACTATTTGCGAAACAAAATCATGGCTATATTTACTTATCGCAAGTATTTCATTTATTATTCTTTATATTAAAGTTATCCCTTAATATTTATGACAATAATTTATTTGATATCCCATTATATTATTGCTTATGATTATGTGTTATTGCAATTTATTTTATTTGCTCTTCCAAGTTATTTCATTTAATGTTCCTTCATATTATTGCTCAGCATTATTATTGTAATTTATTTTATTTATTATCCCAATTTATTTTACTTAATGTTTCTTTATATGATTGCTTCTTATTATTTATCATTGCAATATATTTTATTTATCATTTTAAGTTATTTGATCTAATATTATTGTTCATTATTATTGCAGTTTATTTTATTTATCTTTTCAAATAATTTATTTGATGTTCCTTTACACTATTGCTATTATTACTATTATTAAGGTATTGTTTATATAACGATATACTATTTTGAGTTATCAATTTTGATGGGAATTTCTTTGGGGACCAATATTAAGAGTAAAACATTGTATCTAACACTTAATATAGGTGAAATTTATTCTATATGAATCTGAACGATTAAATTATTTATATTTTTATTTGAAATTGACTTATGGACATTATTATGACCCTTATAGGGATATGACCTATTTGTGTTAGATGCGTTATGATGACAAGAACAAACACATGAACCATGATGAGAAAGTTTAAAAGAAATTACATAAAAATAATCTTAAATTTCGTCAATTTAGAAATTAACATTTAGATTGGTAGTTGTATTATTTTGAGAAATTTTATTGGATATTATATTATTTTGTTCAATTTTATATTGTTTCAATTCTTCTGCCTATTATTTAGTTTAAGAATTAATTTATATTTTGTACACTTTTATGCATTTTCTTAGTTTACGCCTTACTATTAATTTATTATGATAATTTAAATATGATGAATTTATTTATATTATTTCATTTCTTACACTCTTCATTTATTTTAAATTTATGAATTAATTTATAACTTCTATACTTTATTTTGTTTACTACTTAATTTTATATTTAATATATTATAAGATAAATTTATTTATAATATTCAAGTTATTATTTATTTTATGCTACTTGACTCTTTTATTTAAAATTATATTTATAGCTTAAGTTATGCTTCTGTATATTTATTATAAATTTATGCATAATGTCAAGTAAGTAATTTGAAGAGAAGACATTTAATATTTGCTGATAATTGCTAAGAAGGCAAAGGGATAAGATATAAGATCCTTTTATGTTACCTGTCTTGGATAGTGTGGCGTAAAAGTCTTGCTTTGTTGTCACGATGTTAAGAGTAACACTACTGATTGCGGATTCCCTAAGAGAAGATTTTCAAATATATATGAGACAAGCAGACAAAAGAAAATGGAACTAAAAACGAAGAAATTATAATCATATTAATATTTACCGCATTATATATTGCATAGCATATGTCTCTTTTAGCATTTACTACTCATAATGTTATGAAGCATGATTTGCTTATAAGTAATGTGATGAAATTATGATATAGTAGCCATATGAATTTCTGTACTATCATATGTATAGAACTACCATAATTCAAATGTTTTATAATTAATCATTATTTACTGAGAATTTTCAATTTTTATTTTAATTTTGATGTTTTAGATTAGTCAATTAATATCCTAAAGAAAGGCAAACTCTTCTAGCAGTTAGAAATATACTTGAGTTGTATTTAAATAAACTGTAATTTCTTAATCCGGCCTAAAAAATGTTTAGCTTATGGCGAACAACACTTTGTCCTTGCTCTTGAACTATGTTGTATCTATGCATATTAATATCCATATAAAATTGTGCCATTAGTTTTATTATAAACGGGTGATACATTTGTATAATATTATAATTCAAAAAATATTTAATATTCACATAATATGTTTTATGAGTTTAATTGGTATGCACTGACAATGTAAAACTGTTTTACACTGTCAACCAATAGAAATAGGGAAAAGTAAGAAATCATGGTGGGTCCCTCATTATAATGGGTAGTTATTTATGTGAGTTGGCACTTTCCACTATTTCTATTGGCTGTCAGTGTAAAATTATTTTATACTGTCAGTACATTTAAATTAAATTCATGTTTTATTACTAATTGTCGTGTTTAATATTTCCTTAGTATTATTTTTTATATTATGCACTTTCTATATTACTTGAATTAACAATTGGTTTAATTAATCTATAAGTCCCTATATTTTGACCCAATTTTTAATTAGGTCCCTATAGTTTAAAAATTTTCAATCAGATCCCTATATTAAATAAATTTTTGTAATCAAATTCTTGGAGCAATTTATCATTGCAAAATTGCTGATTAAATTGAATAAATTTTTATATTTGAACTTACAAAATTGGGTTAGGACCTATTAAATTATATAAAATTTTAAAAAATTTTGTAATTTTAAATTACTCTAAGGACCTGATTACAACAATTTATCTAATGCAGGGACCTAATTAAAAATTTTTAGATTATAAGGACCAAATTAAAAATTGAGTGAAACTATAGGGACCTTCAGAATAATTAAACCTTAACAATTCACGTAATATTTAACACTTGAATTAGTAGTGTTCCTTGAATTGATGGAATATATTTAATATTACTTGAATTAGTATTATTTTTCATATAATGATTTTTTGAGTATCTCTCAATGATATTATTGAATATTAATGTATACAAATATTATTCCAGTTATAAAAAAGTATGAATTCTATTATACGAATTTATATTATTTTAATATTACTTGAATATCTCTCTAAAATATACTTGAACAATTCACAAAAATAATTTATGTTTCTTATTTACCTTTTTAATTATATATTTTATTATTTAAAATACAAATTATGTTTTATGAATGATATCTGGTACTAAAACTTCACACTAGTATTATTGTGAAGTTACTGTTGCTTTTATCATGTTTGAAGTATAAGTTACTTGAATATCAATTCAATTGTTTATAAATTTTATTAAAATTTATTTTATTAAATTAGTAATATATATTTATCCAAGGTATAGTAATATTAGTTAAATTTTTAATCACTTATATATTATTTAAATAAAAGAAAAATAATAAAAGAGTAATATTATTTAAATAAAAAATAGTATATGAAATATTAATTAAAAAGAGAAAAAAATTAATATAAATGAGATAAAATCATAAATATCACCTAGAATTATGAATTAATTCAAATAAAGATAAGTCGATTTTAAACCTAAAATAAAACATAAAATTCATGGTCAGCACTTCTCTTTAAAAAGAGGCCTGTTATTTAGATGCCCTCAAAAAAATGTCAAGTGATATTCATTGAAAATAAAAAATGAGGTCTGCAGAAATAGAAGAAAAAACCAAAAAAAAAAAAGGTGTGGTTTGTAAGTGTTGAGGGTGTCCTTCAAAAAAATTTTAATGTGATGTACCAGTTGATGTTAGACTGTAATGGAATTATATCCGCTCGTTCATGCATCAGTCGTCATCGTTTCTTTTCTGTGGTCCAGCCACATCATTTTGTCAAAGAAAGAAAACAACAGGAGACCAGCAATATTACTATTGATGCCGACGAATGCCGTTTCGTACGGAACGAAGCTCCTGCCATTGATGGGGCAAAATTTGTACACTCATCCCACCGCATATTTCATGCCAGCACTGTTAGTGAGTGCGGAAAAATTTTAGACAAATAGTTACGAAATACACGTGTTAAAATGTAAGTGGACATAAAAGAGAAATGAATGAGAAAATAAGAGAAAGTATTATATAATTATGAAGGATTAGATGAATTATATTTTATTTAATAATAAAATAATATTTTAAATAAAAATATGAATCATATTATTAATTAAAGTTGAAATATTATTTTATTATTAAATAAAAAATTTAATTTAGATATATTAATAAAATAAAATAATTTTATATTATTAATTAATAAAAATAACAAAAATAAAAATTTATATAAATAATTATCTATTTTAATAAATAATTTATCATTTTTTTTATTTTTTATTTTTATTAATTAATAATATAAAATAATTTTATATTATCAATATATATTAATTAAATTCTTAAATAAAATAATTCATCTTGATATTTTATGATCATATAATAATTTATCCAAAAAAAAAAAAAAAAGAAGCGAGTACTGCTGAGTGGTATGAATAATTTTGGCACGAACTCTCACAAATGATTATCAATCATTCTGTAATAATGCCAAAAATTAAGGGAAAGAGAGAATAAGGTGGTAAAGACAAAATCATTACTAATTTTAAATATTTGTGCGTCGTTTCACATGACGGCTTTCGTATTGTTTATTATTTTCAAAGAAAAAGCGAATGGGAGATAAAAGGGCGGAGGTAAATGACTGTTTGTACCACGTCCGTCAAATGATTTAAAATAAGATTTGTTTTAATTTGATTTGAAATAATTTAAATTAATTTAATTTATAAATTAAATTTTATATTTAAAATAATTATATAAAATAAAATTTAAAATAATTTAAAAATTTATTTTTATGTTTAAAATATAAAAAATAATATTTTAAAATAATTAAAAATAAAATTAATTTGATTTGATTTATATTTAAAATATAAAATTAAATCAATTCCTATTAAATCCTTCTAATTTTGATAAGATTTTAAATGTAAAATAACTAAATTCATGAAATTTGACAAATGAAATTATATCTCATTTTTAAAACATCACTCTAAACGAACTTCATACGAATTATCATTATTTGATTTAATGAGCCCGTTTCTTTTAACTTGTCACAGCATAAAAACGTACTTTTATTCAAATTGTTCGTTAAAAAAATATTTTTAAAGTTATTTATTTATATTTGAAAAATAAATTAATTAATACTTCTATTTTTTATAAGTTGATATACAATTATTTTTTTTAGAAACAGAAACAATAGAAAAAAAAAGAAAAATTATCAAATTTTGAATTTATTATTTTTCAATGTTGTTATCATTCTATTTTGACATTTTTTGTAAATACTATTCTCTATATAATAATATTGTAATTTTATTAAAAAAATACATTTATTTTATTACAATATAATAGTTTGATAATTTCTCATTGTCATATTTAATTATAAAATAATTTTTTGTTTCTATTTCAACTTCTATTTTTGATTTTATTTTTGAAAATATATATCTCCCAAAAATATTAACTAAACGGCCCAATAAAGTGCCTTGGCACATACCATCATGTATCATGATATTTTGCAATACGTAATTATTTCACAGCATACGTAAATCACTTGAAACCTATGTAGCCCCGTCACGACATTTTCATGCCATTTCCTGAATCTAAGCCGTGTCTGTGTCTGATACTTACATGACACAACCAAATACGTCCTAATTCCATTTTTTATTTTTTATTTTAAACAAAAAATGTTGTATGAATACGTTATTTGACCCTTGGATACCTTCACAATACTGCTGTGATGCGGGAAGGAAGGATGCAGGAGACACAGTCACTGAGTGATCTTTGCACAAGAGCTGAAAAGGTAGGTGGTAGCTAAAGAGGACGATGAGTTATTGCGGACGAAGCGCAAAAATAATTAAAAAAAATATATCTTTTCACTTTTCATATCACCATTTTTTTCTATATAAAAAATTTATTTTGCTGGCAATTCTTTTCTCTGGCCATACAAACGACAATAGTACTTACTTGGTCTCCATCACAGCACATGGCAACTTTCAAAAATTTTCCTTGCTGTGCTCATATGTTTTTATTCACATACACACACTGTCATACCACCTACCACCGTATCAGTATCGTATTTATCGCATTTAGCTTCTGCGCTTCATACGTTGAAATGTCTATAAATAAGATTTGAAGCAGAGTAATGCAGCAAGACAAGCTGCAAAGCGTAGAGACAAAAGTGAGAGTTAGCATATGAGAACGAGAAGAGAATAGAGGGTGAGGAAATTCTAAAGAGTGCAAGATGCAAAATATATAATCAAGAATATTTTGAAGATCATCTTTGTTACTTCTTAGTATTAGAATAGGAAAAATTCTCACAAAAACACAATATTTATCTCTTATGTTAAAGAGTTTTTTAAAAAATATTATATTTATCTTAATATAGTGAAATATTTTTGAAAATTTCTTTTATACTTTTTCTCTATCTTTGAGCCCTCTTTATTCCCAAGTTTGTGGTTTCATTTTTTTCCAAAAAAAAAAAAAAGGGAAGTTTCTGCTTTCATGGCTCAACAAGTCTATCATCTTCACAGCGTAAAAGTCATAGAGCAATGTGAAGTTTCTCCTCCACCAGGCTTCCTTCCCTCATCCTCTATTCCTCTTGCTTTCTTTGACCTTCCTTGGGTTTACTGTGTCCCGGTGCAAAGCATTTTTTTCTATGAATTTCCTTATTCCACTGATCACTTCTTGAAAACAGTACTTCCCAATCTCAAACAGTCTCTTTCTTTCACTCTCCAACACTTCTTCCCCTTAGCTGCAAATCTTGTGTTCCCTCCTCAGCCTAACCACCCTTACATCCTCTATTCCAATGGTGACTCTGTCTCTTTCACAATTGCAGAGTCCACTCAAGATCTCAACCATCTCATAGATAACACCTTAAGAGATGTTAGAGACTTATACCCTTTTGCTCCTACACTGCCATCCCCGCGCATCTCACAAGATGGAACAAGGTTGTTCCCTCTCATGGCTATTCAGGCCACGGTTCTTCCTAACACCGGGTTTAGCATATGTGTCACTTTCAGACACATTGTTGCAGATGCAAGAGCATTTATTCATTTCATGAAGTTTTGGGCCTGTGTTTGTAGGACAAAGGGGACCTTGGCTTCCCTTGAAAGCTCTTTACCTCTACCGTCACTCAGTAGGGACGCCATTGAAGACCCGAAAGGGATTAAGCTCATTTACTTACAAGAGTTATGGAACTTGTCACCAAAAGGCATAGAATTCAATGACCCAGTCCCTGATTTTCAAAGTAACAAAGTTCGTTTTACCTTTATGTTGGGTGGTGACCATGTTAAGAAACTAAAGAAATGGGTTTCTATTCAGTGTAAGAGCTTCGGCTTAGAGTTGGAGTCGTTGCACATATCAACCTTTGTGGTGACGTGTTCTTTGGTATGGGTTTGTTTGGCCAAATCAGAAGGGACCGGTGCTACTAGTGTTCCCAATAATGATGAAATCCACACCTTGGCCTTTCCAGCAGATTGTCGTAACCGTCATGAACTTTCAATTCCTACAACATATTTTGGAAATTGCTTAGTTCGGCGAATTGTGTTGCTCGAGACTAGCAAGCTGGTGGGAGACAATGGGATTGTTGAAGCAGTGATTGCCATTGGAAACAAAGTTAAAGATGTTCAATGTGAACCTTTGAAAGGGGTTGAAAGTTTGATGATAGACAACAAGAAATTAGCAAAACTAAGGCAGCATGTAATAAGAATTGGTGGGTCGTCAAAGCTAGGTGTATATGATACTGATTTTGGGTGGGGAAAGCCCAGGAAGAGTGAAATACTTCATATAGAAAATGCAGGATCGATCTCTCTTTCTGATTGTAGGGACGATGAAGGTTGAGTTGAAGTTGGACTAGTACTTGGCAGGGCTGAAGCAAACAATTTCAACATCATCTTAGAAGAGCACCTTAAAAATATTGCAATTTGTGACTGAACCGTACTATAGATTATGATTCTATGATTATCCTATATACTTTAAACTAAGCCAAATATTTTGTATTTTGATGTTAAATATGCTTTGATTGGTTAGGTTGAACTTGTGTTGATCCTTATTAATTTCGAGGGATAATAAGTGTGTGAATCCTAATTCTGTGGATGAATATCTCAAGCTTTGATTAGATGGATTTGCACACTAATTTAGTGTGTACCAAAGTAACTATTACATGATGATTATTGTTATTTTAAAAGCAATTCCTCTTTTCTTCCTTCTACTAGCTTTCAGTTTTCTCTTTTCCATACTATTTGGTTTTTAATATTCGTTCATTTAGTTTGTTTAATTTCATTAAAGGTACTCTCCATGAATGAGAACTTGGTCATTTTTCGATGAATGATGTTGTGGATCTAATGGCTTGATTACAAAGTTGTTGAGGAGTATATTGACATACACTGCTAGACCATTTAAATATATCTGGAATTTAACCTTAATGTACTTTTAGATGTATTAATTATTTTTTTATTTAAGATTTCAATTTAGGGTTTAAAATTTAAGGGCCACTTGGTATACATGATAGAATAAGGTTTAATAGAACAAAACTTGATAATATAAAGTCTGTTAAAATTTTAATTTGGTAGTGTTTGGTGTGACTCGCTATCACAAATACTTTCAATTGAAAGCAAATATTTAACAAAAAAGATAAAATGATAATAAAATAATAAATTTTGATTATCTAATTATAAATGTGAAATAAATATTATTATTTAAATATTTATTATTTTGAAATGTAAGTTATATTAATTGTTACATTGCAAGAAAATCACTGATTTGTGAGACACAAATTTGCACTAAATACGTCAAAATCCATTACAAATATTGCTTTTGCAGCAATTTTGCAACAGACTCAAGTTCACTGGTGTAATGCCCAAGTCAAGAATAACTGTAATTGGTTCCTAAACATCAAGAAATGTAAATAAGCATATTAGACCCCGACTTGGGTGGAAGTAAAGGTAGGAACACCTAGAAGAACTTATTTGGTATTTTGAACCTAACGAGGGGCCAGAGCATAGTGCCAACAGAACCCAAGGAAGTTTCTAGACATAGACTATGCTCGAGCACAGCAAGCCACATTAGAGCATGCTGCCAACAAAGTCAAGGAAGCTTCTGGGCCTCAGTTGTGCTTGAGCCCAGCAAGTCATGCTCGAGCACAATGAGGAGGTGGAATAAAAAAATAAAAAGGGGTGAAGCCCCCCAAAAAGAGAGATCACTCACTTGCTCACTCTCTCTTCTCTAGAAGCACTCATATATGGTATTTTTATCGTCTTCTACTCCCGTTTAACCCTACCCACTCCTTATTAATTATATTCCTAGCCTTTTTACTGATTATTTTTCCTTTGTAAGCAAGTGAGGAGAAGCTTTGGAGGTCCTGGGAGAAGACTCCAACTCCCCACCTTGTTCCTTTCTGATCCTTGACACCCCAAGTAGCCTTTAAGCTTATGGTTTCTCCTATATTAGGATTTAAGTAACTTTTTCCTACAAAATTTATTCGTGAGCTAGGTTTTGGAATTCTAGAATTGTGAATTTGGGTTTTTGAGGGATATAAGGGCAATTCATGTTGATCTTTTGTTACTATGGCTAATATATGGCTCTGTTGTTATATTTAGGGTGTTAGATCCGTTCGAGAAGCAGCCTGTTGATTTTGTGGCTCCCTAGAAGAACTCTTACTTTGTGGTTACGTACTATGATAGATAATTTATTTATGGTAAATTTTTTATCATCTATATGCACATGTATTTATGTTTAGCTAAGCATATTTTTATGACTTTATATATTTAATTAAATATTTTTCCCAACAACATGCAACAAAAGAAGATTAGCATAAACTTATGATTTGAAAAGTGCATGGGACTTAGACTTGTTTTCTAAATATGTTATGGAAAAAAAAAGATTTGTGGGGTGAGCCCTTCGTAGAATCGTAGCTAACGGCGGTAGACATTAGATTTGGTGCACATTATATGAACCCCAGCTAGTAGAGGAGGTGCTAGTCCAGTGTGTTAGGCCGACACGGTTGGATTATGGTTTCACTGAGGGTTGGCTATTGATGCCCTCAGGATAGTACAATATGAATTCTATAGTTTCAGCCTCCCACTAGATATAAGTGCATATTTTAACTTCAAGTTTTCATCAATACTCAACAAAACCCGATATTCACCGGCACTCAACAAAATCTGGTTTTCACCGATACTTAACAAAGTCTGGTATTCACTAGAACTCACAAAACTCAATTTTTACTGGTACTCAACAAAACCTAGTTTTCACTAGTACTCAGTAAAGCTCAATATTCACCGGTACTCAACAAAACTTGATTTTTGTCAGTACCTAATAAAGCCCGACATTCACTAACACCATACAAAACTTGCTATTCACCGGCATTATTCAAAATCCGGTCTTCACTGGTATCTAACGTGCTTAATTTGAGCAACACCTTAACATTTGTTCATATTTTACAAACATTATAATTACATTAAGTCATCAACTGTCCTTACTCGGTTACTCGGTTCCTCAGTTCCTCGATGACCAATAACTCGTTCGCTTTATTGACCTACTAAGGCATCAAGGACTGACCTACATGCATCATTGATATTTCATCAAGTTTTCAAAGACTAAGCTACAAACATTCAATTCGAACAACATTTATAGTCTTATGCTCAGTACTCTTACCCAATATTGCTAAAATAGTATTTGTAAATTGAAAGGTAGGTAGAAGATTTACTATTAAATATTCAATACACTTGAAAAATTAAAACACTAAGGCATTTCCAACTTACAAATTCATGTAAAGTAAATATCTTAAATACAATATAAGCCTGGGGCATTCCCTGACCTTTGTGGTGCCTTATTCAGAACATTTACCCCATCAATAGCCTCATCACCTCCAGCATTTTCATCTTCATCGTCTGAGGGTGGCAATAGAATTCCATTTTCCTATTTATGCCAGGCAGCAAATGTTGTAGTCTGCTCCAAATTATAATTTTAAAACTTAATTACACTACTTGTAGGATAGTGCAACTAAGGTCGTCTTTGACAATGATGTTGATAACTATTTGATTAGCAACAAAGGGGGTTTTGTTTGCATGTAAGAAAACTAATTAAGAAAGGAAACAGACAGCTAAAATGGACATTAGCTCAAGGATTTCCTAAGACCAAAGACATATATATTACAAACACGCATATGATCAAGCACATGGAGTGTGACTAATTTCAATTATTAGTATGACCGCTACTAGCAACTCCATAATTCACTTAACGACCGTCAAGCATTCGATTAACAAATAATTAGTAGATGATTAAGATCTCAACCTTTAATTAACTCATCATCACCTTTAGCCCTAATTACATTAGCCTGAGTCTCAATCAAGACCTAATTCTCAATTCTTTAGTTAATTAAATATACATCAATCAATCAATCAATATACATCTAATTAACATCTTAGTCATGCATCCTCATTTCAATACCATTCAGTAAGGACAGATAATCAAGATTGTCCCAATCATAAACCCTAATCTCAACGCCATTCAATCAAGTTTCATAATTAGGAACCTGTTAACTAGTCAAGTTCATATTAATCAATTAATTAATAATCACCAACTAATTATCCAATTATATACTTATACATCAATACCATTCAATGCAAGCATATAAAGGAGTAAGAAGCAAAGAATTGAGAAAATACATCATATATTGAAATTAAAGAGTAAGGTTTCAAAATACAACCCTTGAAGCCCTTTGGAGAATGCCTAAGCTACCCTTCAACTCTATTCCTCCATGGAAATTTACAATAAAAACAGAAAATAAAGAGTGGTAGTGGAAAGATGAGAGGGTAAAAAGAAGAGAGGAGAAGAGGAGAAGAGAAAACTAACTTACTCTGACCTAAAAAGAAAAGCTAAAATCCAAAAAATGAGGCTTGTTTTTTAATTAGGTAATGTCTTCATTATTAATACATGAATTCTTGTGCTTTAGCTTTCCAAAAGTGGGCCCAAGCGACCCAAAACTCGAGATTGCACCGGTGCTGTTGTTCTGCACTTTTCTAGTTGTGCTATAGTGCAACATGCTGTGCTATAGCACAATAATCAATCAATTCAAGTGATGTCTTAGCTGCAAGTTGTGCTATAGCATAAGCTACTTATAGCAATTATGTAGAATTTGATATTCTGGTCACTTCCGAGCCCTGTTTAAGCCCCAAAACTTCTGAATTAGCTCTTGGTGTCTCATGAAAGTTGTAGATCTTTTTCTTGGATTCAAAATGGACACTTCACTTACTTTATTTGGATTTGGGATGAGAGAGTTATGGCTCGATCTTTGCAGCATATTCAAACTAAAATTTCAGCAACAGTAAATTTTAGTTTCCAATCACTTCTAAGCCTCAAATCCCTCAAGAAAGGTTCCCACAAGTCAAAAACAACATATATAAGGATTCAAAACTTTGGGAACTCATTAAAACACAAAATCAAGGAAAAAAAGTATATCTATTCAAGAATTGGCAAAAGAGGCAAATTGGCACCAAACTATGAAATTCATATAATTGAAAGGCAAACATACAACAAAGAGGACTAAAACACTAAATATGAAGGATAAAATAAGTATCTAAGTTCAACTCATTAAATTCCCTTGCACTTAGCTTTTGCATGTTCTCATGCAAAATCTTAAGAAACATAATCAAGGAACTCCACCAATAAGCTTAAGCTAAGACTATTTCTCATGACAGCTATCCCTTAAGTTGACACATACCTAAAACCAAAGGAAAACATGTAACACCCTACTAATTTAATGTTATGCTTAAGTCATAGCATAAAATTAAGTAGATTGTGTTATTGTGTTAATGCTATGCTATGCTAAAAAGTGAAACGAATTCAACTGAACATCGTAAAGATGAGAATAGTACAATAACATTACTGAATACGTGCTTATATATATATTTATGTATATATTTATGTACATACCAGAAGCCTCTGCCTTAGTTTATATACAATGTATCAAAATGAGGGAGTAGTGTACCAAAGACATAAGGCCTATGTAAGTCAACTTTGATCCTATATGGTCCTCCAAGGACATTTCAAAAAAAAAAAACCTACCACTAGGTCTATGACTCAGGTGCATCTTGCCAAAAGAGTTCATACTATACAATCGCCTCTGGTGATCTACTTTCGGTCAGTAGCCGTTGGTGCACAGCCCGTTTGGTGGAGTAGTCCATCTTGGGTCAGGAGGAGGAGGAGGATGATGGCGGTGGCCTCTAGCAGTCATTTCTGAGGTGAGTGGGATGTCGGGTACTACCTGCGGAGGTGAATTTGGCGAGATCGCGTGAGCTACAGGTACTACAAGTGCGAGGAGTCTTTGGCGGAGGGTGTGCCACATGTAGTGGAACCCATGCAAAGTAAGGGTGGCGGGATCAAAAGGCTGGATGGTGCAAAGGGGCTGACAAAGTTCTATCACTAAAAAGATAAAGCGGGCAGCGGCGAAGCCGGTATGCAATGTTCTATTCTTAGGGTCATGGTGAATCTACACCAAGTCGGGCACCTCAACGAAGAGTAGTCGCGTCCATCGTCCGCGTCTGAGAATGAGGCGGAAATGCAAAGCGAGGTGAGAATTTAAGAAAATTCTCGTAGGGGTTGTGCATGACGCGTTTAAGCGGCGTCGCGTTCATTCTCGGTTCTGGGTTTTATTTAATTATAAAATCATGAGATTAAACTTAACTATTCATAATTGATAAGGTTGTCCCGAGGAGTCGATTTTTGCTTTAAGCCAATAAAGAGCAGTTAAACTACTAACAATGATACGGTATAATTGGCGAGAATAAATGAACATATCTTTGTAAGTAAAACATGATAAGCTGTAAATAACATGTAATCATGTACTTAATGCAATCATGCAAAACTTGCTCTTGAACTTTCCTTTACTCGTATACTTTCTTCATTACTCATAAACTTTTCCATTACTTTCATCATTTTCCATCACTTGGTCCCTGGAGTTCTTGTCCATTTAGACTCACAGGTAATAGTCACTTATCGAGGATCATTCGTTCCTATCTGAGGGGATAATGGAGTTTACTTTCACGTCGTCTATTCCTTAAAGCAACTTTTTATCGGGGGCCCTAAGTATCATGGAGAACTTTCATCATAACATATTCTTTGGGTTTCTCATAACATAACTTTCATGGCTTGCTTGAAAATGTACATGCATCTATATATATATATATATATATATATATATATATATATATATATATATATATATATATATATATATCATAACTTATTCATATACTCTACCGCAATTTTGGCGGCATAGCGAACGATGTCCGCTTCCCATGAATAGTCTTGCCAGTAAGCTTAATAGTTACACAATTTGCAATTTCAATATAGAGCAGCAATTATGCATCGTTCATAAATTCATTCATAGCTTCAACAAGCTTCAATAGAACTTTTAACTGATTTTGCCTATTTCTGCCCGATTATGGTATAGCCCACCTTTATTTCAATGTAACTCCTTTAAACCTGATTTTCGGATATGTTGTAGCCTTATATGTCTAGTTTCTAACCTTTTTGGTTCCATCTAATTTTGATATCTATAGCTCAGGTTATTCAGGTTTTATCCCAGCCTGCCCAGTAGCTAGCCAGAATTGTCCACTCAAAATTAAAAATCTACTAAAAATCGAAAACTAGCTCAAATGATATGAAATCAGTCTCATATTAAAGCTGATAGAACCATATTTCATTTGCAAAAAGTCCCATTCCATTTGACTTAGTAGGGCTCGAGTTATAAGCCCTGAAACTTAACCTTCCTGAACTGCTCTATTTTGGCTCAGTTTGGACATAGGTTAACTTCTTCAAATCACTGGGAACAAATAGGATAGTAACAAACTCGGAATTTCTAGGTAGGATGTTCTCCTATATGTAAGCTTTCCAACAAAATTAGTTTCACTCAATTTGGAGTTGTATAGGGTGAGTTACACCCTTTTCAACCCATACTGCCCGGGTGGATGTCCTGATGCCTAGGTCAGACTTCAAAAATTCATATCTCTCTCAATATTGCTCCAATGGTCTTATATGATATATGTGTAGAAAGCTCTAGATGTCTAGTTTTACATAAAAATGGTTTCATTGAGTTTGAACGGCGGGAGGTGGAGCCGTACACTCCGCCGTACGGACTGTCGAGGGTTTTTGAGTTTTCCAGCCTCTCAACTTCCTCATATCATCATTCTCTCTTATTTCCAACTCAATTTTAATCTCTCAAACAGCCAATAGATCAGCAACAATTCATCATGATCACTCAGTCAATATATCGAGTTGAAGAATTAAACTACCAATAATCATTCAAAATTAGAAAAACCAAGACAAGAATTATATACCTCTACCTCTTGCTTTGAGTTTGAATATTAGAGCTGAAAATTTGAACTTAAAAAATTTGGATAGAGTGGGAGAGTTGAGAAGAGGAAAGAGAGGCGAGGTGATGAAGAGAAGCAATGTAGAAAAATGAGGTGAAGAGCGGGGAGGAGGACACATATATATAGACAAAGCTTGAGTGGCGAGTTAGAATGAGTGGCTTTGATTGGATGAAATTTTGTGGGCTAGGTTCAACCATGTCTCTCTCTTTTGTGTTAAAATTGCTCTCCACGTCGCGGAGAAAGTGAAACTTCGCTTGAGCGATGTCGAACTTGACATCGGAATTCGTGCATGGTCAAGTCGGAACTCGGAATAATCATCTTGTTTTATTCAAAATTGGAGAGTAAAGTCGGAACTCGGAATTCGTAAGGTACAATCACCTTTAAATTGAAGGTCAGGGGCCAGAATGTGAAACTAAAACACTTGAACCCGGAAGTCAGAAATCATAGGATCTCGGCATTCTAACTTGATATCGGAACTCGGGAAATTGAGAAATGAAAAGCTTCTAGTAATAAGCTTGATATCGGAACTCGTGAAAATTCTTGGTTGAACTCGGAATCCAATTCAGATAAACTCGGAAGTCGTATTAATCATCTTGAATCAACTAAGGTCGGAACTCGGATATCATGTTCGTCCCTACTCGAGCATAAAGTCGGAAAACGGAAAATACAGTCAGTCCTTTTTTCTTAAGCCTTGGAAACGAAATCGGAAATCAAAACTAATACTAATGTCGGAAGTCGGAATTTATCTGAAAGTTAAACACAAACTCGGAATTCGGAAATTTCAATATTAAACGAGATCGGAAGTTGGAATTTATAAGACAAACTCGGAAATCGGAATTTTCAACATTAAATGGGATCGGAAGTCGGAAATCGGATGTTACAAAACACAATTTCCAAAGGATTTTCAAAAGATGCAAGCCAATAGACAAAGAGTATGCAAGAGCATCAAAACCGCAACAAGCAAGACACAAATACACAAAAAAGGCAAGCAAGTTAGAATTCACTTCAAAGAGCATGGACCAAACATGGAAGACCTGATAAGGCAAGTGTTTAACACTCAAGTCTCTCAAAGTGTTTAGGCTTAGGATTTGATACTCAAATCACCTCAAATGGAAGTGTACTACCATAGGCTTTGTAGTCATCTAGTCCTCCGCTAGTCAAACACATGCACACATAAATCAAGAGGGCTCATTCAAAGTTGTAGTAGAACATGGGTAAGGGGTAAGGGACTCACAAGGATATGCAAAGTTGAAACCTAAGGCCTAAGAGAGCATAGGCACATGCACATGACCATATATGCAAGAAATGCATTCTAATACAAACCATACTTACAAAAAGCCTTAATCTCTTAAATTCAACCATAAAACCCCAAAACTTCTTTATTTATGAACATTTTTTTTATGTGCAGATTTTTTCTTCTCTTTCTTTTCTTTTTTTTTTAACATGTAATGTTTTTATATGCAGTTTTTTTTTCTAACTCCAACTTTGCTACCCCTCCATACTTAGACCATTACATGGCCTCATGCAACACCCCTACACTTATGCTCAAGTACAAACACAAACCAATGCTCTCATAAGCCCTTAAGGTTAGGCAAAATCATTGTTTTCTACTTAGGCTTGAAATGTGCTAAAACAAAAAGAGGTCATATAGGCTCAAAGTGGCTCATCAAAGGGTAAAATGCAAGGTTGGCCATTTAGTTAAGAAGCTTAAAACAAGGAAAATGCCTCTATCATGCTTATGTACGCATTATGATGACAAAGCTTCAAACAAGAATTAAGCAAGTTCTAGAGCATATAGCCAAAGAAGGAAAGCGCACAAGAAGGACAAGGATAGAATGCAATGCATTTATTCAATAAAAAAGCCCAAAAGCTCATAAGGGAAAATGTCCGCACACTCAATCGAAGCAAATGAAAGTGAAGCTACCAAGCACGAAAATATGTGAAATATGGTGCACAGTCAAGTGTATTGGAAATATATAAAAAAAGCTCAATGCCAAAGCAAGCAACCTCAAGATGCAACAATGTAAATAGATATATAAGATATATAAGACAAAGACCAAATAACAACTAATAACCTAGACACAACTAGCATATGAAAATTAAGCTAAGACATGCTTTATTAAAAATATAAAAGTGCAAAGACAAAAACTAAAAAAAAAAGGTAAGGAGAACTCCCTCAAGGTGGCTTATGCTTGAATTGGTCCAGGAATTCCCACCAAGGCTTGTATCTATGGCTTCCTCCAAGATCCCATAAGATAATTTTGTATTCATTGTTGTCCTTGCTATTGGTGTCTTGATAGGTAAGTGTTGATGGTCTCAGCATCCTCCTAGGAAGCACATCTACAATGATGAAGCAAGCGGCTTGGGGGCAAGATTTGTTTTTCACATAGGTGTAATACAAGAACCTTCATGCACCCAAATGAAGTAAGCCAATTGTCATGTCACAACTAGTTCAAAGGTGTTTATCATTCTCCAAGTGACTATATTCAAACTGCCCAAAGAAAAGTGTAGGTGCATACTTTAAACCACTAGAGTATGTCTCAGCTGTAGGCAGAAAGAAAATGGAAGGGAAGGGTTGGGTAGTTTCTTTAACTTGTTCTTCCTACAACTCAGCTATTTGAATATCAAATACAATCTCACCATCTTCTGGCATTGGAAGATCTCCTCAAAGGCATGCCTCAATCCTATTCACACGGGGCGAATATAATCACCCTCACAGTCAGCACATGTGAATCCAATAGAAGTGTCAACAGTAGCTAGCTCAGGGAATTCTACCTGGAGGTTACTCAAGGGGTCCTCTAAAGAAGCAAAAATCTCCATATATATGGACTTGATCAAATTCCCAATACAAATAAGATCACAAGATAGTTGATGGATTGAAGTCTCTGGTAATGTCTTGGAAGGGTTCTAATAATCTATACAAGGTGTGGGGTTGTGAACTACTTCCCTAACTAAAGGCTCTAATGGCTCTAAATTTGTGGTCTAGTTAATTACAAAATTAGTAGCAACACTGTCTATATCCAAAGTGCCTGAAACATAAGTGTTTCCTTAGCCAAAGTCGGTTATGGCGTCTCATCGAGTAGTTCCAAGACAAATTAGCTCTCATCAAGTGTTGACTCAATTAGCTTCTTAACTATATTAGAGCTACCATCATCTATCTTCTTAAACTTTTCTGTTTGAGGTGCTCTCTATGGGAATGGGAGAGGTATGGGTCTCTACTCAGGATCATTCTGCCTTTTCTCTTGCACCAAAGAATTTTGTTGGGAGGACCTACGCTTAGAATACTGCTCAACTGCGGCAGGGATCTTCTATTTCTCAACATTGCTCTTATCAAGCACCTCTACTACATCTGGAAGACTCTTCCCGAATCTCGGCATAATGGCATTAACATCCCCCTTTGGGTCAAGAATAGTTTGAGAGGGAATCTGGCCGGGACCTCGAGGATAGCTGGGTGAAGATGTAATATGTTCTAAGTGGGTGTGGATATCATAAAAAACAGTCTTAGTCCTCTATTGGTTCTCCAATAGTAGTCTTATGATATCCTTTAGGCACAACTCAGTGGAAGGAGTAGGGGCTGGTGCAGCAGGTGTGAATGGGCTAGCCTGATGTTGATATACAGGCGATGACTTAAACAGTGGCAGTTGATACAAGTGGTTATGGGTGTCCAGCTACAGGAATAGTTGCAGCTGCTGCTGAAAGAAGGGTGGTGGTGGTTGGAACTGCTATTGGAAATATGGAGGTAGTTGTGGTGCAACACCCTCATATCTCTAGTCAATACTGTCATACCAATCAGACCGGTACATGTAAGAGTAGGGAACAAATCCCTATTGTGACTGTTGGATGTGCCTTCTCACGACATATTGTTCTAATGAATATTTCATTTCATCCAGCTGGTGATCCATTCTCCAATTAGTTTCATCATTGACAACTCCAGTTCCTGTAACATTCCAATAATTGTATATCTGGGAACTAAAAGGCGGGTTAGTGAACATGCTAGAAAAATGAAAATGAGTAAACTAAATGTAAGAAGAAACCAAAGACTACTCTAAAATGACTTAAAACAACTAAGAAAGTACTGCAAAAGATGTTTTACGATTATGTAAACAAGAAACAATAATGGAAGGCATAAAAGAAAATATTCAAAAATGCAAGAAAAATCAAAATAAATTGAAAAAAATGGTCAAAACGATGGGATTTGGGCAAAATAGGGTTGGCCTCACTATTGAATAGTGAGTCTTTCTCAAAATGCCAAAAAAACTTAAACTGGAAATTGTTAGATTAATCCATGACAGTCCAAAACAGGGCAGCAACTATTTATACACAAAAAACATTGAAAATGACCAAAACTATGAAAAACAAAGCAAATGAAGGTATGTACGAGTGATTGCAGGTATTTACATAGCACCAACATCCCTGACAATGGTGCCAAAATTTGGCAGCAAATGTTGGAGTCCGCTTCAAATTACACTACTTGTAGGATAGTATAACCAAGGTCATCTCTCACAAGGATGCTAATAACTATTTGATTAGCAACAAAGGGGGTATTGTTTACATATAAGAAAACTAATTACGAAAGAAAACTAACAGCTAAAACGGACACTAGCTCGAGGATTTCCTAAGGCTACAAGCATATCTATCACAAATGCACATATGATCAAGCACATAGAGTGTGGCTAATTTGAGTTGTTAGTATGATCGCTATAAGCAACTCCACAATTCACTTAAAGACCGTCAAGCATTCAATTAATAGACAATTAGTAAATGGTTGAGACCTCAACCTCTAATTAACTCATGATAACTTTTAGCCCCACTAACATTAGCCTAAGTCTCAATCAAGACCCAATTCTTAATTCTTTAGTTAATTAAACATACATCAATCAATCAATCAATCAACATACATTTAATTAACATGTTAGTTATGCATCCTCATATGAATACCATTCAATAAGAACATATAATCAAGATCGTCCTAATCATAAAGCCCCAATCTCAATATCATTCAATCAAGTTTCATAATTAAGAACCCCCTAACTAGCCAAGTTCATATCAATCAACCAATTAATAATCACCCAACTAATTATTCAATTACATACCCATACATCAATACCATTCAATGAAAGCATATAAAGGAGTAAGATGCAAAGAATTGAGCAAACACATTATATATTGAAATTAAATAGTAAGATTTCAAGATACAAATCTTGAAACCCTTTAGAGAATGCCTAAGCTAGCCTCCAACTCTATTCCTCCATAGGAATCTACAATTAGAACAGAAAATAAAGAGTAGTGGTGGAAAGATGAGAAGGTAAGAAAAAAAAATGAGAAGAGAAAACTAACTTACTCTAACCTAAAGAGAAAAGCTAAATTCCTAAAAATGAGGCTTGTTTTTTAATTAGGTAATGGCTTAGGTATTAATACATGAATTCCCGTGCATTGTCTTTCCAAAGGTGGGCCCAAGTGGCCCAAAACTTGTGATTGCGCCTATTCTGCTATTCTACACTTTTCTAGTTGCTCTATAGTGCAATAATTGATCAATTCAAGTGATGTCTCAACTGCAGGTCATGCTATAGCGCAGCCCTTACACTATAGCGCAAGCTCCTGATAGCAATTATGTAGAATTTGATATTCTAGTCACATCCGAGCCCTATTGAGCCCTAAAACTTCTGAATTAGCTCTAGGTATCTTCATGAAAGTTGTAGATCTTTTTGTTGGCTACAATATGGACACCTCATTTGCTTCATGTGGATTTGGGATAACAGAGTTATGAATCGATCTTTGTAGCATGTTCAAGGTGAAATTTCAGCAATAGTAAATTTGAGCTTCCAATCACTTCTAAACCTCAAATTCCTCCAAGAAAGGTTTCTACAAGTCAAAAACAAAATATATAGGGATTTAAAACTCTTGGAACTCATTAAAGCACAAAATCAAGAAAAAAGACATATTTATGGAATAATTAGCAAATGAGGCAAATTGGCACCAAACTATAAAATTTATGTAATTGGAAGGCAAATTGATATGGACCCACTTAACTCCACCACAAAAACTTGCTTAGAAGTAGAGGTTTGCAAACCCATATATATAACACTCAAGACCTCATTGCCTAACCAATGTAGGACTTGCATCATTCTCGACCCCTTTAGACTGTACGTCCACGTATAGAGAACCAGGACCCAGCATTGTTCCTAACCTCTTTAAACTGTATATATTGAACAAAGAACTGGGACCTAGCATTATTCCCAACCATTCTTAACCTTTTTCGACTGTATATATGGAACAAAGACCTGGGAGAATGGCCCATCGACTAGTGCAAAGGTAGGCTCTGATACCATATGATATGGATCCACCTAACTCCACTACAAAAACTAGCTCAGGAGTGGAGGTCTGCAAACCCATATATATAACCCCCAAGACCTCCTTGCCTAGCCAATGTGGGACTTGCATCACAAACATGCAACAAAAAAGACTAAAACACTAAATATGAAGGATGAAATTAGTATCTAAATTCAACTTATCAATGCCAAGGGCCTGCTTGATCAAATGTAATCCTGAGTTGGCGAATAGCTGGCGATAATGATCCTTAGCTTTTTCAAACCCTACTTTAAACTGCTTGGAGAGATCATCCTCAATGGCTCTTTTACCTTTAACCAATTTCTCCTCATTCTATTTCACCTGATCCTCGGCCTCCTGCTTGGCATTCTTGATTTTTTGCTCGGTTTCAACAACTTTCTGTTAGGATAATCGTAAGTTGGTCATTAGCTTAGTGACCTCTTCCTCCAGAATCTTAGCTCGGGACTCTAGTGGCTCTAGCATTTTGATCTCTTCTCTTAACCTAGCTATTTCTATCGAATGCTCATCTTTTAGTTTATTCAAACCCTCCTGATGGCGTGCCTCGAAAATGGCAAGTCGATTAGCTGTGGTCCGTGCTTCTTTCTATACGTGATGAGAAATAGAAGTACTCCTCAGTGCAAGAGCTTGCTAGACGCATTGCAACTCGAACAACTCAATCTTATTGCCCTTTCTTTATCAGTGGGCAAACTGAGATTCTGGTAAAAAAACATCATTTAGGAAGCGCTGGTCATATACAGAAATGATGGGCGTTCCTACATTGCAATCAAATTCTGTTCTAAATCAGCTGGCACCCTTTAATAGTGGATCAGGGATGTCAGAAGATATTAGACTTGGAGAAGGAAAAGGGCGAGCAGAGCTCCCAATCAATGGGAGAGCAGGATTGGGGATGCTGAAGGTATTGGGCATCAAGACCGTAGAGCTCCCAACCTCACCCATCATCGTATCACCCTCAGTGCTTAGTTGTTTAGGCAAATTTGAGGGGGTAGGGGCTTCGTGTACAACGCCTTCTGGGCCCCTGAGTTGGTAGCCGTGTCCTTACCCATTATCTTTATGCCTTTTACCTTCTTTTGCTTAGCATAGATGGCAGTGGCATTGAAACAGGGGGCATTTTGTTTGTCGGCCATTTCGTCTTCCATTTTCTATAAATAAGTATCTACAAAGAAAAATAAATCAAGTTACCACATTAGCAGGATAAGGGAATAGAAAGAAAAACAATAGATAAGTAACTCACAAAAGCACTTTTGCAAAATGGCCGGATCCTCAAAGTAACAGATAAGATTGGTACACCCAATGCCTTCCCACTTTAAAGATATGATATTCGAGAAAAGCTTCTTAAGATTCTCTATATTGTATTTGTCTTCGACAGAGAAATTGTTAATTACTACTCAGGGGACAGGGCAACAATGGACAACCATTTAAAAGGAAACCGAACCACACCTGGGGAATGGTAGAAATGTGGAATCATTGGGGCCCTGGGTTTGAATTTGAAAAAACCAATCTTGATAGATCTTCCTTTTGTACGATGATTCAAAAGCTTCTAAAAGCCTCTTGCCTCAGACTCCAACAAAAGAAATAAAGTTATCCCCTAACACCCTATTATTAGATATACAATAGAAACAGAAGAACATTTGAGACGTAGCTTCGAGACATAATAGCTGACATAGGACGTAGAAATATTGAATGAACACCCAGCCACTAGGATGAATCTGAATGGGCACCACCTGATGAATGAATAATACTTCACAATAAAAACGTGGAAAAGGTCTCGAACATGTAAAAACACCCTTCCCTGGATCCTTGATCACCCAATCACTTAGTCCACATGGAAGAAGTTCATAATCCTCTTGGGGGTCAGGAAGTTGCAATGTAGGTCAGATGTGAGCTAAGTCTTTTGCAGATCTAAAGACTGAAGCTACATGGGCAAAGTTTTTGGTCACGTTAGAAGATTGAGAAATGGCTTATTCGAAAGGCCAGTTTGTCATGTTTCCCAAATATTTGGGCTATCTACATTGTCTCACCCATCAGAAGAAATGGGGGATAAAGGCCCATACAATTGTAACCAAGTATTTTTTACATTTACTTCTTTCATTATCAATTAAAATTGAAGTTGATCTTCCATCCAATCCAGCCTTGGTAATGTCGAGCCATAATGGATTTTTCCCCCAATAACCTTACATTAGTAATCTTAAGGGGTCGACGACTATTAGACCTGAACTAGGCCTGGGAACTCAAGACATCAAATTGTCTAGAGTCATAACCCTTAGCATTGTTTTCCCTGCTACCATCATCTTCCCCACTTATTTATTATTTTTTATGATCAACAGTCTGAATTCCACAATAGGTCTCTTCTAAACAAAAATAATATCATGCAAACTACCAATATTCGGAAATAACTTTTGCCACTTAGAAAATACAATTAACCATAAAATAAAACAAGACTAGCCATTAAAAATAAGCTTCAGAATTTGAATATGGAAATGAAAAGCATAAATAGTCAAGGAAAATCACACAAAAAGATAAGTAACACATTAAACCCACATGCATGCAACACATAAACACCAAAAAACAAAAAACATGCTCAAGAAGACTAACCAAAAAATATGAACCCAAATCACCATCGTCTTTGCAATACCACGACTATGGCGTTTATTGCATTGCAATACATTTCCTCAAACTATGAAGCACAAATACAAGTGCTACAAGCATAGAGTTTAGGGGGAAATGGGGGGAGTTATTAATGAGATCAGAGATGGAGAGTGTATGGAAGAAAATGAAAAGGGAGAAGGTGAACAAGAGGAAATACAAAAGGGGGAAATGGAGAGAACAAATAAACCCCCAAAGAAACTACTGACTAGATCTAATAGTGAAGAATGCGAGATTGTTCGAAATCAAAGGCTATGATTATATCATCTGCACGATGTGACTTGATGGGATAGGAAAAAATAAGAAGTTGACGCATGGCACATGTCACAATGCATTGAAAATCGCAAATAAGAAATAGGGAACCACCTTAGCTATAAGTAAACTACGTCAAAGCCAATTGACAAATGATAATAGCCCAGTTGTTATAACCCGATGTAACGTCCGATTTCTGACTTCCGATCTCATTTAATGTTGAAATTTCCTATTTCCGAGTTTGTCTTATAAATTCCGACTTCTGACCTTAGTCATAGCTTCAAATTCCAACTGGCTTCAAGGCTTTAAGGGCTACATGCATTTTTCGATTTCCGACCTTGTGTAAGCTTGTAAGAATTTCGACCTCATCAGTATGAATTCCGATTTCCGATTTAATTTCAAGTGGCTGATGTTTCCAATTTCCGATCTTAAGATTTCCGACTTAACACTAAGTACGACGTCCGATTTTATCTCGACCAGAAATGGACACGAGATTAGATTTTTGAACTTGTCTCCCGGTCCGAGTCAAATTTTCACGAGTTCCGATCTCGAGTTTAATACCAAGAGCTCTCATTTCTCTATCCTCCCGAGTTCAGATCGAGGTCCTACACTTCACGACTTCCGCTTTTAAGTGTTTGGCTTCACATCGTTTGCTTTCAAGTTTCAAATGAACTGATACATTTCCCCGTTCGACTTCATATGCAGTGATGTTCACTAGTTCACTTTAGAGAGAGTACGAAGTTCCGATTTTATTTTCGTAATATACCTAAACTAGTCCCACTTTTAAAGTATACTGAGAGCAATTCTACCACACAAATAAGACGACGTGGAAAAGAAGGCTTACTTAAACTCAAATTTATGTTTTGAGGCCAATCAAAACTTTCCAAGCTTAACTACTACTCATACTTATATAACACCTCTCCTCCTCTTCTTCTGACTCTTCTCTCACGTTGCATACTTCACTCCAGCTCTCTCTTTTCTTTTCATCACTCACCCAACTCTATCACACTTTGAAATTCTACCAAGTTGCAGCTACAAACTTAAACCAAAATCATTCATAGTAAGAGGTAGAGGTTCTAAATTCTTACTTGACTTTTTGATTCTTGAAGGATTGATGGTGGTCTAATTTCTTAATTTTGATATGTTGATTGAATAATTATGATGAATTATAGCTGAGTTATGGGTTGTTTATAAGGTTAAAACCTGAATTGAAAGTGAGAAAGGATAAAGATATGAAAAAGTTGAGAGGCTGGAAAACTCAAAACCCTCGGCAGTCCGTACGGCGGAGCGTACGGCTTCGCCTTCCGCTATTAAAAATTAACGAGACTATTTTTAGGTGAAACTAGACATTCAGGGCTTTCCACACATATATCATAATAGGTCATTGGATTAGTATAGAATTAGTTATGAATTTTTGAAGTTAGACCTAGAAATCTGGGTTCTCAGAAGGGTGTATCTCACCCTATACAACCTCAAATTGAGTGCAACTAAAGATGTTTGAAAGCTAACACATGAGAGAACATCTCATAAAAATTTCAGAATTTAATTCGTTGTCATTTGTTCCCAGCACATCAATGAAGTTGGTTTAGGTTAAAACTGGCCTAGAATAGGACAGCTCCATAGGGTAATGTTTCGAGACTCATAACTCAAAATCCACTTAGGAAAATGACATGAAACTTAATTCATTTTAAAGCTTGTTGTGTGAGCTTTATTTTGATATAAAATTCGCATGATTTCATCTAGTTTTCGAATTTTAGTGAATTTTCTCCTATAGGAACCCAATTCTGGCTAGGAACAGGATAGGCTGAGATAAAATGTTTATATCTAGAGTTATATAGTTCAAAACGAGATGGGACTAAAGAGAGTAGAAAGTAGACATATAAGGCTATAACATATCCAAAAATGAGAATTTAATGAGTTGGATTGAATAAAAATTGGAGCATGCCAAACTTGGGCAGAACAGGGAAGGACAAGTTGGAACCTTCTTAATGCTGGATTTGCAATTGTTGAATGATGTTATATGTGTTTATACATGTATTTTGGTTTATACTGAAATTATTAGTTGTGCAATTGTACTAATTTGTTTGGCACTATTCACGGGGAAGCGGACTCGATCCATTATGCCGCCAAAATTTCGGTAAGAAATCCATAAGTTATGAAATTTATGATAACTTGAGTACATCATATGAAAAGAGACAAGTTAGATGTGCATTCATTTCAAGACATTATAAAGAATTCCACATCACTTGGGCTAAATTTCCTAATAAATTAAGTGGAATAGATCATGAAGGCTCGTGAAAGAAACCCTGTCATCCCAGATAGAATCCAGCCTCATTGGCCTCAAAAGTTTGACTATTAATGAGAGTATATGGCCAATGACTCCCAGGGGACCAAGGATGGAAATAAGTTATAAAAGGCAAAAGCCTCCAAGAATAAGATGCATCTTCTCATTCCACATGCATATGTATAGTGTAAATACTTTTCTATTGATTGTTCTAGATCTCTGCATATTACTCATAACATGCTATTGTTCCACTGTGATTACTATTTGAGTATATTAGATATCTCGTTAATTAAAATTAGACTTGTTTCTTGCATACTTTACAAATGAGTATTTAGATTAAATATTATCATTTTTCCGCAGACTATCTAAAAATCTTGCATGACCTAAACAACCTAACGACAAATACACGATGTATAGGAGTTAGATTTTTCACTGAGAAATATTCATTTCTCATCGTGTTATATATTCCGCACATTCTCGTATCTATGGAGCACGCAAATGACTGGGTTCTATTCATTGAGTTTCCTGAGCTTCACATCCACATCGATCCTTTCCTAGATTCCTGTATATATCTAGATGTCGCCATGATATTTCTTCTTCCGCAGGGACTTTGCTGTACTCACTTATGTATCCCCTCTTGATCCTCTGCCCCTACATAGCCATACCTTTCACATGGCCCATCTATTTCCACCACCACCAAAGAGGCAAAGACCAGCCTGCACCAAAGAGTCTCCAGCTCCCATGGCCCCTCCCCGCTTCATCGCCACAAAATGTCGCTTGGCCACCTCAGAGGAGGATCCGTCCGAGCGCTAGTTCTTCGTCATCTGGCCTCATGCTTCGCACTCCTCCACCGACGCCGCCATGGCGACCCGCTTCCTTTCGCGACTGCTTAGATAGCGCAGAAAGTGTGAAGGGTTAGATGGCGTAATGACCCCTCTTTGACAAATAATGGGTCATGGTTGATGGGCAGATATTAGAATATACATGAAATGTCCCATGGGGACCATAGTGGTGTCAAGCTCATAGGTACTAGCCGTTTATTTTATATTAGCGCCATTTTGACACCTTGTACTTTTTAACAAACCTTGAAATCAGATATCTCAGATACATATCTATGACTGCTGCTATGCTATTCTGTTCTTATTGTATTTTTATTTATGTTAAGTTACTTATATTTTACAATTGATTTGTATTTATTTCGTCATCCCGCAGAAAAATTTTGTTATGAGATCAGGTAGTCTTATTTGAGAAATTAATACTAATACTGAGAGAGAGAGATTTATTCAGTATTACACGTAATCTCTTATCAGATATATGATTATGACTTAAGCATAGTACTTTATCTGGTAAGGTGTTACACCCGACCTTCATGCTCTGATTAACCCACTCAATCCTATTCTACAAGCCTCATCGCTTTACTATGCTCGAGGCTAGGGGCTTGTGGCCCGGTGGTATAAACTGACCTTCATGCTCCAACTGACCCACTCAATCCTATTCTCCAAGCCTCATCCCTCTACTAAGCTTGAGGTTGGGGGCTTGTGGCATGGTCGGTATAATCCGACCTTCATGGTTTGTCCAACCTACCCAATCCTGTTCTCCAATCCTTATTACTCTATTGAGGTTGAGACTGGTGGGTCTGTAGCCCGATCAGTATAACTCGACCTTCATGGTCTAGCCGACCTTCGCAGTCTTCAGAGTTCAGCCGACTTAAAAGTTTATTCTTTAGACCGACCTTCTGGGGGTTGACTATCGACCCTCATGAACTTGGTTTAAGAACATACGTTAACTTATTAACTACCATGTACATTACAACATTTATTTTGATTCATGAGGTTTTCCTTTCTTTAACGGACACCCCAATGGGCCCCTCCATAACCATAACGGTACCGACCTTACATATACCCCTCCCTTAGCTACAGGGGATGTAGGACATTCCTAGCCTAGACACCCAACTACCCTACCTTAGAGTACAAGATAGGAACAATTTCCATCTTCATATTTTGTTAAAGTTTGTTTTCCTCCTTCTACTCAAGGGATTCCCCACTGGAATTACCTTGAGAGTACTAATCAGTTGTTTCTTCTTCATCTTTGGTTTTCTACTCTTGTGCTTATCAGCTACCAAACCAATGGCTACCACATCTAAACCCACTTTGGGTGGAGGTATTTCTTGCACTGTTCCTAATAATCCATTACATTCTTTTCCCACATCCTTTTAGATTGTTGATTTAGGTGCCACTAAGCACATATGCACTTCTTTTGATAAATTCTTTAGCTACACTTCTATCACCAATACCTTTGTCACTTTTCCTGATAAATCTAGGATTCTTGTGCATGATGTCAGATCTGTTGCTTTATTTCCTAATATTATGATGCATCATGTCTTTCGTATGCCATCTTTTATGAATTTCTTATTTGTCAGTGCCTTGTTAGCTTATTTTATTTTATCGATTAAATTTCTTTCTAATTACTTTGTGATTTAGGACAACAGCTCCATTCAAATGATTGGGAAGCGTAAGTGCTATGATGGACTTTATGTCTTCAAAGCTCCTTCACCATCAAACTAGGTTGTTGTTAACCCTGATTGATTTAGTTCCATTTTCATGTAATAATGTTTCTTCTTTTCATGGCACTAGTTCATAGAATCATTCTTCTGAGGTATCTGTTATCATTCTTTGTATCTTGCCTACATATACTCTTTGTTATGTTGATGGAAATTTTAGTTCCAGGACCCTGTTCCTAATTATGGGTAAGTAAAAAGGAAGAATACATTATTTATTTTATGTGGTAAAAATAAATTTATTTATTTTAATTATAAATATTTATTAACTCATAATCAAAATTTTATTTTTAATAATTTTATATTAGATAACATATATATTAAAATTAACTTTTAAGTTTGTTTGGAACCAAACACCATATAATAAAAAATATATTCATTTTTAAACAAGTTAATATAACTGGTTCTATGTTGTACCATGTTAACTTGATTTTTTAAGTTGCCAAATACTCCCTAAAACTTTTGGGTGAAACAGTTTACCTTAAACATGAAATTAACTTTTGACACCAAAGGGTGATGATTTACAGATATGAGATAAAAAATTTTCACTTAAAAATTTCTCTACGTAGGGTATGTTTGGTATGGGATAAAAATTCATCCATGAAATTTTATCCCCCATATCAAATACATCTTAGAGAATAAAACTTTCTAAATATGGAACCTGCCACTTAATGCATGTTTTAAATTGATGTGAATGCTCCCATTAGGTGGCAACGTAGGCAAGACTAACACTAGCATCTATATCATATTTTCTGAAGGTTAGCTTTGGCACCTTTTAAAATCCGGTAGAAATTAACAACAAAGGCCTTGGACAAGCATTTGTAGCAACAATAAAACTTGTGTGGTAAAAAACCTATTAATAGATAAGAATATATTTCAAACAATTCTTAAAAAAATAAATTTATTTTAAATTAGAATCAATAACTAACCCTAACATTGAAGTATTCGGAAAAAAAAAAAAAACTCATACAAGCGAATAATCTATAATATCCTTAAACATTGGACATATAATTATCACTATAAACTTAATTCACATGCATTGCATGGGTTTATTAATATATTTTAAAGTTTTTTTAATAAGAATACCTTTTCCAAAAAAGGTAACAGTAGCGATTGAAAGCTAAACATGGTAAGAAAATATAAATGTTTTTAATTATCCTAAGCAATAAAATAGATCAAAAGTAATTACATTGCATCAGTTTATATTAAATAATTTATTATAGACAACATTTTGCGTAACTAGTGTGTTTTCCATCTTTTTCAACTATAAGAACTCTCAAATCTTTTGTTGGGGTCACTCTTGTCGATGCAAAATATAATTGTTTATGTTAAAATATTCATTTTAGCAAATGTAATGTCGTATAGTTCAATAATTAACCTTGATATTTCTTCTATTGTCATTACATATCACACGTTTATTGGAAATTATTTTTTTCTTAATACAAAATGTCAGTTTAAGTCCCTTATTAGCAAAACTATTTGTGGGTAAGAACTTTTGCACTAACATTGCTTCATATAATTATTTTTTATTCTATTATTTACTCTCCTATGTACATAAATTCCTAAGGCCAAATTTAGTTCCTAATTAAGGAGCATAATTGACGTTTCGTTTTTCTTCTTGCAAGCAATGATTTGGGAATTCAGCCTAAAGTATTATAAATTCTACTTAATATATACGCTCTTATTAAACGATGTTATTAGTTGCTTTATTAATCTCATATGAGTTTATGTACTATTTTGTTGAATCTCCAATCATGTAAAATATGTAATAATTGACTTCATAAATAGTGTCATTTAAAGAGTGAGTATTGCTATTTTTTAAGATATTCTTCATCTTGCATTGTTGTAAATTTAAACATGTACGATCAACAGTTGGTTTCATTATATCACTAGTTAGCTTAAGTAGATATTGTCTTAGTATTTTAATCTACATTGCAATATCTTCTTACTCTAGTATATTGTCTAATTGCAAATATTAGCATGTATATACAGTTATTTAATAAAATAGTCATTAATGATGAAGAATATATAATAAAAAAAAATCTAAATAAAAATATTTGTAAATAATATCGAAAATAAAAAATAGAATAATAAAGGTATTGTATTAATAAAATTATAATAATAAAATTTATTGTCTAGTAAAATATAAAATAGAATTAAATATAATAACACAATAACTTTTTTATGATTTGAATTGTGTTCATTAAAAGCATATGATTTATTTATATCAAACAATATTATTTAGTGTAATGTTTATTATATTTACAAAAAAAAAAGTTTTTAGGAGAGCTAGTGCTAAAGCGTTAGCTTTGGGAGCACAATTGCTAGCTTTGCTGCCTAGATGAGCTTTAGGTAGTTAAGTGCCAAAAAATGGGTGCTTGAGCACCCGCTGTGATATGGAGTCTTAGGAGTTTCAGGTGATTGGGCGCTTAAACGCCAGGAATTACCTACTCGAGCGCTAGACGTTAGAATAAAATTTAGGCGCTTTTGGCTGTTAGGCGCTTAGGCGCCCAGAAGTGGGTGCTCGAGCGCCGGCTGCATGAAATAAAATTGGGGTTTCAACCCCCTTCTTCATTTCAACCCCAAATCTCTCTATTTCTCTTCCTTCTCTCTCATCTTTCTCTCCCCCTACATGTATCTCATCTATCCTTCACCATTTTTTCACTCAAATTTAGCACCAAATTCATCTTCTTCCATCATCATCATCATCATCCCCTAGCTTGGTTCCTCTCTTGAAGCTCTTTCTCTCCTCTTTCTAGTGAGAGAAATGCAGGTGGCAGAAGACCCACTACTCCCCTTATGCTTCTCTTCCTTCCTCTACTCTCTAAGGTAAATTTTTTGAGCTCTAGCTTCTTTATTATACCATGGATTAGCTAAATCTATTATAGATTTAAGATTTGGTCAAGTAAGAAGGAGTTAGGGTTTGGATTTAGGGATTTTGAGTAGGGAAGGAAGTTTAAGTCAATCCTTAGCTCTAGAAATTAATTGGTGCTTGATTTGTGTTCTTTATGGCGTTAGATGCTCGCAAGGATGAACCGTGGGCTCTATGGCATTTTAAGCTTGGATTTCCTCCTCATGGTTTCCAGTTGTGAGTGATAGTGTACCTATAACCTATTTTCTCTAATTTTCTAAATGTATGCTTAGAAAGTATTTTACTAAATTTATGATGGAATATGATTAATCGCTTATCCTATGTTTATGAAGTCCTTGAAAGCAATTAAGTTGGTTATATATATATATATATATATATATATATGTTGAGTATATATGTGGGACAAGCTCTTAGAGAAGTTGATTTATGATATTTGAGTAACATGATAGAGAAATATCAAGTTTCAAGTTATTAGAAATTGGTTGTGTTCTTAAAGCCAATGCTTTGAGCAATTTGGTAGAAAAAGATGGCTAAATTTCAATAAATTGAAAAAGAGCTCTAGGCACTTTAAGTTAAAAAGTTTAGAAGTACTGTATGTTGAACCTATGTTTGATAGTATAGTTGTTTTGAATAACTAGAAAGTTTGTTAACTATGTTTGCTAAGAATACAAAAGATTCTTGAATCTTATCAAGCATTTAAAGTTATGAGCAAGAAGTATATGATTTGAGCTAAAGAAAAGTTTTAGTGACAAGGATTTTTCTAAGAGTAAAGTTTATCTAAGGAGAGGAAACTGTAATGGAACTGTTTGCTAATATGGCCAAGCTAGTAGGGTGATTGCAAGCTCGGCATGTTTGGTCAATATGTCCAAAAAATACAGATACGCACAGGCGTGAAGTTATCTTTTACTGTTGGGATTAGACCACAAGGCCACTCAGTCAAGCAACTATTTCTAAAATAGGATCCTCTTTTGAAGTTTTATAATGATACGAAAACAAGTATTCACTCTCTATATTATGAGAAAGTATTTATATCCTTATGACTAGTTTTTATATCCTTATGATATATGGTTTATTACAACTGGTTTTAAAAGTATTATGCTTATATGTATATTTACAGAAACATATTATACGACATATATGTTTTATTGAAAATTTTATGGTATGTTAATATATTTATAGATGAAGTATTTTACTTAAGAAGTGAGGTATGAGTTTCTTAAGAAGCTTACAAAGTTATATTTTGCTAAAAGTTTATGTTAAGCTTATCCCACTCCTGTTATAAGTATATTATCCCTCACTGAATTTATATGACTCACTTTTCCTTTTTCTCCATATTTTTAGACAGGTGTGAGGACATACTCAGGCTTCCATAGCTAAATAGAAGTTTTTAGCAATTAATTAAGTATATTTGTAAAGTCTTTAGTAATGCTCTATAGCCTATAGGTAGGGTCCTCCCTGTGTTTAGTCATATGTTATAATCTGTGTATGATTGTTTTGAGTTGTAATTAGTTTAAATCTAAATGATTATGGATTAAAGTTTCTTGAATGGATATGTAAACACATTTTCGTAAGTATAATTATGTTTAAAATTCCTATGTTATGTGCTGTGGAGTGCATTCTGAGAATGTTTGGATCCCCAATGATTTTATGTGCTTATATGATTTGTGTAGGGAGAGAATCCTTATTTGGGAATAGTCTTAAATACAAAGGAGACTCTGCCTGATTTTCTTTAGAAATGCTCTAATGCAAGCTTGCTAGGGACGTGTCCCTATGCACGGGTCACGGCTTGGGTTGGGTGGTGACAAGAAATGAGTTGATATTCAGTGCAAGAGTTGTGGCTTAGAGTTTGAGTCATTGCATATATCAACCTTCGTGGTGACATGCTCTTTGATATGGGTTTGTATGGTAAAATCGGAAGTGGCAAGCATTAGTATCGTACTTTTCTAGCAGATTGTTGCAACCATCCTGCATTTTCTATTCCTTCAACTTACTTTGGAAATTGCCTCGTTAGTCGAATATGTCACTCAAGAGGAGCAAGCTAGTGGGAGAAAATGGGATTGTTTAGGCAATGGTTGCTATTGAAGGCAAAGTTAGAGATGTTCACTGTGACCCTTTAAATGGGTTTGAAAGAATGTTGTCAGGTTATACAGAATTAGTACAATCTGGGCAGCACATAGTAGCAGTGGCAGGGTCGCTAAAGCAGGGTGCATATGACGCTAAGTTTGAATGAGGAAAGCCCAAGAAGTGTGAAATACTTCATATAGAACATTCAGGATGAGTCTCATTGTGATCGTAGGGACAATAACGGTGCACTTGAACTTGGGCTAGTACTTGGAAGGATTCAAATGAATAATTTAAATTCCATATTGGAAGAACAACGTAGAAATATTAATGAATCCTCCAAATGAGTTATTGATAAGTTTGCACACTACTTTGTTCTGCACCAAGGCATATGTATTATCTGATTATCATTGGTTTTGTATTTTTTTCGATAATTTGTTGAAAGCATAACTCAGAATGCAGTGAGGAGCAAACTGGAGATTACATGAAGGAACATATAAAGCACCCAAACAGCAAAGAAACCAGGTTCATAACATATCCCACAGAAACCACGCCTGCAAACCCTGGCACCTAGTTCCTATACACCAATTCCAAGTGACACCCTATTTATGATCAAAGCTGTTTAGTAGAGTGAGTATTGCACCTGATAAACTGCATCCTTCTTGTTTTAATTGCTTCCACAAATAATTAACAATTCTATTACACCACTGAATATGATATACCAGCAGGTATCACCCTTGTTTCAATGTCAATCATTCATCCAGGATCCCATTACAGCAAAATATCAGATAAGAAGCTGTAAACCAGAATTCCATTCTAAGGCATGACCTTGTTCCGTACCTGTAGCAATTAATCTGATGCCACCACAAATAAGGACTGAGTTCTGCCCCTATTCATCTAACTGAGCATTGCCTTATATCATCCTGATTCCCAGAGTTGAACTTATGATCTGCTGACCCTGTACTGGAAATCATTCCATGAGATATATGCAACCGAAAATCAAACATGAACAACAAAATGAATTAATTTTTAGTTTATATAATATAATTAATTTTCTTACTTTCGAAACTCTATTTTTTATAAAATATAAGTTTAGCTAATATGTTATGTAAATTTATGTAAGTTATGTCTTCGATTATTCTTAACATACTACGTATAATAGTATAATTTTAACTCATTTAATTTTTATTGTGCAATAATTTTGATTAAAAAAATACCCTTATATATTTTATGTTAATATTTTATTTGCAACAGATTTAGAAGAGGACGATTGAAATTTTTTTAATCTGATAAAAACTTAATCTTTTCAAGTCTCATAAAGGCTGATACGTTTATCCCATGACTATTAAACAAATATAAACACACCAAAAAAAAAACTATATCCTACGATATGTCATACCAAACATATGTGAAAAATAGATAATATGGTATAGACTTATTATGAGGTTTAATGCAACATAACAAACAGGGCCTAAGTGGTATCTCTTGCACATTTATGCCATCCCTCCACAAAATATCAATTGATTGTTAAAACATACCATAAAACTAATATAAGTTAAATTATGAACTAAAACATTTCAATGCAAAATGAATAATTTTTAAACATGCAGGCTTTCTTTGGATATATAAAGTGAATGGAATAGAATTAAAATTAATTAATAAAAAAAAATGGAATGAGATTGTATTACCAGTGAAGTAGCAGCCATTATATACATCTGCCGATGAGATTGACTGATTGAGAATACTTGTAATATATAATGCCTCCATGTAATGTTTATTCATAAACATCTTTCAAAATAGATAAGTAATGAATGACGAGTACATTTTGATTTTCTACGTGCCTTGTTTGATATTTGATCAAATACGAAACCATTTTTTTATTTTTAATTTGCCTAGCACCGGATGACCAGAAGAGAAAGTAGAAGGGAGGAACACACTGTGGACAAGACAGTGATGAAATAATAGCTAGGAAAGTAGTTTATAATTTTAAATTTGAGGATAACTAAGTAATTTTACAATTTTATTAATAAAATAAAATTTATTCCATTCTATTTTGCCTAAATTAAAGAAAAAAAAAAAGTAAGTTTAGAGTGGGAAGGGATGAAATGTACTCTATCCTATACCAATTCATTTCATTCCTATTTTGAAAATCTAGACAATAAAAGTATAAGTTATTTCCTCAAAAAAATTACAAGTTATTTCATTTCATCTCGCTTTATCCCATCCCATACCACCAATGTAAACAAAGCCTAGAGTACTTAACAAATGTACTCTTCTAATTTGATTGGATAAGTTGATAATGTTTTTCTCTTGTAGAAACAATAAACTGATGTCATAGATGCAAATTTTTGAGAAAAAGAATTACGTATACTGTACCCAAAAAAATGGATAACTTACATTAACTAATCATTAATGCTATCGCCCTTGGTGCTTACTTCACCCAGGAGATGCAGTTTAAGTATCAATCAATTTTTAATGCGATAATATCAGCATCTATCTCATGAAGGACAGAGATTATCTGTTCTATCTGTGTCTTATTTTCTGTCCCTTCACTTATATTTTGATAAATGGTAATATTATACAATATTATCTATAATTCTTGTCAAAAATAACTTTTAAAATTTATCCATAATATTACATCTTTTCTTAAACACTTCATTGAATAGCTAATATGTTAACACATGTTTAAAATAAAATAGGGTACTCTCCCATTAAGTAGTAATGTAGGGTTGGTACCCATGAATTGGCATCTCCATCCTATTATGTGAAGGGTAGGTTTGGCTACCATTAGCATGCACGACCTTGTATATAACATCTATTATTTACGCATAAAATATTCTTCACAAGTTGTAGACTTTTCATTACAATCATTCAGTTGTATTAATTCTTTTCTTTCTCCTCTCCCTCACGTTATCTTTCTTTTCTATGTATAGTATTTTTCTACTACATTACCATTATCTATAAATTTCTTTATGTATTGCAGTAGTTTGGTGATCAACGATACATTCATATTCAGTTATTCTTGCCCCATTACAGTCTCTGCCTTCAAGTTATGTGTTTTCATGGCTCATCAAGTTAACCACCGCCATCATCATTTAAAAGTCTTGGAGAAATGTGGGGTTTCTCCTCCACCAAGCTCTGTCCCCTCAACCCCTCTTCCTCTTACTTCCCTAGACATTCCTCTTGTTGTTTGTGTCCCAGTGCAAATCATTTTCTTCTACGAGTTTCCTCACTCAACCGATCACTTCTTGCAAAGAGTACTTCCCAGTCTCAAACACTCTCTTTCCCTCACTCTCCAGCACTTCTTTCCCTTCGCTGGCAATTTCGTGTTCCCTCCTCAGCCCCACACCCCTTCCATCCTTTACTCCCAATCCCAAGGCGACTCCCTCTCCGTCACAGTCACAGAGTCCACACAAGATTTCCACCACCTCATAGCTAACACCCCAAAAGATGTCAAAGATTTGCACCCTCTTGTTCCTGTGCTTCCTTCCCCACATACCTCACAAGATGGCACAAGGTTGTTCCCTATCATGGCCATTCAAGTCACGGTTCTACCCAATTCCGGATTTAGCATATGTGTCACTTTCAGGCACGTTGCTGCGGATGGTAGCGCGTTTATGCATTTCATGAAGTTTTGGTCCTATATTTGTAGGACGACAAAAGGGGACTTGGCTTCCCTTGAAGGCTCTCTGCCTCTTCCGTTGCATAATAGGGACACAATTGAAGACCCAAAAGGGATTAAGCTAATTCACTTACAACTCTTGTGGAATTTATCTTCTGAAAGCATGGAATTCAGTCAACTCGTCCACGGTGCTCTCAATGGCAATGACAAGGTTCGTGTTACGTGTGTGTTGAAGCGTGACCAAGTTGAGAAACTAAAGAAATGGGTTGTTGTTCGGTGCAAGAGTTATGGCTTAGAGTCAGAGCCGTTGCGGATATCAACCTTTGTGGTAACATGTTCTTTGATATGGGTTTGTATGGTAAAATCGGAAGTGGCCAATGTTAATATTCTTCCCAAAAATGATGAAATCTACAATTGGTCCTTTCTAGCGGATTGCCGTAACCATCCTGAACTTTCTATTCCATCAACAAACTTTGGAAATTGCTTGGTTGGTCGATTTGTGTCACTCAAGAGGAGCAAGCTAGTGGGAGAAAATGGGATTGTTGAGGCAGTGCTTGCTATTGAAGACAAAGTTAGAGATTCTCACCGTGAACCTTTGAAAGGTTTTGAAAGATTGTTGTCAGATTATGTAGGATTAGTACAATCAGGGCAGCATATTGTATCAATTCCAGGGTCAGCAAGGCCGGGTGTGTATGACATTGATTTTGGATGGGGAAAGCCCAAGAAGTGGGAAGTACCTCATATAGAATATTCAGTATCAATCTCACTTTGTGAGTGTAGGGACAATGATGGTGGAGCTGAAGTTGGGGTAGTACTTGAAAGGATTCAAATGAACAATTTCAACACTATCTTGGAAGAGCATCTTAGAAATATTTCCGAACCCTCCAAATTATGAGTATTTTGATGGGTATGCATAGTATTTCGTTGGGCACCGAAGTATCTATTATCTAATGATTATTGTTATCATATAAGCAAAGAGTCTAGGAGTTATTGTAAGAGTGTGGATGCATAACTTTCTTCTAGAAAATTAGTCATATCATCCATGCATTGTATGGGTTATTTAAATAAAGTATTTAATTGTTGAGCTTTTTCTATTTAATTAATAGATATTTTATTCATGTGGTGAATTACAGTTCAAATTTCAACTGAGAAAGGTGACCACAATTGGTGCCTAGATTTAGTGTCCGATCATATCTCAAATAAGATTATCTTTAGTGGAAAATGCCTGTAAAAGACCAAAAAAAAAAATTTATTTTAGTCATAAAATTCTCACACCATTGGAGACAAATCTATAAAATTCCAATGTCAAAAAATTTCTTCATCGAGATATATAAAAGCCCAAATATGAATTTTTCCAATCTCAACCAAAACAAGACATTCAATATTCAGACCAATAATTATTTTGCAATTAAAATATCTCCAAAATAAACTTCAAAAGAGAAAAACTACAATTCCGTTCCTAAAATATTGGAGGTGTAACAAGTTCATCCATAAATTAGAAAACACATACAATTTGATATCTAAATTTACCTATAACAAAACAAGTTAATCCTTTTAGGGAACCATTCTGTTAAATTCAAAGACCACATTGTATGTGTTTTTCATTCAAGGACAAATTTATTACACTCCAATATTTCAAGGACAAATTATAGTTTTTCAATTCTGAAATGAAATTTTCAAACTTATTGGGTTCTAAAATCATATATGGTGGCTCTAATTAATACTACATTTAAGAAATTTAGATTTCTATATATGATTATAAAACACCACATTTAATTGATGTGATAAATTGCATACCTCTATTAGATATGATTGGTTGAACAATCTTCTTTAAGACTAGGTCTTCCCTTCCAATCTCCAAGCAAATTGTGGCTCTCAATGGCTAGGGCATTGTGTCATGGAGTGAAGGGGAGACCTAGTCATAAATATATAGCAATGCCAAACCTATTGAGCTTTCCCATTAGTGGCCACAAAGTCTCTAACCTACACTAAGCCGCCTGCAATTGACATATTAACCCAATTAGGTGCTATAGGCCTAAGGCCTAAAATAAGTGGATCACCTTGGCCAACCCTAACTCCTAAATGGATTGCCCATCAACCTGTTTTTATAATATTCATTAACAATAATTAGTGACAAACCATAATAAAGCAAGTGGGAGAAAATGGAATTATTGAGGCAGTAATTTCTAGTGAAAGCAAAGTTAGGGATGTCCGGTGTAATCCTTTGAAAGGGGTTGAAAGTTTCATGTTAGACGCTAAAGAACTACCAAATTCGGAGCAACATACAGTAACAATTGCAAAGTCACCAAAGCTAAGTGTGTATGAGACTGATTTTGGGTAGGGAATGCCCAAGAAGAGTGAAATATTTCATATAGAATATGTCAAGGCTCAATCTTTCCCTTTCTGATTATGGGGACAATGAAGGTCGAGTTGAACTATTGAAGTTAGACTAGTACTTGGAAGGGTTCAAATGAACAATTTCGATACAATCTTAAAAGAATATCTTAAAAGTATTGCAGTTCGTGAGTGAACTAATTGGAGACTTTGAGACTGATTTTTTCCTACATTAAAATAAACCAAATATTTTTTTTATTAACATCGGGACAAAAATCGGAAAACAACTACAAAAATTAACTACCCACAATACAGGTAAAACTAGTACTAAACAAATTTGCTAGGAGGCAACAGAAAAGTAGACAATGTCTTAAGTGGGGAACATGAGTTAGTGACTACATGGTGACAAAATCTAATCCGCTAAAAAATTGATCTGATAGTTGATATGGGTTGATTTTGTACAGACATAAAATTATAAATCTAACTGCAATAAAGTTTAGAACTAAAAAACTGTAATTCTACTTTGGCCTCTGGAATGAAAATAAAAATTTAAACATGGATTTTGACTTGTTATCAAATTATTGACAGGAGATAAAACCAATTGATGAACTTCAACAAAAATAAACTTTAATCCTTACCACTTAATACCAACTTAAATTTCAATCTAAATAACAAAAAAATCAAATATGAATCCTAATTAAGTGCCTAATCTGGGCATCAATCATATCTGAAAGGAAACACACAAGTACTTTCCCAATCAGGTGAATCTGACGAACACGAAAAAAAAAAAAATCTTTGAGCCACGATGCCAACACTGTCGCCATTTGCCACTAGGAGCGGGGATTTAAGGTCAGACTCCGATCTCAAAGAAATCTTTTGTTGGTCCTGTACGAAGTCGATGCCGAGGTGACGGATACGACAAATCGAGGATTGAGCATACGGTGCTGAGATGGTGATGATGAGTCGACCTACTTTACCCTACTAGAGGGTTGCAACCCCCAACTTTGTCGATGTCTCCATGGAAGAACAACTTCATAGGTTCATTCTCTTCGAAGTTAGGTGGCACATGTTACTGTTACTGATGTTAGAATTTTTTTTTCTTTGTCAATTGATGTTAAGTGATACTGTTAGTGACATGGAATGAGGTTTGTCATAATTTTGAATTTAACAATGAATTTCTTTTATTTTTAAACAAACTCGTAAAATTATAATTTTACCCCACAATTCTCATCCATTCACAAAGACCACGTGGTCACTGACATGAGAAGCCCCACTTAAGAACCTGCCCAGAAAGTAATGTAGGAATATTAGAGAAAATAATAGCTCCCCTCTCCACATGATGCCCATGATATAAACCAAATATGGACAAGGCTCCTATGCACCTTTTCTTAAATGGTGGTTGAAGTGCTAGGTACTCTCTTTAATCCAAATCATTGGAGCACCATGCATCTAAATAATGGTGATGCACTCTGGTAATCCTCTAAAGTTGCCATTCTCTCTCTCACAGTTCCTCTCCACGATGATGATGCCTCTCTCGTCCACCGCTCCCGCTCCTGCTCTCACTTCTCTCTCCTTTGTCACGCTCACCTCGTCATCATCCACCACGCCCTCGCCATCACCGGCACCGACACTAGTGCTCCCTGATCTTTCCACCACTTGCCCATGTTGGAGAGATAAGCACATGCCCATGTTTCTTATTTTTTGTGGATTTTGTATTCTGCAATGATTTTGATGTTGTAGTATGTGGACTTGATTCATCCTTTGTCATATTCAATTTGTCTGCAAAATAGCTAGCTTAAATGGGTGATAATGAAGATGCCAACAACAACAACAACACTGACATGGAGAAAAGATTAGGCGATGTTTGGGTGGCTAAGCGGCAGCGGCAATGTCGAGAACGATGTTGTTGAGGTGGTGAGTGAAGCGAGTCAACGAAAAGGTGGTTGCTTTGGGGCAGTGAAAGTGCCAGGGATATTGGGGGTGTAGGTGGATTCGAAGTGAGGGCGGAGAATAGTGGAGGCAGCGATGAGGGTTTATGCAGAGGAGAAGAGGGAGGATGGGTAAGGGGAGGAGAGAAAAAATAATTTTACAGTGTTCATATATAATTGATTCCCTGATGCGCCTCACATATCTTGACCTTTAGATTATAAGGTATATTTCACACCTTGAAAAGTAAACTGCATTGGAGCCTTGTCCATCAAATAATATTTACTTTGATGTAAAATATACTTTATAGTTGGTCAAGTTGGGTGGAATCTATTATTTTTATTCATTTCAAGGGATAATGTGTGCAGTATGCAATCCTTATTATGTGGAGAATGTATCAATTTGATAACATGGGCTTGCATTGGTCTGTTTGGTTTTAAAAAAAATATTTTCTTTTTTTAAATATAATTTATTTCCAGAATCTCAAGTTTTAAAAAATAAGCTTATTTTAATTCTATGTTTTCTGTTTTTAAAAAATGAAAATATTGAAAACACATTTTAATTTTTTATTTTTAATAAATCAAAAAGTTTTAAAATGATTTTATAACACATTCGGATTAAAAAGATTACATTCGGATTTTTTTATTGAAAACACATGTCCTCATAATTACTTTTTAATTTTTATTTCTTTAAATACCTTTAAAAAATTTCAAAGTTAAAATATTTTTATTTATGCTTTTTATATTATTGTCTATAATAATTATAATTTAATCTTTGTTTTATAAGACATAACAATAACTTTCTAAATACTTGTACATGATAATATAATACTTTATATAAAACTGTAAACATTTTTTTTTTCAAATCATCTATTAAACAATTGTAAAATTGATTATTTCAAATACCGTTTCATAATTTACTCTCCATATTATTTCAAAAAATTTATACTCTAACCACATCATGCTTATTAAAATAAATTAATATTAAACACATTATTAATATAATTAAGTTAAATTTTGCTTCAAATGAACATTTTACAATTAAAAATATTATTTTAAACTCATGTTGTTTCTCATAAGATTGTAATACAGTGATATTTGCATCAATTTAAGTATACCTCAACTAATTTATGTCTCTATGCTATGATAAAATATAAATATATTTATATCAAGACTAGAAAATATAAGATGCTCTTTATAGCCTAATACTAAATAATTAACATAACTCTATTATAATTTTTTGTTATAATTTTTTTTAACAGATGAATACTTTTTGGCCTAAGATATTGCTCATGCAATTTTAGGAGCAAGGTTGTGATTAGGGAAAGCCTTACCCAAAGTAGCATATGTAGGGTTTGTATCCCTAATATTTTAGGTAAGGTTTGTCTCAGGTTACAGTCCAATGCCAATGCAACCAAACCATTCTTAATATCTTTTTTTTTTTTTCATTTTTTATAAGTATTTTCTTACCGGAAGTAATTCTGTCCAAGTACTGTCGGATACTTAAATATGGACGACTCTTGTAATTTAGATTCAAACTGTGATTCACCACATTGCGGTGGATTAGCCTCTTATTACTAGATCAAATAATTCTTTGTATCTAAATAGATATATAATTATATCAAAATATTATAATTTTTTGTCAAAAGTTAAATAAAGCTATACTGTTATCCATGGTTTTAAGTTGCTATCCGCAACCACATCGCAATGCCAATTTTGATTGTGTTAGATACATTTTCTGGTAATTTTCCACATTACAGCGCAACTGCAATCACGACTGCAATTATAATTTAAAATTATTTTTATAAAAAATTTAAATATATTAATCATTGTCTATTATATGTTTTAAAAAAATTACTTATTTTATATTAATATAATTCATTAACATTATATTTTAGTCAATATTTGTTAGAAGTATTTATTAATTCTTTAGATTTCAATTATATTAAAAAAAATAATTTAATAACTATAGAGATTTAAAAATTTGAAGGATTGTAAATTCTCTTCCTTATTACAAAGAAAAATGTTAAAGAAGGTGTATGTTTAAGTTTAAAAATATAATACTTTTATGTTATAACTTGTTTTAAATATTTTTTTTAAAATACTATTTGAAGCTTATGAAAAATATTAAAATATATTTTGGAATTTAATTTTTTAAGAATTTATTTAATTATTTTAAATTTTCATTCATATATTTAATCGAAAAAATATTTTTCCTTAAAAACTAAAATAAGCATATCCTTAATTATAATTAATTTAAAATTGAAATTAATATAAAATTGAAATAAATAGTAATATAGAAAATATAAATAAAAGTATATTTAACTTTAAAATTACTTAAGGATAATTAAGGAAATAAAAATTAAAAGCAATTATGAGGAAGTGTAAATAGAGAAAAGGGAGTGTCAATAACTCCACCAAAATTTATATTATGATAGTACTCAAATAAAATAATTGCATACATATATAATTTACTCTTGAAAGACCTAATGGGGATATGAAGGAGTATTTTATTATATAATAACAACATATTTTTCTCACTTTTGAAATTTTAAAATTGAAATAATAAGAATTTTTATTTCATGAAGTGGTTCTAAGAATTGACCATTTTTGTTAATTTGAAATGTTGTTTTAATTAAATTCTACTACAAATAAACATTAAGTTTTCAAGAAAAATGAAAATGATGACAATATCTCGTCTTCCATACTTTAAAACTATATTGATATCACAAAGTGGATGACTGATACAAAAGCAGTGTAATTTATTCATTATTTAGATTTATGTTTTTATTGTTAGGGAATGTAAAATTTCATTCAATATTAGAATAATGTATTAAAAAAATTCAAGATATAATTCATTAATTAATGAAAAGCGAGAACTACATCAGAAAGTTCTCTTATTGAAACAAAAGACTACTAGAGTTAATCAGAGCACCATACAAAAGAAACCCAAAAAACCAAAAAAGAGAATCTTATAACATAATGCCCTAGCCAAAAAAAAAAAAAAAAAAGGGAAGAAAACTGGTTGAAAAGTGACAGATCAAGATCCAACTAGCTTAGCTCATTTGTTCATCCCAGTTGCATTCTTCACAGCATCAGCAGCTCCTTGAGCCTTTGCCATCATCTGCTGACCAGCCTGCACAAAATAAAAGAGCATTTACTCATGCCGATGATCCATTGTCTAACTAGAGAAGGGTATTTAAATTTAAGCCATAAAACGTGTGTTAATCACATTGATCCATTTTGCAAATCACAGACTATTTGTCTATTTCAAAACCACAAATATTGACAAATTAAAAATTGAAACCTCTTGCATTGACTCTTTAGCAGACTGAGCTGTATTGCAAGCCCTGTCAATCATGTTGTCACACTTTTCCTGTAATACACACGAAAGCACATATTGATTTTTTTTTTTTTCCCCGTAATATCATATATTATAAATAAATAAGTTGTTACTACATAAAATTGATCGAGCACACTCAGAGACTAGATACGACTATATGAGAGAAGAATAGGGAAACCTGAGCTTGGCCCTTGGCCTGTCCAGCATTGAAGCTCGCCTTGTTGGAGTCCATCTTCTTTGAATATGTAAAATTGTAAATTAACACCTGAATGAATTGAAGAGCAAGGTTTGTTTTGAGTTTGAGATGAAGACTAATGTAGCCAGACTCTGTTGATATTTATACATAATTTCCCAATGCATTAAAGCTTCAGCTACCCCACCTTCAGTGGGCCACATGGCATCCTAACATCTTCTTTTAGGGACTCTTGTGTTGTGCTATTCTTGAGGAGAAAGAGAGAGAAAGGCATCGGTTGACCATGATTGTTGTGAAGGAGAATTTACTATTTTCAGGTTACAAAATTTCCGAGCCACACACAAAATTATAATGCACCAGTGCCAATATATTACAACCATTGTTTTGTACTATTAGCTTCCTACAATATTCATGTGGTATATCTTCTATAGATCAATTAACTAATGCTAGTGATAAGGCATCAATTTTTTGGTAGCTTAGATCTTATGATGCGTTGGTAGACTTTTTCAACCCAATATTTCATCCATAAGACCATAACAGCAAAGTGTTTCTATGTAGCCAATAATGACCAAGATAATTGGAAGAACTCGTCCAAGCAAAATGTAGGGAATTGTAAAGATGAATGATTAATGAATCTCATCCACTTATTTGCTGATCAACAAGTGCCGAAGCCACTTTCCAAAAACGGCGTGGCATGTGGCCTTGAAAGCGTGTGTTACGGAGCAAACTGTGAATCGCAATTTGCGTAGGAAATGTGAGAAAAACACGTGTTGCATGCTCCAATGCTTCGAGACACTATATAAGTTTCAACTGACAATAGGAAACATGCATCTAAAATACTCAAACAGCACTTGATCTTCACTTCATTCGGTTTACAACAGTTTTAGAGAAGATGGACTCCCAAAACATTAGCTACCAAGCTGGACAAGCCAAGGGCCAAGCTCAGGTTTTGACTCAGCATTTTCTTTTCTATAGTTCATTACATGTGCACAATTTTGATAACCTATAAACAAGCTTTTGTTCTATTACAGGAAAAGTGTAACAACATGATGGATAAGGCTTCCAATACAGCTCAGTCTGCTAAAGAATCCATGCAAGAGGTTCCTAGTTTTACATGTCTACCTATGGGCTTTTAAATAGATTAGTAGTACCACAGTGTGGTGTGATTTGCAAGATATATATAATCATAATAATGCTCAATATATATTTACATTCATTCAAAATAGACACCCTCATAAAAGTTCTTTTGTTGTGTATAGGCTGGGCAGCAAATGAAGGCTAAAGCACAAGGAGCTTGTGATGCTGTGAAGAATGCGACCGGGATGAACAAATGAAGATAAATGGATCATTATGTTGGACTTGGTTTCCCTTGACATAAATCTGCTTATTAATCTTCTTCTTTTTTTCCCCGAAAAGGCATGATTCCATTGTATTCCAAAAGTAACCATTTCCATCATAAGTCTAGTGAAACCGATTTCATCAATGAGTAGAGATTTTCAAATTTCAATGGCTCTAATACTACATACTTTTAAACTGTTGCAATTGGTATTCATAATTGATACAATCAATTATGCAACATATCATACGTGACTCTGAAACAAGCTAGCTAGCTAAGCGTATTTAGTTTTGCTTTTGTAGAATTTATTTTAGATAAAATTGATTTTGTTAGAATTGATTTGGTTATAATTAATTTTGAGATAAAGTAATTTATGTTTGATAGTTCCTCTAAAAATGATTTTGATAGAAAGTAAAAAATTTTCACTTTTCCTATAATCGATTCTAAAAGTAAGAATTGATTTTCATCTCGTAAAACCAAATATCATCAAAAATTGGTAAAATCAATTTTAGGGGGTCAAAATCAAATCTAAACCCTCCAAACGCTGATCCAAACATGCTTATGGCAAGAAAAAAGAAAAAAGAAACAATGAGCCAAACTTGTTACAAATTTAGTAAACATGCAATTTGATTGAGCTATACTTGTGTAATCTTAGCTTAATAAAAGTTTGTACACTCAATCATGTGAATGAGGCATAATTATCTAATTGAGTCCTGTTCAGTCGCTTGCAATACTCGAGCTCGAAACTAGTTCCACTCGTTATTATAATATTTATTATGAAAATATATTGATAATTATATAATTGAATATCATAGAATTAATTAAAACTCAAATTGAGCAGGCTATACCCTGAATTCAAAGATTTTAACTGCATTCATGATTCAACTTGATTTTCAAACTTGATTAGGACTTAAAATTCAGCCATTTTTGGACCACTTTCACGTGGTTTGAAAAACTATGAAAATATGTAGCACAACATTAAAAGGAAAATGGAACTTTCGAATAAAGGGTCTGCTATCAGCTATGATCTAAATCAGCTTTAAATTTATTTGCTATTTGCTTTCGTGGTGGACTTGGGTTTCAGAGACACTCATGTGAGATTCAGATGTTGCTCCCATTTAATCTATCGAGGATTTGTGATGGAGTGATGGCTGGAGCTAACAGGAGTGGACCAGGATGGAAGAGCAATCCCAGGAGTATGGAAGATTTCAGGAGGTTGGAACAATATTCCTTCACCATTTTTGTCGGTAATCTACCTTCAACAATGACCAAGGCATGGTTAAGTCAAATATTCAAATTTGATGGGAAGTTGGTTGACATTTATATCTCAAGAAAGGTACGTAAAATGTGTTTGTCAAATTTGAAACAAAGGAGAGAGCTTTAAGGGCAATGAAAAATTGTAATGGAACGGAGATTAGAGGCAATATTGTATATGTAAAAGAATTAGAGTTTAAATGAGGTATGAAACATTCAACAATGTCTACATTTGCAGAGTGGGAGGTGCGAAGAAAAAATACTGAGGTTATCAAGCATACTAGATTTGCAAGGGAAGAGTGGATTGTGCGAGCAGAACACTGAAGATGGAATGGCCTCAACAACTTGAATGTGGGTCTTGCAAATTAGGGCTCGCAAATTTTTTTGTATTTGGGGTTAAAGATAGAATGTATTTCAGCTTGTGGTTCCTCTAATTCCCTCTAAAATGATTTTTCACTAAACAATTGATGGGAATGCCAAAATTATAACATGAGTTACATAGGCTATGCTTGCAAAATGTACCCTAAATTAAAATTATTAGGCACAATTAAAAAGTGTGCCCTATTAACATTATAGATGTATCTATTCTATTATAAATAGGCAACGCTTGTAAAGCGTGATCTTTTTTTCTCTATTATGACAATTTATAAGTGTTGTCTTATAAGCGTTGCCAAAATATAAGCTCAAAACCCACCCTAAGAAAAGTGTGGTCTTTGATAGTTTTAGACCATACTTTTCAAGCATGGCCCAAAAAAGTGTGGTTATAGGCCATATTTGTTGTAGTGAGATTGACAGTTGTATGAGAGGTGTTATTTGCGAACACCAATGGAGCGAAAATGTCAAAGAATCAAAGCGTCAATGGCAAGTCTTGAGTAGAGGAAGAGAATAAGCAAATAATCAAAGGGGAAATTCTTGGAAAAGGTGGAGTCGTTGAAAAGAAACCTCATTGGAGAAATAGAGGGATTCATAGATTTTGATGTTTTGAAGGATAAATCAGAAACTATTTCATGAGCGGTTTTATTTATGTAATGTAAGGGCAATAGGGTCTTCCAAATGCATGTTGACATGTGAGACGGAGGCGAAAGTGAAAGAGGCTTTGGCAACTGGAAGTGATCTTTTGAAGAATAATTTTATTAATGTCAAGAAATGGTTAGAGTTGGAGTGTTGTCAAAGTAGTCAAGTTTGGATTAAATGTTTTAGGGTGCTTGCACATGAATGGTCCTCTGATAATTTTAAAATTATTGGTGAGTTATAGGATAAAGTAATTGTTCTTGACAAAAATGCAAAATCTGGGTCAGATTTGAGTGCAGGAAGGCTCTTGATTAAAACCTGTGTTTTCTCACATATTCAAGGATGAGTCAAGCTATCTTCGGAGAGCAATGAGTTTGATGTATTTTTTAGAGAAATAGGAAGATTAGTGGTTGAAGGAACGAAGAAGAAGGAACATGAAGGGAAGTTAAAGGCTAGGGATGATGATAATGATCCAAACATGGCTACAATTTATGTGAAGTGGGTGGAAAACACTTATGGAAATCTGCAGACCAATGAGATGAATGATGGGAATTTGAACACGCAGTTTGGCTAGGAAAAAGGATTAGATAGGAAGGAGGTGGAGATCGCAAAAAAAAATGAAAGAGACCAAGATCAAGATAATGAAGATGTTCAGACGCACATGGATGGTGGTCTATCACATGATATTCAAAATACCAGTGTAGGCAGCACTTTTAGTGCAAATAATGTGTATTTGTCGGAAGAGCAACAATGGGTAAACATATCTTTTATGAGACATCGTACCGACTCACACGTCATCTACCATTATATGGGGTGTAAATCTAATCCAAGTAGGGTCCTACCCCATCTAATCTCGAATGGGATGTGAGTCGACATAGTATCCCATAAAAATATGTTTACTTAACATTACTGTTATTGGAAAAGAATGCTGGAATTAATGAGGGTGAGTTTTTCAAGGATAGAATGAAATTTATAGGGTCAACATATCCATTGAAGATGCTTGCTCCAATACAATTACAACACAACAAGTGCATCATGCGGATGAAAAAGTATATGTGGGCCCACAAGCTCTCAATAACGGTTCATGCCTTGAAGGAAAATAGACCATTAAGGGTGTGAATGTGGGCTTATACTATGTTTTTGTTAGGTTTGATGCCTAGAAGGATTTTGATACTTCGCATTCCATGTCTTTCCTTCTTGGGTTCGGCCTTATGCATGAGGTGGATAGTAATGAATTGCGTTCACACACTCATGATAATTGGAAAGTTGTACAGGTGAATTCAATGGAGACCAAATGCTTGGAAGCGTCAGAAGAAAGGCTTTCTATCCCACCAGTTGGTTTTGAATTGCAAAAAGTTTCTCCCAGGCACGACAATGATCAAGCTGAAATTGAGGATAGTGGTTTGGCTAATTTGAAGAAGCATAGCGAAACTTTAGAAGGTGAAGGTCAAGAAGATATTTTGGAGGAAGCCGAAAAAATGTCTGCTGATAATGAGATTGATGTCATATGGACATTGGCAAATAATCAAAGAGATAAAAAAAGGGAAGAAAAATAATTCAAGAGATGGGAAAAAGGGAAGAAATGAGGGTAAATCCAACTATCAAGAGGCTAGCATTTTTTGGTGCTTTGGTGTTTCCCTGGGTAGTGATATTCTGGAGTTGGTAGTTCTGTTAAGGTCATCTTTAGTCTTGGTTTTCTTTGGCATGTCTAACCAGCAACTTTTTAAAAATTGGTTGTTTTGTTTGCACTTGTTTTTTGGTGTTTTTGCTGGGCAGTTGTGGTCTAATGTAGTTAGATGCTGATTGGTATTGATTTGTTCTTAGCAAAGTTTAGTTCTTTTTTGTGCTACTTGATTGCAGGTTCTGTTTTCCTTTAGGTGGGAATGGAGGTTAATTTTGGTGTTTTTTGATCGAATCAATTTTTCTTGGTATTGTAGGTGTGTATTGAGATGGTGTCTGTACTCTGCTTCTCTATTTTTTGGAGAGTTTTGAGGCTTTTTCTAATAATTATTAAAAAAAATTCAACCATTTCTGATTTGAATTAATTCAACTTGATTTCATTAATAATTAAGAATAGTTATCTAGGTTTGTTTAGTTGACATGCACGACTCATTAGTTGATCTGACTATGATATCCCTAGATGAATGAGCCTTGCAACCATATATTTATAACATATAATTTCTAAATCCAAGTTTGGATATGTTGTAGTATTGACATGTTGAATATTTTATTAAGCTACCACATCAGCTTATTGTGGAAGATGGTATAATCTCATTTAGTCACTTTTTGTCTATGAAGCCATGTAGATACCATTTTCAAAACAAACAAATATCACTCTAAAAAAAAAACAAATACTAATTGTAAGTACTTCACTTTTTAACCTATACAATTTCTCAACTTTCATTCACATTATGAATTAGTGTCCCATGACTTAATTATAACAAGAAATATTCAGCCATTAACATTAACACATTATAAAAATAATTCTGTCTTCAACTCAATTTAAAAATAAAATATAGCTACAAAATCATCAAAAATTTAATGATAACAACTATACTACAACGTGTAACATATATCATTTCAGTATCCACATATTCACAAATCTATATAAATATAGATTCAAAAATAATTAAACATATATTTTAAACATTAAAAGAAAATACATTTTCAAAAATATCAATCTAACACCTTGAATTAATCAACTAGTTCCCGTATATATATTTTTTCTTTTATTACACCAAGTAACATTGCAATTCTCTTCTATTAATCAACAATTTTCTTGAAAAAATACACATACTTAAACTAAAAATTTATAACAATATTATTAAATAAATTGACTCAATAACATTAATATCAACTTTTTTCGCCTTCTTCATCGTTTTTTTATTCTCTTACACGATTGCACAAGGAACTCCTCTACATGTAACAATGAGAAAAAAATTGATTTCATATTTCATTAATATGTTAAAGAATAAAAAATTTACTCCATAAAAAATTTGAAAATAGCAATTACAAATGATAAATTAGGTGCAAAAGAAAGTATAATAATGCTTGATAGCATGAAAAAAATTTCATGCATTCTGTAAGGATGAATATGATTGGACAAAATTTTACAAATTAAAAATTTTTACCATAAACTCACCTTGTTTCTGATTGTTTCCCCTCTTTACATTTTGACCATTTGATCTTTTAAACTATTTATATGGTTTTGCTTCGAACTATATGGCATCATCGAGAAAGGCAAACACAAAGATAACATTAGAATGATGAAACACATTTAAAGATCAAACATTCGTCTAATTTCAATACATTCTAAATAGTTATAAAGTGGATATATCTTTCGCTTCTTTATATTACTAGAAACACATTTAAACAAATAATAATTTTATTTCATTATATAGTTATTTTATTTCATCATAAACAAATAATAATTTTATTTCATTACATAGTTATTTTATTTCTAATTATTTTTACAATATTTAATAAAATATTCATATATTTTATTCACTTGCAGAACATATGGGTCTTATTTTAGTAATTAATAATTTAGAGATGAGAGCTCCTATAAATTCTTAATATTCTAAAACATTCCCTTTCATCTATAGAGAACTTTAAAGTACAACGGTGTCAACACTCAACATATATAAGTTCTAGTAGTTATGAAAACTTCAAAATTTCACAGTAGACAAATGAGGGTTTTATGAATAGAAAATGCAATAATAGTATTTTTATTTCATTTGGGGGGAATTTTGATATGAAATATTTAACTTTAACTTTCTTTTATCCCTTTCAACTTATTATTTATATTTTAGAAAAGCAAAAATATTATACATCTAAAATTTTTATTAAAATTATATGACATTATTTTTAATCTTTAGATGATTAAATAATTTTCATTCATTTGACTTATTCAAATCTCTTGGGTTTGATCTAAATTTCTAATTGAAGATTATTATTGAACTTTTATATTTTTGGAAGATTTGAAGAAAGATATGAAGTAAAAGGAAATGATTCGGAAAACCCAAAAAAAACAACACTTTTTTAACCACACTTCAGAAAACGTGGCTAAATGACATTAAGCTCATTCAACTTCTAGAAGACAATAGAACATTACTCTCCACAGATCTCACTCCCGTTCTCTTCCTTTTTGAAAATAGGGGACTCGCACTCTCTTGCAGACTCACCATTGCCACCTTCCGCCATTGCTTTCTGCCATTGTCGTCGCATTCCGCCGCTGCTTTCTGCCATCGGTACCACCTTTCGCCGCTGCATTCCACCACAGGTTTTGCCTTCCGCCATTGCCTTCACCACCAGCACCTTCCGCCACTTCTTTCCTCTACTAGCATCGAGTTCCGTCATTACTTTCCACCGTTGGCATCGTCTTCCAACACCGCTTCTCAACCTCAACTCACTCTCGGACCACCGTTCAACACCGCTCCTCAACATCAACAATCTTCAGGTTCTCAACATCAATCTCTAATCTCTTTGGATTGTGCTTTTATTCTAATCTAGATCTACCATTATTTTTCAGTTTTACTCTTGATTTAGCTAGGAGTTCTGATAATTATAGATCTTACCTCTTGTTTCTTTCTCCGACATCTTGTTAATTTTCTTTCCAGTTATTGATTATGTAATTAATCCTTTAATTTGTTGATTTTAGCATGATTTTCTTTGTTAATTTCATAAAATTTTGTAGTCTCATAGTTCCAATGATGTTACATTTCCAGCAACTACAGATTTGAGTCCAAGAGGTTCTATATAATTCATTTTAAACTTAATTGTTGTTTATATATATCCACATCATATAACAATTGCATAGTAAATTCATAATAAAAGCTACAAGACAAAGGCAAATCACAAAAGCTTTAATTGAAAAGTTATAAGCAATTTCTGGTGTAGTTGATAATGAAATTTAAACTTAATCACGATTGCTAGTATACATAGAGGTGATTATTCAGTTGTTAACTGAATGATTCTATCTAAAAAATAATAATAATAATCTATATTAGATTTCAGTTTAAGAGTCTGTTTTAGGCTGTTATTCCTTTTCATTCAAAAGTTTGAAAGGTTTGATTGAGTTTTAAAGTTTTTGTCTATATAATTCTATTTTGCTGATTTGATGAAGTTTAAGATTGAGTACTTGGGATTTCTTTTTCAAAAGTTTGATACATGCTGTTCTATTAGTGTTAACTTAATCCTTTGCATTCAAATTCAAATAACTTCATTAAAATTTAAACCACTCCAACTTTGGTACTTGAGATTCAAATGGCTGATTTGATGAAGTTTGTTACATGCAATGCCAATTGTACAAAATGTTTTCATCCCTCCCATGCTTGCATTGTTGCAAGGCTTGAGGATTTTGCTGCACTCTAGAATTGCCTTAGTCACTGGCGAGTGAGTCTATTTCTCAATCTATATTCATTCTTTTTTATAGATCAACTATTTGGCATCATTAATATAGTTACAATAAAGTTATATCTTGTGATTCTTTTAGGACTATAATTACACATTGATAAGTATCGCTTGTCCACTTCATGTACATACTGACTATGTTCCTATCCCATTAGTATTGTGTAAAAACTGACCAACTTAATTCACTTAAGTTCAAGCGTTGCAATGACTACTAATTGCTGTTTCTTTTTAATTCATTTTAGACATAATGTGACTATGGGTATATATTTTTGTAATTTTGGTGATAAACCTTAGTTTCCCATTCAAGAATAACTAATATATTGTCATTACGACAATATGTTAGTCATTCTTGAATTGCCCAAAAGTGGATAGTCTTAGATTGTACAATTTGCATCAATTATATTGGTATATGTGAACATTATGATTTGGGGATATATTGGTAGTGTTTCTCTGTTTGCTCTCTGGGTACATACTTAATTTGTGTAAATTGTTGCTCAGATTAAGTTGTGTACATGGGGAGCTATGGGGAAATGCTGCCGAAATTTTCTTAAATCATGATGTGAGACATATACCAATAATGCAGATTGTACAATTTAGGATGGGATAGGGCCTCACCTATTTTTTTGGGGTAGTATGAAGACCATTAGGATGACAATATATTCTTATTTGAATGACTTGAGTAATGTTTTAATTCACCTATGTTTTATGTGTTGTTCTTTCATTGAATGTACAAGATTGCTTTTATATGGAGTTTCAAGGGGATAAAGAATGGATTTTTATGCCACGAACCACACCTGAATATGATAATGGGCTACAAAGATTTCTTGATTTTGCATTTGAGCATGGTTCTATTGATGGGAAATTTATAAAATGTCTGTCATACCTTAGGATTTTATATAATCTTTTATATTAGAAATTTTGTGTATTTAGAAGTTATTGGATTAGATATATTCTTAGAAATGTGTGAAACTTTAAAAAAAAAAAAAGGGTACCGGCACTCAAGCGCTATCTTTGGGCGCTCAGGCCCCAACTTTGTTGTTTGGATGAGTTTCAGATAGTTGGGTGCTCAGGCGCCAGAAAGTGGGCGCTTGAGCGCCTGCTGTGAGATGGAAGTTGGATGTTTCAGGTTGTTGGGCGCTCGAGCGCCAGACGTCAGAAAAGAATTTGGAGGTTTCAGGCAGCTGGGTGCTCAGGCGCCATGAAGTGGCCGCTCAAGCACCTGTTGCACAATAAGTTGGGGATTTTTGACCCATTTTTCATTCTTCTTCCACAATCTCTCTATCCTCCATGTCTCTCTCTCTTTCTAAGTTCTCTCCCTCATCTCTCAAATCCATAGCTTATCAATCTCATCCCCAAGAATCCTCCACAAACCACCTCTCTTCCTTTTCATCATCCCCACAATCATCTTCTCCCTTAAGCTTCTCTCTCTCTCTCTTTCCTCTAGTAGTGAGAGAAAGTGAAGAGTAGAAGTGTCACTTCTCTCTTGCTCAAATCCTTCTTCCAAGGTTTTGAAGTGAATTCTTGGTACTTTCTATCCATCTCTAGCTATATATTGTTTGTTTAGCCTCTAGAATTAGATTTGGGATTATTGAGATGTATAGTTAGGTTTTCAATTGGGGATTTTGAGATTTTTGGGTAGATTGAGGTTATGTTTGGTTTCTAGAAGTTTAATTGTGATAGATTGGTGCATTTTGTAGCTTTGGATTCTACCTGGGAGTTATTAGCTGACCAAGAGGCATCACCTAAATGAGCTCCTGATTGGGAGTCTTGATTGTGAATGAATATTATGTTTGTAGTTAACCTTGAAGCAAAAATTATGCATGGTTATATGTATATATGTATATTCATATTGCCAGTTTTCGGAATAATTGATAAATTGATTTATCTCTATGATTTGGGAAGTATTTACTTATATAATTACACTTGAAGCTCTTATTTCATTAGTCACTTAGTAAATTCAAACTTGATATTATGCATGTTGAGTATGAGATAAGGCTACATAACTATGTTATTGAGTTCATATGCTATCAATGGAAATTCTTGTTGAAAATGTTTATATGCATAAAGTGATAAACTAGAAATTTTTCTTTGGAAAAAGGAGAGGAAACTGCATCAGAAACTGCTTGCTAATGGCAGTTAGCATTAGCTTTGGTGCACTTTGAAAGCCTAGCTAGCAGGGTGGTTGCTAGCTCGGCATGTTTGGCCGAAATGTTTGGAACAAATAAGAACACCTTGGGGACGACGATATATAACGCCCAGATGTGAAGAGGATTTGATATAGATTCTAAGCAAGAACCCTCCCCTTAGTCATATTATGTTATACTATATCCATGTATTTTGAGCATGTTGAATCTAAAGCCTTGTCTCATACTAACTATGAACATAGTTTCCTCACTGAGTTTTCGTAACTTACCCCGTGGTTTCCTTATCTTTTTCAAACTCGGCTGTAGAGGCAGCTCTTGCCCCACCTGCTCAGTAGAGTTCTGCTCATCTTATTTTGGTGAGCCCACTTCAAGGGCCTAAGATTCTCTTTTGGAATGTCTATGTATAGTCAAGAATGATATATTTGGCTATAGTGCTCCTTGAAACACAAGCAGGGTCTAATTGTTGGGTTATCAGTTAGCTAGTGTTAAGCTGTTGCTTTTCATTTTGAATTTGTAAAGCAAAGGTGTATATTTTGTTGAATTTCATGTGGACTAATTAGCTCCTTGATAGCGTTGTATATGTAAATGTTTTCAAACTATATATATATATATATATATATATATATATATATATATATATATATATATATATATTTATGTTTAAGCTGTGCTAGATTGTTTGGATAATTTTTTTTGCAGATTTTGTATATTGGGAATGTCCTAGTTTTAGGGGAAATTCCGTCAGTTTTAACGTAGTTTTTTTTTGTTAGACTTGCTAGGGAATGAAAATTTCCTATGCACCAGTCACGACCATGGAGGGTCGTGACAATGTCCTTGCCCCGATTGTTGTTTTCGTCATGCATTGACGAGAGATGAAGTGTATGATCGCCTAATTTTGAAACCTTTCCCACCAACATATAATTTTTGGTATTGGCATGGTGAGAAAAGAAGTGAACAATGTTCTAATAATGTCCCTATAACTGGAGATACATTCCCAATCCAAGATTGGGTATGTGAAATGATTAATGATGCATGTGGGGTTACTGGGCAATATGCGAGTGAAGAACCATTCACATCGCAAGACCCCATAGAAGGTGATCAAAGCATGCTAGAATTAAATCTTGGACCTAATGAAGGAGACAGAGAATTTGATGAATTAGTTAGAGATGCAAACGAAGATTTATATGAAGGGTGTGCAAAATACTCAAAGTTGTCTTTCATAATGAAATTGTATCATATCAAGTGCTTGTGTGTAATGAGTAATAAAGCCATGTCCATGATACTGGAGTTGTTGAGTGATGCCTCTGAACATGCCAAAATTCCTAAAACATTTTATGAGGCTAAGAAAATCATTAACAAAGTTGGTCTTAATTACCAAAAGATCCATGCTTGCCCAAATGATTGCATGTTATATCAGGGAAATAAAGATAAGCATAGGCAAGCATGTAAAGTGTGCAACACATCAAGATGGAAGTCAAGTAGTAAAATGAAGCCAACTAAAGTTCTATGCTATTTTCCACTCAAACCACCCCTGCAACGATTGTTTATGTCTAGCAAAACTTTTGAGCATACGAAATGACATAAGGTAGGAGCAAATCCGGATGGATTGATGAGGCATCCAAGAGACTTAGAGGCATGCAAGAGATTTGATCTAAGATATCCTAAATTTGCTTTTGATTCAAGAAATATTCATCTTGGCCTAGCTTGTGATGGTTTTAATCCATTTGGAACTTTGAGTACCAACTATAGCATTTGGCCAGTTATCTTTGTTCCATATAACTTGCCTCCATGAATGTGTATGAACCAAAATTCTTTTATTCTTTCAATGATTATTCCAGGAAAAAGGATGCCTAGGAATGACATTAATGTTTACTTACAACCTTCAATAGAAGAGTTGAATGAATTATGGAATGATGGCGTAAGAACATTTGATGCATCAACTAATGGATGGTTTATAATGAGAGTAGCTTTAATGTGGACAATTAGTGATTTTCGCAGGCTAGGGACATCATCGGGGTGGAATACTCATATTGGCTTAGCTTGTCCTTCTTGTAACTTTGACTCAATTCCTTGTCATCTTCCATATAGCAAGAAATGGTGTTCCATGGGTTATCGTCATTTTTTGGATGGTGCTCATAAATTTCGAATGAATTGTGTTGTTTTTGATGAAAGGATTGATTTGAGAAGCTCTCCAATAGTCTTATCTGGGTCTAATATTTTGAAACAATAAGGAGATATCAATGTTACATTTGGAAAAAGTTCAGAGGTTGAGTCAAGCAAAGGTAAAAGAAGACACAACATAAACACTAGGCAAAGTGAGACACAACAATGGAGGAAAAAAGGTATATTTTTTCAACTTTCTTATTGGGAATACAACCTATTACGTCACAATCTCGATGTTATGCATATTGAAAAAAATGTGTGTGACAACATGATATATACCATTCTCAATGAACAAGGGAAAACAAAGGATCACCTCAATGCTCGAAAAGATTTGTAAGACATGAACATAAGAATGGATCTATGGCCCAATGAAAATGGAAAATATCTTCCTGCTTATTTCACAATGTCAAATGCTCGAAAGGACCAATTTCTTAGGACTTCGAAGATTGTGATTTTACTAGATGGTTATTCTAGTAACATTTCTAGGTGTGTTGATCTGAAATATCATAAGCTCTCTGGTTTGAAAAGTCATGATTCTATCATACTTATGGAACAATTGCTTCCAATAGCATTGAGAAACACATTACCCAAACAAGTATCTATGGTTTTAATAGATTTGTGCTCATTCTTTAGAGAACTCTGTTGTAAAGTGTTGAATCCCATAGATCTTGACAAGCTCCAACAACGAATAGTGCTTACATTGTGAAACATGGAAATCTTATTTCCTCCTTCATTTTTCACAATAATGGTTCATCTAATTGTTCATCTCGTTGATGAGGCAAAACTTGGAGGCCCAATACATTATCGATGGATGTATCCTATAAAGCGGTAAATATATATATTTTTCATTTAAATGGACAACTTTTTAAGATTAACTTGAGTACTTATGTTATTTTTTTCACATAGGCAATTAGGAAAGTTCAAGGGCTATGTATGAAACAAGGCACAACTAGAAGGCTCTATAGCAGAAGGTTACATAGCTGAAGAATGTCTTATATTCTGTTCGAGATATTTGAATGCTATTGAAATAGGATCCAATCATTTGAGACAGGTGAATGATGAACCAAATGACAATGTTCAAACTTTGACCTTGTATGCTGTATTTCCACAAACCCGAAAACCAGTTGGTGGCATTTTTTAACCTAATGCCAATGGAGAAATTACAAGCACATCGCTATGTGTCAATAGTAGACTTGTGGACTCTTTTATTAAGTATCTAATTACTTTTTCAAATATATCTTATAAGTGAAACTCCTCTTACCGTTTGTTGTGAATGGGTTTTATGTACATATATAATGAATTTAGAAGAGAAAAAAGAAAACAACTACGAAGTAGAAACAAGCGGTCGGTCTTGGAGATTGAGAGGATAGTTCATAGAGAATTTAGTGAATGGTTTTATAGGCAGGTGAGTGTAACAATTAATATGGCCAATTTATATTAAATTTTGTTTTTATTTGTGTTTCTAACGTATTTATATAATGAATTTAGGTCATGGATAGTTTCGATGAAACATATTTAGATGATATTAAGTTACTTGCACAAGGTCCATTTCAGCAAGCAAGAAGGTGGACTGCATATAATGTTAATGGATATAAGTTTAGAACTACTGCTTGTGAACAAGGTTGAAAACTCAAAATAATGGTGTTTTTGTCATTGCTGGAACTACAAGTTTTGCTAGTAGCAATGATAACAACCCTAGCAGAGGACTAGTGCCATATTATGGAAAGTAAGTTGATATCATATAGCTTAACTATTCTAGTCAATTTTTAGTCACTTTATTCAAATGTAAATGGATCGAAACCACTACTAATAGAGGGATGAGAAAAGATGATTTTGGACTTGTTTGAAAGTGTTTTTGTTTTTTAATTTTGTAAAACTGTTTTAAAAAATAAGTTTAAGTTCAATTTTAAAGACCAAAAGAACAAAAAAATCTGTTTAATAATTTTACTTTCAAAACAATTTTTTAATGATAAAAAACAAAAAAATTTGTTTGGATAATTGTTTTTAAAAACAAATTTTAAAAGTAATAAAACAAAAAAATTGTTTGGCAAATACTTTCTTAAAAGTAGCAAACATATAATAGCATAATTTAATATAATAATAAATTTGATACATAATATTATTATAAACTTTTAACAAATAAAATTTTAATATAACTTGATGCATTTTTATGTTCACAAGTCTATTTATATACTATACATTATGTTCTTGTTGCCATATCTAATTTATATTTTAATCACGATGTCTTGCCATTTTTCTTACAGCTTCATCAATTAATTTTACTGTGTTGCCATTATTGAAATCCCCTCTAAATTTTGCTATGTTGTCATTATTGAAATTTTAAAAATTGAGGGGATGTGAATTGTTATTTTCTTCCTCGGCCTTTTCCATAGCCTCATATCCTCCATTGATAACTTCATTCTCTTCAAGCCTAAAAATGCAACCTTTCATGAAAAGTAATTCCTTAAGACCTCCATAAACCCATATCCTTTCCATTTCTTCCATAGCCAAATCAGCACTAACTCAAACTCGTTCCATATACAACTTTTATCAAGCACCTACAACTCAAATGCCATAACCCAAAACTTCTCCCATATTCATACCCATGAATCAACCTACAAATCCAAGCCATTCAAAAACAAAATATCACAATAAAACCTGCGCCATATAGCAAGCATATACCCATAAATCCACCTTCATCAAATCTCATCAAATCCAAATTGTGAAGCAAGCATGAGTGTAAAGCACAATAATTTGAACAAAATTGCAGCAATAGGAACAATAATAGGAACACAAAAGCACAAAAGCATATAAAGAAACACCACAAAAACACAAAACCGCCACAGAGCCCCCACAAGTCTACAATTCTCATCTATCTCTATCTCAGTCTCCCACTCTCAGAAGTCAAAAAACCGCAGATCCTCCACCTCCATCATCCCCCTGCATGCGTCGCCATTCCTCCATCAGCGTGCTCGCTGTTCTTCCATCAGCGTGCTCACCGTTCATCCACCGGCGACCATTATTGCTCCTCCCCCTGCATGTGTCGCTCTTCATCCACCGGCATCATTGTCGTACTCCTTGTTCATGCAATTGTCCACCTCGCCGTTCCTCACCACAGGCTAGGCGAAAAAAGAAAGGGGAAAGGGTGGACGGCTAGGCGAAAAAAGAAAGGGGAAAGGATGGCTTGCTGGGCTGGGCGAACAATAGAAAAAAGAAACGGGAAAGGGTGGCTGGGTGAAACATATTGCGAGTTATTTCTTTTTAAGCTGGTATGGGACTCGAAGGTGACGCAAAATAATAAAACAAACTAACTACAAAAATGCCACTGCTTATTTTTTCTATCTCAGAAAAAAAAATTGAAAACATGTTAAACCTGTGTTTTGGTTTTTTGCTTTTAAACTCCAAAACATGTTTTTTTATTTTTAAAATCATTTGCTAAAAAACAATTTATCAAACAGGTTTTTTTAATTTTTTGTTTTTAAAAATCAAAAACTATTTTTGAAAACAGTTATCAAATAAGCCCTTTAAGTTTGTGACCATTAATTTTTCTCACTTGATACATACAGGAGATAGTATTGATGATGAGCCATATATTCTAGCTTCAAATGCTGAATTAGTGTATTATGTGGAGGATGAGATGGACGAAGATTGGAGTGTTGTTGTACATTTGAAGCCTAGAGACTTATATGAGATGGAAGAGCATAATGTTGATAAAGATTTCTATGAGAGTGCATCATATCAAGAGTAGGACTTAGCTATGTTATTCTTAAATGATGCTGAAAATGTTCCATTAATTAGGGAGAATGTTAATGATGAACTAGACACTACTTAATTTTATGCATATTTTGGTTTCCTATTTTGTAATTAATGATTCATTTGTGGTAGCTATTTTCTTGGCCAAGCTCTCTCTCTCTCTCTCTCTCTCTCTGGTACCTGTGAGCATGTTTATGTTGATTAGCCAAAAACTTTTAACAGTTGACTTCATGAATTGAATGAAGTGAATTGCTTTCTATTTTTCTTAACCCTTGCCTTTGATAAAATAGACGGCTAAACAACAAGAAGTTGTTTGGATCAATCCTAAGAGAACTCACTCATCTTAAAAATCTCAAAGTCTTGTAAGTTTCTATGTCTAGTCTTTTCTCTTATGCGTTTCACTCTTGTTCTGCTTTCCTTCCTTTGTGTGTGTGTGGGCTAGGATAAATTCAAGTTTCAGTTTCAACTGTGTTTTTATATTTCATTTATTTGGTTCCCCCTTTCTTTATAAATAATTTTGCTTGTGTAGTTCATCTGGATGGATAGAATAACTTGTGTGAAATTTTCTAGTTTGTTCCCAACTATTATTGTTATTCTCTTGTTTATCTCCCACTTGTTGTTGGGCTACCTTCTCAATGAAATCCATTTTATGCAAGCCCAAAAAAAAAAGGGTTATGTATCTTCTTGTTCTTATTTTCCTGAGGCCTCAAAGAATCGTGCTCTTTCTTCCTGTTCATTTGCAACTTTGCCAACAATCAATGCACCAAGATACTCGATTTTTCAAAGTAAAAGTGCATGACATCCCTTATTTGATTATGTTTTTAGCATAGAAGTCCAGTTAACTGTCTCAATTTTTCCACTTACATTACACTGATATCTAATATCGTTTTATGATAAGTTAATTGAATGATCGAATTTCCTTTGCTATTCCAGTAGCACTCAATTATAAATTTGTATACCAGGGTTGTTACTTGTCTGTAGCCTTATGAAGGTATACTGGGTTTAGCACCTCCAAGGGTTCCGAAAAACTATAACTTCCACATGTTCAATGATAGTATAATCTGCTGTTACTCTACATTTTGTTCCTCTAGATCACCCACTTGTAGCCAGTTATGCACTCCATCTGTCTATCTCAATATCTGATGTTTACATTGTATGGTAATATGCCAAATTGCTATTGACTCTTAATGTTTTTTGTTTGTAAAGTATATGTCCCCTAATAGATTTAATAAACTGGTGTCAAAAGGGAATATCAAATATTCAGATGTAATAATATGTGCATTGATATATTGGTTCTGGTGTGTTGGTAGCACAAATATAATACATTTTGACTGTGAATTTGTTATGTGTATACTAACATCAAATATCAGGATAATTTATAATCTTGTATGTGCTCTAAATTTCACTGCTCTTATGGGCTTGGAACACTTTTGCTAGTGACTAATGCCTTTGACATATGGTGATCCTTTTATCAACAGTCACTATATGCCAACAAAGTTGAAGTTCAGGACTATAAGCTTCTTTTCCTGGCTGCTGTTGAAGTAAGAGACCAAAAGTTCACTTTGGTTGGTATTCTTGGTACTTGGTGGACTTTGCCTCATTTAACATATCGAGAAGCATTTTCTTTTGTGAGAAATAGACTTGGAAGCATCTTGGTCAAAACAACTGAGCACAATAATCTGCTATTTTAAAATTAGCAGTCCTTCTATGTCTAACTGAAGTGCATGTCAATGTCATTTACTCATTTTAGCTTGAGAATAGCAAACATCTTCCTACTGAAAGTCATGATAGTTTTCTTGTTTCTTCAAAATGTTGAGGATGTCAACTAGAGTCAAAGAGGTCACAAAGTCGAATAATCATTTATAAATTGAGATCATTTAACAATGCTTTCATTTGCTTTAACTTACATTTGAATGCATTTGTTTCTAATGGCTAAACAAAGAATCTTTTCTGGTTTTCTAAAGGGTTGACACTTTTCTAAAGAACCACACAGGTGCGAGCTTCTTTCTTTGTTTTAATTGTTAATTGGCCAAAATTCAGATATCTCACATAATGACGAAAAAAACACACACACACGCAAATGTCAGCATTACTTTCAAGTGGATCACAAATCAAATTCAGATTTTTCCTATTATGATGAAACTTCATAACTAATTTCTGTACTAAGATACAGTATGCCTAAGGTTGCCCCTTTTGCTAGTATGAATAAAAAAGGTGGAGATCAATCATCTACTCAAGCCCCACCACCATTGACAAATGCTCCACTATCTACTCAAGTCTCATGAGAAGCACCAATAGCTACACAAACTCAGCTGTAGAGCCACCAATGCACTAGATATTGGACTATTGATGTAAAAGGTAATTTGAGTGTATATCATATTTTTTATCTAATTTAATGTTCTAACAAATATGATTCATAGATGCTGCAGGAGTAACAAAAGTAGCACCCTTGAAATTAAAGGATCTTTGGGTGCTTCCTCCTGGCATTAAAGTGGTGTTGCCTTTCAATGATTATAAGCAGCTAGTTAGTGAAGCAGGTGGCCTCTTAGGACAAGCTCTTGGACAATTAGGAGCTGATTTTGCTGCTCTTCCAATATGTTACAAGTCTTAGTCCAAAGTTCCTAACAATTATAAGGAGGAGATTTTTAATAGCATGTTAAAGGTAATTCGAATTAGAATTTTCTATAATGTTTTCTATTTTAAACACCAGAAAATTGGAATCAATGTTTTGCTGATATTTTGTTGTGTATTGTTAGGAAAAATTCATCATAGATGATGATCAAGTGAAGAAGATCATTATGAAACGGATAGGGGAAAATTGGAAGGAAAATCAATCAGATGTTTTTCATAAATATTATGATCCAAAAATTAGCAGAGAAGAGAACTATGCTAATCATCCTCCAGATATAAATAGAGATCACTGGACTCAGTTTATTAAGTATCGTTTGGATCTAGCCACTGTGGTAAGTAAATTGAGTTATATGATTTGTATAATACAATGATTTCACATTGATCACATCTTTTGACATTGCAAAAAATGTGTAAATAAAATGTACAAAGTCGAGAGAAACAATTAATTATGTACTCTGGAGGATCTAAGAGCTTATTAAGGTAACGATTTGAGATGGTGATAGTTTAATTAGTCAAAATCTATTTTTTTAAATTTTTGTTTCAAATTATTTTAGTTATAATGAGTGTTTAAAAAATGTGCAAGAACATGAGCGAATAACCTGTTAGTAGGGGAAAGGTTTTTGTTGCCACACATATTAAAGTAGATGGATCATATGCAAATAAGGCCACAAAATCTGTTTGTGTAAGTATTTCTTGTAGAACTGCTTAAGTTTGTTAATGTCAGCCTTAAAAGATTTGCACTTGATTTCTACTATTTGCATAGAAGTGGTTTGATGTAACATGAGAGTGTGTCTTAACAAGATTTGTGTCTGATGGTGCATTCTATGAGGTTGTTGTGTTTTCACTGTTAATGCTTGTTTGTTTGGATCTTTCTGTAGGCTTTAGTTATTGATAACTAATTTTCTTTCATTACTGGACATTACTTGCTAGGCTGAAGATAAATTCCTTTTCTAATTGAATGTGCTTCAGATTTTCAATGATGATTCATCATCCATTTGAACTGAAATGTGAATTACAACTGAACAAGCCTATGATATGTACTTTTATTCTTGTTAGGCCAAATGTGTTTTGGTGGCTAAGTTCAAGCTATGAATACTTTTTTTTTCCTGGGTAGCTTATATGGGCCTTTGTGAGATAATTGGTAACAATAACAACCACATAGTGCTTTATTCATTGGCGTTATCTATATATTAGTGTTGCTGCTGCAAGCATATTGTGTTCCTTTTATAGAAATGTCAAATCCTTGGTTTCATCCACTTTATTTAATGTGTATGGAGCTTTTTTTTTTGGTTCCTTTTATGTCTGAGCATTAATTTGCTCTTTGTGATTTTCATAGTTTTAACATAGTTGTAGAGCAAATGCACCACCTCAAGACTTTAGCTTTGTTTATAAAAGGACAAAATTACTCAAGTTGAGAGTGAAGGAAGCTATCCACAAACAATTGTGCCAAATGACTCGCTTGGTCAGGTGCTCGGAAAGGAGCATTCAAATAGAGTTAGAGGTTTGGGTTTAGGGCCTTGTCCTTCCCAAGTGTTTGGAATCCAGAGGCAAAGGCATGTTGAAGAAGGCTCCAGTTCTAGCTCAACCAATGCTTGCATTGATCATATGCAGCGAAAAATTGTACATTTGGAAGCATGATTGGAAAGAGAGGCGAAGTGTAGACTTCAGTTTCATAATGCTGTCACTGTTCCTCCAACATGTTTCTACCTCATCCATGACTATGACTCTAGAACTTGTTGCGACCCTGAAGTCAATGGTAATCCTCTTAACTAAGATTTTTATGTGGTTATCCTTCACTTTTCTCATGTAGTGTTACCTTTTCAGGACACATGTGCTGATGATAGAGATGTTGAGCCAAGCAATGGAAGTTCTTGCGGAGATCATGATGTTGATTGACATGTTTAGTAGATTTTTCTATTTTTGAACTCTTTTTATGTATAGAACTTGAATAGAATAATTTTACTAATATGGAGTTTGCAATTATTACATCCCTAGTGAATAATATAGTGTGAATGGTTCTTTTAAATAGACATGATACTAGTTGAGATACATTTAATTTGGATTTTCCTCAATGAAATAGATATGATGTCGTGGGAATTTAAATAGTATTCTATGTTTGCAAAAAAAAGTTGCTAAATTATCATAGGTGTTAGATTTAAATTGGAAATGAAACAAATATATATCAAACCTGTAGGCTTCTCCTTGTATTAGAATTGAGGAGCTAATTTTGTTTTTTAAAAAAATAAAAGTGACATTAGCCACATTTTTGAAAGGTGGTTAAATGAGGATGAGGGTATGTGGCTAAATAACAACATTAACCACATTTTATGAGTGTAGTTAAATAAAAGTCAAAAGTGTGGCTAAATAATACGTCTCCCCACACATGTAATAGCCACATCAAAAGCACATGTTGGAAGATCAATTAACCAGACTTAAAAAATGTGGCGAATCATAAATCATAAGTGTGGCTAATCGACACATTTTTTATAGTGTTCCTACATTCATGCGATATATCTTCTATAGATCAATTAATTAATGCTAGTGATAAGGCATCAATTTTTTAGTAGCTTAGATCGTATGATGCGTTGGTAGACTTTTTCTACCTAATATTTCATCCATAAGACCATAATAGCAAAGTGTTTCTAAATAGCCAATAATGACCAAGATAATGGGAAGAACTCGCCCAAGCAAAATGTAGGGAATTGTAAAAATGAATGATTAATGAATCTCATCCACATATTTGCTGATTAATTGGCCTGTCCAGCATTAAAGCTCGCCTTGTTGGAGTCAATCTTCTTTGAATATGTAAAATTGTAAATTAACACCTAAATGAATTGAAGAGCAAGATTTGTTTTGAGTTTGACATGAAGACTAATGTACCTAGACTCTGTTGATATTTATACACTATTTCCCAATGCATTAAAGCTTCAGCTACTCCACCTTCAGTGGGCCACGTGGCATCCTAACATCTTCTTTTAGGGACTCTTGTGTTGTGCTATTCTTGAGGAGAAAGAGAGAGAAAAGCATCAGTTGACCATGATTGTTGTGAAGGAGAATTTACTATTTTCAGGTTACAAAATTTTCGAACCACACACAAAATTATAATGCACCAGTGCCAATATATTACAACCATTGTTTTGTACTATTAGCTTCCTATATTCGTGTGATATATCTTCTATAGATCAATTAATTAATGCTAGTGATAAGGCATCAATTTTTTAGTAGCTTAGATCGTATGATGCATTGGTAGACTTTTTCTACCCAATATTTCATCCATAAGACCATAATAGCAAAGTGTTTCTATATAGCCAATAATAGCCAAGATAATTGGAAGAACTCGTCCAAGCAAAATGTAGGGAATTGTAAAGATGAATGATTAATGAATCTCATCCACATATTTGCTTATCAACAAGTGCCAAAGCCACTTTCCAAAAACGGCGTGGCATGTTGCCTTGAAAACGTGTGTTAAGGAGCAAACTATGAATCGCAATTTGTGTAGGAAATGTGAGAAAAACACGTGTCGCATGCTCCAATGCTTCGAGACACTATATAAGTTTCAACTGACAGTAGGAAACATGCATCTAAAATACTCAAACAACACTTGATCTTCATTTCATTCGATTTACAACAGTTTTAGAGAAGATGGACTCCCAAAACATTAGCTACCAAGCTGGACAAGCCAAGGGCCAAGCTCAGGTTTTGACTCAGCATTTTCTTTTCTATAGTTCATTACATGTGCACAATTTTGATAACCTATAAACAAGCTTTTGTTCTACTACAGGAAAAGTGTAACAACATGATGGATACGGCTTCCAATACAGCTCAGTCTGCAAAAGAATCCATGCAAGAGGTTCCTAGTTTTACATGTCTACCTATGGGCTTTTAAATAGATTAGTAGTACCACAGTGTGGTGTGATTTGCAAGATATATATAATCATAATAATGCTCAATATATATTTACATTCATTCAAAATAGACACCCTCATAAAAGTTCTTTTATTGTGTATAGGCTGGGCAGCAAATGAAGGCTAAAGCACAAGGAGCTTGTGATGCTGTGAAGAATGCGACCGGCATGAACAAATGAAGATAAATGGATCATTATGTTGGACTTGGTTTCCCTTGACATAAATCTGCTTATTAGTCTTCTTTTTTTTTCCCGGAAAGACATGATTCCATTGTATTCCAAAAGTAACCATTTCCATCATAAGTCTAGTGAAACCGATTTCATCAATGAGTAGAGATTTTCAAATTTGAATGGCTCTAATACTACATACTTTTAAACTATTGCAATTGGTATTCATAATTGATACAATCAATTATGCAACATATCATACGTGACTCTGAAACAAGCTAGCTAGCTAAGCGTATTTAGTTCTGCTTTTGTAGAATTTATTTTAGATAAAATTGATTTTGTTAGAATTGATTTGATTATAATTAATTTTGAGATAAAGTGATTTATATTTGATAGTTCCTCTAAAAATGATTTTGATAGAAAGTAAAAAATTTTCACTTTTCCTATAATCGATTCTAAAAGTAAGAATTGATTTTCATCTCGTAAAACCAAATATCATCAAAAATTGATAAAACCAATTTTAGGGGCTCAAAATCAAATCTAAACCCCCCACACGCTGATCCAAACATGCTTATGGCAAGAAAAAAGAAAAAATTGAGCCAAACTTGTTACAAATTTAGTAAACATGCAATTTGATTGAGCTATACTTGTGTAATCTTAGCTCAATAAAAGTTTGTACATGCAATCATGTGAATGAGACTTAATTATCTAATTGAGTCCTGTTCAGTCACTTGCGATACTCAAGCTCGAAACTAGTTCCACTCGTTATTATAATATTTTTTATGAAAATATATTGTTAATTATATAATTGAATATCATAGAATTAATTAAAACTCAAATTAAGCAGGCTATACCCTAAATTCAAAGATTTTAACTGTGTTCATGATTCAACTTGATTTTCAAACTTGATTACAACTTAAAATTCAGCCATTTCTGGACCACTTTCACATGTTTTGAAAAACTATGAAAATATGTAGCAGAACATTAAAAGGAAAACGAAACTTTCGAATAAAGGGTCTACTATCAGCTATGATGTAAATCAGGTTTAAATTTATTTGCTATATGCTTTTGTGGTGGACTTGGGTTTCAAAGACACTCATGTGAGATTTAGATGTTGCTCCTTTTAAATCTATCAAGGATTTGTGATGGAGTGATGGTTGGTGCTAACAGGAGTGGACCAGGATGGAAGAGCAATTCTAAGAGTATGGAAGAGTTCAGGAGGTTAGAACAATATTCCTTCACCGTTTTTGTCGATAATCTGCCTTCAACAATGACCAAGGCATGGTTATGTCAAATATTCAAATTTGATGGGAAGGTGGTTGACATTTATATCTCAAGAAAGGTACATAAAATGTGTTTGTCAGATTTGAAACAAAGGAGAGAGCTTTAAGGGCAATGAAAAATTGTAATGGAATGGAGATAAGAGGCAATATTGTATATGTAAAAGAATTAGAGTTTAAATGAGGTATGAAACATTCAACAATGTCTACATTTGCAAAGTGGGAGGTGCAAAGAAAAAATACTGAGGTTATCAAGCATACCAGATTTGCAAGGGAAGAGTAGATTGTGCGAGCAGAACACTGAAGATGGAATGGCCTCAATAGCTTGAATGTGTGTCTTGCAAATTAGGTCTTGCAAATTAGGGCTCGCAAATTTTTTTGTTTTTGGGGTTAAAGATAGAATGTATTTCAACTTGTGTGGTTCCTCTAATTCACTCTAAAATGATTTTGCACTAAACAATTAATGGGAATACCAAAATTATAACATGAGTTACATAGGCTACGCTTGCAAAATGTGCCCTAATTAAAATTATTAGGCACAATTAAAAAGTGTGGCCTATTAACTTTATAAATGTATCTATTCTATTATAAATAGGCAATGCTTGTAAACCGTGGTCTTTTTTCTCTATGACGACGCTTTATAAGTGTTGTCTTATAAGCATTGCTAAAATATAAGCTCAAAGCCCACCCTGAGAAAAGCGTGGTCTTTGATAGTTTTAGGCCACTCTTTTCAAGCATGGCTGAAAAAAGTGTGGTCATAGGCCATATTTGTTGTAGTGAGATGGAAGGTTGTACAAAAGAGGTGTTATTTGCGAACACCAATGGAGCGAAAATGTTAAAGAATCAAAGCGTCAATGGCAAGTCTTGAGTAGCGGAAGAGAATAAGCAAATAATCAAAGGGGAAATTTGCCTGGAAAAAGTGGAGTCGTTGAAAAGAAACCTAATTGGAGAAATAAAGGGATTCATAGATTTTGATGTTTTGAAGAATAAATCAGAAACTATTTCATGAGTGGTTTTATTTATGTAATGTAAGGGCAATAGGGTCTTCCAAATGCATTTTGACAAGCGAGACGGGCTTTGGCAACTGGAAGTGATCTTTTGAAGAATAATTTTATTGATGTCAAGAAATGGTTAGAGTTGGAGTGTTCTCAAAGTAGTCAAGTTTTGATTGAATGTTTTGGGGTGCCTCCACATGGATGGTCCTCTAATAATTTTAATACTATTGGTAAGTTATAGGATAAATTAATTGCTCTTGACAAAAATGCGAAATCTGGGTCAAATATGATTATAGGAAGGCTCTTGATTAAAACCTATTTTTTCTCACATATTCAAGGATGAGTCAAGTTATCTTCAAAGAGCAATGAGTTTGACGTACTTGTTAGAGAAGTAGGAAGACTGGTGGTTAAAGGAACGAAGAAGAAGGAGCATGAAGAGAAGATAGAGGCTAGCAATGATGATGATGATGATCCAAACATGGCTGCAATTTATGTGAAGTGGGCGGACAACATGTATGGAAATCTGCAAGCCAATGAGATGAATGATGGGGATTTGAACACGCAATTTGGCCAAGAAAAAGGATTGGATAGGAAGGAGGCGGAGATCGCAGCAAATGAAGGAGACCAAGATCAAGACAGTGAAGATGTTCAGATGTACATGGATGGTTGAGTATCACTCGATATTCAAAATACCAGTATAGGCAACACTTTTAATGCAAATAATGGGTATTTGTCGGAAGAGTAACAATAGGTAAACATATCTTTTATGGAACATCATACCGACTCACATGTCATCTACCATTATATGGGGTGTGGATCTAATCCAAGTAGGGTCCTACCCTATCTAATCATGAATGGGATGTGAGTCGACATAGTATCCCATAAAAATATGTTTACTTAACATTACTGTTATAGGAAAAGAATGCTAGAAATAATGAGGGTGAGTTTATCAAGGATAGAATGAAATTTATAAGGTCAACATATCCATTGAAGATGTTTGCTCCAATAGGATTACAACACAACAAATGCATCACGTGGATGAAAAAGCGTATATGGGCCCGCAAGCTCTTAATAACAGTTCATGCCTTGAAGGAAAATAGACCATTAAAGGTGTGAATGTGGGCCTATACTATGTTTTTGTTGGGTTTGATGCCTAGAAGGATCTTGATACTCCGCATTCCATGTCTTTCCTTCCTGGGGTCAACCCTATGCATGAAGTGGATGGTAATGAATTGCGTTCACACACTCATGATAATTTGAAAGTTGTATAAGTGAATTCGATGGAGACCAAATGCCTAGAAGCGCCAGAAGAAAGCCTTTCTATCCCACCAGTTGGTTTTGAATTGCAAAGAGTTTCTCCCTGGCATGATAATGTTCAAGCTGAAATTGAGGAAGGTGGTTTGGCTAATTAGAAGAAGCATAGCGAAAGTTTAGAAGGTGAAGGTCAAGAAGATATTTTGGAGGAAGCCGAAAAAACATGGGAGCTGGGAAAAATAATAAGGCTCTCTGCTGATAATGAGAATGATGTCATATGGACATCGGCAAATAATCAAAGAGATAAAAAAAAGGGAAGAAAAATAATTCAAGAGATAGGAAAAAGGGAAGAAAGGAGGGTAAATCCAATTATCAAGAAAGAGGCTAGCATTTTTTGGTGCTTTGGTGTTTCCCTGGGTAGTGATATTCTGGAGTTGGTAGTTCTGTTAGGGTCATCTTTAGTCTTAGTTTTCTTTGGCATGTCTAACCAGCAACTTTCTTTAAATTGGTTGTTTTGTTTGCGGTTGTTTTTTGATGTTTTTGCTGGGCAGTTGTGGTCTAATGTAGTTAGATGCTGATTGGTATTGATTTGTTCTTAGCAAAGTTTAGTTCCCTTTTGTGCTACTTGATTGCAAGTTCTGTTTTCCTTTAGGTGGGAATGGAGATTAATTTTGGTGTTTTTCGATTGAATCAATTTTTCTTGGTATTGTAGGTGTGTATTGAGAGGGTGTCTATACTCTGCTTCTCTATTTTTTGGAGAGTTTCGAGGCTTTATTTTAATCATTTTTGAAAAAAATTCAACCATTTCTAATTTGAATTAATTCAGCTTGATTTCATTAATAATTAAGTATAGTTATCAAGGTTTCTTTAGTTGACATGCACAAGTCATTAGTTGATTTGACTATGATCTTCCTAGATGAACTAGCCTTACAACCATATATTTATAACATATAATTTCTAAATCCAAGTTTAGATATGTTGTGGTATTGACATATTGAATATTTTATTAAGCTACCACATCAGCTTATTGTGGAAGATGGTATAATCTCATTTAGTCACTTTTTGTCTATGAAGCCATGTAGATACCATTTTCAAAACAAACAAATATCACTCTAAAAATAAACAAATACTAATTGTAAGTACTTCACTTTTTAACCTATACAATTTCTCAACTTTCATTCACATTATGAATTAGTGTCCCATGACTTAATTATAACAAGAAACATTCAGCCATTAACATTAACACATTATAAAAATAATTATTTGTCTTCAACTCAATTTAAAAATAAAATATAACTACAAAATCATCAAAAATTTAATGATGACAAATATACTACAACGTGTACCATATATCATTCCAGTATCCACATATTCACAAATCTATATAAATTGTAATGCCCGGGTCAAGAGTCACACGAATTGTGACACTTTGTTCTGTCGGACCCTGTGAAAGCTCTAAGTTTGGACCCTATGCCCCTTTGGAGGGCTATAGGTTTGGGATATTTTCATGGGATCAAAAGTCCCGGTAATTATTCCTTAGATATCAAAGAATTGAAGAGCGATTTTTAATGAATTTTTGGAAGTTATTAACCCTTTCATTTTCAAGCTTGAAGTTTAAGAAAATGTAAGTTTTCAGAAGTTTGTACTAAAATCCAAAAGTTGGATTTTGATTCTTAAGGAGTTTGATTTTTTCCAATATTTTTATTGGATTCAAATGGGGGATATTCTCTTATTTACATTTATGTTTTAAAGTTAATGGAGAATAAAATAAATGAGGACATTAACTTAAAATTAAGAAATGTAAATAAGTATATGATGATGTTTGAGAAGAGTTTGGAAGAGAAAAAGAGAAAGACTGGGCGCCAGCTTAGCGCCAAGGCAACAGGCTGGCTGCGCTACAGAATTGGTGTAGCTTCAGGTGGGCGGGCGCCCAGCAGAGTCCTTGGCCTTGACGCCACATTGGCGTGATTAAGAAGAAGCTCGAAGCTTCTCTCTCTCATTCCGCCATCTCTCTCTCACTCTCTTCTTCCTCTCTTATTCTTTTCTTCCTACATGAAACCATCTATCCTTCATCAATTTTACTCAAACCCACCACCAAAATCCATCATCTCCTCATCATTAGCCAAGCTTTGGGGTTGATTTCTTCTTGGAGCTCTCTCTCTCATCTTCTAGTGAGAGAAAGTGATGGTGGGAGAAGACCCACCATTCTCCTCATGCTCTACCGCCTTCCTCCACTCTCTAAGGTAATTTTTGAGCTTAACCCTCATTATTATACCATGGATTAGTTAGTTTATCTTTGAAATCAAGATTTGAGCTCATGAGGAAGGGGTTGGGTTTTAGAAATTTGGGGGTTTTGCCCTTTGGGGCTAATCCTAGTAAATTCTTAGAATAGTTATGTTGTGGAAGCCTAATAGTTGTATTTGTCATGTTAGATGCTCTCAGAATCTCTTGGTGGCTCTAAGACTTCGTAGAGTTGGGCTCCTTTCTTTCCAAACTTGATATGTGAGTGCTAGTATATTTATAGCTTGTTCTTATTCTTAATTTCCTATCTACATGCCAAAAATGTAATTTAGTGAAGCTTATGAAAGAATTGAATTAATATGTTTTACTAAAGTATTTATCGACTCTTGACATAATCATGATAGTTATGTGTATATATATATATGTTTAAGCATAGAAGTGTGGGACAAGCTCTTATAGAAGCTAATTTATAGTATCTAAATAACATGAAGGTTCAAGTTATCAAATTTTTATGTTCTTAAAGTCAATATTCTGAGTTATTGGATATAAAGACGATTACATTTAGATAATTGAGAAAGAGCTCTAGATGCTTTAATTTGAAAGTATTATACTTTGAAACTATATTCGATAGTACATTTATTTTGTATATTTGGTGAATTTTGATAACTATGTTTATTAAGAATACGGAAGATTCTTGAATCTTATTATCCTTTTAAAGTTATAAGCAAGAAACAATATGATTTTTTAATAAAGAAAAGTGTTATTGTCAAGGAGTTAAAGGAAATGTGTTTCAAAGGATTCACATGAGGCATGGCAAAGACCCACAAGTGTGAGTGCCTTTCTAAGGAGAAAGCATGCGAGCGTTTCTAATGGACAAGTAGCATTAGCCTTGGTGCACCTCGTATAACCCAGCTAGCGAGGGTGATTGTTAGCGAGCATGTCGGCCAACATGTCCCAGTAGATATAGTCACGCATAGGCGTGAGATCGGGATTCTTCTTTGGGCAAGCCCGTCAGGCGATTATTTTCTGAAATAGAATCCTCCCCTAAGTTTTTCATGAGGTTGAACAAGTATTTATTTTCTATGTTTTGAGGAAGTATTTCTATATTATGCATTTATGTTTAAGATTCTTATTTACTAGCTGAAACTGTAATTAGGTGAAGTTGAAATTGAAATTTACGGAAATTCCTTGAAGTTATCATATGTTTGAAGTCATGAGCAAGGATACATATGAGTTGATATAATAAGGTTTATATTCAATTGAATTGAAAGGTGCTCAAATGAGCCATAAAGAGATTTTAAAGATAAATATATTATCACCTCCTTTGAGTCTGTATGACTCACTCTTTCTTCCTTTCCATGTTTTTAGACAGGTGCAAGACTATGCTCAAGCTTCCACAGCTAATTAGAAGATTCAGCATTTAGGCTTAAGTGTATAACCTCTAGAAGTGCTCCATTAGTCCACAGGCAGGGTCCTCCCTGTATCAATTTTAATTTGTAATAAAAAGCATATTATTTTTAGTTAAGTCAAGTTGCTTTTAATGATTATGGGTTAATGTTCATGATGGATACATATGTATATATTTTCATAAGTATGATTACGTTTTAAATTCCTATATTGTGTGCTGTGGGGTGCATTCGGAGAATGCCTGGATCTCCAATGATTTTGTGTGTTTGGATTGTTGTGCAGGTGGAGGATCCGTATTTGGGAATAGTCCCATCTGAGGGAGACTCTGCCCAAATTTTTTTTGAAAAGGTCTAGTGTAGGCTTGCTAGGGGACGTGTCCCCTATGCGCCGGTCACATCCTGAGTGGGGTCGTGACATAAATATAGATTCAAAAATAATTAAACATATATTTTAAACATTAAAAGAAAATACATTTTCAAAAATATCAATCTAACACCTTGAGTTAATCAACTAGTTCCCGTATATATTTTTTTTCTTTTATTACACCAAGTAATATTGCAATTCTCTTCTATTAATCAACAATTTTCTTGAAAAAATACACATACTTAAACTAAAAATTTATAACAATATTATTAAATAAATTGACTCAATAACATTAATATCAACTTTTTCACCTTCTTCATCGTTTTTTCATTCTCTTACACGATTACACAAGAAACTCTTCTACATATAACAATGAGAAAAAAATTGATTTCATATTCCATTAGTATGTTAAAGAATAAAAAATTTACTCCATAAAAAATTTGAAAATAGCAATTACAAATGATAAATTAGGTGCAAAAGAAAGTATAATAATGCTTGATAGCATTAAAAAAATTTCATGCATTCCGTAAGGATGAATATGATTGGACAAAATTTTACAAATTAAAAATTTTTACCATAAACCCACCATGTTTTCTGATTGTTCCCCTCTTTACATTTTGACCATTCATTCTTTTAAACTATTCATATGGTTTTGCTTCAAACTATCTAGCATCACCAAAAAAGGCAAACACAAATAACATTAGAATGATGAAACACATTTAAAGATCAAACATTCGTCTAATTTCAATACATTTTAAATAGGTATAAAGTGCATATATCTTTCGCTTCTTTATATTACTAGACTTTTATTTTATCATAAATAAATAATAATTTTATTTCATTACATAGTTATTTTATTTCTAATTATTTTTACAATATTTAATAAAATATTCATATATTTTATTCGCTTGCAGAACATATGGGTCTCATTTTAGTAATTAATAATTTAGAGATGAGAACTCCTATAAATTATTAATATTCTAAAACATTCCCTTTCATCTATAGATAATTTTAAAGTACAACGGTGTCAACACTCAACATATATAAGTTCTAGTAGTTATAAAAACTTCAAAATTTCACGGTAGACAAATGAGGGTTTTATGAATAGAGAATGCAATAATAGTATTTTTATTTCATGTAAGGAGAATTTTGATATGAAATATTTAACTTTAACTTTCTTTTGTCCCTTTCAACTTATTATTTATATTTTAGAAAAGCAAAAATATTATACATCTAAAATTTTTATTAAAATTATATGACATTATTTTTAATCTTTAGATGAATAAATAATTTCCATGCATTTGACTTATTCAAATCTCTTGGGTTTGATCTAAATTTCTAATTGAAGATTTTTATTAAACTTTTATATTTTTGGAAGATTTGAAGAAAGATATGAAGAAGAAGGAAAAGATTCCCAACATAATCACCTTAAAATTTTAATAGATTTTGATGAAAATTCAGACAAACAAAACCACTTGTTAGCATTTTTGATAGAGATCTTAATTGAACATAAGAAAATGATATTTGTACATAAGCGTTAGACATCTCTTTGAAAATCTGGGGGTTGATGTATAAATAATTGGGGATTTCAGTTATGCTTCTGGTGAATATAGTAAGATAATTGATAATGTACAAGAAATTTTTTAACCAGATTCATCACGTAGATAATTGAAATCCATAATTATTAACACAATTTTCTACATTTTCTCAAGAAAGATCTGCCTAAAGAACATCATTCAACAAACTAGTTAGTGCTCACTAAGTTTTTTAGATTGTTTGTTAATCATCAAAATTATGCAAAATAGGCATTCAGAGCAATACTTGGTGACTTCTGAAGGGTTACGGAGCTAACATAAGAATTTTGGGATAGCAAATTACGCCCTTAACCCTTAATCAACTTGTGAATGAAAACCTTGGGATAGCGAATACTTAATTTGTGAATTAGAACCTTGTGGTAAGAACCCGCAACCCTTAATCAACTTGTGAATAAGAACCTGCAACCCTCAATCAAACTTGTGATAGTGAACCTTGGGATAAGAAAATAAGAATGAGTTGTCCACCACAATGGAATTTTCCATTGATAAGTTCAGCATGGTCAATGACGAATAAGAAGAGAAAACTCTCTCACATTTATTTTTTCTCAAATCTCAAATCTCAAATCCTTTTTTTTTATTTTTTGATAAGTCACGTGAAATGCTCGACTCTAACAAGAGCAGGGGAGCAAAGTTACATCAAACCAGAAACCAAAGATACCAAAATAGCCTACTGCTATAGAAACGTGACCAACATAATCGAGACTAACATAATTACAGCTACAAAACCAAGAAATACACATAACCATAAAACACCTACATTATGACAGTATCCAAAGACTCACATGGTTCTTTTGCATGACAAATCCAACTACATCCCTATTCATAGACTACTCTGTCACTCCTTGTATCAAACTTCTTTTAGTGGATTGTTTATATTGATGCAGCTAATTTTGGAACCACAAAACTCAATTTTCTTATGCCAAGATGTAGCCATGTTCTTAAGCCATTCCCTGCAACTTCTCAATCTGTTGGTTGTGAATCTATTCTCCTATTTTTTAGCATTTTCATCTTTGATCCACGAAATCATTTCCTTTGAGTAAGTTCTTATCTCAATCTCATGCTTCTTGTGATAAAGTTCCTCAATCATATGCTGAATTGATTCTAAAAAAGAGTCAATCGAGGTAGTACTAGAAGAAGTAGCCTTTGTGTAGTCCACCAAGACCCACAAAGGTTTCATATCATTGCTTATGGGGTACCCCCCATCACATAAACATTCTTTTTTGGTATAAATTCCAAACATAGCCACCAAATAGTTATGTAATTCTGATTTTGTTGCATAGAAACTTAATCACCATTTTTTCTTGTATATTTTATGCTTCTGTTCTTTGATACTTGCCTTTGATCTATTCTTGGTTTTGGTACCCCCACTGACCACACCCTCACATAGTATTTAACTTGCTCCAATAGATTATTCCAACTGACATTATGTTTCTAAAAAATTATACTATTTCAAGATTTCTATACTGACCACAGAACAACAAAGAAAGTTGAGCATCATAATTTCATTTTAGCATCTCTGAAATCAAGTCAAACTAGCTCTCCAACATTGATCTGAGATCCCTTGGACACACCAACGATAGCCCGAAAAACTTTAGACATTCACCCTAAATGCTCCATACAAAATAGCAGTGAAGAAATAGATGATGAATGGACTCTACTTACATATGGTAGAAACAACACCTATAATTTTGATTCTGCAGCAAACCAATTTTCTTCAACCTATCCATTGTGGATAATCTTTCAAGAATAGCTTACCATGCCATTAATTCTACCCTTGGAGATGCAAAACCTTTCCAAAGGCTAGAAAAGATATGCTTGTTTTTTACAACCACATTTTGTTTAGTTACCACCAGCGGTGTGAAGGAATTTACTGAGAAGACACTCGTGTTGTCAAATCTCCAAATAGGACAATATTTCAATTCTAAACAAAGAGAAACCTGCAAAAGAATAGCCTGCAAAAGAATAACCTGCAAATCATATAGAAAAGACATCTCCTAGTCAAAGAATCTTGGCCTCCAAAAGAGATTCCAATTCCATGAACACCAATCCCAAAACCCACACTCAACAATCATTATTTCTCTTTGAGAGGATATTGAGTATAGCCTAGGGAACCTATCTTTCAAACACATCTCTCCTACTCAAAGATCTTCCCAAAATAAAGTGCTTTTTCCATCGCCAATCATAACCCATAACCCATTCATCACAATAGCCTCCACCTCTTTGTTTATTTTCCATAAGTTACAAATTGAGGATAACAACCCATCCATCTTAAAGTTCACTTTTTTCCAAATTGGAATATTCACATGAAGGTTATTACAAGAGCTCACAATTCTTTTCCATAATGGTTCCTCTTCATATGAAAGTCACCACCACCACTTAAACAACAATGTTGCATTTTTAATGATAATATCACCTACTCCTAGACCTCCAGCTTCTTTGAACAGTTGAATTTGCTTCCAACTAATAGCTGCTAAGCCTTTCCTATCCTTTTTAAAACCCTAAAAGAATCTAAACTACAAAGAAATAAGATTTTTCACTACAGCCTTCAGCATTTTAAACAGCCCCAAGTAATATAAGGGGAGGCTATTCAAAACAGACTTGATTAGAACCAATCTTCCTACTTTAGAAAAAAGGTGTGCTCGCCACCTTGACAACTTCTTTTCTACCTTCTCAATGGTTGGTCTCCATGTAGCAATCTTCCTCAGGTTTGCACCCAAAGGAATACCCAGATAAGTAATTGGCAATGAAGCTCTTGGGCATCCAAAGCTTGCCACTAACCTGTCAACCACTTCATCTTAGCAATTTAAGGGAATTATAGCTAACTTGTCATAATTGATAGCTAAACCCGACATCAGTCCAAAACAAATAAGAATCCTCTTGTAGTTCTTCAAAACTTTCCTCTCAACTAGACAAAATAAAATAGTGTCATCTACAAACTGTGAATGAGACAAAGACACTTTATTCTTTCTAATTTGTACACCTTGGACCAGCCTCTTGTCAATAGCTCTTGAGATCATCTTATGAAGCACCTCTGCCACTAACATGAAAAGAAAAAGGGATAACAATTCACCCTGCCTCAACCTTTTCTCTATTCTAAAGGGCTTGATAGGGGATCCATTTACTAGAATGGACATAGATGCCGAATTTAAATAGCTTCGGATCCATCCCCTCTAAACAGCTCCAAACCCCATCTTTACCAAGACTTGCTCCACAAAACTCTATCTTACTGAATCATAAGCTTTCCTAAAATCAAGCTAGATTATGGCTACTTCCTTTTTTTGTTTTCTTCAACCAATGTACAGATTCGTAGGCAATAAAAGCATCACCCAAAATTCTTCTATCTTGAACAAAAGCCGTTTGAACCTCTCCCACTAAACCATTCATCACCTCTATCTTCTAGCTAGAACTTTTGAAAGTAGCTTGTAAACACACCCTACCATGATGATTGGTCTGAGATCATTAATTTCCTTGGCTCCTTGAAATTTGGGTATCAAGGTCACCCATGTTACATTCAAAGCCTTGTCCAATTTTCCTGTAGTGAAGAAATTTTGAACAAGCTTCATGAAATCATCACCATTCATATCCTACATCTTGTGAACAAAATTCATGTTGAAACTATCTGATCCAGGTGCTTTTGAAGGGTCACATGACCAAACAACTTCTTTAATTTCCTCCACTGATGGCAGCACCTCCAAATTAGTTGCTTCTTCATAGGATAATTTTTGAACCAGCATCTTATCAAATTGAATGTCTGGTTTACATTTTTGTTGGTAAAAATCCTTAAAAAATCTTCTAATTTCTCACTTGATCCTTCTTAGTTTCTTTAAAGATCTTCCTTCAATCTTCAGTACTAACAATTCTTTCTTCTTCTTTCTGAAGTTTGCCATAGAATGAAAGTATTTGGAAGTTCGATCCATGTCCTTGGCATACTTATCTCTTGATAACTATTTCCAGTAGTCATTTTTTCTCTTATGCCAAAGCTCTAGCTGGCTCAACAAACCATTGCACCTAGCCAGCAGCACCTCATCTGATCCATAGGCTTCCAGTATTTCACTATTCTTCCACATCTTTTCTTTGAGAATCTGTATTTTGTTGTCAATCTTCCAAAAAATCTCCTTATTCCATTTCCTTAGAGGCTCTTTAAGAACCCTCATTTTTTCTACCAGGCCAGCATCACCTGAATCCTACACTTCTTCTTGACCAAACTTTTGAAACACAGATGTGAATGCCACATGTCCAATTCACGCAAAGGTTTAGGTCCCCAATTAACCTCGAAAGAATCGAGACTAAGGGGAATATGGTCAGATTTAGAACATTTGACCTCCAAGAGTTTCAAGTTTGGGTATTTCACTTAGGTCAATAAGCACCCTGTCTAACCTACTGCATGATTTCCCCCTCTGCCATGTAAACTTTCTTCCCATAATTGGCAAGTCTTCAAGGTTCATACTATTGATCCAATCCCCAAAATCTCTTATACCTTTGGTGATTAACGTATTCCCAAATCTTCCTCAACTTTTAGAATTTCATTAAAATCTCCCACAACTAAGAAGGGGAGATCAAACCTAGCCTTAAGATCGAATAGTTGACCCCATACTATCCTTCTATCTTTTATCGAATAAGGTTCATACACCACACTTATGACATAATTCAACTCAACTTCTTGAATAAACCTTTTTTTACAAATCCATCTTTTCCTTTTTATAACTATTATTTTTTTCGAAAAAATCACAATCCCATATACTTAGCAGACTCCCTCCACCATTATTTGCATCTATTGAAACCCACTCAAAATTAAAAGACCCCCACATTCTCCATGCATAACTCTCCATCATTTTAGATGCTTTTGTTTCTACCAAGCCTGGGAAAGAAATACCATATTTTTGAATCAACTCTTTTACTACAACCAGTTTCCTTTCTCTTCCTATACCTCTAAAGTTCCATGTCATAAATTTCATGGGATATTATCATTCTCACTTGATATATTTGACGTATTCTTCTTCTTAGATATGGTTCGTTTCCTATATTTGAATTTGCTTGCTCTTTTTATTTCCAATAATTCCATTAAAGCTTGGATAGTGATTGCATCTCCTGCGTCTAGCCCAACATTCTTGCCTACCGACCAAGTTTCTTAGCTTCTGATCTCACATTCTTCGCAGCACTACTTTCATCATTAGCTTCATGCTCGTCATTCAAATGAAAAGAATCTTCTAGTGCTATATTATTGTTGTCCGTAGTCACTTGAATAATGTCGTTGAATCCAGATCATAAGTTATCTTCGACAATAGGATCCAAACCCACATTATTGGTCTTAGTATCCTCAGCTCCTAACATATCCTCAGTTTCAACAATGTTGCTAACTATTGTTTCCCCTGAGGCATCTTTATTTGGTCCAAAGCCTAGTGGGTAAGAAGGCCCAGATCATAAAGAATTATTTTCTGAGATTTTATCTGGATCTCGTTGCAATACTGGGTCCATGATAGCAAGTGGACTTGGTTTGACTTTTTGACCCATTTCCCTTCCATACTTGGGTTCGCCTATAGTACTCTCAATAATTTCCTCTGTCCTGGTACCATCACCAAATGTCCTCATCCTTTGTGATGATATCTTGTCATTGTGGCCATTATCTCCTATATTGGAAAGCATCGTAGGTCCTACCAGCACTTGCTCCTTGGTTCCATTGTCCGCAGCCGTACAATGATTGCATCCTTCTTCAATGATATATTTATTTCATTTCCTATAACTTCTTGCCATTTGTCCTTTGAAGATTGACTAATCTACTTGGGCCCACCTTTTTCCTCCTCATGCAAATCAACAGGCTTACCTTTTGACCCATCCTCTTCTCCTTCACTAGCTTGTTTCTTCTAATTCATGTCACAATTCCATATGCTAGTATTTCCTTTGTTAATTTCTTTAACAAAAACATGGTACTCCACTCCTTTTACCACTAAGATTACACTGCTTTGGATAAAAGGACAATGCCTAATATCAACAAGCACTTTAGCAAAAGAAAAGTCAATAGGTTCTTTATCCATATTGTCCAGGCCAACCACATTTCCCTATACGTTGGGGAGTAGGCCAAAACACTCTAACCATGTTTTACGTATTTGACTATTCTTAACCAGTGAACTTTTTCTTACATTCGCAAAATGGTTAGGGAGATAATGGGATTCCAAAGCTTCTTCCATGTCTTGCACAGTAGAGAAAATCATAATAACTCTAAAAGCATCCAACATTTTAACTTCCTCAATTGTAAACCAATCATACTTCAATTTTTCTTTGATTACTTCGTAGCTTAAAGGATAAAAGGATTCACTCATTAAGCTTCACTCATTAACTACAACTTCCACAACAATGGGTTTCTTTTCATACTCCCCTTCATTCACCTTAGGTGTGTGAGCCTTACCCTTCTTGTATTCGGGGTTGTGCTCCCATTTTATCATATTTTGGCTATGTTGAGCACTAGGCTCTACCTTCTCATCTTTCTTACTTTGTACAACCACTTCTTTATATGACCTTCCATCATGCAACCCTTCATATACTTGTCCAATATATCCTAATCCACGTTGTTGATCTTGCCTGGGCACATATTGTAGTCTTCTCTCCTTGTTTTTTACCTAAGATACTTCAATCTTATGTCATCTAATCACCAAGCCATCCAGCATATCCATGGCCCTAACCGTTTCCTCCTTGTTTGCAAACCGAATAAAAGCAAAGGGTGTCTTGTTACTGGTTCTTTTCTTATAAGATAGGTAGACATCTATCACACATCCTTCATGCCCAAAAGTTTGCCATAGCCACGCCGCAGTCATGGAGGGCAGTAGGTTGTCCTCAAAGATTGAAAAGGATATATTCTTTAGCCTTTTCCATGATTCCTTCCTTTTCAAGCCATTATACGCACAGGCCTTTCTATCTCTAATCCCTTCATTTCCATCGTTCCCTCCACTGAACAGCACAACACCCTAATGAAAATCCTTGGTGTATGTTGATTCAGGTCCCCTAGGCTTGCGAAAAGATCCTCACACTCGCTCCCCTCACTCTCCCTTGCTTACCCTCTCCTACTCTTTTATAGTGTTGATGAGTTCCTCGAAGTTTCTCTCGTTACATTCTCATATCTCAAATCTGATATGGCTTTTGGCCAATATGTCTATTTATAACATAAAAAGAAAAACTAATAAAATGGGAAACTATGATTCTAATAAAATAAGAAAGTAGGGTTCTAGTAAAATAAGAAACTAGGATTCTAATAAAAGGGAAAACTAGTCATCTAGTATAAAAAAAATTCTAATTTACTAAATTAATGTCCAAATGCAAATAATAACATAAAGCCCAAAAATACTACAATGGCCAATTTTTTAATGATGATCCCACATTGATCAGGTAGACTTGTCTTGCACTTTCATGGGCTTCAAATAACTTCAATAGGCTCAAAGTATCTTTTCGACCTTCTTTCAAGCTTAATTCCATAACACACTACCCATAATAACATGTGTCTCTTGCTCTTGCTTGCTGACTCACATCAGAGTATACCAAGTCCAATCATGCAGGTATGCTTATGAATACTAAAACATCCATTACCAAACCTTAAAGAATAATTAGCAACATCAAGTTTAAATAAATAAACCGATTCCTAGATATACTAGGTATATAGAGAGTTTCAAAAAATCCAAATGATATCCTATGTCTAAGATTAAATGATAAGTTTGTCAGCTTCCTGATGAATTGAATTTTTATAAATGTATTTTCTCTCATATTTATTCTATTGACCCTCCTTTGTACTTAATTGAATTGATCTGGGTCATATTTGTTGTTTAGGTTTTGGTTGGGCCTTAATTCAATTTTTCTAGCATTGTACTTATCCTAACACTGTCTCTATATTTTGATCATAACTTGAATGCTAGACCTCATTAAATTGTGATTCTTGATTTTTAGGAAAGTAAAGAGTTAGACCTACAACTTTCATGAGAGGTCAGAGCTAATTCCCAAGTTTTGGAGCCAAAATTGGATCTAGAAGTGAAGTCTAGAGGTGTAGTTGCGGTCCTTGAGCAATGTTTATTGTTTGGGTCATAACTCGACCCATAGATGTTCAAATCACCTTGTTCCAGTGCAATTGGAAATCTAACATGTAGAGGATCATTTCATTTTTCATAACCCTTAGCCAAACGGTGGTGTTTTGGTGACAAAAAATGTAGCATAAGTTTGTGGGTGGGTCCAAAGATGTCAATTCAGTGTTTTGAACCTAGCTCTCACCAAAACTCTAATTAGTGCAAATTAGATATCCAAATGAAGCTTAGAGAGAGGAGATTAATGCAATTGTAGATTAGTGAGTTAATTGTGCCTATAAATAGGCAGAAACTGAATTTGGAGGGACTTTTTTAGCATTTTTCATAATTGAAACAAATTTTGAATTTACTTGTTCTTTAAGTTTCTCTCTCTCCCTTCTCCTTCTTCTCCCTTCTTTCTCTCTTTGAGTTTCATCATCTTTTCTCTATAGTCTTGGTTTACCTCCATTTATGGAGGAGTAATCTTCATCTAATTCAAGTGAAGCATTGAACTCTTGAGAATTGGTGATTTCGAATTCAAGATTCCAGATTTGTTTCTCTACTTTTCTTTTTTGTTCTTGATATAGTTTCAAATTTGAAGGTGTTCAAATCAAAATGATGATTAAGGATCTGGTTGATCTCATATCAATTGGTTGATTTATGTGATTCAATAGTTGGATGAGTAGGAATTAGGTTTTTCAAGTTTGAACCTAAGATTAATTGCATTGGTGCTTGAAATCAACATAGGCCAATTATGTTATCAAGGTTTTAGAATTTGATAGGTTGTATTGATAGAATGCATAGAGGTCTTCATGATTGAATGCCGGATTTGGATTAAGGTTTCATTTGAATTCATAATTAGCCACTGATTTTAGAATGTTGATGTATGTTTAGAATTCTATGATAGAATAGCAATTGTTTCAACTTGATACTTGGATTAGAGCTTTAATTCTATTTTAAATTCTCTCAATTACATTCTGTCCATGAACTATTTGATGATAAAACCCCCTATTATCAATTAGTGTTAGCACCCTAGGGAAACAACTCAAATTGCATCTATACTATTGTTTAGTGCGATTCAATTTGTAATTTGATCAAGCCCAGTACTCGAATTGCTTCCATTGGAATCTTCACTCTATTTTCTGAAGACAAACTTGTTATTTTGGTTTGTGATTTGGATTGTAAGAAATCCTTGCATCGAATTACAAATAAGCCATACATCTAGAATCAATCCACCATATATTATGGAGAATTGTTGTTAAATTTAATTTGAAACATATATAAACATTAAGCTCACTTTTCTTTCGAACCAAGTTTTCCGTCTTAGGCAATCCTTTTAGAAGTTTTCGGATTTCCCATAGAAATTGTTTTTATTATTGTATGATTCTTTCTTGTGGAATTTGGAAGAGGACTCAATATTCTTGAACGGTCCCTTTCCAGGGCTAAACTAGAGTTTCATCACCTAGGGTTTTTTAGGCCGTAATAAGGGAGAGGGATTGGGATTCTGCTAAAGGCAATTATTTTCTGACGTTAATGGGCACAGCCCAACTCATAATCAACAACAAAGACGTTTTACAAAACTAGTGGTGATTGTACAATCCAACCCAGCTCATTGAAGACAGAAGGCAGAAGATGAGTGAGAGAGGCATTGCAAGGCCAGCGCAGATGGACATCAACCATGCCTCTGCAAGAGGTGCATCTAGGGAATCATGAGTCACGGGTTAAATTCTGCCGTCAGAGACCACCCGGGCAGGTGCGATAGTGTGTATGACCAAAAACAAAAGTATGAGAGAGAGAGAGAGAGAGAGAGAGAGAGAGAAGACAAACCTCGTGAGAATGGAACATAATTTAATCAATAAGAAATACCAACTTCACAATCACTGTCTGTCTCCTTTAACAATAGCAGTAATCACAATTTCTAAATACAATTTCGTCTTTTTATAGTTGAAACAAAATGAAAGAACAGACCGATATCAGTCTGAAGATAGACAATAGATTTTCATATTCATTGAAGCTTCATAACACTGCACTCTGAAAATAAGAGACATCTAATACAACTGTACAAAGTATGCCAAATATGGTTACAACATAAAATCTGAGGGTATGATCTTTCAGATTGGCTTAGTTGCCAGCATGCAAGGAAAACCTTATATTGGGCAGTATGCTTTACAAATAGTTCTGCAGGTCAAGTGTATCCTTTCTGCTTATAATCCTGCTTCAGTTGCTCTGGACGCTTGGAAGCATTTGCTTTTCAGAAAGTTCCCGGGATCGAGTGATCTTTCCATTCTTCTTTTCATACTCTTGTTTCAATTCCTCCAAACGCTTGGATATCTGATAAAAACCATAGCATAGATTCATAACCATAGGATTATATCTGACTTGAGCATATATTGCATAGTATAGTCAGGTTATACATTGTAAAGAACTAACAAAGCATTAGCCTAAAAATCAAGAAAAGCACAATAACCCAGCATGTTTATATTCTGGAGGACCAAGAAGCTGAACAATATTGTACAGGTACACACCCAGTGCTACCAAAGATTGTTCCAGAGAAAGTGGATGTGTCACCGTGCAAAATCAGGTGGCCTACTGTTTCTGACCTATAGATAGCTACACATAAAGCACAAAAAATGACAATGCTGAGAGGTCTCCAAATCTATAATTCCTTTGTCAGGATCTGGTAAAGTGCCGCTGTCCAGACAAAACTCAGGGAAGCTTTGAACACCCGAATGGGTTTGTTAAAAAAGAATCTTTGAAGGCTAGGTGTGTAAACTAGAAATTAGAAAAATGATTTACAACATAACTTGTCAGGGGAATTCAAGGTCCAAACTCTCCTATCTGAATTGGCTGAGAAACACATCGATAAAAAGAAACCGCAGGCGGAGATCATTGGTTTCTTTATCATTCAATGAGTGAGTTCTTTGAAGTAGATAGCGAGGAAACACGTCTAATCCAAACTCATTAAATGATGTTGTAGCATGATTGGATGATAGTTGAAGAGAATTATACACTTAATGAAAATTATATCCCTGCAAGAACATATCCCTGTGAAACAAACTTCCAAGGTCTAGCATGAGTTATACTGACATCCAACACATTCTGATTTCTACTGTAGATGCCCTGAATTACTTGGTGCTACAGTGCTACAGTGCTACAGTGAATTAGTCTTTAAGGTTGTAATAACCAGTTAGTCACTGAAGGATTGCTTTCAGGCACCACATTCCCAAGACATGACCCTGCATTCATTGGCCTACAAAGAACCTCCCAATTAACAAGATGGCCCCTTCTTTATTCGCATAGACTTGATCACAGAAAATTCCACTGATTTTTTCTATCTTCTGGGCCATTCCTGTTGGGATCCATAAAAGCAAGAGATCGTAGTGGGGATTACCAAACAAAATCAGATAAGGGTAATCCAACCACCCATGTAGTACAATAACTACACAAGAGCTTAGAAATTTTATGAATCATTTAAGATTTTCGGTTCTCAATGAATTTCACTTTATCTAAATCTCTAGTTTTCTTTTCTCTTCGGTTGGAAAATTTGTATATATATCTTTCTTCATTTTTGGTGTCTTAAAATTGTCATAACCCCTCAAATGATTCAGTTTTCGTTGGGCCAACCACCTGCCAGTATCTTTACTTTTCCCACTTTTACTGAAATAATTTAAAGCATTCTGTTTCAATTTTAACATTTTCTTGAACTTTCTGTTCCCACCACCATAATTCTTTTAGGACAAACCTTTTTGGTTAACCAAAAACTACCTTCTGTTACACTCCAAACCCCCTAGCCATCTCTTCTCATATAATGTTGTCACTCCCGTGTGCCTCCCAAATCCCTTGTGATAGATATCTTCCAAAGACCAATTCTTTTCCTTCCTTTAATCCTTGGGTTCATAGCTTGTTTGATTTCCCCTTTTCCTACTCTTAGCATGCACATCAAGAACCAAAACCCTATGCTGGATGGTTAGGGTTTGCAATGCAATCCTTGCAAATTCTTTTGTTTCTTTCCCCCACTTATACATCATTCTTTGAAAAGGCTAACATCATTTGCTTGAAAGCCAAAGTATTATGCATCATGGTGTCAGTCAAGATGCAGAAATTTCTCAATGTACAACTATGTTAACATGGAAACTGCCAAATTAAGAATGCATTTAAACCAAGCTCTATCTTCATGCTGCATTTTCAACATAATAAATAATTATTCCCAATTCTGAACTCATTGACACAGGGTAAAAATGCTGATCAAGAAAAAAATTGTTTGATCTGTTCAAGAACTATATGGAGACACAATAATTTTCTACATACAGATTCAACCTAGTTTGATACTATGGAACAAGACCAACTTTTGAACTTGTATCAATATTATGATTATCACCATCTGGGACACAAAATCAATATATAAGAGATTTAACAGTAACAGATGGTGTAATGTGCAATTTTGAAAGTAACTTTGACAAATAAAATGCATGTAGAGCTTCACAAGTGAAGAAATTGATTGTATCCTGCTATAATTTATTTCAAAGTCCAAGACAAGGAGCAAAACATGTATTTTTGGGTCTGCACAGCAGGACAAGTGAACAAATCAAAATGCTGAGAAAGAAAGAGAACCTTTATGGAATAAGCCAGTGGTAATAATGTATCTGGATTCATTGCGTGCTCAGGGAAATTCTTCAAGGCATGTATCAATTTCTCAAAAGGTAGTTTAATCTGACAAACAAATCAAACATGAACTATGACCTGAAATTTGCTTTGATTCACAACAAACACAAGTCACAAGGTCACGTGATACTAACCAAGTCATCATGGCAGTACTTTAATAAGGCCAAACCAACTTTAAAGACAATTTTAACACCCTGGAAGGACAAGAATGCCGTCATTATAGATCATTTTTCTCACCAACAAATGGTTCTTGTAAGGGAAAGCACTGCTAACCTCATAGAGAAAGACATCCCAAATTCGAAGAGCCAAATGGAATGGAAAAGAATATGAAAATACAGTTATGAACCACTGGCTTGCATACATGCTAGGATTAATCATTTCTTGGGAAAGATGTTCTCCCAACTTTGGTAGATGCTCCCGCACCAAGTGTTCAAACTGAAAAAGGTATTGCTGTACCAGAGGCAATCCGGCCTACATTTAAAATGACAGCAATTAGAGACTTCTTCTCATCAGAGTTCATGGTAACAAGCATGTTATATAATACATATCCAGTAGTTTCCTTATGGCTCATAGAATACGCATATTATAAAGACTGGGATAATACATTGAAACGATCAATAATCAACACAAACGAATTAATGGAATAAAATAGTTACCAAATACAAGCCCTCCATTGGGGCATGGACAGCTCCTTTCAACAATGCCACCAACAGCCAAAATGCATCCTCCTCACTCATATAAAGTAGCAAAAGACCCGCTAAAAACCCCATCCCCTGGATTTTCAAAATGATCAATATTATGAATTACTTTGAGAGAAGCAGTAAAAAAGTGATGGATTCATGTGTAAAACCTGAACATATCCTACATCTCTGTCAAAGACAGAGTAAGCTTTTAGAACATTGTAGAGTGACCGTTGCCCAGGTCCATGTCTCTGCTGGAAGAATACATGTGAGGGGAAGGTCCGAGAAATGTCTCGAATTATATCCAGTTCTGAGGCTGATGTCTCATATATGACTAGTTGCTGCAATAGCCATAATGTCCAATGAACACAAACTCCCAAGTGTGGCACAGTAGTACAATATAATTCAACATAATTTCAAAAAGGAAAAGGAGTGAAGCTCAGTGTATAAAGGATAAGTCTCCTGTTTTAATTTCTTCATTTCATATTTTGACTGGTAACCATCATGAACCTATTTATACTTGCAAAATAATAATATGTAGCCATTTGCATAATGATTCTATCTTCCTATGATATAAAAACATGCAAATTCAAAATACTTATAAATCCTTTTACACATCCATGTATGCTGCAGCCAAGGGAAGGGATTGCTTAAATGTTATGAGTTGATAGAAAAGGAAACATTCGAATAGGTTGGGTAGGTATGTGGGATAAACAGCTTTAAGTGGGACAAGTCCAGCTCCTTGGATAGAAATCTGATATGATCAGAAATTCAGCATTCTTATCCTAGTATGAAAAGAAACACCAAAAGATATATATTCTGAATATACTTCACTGAATTATGAATTTTTAACTCTATTGAAAATTACACGGTGAATATCAATTTATAAACCCAGTATGTATCTAGAACTGCCTGGACTCTTAAATGGCTTACTAATTAATGACTTTTGACTGACTTTTGCATAATTATTTAGCCCCATAGTTATGAAATTGGATTTTCTGGACTCAAACTAACTTATCCAATACATATAACCCTGACTGTTGAGTGGCTAATACATCTAATAGCTTTAAAAGATACATATTTAAGACTCAACTACTTAAACTCTTAATTAACACGTAAAACAGGCTTCTTTATTCACCATCAATGTAGGTCAATAGAAGATCATTGATTGCATAGTTACCAGGAATCCACATTTGTAATCCATCTGATCCAGAGCACATCTTAAATCAATAATATAGGCAAGGTGATGAATACCATGAGGGTAGTGGTAATTCAATATATATCTGCAATTCAATACAAACTAATTCTTCTAGGAAGACACCCAAAAGTAGGATTTCAATGGAGCAGTCAATCAACAATCGATCAAATTTTTTTAGTGTACAAGCCCATATTCAAGATAGCTTTTGACCTATGCATTACCATGAAAGATAATGTTCAACATAGAAAACCCAGCACATCCAGGGCGGTGGTTGCTGTGTAACAGCAAACAGAGATACATAAAATGGAAAGATGGGTGAATGAAAACGGAGACAAACTTCAATTCATATTAACTACACTCATGGAGAACTGTAAAAAGACAACACTGTGACAAGCACTGATCATACTACACAGGATATTACAATTTTTCATTCAATAAATTAACTTGATTACCTCATAAACTCCAGGATTCATGAGCAATAGGTCACGACTTCCAGATATCAACTGCCAAACAAGGCCCCTTAAGCAATCAGGAATTCCTTTTCTTATACGCCTTTTAACAACATGAGGTTTTCTCCTCAGATAATGCTTCCAGTCACTCCCACCAACCCCAATCATCTTCCTCCATTTTCTAACCCTTCTCTCCTCCCTAATTCTGATGAAAGATAAATGATAGCAAAGGTAAAATCATTACCCATTTTTTATGCTCATTCATGCTTAAAATAAGACAAAAACATATAAATAAAAGGTTTATGGGAGAAAAACAAATTACCTCTCATATTCATATGCTGATCTACTCTTCACTAAACCATCAGAAGTATTAACATCCTGTCTTACAAACCCAAATCTATCCAATGATCTTGGTGAAGGAACTGGACCTGGTTCATGTTCATCGAATCTTTTCTTCTCCATTCAAAAACCACAAATTAGCTCTCTCAAACAAAAAGTTAAATGGCATTGCTTGCTTCCCTAAACATTACAATGAGGAAAACCTGAAAATAAAAATGCAAAAGAAAAAAATGATGCCATTATCATTTCACTAAAAATTGAGAGACAAAATAATCAACTTGCACATAAATACATTTCCTGTTTTTGCTTATTTAATCTAAAGTACTTAACATACACTTCAAGTATGGAATAATCATGATTAAACGTATACAATATTACAGCTTGCTAAGTGCCCCATAATAGAAAGACAGCAACCATCTGAACCTTACATCTTAATTATTTACAAAATGATATCAATTAAGGTGCTAAGCAACTAATAAATAACCCTGTAAATGTAAGCACAAAGCAAAAAACAAAACATCACGGTTTAACTAGATTGTTTCCTTCATTCTTCATACAATTATAAGTGAAGGCATGTGGCAAATCGAGGAATATGATGCGCTCCCAAAGACACATTATTTTCTGATACAAATTCCAGTTTTCTAATTCAACCTTAAACACAAGCACTAAAAGCAAGAGAAATGCTACTATTAAAGCTTTTATTATTAAAAACAAGGGGAACTAACAATTATATCTGTTCATACTTTTAGCTTCAAATTTTCATTAACCCCACATTACTCTATGCCAACCTAAATGCTGATTGCTTTTAATTGAAATAAAAAAAAAAAAATAACAATTCTGGGTTATGTGATTTCAACTCTCTTGAAATTACCTGTTATTATCTCCAACATGAAAACTACCAATGCTTCACAAAAAGGGACGAAATCGAGAAGATAAAGGGGCACCCAAATCCTCAATCCTTATGAATAAGGCAGAAGCATGGCGAAAATTAAAAAAAAAAAATATTCAAAAGAAGAAGATCAAACCTTGTATTGTTGAATTGAATTAAGGGATAATGGAGGGATTGGTAGATGAAACGGCGGTTGATTGGTTGGGGTGCTGCACAGAGAGGCAGTGTGCGATTGTGAGGGAAGACAAGATCGCCGGCAACAACCTCACAAATAGGAAATGGGTCTGTACTTTTTATCACAACGAACTCCATCTTCTCTCATTTGCACATTTGTGATAAATACTGTTAGAGGCTTAACTATTTATTCCATCTTTTGTGTTTTTACCGTTTTTTCGTTTTGTATATTTTGCAGGCCGAAACATCCCAAATCTTGTATTTTTCTGAGACAGCTAAGGTTCAATTTAAAATTCGTTAAATAATGTTCTACATTTTTATATAAATATGAATTTAATTTAAATATATTGCCAGTATAAAAAATTTTTACACAGATATTTAATCATATATTACCACATCAATAAAAGTTTTTGATATAATTATCTACTACTTGAATGATCATACAAATAAAAAGTTTTGATTAAATAACAGTATAAAAAAATTATATACTATAAGTACACCCTAATTAAACTCTATAAATATCAGTGTATTATCTCATGCGCAACTCTTGAAGTGAATTAAGTTACAAGCCCATCGATTAATATATTGTAATTTGTAATTTTAGTTTGCCCAAAATGCGCTAAGTTTCTTCCAGTTAAGTATGGGCTGTACAATACGTACTTTTAAGAAAAGGAACGGAGAGTGCAAACCCAAATATATAAGAATTTAATTTAAATGTACTGATAATATAAAATAATTTTATATTATTAATTAATAAAAATAATAAAAAATATTAATTTATATAAATAATTATTTATTATAATAAAAAATTTATTATAATTTTTTATTTTTTTATATTTTTATTGATTGATAGTGTAAAATAATTTTATATTATCAATATATATTAATTAAATTTAATATATAATAAAATAATTATTATGCTTTTATTTAGTACGCATAGAAATAAAATGTCATTGAATAAAATAAGTTTTTTTTGGGCATTTAATAAAATAAAGTTATGAGTTTATTTTATGCTATGTTTGATATATTAATACCTATATAGAAAATTAAATAAAAATCAACATATAGTTTTTCAGGTCAATAAAATTGAGAAGTTTATGGTATTGTAAAAATAAGTTTAAGTCAAGAGTTTATTAACATTGAACTTATATTGTAATTTAATTATATTTTAAATAATAGCTATTATTTATTATGGTTAAAGTCAAAGTAAGATAGATTTCTTTGACTTTAAATTTCGCTAAGTATAAGCAGTGCATCCAATACTTGCAAATAAAATAAATTAGTAATTTGTTGAACTTCAATTCAATTAGTGCATTGTAACAGAATATACCATCTACCTATTAATTAACCATATTTAAAAAGAAATTGTTAATTAATAAGAGTTTAATTAATATATACTAACAGTATAAAATTATTTTACACTGTCAATCAATAAAAATAAGAGAAAATGAGAAATTATGATGGATTCCTCATTATAATGGATAGTTATTTGTGTGAATTGGTACTTTCCATTATTTCTATTAGTTGACAGTATAAAATTATTTTACACACTGTTAGTGTATTTAAATTAAATTCAATTAATAAACCCAATTTTTTTTAAAAGAATTGTTAATTAACCAAATATTCTTACAAACGAAACAAAAACATAAATAAAATTATTATCTTTTCTGTCATTCTTAAGTAAGATACCAAACTGACCTTCACGGTGAAATACAACCCAAGTCCCCAACCTGTAAAGTATATACTAGATCAAATCTGATTAAAAAGGCTCATATTGATATTATTATGTAATTATATATTGCACGTAAACATATTCATTCTCATTTTTTTTTTTTATATCTAAGTTTTAGTGTATTCAAAATCTATTCATTTTAACTCACCTAAAAAAAATATTTATTAATTTATTCTTTTTGGTCGGAATATTTAGTATTTTTTACAAAGTTACTTATTTAATTGTTGGGTTGGGTTGTAGTGACAATATGGCAAGGTCCAATGGACCGTCTAACTACAACTACAGGCCCGACCATGGTTGAATATGCAAACACCAAAGACCCAGGTCCATCATCCATGGCTGAACAGATATGCCTCGTGAAACAAGACAGTGACACCAAGTCAGAAACAAAGGAGCACACTTTGTCTCTCATCTTCCTCGTTCAGCAACCAGACATAACAACCCACAATTCAGTTTTTCGTTTCACATATGATATGAGATCAGGTAATAAACACCTTATTGTCAATGTTCATGTTACACCATGAAATTCTCTAGCTCCTATACTTTCAAGCTTCAAATTTTTTTGGGGTTAATGCAGTTTGTTGGACACTAGAAGATTTTATTGGCATATAGCTTTGATTGTGGAAGAGGCATGGCTTGTTTTTCTCTTCCTTTCAGTACTGGGTCATTTGTTGCTCCATATAGTTTGGGACTTGATATGGCACAGAGAAGATATTTTGGGGTATATGGAGGTTTGTGTACTAGCTCATTCGTTTTTCCTTCTCTGGGGCTTAATCAATGCTACAAATTTCAACATAACTTGGGTTGGAACCAGAAGCTGAAGTATTATGATAGAAAGAGTAGAATTGCCTCATTGAAGTTTCCTTATTGTTGCAAGTCTCAACATGATCTTTCCAGTAACAATAAAATTGAGCCACTTGTGAGTAGAAGCAGGGGTGATAGAAAGTCACACTATGGTAGAGGGGAAAGCAACAGGTTGAAGAAGAGATTTTCGCTGAGATTGCGGCCGAGGTTACGGCTATTAGCTATGAGAATGAGAAGGGCTTCCATTCAATCCATTTTGAATGAGGTGGGAATCTTTATTCGTAAGAACATTAGAACAGTGGCTTTTTGTGCCTCACTTTCTACTGTATTCAGCCTTTGTTTCCTGTTTCTGAAATTGACTGCACTCCCTCCTACAAAAGTTGTTCCTTATTCGGACTTGATTACAAGCCTGCAAAGTGGATATGTTACAAAAGTTTTAGTGGAAGAGGGGTCTCGGCGTATATATTACAGTACGGACTCTCCGATTGTTAAAATTGATCAGGTTTCTGGCGAAGAATCACAAGCTACAGATGTTTCAATTGATAGGGATGTAGATAAGCTTCCAAGTGAGGAAGCTTCAAGAGCTGGCCAAACCCCTGTAATGAATATATTAAGGAAAATTTCAAGGACTCGAGCATCTATTCCTGAGTGGCAGTATTCCACAAGAAAAATAGATCATGACGAAAAATTCCTTCTTAATTTAATGAGAGAAAAGGGAGTTACATATAGCTCCGCCCCTCAATCTATGTTAATGTCAATGAGGAGTACTTTGATAACTGTGATAACACTGTGGATACCTTTGATTCCATTGATGTGGCTTCTATATCGTCAACTTTCTGCTGCTAATAATAGTCCAGCAAGGAAGCAGAAACCTCATGGTCAGACAGTTGGATTTGATGATGTGGAAGGTGTTGATTCTGCAAAAGTAGAGCTCATGGAGGTAATTATCTCATACTATAATGTTTACAACAACTATGTATTCTAAAAAATGTTTACAACAACTATGTATTCTAAAAAGTGATTTTTGTCATCTTGCTAGTTTGGTTAAAAATTGACAGTTGCTACTGACATGATTACTTTTTCCTCTATTGGGGAAAGTTAGAGGTAGGTTTGCATTTAGCAGTTCTTCATCACTTATTGGTTACTAGATGCAACTTATGCAACTAATATAATAGTCCTTCATCGTTGTCTTTTTCTTTTTTCTTTTTTTTTTTTTTTTGAAGTTGTAAAATTCTGTTGCCTACTTGCCTGAAATATTCTTATCTGTTTATAACATAGCAAGAACTATGAAGCATTTTATTGGAGAAACTCAGCAATGCAAACTGATTTGGTTGTATAAACTGAATAGTAGTGTTAGTACGTAGTAGTAGTTTACTAGAAACGCAAACATCTTTAATATAATTTGGTATTTCTAGTAACTTGTCACTTGGAAGTTAGAATTAAAGACCAGTGGTAGAATTTTTAGCTTATGACATGGTACAAGGGCATAAAAGCTTTTAGTATCAGGAGCTAAGAAAGTGCCACTAACGTCATGGTTTACAATTTGTGAGTTGTGACAGTATTATATTTAATATTCTGGTTGTTTTTATAACCAAATCCAGAATTCATTATCTCAGAATGATTATGTTAAAATCCATTGGACTATCTAGATAAAGAAATCTTAGATCATGTGGAACATCATTCATTCTTTTTCATGTCAAAAAAAAAATAATCAAATAGATCATTCATTCTTAAGCCTCTATTATGTCAGATCTTTGCAATATTGTGCAGTTTTCCATATTGATATGCTTTCTTTTACTGTTTCAATATTCTAGCATTAGCTCATACTCCTTCCTGTTGATTCTTGAGCATATTAAAGCAGTGTTAGACTGTTAAGGCTTTAAAACATGGTTTCCTTGTCACTTAAATATGCTAAAAGGTTGTCTTTCAAATTTACTCTATCCTCTAGGTTATAGGTATAGCCTTAAGACTCAAGATTAAGCCCATAATTCAAGTCTTCGAGTCGAAAAAAACTTAATCACTGTTCTCACAATTTTGTGCACTTTCTCTTTGTCCACGTGGCTCGGCTCCATGTGATTTGACACGGGCCATTTGCTTCTTTGCGAAGTTGTCCTGTTTTGGTGCACTAGGATTGCGTCTTTTCACACAGCCTTTTGTGGTCATCTTCGTTAATAATTTGACTTCCGGGTCTTTATGAAAGTTATAGAGTTTTGTATTATATTGCTAACTCCACTGGAATCGCTTGCTTTGGACCTCTATGGCTCAAGTTACACCCAATTTAGCGTAAGGATGTCAGGATTCAGGCAGTACAGCAACATTGATTTTGCATCAGACTTTTGTTCTTGAAAATGGTAGAATTTGGAATTGTATTGAAGATGAAATTTGTAGATTTGAATCTTAACTTTTCAAATTCTTTGGAATCTCTCAAATACGACCCTTGGATCAAAAGTTATTCACATTCAGTGCAACCTGTCCACAATTTAAGCAAATTAGTTACTGCTGTATCTTCAGCTCCACTTTCTTCATACCAATCATCCAAGACAGCTATGATTTGATATCAAAATCTGACTATTCATCCTAAAATTATCAGTAAGTCACCATTACCACAGGGTGCACATAAATCCTTAAATGTCAGATAAATAGTGGCTAATTTCATGATGAAAGCTCTCAACGTCATGTCAAAATAAGCATAGGATGTCTGTCTTTTATCCACACATTAGCCATGAAAGTAAACCTGATTGCATCCAAATGTTGTAGTTTGAAATATTAATATTATAACTGTGTGAAGTTTTCACTGATTGATTTCCGATGTAGATTGCTTTAACAGATTTGACCATTGCATTCGTAGAAAAAGATTAGAGAAAATAATGGTTTGGAAAAGCGAGAGAGAGTAAAAATATTTTTTTAACCTGGTACCTTTATATACTGACTAAGTTTAGTAGAATTTTCTTGTCAATCGTTAATCAACTTTGTTGTTTCCCTTTTATTGACACAGTCCCTTATTTGTAGATAGTTTCATGTCTGCAAGGGGATGTAAACTACCAAAAGGTAGGGGCAAAGTTACCAAGAGGTGTGTTGCTGGTAGGCCCTCCTGGAACGGGAAAAACATTACTTGCACGTGCAGTGGCAGGGGAAGCAGGTGTACCATTTTTCACTGTATCTGCCAGTGAGTTTGTGGAATTGTTTGTAGGAAGAGGGGCAGCTAGAATCAGAGACCTTTTCAATGCGGCAAGGAAATTTGCACCATCAATCATATTCATTGATGAACTTGATGCGGTTGGAGGCAGGCGTGGAAGAAGTTTCAATGATGAACGTGACCAAACACTGAACCAGGCAAGTTTACTTGATATGTTGCATTTCTGTTGTGACAATTAATGATTGAAAAGCAGCTGTGACTTACTGCTTAATATATACTAGATCTAGTAGGATTTATTCTGTTAAAACATAGTTAACTCACCTATGATAGAAACAGGTACCAGAACTGGGATAGAATGTGATAGGAATGTGTATTCAATAGAGGAATCCCTAGCAATGTGCTAGGAACCCTAAATCTGTACAAGAAGATACAGGAGAAAGAACTCTCAGGTTGGAAGGATTCTAAGCTTCCAATCTCTCCTTAAACACTCAAATGTCTAGACAAGGGATCTGAACCTCTGATTTCCCCTTTTATTCTAACTACCAACCCTTAACTGTTTTCCCTGCCCTTTTCTTCCCTTACAACTTCTGCCTAAGTAACTGTTTGGGCCTAGCCCTGACCTATCCCTTCTTTCCCTCCTTCTATACACTTGTCGCCCAAATCTACTCCTAACAATCTAAAACTTTTGTATTCTTCCAGATTGCCTATTTTTCTTTAAATGCACAGTTCAGATAATAGTGTACTTTTTCCACTATCTTCCCCTTTTCCATATGTGTGTGTGTGTAACTTTAAGCATAGTTACACCACTTAATAACTTTTTATAAGATATATTTTTTTATCAATCCAACCGTTGAATTATAATTACCTATCATGAAGATCATAAATTGGATATCAATAAGAATATAATCGATTAGCTTTTATTCTTGTACATTTTAAACATATATATTATGTTGATTTTGATATATATAAAAGATATATCAAACGATTTTAGGTTAATATGAAATTTTATAAACATGATCTATATGATATGAACTTTTAATCCGATGGTGGATTTTGTAAAAAATTACACCAACTAAAAGTTATACTAGTGTTGCCTAAAGTTATACTAGTGTAACTTGATCCCGACTCATATATATATATATATATATGTGAAACTTCTTCAAACTTCTTCAACCTTCTCAAAGTCCACCTTCTTCATCAATTATTTCATATTATTAATTTATAGTCTCTACTTGAAATATGAAGGTTTCATATGTTAATTGGAATTTCAGTAAGATAATTAGAAGAATCATCATGTACTCTGAAGAGTTGTTATATGCTCTAAGCTGAGCTTTAATTTATTTTCTCTCTATGTAGTTGCTTACAGAAATGGATGGATTTGAATCAGAGATGAGAGTGGTTGTCATTGCAGCAACTAACAGGCCAGAAGCTTTGGATCCAGCCCTTTGTCGCCCTGGTCGTTTCTCGAGAAAAGTATTTGTAGGGGAGCCTGATGAAGAGGGAAGGAGAAAGATATTGGCTGTACATCTAAGAGGAGTTCCTTTAGAGGAGGACGCAAGCATTATCTGTCATTTAATTGCTTCTCTTACTACTGGCTTTGTAGGTGCCGATCTGGCAAACATTGTCAATGAATCTGCTTTGCTTGCTGCTCGTAGAGGTAAGACCAACTCAAAGTTTTACATTCAAGTCCCTACAGCTTATTGCATTCACAAATTACCATTCCTCAGTAGATTGTATCTCTTATGTTAAAGCACATAACCAAAAATCAGCTGTTGTTGCACCTAATCCTGTATGAAATTAGTTTTAGTTGCACATTATCTTCCCTTCTGGCTCCCACTTCCTTGTTTGACTTCATCATTTTCTTGTGTCTCACATAGTCACATTAAATGATTATATCTAAACACTTTCAAGTCTCCGTAATAATGAATGTATTAGCAGTAGCAAGAAGTCATAAGTGTATATTTGGATTTTGCAGGTAGTGAAAATGTGGCAAGGGAAGATATAATGGAAGCTATTGAAAGAGCAAGGTTTGGAATCAATGATAAGCAGCTTAGGGCTAACAAATTAGGCAAGGAGTTAGGTAAGCTATTCCCTTGGATGCCATCATTGATGGGAAGAAGTGATAAGAGACAGGATGACCTACAAGGACCATTAGGTTATCAATCATTGAGCTCATGAATGTGTTTGCCTGTCAAATGTACTTTGGTTCATCATCAATTTTTTTTCCCCTTTCATTTTTCATTGATTTCTTTGCATGCCAGAAATTTTGATTTCCCTTTATATGATAATACATAGCTGGCAACAGCACACGTTTTTTGCCACTATGCACTTGATACTGCCGCTCCTGAGTACATTATGCTTTTCTTTACTCCATAGGGTATGAGATTTATAACACCCACAGCTGTATGATCCCTAGCTGCTACTGCGCCTAACACAATAAAATAAGAAAGCATCCATTGCCTGAAATTCTACCCCACTGTGGCTAGGGCCCTCCTCTCATAAATGAGTTTCAACTTCAAAGCTTTGGCCAGCATTGGCACCACTTGCTCCTTTTACAGCCTCATCTGCTAAACCTTGGTGGACCCCAATCTCGTGAATGTAAAATGTGGCGTTATAATAACAGTTACTGTTAACCCACAACTTTAACTACGAGCACTGCAAGTGCTTTCAAGGCAGTTGCAGATTGGTTTGAATTCTCCATGATCCATCATTGCTTTCCTGATCGTATGTATCTCTTCCCAGTTGAACATTGGGGGTTAGTATTTCCACCCCTTGCAATGGTTGCAAACAATTTTTATGCTGCGTTTCTTTCTTTATCACAAATTTGATTAAGAATTGTTGCCACTAGATCAATATACCGTGGAGTTTGTGCGGGAAATGAAATGAAATTTAAGTAGAAAGTAGAAAGTTGTATAAAAATCTAAGAGTGCTTGATTTGACATAAAAAAAAAGGAGGAAGAAAAAATAAAAGAGCCGTTGATATGACATAAAAATTTTAAAAAAATGAAAAAAAAAAAAGTGCTTGAGTTAATGGATGAGGGTGATGGCGGCGTTTCCACTCATACTCTCACCAATTAATTTATTAGTCGCATGCTAATATTGAAACCTACCGCTTCAAATGTTCGAAGATAGAGCATATCAACGGTAAATTAACCATTTTGGCGGGCGGTAAAAGAAGAAGAAGAAGAAAAGCTAGCCATAGTTAAACAAGTTGATTTTTGTATTTTTCTTTTTTTTTTTTTTTGCCTAAAAATAGTTGATTATCAGCCTATGTCTTACGAATTGTACTGAGTTGATTGATGATTGACGAGTACAACCCTATTAATTATATCTGCCCGATCCAAAGTTGTTGGATATGCCTCACCCAGGGGCAAGGCGCATGCTTTCCCAAATCTGTCTTCACTCAATTTTTTTTTCCATTTTTTTATGCAAAAGGTTTTCTTTGACCACGCAAGTCTCTTTTGAGACCTTGATTTTGCTTCGCCAAATTGAGAAATATTTTTTTGTATTATTAGGGTAGGTAGACATCTTAGATATCTAGATATAAAAAGAAAAAAAATTTATAAAAAAAAGAGTAAAATAATTGATAAAAAAAAATTAAAAAAAATATTGGGGTATTAAAATTTTAATAATATACAAATAATATAATCCGGCCAAATTGGACATGTTGCCTCACTTAGACAATCACAATGTAAGCCCTGCACAAAGTGTGCATACTCCCGACACTGAGCCATTGGAATCAAGCAATCAATCCGTAGACACTCTGTAAAACAACATTAGTGTAAATCATGTCACGCTAATTTAAGATCGGACAATCAAGGTTAAAAGGTAAATAATTTCAAAAGAAAACACTAAAAGATGTGGATAAAAGAAAAGTATGGAAAGAAATTTGTAAACTTAAAGCTGAATTATTTCACTGCCTTCACTTGAGTTGCTTAAAAGAAACGTAAATATTAGATAAATTTGGACTTAAACCAAATTTGGAAACAATGACAAATAAATTCTAGGTGACTTATTGGAAATACAAATATACAATTAACATAGTAGATACACAAATCATGAACTTTAAAAAGAAAAATGATCAAATAAATTTTAAAGTAATTGTGAGCATTTTATTTTATTATTTTGAAAAAAAACCAATTTTATCATTTCCAAATTCCAACACAAGGTATCAACTTGGGATTGATCAATGTGGTAGGTATTGTGACTCCTTAACAAAAGATCTCGGATTCGAGCCCTGAAAATGGAAAAAATCTTTGCTGGAAGACCCTTATCCCTTTTAGGGACCTCACTTCAGTCGGGTTAGATTAGTCAGATTTCTAGTAATAGAGTCCAGATACTAATGATTCTACTAAGATCAAAAAAAAAAAAAAAATTCCAACACAGTGTTACATATTTTAGTTAAAAATACAAGAAGATGAAAGAGAAAATAAGCGTGTACATTCTATTGGCTATAATGTAAAACATAACATTTTTTTGTATTTAAAAAATGAAAAAGCAAAATTGCCATTTTTTTTGGTTGAAAGTGAAGTTAGTACTAGAACATTTTACGTCTCAAGTTACACTAACAGAGTCCTAGAAATCAAAAAATAACTTGGTATAAGTGGATAAAAATAATGGCTATCATGATACATGATAGACCCCACTTGAAAGCTATTCGGCCAAAGAGAGGACAGAAGATAGAGATAGTGAGTTAGGAGTTAGGACTGACAATTTCCAATTAAGCACAACGTTATGTTACAAAATGAACTTATTACTTCCTTGAAGATTATGGAAGGGCTTGCGTGACCCTCAAAGCTACTAATTCTCTATAACTATTCCTTGGCCAAGGTCCAAAAATGCAATTAATGGAAAACTAGCGGAAACTTTGTCATTCTGAGTATAGCTTCTAAGTTCTTTGTTTTTCTTAACCTCTGCTCTCGTGTCTCGCTTGACCACTTATACGTTTGTGTTTATCCTATTCATACTACCATTATATTAACATCTTCCAACCTATACCTCAAGTTTGTAGCTAGCCTTAATTATGAAGAGCAAGCCCGACTCTCTGTATACCATATTTAGAAATAAAAGAGAGGTCATACGTGGATTTAGGGTTGTCAAACAAGGTGGGTTGACCCATTTAAATTAGACTCATTTAAGCCCGTGAAATAAATGGGTTGGTCCGTTTAGTCCGTGGACCAAAATTTTTCAGCTTGACCTATTTAAGATTATTTTTTTTTGTTTTTCATGTTTTAAAAATTATTTTTTATTAAAAAATAATTTTCATCTTTCAAAAAAGCTAAAAATTCTTAGTTTTTATTAAAAAAGTGAGAATATTCTAAATATAATTATTAAATTCTATTTTTATGTCCTAAATTTATATAATTTTATTTAAAATAAATAAATAAATAAATGCGGGTAAACGGGCCAGGTTGAAAAATAGGTTAATTTAAATAAATTGTTATTTTTTAAACCCAGCCCACCTATTTTTAGTGGATAAACGAGTTGGTCCAACGGATTTCGCCCATTTGACGGCCCTACGTAGATTGCAAATTCTAATTGGTTATGTATGCTAGTTTCGGTATTATTGTCATGTGTTTCTAACTAGCAGGGGTGATTCTGAATTTCAGTGTTTTGTGTCTAGATGGACAGGCAATGCTCGTGCTATGCTCTTTGTCTTGCTATTTGGTTGTTCTAATGCCTTGTCATTCTGATGACTGTTTCTCCCCATCTTGTGACATGGGTTGAGCTTGTATTACTGTCTATCGGAAAATAATAATAATAATAAATAGAAGAGAGGTGCTGCTTAAATCAATGCCACCCAGGAAACCTTACTTTGCACCATATTATGGGATTAATCCAAGCTATGGGCTATGTAACAATATTATAATGACAAATAACCATTTGGAGCAAAATTCTTGAGAATATTTGTTCAGTGTTCACCAAGAACAAATCTAGGAATATCTAATTATTTCTTTGGTATATCAAACATTTTGATTGCTGCTAATGCTCAAGAGATGAAAACTAACAGCCTGTAACATCTAACTATTGGGACACAAACTCAAATTATTATTATTATTATAGAAAAGTCATGATTTACTATTTATATGGAATTACATCTGTAACATCTATATAGCACTCACCTAAAGGAACTAGGAGCATTCTGTAGTGCTCGCTTTCCCGTGGCGAGCATTGATGGTCAAAAAATGTTCGTTGATAAATGATTTTGCTATTGTATTCAATTGTATTTTTAAAGTGTAGCTAGTTGATATTGTCAAACGTGGCTAGTAAGATGTGTATATTAATTAAAATAAAAATTCATTTCGACGTTGGCATGATTGAAATGGAAATGAAGTCATTTTAACCACATTTAACACGGTTAAACAACAATTTCGAGTGCAGTTAGCAGAAATAAATTATAAAATAAAAATTATTATAAAGTATTCATCATGAGCTTATACCATTGTCAATTTAAAAAAAAAAAATTGTTATATTGAATTTTATTAATAGGCTTAAATATGTTTTTGATCTAAAATTATTATAAATTCTGTTTTTGGTCCCTGTAAAAAATAAATTTTGGTTTATATCTAAACATTTTAAAAATATTTGATTTAAATCTTTACCATTATTTTGTTCAGCTTTTGATCCTTATACCAAAGTAATATGTTTCTTTTAAGTGTTTAAAAAATTATGATAATTTGGTTTAAGTCTTTTAGAGTATTAATTTGAACTTCCTGAAACTAAATTATCAAAATTTTTTAGGGTTAAGACCAAATATATTTAGAAATATTTGGATCTATATCATAACGAAATTTTTATAAGGGCCAAAATCAAATATTTTTTAAAATTTTTGGACCTAAGCCAAATTTTTTTTATAGGGATCAAAATCAAGATTCACGATATTTATAAGGACTAAAAATATATTTAAGCTTTATTAATATAAGTTAAACTTCTTACTTACTAGCTAGTATCGATATCTATTTTTTTTATTTTTTTTATTATGCTAATTTCACTTTTTTTTAAACTGTTGTTTATTTGTTTATGTAAAGATAATTTTTAAAATTCATTATTATCTTAAATATTCATTTTTAAATCCTTTATTATTAAAGCTTGATTTGATTAATAAAATTTTCCATTTCAACCTTATTAATGTCGGCATCTTTCTTATTTTATTTATTTTAATATTTTATCTTTACTGTTTCATCTCAATGTTATTATTTTCAGGATGTATTTTTGTTAATATTTTACTAATTCATATTTTAATCTTTAATATCCACATATGATTGGTTAAGGTGGTAACTAACCTTAACCACCTAGTAGGAGGATACGAGTTTAAATTAAAAAGTAAAATTTTGATTTTTAGTTATTTACATTTAACTTTAATAATGAAAAAATTCATCTACTTGTCCAAATTCACTTTATTATCTTGTCTTCAGATTAGTACATTTTTTCAATTTTTTTCATTGATATTTTAAAAATTTTAACTATGCTTACACTATTATCATTTAATTTTTTTAATATTAATAATTTATTTATTATTTTACTCTATGCGGTCTTATTTTTGCAATTTTTTTACGAGTATTTTTGCAATTACTTTGAATAAAGAGTGTAACTTGAATTTTTTAGTTATTAAATCAACGATTAATTAGTGGATGCTCACTCAATTTTTGTGAGGATTGAAGACATTTCCAAAAGAACCACATCGAATATTTACTGAATGATGCTATTTCATAATCTTGAATAAAAGAGAGAATAAAAATAAAAAATAAAAAATAAAAAAAATAACTTGTCTGCATAAACGGCTTGTTAATTGGTTCGAAAGATGAATTTATCTTTTGAAGTTTACTACCGTAAACGTGTGAAAACAAGTAGTGCACCATAGAATTATTTGTCAAATTGTATTATAAATGATACAAACTTTTGGTATTCAGATATAAATCTTATAATTCTAAAATTAATATTAATTATTATTTATAATTGCAAAATTCTTAACTCTAGTTTTAGTACATATTACAAGAAGGTTGCGTAAATATAACAATATTTATCTAATAAATAATGTAAGTAACATATTGCACTTCAGAGGATCAAATATGGGTAGCGTTAATTGTCATTTGACTTTTAACTGGACTTGGTCATGCCCAAAAAAACTTGGATCTGGAAATGCATGTGCCGATGCCGCCTCTGACCTTAGACCTTTTGGTCGTTCAAAATAAATGTTAAAAAGATAATATTTTTTATGTTTCTACTCTTTTTATACATTATCTCTTTAAACATGTGTGTATATATATATATATATATATATATATATATATATTCCTTTGATGCTTAAATATAGATTTTGACATAATTAAAATACTCTTGACACTGCATACTGGAAATGCTCCGAGGATCCTGGATTCCCATGAGAATCACCACATGTTTTTGGTAGTGGGAGAAGGTATTTTTTTCTCTTTCATCTTTGTGTGGTTCTCCGTTCATTCTGGGGCAATGGAATCCAGGGAATCTTTTCAGCAATTGCGGGCGAAGGAATCTGCACCTTAGACTTGAACTTTTGTCGTTTGAATTGGAACGGTGTTTCATGTAATGGAATTCACCATGAGCATGCCGCTTGTTTACTTTTCGGCCAGGAATCACTTTCCAACTTAGAAAGTTTGTGACACTTTTACCTTATCAACTTTGATTTTAAATTGATATATGATTTATTTGCACATTTCTTCCAAGGCTGGATGCTCGAGAATGGACAATATTGAAACTCTATTTTTTAAAGAATATATAATTTTGACATAATTGTCATGAAATATCCGAAGTCCAAATTCCAATTCCAACGTGGAGACTCTCCAGCAGTCCTTTTCTTGGAAATTTGTCATGATTTTGATGTGCTACATACTTCGGGTTCTTATTGACTTTTATAAGTTATTTAAACGTTTTTTTTTTTTTGGTGTAGGAAGTTATTTAAACGTTTAAACTAATCAAGATTTTCTTTATTATTATTATTATATTTAGGAGGTTAAATCACTTAATAGAACATCTTTTGGCCTTATTAAGGAAATGTTGTTGGCACACACTAAGCAAACTAGACAAATTGTTACGGCATGTGCGGCTCATTCCTTCTTATCTTCAGTATTAAATATTGAGGTAGATTGGAAAAATTATATATATTATTTCTATTATGATATGTGATACTTATGCATTGAAGGAGGGAATTGATAAGACATTTCTTTTTCAATGAAGAATTCTTATTTGTTAACACCTATCAAGTGGAGGAACAATCATATCCCTAAGGAAGATCACTAACAATTGTCATAAAGTGATAAGAATATTCTCCCCATTTATCAACCAAAGAAAAGAGTGAAGGAGACTTACGAAATCAAAGTGCATTTTCATGAGATTAATTTGAAGTTCAACCATTTTAATAAAGAGGTAAAGAGAAGGAGTTGACTAATGATAGATACACAAACATTTTTCCCACATATAATCCTTGCATATATGAACAATAATTGAATAGTCGAGAAATTTTGAATTAGGCGTAAAGTAATAGATGAAAATTTTTAAACTATTCATTTTATTTTTAAATTTTTGGTCTAAATCACCAATTTTTATATTTGAATTAGATCAGTTCATTATGTGATAAAACTCAGCTCTAATTTTTTTTTTATTTACCAAATTCGAACTCGAAAATTTGTTTAAGAGGGACAAATAACCAAGAATGGGTTTAACTATTCATTTTATGTATGTGAGAGTTACGTAAAAAAAAATGTATGAATCTCCTTATCTTTTTCATAAATGTATATATTGTTAGGAGCTGTGATGATGGTGGACGAAGATATCTTTTTAAACCTATCATATTTTTCTTCAAAAAAAAAAAAGAATGTTATTCAAAATTTCTCAAAAGAATTAGGTTATTTGTATATAACTTTTTCACATTAAGTACAATATCTTTCTCATATTATACATAACCTTTTTCAACCTTAATACATGTGTATCTTAAATATTTATCCACACTCAAATTCAGATATTATGTCTTTTTTTTTTTTGAATGGCATTCAGATATTATGTCTATGCTGTATTTATATACAATTTGTTCAAATAATATTTCCCTTTTCAAGATAAGCTTGCAGGGTATGCAAGCAACTATTCTTTTCTAACCTGACCTTTCCATGAAATCTTGAAGCATCTGGCATGCAGAGTGGTTCACTCCCCACTGATCGAAATATTTTATTTATTGTGGAAGAAAAGCTCGGGACCACTAAGATCATGAAAAAAGATATTACTCAGATCAAAATAAATTCGAACCAACGGAAAGAGGGGCATGATTTAGAAGCTAAAATTATTGGCTTTCAAATTGAATGCAAAGCTGCGATTGGAGTACGGTCATTGGTCACACCTTCATGTAGGCCTAATAGGGCAATTAATACTACATTGATTTCGCACATACACTTAATGCTTAGCCAGCGTAAAAGCAACAAAAATCAGAGGAACCATTTGATAATTTCGCTGCTAAAAAGGTGGTGGGCAAACTTTGCTAATCTTTCCGTTCCACACTCACCCTCAGTGGAGCTAGAAAGAGATCATCATTTTATCTTAAGCATCAACTTCTAGATTGTTCTATGTTAGTTTTAATCCACTTGCATCCCTTCATAGCGCATAATGTTAATCTGTCCACATCAATTTTAAGTCTTTCATGACTGGGAAGTCGTTGTGATTGCCGCCAGGTACTTGCTGCCATCGTTATTCATCATTTATAACTTTTCTGTATCCGTATTTTTCTCTGTTACATTCAATAGGAATTATGTGCATAGTTGAATCTATAATGTTTATGCAAGGATTGTATATCAAATACTAGTATTATTTCAAATTTCACCTTGTGAACGAACACATAAGTGAAATATACCATGAACATTTTATTTCACTAAATGTACAAATCCCTCAGATTACAGAATTCTCTAATTTGTACAATGGTTAGCGAATCCTGTTCCCTGACTACAGCCTCTAAAATACAGCAGCTTTTAGTCTCCTTCCCAGCTCCTTTCTGTACAGAAAGAAAAGACCAATGTCAGCACAACATCAAGAAAATGTTTCATATGTCACATACTAAGATAGATTAATGAATGAAAATTTTAATGGTACCTCATCAGTTGCCTGTCAAAGCCTGAAGCAGCCAAGAGCCCTCTATTCTCTTCAGCCCTTCGCAGGAGGTAAGGCATAACCATGTCCACTGGTCCAAATGGCATGTACTTGCTAACCTGAAACCCTGCATTGCTCAAACCAAAGGAAAGTGCCTCTGACATTCCATATAGCTGTGCAAATTCAAGCTTGTGGTTCACCTTTCCCATCCCCAGATCATATGCTTTTGCTGCAGCCAATTTCCCTGCACAGCATTGCACATCATGTCAGACACATGGAAGGGGACATTGAGCAATGGTTTTAAATTGCGATTGCAATTGCATTTCGATTACTGTAATTGTGGAAAATTGCGGAAAAATACGGTTGATGCTGTTACAATTGCCGCCATGATATAGTTGTGGAGGGCACTGCAATAGCAATATTGCAACCACAATTGTGGTTGTGGACTGCAATTTAGAACCATTTGAAAGCAAATAACCTAAATTGTATATATCTAAGTACCTGATTCAACATTGTGGGTGGCAAGAACAACTGAACCAGGTCCATTGGCAATCTTCTCAAGCAGAAAAGATGAGCAGTCATTGAAGCACTTGTGTGTGTCCTGAATGATGTTGTGAATTGGGGATGCATACCCAAAAGACTCAGCTATTTTACTCTCCATGGACATGTAAGCACCCCTCACCAATTTGAACCCCATTGGAACTCCCATTTTGTCTGCGGCCTTTGTTGTCAGCAACAATCTCTCCTTGGCATCTTTCAAGTAAGTTTGCATGGTTCCAAACACAATGGGGTTGTCATCCTTGTTGTGCATGATGGCAGAAGAGTACGTGAAGTAATCAATAGCTGGCTGAACAGTAGAGTGCTCAGCATCAATCAATAAAGGAATATTGGCTTGTACACATTTTTGGCAAAGTTCAAGTAGTCTCTGGTTAGCAAGTTGGACATCACTCTCCTCTTCTGGGGTTAGTGGCTCTGGCCTTTTCTGGGTGTGGTATAAAGGGCTGGATTCAGAGAAAATTGGGAGGGAATCTTGCTTCCATGGCAAAATGAATGAAGGGTCTTTCTGTTGCCATCTTAGCAGGTCACTAATTCTCTCTAGCAACCTCAGGGGGCATATTGCAGTGATTTTCACAATGACAAAGCTCACCTATTCACATCAGAATTCAAATTTGATTCCATTAGTTAAATTCTATCACACACTAAATTACACATTCACAAAAGCAGATGAAAAACACAAGCAAACATAGGAATTCAGTGGTCCCCCAGAATTTGACAATGAATAATGAAAACACTATTTAGAAACTGATAAAAGAAACAAACGACCCTGCCCTGCCCAATCTATTTGAAGCACTGTGACATGACATGACATCAAGCTATTTTCCTAGAATAACGTCAAATTAAAACACTACTTTCCAATTTTCATTCCTAAGCTAGCTATAACATGAGGGAATCATGTTCAACCGCAGATTCAATAATGCCAAATTGCAGACCTCATTGTCCTTGTATGGGGACCAAGTACAAGATGTCACTCACTCACGGATGTTAAACAATACAAAAAGTTAGCATAACCTCAACTGGCATTTTCCAATTGTTGTACTATTGCATGCCATGGTGTCACCAACTTGCAAAAGGCAACAAGAAGCGCCCCACCGCAACAACCCCCAACCCGAAGCCAACATCCAAAACCCAAAACCAACCCAAGGCCCGAAACCAAACCCATCCCACGTGTCCCATTGGAAGGTTCACAGAGAACCACCTCATACAATGACATGCAAGAACAACAGCAGAGGTAAAACATTTATTTACACACTAAAATTAGCATACCATTTTTATACCAGTAATAAAGTTTTTTAAAAAAAAACCCAAAAAAAAAGAGTAAAAATAACGGATGATTTTCTCGTATTATCAGTTATTTGCATGTTAATCACATAATGCAAATTTTAGTGCGTGAAATTAAATGCTTTAACTTTTTTTGTACATTAAATGCTTTAATTAATATAATTTAATGTTATCATTTTACCTTAATAAATCATATTATTTTTTATTTTAATTATGTTTTTAAAGAGATTAATTATTTAATACATTATTATTAACATAAATATTTTATATTGTAACCAGTCACAGCTCATTATGTACATCATAACCATGAAAAAACTGTTACAATAACAATGGTTAATAATGTATCAAAATTAAATCGGACGTAACATTAAAATCACAAAAAGTCAAAACTATAATTTTTTGTTCTTAATGCGAGATCGATAAGAATTTCTCACCTCAAAAATTAACAACGACCAAAACATAAAATAAAATAAAAACTATTCAAACCAACGACGAATCAAAAAGTGAAAAAGGCTTACAGAAGACGGCGGAAGCGATCTGCTAACATCAACGGTGCGAAGGAACCCATTCAGGTTGCGGTCGCACCCATCGTTATCGTGCGCATCCTCCACCGCATAAACCAGCATCCCGCGCAAACCCGCCTCGTTCAGCTCCCGTATTTTCCGGCCAGCCTCGGCGGCGTCCTCGCCGGCGCAGAAGTGCTCGAAGAAGCTCTTCCTTATCGCACCCATCACCGCGTCCCTCACCACTCCTTCCCTCTCCACCAGCTTCGACCTCATCACCCACATTCCCACGTCCACCATGGGCCCCACCGCCGTCGCGTGCACCACGGCGGAGGACCGGAGGAGCCTCCCGGTGGAAACGGACGAGAACACCCTCTCCGTGTCCTCGAAATTCAATGCCTTCGGGGAGAAATGGCTATCGATAAAGGGAGCGGCGGTGGTGGCGACGGCGGCGGCGGCTGACGAGGTTGACGGCGCTTTTTGTTCTGTTTTGTCGAACACCGAAGGAGGCGCTACCCCCGCAGCTGCGGCGGGGTAAGCGAAGGGCTTGGTGGTGGTGGCGGTGGTGGCGGTGTTGTAACGGATTTTCTTGAGGATCCTTGGAGGGATAACACGGGTTGCCATAAAACGGTTAAGTAAGGGTGACAAGAATTTACGTTGTTGATGATGAAGGTTTTTTTTTTTTTTCCTCTGAGAACTGAAGGTCCTGTTGGTGTTTGTTTTTTCTTTCTCTCTGGGGGGTTTTGATGTGCTGGGGCTCAGGAGTGCAAATGATGCACCATGTGTTGAGGCAAGGGGGGTTTTATAGGCGCCAAATGTTAGGTTAAGTAAGGAAAAATACAACACTGCAACGTTATGTTGGGCAGGTGCATGGTGTGTGCGATAAGATTAAGAGTAGTCAATTTGGTTTATGCTCTTTATTTTTGGTAGTCTTCTTCTTATTTCTCTTATATTCCTTTTCTCTCTTTGCTTGATAAGGATATATGAGTTGGGTAGTCTAAATGGGTAACAAGGAGAATATATTTTCGAAAATATTTAAAATCCTAATTAAATAATTATAAGTTAAATTAGTAAGCGTTTTTATAGACTAGAGAGATATCCTCTTGTAGAATATGGACAATAATAAATAATAAATTTGGATGGATTGACCTTGCATTTTTTTTTTCTATTAGATGTCTAAGAAAAATTTATTGAAATATAAACAAAGTTTGAACAATATTATTTTTTTCTTTTATTTGTTTACATTCGAATTTTTACATCCGGATATACCTTCTCTCATCATCAGTATATTTTAAGTTAATAATATGTATTTTTAAATATTAATGATAAATTTTAATTTTAATATGTTATTAACCAATTATGTATATATGACCTTTTGTGTGATTTTTAAAATAACGATTATAAAAATTAAATATTTTTAATGATGTGCATAATTGAATGAGAGTGTAATTGATTTTAATCAATATAATTAAATTAAATTCTTAGTTATGAAAACACAAGTTAATTTAAAATTTTTTTACCTTATTAACCTAAGCACGAAAATGTCCGGACGTAAATGTAACAATTTTTTAAATTTTTTTGACTATGTCTTGAGCTGTAAAAACGTGTAAGGAATGGGTAAAAGGACCAAATTGGTGAGACAGAAAGTGGGCAAGGGAGGGTGGTCGGTGCTAGATTTACGCGTGGGAATGGTCTGGGCAAGGGACTCGAGAGACAGCATCAGTAATTACCCCATGCTTTGCTAAATCTAACGTGTATTGTCCAACTCCACGCAACCATGAGTTGGCGACTTGGGTCGGTGGAATCCAATTCATGTGATGAGAGAGAGAGAGAGAGAGAGAGAGATTTTGCTTGCGTGGATCCACGAAGCCAAACCATAATCTTTAATTTGCAGATGAGATGATCGTGACTCGTGCCGTGAGCTGTGGCCAGCAACGTAAGGGATGATTTACACAATTTAATTAGTTTGAATTCAAAGTAAACAACAAAGAAAATCAAACAATTGGCCATCGTAATCTACTACGAACTGTAAATGGAAAGGGAAGATTCTGAATGGTTCTGTTGAATTTCCTACCTCTACTAAGTAGTCAAAAGAATCTAAAGATTCTGCGTTTTTCGAGAGATGCGCATGTTGCACTTTTGAGATGGAAAATAAAATTATTCAATGGGACATTTATGATAGATTAATTTTTTTCCCAGCACAGGTTTTAATCTCTTTATCTCTCTTTTGATTTTCTTTTCACTATTGGTCACCATGATTTACAGCGTGTTTGGGAACACATTGAGACGGGCGGAAATCGATTTTGGGAGTCCAAAATTGATTTTGTTCAATTTTTTTTTATGTTTAGTTATATATTTTTAGAATTAATTCTTATTTTTAGAATTAATTTTGAAAAAAATAAAAATATTTTATTTTCTATCAGAATTACTTGTAAAAATGCTATCAAACATAAATTATTTTACCTCAAAATCAATTCTAACTAAATTAATTTCACCAAAATTAATTATATCTAAAATCAATTCTACAAAAATAAAATCAAACACGCTATTAGTACAATTACCTTTTTTACGGTCATACGAAATATGAAATCAATTAAATAAAGGTCATATTAATTATAAATTGTTCAATACTTTTAACCATTGAAATTTTCAATTTTTTTTTTTTTTTTATCAATAGCTTTGATTTGCATTCATTGAAAATTTGCTAATATGCTATTTATTCATTACCTGATATGACTTGTGTATAAAATGATAACGTGGATAAATATATGGTTTTGGAAAAAAAAATCAAGAATCAATTGTATTTTTTTAAGAAAAATTAATACAAAGATCTCGTGTAAAGAAGTATTTAATCTAAAAGGATAATTAATGTGAAAGACCATTCATAAGGAATATTTAACTTTGAAGAACATAAAATATTTAAATTATTAAGAAAATAATAAAAAAATTATTTAAAAAGAAGGAGAATTATATTTCATTCAGTTACAGAATCCTTTTCATGAAATTAATAGCTTTTTGCTAAGAACAAATACCATAAATGCTTGATTAATTCATATAGTTCATACTTATTCCCTTAATTAAAATCTCAGGTTCAACTCGTTTGAATGATGAAAACTAGCATCAAGAAAGTATTATCTTACAATGAGTTAACACAATTTGAGTCTAATTATTAGTTGGAGTTTGGACAACTATGAATATTATGTAGTTAGTTGTTCCCCTTAAATAACATTTTAGTTTTGAGTTTTATGAATGAAAAAAATAGTATTAAGATAATTTTACTCCTATATTGAGTCGGCCTATTAGAGTAATGTTTGCATAAGTTTATTGAACTCCATATACTTGTGTTTTAAAAAAAAGAAAAAAAAGAAAAAAACACTACACCCTAACAAACATTGTTTTCTTTGCTTTTTTCTTTTCTGACTACAAGACCTCTCTCTTTCTCTATCTCAACTTTCACATTCTTACTATTCTATCTTTGCTTACGATAAGAAATGAATCCTCTAAAGTCTATCCTATTTATAGACTTTCAAACGTGATGTTTTATGTCATTGATTACTTTTTTTTATAATATTATTGTTACAAGTCTTATTGTTATTATGGTTACAACTTCTATTTTTTGACTTTAACCCATGTTATTTAACTTCTACAAGGACTTGACTTCAAAGTCCCTCATATCCCCCCCCTTCTCTTTTTTGTAACCTTTAAAAGTTTAGTCAGGCTTTATAGTGCTATTATTTCATATCTTCTAATTAAAAATTTTTAGTATTATTCTTTATCCTAATAAATATTATTATTAGCATTATTTTGCCTTATATAGAGCAATATAGTTTGGAGTTATTATTGCTAATTCATAGTCTTATTTTAGAAAATTAATGTCTATGATTTTAATTATTTGATCAATCAATGGTTGTCACAAATCAACTTAAATAAAGTAAATAAATTAAGTTACTCTATAATAAATATTTTATGAAAAAAAGGGGATGTTACAGAAATAATACCTTGTATTTTTTGAAAAAGGTATAGAAAGTATACATGACATATATTAAGAATACTCCATTTTTTTGGAGGGGTTTAGAAAGTAATAAAAATTGATAGTTTAACATCTATCAATATCTAAAAATATTGTAATATGATGTTATGAGTTATGAATTTTTCTTAAATTATATATATATGTCATGTCTATGTCCTATAATTTTATGAATTTGATATATCTCCGTGTCTGTGTCCATATATGTGTCTATGTTTCATAGGTCTAAAGCACAATGCAAACAACTCTCCTTCTTCCCAGTGGTGCGATTTGGATCAATTTTAAGTAAAAAAATTTATCTAATTAAAGAAATATAATTTATAACAGTTTAAATTAGATCAATTTAATTTAGATTTTAAATCTGATTCAATTTGAACCAATTTTTACCTTCTTAGATTGGATTGGTTTAATCAATTTTTAATAATAGAAAATCTTAATTTTATAATATTATAAATAAAAAGCAACTTGAATTAATAAAATAAAAAAATAAAAATAAAAATAAAAAGTAGAAATGGCTTATATAATATACATGAAATGGTATTTAAGTAACGATGACAAATGAATATAAAAAATTTTGTAATAAATTAAAATTATTTTAAGTAAACGTATACTTTAACAAGAAAAATTATATATATAAAATGCTAGTCAATTTGAACTAGATTAAACTAGTTTTTTAGAAAATCAAATCCAAAATTTGATTCAATCCAAGTAGTTTTTGAAAACGCTACAAGAAAATGGAAAAATTACCGACGAATTTATTAATAGATTTTTTATAAAAATCTATCAGTAATATATTTTACCAACGGATTTACAAATAGAAAGGGTTTGCTAGTAAAACCCTTGTCGGTAAAACTTACTAAAGGAAAAATTTATTCATCGGTAAAACTATCAATGAATATTCCATCGAGAAAAATAATAATTTGTTGATACTTTTGTAAAATTATTATTATATTATTGCCAACGGAATATTTTGTCAATAAGGTCAATGTAATTTTTTTTTTACTAATGAAACTTTTTTTAATTAATTTTTATTTTCTTTATAATTAATTTTTTATTTTATTTAAAAAATTATATAATTTAAAATAATAATTATGCACACAAATTAATTGCAAGTTGAATATATAAATTAATTAATTGAACTTAATACATAATTCAAATATAAAATGTAAGGGGAAAACAAAGAATCTTTATTAAGAGTAGTCCTCAACGTTAGAAGAATCGGATAAAGAAGCATTGACTGGTGTTGAACCATCCACTTGCATCTGCTGGCAGAAGTCCATCATCTCCCTCTACAGCCTCTTCTTGTCCTCCTTCAATTCCTTCTCCAAGGTCTTGATCTGGTCAATGAATTGCTTCACTAACTCAAATTTCTCTTGGAGGTTGCACTACTCCTACTCCTTGTCCTTTGTAGCCTGTGGCTGAAGTTTCGCATTGAGCTTGAAAATTGTCTAGCCGGCCTCATCAGCAGCAACAACAAACCCCCAATCAAAGCTCTCTTCACAGAGCTAGAGGACAAGCTATCAGCGTAGTAAGTCCCCATGCGGTAGGTGCGGCATTTATAAGAATCGCTGATTGTATCTATCCACATCATGTTCTCATCTATAGGTCCATACACAGCGTGTTGGGTTTGCTAAGACCTAGCCTCCTACAGTCGCTGCATGAACTCGGCCTACAATTACAATTAGGTGAAACAAATTAGACTTTGAAAAGGGAATATATTAGGAATAATTGAAAAAGGGCTTGAGTTTATAAATTACATAGGTCAACCCACTGCGTCTTGTCCTCCTTCCAAATATGGGTCTCCCGGAATAACTCTCCCTTAGTAGATTGCCTATTTCAGTACTTGGCCTATATTTCAAAGCCATTTTGATAGCATAATAAGTAAATAAAAATACAAATAATTGTCAAATTAATTAAATACAAAGCAATTTAACTTACCAATTGTACCCTAGTGGAATCTACAATTGTTGAGCCACTACAATGGTGTGAGCCACGCTTAATTGAGGCTCTACTAGCCTTAGCCTTTGCCAACTTCTGCAAGAACTTGTCAGGCTTCCAGTATTCCCTTAAGACCCTTAGTTTAGCCTCAGTTATCCACTGCAAATTTAGATCACGACCTTCACGGATGTCAAGGTACATGTCCTACATCTATTTTGCCGTATGAGTCTTGAACGCCTTAAAGAAATAAGCATCAGCTCATGGTCAATGATGTAGTGTCTCTGCATATATAAATGTTGCACAATATTATTAAAATTATATATATATATATATATATATATATATATATATATATATATATATATATATATATATAGGAGAAAAATATTGAGATTACCTTCCATTCACAGTATCAACGCTTCTTTTTGTCATTTGAAAGTTTGCCAAAACTCTCGTACAGCCGATCGTGTAGCTTCTAGATGGTTTCTGTGATCTTATGAAGACCCTCAGATGCAGGGAGCCAACTATATGAGACACATAACAAATTAAAATTGATATATTAATTAATAATAACAAACAGTGATAGATATTAAATTTAAAATTCGAAATTACTTACCAAGTTCGTTTGTCCAAAACCAAGTGAATATGCGGCTCTATGGATGACCCTTATGTCTGCCCAGCCAATGAGCCAACTACTCCTCCACTATCGGGTGTGGGCTACGATTGTGAAATAGTGGGGTGATCACCTAATGGTGGAGTAAGGGCAGACACAATGGCTAGAGTTGTGTGGATGTGCCCATCGGTGGTGGAGTGGGGGTAGACACGGTAGAGGTGGTGGTCAAATTCAGAGTAGTGGAGGTGGATGCCTGTGTGGTGAAGTGGGTATTATTTTTCTTCAATTGACCTCTTCCTTTACCCGCCATATCTGAAACAAATATATATAACAATTAATTCAACAATTAATGAATATGGTAGAATCTCCTCTTAAATTAGGAGACTCCATAATAATTAATTCAATAATCAGATCCAATGTTCAACAATTTTAACACAATTTTGGTAGAGTCTTCCTTTAAATTAAGAGACTCCATAATAATTAATTCAATAATCAGATCCAATATTCAACAATTTCAGCATAATTCAACAATTTCAATAATAATAGTAACTCAAAATTAACATGTTAAACTAATAAAAATAAACTCAAAATTAAATTCGTAAAATAAACGTGTTAAACTTAGGGTTAGGAATCCAAACCTCATAAATTGAATAAGCAGTGGTAAGGCAGCAGTGGTGGTGATGGCGGTGACAGGAAGTGGTGGTGGTGGTATAGTCGGCGGTAGAGAGATATTCCGAGAGAGTGAGAAAGCACAGTGATGGTGGCGGTGATGAATGACGACGGTGGCGATGGTGTGTCGGTGGTGTGGCAGTGGCAGTGGTGGTGGCAGTGCAAGTATGAGGAGAAGGGAGAAGAGAGAGTATAGAGAGAGAAGAAGGAGAAATGGGGAGGAAGAAGGGACTTGCATTTAAGTTCTAAGCCCTAATATTTCCGATAGATTTTCCGTCAATAATTGAAAAAAATGAAACACAGTGTTTCACTAGCTCAACTTACCGACAGATTATCCATAGTTAATATTTCGATTTCCCTCCAAATTCTATAAATTTGAATACCGACAGAATTGATTTCTCTTCAACGGTTATTAATTTGAATACCGACAGAATTTTTCCATCGATAACTCCAAGATGAACTAGCTCATTTGTGCAAACAGATATTCTATCGGTAATTTTGTCGATATCTTTTTCACGCCGTATTGTGCTAACATTATTACGAATTTTTCGACAAAATATATTTTCATCAATTATTTTTTTAGAAAATTTATTTATTGAGTTACCAATGAAATGTTCATAAAAAATCTATTGGTAATATTGACAGAAATATTCCATCGATAATTAGTGTGTTTCTAGTAGTGAAAAACAAGAACAAATCCAATCCAAACTTAGCAATTTTTATCAATTTTTTATTTTTATTTGTTACGAGTTTAATAGTTTTGATTAGGTTTAGTTGGATTTGAACATTCCTACTTCTCCCTAGACTTTTTTATGTCTATTTTGAAGGAGGTGAGGGGTTGAAATTATCAAGATTATGCTTTGAATAGTTTAGAAATTCAAGAATGATAAGTGTTATATTTTCAATTTTGTTGCTCTATGTTTTTTTCCCCTTTTTTTCCTTTTTGAGCTTGTAACAATGTGGATCCTTAGCCCTCTTTCTCTTGTTGTGGCTACTTACTTATGTAAAAAAAATAAAAAGAAGAAATTTTTGCCTACTTAATAAATTTAATGGTAAATTTGATCACTTGAATGGTAAAATTCTTTTTTTTTTTTTTTTTTTAGTTTTAATATAATCCATACCTAGGCTTGAACTCGAAATCTCTAGTTAAATTGGAACAATCCTCATCGATTAACCTTCGCACTTGTTGGTCTATATATCCCTTGCAATTAAGCATCCTTTAATGGTCTTTTACCTTAATTTTCCATAACTTTTTTTCCTTTCCACGTAGCTTGAGTCATAGCCTTATTCTCCATTTTTCAAATCTAATTTTTAAAGTTAATATAAAAAATATTTATATTTTTATTCAATTATATATTATCACATAATTAAGTATATTTAACTCTTACAATAATTATTTCAAAAATTAATATATAATTGATTAATAATAAACAAATTCTTCACTGCTAATATATCGAATTTAAACTCTTAATCTAATGTTCATGTAATTATAATGCCATACATTTACCTATACAAGCTTTTTACCTTAATCAAGTTACTATAACTGTTACCCACATAAGAAGACATGTCTTTATTTTTCGGCCCCAAAAAGCTTGTTACTATATATAAAATCTCGCACTCGATACACCAAAATTATTTGCTGCTGAAACAAAAGGAGATTTTGGTCCGTCAAAATCCAGCTGCTGAATAATAATTTGACAAATTTTCAGGACATACGATTTAAAAAATAATGCTTAATTTATCCTTTTTTCTTTTTGTTTTTTTGGTAATGGAATTGATCAATTTCATTTTAGACATAAGAGAAATCAATTAAAAAATTGGTCACACTAGGCCTGATGAGATTTGGGCTATTTCGAAAACCAGCCTAGTTTGACTTGACATGGGCTTGCTTTGTCAAATGTAATGAAAATGGGAGGTTCGTTTAGCCCAAACAAGAACACCGTTGAAACTGACTTCAATTTCCCGACCGAGAAAAACAGTGAGTTCAATTCAGAACAGCGCGGAAGCGGCCTGTGCCTCAGTGGTCATCATCCCGCCTCTGGGAACCTGCACAATCCAAGGGACGCCACTTCGAGTCGCAAGGGCAGAGCCCCAATCCCTCTCCCAACCAACCCAAAAAAATAAAATAAAAAGAAATCAGACCAACTCATGACCAAAAACAAAAATAAAAAGGGACCAACGGATAAGGCAACTAGCATAGTGGTTAATGGTGAAAACCTTGTTCCCCACTTCCTATGGTGGAAAAAAAATTCAAACCATAAAAATAATCGAACTTCAACCTTCTTTGTTTTAACATATATACGGAATTCATGACTAAAAAAAAAAAAACATAAGAAGGAATGCTTATCGGATAATTTTAATTTGCTAGAAAAATTGTCATAATTTTAGATAAAAAATAAGAATGTTTATTGGTTAAAATATAGTAATATGACTCATTTATCTATCTAAGTATCAGTAAAGATAATATATAATTTTAATAAATAAAATTTGATGAAACTTCTAATTATTTAACATTTTTAACATAAAATAATGATAAATCTCATAGTCAAAAGCATTTAGGTCTTGTTTGGATAAATATTTTAATCAAGGTCTCATGCAACAAACAAAAAGTTTGGCGCAAAAAAATAACTTATAAATAAGTTAGTCTATATTTAGATACATAATAACAGGTTTAGCCCACAATTTAGGAAGGAAAGAATTGGCCCATGGGGAAGAAACGTGCAATGACCTAATCTACCCACTAGGTTTTGAATGCGGATTTCTACCCATTGGACTGTTTGATCACAGTCAACAGGAAGTTAATATGCTGGTTGTAGATGTAGAAACAAAACAGAATATAGGAAGAATCGAGTTCTCAACTTCATTTTCAATTAAGAAAGTGCCTCAAACCCCAATTTATGACTCTAATCAAGAAGCTCGAAGAAATTATGATGAAGATGCAATACCAATAGAGGAGGAACTGGTAGAAGCTCAAATAACATGGGACCTAGGGAAGATGTTGGGCCTTCGAGCGAGCAACAAAAAGGCGGTGATAGATGCATTATCTAAGGTACATGAAGCTCAATACTTTTTCTTACCAAGAAAGATAGGGCGTCTAAGAAAGAAGACTAATAGTTCAAAAAATTGACTTTAGTGTTTGTTGGGGGGTTTTAACCGATGGCTCCTTAGGTAGTTTTAGTGCATGGATCTGATATGTTGAGATGGGGGTTCATTGGTAGTTTGGTTAGTTATTTTTTGGCTGGTCTTGTTTTTTGTGGTTGTTGCTTTTTGTGTTTTGTTGTGATTGATTTGGCCCTGTTGATTTTTTGGTTGCTCCCATCTTATGAGTGGTTGAGCTGTTTGTCAATTATCGAGAAAAAAAAGATACATAATAACAAAAGCATTTGTTTTATATTTGTAGTATTTTGTTTATAGAAAAGGTGAAGGAGATTTTTTTTTTTTGGAGAAACTTGATATTTTTACTTCTCAAAAAAGCACTAAAAATAAATTTTCAATAAGTGATATGTTATACAGTTAATTTGATCTCGTTTTTTTTATCTCGATGGAACCGTTGATATCTGGGCCCTATTACTAGGGATCTAACTAATTCAATCCAACCCGACGGAGGTTCTTAAAAGGGATAAAGATCTCTTAGCGAGGATCTTTTTCTTTCCCAGGGCTTGAATTTCAAACCTCTAGTTAAAAGGTCGAGGTACCTACCATCTCAATTGATCCGACGTTGATACAGTTAATTTGATCTAAAAAGTTGCAATATGACATTTTACTACTGTTATTATTTTTTTAAAGTTACAAACAACACTATCCAAATGGACCTTAAGCTACGAAATTAGGTGCTTGACTCTTCGCGTTGACTCAATGAATTTAGACAACTAAAAAGGGTAATAAAAGGAGACAAATGGAGGTGCACTATATGTTTACTTTAAGCCGTGTCGGGATATTGCTGGAGCAGATACATGATAAGTGCCAAACGAAAGAGATTGCAATTTGCAATGTCGGCCTCATAAAGTAGTTAGCAAAATGTTTGTCTCATTTTAATTACTTATATAGATAATTCTCTCCACCTAATTCATTCATTCTCACTTGGAGTTTTTTTCAGTGTCATCTATTCATGGAGAGAAAATAGTTTAGTTAGGTTGCTATTTATTCTGTCTCGGAAACTCTACTTGGGGAGGCTATCTATTTTGTTTTTTCCTTCTAAGTCTTACAAGGTTTCATCATATCTTTTGAATGTAAGAGATTAATTCTTGTTCGGATATGAAAGTTATTTTTATTCGTTCATTAAACGTGCTTATACCACTTACTTAACTACCTTCTAAAAACATTCATTTGATCATTCTTTGATTTCTTTCTTGGTCCTTTTCCTTTGATTTATACAAAAATCAAAATCCTCTATTATGAAACTATGATCCTACCTGTTTGTCACTTGAGCTACACGGATTCTGTAATTGTAGTCAAAATATTTTAGGAGCTATACTTGGTTGCCTTATGTACCCGTACATGTATTTTTTCTTTTTCTAAGATTTTTGTGAAGTAAAATCAAGAGAGAGAAAAAAATAAATGAAATGAAATGAAATTGAAAACAGATAGTGTGTCTACAAGCAATATGCACAGATTCAATGCATTTTTCATTTCCTTCCTTCTCCATATTTAACTTTTCTGTCAAACAATCAGATGAACGAGGGTGAATTTTATTTTAGGCTAAATTCCAGACAGAACTCCTTCCCAACTTTCTTTTGTGTGTGTTTTACACCATTTACTTTCAAGTGGAGCAATTCACCAAATAATCCATATTTTAAGGTTATAAGATAAGATTATTAATCCTTGTTTACATGCAAAAACTATGTCTCCAAGCATTCCTTAAATTTACTTAACACTTAAGCGACCTCTCATGATCTCCAGAAACATTCAATTGTAATTTGTTCTTAGTTTAGTCCTTTTTTTCTATTCGTTTATAGAGAAATTGGATACACACTATTATCTTACCATTATTTGTCACTTGAGCTATGCGCAGTCAAGTCTTAATTGTGTCAAAAATATTCTGGCTAGATCTACATATTATATTTTGCCTTTTAATGCACTCTTATTACTTGCTTCTTTTAGCCTTCTCTCATCTATTTTTTCTATTAGCCATATATATTCCCAATCTAACTATCTTATTCTCCGGTACTTAATTTTGGCTATTGGGTGTCATTTGTGCAGTGAGACTCTCCAAAGATACTATCAGATCCGGAAAGTAAAATGGCTTCCCTTAAAGAATGTGCTAATAAGTTTGCATTGGGGTTTTCGTCCAAAATAGGAGGTTTAGCAGCAACACCAATCTTTGTGCGGTTAGGGAATGCAGTCCACTACAACCAAAATAGCAACGATCTTAAGAAAGAACTTGAGAAGTTGGAAGGCAGGAAACAGAGTACAAGGGACTGTGGATGAAGATAGAGAAAATGGACATGAAATTGCATCAAATGTAGAAGAATGGCTCTTCAAGGTTGCCACCATGGAGAAAGAGTTGCAAGAGTTCTTTGACGACGAAGTCAATAAGAAGAACAAGTGCCTTGGAGGATGCTGTCCCAATTTTGTTGCTCATAGTTCATTGAGCAAGAGAGCAAAAGAATGGACTGCAAAACTCATAAGCCTATTGGATGATAAGTTTCAGGTCATTTCCTGCAAAAATGATGTCCACGGGGTCCACCTTCATGGGTACCATTGAGGTAGCCATTCATTGGGGAAGAAATGCTTAGATGTTCATGGATGCTATTTTCTTTTACTTGTTTCTAAACTTTTAAAACTTTTACTACTACAATCACTTTTTATCTTATTTATTTATATTTGTGCATAACATTTATCTCTCCATACCATTATTAAATATCTCATAACTAAGTCTTACATTATGATTAGCTTATATAAGGATGAAATCTTAAAAAAAGAAAATTGCAAGTTTTACTTTTTGTTTGAACATGATGACCCAAATTAAATCAAACCAATTTGGATCAGATTGATTTGATTAAGATTTGTTAAAAAAAAAAAATTCAAAAACCAAATAAAATCAACCTAACTAAATTTGATCCAGTCATTATTTTTTCCTCTTAAACTAAAATCAACCATTTACAAGCCTAGCCTTTGATATGAAAAATTTTAAGAGATTCCCCAACCCTTAAAGATTTACAATTTAGGGATCCCATATTTGATAATAGAGCTAAAAAATTAAATTAAGGGAGAATAAAATTGTGGAATAAGAATAATTAAGATATTAAAATTTAAAATGTAATATCAATCATTGATATTTTTAAATAAAATCTAAGAATTAATATTGAATGGATCTATTTTGAACCCAAATATTGTGTCCTTATATTAAAAGTCACCTACTTGAGGTGGAGTGCAATATTGATATAAGTTTGGGATGGGTGCAATATCTGTATAAGTTTGGAATTTAGTGCAATATCTTGAAATCTCAACGGAGATAACTGCTAAAATTACCCAATTTTAATAAATAATTTTTCATATAAAAATTGTAATTATTTAGTTTTTTTCTTTTAAAACGTAAAACAATGACAAATCTCACGGTCAAAGGCAATCAAGCTACGAAATTCGGTGCTTGACTTGATTCTTTTTACGTGAATAAGATGAGATAGAAAAGGCTGAACTATTCGATAAAACGGGGTAAAACTTAGAAGAAGCTAAACTATATGTTAACTTTAAGGCTTAAGCCACGCTGGGGCATTGTTGGAGCAGGTACATGATAAATGCCAAATAAAAGAGACTGCGATTTGCAATGCGGCCTCATAAATTAGTTAGTGAAATGTTTGTCTCATTTTGACTACTTATATTTATAATTCTATCCTTCTTTCATTCTCCCTTGGAGTCTTTTTAGTGTCACCTGTTCATCGTGAGAAAATAGTTTAGCTAGGCTGCTATTTATGCTTTCTCAAAAACTTTACTTCAGGAAGCCGTCTATTTTGTTATGTTTATTTAAGTCTTACAAGGTTTCATCATAACTTTTGAATGTTAAAAGATAGGGGCGGCAATGGAGTAGGTTGGGGTGAGTTTTAACTCAATCCAAACTCATTCCGTACTCCATTGAATAAGCCTCAACCTGCCCTTACCCTATCCACAAGTTTTGACATTCAAAATCGAAACCCTACCTACAAATAACCCATCTCAACCCATAGCCTACTTGCCCCTACCTACCATTTCTTTGAAATATTTAAAAAATTATTTTAAATTTTTTTGAGATGAATATTATTTTAAAATTTAATTTGTACTTAGGATGTGTTTGGTATGAGGGTAAAAATAAAGTGAAAATTTTATAAATTAGCTTCATATGAAAAATTACACATTAAACTAATTCATGAAATTTTTTACCCCTATCTTTACTCTCATAGCAAATACACCTAAAACTATGTATATATTGTGTGTGTGTGTGTGTGTGTCTGTACATTAAATATAGATATGGGGTGCAGGTAGAGTAAGGGCGGGTTTGCTTTGAACTCAAACCTGACCCTAACCCTGCCCCGCACCCAAACTCGCTCTCACCTACCTGCTCCGCTGCAGGGAGGGTTCAAAACTCAACCTGATCAGGTTGGGGCGGGGCGGGTACTTGTAGATCAAGTTGCAATTGCCACCCCTATTTAGAGTGATTCTTATTTGGATATGAAAATTGTTTTTTTTTTTTTTCCGTTCTTTAAACTTGCTTGTATCACTATTGTTGCACTTGTGGGAAATCTTATTAGGGTGGATTTGGTCACAAGCAATGTCAAACGAGGTTGGTATACTAGGCTGTACATAGAGATTGATCTATCTCGACCTGTTATGAGTGAAGTTTGGATAACGGATCATTGGCACAAGGTTAAGTTTGAGAGTTTGCACTTAATTTACTCGTTGTGTGGTTTTTATTGACATGTAGGTAGAGATTACTCTTCTCCTTCCAAAGAACCTGTTGTTCAATTGGTTGGTGAGAAGGTTAAGTCATTGGTTGGTGACAAGCTAGAGTCGCCAGGGCGTAATGCAAACCAACATGCTAATGGTGGCAGAGATCGTAGCGAGGTGGTACCTATTCAAAATTCAAATGGCAAACCTGATGCAAGTAATGAGGGATGGATTAAGGTGGGTGCAAGGAACCCTTGGAAGGGAATATCACTAAATTAGGATATGAAGGGCAAGTCAATGACCCCTTTAAAAAAAATTCTATCCTTAAAAAACATGTGGCGGCCAGTATCTCTATTGGGAAAAAAAAGTTGTTTTTTTTTTGGGCAAAAGAGCACTAAAGAAGGTCATGTGAGAAGGTTTGGTCAAAACGTGGGGGTGAATTGCATGCAACATCATCCAACATCCATGGAAAAAACCCTAGGTATCTTACACTTTCAGTGCTATTCGACCTAATAAGGTAGTTAAAAAGGGTTGATTCATGAAGATGACTCCAATAAAGAAGGTGGACAAGGCTAGAAACAACATACGCAATGTGTTGGCGATGAAATCTTACACCATTGAGAATGCTAAGTGACAACGCCAACAAAGAATACGAGCCCAGATGAGGTCGTTTTGGGGTAGAAATAAAAGTTAGTAAGAATCAAGTCGCCTGCTACAGTTGCACTAGCAAAGTCTGTTATAAAGGAAGGAAAGAAAGTGACGTTAGGTGAGGGAGGTTCCATTCCTAATGTTGGGGTCAAACTCGATGTGCCTAAAGTGGAGTTAAAGGAGAGCAATAATGTTGGCCAAAATGAACGTGTCAGTACATGAAGTTGATAGGGATTTGGGTCCTTCTTCTTTTTGTCTTGTTGTGATTATTGGTTTTCAATATTGTAGTATTTTGGCATGGAATGTGTAGCATGGTGTAAATAGATTGGGTCAGCAATATGCTTGAGAATTAGTCTCTAAATATCATCTAACTTTCTTTTTCTTGTTTGAAACTTATGTCATGTTTTCTAAAGTTGAGAAGTTTTGGTGCCCTTTGGGTTATTCTTAGTTCATGTGGTTGAAGCTAATGGCCATTCGAGTGGTATTTAGGTCCTTTCTTCCAGTCGCTACTTTGTTATGAATGTGTTTCGTGTGGCAAGCCAACTTATTACTTTTATTGTGTCTCTTGGCTTTAGTAAATAGTTGTGCTCAAAGGTGTATGGTAGTCCCGTCCCTTCAATTAAAGAAAAGCTTAATTTGGCAATGTCTTCTAGCTATTCATCGTGATTCGTCTTTACCTTGTGTTCTTTTAAGAGACTTTAATGCCTTTAGAGGTGAGGAGAGGGTCTTTTTGTGTGAACTGAGCTTATTTTTTCTCTCAAATTCTTGATGAGTGTAGTCTTCTAGATTTGGGTGCTGTTGGTTCCAAATATACTTAATTTTGGAGGACTCAGGGTGGGCATAATATTTCTAAGCGGTTAGATCATGCTCTAGCTAATTGTAATAGACACAATTCTTTCCCTAAGGCATTTGTTGAGAATTTATGTCGCTTACACTCTAACCAGTCCCCTTTTTGTTAAGTCGTAGTATGGAGGTGGCTAAAAGAGTTGCTTGTCTTTTCCATTTCTAGTTGCTTGGACTTTTCATAAGGATTATGATGATATTGTTTGGACGATTTGGTATAAGGGTAATCATATATTGCAGTATAGTCGTGCTAAGGTTTAATGTTAAGACCTTTGGGAACAATTTAAAAGGAAAAGAAGATTAGAAGCTCGCATCAAAGGTGTTCAAAGTTGTTTTGAAGGTGGGGATTTCTCAAATCTTATCCAATTGGAAAAAATGTTGTAGGAGGAATAAAATGAGGTGCTTGCCCAAGAAGAAATGTTCTGGTTTCAAAATCCAAGGAAAAGTGGGCGAAGTTTGGATGTAGGAATACTTCCTTCTTCCATACTTAGATAGTTGTTAGATATAGAAGGAATAAGATTCATAGGCTTTTTTTCTTGAAAATTGTTCTTGGTCTTCTAATGTCAAAACTCTTAAAAACGAAGCTTGATGTTTTATAAGAATTCATTTACTTATGCCCCTCAGTGTGATTCTAGTGTTTTCTAGGTTTCCACTCCTCACATTTCTAGAGTGTCTTTAGAGGTAACTTAATCCAATTATGAAGGAGGAGGTTGGGCAAGCTATGATGAGTATATGCTCTTTTAAGGCCCCAAATCCTGATGGTTTTCAGCCCTTGTTCATTAAGCATTATTGGGAAGTGGTTGGTGATGATTTCTAGGATTTGGTTAAGGGTGCTTTTGAGGCTATAGTGTGGACCTAGGTATAGCAAAAGCTCTTATTATTCTTATTCCTAAGGTGGATAATCCTATGCATAAGAAGAATTTTCGTCCAATAAGCCTTGGTAATGTGATTTTCAAGATCATTACTGTGGTGATTGTTAATAGGTTGCAACCTTTTATGAATGATATGATAGGTCCACTTCAGAGTAGTTTTCTTCCAAGAAGAGGTACAATACATAATACTACTGTAACTTGGGAGTTGTTTCATTTCATGTGGAGGATGAAAATTAAAAAAAAAAAAAGGTGTTGTAGCCTTTAAAATTGATTTAGAGAAGGCTTATGATCGAGTTTATTAGTCTTCTCTTGAGCAGACTCTTTGTGGTTTTGGGTTTCCTATTCAATCCATTGCTTTGATCATGAGTTGTGTTAGAACCTCTTCTCTTTCTATTTTGTGGAATGGGGAAAATTGGAGAGGTTTTTTGCTTTGAGGGGGTTGAGGCAAGGTGACTCTTTTTCTCCTTATCACTTTGTGTTTGTTATGGAGAAGCTGGCTTTGAAAATTCAATAATTAGTTTCTAAAGGCAAATGGATGCCTATTTCTATTGCTAGGGGAGGTCCTACCATCTCCCATTTATTTTTTGCGAATGACATTCTTTTCTTTTTGAAGGCGAAGAATTCTCAAGTTTGTGTTATGGTGGATACTTTGAGAGAATTTTGCATGGCTTCTAGTTTCAAGGTGAATTTTGAGAAGTTTAGAGGTATGTGTTCACGTCTTGTTTTGCCTTCCATAAAGGAGGAATTTACTACTATTTTAGCTATCTGCATGGCTTGGACAGATATTTGGGTTTTCCCCTTGTTTCTGGGAGGGTTAAGAAGTCTACTTTGAATCCTCTTATGGAGAAAATTAAGACTCATTTGGCCTCTTGGAAGGGTCGATTGCTTAATAAAGCAGAGTTGTGCTTGTCTAAGTTTGTCCTTTTAGCAATTCCAACTTACTCTGTGTAATATTTCCAGCAACCTTGTTCTATTTGCTCTCAAATTGATTAGACTGTTCGGCAACCTTATCCCGAGGTTGGAATTTGGTGCATTGGACTGCTTTCACTCGATCTAAGAAGCATGATGGTTTGGGTTTAAGGCAGATGCAGTTAATGAAACAGTTGCTACATGGTGGAGATAAAATTTGGGTTTCACTACTATCTAATAAGCATCTTCATCATTCCTCTATTTTGGATTGTCAAAATATTTCTTCTGGTGCTTCTTGTATTTGAAATAGTATAATAATGGTTCTTCTGATTCTTAGAGAAAGTTTTATTTGTCGTTTAGGGGAGGGCAATTTGTCTGCTTGGTATGCCTCTTGGCATGATTTCGAGCGACTTTGTGATATCCTTACTTACATCCATATCTCATAATTAAACTTTAAAGTTTGTGATTTATGGACTGATGGGGCTTAGGATTTTTTCAAGATTGCTACCCTGATTCCTACTGCTATGATTTCAAGGCTATCTTGTATTGACTTTTGCTTTTTTAGCTCGCTACCTGATTGCTAGGTCTAGGGAGGCTCGCTCTCTGGTATTTATATTGCTACTTCTGCTTATTCTTGGCTTTCCACTAGGACCGAGGACATGCATGCTAGTCCCTCTTGGTCCTAGGTTTGGAAGTTGCCTATACCTGAAAAATTCAAGTTGTTAGTGTGGCCTGTTATGCATAATGTTTTGCCTACCAATTTGTTGCATTTTCAACGTGGTTTGGCATCTTCTTCAATTTGTGTCAGATGTGGTCATCGTGATCAGGATTTGTTGCAGTACTTGCGAGATTGAGCCATGGTTCATGATATTTGGTATGAGCTTGGTTTTTTGCAGGACCATAGTTTTGAAGGGATGGATGTTTCAGCTTGGATTGGCAATGGTGCCTTGGGAGATAAAAATGTTTCATTCCTTTCTACCATATGGTGGCTTTGATGTTGCAGAATAATTGGGTGATGGGGAATGAGATATGGACTTGTCATGAGGTGGTTCGCAAGATTTAGCTTTCTATGAATGAGTTCTCCATATTTCTATCACCTTCTCCAGCAGCTGCCCATGTCCCACATGAGATCAAATGCATGTTTCTTGTGGAGGGTTTTGTCAAACTAAATCCGATGAGAGTTGCCTTCAATCTATGCAGAAAGCTAGTTTTGGAGGCTTGCTTCTGACTTTGTTGCTCACTAGTTCTCTAGCTTTTATGTTTTAGTAAGGAATGTTGATATTCTTTAAGCTGAATTGATGGCCATCAAGGTTGGTTTATGTCATGCATGGATGCAGGGGTATCATCATGCGATTTGTGAGACTAATTCTCATGAAGCAGTCCACCTTGTTCACTTTAATGATGCTGTGAGATTTCATATCCATGTGCTCTCATAGCTGATATAGTCTCCATGATTTGCCATGCTTGGATGGTGCCCATTAGTCATGTTTTTTGTGAGTCCAACTTTCGTGCTGATGGACTCACAAAGTTGGGTGCCATATAAGGTTCTTCCTTAGTGTTTGTTCAGGATCCTGCTCCAAGCCTTTTGCCACTTCTGTAAGCTAACACTATAGGGGTGGCTTTTGTCCATTAGCTTTGTCCATTAGCACTTTTTAGACCTTCTATATTCCAGTACATTTATCACCTTTTATTTACTTTTATCCTTTATAACATGTCGTCTATTTTATCGGCCTTCAGTTGTTTATCGATATTCTATTTGCATACCCAAAATGCACTTTCTTTAGTCATTGGGGAACCTCTTATTGAGAAATAAATTATCTTTCTCGACATAATTCCTTAATACTAAGGATCAGAAGTGTTTTGCACGACAAAAATCGAACTATTCAGCTAAGCTCAATTTGGTTAATTATTGGAATGGTTTCCTGATATGCTCGCATTCAACTATAGTATTGGCAAGCCAAAAAAAGGAAAATAGTAACACAACTAAATTCTCTAATTATTTATATATTGATCCTCAAGTATTCAAAGAGGGGCCTAAAACCAAGGAACAGATAACATTTTCCATGTATCTTTTATCAAAATTTTGAACGTTGACTAGCTCGAAGCAATGCTCTTAGTCAACTTCCCTGGATGATTGGAACACGTCATTATTGCTGCTTCAGAATAATATATCATATCGTTTTTTCCACCCCGAAAACCACGGCGTTTTTTCTGTCAAAATAGTGACGTTTAAGCTTTTCTTCCCATCATCTTCTACTTAAAAAAATGGAGGAAACCGAACCTGCTCGTAAGTTCACCTTAGACTTTTATATAATATGAAGCAAAACTGCGACATTGGCGGATCAGGAATCAAAGCAAACTAACATTGGAATGTACCAGGCAAGCTTACTCTTTTCCCATGTTAAAGTTGTAGGATTCCGCACTATAATTGTATCTGCTATATATCAGTTTCTTCAGCATTGTCCTCTCGTGAGAATTTCTCTTTTCTTTCATGATTGTTGGTCAACTTCTCCTTATCCATTTCACCTTAGCCTTTTTCCATGTTCAAGTTGTACGGGTCCGTTGTATCTTCCCAGTTTCTTCAACCTTATCCTATATCGTTTTGAGTTTCTCTTCCACCACCTCGTTCTTCTTGGTCATTGATTTTGTCCTAGTCATAATTTCCTCCTTTCTTTTATCTTGTTTTGTATTTTTCGTACACGAGTAAAGACCATTAATTGCACAACGTTCATTTTCATCAGTCCAAAGTCATAGACACTAAACTTTCTCGGTAATCTGGACATCACTCGCTTTACCAACCGCGTAAGAAACCTTGAATTATATTATTATTGTTTTCTTCCAGAACGACGTCTTCTTCATATGACATTCTTGGAAATTCTGAATTTCATACCGAGTAATATATATCATGGGTTGCATTTCTCTGCAGATTGAATATATATGTGCACGAAGAGTTTGATAACAACTCCTGATGAGGAAGATTCCACACAAGCATATGCATTAGAAATTAATTCCAAACCCAAGATTGCAACCGGCGTCTTTCGAAGGTCATATATGTAACTTAGCTTCGGTAATAATGCTTTTCTCGTTTTGATTACTTTTGTTGATCACACGTATATTTTCTAGATCTAATTCATTATCCCTTGTGGCCTTTCCAGTTTTCACTTTTCACTGTCGCCTTTGCATTTGGATTACTGAACGATTCTCGGTTGTCCAAGGGAGAAGAAGAAGTTTTGGCTGCAGTTTATTCTGTCTGAAAAGGTCACTTTGGTAAGCTTTTCGGAACATTCATTTGATAATTCGTTGTTTTATCTTCTTTTAGGGTTAGTTTTTATAGAAATTGATTGAACGTATGATCAATACGATATATGGCATTATCCTACCCTATGGCGGGCTATACCCTGTACTAGATTCTGACGAAAGGATAGGAATAAGAGCTATATTTGCCACATAACCCCTTGACGAAATGACAGTTTTTTTTTTTTAAAAAAAAAAAGGAAAGAAAAAACCTCTGTGTTTCTCACGGACTGTGAAGTGTTAAACATCACAAGAGAGGGGGAAGTGTTCAACGATGTGATAAGAGAATATTGCCCTGGCACCTCATTTTCTGTAAAGAATAATTCGTTGTGTAAGAACATTTTTTTTTTAAGATTAATTATCAAATGGTGGTGATATAAAATAATTTTATATTATTAATTAATATAATTTTAAAAATATAATAAATTATAATGTATAATTATTTTTATTAATTATTAATATAAAATTATTTTATATTATTAATATATAAAAATTATTCTCTTTCTTTTTTTAGTTCTTTTAACTGTCAAAAATTATATTTTTACATAGTTAATACATGTATGACTCATACTACTTTAGTTAATCACACTCCAAAACTCGCAATTTCTCTAAATTAGTTCAGTTTATGACATTAAGAACCAAACGTACATTATAACTCGATACATTAAATCTGGTCAAATTCGGACGAACTTTTTTTTTAATTTTTTATTTTTTGGATAAGTTCAAATCTTAGGCTCAAACAACCCTCAACAACTTGAAAGGAGTCAAACAGGACAGTACATATCACATTTAATAATCAATAACAATCAGAATTTGGACGACCTAATTAAAATAAGTTGACTTGATTTCCGTTCTTATATACTCCCTCCATTTTAATTTACCTGACCATTTAGATAACTTAATTTATTTTAAAATTAATAGATCTAGATTATTACTTTTGTCATGAGTTAGTTTATTATTTTATATGAGAATGTTTTCTTACTTTAAGCAATATATTTCTATTTTTTATTTTTTCTAAAATTTAATTTATATATATTAATAATATAAAATAATTTTATACTGACAACTAATAAAAATACAAAAATGTACCAAATTATAGTGAGTGTTTTATTATAATAGAGAGTTACCTAATATAATTAGGTATTTTTTTATATTTCTATTAATTGATAATGTAAAATTATTTTACATTTTTATTACATATAAATTAATCCCTTTTTCTTATATATTAGTTTATAAATTTTTATTCAGTAATTTAATAGAATCTTTTAGAAATTTTTCCTATTTATGCTATTATATTTATATTGCATTGTAATGAGAATCTAAATATATTTAAATATTAATTGTCCAAAAAAGTATATTTAAATATTAAGTCAATAGGAGTAAGTTAATACTAAAAAGTTTCGATAGTTTATATAAGGTTATAAATTTAAACTTTATTATCATTGATATATCATAACTAAGTTATGCTTAATTAAAAGAAATTGATTCCTATATATTGATAGTCTAAAATAATTTTATATTATTGACAATAAAAATTCAAGAAAATGATAAATCATAAGGAATGGTTATCATAATAGATAACTCACCATGATTTGATAATTTCTTAAATTTTTATTAGTTGATAGTATAATGCATAAAAATTAATTAATTTTTATTAAAAATATAAAATGATTTTATATAATATGATTTTAAACATTTTTCTTTATATAGTTTTACAATTATAATAGCTAATGAGATCTTGAGTTGACACTAATCTGAATTACTCCGTTCGTTTTAATAACTGACAAATATATTAATATAAAAATAAATTAATTTAATCATACTAACCAATATATTAAAATGAAGAAAATATACAAATATAGTCAATACAACTAAAAAGTCTGAGTTCACAAAACATCAAGATGCAAATTACTTAGAAGTTAGCAGACATGGCTTTTGCAGTGGGCCCCAAGATATGTCCTTTCTAGAGAACTTGCTATAATCCTAGAAAAATTCTTATCTCCTGCACATATGCATGCTATATTAAAGGGGGTTTATTTTAGATTTTTAAAAAAATAATTTTAAAATTTAAAATTTATATATAATAAAAAAAATTAAAATAATTTTTTTTAGAAATTATTTTTTTAATTTTTCTAAAAAAATTAAAAATTAATTTTTTTTAATAAAAATATATTTTTCTAAAAAAAAATACAAACAAACACACCTTTAAAGTAGTTTTGAAAAATGAAATTGGTGGAATCCATATAAATAAAGGTCGAGATGGTATGTGAAGGAAAAAAATTTTCTTCTACGAGGAGAAAGAATCTCTCTTAATACCCCCCAAAAAAAAACGAAAAAGCCTTTTAGCCTTTTATATTTTTGTGACGAGCTATATCCTTTTGTATGACCTAAAATTAGGACAGAAAGAAAATTAATGATAATTGATATTAAGATCCTCTATTGCAACTCTTTACTCCTTGTTGATTCTGTTTTTTTTTTCTTGGTAAACTCCTTGTTGATTCTGTTGTTACTATTGTTTCCTTTTTAAAAAAAAAAAAAAATACTCGGTTTACTCTTCTGTAATTAGGTTAGTAGTCTTTTTTTTTTTTTGTGCGAAAGTCTATTGTCAGATATAATTTTATTTAATCTCATTAATTATTATTAGTATAAGTGCTATGTTTGTTGAATCAGGTTGTGCGTTGCTGGTTCTTTTTGTTATATGCTGGTCCAGTTTTGTATTTTGTATCAACTGTAATATTTGAATTTACTAGCGAGTGCTACCATGCTCTTCATTAGCCAATAAGCATGATACATCTTACAATCTGGTAATGAAGATTATGAAATGTATCGATGTATTATTTATCTGTGATGTATTGCAGTAATATTTTAATTTTAACTAGATTAAAAAAGTGAGATCAGATATATTTTAAAAATAATCAATATTTATCTATATGATCTTAAAATTAAATAAATTTTTTTGGAATATTTTGAATAATTCTAGAGTACCATAAAATATTTTTTTGATTTATCTGCATAATCATAAAATTAAATAGAATTATTCTAAAGTTAAACAGTTTTTATGGGATATTCTCCATAACTTAAGAATATGTAAATAAGATTATACAGAAAAATATTAATCACTTTTAAAATATATTTAATCTCATTTTTTAGTCTAATTAAAATTAAAATATTACTATAATATATCATAGATAAATGATACATCGATACACCTCATAATTCTTATCACTAGATTGCAAAATGCACTATGCTAATTGACCAGAGCGCTGAATTTACTTTTTACTTTGGCAGGCTGCTCGTTGGCATGCTCTTGAGAGTGTGTCTTGGAGCCTACTCATCTCCTTATTGGAGAACCAAAAAAATAAAAAATCTTTTGAGTAAAATAGGTTCTCTTTTTTCTTTTAGAGATATTCTTATTACACTCTTTTTTTTTTTTTAAATATGCATTCTCATTTTTTAAAAGATAAAAATATATTTCACTTTAGTCTATTTTTATATTTTCCATTAAATAACTTTTACTAACAGTTGCATATTATTATTATTATTATTACAATTACAAAGTAAAAGATATTGACTAATAACAATATAAAGACATTGTTGCATATATTTATATCTATAAAAATTTAAATTGTTATTATATTAAGAGAATAAATTATTAACAATAGCAGTAATTTGTGGGGGAATGCCTATTTGTAATAGATGTTGCCCTTTGAAATTTGGATCAGCTTGGATTGGCCATGATTACTATCATTATGTTTTAATCGAAGGGGGGAGGAATGGGCTGGGAATGGACATAATGTGCCATGTGGATTTGAAAACATGAAAGAGGATTCTTTAATCTTCAATAAGAAAAATTTTTGGGAATATTTTTCATAGTAAGAAACTATTTGATGAAGTGAGGGGTATATATAAAAAGCTCTGGAATATATTGACTCTTTCTCCTTATTAAATCATGAATAAAGCCTACAACAAGAATCATGAATACAACAAAATAATGGAGGAATAAAAATGTTTTTTCGGTTTCAAAAATTTAGAGAAAAGTGGCTTCAAATGGGATATAAGAATACAAAGTTCTTTCATACACAAACAATGGTAAGAAGGAGGAGAAATAAAACCTATAAATCTTTCTCCTTATTTTAGCAATCATTTTGGTACAAAGGAGGTTGTCTCCCTCCATGTCCTTGATTGTTACGTGCCAAATTTGGGGGATAATGTGTGTGCTTAGTTTATGATTCTAGTGACTAGAGAGGAGATTGTTAAAGCCCTTTACTCCATGGAGCCATATAAGGCACCTGGGCCTGATGGCTTTCAGACTATTTTCTTCAAAGTCTATTTGGAGGTGGTTGGTGAGAAAGTCTTAATGGTTATTTAGGAGGCCTTTGTGACTAGAGCCTTTGATATCAAGGAATTTCTAAGGTACTAGGGTCTCTTATATTTGTAGTCACAGACCGATTAGTCTATGTAATGTCATGTGAAAGTTAATTAATAAAATCATTGTGAATCGCTTGAGATCTTCCTTGAATGAGTTGGTTGGACCATTATAAAGCAGTTTTATCATGGGGAATGGTACTTTGGATAAGTCTATTCTACCTGCAAAGGTTATCACTTCCTTAGATCAAAAGGTAAAGTACGAAATTTGATTTTTAAACTTGATCGAGAAAAAGTCTATGATAGACTGGGTTGGGACTTCTTGGAGGGGTTTTAAAAGAGTTTGGGTTGTTTGAGGAGCCCATCTATATCATTATTGTGGAATGGTAAGAAATTGCAAGCTTTTACCCCTAAATGGGGCTTGAGACAAGGAAACCCGGTGTATCCTTATCTCTTTGTGCTTTGCATGAAAAAATCAACTAACAATTGTAGAGACAGTGAGGAATATAAGCTACACTCCTATTGGAGTCCCTAGTGGTGGTCCACGTATATCCCACCTATTTTTTCGCTGATGGTGTTCTATTGTTCACCAAGATAAAGTTGTCTTAGGTAAAAATCAAAGAAGTGCTTGAGACTTTTTTTGTAAAGCAACTAGGTTTAATATTAATTTTGAAAAATCCAAGGCTATTTGCTCTCCTCGCATTCCCAGACCTAAGAAGCAGAAAATGACAAGGTTGATTAGCATTCCCTTTAGTTCTAATCTAGGGAAATGTTTGGGATTCTCCTAATAGGCCAACCATAGAAATCAGATTTAATCATATTATTAATTGAGAGACTTCAATCCAAGCTTGCTATTGGGAAAGGAAAAATATTGACTAAGGCAAATAGAGTAAAAGGAAACCAATATACTGATTAATTGGCAAAGCAAGGGACAAGTTGTGGCAAGGAGAGTATAGTGCTTGCAGCCCCTCTAGAAGAGATTAAGCCCTACATGATAGCTGATGCCAAAGGAGTAATGTTCACTACATTATAGTTTTTCATTTTTTGCCTTCTGTTATCTTCACGTATATAAAAATCACTTAAAGATAATTAAAAATATTAAAATTAAAATTAAAATCAACTATGAATGAATGTAAATAGACAAAAGGGAGCATAAATATCTCGACTCCCATCTATGTTTGTCTCTATTTCTCTCTACCTTGTCATATTAAAAACACATGAGATTAACTATTTTCGTTTGTATTACTCATAATTGACTAAGGTGGATCTCACATTGAATTGGGACTCACTTTACTTCTTCAGAAAATTTTGAGAAGACTTCGCTAATAAACTCTTATTTAAAATATTGAGTAAAAATACAATACCTTCCTTTGAGAGATAACAATATTACACTCCCCTTTTCTCTATTTCTAAAACATACACTCCTCTCCCTTAAAATTAAGAAAAAGAGTAGAATATAATCTCTTTTCTTGATAGGTAATATTATTACACTTTCTTTTCCTCTATTTCTAAAACATATAGTTCCCTCCCTAAAAAATTAGATGAAGTTACACTTTAATCCATTTTCAAAATTTTTTATTAATTTTTTATTATATCATTATTTTTTGACCAAAATACTCCTTATTAATAGTTATATGTATTAATTTTTTCTACAAAATAATATATTATTTTGTAAAAAAAATAATATGTATAATTATTATTAAAGGGTATTTTGGTTAAATATAAAATAATAAACATAAGATAATGGAGAATTAATGAAAAACTTGAAAATGGATTAAAATGTTGATTATCTTAATTTTTTAGAAGAGGGAGTGTATATTTTAGAAATAGAGGGTAGAGAAATATAATAATGTCATATCTCAAAAGAGAGAGTTGTATTTTAATATAATTTTTTAGGGGAGGGGAGTGTATATTTTATAAATAGAAGGGAGAAGAGTATAATAATATCATCTTTCAAGGAAGGGGGTTATATTTTACTCTAAAATATTAATGTTTATTTTTCTATTCACATAATAACATCAACTTAAAAACATAGGATTCACGCCCGTTTGTGAACAAGAATGGGAAAGGTGGGTCTCCCAGTCTATTAGGACTTATTCCACCTTTTGGATTCTTTCATTCAAATCCATGCTAAGTAGGGCTCATGTAGATAGCATCTCTTCAGTTTCTTTTTGCAGTTTATCATATGAAATATAGCTTCCTTTATTTTTATTTTTATTTTTATTTTTATTTTTATCTTTTCAATCTAACTGACTCTATTGTGGCCATCTTGGTTTTCTTTTGCACCATAAGATTATACAAATACGATTATCTGGAAAGGGGGACAATGAATTGCCTTGTCGCGTTGGCATCAGGAGTTGTGACAAAACTTGCGGAGTCATTAGTAGCACCAATTACAAACCAATTTGGATATATCTTTTACTACAACAAAAATGTAAAGACTCTTAAGAGTGAGCTCAAAACTTTGGAAGGTAGGAAAAGTGGAGTGCAAGGGATGGTGGAAGCAGATAAAAGGAGTGCACGTCAAATTGTACCTAGTGTGGAAGATTGGCTCTGCAAGGTGGACACAATGGAAAATGAATTACAAGGATTCTATGATGATCAAGTGAACAACAAGTGCCTTGGTGGGTGGTGTCCAAATTTGCTGTCACGTTATTCACTGAGTAAGAGAGCCAAAAAAATGACCACATATATTATAAGCCTAAAGGAAGAGAAATTTGATATCATATCCTACCCTGCCCCTCCACCAAGACTTGGATCAACCTTCTCAAATGGTATTAAGAGATTTGAGACTAGAAAATCGATTATGATAGAGGTCATAGAAAAATTGAAAGATGAAGATGTCAAAAGGATAGGCATATGCGGGATGGGTGGTGTGGGAAAAACCACCTTTGTGAAAGAAGTGATCAAAATTCTAGAAGCAGAGAAGTTTTTTGATGAAGTTGTCATGGCAGTGGTGTCCCAGAATCCGGACTACAGGAAGATCCAAGGTCAAATTGCTGATGCTTTAGGGTTGAAGTTTGACAAGGAGACTGATCAAGGAAGATCATGTCAACTACATGATAGATTGAAGAATATCAATAGTGTCCTAATAGTGCTAGATGATGTTTGGACAGACCTTGATTTTGAGTCTATTGGACTTCCTTCCATGGAGCATCACAAGAATTGCAAGATTTTATTCACATCAAGAATTGAAGATGTGTGCCATAAGATGAGGAGTCAAAAGAATTTCACAATCTCTATCTTGTCTCAAGATGAAGGCTGGGATCTTTTTCATGAGATGGTTGGTGGGAATCTTGCAGACAAGCCTGATATCCATATCATAGCAAAAGAAATTGCAAATGAATGTGGGGGCTTGCCAATTGCTATTGTAACAATAGCAAAAGCATTAGCAAATAAAGAGAAGCATGCATGGGAGGATGCATTGGAGCAATTGAGGAAGTCTTCAATAACATCCCTTTCAGAAATGCAAACTGGTGTGTATTCGTGCATCAAGCTAAGTTACAATTTTTTGGTCAGTGAAGAAGAAAGGTATTTCCTTTTTCTTTGTTGCTTGTTTCCAGAAGACTTTGACATTCCTATAGAAGTTCTACTCAGGCATGGAGTAGGACTAGGAATGTTTAAAGGCATTGATGCATTGTGGAAAGTTAGAAATCGAGTGCATACAATTATTGATAGACTGAAAAGATGCTTCATGTTGTTAGACAGCGGCGAGGAAGAGTGTGTCAAAATGCATGATGTTGTACGAGATGTTATCATGTCAATTGCATCCAAAGAAGAACAGGGTTTTACGGTGCAAGGTGATTCTTATCAAATGAAGTGGCTTAAAGGAGAAACATGGAATCATAGCAGTGCAATCTCACTAATGTTTGATGAGGCAAAGGAGCTTCCTAATGTCTCTGACTGTCCAGAACTAGAGCATTTACAGGTAGCATCAAAGAAAAAGGAACCAATTCCAGAAAATTTCTTCCAAGGCATGAATAAGCTCATGGTCCTAGGTCTACAAAATATGCGTATTCACTCTGTGTCATCTGTATTTCGAGCTTTGGACAACATCCACACTCTAAGGTTAGAAGATTGCAATGTTGGAGACACATCCATAATTGGTAAGGAACTCAGGAAACTGGAGATTCTAAGCTTCGCTAACTCAAATATCAAGGTATTGCCAATAGAAATTGGGCAACTAAGCGTGCTAAGATTATTGGATTTAACTGAATGCAATTATCTCATTCAAATTTCTGCTACTGTCTTGGCAAGCTTATCTAGGCTGGAGGAACTCTATCTTAGAGTGAGGAATTTTCCTTCAAGGGAGACTAATCAAATCCTCCTTGAATTACAACCTTTATCTCATCACCTAAAGGTTTTTGAGATTGCACTTATGGTAGATGAAGCTTTGCCCAAAGACGTAATCTTCAAAAACATAATAAGGTTTTGGGTCTATGTGGGAGATCCATCTGCTATTTTCCATGGTCATGTTCGTAGGGGATACCTACACCCAAATATTTTGAATCTAAATAAAACATATTACAACTATATTAAGAAGAGTGTGACTATTCAACAATTGCTTCAAAAAGTTGAAATTCTCAACTTAGTTGATATCAAGCACTTAAAAAATGTCACCTTGGATTTAGATGAAGGGGGTTTTCCATGGCTGAAACATCTAAGCATTGAGTCCTGCGACAACCTAGAATATGTGGTAGATGGATGTGATGATTGTGTCTTTCCACAACTTCAGTCATTTTCTCTAAGAAATATGAATAGTTTAAAAGAGATATGTCATGTGGCCAACCACTTGAGTCAAAAGGTTGACTTTGCTAAGGACTTAACTTCATGCCAATGCTTTGGAAGCTTGACAGATCTTAAAATAGAATATTGTAGAAATTTGAAGGCTCTCTTCACATTGTTTCCAAGGACAACTAGTCTGGCAACACTTCAACGCTTGCATGTGGCCGACAGCGATGGGATTGAATGCATCATCTCAAACAATACTGAGCAAGTTGAGAAAGCAACGATTGAGTTTTCAAATTTAGTGGAACTGAAGCTGCAAGATCTCCCAAATTTGATCGGGTTCATCAAAACCCCTGTTATGCATGAGCATCATTCGTCAAAGACCAAAGTAAGTTTTATTGCTGTCATTTTTTATAACTAATTAGACATTCGCCACTGCATTGCATGCCTGCATGGTATCACGAATTACATTATGCTGCTTAAGAATCATTAAAGCAGAATTTTTGCACACATTTAATTAGTATTGAATAAATATGTTTCATATTGTCAGAAAATTATAATCAATATAGAGGCACCTGCACCACATTTTAGTTTGGTGTCTCATGTGAGGCTATTTCATTTTTCTTATCAAATTATTCTATAAATAATGATCTTTTGTAGCATGATTTCAACCAAGCAAATTATATATTTTTTATATGGAAAATGATAATTCTATAGGTATGTTCAATATGGAAGTAAAAATGGAGAATAAAATTTTATGGAAGAACTTCAGATGTAAAATTATACGTTAAACTCATCGATAAAAAAAATTTTATCCCCCTATTTTTATCTCTATACCAAACACACCAGTATTGAGATTTTTGCTACTTATTTTGAATAATGCAATTTTAGAACATGATATTCATAATAAAGAATTAAAAGTATTATGCAACGAAAAATAAAAAAATAAAACGGTCTTTATATATACTTAGTGTTCAATGTCAATATAAGAATTTGGGCAATTAATATATTTTATTTTCTAATCCAAACGACTTTCTAGCAGGTTCAGGAATCCATTCTAATTGAAAACGCCGTTGAATATGGCCACTTGTTATCTGGGTCCGGCCCAAACTCAGGTGCTGATAAACTTATGCCCATTGGCAGTGCCCTTTTTGAATCTGATTGGATGCAATTGTTTCCAAAGTTAGAAAAAATCTTGTTACGTGCATGCTCATCATTAGATACAGTGTTTGATATGAAGCAACCACCATTGGAAGGTCAGTCTGTGGGCGTGTTATTTGCTCAATTGAAAGAGCTAGAGATATCCTGGATTAGTAAGCTATACCACATTTGGGGTAATGTTCCAAGCTACAATATTCAAGGCTTTCAGAATTTGAAATCAATCAAAGTTGTGAAATGTGATTCTTTGAGATTTGTACTCACTCCCAACATTGCAAGAGCACTTACTCAGCTTCAAAAAATGGTGATACAAAGTTGCCCATCCATGGAGAAAGTTGTTGGGAAGGGACTAGACCAAGATGATGATGGTGTTGGAGAAAAGCAGCACGTGGAAACCCTTGTGTTTGTTCAATTAGATTCTTTAACACTTAAGAATCTCCCAAGCCTTGTGAGTTTTAGTCCAGATTCTTACGAGATTGTGTGGCCATCATTGAGATTTTTATGCATTGATGGATGCCCCCAGCTCAAGACATCCGATATGCGTGTACAAACCCTTGAAAAGGAAGCCTTATCAAATTCAACCACTACCAATGATGCTGGAAGTAGCATTTTTAAAGAAGACTCGAGTCCGAGGGTTCTTCAGTGTTGCTTTGGGGGCACAATGAATCTTGCATTTTCCAACTCAAAGGCCAAGGTACTATGAAAGTGATTATAGTTTTTAATTGCTTATATATATATATATATATTTGTATTTTTTTTGTATTTTTTTTACATTGGTTTTTTTATTTCAGTTTTAGATTTGGTTCCTTTGAAGTGAGCTCTTACTTTAAAAACAAATAAAATGTCTCACTAAAATATCTCAGTCACCAATGAGAAAATTAACAGGTTAATATCATATGCATGTGCATAACAAACCACAGATTTATTAGAATTCACTTCTTTAATTTTATTATCAAAAGTTAAGATTCCTTACCCTTCTCTTAAAAGTGAATATTTCTTACTTTAGAGGAGTTAAAATCTTCATTTCCTACATTTAGTCTCATTTCATTTAAACTTAGATATCAAAACATGAAGATAGTTACATTCGATGCATGGCATCAAATTTCACCAAAATTAAAATAGAACAAAACTTTCATGTTGACAGCTGATATGTATGGAGAGATCCATCCTAATTTTTCTCCCCCTACCCCATCCTTTCTCCCATGCCTCATTAAGGATTTCCAAGCTCATTATAAATGGCTTTGCAGGCTTCACCAATAGAGAAAGGTTTCCCCGATGACAACAAAATGAATATGAAAGCAGAAATAGGATCCCCCACGCCAGTTTTGGAACAACTTCTAGTAAAAGGATGGGATTCTCTGGACGTGTTGTTCCAGCTTAAGCAAAACCAGGATTCTGGTACCACAGCCAATTGTCTAGTGAAACTGATGATGATGCAGGTACCAATAAGTCCTATATCTGTCACTGCATTCAGTAACCTCACACTGTTAAGTTTAGATGCTTGTCACAGATTGAGATATCTATTCTCATATTCCATAGCAAAGCTCCTTGTGAAATTACAAGAAATAAAAGTGTCAAACTGTAAGGTGGTGGAGCAACTAGTCCAAAGAGAAAGGGAAGATAGTTTGACTCAACTTCCTACTCAATCAAATTTTGTCAAAGTGCTTGAAAATTCATCATGTAATGACCGTGCCACCATCCCCCAAGAGGCATATGCTTTAGAATGGCCATCACTGAAGAGAATCAGCATTATCAATTGCAGCATGCTAGAAGTTGTGATTAGTAAAGTGGAAGGGAAAACAGATATAATCACCTCATTTGCTCAACTACAGTCTCTTACATTGAGCTATTTGCCAAATGTTGTAAGCTTTTGCAGCCGACCTTGTGCATTGGAACAACCATCCTTGGAGAAGTGCCATGGGAGTGGCTATCTCAATCTCAAACAAGATGAGGTAATTAATCATTTGCTAACGTTAGTAACAAGTAATCTGCTTAAATTATTTTGCAATGATAGTTACGCATAACTAAAATACATAGCTCCATTAAAGTTTATGTGGCAAACCTTAATCCTTTTTCTGTAAAACTCAAAATTATTATATACGTAACTATGAAAAATTGTGGCCATCGGATTCAATAATAATAGATATTATATTTTAAAATTTTGTTCATTCTAATAGACTTCCTCATATAATAAGTTATGCATTATTTACTTGTAATTTGTACTTTATTTTTATGTCTGTTTTTAAACTTTTATCCAACAAAGAATATCGCGACCATGTATTTTATACTATAATGGTTGAATGCCTTTATTATTTATATGAAAATCAGCAAACTCTTTGAATAAACAAATAAAAAATAACAAATTGATTACTTATTTTCAGCAATTTTTTTAAAACTGAATGTAAAATTAATTACCAGTTATTTGATTGGTTTTAAAAAGTGTAAAAAGGAAAATTAATATATCCAAGTAAATCAAGAGGGTATGTCATTTTCATATTTTGTTTTGCAGGGAGCGAATAATGAGGATAGAAGAAACACAAGGCTTGTTCCGCTTATAAATGGCTTCCAGCTGTTTCCAAACCTAAGGCACTTAGCAATAACGGGTTGCAACAAAATTAGTTGTTTATTCTCTCCTTCAACCTCAACAAGCCTTGTGCGTTTGCTAGAGCTAGATATTCGTGGCTGTGGAGACACACAGGAAATAGTGTCTGGAGAAGACACACGAGGGGATGTGAATAAGATTGTGTTCCGCAGCTTGCAACATCTAAAACTTGAAAATCTACCCAAGCTCAAGGCCTTCTGCAAGGGTTCCTATGACTTTGATTTTCCATCATTGCATGAAGTATTCCTAAAAAATTGCCACATGATGGAGATATTCTCATGCGGGTCTTCATACACTCCAAAGCTAGATAGAGTAACCATGGAAATTGGAAATGTTGCCAAGAACATATGGATGGGAGATCTGAATGCTACTGCACCACTCTGCAAAGGAATTGTATGTATAATTCTTAATCTCTTTGTTCATACATATATGTGTGAGTTTGTGTATTACAACATTATTCTGTACTAAATTAGAAAGAGCAAAACTATTCTAGGATGACACATTCCTACACGAACGATGTCTCTCCAAAAGAAACTTGAAATTTTTAATTTAAAGATAGGAGTATTGCACATGTAGGTACAAAATCTACAGTGTTTTTAAGTGATTGTAACCTTGAGATGACCTGGTCCACGATGGACAAAAAGAGATGTTCTTGTTCGAAGCAATACACATAGCTCGAACAAAAGTACGAAAAAAAAAAACAAAAAAGCAATACACATAGTAAACTGCAAATGTCTGAGTCTACACGCGACACCCGAGTTTATCTAGTTATATCATTTACGTCTAGACCATTTATTGTATGTATATATGTTGCATTTAATAAGATTTTCTCGATATGATTCACATAATAATCTCTTTCTAAACAAATTTTCAAATTACATTTATTAATTGCTAATCATTGTTTTAATTTTTAACCATGATATGTTGTTTCATTTACTCAAGTGCATTTGTGGTTTCAGTTGGCATTTCAAACATCAGAGACACTTAGATGGATCAAGCAGGATACATGGACACTGAGATACTTGACCACAGAGAAGGATATGACCGTTGAAGGTTTTCAAAGCCTCCTAAATCTTGTTCCCTCCAATGTGATACACCTATTTCAAAATCTAAAGCAACTCACAATAAAAAATTGTGGTTCAATGGTTGAGGTGTTTGAATCAGAAGGAGTGGATGTAAAGGAAGAGAAAGCCATGACACACTATGATCTAGAATCAATGAACTTGCACTCTCTACCAAAATTGATCCACATATGGAAAAAACATGGTGCAGTTTTGGGATTCCAGAAGCTAAGAATACTTAAAGTTGAAAATTGTGGCAACTTGTGTAGCCTGCTCTCTCCATCCATAGCTAGAAGCCTAGTGCAACTTTGGCACCTACGAGTATATAGTTGCCACATGATGGAGGAGATAACTGCAAAGGTAGATAAGGAAACTGAAGAGTCAAACAAAGCCAAGATTGTATTTCCATTGTTGAATAAGCTGGAGCTTCGTTACCTCCCCAACCTCAAATGTTTCTGTTCTGGAACTTCCAATATTGAGCTCCCCTCTTGTGAAGAAATGATAATTGAAAAATGTGCAAATATGACAACCTTTTGCTATGGAACTGTTACTACACCAAAGCTTCCCCACATATATAAAGGTTCATATGAGTATGCGGACGTGATGGGAGACCTTAATATGACAATCTATTATGCTAATAAGAACTCCAGGGTACGTGCATTTTCATAATAGAAATATGTTATTTGTACATCTAAGTTGATGAGAAACAAATGAAAAAAACTTAAAAATAAAACTTTTTAAACGTTTACATTATGTGAGTGAGAGTGTCCCTTGATATGTCCATAATAGAATATTCAATTGACAACCCTCTTCGTAATGCCTAATCTAATAGCAAAAAGGAAAAAAGATATAAGAATTGGTAGAAAACTTTCATTTTTCTTTCTAAATCACTAAATGATATTTGCACACCATAAATTATACACCAGTATCACACTTTAATCTTTCCTGGAAAAGAAAAAGCGAAAAAAAAGAAAAAAGTGTATGTTAGAATATTTGTTTTTCTTACTTTATTATTCAAAATAGAAGTGGTGTGATAAAAAAGATATGTAAATATCATTATTTTTGACAAAGAGATATTATACAATTTCAAAACAAAAATCTTTATAAACTAGAGTATTGGTTGAGTTTTTATCAATAACAAGCATATATTTTGCAGGCTACATCACAATCATCAGAGACAGGCAGTTTCATTGAGCAAGACCATCACCTCCTTGATTACTTAAGAAGCGATACAGAACTGGTTGTTGAAGGTAGTGAAAAACTGTTGAGTTGTGTTCCATCCAACATGTTGCATAGGTTCCGGGACATAAAACAACTCAAGGTAAGAGATTGTGGTTCACTAGTTGAGATATTTGAGTCAAAAGGAATTGATGCAAATGGAGATGAAGAGTACACCAAAATGCTATACAATTATAATCTGCAAGAACTGCATCTTTATGCTCTTCCCAAACTGATGCACATATGGAAAAACCATGGTGGAATCTTAGGCTTTCAGAATCTTAGAAAGCTAAAAATTGGATGTTGTGATAGTTTGAAAAGTGTGCTTTCTCCTTCCATAGCCAGAATCCTCTCACAACTCCAGGAGCTTTCAGTACGTGAATGTGAGATGATGGAGCAGATAATCACTAATGATGAGGAGAAAACATCTGAAGAACCAAACAACAGTGTGAAGATTACATTCCCAGCGTTGCAATGGTTGACCCTTTATCGCCTTCCGAGTCTTAGATGTTTCTGTTCAAGCACTTACCATTTTGAGTTGCCATCCTGCAATGATATAACTATCAAAGAATGCCCAAAAATGGAAGATTGCTGCAATGGAACTATTGGCATGCCAGAACTCTCCTTCTATTAAGAAAAATGACTTCAGGGCCAAAGAGAGATCTTGAAGAAATCAAGGTACGTGAGGAACTTCACTCAGAAGGCTCAACTTAGATATCACCTATACAATGGTTAACAAAGGTTGTAAAAGTAAAAAAAAATGTGATCAGAACTGGTCATATTTATACTTTCCTACCAAAAAATCCATTTAGAGTCTAATTAGGATTGATAGAAACTAAAAAAGTTGGCCTTTACTTGGAAGTCTAGAACTTCTACGGTCCAACTATATGTCTGCATAAAAATCATTATTTTGCTTCAAAAGCATGAAATATTGTGACAACTTCACACTATAAAATGCCCGTATGGCTCAAAGAAAATGAAGAAATTGATTTATACGTAGAACTACGCTATTTTAATAGCATGTTATCTATCACTCAGGTGAAGATTATATGAATTTATCTACAAGATATGTGATGGAATTATATCATTTATTTTAACATGAACTACTGCCGGTAATAAAACTATAAATAATGTAGTGATGAATCTGAGCAGAGTACAAGAATGATTTAAATTATATGTTTGCTTTCTCATGGAATGATTATACTTTTGCTCTTCAGAAGAAATCAATCTAAGATGAAGACTCGGATTGGCTAGCTGACATATCTTTCTTCTATACAATTTCCACAAAATGTCTTAGGCCCTAATCGAAGCCAAAATCTCACAGCTTAATACAGACTACAGAGTGATCAATGTGATCTCCCACAGGAAGCCTAGTATCGAAGTATTGGATGAAGATGATAATGAGCACTTCATTGTGCCTGAACTTTTGGCTGAAGCGCAAACCTTTATGCATGCATATTCATGAGCCGCGTTGAATCTTACACCCTCTGTGAGAGTGTGTGATTCTATTCTTGTGAGTGAAAAATACAAGGGAGTCTTGTGAGCAACTCGAAGAAAGTAAGAGTGCATTGTAAAAGCCAATAAGAGAGTTAATCTTGGCGAGGAAGAGGGCTATTGGGTATGTGAGGGTTTGGAGAGACTCTTCTAAAAGAATACTTGAATTTAGTGAAATTCTCACCAGTTGGTGAGGACTGAAAGTAGACTCCACATTGAAGATTGGAGATTGAACAGTATAAAAATCACTTGAGCAAACTTCTCTATCCCTTCTCTCTTTATTTCTAAAACTGTTATTTCAATTTTGATATCTGCACAATATCCACTGAATCATGTTTCTAATATATGTACTGTTATTTTCATTTTACTGCGTAAGGTAGTTAACTTTCTGTCTAGTAAAATTTTAATAAATATCTCATATTTATTTACTAGACATAAGTGAACATTGCTGATTAGTGTATTTAAGTGTGCAAAAAAAATTAAAAAGAGCAAAGACTTAGATTCAAACCCCCATCCTCAAATCCTCTAGTACCATCATCATGTTTTATACAATTAGGTGTTTACACAAACTTGTGCTTATCAGTTTTGCTACTATCAACCGGTGCAGATCTGCAGGATCACTGCCCCTCATTTTTACTCCAGTAATGTTTCAGTCCAAAACTTACTTCTACGTTCACTAAAAATTGCAGGACCGTATGGTAAAGTAGGCTGGTTTACTGGAATGGGAATGAAGTACTCCACTAGGCACACAGATCCCCCGTACAGAGGGATAGATTTTATCAGTCTGCAGTTAGCCCTACATGCACACAGAAAACATGATCCCCTGTAAAAGTGAATAATGGCTGTGTCAGTGGCTTGTACTTTGTAGCTAGATTCGTTCTTTCTTACATTTGAGCTACTTTCTCCAGACTTGGTATGCAATACTATCTGGAAAATTCAATTTCCGAGGCAATTTTTTTTTTTGGCAAAACGAGCCTAAGAGCTCTTTTCCCGACGATGTCTCGGGGAAAAGCAGCAGTAGAGTGCAAACCAAACAATAGAGTCAACCAAGAAATTAGTTTTGTTTGATTTGTGAAAATATTTTTTATTTTTATTTTTTATTTTCATTTTTTAAAAATTATTTTTATTTTTAATTTTTTAAATTTTAAAAATATGTTTGGTTTATTATTTTCATTTTCAAGTTTTTGTGTTTCTCCTTTGACTCCAACCATGACCCACGATTATGCAACTATGATGACAGTAAAGCTAACGTGATTATTACTTTTAGACAAATGGAAATATTCCTGAACTTTCCCCTTCAAACCCTTCCCTCTACCCCTTTCCCATTTTGTCATAGGCTAAACCTATGCCTCTTCGGATTCCCCAAAATCAACCAGTCTAGTTCACCTACGGTGTGTGGGGTTTCGTCTAGGTTGAGCCACGTTAGCGGCGTTGTGGCAGTGGTGGATGAGGGTGACGTGGATGGATGTGAGCTTTCCGATCTTGACGGTGGAGGTGGAAGGGGTCTGGGGAGGGATATTTATGCTATCAAAAATGGTGCCGTTTGAGGAGTCAAAGTCTCGGAGGACCCATTGGCCCAATTCAGTGAGGATGGAGAGATGTTTGGAGGAGATGTCGGCGTCCTTAATGAGGGGTTGGAGGAGATGCCCGATTCCACTCCATCGTGTCAGCCACCATCTTCACGCTGCCAGCACGGCCTCCACCGCTGCTGTCGCACCTCATTGCTCTTGGACCCATGGCACAGCTTCCTTTCCTCTTCAACCCCTCATCTAGGGTTTCATTTGGGGCAGAATCCTCCTTCCAATTTTGTGGGTTATTATTTGTTAACCTCTGTGTTTTGGGTATTTTGGTTAATCTATGTTTGGGCTGATTGTTTGTGTTCGGGTATCTCCTTCAAGCATCAGATCTTCATGCTGCCGCTGCGGAGCAAGCATCGGAAAGGCTGCAGATCTCATTGAAAATGTTGAAAACTTAAACTAGAAGTTGCTAAAACTACAAAATTCCCACCACACTAAAATTGAAAACGTTGAAAATGTCAAAAAGTTGTTTTCAAAATTTTCAGAAATTTTGAAAACATTTTCTAAAGTTGAAAATGAAAAGAAGTAACCAAACATATTTTTTGAAGCATATTCTATTTTTTTTGAAAATGAAAATAGAAAATAAGGAAACCAAACACACTCTTAGTATTGCAACCACTAATTCTCAGGATCCATTTAAAAGAGTCCGGAGTGAAACAGCATAAATCATGCCATAAATCATAAACTGGCAGAACATAGATTACTGAGACTGGCCAAACAGAACAGTGTATGATGTCAGCTAAGAGTCACCAGATCAAAGGTGAATAAGGGTTACAACTACAAAGTCTTAACTTCATAATCATAGTATTTTCACAATGGTATAAATAATTTTATAAAAGAATGATGTTCCAATTGATAAGTACCAGAAAAAATAAGCACACAAGTGGAGAGGAGAAGGCCTGTAATTATGCATTTCTGATAAGGTTTCATCCCCAACCAACAAATCAAAACAATGAGGAGAAAAAGCCCATGTATTACAATTCTCCAACATCAACAACCAAAGAATATCACTAAGAATTGCTTCTAAGTACAGTGTAAAAGCTACCCCTCTATAAAAGCCAATTGATTGTAATGTTGCCAAGCCACGTGAACAATGGAAACTGAACTAAAGCGATAAAGAGCAAGAGATAGTGGTGTTTGCTCGAATCATAACTTCTGACCTCTGCAAAAAGGACTCTCTTCATTGTTTTCACCAAGAATATTCCCATGCATAAACAGGTCCATGGCATCAAAAAGTAGTAGGAGTAACCCAATATTATTCTTCCAAGAACAGCCAAACATATGCCAGTGAAAGTATAACCAGCATATGCTATAATGTCCAGCAGTGGTGCTTCCCCACTGCCCAATGAAAGCAATGTCACCTTAAGCAGTGCAGCTTGCATAAACCAACCAAGCAATCCCTTGATGAATAACAAGTTCAAAGCTTCTGGGCTAAATCTGTACATAGATATTATACAGCACCTTTAAGAAACTTTGATAAAACATTGAAAAAGATGGAGAGTGAACAAAAATGAGTTATACAAATTAAACTAAATTCTCAGCGTAACTTACCAAAAACCCAATTGTGAAATTTTCAAAGAAAAAAAAAAAATTACAATCAACAATCTCTATAATATCTTCGAAGCTCAATGCTTCTACAGCTTGCAATAAAGTTCTTACAGATTTCTGGGTGGAAACACAGGATAACAATAATTTTTGGACTTCCTACTTAAAAAAAAAAAAAAAGAACAATGATTTTAGGACTTCAAGAATACAACTGAAAAAAGTCACGTACCAGCAAACAAAGAAGCTGGAAACTAAAGAAAATCATACTCTGAGAATGCCAAAATTACTTGCATAAAAGAAAGTTGCGAATGTTCAGAACTGTCAATGGAGTATCATCTGTTTCATTGCACCACATACGTGGCAATTTATATTCCCTTCCTCGTCACACCCACACAACACCACACCACACAAATCCTTTTCATACAATGATTTACCAACACATCAACACAGAGCAATTAAATTCACAACACATACTTGAGACATTAGAGGGGAAAAACCAGATTAATCTGTTGCTTTAAAATTATCCTGATCTACAATAGCCAATAGCTGACAATGTGGTTACTGTCATGTGTAACAATTCAAGAGTTCCCAATCACTAGTGCAAGTAACATGTTGTGAGTCCTAAAATTGAAAAGGCCAATCTAAGCAACAGGTGTTTTAGCATGACCAGGAAAGTCTATATGTACTCAGCATACAGATACACACAAAGCACAAGGCACTGACAGAAAGTTGACAGGTAATATTGCTAACTGTAAATTTGAGACAAATACAGCACATCATTACTCTACTATGGGATTGAGATACAGGAAGAGGAGGAGTACTTACTTTCCGCGAAGACCCAATGAGAGGCCAGCAAGAACAACGTAGGTACCAAATGCCATTAATGGAATGTATAGATCTGGTGCATTTATGTCATAAATTGGTGGTTTATAGGAGAGCCTACCCCCAACTGGCTCAGTAATTCTAGTCCAATGACCCTGAACCATAAAAGAAAAAGATTAAGCAACAAGTAGATAAAATTAGATGATCACATGGAAATCCAAGGAGAGAAATGCAGGAAGGAACATTACTGCTTACCCGGTGCAGGAATGGAAACAAAACCACCTTCAACTTGTTCTTAACATAATGGTCATTCACTTGAAAGTAGTATTGAGGATCAGAGAAATACCGACTTATCTGTTATTCAATACAGAAGAGTAATTAAAATATGCAAACCTTGAATTCACACCGTGAGAGAAGCAACAATTGTTAATCAAGGTATTTAATGTCATTTTTCTTTCAGCTGCACTGGTTTATCCCTCCAAAATCAGGCAAGCCTAAATTGATTGATACATAATCCTTATTGAAGGTGACTGGCCGAGAGCATATTCCATATATGAAATAGACTTTAAAAGTAAAACACCAAAAATTTCAAACTTTCTTCAACATATAATGAATGAGAACTCCAGACAGAAAAGGGCCAAGTAATGCATGACATTAGTTTCTGAAAATCAATAGGTAAGCATTGCTCAGATGATATACCAACTGCTTAGAAACAGGGGTTGAGTTTGAAGAGGTTAAGCCACTTTTCGAGAGTCAAGACACAACACAATTTTGCCCCATCATAAAGCACCTCTGTAAACATATGGCAAAATAAATTATTTGCAAAAACAATGCAACAATGCCACTTACATTGCTCTGGACATACTCTGAGCTTGATCCTAATATTTTTCCCCCATATGCACCCAATCCACCTCGTATAAGTCCGGAACCAGCAACATTAAATGCATTCCCAAAAGGATTAGGCTGCGAGCTCGCCGGAGGCTGCGCTATTCCGGGTTGAGATCCAACATTGTTATACATTCTTACTGCCATGACAAAACAATGAGAACAAAAAATCATTTCACATATTTCATAAGGGCATGGGAATCAACGTTCTAACAAAATCACTACCAATAAATTGCATTAGCAGCAACTAATTGATTCAGTTATAGAGAATAATAAGCACGAATGATGCTCCGGAACCAAAGCTCAGGAGACCCCATTTTCACCAACTTTTATTTACCAAATGATTGGAAAAAGTGCTAAGCTATCAGCAAAACAAATAAACGCCGAAATGAACGTAGATTCGAGATCCATCAGAAAAGCAATAAAAACTTACGCGTTGCATGCAAATCAGAAAACAACCCAATTTAAAAAATAAAAAATATGAGGAGATACTAATATTTATTTAAAAAAGAAATAAAGCGGGATTGGAACATGTGGAGAGGTTTGAAGAGGAAGAAGGAACCTGAAGGAGAAGATAGGGCAGAGGAAAGGGGAAATAAGAATAAGAAGAAGAAGAAAAAACGGTGTGGATGCGGTGAAGCGAGATCTGATCTGAGAAATGGGAACTGAGAGACATGAGAGGGAGCCTTGTAACTGCTGCCCACTGCAGAGGCAACTTCGATGGCCTTTCTGTCTCTCTCTTTTTCTCTTTTTGGTCAAATTCCTTATATTTTCATTCTGTGTGTATGGTTTTATAGCTTTCTGTTAAGATATTAGTGTGTGAATTTTTATGATCTTTTTATTTTGTGCTTTTAGATTATATGTTAAAAATTAAAAATATAAAAAATTGTGAAACTAAAATAAGAAATATTTCAAGTAAAATAATAAATATTTCATATTAGGAATACAATTTAACTTTGATACATTGAAAATATAAAATTTTTCTATATTGTTATCCAATCAAATTCTTTTATATATATAACTTTTGAAGTAATAACTGTAAGAGTCAAACATTTACTAATGTGGCAATATATAATTGAATGACAGTATTAATGCATTAAAAATAAGAGTTTAATTGGTATGTACTACAGTATAAAATTATTTTACACTGTCAACCAATAGAAATAGGAAAAAGTGAGAAATTATGGCGGATCCATCATTATAATGGGTGGTTATTTATTTAAGTTGGCACTTTCTACTATTTCTATTAGCTGATAGTATAAAATTATTTTACACTGTCAGTGCATTTAAATTAAATTCTAAAAATAATCTCTAAAAAAATATAAATATGTATTATTTAAAAATACAAAAATATTTAGATATTAATTTTGATGCACAAATAATATAAATAAATTTTGTATTGCCATTTAATAAGATGTTTCTATTTATAAGATCTTTAAAGTAGTAGGTGATTGAATTAAACACTCTTATTAATGTGGCAATAAATAATTGGATGTTTGTGTATAATATTTAAATAAAGAATAAGATAATTAAATAACAAATAAAATATTTTATTGTTGACATTTAAATATGTATCATGTTATATCTACGGTTCCTCGAACAATATGATATCTCACACCAGATAAATCCTTAACCCTTCCCCTTCTTATTAAGACTACAAAATGTTCTTGTAAATTATGGCCAATACCGGGGTATAAAAGTAGTGATTTCAAATCCAAAGGTTAAGCGTGCTCGGGTAACTTTACGTAAGGCATAGTTTGGTTTTTTGGGGGTGATAGTGGAAAAGTTAACAAATAAGTCACCCTTATTGCCACTCTATAGAGTCGTACATGAGATTTTTCACCTCATACGACTTCTCGTTCAATTCTTTTGAAGTCATTGGATCTTTTTCCTCATTTGAGAATTTCCTCCCTTCTTCCACTTTGTCCCAAAGAGTAACTATGACCAATTCAATCACATTTTCATGTTCCAATTGATTTTTTTTTATTACTCTCAAAGGAGAAGATTATTCTTTTTACCAAACATATGTGGATCCATTCATAATCTTTTAACAAGAATAAGAAATCTTTCTCGATCAATCCTTTTGTCCCCATTTTCAAAGAACCAAAAAGATATTTTTTAATCAAGTTTTAATTGAAATCTGGACTCTTCCACTGCATTTCATTTACTTTTTTTTTTTCTTTCATCATTCCTTAAGTCCCACAAGTTTGATCTTGCAAAATCTAACTCATTTTCTCATTGAGCAAAAGGTAAAAAATAAATCAAATTGACTTTTTGATCAAAAGTACTATGTGAAATCTTCGATTTTTTTCCTCTTTCTCTATCCCTATCTCGTAGGTATAGCATTTGAATCAATAGAGAACCCTTTCTTCTATATCTATATGAATTGATATTATTACATTCAAATTCCTTTCTAATACCTCCCAAGAAAAATCCCGAATTAGATCCCAAATTGACCGGTTAATTTGAGCTTATCCTTGCGGTTATGCACCCTTCGAATAGCAATCTATTTTTCTGAAAGATCCTGGCTTTCATGCTTTGATGAGTCTTTAAGACCCTTTCGAAGCCCTACATTGTGTTGAAAAGATATCTACATGATCCGATCAATTGCATAAAGCACGCAGTATCAATGGAATTGGGAAGAGTATACAAGAAATACAGTTCTATTTCTATTCTATTAGTATTAGCTAGTGATTTTGACTCAATGAGTCCTTTTTTTCGTGATAACCTGTTGGCACTAGTTCTACATTTTGTCTCTGTGGATTGAGGAGAAAAGAAGCTCAGTGGCAAGAGGATTGTAACATGAGAGAAACAAGGAGGTCAACCTCTTTCAAAAAGATAACATGGGTTCTAGCAATGCAATGTGGTTGGACTCTCATATCAATCTGAAGGAATTATCCTTTCCACGGAGGTAAATCTTTGCCTACTAGGCAAGAGAATAGCAAGTTACAAATTTTGCCTTTTTCTTGGTAGGACACATATTTTTATTACTATTAAATTGAAGTAGTTAACAGTGGGCTTATCCTTATCCTTTAATATGGTGACGAATCTTGTATTTGTTCCTAAGAAAAGGAATTTGTCCATCTTTTGGGGTCTTGAAGGGGGCATGGAAATACATAAAAACTCTTGAATGGAAATGGAAAAATAGACATAACTCCAATTACTCCAAATATGGTAAGATCTTTTGCGCAAGAATGCAAGAAGAGGTGTTGATCCTATCATCTTGACTTGGTTCTTATTTTTCTATTTTTTTAAGAATGCCGAGTCGGGTTCTTCTGCTACTTGTATCGAATAGAACATGTTGAGGAAAATCTTCTTCATGGAAAACTTGCTTTATTAGATGGAAGAATCGTATGATTTTTTGTGAAATCATATACTATTGCTCTAATCCATAGTCAATCCTATTTCCGATAGGAGCAGTTGACAATTGAATCCTAATTTTCCCATTATTTTCATATCCGTAATAGTGTGAAAAGAAAAGAAGGCCCAACTCCAAGCTGTTCAAGAATAGTGGCATTGAGTTTCTCAACCCTTTGTCCTTGGATTAATTAATTCTATTTCTTGATGGGGGCAAGGAAAGGGGTATAAATCAGCGGTAGACTGTCACATTGACATGGTGGAAAGTATCAATTCAAGCCTGATTATCCCTAAACCAATGCATGTTTTTCTCTTTTGATACTGTGATCGAATGAGAATTGAGAATGGATAAGAGGCTTGTGGGATTGACTAAAAGGGGGGCTATATTTCTGGGACCGAACTTCAGGTGAAAATGAAGCGCATATATTATATATATAAACCCAATTTTTTGAGGATTCCAATGAAAGATTACAAAGGCCTATTTTGGAGAGCTTCACGATAATCCTCCATTCAAATTAAGATTAGTGAACTTATGGAATTTGAAACTATCTACCCCTTTTTTTTTGGTCCATTTGTTGGAGGGGCTTTTTGGGGCCTCAAACCCCAAGATCAAACTTGATCCCTAATGCTCGAGTGCAATTATGTAAGGCAAGAAGATCCACCACTTAGGATTCCAATGAAAGATTACAAAGGCCCCAATTTGGAGAGTTTCACGGAAATCCTCCATTCAAATTAAGATAAGTGAACTTATGGAATTTGAAACTATCTACCCCCCTCTTTTTGGTCCATTTGTTGGAGGGAAGGGCTTTTTGGGGCCTTAGACCGCAGGATTGAACTCGATCCCTAATGCGCAAGTGCAATTACGTAAGGCGAGAATATCCACCACTTGTACTGTGCCTCATTTGCAAACTATCTAGCCCCTTGAAACATGAAACACGATCTCCAAGATTAAAGGGAGAGCATACTATGGAAGCCTAACTTCCACCCCCCTTCGGCCCCCAAAAAAAAATTGGTGACAAGAAGAGGAGTGGCAACATTTTTGTTCTCCACTCATTCTCAAGACAGTCTATATTATCTTAATCTTGTTTGTAACTTGGCCCCTTTGGGAGAATAAAAACCGCTATCATCCTTATTTCTTTCTACAATAGGTGTTCATCACCAAATGGCAAACACAAAAAAGAAAGCCACTTTTGCAGCTCGCATCAATTGCTATTCTTATTTAAATTAGTTTTTACTTTTAATTTACTTAACTAAATAACATTTTTATTTCTTCTATTATTTTATGAATAATAATAACATCAAATGTTTATAGGTAAATCACTTTTGTTAATTATATCGAATAAAGTAAAGAGAAGTCTTTTAATATATTTGTACGATTTATCTTCTCTAGTTTTACTCTCAAAATGTGTTCAATACTTTTATGTATAAAAATATTCTTAAAGTTTAATTTTTTGTAATATATGAATATAAAAAATACTCTTCAAGAATTTAAGTAGCCATAAAAAATTATTAATATAATTTTCACCAATAAATTAAACACTTCATTATATTTAAAATTTATAAATATCAATTGTTTTATGTAAGTACATATTTCAATAATTTCTTATGTCCTAGATAATTTTATATGCCTAGTAATAATTTTTTTATAATTTTGTCTTTTGTTTTTAATATTTTGATTACTTTCAACATTTATACTATAATTAATAATAATAAAAAATAATAATAATAGTAATATAAGTATTAAATTTATAAAGTGTAAATACAAAACTAAAAGTATTAAAAAATAAAAAGTTTTAAATAAAATATTTTTGCATAAGAATTTTTTTTTGTTATTTTAAACTATAGGAGAAAGATTAGTGGTTGATGAAAAATTTTAATCAACAAATAAATATTAAGAATGTAATAAATTTATTAAGGATGCAAGAAATTATTGAAATATCTACCTAGTTCAAAAAATTTATATTAGGAAATCTTAAATATAATAAAATAATAATTTTAGGTTTTGAGCTATATTAATATTTTCTTTCTTTACAAGTGTAAGCTAACCTATTTGAACTGATTTTAGTGGTTGATATTTTTATACCTACGATTTTTCCACATTTACAACTCTTATTGTAATATGTTAACCCCAATCCTTCTCTACTTTCACTCACTTGAAGTTGTGGTCCTAATTAGGTAAAAAAAAAACACACAAATTGCTGTCACAAATTTGCGTGCGATAGTTTATCAAACACTTATTGTGCAAGTTGTTTTGTAGGGTTAAGATAATTAACAAAGCAACAAAATTGAAAAAAATAGGGGAAATAGTTCCTAAAATGCATTACTTGATGAAAGCCACCAAAATCCCATGAAATCAAATGGTGCTCCATCTTGTTGAATGTCAAATTCCTATGATAGCAAGTAGATTGACTAGCAAGGGAGATAGAGGAGTGTTTGATATTTTAACTCATGACAAAAGGGATATTATAGTCAATTGACATGTCAAATATTCCTAAAATATTATAAAAATGTCATTAACGATCATATGTCATGCACATGATCATTTTTTTGTCAACAAAGCTAACAAATTGTTAACTCAAGGATTAGACGATATTATAATCAGTCAAGTTCAGAGACCTCTCTGGTGTTAGTTTTGCAAATAAAAGGGTATTAAACATAATTTCACTAAACTTTAAGGGAGATTAGTGTAATTTATCCTAATTATTATATATATTAGACTATTAGAGGATTCTCAAAGAGAAGCAAATTCCAATGTATTTAAGGATGAAATATTAAAAGTTCAAGATAAAGATTTTGGTATGTGGCTAAAACATCTAGTGGGTGTCTTTTCATTCATAATTGTTTATGAGATTAATTGATATGCACTGTCAATATAAAACTCTTTTACATTGACATCCAATAATATGCTACCACATAAGCAAAAATGATTGTTTTTTTTTTTTTGAAGTAGTGGGTGTGAGAGTTAACCACTTTTGCCTATGTGGCAGCATATGATTGGATGTCAGTGTAAAAGAGTTTCACAATGATAGTGCATACCAATTAAACTCATTGTTTATATCATAAATATTAATAATAAGTATAAAAAAATGCTACAACAATTGTCTCTATAATGATTTATAAGTGAAGTTGAAGATCAAATTATTCAAGAGATAGCATATGGTCCATCCAAGTTTGTGACTTATTATACTGGCTTAATAGTTAATATATATAGATTCCACAATAGAGATTACAGACAAATAAAGCTACAATGAAAAGTGGAATGTGTTAGAGGAAATTTTTATAGAGAGAATGAATTGGACTATCATGGAATTTTTGTGGAGATATCAGAATTGTCATATCTAGAAAATCGAAATAAAGTATTTATCTTACAATGTTGTTGGTTTGGCCTAATTAATGAAGTCATTGTTGATGAAAGATATTCATTGGTTGATATTAAGTATAAAGTAATGCTTCACTCAAATGAGCCATTTGTATTAGTTGAATAGACACAACATATGTATTATACATTGTTTTGTAAATTGGACTAGACCAAAGTGGTTGGTCCTACCAGTTAAACCAGCAACCGGTCCCTTTTTCGATTTGGTCAACTAGTAAAACTTGCTAGCTCAAGAACTAGTCAAAAACTGGAAAAGCCAGTCAAAAACCAGCAAACAGCTTGATTCGAAGCTGGTTTACCGATTTGGTGGTTTAAAAAAAAATGAAGAGGGAGACATCAATTGAACCACCGTGAGGAAGAGCAACCATGGCATCAATTCGCTTGGTCTTGGACCTCACCGCCACTAGCGAGAGGATGCAGTGGCTTTTAGTTGAGATCTTTGCCATAGGCGATGCACAAATTTGGTATTGCAAAGGAATAGAAAGAGAGAAAAAGAGAAGAGAATATCGATAGGGAGGAAACCAAGAAAGAAGGCACCCTTTCTATCTTTTCTTTTGTTTGCTTTTGGGATAAACTATTGTAGCCACTAAAATGTTAGGGTTTTACTTCATTTGAGAGACTATTGGGTTTAGGGTTTGCTTTTTCGACCCAACTAAAGCATCTATTTTTTATACAAGAAGGATACTAATGGGTTGTTAAACTAAAAAAAAAAAAATACTAATAGGCTTTAAAATGATTGCATTATGATATCATTAATAGAATTTTTTAATTTTGTCAAAAAAATTAGACCTTTATATATATATATATATATAAAAGTACATTTCAGTTGAACCGATTAAACCCTAGTTGAACCAATGAACCTTTGAACAAGTACCTTATTAGGTTTAATGCTTAATCCAGTTTTTAGAACCATGGTACTCATAAAGTGAAAGTAGAGCTAGTGGGGAATGGTGGGTAGCTTGCAAGGTTTGAGCAAAACTCTTTGTGAATAATACAATGAATGATGAATATCAAGATGATGGGTCCATAATAAGAACACACAATATCATTACAAAGGACAAAGCAAAATCATCTTTGATGTACATGCCCTAATGGAAAAAGTAAATATAAATGATATACATACTTCGATGGACTTATTGAATGATGATCAATTTGTTAATGACAATGAAGATAATAAAACTCACGAGTTCATTGATGAAATGAGGGACTATATGACTCAAACTCAAGTGTTTATTTGATTTTAATGATATTGATACTGAAATGTCATTCTTATACTTTGAGATTTTTTTCTAGTGTTGACACAGAGTTTTCTAGCCTGCTAGATTTTGTTATGCAGATATTCATGCCACCACTTCAAGGTAAAGCACTGGACAAGGGCAGGGGAAAGGTTATACTAAAACACCTCAGCCTTCTTAACCATGCATTAGTTCTATCTTAGCATAGCCTTCTTTATGCTCACCAGATATATTTGTAGGTTACCTTTTTAATTACTAATTCTTAGTTTATTTAGATGCAATATTTGTTTATTTTTGTTTAGGACAGGGAAGAAGTTGTATTGATCCACTTTAGCTTTCTTAATCGTGCATTGAGGTACACTTGTGGGGTACCATTTTTAATTATTAACTCTTAATTTATACAAATGCAATGTTTGTATATGTTTTGATCAAATCGACAGAGATGTTAATCCACCTCAACCTTCTTGACCATGCTTTGGTTATATAATATCACAACCTATTCCATGCTTGTTGGGTATACTTGTATAATACTTTCTAATTATTAACTCTAAGTTTATTTAAATGCACTATATGCTTATTTTTGTTTGTCTATAATTATCATAGGTGTTACTTCATATGTTGCCCTATTTACCATTGATGGTAGTCAGAAGTTATTCTAGCCCCTACTAATCCACCAAGGAGGGCCTCAAATTTAGTAGATTCAAATGTACAATCTCAAACATGAACTAATAAGAAGAAAGTAATATTTGCTGTTAACGTCCCTAATCCATTAAGTAACTGTGAATTTCATATTTTATTTAACTTATTTATTTTTGGCTTGCTAACAATGTCCTTAGACTTACATGGGGTTTTCATATCAAGATGTGACTTTGTGACATTATGCCTAATGTATTGGTTGGGATGTCTATTATGGCAAAAACTGAAAAAAAAAAATATCCTTAAGAAATGAAAGATATGTTATTTAATGATTTTATGATAAATAATCATGTTTCTTGTTTTTTATATGATATGATTATATATAAAGAAATATACTTAAACTATATTATTGTAGGCTAAATATAAGTTAGCATTAGTCTATGATCAAGCTATGGCAAGAACCATTTAGGATAGGACAGTTGCAAACCTCTATTTAACCTATTTAAATAAGGCCATGAAAGCAGCTTTGAAATGGGCTAACTTTATTAATGTGATTGATATTAAGGACTAGGGGACTAGAGCAATGAAAGTTGAAGTTTGGGATCAAGCAAATATCAACCAAGTCATCCCAAACTCTAGCCTTCATTCCTTTGAGCCCATGGCCTTTATGTCAACTACATTAATAGAGTTAGCCTGTTTCAAAATTGCTTCCCTGGTCTTGTTTAAATAGTTTGGTTAGAGGTATGTGATTGTCCTCTCCCAAACAATCCTTATCATGGACCAATCATAGTCTAATGCAAATTGATACTTATCTTATGATAATATAATTTAAGTATATTTCTTTATAGATAATCATATCATAAATAAAACAAGAAACATGATTACTTATTGTAAAGTCATTAAATAACATATCCTTCCTTTCCCATGATAATTTTTCCAATTTTCTACTAGAATAGACTTTCGGATCAACTAATAAGGATAATGTTGCAAGTCTCTTCTTACTATGAAAACCTTCTCCTATAAGTCTAAGAACATTGTTAAAAAGTCCAAAAGTAAATAAATTAAATAAAATATGAAATTCACAATTACTTATGGGTTAGGGACGTTGACAATAGTTATTACTTTCTTCCTATTAGTTCATGTTTTAAATTGTACACTTAAATTTACTAGATTTGGGTCATTTCTTATTGGATTAGTAGGGACTAGGATAACTGTTGATTGGCCACCAATGGTCAATAGGCCAACAGATGAAGTAACACCTAAAATAGTTATAAACAAACAAAAAGTAAACACATTACATTTAAAAAAAAACAAAAATTAAGAGTTAATAATTAAAAAAGTAATCAACAAGTATACCTGATCAGCACGAAAAAGGCTATGATGGTATAGAACCAATACATAATTGAAAGGATGAGTTAGATCAATATGATATCTCCCCCAACCTAAACAAAACATAAACAAGCATTGCATTTACATAAAATAATTGTTAATAATTAAAAAGTACCTTACAAATATACCTGGCATGTCACGAACCCCAAGCCACGACCAGTGCATAGGGGACACGTCCCTTAGCAAGCCTCATATACCATTTCCCAACACAACATAAATTTAATCCACTAAACAGTGTATATGTGTGTGTGTGTGTAATCAATTTACATATATCAATTTATATATCTATTACTAAAGTTACAAAAGTCATCCCTATACACCTATACCAAACCAAGCTGAATCTTGGTTGTGATACCACCGGGCAACAACTATAACTATGAATTTATCAAAAGGTCCATACCACTAATGGGCCATCGGAAGGGAAGATTCTCTGAAGGGAAACTGCCACTACTATGCAACAGGAGGACCTGATCTATGTGTAAACCTATATGTAAAATATGGAGAGATAATGAGTGAGTCCACCGACTCAATGAGAGATAATATACTTATAATAAGAGTGGGATAAGCTTAAACATAAGTCCTTAGCAAAATATAAATCCATTAAGAAGATATATGCTAAAGGGATCATAATTATAAACTTGAGACACAAATCCAACTAACAATTTCCCTACATTTTGTAATTTCCTAAATCATTTCTCAAACAAAAATGCTTATATATATATTGAAAATACCATAAAGATTTCTAGAAAAACACACCTTGTATATAAGATATCTCTGGAATATACATAGCTCCTTAAATCATGTTCAAAGTCCAATAGTCATAACTTCTTTATAAATATACATAGCACACTTAAAAATAATTGTCACAAATCATATATATAATGAAACTATGAAAGTATAGTAACTGTAATTTTTAGGAGAGGTTTCTATTCCAGAATTAACTCCCTGACTAGGTGGCCTCGACAACCTAACCCCAGCAGTAATAAATCCAATCCACAACTAGATGGCCTCAATAACCTGACGCTAGTGTGAATTTCCACATCTGGGCGGCTCCAACAACCTGACCCTAGGGTGTCCATAAATCATTATGGACATGTTGGTCAACCATGTCAAGCTAGCAACCCCCATGCTAGCTAGAGTTCTACCAAGGTGCACCAAGGGCTAACGCCCACTGTCATTAGTGTACAATTTTGTTAAAGAAACCCTACCATACAAGCCATTTATCAACATTCCAATAAAGTTCTTAGATATCTAATTCCAGAAATAACATTCATCAAATCCATAAAAACATACCGAACTTTAGAATATTAGAATCTAATATAGTTTTCCATTACATCAAATCTCTTTTCAAAAATTCATAATATCAAGTCTTAATTTCCAAATACTCAAAACAACTCTGTTACCAAATATATGGTCTAAATACAATAATTTTAAATTTATTCAACTTAATACATTAAATTCAAAAACATCACAAACTTCTAGTAACATGAAACTTTATCTTTTTCTATCAAATTACTCAAGTTCCGAAAATCAACTTTCAAGGTATTATCCCACATCTACACACACACACACACACACACACATATATATATAGAGAGAGAGAGAGAGAAAGAGAGAGAGAGAAAGGAATACTACACACTGTCTTTCAAGTATCCAATAAGGTAATTCAATAAAATGCTATTTCAACTTTTAACATCGAACATTTCAAACCATAAACATAACATGTCTAAAATCCTATATATACTTAAAATAAGCTATAGATATATTATCAACTCACCAAGCTCTCCAAGCAATGGTGATAACTTCCTATGGTGCAAAGAAGCCAAAGGATTTCCTTTCAAGATATCTAACACCACAATCAACATTAACCAATCATCAATTAACTTCTATTACTAAGGATTTACTCAAAAGATTCCCAAATCACAAAATTCCCAATTGGGACCCTAGATACCCAACCTTTATTCTTCAAATCCAACACTAACAGTAAAATCTAACCCAATCCTTTAAATAGATGGAAGAACAAGCTTTAGGAATACCTTTGGAAGCCAAAAAGAAGAAGATGAGGGAATTGGTTAGTTGATGGAGTTCCAACCCGCAACGTCATGCCTCCCAAACCATGAAATTATGCCTCCCTCCTTTCTCTATATGAGCTTGAACATAGAAATCATCAGGTGCAGGTACTAGAGTCATGAAGGTATAAGGGTTAGACATGGGGGTATGTTGGAAAAACGATAGAAGAAGAAAAAGAAATAAGGAGAGAGAGAATGAGCTTTTTTGGGAAGCTTTGCAAGCCCTCCTTTTATAGGCATTGCCAGCACTTAGGCGATGAAAACCAAGCACCTGGGCACTGGCCTTTAAATCCAATACTAGCCAATTTTTGTCATTAGGATCCAAGGTCCGAGGTCCAGTTTGGTGAGGAGTGTTCAATGCTGTCTCCTAGTTCAGGAATCTGAGGTTTGGGGTTCGATTTGGTGAGGAGTATTCAATACTTGCTCCTGGTTCCGGAATATGAGTTCAGGTGTTACTCAATATTGGTTCCTAGGTCCAGAATTTGAGGTCTAGGGTTACTCAATTCTGGTCCTGTGTCCAAGTTTGTTTGAGATCCGAGATCCGGGATTGAGTGGACAACAACAACGAAGGGTTGGATGACCAAGGGAGCAAGTAGGGAGTCGCAGAGACCGGATCCAAGGTCCAAGGTCGAGTTTTAGGTTGACTTCTTAGATCCGGGGGCATTATTTCCCCTAACATGTTGTCTCCAATACTCCCCAACAAGTAGAGGAAGATCCAAAAGGTATCCTTAACCACATTCCAACTTCAATATTAAAATCAGGACATTACATTGCTGGTGTGGATAAGGTTGTGATTGTGTAGAACCAATGCACGATTAAGAAGACTAAAGTGGATCAATATGACTTTTCCCCTAACTTAAACAAAAAATAAACAAACATTTTACTTAAATAAATTAAGAGTTAATAATAAAAAGATACCCTACAAGTATATTTGGTGAGCATGAAGGAGACTTTACTAATGTAGAACCAATGCGTGGTTGAGAAGGCCGAGACAAATGAATGCAACAACTCACATTGCCTACAAAGAATGCTTAAGAATCTACTTCCTCTCTATTGGTTTGACTTGCAGAAATAGTAGTAAGACCTAAAAAGTAATTGTAATAATTTAATAATTTTTTAATTTTTATGTAAATATCTTGAACCATATGTAAAAAGAAACTGAAAAAGTAATATATTCCTTTAATACAAGTGTAGTTTGTGTCAATATTTATTTATTTATTTATTATTATTACTATTTATGTGAACCTTACAATTTATTAATTAAAATGAAAGATCAGCAAATAACAAAGGAACTAAAAACTCAAGCAGATTATCCTACCAATTACTATCAACATTTGTCTTGGCATAATGACTAAGGTAATCTATGACACAATTAAATTCCCTAGGCATAAAAGAGTGTCTAAAACAAGAAAACTAGCTAGCATATAAATAGATGTCCTGAGCAATCAATTCATTGTGTGACCGGTCCTCTACAAGCTACTCCTTAAGTGTATCATGCAAAGTCTTTGCGCCCCCTCCAAATGAACGTTCCTAACCCTGCAATCGCATGCAATCTCTCTAGCAACCATTAGTTCAGCTCTGTACGGATCTAATATACCATGCATTCCTGCACATTTCACTGCAATAAATTTCCCCTTATCGTCTCTCATGACTATGCCTATCCTGGCCATTTCCAACTCCTCAAAGATTATGGCATCTACATTGACTTTGGCCAAAGGGGGTACTAGTTTGCACCATCGGGCTATCACCTCCCTGTTATTGTGTCTATGTGGCATTGTTTGTCATGCCTTAGGATTTGATATAATCTTTTAGATTAGTATTTTTGTGTATTTAGAAGTTAGTGGATTAGATATATGTTTAGAAATGTGTGTGGAAAAAAAATAAAATTTCAGTGTTATTGTGCCAATAGGCGCCATACTAGAAGGTTAGCAGACGCTAGGTTTCGTGGGTTTGCGCGCCCAGGTGCTTGAAACCACCGCCTTGTGCTCAGCTTCAGAAGTACACAATTGAAGCCATTTCAGGCTGCAGCTACCAAAGCGCCTCAAGATGGCCTCCCTAGGCGCCCATTGTCTCGACTTTGAGTGAGTTTCGGCTCTCTCTCCCTCATTTTCACTCAAACTCTCTCTCTCTTGGGTTCCTCTCTCTAAAAACCCTCCACTCTCACTTATCTCTTTAATCCATCATCTTTCCCTTTGGATTTCCTCACAAATCCATCCTCTCACATCTTCTTCTTCATCATCACCATCACCATCACCATCATCTTGAGCTCTCTCTCTCTACCTTCTTGAAGTGAGAGAAAGAGGAAGGTGGAGAAGACCCAAAACTCCTCCCTTGCTCCACTCCTCCTTCCAAGGCTTTAAGGTAAATTATCATTACTCTCTACCTCCTTTTAGCCATAGATTGGTTAATTTTTTTTGTTGCTTGGAGTGGAGTATGGTTTTGGGGTGAAGAAAGTTAGGGCTCAAATTGGGGATTTTATGTTTGGGTGTTGATTAGGGTTGAGTTTGAATTCTAGAAGCTTCTTATATTAGTTTTATATGTTTTGTAGCTTTGGACTCTTCTAGGGAGACTCCAGTTGGCTTAGAGGCACCACCCACTCTAAGCTCTTGATTTGAGATCTTGGCTGTGAGTGAATAGTGTACTCAGATAAATTTTTATATGAGGTTATACATGTATGATACAAGTTTATGTTGCTAACCACTTTGAAAAATGATTCAAATTTATATTGTTTTTAGTTTGGAATTTAATTCTTCATGAAACTATGTTAAACTCTAGTTTACTAATTAGAATTTACATTCAGTGTATGTTAAATGTTATGACCATGAGACAAGACTTAAGAATTACATGTGTTAGAATGTGGAAGTTATCTAAATTCTCATTATGCATTAATGCTATAGTACGAACGTATAAGTTAGATTAAAAGAAGAACTTATTGACAAGGATTTTATTATAAGTAAAGTTTTCTAAAAGGGAGGAAATCAGAATGTAATCTGCTTGCTAATGACAAGTAGCATTAGCCTTGGTGCACCTCAGATAACCCAATAGTGTAAGGTGATTAAGCTAGCCCTACATGTCCTAGCCAACATATCCGGGAAGATTATAGACATGCACAAAGGTGAAGTTAGTATTTACTGCCGGAGTTAGGGCCACGGCGCAAAGCCACCTACCAAGCTTGTCGCCTATTTTTGGAATAGATTCTCCCCTTGAAGTTTTATCATGATATGAACTCAATATTTCAGTAACTTCTTTTTGAGAGAAAAATATTTATATTCTGCCTTCATAATTTAAAGTATAGTTTGATGTTTTTGCTTGTCTCATGCCACCTATGAGTACATTATTTCTCACCTGAAGTTTTATAACTCACGCGTGGTTTCCTTTATCTATTTCGTAGATTCAGCCGCTGGAGGCCTCCGGCTTCCTCCCGCTTCACTAGATTTCTCGCTGTCCCATTTTGGTGAGCTGTCGGAAGGGCCTTGGCTTTCTTTGGATTATTGTTTGTATAGCCATGTATGGCTTGTGTTGATATAGTGCCCATGAACTACAAAAGTGTGGTCCGGGGTTGGATTAGAATTGTGTTGTATCAATCTAGTTTTTCATTTTGACTTAGTGAAGCAAATATGTATTATTTTGTTGAACTTACTTTAGCTACACAACTCTTTTTGATAGTCTTATGTATGTAAGGTTTCCAAACCATATATATATGGATGTACATAGATATGTATAATTGTGTTTAAGCTCAGGCCATTGATTGTCCTGATAATTTTGCAGATTTTGTATAATTAAATGTCTCTAGTTTTAGGGAAACTCCTGGCCGCTTATTTAGATTTTAGAAATAGGCCACAGTGCTAGGGAATGGAAATTCCCTATGCGCCGGTCACGGCCCATGGAGGGGCGTGACATTGTTCTAGCTCTTTGAAATGCTTATAATGATATCCTAGCAGCTTCTCCCACTTGTGCCTCATTTCAAAATCGTTTCCCTAGGCACTCCATGTTTCTTGCATACCATATCTCATACCAAATCATCATAATCTTTATCAAATTCATCTAATGTGTCTAAGAACCTTTGCAATCCCTCCAACCACTCCGCCTTAATTCCTTGGGGAACCCATCTGTCCAACATTCTTGTAGTTGCTGCTTAAGCAATGGGGCAATTGAAAAATAAGCGTTGTACTATCTCATCCCCTCCTCCACATGTATAACACCCACCTTCAACCACTTCTCCCTTCTTACTCAAATTCTGCTTCGTCGGGATAATGATGCAGCTCCAGCAAGTATACTGAGTCGTATAAGTAATAAAGTGATAAGTAAAGTATCGTTCTAACAAGGATAAATCAAATACCGGATAGTTCAAGGAATGATTATTTGGATGGAATGAATTCACGGATAAAGAAATTAAAATTTAAATAAAATAAAATAAATAAGAAAAATAATAATGTAGACGGATGCTAACTGAGTAAACAACGCAACTTGAATCTGGACAAGGGAAAGGCTAATTAATTTCATCTATTATAGACGCATTTACTATGAATTTCTGTTAATTGGTTTCTATCCTAATTGACTCACAGTCGATTCCCCTTAATTTATTTCTAGTCTCGCTCGAGGTCAAGCAATACTCTTTATCCTAAACCCGATCAGTTTCAATTTCTAAAGACAAACTAATCTAGGTGAAAGGTTTGTCGTTGGTCTATGGGTTCCTATGTTGTCGTGCATTTAATCACGTCGGTTTATCTCTGGGCTTTTACTCACCATTTTACGGTGTTTCTATTAAGAGGTTCTATTTACAAACCTTTTCTCAAGTTAATGTAAATTCTCGGATCAATTAATTGATGATCAAGCAATACAAAAGCATTAGGCACAATCAAAGGATGACTCTGAAAAGAGATTACTTACAGAGAAGTAGAAAGATCAACTACAAAACAATATATTTTAAATAAAGATTTTTATAATGCAATCAAAATGCCCAAACAAGTCCAGGTTTAAATAATTGTTACCTTGGGAGTTGAGACATACAGAAGGAATCCAATTGAACCAAAAATAAGACAAGTGGCTACAACATTTGTACCACTGGAAGCTATGGAAGGAAATGTTTTCACCATTCCCGTCCCTTTATTATGAAATTTAACGTGGGATTAACAATTTCTCACTCTTCCCTCGTTGTTTCCTCGCTAGTTAGCGAGGGAACAGTGATATGAAACATATATAGCGCCATTCTTGGTAAGAAGGAAAATCTAGGACTACCATTGTTAAACAGGGAACATCTGAAATCGCAGCATATGTATAGAGATTCTAACTAAACCAATAAACCAGTTAGTGCTGTAGGGGCAGTTTGGCGAGGCTTCTTTAGGAGCAGAAACAGTTACATTTGCTGTGTGATGTGTTGGCTGAAAGACTTTGTTGGTGCAATTGGTGAGTCCATTGTAAGCAGAGCTTCTCTTGACCCTTCTCCACTTCCTAGTGTTAAAGCTGGCAAGGAGTTGATTGATGATTGGGAAACACAAGAGACAAATGTTCTTAATCCCACCTTTGTATATTAAACAAATAAAATAACAGTTTCTGTAATTCATATACAAATTCTAACATAATTCGCGTCTCCTTTTAACAGCTTCAAGTTGTACTGTTTTTAACCGTTATGTGTGCGTTTATCTTCATCAAGACTGATCTAATGATATATACAGTCACCAACACGTAAGTAGATGGGTTCTTATACTGAAGAACGGGGAGGGATGGCTATGTTAAAGATTTGTTAACTATCAAAATATAGCTCCTGTTATATCAAAGAAAGCATAACTCATACTTGAGTTTTGGTAAAAAAGCATATAGTAGATTGGTATCAGTGTGGAGACTAGTTTTAAAAATAATTGCGGATGGAGATTATTTGTAGCAACTTTAGAATAGGCAATCACAGGATATGCTAGCTTCCCGAGACTCTAGCTAAGCAATTACTTATAATAAATTAATACACAATGAAAGAGGTTGGATACCTGTATGGTAAGTTTATAATTGATAAATATCAGCTGACATAGGATTCTGGAATATAATTCTTGGCATGATTAAAGAAGGGGAAGGGAAAAAAAAATGATGATTTGGAAAGTTGGTAAGAACCATCAGGAGTCGTCACAGTCCACTAATTTCACGAAGCTTCACTAAATAGAGTGGTGCTACTTTATCTTTTTGGTAATCTAAGTGGTGCTACTTTCACCATATATTATGAATCTATAAGGCCACAATTGAACAATAGACAAATAATTCTTGTGTTTGTATCCGAGTAGTTATTCTCAAGCATCTTTATTTCAAATCTAAATACTGGGATTTAAGCAATTGTAGCCTTCAGTATTGTGGAAATAACATCTTTTTTTCCATTAAACACTCTTGATTTTTGTGTGTGCAGCAGATAATAGCATAAAAAAGAAGTAAAGAAAACAAAGTAAGTGGACAAAATTGAAAGTAAAAGCAGCGTGCTTTTTTACTTTAATTCTCTTTAATCCTTTACCAATTAAAACGTGTAACATCTCCATTACTATGAAAGTATAGTTTGCTTCTACTCTTACTGGTATATGAAAAATACATGCCCTTCAATTTATAATTGACCCGTTATCAGTTGTTGAACTTCAATCTGTCTTCACATTTTCATATCTTCATTCAGAAGGAACTGAAATTGATAAATCCCCCATTGGTTTCAACTGATTCACTGACACATACACACATACACACACAAAGACAGAAAGAAAGATGTATGTAACTAGGCCTTTGTCTATGTACAGAAGATCTCCAAGTACTCTTTCAATACCCCCACCAGATGCTCCATATTCAGGTTATCTAGTCATCACAGATGAGGAAGCAGAAGCAGAAGACACATGTTGTTGGCGCTTATGCAAGCATAAGAAGGTTAAGAGGCTACCTTTCCCTCAGGACAAGATCTTCAGAATTACTCATTCATCAGAGTATCAACAAATTTCAGACACCAAGGTTTGGTTTGTCCCTGTGCCTGATCACCCTCTTTCTTCCAACCGGTACTATGTCATCAGAGCCAAAGGCAGATACAAAGGGTAAGAGTATGCACTATGCTCTTTTTTTTTTACATATGGACCCATAATTAAGCTCAAACATACAGGGTCTCTCTTAAGTCCTTGGAGCTAACCATCATTACTATTAACTATACTTCCACTAACCAGTTATGCATAACCATCATTGCTATTAACCCTATCAACTATACTATTAACCTAAGGCTGTGCCATGTACATGTATCTTATTTACACAACATTTCTTTACAAACTGTGTAATTTGGCTACATGTGAGTTAAAATAGTCCCACTTAAACTTTTTTAATATTTGTCATGCAACCATAACATTTATTTGTGCATAGTTTATGATAAAGTTTGTGTAAGTAGCCGTACTCGTCTTATTATAATGTCAGATAACATGTGCTCCAGTATGTTTTTATGGTAACAATGTTGGAACTGTTCTGATTTTGTAGGAAAGCATGCAAATGCTCAAGAGAGGGGGACATTATTAATTGCTGCTTTGCTGACCTCTTGAACGACCAAAGGCCAAAGCCTTTCAGCCTGAAAGACTTGTACCAAATTTTCAAGATTCATAGCCACCAGAGTGGTGGATATTTCGCTAGGTCCATTACTCCTGATGGCATTCCTCCCACATTCCTGAGAAAGAAAGGATGGAAACTTCGAATCTCAGGCTCATATCGATCTTGCAGACTAAGTGAAGCCATAGGTGTTGATGCTCCTCTTAGAGAACAGCTCCCAGATTTCAACTTCCCTATCTCTAGAAAACGTTCACCTCCTGTGATTGTAGGAAAATGGTACTGTCCATTCATATTTATAAGAGAAGGAAAGAAAGTTAAACACCAAATGAAGAAGTCCTTATTTTATAGCATGACACTTGAGCAAAAGTGGGAAGAGATTTACTCTTGTGGCAGTGATCAAAGTGAAGGGGATGTTGTGGTTGTGAATGCTTATGTGGAAAGAGAGGTGGTTTTGGTCTCTGGCATGGAAGCCACTAAGAATGCAAGGACTGATCCTAATAGTTTCTTCTGGTTCAGAACATATAATCCATATAATAGAAGAAGGGTAAGTGTGGGTTTAAGTTCAGCAATCATTGAGCACATGAGGTGGGTGCAGGAGGCAGGAGGGTGGGCTCATGGTCATGGAAGAGAGAAGGTGGTAAGAGTGAGAGAAGAGGTAAGGAATCAGAGTGAATGGCAAAGGTTTGGCTGTTATGTGTTGGTGGAGAGCTTCTGTCTGAGGACACTAGAAGGGAAATTAGTGCTGAGATATGACTTCAGGCACACACACAAGATCAAACACAAATGGGAGTAAGGATTAACTCCCCCAAAAGTACATTGTATTGGTTTGCACAGAAATTCATGTGCTCTTTTAAGCTTTTATGTATTTGCAGTTGTTGAGTACAAGCTGTCTTGAAACTTAGATGCCATGGTCATGTAAGAATAAGTCCAGCTCATTATGAGTGCCAAGTTAGGGATTGTAAATATATGATAGGAAAAATGACATTTGTAACCATGATTTTAAACATTATATGGACATTTGGGGTTCGATATATGAATGATTTGGTGATTTCAATTACGTTTCTAGGGAATCCGGGGAATGCTGTATGATAACTAATAATGAATGTAAAATTCTTTTATTGGATTTACTAGTAACATAGCTGAAATTTTCAATTATTAACACATGATTCCTCGTATTTTCCCGTAGATAGATTCACCAATAATGCAACTAAAATCAACTGGTTGCTAGATGCGTCCACATATAGCGACTTCTTCATGAAATCGTGAAAAGCTCCATCATGCTTCAGTGGGTCCGAACAGGTCTTGGAAGTGAACTCAACCATGCCTCTCAGAATGGCAGTTTCATCTTGCACATGGAAATAACTTCTTGGGGTCATTGCTAGGCTTCTTCCATTCCTCCTCTGTGGTACCCGCGTAGGGCAAAGGCAGGGGCAGGGAGTGCCTTCCTACTTCTTATCCCCGCTACCCAATATCCTCCTCGCCCTTGTCCTCGATCCCTGATCTCCATTTCCCGTCTTCCAGTTAGTTCCCGCAAGGATCCTGAATCAAGCACGTAATTGCAATGCCACCAAAAGGAAAAAAAAACACAAAAGAAGCATCCAAATCAAGTGTAAGGGTTATTAACATTGCTACTGCTTTCCTCACTTTTGTAGATATCTCATAAAATAACATAAACAAGCCATAAAAGAGACAAATATTTGAAGCACAGGTTTGTTTTCTCCTTTACAATACCAAACATTGGCCATAAATCAATACCACAAAATTTTGGTCCAAATGAACAACCAAGGCAGTCAAAAAACTAAAATAGGAAGTTATGATGCATTCCTGTATACAACTCTTGTTAACAAGAAAAATGCGGTTGAATTATATCCTACTAATTATGTATTGTGAAAGGACTTATCAATAGTAGTTTCTTGTTTATCTCCTCTATACTGATATTTTGAGAGTCATTGACATTTGACACCTTAATCTGTCCAAAACCAGTACTGTTGATCGAATAATTCAAGCCAAGAATTAGAATTCTGCATGTGATTTATTCTAGCTCAGTATCTCAGCAGTTACCAAAGTCATGAAACTGTGATGTTAAATAATTTGTGTAGGTGTGGCAAGTACGCGCTCCTTATGATCAAAAACCATACCGGAGACTGATGATGCAAACATGGGGTGCAAAGGTACACCCATCTCCATCTATGGTTACTGAGGCAGGTCAGAGAATGCTTCAAAAGGATCCTTCAAGCTCAGAGAGTTTAGGCATAGCTATGTCAGAAGCTGTCGAGGTTGCAGCTAAAAATGCTGGTACAAAGTACTGTTTAGGTAGTGTGCTCAATCATGTTCTACTCAATCATTTTGAGTTTTCAATAAAATAAAGATCAAAGCAAATATAAGTGAGGTTTATGGAAATAAATCATAATGTTCAACATCAAAAACTGATTAGTCTTAATAAAAATTGATAAAAGAATTCAAGTTATAGAATCATCATTTTGAAGAGAATTTTGTCTAACCACTACTCTAATATGAAATTAAGTGAGCAATTATTTAGGTTAAAAAAATCATAAAATTCAATAAAATTTCGTGTTTTATAGCTTGATTCACTGTTAAATTTTTTTAAATATAAATAGCTCTAAAAGTAACGTAGTTTTATGTTTATCAACAATTGGTAAAAGAGTTCCGGTTGCAAAAGATATTTCCTCAGAAAATATTCTTAAAACATTATATATAACTATACGCACTTTATTCAAGAGTGATATTTTAATCTTATTTAACCATGGAATTCACCACTAATTTAATTATTTTATTATTTTTGTCAAACCAAGTAACATAATTTAAAAACTAAATATATAAGTTACTAGTGAATCTTGCTATATGTGATACTCTAGTGACAGACAATAACTTCTCCACTTTGAGTGTAATGGTCACATGCATTTCCATTGTGTGATGCAGGATGACACACACAGTACCTCACGAATGGAGATCTAGTGTCCCAATCACATGCAATCTTCATGGAGTTTGAGGTTATCCATTTTTCAACGAAGCACCCCGTTGAGACCTTAGGAATTGCTTAGGTTACATTACAACAAAAGTTAGATCCACACAGTGAGTGAGTGATAGAAAGAGAGATATAACTTTCACGTGAATCCTTCTCAGTGTCCAAAAAATTCAGAGACACCAATCAATTGCATGATGACAGACCTCACTCCCCACCCAACTTATGGTACCCTCTCAACCATTCAAGGAACACAACATTCCTGCTCTTTTGTATGTGAAACAAAGAGGTCCAAAACATAGCAAAAAGAATAAAAAAAGAGAAAAGAAAGAAGGTTGTTCTACATTGTAGCTATTGCAGTGTTAGAGTTGACACAGCTCTGGTTATTACAGCGGAAAGTGGCCAAGATGTCAGATTTTGCCCATAAGCTGCTGGATGATCTTCGGTTAAGGAAAGAGAGGAATATTTGCACTTTCTATTGAAATCCATTAATTAGTTCTATTGCCTTAGAAACATGTAGAAGTCCATTACTCCATTACAAGGCATGGAAGGTTCCCCCATTCTAACTGGAAATGCCCACTAAAATGTCAGGCTATTGATTTAAAAGTAATTTCTCTTTCTCTTTTTTTTTTTCCTAGATTTTCTTGGAACCATCATTTAATCTTTATGCTACTTTCATGGCATTATGATACCTGCTTAGGCTAGCTAGCACAAAATTACACTGTCAACTACAATTGTCATCCTTGCAAAAAGTTTATGCGATCTTATTTTTGCCAATTATGTTCAAACAGAGGCATATGCTTACTCCAAGCAAACAAGCACAGGATCCAGGAACGCAAAAGCCAATGAAATTGTAAGTTATGACATGTTTGAATATTCTGTGCAAACATCAAGCAGTTAGCAAATATTCCTGTTAAATTGTTTCATGTCCTGCAGGTCACTTCAAGAACTGGGGACATGTTGAATAGGACTAGCAGAAGCTATAGATCCACAAACAATGAAGAAGTTTCAAATCAGATAGTTTCATATGGAAGAGGTCAGAGCTCATTGAAAATGAATGATGTGTCCCTAGCCATATCTTTTGCCTTTGAGAATGGAGGGAAACCAAGAAGGGCTGGTTCTTATAATAGTTCCAGCATGGCTTTCCTCAGGAACTATTTAACATTGATAGATATTCCATTGAAATTGCAGAGGAACCATTTAAAGGAGCTATTGATTTGGAACAGTCCCTCAGGATGCTAGTAGACCTGCAGCAAAGTTCAGAGTTTATGATTACCCCACAGAAGAATTGGATCATGCTATTAGAGGAAGATAGTGATGATGATGATGACAACAAAATAATCAAACTTTTTGAATGAAATCAACTGGCATCACCAATTTTCTCCTTTGACAAGCCCTAAAGACATACTCTTATGGTGGGGAAAATTATTCTGAACAACTCTAAAGAAGGCAGAAACTCTAGTGATGATGATGATGACAACAAAATAATCAAACTTTTTGAGCAAAATCAACTTTCATCGCCAATTTTCTCCTTTGACAAGCCCTCAAGACATACTCTTATCGTGGGGAAAATTATCCTGACCAACTCTAAAGAAGGCAGAAACTCAAATATCAAAAAGCAAGATGGGAAAATATCAAAAACTTCTCAGCAGCAGCAAACTAGATCTGGCTCTGACATTAAGATCTGCAACATCATTTCGGAACAGAAAAACCAGCCAGCCTCAATGAAATCCAACACAGAGAAGGCCAGGATTCCAAATGTAATAGCAAAATTAATGGGGCTGGATAACCTCCCAGAGACAGTGGAACCAAAACACATGCCACTGCAGGATTCAGGTAATACACAGAAAATTAGAGGAATTCATGGAATGACATTCCAGCATACTGCAAAAGAAAGCACCAAGGAGGCTGAACTGAGTAGCAAAGAAACTGAGAATTTGGTAGCTATGAAAAAGCAAAAAGTGATAGAAGCCTTCAACATGCCTGCAACTCAAGATGAGGAACTTGTGTTTGGTGCTGATAAAAAATTGCCCATCCAAAAGACCAACTCCAATCATAATGGAAAATCACTATGGAGTGACCAGTATGGAACTAAAACACTGAAAGATTTTGAGAAGGCCACCACCAAAATAAACAAGCAGCATAATAGTGCTGCTCAAATGATCCCTATTAATGAAAGTCAAAAGGATGTTTGGGGTAAAGGAAGGAAACGGGATCCTGCTGCTGCCAAAAACACAGAAGCGGAAAGCATTGTAAAGGGCAGAACCAATGATCTAGCCATAAATAATATGTTTTCCCAGCTAGAAAAGTGAATGAAAAATCACAAGTTAAGCCTTTATTGCAGGCAGAAAGAGAAATAAATGTAAGTCATGCTCAATTGGAGCTCAAAAGTCATACATGCTCTCCGAATATGGGCCTCAAGAAGAAAAACATCATAGAGAACAGTGGATCCAGCAGCTGGAGAAACAAATTTTGCAGGTGAGACCATGAGGAGGGAGTGATTTGACATACAAAAATTCATCAAAAAACCCGCATCAGTTCATCAATTCTCAGAAGAAGCAGCTAAATCAAGCTACATCAGTTAAGCAAATTGTTAGGAAGCCCAATATACCGAATGGTGAGGAAATTTTGAGTAAGAGGCAAAAGAGGAAATTAAGTGTAACTACTTGCTGAGCTGGCATAGAAATTGGAGGGAGGGAGGATTCACGGAATGTGGGAGAGAGCCTTATATGTAGGGGTGTGTGAGAGTGGGGGAGCCAAGAAATTAGTGGGAAAAGAATTGGGAGAGTTATGGTCTCTCTAAGTGCTGTATTGGGAGAGACTTGGCCTCTAGAAGAGCCAAACCCTTTTCTATTTCAGTTCTTTTGCTGTATTTTCCATTCCCCTTGTACAGTCATCATCCAGAGGCTGTTTCCATCTTGGATTCCGCTCAAACAATTCAATATACAAGTGTTTTCTAGTTCATTCCTTCCCTATGACTACTAGGTTTCTTACAACTGGCATCAGAGCTCTCGAGCTGCTGCATCAGAGTCGAGTTGGGAGAAGCGCATGAAAAGGATTAGGCGGAGGATGAAAGAAATTGATAGGATGCTGAGAAAAAGACAACACAGGCGACGTCGACTACCAGTTTGGGAGGACGATGAAGCTGGGTGGTGGAGGAGAAGAAGGAGATCTACCACAATGCTCTGGATTCCTGAATTTCCTGCTCTTCCTGAAATTAAACAGGATGAGGAGGAGGAGGAGGAAGAGGAAGACAGTGAAGAGGAGGATGAAGTTGAGGGAGTGGAAGAGGTGGCTGATAGTCACCATTCTCGGAACTCAGATTTCAAGGCGAACAAGGCTAAAGAAGAAGTGGAAGAATCGGCACAAGCAGAAATCGAGGGTGAACCCGTGGAGGCAGAACAAAGGGGTGAATTAGTGGAAGACGAGGAAGTCCCAAATGAGACGATGGCCCATCTGTCCTTGACGGTGATGGAATCACCAAAGGAGCAAAAGGGGATGCCTGAGACTGACGACCCATTTGTACGTCATATGGAGCAGGGACTCGTGCGCTTGAGTCCACGGCAGTATTGGGGTGGCAGAGAGAAGGAAACAATGGTGTAGAGGAAACGATGCCGTTACGCACGTATAGAGGAGTTGGGATTGTCGTCGACGGGGGTCTCCGCGGAAGAACATCGGATAACGGTTGGATTGGTCAGGTGGATCTTTGATGGTGGGGGAGACGAGCCACCATCAAGGTGTGGCCGCCACGCTAGAGACAAAGGTGGCAGTGCGGGCCGCGTCAGTAGACGCCACTGCGACGATGGTGACTGCGGAGCCTCATGGGAAGAAGAAGGGGGTGGTGGCTGGAAAGTTACAGCCGAGGTGAAGCTTCCATGGCCGGAACCGCCAGAACCACTGGATCTGGCAGCTACAATGACCATGGCGGCGGAGGTTCAGGCATTGATAGTGGCCGCGATGGCCGCTGTAGAGTGACCTCTCTGCTGCAGCGGTGTGAACAGTAAGAGGAAGGAAGGAGGCGAAATGTTTTCAGAAAGTGGATTCCTCTTTTGACATAATGGGCCAAGCCCAAATTCAAAGGGAAAGAAATTGGGGTCCTGTTGAAGTTTATGTCTTAAAGCCAATGGGCCGAGCCCAATTCAGTAAGGTTCCAGCTGTAACTGATATTGGGCTTAAGCTAAGTTGCTGATATTGGAGGAGGTCTATTGGGTTCTAACATTGTGGCAGCATGTTCACTGACCATCATTTGTAACATACTCATGGAAGATAATTCTAAATATTTTCTGAACAGAAGGAAAGCTATCGAAGCTAATGTTCAAGGCTTTGAGGAAGAGCTTGAGATAACAAAAATTCAACTAGTCTTTGATTTGTTGAAGATGACTTTTTGTAGAGATTTAGAGCATTTTTCTTGCGAAGGAAATCAGCAACAGGGGTTTGGGGATTTTCATTCCTGCTAGTGTGCATATAATCCCCTAGGGACCGAAGGGGAGGTAAACCTTGAATATGACACAGTTGCTGCAGTTGGGTGGGTTTGGACTAATACCTCATTAGATGTGGCACCATCATACTTTATTATCAAAAGTGTTGACAGAAAAGACTCTGAGGATTGTGGTGAAAACTCTAAGGATAAGGAACCAGAGGCGGAAGAGGGATGCCGTGATAAAGACGTGTGGACAATTACTAACCTTTTAATTTACAAGGTGATATTATCCTCTTCAGTTCTTAAATTTCAGGGGTATGGGATTCCTTGTGGTTACATTATGAAGGCAGTCCATGCCATAGCACTTGAGAAGGTGATGAGTATCTTAAACTCTTTACGTTCTTTTCACATGCACCATGAACCTGAACTTGTATTTTCCAGCCATGAAGTCAAGTTGTCATGTAGGCATGGGCTTGAACTCTTCAACTTGGTTTCTATTTGCACGTTGGGTTTATGTGGCCTTGGCTTTTGAGAGCAACCAGAAGAATCAAGTTTCAGGGAAAGTTTTCAGAAACTAGTAACACTATTATTGAACAGAATTTAGGCAAAGACAAGCAAGATGTGCAGGGGTCGAAGGAAATATCAAACAAGATTAAACTAAATCTAATCCTTATCGGTGGCACTGCTGTAGACAACAAACGCCAAGATGGGGGTCTTGATTGCATTGTCAAGCTCGCTCAAGCAGGAATTTTGATTTCAGTTATGAATGAGGATAGTATGGAAGAGAAGTGCATTTGCTGTCACTCATCCCCAAAGCAGCAGGTGCTGGTCACTAGATTAATTAAATTTGGAATGAGTAAAACACCAGCAACTATTGGCAATGGCGCTACTGACATGGGCATAATTCCCAAAGCAGAGCTAGGCATTGGCATCAATGGCTTAGGAGGAGTGTAGGCTGTTATGTTTAGAGAAGATGAAGATTACTTATTGCATATTTCTAAAAACCAAGAAACTCGAGGGGTTGGACGTGGCTCAGATCCTTGGGACCCAGGTGAACGTTCCTATGCTACAAGCACACTTCCCTCCATCTTTTTCAAGATTTGGGACCCCCGAGGAAGCCTTCTATTTTTCAGCATCATTGTTTTTCCTCTAGCTACATCACCTTGAGGACAAGGTGATTCTTCTGGGGGGAGTATTTTTAGGAACCCCAATATACCGAATGGTGAGGAAATTTTGAGTAAGGGGCAAAAGAGGAAATTAAGTGTAAGCTAGCATAGAAATTGGAGGGAGGAAGGATTCACGGGATGTGGAAGAGAGCCTTATATGTAGGGGTGTGTGAGAGTGGGGGAGTCAAGAAATTAGTGGAAAAAGAATTGGGAGAGTTATGGCCTCTCTAAGTGCTACATTGGGAGAGACTTGGCCTCTAGAAGAGCCAAACCTTTTTCTATTTCAGTTCTTTTGTTGTATTTTCCATTTCCCTTATACATTCATCATCCAGAGGCTGTTTCCCCCTTGGATTCAGCTCAAACAATTCAATATACAAGTGTTTTCTAGTTCATTCCTTCTCTATGACTACCAGGTTTCTTACATAACTTTGCATAAAATGTTGAAGTTATGGAACTGGAAGGGTTTTTAGGTAGCTACAATCATGATTTAGTCAAGCATGAAACCTCGAATGACACCAATGAGAAAGTAGAAGAAATAATTAATATCAAGTTAGGTGGCATCATAACAGTGATGGATGAAAAAAGTGTTCATAAAGAGGCCAATGTGAAGGTAAAGAATACCAGAAAGCAAAAAGACGACATGCCTAGGAAAGTTGGTGAACATCTAATGAAAAGAAATGGAAGAAAGCTCATCAAAAAATAAGCAAAACAAAAAATTCATATTTTGCATGCATCTAGACAAGGAACATTTGACAGATTCAAGGTCTTGAAAGAAGCTGAGGGAGAAAAAGTTGGCATGTAGAAAGAAGCATATGCATCAGCATTAGCTCTAATGAAACAGTAGCTGTTGTGGCTGAATCAGTGGATCAGAGACACCCGTCACATAAAAAAGCTGAACTGCCTCCTACATTACACAATTTTGATGGTGGAGAACTCCATACCCTACTGGGACCAGTTGCTTTATCTCCTAATGATTTGGTAAGTCTTTTATACTATGATGTAATAGGGACAAAAGAAGAAAAAATAATTATTTAGTAGCAGGAGCCCCCCTGAAAAAATAAAAATAAAAAACACTTAATACTAAAGTTTATATCATTGCAAGCAAATATAAAACTTGTTGAAGTTGTTGCAGGATCAAGCTGCTCCTATGTGATGAAGGATTCAAGACTGGTGAAGTTGCATTACATACAATAAATGGTGAGCTAATATCTATGATTTTAAATTCAAGTTTTTACCCAAATAAGACTTTGTCCTCTAAGATCTGCGGATGCTAATTGAACTTGTTTCTTTAGGTATGAAAACAATTACTTTGCTTCACCTAGATTTTTAGTAGATCTTTCTACGGCAAGTAGAAGATATTTACCAGCTGAACTAATTTAACTTTCATTGTTTTTCTGATCTTCACGTTAAACATGAAGTGAAACTTAGACTTGCTTACGAAAGGAATATGTCATGCCCTAATAAAAATAAGCAGCAACTTACATTAATAAAAGAATTTGTCTTCTTAAATATATACAAAATTTTCTAATAGCGCAAAGATACCTAGAGAGAGTTGAAGTCTATCCCTTAGAGATAATTGTCCTCGGACAAACAAAAGCCGACACTTATCGGAGCACCTTGGGGAGGCAGATAAGTTTGTGACGATTTTGAGCTTTGCCTCTGCATTCAAAGTCTGAGCAGTAGATATTATTTTGGCATTCTTCAAAAAATATCTTATAGCTTCTTGCTCATGCTCAGTCCCATGATATTTTCTAAATTGCATTTCTCTAAGGGACAGAGAAACACATGTTGGAATAGTGTATGGATGCATCCAGCTTGACCCCTCTCCAACACTGTCAGCCATCTAAAAACAAAAGCACAATAAGATATATAGACTAGAATCTGCACTCATCAAACCTGATAAAGGACAAGAACTTTTAGTTGCCAGTTTTGGAGGAATCTTGTCAAGTAAGCCCAAGGAAATGTGCTGACCAGATGCAAGTGAGTTAGCTTGTGGAACTTTGGGATTTCATTGATAGAAGCATTGACCAGTGATTGCAAAGGGAAGATTAAGCAGACCTTGAGAGTTAAAACAATAACAATATGGCACAGAGAGAGAGAGAGAGAGATGAGGGAAAGTTTGAAATGGAACAAGGCTAACACTACCAAAAAGTGACCCGAAACGAAGTGATGGAAGCTGCCGCGTTTTGACAATACCAATGCACTTTGTCATATTGCTATTATTTTAACTCTCAAGGTTTGCTTAATCATCCCTTTGCAGTCACTAGTCAATGATTCTATTAATGAAATCCCAAAGTTCCACCAGCTAACTTACTTGCATTTGGTCATAACATTTTCTTGGGCTTACTTGACCTAGCTAATAAAGCCTAATGCGAAAGGAGGGGAGTAGTAGGGTGGGGGGTGGCGGCGAAGTTAGGAGTGAGTTTGGGTTAGACAATGGCAAAGATGATGATGGCGGGATAGTATTTAAAGATGTTGTAAGCAGTTTATCAATTATTAGGTAGGACAACATCCAAGGAGTTTATCAATCATGGTTTTGTCTTTTTTTGGAGGGAAATCAATTACCATTGGATGAAATCGATTATGATACCACCAAAAAAATAAATAAATAAAGAAAAAAATCAATTATTGTTGCTCTTACGATTGAGAGGAATGTAGACAAATCACGATCCTGAGAACCAGACCTACAAGCTCGACCGATTAAATCGGAAACCGATCATTCGGCTAGCTATCGATTTGATCATTATAAAAAGGGAAAATAACAATTACATCCCTTAAGATTTTATACTATTGCACATAACCCCCAAAATTGTGCAAAAATTACAGTCCACGCCAATTAAGTTTTGACTTAACAACTACGTGATAATATTTCTCACTTAACTAAAGTAACCTGTTAGTTATATAATAAAAAGAATTTAAATATATTTTTAGTTTTTATAAACATAAAAAATTTTGATTTTGATTCCTCTAAAATTTTTGTTTAGGTTTTGGCCCCTATTTTTTTCCCTTTTTTCTTTGTTTTTAGTCTCCGTCGTTCTAAATTTTGGTCCTTATAATTACTTTAGAATGTGTTTAATCTTGCAAATATTAGACATTTTGTTTTTTTGTTTTTGGTCATTATAAGTATTTTCTAAATCTTCTTTTTGTCTTAATATCACCTCTTAATACTGGATCTAAACGATAAGGACCAAAAGCCTAATAATTGAAAAAAAATAAAAAAAGAGAAACCAAAATCAAAGCAAAAATTTTAGAGAGGCCAAAATCAAATGTCTCACATTTATAGGTACAAAAAACATATTTAAACAAGAAAAAAGCAAAAAAAGAAAGAAGTAACCATATAGCTTTAAGGGAATTTGAATTAACCTGAAATCCAAAGCAATCTTTTTTTACCCTTTTTCTCTACAATGCCACCTCAAAGCACATAGGGCTGCACTTCATCAATATGAGTACAAAGGAAAATTACAAGGTATCCCACAAAAAGGCCTTTGTATTTTAAAATGAAGTTTTCAACTATGCAGTTAAATTTATATACTTAATCCACTTACAACATCTAGGTTCCAAATTTCTACGGAAGGTTCCATTGAACCAATAACTATGAAACATAATGAAGTTATATTAAGGAAAGGAATCAAGCAATGATTGAATATTAACAAGGGTTCTCCTTGTTCCTCTGATGTCTGCCGCCACCACTTGTAATTTACATTATGCTCCGCTCTCTCTTTCTCTCTTCAAATTCGTCTAGATCTAGCCCTATAACATCAGTTTTCTTAAGAAACATGACATATCCATAAACAAATCTTCCAGCAGTGAAATTAGGAACACGACTGTAATAACTGAGGTTAAGGAGTTCCTGGTGCATAACTCATTCAAAGATGGTTTGGTATAGTAACCAAGGGAGTGCAAGATTGGTAGAGATCATTAACAAGGGTTCTCCTTTTTTTTTTAATAGATAACTAACAAGTTATTTTAGTTAAGTGAGAATTAGTTGTTAAGTCAAAACTTAATTAGGGCGGAATACAATTTTTACACAACTTTGGGGTTACGTGCTATATTATAAAACTTTAAGGGGTAATTGCTATTTACCCTTTTTAAAAAAAAAATCAAATTTACAAAAATTGGCCATAAATCATATGAACCGGCCAAACTAGCCAGTTCTTGCAATTTGCTAGTTTATATTTTCTTTTTAAAAAAAAGTCACTGTCCAGGGAGGGGTTGCCAGTGCCGAGGTGGGTGACAGAGGCTAGCTAGGGTTCTCGACTTCATCATGAACGATAGAGAAGATGTGCATGAAGTGCTTGCATTGAGATCTGGCATAGAAGACATCACCATCAAGGGAGAGCTAGATCTTCTTCATCCTCCATTATTGCTAGTGGAAGGAGTGTGGGATTATAGGCACTATGCACTATAGAGAGAGTGAAGAAGGAAGAGAAAACAAAAAAAGGGAAATTGAATTTGGAAGATGGGTGAAATGGTTGAAATGGGTGTGAAGGGAGGTTACATTTATATTACTGGGTTTGATTATATCAACCACTCTTACGAAAAGAAATCATATACTAATCACACAACTTTTGCTATATCTATAACAATAATATTTTAATGCCTATAATATGGAAAGTTTTTCTATGTGTCAATTAATTAAGCATTCTGAATTCCACTACCTTCAATTAATGCTATAATTATGCAATTATTCTAAGCAATTATTTTACCTGTCAATTTAGGACAAACAAATTTTAGTTCATAATATCTTTTACTTTAGATAAAAATAAAGCATTTATGGTTGGCTTTTCAATTTTATCTTTTATAATATTCTAAGCACACCAATAATTAAGATTTGTAAAAAATTGAGAAAGAATATTTCAATAAGAATGTTTCACAATTAAACCTTAATTGTGACTTCCTTAATTCATATGCATATGGTTTAAGTGACAAATAAAATGAAATAAATGGAAAAGAATTTCTACAAGAGCCTAACGCTGAGCTGTGTAAAAAGAGTAATGATAGGGGGACACACAAAATCACGACGTATATGCAACGCATATAGAAAAAGTGAGGAAAAATGACAAAAACGCTTTATTTCATACCATGACTCGAGTAAAGGTAGTAAAAGTAAAAAAATTTGAAAAAGAAACAGAAAACCAAAATCCCGCATCACCCACCCCCCCCAAAACCAACCCTCTCAATGGCCAAAGGTTTTGCATTGATCGTTATTCCTTTTGTCTAGGTTTTCTGTCTCCTTCATTAGATTATCTAAGCATTTGTCAGCGTCTTATGCTCTTGGATGAGCCAAAGGGTACTACAAACATACTATACAAGCTTTGACACTCTTAAAACCATTGGTCATGTGGTCTACTGACATTTTAAAATACCTTTGATTTGGTGGAGAATGAGCACTAAGCTTTTTATTAATAGTGTAGGTACTTCTCTTGCACTAGTTATTCACGTTCTTGTATATTTTTTTGTCATGCTCATGTTTACCAGCGTATTATATAGAGTTACTAGCGATTTCAGCAAAGTTACCAATGTTTCATGAAAAGTTATTAGCGGTTTATGAGTTCTTTAAAATCAAATTTATGAAGCATAAAATACAAGAAAATATTAAACTTATTCATTTAGATGCCCTTGATCAATACTTGCTAGCAAAATTAGAGAAAAAAATTATACAAATATCAAACTTTTCAGAAAGTTACCAACATTTCATGAAAAGTTACTAATGATTTATGAGTTTTTTAAAATCAAATTTTATGAAGCATAAGATATAGGAAAATATTAAATTTATTCATTTAGGTGCCTTGGTTAATACTTGTTAGTAAAATTAGAGAAGAAAAAAATTATACAAATATCAAGTTTTCTAGAAATTTATCAGAATATTGTATAGAGTTACCAGTATTTTTAGCAAAGTTACTAGCACTTTGGAAAAGTTACCAATGTATTATATAAAGTTACTAGCATTTTCAACAAAGTTACTAGCGTTTTATGAAAAATTACCAACGGTTTATGAGTTCTTTAAAATCAAATTTTATGAAATATAAAATATAAGAAAATATTAAATTTATTCATTTAGGTGCCTTTGGTCCATATTTGTTTGCAAAATTAGAAAAGAAAAAAAATATAAATAGCAAGCTTTCCAGAAAGTTACTAGAATATTGTAAAGAGCTATCAGTATTTTCAGCAAAATGTAGGTAACTCTGTACAAGACACTAGTAACTTTGCTGAAAATATTGGTAATTTTGCTGAAAATACTGATAATTCTATATAATATATTAGCAACTTTGATGAAAATATTGGTAACTCTATACACTATACTGGTAACTTTGTCCAAAGCACTAGTAACTTTACTGAAAACACTAATAACTATACAATACGCTGATAACTTTTTGAAAAGCTTAATATTTATATAATTTTTTTCTCTAATTTTGCTAACAATTATTGACCAAGGGCACCTAAATGAATAAATTTAATATTTTTCTATATCTTATACTTCATAAAATTTGATTTTAAAGTATTCATAAACCGTAACTCTATACAATATATTGGTAATTTTCTAGAAAGCTTGATATTTGTATAATTTTTTCTCTAATTTTGCCAACAAATATTGACCAAGGCACCTAAATAAATAAATTTAATATTTCCTTGTATCTTATACTTCATAAAATTTGATTTTAAAAAATTCATAAACCGCTGGTAACTTTTTATGAAACGCTGATAACTTTTTGGAAAGCTTGATATTTATATAGTTTTTTCTCTCTAATTTTGCTAACAAGTATTGACCAAGGGCATCTAAATAAATAAATTTAATATTTCCCTATATCTTATGCTTCGTAAAATTTGATTTTAAAGAACTCATAAACCGTTAATAACTTTTCATGAAATGCCGGTAGCTTTGTTGAAAATACTGGTAACTCTATATAATACGCTGGTAACTTTACTCAAAATGCTGATAACTCTATACGATACACTAATAAACATGAGCATGACGAAAAAAAAATATACAGGAATGTGAATAACTGGTGCAAGGGAAGTAGTTACACTATTAATAAAATGTTTGGTGCTCATTATCCACCAAATCAAAGGCAATTTGACATGTCCATAGAGAATAAGACTAGTGATTTTCAGAGCGTCAAAGCTTTTCTAATATGTTTGCAGTACCCTTTAGTTCATCCAAGAGCATAAGACATTAACAAATGCTTAGATAATTTGGTGAAGGAGACGAAGAACCTTGACAAAAAGAACAATGATCAATGCAAACCTCTGGACATTGAGAAGTTTGGTTTTGGGTTGAGGTAGGAGATGTAGGGTTTTGGTTTTCTATTTCTTTTTCAAATTTTTTTACTTTCATTATCTTTACTTGAGTCACCATATGAGATGCAGCATTTTTATCATTTTTCTCATTTTTTTTGTACACATCATAATTTTGTGTGTCCCCTTATCATTACTTATGTAAACAGTTGGTACTTGTCCCTTATACTATACTACATGGCAAAATTACACTGATTTTATTTTCCTAATTGTAACACTGTGTTGTCAGTCACATGGTCATTAATTTAGTTTCATCTTTACGAAAAGTCAAACATTTGCGTAAAAGGAGCATCCATTCGGATCATTAATTTTTTATTCTGAGATGGTTGCACTCTTAAGTTCTTGAACGTTTAACCGTTTCCTAAAATAAATTAACAAGGTTTTAATAAAATTAACATATGGCATCTACTTGCTTTAAATTTTTTTTTTTTAAAGTTCCAGGTATCTTGCATACTCATTTGAATTACTCATAAAATTAATAATCCTCTTTTGATCGTGAAAATGTAAAATGATAGAGGCTGCTTTGGTACTCATGATAATTTTAAAGGGATTAATACATTTTACTAATGAATAGTTATTATTTAAATATGAGTAAATAAATTTTTTATCCTAAAATTTTATAGTTGATATCAATTTAATTTTAACATAATTTTTAATATCGACTTGGTCCCCAAATTTCAAAATTTGACATCAATTTAGTCTAACCATCAGATCCTACTAAGACATCCATGATCTTCCAATCTAAATTACAAATTTATCCTCCTTATACTCTACATCATCAAATTACAAAATTACAAAATATAAAAATCTAATTTTCCAGATTCCCTATCCCCAAAATTCTTTCTTATTTTTCTCTTATTCCTAAACCCCTCATCCTCATAGTGCTCAGCCACCAATCCTCTTTCCCAGTTGATACATGCTCAGAAGGGTAATTTGGTCATTCCAACATTAGAAAAGAGCTTGTTTCTAGAAAGTTGGTTCTGCCTTGGAGATCAAGAAATCCAAGAGCTCATTTCAAGTTACTTGGAGATTAAGGAATTAAGCTAAATTAAAGTAACTTGGAGAGCAAGCGATATGATCAAGTTTGAAATATGTTTAGATTGTATCTAGATTTGCTTTTGATTTGTTTTGACTTATTTAGATTTAAATCAAATCTGATCTCATCTATAAGGATCAAATCTAGATACAATCTAAACATATTTCAAACTTGATCATATCGCTTGCTCTCCAAGTTACTTTAATTTAGCTTGATTCCTTGATCTCCAAGTAACTTGAAATGAGCTCTTGGATTTCTTGATCTCCAAGGCAGAACCAGCTTTCTAGAAACAAGCTCTTTTCCAATGTTGGAATGACCAAATTACCATTCTGAGCATGTATTACCAGTTCTTTCTCCTTAGCCTAGTCCATTACTTGCTAATGCATGACCCCGGCTGCGACCAAGAAGCATCGGCTCACCACCCCAGCCACAAGAACCACGTGAACCAATAGAATGGTGTGATAGCAGTTCCCTATATATCTTAAGTTTCACCATTGGTTTCAAAAATTGCATATTTTTCCCCAAAAAAAAAAATGCTAAAGGTATCAAAACAAGGCTTGAAGAGAGAAAAGGAATGAATTGGAAATATAATTTGTGAATTATGAATCTCTTGTGTTTATAATGTACTTGGTGATTCACTTATATAGCTACAAGGCTAATGCAATTAGATTCTAAATAACATAATTAACTAATCATAGAGTCTATTGTAACTAACTTCATGACAGCTAGATAACTAACATTCTCAGTTAGATAACTAACTCTCATCAACCTTAATCCTTACATCCCCCCTCAAACTCAACATTTGAGGATCCTCAATGCAGAGTTTAGAACAAAACTTAGAGAAATAAGAACTAGACACAGCTTGGTGAGCACATCAGCCACTTGTTCAAGTCCAAGAATGTGAGCAAGTTGAAGCTTGTGCTTGAGAACACAATCTCGCACAAAGTGCAAGTCAATTCAAAGTGCTTTGTTTGAGAGTTCAAGATGTGTTTTGCAGCTAGAAGGATGGCACTAATGTTGTCACAAAATAGCTTGGGAGTGGCAGGCAAAGTGACATGGAGCTCAGAGAGCAAATTTCTAATCCAAGTAATCTCAGCAGTGGCTGAGGCAAGGCTGTGACACTTGGCCTATATGCTAGATCGAGACACAACATGCTGCTTCGTTGAGGACCAGGACACCAAATTAGAGCCAAGATAAATGCAATAACCAGAGGTAGACTTGCAATCATCAATGTCAAAACCCTAATTAGAGTCACTAAATCCATTGAGATTAAGATAAGGGGACTTGGATATGTGTTAGCCAAAGTGTTGAGTGCCATATAGGTATCTGAGAATGCGCTTAACTGCCTTCTAGTGGGCTTCTAAGTGATTCTACATATATTAGTAAACTTTGCTCGCACAAAAGGCTAACTCAAGTTTGGTGATAGTGATGTATTGGAACTGCCAACCATTAATATGTATAAGTTAGGATCATCAAAAGGAACACTACTAGCAGTGCATAGGTGAAGGTTGGTAGTCATAGGAGTAAGGTAAGGCTTGTAATCACTCATGTTTTCCTTTTGCAATAGGTCTTAGATGTACTTAGACTAAGATAGTGAGAGACCACCAGTGGTAGTAGAAATGACTTCAATTCCAAGAAAATAGTGTAAAGAGCCCATCTCTTTGAGGCAAAAGCTTTATTCAACTGCTAGATCAGATGATCGACCTCAGATAAAGAATTGCCTGTAAAAATGATATTGTTGACATAGATGAGGATGAACCTCACATATTGAGAGCCAAATCTAGTAAATAAGGAGGAGTCCGATTTGGTTGGAGTGAAACCCAAGGAAAGAAGGGCTATGGACAATTTATGAAACCAGGTCCTTGGGGCTTGTTTAAGGCCATACAATGCCTTAGTATGCTTATACACCAAGTTACCATCGCCTACTTCATAGCCTTGAAGCAGAGCCATGTAAACATCTTCTTTTATATCACCATGCAAGAACGTATAATTGATGTCAAACTACCGAATGCACCAGAATCTAGAATAGCTAAGGAAAACACAATTCAAATGAAGGTGGGCTTCATAACACAGCTAAAAGTCTCACTATAGTCAAAAGTAGCTCTCTAGTTAAACCCCTTTGTAACTAGCCAAGCCTTATATTTCTGGATTGAGCCAGCAAGGTGGTATTTCACTCAAAACACCCGTTTCTACCAGGGGGTAATTTTACAAGAGTCCATGTGTTGTTTCGCATTAAGGCACTATACTCATCATCCATAGCCTATTTCCAATGAGGCATGTAGAGAGCAGATTTGTTTGAGGCTGGTTCTAGGGAGGCATGATAAGCCTTTGATTTTCTGATGCCATTCTTGGCTCTAGTAGTCATATTATGAGCATTGGAGGGTGAAGGTTTGGTAACAGGTTTAGTGACACATTTAGATGTAGGCTTGGAGGGAGGTTGTGCTGCTGTGATTAGATTAGCAGGAGGTGCGAGAGAAGTGGGGCCTGGGGTAGGATGTGGTGGAGGTGGGATTGGTAGTGGAGCAGTGGTGGATGATTGTGTGGAAATAGGAATAAGTGCAGGAGCAAGTTGTAGCAAAGGTGGGTTATGTGGTGTAATAACAAAAATGGAGGGAATGGTAGAGGGATCTGGGTTATTGGGATCAGGTTGTTGACAGAATAAGGGATTTGAGTTAAAAGGAAAAACATACTCATAAAAAATAACATGCCTTGTAAGAATAATCTTTCCTGATACAATGAGACATTTATAGCCCTTGTGCCTTGTGGCATAGCCAAGGAACACATATGGTTTTGATCGAAAATCCATTTTGTGTGTATTGTAAGGCCTAGTCAATGGGAAGCACAGGCAACTGCACACTCGCATAGACTGATAAGAAGGTCGTTTGCCAAACAAGACCTCAGAAGGAGAGGAATACAACAATTTGGTGTAGGCAATAAGTTAATGAGCTAGGTGGCAGTGATGAAGATATCTCCCTAGTAAGTGAAAGGCATGGAACCCGCAGCTATTAGAGTGAGACCCATCTCCACAATGTTCTTGTATTTTCTCTTTGCTTGTCCATTTTGTTATGGACATATGATAATGAGAAGAACCTATGCACAATGCCCTCAGTAGACAAAATTTTTGTTAGTGCCATGTATTCTTTAGCATTATTAGATTGGAGACATTTCCATTTAGTTCCTAATTGTAACTCAGTCATTTGTTTAAACTGAACAAAGATAGAGTGAACCTGTGATTTATTATGCTTAAAAAATATCCAAGTATAGTATCTTGCACCAGGATTAGAAGCAACATGGGCTAGACCCCATATATCAATGAAAACAAGTTCTAAAAGAGCAATATATACAATGTTAGACGGAAAAAATGGCACCTGATGGGCTTTACCCATGCAACAGGTAGAACAAAGATTATTTATGCCAGGAATGGAAAGATTACAAGACTTTAAAACTCTAGATACAACACTGGGAAAGTGATGCCCCAATCTTCAATGCCAGAGTTGAACATCTGCATCTTTATTTGCAAAGGCAAAATAGGAATAAATAGAAGCCAGTTTGAAGTTGTCAAATACACATAGGCCCTTTCTAAGTGTGCCTTGGAGGAGAGTCTCCTAGGAACCTTGAGATTTGACAAAGCATACATCAGGGTAAAATTCAAAGAATACAGAATTATCTTTAGCAAATTGAGACACACTCAACAGGTTCTTCGTGATATGTGGAACATGTAATAAGTTGTTTAATTTAAATGATTGAGTACAAGAACTAGACAGAAATGTAGAATTACCAATCTATTTGATGGACAAACTTGATCCATTGCTAGCTAATACCATTTTTGATCCAGTGTAGTCACTTCAATTAAGAAGGTTTGTAGGATCTAGTTTCAAGTGTTGAGATGCACTTGAATTAGATATACCAACTAGGATCAACCAAGGCAGAAGAAGAATTAGCCATGGAATTGGCCATGGGATTAGTCATAGAGAGATTGGCAATTAGTCTCAAATATGGAGGCCTGGTTTGACGATTTCCTTGAGGTGAAAGAAAGGCTTGAGGAGCAAAATTCTTATCAAAGTGACGCCAACAATCAAGAATAACATTATATGTTTTTCCACATAGTTGACATATGGAGCGATCAGTGTTGAGTCTACTGCTAGATCTGCCACCATTAGAATTATCTCGACCACCTCTTCAAGATCTTCCTCCTTGAGGAGTGAAATTTTGATATGTTGAGTTGGAATCAAATCTCCTTTGTTGAGACTAATTCAAGAATTAAGCTACATTGGCTTGGACATCATCCAATTTCTCAAACTTTTCCAATCTCTCTTCATGAGCCAGTAACAAAGCTTTAACTTGACTTACTAACATAGGATTAAATTTGGAGGTTACAATAGTAACTAGAGCATAATAATCCTCTGATAAACCATCTAGAATTGCATTTACATGATCTTCTTTGTTGACTAATGCTCCAATAGAAGCAAGATTATCCATAATTTTCTTGATATCTAGTAGATATGAACTCAGAGAACTCATTTTCTTCGCATTCCAAAGTTGAGTTTTAAGTTGCCTTACCTTTACTTTAGTTTAAAAAGCAAAAAAATCCTCCAATCTTTTCTAGATTTGATGTGAAAACCTATATCCCACCATTCCTGTGGTGAATAATTTGCTCATCAAAGCTAGGAGCCAAGATCTGAGAAGATAATCTTGTTGCTTCCCATTCAAGTAATCTTTGCTAATTGATCCATTTGCTTGATATGTTTCTGTCGTATACTCTTTTGGAATTCCTTCACCTTTGATATACTTCATCAACTGATAACCGTCTATAGTGGCTTCGGCTTGATCTCTCCATGCAAGATAGTTGTCTTCATCGAGCTTGAAGGCAACAGGATTTAAGAAAGTGTGTAACACAAAGTTGCTTGAGGAAGATGATTGTGAATCATGAGTGGATGACTGAGAGGTTGGCGCAGCCATGGAAGTATTGGCTCTAATACCATAAAGGTATAAGAACAAGGCTTGACGAGAGAAAGGGAATAAACTAAAGTGTAATTTGTGAATTATGAATCTCTTGTATTTACAATGTACTTAGTGATTCACTTATATATTGATAGCTACAAGGCTAATGCAATTAGATTCTAAATAACAAAATTAACAAATCATGGAGTCTGTTATAACTAACTTCATGACAATTGGATAACTAACATTCTCAGTTGGATAATTAACTCTCATGAGCCTTACTCCTTACAAATGCAATTCGAGATGCAAGTGAAGAAAACCTGTGTTAGCCCATGATGGTGGTTTAGTACAACACGAGAAAGAAAATACTTGTGAATGTGGTGGTGGCTTCTGTGCTGCTGTTCAATTGAAAGAGAAATGGAAGGGGAGTGGAGCTATTGGGAAATCGAGGTCCATGATGATTATGATGATAATGGTGACAAGAATAGCTTAGAGAATGGGGTAGTAGGTACTCATAGCTGGACACAAATTATTTTTCGTATTCAGGTCGAATGTTGTTCTTTGTATTGTGTGTGATGCACCACATTGCTACATTGCTTCCCAACACCAGGGAAATTATTTTTACATTTTTTTTAATTTTGGTAATGTGGAATTTGAGGAGGATAAATCTATAATTCAGATTGATTGATCATTAATGGTGTTAATGGAATTTGAGAGTCAAACCAAATTGATGTCAAAAAATATTTCAAGATTAAATTTATGTCAACTATAAAATTTTAAGACAAAAAATGTTATTTACTCTTTAAATATTGAATCTACTATTTTGAAATGTATTTTTTTTCTATTTTATTTAAAAAAAAACACATGTGATTCGATGTTAGCCACTACCTCTCATAAGGTATCGATATCCTTAAAAAATTGAGGGTATCAAAGAAACCCCATGAATATTATGTAACCTTTTTATAAGAGTTACTTTTAGTGTTTGTCTATGGTTCTCCTAATCAAGTTGAAGGACCGCATATTCTCAATAACTTTAAAATTGAGTTGCATCATTTTACGTAAAAGTCCATATAAGGGGATTCATGAAGAATTTTTGACAAGATTTAAATTTATGTAAGAGGAAAAATGCATTCTCACTTCAATGGTAGTATATTTCCTCTCTAATTTTTCTATCATGTCATTGGTTAAATGGGAATTTATGTATAAAACTTGCCAAATTTTCAGTTAAAGAGTAGGGATTTTACCATATATTTGAATACATACTCGAGTACAAGTTTGGTTATAAAAATCCTCATTGCATAATTAAAATATCCAAAAATTTAAACATTAATTCTGATTATATTCTTGAATAAAAGTTTTAAAATTTTATCTTCCTTCATGTTTGAAAGAAAAAATGCTAGAGAGAGAAAAGCTTTTAATGCAAATTACATAATTAAAAATTCCCCTAGAAGTTGTTCTTTAATCCCTAATGTACTGTTCATAGCAATCTTTGTAAAAAGAAATTTTAGGATTGAATCATCCCAAATCATTGAAGAGAGAAAGTATATTTTCCCTTTATATAACTATAAATCTCTCAAAAGTTTTTTATAAATCATCTTATATTAACTTTAAACGTGTAACTCAATTTAAAAGTTGTTGGGAGTATCTGGACCATATTCACTTCCACTTTTTTAAGACAATCAACATTATTTATTACTTCAACTAACTTTTTGTGGATAAGAATTGCTACATTGATGCCATTAATTTTTTGAAAAAGAAATATTAAAGTTCATAAGTCTAATGGTTAGGTTTGAGAATTTTTTTTCAAGGCTCTCTAAAATAAGTATCCTTGTAAAGTAAAAAAATGATAGGTTATTTATTTTTAAATCAATAATTTTTATTATGTGTATCCCATAAAATAATCTAAAGATGGATGACTTCTCACTATACTTTAAAAAGATCCAAATCTAAAATTTTTATAAAGGACACTTTCACACACACATTTACACATGTATATAGGGATTGCCAACAACTATACCTACATGTAGAGATTAATAAGCTCTATATTTTATTTTGGACAAAAAAATCACCCTCTATTTTCTTTAGTAACTTCTAATCAGGATAATTTTGTAACTTTCATTTATCTACATTAATTACTATTTTAACATTTTCTCTAGAATATATGAGGATTGGTAACATTTATCCCTTCTTCTTACTCTTCTATTACTCTCTTTTTTTTACAAAAAAAAAAAAAGAAGATATTATTATTTTATTGACTAGTGACTTTTGATCTAAAGTACCGTCACTTTCCTAACTCAAACCAGGTCAGTTTAATGATTATATTAAATTACATGTTAAATGTATAAAATGAAATTTCAGAAAAATTATATATCAATTAAATGAGTTTGTAATTGAATATAAACCATTAATTATTAAAAATGCATTAATATTCTTTAAGAAAAAGTGCGAGGAATTATTTCTATATAGTCATCACTTAAAACCTCACTTAAAAAATTTAAAATTATTGCACATAAATTGACGTTTAATCTGAAAAAGTACAAAGAAATTATAATAACATGAATGGTACCTTTGTTTATTGTGAATGTATAGTGCCTTTTTTTTTTCTGCTATAGTTGAAGGTTTATTTCATTCACAGCTTAATTTGGATTAAACCAAAAAACAATTTTTTGAGACAAATGAAAGCAGTAAAGAAGGAGAGGGGAGAGTATTATTGAGGTGAGAGAAAATACTAAAATAATAATTAATGTGGATAAAATAAAAATTATAAAATTATCCTTTATTATAAATTACTAAAGCAAAGAGTGGATGGTTCTTTTGTTCAAAATAGAATATGAAATTTGCTAATTTTTATATGAAGGTGTGTATAAATATATAAAATTAATATTTTACTATCATTTGATTTATGTAATTAATAATGTTATTTTGTATATTAATATATTGTTAAAACTCAAATAAAAAATTTAATATTTTTAAAATAAATGATTAACTCCAAACATATACTAATGTAAATCCACTATATAAATAAATACCGTCTCTTTTCCAAAGCCTAAATTCTTAGATGCAGTCATGGAAGTCCCATAAAGATACAAGTATGCTGTTGTATTTCTCTGGTCTCTTGATAAGGATCTAGTTAATTAGAAAGTATTTATTCAATACTCCACGCTAAAGTCCTCCTTAAGACTAATAATAAAAAAAACATATTTTTAACTCTTTTTTTTTTTTTTTTGTGCTTTCTCTAGTGTCCTTAGAATTGAGACTCCTTAGTTGGTATCTAGAAAGCACAAACACCCCCGATATAAACACTTGACACAATATAGATATAGATATAGATATAGAGACATACTAAATTTATAAAATTACAAAATATATATATAATTTTAAAAAAATTCATAATTTATAATATCATATTATAATAATATTAGACATTTATAAATATTAAATTATTAGTTTTTATTATTTTTAAATTTCTCTAAAAAAAATAGAATATTCTTAATATATTATGTATATTTTTTATATCCCTTTTAAAAAATATAAAATATTATTTTTATTGATATCTAAAAATAAATTACTAAATAAACTTAAATTTTTTTATTATTAATTTTTTTTCCATCAAATAATTGTAAAAAAATATTAGATTATATTCTAATCATATTTGAACCGTATCTAACCATATCTAACATATATCTAAATTGAAAAATAATATTTTTTAAATAAAATATATAAAACCGCATGGCAGACGTGCAGACACACTCTTCGTGGACAATACATCAAAGGGTGTGTCCATGTTCCGTAGATTAGTAATGTTGAATGAGTGACACATGTTAATTTTATTAACTATCATTTAAAAATGGTCAAATTTTGTTTTAATCTCCATTATTTATTTTTTCTTGCAATTTGATCCTAGATATTGTTTAAATTACTTTTTTAATTTTACACTTAAATCCCTCCATCCATTTTCACTTATTGTATGAAAATCTTTAGTTTATTCTTATCAAAACTCATTATTGAAGTGAAAATTAAGAGTCACCCAGAAGACCCTAAAACAAAAGGCACTATTTCAGATCCACAATGAAAAACCCCTCCTTCTTCTCCTTTGCCGATGCCCCCTCTGCCACCGCCAACGCCGACACTGCCGCTACCACCGCCATGGCCGACAGGCTACCACCGTAGCCTTACCCACGCAACCGCCTCACCTCTCTCCCTCCTTTGCCATATCAGTGAAGATGGGTGCTCTTCCTTGCACCACTCGCTGCATCGCCTCTGCCCTGTCAAACAACCGCGGCGTAGCATGCGCGCCGACATCGTCATCCTCTGTCGCCGGTGTGGCTACTCTTTGCCTTCGCGCTTGCAGTCGGCGCCCTAAGCCCAACACTCCTTTTCTCCTCGAAGCCCTCTGTTCTTGTTCTCAACAGAGGGATTCAAATGTAGGGCTGTAAATGGATTCCATGCAGCTTGCTCTTCACAGTAGCAAAGCTGCCCGGAACTAGGCTCACCTCCGCCGGCGAAGACAGAGACCTTACAGTGCGGTGAAGCAATGTCTTGGTCCAGTTACAATTAATTCTTACTTTCGTCAATGAATAGTGATGAGAAGAGTGAGGAGGAGCTGGATTTGAATTTCAAAAGGCAAGTGCTTGTTGCACAACGATTTGAAAAGGTTGCAGTGGCTATTTATTGATTTTGAGTTCAATAGTCATAACTAATTGCCTTTTAGATTAAGATTCATAAGACAAGTGAGTTGGAAGTGAGTTGGGAGAGAGATGGAGAAGAATGTGCTCTACTTGGTCTTTGAGTATATGGAAACGGAAGAGTTTTCTTTTATTTGTTATTTTTGTTCGTTGCGGGTTTGTCGATCCGATTAACCAACAAGGGGGTGGATGATTCAATTTGGGATTTTAGGATTGTTCATGACATGAAAGTTGATAATTTTAATTTCATTTAATGTGATATTTTGATGTTAATAAGATATGGATATCAACAAAATCAGTGATAATTAGTGCAAGATCTAAAGATAAAAATTAAAAAGTTAATAAAAAAGTTTATGGGTGATAAATATAAACAAAATTTAAATCAATTGTTTTAAAATAAACAAATAAAATTTCACTAATTTTAAATAATATGGTAATAAAATCAGCATATGTCACATGGTACCAACTATGAAAGGTATTTAGAGCCTCCCAATTTTCAGGATACCTGATAACCCACAGATTTTTTTTTGAGAGAGAGAGGGGGGGGGGGTGCGGAATTTAATACGTTCTTTATTAAAAAATTAAAATAATAAGACTATTGTCTATTAGCCAACAAAGTTTACAGGTATTCACCAACTTACCCTCCCTTAAAAAAAATTATATAGTGTGGTAACAAGGTACTGATGGGGTGGCGTCAGAATTAAAGTTTTCGACGTACCATGTACTGAAAAAACAGAAATAGTTTCCAAAGTGTTAGTCAAACCGAATAGTTTCTCTTGGCTTTTAATGCCGCAGGAGTAGTCATATTCTGCATCTCCAATCCCTGCAAGGTGCTAGCTTTGCAACTCTTCTCAACTTCCCATGTTTTGAAGATCCAAACAGAAGAAAAAAAAAAATGATAGCCCACTGCATTTTCTCTGCTAATCCACTTACTACTTCACCATGCTTCCATTCTAAAGGTACTTTCCCTCACAATTACTCATTATTTTTTCTTTCGTCTTTATTAGCTCTTGCTGATTTGCATGTTTGAATACCTTAATTATACTAAGTTTTCCAGTTCAATAGTGGCTTGTCCATGAAGGCCACAAACAAAGGATTGGACCTCTACGCTCATTTTAAGCTGAACATTATAAATTGAAATAATAAAAAAACTGGTATGGAGAATCCAGATTTCAGATTATCATACATAGGATTAATCACAAGGAAGAAATCTGGGACTACTAGGATAATTTATCATAGTATACAGTCCAACTATCCTCAAATCAATGTTTAAATTATTTTTGAATTTTGAACCGCTGAGTCTATCTTTGTTGTGCAGATTTTCTTGTTACATGGTATAACCAAATCGGCGTCGTGATTTTTTGTTTGTGCATCTAATTAATGGTTCTGCTTCCTACAATTTAGTAGTACTAGTATAGCATGCTTATAACACCTTCCTGATACTTGTTACCTTCAGCTGAAAAGCAATGGCCATGCAGTTTTGCCTTGAAAGCAAAGCCAATGCATCTGAGATCTTCAAATGGCTGCAGAGTGAGGGCAACTTTGGGTGCTGATAAGTCAATTGAAATCCCCCACCAATGGTACAATCTTATTGCAGATCTTCCAGTTAAACCTCCTCCACCATTGCATCCCAAGACATATGAACCAATCAAACCAGAAGACTTGTCCCCCCTTTTTCCGGATGAGTTAATTAAACAAGAGGTGACCACTGATAGATTCATAGATATACCGGCTGAAGTTCGTGAAATCTACAGTCTTTGGCGCCCAACGCCTCTTATTAGGTTTGATCTTGATGCCATATGTGTCTTTCTTTTTCTTCTTGAACTGTGGTCAGAGGAATCTCACATATCTCTGGTGAATTTAGAGCCAAGAGGCTGGAAAAGCTTCTAGATACACCTGCCAGAATTTACTACAAGTATGAAGGCGTAAGCCCTGCAGGATCACACAAACCCAACTCTGCTGTTCCACAAGCCTGGTATAATGTACAAGAAGGTGTCAAGAATGTGGTGACAGAAACTGGAGCTGGACAGTGGGGAAGTGCATTAGCCTTTGCATGCAGTCTATTTGGCCTTGGCTGTGAGGTATGGGGGTATGGCCATTAAAGTCCATGAAGAATTCAACCAACTGACCTTATGGATTTTCTCAATCAAAGATGTCTTGAATTTTACTATCCTCTTGCTGGTTTTAACTATGCGTCCAAAGTTTGAACTAAACCAGGAAGTAATGATGCATCTCTGTATACATTTCTATTTTAAAGAAGAAAAATGCAGTTGGAATTCAATCCTATTAATTATGTATTCTGAAAGAAGTTATCAACGGTAGTTTCTTGTTTATGTAGTTTCTTGTTTATCTCCTCTACCGATATTTTGAGTATCATTGGCCCCTTAATCTGTCCAAAACCAATAGTGTTGATTAAATACTTCAAGGCAAGAATTAGGATTCTGCATGTGATTTTATTCTAGCTCAGTATCTCAGCATTTTAATTAAATAATTTGTGTAGGTATGGCAAGTACGTGCTTCTTATGATCAAAAACCATACCGGAGACTGATGATGCAAACATGGGGTGCAAAGGTGCACCCTTCTCCATCTATGGTTACCGAGGCTGGTCAGAGAATGCTTCAAAAGGATCCATCAAGCCCAGGGAGTTTAGGCATAGCTATATCAGAAGCTGTAGAGATTGCAGCTAAAAATGCTGACACCAAGTACTGTTTAGGGAGTGTGCTCAATCATGTTTTACTCCACCAGAGTGTTATAGGAGAAGAGTGCCTTAAACAAATGGAAGCTATTGGAGAAACCCCAGATGTCATCATAGGATGTACAGGTGGTGGCTCCAACTTTGCAGGACTTAGTTTTCCCTTCATTAGAGAGAAGCTCAATAAGAAAATGAACCCCATCATTAGAGCAGTTGAACCTACAGCATGTCCTTCATTAACAAAAGGGGTATATACATATGATTATGGCGATACAGCAGGGATGACTCCATTGATGAAAATGCACACACTTGGGCACAACTTTGTTCCTGATCCAATTCATGCTGGTAATTAATTGCTATGCTTATAGAATTTATCTTATATTTGTTTTTTAGTATATATTTTGTGAATTTGTGTTGACATTTTTGCTAACTTGTAGGGGGTTTACGCTACCATGGCATGGCACCATTGATCTCACATGTTTTTGAGTTGGGATTAATGGAAGCAATTTCAATTCCACAAACTGAGTGCTTTCAAGGTAATTCACATTTTCTTGTGATTGAAAACAATGTGAAAATTTTGGATAAAATCATAGAGGATGAAATTGCATTTTTTCGGTTATAGGTGCCATACAGTTTGCAAGGTCTGAAGGGTTGATACCAGCACCTGAACCAACTCATGCCATAGCTGCAACCATTAGGGAAGCCCTTCATTGTAGAGAGACCGGAGAGGCCAAGGTTATTCTGACAGCAATGTGTGGACATGGCCATTTTGATCTTCCAGCTTATGAAAAGTATTTACAAGGTAATATGGTTGACCTCTCATTCTCAGAGGACAAGATGAAAGCTTCACTGGCCGATGTTCCTTATGTGACAGCCTGAGTTGAGGCGCATTCTAGTGCTAAGAGAGTTGTTCAAATGCATTGAGGAACAAGGAAATGCATATTCTTGTTTTCTTTGAGATCACAAAAACATGATTCTGTGTCTCTGAACACCTATATGTATCTGAATTTGTTTTAATAATAAAAATAGGGTAAACCTTAAGGCAACAATAAAATTATTTCTTTGTGATCAGAAGGTCACGACTTTAGTCCCGTAAATAGTCACTCTCCTTACCAAGAATAAAGCTGCGTACATCTACCCTCCCTTAACTCGGGGAGTCTAATTCACTGGGCCGCCAATTTAATAAAAGTAAATTCATTAAGCTCGAATAAGGTACTCTTTTGATTGTAACAATGTTAATGATTAACTCTCTTAAAAACTTAGGAGTAGGGTTGAGCCGAACATCCACTGGCAATGAAATGGATCACTCAACCTTAATATCCCATTTGTTTCTTCTGCCGATTAAAATGGTACGTCATTTGTCATAGGTAGATACAACCAGAAGAATACACTAGAGAAGTCAGATGATATCTCATTTAGTTAATCTTCTACACGTGTTTCCGCGACGCTAGACCACCGTCCCTTCCACCTGAATTTTCTACGTGCTGAATAAAAAACAAGAGAAGGCACGTGTGCCCTACGCTTTTATAAGCGCTTTTTAGAGAATGAATTCCCAACTGCGTTCATGGCCCAAAATAAATAGATAGAACTACCACTTTGAAGTTGAGATCATATTGATGGCATGAAAAATGAAAAGTTGAGATCATATTTGTAAGGTTGTCTAAAGTCGAAACTAATAGAAAGTAGTACTAATATTGAGAATTTCATCCAACCCGAAAAGCAGCACTGCGCGTGAGCGGCGTGGCTTATGCCTTGAAGTTCCGTGTTTTGATTGATAGCTTGATAAAAATTGGCATGCACTGCGCGTGGGCGGCGTGGCTTATGTTTGGAGGTACAAGATTGATTAGAATTTTTGAAAAGTGGAAGTCTAGTAAAATATGCTGGCAGCTTGGCAAGTGGTCATTCGGTGCACTCCACTTGAGGGAGATTATGGTTGACCTCTCATTCTCGGAGGACAAGACGAAAGCTTCACTAGCCAATAATAATCTTTGACAGAAATTCGCAAAATGATAGTTGGATGTTATGAAGTGGTAGGTTTTATAATAAGTTGATACATGCCCAAAAAAACACACACACACACACATTAGAAAAGGCACTTACGCGCCACACATTTTCTAGCGTTTTTTAAAGAATGAATTCCCAGCAGTATTCATGACCCTAAATAAATAAATAAAACTACCGGTTTCAAGTTGAGATCATACTAGTTAGATTTCTAAGTAAGATTCTAGGTAAGGTTGTCTGAACTAATTGGGTACATGTTGCAACTTGTAAGGTTTTCCTGTCACAATATCCAGAGACAAAATATTCTTAAATTCCAAATTTTCAATACAAAGGAACAATAAAAGTAGCTTCATAACAAATCTTCTGACCCCATATAGAAAGTAGCACTAGTGTTGATTCTTGAGAATTTCCTCCATCCCAAAAGTAACAGATACATTGGAAGCTCAGCAAAACTGATTGTTAAGATGAGTGTCTTGATGTCTTGATTCTTTGTTCTTTGGGGGAGTTCCGTGCTCTGCTTGATAGCTTGATGAAAATTGGCATGCAATGTACGTGGCACTCCGCACTCGACTTGACTCACGCTTTTCTGCGCCAAAATTACAGTATGATAGCCAAAATTCAAAAATGATTCTTTATCTCACAGACTTCAAAAACTCCACAATTTACGGCCTTTATGCCAAGTTGATCCCTCATCTTTCATGTTCAGATGCCTCGGGTCCCCAACTACTTGACCAAGCTCAATAAATTTCTTTGTTTTGTTCCACGTTATTAAAGATACCAAAACCAAAATTACAAAATAAAAAGAAAAAAAAAGTGGAAACAAGAGAAAGAGGATACAAAAGCACAGAATAGTGAAGAAAATAGGACACTGTTACGGACCATTTTTTTTTTTTTGGGTCGTTTCAATTCATTCAAACGAAAAAGCCCTGCTAAAACTGTGGGCAAGAGATACAACAATTAGACCAGGCCCACACAATAAAGCTCTAGCTAACTCAGGAAAATCAGTTACGAACTAGATTTATCAGCCCAAAGGCAAGTGAACTTAAAGGACCACGTGGAGGGCCTAAAGTCAGGAAGCCCAATGTCCGTAGTGCCAACTGGTATACCACCAAAAGCGTCTCATAGGATTGCTCTTTATCCATTCACATGAAATTCCCCCCTCCCCCAAGCACTGCTTTTGGTTTTTTTTTTGGAGGGGGGAAGGGCATCGGGGCTTCACTCCTGCGACTCGAAGTCGCACCCTTAAAGTGCACCTACTTTCAAGAGGCTAAAAACTTGAACTAGTTGAGTTGACTTCTAGGAGCTATAAAATCACCCTAAACACCAAAGACATTAGCACAGGCACTCCTCAAGGGATTGCATCCTGAGAAAGAAGGAGCCTACATCTAACTCTATTTTTGAATTATATAATTGATAATGAGTAGGAAGCTCAGGTAAGTACCATTCACTTATATCCAGAATCTATTGATTTCTTACTAACTTAGGCATTAAAGTTCTTGCAAGTACACTCACACTATTAGCTAGAGGCAAGGATCATGTGTAATATTCCAACTTTAAATAGGCCTTAGTAACATTTAGGGGTGTTCAAAAATATCTTGAAAACCAAACCAATTTATAACCAGAGAAAGCCAAACTTTAAAAACTGGTTTTTTTAATACAAGTTAAAATTGTACCAGTTTATATTTCTGAGTCAATTTAGTTAACCAAACTGGAAAACATACTTGGTGCACTCATAATCATCGAACCGGTTCTCTTATATAACTAGGATTTCATCTTCCTTAACAAAGACTTTCCTATCCTCATTGCTTAGCCCCTCAACTATGATTTGCACCCTCACCGCCAGCACCCGTGTCCTCGTCTCACCCAACCCGACGATGGTGAAACGCGTTTTGATGATAGAGCAAAAGCCCCAAAAAGAAATCACTCATCTCTCTACAATGTTGTTTAAGGAGTTTTTGAAGGCTACCAACAAGAGAGTGTGATCAAAGAGGAGCCTCTGAAATCAACCACTAACATTGAGAATGTTAGTATGAAAGGAGAACTAATCACTGATGATGACGTGGTGGTTGAGAAGGTCCAAAGGTGGCGACGAAGAAAGAACTTGAGGACAACATTTCTAATGCAGAATCAGGGTGGGTGTTGATGGGAAGGAGGGGCGAGGTTGCTTTCTTAATGGCAAAAGGAGTGAGGAATTTTACTATTTCAAACTAGTTTTTAACTGGTTCTAAACTGGTTCTAGACCAATTTTAAACTTATTTGAAGGCAAGCAAATAGATTTAGGGTGTGTTTGGTTTAACTTTTGGGAAAAAGTCTTTTAGAAAGAAGGTCTTTTAAAAGAATACCTTTTAGAGGAATATTTATAAAAGAATAATTTTTATTTGGTTTGAATATGTCAAAAGTAAGTTTAGGAGAATGAGCTTTATTTGAATAGGATAAAATAAAATTACTTTTGGTTATTGATATGAAAGTAATAGTAAAATTCTTTTTCAAAATATCTTTTTCTAGAATGAAAACCAACCTCAAGATACTTCTCTTAAAAGGTCTTTTGGAATTTCAAAAGACCTTCTAAAAAGAGGCCTTTTATCCAAACATATTAGTTACTGTGCATTTTCATTTCTATTCTAATAAAATGCCTTCTGGACCTCCTAAAAGTATAACCAAATGGGCACTTAGTTCAGTTCTTTAGATTAAAAATCTGGTTGGATTTGAATTGGTTCAGTTCTTTATGTAAACTGAACCATGCCCACCCTTAGTAATATGGACAATAGGCTTAATGATAGGTAGGAATGAGTTTGACCAAATAAGATTGTATATGGACAATAAGATTGTTTCTTATTTTCTATTCCATCATTGTCCCACATCGAATAGTGGAGGACTTGGAAGCCAAATGTTTAGTTATAAAATGACTCCCATTATTTTTAGTCCCACATTGCTTGTATAATAGATGTGAGGAAAGCAACTCTCTCATCAATAAGCGGCCTTGGTTTGTACTTACGAATCCTTTGAACTAACGAATATTTTAGAGAGTTGTTCTCTTTGAGTACAAGTTAGCATTGCACAAAGGTCTTGACATATGCGGACTTTTGTTTAGCTCAAAATTTTACGCTCGAAGGTGATGCTTGGGCAAGAGACTGAAGGTTCTCACCACCCAATCCTCTCATTGGCTTCAAGGGTAATTTCTAATCCAAAATTCTTTCTACGTCAATAGTTTTCTTTTGTTTTCTTAAAAGATTATATTGTGGGAAGGGTTTAGGAATTCTAAGGCTTAGTAAGTTAGAAATTGATGATGCATTAGGAAAACTTGGGTCAATTCTTAAATTTCAATAGTTTCTAAAAGTTATGTTGTCATGTCAGCTTCTCGTTAGGAACATCCTGAGTTCTGCAGGCTTCGAAGAGTTGCAATGTCATTTCTTTAGCTAAGTACTGTGAGTAGATAGTGTGTTTGTAGCTAGTTTATTCATAGATAATTTTTGTAAATGAAAATGTTTGGAACATTGCTAATGAATTATTTGAATTTCATGCTAATAGAGAATGGATTTTCTATGAGCATCATGAAATATTTTTATAGCTATCATGTGAGGACTTTTATTATAGATATTTATTTATGTTTTACATCATGATCTAACGATATTTAAGAGGCTCTTATTAAGGAAAAGAGTAATGATTTATGAAATGTGACTTTTAAAATTAGAGAAGAATAGATGGTTTATGTTTTGATTTTTGACTTAAGAAAAGAAAGCTTGGACAATTGTTGTTGAGCAAACAAGTATGATTTTTTTTTCTTTTTGTTTGGCTTTATTAATATAGTTAAATGATTTTTATGGGAGGAAGTCTTTGACAAAAACTTATGAAGCACATGAATAAAATATGATACTGATACGATACCGATACGACAATGTTTCAAAAATACAAGATACTGATACAGCAAAAATATATAAAATAAATATTGTTGTATATAAATGTTAACAATATGTTGCACTCATTCTACAATCCTCATACTTTGTGCTTCTAAAAAGTTGTTTCTTTTCTTTTTTTGGTAAAAAATATTGTTTCTAATAAGGGAGTCTTGAGTGGCCTTGGGTTATGCCATTTCTCTTGATGGGCCTAGGCTAAATAGAGGACCCATGCTTGCTATTGGATCTGAAACACTGCCTCTGCAAGCACACCCATAGCTCCATATCTACTAGGTTCAAGCCAGCACTCATACATGCACTTCCCGTGCACCATCAATTGCAAGCACCAAACTTGGTTGTGTCATGTCTGTATTTGACATGGACATGACTTGGATACTGAAAATTTTTCAAGTTGCGGTGTCGGTGCTTGATAGATAGGAATTGTAGCTAACGATAGTAGGCAGTAGCTTTGGTGCACCTTAACAGAACCTCAGCTAGCAGGAGTGGTGCTAGCCCCATGTGTCAGCCAACACCCCAAACTGTTTTGCTCACACAGAGATAAGATGCTAGCTTTATTTGCTCATAAACATGAGGCCAATTCTATTTACTCACAGATGTGACACTAGATTTATTGCTCACATGAGGGGAAAAAGGCTACCCTTAGAGGTAGAGTTGCCCAAGTTTAATACCAACTTTTACTCCATAATTGATGACCTCCCTAAGTTTACCTTAAGCATGAACTGTTTTATGAGTTATATTATGTATATAAATAAATATCTGCATACTTATGTATTAAGTGTTCAAGTTATGTTTAAGTTTTGTGATTTTAGAGATGTCCCATGTATGCTATGAATATGATGTCCTTCACTGAGTCGCTTAGACTCATCCCTCTCTTCTCCATTTTAGATGCAGGTGTTGACATGAGTCTCGCTCCTTAGAGATTAAAGTATTTGTCTTTGGATTGTACTGTTTAGTTAGTGCTCCATTAATCATAAGCAGGGTTCTTATTTTCATTATAAAAGAAGGATTATGTTATGTTTATTAAGTTCATGCTGTTGGAAAATGTAGCACGAGAAGGGGGGTTGAATCGTGTTTCAAGTAAAGATTAAAACATGAAAACTTTTTACAAAACAACCTTTTCAAGTATGAGACTTAGAATGCAGAAGTGATTGAGTTAGAGAAATAAGTTGTTTCACGTTTAGAAAGTTAATTCAAGTAGCATGAAATTGTGCACACAAATTTAAATATTTAGTGAAGTAATGTAATAAAGAGTAGAAAGGATAGAAAGATCACACAGCAAGCTTTATACTAGTTTGGCCAACCATTTGCTTATCCAGTCTCCAATACTTTGTTGAGATTTTTTATATCAAGAGTATTCTTTATCCAAGCCTTTCCAAGCTTTACAACAGAGTAGTCTTTCTCAAGCCTCTCCAAACTTTTACAACTAAGTAGTTTTTGCCAAGCTTCTCCAAATAAAGAAGATTGAGAATATTATCTATTATAAATTAGTAGAGAAGATTTTCATATAGAAGTTACAATATATAACTTTCTGGCAATTCAGAAGGTTGAAAAGGTTGAAGGATGAAAGCTTTGACAGTGTGGAAAATATTCAATCAGTCTAACCCATTCTTCTTCGATTTCCAACTTTTTATAGACTTCAAAATATGATCGTTGAAGCTTGTAGCTTGTGCATTCAAAATATGATCGTTGAAGCTTGTAGCTTGTGCATCTTTGATCTACTGCTAAGATTGAAAAGAGAAAATGCAACTTTCTTCTTCAACACGTTGTAGCGACACAGAAGACGAAAATAGCCATTGAAGTCTTCAGAAACTTTTCAGACTTTTTTGCACTTCTTTTGCATCTTGTCAAATCACATTTGACTTTTTGAATTCATCAATAAATCGTGTAGAAGAAGCTTTGAAGGTGAGGAACTTTATGAGAAATATGTTTCTGATAGTTACCCTTCCGGACAAAGTCATCCTTCTGAATAGACTTTGATCCTTTTGATGACATGCTTTCCTTTCTAATGTTGTAATTCCATCCTTCTGAACTTTTTTGATCTGTTTCTTAAGTGAGAGAGTATAAATATATATGTACTACAAAGCATTCATTCTAAGAAGAGTATATTGAGTGAAAACAAAAAGGAATGAATTACTTTGAGTTTTAGTTCAATTTGAATGACCTGCTCACAAAAGAAAATATTTTTCATAACAAATCATTAATTGACAAAAGATTTACTTAAAACTTGATCTGGTACACATCAAAACCTTAAAACTCGATATGTCTTAAACTATGAGATGGATTCAGAAGGGCATTGGAGCTTACAATCTCCTTCTTTTTGATAATGGCAAATCAATATTTAAGAAAAGCTTTTGTTAAAAAAAATTCATTTCAGAAATATACAATTTGTTGTTTGTATTAACTTTCTGATTTTGAGAAAAACTTAGCTGCTGAAGTGAGTAAAGAATAGACATGATTTTCAGAAACTTTAGTAGTAGTTAGAATTAACCAAATGAGCTTTATGAAATCCTTTTAACATACATGTAAGAATGCTTTAAACCTTTCTTGATCAAAAGTTGCGAAAGATTAAAAAGAATAATAGAGCCACAATTTTTGCTAAGAGAAACTTTCTTAAGATGATGTAGATATAAAGTATCAGAGCAAAGATTGAAAGAAATAGAAAATTTAGTTCAAATTGGATAATTAGAGCATGCATGCAAGCTATTTATTATTAACATGACAAATTGTATAACCTATTAGAGACATGAAGAAATAGCTACACAGATCAAATGGTTCAAAGTAAGAATATCAGCTCAAGTCCATCATAAACTGTTATTGCAAATAAATTGTATCAGAGCAATAAATGGTCTTATCAGAATAATAAGTTTGCATTGATAACTATGATATTAGAACATCTAACATCACACACATTTCCAGAGCATGAGTAATAAACAGATAGAATTTGACATGATATCAGAGCATTAATATACCGATAGAGATAAGGGATTAGAGCATAAGATATTAGTGCATGAGCATCAATGAATTGATATCAGAGCATTAATATGATAATATAACAAAACTAAAGTGATATAGTCTGATATAAATGAATTGTTTAGTCAGAATAATGATAACTGGAAAATTAAATAGTAGAAATTATTCCCAAAATGCAAAATAATAAAATTCTAATACTATTATGAGTGATTGCAGCAGCAACAAAATTTTCAAAATAGTAATCCTAACTCCCGCTAGAAATGTGCTCCCATTTAGCTTAAGCTTTTCTTCAATCTTCTACCCATTTGACATCATTAAAACAAATTAAGGATGCGGGATCATAGAAAAGTCATCACTGACTGCCCTTTCCTTTCTGAAAAGACTTCAGAATCTATAGCATGAGTTGTTCCATTCTGTCTATTCTTTTCTCCAAATTAGATTGATTGGCCATGATAGTATTCTAATTTTCCTGAATTAATTCAATTTAAGTTTGAATAAGATCTGGAATGACTTTTGTAATTGATGAAGCTCTAGAAAGTTTGTACTAGAATGGTGGCTTTGACTTGTTGATGAGTTAGAAGGGATGTCTTAGGTAGGAAAGGCTATTGCCAGATTAGGCATTGAAATTGGAAGAGGTGTAGTCTTAGATACAGGTTTTGTAGATTCAGATTCTAACACAGAGTAATTGTTCTTTCCAGCTTTGACCTTTTTGGTACACTTTCTTGCAAGCTGTTATGGAATTTTCTCTTGATGCTCTGAGGGTACAATGACCCTTCTCATTTCTGAAGGTGGATTTGTATCTTCAATGACCACAAACGATTGGTCCACTTCTAGAGAGATAAAGGAGGATCTAGCACTATTAGCAGAGGTTCCCACACTAGCAGCCATGTTCCGTTGCTTTTGCAGCCATGCTTCATCTCTAAGTTTGTGTTCAGCAGCTTCCCGTTTTTCTTTTCTTAGCAGTGAGGGAGTTGAGTCTCTAGTGGTTCTCTAGAGGCCTTGTTCTGCTTCTTTTTGCTCTTTCTCTTATAATCAGGGTCCTCATTACCATTTGAAGCTTCGGCTTCAACTTGTTTCTTTTGTTTTGCTTCTAGTAGAGGTTCCCTCTTCCCTCATTACAATACCTTTTTGAGTAACTCTAGAGGGTTTGGTTATGATAGCAGTAAGAGCAATGTCCACAGGCTTTGCAGTAAATGTCTCATCTTCAACTCTAGAGGAGGTGGACAATCTTTTCTTACCAACTCTCCTTTCCTTAGAGATAGAAGAGAAACTCCTTTTTGGGCTTTTTTTTTTTTTTTCTATTTCTTCTTATCAGAAGGCTTGGATCCTTCCCTCTATGTATCATCCTTCTGGACAGAAGAATCTTTCTTCTTTTTGTCCTTCTTTTTCTTCTTGTCTTTCTTCTTTTTGGTCTTCATCTTAGGAGCTTGTGGCTTCAACCCCAAGTCTGTGAATGTGTTTATTATTGTTGTAGGTATATTGTTGTCTAACCTATGTCCCTTGATTGGAAGCTGAGCTCTAGTGAATATCCTTGTCAAAAGCATGCCATAAGGGAGAGTAAAATGTCTCCTTCTTCAGCATAAGTAGAAGACATAATGAAATCTAAGATTAACCTTATCAGGTTGATCTTTCTCCTTGTTAGAAGGCAAAACATGACCATTTGGTCTACCTCTATCATTACTTCTGTGTCACCACTCATTGGTAACATAGTGTGTTGAACCATCGAAAAGATAACTCTGACAAGAATAAGAAGATAAGAGGTTTGAATATATCTTATATGCATACTCCTTAGGCCAATGAGGACATCAGCAATATCTTCCTCTGTTACTTCAAATTCCTTCCACCACTTTCACCTATTCTGCACAAAATGCCATCATTTTATGAGTTGGTGATGTGTGCAATATTGGAAGGTAGCACTTGAATCTCGAAGCTTCCTATGATACTACCGAGAGATGTGTTGTCTTCATTAGTGGGAACGAAAGTACTGTAGAATGCGAGAACCAGCCCTGTATAGGTGTCTTCTAAAATTCCCAAAAACTCATTCCATCCTTGAAATTCAAAAATTTCAATAATCTCAAGAAAAGAAATGAAGCTTTCTAGATGAAAACTCCTTCCTCTGGCTATTGGTATGAAAAAGAAGTTTTTGTGAAAATTTATTTGTATGTCTTCATGTTTGAATATGTATGGAATGCTTGAGTTTCTCTTTAGCATCATATTGAAAATGCAAATGTTGAGGCTTAAATAATATAAGGTAAAGTGTGTGGTTTGAGATGTTATGAAGGGAAAAAAAAATAAAAGTGTGAAGATTTTGTATGTTGAAGATGAACAGTTTCAAAGTAAGAGGTAATTAGGTCGTTAATAAAAGAAATTAAGGATAAAGGAAAGTGAATGATCTTGAGGTTAAAACTTTGGCATTTGAGTGTAAGCGAGGCTTTTGATTTTCCCGCTTTGATAGATAGTGGCAATGTGGCGTAGTGGGAATTTACCAAATAGGCCCACATTCAAAGTGATTACAACTTTTGCCCAGCTCAATTCTGAACTGAGACTCCAGCCATCTTTCTAATAAAATAAAACTTTTTGAACTCATGAATTAATCCATTTTTTTATTAGAGCATTTTGATCCATCTTTCTCAATTGATGCTTCATATCCTTTTTAAATTAATTCATCTTTCTAGATAAGTTTTGTAGCATGTTTTGATCTGATATTCCTAAAGCATTCTTAACTGATATTTCTGAATATGCTCTACGATTAAACCTTGAGAATCTTTCTCCAGAAAGGAAATCCACTTGGGAGCAGCAATCTCAGCCTTAAGCTTTAGTTTAAGAGGAGGGAAGTGCATATGCAGTATGAACGCATGTTTCAAAAGCAATTCATGTTTAGAAGGTTCTTTATATAGTAGAAACGATATTCAACTAAGGGTTTTGTAAAAATATCAGCGATTTGATCTTCGATGTTAACAAAACTTAGCTCAACATCTCCTTTCTAAACATGATCACTTATGAAATGATGCTTAATTTCAATATGCTTTGATCTAGAATGCTGAATAGGATTTTTGGCAAGATTAATAGCACTTGTGTTATCACACAAGATAGGGATCTTGGTATATCTCAAGTTAAAATCTTCCAATTGATGCTTTATCCACAGAACATATTCAGCTTCAGCAGTTGAAAGAGCAATTGTGTTCTGCTTCTTGCTTGACTAAGTTATTAGAGATTTTCCGAGAAAGCAACAGCAGCCACTTATGCTTTTCCTTTCAACTCTATCTCCAATAAAATCAGCACCGCAATAACATGTAACATCACAAATAGAACCTTTCTCGTACCATAGACCAAGATTAGTAGTACCTACTACATATCTCAGAATTCTTTTGATAGCATTTAAGTGTGATTGCTTTGGATTATATTAAAATCTAGTACAAATCCCTACACTTAATTGCAGATCAGGTCTACTAACTATAAGATAGAGTAATGACCCAATTATACCTTTATAAAGTTTATTAGAAACTTTTTCTCCATCTTCTTCAGCTTTTGGAACTTGAGAAGGGTGCATAGGAGTGTTTATGCTCTTGACTTTGTCCATGTCAAACTTCTTGAATAAATCTTTTGCATACTTTTCTTGGTGAATGGGGATTCCATCTTTCTATTGCTTAATTTGCAATGCCGAAAGTATTTTAACTCTCCCATCATACTCATCTCAAATTCTTCCTGCATAAGCTCATAAAAGTTCTTGCACAAACTTTGATTAGTAGCACATAAAATGATATCATCTACATAAATCTGTATAATTAGAAAATCATTTTTGTCATGCAGAATGAACAAAGTAGTGTCAACCTTTCCTCTTTTAAAACCATTTTTGAGAAGAAAAAAGCTAAGTCTTTCATATCAAGCTCTAGATGCTTATTTTAGACCATATAAAGCTTCTGAAAGTTTAAAAAACATGATGAGAAAGGCTTTCATTTTTGAAATCAGCAGGTTGTTTAACATAAACTTCCTTAGATATGAAACCATTTAAGAATACAAATTTTACTTCCATTTGAAATAAAACAAACCCTTTATAAGTAGCATAGGCAAGTAACATTCTAATTGCTTCTACTCTTACTACTGGAGCGAATGTCTCATCATAATCAATGCCTTCTTGCTGGTTGTATCCTTGAGCCACAAATCTTACTTTGTTTCTGATCACTTTACCACTTTCATCAAGTTTGTTTTCTGAATATCCATTTTGTCCCAATAGTAGATTGTCCTTTTGGCAAAGGAACCAAATTCCAAACTTTACTCTTCTCAAACTAATTTAATTCCTTTTTCATTGCTTCAATCCAGCTTTAATCTTGTAAGGCTTCATCAACACTTTCTAGTTGAGTTTCAGATATTAAAGCCAAGTTGGATTTTGTTCTAAGAAAATATTTGGTTTTGATTCCTTGAGAAAGTTCACTACTAATTTGATTTTGAGAGATAACTCTCAAATCTCTTGCTCCAATATATCTTCTCTTTATGGGTGTATCTTCTGGTTCTTCAAAAATATTGTTAGAAACATGTTGATGAGTAGGCAAATCAGAATCATCATTATCATTCCTTGTGGCTATTTCAAGGATTTATTGATGTTGTGTATTGTAATTCAAAGACAAATTCCCCATTTCATCTTCTAGATCTGCAACTCTCTAAACTTCATCTTTCTTTCTCTCTTTGATGGTTACATGTATAATTTTCTCCATAGTCTGAATCTTCTTGTTATGTACATTGTAAGCTTCGAAAATAAAAGAATATCCTAGAAAAACTCCAAGATCAGACTTAGATAGCTTGTCCTTGGTGTTAAGTATAAAATAATCAAATCCAAACACATGAAAGTAAGAAATGTTAGGTTTTCTTCCTTTCCATAATTCATAGGGGGTTTTTTTGAGTATTGGTCTTAAGAAAACATGGTTTTGAATGTAGCAAGTAGTGTTGACTGCTTCAACCCAAAAACTTTTTGATACACCATTTTCAATAAACATTATTCTGGCCATTTCTTGCAAAGATCTATTCTTCCTTTCAATAATCCCGTTTTGTTGAGGTGTTCTAGGAGAAGAGAAATTATGAAAAATACCGTTTTCATCACAAAAATTTTCAAAAGAATTATTTTCAAATTCTCTACCATAATATGATCTGATGGAAGTAATGAAAAAGCCATTTTCATTTTGAACTCTTTTAGAAAATATTTTGAAGGCCTCACAAGCATCATCCTTATGGATTAGAAATATTACCCATATATATCTAGAAAATTCATCCACAACTAGACCATATTTCTTACCACCTAGACTAGCAATTCTAGTTGATCTAACTAGATCAAGATGTAAGAGCTCAAGTGATCTAATAGTTGAGACTGCATTATTGCTGTGGAAAGAACTCTTGCTCTATTTACCTCAAAGATAGAACTCACAGGTTGAGTCATTATCAAAACTGATCTTTGGTAAACCTTTAACTAGCTATTTTTGAGAAATCTCAAAGATTAATCTCATATGAGTATGACCAAGTCTCTTATGCCACAATCACTTTTTATCGACAAAGGAACCTAATCACTTTACATTTTGATCTAGACGGTCACCTAGATATAATACATATGTATTATCATGCCTCCTAGCAATGAGAATGATTTTATCAATTGTGGAATCTTTAATAATACATTGAGAAAGTTCAAACATAACTCTGTAGCCTTGGTCACAATATTGACTAATGCTTAGAAGGTTGTGAGTTAATTCTTTTACTAACACAACATCAGTAATCAAATTAGAATCATCCTTACCAATATTAACTACACCCGTGATTCTAGATTTGATACTATTAGCAAATTTCACTACTCCACCATCTTTAGGTCTGAAGTTTCTGAAATAGGATTTATTTCCAGTCATGAGTCTGGAGCGTCCACTGTCCAAATACTACTTCTTTTCTATTTGGTGTTGTGATTCAAGACACACCTGCATCAGAAGCAATTTTTACTTTAGGTACCCATATTTTCTTGGGTTCTGTTATGTTAGTTAATTTCATGGGTTTTTTCACTTTCTGTTTAGCTTTCCTTCTGGAGAAGCATCTTTCAAAGGAGTGTCCCCTTTTGAAAGAATATATACATGCAGGAATTTTAACTTGAGAATCTTTGAATGAATTCTCATTTACTTCTTCCTCAAATCCTAGTCTAGTTTTGTCCAAATATGATTTTTGACCTCCAAGCATAAGATCAAGGTTTTTTGAGCCATTAACCATCTTCTTAATATCTAATTTGAGAAGTTTGTCTAAGTTCTAAAATTTAGAAATATCAGAAGATGTGTTCTGACTTATTTTAGAGGCTTTAGTCTTTAGGGCAGTGACATCTTTTTGGAGAAGGCTATTTTTTTTTTAAAGTTCAAAATTTCTATGCCTTAGCTTCTTGTTTTCATTCTTGAGTTTTTCAAAATCTGAGGACAATTTTTGAAAATTTTTCTTTAGAGAAGCATAATGGGAAGCAAGTAATTGAGAATTATCTAAGAGTTCATCATATGCTTTCTGAAGATTTTTAGGTGTAAGTTCAGGTTCAAAATTAGATACCTTAATTTCCTCTTTTGAAATTATATCGGCCATCAAGCAGAGATTTGCTACCATCTCTTCCTCTTCTTATGATTCAGTGTTTTTTTGCTCTTCATCCAAATCTTCCCACGTGGGCATCACTGCTTTCTTCGTAGGAGCATCCTTCTTGAGGTTTTTCTTTAACCTTGGATATTATGATCTGACATGTCTAAGTTCTTTGCATTCAAAGCAAATGACCTCATCTTGCTTTACTTTGCCCTTTTTGTCCTTTTTAAAGATAAAGCCTTTCTTCTTTCTCTTATTTCATGCTTTTGATATTTTCCTTGCCAAATGAGCAATCTTGTCATCATCATCTTCAAAGGAGTCTTCTTCATCTTCTTCTGACTCTTCTACACTTTTCATGGCTTTGGAGGAGCCTGATTTTCTTTGAGTGGATTTCAAAACAATGGATTTTCCGTTTTTGTTTGACTCTTTAGACACTTCATTAAGTTTAATTTCATGAGTCTTTAGAGATCCAATAAGTGCATCCAGACTTAGCACATTCAAGTTTTTTGCTTCTTGAGTGGTTGTTACTTTGGGGCGCCATGCCTTAGAAAGACTTCTCAAGATCTTTCTAACCATTTCAGCATTTGAATATCTTTTGACCAATGCTTTCAACTAATTTTTGATATTCATAAATCTAGTTGTCATCTCATCATTGTTCTCATGTTCTAACATTTTGAACATTTCATATTGATGGATTAGCATGCTGATTTTGGTCTCCTTGACTTGATCAGGTCCTTTATGGAGAACTTGAAGTTTGTCCCAAATTTCCTTGGCAGAGTCACATGATATGATTTTATTATATTCATTTTTACTCAAGGCACATGTGAGAAGATACTTTGCCTTGACAATCATTTGTACTCTAGCTTTGTGCTTATCAGTCCATTGGTTCCTATGAATGGTTCTGACTATAACGGGAGGAGGTTGATCAAGATCAACAACTACTAGAGGCATTAGTTACTCAGTAGTAGAAATATAGTCACCATTCTCTATGATCTCCTACATATCAATGCTTGTAGACTCAATGAAGAGTCTCATTCTGTCCTTCTAATATGGATAATCTTCACCATTGAAATATGGAGGGCGATTTATGGAGTAGCCCTCAACAATATGGTTGATCTGTTGTGCCATCTGTTGGATCTTTATCCTCTATAATCGTTAGGAAGCTCAACCCCAAAGGCAAGCTCTAATGCCAATTGTTGGAAAAGGTAGCATGAGAAAGGGGCTGAGTTGTGCTTCAAGTAAAGATTAAAATTTGAAAACTTTTTGCAAAACAACTTTTTCATGTCTGAGACTTGGAATGTAAAAGCGATTGAGTTAAAGAAATAAGTTGTTTCATGTTCAGAAAGTTAGTTCAAGCAGCATGAAATTGTGCTCGCAAATTTAAATATTTAGTGAAGTAAAGTAATAAAGAGTAGAAGGGATAGAAAGATCACACAATAAGATTTATACTAGTTCGACCAGCCACTTGCCTACATCCAATCCCCAACACTTTGTTGAGATTTTTTATATCACGAGTATTCTTTGTTCAAGCCTCCCTAAGCTTTACAACATAGTAGTCTTTCTCAAGTCTCTCCAAATTTTTTACAGCTAAGTAGTTTTTGCTAAGCCTCTTTAAGCTAAAACAAGTAGTCTTTATCCTAACCTCTCCATGCTCTCTGTGACCAATAAAGGGTCTGGTTACAATGAAAGAAATGTAGGTTTGTGCTTTGAAATAGTCACACTAAAACTCAACAACGTATATTCAATGAAACACTGTGTGCGTGACTTCTCCAAATTCTCAATATGAGAATATTATCTATTGCAAATCATTAAGGAAGATTTTCAAACAGAAGTTACAATATGTAACTTTCGGGCGATTCAAAAGATTGAGAAGGATTAAAGCTTTGACAACATAGAAAATATTCAATCAATCTAGCCCATTCTTCTTCATATATATACTTCAAAATATGATTGTTGAAGCTTACGGATCTTGAGCTTTGTGCATCTTTGATCTACTGGTCTAACACTAGAAAGAGAAAATGCAGCTTTCTTCTTCAACATGTAGTAGTAACACAAAAGAGGAAAATAACTGTTGAATAACTGTTGAAGTGTTTACAAACTTTTCAAATTTGATAGCATTTCTTTTACATCTTGTCAAATCACATTTGACATTTTGAATTCATTAATGAATGGTGGAGAAGAAGCTTTGAAGATGAGGAATTTCAAGAGTAGAATGTTTTTATAGTTACCTATTAAGACGAAATCATCCCTCTGAATAGACTGTGATCTTTCTGGTAGCATATTTTCCTTTCTAATGTTGTAATCCATCCTTTTGAATTTGCTAATCTATTTCTTAACATATATATATATATATATATATATATATATATATATATATATATATATATATATATATATATATATATATATATATGACTACCAAACATTTATTCCAAGAAGAGTATATTGAGTGAAAACAAAAAGGAGCAAATTACTTTGAGTTTTAGTTCGATTTGATTGACCTGCTCACAAAAGAGAATATTTTTCATAACAAATCATTAAATGACAAAAGATTTACTTAATACTTGATTTGGTACACATCAAAACCTCAAAACTTGATATGTCTTAAATCATGAGACGATTTCAGAAGGGCATTGGAACTTACACATGTTGCCCAAAGTTTTCACGAATTTGATCATGTTCATGTACAAGTATTTGTGGGTTCTTTTACAGAGATTTTATGGAAACTAAGCTTATAGTTGAATCAATATTTTATTTATTTGCAATTTTTTTTCAAAGAAATTAAGCAATTTTCAAAAAAGATGCTAAGTAGGCTAGTTAGAAGACCAATGTCTCCTATGAGCTAGTCATAGCCAAGTTAGGTTGTGACAAATCGTAACCATTTCATGTTTCTCAATCCATATTCATCCACAAGAACTTAGGAAAACCAAGTAATTTGATCCCAGTTCTCTTGTTTCGAACATTGTGTTGTCCGTGGAAACATGATTTGTTGTTGATCATCGAAAATTTTATAACCAGGATTTTGCTACTCGATGGCACACACAAGGAAGAAAGTCGTTGCTGTTGTCCATAATGAGCAGCATGACGAAGCAGTTGATGACCAACATATGCCTATTGATGGAGCTATAGCATTGATAGCGGCACTGACAAGTATATCAAGTCATACAAGTAATAAAAGTGTGAGCAACAGTATTGTCCCACAGGGATTGGGCAACCAATTACCAATTCTCAAATTCAGATACTATCTAGATTATCAAATTTGAAATAACAAAATCAAATGAGAATCTATGAAGCAAATTCTAATCAAATCTAAACTAAATCTAATCTAAACTAACTTCTAACCGCCTAACTTGGAAGCAATTCGAGAGTAATGTGAAATTCAATAAAGTATGAGATGCTAGGGTTTTAATTCACCTAGTTGTTCCTATGAGTATTGAGTTCTTAATCTATTGAGGTTTAATCAATTCAATTGATGGAGGATTTCCTAATTTAATTAATAACAAATTGCTTGGCATATTAATTGTTTTCAATTTCTAAAGTTCAATTAATTTCTTAACTTGAACCCTAGAGTAAAACACTTTATGTTCTATGAAATCCTACATAGATTAATCACACATAATCATTAATCTCTATTCCTAAACAATTAATAATTATTGTTCCTATCCATTGGTCTAAGCTATGTACCAATTTTCTAATGGTCTACATAACTCATAACATTAATTCATGGGTGGCCAATCTAAGAAAGCATTAAGAACAAAGAGAAACTCCATTTAAAGAAAGAAGCATCCATTAGATTAAAGAAAACAATAATTCATGATCCCAATATTGGTTACATCATGAACCTAGTCAAGAGGAGTTTTAGCTATTAAACATGTTTTCAACATCCAAATTCAAAAAGAAAGAGAACATGATAAACATGCGGCAAGAGAAGGAAAGAAGAAAAGATGAATCCAATAGCATAGATCTTCCTCTATTAATGTAGGAACCAAATCTTAATAACGTCAAGTGTAAAGAATCTCCTAATCCTATTGTGTCCTCCAATTTTCAAATCAAAGACATGATAAGATAAAATCTCTAATATCTAAGCAACCCCTCTAATGTTCTTCTCTTTTGGGTCTGAGCTAACTCTGATTTTAGAAGTCTTTTTGAAGTCATGAAGGAGCCCAAAACAATTAATTTTCGTGTTTCCTTGGGCCCAGGATTGGCACAATTTGCGTTTTGGCACCAAGTAGTATATGAATTGTTGACTTCTAGGCTCTGTAGCGCTCAATACAATTGGAATTAGCTCCTGAAGATAGAAATAGAATTTGTAGAGCTTTGAGTAAGCTTTCCAATGCCACAAGAAGCACCTCAATTGGAATTTTTTAGCTCAAGATATTGGCAAAATACAAGATGGAGATCAGGCTGGATAACATTAGAACAATAGCAACCTTCAATCTTGCAACTGGATTTTCACTATGAAACTCTAAGGATTGGATTTTGGGTTGAACATCAAAGTTATAGATCACTTCTTGAGCTTTCTGGAACATCTTTATTTGTCTCAGTCCAATCTTTGTAAAGAGTGATATGAATCTTCCATTGCAATACTTCTCGAAAATCACCTCAAATAAATTCCAATACTCTTATTTGGTTCCAAAGATGTCTTTCTTGCAAAATTGAATAAAAATTAGTTTCCAAGCCATCAAATTCACCTAAAAATGATCAATTTAGCATTAGTTTAAATAATTTTACAATAGTCCAAATTCCATACAAAAGTGGCTAACTTCTTAATAATTAAAGCACAAAATTATATCAAATTAAGCATTAAATAAGTGTATATTATACACTCATCAAGCATAAGAGTCAGGGTCTTGTACTGATGATCGAAAACCTAAACCACCTCAAGACTACCTCATGTTGATTAAAAGACCTTCCCTACCTGATTGCATGAATCCATTAGCCTCTAGGGTCAAGCTTGCAATAGAAAACTTGACAGTGTATCACAAGATCTTAAGGTTGATTGAGGATCAAGTTGCATGCATTCGAGGCTTAGAGCATGATTTAGGCAGGATATGCCTGACATAGGATTGACAAAGATAGGAGAAGGACTAGATCCAAGAAGCAGAGAGTTGTCTGAGATGCGAGGAGGACCAAATTCGAGAAGTGAAAAATCGATTGAGGCGAGAAGATGATTGGTTCCATTGTTAGGAAGCTCACCAAGACCCAAAGGCACAAGACCGAATAAGGCATGAGGAAAACTATTCACATCATTAGGATGAAAAGGAGGAAACTTGGCCTTCGGGATCAAGACATTGGATCATTGGTCTCATTCTTATCGCAAGGCAGACCCTTAACCTCCATTTGAGACCACAAGGACCAGGCACCGTATAACGACTGTGTTGGCGTTGGATTGATTTGAATATAACCTAAAAGATGACAAGCATCTCCCATTCTTAGACTACATCATCCCATAGGGATTTAAACTCCCCACAGGCATTAACAGCCATGATAGGACCACAGACCCCTAGGCCCAGGGTCACTTAGACACTTTTTACTTGTCCATATGTCTCATTGGGGCATTGGTTTCCATCAAATGTAGGGCCTTTTTTATCACCTTATAGAGAGCCACACTTAAATGGGTTTCATCCCTACCTCCAAGGTCAATTACCAGGCTCTCCGACATCTTCACTTGTTTTCTTTCGCACTTTACTATGAGGAAAAATAAACAAAAGTTGGTAACTAGTCTATTAGGCTTTCACTAGGAGCCAAATGAATCATTTCGAGATTATCTCGAACATTTCGACCAAGAGACATTTTTGGTTAAAATATTGAACACACAAACCGCACTGATTACCCTAATCAATGGCCTCTGACCTGGAGCATTTGCCAAATCCTTGGCCAAGTGGGAACCAGAAACCTTCCAGGAATTCTAGGAATGCATAAAGAAGTATATCTACATGGAGGAGATTGAATGTCAAAGCGAAAGTTAGCCACCAACTTGGAATACATAAAAAAAGAGCTAGTTTGAAAAGAGAAGATTGAACTCGACAAGAAGCTCGGACACCGATGACTTGGAGATACTCTAAGTACACCCCACAAATGTGTCTTTGAGCCAAGTCTACAAGGAAAAAAGATGCAAATAGAGATCTTGCTTAAGTCGAAGCCACTCCAACCTAGGGTTAGCACCAATCGGTCCTTGTTTTGTGAGTATCATAACAACTATAGCCATAAAATGAAGGATTGCATCGACTCTGAGACGCTATAGAGCAGTTGATTCGGGGTGGACATTTGGTGTGGTATATGGCTTTCTAGAGGAGCTTGAGGAAGCGAAAAACTTCCCAAAGGAGAGATGATGATGACAAAAGAAATCAATGGAGTTGGAGGTCCACTGATAGAGACCAACAGAAGGAAGATAACCATCCAAAGAGTAGATAATATGTAAACCCTAGTATTCAATCCTGTACCAGTGATCATCCAAACAAATCCTTCCAACTACCAACTCAATGAGATTAATCTCAATACAAAGCTAGTAAACTTACCGTAATCGCTTTTGTAATATTCTGATCAATCTTTATCGGCTTCCCAACCATACTAGCCATGGATATCAAAACATCCTCATCATTGTAACCAACATTTAACCCTGGAATGTGAATCCACACCATAGTTGTATTAGTTTTTGCCGAAGATGGAACAAATGCAAGCGACTAAGGATGTATAGATAAATAATGATAAAAAGCCATCCATGGTCCTACCTATCATCCTCTCTATCAAACTTAACTAAGTAAAAACCATGCCCCAAATCATCTCAAATCCATCGCTTGGTTTCCATAACTTTTTAAGGCAATCTCGCAAAGTGATGAAGCCAATCTCCTTGCCTAGCAATTTAACTATTAAAGCGCCTTCTTAGGGAATACTGAGTTCATCACAAAGTGATTGTTCTAGATAGATTTTGGGAAGAAGGCGATCATTACTATCTTCAAGCTCTACCCTTGCAAGATTCAAGTTAAAAAGATTTCCCTTTCTTTTTATAGGAGCCGTTGTGGAGTCACCCATAAGTTTCTCCTTAAAGAAGCTTATCCTAACTTTTTTGCGTCCTCCATCCGGAGGAAGCAATGGTTGAGAGGCAGCCATTGTCGTAGAGGCCCACTAAGTATGTATACTCAAAGCCCTAGTAGGGAAACCCTAGTAAAGTTGTTGAAAATTTATTTGTTAATTTTTGAAAAATTTAATACAATTTCCCATTAATTATCTAAAATACCCAACATAAAAATAAAAAGAGATGTGATTCATATCCTTAATCCACATTTCTACATACATCCCATACTTTGACGGCAATGTTGACCCCAAAGAACAATTTATTCTTCCATGGGCATTTTTTTATTCTTCTATGGACATTTTCTTCAGTACCTTTGTTTTTATAAAGAGATTGATATTTTTTTTATATTCAATAGTTATGATTTAATTATAGATATTAAATATAATTAAAAATAATTTAAAAAATTAAATAATTTAAATTGATAAGATACATGGCAAATTCTTGATCACAAATAATTAATGAATACTAATACTCTTAAATTTTATAGGATACCGGCGAATCCCGTCTTTCATATTAACACTAACGGATCATTTTCTTGAATGAATTGGACGATGAAGCATGACCATGCCATGACTTCTGTTGTCACGTGACAGAATTTGAAAACCAATAGATGGAACACGTGCGACCCCTGATTTGATATTTCGAACCCAAACAAAACAAAACGAGGCACCACCCAACGAAAACCCCACTCTTCTTCACTTCTTCAGTCAGAAACTCGCGAAGAAGACATGGAAGCGATACTCATAGACTGCGTGCAGAGGAGCCTTCGCCACTTCATGCACTCCAACGCCATCTTCATCTCCCACCGCCTCTGCGCCCAGTTCCCCTCCGAGGTTCCCTTTTTTTCTCTCCTCTCTTCTCTCTCTAGTTTTTCTTCACCAACACTTCACTTCACTGCACCTCCTTCTCCTTCTTCCTCTTTTTCCCCTTTCTGTTTTGTTCCTCAGAAACTCTAGATAAAACCTAAATGCATAATGAATTACTTAATAACTTCTGGTTTTTTCGTTTTTGTTTCTACTTCTTCTTCTTCTTCATTTTTTATTTTATTTTTTCTAATGCTTCTTAGGACGCTCTAGCTGTATTACTTATGCTTGAATGTTGGGGTTTCTGATTAGGTTATCACGCTGTTATGTGATTTAATTCGTCTTCGGAAGTTTCTAGAGTGTTAGCTGCACTGGCAAGATTTGGATTCCAATTTTCTTTTTAAATTATTTTCTCCTATTTGTTGGCTCTTTAATGATGTGATTAAATTGGGGGTTTGAAGTTTCCATGGGTTTTCGGTAGTTTATTGGAAGCTGAGTGCGTAGTAACACTGAAAAGGGGGATTCTATGCGTGTGAGTGGTGTTTGCTACTTGCAGTCATAGAATGGCCAGTTCTAGAAATCTTGGCATGAACTTTCAATGGTTATTTAGCCATATCTGAAGCTGTTTCATGAAATGCTTTTAGCTTTAGGATTAGATGATGTTTTGTGCTGCTCGTATGATGAGACTCATGTTCGCCAACACATAAGCTGGCACTGAACTTGTGCTTTTAATTTATTCACTAACAAATTTGAAATTTCGGATACGATGCAACAATTAAAAAGAAAAATTTCAATAGCAAGTTTAAGCTTACCTCTTGTAATTTATTAAATATTTATTTATGTTGTACCTGTTGGCCTATTATTTTGGATTGATACGTCTCTTTCTGATATTTTGTGGATAAGATACTTGTATTCAGATGTGCCTATGATGCATGTATTGGGATGTGCCTAGCCCAGAATTATGCATCCTTATAACTGTTAATTATTACTTCATGTTCGTGAAATTTGTGCTCGCACTTTCTTTAGATTGTTGTTAAGTTTCACCTGTTGTTGCTGAAGGACTTCTTTTAGTCTTTCCAGGTCAGTATTTGGTTTGATAGTTATTATTATTATTATTTTTGCGCAGACAAATTTGCAATTGTTAGCTAGCTGTTACTTGCAGAGTAATCAAGCTTATTCCGCATACCATATCTTAAAGGGTATGTTTCTTGCAATGTTTAGTTATATTCATATCTCAACCAGTTTTGTAGTTACACTCCTTACAGTTTTTAAATATCATAGTTACTTTTCGGCGTTGTTGGGTCCAGTGGAGGCCCCACCACTGAGTGTGGGCCTTGGGGGAAGTCACTGGGGGCCCTGAGGGGTGTGGAGGAAGGGGATGGGAAAGGAGGCAGAGTGTACTGCGAGGGTTTGAACCTGTACGCTCTCTTTCCATGTCTCACAAATCTACCATACTGAGCTGTCTCAAGGGGTCATGTTTCTGATTCTTTAATTTGCTTTTAATAGAATGTTTTCTTTTCTTTGTCTGCTATTATCATGTAGGCGTAGCACTGCTTTGCGTTATATCACTCTTGTTATTCTTTCTTCTTTATTGCATGAAGGAACACGGATGGCTCAATCGCGCTACTTGTTTGCATTATCATGCTTCCAGATGGATCTTCTTAGTGAAGCTGAAACAGCATTATGCCCTACTAATGAGCCTGGTGCAGAGGTATGAAACACATTTTAGAATGTATTTCAAATTAATTGTTATCTCCCAAACTATTTTTGTCAAATATATTAAATTTATTAGAATATATATGCTGCAAAATTTTATTTCCCAAACAATTTTACATATTTTATTTTTCTTTTTCTGTTTTATTCTTTGTCCAGTTTGATACTATCAAATTCACTTGTCAAATAAGTTCTGATGTTTTGCTTTTTGTTATATTTTGTTGGTGCATTTGCTAGGAGAAGGTGAATGACTTTTATTTTTTATTTTTTACTGTGTAGGTTCCAAATGGTGCAGCTGGTCATTATCTATTAGGGCTCATTTACAGGTTGCTGATTAGTGTTCTCATCAACTGTCTCCCCCGCCCTCTCTTCCTTCCCCCCCTTCCTTTCTGAATGGATTCAAAGGAAATGATTTGAGACGTAATTGGAAGTGATTTTGTTCTCACCTCTCTGTGAAACATACGAGAAGCTAAAGAGGGTTATAGTTTTATAACCATCCCATGAAATATTAAAAAAATTGATGTAAAGTTTTTTTAATTTCTGTAATCTATCTTTAAGGATGGACAACTACAAAAGGTATCTGTAGAAAATTGCATGAGGCGGATTGTTGATACCCTTCAAATAGATGATATGGTGTATTTTTAAATCTTGAATTTTGTAACCATTCTATAGAATCTATTTTTTAGCTAAGCTAAATAGCTGTGTGAATTGATAGTGCTCAGGACTTCTGCATAGAGTCTATTTTTTAATGTAATCTATTTCACTTTTCTCTATTAGCACAACCCTTTTTGGAAATCTCTTGCATCACTGTCTGTGTCCCTCCCTCACAGGCTTGGTTTTCATGTGGTAGTGGATTCTCATTAAATATTTGGTGATTTATGAATACTTGGCCCTTGGTGTTGCATGGCCCAATTTCCATTGGATTATCTTAAATATCTTTCTTTGATTTAACTTGTAATATTTCATGTTGTTCTCATCCATATATACTCTTTAATTTCTATTCTGCTTTTTCAGGTACACTGACAGAAGGAAAAATGCCATACATCACTTTAAGTTGGCACTATCAATGGATCCCTTAGTGTGGGCTGCATATGAGGAGTTGTGCATATTAGGTCTGTAAAAGTCAAAAGCTGAATTCACTTGATTCCCAAAGTCATTTGGCATATTTGATGAACCAATTGGAGAAATCTCGTCGTTTAATTTTAGGGTTTGCTTGAAATGTTTTTAAGTTGTGTGGTTCCCATTTGGATGGCTTACTTTTAGCTTTTATCGGATAAGGATTCTGCTTAAAGCAAAGCGAACATGTTAAATCTTTTATGATATGAGAATAATGCATTTATTGGTTAATCATTTTGTTTTGGTGACGGATCATCAGGCATAGGCTATTGGGGGTTGGCCATAACTCCATAATTGGTGATAGATAAAAAGGAAAAAAATTAATGAGCACTAGAATAAAGCACTTGTTTTACCAAAATGCTTATGGCTCTACCAAATATTGAAATTATCACATTACTGAATAGAAAGTAGATGTAAGTTAGGAAAGCAATGCAAAACCAGACTTAGTGTAATTAAATGGATGATTCATTGTTTGAAAATAAATCTAAGTAGTATTCTTTTCATTCATTCATTCATTACATTGCTGTCATCATCATCATAATCGTAGTCTTTTCTGGATATTTAGGTGCTGCTGAAGAAGCAACTACAGTTTTTGGTGAAGCTGCTTCACTTTGCATACAAAAGCAATACCTAAACTGTGCAACCTCTCCAAGCCCACATTCATCAGCTGAGGATTGTAATGTGGTTGCAGCTAGACACTCTGCCTCTGAAGATGCAAGTCCAAGGAAACTGAGACACATGCAAGGTCTAAAGGATATTGCTGGAAATCATCATGGAGCATATATGTTAGGAGGAAGTGCTAGTCAACCTGTTAATGGTGGTCCATCTATCGTATCATTTTATAACACCCCATCTCCAATGGCCACACAGGTAATTATATGTAATTTTATCATATTTGTATATGCCCATTAATGTTTGTTAGAATTAAGCACATGTAAATCATGTAGCTTTAGCTGATTCTTAGCTAATTAATATTGCTGATTGTTATTTAGTAGCTCATTCCTCTTGTATTCAATGCTGTACACAGTATAAATAATTAAATATATACATGTGTACACTGATTAGACACACGTTTTTCCCAACTTCTATAATGTTTATTGTAAAATTGAGGCAAGCTAAGCTGTAGACCAAGTAATAGTTTCTTTAAACTTGAATATGGTCAGCAAGAATCTAGTTTCTATATATTTGAATTTCGCCGGCAGGATTCAGAAATACATGCAATGGCGCCCCTTTTCCTTTAAATGATGATGCGGGGTCCTTGGTCAATTAGATGTGTGTTTGATGCCCATTTGTCTTTTCAAATGTTTGACATATTTTGTTCTCCTTTTTTGCAGTTGTCAAGTGTTGCTCCACCGCCTTTGTGTAGGAATGTGTTGCCTAATGGCCCAAATCTGAGTACTCTTGGTGGTGATAGTTCTCCTAAGTCAACAGTGAACCCTACTATCCAAGCCCCTCGAAGAAAGTTTGTGGGTGAAGGAAAGTTACGAAAGGTTGGTTCTGTTGTTCTGCCTCTCTTTGCATCACTACATAAACAGATCACCTTATACAGCATTTTTGCTGTATATAATTAAATTTATATGTACATCGATTTGATTGAGTGTCCTAATCTAAACTACCATGTGAATTTTGGATACTTTTTTCTTTGAGCAGCAGTGGTGTTGATTTATTCAAATTGTTGTTTAATGAAAACTGGCAATCATCAAGCATGCATAAAGCAGGGAGAGCCTTTTATTACAGGAGTGCCAGATTTTTTTTCTGATAATATTGTTGGACATCAATTTTGTTTCCATCTAGTCATGATTTCATGGGCATCTAAATTTACCTTTGAATTCGTATGACCATTGATCCCAATTGAAATATAGTTACTTTCTGCATCTTCTCAGTATCTCAGCTCAGCTATCTGTTATTGTGCATTCTGCTCTTTGTGCATTTTTTCTTCCTGGGTGGCATTATGAATTTATAATGCCATGCATTATAAGATGAATTTATAATGCCATGCATGGTTGCAATAATATGTACACTAGTTTGAATGCTTGACTCTACAGATTATATGATGTTATATTCTCTCAATTTTCACCATTCCTTCTTTTTTTTTTTTTCCAAAAAATATTTGTTCAGATTTCTGGTAGATTATTTTCTGATTCTGGTCCTCGACGTAGTTCAAGACTCTCTAGTGAAGCGAGTGTAAATGTAAATGCTAATGCAACAGTTGTAACTGGAAATGGAACTAGTAACGGTTCTAAGTATCTTGAAGGTTCAAAGCTTAGCCCTATGGCCTTTCGTACAGTTCGGAAGGGACAGTCATGGGCCAATGAAAATATTGCAGAAGGTGATAAATCTTTGTATACATCACTACTTTATTATAGAAATTTATTCTTGGCACATGAAAATGTTTCCCTTGTTAAATTCTATTGTTTTAGTGCAGTGTGAGTTAAGCCATTCATTTGCAGTTGCTTGTGCAAGTTGCATCCCAGCTGATGATGTTAGATTTCTTTTGTCGATTGTCTTCTATGCTATTGTCTTTCTAAAGATACTATCAGAAGGAAAAATTCAAATCATTGATGCATTGCTGGTGCCTTTAATGATGTCTGTTTATTTAAATTGGCGATGCCAGATAGAATTATGAGGAGTCTACTGCTAGTTGGCATCCAAATATTTTGAACTGTAATAATAATAAACTGAAGGGTTCAAGTATCCATTAGTAATTATGGTTTATGCATTTTCTTTTGTCAGGGGATTTTTTGTCTAAGATTTCCCTTGTTACAAATAATGAGTTCTCATTTCTTTATTTTTAGGGGCTCATAATTTTTTGGATGATTCTCGTTTAAGTATTGCATCAACAAATTCTTGTTCATCTACTGCCATTGAAGCTAAATCTTATGAACAAGAAACAGCAACTTTTCAAGTTGGTGGGCTAGTAATGAGTGGTTCTGAAGTCATCACTGGTGCTTCAGAAATACTGACCCTTCTAAGAGTTCTTGGTGAAGGGTATAGACTTGCTTGCTTGTATAGATGCCAGGTATTGATTATTTCTGGAGAAAATGCTGATGTAATTTATATTACCTATTTATTAATGAATTGTGAATAGGGATATGAAAAAGGAAAAATGAAATGAGGAAAATACCTTGTCCTCAATTGCATGTTGTTTTCTAATATCTGTTTATGATTAAACAGGATGCACTGGATACCTATCTGAAACTTCCTCATAGGCATTACAATACTAGCTGGGTTCTTTCTCAGGTAATTTTGCTGGTTCAGCTTACATTTTCTGGTCTTTAATTGGGCTTCTTGGTGCATCAGCATTGATTTAGAGAGATATACTAATACAGGCTAATGATGTTATATTCCAATGTTTTGTTGGCTGCACCTAGAAAAGGGAGAAGCTTTTCTTTGGTTGCTGTTACTTTCTGCAGTTTGCCACTTGATGTAGTATTTTCATCCTCTTACAGTCACAGCCTAAGTTGTCAAGTCTTAACATCTACTGGAATATACAGTCTAGAAGTGAGATAAACAGACTTGAAGTTGTCAAGAGGTATCGCAAAATTCAGGACATGAGTAGGCAATAAATTTATCAAATAGGATGCAGTTAGGACTGCTTCACGCCACAAATATTTAGGAATGTTCATAGTGACACAAGTTATTTCAAGTTAATGACCATTTTGTTTGGGGGTATTAGGACATGTACGTGGATGCTGAATTCTTTTATTATTTAAAAAATCCCCTAAGTACCTATTGAAGTACTCAGTTCCATTGTCAATATGAAGAATACTGATTTTTGTCTCAAACTAATTGTCAATCACATTGTAAAAGGTTTCAAATATACTTGCGACATCAAATTCATGATGCATTAAGCATACCCAACACAACTGTGTGCTTGTATGATCTTGTAAGAACTGGTATCAGATAAGTAGATAAAAGAGCAGAATCTATACGAAACCCAAGGAAAAAGAGCAATACCAGTGTAGTAATAGCTCCCTCCCTCTGCTGTATTTCTTATTCACAGAAAACAAAAGAACAGTGTATGAGAACTAGCTAGTTGTTCGAGAGATCTAGCACCCTCCTAGTCCAATTCTATTCCCACTTTCTGAGATACTCCCCTCAGCACTCTCCCTCACCCCATATACTTCCCTCCTCTTCCCATAACAGAATCAACAATGCATTCCCCTTCCCCACTAACCTTGCCAGCTAAGCAAAGTTAGTTACAAGTCCCTCCCTACCCCTCTTGGCCACATGCCTTGCCCGTGCCATTCTCTCTCTTTCTTTGCTTTCTACTATAGACCTTAGCATAAGGTGAAACCAAATTACTTGGGTTAACATTACAAGTGACAGGGGCAGGGGTAGCAATATTTATATTTGGGGTCCTAACAAATCATCAATAATTACAAACCATTTTTTCCCCCAAACTGTGTAGTAACATGTTGGGTATCCCTAACATCACTATGAATCAAATAAAAGGGCTTAGATGCACTGTAGGGTTTAGTAGCACAAGAGGTGCGATGACTTTTGGCTAGAGCACAACTTTCACATTGAAAGATGAGCAATCAACATTCTGAAATAAAGTTAGGAACAAATGTTTCAAATATTGAAAACTTGGATGTTCTAATCTATGATGCCAAAGCATTACTTGTTCTTGGCTAGAACTGAGAACTTAAACCACTTAGATCTTGAGCTACTCTATACTCAGAGGAATCATCATGGAATAGTAGGTGCCATTTCTTATCCTAGAACTGCTAATCTTCTCCCCTGGAATTAGGTCATGAAACACCCAATGAGCATCTGCAAAAATGACTTAACAATTAGAATTTGCAGAGTTTACTCACGGACAAAGATTAAAGGAAAGTTTTGGAACATGAAGTACAAATAAGTCTATGATTTGCGATAGAGTGACAGTAACTTTTCCTGTAATAGGTGAGAGAAACTACCATCTGCTATTCTGATTTTTACATTACCAGGATAAGGACAGTAAGTTTTGAATAAAGAGGCCTAACTGGCATATGATCCAATGCACCTGAATCAATAATCGAAGGTACTGCATTTGAATTACAGAATAAAGCACTAGAATTACCAAAAATATGCTTGTGCTAGGGAGTCATTAGGAATACTAGACGATGAACTGGACTTTTGAGTGTTGATCGATCTACTCTTTGCTCTTGAGACTCTGCTCAGCCTCATGAGTAGTAGTAGGAGCTCAGTTAGACATTTTTGGACCAGTTTTGTTGGCCTTTGAATGTGCCAGTCTGCCATGAATTCTCCTGCAAGTATCTCTGGTGTGGCAAGGCTTGTTGCAATAATCCATTCTGCTCTGGTTGGAATGGTAGCTCTTATTTGCAGAGGCATCAACAGCCACTAATGTAATGGTGTCAGTTGAAACTGGCACTAGCATAACACTTCTTCTATTTACTTCCCTTCTTATCTCTGAGAATACCTCACCAAGTGAGAGAAGAGTATGTCTTCCAATGATTCTAGGTCGGACTTCATCTAATTCATCATCAAGTCCAGTCAAGAACTTGAAGATCCTGCCTTGTTCCACCATCTGTTTGTGATGTTTGGCATCTTCAGGTGAGTGATTTCGTTCATAATAACCGTATAAATCCAGATCCTTCCCGACCTGTTTAAGGGTATTGAAATACTTGGTAACATTGTCACCTTTTTGCTAGACATCTCTGATCTTCACGGTCAATTCATAGACCTGACATTTGTTACCCGTATCAGAGTACACTACATATCATTAACACTGTCCTGAAGTTCCTTGGCTGTATAGTAGCACATGTAGCTAGAACCAATGTCTTCATCCATGGAGTTGACCAACCAGGTCATGATCATGGAGTTTTCAGCATCCCAAATAGCATATTGATGGCTGGTCTTGGCTGTCTGTTCTATTTCACCAGTCAAGTAACCAATTTTCCCTTTTCCACGGATATGCATGCAGACAAATTGTGACCAACGTAAGAAATTCACGCCATTGAGGCAAATTGAAGTGATATGAACTGAGTGAATCACCCATAGACACTTTGGACTCAACTTTGACTCTGTTGGATGGTCTGATCTAGAATGGGAGAGCCACTGTCCTGGAGCCCATTGGTGCCATCAGAGCCTGCCTGAGGAATTATTAGACATCTCAAAGGGAACAGGCTAGGACTGGCAGTGCTGTGCACTGCGTTAATGTGAAGTTGATAAAATGTATTATTGTATTTATGTGTTGTTTAAAATTGTGCAGAAGGTCTTCTCGTAGAGCAGCAGTACATACAGATACAGTAAACACAAGGAATGAATAAAGGGATGAAATCCCTAAAAATTAGGAAACTATCAGCTAACTATCATCTGTGTAGGAAACACAATATTTTCAATAAATAGGAATTATAAATACAATCAAAAGTCAAAACAGATATCTGTTAATATTTCAAACAACAGCAAGATTGCAAATAGTATGTGGAAATTGTGATTTTTATAACCCTGATGCCATCATAAAATCCTTTGGGAAAAATAAACTTGGGTTTGTTTCTTTACATTAAATTAATTTGACATTCTCTTTATTTTCACATTCTAAAATATTTAAATTGATTTAGGGTCATTCTCTCACTTCTATATTCTTGAATCTTTAGAGATTTTAAATTGACTTTAGCTTGGCCAAATTCAATATGAGGGGCCTTTTGACTGTAAAAGTTGGTTCATTCATATGCCATTGGATTCATTGATGGTTCCTATGTGATAGGAACCTACAATAGTTAAGATGTATGTTTGGAGAGGAGCCCGTAAGAAGTTTGGCCCAATAGTGAATTCTGAAGGTGTATAACTACCTGATGCTGAGCTGGCAAGGGAAATTGGAGGGAGAGGAGGATTTTGTGGGGTTTAGGCAGTGAGTCATATATGTATGGGTGTAAGAGTGGGGATAGGCAGGAAATTAGTTATTGGGAATTTGGGAGAGTGGTGGCCTCTCAAAGAGCCTCATTTGTTAATGTTTCATTGCCTTTCTTGCTGTATTTCCATTCCTCCAAGTTTCTTGTATAGATGTCACTCTGATATTTCTGCAGAAACATTAATACAGAGTATTTTTCTTCCATTACTTTCTACTTCTGTTGCCAGTTTCTATCATTCTGGTTAGAGATTCTTACAGAAGCATCTCTCTGTTTGTCATGATACTTGAATATGTTCAATTGCAGGTTGGAAAAGCATACTTTGAGTTAGTTGATTATGTAGAAGCTGATCAAGCCTTCAGTCTTGCCCGACGGATTACACCGTTTAGTTTGGAAGGAATGGATATATACTCAACAGTCCTTTATGTGAGTTAACATAAATTTTCTTCTGTCAAAAGTAAAGCATCCTGTCTTCCTTTTTCTATTGGCTTTGGGGCTCACGTTTTTGGCTAATTCAACTAGTAAGGTCTCATAATAGAATACTATTATAGCCTTCAAAACCAATTTTGGATTGCATGTCCTTGTCCAATGCTCCTAGCCTAAAATTGCTCCTCAAATGGGTTTGAGGCTGAGATTTCTCTGATGTTGCCAGCTATTTATGTAAAAGGATTCTTTGTGTTATGGTTATAGCTACATATTGCAAAATAACTATGGACATTGATGTGTGGCAATGAACTTCTTAATGCTATATATATCCTTGTATTTCTCCAGCTTCCTGCTCCCACTTTAAGTTTTAAAACTACAAACTGACTGCAAAAAGACTAATTTATCTCTGGTTCAGCATTTAAAAGAAGATATGAAGTTAAGTTACCTGGCACAAGAACTGATATCAACTGATCGCTTAGCTCCTCAGTCTTGGTAGGCACACATTCAACTTTCTTGTAATTGGTGCACTGCATTTTATTTCTCCAGGTTGAAATTGAATTTTAGTTTTTCTGACTGAAATTTCTGCCCTCAAGAGTCATTTTTACTTACTATTGTCTTCATTTTGTCAGAAGGCCTGAAATTGCATCTTTAATTCTTTATGTGTGTGTGCATGCGCCCATTTCTCTGGGTCAAAACTGTATCTTGTGTTTGCAAAAAGTGCATTTATTTTCAACTGTGATGCCACCTTTCAGGGATGTGTCACGTTAGTGCCTATATCCTGCCTAGTTCTACTCATGAAGTGCTGCCTTTATAAATCATTCGTGTATTTTGTCTTACCTGAGCTATCTGCTTGTAATGGTGTTCTATTCAAAGATATACTTATGATAATATTATCTGCTCCTTAATTGCCACAAGAAATTGTTTTGGGCAAATTAGAGCTTGAGAGTTGAAAGTTTTTCTAGTTTTTTCGGTTTTGCTGCATTTGGCTTTCTATTATAATTATTATCATTTACCCTGGATTATCCTTTCTGCTGAACTCTGTGGCAGGTGTGCCATGGGTAATTGCTACAGCCTGCAGAAAGATCATGAAACTGCACTGAAGAATTTTCAACGGGCTGTTCAACTGAATCCCAGATTTGCATATGCACACACCCTTTGTGGACATGAGTATTGACACACAACTTTTTGTTCATGATACAGCACACACGTATTCAAGTTTCAACTACCTTTTATGGTCTTGTAATTCTTTGCTACTTGCAGGTATGTTGCACTAGAAGATTTTGAGAATGGGATCAAGTGCTACCAGAGTGCACTCAGGGTTGATGCAAGGCACTATAACGCGTGGTATGGACTTGGAATGATATATCTTCGACAGGAGAAGTTTGAGTTCTCTGAACATCATTTCTGGAAAGCTTTCCAAATCAATCCGCGGTCTTCTGTTATAATGTCATACCTTGGAACTGCTTTGCATGCTTTAAAGGTTAATCTCGTGCTGCACTGATTTTAGTCCTGCAGATTTGAACTGCATTTGTCTTTTGCTTGTGTTTTCTTTCCTATACAGGATTCTGAAAATATGCTTGTGATTTGTCAGAGAAGTGAAGAAGCTTTGGTCATAATGGAGAAGGCTATTTTAGCAGATAAGAAAAATCCGCTTCCCATGTATCAAAAGGCCAATATACTCATGAGCTTGGAACATTTTGACCAGGCTTTGGAAGTCCTAGACGAGCTTAAAGAGTATGCTCCCTGCGAAAGTAGTGTCTATGCATTGATTGGCAATATCTATAAGAGGCGCAACATGCATGAGAGAGCAATGCTTCATTATGGCATTGCTTTGGATTTGAAACCATCTGCAACAGATGCTGCTGCCATTAAGGTGATTGGCTTACATCACTAATCCTTTCGTTCTAAACTTATAAACCATTTTTACAGTTAATTGATCTTTCTCCTTTGATTGTTTTGGTGAAATTTCAAGTAGTAATTTTATAGACTGTTGAATGACCAGTGACCACTCTAAATCATGTTCCGGTTATTGTCACTTTTTTCTTTTCCATGTTACTTAAAGCTTCTTATTCTTTTCTAACAGGCTGCTGTTGAGAAATTGCATGTACCTGATGAGATAGAAGATAACTTGTAGCTCTGAGTATGAATTGCAGACTCGCTAATTTGATCTGATTCAATCCATATTTGAATCCATGACCATAAGGATTTGGCTCTGCTTTTGCTTGTGGCTTATTGTGCATAAAAGCAGTAGAAATGCTTGAGGAGTATGCACTCATGCAGCCTGCGCTCCCTTCTAATTGCGGGATCTCTAGAACTCACTTCAGTTTTGTAGGACATTCACATAGGCACATGATGTAACACAGCCTCAACAAGCTCAGATAGTTGTACGAATAGTTGTATTTGGGAAACATGCGTGTATCATTAGTTATCCATTCATTTATTCATAAATCATAGCTTTAGTCTATCGGCCCCGTTTAAAGTTAATGGGAGAGTCAACTCGCTCATTCCTTGTTCACTTTCTAATTTTAATCAGAAAATTGATTCAAACTGAATTAAAATAAAAAATTGATCTAAAATAACCAAAAATTGATTAAAACTGAAATAAATCGGTTTGGATTAACTTTTATTTATGAAAATTGATCAGTTAAAATCAGTATTTTTTGTTTTTTTATTTTTTTTTTTAAATTGATTTAAACTAAAATTGAATATATATATATATATATATATATATATATATATATATATATATATATATTCAAGGGTAAGTATAAAAACTTCCAATCATCACCTTTCATTTTTATCTCTCATTTTTCCACTGTCTCTACTAAGCGGTGCCCCCTCTCGCCATGTTCCCCTTGCAACTTTTCTACTACGACCTCTTCCAGATCCCAAAGCAATAATGAAGGTGTTTCAAGCACTCCTAACATTCACTCCAGTGCTTGCATAAGCTGAATTATGGATTGCAGAGGTTTGGCCTTTCTTCAATCTTCACTTGGTATGAAGCCTCCATTGCAATTCCACGCTTCCCTGTGAGGTGCTTTTCACATCGATTGCGCTCCAACTCTTTTTTTTCGGTCTTAGCGCTCCAACTTGAAGAAGCCATCCTCATCCCAGCCCTTGCACCATGGGTTCCTCACAAGTCCATAATCCACACCACTTGCAATGCTATATCCAACAACAACCATACCATGATATGAATTTTTGTTTTTTGGGATAATTGGACACAAAAAAGTGTGACAATGGGACATGAGAGTCTAACTTTGCCCACATTCCTGACCAAAACAAAAAAACTTTGCCGCATTTACCAGTAAATACACCCGGCAAACACAATCATAAATTTATAAGCATATGGCAATGGTCCTACGCTCATCGGAAGGAACCCCAGAAATACTTTGAATAAACCTCGGCATGGCGTACATGGTCGTAGATGTCACACATGACTGGAGGCAGAGATAAAATGAGAAAGGGAGATAAAAGTTGGAATATTTGATGTCACGTGAGGTGATTAAATGAGTTAATCAAAGCCATCAGATGTTAGTAAAATGAAGGGTGAGGATTGGGAGAAAGTTTACATAATTACACTATAGCCCTACCATATGTAAACAAGTGTATTCACTGGCGTGATATATGGGAAGGTTACACAATTTAGGGTGTGTTTGGCTGATGGATAAAAATAGGGTAGCAATTTTTATGGAAGAGTTTTATGTGTAAAATTATACATGAAATTTATCTATAAAAATTTCTACACCATTTTTATCCCCAACCAAACATATCCTAAAGGTAAAAAAGGTATATATAACTAAAATATTGGATCGATTTAAACATATAATCATTATTTATACTTGTTTTATATAATGTAATTATTATAATCATATAAAATAGATAAATTTGTTAAATAGTATTTATTTCCATAAATTATAAAGCTATATGAATTTTAAAATCAAGCTTTCTAACATTAGCTTATGAAATATATTATGTTCAACAGGAACTTTAGTGAAAAAACTATCTAATTATAAAAGTTGGTTTATTGAGACAATTGATGAGTTTAATCTGCAATAAGTTAAAACAATAAATTTGTTAAGAATAGCTCATGATATTAGAAAAATTAATTAACAGAAATTTAAATTATTAATTAAAAAATTGAATTAATACAATTTTAGAGTGTGCTCTAAGCTTTAGAGTTTCAATATTTAATTGTATATTAACTATTATCGTTGCAATTTGTAGGTTTGCATCACCCATATAATATATGTCTAGTGTCTTCTCAAAGTGTAATTTTTATGTTTGCATAATTGGTGCAATACATGTTTTGTATCACCTATTTGAGACATCAATATTAATTAAAAAAATCAATCTATGGCTATTTTTTGTGCAATTAAAAAATTTTAGATTATTTAAAGATCTCATAAAATTTTAATTTATCAATAAGTTTTAAAGAATTTATAAAATTCTTGATACCTTGCTTTTCAAATAATTAAATCTATGACATTTTTATTAATAAAAAAATAATACTATAAATTAAAATTTCAAATATCTAGTCTTATAGATTATATATATAAATACATGATATAAATCTACAATTTAAGTGTTGTAAGATTAGAAAAATTAATTAATAGTAATTTTTATTGCTAATTAAAAAATTTGAATTGATATAACTTTAGAGTATGCTATAAGCTTTAAAGTCCAACATTTTAATTTTAAATTTGGTCTTAATTGCTAATAATTATAATTTGTCGGTGCACTTTATATGTTTGTATCACTCGCATAATAGATATTTAATATCACCTCAAGGTGTGATTTTTATATTTGTATCACACGTGTTTAGATATAGCAAAACGGGTTCAACCTATTTAGTTGGTTCACCAAACCCGCAAAAAATAGTAGGTTACGTTAGTACTTCTGGCCCTCCAAAAAAGTTTTAGCCCGCCTAACTCGCCCCACCTAATCTATAGGCTTGGCCCATAGATTAGAGACAATTTCTTTTTTAAAAAGAAAAAACAAAAGGGACGGTGATGGACTTTATAATTTGTTGTGGATTTCTTATTATTTTTTATGGTTAATTTATAAGCATACTTATAATTAATTATTATTCGTGGACTTCTTATTCATATATCCTAATTTGTATTATGTTTGTGTTTGAATTTAGACATAAATTATATAGTTTATACTGATATTATCCTATTGTATGCAAGTTAAATTTTCATGAAATATATTTTAAAACTTTCAAAATTTGTAGGTGATTTAATTCATTAAAAAATATTAAAATAATTTTTTTAAAACTTTTTTGGCAGGCCAACCTGCTAACCAGCAATCAGTCCACAAATGGGGCGATCTAACATATTCAACCCATTTTACTAAGGCGGGCTGGACCATCTCGCCCCATTTTAGTCGAGCCAAGGGAGTTGGACCACTTTGCCATCTCTACCCATGGAAGACATGTTTAGTATTACATATTTGAGGTATCAATATTAGTTAACAAATCAATCTATGACTTTTTTTGTGTCATTAAAATTTCTTTATTTTTTTTTTTAAAAAGGCAGAGAAGAGGGAATGAGAGTCAAATACAAGACATCTTAGGCTTAGTGAGATATGTAGGAGACAACCACTAGGCTGTGGACTCAACTGCCATTAAAATTCTTTCGGTTATTTAAGGATATTATAAAATTTCAATTTATGATTAAGTTTTAATAAAATTTTTCCTCCCCTATTTCTTGAGCCATTAAATCGATGGTATTTTTCTCAATAAAAAGGTTAATGATATTATATATTAAACATTCAAATATCTAATCTTATAGATATTAATATATGATATATATCTACAATTTAAGTGTTGCAAGGTTAGAAAAAAATTAATTAACAGTCATTTAAATTGCTAATTAAAAAATTAAATTTATATAACTTTAAAATATGCTATAAGTTTCAGAATTCAAATATTTAATTAGAAATTTATTTTTAATTTTCAATAATTATAATGTGTACTAATTATTATTTATGCAATTATATGTTTGCATCACCCGTTGATATATATTTAGTATTACCTTAAAGTGCAATTTTTATATTTACATTACCTGTGCAATACATATTTAATATCACCTATTTGAAATATCAAGATTAGTTAGAAAACCAATTTATAGTTGTTTTTCATGTTATTAATGCCTTAGGTTATTTAAGGACATTAAAAAATTCCAACATATTAGTAAGTTTTAAATTACTTATAAAATTCTTTGTTCCTTCCCTTATGAGTCATTAAATTTATGGGTTTTTATTAATAAAAAAAGTGAATAAGATTGCATATTAAAGTTTCAAATATCTATTTTTATAATTTTAAAATATAAATCTACAATTGGACTGTCATAAGATGTAAAAAAATTAATTAATAATAATTAAAATTATTTATAATTTATTCTTAAAGTTAAGAAGTATTTTATGGTAACGAAAAATATACATGTATATATAATTTATTAATTTAAGTATAATATAAATTTATAATAACTATAAGGTAAGTGTAATGTACATTTTTGTATCACCTACGCAATGCATATCTTTGTTATGATCCATTTGAGGTATCCACATTTGTTATAAAATTATTTTATACTAAATTTCTTTTGTCATGTGAGTATCCTTGTCTTAAATAATATTTTAATAAAAATTTGTTGAGTAATACTTTCTATTGTTTTTCTTTTTTTGCCATTAAATCCACAATATTAGAAATCATCTAATGTTAAAAATAACTGAAAGTATCAATTATAATTATACTTATATACTTATATACATATCTAAATAATTAAAATAATTATTAATCTTCAGTATTATGTACAAGAAAATAACATGGAATGACTTGTTAGTCATTACTTGTGTAATGCTAAAATTTTTTATTATTGACGTGATGAAACTAAATAATAAAAAAGGCAATAATGCAAAGTTATAAAAAATAAAAAAATTATCAATAATTTGCTTACTCCATGCTTATATCTTTTTTTAAATGAAACCATTACTTTTAATGAAGTGGTTTAATATTAATTGTATTAATTTTATACAAAACGCTTACTTTTATTTATTTAAAGAAATATTAAACAAGCTTTCTTATTTGGATGACAAAATACACCTCTTTCATAATCAATGACAAAAAATATAACTTCTTCATAGCCAATGACATAAGAATATTTAGGAAGCTTTGGTGAATCTTTTCAAATAAGTATCAATAATAGTATAGATAAAGAAAAATAAAAATAAAAACAAATAAAATATGATTGGTCAATATGGGTGATAAAAAAATTTTGGAGGAAAATCAAATTCTTGACATGATGCCACTTTATTAATTCCACTAGCTATATATATATATATATATATATGTTAAGAATATATGGTGTAGAAAATGAATAAGATTTTGAATATTGTTTTGGTTTTAAAACACGAATTACTTCACTTTCTTTAGAGAGATATTCGCCCCACACACAGTTGTTATTGGGTTGATGACGATACTCACTCAGGATACAATGAAACCTTTATAAATTTCTTGTTTAGCAATAACAAAAAATTTCTTTACTCTCTTTAAACTTGAAAATTAATATATGACTTGTAAAATTTCAGAACTTTCTTTTTGCACAATACATAGAGTAAGAGTAAAAGTGCCGTAAATGCTTGGTAATGGGGACTATTTATAGATGCACATAAGCCTGTTTATGGACATTCACGTCTAATGAAACAACCACAATCAAAAAGACATATTGCTTCTAAAACATTGTGTCCCTTCATGAAATGACACATGGCTTCAATTTAATATTTAATCACTATGTAAACAACTTTATGGTTGCAGTAGTTAGAAACCTTGTAAAGAAGCCTTGTGTCCTTTCATATTGCAACGTGTCCCTTCATATTGCAACTTGCATATATTGAATAAGAATAGTTGCAATTATTCATGAGGCACTATGTCTCTTTGACAATAACTACATAGGTAATTACCGTTGTCATATGCAATTGTGATTTCCAAATTAAATTGTAAAATATTATTCAATCCCTCACTATTTTACAAGTTTAAAATCAAACAAATTTATGCATAAGGAATGTATCATTAGCATTAAACATTCTTTTAATGTAAATTTTTAAGGTTCTAACAAAGTAATAAGTGTCTAGTTGATTAAACATATACTCTTTGTGTTAGTACCGAAAGTGTCACACATAAATTGCAGCACTTAACAAGTTCAAAGAATTTATTAATTATAAGCACTTTTATGGCTATGTGCTCATTCTGATTTCATGAATATTTACAAGAATAAAACCTTTAAAAGTCTCATTTAGAGCGGCACCACTCCTATACTCACATGGGTGAAATCCTTTTGATAAGTAATATTATCAATTCATTAAGAGTTTGGACTCACCCTCCTAATTATATATAATGTAACGTTCCCCGATTTTCGATTTCCGACCTCATCAGTAAAATGTTCAAGTTTCCGACTTCATCTCCAAGTCTCAAATGAAATGGCTGTGTTTTTCCGATTTACGACCTTATGATACACGAGGTCCGACTTTAGGCTTAATTTAATGAACGCGAAATCCGACATCCGAGTTGATCTCAACCAGAAATATACGCGAGATCAGAACTCTTAATTGGTCTCCAAGTTCGACCAAAATTTACACTAGTTCCGATCTCCGAGTTTAAGTATTTTGGTTTCATATTCTTGTCCTTGACTTTCGATTTTAAGGTGATTGGGTGCTGTATGATTTCCGAATTCCAATTTAATCTTGGCCCGAGTTCCGACTTTAAGTTGAGTCAAGACGAGTTCTGATTTCAGATACAATGGAAGCGAGTTCCACTTTTAGGCGACGTGGAGAATAATTCAGCCACTTAACCCATGAAAGTGGCGTCGCTTAGGCCACAAGAAAGGAGGAAAGTTGGCTGAAATTCAGCTTTGCATTTTTTGATCCAATCATGTTGCAAGAAGCCAACTACCACCTCAAGTTTATATAACTCATTTCTTTCTCTCCTTCAGCCCCATTTTTGCGCTGCCATCTCCCCTCTTTCAGCTCTCTTCTTCTCTTCTCCACTCACCAAACTCCATCCCACCTTCAAGCTCAATCAAGTTTCATTGATTCAAACTCCAAACTTAAGCTTAATCATATAACAAGAGGTAGAGGTTCAATTTAGTTCTTGTTATTCTGATTGTGGATGGTTGCTTTTGACTCTATTTCCTTATTTCTTGATGTAATTAGTAAATGAAAATGATAATCTTTGGCTATTTTGTGTTTAAAATTGATTAAGGAATAGGAAAGGGTGAGGAGAGGAAGACCAATTTTCATTGGCAGTCTGTACGATGGAGTGTACGGCTCCGCCTACAGCCGGTTAAATCCGATGAGACTATTTTTCTATGAAACTAGACATTTAGGGCTTTCCATACATATATCATATAAGGCTATTGGATTAATATTGAGAAAGATATGAATTTTTGAAGTTTGACCCAGGAATCAAGACATTTACCTGGGCAGTGTGACTTGAGAAGGGTGTAACTCACCCTACACAACTCCAAATTGAGTGAAACCAATTTTGTTAGAAAACTTACACATAGGGGAACATCCCATAATAAAATTTCGAGTTTGTTACTATCCCCTTTATTCCCAGTGATTCAAAGAAGTTGCCCTAATAAGGCAGTTCAGGAAGGTCAAATTTCGAGGCGTATAACTCGAGCCCTACTAAGGCAAATGAAATGGAACTTTTTGCAAATGAAAGGTTGTCATGTAAGCTTTAATATGAGACCAATTTCGTATGATTTGAATCAGTTTTTGATTTTTAGTGGATTTTTACTTTCAAGTGTGTAATTTTGGCCAGCTGCAGGGCAGGCCGGGATAAAACCTAAATAACTTGAGTTATATTTATCAAAATTAGATGGGACCAAAGAGGTTAGAAAATAGACACATAACACTTTAATACATCCAAAATTCAGGTCCAGATGAGTTAAATAGAAATTTTGGCTTGAGTTACAAAAATTGGGTTGAATGATTATGTTGAAGCAGTAATTTTGTCCTAATGTAACTAATGCTCTTATGAGTTCAATGTTTGAATTATGAATGGAATGTTATGACTTCTATGAGAAATTGGTGTTCTGAGTACTGGCACTATTCATGGGAAAGCGGACATGTTCCGTTATGCCGCCGAAATTTCGGTAAAGTACATGCATAAGTTATGATATACATGTAGATACATGTGCATTTTCAAGAAAGTTATGAAAGTCATGTTATGATGAACCTAAAGATTATGTTATGATGAAAGTTCCATGATACTTAGGCGAAATAAAGTTAAGAGGAATAGATCGGTGTGAAGGTCGGGAAAAGCAAACCCGGCATTCCTGTATAGGAACGAGCTCGATCCTGAAAAGCAAACTATTACCCAGGAGTCTAAAATGGCCAAAAACTCCTAGGAGACCAAGTGATGGAAAAGTTTATGAAGAATGGAAAAGTTTATGAAAGGTTCAAGAATAAGTTTTGCATGATTACATTAAATGCATGATTACATTGCATAGTCACTACAAGTTATTTACAGTTTGTCTGTTATATTTACTCATTGCTGTATGTTCATCATTTTGTGTTTTTCTGTTAATAGTTTATTTAGGTAAAATTGAACCTTGCCTCGAACCAGACGTTTTCTTAAACTTATTAAATATGAATAGTTCAGTTTGAATCCTATGTTTTTATAATTACATAAAAATCGAGGCAACTAAGAATGAATGTGACATTAGTTACACACCATATGTGAACCCTACTGAGAATTTCTTTAAATTCTTATCTCGTTTGTATTTCCACATCATTCTCAGACGCTAGCAATGGACTCGACGGCCACTCTTTTTATTGAAGATCCCTGACCTGCAGTAACTTTGCCAGGACCCCGAGTTGGACTCATTATACATAGTTGGCTCCCGCCATTCCCGTCCCTACTTTTCTAGCAATAGGAATTTTATCTGTTCCTTTATTTCGCTCTGTTTTTGAAACATATATATAAACGGAGGTGTAGGCTTCCAACTTATATATGTATATATACAAATGATGATATATTTCCTATAATTATTCTTTTCTGTGGTGCTTTTTATTAAACTTTGTCACGTTCGTTATATACAGCGCTTCGTTTCTTCTGTTCAAAAAAAAAAAAAGAAAAGAGATATGATATGACAAACGAAACGTAAGCAGAATATCAACACAGTAATACAATCTACTAATTTCATGCTATGACTTAAGCATAACAATTAATTAGTAGGGTGTTACATATATATCACTAAATCCTATATCTTAGTGCTCCAGTTATTAAATAACTTATTATTATTACCCTTTAAACCTTGAAACTAGTGTTCTACTAGAATAAGGTTAGGTTACCATCATTTAACAACTATAGATTTTAAACCCATTTTAGCAATAATCTCTTTGATTTTATCCCTTGACAAACTTTTAGTCAATGAGTCTGCTAAATTCCCTTTAGATTTTACATATGTGATGGTAATTATACTATCTCCTATTAATTGCCTCACAAATTCATGTCTCAAGTTTATGTGTCTAGACTTTCCATTATAAACCTTATTATGTGCTTGAGACATGGTGAATTCACTATCACAGAAGATCGAAATGGCAGTCATTGGCTATGGCCACAGCTCTATATCATATAATATAATATATTCCTAAGCCATTCTACTTCTTTACTTGCAGCTGATAAAGCTATAAACTCAGGCTCCATTGTAGAATGTGAAATACATATTTGTTTCTTTGAGGCCTAACTTATTACTCCATCACCTATGGTGAAAATCCATCCTGAAGTGGATTTATTATTACTTAGATTTGTAATCCAACTAGCATCAGAATAACCTTCTAGTACTGCGAGATAATTACTATAATGTAATCCCAAGTTTATGGTTTTCTTGAGATAACCAAGAACTCCTGCTATAGCTTTCCAATGTTGATTACTAGGTTTTCCTGTAAACCTTGACAGTTTGTACATAGCAAATGCTATATCAGGCCTAGTACAATGCATTGCACACATTAGACTTCCTATAGCACTTGCATATTCTAATTGTACTACAGGTCTCCCTATGTTTTCTTCTAATTTGAAATTAGGATCATAGGGTGTATTGGACTCCTTAATTTTAAGATGTTCAAACTTTTCCAATACCTTTTTAATGTAATGAGATTGACTTAAAGCAAAGCCAATTTCATGCTTATGCACCTTTATGCCCAATATTGTATCTACTTCATTCAAATCCTTCATCTTGAATTTAGAAGTCAGATACTTCTTTGTTTGACATATCCCTTCTAAATTTGCCCCGATGATTAACATATCATCTACATACAGACAAATTATTACTCCATAGTCCTTAGTAAATTTGGAGTATATACATTTGTCTGCACTATTATGTGAGAAGCCATTTGATAACATCGCAGAATCAAACTTCTCAAGCCATTGTTTAGGCGCCTGTTTTAAGCCATATAAAGACTTAACTAATTTGCAAACTTTCTTTTCATTTCCAGGTAGTACATAGCCTTTCGATTGTTCCATATAAACTTCTTCATTAAGATCTCTATTGAGAAAAGCTGTTTTAACATCCATTTGATGTATGTGAAGCTTATAAATGGATGCTAATGCTATAAGAGTCCTAATAGAAGTCATTCTTGCCACAGGTGCATAGGTATCAAAATAGTCTAGACCTTCATTTTGTCTAAACCCTTTAGCTACCAACCTTGTCTTAAAGGTTTGCAGTGAATCATTTGTATTATATTTTCTTCTAAATACCCACTTGCATCCTATAGGCTTTGAACCTAGAGGCAAATCAACTAAGACCCAAGTATTATTAGATAATATTGAGTCCATTTCATCATCTGCTGCTTCTTTCCAAAAAGCAGAGTCTCTAGAGGCCATAGCCTCTTTGAATGTTTGAGGATCACCCTCTATGTTTAACACAATAGGAATCTTATTTATTACAGAATCCCTAGTTCCTTCAACCAAAAAAGTTATAGCCTGAGAAGAGATAAAATCTAGACCCGTATCCTTACTTTTTCTCATTCTTTGGCTCGTTCTTAGTTCAACCATTTCATACTCACTTAGAGGTTTATTACGTTGATCTATAATAGTTTCTTGAGAAACTTCTGTATACTTTTGGAGATATTCCAAATTAGGGGTAGAATCATTAATGAATTTATTTTCAATAAATTCTACCTCTTGATTCAACAACTAAATTAGACACTGAGTCTAAAATTCTATATGCCTTTGAATTTTGAGCATATCTTATGAATATGCCTTTTATGGCTCTTGGCCCCAATTTAGTTCTCTTTTGATCAGGAATACGATAAAAGGCTAAATATCCCCACACTTTCAAATAATTTAAATTTGGTTTTCTTCCTTTCCATATTTCATAAGGAGAAACCTTTCTATTATTGACGGTGTCCTATTATGAATATGACATGTCGTCATTAATGCCTCACCCCAAAGATTGTATGGTAACTTGGCATTGAGCAACATTGAATTAACCATATCCACTAAGGTACGGTTCTTTCTCTTTGCCAAACCATTTTGTTGCGGAGCATATGGAGCAGAAGATTCATGCACAATACCATGTAATTCACAAAAGGAATAAAATTCACTAGAAAAGTATTCTCCACCTCTATCACTACGAAGAACTTTTATTTTCTTATCATGCATGTTTTCTACTTCCAACTTATACTTCTTAAACATTTCAAATCCTTCATCTTTATTTCTTAGCAAATACACATAAGTAAATCTAGAATAATCATCAATAAAGGTTATAAAATACCTTTTACCTCCTCTAGTAATATTACCATTTAATTCACAAATATCACTATGTATTAGTTTCAATAAATGTGTATTTCTTTCAACTTTAGGAAATGGTTTCTTAGTAATTTTGGATTGTATGCAAATCTCACATTTCTTATTAAAATCCTTATTACTAAGATTAATGTAGTAACGTTTATGCATATATTCAATTGACTTGTAATTTAAATGTGCTAATCTACTATGCCATAAATTGTAAGAATCAACAACATACACAGAAACATTCACTTTATCATTGATATTCAGTTTGAACATGCCTTTTGTACAATATCCTTTTTCTACATACATTTCATTCTTAAGCAAGATAACTTTATCAAATTCTATTACAATTTTGAATCCTCTCTTACATAAAAGACTAGCAGAGACTAGATTCTTCCTTAGATCCGGAACATGAAGTACATTCACTAAACTTAACCTTTTTCCAAATGTAAAGTTCAATTATACTGTTCCTTGATCATATACTTTAGCCAAGTTATCATTTCTCATCAACACCTCTCGATTATTCACTTCTTCATAAGTCTTGAATTGATCACGACCATTGCAACCTAGACGGTAGCACTGAAGTCTAACCACTACTCAAGTGATCTTCCTTGTGTTGCCATGTTGAGTTCTGTGATCATACCAATATGCATGTATTGAACTCCCTCTATGACCATAGCAACCAAATCTTTTTCTTCTACTAAGTTGGCCTTGGAACTTGACACTTCTTTTGAGTTGTTACCCTTCTTTAGAAGTCAACAATCCTTGATGTAATGCCTTTTCTTGTGGCAATGAAAACATGATCTTTGTCTCTTTTTATCTTACTTTTCATCCACAAAGGACTTCTTTCTTTTACCTTTGTTAGCTTTCTTTTCACCAACATGATTCACCTTTGAATTTTGAGAAAGATACACAGCATCACATTTTTTAGTTTCTTCTTCTATACGTAGATGTCTTAGTAATTTCTCAACAGTGAAGTCTTCACCAAGATGTAGGAGTTTCTTCCTATAATCATTGCAAGTTGAAGGCAATATTGAAATAATTGCTCCAACTTGTAATGTTTCAGGAATAACCACTTGTAGACCACGAAGCCTAGTAACCAGGATCTGTAACTCATGAACTTGATCCATAATAGGCACATCATCAACCATACAAAACTCAAAATATTTTAACATTATAAATTTATCTGTACCTTATCGCTCATTATTGTATTTCTCTTCCAAAGATTTCCAGATCTCCAATGGCGATTGAATTGACATGTAAAGATCATAAAGTCTGTCTGATAAAGTATTGAGAATGTGACCTCTACATGCAAAAGTGTCCTCATCATGCTTTTTCTTTAATTGGGCAGCTTTTTCTTTTTCTTCCCTGGAAGCATCTTCAGCAGCATTAGGAATTTGAGTAGTATTTGGATCAAGCACATAAGCAAGATTGAGTACCAAAAGGAGAAACATCATCTTGTTTTTCCATCGATTAAAATTTATTCCATCAAACTGATCTAGTTTGACAAACTCTTGGTTCATGACCTTAAAAGTAGTATTCTGATCTTGAGCCATCTTCAAGAGAGAATATCTTTCTAAAATTGTTAAGAATATATGGTGTAGAAGATGAATAAGATCTTGAATATTGTTCTGGTTTCAAGGCACGAATCACTTCACTTTCTTTAGAGAGATATTTGCCCCCACATATAGTTGTTATTAGGTTGATGACGATACTCCCCCAAGATACAATGAAACCTTTATAAATTTCTTGTTTAGCAATAACAAGAAATTTCCTTACTCTCTTTGAACTTGAAAATTAATATATGACTTGTAAATTTTCAGAACTTTCTTTTTACACAATACACAGAGTAAGAGTAAAAGTGCTGTAAATGCTTAGTAATGGGGACTATTTATAGATGCACATGAACCCGTTTATGGACGTTCACATCCAGTAACACAACCACAATCAAAAAGACATATTGCTTCTAAAATGTTGTGTCCTTTCATGAAATGACACATGACTTCAATTTAATATTTAATGACTATGTCAGCAACTTTACGGTTGTAGTAGTTAGAAACCTTGTAAAGAAGCCTTGTGTCCTTTCATATTGCAGTGTGTCCCTTCATATTGCAACCTACATATATTGAATAAGAATGGTTGCAATTATTCATGAGGCACTATGTCCCTTTGACAATAACTGCACAGGTAATTATCGTTGTCATATCCAACGGTGATTTCCAAATTAAATTATAAAATATCCTTCATGTAAAGAAGCCTTGTGTCCTTTCATATTGCAGTGTGTCCCTTCATATTGCAACCTGCATATATTGAATAAGAATGGTTGCAATTATTCATGAGGCACTATGTCCCTTTGACAATAACTGCACAGGTAATTATCGTTGTCATATCCAACAGTGATTTCCAAATTAAATTATAAAATATCCTTCATATATATATATATATATATAGGAGATATAATAGATAGATATATAGACCCACCAAGGACCTACCAAACCAAATCCACCAATGAGGTGCACATGGTTTTCTTTCCCATCATGGACAACCTTCTAGCAAATACCAATGTTTCACTCGTTGACATAGACATGCTTATCCTAAATTGTAATGGCTTTTGTCCCTCACCTTCTTTGGCCTCCATTGTCATCAACAAGTACTCCATGAGAAGTGACACCAAGAGTTGCAATATCTCTGGTATGGAGTGCAATGCAAGTGCATGCTACATAGACATGGCTCATAAAGGTTAAAGCATTGAAGCAGTTTCTTTCCACCAACGTGATTTCATGTGCTCTCATTAGATTAGAGTATTCTTCCTCCAATTCTTTTTTTTTTTTTTTTGGTGAGCTCTTCTATTTGATAACTAACCTGACATGCTGGGGTCCAACCCCAGCTCCACAGACAACATGTCTTTTTTTCCCTTCTATGTAAAGTTTCTGTTCATTCATAAAATGTTGCTCTAGTCTATCAAATTGCTCTCTAGTTAGCCTTTTCTCATTGGTTTTGGAGCCTTTTGTACTCATGATGATGGTGTGATGATGGTAGGCTATGGTATAAATCTCTCACGCTTCTCTCTTTGGTATTGTGCAAAATTCAGAGCATTAATTCACCTTTTTAAAGTAGGGAAGAGGGGGAGGGAAACTTTCACTTGAATGGTGGAGTTGATAATTAGTTCCTGACAATGACTCTCACCTTTACTATTCCTTCCAATATGTATTTTGCATGCCTTGAGAGATATTCTGTTGCCGTTTGAAGATTAGCAGACAAAGCATATATGTCATCTCCATGTGAATCAAATATTGAAAATCTCAAATTACTTTGTCTCATGTAATTAAATAAAGCGACCATAAACATATTAAGTGGGCCATTATAACTGTTCCCCTTGTTATTAGTATTATCTGCTAACTCTCTATGCTTGAAGTTTTTATATAATCACCTTTTGTTTTATTTCACCTGCGAATATATATTGATAAGCTGATGAGTCTGCATGCGTTGATGAAACAAAAGACAGCCTAGTAGCATTGTGTTTCGGCTATGCTACATGGAGAGGACAAGGTTGTTGGTTCAACATCTACAAGTAAATGATGTTAATAACCACCTATTATAATAAGGGACCTACCATGATTTCTCACTTTCCATTATTTATATTGGTTGACATTGTAAAACTATTTTACACTGTCAATGCATACCAATTAAACTCATATATATATATATATATATATATATATATATATATATATATAGGTGTATCACTTGAGAGGAATGGTTAATTATGAGAGTAAGAGGAGTAAATTTTGACCATTAAATCTTATATGAATGGTCAAGATTAAAACATAAAGTCACATGACTTTTTTAAGTGATTACGTGACCATTAAACAACTTTAAATTTTGACCGTCCATGTATGGTTATACGACCTAGATTTGTTGTAACTTCCCCATATAACATAATAGGAAATGATAAAAATGTCCTTGGGCAAACTTTTGTTATTCACAAGCTTGCCCCTGAACTTTTTAGAAAATGATATTTAGGTCCTTAGATCAATAGAATTAGTAGAATAGGGTTTTAAATGAAGCAGAATCACATAGCGGAAACATAGAAATTTAAATTCTTAGCCAATTGTGTCACGACCCAACCCGGGCCATGACCGGCGCATAGGGACAAGTCCCCACGCAAGCCTTTTACCACAAAAATTTTATAAAAATTTCGACTGAGTCCCCTTTGTAATCCGGATATTTCCCAATTACAAAAGGACACCCTACAAGATAAACAAACACAATATTTCATCGGGGATCCAGGTATTCTTAGAATACACCCCTCAGCACATAATATAATAGTAAAATATATAAGTACAATCGTATATCCAAAATACATTACTTAAGTTCTTCAGAAAACAAACCCTTTAAATAACTTTAATTCCAACAAGTTGAAATATACAAATACATGTATGACTGAATACATAACAACAACAAAAATAGAACAAGGCCAGACCTTGCCTGTAGTACTATGGAGCTACATACTAAGATTACAACAGAAATAGAATTATAAATCAGGGCCCATTGCTAAATAGGGCTCACCCAGATAGGAATCAAATGATGCTGAACTGAAGAATCGGCTCCCAATCCTAAACCTGTATCTAAAAAGGATAGAACAATCACGGGGTGAGTTTTGAGAAACTCAGTGAAAGATAGAATGTCCCTAACCCACATGAGACAATGTACAAATTTATAGATATTAAGGTGATACTATAATATGTATAACGAAACCAAAAATAGAAATCTTAATCCATATTATCCAAATCTTCTTTCAAAACAGAGTCCATCTATTCCATGATAAATCCGTCAGGAAACACACTTAGGTGGCCATTCTTTCGTGTGAATCCCGTAATTAGGCACGCACCACTCCTCCTGTGGCCGTGAATAACGCGGACACGCACCCACACTATATGTGTGGCCATGAATAACAGAGCACTTTCCTCCCTTGAGTGGCCATGAAATCAACATCCTAGGTGCACCCAGACTGCGCCCTCTGTAGTTAGCCTACAGATCCTAGTCTAGACTTTCCCAAGTCATTCTTTTCCATAAACAGAACATTTAATAAATATTCTTATAAAACATATCAATATAACTTATAATAAACAATAAAATTGTAACTTCTAAGAAAATAAAGCCTTAACACTTTAATAAATAAAAAACGAACAAAATCCCAAAGCTTTTATTCAAAAACCTTTCAAAATAAAGAAATATTTTCCAATAGGAAACCCAGGTAATAAACATTTCTCATTTTGAAATCAAGTCATTGTCTCATGTGAACCAGTAAGAATAAATAAGCTACCAGAACTTAAAGTATATTGCTAAGACATACCAACTCATTTGCATGTGCATATATATAGACAAAAATACGTTAAAACTACGATAGGGATAAACTATCTACTCACAGACTTAGCGCCAATCGCGGAATCCTAATCCCATGAACTCAGAGAGCCAAAGCCAGTCCTCCAGTGGCATATACTATCAATAATATGACAATTTAATTCAAGGTTAGTCACTTAGACTAGCGATTAATCTACTATACTCCCAGATATGAAAATTCCTAATTCTTCTAACCTAGGGTTCTCCAGAAACTCACTATAGGGGAAATAATTCGTAATTTTATAGGAAAGGAGGAGGAAAGGAGTTGAATGATTACCTTTTAGAAGGGGAAAGGAAGAAGAAAGATTTGAGAGCCTTGATGTCACCTCCTCCAAGCTCCAAGACCAAATGTGTTGATTTCTTGTTGAAGATGTGATTTGAGATTAAAGGAAGAAATTGAGTTTAAATGAATGGGAATGGTGTAATTTGATGGGAAGAGGTGAAAGATTGTGTTTAAGAAGGAAGGGAGATGTTTTAGAGAGAAGGGAGAGAGCTTTGAGGGTAGAGAGAGAAAGGAAATTCGAAAATGAAGGGAAGGGGACAGCGTCTCGGCTTATATATTGACCTTTGTCGATTACCAAAAGTGTGTCGATTACCACGGCCAAAAGTACGTGTCGATTACAATCTTGTGTCGATTACCACCAACCAGCTGTGTCGATTACCAAAGATGGTAATTGATTACTGCAGTAAAATTTCAGCCGTGGGCATCTACGGAGAGGATTATGTCGATTCTGAGATCCTGCTATGTCGATTACCAACTCTAAAAATTTGGTTCCCTCCTTCTGCAGTCCTTTCCCAAGTCCAGGATATTGCACAGCTCTTTAACTTTACTCTCCATTAACTTTAAAACATAAATGTAAATAAGGGAATACCCCCCATTTGGATTCAATAAAAATATCTGAAAATTCAAAATCCTTAAGAATAAGAATCCAACTTTTGGGTTTTAGTACAATTCTCCGAAAATTTGCGTTTTCACAAACTTGAGAGTTGAAAACGAAGGGGTTTTCCATTCCTTAAAATTTATTAAAAATCCCTCTTCAGCTCCTTGATGCCTAGAGAACCATTACCGGGACTTTTGATCTCAAGAAAATTCCTCAATCCTACAACCCTCCAAGGAGGCATAGGGTTCAGACTCAGAATTTTTCGAGGTTCAGGTTTGAAGTGCTTGCCCTGTTTGGTGTTACAAATTGGGCCACGGAGGTGCCCACATGTGAAATGACGCGGGATGTCCCTAGACTTGCCCATAATTATGAAAATGCCATTAGTTACGGAAACCAAACAGAAAATATTAAAGGATTTATTAAAAAGCAAAAAGATAACAATCTCAAAGAAACAGTGCAATTGATTTGCATTGTTAATCAATTTACTAGAAAAATAAGAATAATTAGGGATGAATTATAAATACTAGAGCTAAAGGAAATTTAGATTGTTATGTAAAAGACTATGAGAAATTATTCAGTATAACGTCCGGAATTACAATACGTTTAAATTACGATGTTAATCTATTTATTTGACTTTATTGACCGTGTAGAATTAATTAGAAGTTAATTAAATATTGATTAGGAGTTAATTAAGTGTTAATTAAAGAGATTAGACTTGAGAAGATTAGAATAGAGATATAGAAAATCTCACAAATTTACTTAGTAATGTTTTATCGATTTGAGAGAAATCGGTAAAGATTCGGTATTTTAAACTGTCAGAACTGAATCAGTAGAATTCTACACTAAAAATCTTAACATGAGTGGCTAAAACTTTGCAACTCTTCCCCCATATAGGTAGTGTCATATGATGCCCATGGAGAGGAGAGATTTAGTCTTCCATACACCACACACCTCTCCACTAATCACAAGCCATTCCTCAAGTTTTAAAACACCAAATCCCCTCCAACTCCCCTCATTTTCGTGCTTCTCTTTCATGCTAACTTCTCTCCCTTCATTCTTCTTCTTCCTCACTTCCTCTTTCCCAAATCTCCAAGTTCCACACACTTCCTACACCAAGAGCTCAAGTCTAGCTAGTTTTGCATCAACTAAAGGTAGGATTCAGCTTCTTTGCTTGAGTTTATTGAGTTGATGGCTGTTGGGAAGTTCTTCTCTATTCATGTAATTGATGATATATGATGGTTATGTGATGAATTATGGCTGGTTTATCAAGTATTTGATGGGATTGAGATTGAATCTTGCATGAAAAACAAGATAGATAGCAAACTAGAATCTGAAACCTAGAAAATCTTACGGCGTCCATATTGGCGGAGTGTACGGCTCTACCTAAGGCCACCAAAACTTTATGAACCTATTTTTATGTGAAACTAGACATTTATAGATTTTCAACCATATATAATATAAGACCATTGGATTAGTATTGAGTGAGATATTAATTTTTGAAGTTTACCCTAGGATTCTAACCCTAATTCTGAGTATACTGGATTTCAAGGGGCATAACTTGCCTTATACTCCTTTAAATTGAGTGAAACCAATTTTTTTAGAAATTTAAGACATAGAGTAACATTCCATAAAAATTTTAGAACTTAACTCAATCCCTGTTGTTCCCAATAATTCATGAAAGTTACCCTAAGTCCTAGCTAGGCTAGAATAGGGCAGTGAAGGTTACCCAAATTTGTGGGCTCATAACTCGAGTTACACTTAGTCAAATGAGATAAAACTTATTGGAAATAAAAGATAGGTCAGTTAGATTTACAATAATGTAGATTTCGTATAGTTTTAACCAATTTTCTATTTTTAACAAATTTTTAGTTTTTGATATACAAATCTACCTAGTAACAAGACATACCCAGGTAAAATGTTATTAACTTGAGATACGTATATCAAAACTTGATAGGACCAAAGAGGTTAGAAACTAGACATATAATACTTCAACATATACAAAATTCAGGTCTAAATGAGCTAAAATGAATTTAAGGCTTAATTTCTAAAAACGGGCAAAGTTGAAGAATATGAGCAGGATTTCCAAAATTAAAGGATTTGGCACCTTAATGCATATATGAGTTCAATTAAAGTCTAAGTGCTGCAATTCCATGTTGGTTTTGAAAGATTAATGCATTATATTTGATCTCTTACTGTGACTGACTGTCTGTTGAAACTAGCACTATTCATGGAAAAACGGATCTGATCCGTTATGCTGCCAAATTTTCGGTAGAAATATGTGAGAGTAAGGGATGTTCATATGATGAGTACATGGCTATCATGCAAGTATGAGATGTTTAAAAATAAGGTATGAAGCATATGCATCCATGAACCCTATGATTAAGGATATGATGATGATTGCACATCCTAAGGAGTGTGACATGGCGATCACACCCCGATGGGGTATGACATGGCGATCATACTCTGGCATGTGACATGACAATGAGATCCCTCTACTTGGAGGCACGTGGCCAGATGAGATCCCTCTACCTCGGAGGCACCTAGCTAGATAAGATCTCTCAACATTAGAGACACGTGGTCAAAATGAGATCCCTCCAATTAGAGGCACGTCTAAGCTCACACCCTTGGAACGACGATACGTAACGCCTAGGTGTGCCAAGAAAAAGAAAGTAAAGAAAACTAAAGATAAATGAATGCGCTCACATCAAGAAGTTATTTGCATCCATCTGTGCATGTTATTCAATTGTCCCGTATCTTATTATGAATCGTTACATTATAATTACTTGTCCTTCATGTTGATAAGTTAATTGTTTGAAGTTCATCTCTGTTTATCAAGTGGATGACTAAAATGAACTCTGCTTCGGATAATACATTTTCGAACTATAAAACTGAAAAGTCTATTAATATGTTTATCTTTTTCATAATAAATCGAAGCAGCTGGAGATAATGATGATGACACGGTATGTGATAGTTAATTGAATCCAAGAATTTATAATTCTCATTATATTTCCGTATTATCTCCAGATAGTTCAAGGAATATTGGGGACGGCCAGAGGTTGTTATCAGACAAGGTCCATTCAAGTAATAGTAACAACTCTTGAGTGTGGTGCTATAACTTAAGTATAGTACTGTACTTGGAAAGGTGTTACATTTGCTTCTCTCACTCTCATAATAAATCACTCCTCTCATGTGATACGCTCCCTATATATATATATATGAGTTTAATTAGTATGCACTAACAGTGTAAAATTATTTTACACTGTCAATTCACTCCAAGAGTAAGATTAGAAACTTACTCCCAATCATCAGCTTCCATTCTACAAAAATCCAACAGCATTGAATATCTCACTTAATTGTCTCATGTGACACTCTCAATGCTCATATATGCTTTTGAAGTTCATCCCCTCCATGGTTGGACTGCACATCACAAATGCTTATTCCTTATCATTGCAAGAGCACTCTAAGAACCTTCTCACTACCAATCATGATGTTCAACTTCCCCTCATCACCAATCACCCAACCGCGATCCTTCCATCCCCTTCTACCATCAATAGTGTTCTTGCTTGATACCAAGGTTGGGTGAGTCTGGGACCATGGCATATTTACATGTATGAGAAATGGTTTAGTTGAGAAACTAAAAATATAATTGTTTGTTAAATCATTAGTATACTACAGTAGATATCAAGCTAAAATCAATGCAACTATATATGAGCAAATAGAAGTGTGCTAATGTGGTTCCCTTAGGAATTGCGTAGAACAGCTTCTTTTTTTGTTTTTTTGGAAAAGGAAATGAGCTATCCAATAGAATTATTGTATTTAAACCATGAAGTTTTGATTTGAAGTAGATGGATTTTACCTATGTAAAATGACCGACTATTGCACATTTAATGATTGTCCGCTACTTCTTGCAATTTGGGTAAAATACTTTTCATAATTTTACGGCATTATATGCGCGGGTCTATGAAGTAAACCAAATCGATTATCCCCTTAATGGCAATTGGATAGGTTTGAAAATTTGGATTACATATTATTGGCTAGGAGTTTTGCAGCCAATAGTAGTCTTGTCATAACATTTTGCTATGCTTCATTTCTTGTGATGTGTAGGAGGATATTTCTTCTGGTTTGGATTCTCATGACTACTGCTTCCCTCATTTTTGCCTTTGTTGAAATTCTACTTGTTTTTGTTGGCTGGTTTGTTTTGAGCTTGAAGAGCACCTTACACAGCTTTTTCTTTTCTCAAGGCCTTCCTTTGCTCTTGTGCTTGTAAAGTACTCATCAATTTAGCAAGTGATATTTTAGTAAGATCCTTGGACTCTTCTAGTGAGAATATTTCGGATTCAAATCTCTTTGGAAGTGTCACAAGCACCTTTTCTACCACTTTGCTATCAAGAAAATTTACTTCAGATGATCTAATTTCATTTATGATTGTTGAAATTCTATCAAAATGCTCGGAGATTGTTTATTCTTCCTACATGGATCTTTGGCACTTAATCAGACACAGCATTTTGAAGTATAGCTTTGACTTTGGATCTTTTGGCCTTCTCTTCACCGTGTTGCTTGAGCAGCAGTCAGATTTGAAGGCAAAGGTGGTATGGGTTTATGCACTATTACAACATTCCAAAGATCAAAGGCCTCTAAATAATTTTGCATTTTGGGAGATCAAATGTGGTATTTGTGTGTGAGGGTTTAAAATAAGGCTTAAGGATTTTTTAAGGAAAGTTTCTAATTTTCTCTCAAACTCTCATATTCTAAAATACTAACAGTGCCTCTGATACCACTTATTGGAACAAAGTCTTAACAAAGGGAAGGGAGAAGATTTGCAAAGAAGAAGATGTTGGCTAAAAAGATTTTGATTTATACTCACACACTCATAAAAACATGGCAACACAATAAGGAAGAAGAGTTTTTCAAACACTATCTCACTCCATTCATAATGCCATACTTGGATACAAATCACGTTACAACCTATGGTCTTATATAGGCACACAAATGCATTAAAAAATTATAAAAGAAACTATCTTAATAATTAAGCGAAGAAGCAAGGCGGTGACGCATCCTTATGGTGGCACCTCTGGTAATGTTGACAATGAAGCTTATGGTCTTCCTCTGGGACAAAATGCACATGAAGATGGTTATGCTGTTGCCCAGGTGTGTGCACCCCATGTGTTATGTTATTTTAATTTTATTTTGGTAGTGCAGCATTTTAGTCCACTAATCTAATATAGACCGGGCATAGATATAGTGGTCAAATGTTATCGGTGTACCTTCTAAAATATAGTCTAGAAAACAGAAATACTGTTTTGGTAACTATACAAAATGGGCAAGATCGTAAGATTTTAGCATGTGGCTGAAATAAAGGTTATCTATTATCATTTTTCAAATCTACGTTTTTTGGCTAATCTGATTATAGGGAAGTTCGAATACGTTGTCCAATTTCAATATGCCCAGTTAGTATGCACTTTAATTTTTTTTTCCATAGTTATAATTTTATGTCCTTTATTTATTTGCAGGGACGTCCTTTCCCCACAGCCAATGTTTATGGTACTACTACAACTACTTCTAGAGCTCAACCTGGCCCAACTTCTGCCCGCACTATTTATAATGTTCCAAGATGGCCTGATTCTGATGCATCTGCAGGTCTTGCTTATGATACACAAAGGCCTGTTACTTGCAATGCACAAAGAGTGGCTGGTTATGATACAGTTAGAGGATCTGGTTATCATTCACATAAAGGAGCAAATTTTGATGCTCAAAGAGCTGGTTATGATCCACCAAGAAGTCCAGATTATGACATGCAGAGAGGTTCAGGTTATGATGTGCAGAGAAGTCAAGGTTATGACATGCAGAGAGGATCTGCATATGATGCATCAAGATCAATTGGCTATGAAGTACAATCTAGAGGTGTTGCTAGTCCTCATGGACATGCTTTGCTAGTGGAGAATAAGCTGCCTTATGGATCTACAGCACCACTTGCTAGCAATGGAGGTGGATATGAGGCTCTGCATCAAGGGGTAAATTTTGTCAGGAGATGAGCTTGAGATGTTGAATGTCTACCATGTATTAATGATTCGCAAATCTAATATATGTCTTTGAAGTCTAAACGGTTGGAATCTTGTCACGACCAGTCTTACGATTCGTGACCGGTCCATGACCGACGCACAGACCATATCAATTCTAGCATGGCCTGACTAGCCTAACATGATAAGCTATTTGTTAATTGTCAACATTTTATATAAAGGTATAATCAATTCAAAATCTCAAACTCATTATCATTACTAGATAATACTTATATTCTAAATTTCTATCCAAAATATCTAGAATAATATAATATATAACCTATAGCTACAGACTCTGGAATCAGAAGCAATGGTATACATACAAAATATTTTGGCAGCATACTAACAAGCTCAGCCAATTGAACAAGGCGCAACCAAACTCAACTAGTAACCTGCAAATGTGATAACATATAAAGGGTGAGTCACACGACTCATGAGGGTATATAAACTAAGTGATAGAAAGGAGAAATCAAAACACACACGAACTTTTGAAACAAAAGTAAATAACTTAACAATAATGCCATCACTATAATAAATTAGTGGGAATTTAACTTAACAATAATGGAATCACTGCTATACTTTTTTTTTAAAATATCTTTGTAACTAGAAATTTATTCGTATGTCTCTTTCATAATAGAAGCTTATAAATAAAAACTCAATATGCTTTCTCCATATTTTTCATATATCGTTATTCTCAACATAACACAAAATAAAATCTTCATCACTTAAATAGATACTCCATAAGGGTTGTATAGAAAGAACTAAATCATTTTGAGAGTAATCTCAACCCATTTAATCACAAGTTTCATGATATATCAAACCGGGGGCTTCGTCTCACCCGGTATAGTGTCATAATTAGAGCCCTCTCACCCTTTTTCTCAATTTAAATTCTATGTGCACATAGGCCGTTATATCTCTTTGCTATGGCGAGCTGTAGTGCCGTTATATCTCTTCGCTACGGCAAGCGATGTTCTAACTTACAACCCATCACGGCTTTCTCACACAATTTATATCAAAACTCAACATTCAAGTCCATAAGACAATATCATTATGATTCCGATCTTAAAAATGACAATTCTCATAAATCGTTTTAACACAAAGGAACTAACACCAATATTACAAGATTGTACAGGTAAAGAAAGTGGATAATAGCTTCAAATCAGTTACTAAAGCCGAAGTTTAAATATTTCAAGGGATAGGAATAGTAGCTGAACAAGCAACTAACCAAGTAAATCAAATAATATGAAGTCATTAGCTTTAATGATATAGTTTCTCCCATAAAAATGAATTTAAAACATTGCCACTAAGTAAATATCCACTTATCATATACTCCCAAGAGGTGACAAAGTAGTTCCTTGGAGTTTCAAAGCCAAAGTATTGTTTCTAAGAAGATTCTAACCCCCTAGAGATGATGAATCGAGTCAAAATAACACTTCTATTCAAGCGAATAGTCTGACTACAGCTTACTAATAGGGAATCACATGCACTAGTCTTCATGAATCAACTAAAAAGAAGAGTAAACCCATGGCATTGGCCTCTAAAGACAAGGAGACAAGCATGAGAAGGGGGACTTACCACAGTAGTTGTGGTGGCGCTTAGAAGGGCCAAACCAAGGTCCCTAGTCCCAAAGAGAAAGCTCACAATGAAGAGAAAGGGCTTTGGGGTGGTGAGATCTTTGTGGCAGCAAGGGGAAGAGGAACACAACTCCCGCAAACAGCAAGGGAGAGAGAAAGACGTTACAGAGAGAGAAAATCGCGAGCACTGAAAGAGAGAGAGAGAGCTTGGTGGTGGTGGAGGCTTGCGGACGGTAGTGGTGGTGGTGGTTGAGAGCAAAGATGATGAAGGACAAAGCAACATGAATAGTACCAAGATTTGAGGGAGAAGGAGATGAGAGGGGGACAAAATGAGAAAGGCATCGAGAAAGAGAGGTGATGGACGGTGAGAGAAGAAAGCTGTGGAAGGAAGTAGAAGAATTTAAGGGAAAAGCTTAGTGTGGTTCGCACCACTTAAGGTGTTGATAGTCCTTCCTTTCCTTCTTTTTTTTTTTCATACAATTCAAAAACTTTATTTGGATAGGATATTACATTATCTCCCCCTTAAGAAATTCGGTTCCCGAATTTTAAGGAGGTACTAGCCATAAAACCTTCGGGTCAATCATTTCACTTCTTAGTAACCACTAGACAAATCTATTTCAAATGATCACACTAGAGAACATTCTAAACTATTTAACTAATCATGTATTATGATTTCAAGCAATTCCCATCATATCACTTTTGACAACTGTCCCCATTACCTTACCTCTAAGAACACAACTACACTTAGAAGAGACGTACCAAGGTCACCTGACTATCCATGAATTCATCATTGAATAGTTGAAAGAAGGTAAGTTTTATATATGTATAACTTAGGAAGAGTTCATACCTATAATCTTTTTTTTTCTTTTTTATACTTAGCTATTATGTGGACTAATAATCTAATCTCATGGTTCATTCAAGACTTCAAGCAACATTAAAACTACAAAGACAATTCAACCAAAAATTTTCAAAGGAACTTTTAATTTTCTTTAATTTCATCCATATCCTAAAATATGAAGTTCCTAGTTTACTTACCAAACCTTTATTTAAGTTCCTCAAACTTCTTAATTTCACTTCTTAAGCTAGTTGCACATTAGCACACCCCCAATATCAAATTTTCAATTTGCACCTCTGTTGAAAATTATGTACTCATATTATATCGAAGTGGAATTCTGAACGAAACTAACACTAACTTAATCAAGACTTGTAATCCAAACATAACTAATCACCAAAAAAAAAAAAATCAGTAAAACCCCACTAAGAGGCACACAATTTCTAATTTTTTTTATATTTCTATATTATAGCCAAAATACACCTTAATTTTATCAATTAAGTTATCTAGCTTTATGCAATCCCTGTCATGATTAACTTATTATTCACATTCTTCAACTAAATCAAAATCTTTCTAAGCACCATAGCAACACAACTGGTGTATAAATTACTAAATATAGGTGATGGAGACAACTATTTTCTTCTGAAACATTCACACTACCATTTAGCCACTTATGCTTAAGGAACTCATGCAATGTCCAAGATCAATTCCCAGCAATCAATACTCAGTTCTCCTAAATTAAATCCACCCTTTTTTTTCTAAACATGATTTGGCTTTAAATTTTCATTTGCAACTATTAACTAGGCCGCTGCATTATATAGTTTAATTTTAAATCATCTTGGTACCTAGGATTAATATGAAGCATCCCTACTTAAACAACATGATAATAATGTAAAAATGAAAGAAATCAAAATTTTCCAATTACATACTATCCAATATATTTATGAATAGCTTTCAACTTATCTAAATCACTCAAATACTTTTATCTTTTCTTTTCATTCCTTTTTATATCCCCACCAAAGTTTGCTCCTTTCTATCAAACTAACAATGCTTTAAGAAGAAAACATTTCATGAATTATTACTCAACAAGATAATCACTTCAAGTATCTTGGGTCACATTAACCCTAATCAAGAAATCAAATTCATAACAAAATAAAAGTATTACTAGGTTTGAAAATACAAACTTCACCATGGTCAATTGCAATAGGCCACATAATTATGAAATTTTTATCATAGACTTCTTTAAAACTCATTTAAGAATCCTAAATACAGGACGTCAATTTAGATGGATGAAATTCCTTAAGGAATATGGCTTATGGCCGATAATCACATGGGACCGTCACTTTAAGCACATCCAAAATCATATCCGAGCTCTAGTAATCCAAGATATGAATTCAAAATATCGATCTCCATGAAGAGCAAGGCATAGGCCAAACTAAAAGCAATCAAAATAGGCATTTCTACTTCAAAACAATTTTGAAATTCTAAAACAATCTCAATTTAGACATCCGTATTTTAACAATCTATCGAGATTCGAATAATAAAAAAAAGTATATAGTCCTCATCTTACTAAAGCTTGACAAGCTGCTCAAATTGGCAACACCAAGCATTTTCATGACAATTGACTAATTACTCATTTTTTTTTTAATAACATCGTATGCAATATCCTTGTCCAATAGTTTAAAATATAACACGCACAAAATTTTTAGGATAGACATCTACTCACACTTTCAAATATTCTACAAAAATAATTATAATACAACTAATCGACATACGACAATTCATGAATCGAGAGGTAAAAGAATATCTTCCCCAACACTCATATTACAGAGGCATATGACAAGGGCATTCAAGAAATCCAATAAACAAAACAAAACAAAACTAACACTACATAACTAGATACACGACTCCAGATAAATGGGTGATGATAGCTCACTACCTATAACTTGTGCCCGAGTACACAAGCTACAAGCAAAGTTCTATTACTACTTGTGTCTGTAGCAAATACGATCTACAACCTATGCTCTGATACCAACTTTGTCACGACCAGCCTTACGGTTTGTGATCGGCGCACAAACTATATCAATTCTAGCATGGCCTGGCTAGCCTAACATGATAAGCTGTTTGTTAATTGTCAACATTTTATATAAAGGCATAATCAATTCTAAATCTCAAACTCATTATCATTACTAGATAATACTTATATTCTAAATTTCTATCCAAAATATCTAGAATAATATTATATAGAACCTATAGCTGCAGACTATGGAAGCAGAAGCAATGGTATACATACAAAATATTATGACAGCATACTAACAAGCTTAGCCAATTGAACAAGGCGCAACCAAACTCAACTAGTAACTTACAAATGTGATAACATATAAAGGGTGAGTCACATAGACTCAGTGAAGGCATATAAACTAAGTGATAGGAAGGAGAAATCAAAACACACACAAACTTTTGAAACAAAAGAAAATAACTTAACAATAATGCGATCACTACAATAAATTAGTGAGAATTTAACTTAACAATAATGCAATCACTGCTATACTTTTTTTTTTTTTAAATATCTTTGTAACTAGAAATTTATTTGTATGTCTTTTTCATAATAGAAGCTCATAAATAAAAACTCAATATGCTTTTTCCATATTTTTCATAAATCATTGTTCTCAACATAACACAAAATAAAATATTCATCACTTAAATAGATACTCCATAAGGGTTGCATAGAAAGAACTAAATCATTTAGGGAGTAATCTTAACCCGTTTAATCACAAGTTTCATGATATATCAAACCGGGGGCTTTGCCTCACCCGATAGTGTCATAATTAGGGCCCTCTCACCCTTTTTCTCAATTTATATTTTATGTGCATATAGGCCGTTATATCTCTTTGCTATGGCAAGCGGTATTGCCATTATATCTCTTCACTATGGCGAGCGGTAGTGCCATTATATCTCTTCGCTACGGCAAGTGATGTTCTAACTTACAACCCATCATGGCCTTCTCACACAATTTATATCAAAACTCAACATTCAAGTCTATAAGACAATATCATTATGATTCCGATCTTAAAAATTACAATTCTCATAAATTGTTCTAACACAAAAGAGCTAACACCAATATTACGATATTGTAAAGGTAAAGAAAGTAGACAATAGTTTCAAATCAGTTACTAAAGCCGAAGTTTAAATATTTCAATGGATAGGAACAATAGCTAAACAAGCAACTAACCAAGTAAATCAAATAATATGAAGTCATTAACTTTAATGAGATAGTTTCTCCCATAAAAATGAATTTAAAACATTGTCACTAAGTAAATATCCACTCACCGTACACTCCCAAGTGGTGACAAAGTAGTTCCTTGGAGTTTCAAAGCCAAAGTATTATTTCTAAGAAGATTCTAACCCCCTAGAGATGATGAATCGGGTCAAAATAACACTTCTATTCAACCTAATAGTCTGATTGCAACTTACTAATAGGGAATCACATACACTAGTTTTCATGAATCAACTAAAAAGAAAAGTAACCCCATGGCATTGGCTTCTAAAGACAAGGAGAAAAGCATGAGAATGGGGACTTACCATAGTAGTTGTGGTGGCACTTAGAAGGGTCGAACCAAGGTCTCTAGTCCCAAAAAGAGAGCTCACAATGAAGAGAAAGGGCTTTAGGGCGGTGAGATCTTTGTGACAACAAGGGGAAGAGGAGCACAACTCCCCCCAACTGCAAGGAAGAGAGAGAGACACTGCGGAGAGAGAAAACCGCGAGCAACGAAAGAGAGAGACAGAGCTTGGCGGTGGCGGAGGCTTGCGGACGGTGGTGGCGGCGGTGGTTGAGAGCAAAGATTGTGAAGGACAAAGTGGCATGAATAGTACCAAGATTTGAGGGAGAAGCAGGTGAGAGGGGGACAAAATGAGAAAGGCATCAAGAAAAAAAGGTGACGGACGGTGAGAGAAGAAAGCTGTGGAAGGAAGTAGAAGAATTTAAGGGAAAAGCTTAGTGTGGTTCGCACCACTTAAGGTGTTGGTATACCTTCCTTTCCTTCTTTTTTTTTTTTTTTTGTCCTAGACTTCAAAAACTTTATTCAGATAGGATATTACAAATCTCAAAAATTTATGTCTTATTTTTGGCAAATTCTTTTGTCTTCTGCTCCCTAGAGGTCCATCTCTCGTGATCACATATTTCTTTGTGATGTTCATGGTGGGATTAGAGATAAGAAGTTGGCATTGCGAAATTCATTCTTATAGCTTTGAGATTTGCAACGTAACCCGATCAATGTCATGAAAGATTATCGAATTAAAATGTTCTCCTGCCTTGTTATATATGGTTCACTGTAATTTTTACCAATTGCAAAGTGTCTCACTTTCAAATTTAGACAATACTTTGAACTTCAATTGATCATTTGATTGAAATATCAAATAGGTTGTAGAAAGGTATATGAACTTTATTAAAAGGAAAAAAAAAAGAGTCCTTTTTCTTTTAAAAAAAAATGTAATCACAGGTATTCTCATACCTTAGGAGCATAGGACTAAGGATTGGTTTGGTATTATTGTGGCTTTTTAAAAGCTACTGAGCTCTCTTGGCTTTCTAAAAGTTGCTCTCAAAAAGTCATAGTAGTATCATTTGGTAAAATAATATAAAAATTACTCTCAATAAGCAGAAGCCATAAAAGTAATGTTTGATAAAATTGCTCTTAATAACTAAAATGACAACAATAGTTATAAATACTAAAGAGAATAATTTCTATTTTTAATGTCATTAAATAGAGTAAGGCTATATTAGTCTTTTAAATTTTGAAGAGCATAAGCCAGCTCCGAAAAGCATCCCATGAGGGCTCCCGAGAACATCCTCTGACTCTCAAAAGTCAGGAGCAAAAGCACTCAAGTTTTTTTGTTTACCAAACAGAAAAAATTAGCTTATGGTTTTCATAAGCCAGAGCACCCATTTGAAGAGCACTACCAAACTAGGGCTAATGCTATTTGAGTTATGGCCAGCATGTTTTACCTTTATCAATGTAGGCTAGAACAATGAATATTGGAAGCTTGTTTGAATATGTTTATACAATCAGTTTCATTTAACTGGAGAGTAGTAAGTGGGTGAACTATGACATGGTAATTTTTGCTTCTTTATAAAAGGTTTAACTTATTAAGTTATAAGTGCAAGCTCTAGGTCCAGCCTAATTTATGATAAGTCACCCAAGCTAAATAATCTCCATAAGCCCCAGTGTTTTGATGAGGAAAATGAAAGGAGTGCTTTAGTTTGTCACCCAGCTAAATAAAAATTTAGGTTTATCTAAACAGTGCCCTGCACTGGTTAGGGTTTTAAAAAAGGAAAGTTTATATTAAAAAGTTTAAATTCACAATGCATCGAAAATCGTGAAAATTTGAAAACTTTTCTTTTTTTTTTTTCAATCTTTAACTGGTGCCCTTTGGGTATTAGTTAGCAAAATCTTGAAAATTCGTTAGAATTAAAAGGGTTACCAAGTCTATATAGATACCAATAGACATCTTCAGCTCGGAGGGAGAGCTACTAGCTTAGTTTTCGAAAACCAAATACATTAAGGTAGGAGAAAATAACTCCTTGTCTTAATTCAATTGCCTTCAGAGATAACTAACACAAACACCATGTAGATGAGTCCTTTGAAAGACATCCAGAGTAAAGAAAGGATTGATGTTGCAAATTAAAGAACATTATTGATGCCCTGGAAAAGAAAAAAATCCAAGAAAAAAAAATGAAGATATGCAATCATTTTTATTTAAAATTTTAAAATTTAGAAGATGTTAACACGAAAAAAATAGTGAACGAAATCTAGAAAGAAAATCTTGAATCTAAAGAATGGCTGAGGATGAAGTGTATGCCATAAGTGTGAGAGAACAACATATTATTACTAATAAGGTTAATTTTGATATATTATCCTTGAAGAGTATTTTATACTATCAATCAATCATGTATTATTACATATTACATGTACGACATTTAAATAAGTTATTATAGATGTTAAACACTCTTAATGATGTGACATTATACAATTGGGTAAATGTAAAAAAGCTTTTTCATTAACAATGTATTAAAATTAAATCCATAAATGACTTTTGCCAAAAAAAAAGATAAATTAAACAACAAACTTAATGATTTAATTTTGATACATTGCTAATATAAATGTTTTTATTTAGTCATCTAATCATATTTTGTCATGTTAAAATAAATTACTTTTACAATTAGAAATGACAATGAGACAGGTATAGATACCAGTAGATTTTGACCCAATCCAACCTTGCCACATACCCTTCTAAATAGGTCATAACCTAATCTTAAGCCACCTTGTAAGTCATGAAGACAACTACATGCACCCTACTTACAAAGAAAATATCAAGATACATCCTTACGCGAACTATGTCCACGTGCAATTTCTTTTTAATGTCATCATTAATATTTCAAAATTCAATTTACATAACAATAACTTAATATATTCAAAAAATTATCTAACAAATTGAAAAAATAATTAAAGGGCCTATTCAAAAATTAAATAAGTAATTTAATATCATAATCTTTAAACACAATGATATTATATAATTTAAACCATAATTTAAGTGCTGCGCAAGGTGGGATAAGGTGGGTAAATCATATGAACAAATGTGCCCCCAAGGCCCTGGCCCACAAAGATATTTACATACTAATCTGCTTGTTCCATTGAAGGATGGGTTTAAAACCTAGCCCAAGTGGTTTAGGTGGTGTGGGTACTCATAGATCTCTGGTACCAATTGTCATTCCTACTTATAATAACTATTTCTAACTTGTTTGCTTTAGATAGATTTCAACGCCAACTAGCGTTTAAAGAGAGTTAAGCAATACAAAGCTTTAGATGAATGTGTTTGGGAAATTGTGTTTCAGTGTTTAGATTGTCAAAGAAACAGGTACTTCAAAAGTGTAATATATGACTGATTGATAATGTAAAATACTTTATACTGATAATATATTAAAATCGATTTCAAACTTAGTATTATTTTCATTTAAGAAACTCATATAAAAGTTTCTATAAATTGAAAGAACAATTTTTTTTTGGGTCTATGGGAGGGGGAGGGGGTATATTACCCCTACATGGGGATTGAACCCTGCTCCTGCAGGTGTCTAAGAGGTGGTCAAACCACCAAGGCAAGTGCCTCATCTACGCATACAAATTTCTCATCATGCAAAGATAACAACTGTTATGGGTAATTTCTATCTAGCCCAATTCCTAATAGGCTCCGACGTAGGTTGATACAAGCCCAATCCAGAAATGCCACATCAAATGCACTCTCCTTCAAATGATAGAGATGAGGATCATGGGATTGGCTCCACAACGGTCCTTTCTCCAAACATATGCGACCTTTGAAGGTGGGGAAATGCTTTTCAACATTCATGAAAAGCAAAAATCCCATTAAAGGAGGAGCAGAAAATACAAGATCCAACGCTTAGGAGTATGGAAGAACTCAAGTAATGGTCCTTCATATTGTCATTTTTTTTTATTTTGGTCTTGTTTCTTTACATTACTATTACCAATTTCTAGTTTGCCAATATATTTGTTTCTTGTCGATATTTCTAATCTAAATCTAGTCAATTTCATTAAGTTTCCGTTATATTTATTTCTTTATTTTTGACACTTTAATTTATGAGAATTCATCAGCGGAGCCGCTTCTATTTCCCGAATTGAGATATGTGAAGCAAACTGATAACAGTTGATTTAATTTGTTTTGTTGACTTAAAAATCAAGTAAACAAATTGGCACGCCCAATGGGACCATAAGAGAAAAGTGTCAAAAAAAAAGAGAGGATTGTTGCTGACAGTGCATGATTATGAGAAGTGGCACTGTTTTGTCCAATATGGCAAGATCAAAAATACCGTCATCTAGGACATCCTCTAATGATGAGGTTAATAATGAAGGAGAGCGCCCTCTTGCGGCTGCTCAACCTTTAAAGCCAGTTTTGACGCTAGCACTAGCTGCCGGAAGAACAGCGGTTACTCAAGCTCTAAGTAGTGTGAGTACAACGACAATGAACACAATGCCCATGTATGGGATGCCACCTGGTTTCGTACCACTCATAGCTACACAAGCTCCAATACAACCAGGATTAGGGGGGTTACAACAACTTTTCAAAATTCGTTGTACACAAATACTATTATGGCCAACTTACCTCCTTTCGAATCACTCCCAGGGCCTTCAATAGGCCCAAGTGCAGGAAACCCAGTAGGCCCTTTGTACTCGAATATGAATAGGTCAATGCCATTAACAACCCCCTCTTACACTAATGAATCATTGGCCACTTTTCGACAACAACTCGAAGAGAGCCATCATGAGTTGGTCAACATGCTTACTCATCAAATTGCCATTGTAATTACACCAATCCTAGAGTCGAACAACACTAGATATGAGCAATTGGCTCGACAAGTGAACCGTATAGCCTCAATAGTCAACACTGTAAATGAGCCGATCAATCAACCCAGAGTAAGGGATGAAATTGGCAATTTTAACCTAGAACATATTCCTACCTAGCTAGAAAACCAAATAATCGATGACATACAATTTGTCAATCGAGGACAAAATGCAAACCAAGTGCTGCAAAGGTTGAGGCAAAATAATGTCAGAACAACAAGTCTTGAATCTTTGGGGCATCATAGCCACATTTCATTTCCACATTCCTGAATGTACAACAAAGTTGAGAATGCCAATACACTATGCAACTTAGTCTCGCACTTCTTATTCCATGTTTGACTTGAACGTAAGAATGCTTTTACTTGGTTTGCAAACTTACGACCAAATTCGATTATCTCATGGGATCCATTAAAGAAAAGTTTTCATGACCAATTTTTTAGGGGAGAAATGAGGGTAAGTTTGACCGATTTGTTCACAATAAGAAGGGGCTAGGGGGAGTCAGTCGATGACTACTTAGCAAAGTTTAGAGTGATGAAAAATCGATGCTTCACCCTCATCCCAGAGTCTGAAATGGTAAAAATGGTTGCTAATGGACTTGATTATAATATTTAGAAAAAATTAGTCAACCTACAATTCCTAAACTTGGCTCAACTAGCAGAAAAAGTTTGACAAATCAAACAACTGAAAGTCGAAAAAGATAGGATCGAAAAAACTAGGCTTAGAAAGACTTTTAGAAAGGAGCAAGTAAATTTTGTGGAAATGGAGTCTGATGAGGACGAAGATGATTTCAACTCCAATGAAATAAATTTGGTAGAAATTAGAGCGACTATATTACAAGCAGGGCCACCATATGTTTGTGCCTCACTTAAGCCAATAAAAGGAAAAGAAAATAAAACACATAGAATAAAGGCAAAAAGAGTCAGAACGTCCCAAAAAGACAACACCTATACAAAAAATACTCCTGATCAAACACGTAGCACTTCAAAGAAACTTGAAACACCTCCACCTAGAAAATTGGCACAAAACATGCTTCGCCACCAACAGAGACCGCAAAACAGACCCCAAAAATGGATAATCGAGCCACACGCTACTGAAACTTCAAAAGAGAGCACCAACAAAATAAGGGCAATTCTATGATGCCCGCGGCTATAAGCAAGTACCAATGTCTAGTTGAAGTAGGCATATCCATTTGGCATTAACTTTCCAATAGTAAACATGGCCGTAAATATTGAACAGATTGATTTAAAAAATAACAAACAAACGGCATAAAGTTAACAAGGCTTTTATGATATTATCTTCCCCAAATTTGGAATCCTAAGTTATGAAAGTTCATTGCTCAAATCATCTTGCTTCATTTTATTGACCTCCATCCATATCATCTATCTCGCTTTGTTTGGCAAGACGAAGGTGGTGTAGCGATTGGTGGGGTTGAAAATACATAATCAAAAGTTGCTCAAAGTATTGTTGCTTTTTTTTGTTGCCCTCCTCCCATCATAAAAATTTCTTGAGCAAGTAACTTGATAATGGGGATGTGTTTTCATCGAAACAACAATAAAACGAGCAATACTTCACAGTACTATCCAAGAACAAATTAGACTGAATGAATAACTTGATAAATAGTAGCTCAAAAGGAAGTAGATGAACTGAAGCACAAATCTCTAGTATCCGATAGCTGCAGGAGGTAGCTCAGATGGAAGTAGATGAACTGGAGTACAATGATATGTAGGAGTCGAGATCCACAATCAAGGGTTCCAAATTTGAGGGAAGATGATATCACATAAAGCCTCATTAACTTTACGCTATTTGTTTGTTATTTTTTAAATCAATTTTTTCAATATTTACAATCGTATTTTCCCATTGAAAAGGTAATGCTAGATAGAGCAAAATGATACACATATTTCAGTCCAGCATTGGTGCCTACTCATACCTACAGGCATCGTAGAATGCACCACAAAACAACCAGCAGCACAAAGAAAGCACCCCAACACCACAAACCAAAAGCCACTTTCAAGCCAGCACTCTAGGCACCAAACCTGCCAGTAATACCACCAAAAATTCATAGAAACCACTACTAGAGTTCTTAAGTCCTGCAAAGCACCAACAAAAAAGACCACCGAAGAACCAGCATCCGTACGAGATAAATCAACCTCCATGATTGCACCTGGAGTGGATTGGAGTGTTTCTGCTAGCCACCAAATCAGAGTCCACAAGTAAACCTCATCCTTTGATCTTTGATCATAACAACACCTTTTTTAGGAGTTTCCTTCTTGTAAAGGTACAAGTATAGTTAATCAATAGAAAATAAATTTTTTATTTGAGATTAACTTTAATACACTATCAGTATAAAAGAGTTTTATAATATCATTTAATCATATATTACTAAATGGGAGGCTTTTTCGATAGCAATTGTGAAAGTCAAACACTTTTACTTATGTGATAATATATAATTGGATTATTATATTAAATATTTTTACATTGATAGTGTATTAAAATTAAACTTTTTTTTTATTTAGGATAAAATATAGTTTACCCCCTTAAACTTTTCTTCATGTGCAATTTAGCTCCTTAAAATTAAAGTGTGGATCTTATAACCCCTGCTAGATGAACACTGTAAAACTTTCTTGAACCCCATCAAATTTCCAAATTCTAGAACCTAATTTCTTGAACCCCATGAAATCCTCCTTTAAATTTCTTAAATTTTTTGGATTGAAGATTGTAAGTTTTTAATTCTTCAATGTTTCTTCCTTGAACCCTCACTGATAATTGTGGAGGAATGCTCCAACACCTCCAAATTTAGAAAATTTGAGAGCTTTTAAAGTAGAATTTGATGGGCATTCAAGAAATTGAGTTTTGGGAATTGGAGATTCGGTTCTAGAAAGTTTATGAGTGTTTTGTGTATAAGGGGTTTTAAGAATTACTCTTTAACTTTAAAGGTCTAAATTGCACATTTTTAAATCCTAAAGAATAAGTCACACAAATAGTAAAGTTTAAGATGATAAACTATATTCTATCCTTTTATTTATAATTTGAGATACATTTATTTCAACTTTTAAAAAATAATTCTATGATTTTAAAACTTTTTTCCCAAAAATTTCTCTCTTTAGCTTTTGAAAATAAGACTAAAGCAATTTTTCAATTTCAAATTTGTTTAAGAAAAATTTAATTTATTTTAAATTATATATTTTAATTAAAAATTATTTTTCTATAAAAAATCAAACAAACTGGCCTTACTTTGAATGTGTTTGGAATGAGAAAAAATAGGAATTGATTTGATTTATAAATTAAATTTTGTGTTTGGATGTTTTAAAAATAAGAAATGATTTCATTTATCAATTTTCATGAATTTAATTGGTTTGTATTTGAATTCCTGGCAAAAAGTGTGTTTGGAATAAAACAAATTGGAAATAATTTGATTTAATTTGAATGAAATTGAATTGAATTGAATTGTTTTATAAATCAAATATAATGTTTGGAATAAATTATAAAAAATAGAATTTGAAATGATATAGAAATTCATTCTTGTATTTGGAATTCATTAAAATTAAAATTAATTTGATTTAATTTTATTATTTTACATCTTTATCTTTATTATATTACTTTTCTATCCCTTCCTTCTCCGTCTCCCTTTCTTCCTCCCTCCTTCCCTTTTCCTCTCTCTCCTTCTCTTTTTCTCTCTTTCTCACAACTTATGCACACACCACACACCATACACTCATTCATACTTCCCCTTCTTTCTCTCTCTCTCTCTGTAACATCCACCAGACTTTTCTTATCATTTTCGCCTAGTTATTCGATTTTTATCGAATAATTGAGATTAATTAAAATTTGACTGAATACTTATTTAAGATCAATTAATTAGAAATTAATTGAGCTTAGATATGAGGGAATTAGGTGAGAAGTATAAAAGATTTCATAGGAATTTTTCTTAAACCGATTTACTGGTTCAAAGTAAATCGGTAAGATTATGGTATTTTAAACTGTCGGACCCGAACCAATGAAATGGTATACCCAAAACCCTATGTTTAGTGGCTAAAAAGTTAGCCACACACCCATCTAGATTTGGCACAAGGTAGCCACAAATTTTCAAGCCTTGTTGGCTCATTTGTGAGCCAAGTGAAGCATCAACCAATAAGAGACCAATTTCTCAACTACCCTCATTTACTAACATCAAATTTTCCCCCTTGGCTTCATTCATGTTACGCTCAAGAGAAGTAAAGGAAAGCACAACCAGCTGCTCCCTCTCATCTTGTGCTGGAACTTCCATCATCTTGATTTGTACAATCTACAGCCCACCTCTAGCAAGACTACACTTAAAGGAGGTAGGATTCTTCAATTTCTTCTATTAGTGGTGCTATTGTGATTGAATAGAATTCCTATTCTTTCCTTTAGATTGATGATATATGATGTTTATATAAATTCTTATGGTTGGATTAATATGAAATCTTGAGTTAGAGTTAAAATTAGAAGAAGAAAACTAGAAGAAGTGGAGGATTGGGATGCTATCTAAGTGAGAAGCCCCATGGCAGTCCATACGTCGGAGTGAATGGCTCCGCCTATAGCTGTTCAAATTTGATGGAACCATTTTTATATAAAACTAGACATTCAAGGCTTTCCATACATATATCATACAAGGTCATTGGATTAATATTGAGAGAGATATGAATTTTTGAATTTTGAACTAGAAATCAGGTCTTTCATCCGAGCAATATGAATTGAGAAGGGTGTAACTCACCCTACACAACTCCAAATTGAGTGAAACCAACTTTGTTAGAAAGCTTACACATAAGAAAACATATCATAATGAAATTCTGAGTTTGTTACGATCCCATTTGTTCCTGGTGGTTTGAGAAAGTTGTCCTATGTCCAAACCGGGTCAAAACAGGGCAGTGCAGGAAGGTCAAGTTTCAGGGCTTATATCTCAAAATATACTCATTCAAGTAATATGCAATTTATTTCATTTGAAAGCTTACCCTGTTAGCTTTGCAGAGATATAACTTTCATATGATTTCACCCAGATTTCTATTTTTGGTTAATTTTCTCTTATGAGAGTGTAGTTCGGGCTAGAGATATGTGTGAAAATTAGATCAAGTTTAATTTGTGTTGGAACTCGGGACATAGTGAACTTAAGGTTGAACTCGGGAACTAGTAGATAGAGATAGGTCAGGTATGCCTAAGATTGAACTCGAAATTTAGCGGATAGAAACTAGATCGAGTATGATTCATGTCGGAAGTCGGAGCTTATAATAGAAAAATAGATCGTATGGTTAGTGTAGAGACTTGGAACTTAGGAAACACAGTCATAAAAGTCTTGGAAGATCAATTGAGGCTTAATATCGAATATCGGAAGCCAGTACCATAATATGAAATCTTATATCCGCACCTCGGAAAGTCAGGAATTAGATGCTCTAAACTCTTATACACGTAGTTCCAAAACTCGGTCCAGAAGCAATCTCGGAGATCGATTTCAGACATGACCCCGGAAGTCGGGAATAGAGACATTCATAACCCCGAAAGTCTGAAATCAAAATATCGACCTTATGTACATGGCTTACATGATCTCAGAACTCGGGGGTCGGTTAAAAGCTTGAGTTCGGGAACATCATTAGAAATTAAAAGCTTGCAAGATAGATTAAGACATAGGATTTTAAAACTCACACCTATGGATATTGTTATATTCTTGGTATGATTATAATGTTCTATCTCGAGTTTGCTGTTTGATTAAAGTTTCCTGGTTACCTAACATTATTCATAGGAAAGCAAACATGATCTGTTATGCTGCCGAGTTTTTGGTAGAATAGTAAAGAGGCTACTAGCATTTTATATGTTATAAATAGGTATGAGTGCATTTAGCATGTCTATGCATGACTATGTATGAGAATGAAAAGACATGAATATATTAAATGTGAATCCCTTCACCTGAAGGCAGTTATGAGATCTCTCCTTGTGAAGGTAGTCAAATAAGATAAGATGTGGGTCCCTTCACTTGGAGGCAGTTGCACATTGAATCTCTCCCTATGAAGGCAGTATAAAACTATGAGATCCTTCTACCTTGGAGGCACGTGGTCAAATGAGATCCCTCTACATTGAAGGCAAGTAGTCAACTGAGATCTCTCTATTTTTGAGGTACGTGACTAGGAGAGATCCCTTCAATTTAGAGGCATATGACCGAAATGAGATCCTTCTAAGACTAGAGGCACGTGAATCCTCTTGTAGGTCAGTTCTGTGTGACGACGGTCACGAGTTGAGTTCACTCCTAGATCAGACTATATAACATCCCCAATTTTCCGTGTATTAAATTATTTTCCATTTTTGCCATTTCATTCTGTTCGAAATCGGAACTCGCCTACATTCTGCTTAAAGTTGGAACTTATGTCCATTTTATTTGAACTCAGCTATCAATTCGGAAATCGGAACTCTTGTCTATGTTCGAATTCCGAGATAATATCCCGACTTCCGGGTATATAAGGTTGATGTTTTGTTTCCCTATTTCTGGGGTTATGTTTAGTATTGATTTCTGGGATTGATTCTGGACCGAGTTTCGAGATTATATGTTCAATAAGATGGCGAGTTTGGAATTACGCGTATGAGTTTTAAAGTGTCCTAGTTCTCAAATTTCGAGGTTCGGGCATATGGTTTCATGGTCTGGTACCAACTTCCGAGTTTGGACTGAAGATACTCGACTTCCGGGTTTAGGTTCTATATTCTTGTCCTTGACTTCCGATTTTAAGACAATTTATGTATGTGATTTCCGACCTCCGACCTTAAGCCACAATTAATCTTCCAAAACTTTTATGAATATTTCCTAATTTTCGAGTTCCGACATTAATTATACCCAATCTAGCTTTCTGTTTGTTAAGTCCCGAGTTCCGATATTAACCAAACTTGATCTAGTGTTCATACATGTCGCACAACAATATTAACGCAACATCACTTAGAACTGCCACTGATTCCTACTCAAAGTCGGAAATCATGTTTATCACTTCGGAAACCGGAAATCGTGTGTATTCCGATTAAACTCAGCGATCAACATAGAGCTCGGAACCTGATATTGCTTGTTCTGCTTGAACTCGGAGCTAAAAACCTCAGAACTGAACTAGCCAAATTCAACATTCCAAACCCAAGATCCGATAACTGAGAGCTCCCCCACTTTACCCCCTTAGAATGACACCATTTTGTGCCACTAGTTAGGGGAGGAGTGGCCAAGTTTCCACCATCCAAGTCACCAACCACATCATGACTCAACCACCATAAAATGCAACTAACTTCCACTTTTTTCCCTTGATATCTTCAACCCATCAGCAGCTGCCTCTTCTCTATTCTTTCTTCATTCTTCTTCTTCCTCACTTCACTTCACTTCTACCTTCAAGCTCCATATCTCTTCCACACCAAGAGCTTGCATCTAACCAACATCTACAACAATCTAGAGGTAAGATTTCTAATTTTTGCTTCTTGTTTTCATGGATGAAAGCTGTATGAGAGTTCAACTCTCTTCACTTCTTTGATGATATACTTGATATGTGTGATGATTTATGGTTGGTTTATTAAGTATTTGGAGGGATTGAGATTGAATCTTGCATGAAACATAAGATAGAGAGCAAACTAGAAACTGAAAACCTAGGAGAACCTACGGCGGTCCATATGGCGGAGTATACGGCTCCGCCTACAGCCATTTAAATTTGATGAATCCATTTTTATATGAAAATAGACATTCAGGGCTTTCCATACATATATATATAAGGCTATTGGATTAATATTGAGAGAGATATGAATTTTTGAAGTTTGACCTAGGAATCAGGACTTTCATCCGGGTAGTGTGAATTGAGAAGGGTGTAACTCACCCTACACAACCCCAAATTGGGTGAAACCAACTTTGTTAGAAAGCTTACACATAGAAGAACATCCCATAAAAAGATTTTAAGTTAGGTACAGTCCCATTTGATCTCAGTGGTTCAAGAAACTTGCCCTATGTCCAAACCGGGTCAAAGCAAAGCAGTTCAGGAGGGTCAGATTTTGGGGCTTATAACTCGAGCTTCACTAAAGTAAATGAAATGGAACTTATTGAAAATGAAAGTTTGACTTGTTAGCTTTATTATGACACCAATTTTGTAAGATTTGATCTTGATTTCAATTTTTAGTGAATGTTTACTTCCAAGAGTGTAATTCAAACCAGTGACCGATTAGGCTGAGGCAAAATTTAAATATCTTGAGCTACACATATCAAAATGAGATGGGACCAAAAGAGTTGAAAACTAGACACATAGTGCTATGACATATCAAAGATTCAGATTCAAATGAGTTGTATTGGACTAAATGTGGATTATACAAAATTCGGGCAAAACTGAATAGAATTGGCAGATATGACCAAATTGATGGTTTCACAAGTGTTAGTGAACATATAAAGCTTGAGTTGACAGTTGCAATTTTTACATTGATAGATATGTTAGATCGATTATACTGCTATGACTGATTTGTCCATAGGAGCTGGCACTATGCAAAAGGAAGTAGGTCTGATCCGTTATGCTGCTGAAATTCCGGCAGAAATATGTGAATCATATGAATGTTATAAATATTTATATGTTATGCTCATAAAGTTCAAATATGCAAGGATGAATTTAAGTATGATATGAGTTATGAGAGTTTATGCTATAGGTGATTATACTTTGAATATATTATATTTACATGTCATATTCATGTATGCCATGCATGCAAGCAGAATTAGAATATGATATGAGAAATAAAGTGTGAGATATATCCGTGTATGCACAAAGCATCTGCACACATGATAAGATATAGAAAGAAAAGATAATAAGAACTTGCAAGAGGGATATACTAAGCTACCACGTGAGGCATAGTGTAGACCCAGCTACGTGGACCATAGCGGTACTGTCTAAGACTTGGGCCAGCCCTCGACCAGATTTAGTGGGAATAGACCGGTGTGAGGGTCAGGGAAAGTAAACCCGTCACTCATGTATAGGTACAAGCTCGGACCTGAAAAGCAGGCTATTGCCCAGGGGTGAGAGAGGCCATTCACCTCCGAGGGATCAAGTACAGAAGAGTAAGATCAAATTGCAAGTTAAAGAAAGATATGAATTAAGTCAAGTGCACTTATATATAGTCAAGTATAAGCATCTATAAGTGCAACTTCAATTATCTCGTTAAGTCATATTATTATTATGATTCTTGTTGAAGCATATTATACTATTCATATATCTATGTCTATCATATGACATGGTAAGTGGTTGATAAAATATAACCCGCTTCAAGAAAGGCATTTTTCAACTTAAAATTGAACTACTATTTGTTTATATATGCTCATATTTTCACAATAAACCAAAGCAGCTAGAATGTTTATGATGACACTGTAAGATTGGTTTGAGTTTACCTACTGAGAACCCTAGGTTCTCACTATCTGCTTGTATATTTTTCTTTTTCGTAAATATTCTAGCACCCAAAATAGAAATCAAGTGTGAGGTGGAGTACAGGACCACTCATTGAGCAAGGATCAGGCGTAAGCCAGATTAAGAGACTAACGAAGCTAGCTAGCGATTAGTCGGAAGTAGACGCTATGTATTATGTCAATCACAATTTCTTTTAAAGTGTAATTATTTTATTTTCTATGTATCAAAGACTATTAGTCAGTAATAAAGTGAGCAGTCAAAGGGCCATATATTACATTTTTCATATTTTAAAGATTTCTTAGCACAATGACAACCTCTTAATATAACTCCATGACTCGAGCATGGCTTATATAATAAAGGTTGTTACAAACTACCCAACGGCAGTAAAGATTAAAAATTAAAATATATGCAAGTACCCTACTCACATGAGGCATGACATCGACCTAGTTAGTGTGAGTTTAGGGAATAGGGTTTACATGAGGCATGGCATGACCCAGCTAGTGTAAATACCGTAAATTTATGATGATGAGTCTATATTCCTAAGGAACGTGACATGATGATAAGTCCATATTTCTAAATCAATTTAAATCTTATTTTATATAATCATTTCAAATATAAAATTTAACTTATAAATCAATCCAATTCAAATCAAATCCTAATTTTGATAATTCCAAACACAACCTTAGGCTTATTATCCTGACCCGTTAATCATTGGGCCAATTCATGTTCGGGAAATTGACCCCGACCCATACGTTCCCATGTAGAATTCAAATATCGTTGCTTGTTTTCACTTTTACAAATTCAAAATTTTTCATTTCCCGGCAGAACGCGCTCTCTCTCTCTCTCTGGACTCTGCAGTGCGATGGAAGCACAAGAACTACTTCAACTTCATCACCAATCTCACGGTCTCTCTCTCTCTTTCTCTCTCTCGTTACGACTTGGATGCTTGGCTTCCGATAAAATCTTTAGCTCACCAACCAAATCATCACAATTTTTTCTTCTCCTAATTTCTCATCACTTTGTGAATTGAATCGTTCGGAGGAAATTCTCCGTGCTAGGGTTTCATCCTATAAGAATTATCGAATTGGTCCTTTTTGGTAGTTACCTTAGATAGGAATTCTATGCTATGCGTATCCGTAGCTTGCTGATGCAATTATCTTGCTGAATTCTGCAGCTCGTCCGCTTCAAGGCATGGAACGCGTGGTGGCGACGGTGAGTGGCTACCATGGCTCGGAGCGGTTCAATCTCATCAAGCTGATTTCGCATGCCGGCGCCAATTACGTTGGCGCAATGTCGAAATCAATCACGCACCTGGTCAGGTTTTTTTTTTTTCATTTTCCCTCCTTTTTTTGTGCCGAATTATGTGAATTTAGAATTAAATAGGAGACGTAAGGCATGTTTGAGAAAACATTTTAGGAATGCTAAAGCTTATGATTATAAGTTGTTTTGAAGTTAAAATAAGCTAATTCCAACAAACATGTAGTGAATAAATGAACATATTGGCTGAAAAGAGTACAAATGTCTGGTAGATTGTAAGCTTTCATTCTGTTTGATGATTGTTTCTTTTGAATTTTGGATTTGAGTGAACAGGTTTGTTGGAAATTTGAGGGAAGGAAATATGAAATTGCCCAAAAGTTCAATATAGTTATAGTCAACCACCGATGGATTGAAGACTGCATAAAGGAAGGAAGGCGTGTCCCAGAAGATTCTTATATCTTGCAAAGGTTTTTTTTTTTTTTTCCTCTCTTCTTTAATAATTTTTTTACTTATTGCATGGTTATAACAGAGTGGCGTTGGATATTATAAAATTATGGCTTTTATTGAATAAGAAAACACGATGATCGATTATATTTTTTGAGCATCCAGCACCGTGCTTGAAGAATTAAAATGGCCGTTAAAAATGCATAAATCGATCAATTTGATATGGCAAGTTTTGCTTTCAAGCGGGCCATAGTTTAAACTGTCATTTAACTAGTTTTTTAATTCGTCTCAACCTAATAGCTTAAGCTTTTATATTTAGGAAAGCTGGCTCTTGAGGCGGTATTAGAGATACAACTTTCGGGAAAGATGGTCCTTGACAATTTCCATGCTCTATATTTTGGATATATTTATATTATATGATGAGATTCTTTATTGTGGATGCGGAGTTTACTGATTTCTATTGTAGATTTTCAAGTTAGGCATGATTGTTCTTGTATTCTTTTTAACGGGTGAGAGGATTAATTTGTTTGAAAAATTTTGGATTCAATTACTTGGTTGTGTACCGTTACTTCCATTTTCTATAACCCAACATGCAGTAAAATTTGTAGAACATCTGTTCTTAAGCTAACTTTTTCTTTACCAGTGGAGAGGAAGTTGGGCCATTGTTACTGGAAGTTCCACTTAGTGTTCAAGCAAGTAGCTTGAAGAAGAATAAAGTGAATAGTGACAGATTATATGATATTGGCTCTGGAATGCGAACAACTGAGATCAGTTCTGGAGCTTCCGAAAATTCTGCTTGGGAAGATTGTTATTTTATTAACGCGGTAACAATAGACTCTTGTTCTCTCTGTTCTCTTGCTCATGTACATTCTACGTATTTGCAAGCATGTTCTGTCTGTTCCATAAATATATTGCTTCATTTTCTGAATGGGGCTCAGCTCTCATCAACGGATATGTGGCATCATAAATGCTCGAGTTAACAGTTGATGCATAACCGTCAACTCAAATTAATCGTTATTTATATGCCATAGGTGTTCCATTTAGATTTAATGTATTTCTTTTGGCATTACGTTTCTACTTACGGTTCTTGGTAATGCATAATACATTAAAAAGCTTCTTCTGTGTAATAATCAATAATGGTTGCAGTTATGTGGCTGTGGGATGAGTTGTTTTCTTCTATTGCTTTGACTCATTGTCAAGATTTAATGATCAATGCGACATTACTGAACAATATAAACTAGCTGATATCTGAAAGAGCTCTTTTGACTATCTAGTGTTCCCTTTCCTCGATCCAAGTTCTTTAATGTTTAAACTACTTCCGTATGCTATACTCTTGAATATAGCATTACGGTTAATTGCATTACATTTTTGTTTTAGGTAAAATTACTAAATGAAAGTGAGTTTTTTTTTAAAGGAAAAAATGAAATTGAAAATTGTTTAAAACGTATGTACTTTTGATGCAGCAGACCAAGTGAATGAATAATGAATTATGTTTCTGTTATTTTTTAATAACTGCTTATCTTATTTCGTCTGCATTTTCCATTTTAAGCATGAGGAGTCAAGTGCTTATTCTTCTAGACAGTCAAGGAAAGAAAAAAGAAGTATCTATGATGGTAATGGAGTTAGTACTGTGGCTGGACCTTCTCGTAAAGGAAGAAGGGTTGTGAAAAATATTGTTGATGAAGTGGTGTTGGATCCTTTATTGCATTTATGCCCGGAGGACCACCTAAATAGATTGGAGAGACTACACCATGATGCTGCAAATACCTCTAGCCTTTCTGGCGGTGTCAATAATGAAAATATACTGGAAAATAGAGAAGCACCAGATGCCGGATTATATAATCAAAGTGGAACTGTCAATGGAGCTTCAGATAGCACTGATCAGATTGAACATTTTAATAATATATCTACTCTTAGAAGTTCAACTTTGTATGTAGAAGATGACCTACCTATGACGCAAACATCGTTAGATACATGTTCTGGTGCTGAAAAGTTCACAGATGGTGATCACGATGAAAATGTTGCTGGCTTACCTACGTCAAGCGAGTTATCATGTGTTATTTGTTTCGCAGATTTCAGCTCAACAAGGGGGATTCTTCCGTGTGGACATCGATTTTGTTTTGAATGCATCCAGAGTTGGGTTGATCATAGGGTATGCCTTTTCTTTTTTTCTTTTCTTTTCTCTGCCATTCTTAAAATCCTATTCATTGATTAATGATTAGTACAATCTTCTCTTTTGTAGTCCATTTTTCTTTCGGAAAATTCCAAAATTGCACTCTTTTAATCAAACAAGTGTATATTAGTTTTCATTCAGACAGTAATAATTGGACTTCTGATTTCTTAATGGGAATATGAGGCGCCACGTCGCCTCCTAATTGACAGAGTTGTGTATCTGTATGCGGATATTACTCAGGCTAAGATAGTAAAACACTCCTCCAACTTGGGAGTTGTTTCCAAAATAATTTGATTATAACTCGTTTTTAGTGTGCTGCCGAGCTAAGTTTTGGGCAAAATGTTGCTTTAAATTTCTTTAAAAAGTTGGTGCCTCATGGCATTCACTTGACCCTTTTACATTTTAAATTATGTCAACTCTGGCACAAAATTTACCATCATGACACTCAGGTGACTTATCCAACTATAGATGAACAGATCAGATTCTTTGTTAATACCTCCTTTTAATTTTGTTTAAAGACAGACAATACTTAATCTTTCTAAAGTTAATATTTGTCAGTAATCTGATGTGTGGAGACTTGAATTAAATTTTTTGTATTGATAAATTTGTTGAACGGATAATGAATGAAGTGGTAAATAGACCCTGTGATAGAAGTTGTGTGGTTGATAACAGAAAGGGCTTTATCATTCTAATATATCTCCAACAGTGAGGGAATGTTATATTTTAGCTTTACATTATATGTTTTTTCCCCACCTGGTAGCAAAGGACTTTTGTTGTTGTTGCTGCAATTCTAATATTATGTGTTTTAGTTTTCCCCGTGCTATAGCTTGGGGTTTTCATGGGCAATGTTGAATGGATTATATTTAGAACTTCTTTGAATTGTACAGCTTCACTCTAATGTCATTTGAATGTTTCTTTCATTCTCATAATCACTTATTACCATTTATAGACTTCAATGGGGAAAGGTTCAACCTGCCCTCTGTGCAAGGCAAGTTTTGGGATGATCAAGAAAGTTGAGCATGCAGCCACAACCGATCAAAAAATATACTCCCAGACAGTTCCATGTGACAACTTAGCCAAAGATATTTTTATCCCCACGCATCAAGGATTTCCTGATTATGGTTTTGAGGTATGCTTATCCATTAAACTAGATTTATCCCTTTGCAACGTAGGGTGTTATTTATTTCTTATTTTCTCATATTAGTTGAAATCAACTGTAGCATCTTGCGTGGGCCTTGGAGTAATTTATAGAGGGAATTTGTGCTTGAAAATTGAAACAATTAAAGGGACCATAAAAGGAAAGAAATTATGGAAAAATAGGAAAGAAGTGGCTGAAAAGAGACACAGGGCATACTATGATGGGTATTGGTTTAAGTGAACAGCAGTTGCTGGCTTGGTCATTTCAAAAATATAGTATAGTATATAGTGAGACTTAGCAGGTTTTTATACCTGACAATCAGACTTCTATAACAAGATTGAGTTGTATGCCATCGCGCTTCTGAATTAGTGAAGAATTTAACATGACTCTCAATCTCTTTTGCTTAAGCTGGACGTTTCATTTGTATCTTGTGTTTGATTGGTTGTGCTGCCACTATAGAGGGGATGTGAAAGTAAACTTTATGCCCAAAAGAAATATAACTTCTAGGTGTGTTTCCCTAAACCAATACTTCGACTAGCAGCCTTATAAATTGCATGTTGAGCATGATTTGGTTGTAAGACATCGGTTAAATATTCAGTTTTGCTAATTCAGATTTGATTTGGTAGGCTACGGTCCCTATGATATTACTTATGTAATATGGAAATTTGATGCTCTGATAGTGTAAAATTATTTTATATTATCATCCAATCAAATTCTCCTATATGCATGACTTTTAAAGTAGTATTAGAGTTGAACAAGTTTATTTATATGACAATATATAATTGGATGATAGTTTGCATCAAAATTAAACTCATGTTGATAGCGCATGTATAAAGTTCTAGAACATATCTGAAATGACATAATAATTTGCTTTTATTTTTGTGAACGGCCATTTTTGTGATAATTTCCTTAGTCTTCAGATATTTGCATCCATATGGCTGCATTGCACTTTGCCCCTTTTTTTTTTCGGGTAGGAAAGCACAGAGCATCTGCTTGTCAATTTTGAGGTTATCAAATTTCTATCTGTCTCTTGAAATCTTACAACAAAAAATGGAAAGAAAGTATCTTCTATTATGGAGATTGTGTCCAAAATTTCTGAATAAATTTGTAAAGAACTATTGGCATGTTGCAGTGGTAGGTCATATATTAGAAACGTTTGCTCTAGATTTTCTTCAACCATGTATTTTTGATAACATGTTCGAATTAATTATTGTCCACATTTCGGCTGGAAGTTTATGCACACCTTAATATGATTTGTGGCTTGTCTTCTGCTTGTGCAGTCCTCAGATGCAAGTTCTTGTGTAGTTTGCCGTCGTCGGGAACCTGAGGATCTCCTTGAAAGATGTGATCTTTGCCGAACTCGAAGTATCCATGTTTATTGCCTGGACCCTTTTTTACTGCCATGGACATGCAATCCCTGCAAGGAACTTCGGAGAATTCATCGTAATCACTCATACTAGTTCGCATCTTTTTATCCATTGCAACTCACGGTACTCTTAAATTTGTCCAGAGTTAAATGCCGTTCTTGGAACATCATCTGATGAAGTTCATTGTGTCTGCGCGGAGCTTTCACATGGTGTAATTTTAAAGCTAAACTACTGTTGGTGGCATTTTTTAAGTGACTTCATTTTCAACATCTGTTGCGCCAATTTGATTTGGATGTCTATATTGGACTTAATACAATCGTGAGATTTGGCAATATGTGTGAAAGAGTTCAACTGAATTTCACTTGAGAATTTCAACATGGATTGTCCAATACTCCAATTGCAAGTTCATGGCTATGAAACAAGCGCAGGAGTACAGGGCATACAATATCTATTGGGAAAATGTAATTACATTAACATTTCAAAAACTTGATTTGATATAGAAATTAAAAAGCATCCCTTGATTTCGGGGATAAAAGAGAAAAAGAAAGACATTATTGAATGATAGTGATAATGTCTGTGTAATTCTGTATGAAAACTGAGTAGCCTTGTTCATAATTTTTACCATGAGTTGCACCTTTTTAATCATTATCAAATTTAATATCAAATTACCAAAAATCAAACACACCCGTCAAATAAATATTTATACCCAAAAAAAAAAAAAATCTATCAAATATGTTTTGGAAGCTTTTCACATGTCTGCATCTTAGGCGTAGATCAGAGATGCAAGACAATCATAGACCATGACAAAAGATACTAACTAGTCAGACAATTTAACATTACTGTTTAATATTCATTGTAGTTATCCTTGTCAAATTCTTCATAAGGTTAAGATTCGTATGAAAGTAACATAAAGTAGGAATAAATATAATTAAATGTTTATTGTTCAACTCTCCCCGTTTGATTTAGATTTTTGTTGTTATATCTACTACCGATGGGTTAAATTTGATTGTATCACTGTGTGAAGTCCCATAGCAATATGAATGATTGGAATTTGTGTAAGTTTTTACGCGCATCAATTTTTTTTTCCATTGTGCAAAACTAATTCTTTAAGACAACACAATTTGTGCTGAGTTTGATTTTTATATATTGACCGGTGTAGAATAATTTTATACTGTCAATCAATAGGAATTAAAGAAAATGTCAAATCACATAAGATAATTATTCATCATAATTTGTTACTTTCTTATATTTTTATTGGCCGATACTATTAATATATCAAAATTAATCTTTTTTATAATACTTTTATTTTCAAATAAGCTAATTCTTTTTTTTTAGTCTAGGGGGAGGGGGGATTTTGAGGGCTGCTGTGACCCCTAGTAGGGTTCCCAAAGGTGGGAGTCGAACACCAGCTCCAGAGCTTCTCGAGGTGCAGGATAAACCATTGAGGCAATGTCTTGACTGTCAAAAAAACAAAAAGAAACTTATTCAAATATCATAAAAATATAAATGGGCTATTTACAAAATAAATCTTTCTATTTTCACTCAAAAATAGCTCATCCAAACAAGATATTCTTATGCTCTTGTTGAATTCGAAAGTTGCATTGCATCTAAGTGGTTTCTCTCGAGTTGTTGTGTCACAATCGAACATAGCGTTTTTATGGGTTCACATCCCGTTAGTTGGGGACTGCGGCCCCTGCTTGGAAGTGAACCTAACAAGAATGAGTCTCCTCTTGATGGCTCTTCTATCCATATTCCCTGCATCCTCTCTGCAGTTCCTATATTGACGTTTTTGTATCAGACTGGCGATTGTTTTGCTTTCGGTTTGCTGTGTTTCTGTCGCTTTTGTGTTCTTGTCTAACTGTGGTCCTACCCCAAAAAATAAAAATAAAAAAATTGGTCCTATAAAAAGTTGTGGAATATCAATTTGATCTTCAAAAGAGTTGTGATATCAATTTGTTCTTTAAAAAAGTTGTAGGATATCAATTTAGTTCTTGAAAGATTTATAACATCAATTTGGTCTTTGAAAGATTCAAATTCATTTCAAGTGAGTCCAATTTTTTTTTAATCTTTTGGGCCAATTTGAATAGGAGACAACTTATATTTATAGGGATTAAAAATATATTTAACCCATTTTTTTAAGATTTAAGGAATTTTTTTGATAGTAAAGTTAAAATAACTATTTTGACATTTCAAAATACTTTCTCCTAACTTTTTATGTTTCAATTAGATTTATGTATAGACATTTTGGTCACATTGAGAAAGTGACCAAAAAGAATAAGGATGGGAAGTTAATGAAGCACCTAACCGACAGATAATTATTTAGATGATAGTGAATATCTCAAAAAAATTGAGAATAAAATCAATAATTATATCAATTCACATATTATATATCTTAACATTGTTTTCAGCTTGCTCATATAACTTAGTATGCTTTTTAGGATTTATGTATACTTTCTTAAAAGTTTTTAGCACTTATGCATTATTTCTTAGACTTGTTTATGTGGAGATGCATGTGTGTCGTACTTCTTAATAGAGTTGATATTTGCAAATATACACTAGCTAAAGCACCCGGTTACTTACGGTGTTTTAGGGGCTTTAAGGTAATCATGTAAATAAATAGACCTCCATAATAAAAAAATATCCCTAATGATAAATTATGAATAGGCTAAGTATATAACACGTTACTGTGATAAATATCATTGTCCATGGCTACCAATACAACCAAAAAAGGCAAATACAACTAAAAATCTTCAATTATATAAAATTTAGATATTACGATCGGCATAAGAATAAAGTATGATACACTCAAATCTTTTGGAAACCTTCTATAAATACAACATTTTGAGTTTTGAGTACTATGAGAAGTTTTGGATTCTTCGTCACATAATAGTATCTTTAGACCATTCCTAGACTTTACCCAAAATAAAGCAACATATACCTGACTATGGAAAAAAAACAGGTCATGATAAAAACAAACCCACAAGTGATAATGTTTGACCTTGACTTTTATTGATCATCATTGTAAAACATAGAGATATAGGAATTGTTGCCTTTGAAATTTGAATGGTATTCCTGGATTGGATGGAATAAGATTCATTTGAGCAATATGTGCCTTTTCACCTATATTATTTCTAGAAACAATTTCAGCACTAATAACATTAACATCAAGTTCTAGAATAATAAGTTGAGTCCCATTGTAAAGACCAGCTGCTTGATCAATATTTCAGAATAATATCACAGACACTTCTTTCTTCAGCTTCAACTCATGATTAGGAAGTCCTGAGCATTTAATTTGATTTAAAAATTCAACAGTGAACCATTCAAGATCAATGCCAACATTTGTATCGGATTTCATATTGAATCAGAACTAAAATAATGTTTCTCCTCACCTGGTATTAGATTAATAATATACTCATTAATCTTCTCAACAATCTCGACAGTGGGAGCGAGTATGGCTTTATTCTCAAAATAATGAATATTTGAGAAACTGTCTAGTAGATTTGGATATATACATGGGACAATATTTGCGACATGATTAGTTGATATCGGGTTTAATAGGGCAGTTGGAATTTTAACTTTTAGCTCCACGAAATCCGTTTTTGGGATCAACAATAAGTTAATCATATAGCATAAAAAATACTGCTGATTTCATTTTTGAGATATAACAATTGACATTTTAAAAGAAATGGATTATAAATATACCATGTTATGCAAAAACAAACATGTAATATTTAATCATTATATAAGTTATAAAAATGTAACATGCACGTCAAAAAAAAAATGTAACATGTATAGTAATAAACTGCTAATATAAAAAAATTTAAAATGTAATTTTGATGCAATAAATAAAGTGGAAAAACAAATGAAAAAACAAAGATGTCTAAAGAATTAATGACATATTGATCAAACCATTGGTAATCTTTGACAATGGTTCCCAAGAATTATCGCTTGTACTTGAGCTTCTATGATCATATTGTGATTTTACCAATCTCTTTTTTTAACTGTACATATACAAACAAAAAACAAAAAAGGAGAATAAAAATCACAAGAACAAAAATATTAAAATGTGTATCATTTAAAGTGCTAGTCAAATAATATAAGGAATAGATCACCACTTTTTGAACTCAATGCTTGAGTTCTCTTGAACTTCAACTGATTTTTTTCTATGCAATCTAGCATTTCTATACTGGTTGAAATTGTTTGCATCTATGTATGAGATTGAGAAGACCGAAAGAAAAGAGAAGGGGGGGATTTTTAGTTGGGTGATGTTTAAAATACTCATCCATAAAAAATAAATATTAAATATTTATTTAATTTTTGGAGTATAAGTGATCCTTTAACATTAATCGTTAGATTTATTTTTTAACTTGATCAATGATTAAAAATTAGATAAATATTGAATGTTTATTTTTATGGGTGAGCATTTTAAACATTACCTTTTAACTAAGGTAGACATAGCACACATGAATTACATATGAAAATGGAGACACAGAATAAGAAGCAAGCGTTGAAGCTATATGAAATGGTTAAGTACCTATACAACAATATGATCATGTTCTCATCAGACATAGTGCTAATATGAGAAGCACAGGTAAATGGTAAATGTAGAGAGAACCAAAGGAAGAGAAATACTTTGTTGTAATGAAGGAGCAATGAATATATAGGAGTAAGTTATGACATTGTTGTAAAAACCAATACTTATTGACAATAACACCTATTGATTTGATTTTGATTTTGGTTTCAATTCTTTATTTTGATTTGATGTAATATTTTATTATATTTAAATATTTTATAATATTTAATTTGATTTAATTTTACTATTAAAATGGAATTGATTTTTTAACCTTTTTATTATTATATTGAGTAAATATTATTTTTTTAACTCAATTGGTACACTATTTTTTTATTTTGTTCTTTTTGAATTTTTTATTTCAAAATTTGTGATGACGCCGTATGACGAATCCATTCTTCTTTTTTATTCTCTTATTTTTTGTTAGATATTTAGATTTGATTGATTTTATTTTTTATTTTGGTTTCTAGTTTACATTTTAATTTGATTTGATATAGTTTTAATTTTGATTTTGATTGATTGATTTGATTTAATTTTAACTTGATTTTAGTTTGGTTTGATATGATATTTTATTTGATTTTAATATTCAAATAAAATTATTTTTGAATTTTTTATTATTATATTATTTTTTTTATTCAACTGGTACATTACTTCTTTTCTTAATTTATTTTTTTAAAATTTTTTATTTCAAAAATTTATGATGGCAAGTTTGCTCTTCTCTTTTATTAGATATTTGAGATTTGATTTATTTGATTTGATCTTTGTTTTAATTTATATTTTTATTTTGATTTGATAAAATATTTTATTATATTGAAATATTTTATAATACTTGATTTTAATATTTCAATATAATGTTTTTGGAATATTTTACTTCAAAATTTTTCATTTTTCATTTTTTTTTCAAAAATTTGTGAGAATGACAAATGGTTAATGGACTCTTTTTGTAATATCTTGTTTAAAATAAAAATATTTGGCTAAAATAAAATGTTGATAATGAGAAATTTTAAAATGTCCAATTAAAGTTTTATGGTAATAGAGGAATTAAAATTAGTTAGAGGAAGATAAGTTTTTAATTATAGAGCAGTATTAAGGAAAAAAAAAAAAAAAGGGAGAAAAGAAGCTTGGACCACCTACACCTTAGCTGATGCGAACCATGCTAAGCCCCTCTCTTTTTCCTCATCTTCTTCTTTTTCTCGATGCTTCGTCACTGACTCTCACTCTCTGTTTGTTTCTCTCTCTCGTTCTTTTCCCTTTCAATCTCATGTCTCTTTATTTTGTTCCTTATCACACGTTCCTTTCACGTCTCTCTCTCGGGTTCATCTCTCCCTCTCTCTTTCTCTTCACGGGTTCCGTCTCATCTCCACCGCAGACTCTTCTCTCTCCGCCGCGCACCACCTGCTGTGGTTGGGATGCATTTTTTCTCCTTCTAAACCAACCCATAGCTCTTTGGGTATGTTTTCTCTCCGTACATAGTGGGTTGCTTGATTTGTGTTGTGTTGTGGTTGTGTTTCCTATAGTGAACGTGTAGTTGAAATTGTTATTGACCCATGTGTTTTTGTAACAATATTTTGGATGTGGTTTTCGTAGTTTAAGAAAAAAAAAAATTTAATTTTCTTGATTAGTGTAAGTAGATCTATTTATTATTTGCATTGCAATAACATTATACACTTGCTACGATAATTGTCTAAGTGCCTGGAACGATTACTTACTATGGTTACAGCTGCCCATACAATTTCGACTCCCATGATATCATATTTCTATAATTATTGATTGTCCAAGTGCATATTAATTTCCGATTTTCTTTACTTGAATGAGAACTTAGAAGCCATTTGGAAGTGGTTATGAATGTATAAGTTATGGTAATCATGTTTAACTCATATTATATCTCAATTATTTGTGTACCAAGATGTTGGTTGGCTTTATGTGGTGAGTTTGTTGGAGCGAATGGAATTGGGCATTGGAATTTTGATTAAATGAGAGGGATTAGAAAGTGTTGTGAGTTAACTGGTTTTATTTTATTTTACCTTGAAAGCTAATCTATCTGACTTGCTAGTTTCGTTGTTTGTGTAATTACCAACTATAATCATGTGCTTATTAGAGATGAGGTAGATTACTAGTATTAGCCTATCATAGGATCAATGAATTACTCTATTAATTGGATATGTTGGGAAAGAATTGAATCATGATTGTGCTTGCAAAAGATTAATAATGAAAAAGTGAATTGGGGTTTGGATCCTAAACAATAGTTTGTGTTGGTTTCTAAATTCCAGGGGAGATCTACCTTCGAGTTCGGCGGCCCCTAGAACGTGATTCGATGTTTTCGACTGTCTGTGAGTGGACAATGCCTCTATGGCATATGTACTTCTTATGCAATTAGTATTGGTTTGATTTTAATATATATTGATAGCTTATTTGTATATATCTCGTTAACTATGAATGTTTTGTTTAGTGGTATAATTATCGTATGGTTTGAAATATCTATCTATCCTTGGATATCTGTTTTGGTCTTGAAGAAATTTTACTAGTATGCAATTATTGAAGGTTCATAAAGCCTTTTGGAAGAGATTATGAATTTTATAAATGGAAGGACAAGCTCTAATATTTTGTTTTGATTACTAACCTGATTTGTTTAAGTAAATTATATTTTGGATTTTCGAACCTTGTTGAATACTCTTGTTCTTCAAAAAATTGGACTTGATACTTGTTACTTAGCTTTGATGAATATTTATTACTTTAGTTTCTATATACTTTGCGGGAGGATTTTCAGTTAATCGGTAGCTAGTAGTCGTTGACGCTAGCCTTGGTGCTGGTTGAACCCGGCTGGCAGGAGTGTTCTTTAGTTCGGTGTGTGTGTGTGTGTGTAAGGCCTACGCACATCGCCGACTTAGATATGATCTGAAGGAGATAACCCTTATTTGAAAGTTTATCAGAATTGGAAGCCTCCCTGCTTTGGTATTTACATTTGAGAAATATATTTTCAAGTTATACAAATAATGTGAATTATTTATATATATATATGCATGGTTTCTAATGTTGATTTTCTTTTACTTATATATTAATTAAAATGATGATTCCTTATTTATACTTAGTTCATAATATTGCTTCTTTATTTATGCTAGTTTATTTTATGGTAGGTTTGTCTCATATATTAGTTTAGTTTCTTGCACACTGAGTCAGTTGAACTCATTCTCCCTTTTCTTTCCTTTCCTATTTCAGACTTGGGTGCAGCATTCGACACGGTTCCCCCAACCTCTTAGAGTGCTCCATTATCCACAGGCAGGATCTTGCGACCTGATGATTTATTCTTATAGGATATGTATATATATAGGCCTAATGGATTTTTTTTAATTTTGCTTTCTTAGTGAAGAAGATGCATATAGAGAGTATAATAAGGGAACATGTAAATGGCCATTGTGTACCTTTAAATTGAATTATTGTAGAGTGCTCTGAGAGTCTCAATCTTATATTTGTTGATTGGTTGTCTGGTATAAGTTTGGCTAATTCGGGGAAGCTCGAAAAATCGGGGAAATTGTGCCCGAATTTTAGTAAAATAATCAAGATAGGCTTGGTAGAGGTCTGTTACCTCTAAGCGCCGGTCATGGCTCTGGGGTGGGTCATGACACTTTTCAAATAACTAACACCTATTGACAATGACAAATATAGTACCAATCTAAGAATATTATCCTAAGCCAACCTTCCCTAGTGCTAATATGGGTAGAGTACAAGTATTTAAACTTAAAATATGACACTAGAAGAAATAGAGCTAAGTACAAATAATACTAGTGATAAAAAAATAAAAGCTATAAAACATAATATTCAAAAGAATTTGCCATAATTATATGATAATAGCTAGTAAGTTAGATTTTATTAATAGTTAATAAGTTAGACCTCATTAAAATCAATATCATCTTGTGACAACTAATCTTTTAATAGAATAATAATACTATATTTTTCTATTCCTCTTAGGGTTGGTCCAACTTTGATGTTGTTGAATTATCTTTTTCAATATTTTACTTCAAAAACTTAAGGAAGTGACACATGGCTTATGAACTCAATGGGATTGTATATTATATAGATAGGGAGAGGATAAAGTGAAAGGAGTAGTTAATTGTGAATATGAGAGAAACAAATCTTGACATTGGATTTTATATATATGGTTAAGATTAAAATATAAAATCATATAATTTTTTTAAATGATCATATAATTTTTAAATAATTTTAAATCTTAACCATTTATATATAATTATACAATTTAAATTTATTACTCTTATTCTCATAATAAATACTCCTCTCATGTGATATGCTCTATACACGCATATCAATTTCATAGATTTGACCTACTCTAACTCACTCACAAATGGGTTAAGTTGGATTGAATGAAAAGAAAAAAATTGCTCAATCCAATCCGAAAAGCACTTCAAACCCACCCAATTAACCTGTTGGACGCGCCTCTAAGAAATACCATGATAGAGGGTACCAACAATGAGTGGGGCCTTTTTTGTGAAGTTAGGAAATATAAACAGTGAAGCCCTAATTTCAATTTGTAATAGTTATTAAGAAATTATACGGTATTGTTTTGCAAGAAATTAACGTCGTCATGTATCATTTAATATTTATTAATTTAATTTTATAATTTCCTATTGTCTCGTACTCTTGAATTTTTTTTGTTATCAATTTCACGATAATGCACTTTACCATTTTAAAAATATTTTTTACTTTAAGAGAGATTGATTCGAACATTAACTAGTATAAGATAAATATTTTTACTCTAAAAGTAGAGTTTAATTAGTATTCACTGATAGTATAAAATAATTTTACATTATCAATCAATAAAAATAATGGAAATTGAGAAATTATAGTGAGCCCCTCATTATAATTTGTAATTATTTGTATGAGTTAATACTTTTTATTATTTCTATTGACTAATAGTGTAAAATTATTTTATATTATCAGTATATTTAAATTAAATTTCTAAAAATAATTATAAAATTTTCAATTCGGGTCATGTTAATGTCTTTTATATTTTACTTTAATCTTTATAAATAATTAGCTTCCATTTTGTTTCCCGATAGGTAAAAAATGGCTCATAAGGCTAATGAGAGGAGCCCATGACAGAAATATACCAATTCAGAAAGCATAAAAAGTATCAAACCAAACACGCCATGCAATTATTTACCACTCCAAACAAAGGAGCCATGTACTACAAAAAACGTAACACAAGGCATGCAAACCCTCAAAACTACCTGATAATTTCTGCTCTGCCCCACGTAGCATAGGATTAGTCCCTTTCATATCCACATCAGAAAAGATGACTTATAGATCCCAATTGAACAAGAAATCCTGCTTCTTCTGAAGAAGTTGTGCACACATCTATTCCAAAGGCACCAACAAACAATAGTAGACACTAAACATGAAAATATCAAACAAGCACCTACCTCCACCCATTATTAAAAAAAAAGAACGAAGTCTCCTTTGCTGCACTGAGTAGTATTAGAACATGAAATTTAATTCACAATTCACTCCAAGCTTGCATATTTCCATATAGCATCATCTAGCTCCACTTTCTCTAAGATTCAAATATCCAGATTATACCATTTGAAACAAAATAACAAACAAAGTCAAATTTGGTCCACTACAATAAGCACCATATTAACTAGATTCATGTAAAAGAAAATATCTTAATATGAGTTTTATAAATTAAAGAAAAAAGTCTAAAAAACCCTCTTCAACTTTAATTCATGTGCACTTTGGTTCTGTTACTTTAAAGACATATAAATTGGTCTTGTAACTTTTCGATATATGAACGTTACTATAATTTGCTAATGGATGCTTATTTTTTGATGAAAAAAGTCTAAAAAAACTCTTCAACTTTGATTTGTATCCACTTTAGTACTGATATCTATCAATATGTGAGGCCTCCTAATGAAATTGTAGGGCCAATGTATTTCTATGTGTAACTTTTTATCAAAAAATAAATATCCATTATTAAATTATAGTAGCTTGCACGTATTAAAATGTTTAAAGTTCAATTTGCACATTTTTAAAGTAATAGAACCAAAGTGCAAATGGACCAAAGTTGAAGATAGGTTTTATATATTTTTCCCTAAATTAAAATATAGTTCATACTAAATGAACTTAATGAATAAACTACAAATGAATAAGGATATGTTCGAAGATATTATGTCTTAATGAAAGATCTAACTTGCATATTGAACATTAAACCCGATCTTGAAAATACGGGTGAAGCAAATTGAATTATAGGTTTGTCGGGAGAGTATGTTTTAGGTATAAATCCTTCAAATCTAAGTTTTGCTCTACCACGGACAGGTTAAGCTGTTAATAAGATGTGTGGTGGGTTATGGATCTGGACTTGGTTTTCAAGGAAACACTTCCGTAAAGTCGATTTTCATTCCAAAGTATCTTTATGTACCTTTTGAAGTTTCATTTTCATGTGCAAGCAAATTGCCATACCAGAAACAACTTTCTGTCCTTCATCTAATATGTTCCTTGTCCTGTATCGTCAACTCCTCATCTCTTTTTTCACGTGCAGCCAATTGCCGCATCAGTATTTTTCAACTGTATTCTGTTACTGACTCGGCTAACCACTGCACTAACTGTTTGCACCTTTATTTAAATTTTTAGCTTTGCAATTTTTTTTTGGGTAGAGTTTTCGATTTGCAATTAATTATTAAAAGTGACAAGGAATTTGAAAATGAATATCTCCTTATTTAGGGGTGTTTATCACGTTAGGTTAACATGTAAATAGTAGATTTTGATCCAACCCAACTCATAAAATGGGGTTAAGTTAGATTTACAAATTAGGACTTAGGACTGGGTTTGATTAAGATTTTAAATAATGCAAAACACACTCTGAAACACTATTACTGTGATTATGTTTGATTGGAGGGTAAAAATAGAGATGAAAATTTTTATGGATGAACTCTATATAAAAAATATATAGAGTTTATTTATAAAAATTTTCACTCTATTTTTATCTCCTAACCAAACACACCTTGAAGAAAAAATTTACTTCTTTAGATCAAATGCATATCAAAAGGTTTTTCAGTTCATGCAATAAAATAGACAAAACCATATGTTGGTTGAAAAACCTTCTAACCGATAATAAGTTTGTTTGAAAATGTTTTAATGTAGATAAACTTTTTTTCTTGATATATTAATGATAATGAGGTTTGAATGTAAAGTTTTATGTAAATTATCTAAATCTCTTATAACTAGACTGCCCACAATGGGTTAATGTAGACATACTGGACCTGCCTATCTCAAATATAATACAAATGTAATAAATACTCTTAATATTATAACTTTTAATATTATTATTATAATTCTTTTATTTTAAAATATAATTTTTAAAGTAAATAAAATGTTTTCAATATTATAATTTTAATATTATAATAATTTAATTTTGATACAATACCTATTTAAAAAATTTTATATAAATATTCTATCATATATTATTATATTAATAAAATATTTGATTTAATTATTTGTTATTTTAAAAATTTTAAAAATAAAATTATTTAATTAAATAATAATATAAATTTTTTTTACACTAACCGTGTATAAAAGTGAATCTCTATTATAATTATAACTTTTATTTGAGGGTGTAAATATTAAATAAAATAACAAGATACAACTTAAAGAAAAAGCTATCTTAAAATGAACGCCTAGAATTGAATATGGCCTTTCATTGCAAAAGAAAAAATAAAAAAAAAGCTCATCATAAAGATATACCAACAAAAGTAAAATCTAACGTGAGCAGTGCGGTGATCGTGAAGTCTTGTTTAATGCTGTGCCATATTCATCACTTATTTTGACCTCAAAAGCTGGCAAAGCTGACATGGTAGCGACCAGTGAGCGGTAGCCTGTTGTCATCGATCTCTTCCTCATCCTTCCCACAATGGCATATTCTTATTTTTTCGTTTGAGGACAATACTTGTAACTATTTTGTTTTCTTTTGTGAAATTGGCTGCATGGCTTGATGGCTTACCAATTATCCTACAATTTAGGATTATTAGTAGAGATTAATTTCTATCTATTAATGTATTAATAGTCCGTCAACAAAATTATTAAAAAATATTAAATTATAATAAATAGTTATTATAATAGATAATATTTATCATAATTTATTATTTCATATATTTTTATTCGTTGAGTTTTATACTGATATGTGCATAAAATTAAATCCTTGTTAGTATCCGCATATAATACAATACAATTTTCTTGTCAAGCTTGCATATCAACTTTCCAATCACATAAATTCTTGACGTAGCTAGTCGTCAAATGTTATGGATTCTAGGATGTTTATAATACGGGGAGTTTTTAACAAGGATGAAGTTGGTCTTTAAAATTTAATGATTGACTAAAATAGTGTATTTATATATATTTTTTATATGGTATATTATAAATTTTTTGGTTTAATTAAATTAAAAAAAAAGTTAAATATATTTTAAAAATTATCAAAAATTTTTTTGTGAGATCCTGAAATTTACAATAAGTCTTTAAGTATCATACAAATAAATTTTGATATGTTTTAGTATTATAGAAATAAAAATTTGGTCATTTCTAAAATATAAAGAATATTATATAGATAAAATCTGATCACTTTTTATAAAATCCTGAAATTAACTAAAAATTTTTAGATATCACACAGATAAAATTTGATATTTTAAAGTGTTACAAAAATAAAAATTTAGTTATTTTTAAATTTAATTAGTTTTTATTTATATAATTCAAAAAAATATTATAATATATCATATAAAAAGAGATACATCAATATACCTATTTTATCTATCATTAAAATACAAGACCAACTTCATCCAAAACTCGTTGCTCCTCCATGGATTCTAAGTCTCACTTTTTCTTTTCTCTATTGACCACTGCTCATTGGGTATTATTTTGATGTCATTCACATTATCATCTTATCTTGGATTTGAATGGGACCGGATCAATTTAAGTGGTCTATATCCTATTTAACGGCAGATAAAATATAAGTTAACATGATATTTCATAAAAAAATATATTTATTTAATATTATTCAATAAAATATATGTAATAATTATTAACAAGAAAATGAAAGAGTGAATTTAGCTTATTCATAATTTAATATTTTTAGTTTATCAAAATTTAATATGTTAACTTTTTTAATTAATGTATTTTATTTTGTAAAATATAGCATTCCACGCAGAAGATACAAATGCCGGTGGCTACATGTATTGCTCTTGTTTTTTTTTTTTTTTTATACAAATGTATATATGATGCTTTTAAATGTATATATGACGCTTTTAAATTGCAAAATCTTAATTTCTTCCATTAAGTAATGTAACTAAGAAATGTAAATGGCAAAATTAGCCGGCAATCTTGTTTCCATACGTTCGAACCAAAACAAAGACCTGATTTTAGTTCGCTATCATTTCTCATTCTGAAAACCAAAAGAGCTGCGTGAAAACACATAGGATAAAAAACGCACTTGTGACTCAGCAAACTTTATATTTCGCGCACTGCAGCAGTTTGAAATTCATTTGAGGTATTTTAATTTGCCTGGGGCCAAACTGAAAAATTAATCCCACACTTAAAGGGAAATCCTTCTGATCATAATTAGTCAAAAACAAAAAAAAAGACGCAGATTCGATATATAGCCAGAAAAATTCTCACTTGTTCATCACAATATTCATGTTCCAGAATCATATCCACCACAAATATATTCATGGGACTTGGTATATTGGTTCTTGGTGGATGTTCTCGAGAGAATTGAAAGAGTTGAAAAAAATGAAGAACATAATTGAAAATAAAGACAAATGTCTCATTAAAACTACGAATGAAGAACAGAATAGAAAAGAAACACTGAATCTTCTGAGGGATAATTAAGCATCAGAAAGCAGAAGTTTTGGAGCGGGGTGAATCAGCTATTTTGAGGGTCTCTTCAATAAGCTTTCTGGCCTTCCTGCTTCTTATCTCCATTCTCATACTCTCACTCTTTTCCACCTTATCATAAGGCTTCTTCATCTTCAAAGACCTTATTATTTTAGATTTCAGAGTCACTACCAACCTTCCCAGACCCATCATCTCTGTCCTCACTCTGATTCTGCTCATGAAACAGCGAAAGCTATCTTTAGTTCTCTATTAGTGCAAGATAAAATTTAAAACAGAAAAAAGACAAGCGACAATTCATAATTAAGGAAGGGAAGCAAACCCCGTGAAGGATTACTTTGTGAATCTTTTGACCCCTCTTCTCTACTGTTTGATTATAGAGCAGCTCCTCCACTGGGCAGAGAATGGAAAGAGTAATGTTCTGTGTTCGGGGTCTGTTTCTCTCTATATGTGTTCGTTTATATTAGAGAGAGAGAGAGAGAGAGCAAACTAGGAGGATGACCAGCCATATGATCAATGCATTCAACTATTCAAGCATACATCCTTAAGTTGAACTATGTTCCTTTAAGATATAAAAGTTTAAGAAAAATATCAGGTAGTCAGAATTTTTGTTAGAATTTGTCTGATAGAATGATGTAATATTCTCATTAATTTTGAGATGGATAAGTAAATTATATTATTTTGTTATATTTAATGGCTGTCTTTATTTTTTATTTTCAAAGAATTATGAAAATGTTTCTTTACATTGTTCATAAGTTAATTTTTATATGTATTATATTATATGAAATATGTTTAGAATTTATTAGTATAATTTTGCAAAGGTGAAAAATGGACTTACGTGCTGATTATAAAAAATTTTCACTCAAATGCGTTCAAGGGATGGTAACTTTTAATATAACGCAAAATTAGAATTTATCAAATACTAGAGATGATAAAATAAGCTCAATCTATTAGATTGGCCCGCCAAATCCGCCAAAAATAATAAGTTGGGTTAATATATTTAGCTCACCAAAAACTTTTGACCCGCCTAGCCCGCCCTGCCTAACCCATGGGTTTTGGTCGGTCATGCGGGTTGGCTTGCCGGGCCAACCTTATCTCCTTTTTTTTAGGTGCAAGAGTACTTTAAAAAAAAAATTAGATATTTATTATAAATTATGTTATTATTATACTTTTATTAATTTGTGAACTTTATACTATAGGTTTTATGTTATAAATTTATAGTTAATTATTATTTATAAACTTATTTATATATCATAATTAGTTTATTATATTTGTATTTGAGTTAAATTTGGATACAAATTATGTAGTTTAATTATTTTGTTCTTTTTTATTTAAGTAGATTTTTTATTCAATATATTTTTCTAATTTTTAAATTAATTTAACTCAAAAAATATTAAAATAAATTTATTTTTATTTTTTATTTTTTTGGCGGGCTAATTTGCCCTTAAACTGGGCGGGTTAGAATATTGAGTCCACCTTCTTCTACTGCCTCACCCTCCTCACTTTTGACGGTGGGTAAAGGCGAGTTAGCTCGCTTTGCCATCACTATCAAATACATCAAACAAAAAGATACGCCTTCAACAATGTCTATCATTTGACCGTATGGAATTTGAATATATTCATTTAAGCTTTAATTACTTCTAAACTATCGGAATTCTTAATCCTCACATTTTTTCCAATCTTAAAAGATAATAAAATGACGAGTATTAACTATTATATAATATGGTTACATTTTTTCCTTTCTGATTTAATTTATATTTTAAAAGATCAAATAAAATTTATTGGGTACTTATTGTAACATCCTTTCGAAATACAATATTATGCTTAAGTCATAGTACCATACTCTGGAGTTGTTACTGTTACTTAATCGGACTTTGTCTGGCAGCAACCTTCGGCCACTGTCAATATTACTAGTCAACTCCGTCTCGGAGGACCTCCTTTGGAACTTCTGAACTATCTGGAGATAATACGAAAAGAAATATAGGAGTGAGAATTATAAATTCTTAGTAGGATTCATTAACTATCATAGATACTGTCATCATTATCATCTCCAGTTGCTTCGATTTATTATGAAAAAGGTGAACATATTATGTAAACTGTTTAATTTTATAGTTCGAAAATATACTATCCGAAGCAAAGTTCATTTTACTTATATGCTTGGCATTTGAGAGAGCCCATATAAAACAAACTTATGAATTATACTATGAATAATAACTGCAACATATTAAAATACGATAGCATCAAGACATAACATCTGCACATGCTTTTATTTGTACTTGAATTTATGCAGATACATAAAATTTACTTTTCTTTCTTTGTCTTCCTATAATATTTATCTTTATTTTCTTTATTCGACACACCTAGGCGTTACATATCGCCGTCCCTAGGGTGTCTGCATTTGCCTACACTTGAGCGTTATGTATCGCCATCCTCAAGTGCAGCATTACTCATCTTCCCTTACTTGTCATATATATTCCAGAGTACGATCGCCATGTCATACTCCATTGGGGTGTGATCACCATGTCATATTCCTTAGGAATCTGTTCTTCCTGCCACGTCCCAAAGCATGATCGCCATGTCATACTCCATCAGGTGTGATTGCCATGTCACATCCCTCAGGCTGTGGAATCATTATGCCACATTCCAGAATATGATCGCCATGTTATACCCTATCAGAGCGTGATCATCATGTCACATCTTTCGGAATATGGACTCATCATCATATCTTTCATCATAGAATTTTTATATGCCATACTCTACAGTATGATCGCCATGTCATACCCCATCAGAGCGTGATCGTCATGTCATGTTCCTTAGGAGGTACTTATCATGCCATATTCCAGAGTACAATCGCCATGTCATACCCCATCAGAGCGTGATCGTCATGTCACGTCCCTTAGGAATATGGGACCTTCATTATATCTTTTAACTGTCTTCACAAGGAGAGACCCAAATAACTGCCTCCAATGAAGGGATCTCATATATTCTTCCTTCATTCATATGCAGATATGCATGCGCTCATAAGAATGATTCATGATCATATCATCATAATATATCCATAATTGTATAGCTATTCATATCATAAATTTCTTGTAATATAAAAATTCATAGTTTCATAGACTTATGCTGAAAATTCGGCAGCATAACGGATCGAGTCTGCTTCCCCATGAATAGTGCCAGTTTCAGTAGATAGTCAGTCACAGTAAGAGATCAAATATAATGCATTAATCTTTCAAGCACCAACAACGAAGTGCAGCATTTAGGCTTTACTTGAACTCATATGTGAATTAAAGTGCCAAATCCTTTAACTTTGGGAATCCTGCTCATATTCTTTAACTTTGCCCGTTTTTACAAATTAAGCCTTAAATTCATTTTAGCTCATTTGGGCCTGAATTTTGGATATGTCAAAGTGTTATGTGTCTATTTTCTAACCTCTTTGGCTCCATCTAATTTTGATAACTATAACTCAAGTTATTTATGTTTTAACCCGGCCTGCCCTGTGGCTGGCCAGAATTATACACCTAAAAGTAAAAATCTACTAAAAATCGAAAACAAGTCCAAATCATACAAAATTGGTGTCATATCAAAGCTAATAGGACAAGCTTTTATTTGCAAAAAGTTTCATTTCATTTACTTTAATAGAGCTCAAATTATAAGTCTTGAAATTCGACCTTCTTGAACTACCCTATTTTAGCATAGTTTGGATATAGGGCAATTTCCTCAAACCACTGGGAATAAATGGGATTGTAAAAAACTCGAAATTGCATTATGAAATGTTCCCCTATGTGTAAGCTTTCTAACAAAGTTAGTTTCACTAAATTTGGAGTTGTGTAGGGTGAGTTACACCCTTCTCAATTCACATTGCCCGGATGAAAGTCCTGATTCCTAGGTCAAACTTGAAAAATTCATATCTCTCTCAATACTAATCCAATGGCCTTATATGATATATGTATGGAAAGCTCTAAATGTCTAGTTTTATATAAAAATAGTTTTATTTTGTTTCAACACCTATAGGCAGAGCCGTACACTCCGCCATACAGACCATCGTAGGTTTTCCTAGGTTTTTAGTTTCTGGTTTGCTCTCTATCTTATGTTCCATGCAAGATTTAATCTCAATCCCCCCGAATACTTAATAAATCAGTCATAAATCATCATATTCATTCATTAATCACATTAAGGAGTGAGAAAATAAAATCAAAAGCAACCATCCATAATTAGAATAACAAGAACTAAATTGAACCTCTACCTCTTTGGAGTGTGATTTTGCTAGGTGTTGAGCTAAATATTGAAGTTTGAATTGATAGAACCCCGTTAAGCTTGAAGGAGTGATGGAGTTTGTTGAGAAGAGAAGAGAAAAAGAAGGCTGAAATCAGAAGAGAAAGTGACGTAATCAGTATGGGAATAAGAGAGAAAAATCTGATTTAAGCATTGAAGAGGTAGTTGGCTTGGTGTGTTTTGATTGGTTGAAATTTTTGTGATTGAAGTTCAGCCATGTCTCCCTCTTTTGTGGCTAAATTATCCTCCACGTCGCCTAAAAGTGGAACTCGCTTCTATTCTATCTGAAATCGGAACTCATATCTATTCTGTGTAAAGTCGGAGCTCGCGTCCATTTTATTTGAACTTGGAGCTGAAGTCGGATGTCGGAACTCGTGTCCACCTTATGCGAGACTTGGAAATAAATTCGGAGATCGGAAATCATGTCCATTTTATTTGAAGTTTGGGAATAAAGTAGGAGATCGGAACTCGTGTAAATTTTGATTGAAGTTAGAGATCAACTCAAAGATCTGAACTCGTGTCCATTCTAGTTGCGTTCAACTCTAAGATCGAAACTCGTTACATTCAACTCGGAGGTCGGCACTTGTAACCATTCTGTTAAACTATCGACTCGGATGTCGGAAACCATGTACACTTTATTTTGAACCATGAAGTCGGAAGTCGGAAATTGTGTACAATATATTTGAAACTCGAAGTCAGAGATTGGAACTCGGAAATCGCTCCATTTAATTTGAAATTTGAAGATGAAGTCGGAAATCGGAAATAATCCATTTTATTTGAAACTTGAAGGTGAAGTCGGAAATCAGAACTCGTGGTGGATGTTACACTTATGATGTTATCTTTTATTATAATTGTTTCATTTAATATATAATATATAATTTGTCTATCCACTTATCTATTTTTACTAAAATTCTTCTGATATATATTTTTTAATTTTAACCTCTTTTTATTTTTACACTTCATTTTCTCTAAATCATTTTTTAATTTTTGACCTTCCAAAATCTTTAAATTTATTTTTATCTGATAAAATCAATTAAAATGAATTAACTTGTAATATTTTAGAAAAATAAACGTACTCTATTACGTATATTTCTTTATCATATCCACTTTGGCTTAAAACACAAGTCAGTAGATTTTGCTTTTGAGTTCAACTGAATCAAGCTCGAACTTCATCGCTTCATAGTTCTCGACGAAGTTGAACTTGTTGACCTCCATTTTCTACTGTTGGATGTAACACCCGTCCAAGTACAGTACTATGCTTAAGTCATAATATCACACCTGGGAGTTGTAATGGACCTTATCTGACAACAACTCCCGGCCATCTTCTATACCTTCTGAGATATCTAGAGATAACATGGAAACATATATAGAGGTGAGAATTATAAATTCTCAGTAGGATTCACTAGCCTATCACATAAAATGTCATTGTCATTATCTCTAACTACTTCGATTTATTATAAAAATATGATCATGCCATACAATTAAAAATTTCATTTTTATAAAGTTTAAAAAATATCCTTTCGAAACAGGTTAATTTTATTCACACACTTGACAATTAGAAAAGCAATTTTATGACAAAAATAAACAGAATATAACTTATGCATATGTAGATGCACATCATATAATCATGTAAGTACAAATGTCTCTCTTTAGCTTCCTTTATTTAACACATCTAGGCGTTACGTATCGTTGTTCCTAGAGTGTCTGCATAAGTCTGCACTTGAGTGTTACGTATCGTCGTCCTCAAAGTGCAACCTTTACTTATTTTCCTTTACTTTCTTTAACTTGCATCTTATTTATCTATGCTTAGTCCCCCGGAGGTGAATGACCTTTCTCACCCCTGGATAATAGCCTGGTTCTCAAGTCCGAACTTATATCTATACATAAGTGAAGTTTACTTTTCCTAACTCTCACACTAGTCTATTCCCCTTAAATCTGGTTGGAAGCTGACCCAAGTATTAAACAGTACTGCCCTAGCCCACTACGAGGTGGAGGCTTAGTATGTTCATTTGCAAATTCTTATTATTTTTTCCTTTCCATATATGACTATGCATGCTAGTACCTTGTGCATTTATGCATGTGTCTTGTATCTTATCACAATAATACTTGCATGCATGGCTTTCATAGACATCACACACACACACACACACACACACATATATATATATATGCTTGCATATTGGTCATGTAAATAACATACAAACATTCATAACTTTAACTAATTCCTACCAAAAATTCGGTAGCATAACGGTTGTAACATAATGCTTCCCCAAAAATGTAACAAAAGCATTTCCAGCCAACCAGTCAAGATACCAAAATCAATATAGTATTACACTAACATTTCAGTAACATAATAGAGAATTGTATTATCAAAATTTAAATCCTTGGTCATTCGTAGTCTAAGAGTGTTCAATTACTTAAAATTGGCAATTTGCATTTCAATCTCCTAATTCTACCCTGCATAAGAAATTGTGCAATAATTTCATCTTAACTTAGTTAAATTTGAAATTTTAGTATGTGGTGACATTGTTTGTCTACTTTTGGTTCTCTTTAGTTCCACTAAGGTTTGATGAATATAAATTGAGTTATTGAAATTTTACTCAAAGCTACCCTAATGCTGGGCACATTTGAGTACTTAAATATAAATATTCACTAAAAATTCAATCTTTATTAGTTTTATTCGAAATTTATATCTAAATGAAGCTTATTGGACCATCTTTCATTTTGCACAAGTTTCATTTCAAATGGGTGAGTAAAACCCAAGTTATGAACTCTCAAATTAGGTCAAAAGAGTTTACCTTGTTTCCACCCAGACAAGACTTAGGGCAAATTTAATGAATTTCTCGAAGCAATATATTTAAGATATGAATTTAAAATTTTTATGGCATAAACATCTATGTGTTAACTTTATAAAAAAATTATTTGTAGTCAATTTAAAGTTGTATAGGGTAAGTTATACCTTTCACAACCCATATTGGCCAAAATAGTGGATAGGATTCAAGAATTTACTTAAAAAATTCACAACTTTCTTATTTCAGGTTCAATGACCTTATAATTTATATGGTTGGAAAGCTCTCTGGTTTCATCTAAAAATGGTTTTATAAGTTTTTGACCTCTATAGGTCGAAATGTACTGTATACAGTACAGTCAGGTCCTAGGGTTTTGAATTTCAGCAAGCCAATTTGAGTTTTCCTTTGAGTTTCTAATCAATCTTCCAATCCCAACAAAGAATTCCCATGTTCAATCAATTGAAAAAAGTCATATAATCATCATATCAAAGAGGAACATGAAAACCCTAATCAACCACATAACCTTTATCAACAACAAAACTCAAGAAATCCTACCTCAAATCTTAAGTTGAAGGTAAAAAGAAGCAAGTTGGGGTGAAAGTATGGAGGTGGGGTGAAGAAATGAGGATGAAGAGGTGAAGAAGAAGAAGAAAATGGGAGAGAGTGTGGTCTAATGTGGGGAGGGCGAAAATGAGAAGGAGAAGGTTGAAAAAATTGGTGTTTGAGTCATAAAGGGTGAAAGTGACTCATGTAGTGTAATTAGTGGATTTTTCTTCAAACTTAAATTTCACTTAGTTTCCCCTTTGTGTGGCTAAAATAGCACCAGCCTAAGGTGTGTGTGTGCCTCAATTTTGGCCATTCAAATTAGGGTTTTAATTGGTATTCATCCGATCTTACAATATAAATGTGTACTAATTCGATTTTGGCATTATACATCACCAAAATCAAATTGATTTTTCTCAAATTAGCAAGACATTGCTAATGGTCTTTATCAAATTTTCTACATAGTAAATCTAATTATTCCTAACCTTAACATTTGTATTTTAACCCTAATTACACATATCTCTCAAATGCAACGAATTAAATCAATTAACAACGCTAATCAGATCCATTATTCTCCGAGATCTTACATTGGGTAGTAGAGTCCTGTCTTAATCACTTCCCAAACATCTAAGCTGTTGGATTCACAAATGAGGAGACAAACTCTGACACATGTCTGATGCCGGCCTACACGATCAAGTCCTATCCCATGGAGCCATCCTATCTATCAGTGATCTAGCTAACGTTAGGGACTTCATCCTTAGCGGAGAGCCAAGTGCGCAGTCCGAGGCACGGGTGAGGTTTCATTCATACTCTAGTGATACCTCGAGGACGAGGGCATGTATGTGGTGGAGGGCATGGTGACACTCTTGGAGGGTTTGGGAACGATTTTGTTCCTTTCAAGAGGCTGATGGGAATGTGCGTTATGACACATGTAGAGCTATGGATTGCTACTATAGTTGTCTTTTGGTTATATAGTTTTAGGTTGTATTTATTTTATGGCATGTGGCATGTATGTCATCATACAATTCATGAAGCCTAGTTATTTGTATTTTCTTTTATTTAGAATGGTACTTATGTCTCTCTTATGACTATGGTAATCTATATTTGCCGGATATGGTTTACCGGTTTTGTTACTACTGCAATGATTGCTATATATATATATATATATATATATAGATATATACACAATGGTGATTATGGTTATGTATGATGATGAAGTATGATTACCTATTTATATTAAATTATGCTATTGTTTATTTACTACGATGCAATTATCTATGTATGAGATGCCTCGTTTACATGACGATTATTAAGCATTTATGGCTCGAAGTTTCAAAAGTCAATTTTAGTAATAGATAAAAAAACCTATTTTCTGCATAAAATATTTTAATAAATGAGTTTAGTATTTTACACAAGCAAAAATAACAACTGATAATTACCGTAATACGACTTAAGTGTAGTATGAGATTATTAGTGTGTTACAGTGGGTGACAAGTAGTAGAATATAATAATTTAGTTCCTATCCTACCCCAAAACACTTTTCAAAAATGACTTATGAACTTTACATCATGGTAAAAAATAATAGTCCTAAGGATAGCATGTAAATGCACAACTTTTCTATTGGGCCTTATTCTTTATTCTTTCTCTCATAGCCTCTTTTATCTCTCCTTTTTTTTTTTTTTTTTTTTTGCTTACTTCTTGAATTCCCAATAAAAGTTTGTTGAAACTTTATTTGATCAAGATATACCTCCTTGGGTGATAATGGTGCAAGAGTGATTTGTGATCATTATGCTCCTTTTCTTGTACCCATCATGTAGCACACATCTATCAAATTGCCATGGTCTATCCAACAACAAATAACTAGCATGCATGGGCACTAAACCACACACTATTTCATCACTATACTTCCTATGGAGAATGCAATCACAACCTGTCTAGTAACTTTCACTTCCCTACTATCATTTAACCACTGTAACCTATATGGATTAGGATACTTGTAATACTTTAATCCCAACTTCTCTACTCAGGTGGTGTTACCAACATTGGTACAACTTCCACCGTCAATAATCAAACTGCACACCTTTCTACCAACCAAACATCTAGTATGAAAGATGTTTTCTCTTTGCTCTAAGCTATCCTCCGTAACCTACATATTCAAAGCACGTCTAGCAATAAGAGATTCGCCTTGCATGGCATACTCAACATTCTCGTTGTTATCAAAGCAGTCCTCTAATGGTGGCATATCATCACTGCCATCAGACTCACTACCATAATCAGATTTAGAGACAACTCCACCTCCCTTAATGACCATTGTTCTCTTGTTCGGACAATCAGATGCATAATGGCCTAAACCTTGGAGCTTAAACCATTTAACATCTCTATGTCTAGAAGTAGTAGTAGAAGAAAATGAATTAGAAATACCTTTCTTCTTGGCTATGTCCAGTCCCTGCTCCTTGGGACTTGAGCCCTTATTCTTCTTTATGTCCTCACACTTAGACTATTTTGAACCTCACTTCGAGTTGGAGTTTGAAAATGCCTTGGCTACTTTCCTTTAATTTTGCTGTTTCGCCACCTTCATTGCGATGATAACCAAATCCTCTATCTCCACATAATGATGTAATTCCACCACCTCTACAATTTCGTGTCCTCTTCTACGTTGGCTTTAATCATATGCATTTCCATTTCCTTGTGGTAATCTTCTACTGACTTATAGCCTTGAGTGAGCCTGTGTAATTTTTGGTGCACCTCCTTCTAGTAGTGAGAAGGAACAAATCTCTTCATAATCCTTTTCATCTCATGTCAAGTTTCTATGGGATACTCTTCATTCTTCCTTTAGAACTAAACTAGCTCATCCCACCAAATTAGAGCATAATCAAATAGTTCTACATAGCCAAACTGACCTTCTTCTCCCCAAGATAGTTGTGATAAGCAAAAATCATGTCCAACTTTCTTTACCATTCTAAATAAGCTTCCACACATTCTTTCCTTTGAATGGTGTTATCTGCATCTTGATAGCATAAATGTTTCTATCATTTCTTCTTCTATTTCCAGTCCTCATGTTCCTAACTAAATTGACTTCATCAAACTCCTCCCTAGATAGCTCACTATTGGAATCATGGTCATGTTGATTCCTCAGATCAACCTTTTACTATCTTTGGACATGCTCTGTATCATCTCCTTTCTTCATTCATCCATTTCATCAAGTCTACTATTTAACTTCTAAAATTGACTAGTGAAAGCTTGGTACTTGAACTTCATGTCGGGTATCATAACAATTTCCTCTTCATAAGTTTCTTTTTCTTCCCTCCTTGACTCCTTATTAGCCATTGAACAACCTGCAAAGTGTTAATAAAAGAAAAGGACCTCACAAGCACTCTCTCATGTGTTTGCACTCAATTCTTGGCTGTTACCCTCTTTTGTGCTCACCACTCTTGCCTTATACTACTCTCGATCATTTTAGAATGTTGCACCTTAGAAATCAAATGAACTCAAGCAAGGCAAAATTCACGAGTAATATTACAATCAGAATCTGATGACAAAGACGAGTAATAGAGAACTCAAGTTTAGGACTCAAAATATATTACTTAATTAGCAAGGAAAACAAAACAAGAAACACATAACTAAGGATTACTTAGACTCCAAGGAACCCAAGATAATAAAATCTAGTGTAAATCAACTAAATTTGATACAAATCAAAACTACATTTGCAAAAAAATCCCTTTGAATCTGCAAATTACTTAAAGTCTAAGGAAACACAAGATACACAATCTAATATGAATCAAAATTGAATCTAAGTACAATCTTTTTGAATTTGAAATAAAAGATAATGCAATATGATTTGAATCAAAATTGAATCTGCATATAATCCTTGGAATCTTTTTTTAATTTCCTCTCCTTCTTTTTTGTCCTTTTTTTTTGTTGCTTTTTTTCATTTTTTTTGCTTCTCCCTTTTTTTCTTTTTTCTTTTTTTTTTATCTAAACTAGCAACACAAAAACAAATGCAAAACAAAAAAGAAACACAAAGACAAGAATAAAGACACAACAGCAAAGCAAGATGATAAGATACAAAAACAAAGAAAACAGGAATGCAGATAGACCAAGAAAACAAGATAAAAATATAAATATAAAACACAAAGATAGATAAATAGGAATTTATCTAAACCTTGCTTTGAATACCAAATTATGTGGAACCCCGTGGATATAAAGATCCAAAACCCCAGACATACACTTTGATAGAAACAAGATTTAGGATAAAGACTCTCCCTTCTAAACCCTAAGAAACCTGTTCTTGAAAACTTAGATAACAGGGAAAAGATAGAATAGAAACTAATTGAATATCACAAGGAACTTACCTTACATGAATTCTCCCAATTTCTTGATGTAACAAGCAAAGCAAATCACTAACTTCATTTGCACACAATAGCACTATTTTCTTGAAAGAAAACAAAACAGAATTTCAATTAATCAAAAGTTACTGAACAATGTGTTCCTTGAGGTATTTATAACCTCTTACATTAGGTTAAACACTTAAATTAAACCCAAACCCACTAAGAAGTGTTTAAACACCAAATAATAAGGATTGGGCTGAATAAAACATAAAACATAAAATCTAGGCTAAATACAATAATTAAAAGTTTAGCTATCCTAAATACTTAAACTAACTAAGCTAAACAAGACCAAGATAGGATAATGACCCAATATAGCCAAAATAAGTTGCTAAGCTCTATTCGGAGCAAATAACAAGATATTGGGCAGCCCATCAAGATGAGTTGGCATCTTAGTATCCTTGATCCATTCTTGATGCATCTCTTCCATAATTGCTTTAGCCAAGTTTCCAAAGTCTTCTCTAAGCCTCTTTGCTGTTGCTTGTGTGATTGGTCCCACGAGCCTGCATGCTAAAATGTCCAATTTATCCTATAGAGCACGCATATATATGCTTTAAACTTGGCGGTTACTTGGATAGTCCATGTGATGAAACATGTGTATCACTTGGATGGTATTGTCCAAACTCCTCTGCATTTCCCACTTAACCATGCCTATAAACACCCACCTTTGCAACCCATTTGTCACATAAAACTCTCTTTTTTCCTCTTCCTCATTTCACATACAAATTTCTCTACTTACTTTGTTTTGCTTTATCCTTATTTGAGGTTGGGAACTACATGTGGACGAGTTACCTGATAACACCATATCAAATATAGGCGGGTTGCCCATCAATGCCATTTCCATCGAGCATTGCTCTAGGTATAATAGTGATAAACCCTTAATTAAGGACAATGCATTGCATGATTTGTGATACCTTCATTTGATTCCTCATTTCTTTGTTAGTTTTCATTGACGTCACTAATTTGATTGTATTTAATAGCAACTAAAATAATTTGATCCAAAACTATTCTTTTTCCAGTAAGGTATTATAGTGAAGAGGCACTAGGTCCTCTGATATGTTCTTCTAAATTCGAACTCATCACATTGTTAGAAGTCCCATGTATATTCTTGTTGTTAGAGGTTTTTGCAGTTTAGTTTGGATCAATTTAGAGTGAAAATTTAATACGATCCACATAATATGATTTATTGCAGTTGAAAATGGATCAGTTTAATTTAAATTTTGAATCAAATCCAATCTAATCTGATCCAATATTTATCAATTTCTATTGGATCAGTTTGATCAATTTTTAATAAAATTTCAAGTTTAGAATATTATAAAATAGAAGTAATTTAAGTCAATAAAATAAATAAATAAAAATAATCATTTGATATTTATAAAATATTATTTAAATGAGAATGATACATAAATACAAAAATTATGTAATAAATTAAAATTATTATAAGTAAAAGTATAAACTTAATAATAATAAATTATATTATATAATATTCAATTTGGATTAGATTGAATTAATTTTGAAAATTAAATATGAAATTTAATCCAAAATTTTGTGATTTTAATTGGATTGATTTAGCAATTTTGATTGGGTTAGGTTAGATTTGAATACTCTTATTTGTTGTAACATATTTGAATTACCGATAAATGAGAATAAATGTTCGGGGGTGTTTTTTTTTACACTTGTAATAATTTAGTTCATATCCTTAGGAGCATTTCCTACTTCCATTTTTTTGGAATTCTTAGAATACATGATGATAATATGGCAATACCAATTTTGCAGGCAATTGTTCCACCACCAACATCATCTACTACGGCAAAACCTAACGGGATCAACTCTGCCAACTTAGGCAATTACAAAGAAAATCATTGAGGCAATAAGTAGAGCTACAACGTCAAGGTTGGCCTATTTCATGAGATTTGTGCCAACTCCTAAGCTCAGAGCTCCAAGAAAAAAGAATTGACGAGTTAGAATTTAGAAGAATATGTCACAAGACCTAGTGCCCCTTAGTAAAGTTTTATAGGCTTTATTTTTACTTTTTTTCTAGTTTTAGTTTTGGTAATGTAGTAGGAAAACAAGGAAACAAATACATAGTACTAATAGGCAAATTGTAATTCCATTAAGATAAGTTTCATCAAAATAGGAAGTAAGGATATACTCTTCAGAGGCTGCAAAATCAAAGGAGAATTAATAGGTTTAGGGAAGATTTGGGATTTAAGTTTATTAAAGGTAAAGAGGAGAAATGTGGGGATTTGGACTTATTTGACACATTTTATAAACCTCAAGGATTAATTTGAACCTATTGATCACATAAAACACCAGCTTGTCACATTATGTGATACATCAAGAGTTTCATGACAACAAACTAACAGAAATAGGGTTAAGTGTAACACCCTAATAAATACATACTATGCTCAAGTCATATTATAGTATTTTATTAGTTATTACTTATGCTCATAGAAAACTTAAATTACACTTTTAAATTAAGTTATGTGGAAAATAGGGTAAATATTTTTTTGAAATACGTCGTCACTTTTGAAGCATTTTAAAAACATGAGTCTCAAGTGTGAAGAAGTGTTGCGTAAGCATTGCAAGCCAAAAATCAAGGGTAAAGAAATAAAGCATAAGAGTAATAAAGAGGAATAATCATACACAACAGAATTAATATATCCATATCATATAACATAATATATAGTACCATAGATAACATTGGAGAGCTCATGGCTATACCATGACCTAAATCATACGAGTAACAAAAACAAAAACCATTATCTCAAAAGTGACGGCAGAACATAACATAAAATAGATAGAGTAGCAACAAAGGAAGATCACCAGCAGCATCTACCCGCAAGATAGCCTCACAATCAATAGCAGTTACAGCAAGTGACCTCTAACAACTTCACCCTCGGCATTTGCCTGAAGCTTCACTGGTTCTTGGGGCTCCATCCTTTGCTAAAGATGATACGAAATATGAACATGAGAAATAATATTTCTCAGTAGGATTCTAACTCAACACGTAAGTTTCGTTGTTATCATCCCCGCCATTTCGAGTTTCATTAAAAGAAAAATCATAAGCATGCATACAGTTCGATTATTAGATTTTCAAAAACGTAATTAATTGAAGTTAAGGACATCAAAATAAGTTAAATCTATCGAGCCAAATCCATTTACCCACCCAAAATAAGTGAGTTGGTCCTAAAAAATAATGACCCATTTAAACAAACCCGTTTTTAGCCTAACCCATTGACCTGCGAGTTAAACGGGCCAACCTATGTAGGTAAATGGGCTAGCTCGTTTATCCATGATTTTTTTTATAAACAGGCAATCAATCAGGCTTGTTGGAATATGGATATGGGCTTACAATACAACCCACCAATAGTTTTTTTTATCAAAATGACTAACTAAAAAAAAATTAACAACAATAAAATTAAAAAGTTACGAATTGTATTAGTTGACAACAACAAAAATGAAAATGGAATACCAAAACAAAAATGAAAAGAAGTAAAAAACAGACCAAAAACTAAAGGCAAACAGAAACTGAAAAAAATAAAACAAAACAAAAACTAAAGTGTAAAGAATGATGACATTTCTTCTCATTCCCCAAACCATGCCTCACTTTTTTTCCTTCCCTCTTTCTTCCATGCAAGCTGAAGTTGTAACCGCTCCATTACTCCAAGTCTCCAAGCCTCCAAGTCTCAACTTTTTCACCCTTTTATCAACAACCTTCTTCTGCCTTATCCTTATCTCCTTCTCTCGCACACGCAACTACCATGAACTAGAGGAACTCGCCAGCTACCACCATGCACCAAACCAAAGGAAGCTCGCCGAATGTAGGTTGCAGCAGCCGCAACACCCAGCAACTACAGGTCCGCAACACCAGCGGGTCTATCTCTGTGTGTGTGTATGTGTGTGTGTGTTTCTATGTTTCTCTCTTTTGTAAATTTATTAATTGAGTGTAATTATGTCTAAATCTATTTTGTAAATTTGTTAATCGAGCGTAAATTTGTAAGAATCTGATCGTAATATATTGTTTAATGATCTAATGGTAGAATATAGATATGTTATTAATTTTATTGAACGTAAATATATTATTGAGTATAAAATTGTAAACTTGTTAATTGAGTGTAAATATATTGAATATTGAATATTGTGATTTGTATTTATTTGCAATAGTTATGGATGATTTTATAAATGAGCTTGTTAATCCTAGTCTTGCGATTGAACAAATATTGTTGGTTGAGGATGATGATGAAGAATTTGATGACAATTCTCCTACTGAGACTAAAAACCAAACCCTTGCAAGTACAAATACTAGCACTTCTGCAAACGAAAAAATGAAAAGAAAGAAGTACCGCATCTGATGTTTGGGATAGTTTTACTAATTTAGGTGTTAGTCCAGATGGAAAAAGAAGGTCCAAATATAAAGATTGTGGCAAAGAGTACATAGGTGGTGGTGGTAAAAATGAGACTTCTACTTTGATGCGTCATATCCCCCAAGTGTCGTGAGCTTCCTAGATATCATGATTTGGGTAAAATGATGCTTGATCAGATAGGAAAGTTAAGGGAAAGACAAGTTGATCAATATGTTATGTGTGAAACGATATCCATGGCTCCTTTTCTCATTTGTTGAGTATAGAAGGGTTAGGGAATTGCTCAAATATTTAAACCTTGATACAAAAATAATTTCTAGGAACACAACTAACAAGATGTTTGGAAACTTTATCTTTCTGAAAAAGAAAAGTTAAAAAATCTTTTTGCTAAACTCCCGAGTAGAATTTGCTTAACCTTTGATTTATGGACATCTTGCACAATTGAAGGTCATATAACCTTGACTGCCCATTTTGTTGATGATAAGTGGAAATTAAATAGTAAGATAATTTCCTTTTGCCACATGCTTTCTCCATATACAGGACACCAATTATCTAACAAGTTGCTTGAATTGTTGATTGAGTAGAGAATAGAGAAAAAAAATATTCTTTTTGACTTTGGATAATGCATCAGCTAATGATTGTAAGAAAGATTTGCTAAAGCAAAATATTAATATCAGTGATGGTTTGTTGTGCAAGGGTGAGTTCTTTCATGTGAGATGTGCGCATATATTGAACTTGATAGTTCAAGATGGGTTAAAAGTGGCTAGTTCCACTTTGCATAATATTAGGAAGACTCTCAAATATGTGAGATCATCAAAGGCAAGAATGACCCAACTTAAGCAAATTACTAGCCAACTTACATTTAGTGATTCTGGTTTGTGCTTGGATGTATCTACTAGGTGTAATTCCATCTATTTGATGTTGAAAAGTGTTTTAAAGTATGAGATGGCTTCCCATAAACTTCTTTTGATAGATATAAATTATAAATTTTGCCTAACACATGAACAGTGGAGAAGAGGAAATCGAATTTGTAAATTCTTGAATCTTTTTTATACAATCACTACTTTGATGTCGGGTCAATCTTATCCTACATCCAACTTGTATTTTATGCAAGTTTGGAGGATTGATTGCTTGTTGAATGAAAATGCACAAAGTGATGATGAAGTGATAAAAAGATTAGCTCAACTTATGAAAGAAAAGTTTGATAAGTGTTAGGGAGATTATAGCATGATATTTTCTCTTGGGTCTATTCTTCATCCTTGTTTTAAACTCCAAGTCTTGAAATATTGTCATAATGAAGTTGATCCATATACTTGTGGGGAAAAGCTGGCCAAGATCAAGAGGAAATTATACCTTTCATTTGGAGAATACTCAAGACATTGGTCACAAAATAATCCTTCAAGTTCTAATATGAGATTTGGATCTCCACTTTGGAACTCTTCTAGCTCTAGAATGAATGCTTTTGGAATAGCTGCTATTCTTGATGTAAGATTTTACTATTTTCTTTATCTTGAACTTGTTACTTTTTTATTGTTTTCAATTCTTTTAATCATTATGTTTGTTTTAAATGGTTTAACAATTGAAAAACATTGATTTTCAAGTTTAATGTGAGAACACCAAGTCTTCATTGGATATTTATTTGCATGAGCCCGTGCTTAATATGAATGCACATGAAAAGATGGATGTATTGCAAAATTGGAAGTCTCAAAGTCATAGATTTCTGGATTTAGCTATCATGGCCTGTGATGTCCTTAGCATCCTAATTCCTACGGTTGCATCAGAGTTGGCTTTCGACATTGGTGCTCATGTTTTAAATAAGTATCGCAATTCTCTTCTCCATAGAAATATCCAAGCTCTCATTTGTACTCGTAGTTGGATTCATGGCTTTGAGTTTTATGTTAACATTTATTATTAAGATCTTATAGCATGAGTTAGTTTTGGCTATTATTTTTATTAGTTTTGCTTGTTTCTAACTTATTATGTATCGTAGTTGATGAAGAAAAACCAAACAAGAATGAGAATATTCAAAATAAGGAAAAGGAGGATTCATATGTTATTTGATGGTAGTATTATATATTTAGAAGTTTCTTTGCTTTTTGGATATTTTTCTATTGATATTTGTTATATATGACTATATTCTCTCTACTAATTTCTTTGATATTTACATGTATAGCTGAGGTGATGGATGATCTTCAAAATTGGAGAAAAAGGATGAAGTTCTTCAATGAAGCACTTGGAGTAGTTTGGACTTTAAAGAGTGGACACTTTAAAATGGGTTCTTTGCATTTTCTATTTGTTTTGGGACTTGACAATTTGTACTTGTAATTTGGATATTTATGTGCTCAGTTTAGTGTTGGCTAGTGTTTGATTTGGACTTGGAATCTAAACTTATCATGGATTTAGTTTGGTGTTAGTTTGTATTTGATTTGGACTTGGATTTTTAGTTAGTTTATGTTTAATTTGGACTTATCATGGACTTAGTTAATTAGTTTGATGTTGGTGATTTGAATTTGTGAATGTGGTGCTAGTTGATATGGTTGTTTTGATTTGAGGGAGGAAAAGTTCATGAATTATTGGTTGTCTTGAATTAGTTTGGTTTTATGAATTATTGTGATTGTTATTTATAGATGTGGTAAATGTCCATTGGATGCTAATTTTAATTTGTGTTCATTTATTTTGATTCATGGATGTTGTTAAAGTCTTAAAGACTTATGATTTGAGATTATGGTTAAAGTCTATTTATTTTGATTCATTGGATAGATAGTCTATTTATTTTGATTCAGTTTAAAAATGGTGAAGATAAACTCCATGCTTTATTCTTTGCACAAGTAAAAATCCCCATGTATGGAACGATTTTTATTACCATCGTATTTGAACCCTAGAAGTAGTCTCACTAGCTTCTTTTGTGCATGGGGCCTCTTAGTGTTAAGAAGTGAAAATGTACATAGGAGTAAACTTGTTCCTTTAGAATTAGAAGCAAGTTAGTTTGAACTATCTAGTGACAATAGAATGTAGACATTATAATACAGACTTTAACCAATGTGCAAATCAATGAAATGGATTTTGGAAGCTGGAAAAAAAAAAGGTAGGCCTATATACACTTGTGAACCGCCCTTAAATAGGCCAGGCTACAATATTCTGGTCTGCAGGCTAAGCGGGTCGCCCCAGCCCATTTGATAGCCTTAGCTGAAGTGGATTCCTTTTAAACATGTATGCTTATCATGACATAAACATAATCATAGGCATAGAGCAGAAATATAGATGGATGCATCATGCATAAATATCTTAAAACTTTCTTTTGTTTCTTTCTTGATCCTTTGCACTTTCTTATGTGGTTCAGCATGATGAATTTCGGTCATGCATCCACACTCTTTTCATCTTTTACTTCGACGTATGTTATGGTAAGGTGAACTTTGGTCATGATTTCACATACTTACCACCCTCAACATGAAATGGTAATGAGGTCATATCGTGGTCGTCGTCACCAGAAATTCCAAGAACCTTTGTGGGAGAGAGGGTTTAGTGTAGGTTGCCTTCTTTTTTAAAGGATCATACCCAAAGCTTAAGGATCACCTTCTCTTTTGAAAGATCATATCCTCTTATCTTGTCTTTGAGGGTTACATTTCCTTTTGAAGGATCACACCCTTAATTCTATCTTTTCTTGATTAATGCATATGATGCTAAAATTATGCTAAGTCCATGATTTTTACAGAAACCCGATAGCATAACAGCTAGACCCAAGCTTCCCCAAAATTTGCCAAATAGAGAATTTCAATAAACATCATTATGCATCTTACAATATCATATTCATCATTATCATCATACTTGAACATAAAGACATACATCACAAGCGAAGTCTTATGAGCTTAGCTTAGTGATTTAGGTATAATCTTTTAGTCAAAATTTCATCTTGTTACATTTCCTTTGTCATCTTTGGAGGCAAGTTTCTTCTATTTCTCTTTTTAATTTTTTTACATTGAACTATGAAGTTTTAATATACTAAGTTGAGAGTTTTGGGGTCTTCAAGTTTGTTTTTCACTTTGTTATGAAGTTAGTTTTAATTGAATTTATGTTTTCATTGTAGGGTAGTAACTTTGTAAATTCACCATAATTTTATCTTTTACTATTTTAACTTAATTTTTTGTAGGATTATACATCTCTGAGCCCTCTTTTAAAAAAAAATCCCATTCAAAAATTCAAAATTTATCTTGAATGTACTAAATAATATTACTGTTTAGTTTTTAAGTTTACCTAGGCAATAGTCAATTGGCGAATTTACTAGGAGCTTCACAAATGGTATCTGTCCAAGATATTTTATGGGGGTGTTCCTTTATGTTTTAAATTTCTTAAAAATTTGGTCCCACTAAAAAATATTTTATATAACTTGAGTTATAAAGCTTTTAGTGTAGACTATCTAATCAGAAACTCCACTAGGTATAGCCCACTTACAAAATTCATAACATTCTCATTTTAAGTCCAATAATCACATATTTTATATGTATGGAAAGCACTTTGAGTCTATTTTAAAAGAAATTGGTCCCATTGCATTTTGAGTTGTAGAAAATAAATTATTACTTTCATCATATAGACTAATAGAATTTCAGCATCTCAAGATTTCAATTTCTTAATTTGTTTGTAGAAACATTAAGATTCCTCCTCAAGTAACCATTTTTATCTTTCATTTTACTTTCATACTTTGAGATTTTAAGGATAAAGCAGTGTTTTGAGTGTAAATGGAGTTTGGTTCATAAAAGCATTTGCACAAACTAAACATATTTCAAGAAAATACTTTAACACCAACAATAACTACAAAAAGGAAGAGTATGGTCATGAGACCTAAAGAGCAAGTTCTAGAACCGCCTAACTAGGAGAAGCTTAGGAGTTCTAGTGCTTAAAACATACAAAGAAAAAGAGCTAGAATCACTACCACTAGAAGCTTTGAAAGTGCTTAGAGAGTTGAAATGATGAAGAAGGTCTCCGCTCTTGGAGCTTGAAAATAGAGCTAAGCGTATGTTTGAATGTATTCTTCAAAGACCAAAAAGGGTAGTCCTTGAAGGACTTGTGAGAATGGTGATGGAAAATGAGATTGGTTAAAGTAGGAAAAGCAAGAAGAACAAGAAGAATATGAAGACCAAGGAGAATGTAGTGTAGTGTTTAGAGAGAAGTGAGAGTTTGATTTTTTAGTGGGAGAGTGAGAGTTGTAAAATGAGGGTGTGGTGGGAAGATTATGGCTGAAACTCTCAAGGCTTTTGGCTGAGTTCATTTTGCTTCTTTTACTTAGGAATAGACTTAGTGCCCTTTGGGTGGAAGAGTGGTTTTTCGACTCTTAAGTCTTGAGTGCATGGTTTAATCCTCTTTGTATTTTTGAAGTTGGTTGATGGCTAAATCCATGCCATTAGTGGTTGATCCACTTTGGTGGTTTGTGCCAAAACTTGTTTGATCCATGTGTAGGATTATTCCCTTTTCGGTTAATCAAACTTTAAGTTAATTAACCATATTTAAGCCTTGATCTTATGGTGTAGGATTGGGAAGCAAATGAATGGTGAATGATTGGAGTAATGTGGCTAAATTTTATTCTCTTGATTAAGGGGGAGAATTTTGAATTTTTCACTGTTATTAAAATTATCTAAGTATTAATGAATTAGATTATTTTAATTGCTCTTTAAATAATTTTAGTTAAATACACTTTTAAGACTTCTTCTCTAAAAGAAATGATTCTCACCAATTATATACTTAGTGTGTAAGGATTAATTTGTCACAGTTGATTAAGGTAGAACATTTGTCAAGTGCTTAGTTAATAAGATTATATTACCTTAATTATATTCTTAGTCATGAATTAGTAAGATTTGGATGATTAAGTCTTAATTAAATCATTTAGTGTGTCATTATTCAGTTGTTGACTTTTTTTGTTGATCATTGACTTTTGGTTGACTAAGCTTTTGCTCTTAAGATGCACTTAAGATTAGTTGATTAATCCTTAACTAATCACTAATTTTTCTAATTAGTTAGTAATGCTGAGCTAATTAGCTTAGGAAGAATTGAGGATGTTACATTAAGGACTAATAGGACCCATAATTTGTAACTTCAAGGATTAAAAAATTAATTTCTTAATTTTAGAAACTAAAATAAAATATACACACAACTTTGCAAATAAAAGAACCTTTACTCAAAGTTTTACTCTCTGAGTTTCTTTCCTTATTACTCCAAAACCAAACATAAGCTACTGATAAATAATGTAATTAATTATTCTCAAAATAATAATATTATTGAAAGTCAATTAATTTCACCTTTATTGCCCACTTACAAATAATTTTTTTTTATAATATTTCATTTGTTTTGAAATAATAGTCATTTTAGGGGAAAAAAATTGTTTCATGTTATTTGTAGTTTTTGAATTTCAACATATAATTAATTATTTTGTTCTAATTTTATCCTTATCTTTATTAATTGTATTTTTTCTATTTCTTATTACCTTTTTTAAGTCCACCACAATTCTTTCTTTTTTAATTAGTTAAAGGGTAATTTAATCTTTCATAATTATTTTTAAACAAATCAAAAACATTAAATTATCTTTTGAATTTTTGTGCCATTACCTTAAACAATTATTATTTTGAAATTAAGAGAATAATAATATAGTATAAATTCTAGATCACAATTTAATGCATTCAATGTCTTTTAATTTCAAATCCTAAAAGTCAACTTTGAAGATGGGCACAATGAAAAGCACTTGTAACTACAACGTATGGTTGTTTCAAGTGATTATCATTTGTTTCTTTTGGGTAAGATTTCATATTCAAATCTTGTAAATGGAGAAAACTAATATTGGGAGAGTTTTACTCATATAATAGGTCAATCTAACTTTATATACACACACACACATACACACACACACACACACACAAATTCTTTTCAATAGCTAGTCTAGCTTCGATCACACTTCTCTAGATTGATCCTCTTCAAGATCTTCTGGACTGTTTGGAGATGATATGAAAACACATATAGGAAAGAGAATTATATATTTTCAGTAGGATTCTTAGATTCCTTGGCCATCCATGTTATTGTTGCCGTTCCAGCTGCTTCGCTTTATCAAAAAAAATGGGCTTGCATATATATAAAAATAGAAGTTTATTTATTAACTTTAGAAAATGTTTCTGTTCGAAGTAGGTTAGTTGTTATACACACACTTGATAGAAAAGGAGAAATTTCTTAACAGCAAGAATAGGCAAATAGTTAAATAAACTTATGCATATGCGGGTGCTGCTAGCTACTATTGCAAGTGCACTTGACTTTTTTATTTTTCTATAACTTTTTTTTCTTAACACACCTAGACGTTATGTATTGCTATCCCTAGGGTGTCTGTATTTTCTTATTTTTTCCTTGTACTTGGTCCCTTGGAGGTGAATGGCTTCTCTCACCTCTGGGTAATAGTCTGTTTTTCAGAACCAAACTTGTTCCTATACAGGATTGTCGGATTTATTTTCCCCGGCTCTCCCACGACTTATTTCCCTTAATTCTATTCAAGGGCTAGTCCAAGTAATATAGAATCCTTACTTTCATCAATAATCATATATTCATGATTGACCATGCCTAAAGTACTTATGATTATAGTGTATGATTTATATATCTTCTGCCGAAAATCCGGCAGCATAATGACTAAAACATAATGCTTTCCCAAAATACAAACAGAGTAATATTAGCTAGCCAGTCAAGATACCAGAATCCTCATAATCATGTACCAATATTTCAACAATTTAATAGGAAATAGAATCAATAGATCTCAATCATTGGAAATTTATGGTTCACTAGCACTCAACTACTTGAATTTGGCAATGCACTTCAAAATTCCTAATTTTGTCCTATTTTATAAATTATACCATAATTTTATTTTTAACTCATATAAAGCTAAAAATTTATTATGTCATAACATAATTAGTCTATTTTTAGCTCGCTTTGATCCCACTAAATTTTGATTAATATAAATTGAATTTTTGAAATTTTACTCAGAGCTATTCTACTGCTAGATAGATTTGAGCACTTAAATATAAAAATTCAATAAAAATCACATTTTCATTTATTCTATCTAAAATTTTATCTAAATAAAGCTAATTGAACCATATTTCATTCCCCAAAGTTTTATTTGAAATGGGTAAGTGGAGCCTAAGTTATAGGCTCCTAAAATAGGCTATTTTGCAGTGCCCTATCTCAATCTAAGTAGGATATAAGGTAACTTTAGAGAATTACTAAGAGTAATGTACTTAATATATAAATATGAAATTTTTATGGCATTATCATCTATGTGTCAGCTTTCTAATAAAATTGGTTACACTAAAATTGAAGTTGTATAAGAAGAGTTATGCCATTCACAACCCAACTAGTTAGAACAATGGGTAAGATTCAAGAGGTTATTTAAAAAATTCATAACTTTCTCATTTCAGGTCCAATAGACTTATAATTTATATGGTTAAAAAACTCTAGATGTCTAAGTTTTGACCTCTATAGGTCAAAATGCACCATTCATGGTATGGATAGGTCCCAAGATTTCAGTTTCTAGTAACTCTATTTAGGTTCCTCCTTGAGTTTTTGATCAATTTATCAACCCAAACCAAGAATTTTCATGTTAATTCAATTGAAACAAGTTGTATAATCATCATACAACATCATATTAAAGAAGGACAAAGAAGCCCTAGCAGGACACATAAACTCTAATATCTAATAAAATCAAGAATCCTACCTCAAATTCAAGTTGGAACTAGTAACAAAGCAAGTTTTGGGTGTAGGTATGCAAGTGGGATGAAGAAGTGAAGATGGAGAGATGAAATGAAAGAACAAAATGAAGGAGGGAGGTCTAAGATTAAGGGTTGAAATGTGGAGCATAAGATGGGAATTATGTTGGGGTCTTGAGACATAAAAGTGAAGGTGACTCCTGGGTGACTATTGGTGGATTCGAATATTAGTGAATTTTTGTTGATTCTCCCTCTTTTTGTGGCTGAATTGGTACCAACCAGAGGGGTGTGAGTGGCTGAATTTTGGCCACTCAAATTTAGGGTTTTAGCTGGTATTAGTGTGATCCTACAGTATAAATTTCTGTTGACTTGATTCTTGCGTTACACAACACCAAAATCAAATAGATTTTTCTTAATTTGGCAAGACATTGCTCATGATCTTCTTAAAATTTTCTATATAGTAAATCTAAATATTCCTAACCCTAACATTTATATTTCAACCCTAATTAATCGTATCTCTCTAATGCAGCAAAATAAATTAATTAATCGTGCTAATCAGATGCTTTATTTGTTGGTTTTTGCTTTTTTTTTTTTTCGGGATGTTACATTTTTTAGACCGCTTTTGGGGGAAAAATATATATCTTAATTAATCTGTTACCAAACAGATTATCAATAGAAATGAAAAGAAAAACTAAGGTGGCGTTTGGTTTGATCATTTTCATGTATTTGGTACTAAAAGTTGAAAATATTTTCATTAGAAACGCAGTGACACAATGATAAATAAGTGGAGCTCCTCTCTTTTCATCCTGCACGAACCACATTTGATCCTTGGTGAGGATTTTCTTTTTTCTGCAAACGTACTCTTGCAGAGATATTTGTTATATATTATTAATGACAAATCTTGATATGTGTGCACTGGCAGTGCAATTGGTTCCCATGCTAGACTTAGAAATCTGCTAGTGAGGGTTCGAACCTCTCACGTCAATTTTTACATTTTTATTTATTATTTAATTTTTTAAAGGGAAAAAGAAAAAAAAAAGGACAAAATACATAAAGAAAAGTTGGCAACGCAGTTGGCTCCATGTTTAGCCTAGAAACTTTGTGATGTGTGTTTGAAATCTTGCCACCCATTTTTTTACTTTTGCCAATCATTTAATTTTTTTCAAAAGGAAAAAAAAAGAGAGAAAAAAAAGAAAAAAACAAGGGGGAAAAAAAGGCACTATATACTTATATTTGTAATATTCTTAAGATAGGGAATAATTGAATCAAATATTTTTATATTGATAGTATATACAATAAAACAATACTAACTATGGTATTTAAATATTATCTATGTACAAATCAAATAATAATAATAATAATAATAATAATAATAATAAAATAACTTAAAAGTAAGTAACTTATTTTATTCTTAATATTTTATAGAGTTATTTATTATTTTAATAAATACTTTTAATAGATGAATAAAATATACATATCAAATATATATCAATTTCATTATTTAATAGTAAATATAATTTTATTATCTTAAATTTGATTTTAAAAATATATTTTGAAAATAGATAAACTAAATATATTTTCATTGTTTTCCTTTTTTGAAATCAGACAAACCAAAAGTATTTTCTAAATTTAGAAAATCTAAAACTAAAATTTCTTTTCAAAAATTTAAAATAAAAAATAAAAACAAAAAATATTTTCACAAACCAAACCCAATCTAAATTTTCTGGGGGATAATTAAGCATCACAATTCAAATTTTTTGGACTTGGGTGAATCAGCGACTTTGAGTGTCTCTTCAATAAGCTTTCTAGCCTTCTTGCTCCTTATCTCCATTCTCATGCTCTCGCCCTTCTCCACCTTTTCGTTAAGACTTCTTCATTTTCAACGACCTTATTTTAGATTTCAGAGTCACCACCAAATTTCCAAGACCCATCTTCTCAGTCCTTTCACACGTTGCTGATTTTGGTTAAAAAAAAGAAAAAAGATATATCTTCAGTTCTTATTTGTGAAATAAATAAGTACCTACTCAAAATAAGAGAAGCAAACCCCGCGAAGGGCTTATTTGTGAGTTGCTTTGATCTCTCTTCTGTATTCTTCAATTATAAAGCTACTCCCTCCACTAAGCAAAATATCTGTTCTTGGATGGTACGAGATTTCAATTACGTTCTTTTGTTTCCTTTTATAAGAGTATAGGAACTTTTTCATTTTATTTTTTATTAAGATTTATTTTGATACACTCTAATAAGATATTATTATATATGTAACTTTTGAAGTGATTATTGTACAATTTTAATGATATAACAATACATAGTTAGATAATTATATAAAAAATTTTATATTATCGATACATTAAAATTAAATTCTTTTTATTTATGGTAATTTCTTTTACGAAAGTTACATTAATTTAAATGTAATAAGATAATAAAACAAAGAAAATTAACTATAATTTAATGAAAGTAATTTTGATATAATGCCAGTATAAAATATTTTATGTAATTAATCAATGATTGTATTAATTATATGTGAGACTTTTGAAGTAATTATTATAAAAATTTAAATATTTTTAATAATGTGACAATAAATTAACTGACTGTATTAAATAAGATTACACTAACAACATACCAAATTAAATCCTTCTTTAATATAATTACATTTCATTTGTGGGAGTAGTTACTGCCACTATTAATTGTCCATTGACACCCTATTTTTAATTTTATTTACTTTCTCTATAATACTCTTCATATTCTTTAATAATTAAAATAAATTTTTTATGTTAATAATTTATTATCAATTATATATTTTTAAATTTTTTATTTTTAATTTAATTAATAATTATTATGTTATTCTTTAAATTTTTTATTTGTTGCATTTATAATTTTTATGAAGTCGTTAAATACTATAAATATTTTTATTTAATTTATTTAATGTAAAAATTAAATATGAGTAATAAATTATTATTTCAACATTTTTTAAATAATAATTATATAAATATAATATTAATTATTTAAAAAAAGTAAGTAAAAATAAATAGCAATAAAGACAAACTAACAAATCATAATATTTAATACATATATCCAACATTTTACTATCTAGTGTTTATATAATTAAAGAAAATATTAACTAAGACATATGGTATCAGAATTTATTCATATTAGCCCTTTCATTTTTATTTTTTGCATTCTCTATGATTAAAAATTAGGTCTAATTAATCCATAAACCCCTATAATTTTACTCAATTTTCAATTAGATCTCTATAATTTAAAAATTTATAATTAGATCCTTACATTGTAAAAATAATTTCAATCAATTCCTTATCCATATCTATCATTACAAAAACATCACTTTAAATAGAATATTCTTAGAAAATATTTTTAGAAAATATTTTATCATAATCTTCACCCCCCTCCTTTACCACCTACCACCCTATCTGCACATACCTTATTTATAAAGATGCTGCAAATTACAATATATGATTGATGATTGGAACAACAGTGCTTCAAATTCCTTGCGATCATCTTCTTATACGTATTATAACTATCTACAATGATAAGTTTCTCACCAGCTGCTGAGTCGCGGGGTTGCAATTTAAAACACAATTACATGGTCTACGATATTTTGCATGTAAAATTTGGAATAAGGAAAGGTGTTCATGCTAAAACTCATAATTAAGCAACATGGAAAATAGAAAAAAATGTTACATGTCTACAGACTTAACATACATCCGACAGATATCAAGCTTTTGGCCCAACTCCATAGTCTGAGTGATGGCTGGTACTGAGACAAGAGTCTTCTTATTCTTCTTCTCTTTTTCTTTTCGTCCATTTATTTTTTCTTTGACAAATTCTTCTTGCCAAATGCAACTTCCATGCTCAAGGCTAAGGGTGATAGAAATATTTTCCATAAGGTAATTTTGATAGCACCCAAGCTTTAGCTCAGATGGTTGTAGATTTGTGGAGTAGAAATTAGAGCTAGAGAGTCTTTAAGGATAGACAATGACCCTTATTGTCTTGGAAGGTCCTGTGCTGTTTGAATCAAGAGGGAAGAAAAAGGGGTAGAGTTCATATTGAACATAACAAGAATTGTATAGCACTCTACAACCTTTACGATTGTTGCAAAAGTGTCACGATCCGTCTTAGGATCCGTGACTGGCGGACAGATTACTTGACATTCAAATTTATAAATAAATATCATTATGATTCCGATCTTAAAGTACAATCCTTATAAATCACTTCAACATAGAAATGATTAAAATATGTCATCACTATGAAATTATAAAAATAACAAGGAAAACTGATAATAATAGTAAACCAATCATCAATGCCATAATCTAAAATATCCTCATAGATAGGAAGATAGGAAATTATAACAACAAATTAGATAATTTAAATAATATAAAGTAAAATTTTTAATTTTAATAAATTAGTTCCTCCCATGAAAATAAATTTAAAACAATGCCATTACGTAGATTTCCACTCACAAAACAATATAGAACATCAAATTTACATTCTATGGCCCCCAAATCAGACAATTTTTTTTCTTTTTTCTTCTTTTCTTTGTTTTTTTAAAAAATAGATCGAGATAACTCGAACTAATGATAAGCTAAGATAAAGCTAAAATGAAAAGTAATATAGCAATAGAACCAAAAATCGTTTCAATTAAATGATAAAGATTGCAACTTGCAAGCAGATAACACAGTCAGACCAGAGATTTGTACCCAGAATTGGGGTTGGGAGGAACTCGATAATAATATATACAAAAAAATATCTGAGATTTTGTTAAACTATAATTTCTAACCATTAAAACCCCAAAGAAAATTGAAACATCATGGAACTTCAAACAGTGGAGAGAATACCTTTGTATACTGACTATAAATCTATTCCTCACTAACAACACCTAATTAAAGAACATTAGATCATGTTTCAGAGAGAAATGAATCTTACCATTGATGCTAAGGGTTTGATTTGGAAGGGGATAGAGATGGAGCCCCAGCTGCGAGGGACAGAGACAAAATCAGAACCATCACCATGGAGAGGGGAAGGCACGGTGGAGTGCTAGGCATAGAGAGGGATTGTGGCAGTAGTGAGGAGGAGAGACTGAGATGACAGAGAGAGGGGTGGTGAGACTGAGAGAGAGAAACGAGAAGCAAGAGGGAGGAGGGAGAAAGATGAGGCAGAGAAAGATGTTGAGGGAGAGAGATATGAGACGACGAATATTGAATAACAGGTGTTGATTAGAGAAAATTGTGTGGCCAGTTTTTTTTTTTTTTAGAGAAAAAAAAGAATTTTATGTGGCTGCTAATTTTTTTCTATGTGCACTTCTTTATTTTAAAGAAACATCCCCATTTAATTAATTCATTTATCACTACATAATTTAGGGTAAATAAAGAAAATATCCCTAAGACTCAAACTTGTGTCAGATTTTAAAGTTTCTAGCTACCAATGTTAATTTTATTTTTAAATAAGGTATTACAAAAAGGTGGGAAAGTTGCTCACAGCAATAGCCAAGCACTGAGCACAGGATAGTTTAGATAGGTCCCTTGTGCATTGCACCAACGCATAAAGAGTCACAGATGGAGACAATTTTGACTTTCCTTTCCCAAGCCCTTCCTCTTTGGGCATAACAGCTTGTGCTCTAATTTGATCCAACAGAGCTCCAAGGGCTTTATTAAAAGCCCTTCCTCTTTGGGCACCCGCTGCTACTATAATTATTATTGCTCACCTCCGAGTTGAGTTGCCACAGAGTTTCCTGCACTGAGTCGAACTCACTCAGGTGGTAGCGGTGCTACTTTTGTGAGTAGCGGTGGAGGATGGTTTAGGATGGAGGATGAAGAGGATGGTGTTGATCTAGAATAAAATACACTAAGTAGATGTATTGATAGTCTATATTATTTTCAGCCATAAATTTTCATTTTATATATATTGAACTGTTTAGATCAATAAAAATATGCAATACACCTGACTTTATTAGGATCACCATAGTATTGCAAGAAATTTTTTGTAATGTCGGTTACCTACATGGCCTAATTGAAAATTCTTATACACTATAAAAACTTAATTACAAATTTTTTAACTATAGAGACCAAATTAAAAATTGAGTAAAATTATAAGAACATGTAAAATAATTAAACTTATAAATTAAGGTAACTTGATGCATTAAATTAGTTTTGTATCTTTCTTTATCTTAGTTTACTTATGCTAAGAATTGCTTACACAATTTCAAACAATGGTTATATGCATTGTCACTATAATATATTGACATCTAATATTGTATCACTAGCTCTATGATTTAAGAGTTTGACAAAATATGAAACATCAAACTCATTATGGTACAACAACATATTATTAGATCACCATATAAACATTTTTACACTCTATTACCACTCCTACATGTCTCACACATATTGTCACGAAAAATTTATATTGTCCTCTGAAATATGTTTTAATATACTTTAATTTCTAATAATAGAGATGACAAAAAAAAATTACAACAAAAAACTAAAGTTTTGGTAACGAAAAATTCTAATATTATATGGTTATTTAATATTTTCTTTACCTATAAAAACGCTAGGTGATAAAATATTAAGTATATGAATTGAATATTACAATCTGTTAGTCCGTCTTTATCATATTTAATTTTACTTACTATGTTTTCTAAAATAATTATTGTCATATTATTTAGATAATTATTACTATTATATAAAATAAATTAATTGTTAATACTTATAGTATTTAGTGACATCATAATAATAACAAAATTAAACAAGTCAATAAAATTAAATTAAAAATAATAAATTTAAATAAAATTATAATTGATATTAAATTAATAGTTAGCATTAAACCATTATTTTAATAAACAAAGAAATTAAAAAAAAGTAAATAATAGTTATTTGAAAAGGAAATGGCAATAAACATTAATTAGGAGTGACAATAGCAATTCTTTTATTTGTTTGTTTTAGGTTGTTCCACTTTTATCCTTTTATTGTTTTAAAAAATAAATTATCTAATTTAATTTCCATGCGCTGCTTTATTTCACGCATACATGCAGCTTTGCTGTGATTTCTAGTTTATAGTATTTTTCCCTTTTTTCTGTGGTTTATAGTACTAATGGGTACGACCATCAAAACTGGCAGAATTTGTCAGAGCAACTCTTTTACCTGTTAAAAATTGGTGGATTAGACTTTAAAAAACTTGATCCAATTAAATTAATTCATTTTTAGTTGGACCAATTCTATTAACAATAAATTAACCTATTTATCCATTTATTTATTTAACTCCTGAGTAAGTGGCTCAACAAAACCCTTTTAAAATAGATAAATTATTTGATGCTTATAGAGTATCAAGTTAATTGTGCTTATATTTAATAATAAAATAATATTTTAGCATGTGATTCATTATTAACTTATACTTTTATATAAAATATCACTTATTATTAGATAAAATATAATCCACTTAATGCTTCATAAATCTCTAATAATTTCCCTTAAAAACACTATCAGCACAACAGCTCACAAGCTAGCTGTCCAAAAAGGCAAAACCCAGTAGCCCATTACCCATATCACACCTAAAACTTTGTTTGAACAATTTTAAACAAAATGAAATTTATTCATACGATTAAATGTATTAACAATTTCCTTACTCATTTACATTTGCTTGGAAAAACCAAGGTTAAAAATATTGGATCAGATATTGAACCGGTCAATATATTGGTTCAAAGGTTCAGAGGTCTAATTAGTTCAATTAGAAGTTCGACCGGGACATAATATATATATATAGAAAGCAAAAAACTATATTAAGTTATTAACAATAACATAGCTAATACAAAATAATATTTATTAAATATTTCAAATATAAAATCTATTTACTTTAATCTTCACTTGTATTTATTTTGGGAAGTACTCACATACAACACAATAACTAGTTCCAATTTTTTATTTTTAAATTAATTTAAAGGTATATAGCAAACAAATATACCAAAATAATCAAGATTATAAAAGAAACGAGTTTTTGTTATGATTGAGCTTCTTTTTTATTTAAAAAAAAGATAAAATACCTATTTTGGTCTCTGATAAAAATTTCGAGGGATAAATTAGTCCTTTAAGATTTAAAAGTCCATAATTAATTTATCACCATTCAAAACAGGTCACATATTAGTTCCTAAAATCACATGTCCGTCATCGCCAAAAACTCAGATCTTGATTCTATACGGAGGGACTAATATATTCCTTTTTTTGAATGGTAAGGGATTAATTGTATATTTTTAAATCTTTAGGGATTAATTTATCCCCCAAAATTTTTATTAGGGACCAAAATGGGTATTTACTTAAAAAAAAAAATGATAACATTTTGACCAAAATGTGAAAAAAAAAAAAACCTATTAATTGGCTTAACTAGTCCAGATTGCATTATTGGTTCATCGATTTTGGCTGGTTCGTCGCCGATTTTTGAGGGCAGCCGATTTAATAGTGATGACTGGACCGGGGTCCAATAATATATTCACGCCATTTTTTTGGTAAATAACGGATTTACAATACATTTCTTCTTTCCTAAAGTCCATTTGTTGTTGGTCGGTATTCCTAAAGCCCATTCAAAATAGGAGCTTCGTTTTTGGGCTTATGATTAAAGCATAATCTATTCACCAGTGTCATTTTTGGGCTAAGTTCACAGGGACATGCATGACGAAATTGGAATTGGAGGTACGTAAAAAGGCTCAAGGAAGTTTTATGCCAGAAGACCCACTAGCCCAGAACGTAAGATGAACAGTATATATACTAAGTTGTTGAGGTTTAGCCTGTAATTCACGACCGAAAAAAGAAAAAGGTTTAGCCTGTAATTGGTGGGTTAGTTCGTTAGAATTAATTTATTTAGTACAAATTATCTATTGTGTGTAGGCTTTACTTTTAATTTTTAATCATATCTATGTTAAAGTGGCAGAGGTTGTAAACCCACATACATTATCCCCCTCCCCACTCCCCTTGACCCCCCCCCCAAAAAAAAAAAAGGAAAGAAAGAAAGAAGTAACATACTAATGAGATCCTCTTAATTAATTTAGGGTGCATTTATTTTAATATAAAAACAAATATTATGAAATTAAAATTTTTTATATAACTAAAAAAATTAAAAATAAATTTTTTTGAGAAATTATTCTTTTCAACTTTTACTAAAAAGTTAAAAATATTTTTTTTTATATTTCAATTATTTTTAAAAAGTTATCCAAATATATCAAAAATAATTTTTTTAGTAAAAACAATTTTTTTTTCCCAAAAAAAACCTCATCCAAACGCACCCTTAGTCAGTGTTGTAAAAATGAGGCTTACTCTGTCATGTGTCTTCAGAAAACAAGTTGAGAAATAAAACGCAAAAGCTATTAAATAACACGTATAAGTATTTATAACTTAAAAATTAAAATGTGTTTAATAATCTATTTTGAGTAAGGTAAATAATAAATATTATCTTACTCTTTAATATGTACGTCTTTAATATATATTAACAATTTAAAAAAAATATCAATAGATCTTTACGGTGGCAAGCCAACCCACAAATTCAAGAGAAAATGTATGTGGAAGCATGTTGGGAAGCACTCGTTGTTCTAAAAAATATGGAAGTGTCCTTACTTTTAAGCGGTGGAAACTGCTGAACCTATTCGAAGCGAGAGGGAATGGAAGAAAAACATAAAAAAGAAAAAAAAGGACCTTTTTCTTTTTTTTGTCAACTAAGGGATGTGTTTACAAATTGACAATTTGAAGCGCCTCGTTTTATTCTTCAAATTCTTCCCTTTTCTTCTAAAATTTTAACTTATAAACACACCTAAGTGAAAGAAAACTTTAGACAGCCAATGAAAGTTGATATAAAATTTACAGATAGCAAAAACAATATGATGCTATTGGTCCATTGACTGCTAATCTTGCCCTTAATGAAAAAGTGAGATGAGTTTTGGACTAACTTTGTTGACTGGTGGGTGAAGTTTGCCAAGTTGTGAGATAAAGCAATGTTCCATACAAGGATTATTCCCAAAAAAATAAAAAAATAAAAAAATCCTACGGAGGATTTGGCATAGTTTGGTTGTTAAAAGCAATGGAAGATAATTGAGAGAGGGAAAAAAAAAAAACATAGAATCCAAATTGATTAGTGAAAATGAATATCAAAGTCCGCAGTGGCGGGACTCACCCTTCGCTGGCCTTGTGGCAGATTAAATCACGTTTCAATAAAACAACAAGGGTTAACTATAGTTATAAGCTAATCGTACTCATAAAGAGAAGATCAAAGTACAACTATTGTCGAAAAGGTTCTTTGATTAAGTCGATGTCTAAAGGATTAGTCTTATGAGTTGAGTCCTATAAAAAAAATACTAAGATTAGGACTCTCAATTAGGATAAACAAATCTTAAATTAAGGAAAGCACGGCAAAAAGTGTGAAAATGAGTTCCACTGAATTTAGTCATGCATAAGTGAAATTGCTATGCAACTTTTCTTAAATAAAAAATAATTTTGATGCCCTATTACTTATCTACTTAGATTTAATATGTACTAATAAGAGTTAACTATAGTAGTAAGAGAGTTATGCTTTTAACGAAAAGATCAAGGTTTAAACCCTTAAAAAACGATTATCGGAAGGACATCTTAATCGCACTAGAATCCCAAAAAAGAGATAATTTTAAGATAAATAAAAGAGTTTATAATATATAGTATATTTAGATTTAAGAATGTGTTTTCATATTAAGTTTAACATCTAACGTAGCTATATAATTATAGTCAAACTTATTGAATTGGTAATACTAGATTAGATAACCAAAATTAAATTCATATTAGAAAATTTAAACTGATGCATTATATATAGTGCAAAACATTTTGTTACCCTTTTTTTCCGATAGTTCAACATACAAAAGGGTCAACCACCATTATTGAGAGGAGCAAACCAACAAAACGAAACATGGAAGAAATTATTCTTAATAGCAGTTATCCCCCAACATCATGTAGTATATCATCCCTTTCCCAATATAACAAACCACAATAGCAATTCATAGCACCCCACGAGCAGCCTCTGACATAGCATTAAAAGGTAACCACCTTTGCTAGTGACCTCCCTTAGTTAAAATTATCAATATGTTCTGTATTGATCTCGACTCCTATTTAAAGTTTCAATCCACAGATTGACTCTTTCAGTAACTAGCGACATGCGAACCTCATATGATGGTATGGCCTGTTGAAATATGACCTTGTTTCTCAATTCCCATGTTCACCATACTATCACATAGAAGCAAACGATCCATTGTTGTCTCAGCTCCTTTCCAAATTTTACTCCAAGCCATGATTCAAGAGCCATTCTAGGATCACACGGTAGCACCCATGCTACTCCCCAGTGATTAAAACATGCACACCAAATTCTCCTGAAAATGTGACAAGAGAAGAATAGGTAATTTATATCCTCAGTTTTTTCATTACATAGCACACATCTATCGTCAGAACCATTCAAAATATTCAGCTTCATTAATCGCTCTTTGTTATTGAGCCTTCCAAGCATAACAAACCAGACCACACCCTTCCAAACACTACTTGTGAAGCTATATGTACAAATTTCAATCGACTCTGAGCAAGGCATCAAATTGAGAAGGGATCGAACAAAGAATGCACCTGCATGATGATGAATCCATATAGTCTTGTCTTCCTTATCCCTGGTTAATAGTACCTGAGATAACAAATTCTGCAATTCTTGAAATTTCTTCTATTCCCATGCAAAGAACTCTCTTCTCCATGATAAACTCCAGTTCCACAGCAGCCCATCCCAGAAACCACAGTCAGAAATCAAAGTATTCTTTAGCAAGGATAACATGATCAGTCTAGGAAACTTATCCTTTAACTGCATATCACTAAGCCAAAGGTCGTCCGAAAAGTACGTATCAAAACCATTTCCAATTAACATTCTAATTCCATTGCAAAACATTTTGTACTATACCAACGAGAGTTGGATCTAGCGAAATAATCCCTCGTATGTGGTGAACCACAATTCAAATTTCAGCTAGGAAAAGAGAAAAGGGGCTCATATTTAGTGTATTACCATGCCTCAAATAGAATTGCCTTTAGTGAAGGATATCCGTGATAAACAATATTTTGCACCATTGTTCATTTAGTTTAAGGCATTCATCAAAATTGAACCAATGAAATAGATTTTGATTGATTTAGGTAATCGACTTATTTGAAGGTAAAATCAAACCAAACCAAACCAAACCAATTATTACTAATTTGGTTTCAAATTTATAATTTTTCAACTCAATCACAAATATTTAGTAATACAATTTTTTTTTAATTTATTTCTAAGATTTTAAACTTTTGTAATAAAGCTTTTATTAATAAAGTCACTTTTTATCTTCTTTATTTGCATTTATGTAAGAAATCTATCTATTCACACTATCATTAAGTATCTTATAACCTAGGCTTATAATATTGTCAATTGTTATAAGGATAAAAAAAAATTGTAAATTATATATATCTTTACTTTTTATTTCAACCGGATGACCCAAACCAAACAAAACCCATCCGATCTTGATCAGATTAGTTTTGATACGGATTTGTTGAAAAAATTTTAAAAACTAAACCAATCTATTATAATTAAATTTGATTGATTTGGATTATTTTTAACTTTAGTCATATCATATTTGTGCAAGAATAATACATCCAACACTTCTCAACTTAAAAATTACTCAATTTACTCAAACAAAACATAAAACATAGAATATAAAGAAAATCCGAAAAAAAACTATTAAATATCTCTTTCTAGAAACCAAATACACTAATTTTTCTCATTATAAGACAATGCATGCAATGTAGTGATACAAATAAAGCCCAAAATTCAACTTCAATGAAAATCCAATAAAATTTAAAGCAAACTATGTTGTATTATATAATCTAAAATAAATTATACTTGAAATAATAATTGAAAAATATAAATTCATCTCAGTATCAAAACTATTATCAAAATTAGTAAGTTAAATGTTAGTCAAAGCATTTTCTTCCTCAATTTGATTTTCCATCCTCCGAAAAGAATGACACAACAAAAGAACAAAAGTAAAAATAATATACTAATATCATAAATTGAAAAATTGAAATAAAAGCAAATCCTAATACCCATAATTTATAAGAAATACAATAACAAAAAATTGAAGAGATTTTATGGATGCTCACATGATGCTTATGAGAAAAGGTTACAATGGCAGAATGGATTAGTTGCAATTTTTGAAACAAAGCGAAAAAGGATTTTTGGAGCACGATATAAAAATATTGTATTAAGAAAAATATCAATACTTAATTAGGATATGGTAATAGATAAATATTCAACCTAATTTTTAATAAAGGATATTTTAGGAATATTAATTAAAAGGGGAGTGACATTAAACAAGAGGGTGTGACAATAGTCACTCCTCATATAAAAATATAAAATTTAAATCAAATATGTCATGTGTAATAAATACTAAATTAAAAAAATGAGTGCAATTAGTCAAAACAAAATTTGTAATGGATGTGGAGCGTGTGGGCTTATCACATTAACTCCTATAACTGGATTTGGATGTTCTTAATTTGAAAAGATACCTGTAATCAATTTTGTCCTAAATATTTAAAATTTCTTATACATATAAAGTCAACTTATTGCATTTCCAAATTTTTCGGTGTGAAAATGGGATGTGGATCTAAAAATCTCTTAACGATGGTTCCTCCTAAATTTTGACTCTGGCATGTGACAAGTTAGAATCCGATGTTATTAAACAAAAGAGTTTTTGTTTTTATTTAGATGAAAATATGACTCCAGCTAGTTGATGGACCTAAGCGTATGGCGTTCCATTTTTTTTATATCTTGCTTGCAATTTGTAAATAATTCAAAAAAAAAAAAAAAGGAAAAGAATTAAAAAAGAAAAGAAAAGAAAAAGCTTCAGTGCTTCGGTCTTCTGGCGGCAAGGCTAACTCGATTTAGTCAACATCGTGCATGTTATTATAATATTAATCATCAGAGGCGGCTACATGCTCACCGTCAGTTGTATAAAAAATGTTATTTGTATTTATTTTATGAACTATTTTAAATATATAAGGAGAAAAACAAAGAGATAAAGTGATGGATGTTAAAAAAGTGGTAGATCCATTATTTTGGATTTTTTGTGTAATTTTCTCTTTTAATATAGTTATAATGAGTACAAATAATATTATTTTAAATAATATTATTTTTTGGATTATTGAAAGAGAAATATTTAAACTCAATTCATCTAAGATATCATACCTATTTTTTAAAAGTTTAGAAAACACTGTTTATTAGTGAGAATTGAAAAGTTCTCTCTATATATATAATTATACTTTATTGCCTAAATTATAAGTAATATATATTTTATTCTTTATATTTTAAAAATATATAAACTGATCTTATAAATTTTTGTAAATATATATTTTAATTTAAATAAATATATTATGCTCTCCCAAATTTTGAGTCATATGCAAATCGATTATTTGAATTTTTTTAAATGTACAATCTAATATGCTAAAGTTTCTTAAATATATGATATTTTTATTAATAATTGATTGAAAAATTAACAAAATGATTAATTTACATATTCAAAAATGTTCATAAGGTCCATTTATATATTTTTAAAATTTAGAGGTTACAATATATGTGACGTATAATTCAGAGTATAAAATACTTTTTTTCCCTACTTTTTATTTTCCAGTCATGATATTACTAAAAATTTAAGTGTTATTTTTTCACAATTTTAGTATGTTAATAAAGATTTTATAAGTTTACGAGCACATAAACAAAAAAAAAACAAAAAGGTAGAGAGAGCTAGGCGATTTAAATTTTCACTGATACATTAAAATTTTAAAATGAAAGCACTTAAATTTCTAGTAATATGATGACAGAAAAATAAAAAAAAAAGGGCTAATGCATTAAAATTCTCAAAAAAAAAAAAACAAAATCACTTAAATTCCTAATAATATGTTGACAGAAAAATAAAAAAGTAGGACAACTTTTCACTCTCCACTAATAAATTAAGTTTCCCAAATTTTTGTACAAGATTTCTAAGTGAAAAAATATGATATATTTATTTCAACTTTTGGAAAAAGTTAATATAGAACTTGAATTATTTTATATAGCCGTAAAAGTTAAATTTAATTTTTTTGAGAAGCTACTATTTTCGGTTTACTAAAAAGTTGAAAACAAAATTTTTTTGAGATGCTAATTATTTTAAAAAATTTATCTAAATGTGTGAGGAGTACTTTTTTTTGGTTAAAAGTGATTTTTTTTGCCAAAACAAAAACAAACTAAACTAACACATCCATATTCTATATATATATATATATATAACTCAATTATGAATATTGAAGACTCATTGTCTCCGTTGTGAGCAACAAAGAGAAAGCCTTATCATTTTCACCTGCTTGCTTAATTGTTTAGGTACAAGAAAGACATTTGTATTTGACTACCACTTGGAAATTGGAATGGAAAGAACTAGAGAAAAAGAAAGCCTACCTGTATAGTATAGTAAAGAATGTGATGATCAGAAATTTCTTATAAACTGTCTTAAAAAAATATATATTTTAAACGTAAAACATCTGGTCATAGCAAAGAAATTTATACAGCTGTACTCTAACAACACATCATTGTATAAGCTAAGTTTATATAAAATATTTTCGTTGTGATGAGAACAAAAGAAAATAAAAAATATCAAGATATCATTATATAATATTCAAGTTTAATCATGGCTCTCAAAAGCAGAGGCCCTCAAGTATTATAAATGGTTTATAATACTCGATTAGAACCCAGAAACTCGGACAACTTTCACTAAAATAATTTTCACACAATATATAGCGCAAAACTGCTTCCATTCCCCTATCCAATTTTCGTCCTCCTTTGTCCCTTTCTTTTCTCTAGCTTTTTCTTCACCCCTTCCAAAAATGAAGTTCCAAGATATTGAGCTTCTCTTAGCGAACAATGGCTCAAAACAAATAATCCCAAAAGTAACTTTGCTAGCAATCCTTGGCATACTTATATTTTCTATCTCCCCACTTTCTTATCCATTGTTTGGCTACTCTTCACTCTTGAAGATCAATGAATCCAAGAAGCCATTCTCTGCAAATGATCATTTGAATGAGCCATCAAGCTTGCCCTCAACATCTGTGAACAAGTGTGACATTTTCACTGGGGAGTGGGTGCCAAATCCAAAGGCACCATATTACACAAACAAAACATGTTGGGCAATTCATGAGCACCAAAATTGCATGAAGTATGGCAGGCCTGACTCTGAGTTCATGAAATGGAGGTGGAAGCCATATGGGTGTGAACTCCCAATATTCAACCCTTTCCAGTTCCTAGAAATTGTCAGAGGAAAATCCATGGCTTTTGTTGGTGACTCAGTTGGCAGAAACCAGATGCAGTCGATGATCTGTCTCCTATCAAGGGTAAGTCTCTTCTGAAACTCTGGTTCCACAATGGTTTTTTCTTTCTTTTTTTTTTTCATGTGCTTTTGTCTTTTCTTTTTTTTTTTCATTTGACTTCTGGTGTCAATTATATATGCTTTGGTGCTACGTAATATCTGATTACATTAACAAGCCTTCACCTTTACCCAAACTTTAGAGCCGAAAAGAGCTTCATTGAATTAATGATAACCCTCTTCACTTTCAATGGCGATCTACACTTGAGATTTCACATTAGTGGAAAACCATCATTATCCTTCTCAACTAAGTTTATATAGATTCGCGAAGAAATAGTCTTCAACAAGGTTTAATACCCCATCCACAAACATCTAATTTACCTGCAGATTAGCACGTTTTCCTTCCAATAATCTTTGATTTCAAAACTCATGTAATTCAGTTAATTAAAATTGAGTTACTCTAGATGTCAACTTTTCTAAGGAGGTTAGTTCACCTAAGCCCATTTTGTGATTCAAGGATTAGATAAATAGTCAAATAGAACGTAACATGCTTATATATAATCGTCAAGCATGCTTGCCAACTTGAAAAAGGATCGAATCTTTGCACTAGAAACTCTGACAGTCACATTGAATGTAGCACACTAGTCTTCCATGTCCCTAACCAGACCACATGAGAAGTATAACAATTTTCTTGTGTTACTCGATAATATGATTGTGTCGAGTTACGAGCGAGAAAGATATAAACACAAAATTAATAGATAAATATAAATAATGATAGATCTTATTATAATAACATTTGTGTCTCTCTCTCTTATAATATGACACTCTTATATTGATAAATAACGTACATGACAGAATTCTGGTTCACATAAGAAAATATTATCCCTATATTTAAATAAGTGTCACTTTCAAATGCGTATGTAAATTAAGAAAAATATTAAATAGTTTGATTTTAGAAAAATTAGAATATATTTTATAAATTATCTCCATCATTTAATTCTCTCATTTTTTTAATATATTTTTCATTCATTCATTCAATCATACATATATCCTATTTAATAAAGGAAGTATAGAAAAAATTAATTAATACTTTCTAGATAGATATTTTTATGTGAAGACTTTGTAAAACTTTTAAATAAAAAATAATGGTAAAAAAATATAATCTTTTAAAGTGACACTTATTTAAAAATAAAGAGAGTAGTCAGTTCAGTGCTTATTTACTATATGCCATCACCCATCAGATTTTGTATTGCTCTAGTTTTGAGCTGGGGGAAAAAATTAGTGTTTATAAATTACTGCACCAAAAGTTGAAGGTTCACTCCGAAAATATTTCTCACTTCAACGCTCGTGCAATTAGCTTATGCATAAAGCTGCTCTCAAAGTGACTTATCCATGACGGTGGTAGTTCTTTACCTTTTGTTTATTTATTTATTATTTTTTTGTGTCTGAAGTTGTTCATATTTTATTGGCTCCTCTTTAATTAGATGGCATGAGTATTATGAAATGGTCGTGTCACCTAATTAAACTTGCCCTTAAGTCAATAATTGTTGCAGTCATGACCAAACTCAGAAATTTGAAGTGTAGATCTGGTTAAGACGTCACAACTAGAAGATATGGATTTAATAAATAATGCCTTAGCTTGTTGTATTTTTATTATTTGCCTAACTTCCCTATAATATTTAGGTGTGAGACTAATATCCTTTGGATATATACAGATATAGCTCATTTTAATGCTCATTTTAATATTCCTGCTACATGTTCAAATTCTTAATATTACAAAAATATTCTCTTAATTGGTTAACTCAAGCTTGTTTATCGATTTACTATAATTTTATTTCACGTTGTGGTTTACATTTCAACCAAATTTGTAAGGAGACAGCAATGTTAAGGACTTAGGGGCTTGGATTGGATGTTTTCTCAGATGATTTGACTCGGGTGAATGAAAATATCTATAAAAAAACTTGTTGAATTTGCAATAACAATTAATTATAAAGAAAAAGGACCGGGGAACCTAAAACCGAACGCGAGAGCACAATAGTTGCTGAGTATCTAACTATTAAGGGTGGATTCTTCCATGCAACTCACAAACGAATATTTTGTGAGATTAATCGTCAGATATGAGGGTATACAAATATACTCTTATATCTGATTATTAATCTCACAATACATTTGATGTATCTTTATTTTATACACTCTCATATCTGATCATTAATTTCACAAGATATTTGATGCATCTTCATATTTGATCATTAATCTCACAAGGTATGTGATATACCTCGCTTTGCAAGGTATGGCAGAATTCACCCTGACTAAGCAGAAGGTAGGAAAACGACTGACGCTTACTGTTATTTATGTCAAATTGTATTTGAACAATGTATAATTGCTTGTGGAATCCGAGAAGAGAAACCTGATGGGGTCACTTAATTATCTTATTAGATATCTATGCTCCAGACCAAAAAAGAATATTTAAGTAGATATCTTTGCTAAGAAATTGAGATATATAGTAGGTCATTGTCAATGCCATTATTGAATTCTGTGTCATTAGCGTGAGAATTCCAAATAATATAGCTAGCTATGGGCTGGATCCTCCGGGTTTGTAACATGCAGCTTTTAAATTGGCAATTAATACAAAATTGCATTAGATACATTGATTTAAGAACGTATCAAATTGTCCAAATTAACAGATAAATTGAAACGAAATAAATGTACTATTACATCTTCCCCACTCCCCTTTCTTTTTTTTGATGCATCAATGGCAGTAGTTTGCTAAGTCTTTAGTCTTGTTAGGTGGAATGGCCTATAGATGTGTCAGACCAAGCAGATGACAATTTCGTGCGGTGGAAGTATCCAAGCTACAACTTCACCATGGCCACCTTTTGGACGCCCCATCTCATCAGAACCAAACAAGCAGATCCAAATGGTCCAACCAACACCGGCCTCTTCAACCTCTACCTTGATGAGTTTGATGAGAAATGGACAACCCAAATTGAAGAGTTTGACTATGTCATTCTCAACGCTGGGCACTGGTTCTTTAGGCCAATGGTCTTCTATGAGAAACAAAAAATTGCTGGATGCCGTTACTGCCTCTTAGAAAACGTCACTGACCTAACCATCTACTATGGCTATAGGATGGCTTTTAGGACTGCATTTAGAGCCATCAACAGCTTAAAAAACTTTAAGGGTGTAACATTTCTTAGAACATTTGCACCATCTCATTTTGAGAACGGGTTGTGGAATCAAGGTGGAAATTGTCTTAGAACTAGGCCATTTAGGAGCAATGAAACACAGTTAGAGGGTGAAAATTTGCAGTTATATACGATCCAATTGGAGGAGTTCAAAATTGCTGAGGAGGAAGCCCAAAAGAAGGGTTTGAAATTCAGGTTGCTTGACACCACACAGGCAATGTTGTTGAGACCAGATGGTCACCCAAGTAGATATGGGCATTGGCCACATGAAAATGTGACGCTGTATAATGATTGTGTGCACTGGTGCTTGCCAGGACCCATAGACACTTGGAGTGATTTCCTTTTGGAAATGTTGAAGATGGAGGGTGTGAGATCTAATGGACAGAGGCTTCATTTGCAGACAAATTGACAATCACTTAGATTTTTATATATCTCAGATTATACCTAATTAATCTTTCATGTAAACTACGATTGGAACAATTTTTTTAATTTTATAAAGGTTAAATTTATTATGTTGTGAAAAGATCAAAGATTTTTCATGTTCAGCAGTTCATCATTTTCTCTTTTTACAATTGTATTACCGTGAATTCAACCAGTGAATCTACTTGACTATTAAGTATTTGATTCCAAATCTTAATTCAGCAAAAAAAATCATTTTCTCTCAAAAAAGACATAGGTTTTATATGAAATGTATATATAACAATGAGAGATAATTCAATCGTGGAAATAAATATTTAAATGAGGATTTGGGATTGATAAACTTAATTAATTCAAATGAAATGTAGTTACAAGAAATGTAAATGAAGGAAATGAAATGAAAAGTGACAAAGATAAATGAAAAGAAACTTGACTAAATGAAGATAAAATAAAAAGAAAGCACACTAAACTAAAGAGTGAGGGTATTTACTCAAAGTTTCCCTCTCCATTGTCACAGTGATGTGAGGATGTTTCGGATCGAAAACTAATGAACCGGTCGAATTCAATACGAACCAGATACATTGAACCTATTTTTAAAAGAGATGCTGGCACGCTCTACTACCACTAGGCTATGTAAGCAATTGTGTTAAAATGTGTTAATAATAGTAAATATTATATATTTATTTTAATTATGTTGTATTTTTGCATATTTATTTAATTAAATATGGTTCAACTAGTTGAACTAGTGACCTAATAACTTGATACTAGTCGATCACTGGTTTTAGTTTAATAACTATGGCCTTGACTATACATGAGGTCTTATTAATATATAAATCAAAACTAAACCATTAGAAACCTCTTTGCATGTGGCACAATCTTATTTCTTGGATGTGGGTTGTGGGTTTTTAGCCAATTTCAGTACTTTGGGCCACGATTTGCTTTGTTCTCCAACACTTCCCGATGTGCTCAATAACTGCTCCTGTTTTCTTGGGCACGTTCATGTCAAACGATGGCTTGCTTTTTGCAATGCATAAACTTCAACAATTTTGGTTTGTGCCCAATGTCAACAATTGTAGGACGAAAATTTTTCATCCCTTAGGTAGAACACCACCGAAAGGAAAATATGGTTGGATGGTGGTGGGTTATATTTAACGCACCTAGCTCTTGGAGCTCTATAAATAAAGCCAAACTCAAACCATGTAAACGCTCCCAAGCTGAGCATCATTTAGCAATAGTAAGGAGCAAAATAAGCTTCTTGTTGTGTGAGAAAAATTAGAGAGTATGTAAGAAATTTCAAGAGTGTAGTGAGTGAATATACACTGAGGATTTAGGTATATTTTCTATGTCTCCATAGAAGAGAGTCTCATTGGGAAACACTATATTATAATTATCTTCAAATATAGTGGAATATATTTTTTCGGAGTTTGTCCCGTGGTTTTTTCCTCATTACTCCAGAGAGTTTTCCACATTAAATTGCAGTATGTAGTTTTCATGATATATTTTGTTGGTGTGAATAGTGATGAGTGGGCCTCACTATAAAGTACTATTCACATACTTTATTTATCTGTTACTTTCCACATAAATTTAGCACACTTTCGCTTACATTCATAAAGTATTTAATATACTTGGAGTGTACCCTACTCTAATATCCCTAACAAGTGGTATCAGAGCTTATGGTTCGATAGGATATTAAATTCTTAGTATGCTCTATGGTTACAGCATTGTCTGATCTTCCACATCAGAAAAGAATTGTTCTTTGTCGTTTTGAAAATTATCCTTGGTTGCTAAAAAAAAGTATGATACTATGAGAGTGCTATTTTGGAAAGGTTTTGGCTAGGAAAGACTTAGTACTTAAACATGTCTATTGTGACTCACCTCTCTTTCCTTGGGAACTTGGTGCATGATTTACAATGCCACTTAGTTTCGGATCCAAGATATTGGTGCCAAAATTTGAAATGGAAATGTTCGACGAGTCCAACGACTTCAATTTATGGAAGCTAAAATTGCAGGCATTGTTGGATCAGCAAGGCCTAGCAACGGCGTTGGAGGGCAAGGAGAAATTGCTAGAGTCATTATCTATTAAGAAACAGGGGGAGATAATGGTTAAAGCATACAGTACAATACAACTGAGCCTGGCAGACAATGTGCGGCGAGAGGTTATAGAGGAGAAGACTGCTAATTCACTATGGAAAGCTTTGGAAGAAAAATATTCCATAAAAACTCTATCAAATAAACTTTTTCAAAGGAAGCAACTGTACACATTCAAATTTTCAGGAGAGAAATCAATTCGAGACCACATAGACAACTTCAATTGGATGATCTCTGATGTTGGAGCAACTAGAATAAAAGTAGAAGATGTTGATCAAGCTGTGATCTTGTTGACTTCACTACCTTCATCCTATGATAATTTCTGTGATACTATATTATATGGTAGATTTGACATCACAGTCAAAAACATCAAAGAGGCTTTGCTGATAAAGGATCACCAAAAGTTAGTATACGGACCCAGTGCTAATAATCCTATAGATGGATTGTTCGTGATGAGAGGGCATAGTTAAGAAAGAGGATCAAAAAGAAAAAGCAAGAGAAGGTTAAAGTCCAAAAAACACAAATTAGTGATGTGCTATCATTGTCACCAGATAGGGCATATCAAAAGAAATTGCCTAGAGAGAAAGGAGAAATCAGGAAACTCTGCCAACATAACAGTTGCATGTTCTGATGATAGTGATGCTGGTTCTGCCTTAATAGTATCCACTAGTGACTCGGGAAATGAGTGGATCCTGGACTTTGGCGCTTTTCATATGACACATAATAAAAGCTTTTTCACTTCCTATAAAAAACAAGAAGGAAAAGTCAAATTGGAAGACAATAGAATAATTTCGGTTATAGGTAAAGGAGAGGTACGAGTTAGATTGGATGATGGTACTAAAATGATGCTTCAAGCATGGCATATACCAGAATTGGGTAGGAACCTGATGTGCTCTAAACAATTAAGGGTATAAGTTCTCTGGAGAAGGCAATTTCTTGAAAGTGATCAAAGACTCGATAATGGTAATGAAAGGAAAGTTGCAAGGAAGGATCTATTTATTGCTTGGAAGCACAGTAAATGGAACTACTGCTGTTCTATCCTCTTAAAGAAATGATGATGTTGCTACATGATTGTCGCACATGCAGCTTGGTCATATGAGTGAGAAAGAAATGACCATACTTGTTGACAGAGGCCTGCTATAAGGCTCAAAAAGCTGTAAACTCGGCTTCTGTGAAAATTCTGTCTTTGGAAAGCAAAAACAAGTGAAGTTGTAATGCTAAACACATCAGCAAGGGGACATTGGAGTATGTCTTCTTGGATATTTGGGGCCCATCCGCTGTTAATTCCTTAGGTGGAGCTCGTTATTTTCTTACTCTGGTAGATGATTATTCCAAAAAAGTCTGGGTTTATTTTGTAAAGCAAAAGGATGAGGTGTTTGACAAATTCAAGTAATGGAAGGCCATGATCGAGAAGCAAACCAAGCGATCAGTCAAGAGACTGAGAACAAACAATGGCAGAGAATTTTGCAACAAAGAATTTGCGTAGTTCTGCAAGAATGCTAGTATAGTGAGGCACCATATTGTACCTGGAACATCACAGCAAAATGAAGTTACAGAACGGATAAGCAGAACACTTTTAGAGCATGCAAGATGCATGCGAATCAATACTAGACTTCCCAAATCATTTTGGGCTAAGGCAGTCAACATAGCTACATGCCTAATAAGCAAATCTCCATTAACTGCAATTGATTTGAAGATTCCACAAGAGGTATAGTCCAGTCGACCTGTAAACTATTCTGATTTGAAGATATTGGGTTGCCCTACCTATGCCCATGTGAGTGATGGTAAACTTAAGACAAGGGCAAGAAGGTGTATATTTCTAGGGTATGCACAAGGGGTGAAAGGCTATAGATTGTGGTATACGGAAAAGGCAAGTTCACCTAAAATAATTGTCAGCAAAGATGTCATTTTTGACGAGGTGGCAATGGTAAATCAGAAATAGGAATCTAAAGTAGATCAGTCAAAAACAGATCATGATGCTACGAAGCCGATGGAGGTAGAGATTGACTGTGGGAAGATAAGGCAGGAGGAAGATGAAACAAATCAACTGCGTATTTCAAGGACTGCTCAACCTGAAGTAGAACAACAAGATGAACCTGATGACAAAGATGCTGGTTGTAACGTCCGCGACTTCCGACTTCCGAGCCCATCAGTATTCCTGACCTCCGAATTCATCTTCAAGGCTGGACAGACATGATTTCCAATTTCCGACCTCAATGAATTTTTAAAATTCCGATTTCCGACTTTAGGAAGGCTCAAACGGATTGCCATGCATTTTTCGATTTCTGACCTTATGTAAGCGTGTATGAATTCCGACCTCATTAGTAATAAATTTTGATTTCCGATTTCATTTCAAGTGGCTGATGTTTCCAATTTCCGATCTTAAGATTTCCGACTTAACGCTAAATCCGACGTCCGATTTTTATCTCAACTAGAAATGGATGCGAGATCAGATTTTTGAACTTGTCTCCAAGTCCGAGTCAAATTTTCACGAGTTCCGATCTCGAGTTTAATACCAAGAGCTCTCATTTCTCTATCCTCACGAGTTCCGATATCAAGCTATAATTCCAGACTTCCGACTTTAAGTGCTTGGCTTCACATCAGGCTTTGCTTTCAAGTTTCGAATAAACTGGATATGTTTCCCGGGTTCCGACTTCATATGCAAGATGTGTACGAGTTTCGACTTTATAAAGAGTACGAGTTCTGATTTTATTTTCAGAATATACTGGAAACTAGTCCCACTTTAGGCGACGTGGAGAGCAATTCTGCCACACAAAGAGGACGATGTGGAGAGTATTTTGGTCACAAAAAGGGAGCAAGGTTGGCTGAAACTCAGCCTTATGTTTTGAGGCTAATCAAAACCTTCCAAGTTAACTACCACTCATGCTTATATAACACATTCTCCTCCTCTTCTTCAGATTCTTCTCTCACGTTGCCTACTTCACTCACCCAACTCCACCACACTTTGAAATTCCACCAAGTTCCAGCTACAAACTTAAGCGAAATCATTCATAGTAAGAGGTAGGAGTTCTAAATTCTTACTTGATTTTCTGATTTTTGAAGGATTGATGGTGGTCTAATTTCTCAATTTTGATATATGAATGAATGATTATGATGAATTATAGCTGGGTTATGGATTGTTTAGGAGGTTAAAATTTGAATTGGAAGTGAGAAGGGATGAAGATATGAAGAAGTTGAGAGGCTGGAAAACCCAAAACCCTCGGCAGTCCGTACAGCGGAGTGTACGACTCCGCCTCCTGCAGTTCAAAATTAATGAAACCATTTTTATGTGAAACTAGACATCTAGGTCTTTCCATACATATATATATATATAAGACCATTGGATTAATATTGAGAGAGATATGAATTTTTGAAATTTGACCTAGGAATCCAAACATCCACCCGGGCAGTATGGGTTGAAAAGGGTGTAACTCACCCTATACAACTCCAAATTGAGTGAAACTAATTTTGTTGGAAAGCTTACACATAGGAGAACATCCTACCCAGAAATTCCGAGTTTGTTACCATCCTATTTGTTCCCAGTGATTTGAAGAAATTAACCTATTTCCAAACCGAGCCAAATCAGAGCAATTCAAGAAGGTTAAGTTTCGGGGCTTATAACTCGAGCCCTACCAAGCCAAATGGGATGGGACTTTTTGTAAATGAAACTTTACCCTGTTAACTTTAATGAGTCCAATTTTGTATCATTTGAGTCAGTTTTCGATTTTTAGTGAATTTTTACTTTTAGGTGTCTGATTCTGGCTAGCCACTAGGCAGGCCAAGGAAATATCTAAATATCTCAAGTTATAGATATCGAAATTAGATGGAACTAAAGAGGTTAGAAAATAGAAACATAACACTTTAACATACTCAAATTTGAGGTCCAAATGAGTTAAATAGAAATTATGGCTTGAATTACAAAAATCGGGTTGGTTGACTATGCTAGAGCAGGAACTCTGTCTATATGAATTTGATGTTGATATGAGTTCAATATTGGAATATGTATGTGATATTGTTTTCCTTGTGATAAATTGATGTTTCGATATGCTGGCACTATTCATGGGGAAGCGGACACGTTTCGTTATGCTGCCGAGATTTTGGTAGAATCCATGCATAAGTTATGAATTACATGTTAATACATGTGCATTTCAAGGGAAGTTATGAGAGTTATGATAAAGATTATGTACTATGAAAGTTCTATGCTACTTGGGTCAGCCTCGGATAAGAAGTTAAGGGGAATAGATCGGTGGGAACGTCGGGGAAAGTAAACCCGGCAATTCTTGTATAGAAACGAGCTCGATCCTGATAAGCAGACTATTACCCAGGAGTCTAAATGGCCAAGAACTCCCAGGGGACCAAGAGATGGAAAATGATGAAAAGTGATGCAAAAAGGCATATGAAGAAAGGTTTATGATAAAGTATGCATGATCACATGACTGCATTGTTACATAGAATAATTATGTCAAAATGCTTACAGTTGTCTATTATGTTGGCTTACTGCTATTTATTATTTGCTCTGTCTATTATTCTATGCATTATTATTAGCAATCTATCTTGTTTCTTGTGCCGTCTAAAGTAAAAATGAACCTTGCCTCGGATCAGGTATTTTCTCGAACTCACTAAAATGGATATTTCAGTTTGAAAATATGTTTTTATAATTAAATAAACCCGAGGCAACTGAGATTGTATGTAACGTCAATTAACCAGTATACCCGAGCCCTACTGAGAATTTCTTGAAAATTCTCACCCGTTTTGTATCTTCCGCATCATTCTCAGACACTGATGATGGACTCCACCGCTACCCTCTTCATTGAGATTCCCGCTCTACAGCTCCACCATGACCCTGAGTTGGACTCCCTGTATATAGCTGGCTTGTGTAACTTCTGTCTCTACCTCTTTAGCAACAGGAACTTTGATGTTCCTTTACATCATCCCATTTTCGACCCCTATAGTCCTTACATTGCCGTCCCGCTGCACATGGCGCACCCACCTCCAGCTCCTCCTGCCCCTGCAGCACAGGCCACACCTGCTGACCCTGCACCTGAGTCACCACCACAGGCAGTCCCCCACTGAGTTCAGAGAGTGACCCCTCAGAGGCTACCGGCTCGTCACCCTCTTCCTCCTCGGGACCCAGCGTAGACTACTCCCCAGCCGAGCCTGGCATGGCTAACGGCTACCTAACAGAGTAGCTTAGCAGCCGGAGATGTTGTACAGTATGACCCTCTTTTGGACGGCACGTAGCTTTGGGTCATAGACTTGACTGTAGGGTTAGCAGTAGATCACGAAATGTCCTCTGAGGACCATAGGATTCCTTTTGACAGATACGGGCTTCATGGTCTTTTTGTTATACTAGCCCGCTTATGTATTTTCTTTGAAACTTTGTACTTAAACTGAAACAGAGGCTCTTGGTAAATACATATATCTACACGTATACAGTAACTCTATTGTACTATTCTCATCTTTGGTGATATTTTGTTAAATTTGTTTCGCTTTTAGTATTGCAGCGAGCCGTTTCGTTGGTTTGTTAAAAAAAAAATGACAGTTAAAGAAGAATAAATCAGGAAATGTAACTATAGTGTTAATACGGTAACACAATCTACCTAATTTCATGCTATGACTTAAGCATAACATCAAATTAGTAGGGTGTTACACTGGTGAAGAGGTAGAGCCATACAGTATTGCTATTGGCAAAGAAAGGCGGCAAATTCGGAAACCACAGAGATATTTGAATTTTGTTGCTTGTGTAGTTGATTCATCAGGTGCAGATCATACAGCCTTTGCCTTGGCTATGATAGATGGTGCAATTGGAGATGAAACATGTACCTATCGTGATGCAGTAAACAACAAAGAGTCAAAGCAGTGGCTGATAGCAATGAATAGAGAGGTTGAATCTCTTTAGAAAAATTAGACATGGGAGCTAGTACAACTTCCAAAGTGGAAAAGAGTAGTTAGTTGCAAATAGATCTTCAAAAGTAAAGAAGGAATCCCTAGCATTGAACCTCCTAGATTCAAGGCAAGACTGGTAACAAAGGGTTATGCTCAGAAGGAGGGTGTTGACTTTCATAAAGTATTCTCTCCTATGGTGAAGCATAACTCTATTCAAATCCTATTAGCTATAGTAAGTACGTTTGACTTGGAGCTTGAATAGCTTGATGGGAAGACGGTGTTCTTACATGGTGAGCTTGAAGAGCAGATCTACAAGAGTCAACTGGAGGGGTTCATAGTTCTTGATAAGAAGGATCTTGTTTGCTTATTAAAGAAGTTGTTGTATGGCTTGAAGCAATCCCCAAGATAGTGGTATAAAAGGTTTGATGCATTTATGAGTGGTGCTGGATACAATAGAAATCAATATGATAATTGCATCTACTCTAGGTAGCTTCTAGATGGTTCGTGGATTTATCTGTTATTGTATGTAGATGATATGGTAATTGCAACTCAAAGCAAAGCTGAAATTAGTATGTTGAAAACTCAGTTGGGAAAAGGATTTGAGATGAAGGACTTGGGAGCAGTAACGAATATTCTTGGAATGGAGATTCATAGTGAGAGGCATCATGGCAAATTGTGCTTGACACAACAAACCTATATCATGAAAGTACTGCAACACTTCAATATGGATCAGTCTAAACCAGTTAGCACTCTGTTAGCTACACATTTCAAGTTATCTTCAAAGGAATATCCAAGAATTAAGGAGGAGATGGAGCATATGTCTCATATACCTTACTTTAGTGTAGTTGGTAGTCTAATGTATGCCATGGTTTGCGCTAGACCGGATCTTTCACATGTAGTAAGTGTAGTGAGCAGATTTATGAGCAAACCTAGAAAGGTACACTGGGAAGCTATGAAATGGATCATGCGGTACTTAAGATGTTTGACTGATGTTTGTTTGGTGTTTGAATGTCAAAAGAATCGTGGAGTTGTAGGCTATGTAGATTCTGATTATGTAGATGATTTGGATAAAAGAAGGTCACTAACAGGCTATATCTTTGCGGTCTTTGGATGTACTATTAGCTGGAATGCAACATTGCAATCTACAGTGGCATTGTCAACTATTGAAGTTGAGTATATGGCATTGACTAAGGTTGTTAAAGAAAGCATGTGGATGTAAGGTTTTTTGGATAGTTTTGGGTTAAATCAACATGTACCAATCGTACATTATGATAGTCAAAGTGCAATTCATTTGGCTAGAAAACTATTCTATCATGAAAGGATTAAGCACGTTGATGTTAGACTTCATTTTGTTAGAGAAAGTTTTAGTAATGGCATTGTTGCAGTTCAGAAGATAGCCACGACCGAGAACCCAGCAGACATGATGACTAAACCATTGCCAATTGATAAGTTCAAGCATTGCTTAGAGTTGATCAATATTTGCAGAGGTTAAAGACTATTGCAAAATACAAGCCAATACGGGTAATTGTCAGACGATGGCTTGCTTTTTGCAATGCACAAACGTCAACAATTTTGGGTTGTGCCCAATGTCAACAATTGTAGGATAAAACTTTTTCATCCCTTGGGCAGAACACCACAAAAAGGAAAATATGGTTGGATGGTGGTGGGTTGCATTTAATGCACTTGGCTCTTGAAGCTCTATAAATAGAGCCAAGCTCAAACCGTGAAAACCATCCCAAGCTGAGCATCATTCAGCAATAGTAAGGAGCAAAATAAGCTTCTTGTTGTGTGAGAAAAATTAGAGCGTGTGTGAGAAATTCCAAAACTGTAGTGAGTGAATATACACTAGGGATCTAGGCATATTTTCTATGTCTCTGTAATACTATAAATTGTAGTAGAAAAGAGTCACACTGGGAAACACTATATTGTAATTATCTTCAAATATAGTGGAATATATTTTTTAGGAGTTTGTCTCATGATTTTTCCCTCATTACTCCAGAAGGTTTTCCACGTTAAATTGTGGGGTGCAGTTTTCTCGATATATTTGTTGGTGTGAATAGTGATGAGCGGGTCTCACTTTAAAGTACTATTCATGTGTTTTTTTATCTGTTACTCTCCACATACATTTGGCACGCTTCCGCTTACATTTATAATGTATTTAATACACTTGGAGTGTATCCCACTCTGATATCCCTAACAGTTCAAGCAAGGGCTAATGCTTGCTTTCATGCTTCATTCTGACACAATCTTCTATAAACTTTCGATTGGATTTGAGACCTTCACTATCTTCAAGCTTCTCAAATTTTAATGACTGTTGAACATGAGCTTATAATCTATCACACATATTAATGTCGAATAGATCCAATATCATATGACGTGAATCAAGTATTGGAATTTCACACCAATCTTTTTGATAATATCACTCTCCTCAAATTCAATAGATTCATGAGCCAATCCAATTTAATTTTTTTTCAATAATTTAAATTGATATCCAAATCACTGTATCAGGTGATGAAAATACGTACTAGCAATACAACATGAACTAAAATAGAAAAAATAAAAAACATCACTATACAATTCAAAGGCCTTATCAACTCCTAAAAACTTGTAAACTTATTATCCTATATCAGTAGAATCCCTATTAAACAGTCATGTATCTGCAAATTTGGCTTGACTCTCCTTTGTGATATGAAAATATTGTACAACCTTTAGCACTAATATGCTACCAATTTTCTGCATATCCCCAAATATTAGGCAATTTGATTCTGATAATTAAGGTTGCATAATTCTTTCCCTATGCCATTGAGTAAGCCAAAATTTAGTTGTATGAACTACACCTTGAATGCTAATCTCCTTTTTTTGAAAGATAATGCTATTCCTACATTGCCAAATATAGCCCATAAAACTACAAAGAATATAATCATCCATTCTCTTTTTCTTGATCTATGGATCTTCATAGACATCCAAAATTCAAAAAAAGTTCTGCTGTCATTAGTAGATACCTACATCACTTCCAATTTCTGCAACATGCAACACTACAGTCTCCAAGAATAGTCACATGAGAAGAACAAGTGTTGTATAGACTTTTCATGACTTGGAGAAAGCACACAATTTATGTCCTGAACTAAGGGAATGTTCATCTTTGCTAATCTGTACTTTGTGTTTACTCTGCCAACCATTACAAACCATGAAAGCAATTCTACTTTAGGTGGAACCAACCCCTTTCCTCACACCCTTTGCATAACTATAGTTGCTCATTGCCTCATTGGGAGATAGATTTCCAAACCATTTTCTCAAAGAATTTCATTGAATACACCCTATTCCTGTGAGACTTCCATAGTATTCTATCTTCCTTTTTAGGTACCAATTTAGCATTTGCTAAAATCTAATGCAAATCATTTAGTAGTGATGTTTCCCATGCAAATAGATTCCTTCACCATTGAAAATTCCACATCTAGTCCAATCTATCCTAGAATCCAACATCTGCTACTTGAAATTCCTTCTGCATAAACATGGATTAAAGTCTGGGGAACCTATCACGCAGTCTCAAGTCTTGGATCCATATATCTTCCCAAAACAATGTATTCTCACCGCTACAAATGTGTAGCTTTATTCCATTATTAACAACTCCTTTGATGTCTTCTCTTTACTTCTTCATAGCACATATATAGTCTCATGGACCACTATTTGCTTTGATAATTTGCATATCTGAGACACCTCTAGGCTGCATACTATTGCAGGATTGTATAATCTTTTCTCACATAGGGCATTTTTCTTTGGAGTATCTCTACTACCACTTAAAAATAGAGCTGAGTTCTTAATAATTAAATCACCAACACCAAGACCCCCTTCCTCCTTTGGTCTTTGGATCAAACTCTAGCTCACTAAAAGAACTCCCCTCTTTCTATCAATCCTTCCCTAGAAGAATCTGTTTTGTAATTATATAATCTTCTTCATCACCCCTTTAGGCATCTGAAACAGACTAAGGTAATACAATATGAGACTATTGATGATTGCTTTGATAAACACAATCCTTCCAACTCTTGAAAGTACTTTGGACTTCCACATGTTCAACTTTTTCTAAACTCTTTTAGAGGTTGTTTGGTATGAAGGAATATTTTCACATTCCCATGTTTGGTTGGGAGTTTAAAGCAATATTTTGGGAATATTGCATTCCGAAGAAAGAAAGTCACCCCAAAACATTTCCACCTCCTAGGTGTTCAACATTCTCATGAGAAGAGAATATTTGCCATAATAAAAATACCAAAATACCTCTATCAAGCCACTAGCCCCCCACAGCCACCTCAATCAAGGGTATTTTTGGAAATTTATTAGATATTCCCGAAAATTCTATTTGCACATCAAACATGCTTAAAATATCATGCCTAGAAAAGTTATTCCTGGAAATAGCATTTCTAGGAATACTATTTCCATGAATAAAAATTTATTCCGTTTGCCAAATGCCCCCTTAATAATCGAATGCCAAGTTTAAATCCTCTTAGGATTAGTCCCTAATGAAATTTTGAGGTATTTGATAGATAAAGAAACTACAACATAACCAAGCATGTTCCTAGCCCTCTCTACCCATCGTTATCATAATTCAAAGGTATTATGGCTAATTTGTTATAATTGAAACAAAGGCCCGATATAATCCCAAAGCACTCTAGCAATCTCTTATAATTTGTAATTGATTCTATACTTGCAGGACAAAAGAGAATTTATTATTTGCGAATTTCAAATAAGACAATTCACTTTTTCTCACTAATTGCAAGACTTCCTATTTTACTGTGAAGCACTGCCCTGTTCACCAATTTGTTAAAGACATTTGCCACAAGAACAAACAAAAAGGGTGATAGAGGACCACCTTGCCTTAGACCACTACTAGAAACGGGCAAATTTCTAATAGATTTACCAACAAATTCTTGCCTATCGAAAATACCAATGGAAAACAAGAAAATATATACAAAAAAGGAAATTTAAGACGTAAACTATATATAATCTATTGATAAGATTTTACTCCAAATGGCGTCAAATATTTACCAATGGATATTTCATGGTAAATTTTTCGAAGGAACATCCATCGATAATGACAAGAATTATTTTTGAAATTTAATATTATTGGAGAATATTTTATCAGTAATATTTTTGATTTATTTTAAAATAAAAATGAAATAGGTAAAATATTATTCCATGCATTTGAAATTTTAGTGTTATTGCCAAGGACACTTCGAATTTCAATATTCATTAATTATCGAAGGATTTTCTATCAATAAGAAGGAAAAATGAAACAAATCATTTTATTTTTTCCATTATCAATGGATTTTCCATTGGAAATGGGCGATTGGTGAAATGATGCGTTTCACTTAAAACTTACTAGCGGAAAATCCGTTGGTAATGAGAAAAATGAGACGTTAAGATGTGAGCCCCCTTTCTTCTTCCTCATTTCATCTCTCAATTTCTCTTTCTTTTTCTCACCACCACTAATGGCCTCTGACCATTTCATTACTGCTAGAGCTTTGATTTTGCTGCCCGAGACCACCATAGTGTCCATGGTATATTATTGTACATTTTAATTAGTTTAAATTTTTTGGTTTAGTCTCTTTTTCTCAGTGCATTTCTTTACTCAAAGTTTTTAGTTTCTAAATTAGTTAATTAACATACTTTGTTGTTTTGATTATTAAAGATCCCATTTGGAGCACCTGCATTGTGCATTGGGTGGTTGGTGCATTTTGAGTATAGTATTCATCACTCAATAGGTATTTATATTGTACAATTTTTGTAACTCTATTTTTCTGAAAAATTAGATACACATATTTTCTAGGATAGAGTTATAGAATGAAAAAAGGAGATCAGATTACATGATTGGAGGAAGGCATAAAGTTCCTTTCCATTATTTGAAAATTATGCTACGGTATTGTGTGCTTGCATAATGTGAAGTAAGGGGTGCACTCTAGAACAATTTTTAAGATTGACTGATTAGTTTGCATGACTATATATGTTTGCTATTAGTGTCTAATTGATGAAATAATTTTGATGGAGGCTCTCAATTTAAAAGAAGACTCTGTGCAAATTTTTTGGATTGTTTAGAATGTTACTTAAATTAAACAATTGTTGTGATATAATAAGTTTATTCAATGAGAAACTCTGCCAAATTTTTTTTTGATTACTTAGAATGTTTTTTTTTTTATGCTCCAGTAAAAAAAGAAAAAGGAAAATATACAAATCAAATTCTCAGAGAGAAAGTTCCCTTGTACTCTTCAGCTAACAGGGCTCTCAAATCCGACGGAGGCTCGTCCAAAACAATGACCAATTCATCCACTCTTGAACCATCATTTGCCAAGAAGTCAGCACAAGAGTTTGCTTCTCTTTAAACATGAATCAACTCCACTTCCCAGTTCTTGCGAAGTAAAAATTGAATGTCCACAATTACCGATTGATACATATGCAACTGGCTATGATCCGAAGATATAAGGCGAATGGCTTCTTTAGAATTGTTCTCGCTCGCAACAGACCTTGAGAAAACCTTTCTCCCAAGCAAGCTGTAAACCATACCAGATTGCCATAAGCTCAGGTAAAAGGTTATCTGATCTACCAGCAGAATCAATGAAACCAAATATCCATTGGCCATTGTCAACTCTTAGAAGTTCGCCAATCCCTGCTCTTCCTAGGTTCCCTTTTGAATGACCATCGACATTTAACTTAACCACACCATTCCTTGGCCAGCTCCATCTAACCCACTTGTGATTGCTAGCAGCGTCAGGATTCTAATCTGAGTTATTTTTGAAGGCATCCACATCATGAGCTATATTCATAAGTATCCAATTCTCATCCATGTTAGCACCGTTAGAAACATGGTGGTTTCTTCCATGCCAAATCCACCAAATTGCTGTAAAGAGAACACAAGCATCCACTCGTTTCGAGCAAAGGTGAATCTAAAGTTTATGATCAATAACGTGCTTGAAAACAGGATCCATGACTCCTAGGCTCGACCAAATCCACTATAGTTGCACACAATCCCAAAGACAATGTAAGAAAGTCTCATCATGCCTGCCATACCGATTACATCTTAGAGAGGTACTCAGACTACGTTGAAAACGAACCACATTAGTGGGGAGAGAGTCATGCAAAGCCAGCCAACAAAGGAACTTGCATTTTTCTATTGTTGGAATATGCCATAGCCAAGACCACTTACACAAGTCCTCATTGACATTATTTTGTTTAGTAAGCCAAATATAACTTGAAGCAACAAAATAAGTTCCTGAGTTGTTTCCATGCCACACCATCTTGTCTTCGACAGTATGGTGCAACCAGACAAATTTTGAATGCAACAAATTCACCATATCTTTCGGTAAGGTAGTAGACAAGTAATTCAGCATCCACTATCCATTATTCCATATGTCCCTGACTTGAATATCTGTGTCTGAAATATGAACGAAGGGAACAAGATTGCAATGAGGTCCTTCCAGTAACCACTTGTCATACCAAAAAGAAGTTTGACAATTTCCTAGGTGCATCACAAGACCCGGCTCCAAAACTTTATGCGTTTGGACTAGAGCCTTCCAAGTGGAAGGAAGCATTGGAAGCAACAACAGTCCTATTTAAGTCCCCATACTTCTGCCTTAATAAGCTGATCTAAAGCTTAGGGGAGTTACCAACAAACTCCAGCACTAACTTGCCAAGCATTGCTATATTGGTGAACTTAGCTTGACGGATTCCAAGCCCACCTTGGGATTTCATCTTTGTTATGGTTTCCCAGTTCACTAAGTTAAACCCCCAATTTACTCTTTTATTCCAAATAAAATCGCGAATCAATTTATCAATAGCATCACAAGTGCTGACAGGCATCCACACAGATTGCATGTTGTACACCAACATTGTAGAAAGCACAGCTTCAAAAAGGGTCAATCTACTAGCCTTATTTAACAACTTACCTTTCCAGCCACTTAATCTTGATCTCATCTTGTCAAGTAAAAATTGAAAAATCAGCCTTTTTCATTCTACCTTGAATAAAGGGAAAGCCCAAATATTTGCCTAGGTTACCAGCAAAAGAAATTGATGAGGTTGCTACAAGCCTTAGATGTTTTTGCCCAGGAATCATCTTAGAAACCATGGCTTTAGACTTATCTAAATTAACCACCAGTCCTGACAACTCTTGAAACTCCTTCAGAACTTGCATTACAAGACTAAGTTGAGACATTTTTGCTTCCACAAAGAGAAGGAGATCATCAGCAAACAAAAGATGAGAGATTCGCATTCCATCCCTTATAACTCGAATTGGCTTCCAAAGACCTAAATCAACCTTCTCTAAAATCATTAAGGATAACTTTTCCATGCAAAGCACAAATAGATAAGGAAAAATTGGATCTCCTTGTCTTAAACCTCTATTAGGATGAAAACCTGGAAGATGCACCCCATTCCACACAAGCAAAAAGGAAGAAGAAGAGACACAGAATATAATAAGTCTTTTAATTTTATCCGGAAAACCAAAACTTGCCAGAACCTGATCCAAAAACTGCCAATCCACACTTTCATAAGCCTTATGCAAGTCAACCTTAATAGCTATGGTTCCCTTCTTATTCTTGGAGGAATGCATGTGATGCAAAATCTCTTGGGTGATAATCACATTATTAGTGGTGCTATGGCTTAGAATAAAACTATTTTGAAGAAGACCAACAAGATCCATCATAAAAAGCCTCAATCTATTAACAAGAACCTTAGAGATCAACTTGTACACCACATTACACATACTAATGGGACGAAATTAGGAGAAGAGAGTAGGCACCTCAGTCATAGGGATCAACACAATAAGGGTGTGTTTGGTTTGCCTATTTTTCATTTTCATTTTCAGTGAAAATAGAAAATACATATAAAAATATGTTTAGTGGAATTGTGAAGAAAATATTTCCTAGAAATATTTCTTAAAAGAGCTGAAAATTTGAAAATACAGATTTCACATTTTCAATTTGTTGACAATATTTCCTATCGAACACGCAGTGGCACAATTGGTAAATAGAAGCAATTCTCATATATACCGTCTTCAAATCTGCGCTCAGGGAAACCTATCTTATTATTTTTTTTCCATTGCTGCACACCACATGTTCCAACTTCCAAGCTTCCCAAGTTAGTAGAAAGAAAATTCTAGATTTGATCCATTCTCCACTTGCACACCCCAAAACATATTACGACTATGCCATAAAATCAGCTAGTAAATAATTGCTCCATTATAAATGAGTTACATACTATGAATAAATTGTTATCACTAATGTGGATGAGAAACTGTTGTTGGATAATTCTTTTTCATTATTTGTAACCATAGCCAATCTTAAAAAAAATATCTTTATTTTATAGAATTATTTATTATGTTAATAAACATTTTTTTGTGAATATCCATAAAAAAATTTGGTGGATATATATATATATATATATATATATATATATATATATATATATATATATATATATATATATAACAAATAAAACTTTCTATTTTAAATATGATTTTGAGAATTACATTTTGAGTATGGATAAAAAAACGTATTTTTATTTTTTTTATATTTGAAAATAGAATCTATTTTTATAAACTAGCATTTTTGGACAAACCAAACGTATTTTAATTGTTTTCATTTTTTCAAAATAGAATATACTTTTATAAACTAAACACATTTCCTAAATTCAGAAAATCTGAAAATGAATTTTTTTTTCAAAAAATAAAAATAGAAAATAAAAATAGGAAATATTTTCACAAACCAAACACTATCTAAGAGTCTCAAGCAATCTCTCATCAAAGAAGCTTGTATCAAAAGCGTTCTTAACTAGTCTCCAAATGTCATTCCCTATAAGATGCTAGTACTTCTTGAAGAAAAAAGGTTGAAATCCATATGGGCCAAGTGCCTTAAACGCCTTCATGAATTTCAAAGCTTCCCAAACCTCCTCTTTAGAGACGCTAGCCATCAAGTGCATTTGAGCCTCAAGAGAAAGATACGGACCCTGGGGAATCACACCACCACCTTGTACCTAAGGTGTAGTCAGACAAAATAAATTCTTGAAGAAATTGGTAGCGTCTTGCTATAAGATATCTCCATCTATACACCAAACATCACCACTAATATTAATTCCTTCAATCTTGTTGCGTCTTCGATGAATCATAGTCTTAGCATGAAAAAATAAGGTATTTCTATCACCAAACCTCACCTAATTCTCTCTAGATTTCTGAAACCAAAGCAATTCCTCCTGACGCAAAACCTAGTTATATTGAAACTATAAACTTCTCTCAAGTCTATTCAGAGAGCAAGAATCAAAAGTCTCCAATTGCTTTTGAAGCCCCGCTAATCTAGCTTCAAGAAGCCGCTTCCTACGAAATATATTGCCAAACACTTCTTTATTAAGGATAATAGAGTCATCCTTTACCTTGCTCAAACCATCAACTACCCCATTCAACCACTTATTCCAAGCTTGGCTCACAACAAGATGATAATCCTCATGGTAAACCCAAGCCACTTCGAAACGAAACGATTTAGGACCACGGGCCTGAGAGAATCCACCCATCCTAAGTAAAAGCGAGTTGTGATCAGAGTACATTTGCAGAAGGACCTCCACATAGGTATTCGAGAATCTAACCCTCCACCTCCAATTAGCAAAAGCTCTATCAAGTCTCTTCCAAATAGTAGGCATGCCATGCAGAGATCTCTGCCAAGTATAATTGCTACCGGTAGCACCAATGTCAATTAACTCACACTGCTCAATACAATCACGAAACAAATCAACTATATTGGCTACGAACTCCCCTCCTCTAACTTCAACTTCACTTAGCACCTCATTAAAATCTCCCATAATAAGCCAAGAAACCTGAATTCTCCCACTTAACTCCACCAGATACTCCCAAAGTTTAGATCTCATGGTTGGAGTAGGACTTGCATATATAATTGTACAAATCCATTCCCCCCCCAGCACTCCCAAGCCTAATAGAAATAGCATGAGTCATCGAATCAATAACCACATAATGAATAGTGGTATCCTTCGAGAGCAGCCAAATGCCACCACTAAAACCTTTGGCCTCCTCAATAGCAATAGGCCGAAAACCCATTCCATCCCAGAACTTCTCTACAGTCGAATATTAAGTATGAGTCTCAAGAAGAATCACTATTGAAAGGTTATGCAAACAAATTAACTCCTTAACAAGCCTTTTTCCTTTGGCCTCCACTGCTCTTCTAATATTCCAAGCTGAAATTAAACAATCCATAATACCCATAAAATCATGAGAAGCAGGCTAACCCACCAATTATGTATTGCTATCATGGGAAGTAGTGTCCTTCATAGGCTCTTGAACCACAATTTCCTATTCTTCCCTACCTTCTGTTGCTACATTTTTAATCTTCTAGTGTTTGGATATGTCATGGAACCTGTTTGCTGTTAGACTGGTAAAGGCTTGTTGGGCGAGCCCTCTTCGTATGTCCCTTTGGAGGTGTAACCTTCTTTAATTTTAGGGCTTGCTTGTTTGTGAACATGAAGTCCCCAACCTTCACCACATGATTAGGCTTAACTGCACTAACTTGTAAGGATTGGCCTTGTGTGGGCCACGACTTCAATATTTGTCCTTGAAGATTGACCCACAGAATTGAACGGAGTCTGCATGCCATTCATGTGGCCCTTCGTAACTTCCCATGCACGTTGAGTGGCTCCTTTCCAGTGAACACTATTTTCAAATTGAGTGTTATCCTTTCCTTTATCATTGTATTTAATAGCACAAGAATTATGCCTATTGATCACCGGAATCCACTTAGAATCATTGATTTGATTCTATTGATTTGAATTTGAAATCTCTCTTGATTTATCGGGATTGTCCTCCACCACCTTCTCCCGAGCTGTCGTAGTCACCTCTCCTTTCGCCATCACAACATAGACATTCTAGCTCATTTTCACATCCTCCCATATGGAACAAGCTCTCTGGATGTGACCATAATAGTTGCATCTGCCACAAATAAGGTGTAAGCTTTCGTATTACACTATTTGCTATTGATCTTCAACCTGCACATGCTTGATTACTAGCTTAGAGAGATCTACCTCCATGCAAACCCTAGCAAACTTGCCTCTATCTCCATTAGTCATCACCACATCCACCTTTACTAGCCTTCCAACTGCCGAAGCAATAGTGCGGAGGGCACTTTCATGATAAAACAATACATTCAAGCCAAAAAACCATATCTACACTAATGTATGCCCAAAAGAAGGATTTATCAGTTTAAAACTGGGTGACCATTACTTCACTACAAGATAATGATCTTGGATCATCCAAGGGCCCCCCATAATCATTATCATACAATCTTCATGTGAATCAAATTTCACTAGGAAATAGCCATTTCCCATATTCATGACATCATAACCACCAGATAACCTCCACAAATGTTTAAGCTTCTGCTTGATCATTGGGTAGCTCAGACTTCCCCAAAAGTTTGATCACTAAGGCATCTTTCCAAGGGGTAAAAAGTGCTTGAGTCACGGTAGGATTAAACCTTACTACTGGTGAAGGTCTATCACCCTCCAAACACTCCACTGTAGCCAGCTTATTAGACACTAGATCCCCTGGCAAGACTATCTGTGGATGAAGTTTCCCCCCTAGTAATTTATCCCTAAATGAGACATGAACCTTATCTCCACTTCCATTGCTCCCCTTCTCTGTAGCAATATTCCTAGGATGGCCTTCATTTTCAACCTCCACATCATACCCCGAATCGCCAATGCTTGCCATTTCTCAATAACATTTAAAATGGAAGTAGAATGTTATTTGAATCAAATAATTGTTATAATATAATGATTGGAGGTTACTATTTTAAGAGACTTTGCCCAAAATTTTTTGATAGTTTAGATTGTTTTGAGCTAAAAAATGTATTGTAACAAGAATAAGTGGAGACTCCTAATTTAAGAAGAGATTCTATCCAATTTTTTTAATTAATGTGTGATTGTTAGGCTATGTAGGTATTTTATATTGCTGAAAGATAATGTTTGCTCCAAATCATCATGTTTGCTCTCAAAATCACTTATGAATAATGTATCGATGAAGTTACAGAATTCTTCAATATAATTTCATCCCTGACAAATTTAATTGGTAATTGATGAACATATTACCGATAGTATTTGTAATTATACCAACAATCTTGTTTTTTCACTAGTAAACTTAAAAATATTGATACAGAGGTAATTCCATCGGTAAAATATGTACCGATAGATTTTAATATTTTTTCGATCAGTAAATCGCATATTTCTAGTAATGGTTCCATTCTGAATAGTTTTGAAGGGGGACCGTTGATTAGAGTAGGCATAGTTGTTGTTGATAAACAAGACCAAATCCAACCCCTCCATTTTGCACCAAATCCTATTCTATCAAGAACAAAATCTACAAAATCCCATCTTGACATGTCATATGCCTTCTAAAAATCTAGTTTAATAAGAGCAGTTGGTTTCTTTATTTTTCTCAGCCAATGAACAAATTCACATGCCATTATAGCCTTGTCTAATCTGGCAACCAATGACAAACGCACTTTGAGCTTCACCAACCACCCCAATATCACCATCTTCAGATTATTCCCTAAAATCTTAGACATGACCTTATAAAGGCATCCTACCATATTGATCGGTCTATAATCCTTTATCTCACTAGCACCTTCAAACTTTTGGATTAAAGAGAACCATGTCATATTAGAACCTTGAGAAAAATAACCCATTATGAAAAAAATCTCAACCGCTACTGTAAAATCATCTCCAATAAGCCCCCATAATTTTGTAATAAAATTAAAATTGTATCCATCCACCCCTGGAGCTTAGGAAGGATTACACATCCAAACAGCTAATTTAATTTCTACTTTAGTAGGAAATAATTCCAGCCAAGTTGCTTTCTCATCCTAATTTAATGGCTTGATATTGTAATCATCTTAGAATAAATTAAATAAATTAATGCTTAATATTATTCTAAATTTATCTAAGGATGAAGAGCACGAAGTCCTATGACCAAACAAACAAGTATTTCTATTTTTAGCTACTTTAATTCATGGCAAGTTTTAGATTGACTCCTTTTATATAGAAAATTGGCATTCATCAGGACAAAATCATAGGACATTGATGGAGTAGCTAATTCCTAAAAAGCTTCAAGAATACCAAAAACTGTTCAATTGATTGAAAAAAAGAAAATTAAACTAATAATAGGAATACAAATTCTATTCCTTCAAACAACATTGATCCTAACACCTAAAAGAAATTTAGCAAACTATGGAAAAGAAAAAGAAAACAATAAACCTCAGAGTCATGTTAACTAAAAGAGGCATATGATCGCTCTCTAAAATCTCTATACCTTAGTTTATGTTTCCCCCCTCACAATGGATGATAACCCTTTAACAGATAAAAGAATTTAAACAAAACAGAAAGAAACTTATTCCTTTGATTTTCTCTCATTTTTCAAATCTTCATATCCATTCTCTTATCTTGATCTCTTTTAAAAAATCTTTTTCAAATTGTTAGGTATTCTCTTCTATCTTTTTCCTTTTTTAACTTAAATTAAATTTTCTAAAAATCTTCTTTTTGCTCTTCCAAATTTTCAAATCCTTATCTAATTAATCCACTTTAATCTTCAAATCATTGATGCTAACAATCAATTCTGCAATCAAATAAATTTACTGAGAATATTTGCCAATTAACTCAAAATAGTTAATATCTCACTAAAAGCATGAATAATTAAGATTTATTAAATTAATCCAAGAAAATCATCAACATGAAAATAATTTTGGAAAAATTCAATGCACAAATTCAGGAAAAAATAATATATCTTCACAAGTTATCAAGTAATTTGTGCAATTCCCATAAAATGAAATTTGGTTATATAGTCGATCCTAGTTTCTCAGTGAACCAATGAATTTGGACGATCATGATATCTCTGCTTCCAACAACCCATAATCATCTCCGTCGAAGCAATTTTTCTACCATCCTTTACTTACAATTGAAGTAACTGCTTCGACCACCAAACACACATATGAGGAGTCTCTCTTCGTGCACTTTCTTTGATCTATTTCATCCCTAGTCTCCCACATCTCTCACACATATGATTTACCAAGTAAATGCTTGAGTGAATGGATCACTCATCCTCCAACATTTCCCGATAATCGTGATACTTAATTCGTACTTATAATAATGATCATTGCTGCACACATTATATTTAGAGTTAAATTGGTTATTTAAATATAATGATTATTATATGTTTATTTGTGTGTTTGTTTCATAATTAGATTTCCTACACTATTCTAATATTTTACACAACAACTACAATAGTAGAATCGATCTTGGCGTTTTACAATAGAAAACTTGTCACTACAGTAAAAACTCTTTAACTTGGTTGCTTACCTATTCTATGATTTTGAATAACATATTATGTAGCTATAACTTCTTGATATTTGACAACATAAAAATCACCTAATTTACTAAATTAGTGTTTTGTAACTTATAATGAGTGCATTTTGTAATAAATAACATGACAAATTAAAGGACTAGCCTAATCAATAGTAGGGATAAAAATAAGACATATAGTCGTCAAAATAAGCCAAACCTACGAGGTTGATATGTTTTCTGCTACAATTAGGTAGGCTGAGTTTTAAAATTTTGACCCATTTAGATCATAATCCGACCTGGTGGATAAATGGACTAACTTGTTTATCCATTTATTATTATTATTTTACTTTTAGAAAAACATAATTTACACTTTTGTTTGATTATGTAATATGTTGAATTTTGACACTTGAGAGTTTGAATTTGGATTTCAATACTTAGTTTGTTTTGAATCTATATAATGTGTTGAACTTGAAATTTAGACTTAAGTTTGCTTATATTTGGATGTAATAATATTTTAAAATTTTAATTTTGAAAAAAAAAACTATATATTGGCCAATTTAAGTCTGTAAACTGTCTTTAAATGAGTCGAACTGATATAATTTTGACTCGTTAACGCTTATTATAAAATTGACTTGATCTGTTTAACTCACAAATCTAAACGTAGTGTGCTAGGATGTTTAATAGCCTTATTGTTATGGGCTTGTGACATAGACTTGACCCATTAAAAAAAAACAAGTTAAAGCAATTTTTTTAAAGGTCTATTTTCTTCAAACTGGCAAGCTTTAGGTTTTCTATTTTCATGATTTTAGGGAAAAAAATGGGCCGATCTATATAATTAATTATTATTATTATATATATTGTTATTATATTTAATTATTATTGAAATATTTACATATAATATATTATTTATTTGATTAAAACATTAAAGACTCAAATTAGTAATTTATTTAATAATAAGTTTATTATTCTATTTAAAAGTTTTATTTCTAAATGAAGCTTTAAATGTTCTTTTAATTCAAACTAAACTTTTAAGATGTCAAATTAAGTATTAAAAAAGGCCCAAATTGAATAAACTGATTGAATCATATCTCTTATGCATTTAAAAAATATGTTATATCCATCCATAATCAAAAAGAGATATAAGAAGGTTTATTAAAAGAGTTTAATTGGTATACACTGACAGTATAAAATAATTTTATACTGACAATTAATATAAATAGAGGAAAGTGAGAAATTATGGTGGATCCCTCATTATAATAGATGATTATTTATATGAGTTGATATTTTTTATTATTTCTATTGACTGATAATGTAAAATAATTTTACATTATTAATGTATTTAAATTAAATTCTTATAAAAAAAAGAGGTATTTTGGAAAAAAAAAAGAAAAGGGATATAAGAAGAGCAGAAGGAATTGCATGCAACCACTGCCAGGTCGACAGCAAACTTGTTTGCGAAAAATCAAAAGAAAATAATAGTACTCAACTAACGGCCTCAATCCAAACGATAGCCTTTACGCCAACTCGCCAAGAACTATAATTTATGTGCGAAACCTATGGATAACTATCACCGGCATGTATGTTCTTAAAGCATATTTAATGTATGCTGTTTTATGAAAGATCTCTATCATTAATTTCAAATTACCGGTCTAAAAGCGATAGAAGTAGAATTAATGTGTGTATAATATAAATAAATATATATTTTAAATATGGGGAATGTAGCAAGTTTTACGCTTTTAACCGGAGAAAAATGTTTGCCATGCTTTTCTTAAACAACTTAAATGTTATGTCTATTTTAGTAATTAAAAATACTATTTATTGCAAAATAAGTTTTTCTCTCTCCTAATTAATAATTACTAATTCTGAACATATTTTTATAATTTTTTACAAAATAAGCTAATAGTAGTGCAATTTTTATTTTTTAGCAAAAATTATATAGAAAGTTGACGATGCAATTAATTTTTTAATAGTAGTACAATTTACTTTTTCTAAACATTTTTCTTAAATTTTTTTCTCATTATTTATTATTCTCAAAAAACTAAAAAAACAATAATTTACTTATAAAAATATTATAGAGAAACATTAATGGTATTTATTAATTTCTCTTTAAAAATTTATAATATAGTAATTTATTTTTAAAAATGAATTTTATTTTTAAAATATAATATTTTATTACTTTTTCAAAGTTAATAATGTAATAATTTCAATTTATAAAATTAATATTAAAAAAATAAAATGATTTATAAATTCAAAATTATTAGGAGAGAGAGAAAAGTCATTTTGTAATTAATTCCTTATTTAATTAATAAAATAGACATAAAACTTAAATTGCTTGAAAAAAAAACACAATAAATTCACCCAAATAGGTGAAAGTTAGCATTTCCCTATATATATATATATATATATATATATATATAACTTTTGATAAAATAATTATAGTAAGAGTGAGACACTTTAATAGCATAACAATGCATGATTGAATAAATTTGCATTGCAAGTATATTAAAAATAAATTTGCATATTTTTTGAAGTTTGAAAATTGATTTGGGGTCAACTGCAATAGTTAAATAAAGTTCTCTCAAAATGACTATTTGGGATTAGAATAATAAAATTATTTGCATAGATGCCAGTTCACTTTCATTACAATTAACTACTTTTTTCATAAATGATCAATATAAAAAGGTTTAATTTTACACTAACATAAAAATTTTATAAATAAAAACATATAATTAAATAATAATATAATTTTTTTTATATTGGCATATATATATAGGGAGCGTATCACATGAAAGGAGTGATTTATTATCAGAATAAGACGAGCAAATCTTGACTATTGGATCTTACGTGAATGTTAAAATTAAAATATAAAGTCACATGATTTTTTAAAATGATTATGTGACCTTTAAACAACTTTAAATCTTAACTATTTATATATAATTATACGACACAGATTTACTTTTCTCACTCTGATAATAAATTACTCCTCTCATGTGATATGCTTCACATATATATATATATATATATATATATATATATATATATATATATATATATATATATATATAATTTGAGCCAAATCAATCAAGTCAACTCATTGGAACAAAGCTTTCTTTGTGCAAGGATTTTTTTTTTATTTTTTTTATACATAAGATTCGAATTCAAAACTTTATTTAAAGGAACCATGATATTCATTTTATAGTTCTGATTGGTTCAACTAGTTAATAATTCGACCATGATCCAATTGAAAAATACTTAAAGTTTGCACTCCAACTAGTTCATTTAGAGTGCTCAGTACATTTTACTATAGAATCCATCGAATCAAGTAAACTATCATGAAAACTGTGATTGATGCCATGTGAGCCTATATTATTAGCTCATTGGTACTCTTGTGAAAAGTTAGTAGGGAGAACCGCACCTATAGTTCATTTTCTTAATTGAAAAAAAAAAAGAGGGTAAAAAATTGATACCACCATCCTGCAGATAAGATCAGGATTAGCGTCTTAATCTTTCTTTTCTGGATGATGGGTACTTGGAACTATATTTTCGGAGCAATGTGCAGTGTGTCAAAGAATGGTGCTATGTTCCCATCAAGGGAAATTAAGTACTCTTAATTATGTGGTTGCTATGTATAACCGGCTTGAAAAGGCAGCAGCAATAGGCATTTAAACCTACTTTTATTAAGTCTTCCCAGCATTAATATTGTCGACTTCAAACGCTTTCCCTGAAAGCATTTCGATGAATCTTACAGTATCCTTTGAGAATTGGAATACAAAAAGCCTCGAATAGTATATGGTGGCGTGGCTATAAGAATGAATTAGAATGACATGTGTCAAAGCAACGAAACATAACGTGAAATGTGAAAAAATGGGAAAATTCTGTCAAAAATGACTTCACTGCCAAGTGAAGCCAAAGGCCAAGGCAGAGGTGTTTGTTGGGTTTTTTATGAGACTCAGTTGAACCACAATCATTTCATGAGAAATCATCACTGTGAGATGACTCAAAAGTGTCCAAGAGCCTAAGATTGGAGGAGGAACTAGTTGAAAATATAGAACTAATAAAAAGACTCTTGAACATGTCTCCAACTTGTCGAAAATATAGTACTAATAAAAAGAGTACTCGTGAACGTGACTCCAGAAGCTCTCCATTAGCTTTGCATGTGGTAAGGCTTTGATACGATATAAAACATCAATTTCCAATCCAAGCTACAAAATTGTGAGAGGGTAATAAAAAAGTTGTTAATTTGCGGAAACTTCAATTTTGTTATAAAACCTTTTCTGATATAAAAAACCTGATATTTATCAGATGTGAATACTTCAACTGGCAGCAGAACGAACTGTTAGTGCTTGACCTTTATTGTTATGATTATTTGATTATTTGATATTGATAAGCACGGTTTATTGATATTTTTTTATTTCTTCATTTTGAAATAAAGCATGTCTATTATGAATTTTTATGCTTAGCTCTTGTACTCTTATTTAATTGTGCTATTTAAAGAATTGTTTTTTATATTAATTATCTAAAGAGTTAATAACTTGAAGAGTAAAATGTGATTATTTGACTATTTTTTTTGTTGTTTTTGAATAAATTATGTTGACACGTTATTAAAAATTAAGTTAAAAATATTTGTAGTCCTTATATTTTTTTTCAAAAGCTACTCTTTTCAATTTCTACAAAAAAATTGATTTTTTTTCTTTTGTAAAAAAAATGATTTTTTGCCAAAAAAATCCCAAATAAACATATCTTATATAAGAATCAAATTAAAATATATATATATATATATATATATATATATATATATATATATATATGCAAATTGGATAATCCTTTATAATAGTGTATGGATCCCTTTGTTTAAATTTTTTCAAAGAAAAATATTTTTAATTAAAAGATATTTATAAAATTTGAGATAAACAGATACTTTTAAAAAAATAAAACTCAAGAAAAAAAAATTTAATACTTTTTCGTAAGTCAAAAACATAATTTCTGAAAAAAGTTTAAAAAATTACATCATGAAATCACTTTTTTCAAAACGAACCCTGCATTATTGTGGGATTCAATTATTTGTAGCTAAAATTCAAGCTTTGCTTGATTGCTTATCTTTAAATAATTATTATATAGAAAACCGACGTCTTAACCAACAAACTTTGGACACTGTTTTGGGCTATGATCGAACCCTTTGAGCACCCCACTAGGAATAGAAAGGTTATTAGAGCACATAGGATTCTCCGGCACAAGTGGCCATAACTTCAGCCTCTTGAGAAAGCTGCACCCAGAGGGCGTGATTTCGAGTCGCAGGGCAGAGTTCCATTGCCACACAAAAATCCCCTCTCCTTGGCTAAAAAAAAAAAAATGGAAGGTAATGGATTCATTACTTCTCTTATCTTTTAAGTAGCATTTGGTATAGGGTAATCCATCTGAATTATCAATAATATTTGATTAAATTAATTGGATCTATAATATTATTCTATTTGATTGGACAATATTAATAACAATCCAGATTTTCAAGATAATATAAATTACCACCAATGTGGCAATTCTTTCATTATTATTATTGTTGTTGTTGTTATTGTTATTATTAATTATTAAAAATAATATTAATTATTATTAATTAATAATATTATTATTATTATCAATAAATAATAATAATAATAATTTATTATTATTAATATTATTATTGTTAATATTATCATAATTAATTATATTAATAATTAATTATTATTAAATTATTATTATTATTATATTGATTTAATGTATATATTACCTCGTAATCTTTTTGATATACCAAATAGGATAATGTAAATTACCACTTAGATTACTTATGCATATCAAACACTGCATTTAATATTACTAGCAATTTAAAATGTGGCAATTTTTCTAAGTGATAATGTACATTACTGGCAATCTTAATAGATAATATACCAAACGCCACCTTAGAGTAACATTACTCCACCTTTGAAATTACTAAAATGTCCCTAAACCCTTCACCATCCTTTCATCTTCCTCTTTCTCCTTTGGCCCACTTCTTCCTCCATTCCTCCACTGTGCCATAATTCACCGTGGATCGTTGACCTTGCTAGTCGCCATTGCCACCCGTAGATCTTGCCGTCGGCCTCCACTTCCGTACCTTCACTTTCCCACTCTTGTCTCTAATTTGCTTTTTCTTCTAGATTTGTTAGATGTGGCTTCATAGCACTAGCACCACGTCCTTCACCCGGCCATCGCGGCCATGGCCATCTTCTCTCATCCTCTTGTTTGGGTCGGGCCATGGATGCTGATGTGCTAGCACAGTAGCTACAACACAATGGCATGTCAGTGGATTTGCAGGGTGATGGCAAAAATGCGGTGTAGTGGCCATGGTGGCTTGGTTCACGGGCGCGAGGGCAATAAGGACATGGTGGTTCGCAACAAGGTGCTGCTTTGCAATGGGGTGTTGCGTGGTGTAACAATAGCAGTGGTGTATGTGTTGTTGAAAAGTGTTGTTGCGCGATCCCTCCCAAAGGCTCGCCAAAATCTCACCAATGACACCACCGGAGAGATTGTTCAAGTCTGCACAAGAGGATGAGCAGTTGGGATGGTTTGCTAGGAGAGATGAGAAAGAGGGATAAGTTTGGAAAATCATAAATTTATTTTTGTTTCAAATTAAATTTATTTGTTTTAGTTATTAAATCCAAGCCATTTATTTTAATATTAAATCTAATGGTATCATAAAACTCCAAAAGATGAGAGGAGTAATGAATCCTTTGCCCAAATAGAATAAGAACAAGGCTCCTATATACCGAACTTTACAAAGTGTTTAGTGTACCTTGAATCTTAATGATATGGTGTATTGATGCACTATTTATGTCACGACCCCACTTAGGATGTGACTGGCGCATAGGGGACACGTCCCCTAGCAAGCCTACACTAGACCTTTTCTAAAAAAATTTGGGCAGAGTCTCCCTTGTATTTAGGACTATTCCCAAATACGGATCCTCCACCTGCACAACAATCCAAACACACAAAATCATTGGGGATCCAGGCATTCTTCGAATGCACCCCACAGCACACAATATAGAAATTTAAAACGTAATCATACTTATGAAAACATGTTTACATAACTATTCAAGAAGCTTAAATACATAATCATTGGAATTTAAACTAATTACATATAACAACATAAGACCCAACACAGGGAGGACCCTGCCTGTAGGTTAATGGAGCACTTCTAAAGACTTTACAATTTAACTTAGATGCTGAAACTTCTAATTAGCTGTGGAAGCTTGAACACAATCTTATTACCGCCTAAAAACATGGAAAGGAAGAAAGGGTGAGTCATAAAGACTCGATGAGGATAATATATCTATAACGACAAGTGGAACAAGCTTAGACAATGACTTTTGGCAAAAGTATAACTCATAAGTTGTTCAAAAACTTATACATGATCTCTTAAAGGGAGGCTTTGTCTATATGTTAGCATACTATACATAGCGCTTTTACAATTAGATGTGACAAATCATATGCATAATAAGGATATAAGATCTAGGCTTAGAGATAGAGATACTTTCTTATAACATAATAAGCAAATATTTGTTTCAAAATCATAATAAAGCTTAAGGGAGGATCCTATTTCAGAAATAGTGCTTGGTGGTGGCCCTATGGCCTAACTCCAGCTGATAAGAGATAACTTCACTTTGTAGTGTCTATATATATTCCGACATGTTGGTAGACATGGAGCTGCAATCACCACGCTGGCATTGGGTTATTCAAGGTGCACCAAGGCTAATGTTGCTGCCATTGTAAGCAGTTACATTACGATTTCCTCCCTAAAAAAGCACTCACACTTGCTGGAGTGCTTCGCCATGCCTCATGTGAGCCAGGTTAAAACTCCTTTGAAACACATTTTCTTTCTTTCAAACATCTCTAGCTTTAAACTAGCTTTAAAACATCACAATTTCTAAAAATATGAAAGTTCATCTTTTCTAAGTTCTTGTCATTAAAATTCTTCTTTATATCAATTTATGTGTAATTTAAGCGTGCTATTTACCATAGGTTCAAGAGCGTAATACCTTCAAATCTTTCAAGCTTTAAGTAATCTAAAGTTCTTTCTCAAAACATTGGATCTAAATTATCTCATTCCATTGAATCATTCAACGTATTAACTTTAAAACATTGCAACTTCTATACACATATCAAATTACTCAATGTCAAAAATCAATTTCTATAAGAGCTTGTCCCACTTAAATATATATACACATGCACATAACTAAATCATTACTTCGAGAGTTCTATAAATATAGAGTATAACACATTAAATCAGCTATTTCATAAAACTTCACTAAAATACATTTTAAGCATGTACTTAGGAAATTAAAGGTAAGAGAAATAAGCTATAGGTATACTATCACTCACGACTATGCTCGGAAGGAAGAAGCTCAAACTCTTGCAATGCCTTAGAGTATTTGCCAAGAGATTGCAGGAGAGCATCTAACATGACAAATATAACTATTAGGCTTTCACAACATAACTATTCTAAGATTTTACTAGAATAAGCTCCAAAGGCAAAAACCCCAATTTGGAACCACAGGTTCCTAACCTAATCTTAAACTTAATCTTCCAAGAAAAATCCTTAGTACCCATGAAATAGAAGAAGAGATTTGAGCTTAGAGTTACCTTGGATTGCAAAAGAAGGAAGAAACTTGATGTTGGACTTGGGGTCTCCTCCACCTTCGTTTCTCTCTCTAAAAGAGATGAGAGAGAGAGCTTCAAGGAAGAATCAACCCCAAAGCTTGGCTAATGATGAAGAGATGATGGATTTTGGTGGTGGGTTTGAGTAAAATTGATGAAAGATGGATGGTTTCATGTAGGAGAAAAGAAAAGAATAAGAAGAAGAAGAGAGAGATGGGCGGAATGAGAGAGAGAAGCTTCGAGCTTCTTCTTTTAATTCCGCCAGTAGCGCAGGCGCCCAGCCCACCTGAACTACACCAGTACATTAGCGCAGCAGTGCGCTGGCGGCCTTAGCGCACCTAGGTGCCCAGTCTATCTCTGTTTTTTTTTTCTCTTCCAAACTCTTCTCAAACATCATCATATACTTATTTACATTTCTTAATTTCAAGTTAATGTCCTCATTTATTTTATTCTCCATTAACTTTAAAACATAAATGTAAATAAGAGAATATCCCCCATTTGAATCCAATAAAAATATTGGAAAAATCAAACTCCTTAAGAATCAAAATCCAACTTTTGGATTTTAGTACAAACTTCTGAAAACTTACATTTTCTTAAACTTTAAGCTTGAAAATGAAAGGGTTAATAACTTCCAAAAATTCATTAAAAATCGCTCTTCAATTCTTTGATATCTAAAGAATATTACCGGGACTTTTGATCCCATGAAAATGTCCCAAACCTATAGCCCTCCAAGGGGACATAGGATCCAAACTTAGAACTTTCCACGAGGTCAAATGAGCAAAGTATCACAATTCGTGTGACTCTTGACCCGGGTATTACAATTTACATATGATGCATCATAATAGCCCCTTAAACCACACTCTCTTCCCCTCCAATGGCTCTCTCTTTTTCCCCCCAACTGCTAGTGACTCCATTTTGCCACCAACTCCACCACAGTGGTTCTCTCTCTCTCTCTCTCTCTCTCTGCCATTTCTGCTACTCCATCCACCATGTCCATGGTGCCTTAACCGCGACCTCACCCTCGAGATGGTAATTGAGGTAATTCAAGGAATGCAGCTATGATACACCCTCGAGAGTGGGGGGGTGAGGTGGTGGCCGTCGTAGTCGAGAGGGGAAGGGGGGCAAGGGGCGGCTGCAGATTTGATAACAATTTGCCGGAGCCTGTTGGCGAAGAGACTAGGGGTGCATTTTCATAACCGAATATGGATTTGGATTTGGATTTGGATCCGTGCGAGTTGCCGGTGGGACTTCTGTGGGAAGTGCTGAGCAGGGAGTGCTACATCTCATGGTGGAAGGATTGGGGTCACCACCGGGGTGAGGAGGAGTGGTATAGCGTAGTGGGAAGGGGCTTCAGGAGGTGGGAAAAGAATTTGGCCTCTACTATAATACATCATCAATAATTGATATATGGATACACACTCAAATATGCACCATTAGAGCAAGGTGCATAGGAGCCTTATCCAATAGACTAGAATAGAGAAACTTCAATGCGGAACTTCATCTAAAACGGTGATGAAAATGATTTAAATAAAGAAATTAAGGGTTCATCTTTTAGTACTTTTTTACAAAAATAAAAGGATTAGCTTTTGAAAAATGAATTTTAAAAATATCATAAAAATATTTTAAAAAAACTTAAACAAACTCACACTAAGTGTGATAAAAACAATCCAATATTGATCTAAAAAGTTACGAAAGTGAAATTAATGAAAATTAATTCTTAACACATTTATCATAGAGAATCACTCGATGATTTCTATATCTACATTATTTTATCTAAATTACTAGATCACAATTTTTTAGTATTATACATATTATTTTATTGAATGTCCAGTTTTTCAACACATGTAGGGTATAAAGTTACTTCAATAATTAGGGAGCGCCTTCTAAAATCGCAAATAATAGATTCCAGATATTATGAAAAGAAATTGAACCAACTGAGTCGTTGGCATTCTGGATATGATACAATGCAATAAACATAGACAAATTCAGAGAAAAAAAAAATTTGCTTTTATGCAATCAATAAAAGACAAGAGGACCAACTAAAAATCATTGTTCTGTTGGCATTTGGATGTTGCAGTCTCATCAAATAGTATTTTATTCCCTTACGCTCCACTTCCTTCCAAACTCTGCCAACTTCACGTAACATTCTCCCGAACCCACCATTTGGTCATACTTGCTAAAACAAATTCAACATAATTGGACATCCATAGGTCCCGAAAATTCTTTAACATTTCTTTGCTTTTATGCGGCAAATTTTGACCCAAATCATAAAAACACCTACTGAAAATCGAGTATGTCGGCAGTATTCTTATGCCCCGAACTACCACCTTCTTGCAAACTCTATAAATATAGGTCTCATGTGCGTTTGCTTTGCTGTGAAACAATGATAGAGTCACAACATTAGAGATACAAAGAAACACAAATGATTTCTTCATGGCTTTGATTTCGTAAGAAAAGTACTGGAAACAATAATTAGTTGTTTTTGTGTAACAATGTTCAAAGTGATTAGGTTATATTCAGATCTTCCCTCAATGTTACACAATAATTAGATGTGGATGTAGCATTAATCATTTGACAAATAATACGTAATCCAAAAATGTAGGCCAACAGTATTTTGTTTTTACTTCACTGTTGTGACTCTATTATTTCTCTTTTACAATTGAACAAAGAAAGAGGAGAAATGAGCTTCCTATCTAATGGGATCTGGAAACGGTAGATATATTCCATCTTACGCCTGCAAACGAAAAGACTGTTTCCAAGTCACAAGGCAACAACTTGATCATTGCATTAAGCCTCATCCTCCACCTTTTTACAATTGAGTACTCTATAATAATACAAATTCATCAAAATTAGACAAATAGTTGTGAAAGGATAGAAACTAGAAAGTTAACGAAGTAGAGACAAACAGATATTTCAGTGGTGATTTTTTCCCGTCTTTCAATCTGAACCCGTCTCTGCTTTATTTTATTTTATTTTATTTTCTGTTGCAATGAAACCATATTGCTTTTTCATTTATAGACAACATATACAAAGTACAGTCAGTCTAAACTTGATTTACTGCTAGCAGACTAGTTTACCAACCAGCATGAGAATACAATACTCAAACAAGAGATCTACCTAAATACATCAGAGGCACATGCTTTCTTACATAAAGAAGCACATTAACAAATTATGCTTTTAGTTTTGGCTTTTCACTTCCACATAGGAACAAGCAAATACTACTAAACAATGAGAGAAAAAGGAACTCACACTTCCACATAGGATTCCCTTTGATGGTTTTAACATCATTCTGTTCCTCTTTTTATAGTTTTTAACATCTTTTATTAATCAGACTTATTTGTTCATGAATTGGCCAACAGCCGCCAAGGGAAATTATACAAACATATACATATAAAAAACATGTGCAGAATCACGCATATGGACCATTGTTTATGCAAAACCAGAAGCAGAAAAGGAGTCACAGTGTTTATAACTCAGTTTAAAAAAGAAACAATTCCCCCTTTTACAATAGAAACATTGAAGTTAGGCATAGTCAAAAAAAGTAAAAACGGAAAAAAAAATAAAATTCTTATTGTTTTCCTCCCTGTACGTACACGTGAGAATATAATGACGTTTCAACAAGACTGGGACATATCATGAATTCATGATGGTGATTTAGCTATAATAAGCCTGACTTTTATAAAGTTTAGTTCTAAACTCAATTAAAACAAGAAAGCTTTATCCTAACCAAAATTAAAACAAAATTTACGTTTATATAAGTATGTACAGCAAGGCATTTGATTCACAATTTAGCTCAGCCATGAAGTTTCGGGCCAACGAAATTCTCAATGGGATGTACACGACAAGAAACACTTCCAAAAGTGTTGTTATCATACCATTCACTCTGCTACTCATCATTCTCCCTCTTTCTCTTATGAGAATCTCACATGAATCATCCCCAGTGATATCTTCTGTCAGCAGTAGCAGCAGTGTGAACAGCACATCAGAAAAAGAAGTATGTGACATCTTTCTAGGAAAATGGATTCCTCATCCTGAAGAACCATATTACAACAATGAAAATTGCCCCTGGATAATAGACCAGCAAAACTGCGTGAAGTTTGGGAGACCTGACAGAGAGTACATGCATTGGAGGTGGAAACCAAATGAATGTGAACTTCCATTCTTTAATGCAACTGAATTCTTAAGGCTTGTCAGAGGAAAGAGGATGGTCTTTGTTGGGGACTCAGTGGGGAAAAATCAGATGTGGTCTTTGTTGTGCCTCCTAAATCATGTAAGTAAACAATTCCCACTTTTTTTTTCCTCTGGTTTTTTTAAGATATTGGAAGTTAAATAATTCTACCTTAACTCCACCCCTCCATTACTACTCAATCTACCTGATTGGTCTTAACTCTTAATAAACAATTGCTTATTATGACAGAAGATTTTGTTAATGAACTGCTTTGCATGACAATCCTCAACACATGCTTGTGTGGTTTAATTCTTTCAGGTGTCTAAACCTGAGGACGTTTCTGAGAAATATTCATCAAATCCCACATATTTCAAACGGTACTACTACGCCGATTACAGTTTTACCGTGGCGAACCTATGGTCCCCATACTTTGTGAGAACCAGTGATGATGATCGTGATGGTCATTCTTACAACAGCATCATGAGGCTGTATCTGGATGAAGCAGATGAAGCTTGGACTAGCCAAGTTGCAAATTTCGACATGGTCATTTTCTCAGCGGGACACTGGTTCTTTCGACCTCTATTGTTCTACGAAAATGGTAAACTTGTCGGTTGCAACAAGTGCGGGATGGAGAATGTCACAGATCTTGCTCACTACTATGGATACAGGAAGGCATTCCGAACCGCATTCAAAACCATTACGAATCTCCAAAGGTATAAGGGGTTGACATTTTTAAGGACATTCTCTCCATCCCACTTTGAGAATGGGGAATGGAACAAAGGAGGGAACTGTGTCAGGACAGAGCCATTTACCAAGGAAGAAACGAAGTTGGATGGTTATGTTCTGGAGACATATCTGACTCAAGTGGATGAATTCAAAGCAGCACAAAAGGAAGCCAGAAAGAGGGGCTTGCAGTTTGTGATGCTGGATACAACTGAGATCATGCTGCTGAGGCCTGATGGTCATCCCAACAACTATGGACATCCAAAGGACAAAAATGTGACAATAAACGACTGCGTTCACTGGTGCTTGCCAGGTCCTGTTGACACATGGAATGAGTTCTTGCTGTATATGTTGAAAATGGAAAATCAAGCATCCTCTGGTTCAAAGCTACAGGGAGTATTTTAGAACATCAGTTTTTTTTTTTTTTTTGGTTTGGGTTTGTGAAGTGAATTGAATTTTTTGCCTGTATTTACACAAAGGGGTGGGGGAGGAAATGGGGAAAGGGCTCACGGAATGTATTCATCTAGTCTTAATAGTTAAATATACAATGTATATGCAAAGCATTTTGGGAACTTATATCTTATTTGGATTGCTGTCGTGCCTTGATTCTCATGTTGGTCAATATATATTCAGGCCCAAGAAGCTCATATGTGCAAGTAAGAACCTCTCGGGCAAGAACCAAACGGTAAGGCTTGAACCTTAGCTGGTTCAGTTTTGCCGATGAAGCAATTGTCGGAAGAGACATTGCAAATCAAGATGAAAGACACACTTTGCATCGGTTCCTATTCAGACCCTCACACGGAGCTTCGAATTTTAAGGATTTGCTTTAGATCTAGTGCTTGATGTGCTACAACATGACAATATAGGGGCTTCAACTCTGCAGGAAAGCACTTGTGGAGAAGGGCAGTCATAGTACTCTAAACCACAATTAGTCTCATACCAGAAGGGTGTCGAGAAATCTCTTCAAAACAAAAACTTATCCACGTATATGAACTTAGCTACCTGCATGAACTTATTTACCTCTAAGCCACATAGGGGAGAGTGGGCTCTGCACATGTTAATATGAACCTATCTACCTGCATGATCTCACATCTATATGAAGGATGTAGGCATCAACTTATCTTGATAAGGACAATAAAATATGGACAAGGAAATTGTAATTCCTAGTTCTCTAACAAAGCAATGGATTGATGTAAGATATATACGCAATTTCATAGTGCCAAAATGACGATATCGACTTGCTCATGTGAGTCTAAGCGCAGATGTCGCTTTTCTATAATTGGGGTAATGTTTAATTTTATGATACAAACGCAAAGAAATATAAAAGATAATATATAATTGATTGATTGCGTATAAAACTTATACTAACAATAATAAAATTAAAGTCCTAAACAATTCATGAATATGTAAATTTAAAGATTAAGATATTCTATGTGCCAATGCACTCTCAACAACAATAGGGCTCGGGAGAAGGGTCAATTGCAAATTTTAGGCTGCAGAGGAAGACAGAGCCAATTTGCAGATTCAAGGAACCCGAAGAAAGATCACTTCAGGCTAAAATTTGGTAAAAAAAATTATTTAACCCACAGTTCACTCGAGATCAACCCGGATAATTTTATTTAAAATAGAAAAGGATAACATGATGTGTTTAATAGCTTAGTGAACTAAATTTGAAGCGTCTTCATTCTCACAAATACATTAGTATCAAGATATTAATTTGAGAATTGCGATATCTAGATCAAATTTGGCCATTCTGTACCAACGACAATCACTTGACCTAGTTGTTTCTTTTTGCAACGCCATACAGTAAAAACAAATCAACTATACTTTACCGCAGCTACCATATCATATCGCATGTTATTTTTAATTTTTTATATTCTGCACATATTCAGTTGTAACAAACTGTATTTTCCTGTACTTATCTTTCTTGCGATTGCAACCATACGTGCAGGTGTAATGTAACATTTGATCAAACTTGAAAGCATGAATGAAAATTAACTTCTGCACAAACATCTTTATATATACACGACTTATTTAATAAGTACAAACACAGGTTCAATCATGCTTAGTAAAAGTAACAATAACACCTTCACCTTAACATGTCAATACTGGTCAAAATGATATCCTGATAAATACCACTATGTGTAAAACAAAAATATAAAGCACAAATGCCGACCTGAGTAGCATTAGCCTCTGCTGGCTTTCAGTTCTGCCAGCAGAATGGTAAGGAAGCTGCTGATGACCATCATAATCTGACAAACCATCTACCTTATCAGAGTGGCTTTTACCAAAACGATTCCTGGCATTATTTGCCTCGGAATTGCCACTCTCCATTCGTCGCCATAGCCCATTCAATCTTTCCAGCTCCATCTCTTTCACATGAATTTCACTAAGTAGGCCCTCAGCTTGTGCCTGAAAGCAAGAGAGGAAGTGAGTTTAATATTAGACTCTCCTTAAATGAATTTAATATTAGACTCTTCTCCAGAAGGAAACCAGATATGTGGAAGTCACATGCAAATAATCAATCAAACAGTTGCTAAATGGCCAAAAATAGCTTTTCTCTTTTAAAAAACAGAATAAACAGTGTTTTAATCACAAACAGTATGCTGCATGTGGAGCATAAACTTTGAAATATAAAATGGACCTGTTTAACTGCCAGTTGCTCAATTAGACCGTGAAGCTGTTTATCCAATGCCTTCTCTCTTTGAGCTGCAGAACGAGAATATCTTAAATACAAAATATTATGCTCGAGCTGCCTCTTAGGCATACAAAACAACTGGCATAATTAACCCAACAAATACACACACACACACACGCACACACACACACACATTTAGGCCCTACCTAAGCAGCATGGAATTCAACAAGCATAAAACAGCATCCAATATTTTTTAGAAATAGAGCAGGACTAAGGTCTGCCCAGCCGTACTATCTTTCTTTTTTTTTTTTGATAAAAGAATTCATTCAGAAAAAAGAGTAAGAACAGGGCATCAGGAATCCTCCTAAAGCTACAATAAAAACAACAAAGGAAATAAAAAAATGAAAATAAATCAACTCAAAAGAGCAACCTAGTCCCTTTGCAAGTCCGACCTAGAAACAATCTTACAAAAAACCCAGCCACACTTCCTATCACCATTTTTAAATTATTATTACATTGCAAATATAAAGGCAGGACATAGCCAGAGTAGTAGAAAATGGTTAAGAGAGTACTAAAAGTTTTCAAAATTCATATTCAAAACCACAACAAAAGCTAGAGAATTATCCAACATACAAGAAGTCACATAACCCAGTCCTACATTGCAGATTGTCCTGTTCTGGGATCAAAAAGGAGGACTTAAATTTAACTATGCCAAGTAGTCCGCATGACCATGTTGTACTCTGCATGCATAATTTTAGTTTGCAACTTTTCCAGAAAGAAGCAAGTTAATGATATATTGTCTGGATGTGATCAATTTGAATTCTACAAAGGGTGCATGACCTAGTTAATCAGAAAGTACAAAAATATTTACTACCTAAAGCAAGAAAGCAACACAAAAATACAAAGGCAAAGGCAAAGGACTAAAAAGAAATAAACAAGCAAAGGACATCATCACGCTTTCAGATTCAAAATTTATCATTCAGAAAAAATATCTATAATATAGGAAGGACACACAAATTAACATAAATTGGGTATTAATAGTTATCATTATTCCTTTTACAGTTTCAAAGCAACATAACTAGTAACCATGGAAAGACACCTGGGCGAGCATCAGTCCAAGTGATAAATGTCCCACTTTCTAGGATAGGGATCCCTGATTTAGATCTTCCGTTTCCATATGTTGATTTACTCCTACTATTGACACTCCCCAACCAAACAATTACATGTTAATGATAAAAATATAATACCTGGGGAAGGCTGCTTAAGTGCATTTTCCTGCACTTCAGCCCATTTCTTCTCCAACTCTTGTACAGTAACCTCCATTGAACTCTGAAACAAAAGAAGGGTTATTAATTTGATAGCAATAATTCAATAAATAATAATGTGATGGTAAAGAATATAAGAAGACTTCTGTAATTAAAAATACAATGAACCAGTTCTTTCTTCTTGTTTTCCAATTTGTCTTCTATAGCTGATTTTGACGCATCTGCATCTTCAGCTTTAGGATTCATCTCAGATCCTTCCTTCCATCCATCAGATCTCCATGACTGGTTGGCACCTACTGAAGCTTGCAGTTGCATATTGTCCAACTCCGCTTTCAGTTTCTTCTCAGTTTCATCCATCTCCTGCAACACAAAGTGGAAGAATGAACATCATCAAGTGTTAAAGTTTAATTCCAAAAACATATATAAAACAAATAGAACCTCAATTGATAGTATGGCATAGAATCTTGTATACACAAGTTGGGATGGGAATTATAACAGATCAGACAGGAAAATGTCACAAAATAAAAAAATGTGATAAGCATTGTCCCCTGATCTAGATAGATACAGTGTGTCTGCATATACAACACGTAACTCCTTAACAACGGAGGGTAGGCTTCCATTATCATCTTAGGAGAAAAAATTTACGCCACCAATTTGGACAATAATACAATATTAATGCATACAGTAATAAACAGAATCACAGTCCTCACCTCTAACTTACTATGCAGTGAATCGGCCTCTTGCATTTTTTCCTTTATTTTATTCTCGCAATTTGAGATGGCATTCTCGTAAGCAACATTTTCTTCCTTCAGTGTCACCTCTCTAAGGTGGGCCTGCACGTAGCATCAAATACTCACAACTTAGTATCCTAGATATTGCGCTCCTTTCTTATCCTACCAATAAGTAAAGTCAGTCATAATAAATACATACAGGTCAAAATAAATATATGTACTGGACGATCTTACTATCAACAAAAGTTGCAGTACAATGCATTTCCCATATAAACACACACTGCAACAATGTTTATTGATCCGCTGAATTGCCATTACATTATCACTACATGTCTTGAAAGCAACTTGATTCAAGTTTAAAAGCTTCCAATAGCTCCAGTCTTTCATTTTCCCACTACTAAAATAGGAGCAATGGCAGTCATCCTTGAGTTAGCAATATATACATCATATATTGATTGTCTTCCATCTTCAACGTATAGCACAAACCAAGGAAACAACCACCATCCCCCTATCTTACATTAGCAGCTAGACTAATGAATCTTGCAAATATGAAATTGCATAAGGATTAACCTAACACAAAAATTTGCATAATTACATTTATAATATCACAATCACCTCAACGACAAAATAGGAAAAAAAAGGGGGGGGGGGGGAGAAAAGGACTAGATCCAAAGCAAAAACCAAGTATCCCACAAAAATCAACGCTAGTATCTATTACATAGAGTACACTCTTAAAACCATTTTTACCAAATAAACCCCTCAAAGATCTAACAATTTTTTTCATACGTAGGATTAAAGTAGTTACACCAAAGAATGAATTTGACAGCTGTGTTGTGCCATTGAGGAATTAACCTGACAACAAGAAATCTTTATAGAATTGACGTGGTGACATTAGCAGAAGAAATAATTTAAGAGTTTACATGTGAAACGAATGAATTTGATCCAGGAATACAGCGTGAGTATTATTAGCGGGCCGAATCGAGTCGAGGCAGATTGGTTGGGCTTTAGGGTAGTAAAGTGAAAAAAAAGAATGAGAAGGAGGAAGGAATGGTACCTGTTGGCGGGTGGCGGAGTGGGAGTTCAATTGGAGGGCGAGGGCGGCGTTGGAGGCGAGGGAGTGGGCGTGGAGGTGAGGGAGGCTCTGCGATATGTCGGGAGGGGGCAATCTCTGCCGTAGATCATGGATCGAACGCCTCAGGGATGTCGCCTTCCCGTCAAGTTCCGCTACGTACTTTCTCTGCTCTTCCGACAGCACCACTGGGATCGACTCCCACGACGACGACCCATCTTCTGCTCCTCCTCCCCCGCCCACCACGTCTGCTGCCCATGCTAGTAACCCCGCCATGCCTAACAACACACACAGACACACACACACCGCTCTTCTCTCTCGCGTTCTTTCTTTCTTTCTTTCTTTCTTTCAGTTATATGTCTGTAGAGTTTGGTACTGTCTATCCAAGGCTCTTTATTTTGGGATCTCAAATTGAGGAATATATATATATATATTTGAAAATTTAATTTTAATATATTATTAGTGTAAAATAAATTTATACAAATATACATATTAAAAAAAATTTATATAAATATATAAAAAAATTTATATAGATATCTAATCATATATTATTATATAAATAAAAATATTTGACTTAATTATTTATTATATTAAAAATCTTATAAATAAAAGTATGTAATTGAATAATCGTATAATTTTTTTTTATATAGTATATTAAAATTAATATCAATTTTTTGAATTTTCTAAAGTATTTTGTCACCCTTTCAATTTAACTTTAATTTTCTTGTTTGTGATTTGAATTGATATTAATTTTAATGTACTATGTAAAAAAAAATTATACAGTTATTCAATTACATACTATTATTTATAAGATTTTTGATATAATAAGTAATTAAGTCAAATACTTTTGTTTATATAATAATATATAATTAGATATCTGTATAAATTTTTTTATATATTTATATAAAACTTTTTTTTAATATGTATATTTATATAAATTTATTTTACACTAATAATATATTAAAATTAAATTTTCAAAAATTTAATCTTATGTTAATATTTTCATGAATGCTTTGGTTGAAGTGTGTGTATATGTATACACATATACCTGTATAAGTGCTTTACTCTTACACCAATTACTAAGTGACTCGCCTACAATTATATATTGATTTTATTTTATTAATTAGAGTCAAATTAAGCATTTAAAAAAAGGATGAGAGTATAAAAAATAGTGTCTAATTAGTTCAAATATAATGAATTTCAATATTAATAACTTAAATGAAAAAAATTAGAGTTTAATTTTGATGTACTAATAATGTAATAGATTTTTATATAGTCAATCAAATATATTCTCCTATTTATATGACCATTCAAATAGTAGGTATAAAACTTAATCATATTTATTAAAATGACGTACAAATTAAATCAAAAAAATTATTACATAAATATTTTTTATTCAAAATAAAACACTTTTACTAGTTTTATTCAGCATCATGCTAATAAAAATGAATTGAATTATCTCTTACAATATACCATGCCATTAGAGTAGGATAGACATACATGTCCCCCTCCCCCTTACCAAAAAAAAAAAAAAGATAGACATAAATCATATTATAAGGAGATCTTTAATGGATTGGCTCACATTGTCTTCCGCTTATACATTGTTATAATTTGGGTTTATTTCTAAGGTCTCTTGGTAAATATTTTTATAAGTATTCAATGAACTCGAAAGCATGATATCTTAGATTGGGCCAAGCATTTCTTTCGACCTAAATTTTAATTAGGATAAATATCACTTACAACTCAAGAGATTTTCAACAATTGCATTCCATCCCAATTTAGGCAAGAAAAAGCACTTAGCCCCATTCTCATTGCAACTAATGATTAAAGTAACTCACTTTAACCCTAGTTTGTTTGATGAATTTAAAAAAATAAAAAAAATTATCATCAAATAAAAATTCCAAAATTTTGGCCATTGAAACCCTTCTTTGAAAACCCCCTCGACCACTCCCACTTCCTCGCCTTATTACACCTTCATTTTGATATCCATTTTATCCTTCCAAATTGCAAATCCCCATGATTGCAAAGCCACGTAATCCGCTTCATCCGTGCAACCTGTTCACTTGACCTCTATTCTAAATAAATTGTGTGGAGATGGAGGAGGTAGCTACAAGCATTTTTGTGTATACAAATTTTGATGTGCAAAATATTTTCTAGGTGATCAACTGTAAATGCATAATAACATATGCTGCAAGCTATGAGTGCTGCTTGAAGTTGTGTGGAGAAAGAGTGGGACCTAGTAGCTTCTTCCCATCACCACTACATTACTATGTAAAGTGGGAGTGTGATCTGCTTATTGGTCTGGTGTGAAGTGAAATGTATGTGATTAACAAATAGGTGTTATTAGAAATTATCAATATCAACGCCATACTGCTGTATTTTTTTTTTTTTTTTTGTAATTTACTTGACTTCATTTACTAGTTTCTACAGTTGGGTTTATATATTGGTTTAGTGCAATTGGCTAGTGTGTCAAATAAATTCCTACATCATCCTACGTGGGAAGAAAAAAAAATGACATGTCCACTTCACTATATATTTATTTTTACTTTTACTTTTTGATTGTAAAACAATTGGAAATTTTTGACACAGGAAAAAGAAAAAAAACTGAAGTTTAACTTACTGATAAGCTCACAACTCTAAATTCGTGCTTATGGAATCAAGGAGAGAAAGAGAAAACAAACAATTTTTTTTATGTGGCTAGAAATATATATAACCATAATTTCCATTGAACTTGCCAAAATATATATAACCATATTTTAGAGTGTTCCTTTGTTTTCTGTGTCAAGAGTCTGGCTTACTTTTTTTGAGTTGATGTTCTCTTCTTTTTTTTTCTTGTTTTACGCTTCTGTTCTCTCTTTCTCTTCTTTTATTTGAAAAAAACTCAAGTAATGGAAGCTGGTCAACCAACCAAATAAGTAAATGTTGAGTGAGATTCCTAATTTCCATTGAAACGTCAATTATTAATTTTACTATCTAGGCTGAAGACATAATCAGCATTGCACACAAAAATCCATCAAACAACCTAGCTATTGTCTACAACTTTATAACTATAACCAGGTAATATACCTTAGAAATTATGTGCATCAATTTCAATGTATTTGGCATTGTAATAGTGAACTTAAGAAAGCATGGATAGTATACAGCATCTGCACGAGCAATAGTGTTGTGTATGTTGTGTGACTGCAGCCTTACTTCTTTGTTGTTTAGAAAATTTAGAAGGGGTGACCCATTCCCATTATGCTTGCACCACCTTCCCACTCTATTTTGGGTGCACTCTGTTTTGGGTGTCAATGACACAAAGACATGATGGCTATCCCTTGAAAACTGCCTCAAGTTTAACCATGATAGGCGAGAGTGGTTAAGGCTTGTGAGCGTGAGAGTGAGTCAACTATGGTTAGGGGAATAGGTGACTCTAATAGAGATGTTACTGTCTCCTTCGGAGTGAACTACATTTTGTAAAGTTAAGTGAGGTGGAGTGCTTTTTCTTGTCTAAATTGGGGGTGGAGTGCGATTGTTAGAAACCTCAGGGCTAGTAAATGATATTTACTCTTTTAATTACTATGTCTTTATGTATCTAATCCTCCCTTATCTTCTCCTCTCTTATTCTAATCTTTCCTTTTATAATTGTTGTTGAGGAAACTGTCATTCTTCTTCTTTGGTAGTAACTTGATTATTTTTTTTTTATCTAATAAATGATTCAGATCTATTAGGTATTGAGCGTACTTGTCCAAATATGCTAATGGTAGACTTTGTATCTTTTGTCTTGTTTTTGTAGTTGTTGTGATTGTTTTACTTGCCCTTGTGTGTATTTCTATGTTGATGGTCTCTTGTATATGACAAAAATATTCAAATCTATTTTGATAACAGTCTTAATACACTCTTCAAGTTACAATATATATATTTTTTTGTTAGTTTTCTATGCAAAAAGTACTTAGATATCAATATTCTTCAGCCATAAAATAGAGTTATAGATCATTAGTTAATTTAAAGTATATGATATAATTATTTTTTATTAAATTTAGATTTAATATATCCTTTTCAATTTATAGAAAAATTTAAGCTTTATTTATGAATAATTGTTAAAATAATCATCCCTTAATATTCAACATTCAACAATAAAAGGATTAAAAAGAGAATAAAAAAAAAAGAGAGAGAGAAAGAAAGAGAAAAAGAGAGTTCGAAACCATTAAAAAAAAAAATTTCATTAACCATAAAATTCGCTATTGTTTCATTAGATGTCCCTGAAGGGACAAGATTTTTTTCATTTTTTTTGTCTACACATGCCCCTGAGGGCTTCTGCGGTCTCTGATCAGGGTCGAACAAGTGACCCTAATATGCAGCTCTTGCAAGGACTCTAACTTAGCCTTGCAATGCAACTGTAGACTTATCAATGCATCTGAAACCACTGCGCCAGAGCCGCTTCTGCACCCCGAAAAAAAAAAAAAAAAAAAGCTCTATTATCATCATATTTACTATTAAGCGTCTTTAAGGATACTTATGGAAGAAGGGAACTGCTTTTTTGGTTCAAGCCTACTTTGTCTGTGGTGCCTCAAATCCAATTAATTGGCCAACTATGAAAGTAGATTAGCACACTACCAAGTACCTCTAACCCAAATTAACCATGCTTCCCACAAACGCCTGCTACACATTGTTGACCAAAAAGAAAGGCCCGGTATGCATAGTGATGACAGTTGACCAAAAAAATAAAAATAAAAAGAAGCGATGACAAAGCTTAATGGCCTGACCATGATATTTTTTGTAATATATCCATCTAGTCCACATTATTTAGATAAATATTTTTCATAATATACACACATACTTATCGAAGATAATTTGCAATAATAATAATAATTTGCCAGGATAGAAGCTGAAACATTTTCTTTGAGCGCCCAGCTTCAGGATTTTGAATCATCCTTTTTCTGCTTAACTGTTTAGATGGTCCATTTGAGAAGTTACTGTGAAGCTTTCTCAGTTTTTAGTTTGGATCTTTTATTAAATTAATCCTTCGATCTTGACCCAAAAATAAAAATGGAGGGAACAATGGAGCACTTATATAAGTTAAAATTAGCGTAATTACCCGCGCGATGAATGGGAAAGTTATACAATTTAAATATAAAAAGGTTTATATAATTAAAATATTAAATCAATTTAAATATATAATCATTATTTATACTTATTTTATATAATTTAAGTTTTGAATAAGATTATATATGTTTAAAATAATAAGATTATTGTAATTATGATCATATAGAGTAGATAAATTGGATCAATAGTATTTTTTTCATAAATTATTAAATTCATATAAATCTTAAAATCGAACTTTTAGCATTAACTAATGAAAGATATTGTGTTATTAAAATTTCTTAAGTTATTAAAATTAGGAAACTTTTAAAATTCCTTAAGTTATTTAAGGAACTCTTAAAATTTCACTCTATGAGTAAGTGTTAAAAAAATTATAAAATTCCCTAAAAGAAAAAACTTATAAAATTCTTCATATCCTGATTTTTAAGCCGTTAAATATAAAAAAGTTAATAATATTATATATTAAAACTTCAAATATCTAATCTTATGGATGTTAACATATGATATAGATATACAATTTGAATGTTGTAAGATTTGAAAATTAATTAATTGTAATTTAAATCACTAATTAAAAAAATTGAATTGATATAATTTATAATATGCTATTAGTTTTATAGTTCAAATATTTCATTTAAAATTTGTGTTTAATTAAGAATAATTATAATTCATATTAATCATCATCTATGTAATTTATATATTTGTATCACTCATGCAATATATATTTAATATTATCTCAAGATTTTTTTTATTTGTATCACTTATACAATACACATTTAATATCACCTTTTTAAAGTATCAATGCTAGTCATAAAATCATACCTATAATTATTGAATTTTGTATTGATTTGACTCCGGATGTTCGGCCTGTTTCTATTCCTCCTTATCGTATGGCTCCAGTAGAACTTCGGGAGTTGAAAGTTCAGCTGTAAGATATATTGGAAAAGGGCTTTATTCGTCCTAGCACGTCCCCATGGGGTGCTCTTATGCTTTTCGTAAAGAAGAAAGATGGTTCCATGCGATTTATGTGTAGACTATAGATAACTCAATCGGTTTACGGTTCGTAATAAATATCCCTTACCCAAGATTGATGACTTATTCGACCAACTTCAAGGAGCATCATGCTTTTCTAAAATTGATCTTCGATCCGGTTACCATCAGTTAAGAATTCAGGAGGAAGATATTCCTAAGACTGCTTTTCGAACCCGTTATGGACATTACGAGTTCTTAGTAATGTCTTTTGGTTTAACCAATGCCCCAGCTGCTTTCATGGACTTGATAAATAGAGTGTTCAGACCATTCCTGGATCACTTCGTAATCGTCTTTATTGACGAGATCTTGGTTTACTCAAGGAGTGAGGAAGAGCATGAGTGCCATTTGCTGATCGTTCTACAAACTCTAAGGGATCACTAATTCTATGCGAAATTTTCCAAATGTGATTTTTGGTTGGATCAAGTGACCTTTTTGGGTCATGTGGTATCAAAGGAAGGAATCATGGTGGATCCTAAGAAGATAGAAGCTATCCAAAAGTGGCCACGGCCGACAACCGTGACTGAAATTTGGAGTTTATTAGGATTGGCAGGCTATTATCGAAGATTTGTGAAGGACTTCTCCAAGATCTCTGCTTCTTTGACTAAGCTCACACAAAAGGGTGTGCCTTTTCAATGGTCTGATGATTGTGAAGAGAGTTTCCAAAGGCTTAAAACTTGTCTTACTATAGCCCCTGTGCTGGTTTTGCCCTCAGGATCGGGAGGGTATTCTGTCTATTGTGATGCTTCCTGTGTAGGACTCGGATGTGTTCTTATGCAACATGGATGAGTCATTGTTTATGCTTCAAGGCAATTGAAGAGACATGAGCAGAGCTATCCCACCCATGATCTGGAGATGGCAGCCGTAGTGTTTGCACTAAAGATTTGGAGACATTATCTTTATGGGGAATCATGTAAGATCTACACCGATCATAAGAGCTTGAAGTATATTTTCCAACAAAGGGATTTGAACTTGAGGCAACGTAGGTGGATGGAATTGCTTAAGGACTACGATTGCACTATTTTATATCATCCAAGCAAGGCAAACATAGTGGCTGATGCATTGAGCAGGAAATCCATGGATAGTCTTGCACACATAGCACCGATGAGAAGACCCATAGTGGAAGAGATCCACAAGTTAGAATATGAGGGTATTCACTTTGAACTTGGAGGTTCTGGGCCATTTTTGGCCCATGTTCGGGCATGATCTTCCTTGATTGAGCAAATCAAAACTGCCCAGTATGAGGATACTCAATTATGTAAATTACGGAATGAAGTTCGCAATGGGAAGAAGCCTGAGTTCTCCCTTGATCAAGTAGGAGCTTTGAGATGCGGAAATCGCCTGTGTGTGCCAAATGTAGGCAATTTGAGGAGGACTCTTCTGGAGGAAGCCCACAATTCCGGATATACGATTCATCCGGGTTCCACTAAAATGTATCAAGATTTGAAACAATTGTTTTGGTGGAAAGGCATGAAGAGGGATGTAGAGGACTTTGTATCACGATGTTTAGTATGTCAGCAAGTCAAAGCTGAACATCAAAGACCTGCTAGGTTATTGCAACAGGTTGAAATACCTGAGTGGAAATGGGGCAGAATTACCATGGATTTTGTGACCGGATTGCCTCGGAGCTTTAGGGGTTTTGATTCTGTTTGGGTGATAGTTGACAGATTAATCAAGTTGGCTCATTTCCTCCCAGTCAAGACTACCTATAAAGCTTCCCGTTATGCCAAACTCTATGTTGATGAGATTGTTCGACTTCACGGAGTTCCAACGTCCATTATCTCGGACCGTGGACCTCAATTCACTTCTCATTTTTTGAAGGCATTCCAAAAGGCCTTAGGAACCCGACTAGATTTAAGTACGGCATTCCACCCTCAAACGGATAGGCAATCTGAAAGAACAATCCAAATCCTTGAAGATATGTTGAGGTCCTGCATTTTGGATTTTGGCGGGAATTGGGATAGTTACATGCCCCTAGTTGAATTCTCTTACAACAATAGTTATCAAGCCAGCATCCAGATGGCACCATTCGAAGCCTTGTATGGAAGATGTTGTAGGTCTCCCATTGGATGGTTTGAGGTAGGTGAGGCTAAGATTTTGGGGCAGATTTAGTACAAGACTCCTTAGAGAAGGTTGGATTGATTAGAGAACGATTGTTAGCAGCCTAGAGTAGGCAGAAGGCTTATGCTGATCATCGTAGGCGAGACTTGGAATTCTCCATAGGTGACCTGGTGTTCCTTCATGTGTCCCCTATGAAGGGTGTGATGAGGTTTGGAAAGAAGGCCAAGCTTAGCCCTCGTTACATAGGCCCTTTTGAGATTTTGGATAGAATTGGCTCAGTGGCGTATCATTTGGCCTTACCACCTGGTTTAGCCATGATTAATCCAGTATTTCATGTGTCCATGCTACGAAAGTACCTCCCCGACCCTTCTCATGTGCTTACCCCACATACCATCCAATTAGAGGAAGATTTAACTTATGAAAAAGAACCTGTAGCTATAATTGATCGCCAAGTGAGGAAATTGCGCTCAAGAGAGGTGACCCTTGTAAAGGTACTCTGGAAGAACCATTCAGGAGAAGAAGCAACTTGGGAAATTGAAGAAGCCATGCAAACCAAATACCCCCACCTATTCGATTGAGGTGATTATTGTTTTGTTCAGAATTCGGGGACGAATTCTTTTTGAGGGGGGGAGTATGTAACACCCTTGGTGTAATTTCAAGTTTTTCTGTGTTAATCGTGTTTGATTGATGTGTTTAATCCGTTTATGAGGGAATTTAGTTGGTATATGATGATCTTAGGTGTTGAATGTCTTTTGGAATCAAGGGACCATGTCTTAGGATGTTGTAATCGATTACCGTGAGGCTAGTAATCGAGTATGGGGCTCTCTGTATGTCCTTGGGTTAAAAATTTTCACGTCATAATCAATTGCCAAATATGGTAATCGATTACTAGCCATTTGTTCATGGTAATTGATTACCAGAATGGTAATCGATTACCAGTTCTTCGTGGTAATCGATTACCAGCCCGTGGTAATCGATTACCACAGGCCAATATATATATGGAGACGCGTCCCACACCCTCATTTTTCGATTTTTCTTCTCTCTCTAACCCCAAACTCTCTCCCTTCTCTCTAGAATTCTTTCTTCCACCCTCCCTTACATCTATCAACTCCATTCTATCATTTTCAACTAAATCAACAACAACAACACTAGATTCATTCCATTAAACACAATCAATCATACACATTATTTCTCCTTCTTTATTCTTGTTTGGGTGGATTTAAAGTGGGAGCTCACCTCTATTCTTCCCCTCATTCCAATTCTAGAGGTAATTTCTATATATTATTCTTTCCTTTTCCAAGCAATTCCAATTCCTTTGATCTTTAGATGAATTCTTGGAACCCTAGGATTTTAAGACCAGAGAACTTATGGTATGGATAATATTAGTGATCCAAAATTGATGCAAGTATCCTGTTGTGATGTTAGATATTCCCAAGGAACTTCTCTCCAACCTTGTGGATCCGGAGACTTAAGATTTTTCTTTGACCGGTGATCTGTGAGTAGATAGCATGCTTTTGAGTTTATTCTATTTTAAATTTATAATTGTTTATTTACTTTAAGAAATGCTACTCATGAATCAATGATGAATGGAATTTGAATATGATATGAGATTTATGATTTATGAATATGAAAGAATAGGAAAGTCTGTAACAGGATCTGTTTGTTAACTACAGTAGATGTTGGCCTTGGTGCACCTTGGACTATGATGTTACATAGCCACCCAAGGGGGTGGTGCATGACGGATATTTCACAGCTATACATATAGTGTGGTGCATGTCTGTACTTCACGACCTCTTAAAAAAAGGGAGGTGCATGCCTGATTTCAGGATCCACACGAAGGAACGGCCACCTAAGTGTGAATTCTGCCTGTTTATCCTGTTAGATATTTCCGCCATTTTCCTCATTGAATGAAATTGTTTTAAACTTATATATACATTGACTCATGAGGTTCAAAAGTGTCCTATCTCTCACTGAGTTTCTCAAACTCACCTCGTGGTTATTATATTCTTTTCATATACAGGTTCAAATTTGGGAGCCGATCCTTCTGCTCGACATCAATAGATTCCTTTTGGGGTGAGCCCTATATAGTAAGGGCCTTGGTTTGTATTCTATTTTGTTGTAATTCTTAGTTGTAGCTCCATTGTACTATAGGCAGGGTCCGACCCTTGCTAGTGTGTTAAGTTATATTCAGAGGTTGTTTAGACTAAGTGGATTGACTATTGTATATTAATTTGATGAATGGATTATGATGGATTTGATTATAAATTGAACCTAGATATGTAAATGTGAATTGTATGAGTATGTATGTTTATATATATGTGTGTTACATTCTGTGAATGCCTGGATTCCCGATGAAAATGTATGTTTAGTGATATGCAGGATAAGTACTCTTATTTGGTAAAAGTCCTAAATATAGAGGAAACTCTGCCCAAATTTCGTGAAAATCTTCTTGTGTAAGGCTTGTTAGGGAGTGTGCTCTCGAAGCGCCGATCATGGCCTTGATTGGGTCGTGACATAATAATAAATAAATTATGATTGGTTGAAAAAGGTGACTGAAACATATGATTGATAGATAAAATGACTAGGAGTCTCAATTGATAAATAAGGTGGTTGAAAGTTATAATTGGTAAATAAGAAGATTGAATATGATTAACTAATATGATAGATATTTGATTCATCCGAATAAAAAATTTAAATTGGATGAAAGATGATAAATTTTTAAAGGAAAATCAAATGGCCATCATGCTACCACATCATCAAATCCACTTTCTCCTAATCTTCTTTTATATATATATATATATATATTGAAAAGTATGAAATGGATTGTGATTGGTATAGATGACATGCATTGTCCATCTTCTTCAATACACTTCTGAAAATCTTTTTTAGCTAGCCAATACAATAACACACAATAGGTTGTGACATTTTATTGTAAGCGTGCAAGCATTAATGACCAATAAAGCATGTGAACATGAATGCTTCTTTTTATATTTTTTTTCTTATTTTTATGATTTTTCAGAAACTTAAATTAAAAAATGAAAAAAAGGTTGTTGTGGGCGGGAAACCAAATACATGGCATCAAGTCATGACACATTCCACTGGTGATAAATGTTGATAGGTTGGAAGCTCAATTCCATCTCGCATGCTATTTCCTAGTTCCTTCCATAGATTCTAGTAAGGGTCTCTCAAGTCACCATAAAATAATAATAATAATAATAATAATAGAGACAAAAGTTTTAAAATATCAAGGGGAAAAATGTCTTGGTGCTCCTCATGGTGTTTCCATAATTGTACATGATTCCTTTATAGTTGCATGCACTTATAACCTAGCAGCTGCGGCTTTAATTTTAAAAATGAAAGATGCCAAAAACGAGATTACAAAAAGGTAGAGTGTGGCTACTAGTTGGTCTGCTTACACCACGAAGTCCTCATGCCACACGAAGGCAATGATTCAATGAATGCAGAAGTCCACAAATTTTTATTATTCATTAAAAGAGACTGTAAGAAACTGACATCAGTTGAAAACTTGAAATACTGTAACAGGATTAAATGCATGAAATTGTTCTAATTTCATTGTCATTCTCTATTTTCAAACATTGTAATTAATCATTCACTTATTGGAAATAATGCCAGCAGTGTTTTCAATGACCACATTCCTCCTCTTCATCAATCACCACCTTCACGTCTGCTGTGAATCCACCATAAGAGATTGGTCAATGAGTTACCACCATCAAAACCATTCAAGTTCCTTATCTTCTGCAGTGCACCTTCATTATCATAAATTCCTTGCAGGGCATAGACAAACCCCTTCCATCCTTCTCCAACACCATCCCTATTCAAAGCAGGCAATGTCCACTCCACAAGCTCCTTCACATAATCAACATCTGAGAACAAGACTTCAGAAATAGGCACCAAGGGCAAGAGTTGAATGCCAAGCCTACATTCTCTCCACTCAGGAGGAGCAAACCACAGTCCACTGTCTCTCTTATTGGCCCATAGAACACCCATTATCCTATTCTCTTTCGTAAAATCTTCCTCATACAGGTTACTTCCCTCTTTTACATGCCACCACATTTGAGCACCAAGAATTTCCAATGCTGTAAGTGTTGATCCAAGGCCTACAAGATGTGCATCACCATATGCCATACCCAACAAGGCCGCAGAATAATAAGCATTCACAGCTTCACTGGTGCTCTCCTGATTTCTTCCATCTGCAAATTCAGTTAGACCTCCAGCCCAAGAGTGCAATTTGTAAAGGTCAAAACACCTTAAACGTGTATAATTGGAGTTTGATCTTGTGTTCAAGTTCATAAAATCTGCCACAAGTGAATAGGCTTGAGGCTTATACTTTCTACCCCAAGCTGGGTCAAGCTTAGCAAGCACTGCAATTCCATAAAGGAAGTATCCTAAATGATAATGGTGATCATTATAAATTCCAAACCCAAAATCAGCACCAGCATCAGTTGACCCTTGTTTTGTAACAATCCCTCCCCATTTCTGATCATGTAGAAATCCATTCCCATTAAAAGTTCCTTCCAGCCAAGGCTCAATGGTTTCCTTCAGAAACTTCCTAACCTTTGGAATCACTTCAAAGGAGAAAACCTCTTCAGCTATCAATGCAAGCCTTGCTGCCCTTGCAATCAATTTCCCATAAAAATAAGACGAAGTTGGTACTGCTGATGAATTCAGAGCCTCAACATCCTTAGAAAGTGCTGAAACGATTTCATCATGGGAATCTTCTCTGACACCCCTTGTAGAATGCCATGTTACAAAAATAGGATCAGTTTCCAAAATCCATGAATCACCAACAACACCAACAAGCTCCCCATCAATGCTATTGTACTTAAAATCATCAAGAACTGTAACATCACTGCCGGTATTAGCCAAAAGCTGAAGATGGAGTGGGTGAGCTAACAGCAACAAATCACCCGATCCTTTCTTCTCCCAATTATACTTCACACAAAATGGTTCTCTGAGCACAGCCTCGCCAGATACAGGGTAACAAGTACTGAACCTGTCAAGAACATCCGTGTGTTTCGAATCGGAATCCGGCAACAATGCAATCCGAATTATGCCAGAAAATTGATCAGAAGTGATCTCAGAAAGACTATGACTCAAGTTGATTGGCGAGGAAGCATATAGGAGCCATGTTTGACCATTGTTGAACTGAAAGGTGAACTTGGTAAGGGAATCATTTGAAGAGAAGGAAAGAATGGCATGGATGGTGGTGATGGAAAGAGGGGTTGGTTGTGTCACGGACACAGTCAAAAAGGGGCTTCCCCTAACAAGGAAGAACTGAAGGTTGGAAGAAGGGATATCCAAGGTGACACTGAGATCACTGTAGGAAGAGATCATATGCTTCCCATTGGAACTTTGTTTGGTTTTATCAGAGGAAGAGATAGTGAGGTCAGCAATGAAGACTTGGTATATGAAAGCAGAGTTGGAATTGTGAAATGGGTAGCAGAGAGAGAGGGAGGAGTTTGAGGAGTTGATGAGGTAAGGGTGAATGTACTCAGGTTGGTCACCATTTTTGAGGACAAAGTTTTGGAAGAAAGAGTTTGTGGGGAGTGGAGTGGAGACAAGGCTTGGAGAGAAGAAGTTGGAGGGGTCAGGGAGGACAGTGGAATTAGTCTGTGGGAAGATAAAAGGCGAGTTCTTTTGGTTTCCAGACATTGTTGCTGGTAGAATTGGCAGTGATTGTGATTATGTCGGTAATGGTGGTGGTGGTGGTGATGGGGTTTAGTGGATTTTATAGTGTTTAGAGGGCCTGTGTTGAGGGCGGTTCTCGCATTGTGTATGAGTTTTTTCAGCATTGGCAACTCCTCAACCAGCAAATTGGTCTATTATTAAATTGCTATGAGCAGGATTACGGGGTATTTGAGTATTGTTTGTTGGATGGTTGAATATACTATATTGGGTTGGTGACCTGGACTTTAGTTTGATTTAGCACAAGTTGAGGAGAGAGGAGGGGTGTTTTGGTTTCTTGTTGGGGACGTGAAATGGAAGGGTGGGAGTAAAGAGGACTGAATTATTGACTGAAGTTGAAGGGAAGAGAATATACATAGGGCCACAAAGGCATGTGAATCAGCGAATGTGACCATCTCTAGTAAGAAACCAGGGTTGATCAATGAGAACAACATCACAATTATTGACTCGGACCCAAAACTCGGCATTCCTCGTCAAAAACAAAACTATTTGGAAAAATGCAACAACATGATAAACACAAGGCATTCACATACGTATAAGTGAAGTGAATATTGCAAACAACCAAAGCATATGATTTCTGACAGGAAACTTAGCGGAATGAGTTACCAAACCACTTTCGTTGCTTGGTTAATTAAATTAGTTGAAGCTAAGTTCGTTATTCTGTTATCGTAAGTGACTATATATGCAGTAGCTTTTCTTGTAATCCATACCCTTGCATATAATAAGCGCGCGTTCGTTCCAAGTAATGGACAAGTTTTATTTTCACCATGCTGGCAAGTCACTCCAATTATGGCAGGGCAATAGCAGCATTGGAAGTGGCCACGTTAATAATGCAGGCAGGGTGAGCTATGTCCCTTGTTTGTGGTCCAAATTTTGCTTTTGTGCTTCGAGAGTCAGGAACAATACATGCTATGTAATATGCATAGGAGCTTTGTAATAGGCAGTTTGGCACACCTTATAAAATAAGCATTAATATTGTTTGTAAATACTTATTTACAGATGCTAACTGATATATATACATTATAATTTAAATAAGTATAAATTATAGTTATATGAGTATGAAATTGATATTTTGCCTCCACTAATAATATAGATGCTTTCTTACCTAACATTATAGAAAATTTATATTTATTTAAACTGTGATTCACAGATATCAATCATTATGTCCAAAAAGACATTTATCTAGGACAAGTCATGCTAATATGTTAGTATAAGATTTGATATAATAAAACTTAAGGGGTATAAAGTTTGTTAAAATCTTTACAATATACAATGTTTTATATAAAATTGTTTAAGATATTGCATTATATAAGATGGTTATATCTTTTTACTATCACCAAAACAAAAAATCTAACAAGAAAGTCGTAATAAAAGTACTAAATTTTATTAATTATTTAAATATTTATTATTTACATAATTATTATTTTTTAGTATATATATTTATAATTTATATAAAATCATAATTATTCTTTATTTAAATGTTTTTGAATAATTATTTTTATTCAATAAAATATGAAAAATTAGCAAATACATAAATTTTTTTCTTTTACATAATTGGATGGTATGTTTAGTTCTGGTAAGGCCATCAAAATGGGTCAAACTCGTTTATCCGCAAAAAATAAGTGAATTGAACTTAAAAAATAACAACCTATTTAAACTAACCAATTTTTAGCTCGACCAGTTTAATTCGCAAGTTAAACAAGCTAGCCTATGCAGGTAAATGGGCAAGCCTGTCTATGCACATTTCTTTTTTATTATTGTTTTTAGGAAAAGAAGTATAAATTTAGGACATCGTTATTTTTTTACTAAGAAATAAAATTGTTTATCCCTTTTTTCTTAATCAAAATTAATTTTTTCATTAAAATAAATTTTTTAAAACCTGAAATGCAAAAAAAAAAAAGGGTTAAACGGATTGGACTGGTAAAATATGACCGGCAAACAATTATTTTGCGGGCTTAAATTGGTCGGCCCGGCCCATTTGACACCCATATGTTCTGGACACATATCTCATATCTAACTCAAGTGGATGAATTTTTTTTTTTTTTTTTGGTCTTAAGGTGAATGAATTCAAAGCAGTACAAAAGGAAGCCATAAAGAAGGGCTTGCAATTTGTGATGCTGGGTACAATTGAAATGATGCTGCTGAGGCCTGATGGTCATCCCAATAATTATGGACAATCAAAGCACATAAATATGGCACGCAAAGCATTTGTGTAGTGGTCAAGTTGTTGGCCTTGCAAGAAGTGCATATCAGAGGTCGCATGTTTAATCCTCAGGGGCAAATGCTCCAATGGTTGAGTGCATGAGTGACAAAAAAAAAAAGGACAAAAATGTTACAATAAATAACTGGTTCTCTAGTGCTTGCCAGGCCCTGATGACACATGGAATGAGTTCTTCCTGTATATGTTGAAAACCGAAAATCAAGCATCCTCTGGTTCAAAGTTACAGAGAGTTTTTTAGAGCATTAGGTTTACCATGTTAACCATATGAAATATTTAAATTATTATTATTGTTATTATCATTATTATTATTTTTGGGTTTGTGAAGTGAATTAATTTTTTGCCTGTATTTACACAAAGGGGTAGGGAGGGAATGGGAAAAGGCTCACGGAATGTATTTATCTACTCTTGATAAAAAGGTCGTGTTTACAATGTTCTAGACAAAAAATTGAATATTGATGATCCAATTATTGTCTAGTAATTAGAATACTTTTGTGTTTGTAAAAGACCAAAAAATCCAAGGATGAAAGGAATATTACAAGCCTGACCTGGGTCAGCACGGCTTTTTTATACGTAAATGTCCTGTTTTAAATTTATTTTCGAAAATGTCCTATTTTGGTGGACTATTAATAAATCGTGTGAGGCTGGCACGATTTATGAGGGCTTGTGCACTGCCCACAAATCGTGCTACCTTCACATGATTTATGATTCAGTGGCCAACGCTCATACAAATCGTGTGAGGGTCACACGATTTATGTGCAACTAAATCACACAGAAATCTTGGGAAGGTGGCACGATTTCTACGTGTTTTAGTTGCACATAAATCGTGTGACCCTCACACGATTTATGGTGTGTTTTGTCCATAAATAAGAAATCGCGTGACGCTACTGTCCCATTCACAAATCGTGGGAGAAGAGTTTGGGAAAATCGTGTGAGGTGAATTGCAAGAAAAAGAGGAAAATTTTGGTGGAGAATGGTTCAAAATAACTTACGTCGGATAGATGAAGTTGGACATATTTCTGCACATCTCCATGAAAAGGTATGTTTTTACTATGTTTTAATTTTATTTTATTTAGAAAATAAGATAAAAGTTTAGTTTAATTATTATAATTAGAAAAGAAAATATTTGTTTAGTTTTTAGATTGGTGTAAAAAATTTTGGTTAGTTTAGTTTAGTCTAGTTTATTTTTTATTAGTATAAAAAATATTCATTTAGATTAGTGGGGAAAATTTTGTTTAGATTAGTTTTGATTAGTATAAAAAATATTTAGTTAGTTTAGTTATTTTTTTTTATGAAAACTTTAGTTTATATATGTATATTTTAATCATTTTTCATGTATTTAAATTTATGGTTTAGCTTGATATAGTTAAGCTAATTTTATATAATTTAGTTGTTATTCTACTATAAAATTGAATTATAGTATTTATTTGGATTATTACAGAGTGTTATGAAGTTTAATCTAATTAGTATTTATTTGGTTTATTACAGAGTTTTGTTTAAGTATTTTAATGTTAATGATGTTACATTTATGCTTTTCAACCACGTCGAGTGTTGACCAGTAGGCGTCGCCACATACCTCCGCCGCATCCTCTTATGGAGCCATATTTGAGACAGGCCGGATTATGGTATGCAGCCCAGATCCTATTTTATGAGCATGATAACATTCTGATCAATGCGTTTGTGGAGCGTTGGCCGCCAGAGACCCATACATTCCATCTTCCTTATGGAGAATGCACCATCACGCTGGAGGATATTGCATATCAGTTAGGGCTGCATGTCGATGGAAGGCAGTTAGCGGATGCACGGGTTCATGGGGGAGATATCATGGTCAGGATATATAGACCATGTGTTATGACCTATTTGGCACAGTGCCAAGTCTAGATGAGCGGGATGGATACTCAATATTTCTATCTTGATTTAGGACTACATTTCATGATTTGGAGGCAGATGCACCTGTAGAGACTGTTATACGCTACACTCGGGCTTATATTATGATCATGCTTGGGGGGTTTTTGATGGCTAATAAGTCAGGATCCATAGTTCATTTGAGATGGTTGCCTCTGTTGCATGACTTTGAGTACTTTGGGAGCTTCAGCTAGAGATCTGCAGTGCTTGCGACTTTATATCGCAATCTTTGTCATGCTATCAATTTTAGAGTGCGTGATATTTCTGGATGCTTGACCCTTTTACAGTCGTGGGTTTGGTTCAGAATCCCAGTGTTGAGACCTCCTCCTGCTATGCTCAGCTTTCCACTTGCTATAAGGTAGAGTTTTGAACAAACAAAAAAAAAGAAATTATTTTTAAGTTTACCTTTCACATTTGAGTGTCGTTAAGTTTTGTTCTTTATTTTGCTCCAGGTGAGGGGATTATTAATGTACCTCCGACAGTCACAAGACACTGGTGCTGGCGTTATGGAGACAAATTGATGATTTGCACGTCACAGGGGTAAGAAGCATTCATTTATCCTATATTTATTGTGCGAATTTGTTGGTTGTAGATTGACCTCGTAAAAAAAACTAATGATTTGTTGTTAAACATTGCAGTTTAGGTAGACTCCATACTAGAACCTACATATTGCCCAGATCACACCGGACTTTGTTTTCCGGGATTCCCCTCTTTGGCCATCTATCACAGCCTTGATCTGTTTCACGACGATTGAGTTCCAGCAGGTAGATCATGTTATTCGGCAGCTCGGTGGACAACAACCTATACTGGTTGAGCCGCTGAATATTGATAGAGTTCATGGCAAGGATACTCGTGGAGGAGATCATTGGTGGCTTGATAATTATAGGGCATATCATGATTTTTGGGACGCACAGATGGACCAGGTAGTTCGATTTTAGGCCTCTTCTGATGATCGTCCATCAGCTGAGTACATGAGATGGTACTTGAATATTGTGCGAAGATTTTTATGCTCAGACCGGGTCCTTCGTGACCCTCGATGTGCGGAGATGCCTAGAGATGTTCCTGAGCACGTTCTACCCGTGCCTGTAGTGGCCCTTCCAGCCCAAGCTCCTGATCGACGCGTCGGGAGCGTCGTTTATAAGTGGGGACTCGTGCTAGCCGTCGCAGAGACGATGATGATGATGATCCTTGCCAATTTGGTGATGATGATGATTAGCATCATAGCCACTCCCACTCTCCTGCCGGTAACCCAAGTTGGCAGCCCATGCTTGAGTATGGTACATCCAATCAGGGTGATATGGCAGCCACCACTTCGCAGATGATGGGGGATCCTAGCCATCAGTACCATGCCATACCTAGCTCCCAAACGATAGAGGGTCCCAGTCAACAATATACGACAGGGTCTAGCTCTCAGTTTGTATCCAGTCCAGTCCAGCAGTTTAGTCCTGAGGTGGGTGCGATGTGTGCTGAGCTTGAGGCTGTCCTCAATGCTCCTATTCTAGCTATTACACCTACTCGGGATGAGACAGTGCCCTCAGACGTGTACAGGCCATCGTTGGATGGTATTGATCTAAATGTGAACCCGTCTACACCAGTGCCTTCATACTAGAGTTTGTATGGCTTTGATTCATCTGGTGATACTCCACCATCAGCGTTCACATTTGGCCAGATTGACCACGATGCTCACAAGGAGCAACACGGACAGTCAGAGCAAGATCAAGAGCAGCAGAGAGAGCCAAAGCAGGAGCAGGATCATGGGAGGGGTCTACTTACAAGAGAGATTCATCCCCGTCAATGCCATATGGGTTGTCGTTTACCGGCCCCTTATCGAGATAGATGGAACTGGTTGTGTTTTTATCTTTTAGTTTAGATTTTTTTTAGTTATGTTTTTAGTTATGTTTGTAGTTTCTTAACTTTTATTTAGTATTGACTGACATGTGTATAACGTTGACTTACCCATGGACATTTTCTATTATAAACTCATGTACATGGTTGTTTTGTAGCTCTTTTATTACTAATATTTTAGTTATATTGGATGAATAAACAACTTATACTTAGAATATGCAAATTTATAGTAAAAAACACACAACATAAATTGTATTATATGAACATTGTGAAAATTAACAACATCTGTTTAACAAGTCAAAATCAACAATAGGAAACTAACATAATAACACACCATAGCTGGAAACTAACACAATAATACATAGTAGATGGAAACTAACACAATAATACATCATAGATGGAAACTAACATATTAATGAACACATAAAACTAGTTGCCTTCACTTGGTCGGCTGGAGGATGAAAAAGGCTGAGTAGGGCATCTTCGTCTAGTGTGACTCTTTTGTCTGCACAAGCCACACCATTTTGATGGTCCAGGTTCGACAGCATCCATTTCATTGCGGATTCGAGTTGAAATAGGACGACCCTCAGTGGCTCGTCTTAACTGTGGATTTGGAAGTATCCGAGGTCCATTGTACTCAAGCCAATAATCTGCATTTGCAATAGCTGATAACTCCATTCTGTAGATATTAAATACAGTTTGCATGCAATAAACATCATCAACAAAAGAGCCCCAATCAAGACGTGCATATGTGCACGCAGCAAGTATACGGCGGCAAGGGTAATGAAGCGCTTGAAAATATCCACAGTCACACCAATGATATATCAGCCTCACCTTATAACTTCCTTGACTATAGTTCTCTATTTGTGTGAGCTCTTCCACCACAAAAGACTGGTTTGCCCTAGAGAATGCGGAAACAGTCATAGTGCCTATTTGTTGCCTATTGGTGTCAATTGCTTGCAACAAAGCTTGCGAAAACACTTGTCCACTTGCAAGTTGAGCTTCTGCCTCCTTCCCTTTCTTAACAAACAATGCAGCAAGACGAAAATAGGTAGACTTAACCAATGGTGTAATTGGAAGATTGCATGTACCTTTACGAATAACATTAATACACTCAGACAAATTCGTCATCATATGCCTAATCCTTTGTCCTTTATCAGCATGCTGCGCCTACTTTTCAATGGGGATTCTGTCTATCCAATTACACATGACTGGATTGTCATCTCTTAACAAACCACTATAATAAACACACTCTCGGCGGGTCTTTGAATATGCTACATTCATCAGAGCTCGTTTTGCATCTTTGCTCTTCAAAACTAAAGCAAAGTTTGAGACAATATGCCATATGCAATATGCATGATGGGCATGCGGAGGATGCATCCACTATCTTCGGCATTTAAAGCAGCTTTGATAGCACCATGCCTATAAAAAATAATGAGAATGCTCTCTTGGGGAGTCACAGATTAGTCAGAAAGAATAACCATGCCTCTCTTATCTCCCCCTCAACCAAGGCAAATGCAATTGGCAGAATATTCGAGTTATCATGTTAAGCAATTGCCATTAATAGTGTTCCACTATACTTCCCATACAAGTGGATACCATCAACTGTAATTAGCAGTTTGCAATATTTAAATGCTTTAATGCAAAGAGCAAATGTCTAGAATAAATAGCAAAACATCACATTGCTATGATCAACAATATTTTCTACATAGTATGGCTGAGTCACCAACTGAATAATTGTACTTGAATTAAATACCTGCAGGCCTCTTAGCTATTTTGGAAGTTCATTATAAGACTCTTCCCAATCACCATAAATTTTACCAATGGCCTTTTGTTTGGCGAGCCAAACCTTCCTATATAAAGTCTTGAAGCCATACTTTACTTCTACTGATCCTTGCAAAACTTTAATGGAAATTGTTGGATCAGCTTGCACCATGGAGAATATGTTGGCAAAGATAACATTAGTATCCAATTGAGGATAGTTCTATGAAAGCGAAGTAGACAAACACGTGTGTGATCCGTTATACTTTCGAATTTCCCACACTCCCTTTTTCTGCCGATAAGTCACACGTATGCTCTAATTACATCCATTCCCAAACTACTTGCATTTGCCATGATATTTTATATAATCAGACTTTAGGACCTTGTACTCAACTGATCTTCGGATACTGTAAGTTTTAACTGCAAATAATACAATATCCTTATCAGGAAACTGTTGCTCAACTTCCAGTTCATTTTCTCTTGCCAATCCCAAAATGTCGCCACCATCTACAATACCTCTAATCCCTGCAAAAGTGCTCTCGTGTATGGCTTTCAAATTTGAAGATTCATAATGAAATACATGCACTTGTGATTGAGATTGAGATTGGGATTGAAATTGAGATTGATTGCTCCATGGTTGGCTTTCAGTTGCAGGCACCGCCTCACCGCTATCATTCTCATCTGGTATTTCATCCGGCTCATCTTTATCATCTCCTTTATCAACAATAAAGTCATAACCCGCAATGGGACCATACTACAAAAGTGGTGTCGCTATCTTCATCGCAAGCTGTCCAAAACTTGGCTCGCCCATCAAATCATCTTCATCTTCTATATGAGCATTTTCATTCTGCACAGGACTCACCATCGCAAAAGTAGGTGAATGCTCGGTGAGTGATACTGCAATAGATGCTGGATCTAGAGCAGATCCTTCGGATTTTACTACCAAGTCTTGTAAGATAATAAATAACTCCATATTGCGGATCTCCGAAAATTGGGTGCGAAAATTGAACAACACACCTATATCCTCATCATAGCTGATCTCAAGACTGTTATAGCGAATCAAATCTTTCCCAACTGCTATAGGCAATCGGTACACCATTTGTGTTATGTGCTTGTTATTTTGTTGGCGTAACTTCTGCAATATTTTACTTTGCAACTCTAACAAAGAAATAGAAGGATGAATGTTCACCCAAACTGGATTTGAACTGTAAAATGTAACTCCTTCAATTGTATTTGCAAGTTTACCATCATGATGAACAATAATGTAAAATCTCTCAGCCATCTCACTCTAATGTTTGCAGAAATATGGATTTCACTCTTGTATTTGACACTGGATGGTGGAAAATGAATTACTGGACGGTGGGAAATGAGATATTGGATGGTGAAATTGAGTATATGTAGAGAGGGTGATTTCTACAAAAATCATGCCACTCTTACACGATTTATAGTTGATTACCACAAATCGTGTAAGGGTCACACGATTTATGTGCAACTAAAACACACAGAAATCGTGCCACCCTCCCACAATTTTTGTGTGATTTAGTTGCATATAAATCGTGTAACCCTCACACAATTTATATGAGCGTTGGGCACTGAACCATAAATTGTGTGAAAGTGGCACGATTTGTGGGCAGTGCACAAGCACTCATAAATCGTGCCAACCTTACACGATTTACTAATAGCCCACTAAAACAGGACATTTTCGAAAATAAATTTGAAACAGAATATTTACATATATTATTTTATTTTATTTTATTTCAATAAAAAGCCGGGTCAGCACGGATAGAAAGACAATTTTACCCCAATAACTAATGTCTTACTTCACAATTCCACACTAGAGTGTCTCTCTTCATGCAGTTGATTGTTACTGTGTCAATCAAAAACATCTTACTGATATAAGTATATGGTTGGATAACAGCATAAAATCAATACAAGCACATAATTAATTTCACCATATTATTATAATGAATTGTGTTAACTAACTTTACCATAAATATAAAATAAACTTAATGTATTTAATTTAATATTATGGAGAATAATATAAATATATGAGATTTTAGTTAATATATAAGACATTATATAGATCTCCTATGATACGATCCTGGAACAAAATTTTTTCAATGTTGGCATTCAGTTTCCAAAAAGATAAGTGTAGTTTTCTTGCAAAGATTGTTATTATTATTATTATCCTTTCATTAGTCGATCATTTGGTTAAATTAGTACTCCTATTAATATTAATGTAAATTTTATAATCATAAATTTTATTATAATTATTATATTGTTAGTTTTACTATTATTAATAGAGATTAATTTTAATATACTAATAATATAAAAAAGTTTTAGGCCTAATTAAATAGTGCTTTTTGATGGGTGCTTCTAATTGTGAAAACTATAAGTCAATTTTTCCTGTTTAGTAAATAATAAAGGTTGAGTGTTATTGCTTCTGGCTTTCAAAAGCCTGTAGATGCTCTTAAGAGCTCTCATGAGATACTTTTTAAAGTTGACTTATACTTTCTATTTAAAATTTTAAAAATTAATATAAGCTTAAATTTTAATAAAATCCAATCTTTTTCCTTTTCTTTAATGACAAAAAAAAGATAGAAATTACTTTGTCCATGATAAACCATTTTAGATTTTAAGACTATGTCCATTATAGTGAATTACAGTCACTATAAAAAATCCAATTTTTTTTTTTTAATATTTATATCTATTATAGTTATTTTAAATTTTAGGAGTAATTTTACCAAATACTACTTATGTAATTTCTACTTATTGAAAACAACTTTTATATTATGTTATCAAATAATACTACTATAATATTTAAAAAGTAGCTTTTAAATAGTTCAGAGAGCGTAGTAGCTCTAAAAAAGTCACAATATTATGAAACAAAGTCTTGCACCATCATTTAATTATATATTTTTGTTTATAAGACTTTTAAAGTAGTGGGTGGTTGAGTCAAATATTTTTATTTATATTACAATAAATGATTAGATATTTGTGTAAAAAAATTTTACATTGATAATATATCAAAATTAAATTATTATTAATATTATTATAATTGTAATTGTTAAAAATGTCACTATTATTATTGTCATTACAAATGATAAATAATATTATAATTATAATTATCATAAATAAATGATAAATAATACAATAATTATAAGAGTTTAATTGATATGCACTGACAGTGTAAAATAGTTTTACACTGTCAACCAATAGAAATAAGAAAAAGTGAGAAATCATGGTGGGTCCCTCATTATAATGGGTGATTATTTGTATGAGTTGGTACTTTCTACTATTTCTATTGGCTGACAGTATAAAATTATTTTACATTATCTGTCTATTTAAATTAAATTCTAATTATAATTATCATTATTGACATTATATCTTCATTCATTTGACAATTACCTGCGTAAAAGGAAAACGACAAATGTACAATAATTTTAAAATTATTTTTTGATTTAATAACACCATAATAACTCCCAATCAAAGAAAAAAAAAAAAAAGAAACACCGTAATAACAATCTATGTACAGTACACTCATACTTGCAAGAGTTCCATCCAGACAACTGCCTGCCCAACTCACATCCCACGACACTCTTTTTACATGTGGCTCCTTGCACAGCATCTCCGTATTAAGCCCCGGTCATTTTCGTCATGCACTCTCATATTTACCCATTAAGTGAGTGACTAAATATGGACTTCGAGTATGAAAGCCAGGGTTATTGCCTCATATTTGCTCAGCGCATGAAAACCCTTAGATTTACTTTTTTCTCATTTGGATGGTCACAAATTTCTGGATCACCAATATCCAATTTTTTTACAGGAGTATTGTAAACGTCACCATGATAAAAAAAAACATAGAATGCATATGCAAAGCAATTTGTGAACTTATTTGATTTGCTGTCGTGTCTTGATTCTCAAATTAATATTCAGGCCCAAGAAACTCAGACGTGCAAGTACGAACCCAACAGTTACAAGGTTTCAACCGTAGCTGGTTCAGTTTTGCCTAAGAAGCAATTGTCAAAGAGACATTGCAAGTCAGGATCGGAGACACACTTTGCATCATTTCCTGTTCAGATCCTTACACGGAGGTTCGAATTCTAAAGGGATTTGCTTTGCTTTATAGATCAAGTACTTGATGTGTCACAACATGACATAGTACTCGTGGGTACGTGCTGTCTTGGTACTCTATGCCGGAAAATTCTTATATGCAATAGGTAGGAAATTGATTCTTCTTCTATGATAGCACTTCAATCTTTGATTTTTTTTTTTTTTCTCTCCATTTTTCTTTTATCTTTTTAAGAAGAATCAATGATAGACACATAATGTAAAGTAAATCTACTCTTCCTCTATGAAGGAGGAAAGTATGACTCCTCTATGCCAGCAAGGGTTTAGAATATACTAAGTTAAATTTGGTATATCATGTACCGGATAATCTAAATAGTAAAATCGAGGGGTATATTCATACACCAAATTATATATGATGCATTACAGTATTTTTTTTAGTTTAGCAAAATTTTAAAAAAAAAAGTGATTAAATGCATTCTGGGGGTTTTTTATTTTTAATATGGGATTTGAGTTAAGTATTTTTAGTATTATGAGATTTAGGCAGTATTTATAGAAATATGGTGTGCAACAAAATCGGAAATATTAAGATGAATTTAGAAATTTTGATTTCTGTATATACTGAAATGGGAATTTCCAATTTCATACAAAAGGCACGTATATGTAAAATTTTCTCAAATCCCATATCTAAAAAAAGACCCACATTTTGGCTAGGTTTTTTTTTATGTATAATCCTAAAATTAGCTGAAATTTTTTGGATATCATACAAATAAAATTTGGTCATTTTTTAAATACAAAATATATCAAACAGATAAAATCTAATTAATTCAAAAATTATCAAATTTTATCTATGTAATCTTGTAAATAAATAGAATTTTTTATAGTATTAGAAAGATAAAATTTGGTTACTCCTAAAATGTATTTAATCACTTTTTTTTTAATTTGGCTAAACTGAAAAAATATTATAATGAACCCCATGTAATTTGGTGTATAAATACTCCCCATCGTCTCACCTTTGGATTACCTAGTGTATATCAGAGCATTCTCCCTCTGTGCCGCTATTAGCCTTACACCAGGAGGGTATGGACAAATCTCTATAAAACAGAAACACAACAACATAGGGGAGAGTGGGCTTTGCATAGGTTAATATGAAGTTATCTACCTGCATGGTCTCACATTTATATGAAGGACATAACTGATCTTGATGAAGAAATTAAAATATGGACAAGGAAATTGTGATTCCTAGTTCTCTAACAAAGCAATGGATTGACGTATAACATAATACGCAATTTAATAGTGCCAAAATGACGATATCCATTTGCTCATGTTAGTCTAAGCACAGATGGTGCTTTTCTATTCGCGGGGTCAAGGCAAATTATAAAATTATATGAGGTTATAGGTGCCAAAATTTATGTTTTGTCAAAATAATTATATATTACATTGTTCAGAGTAATCTCATCAAAAGAATAGGAATTATAGTTGAGAAAGATAAAAAATAAATATAATATAAAAAATATTATATAACAAAATTAAAATTAAATATCCTTACTATATTTAATTTTTAATTATTATTACATATTTTTTAAAAAATAATTTTATTAAAAATTATTATAAAAAATATTAACAAACTCGTGCAATGTGCTGGCATTATTTTCTATAAAATAATCAATAATATATTAAGATCTAAAAAATAATAAATGAATTTTTATTATATAAATTTTATTAACAAAATAATAATAAATTATCTTAATATACAATTTATACTAAAAAAACATATTTGTATTATTTTATATACAAATTTTATTATTAAAAATCCATATAATATTAATAAATTATCATATTTTGTATATATTATACAAAAATTTATATAATAGAAATTAATACTTATAAAAATTTTATTTTATATAAAATATTTAATATTTTATAATAATATAAATAATTTAATAAAAATCATAAATATGGATTATTATAAAATTTAAAACAACTGGATTATTATAAAAGGTATTAAATTTTATAAGTTAGAGTTAGAGTTGGAGTTAGAAAAGATGAAAACTAGTTATTATACATAAAGTAATACAAAAAAAATTAAGAAGATACATATTAAAAGAAATAATAATATTATTATAACAATAATATTATTTTAGTGTTATATTTTCTACTATAGCAACTTTTAAATATATATCAGATATATTTCTAATATATAGAATCTTTATAAGAGGTAAGTGTAGAACATAATTTATATCTTATATCACAATAATAATAAAAATGATAATAATTACAACAACAACAATAACAACAATAATAATAATAGATAATAAATAAATTTAAATTATGAAGCAAATATTACATTTTTACTACAAATATTCTCCAAGATATACTCCTCTACTATCATTGTCTTATCTATGGCCATCTTTATTTTTTTATACTAACTATAATATTATTCTTTTTTTTTTCGAACAAGATATTTTTCTTATTATTGAATAATGATTCACACTCCAATCACTCTCAAACTATTAATAAAAAGTACATTTTTCTTATTAATGAAATATTCTACCATATATTTCACCTTCAATTCACCAACACACGAAAGAGGATATGGTAAATTGTTGATTGACTAGAACTATTAAAACAATGAATTAGCTAAAACCATTTTGTTTGTAAATGATGACATCAGCTTTCACTCTATTATGAATTGATATCTTTAACTCCCTAATGAGTCCGCATAATAATCCTTTGAGATAATATTCTACCATATATTTTACCTGAAAAAGAGTTTAAATAGAGTTAGGAGAAACCAAAAACGGTTACTAAATAGAATCTCTTTTATATAATGATGATATAGATATTATTATTATATAAAGAGGATTGTGTTTTGTAATTGTTTTCGGTCTCTCTTAACTCTATTGAAACTTTTTTTCACGTCTAGACACATATCTTTTTTTTTTTATTTGGTGGTTAAGCGGGGCTAGATGCCCAATCACAAAGACAACAAACTACAAAACATGCTCGGGGAAAGAGACCCTAGCTAAATCATCTCTAAGAACACAACCTAAACCAGTAGGAGGAAAATCATAAAAACTGACACAAAGTTGAACCTCATGACCTCGCAAAGCAAGCAAATTAGCGGCTCTATTTGCTTCACAAAACACAGGCTGAATCTTCACCACCCAATTCCTATTAAGTAGTTGCTGAACATGACAGATGACAGAAGCATAAGGGTGCTTAGAATTAAACTCCTTTTTGATTAAATCAATAGCATAGGAAGAATCCACTTCAAGCATTAGTTGATGGAATCCTTTGTTCCAAGCCAACAAAATAACATAATAAATCCCCCATATCTCAACCACTGTGATTGGACAAGCCCCAACATTAGTTGCAAAACCACCAAGAAAATTCTCCTTGTTGACCATGACCAAGACCGCTACAAGAAGCCTTGTGGTTGTTTGCAATAGATCCGAATTAAGCTTCACCTATCCTTCCGGGGGCTAAGACTAGCGGGTAAGATGTAATTGATTTGATGGAGTAGACAGACATTGCTGAAGAGAAAAAAGATAGCATTGACTACTATAAACTAACCAAAATCTGCCACAAATCTCATCCACCGAAGGAGTAACCACCTGGAAAATCTCTTCATTTCTAACTCTCCACAAAAAGTGAACTGCAACACCAAAAATAAGAGGCTAATCGGTGTTATAGTTAGGAATCCCTCTAAGACTCAACATAATCCAATCACGGGTATTAGAAGTAAAAAATTCTGGTGGGAGCCAAGATCTACCATAGCTATCTAGAAAGGTTGGATACAGGCACAGTCCCGTAATGCATGGAGAATGGTCTCATGCAATCTCTCAGTGCACCTCAAACAAAAAGACTCCCTAGATAAATGTTTAGACCAACAAAATTCATTAGTAATGAGAGAATTTGAAGCCATTTGCCACATGAAAATTCTAACTCTCTCAATACCTCTCCGTTTCCAAATTAGACAGAACAAAGGATTAGGAGAAGAAAAATTGATCTTAGTTAGAAGAGCAGTCTTAACCGAGAAATTCCCATCATGGCTTCCTTTCCAAGCTAGAGTGTCCGGACCAGAAAAAATTAAGGGAGGAGGAATCCTAGCAATAAACTCACAAATATTCCTAGGCAACAAACCAAATAGCATATCTCAATTCCAACTCCCCTCCTCCGATACAAAGCTGGCCACTTTCTGCAGAAGCATGTCATTTGAAAAGGGAACTAAAGCATACTCCTGCAATTTTTCTCCTTGAGGAATCCAACAATCAATCCAAAAATTAACCTGGAGACCATTACTAATGCGCCAAATGAGCCACCATCGGCCAAGAGCGACATACCCCTTTCCATAAGTTGGAACAACCATTCTGTAATCTAACCTGCAAAATAATATCACTCCCACATTTTATTTACTGCAAAGAACATGACCCATAATTCCTTATCCTCATGAATCAGATCCCAACCAACCTTAGCCATAAAAGATAAATTAGAAAGACTAGCATATCTCAAACCCAAACCACCCATAGACTTCGGTTTGTAGATTTGGTCCCAACTACTTGGAGAGACCTTGCGATTCTCAACCGCCCTCCAAAGAAATTTCTTATTCATGGTATCAAGCTTAGAGCAAGTGGAAGAAGGAAGCAACATAGATTGCATAACATGAATCGGAATAGCAGAAACCACCAAAGAAGACAAAGTTAAATGACTAGCAAGAGAAAGGGAATTAGCTTTCCAAGTTGACAATCTTTTCATAACTTTATTAGTAATATGACTGAAGAAAGAAGAAGATACTCTCTTATGCTGCAAAGGAACACCCAGATACTTACCAAGATCGCCAGTAAGGGAAAACCCAAACTCATTAGCAATCTCAAGAGCTATAGAATGATGAACATTCTTAGAGAAAAAGATGAGTTTTTTCCTTACAATATTTTGCCTAGAACTCGTAGCAAATATATCCAAACATTCTTTAATGACCTCCACTTGACTCATTGAATCCTCAGCAAAAATAAATAAATCATTTACAAAATAGAGATGAGTAATATGCGGTCCATCATGAGATAAAGTAATAGGATTCCAAAAACCATTATGCACAGCTGCTTGGATTAAATGGGAAAGTCTTTCTATGCAAATAACAAACAGATACGAGGAAACGGGATCGCCCTATTAAATACCCTTAGCCGATCCAAAGTTCCCAGTGCCGTTCCATAAAATATCCATGGTAGAAGAAGGCATACAATGCCAAATAATATTCAGAAAATGCTCATTTAACCCCATGTCTATAAGAGAATTAGTCACAAACTTCTAATCCAAACAATCATATACTTTTTCTAAATCAATTTTAATGGCCATAAAACCTTTCTTACCTTTGGAATTCCTCATCTTATGAATGACCTCTTGAGCCACTATAATATTATGAGAATCACTTCTGTTTCCAATGAAGCCATACTGAGTCGAGGCAATGACCTGGGGCATTATTCTTCTCAATTAATTAGCAATAATCTTGGTTACAATTTTGTAAATCACATTACATAAACTGATAGGATGGAACTGCTTGACATGTTCCAGATGCTCAACTTTAGGAATCAGGGATGTAGAGGTATGATTAATATTCTTCACCTTCTCTGGCTAATGGAAAATATCAAAAACCATGGAGCAAACAGAATCATTCACATGATGCCATTGACTCTGGAAGAAAAGAGCATGAAGACCATCAGGCCCTGGTGCTTTTAAACCACCCATAGAAAACAAAGTCTCATTGATTTCTTCCGATTCAAGTGGTTTGCGTATAAAATTCCAATCCTCAACTAAAACCAAAGGGAAACACCCATGTAAAGGAAAGGCAGCACTTGCAAAATTATCACAATACAGATTCAAAAAGAAATCTTTGGCTAGAACCTTAAGCCTATTCTCATCATGAATCTAAGACCCATCCTCCCCTTTAAAAGCTAAAATCTTATTACGCTGTCTCTGAGCAAGAGTTGTGGGATGGAAGTATCTAGTATTCCTATGCCCTTGGGACAACCATGTAACATGGGACTTCTGAGCTAAGAGAGATTCTTCATCAAAGAGAGTGACTTCATATTCCCACCATAAACGAAGTTGAAGGTCTTCAAGAAAACAATTAGGACCCTCTACTAGAGTCTGTTGAATACCCTGAATCCTGTTAAGTAATCTTTGTTTTCTTTTCTAAATATAACCAAAGGTGTTCCTATTCCAATAAGAAGCAACATCAGTAAATTCTCTAACATTCACTGCCCAATCAACACCATGAGTCCAATTAGAAGCCAACACTTCCTCAAACCCTTCATGGCCCAGCCAAGCAGCAATAAATTTGAATGGTTTAGGATTTCTCTGAACATTATAATCACCAGCACGAACCCACAAGGGAGAGTGATCAAAACTAAACATAGGTAGATGAATTACACCTAACTCCAGAATTTGTTCCAACCACAGCTTATTGACCAATACTCTATTTAGATGTTCCTTTAAAGAATTCCTTTTTCAAGTCTAAGGAGGACCCTAAAAACCCACATCATGAAGATCATAGGCCTTAATACACTCTGCAAAAGTAGAGCAATGCTTGGAAGAAGAAGAAGAACCCATAACCTCACCATCATGCAATACCGCATTACAACTGCCAGTAGTTAGCCAAGGACTATCAACAAAAATTGCGGAAGTCTTTAAACTCGACCAAAGTAGTTCCCTTAGTACCCTCTGAGGCCTACCATAACAAGCAGAAAAATGCCACGACATACCTTTCCCATCACAGAACTTCATGTGCACCACTTGAGAGGAATGAGAAATAATATTAACTTGCCAAATATTTGGGTCCCAGAATACCCAAATGCCCCCAACAAATCCCTGGGGCTCAATGTGAAAAATACCATCCCAACCGAACTTCTTAATCGCTTTATCAACATGGTTGCCACTAATGTGAGTTTCCAACAAGACAAGGACATTAAAATCAAATTTCCTTCTAATATCTTTCAGAAACCTAGCAAAATTCCTTTTCCTAGCTCCTCTACAGTTCCAGATTAAAGAATTGATCTTCATCATTAAAAAATCCAGAAGATAAACAAACCAGAGCTTCAAACACAGCTCAAAGAACCATCTCAGCATCCACCTCGCCTCCACCTACTGAAGAACGCGCTATATGCTTAGTATGAACCTCATTAATCTCATCTAGATGTACCTGGCTCGCCAAATCAAATGGAGCAGCCGTTAGATCTGGAAGATAAGCCTTGTTTCCAATAACAGGGTCCTGACTAAATGAAGGTGTATCTTCTGCTAATAAGGCCATCTCCACCCTTGAAGGCTTCAATTTAGGGCAATCCCTCAACCTCTTCTTGATCATTCCTCGAGGTTTAGATGAAACCTCATGATGAGGCTTGGCACTATGAATCGACCTTCTATTTTTAATGCTTGACTCTTCTTCCTTCGTGTTAGCTTGTTGTAACAATTGTGAGCCTTAGATGGAGCATCCAGTTATGTATCCTGCTGGGTTGCTTATTCCCCTAGGCCAACTTTCTCAAAGGGCTAATAAACCCTTTCTTAATCTTCATGCCCACTTTTGACTTACTACAACCCCTTTTATTCTCACGTGCTCTTCCATTTTGCATGGGCTCATGCACAACTTTGACCGCAACTTCCTCATTTATGTCCCCTTTAATGCAATCTTCAACCTCAAGATTCTCAAAATGGCTTCCCGTTTAATTGCTCCTCGAATCATACCTAGCATCCTTCCCTTTATCTTTCTGATATGGTTAGGATCTCTTTTTGAATTTTTTTGTAATAGTTAGCCATAAGCCATGCGGGTTTGGAGGAATATCTTCAACTTTCCTAAAGAGAAAATAGGATTCTCCACCACCTTCAACCCCTGGTTTATCGAAGCCACCATCGCCAACGGGAGAGAATTTGGAATTATTGACAAACAATCATTTGGTATACTCGTTGGGTTTACATGAATTTCCTACTGATTGAGACCATCCCTGGAGTGATGCCCATAACAGCCACACTTTGCACAAATGATGTGAAGCCCCTCATATTCCACACATAGCCATTTCTTTTCCACACAGACTCTACTTACCATAGGTTTATTCAAGTCAATTTCGACACAAACCCTTGCAAACTTCCCACAAAAAACTTTGAGCATATTGTAATCGATCTTAATCGGAGAACTTATGCCACTTGCTAAGGCCATAAGAACCTCTTCGTCATAATAAGCAACATTTAAGCATAGAAATTGAACCCAAACTAAAGTCTTGTCAATTTTAGCTGAAGAAAATATAAGGTGTGTTTGTTTGGGATTTTTTTTTTGGGCAAAAAATCACTTTTTTATCCAAAAAATTAGTTTTCGTATATTTTAATAATTTTTTAGAAATAATTAGAATATTAAAAAAATATGTTTTCAGCATTTTTTTTATAGAAACTAAAAAAGTAGCTTTTGAAAAAATCAATTTTTAACTTTTTTAACTATATATAAAATTTAAATTTCAAAATTACTCTTTTTAAAAGTTGAAACAAATACACCCATAAAACTCGTTGGACCAAGTTTGAATCGAAAGATAGTGATCAAATAACATCCATGACCCTCCATCCATCACTTCTGTTCGGTCCTCCTCCACATCAAACTTGACTAGAAAATAACGAAACCATATCAAGAATATCACATCCTGCAGATAGCTTCCATAGATTCTTCAACCTGTCCCTCATTGCCAAAAAGCCAATATCCTTTCCAAGCAACTTGACTACAAGAGCATTTCTCCAAGGAGCTGAAATCTTTTCATTGACCGAATCATGTAAATGGAAAATAGGTAGAAGCCAACCCCACCTGCATAATCAAAACTAGCAAGCTTCTCCTTGATAAGATCCACTTTCCTACAGGAAATGATTGGAGTCTTTCCTCCTACGAGTTTATCTTTGAAAGACCATTCCTTCGCCTGAACAACTGGGGAGGCTGTGCCATTCCCATCCGGCGGTTCATGTGAATAAGAAACTTTCTATGCCTCCATCTGATGTCAATTCACTTAATTTGTTGTCTTTGGAACTGTTTGTTCTCTTTCTTCCCGGTTTGATTTTTCACCGGCCATACACATATCTATACCAAAGCATATATGATTTATCGATTGTTTTCAGTACCTATGCCTAACTTCACTCTCACCTCGCTTTCCCTTATCAATCAGTTGTGAATTCTTGCTTACTGAAAACTGCTCCTCCACATTTCCATTTCTTTCCCTTCAATCCACCTCTCTCTCTCTCTCTCTCTCTCTCTCTTTCAATTTGTCGCTCATTCTTCCTCCTCCGACAAAAGATTCGCATTTTGAATTATTAATAAACATGCTAACTACCTCAATCTAATTCTTCACATCCGCACACATTCTCTTTTAGTTCTTCCCACTCAATTGAACTTTGGGAAATCGCGTAGCCATCTTTTGAGCTTTTTTATTTTTATTTTTATTTTGTTGTTCAAGTTTACTTTTGTAATTATGTTCCACTTATGTTTTTTACCTGGTGAACTTCCTAAGTTTCTATAATGATAACATTAACATCTGAATCTGAATCTGAATCTTGCTTTTGCATATCAGGGGAAGCATGTGCACTGATAATGGGATTTTCTCTTATGTTAAGCCATTTATCTTTGTCTTCGTGATGATAACGGGGTTTCATCGTATCAGATCTAGAATCCTGACCATAAAAGGCTTATAATTGACTTATAGCATTAAAATAGGACTGAATTTTGTTAATCCCATATGCAATGCATGGAACCCCAAGATATACATACTTTGCATTATTCAGTTCCTCTTTTTTTTAAGTATGATGACCTATCCTATGATTAATGACTTAATGGCCAGTGATGAGCTATCTTATGATGATATTTTGGTAGTTTTCCATCTATGGAGATATTAGTGTCCTGCATAGAAATACTATTTAGTGGGTTTACTTTATGTTCTCATAGTTTCATTTTTTTTAATTTATTTTTGATAAAATCTAATTGCTTTTCACTTTTGTGCTTTCCAGTGAAGGACTTGGGGGGCATATGATATATTGGATTTTCATTTGCAAGTGCCCTCGAAACCTTTTGTGGTTGGCATAATGACCATATTAGTGTGGCTAGCAAGTTTGACAAACCTGACATGACTTATTCAATTTGTTTGCACTGGTTAATGTTACTAAAGTTCATATCCAATGCAGTGTTAATCTTTGCTTTAATTTATTTATTTTTCCCAACATGCTATGCTATACGCTAAAAGCAAATAAAAAGTATTTAAAAAAATCCTATATCGATATTACTAAACTGTATAGCTTTTTATCAATTGTTATGTATTTCAAGTATGGCTACTATAACAAATATAGATGTTGATAAACGGTCAATGGTTCTCTTTTGTGGTTAATGTATCATTCTTAACTTGGAAAATACTCATTTTAGATGTTGCTTCCATATGCAGATTTTAATGAGGCGGTTATAGGATATGCCAATACTGAAAATCTGCCTTGGGTTGAACTCATTATGATATTATGTGAGTGGCCATGTCCCACCCTTGCATATGAAAGTTCCTTGAAGAATTTTATTTTTTATCTTACTTTAATGAATGGGTGGGGGTATGGCTTAAGTCTTTTGTAACTCCATTCTTCCCTAAATCAATTTTTGATGGCAAATTTATATTGTTTTATAGTATGGAACTACTAGGCATTTTTTTCCAATTATTTTGAGGGGTGAAGGGGGGATGATTGTGATGTTAGTATAAAAGTGATATGGTATATGGTTTCCTCGGAGGGCTGCCTTTAATTTTGTTCTGCTGAGATTTTGTAGGAATTACTAACTCCACTAGATTTGCTGAGATTAAGTTTATATTTCTTTTTTTATTAGTGCAATATAATAATGAATTTTATTATATAAACATATCAATGTTGCATATCTAGACACAATGGACTTGGACGACTTGCAACTTACATCTTGAATAAATCCTTTATTTCATTTTGGTCTTCACTCGCCCTTTTGTATATCTTGAAAGCTTAATCTGATGCTTCATTAGTTTGCAGGTTCTCTACAGAAACTAACCTCTCCTATATGAAGGCTAATGGCTAGTTAAAAGCAATACTTTATTCCAATTGGATAGTAAAAGTACGAATGAATTAAAAAGTAAGAGTGCCACTGGGCTATTAATCCACTTCGCCCACATACTTTTCTTCTATCACCAACAACCTAGTTCCACTTCTTAAAAACGTAACTACCCTCTCTTTCATTTTTTATTATTATTATCTATACATCTATGCAATATAATCTATACATCTATACAATATAATAAAGGAAATTGCTTGAAATAACTGATTTTGGTGTCCAACTCTTTATTACCATTTTTGCCCTTTTAAAATAATTTCAAGTACTACTTTCTCTTCGGTTCTATATTTTTGGTTAAAAGCGTAACTTCAAATGCTACGCCACTTTCATCAGCAGTTTTTTAATGATTGGGTTTGTGTTACACTGTCACCTACCATGGCTGTGCGGTTAGAGTCTGGTTGGTAGCAAGCATTTGGGACTTGGGAGTTAAATGTTGGCTTTTCAATTTTAACTGCATCACTCTGCGTTATGGTGGCATTCTTCTCACCCATTTCTGGCCTGACTTGCCTACACCTATACCATGATGTCTTCTTTTATTTGTCCTTTGTGATTCATAATGATGCTTCTTTGTTGTGGTGCATTATGCCAGAGCCTTGCTCGATGGAACCCAGTTTGATTAAAGCTGTCATAATAAAGCAGTGTTTTTCAATACCATTGCACTACCTAATAATACTTGAAGCACATAATTCCTTCGACTGGATTCCTAAGCAGAAACAAGAAATAATTTTGTGTTTTGAAAGGCTATTGAAGTTATCTTATGGGATTAAAAAAAGTTTAATTAGCATGCAATGACAGTATAAAACTGTTTGACACTATCAACCAATAGAAATAAGGGAAAGTGAGAAATTATGGTGGGTCCTTCATTATAATGGGTAATTATTTGTATGAGTTGTCACTTTTCACTATTTCTATTAGTTGATAGTGTAAAACTGTTTTACACTGTCAGTATATTTAAATTAAATTCGGATTAAAAATTGCTTGCCAACACTTCCATGAACCAAGTAATGCTATTCCCATAACTCAACCAACAGGGGTTTTCAATCAAGTTTTAAATGGGCTTGCATGTAAGTTACTGCATAACAAATAGTATGTTCTTAAAATTAGAGAGGAGGTTTTGTCTTAGACTCCATATCTGACAACTCCCCTAAAAAATTTTAAATTAAATTTTACAATATTTCAGAAAAAAGAAAATTTATTAATTTCTGTTTAATTTCATTACATTTTAAAATGAACTTTTATCTACACTATTCATATTTAAGTATAATAATAATTATTCTAAACAAGATCTTAAAATAATAATTAGCTAATCGAAAAGAAAGTTTGATAACTTCAGTCATTAATGTCTTATCATCAATCATTAAAATTTACTATATTTCACATTCATAAATATATAATATTTACCTATATTTTTCTTTATATAATATTTTTACCATATAAAAAACATTATATCTGTTATATCTAAATTATAAAAATACAAATTAAATCCATTTAATTATATTAATACCCAATCTAAGCTACATGTATCATTCTCATTAAATTATTATTCAATACATTAAAGATTTAATTTTCATGCACTAATATTATAAAATAATTTTACACTGTCATCTAATAGAAATCAAAAAAATTGCTAATATGCTTTATTTTTATATAACTACCTATAATGACATATGCTTAAGAATTTGTCTCATAGATTAATACCTAAAAATATAAAAATACAAATTTGCTGCCATATTGAATTATATTAAAACAAAAAAAAATTAAGAATGTGGCTTGCCAGCCATAATTATTCCTCATATGAGCTACACTTTTATAAGATATTGATTAAAATTTTTCATTCATATCAAATCAAATTAATATTAATCAAATTAATGATAAAATAAAATAAAATTAAAGATTTTGAGGCGTATTAAATTAAATTAATACTTAAAAAAATAGAAATGCGACTTGATAAACACGATAGTACCTATCAAGATGCTAGTTATTATTATTATTATTTTTGAATTGAAAGAACTGTTCTTTCTTTCTTAAACGAAATTTAATAGTAGTTTGGTTTCAAAAAATATTAATACAATATATTTTTATTAGATAAAATTATAAATTTATTTTATACTATTAATATATGAAAATTAATATTTAATTATATTAATATCTAAACAATACAAAATGCGGTCGTTAATAATAATAATAATAATTTAATTTAAATATACTTACAGTATAAAATAGTTTTATACTATCATTTAATAGAAATAGTGAAAAATGTCAATTCATATAAATAATCATCTATTATAATTAGGAACCTATCATAATTTTTAATTTTTTCTTATTTCTATTGATTGACAATATAAAATAATTTTGTACTATCAGTATATGGATTCGTTATTTAGTTATGGGAATAATATTGGTTATATACTGAAATATTGAGTTTGAAATTTAATTACAAAGATGTGGGATGAGTGTTTCACAATTCGCTGTGATGGGGGGAGAAATTGGTGTTATAGATTTCGTCCCACTACAAGTAGAAATCTGACAAGTTAAAAAACTATTTTTTTCAGGATTTCTACCTGGTTAGGGGCGCTATGTGTAGGAATTTGACAAAAAATATTTAACGGTAAAATCTTAACGGCTCTCAATTTCACTTATATATACATTTTCGATTTTATAGTTGCTCCGAATTATTTTTCGTTTCTGTTGTTTTTCCTCACTCCATTCTTGCTATTCTCTCATTCAATTGTTGCTATTTTGTTCCATTTTCAATTGTGAGAGTGCAAAAGTAATATAAGAAAAGTGAGAAAAATTATGGCTAACAGTTTAAATGTTACTGTTATTGCACATTTTAATGGTTCTGTTATTAATAATACAGACGAAGGTGTGATATTTATGTCTGACAAACCGCTTATTATTTTTGTTCCTCAAACCATGTCGTTTGATGAACTAAATATTGTATTTTGTCAAGACATAAATATAAACACTCCAAAGAGAGTGGTAAAAATTAGATATAGGCGTCCGGTTGCAAATGTTAATGACAAAATACAATTTCAACCAGTCAAAATAAGCAACGATAGAGAGATGCAAATAATGTTTAGGACGTATAGGCAGTACCTATAGTACATTACTGCCATTGAATTATACGTCGACTTTGAAAAAGTTGTTGCTGAAGCTAGTGGAGCAAGTTTGCATCACAATGAAAATGCTCAAAGTGCATATCCGACTATACAACATGAAGACACTGTCCCCAATTTATATCAAGTGAGTCATTTAATAGTTTATTAAATTTTTTTATTTCAAAGTTAGTTATGTAATTTCTTGATTATAATGCAATTTATTTGCAATTTATTTTCTAATTATGGATTAATTTCTTTAATAGTATTGTGGAATAAAATTTGTATATTAATTAATATAATACTTGCATTAATTCAATTGATTTAATAATTCAGCATGAATATCATGTTACTTTTTATTTTATTTAGCTTTTTAATAATTAATATGATATTTTATTTAACTTTTTATTTTAAAACTATTTATATAGGCAGGCATCTTTGTAATTTATTTATTATTAAATTTTATTCTATAAGTTTGTATTGTTGTAATTAATAGTTTTTCTCGAGTTAAATTAAATTTTTATCTTGATAAATACAATTTCTATGTTATTTTAGTTAATAAATTTCAGTAATTCTTATTTCAGTATCATATTGCTCAAACTGATACTAGTTCTTATCCGGATAGACGGCATAACTACAACACTGCTCCCAGTTCAAGTCAAGTAAGTCATTTGATATACATTATTAACACACCTTACTTAATATTTTCATTGTTTAAGTCTAATTAGCATATTTAACATAATTATTAGAATATATATAAATGTTAAAAAAAATTTCGTAAATTTGCTCAATTTCATAATTATGTAATTATTTTAAAAACAATTAAGAATAATTTTTTATTTAAAATTACTATTTTTAATGTATTCTCATGAAAAATTACTACAAGTAACTTTTTAATGAATTTAAAATACTTCCATATTTATATTATTTTTTTTATTGCTATTCAATTTTATTCATTATTTCGTTAGAATAGTCACCATTATAATAATTTGAGGATGTTGTTATAGTAAGAAAAAAATTAAAGAAAACAAATTTATCGGTTAGATGGAAGTAATTGAGTTAAATATGTTAATTGTATGTTTATCTTTAATTCAATTAAATTGTTATCTTGATTAATATAATGTATATGTTAATTTACTTAATTCTTTTCAATCCAGCATCAGTGGGAAGATGAACCTAGCCCATTTCCAGTAAGAGGCACTGAGTGCATGGTTGATAACAGTGAAAGTGAAAACTCGGAAGAAAAGCATGAAAGTGGTGGTGGTGATGATACAAATGACGAGCGTGGACCAAACACAATGGCAACAGATCAGCATATAGAGGATACTCCACCTTTTATGCGGACTTTACATCTAGAGGCTATGCATGTTCTTGAGTTTCCAGAGTATGCGAATATGATTAGCAGTAATATTCCTAATGGTGAATTTTATAGTGGAATGATATTCAATGATCAGGAGGCTGTAGTACGAGCAGTTAAAAACTACAGCATATCTAGATCAGTGGATTACAAAGTGCACGAGTCAGAACCACTGACCTTTTACTGTAAGTGCAAACACTTTGGCCTTGGATGTCAATGGCTTATTAGAGTCAGTTTCAGGAAGAACCAGGACATTTGGGAGGTTAGGAAATACAACGGCCCATACACTTGCACTTCGGCAATGCTTTCTCAGGATCACACCAAACTAGATTCTGATATAATTGCACAATATATAGAACCAATGGTAAGAGTAGACCCATCTTTAAAAGTAAAGAATGTGATTGCTGAGATCCAAAATCGGTATGGATACTTGACAACATACCGGAAAGCATGGGTGGCGAAGCAAAAGGCAATTGAAAGAGTTTATGGTAGTTGGGAAGGTTCGTATGAAGAATTACCGATCTGGCTAGGAGCAGTGTGCTATTTTGATCGACATGCACGTGTTGAGTTTGAAGTTATGTCAGCCTACCATGGAAATGAGTTGGTGCCCAACACTCGAATATTCAAGCGGGTGTTCTAGACTTTTGGTCCCTATAAGAGAGCTTTTAGGCACTGCAAACCATTAGTACAGGTTGACGGGACATATTTATACGGGCAATACAAAGGGACTTTATTGATTGTTGTTGCACAAGATGGCAATCAGAACATATTGCCCATTGCTTTTGCAATTGTTTAAAGTGAGACTGCAGAAGCGTGGTCTTTTTTCTTGAACCATTTACGCAGACATGTAGTGATCGAGGATGGGGTTGGTATTATTTCCGATCGGCATGAGTCAATCAAAGCAGTAATAAGACAGAGCCAAGGTCAGTGAGAACCTCCGAGAGCATTCCACATGTACTGTATTAAACATATTGCAGCCAACTTCTTTAGGAGATTCAAGAAATTGTATTTGCATCGATTTGTTGTGAGCATAGGTAACATATTTCGTTTGTATTTCTGAATATTTTTTTTTTAGATAATGTATTGATCACATTTTGTTTCGCAGGGTATTCGAGAACGGAGCGTGAATTTAATCATCACTACGGATGGATGCACCAACATGGTGAGGTGTATACTAGTTGGCTTGACGAAATTCCACGAGAGAAGTGGGTTCAAGCTTTTGAGGGAGGGCATAGATACGGGCATATGACCACAAATTTAGTGGAGTGTATCAATTCTATGTTAAAGACCGCTCGCAATCTACCCGTTACAGCCTTGGTTCGAGCAATATATTTTCGGTTGGCTGAGTTGTTTGCAACTAAAGGTCGGGAAGCACATGCTCGAAGAGATGCAGGCTTCGTTTTCTCAGAAGCCCTCACGACATGGTTGCGAGAAATCCAACAAGTATCCGGTAATGTGCGTGTCACGCGGTTTTCAAGGCAGAATCAAGTTTTCCATGTTCAAGACCTCACGAATGGTGATGAATTCAGTGTTGATTTGATTCGAAGGTATTGTGACTATGGCAATTTTCAGACTGATCGATATCCATTTGTCACGTAATTGCATATTGTGCCAATCAGAATATCGATTGGCAAGTGTATATCGATAGCATTTACAGCATGGAAAAGGTTTGCAAAGTGTACGACAGGGAGTTTCAGGTGGTGGGGAATCGAAGTACGTGGCCACCATATAATGGTCCGGTGATTCGACCTAACCTTCAGTTAAAGCGCAACATGAAAGGTCGGCCAAGATCAACCCGTTTTCTAAATGAAATGGATATGCATGAAATGCGAGAACCAAAATGGTGTGCCCTATGCCGTGGTGAAGGACATAGCCGCAGACAATGTCCACTTAGACCTGGAGCTAATTAGTACTGAGCAGCAAATTGTTTTTGTTTGAATATTTGTTTGTTAATGTAATCTAGAATACTAGTAAATTGAATAAGTTTATTTTAAGTAGATGACTTTTTATTCCAATATAATGTGCTTTTAAGAAGCTATACTCTTTAACATGTGGAAAAATATTAAAATAATTCCTTTTAGAGCTTTTACTATATCTTAAAAAAAAAGGCTAATTATTTTGATTTCTTTATACATTTATTTTAATTAAAAATATATTTTTTTAAATACTCAAATAATCAAATGTTATTAATAGATCATGAATGAATGCATTGGTTTTTTTTTCTTTTTTATTACATTATGAATAGATTAATATCTTTTTTTTTATTTAACATACTTTGATCTAATCCAAAATCTAACCCAGTTTTACACCCATACACTCAACATAATAAATTCATTCAAATTACATATTACACTAAAGTTTATACTCAACGTAAAAAAATATAGACACTAGATAATCTTAATTTCTTTAACAATTATATGCACTGAAAGTTCAATACAAATTACATATTACACTAAAGTTGACACAATAATAAAAATTATACATCAAAAAGAAAAAATACAGAAATTAAATTACTTACATCCTTTGTCCTTTTTCTTTTTTATTAATGAAGGGGACAATCTCTGTGGGAATCTAAGAATCGGATGTAAGATACTTGGAAAGTTAAATCCCCTTCTCCTTCTTCCCTCACCCCCTCACCACCTTCACCTACCTCACCCCCTTCACCTCTCTCACCACCCTCACCTGCTGTTGCCACTGCCTCACCTTGAGTGGATGGATTGCCATGGTGATGGAACTAGGGTTCATAAAGTGTTGTCTAATTCCAATTGAAATTCCAATTTGCAAGTGCAATCGCAGCTGCAGCTTCAGAATTCGGAGGTGGCGTCTGCAGTAACTCATCCATGGTTGGAATATACACATATTTGGTAAGAGCATTTAGATCAACATGCATTGGACGAGGAGGAGTATGAGTATGATTGGGTTCATCAGCATCATATACAGGGCGAAAATTATTTAAATTTGGCATGCTACTACTGCTTGATGATGAATCTACCGACATACACCTTGGCTGAAATAATTGTGCTCGACTATGACCAGCATCGGCACGGAATGCCCCAGGATTAATGGACATTCTAGGGGGATCCATATGGATATGCTGTCGGGGGCTTGATCTATTGGACAATCGCCGGGGGGGGGGGGGGAGGGGGCAGCGAGGGCGTGCGTAAATGCTCTTCGGGGCCTGGCATATGGCCATAATGCCATGAATCTTGCAAGTGAAATTCTGGAGACAGCCACAATTGGGCACGAGTAATCGCTGCATGCTCTTGATACCAGTGCCAATATTCAGGGGATGGCGTGTAATCAATAATGGGATGACCATGTAGCACACACTCAAATCGATTATGCCACACATTAATCCAGTGTTGATGTGTCTGTATCCAGTTCCAGTCTGTTTTTCCCCTCAAATCTTAGTTATGAGATTTTCCTAAGTTTATAGGATCAGGCGGAATAAGCTGATATAAGCCAAACTGACCCGTCACACGGTTGCTTGGGTGCCACTCAGCTGCCTCAAAATACACAAGTGCGGTGACAGCCGGGCAAACTGCACGTTCATCCCCCACATGCGATGGAATACATGAAATAATAGCAGGAATCTCATATGGACCATAAAAACTGCAACTGCATTATAAAATAAAAATGACATAACATGAGATATATATATATATATATATATATATATATATATATATATATATATATATATATATATATATATATATATATATATATATATATATTTGATAATCAAATTATAGGAATTGTTATAGTATTCCATTTGCTACCTGATTCTGTAAGCCAACGCGATCTAAAGCCCCCCTTATATTAGCAACAGTCGCATAGTTAAATCTCTGTGGATATTCAGCACCAGCCCATCTGTGTAATATTAAAATTACTATTTTCAATGCAATGCTATGATTTATTTTTTATTAGGTTATCGTTTTAATTACTAAGTAATTGAGTTAAATTAGTTTACTTCGCACATAAGGGAAATGTAATTGGTCTATCAACTGGACATAAAAATGGAAGCAAATGCCATGATCATGATTGCAACAGTATGAGGCAGCCGCTAACCTCCTTTGTATCTTTTCGTGAGGCACGACATAAACCTCGATATAGCATAGTAAGGCATGCCGAACCCCAGCTATATTGCCCAATCTGGTCCAACTGTAAGAGCAATGGAAGATACTTTCCATGGATGCTGGATGACATCTTGTCCGGCATTATTTTACAGCCCAATAAGTGCAGTATATAAACACGCGCAAAGCATTCTATTGTCTGCTGGTCAGCATTCTCTGCAAGTGTCGAATTAAGACGCTCCAACGAAGACAATCTGATTGCACAACCAATAAAGTTATTGGCTTTAGGTCGTTCACCAAGGTATGCCTCACACATATCCTAAATTAATTGTATATTTAGATCTGTTATTCCAGTGACAACCAGCCCATTGATGGGCAGGCCAAGGTGGAGTGCAACGTCTTCCAGTGTCACGGTACACTCCCCACAAGGAAAATGAAATGTGTGACACTTCGGCCTCATTATTCTACCAATGCACTAATTAGAACTGGAAGTAGATGAAATTTGTTAATACTAGCAACTTCATTCAGTCTTGCCCTTTGTAAGTACCCTTCTATCATATGATGTGGTGGCTCGACGTTCTTAACTCGCATGCGCATCTGTCTACCATCCTATAACATTATCATAAATTAATAAATTAGATAAATTTATAATAAAAATTGTTGCATTATTATTGTAAATAACAACAGGAAATAACAAATCGCTCTAAACCCAAAAATAAAAATAAGTATCATTACTTCTATTCTACTTTTTTGTTTAAATTAAATGTCATTTTAATTTAATTTAACTATTTAAATCGTATGTTACTTTTATGTTATCTATTCTTTGTTGCAACAAAGAATAATAATAATCATAATAATAATAATAATACCACCAAAAAATAAATTAAACTTCTATCACTGATTTATTAATTTAAATTTATATTCTATTAACTACCGCCATCTCTTAAATATTTATTGAATATTTCTATTGTTAATGTAATTAACAAATAAATTAATATATTATAAAAAATATATATATAACCTTATTTTAATAATTATCTAATGCTTTTATTCTCACATAAACAATTAAAACAAACACTTATTGAGGTGTATCTTCAGTAACTCTGCCATTCACCTAACTTGAACCCAACAATTATCAAAACTAAATATGTAGTCTTAAAAAATAGAATAAAACTAAAATTACAGTTTGAAAAAAAAATATCGCATAGACCTTAAAAAGATTGAATAAAAAAATATATATAACCATTTTTTAATAATTGTCTAATAGTTTAAAACTAATAATGCACTAAAATTAATTTCAAACATAATATTACCACAAAATAATAATACTTCTTACAATATTCATCTTATGGTCAATCTAATTTGATATACAAAAAATCCTAACAAACTAAAATTAATTTTAAACATAATATCAGTGTAAATTTTTAAACATAGTTTTTGAAAATAAATATATTACCTCAGAAACTTGCACTGCAATATGACTGCTTCAATCCACTGTTGAATCTGCATCGGCTCGTTCTTGCCGCCTCGTTCTGTCCTTCTTGATCACACACCAAATTAGATCACACATTCAAAATAATTTTTCTCACTCTGGCACTCTCACACACTCAAACACTTCTTACTCTCGTTAACAAAAAACTTCACTCTGAGCTTCGCATCAAGTGAACTTCATTTATAGAGCTTTCAGTCCAACTATCAACAGTATTGTTTCATTTCCTACCTGCAACAACACACTCGACTCCTATTCAACATATAACATTAGTCAGTTTTTTTACTATACACCTTACACATGTCAGCTTCCCGTCCAACATATTTTTGCCCCCTCCAACCAATTTGTAGAAAGCATCACGGACAATGCTATTTTTTTCTGACTACAAGAACACTTCGATTTCTATTTGAAGACATGCGTATACTGTTTATGTGCATGCATTACTATTCATTGATTTTTTTTGTCTCACATTTTGCCGTGCTGCAAAACGAAATGTGTTTCAGTTCTTTACTATTCATGCCTTTTTATTTATCTCACATTTTGCCGTGCTGCAGGGCGAAATGTATGGAATTTGTTTGTGTCAAATTTTGCCCTGCAGCATGTAGAATTTGGGTAAAAAAAAAAATATAGATATTACTTATAGTATGGCGAAATATGTACTACTATTCCTATAATAAAATTAAAAAATCATCAATATATACCAATCAAACTTTAATAATAATAATAATAAGAAGAAAAAGAAGATGAAGAAGAAGGGAAAACAATTTAAATTAAATTAAATTAAATTACATTCTAATAATAATAGAGAGTGCGTGCTTTCTGTTGAAATAGGAATTGCTCATACACCACCATTGGTATTGTGCGAGTGGGTGCTAGTATCCCAACTCAGAAAAGGGGAGACCAACTCTTTTACTCTCACTCACTGCTTCAACCGCAAGCACTCGCATGGATTCCAATTCCCACATCATTGCTTGGTCTCTCTCTCTCTCTCTCTCTCTCTCTCTCTCTTGCTTCTTCCTCTCCCTATCACCGAGTGCTACCTTCTCCTCTTTCTGCTTAGTGCTCACACACACTGACGCTTGTGATTGTGGCGTTTTGTTGTTGTTGTTGTTGTTGTAGGGGCTCTGGCGAAGACGGTCAACTCGGAATCGGCAACAACGAGGAGAAAGAATGGGTCTGCGTCGTCAAAGCCCTCGACTCCCACCGTGTCCGCTCTGTCGTCGCCGGCAGCAGAAATTCCCTCGCCATCTGTCACGATGGCAAGGTCCCACCTTTTTCATTCACATACCTATTCCCTCTCTCTCTCTCTCTGTTCCATTCAGTTCTATTTTTTTAATGATGTTTTCTTTTTTGGTACTAATTGTTTTTTTTTTTTTGTTTTGGGGGGGGGGTTATGGTCATGATTTTGGTGTAGTTGTTCACGTGGGGTTGGAACCAAAGGGGAACACTTGGACACCCTCCTGAGACCAAGACTGAGAACATTCCCAGCCAGGTCAAGGCACTTGCCAATGTTAAAATTGTTCAGGTACTGTGTTAATTGTTACTGTACCCCTCGCTTATTCCATTTATGATATTTTTATGTTGGTGCTTTGGTATTACTGAATAGTATTGTCGTTGTTGTTGAAATGATGATTAAATTGTGGAGTTCCACCTAGTGGGACAAGGCTTAGCAGTAGTCATTGTTGTCTGATATTGCTGAATTGTATTGTTTTTGTTACTTATGAGTAATTGATCAAATTGTGGGGATTTTGGTGTTTTTGGTTTTTTAGGCTGCTATCGGAGGGTGGCACTGTTTGGCTGTTGATGATCAGGGAAGGGCTTACGCCTGGGGTATTTCATACCATCTTCTCCGCATTTAATTTTCGGTCCTCTCATTCATTTTCTATGAGAAATATACAGAGGATTATAATTCTTGTGATTCTCGGGTTTGAAATAATTGAAAGAGGCAATGTCTTTAAACAATAAACATGTTACCTTTTTCTTCTCATTTTTTCTGCTCCAATTGATCTTAGAGTGTACTCTTATTGTGTAGCCTCGTTTCGTTCTCTTTGTATCGAGTTTGTTGTCTATACTGTTTTGTCTTGCCGCCCTCTGAGTTGGATGGCTTTTTACACAAAATTGATGATGTACATACAAATTCAAGGCATGAGATTATTGTAATCTATGTATTCTTTGAGGCTTTTGAATATTGATATGAGTATTGATGAACTTCTATTGATTTAGACAAAATTTTGAATAATGGCAGAAATATTATGTTTTTGTTTCTTTTTGCTCTCCAAAAGTCAGAAAGAGTGTATATACGATTTTATTGATGCATGTTTTATCATACTGCTAAGAGCAAATATAATTGGATTCAGGTGGAAATGAATATGGACAGTGTGGTGAAGAACCTGAGCGCAAGGATGACACTGGTAGACCGTTGAGGAGAGATATAGTGATCCCTCAGCGTTGTGCTCCTAAGCTTGTTGTCCGCCAGGTAACTTATGTATGCCAATGCCACGCAGTCCTGGAACCAAAAATGATCTGTCTTTGGTTTTGTTCATGGTTCAATCTTTACTTATGTACATTTCTTTATTTGATCATTGATTTTTATGTAACTATAATTTCCATGTAAATTTAGCAGAATACGAGACTTGACATTGATTTTTTTTTTTCAAATTCAATGACAGAATTTTAGACAAGCAAGTTTTGTGGGATAGGATTAGGTGTTTGGCCTCTATTTGGTGTAAAGCACATAGTATTTTTAGAGGAGTTTCTCTCTCAGACATGTTGAGAGATTGGAAAGCTATGCTCCGTTGATTTGTATATATTTTTTAATATCTTTTTGTGTTCTTGTATAGAGGATTTTTTGTGCTCCTATATTGTAAATTGTCTCTTCTTATCAATATATTTCTTCTTTTATCAAAAGAAGAAAAAATTGTTTTCAAATGTTTAAGTTGTTAATTTCTTACCAGTTGCCACAAGTAACAAATTTTATTTATATTTTTAATTGAAGATCAAATTATAGTCTCTAGTTTTCTTTGATTTTCCTTAATTTTCTTCAAAGTTGGATAATTTTTAAAGTTATAATTAATGAGATGCACTCCACCCATAGTAGTGGTTTATAGTCCTATCAACTTGACTTCATGTCAAAGGTGTTATGGGACAAAAAAAAGTCAATTTTAGCTCTAGACAGATTTAGTTGTTCATTTTGTTTATTCTGTACATGGTGCGCAACAGCAGATATGTGGCATGTGGTCGCAATGGGTGTTATTGTTAGCCACCCTAACCCCCATAGACTGTCTATGTAAATTGAATTTGATTCTTTTCTGTTGCGACATTCTGCAATAAATATAGTCCTGAAATGTTTGGTTTCCACATCACTATCTTAATGAACAGTGAAGAAATCGTTCGTGTATTTGGCATCATGGCTTTTGCTGGATAGCTGTTTCATATTTACTAATTGTTTGAGATACAGGTTGCTGCAGGAGGAACTCACTCAGTGGTACTTACACGTGAAGGGCATGTTTGGACATGGGGTCAACCATGGCCTCCTGGTGACATGTAAAAATTAGTTAAGCTTGATTTATATTTTCTTTGTTGGTTTCTTAATATGAATTTAACTTACGTATAAAACTTCGTCTCCACATTTTATGTAATTAAATAGTTTCTACTGAATGCTAATTTCTTGAATTTTTTATTCATCTTACAGAAAACAGATTTCAGTCCCTGTTCGGGTACAAGGTCTTGAAAATGTGAGGCTCATTGCAGTTGGGGCATTTCATAATTTGGCCCTTCAAGAGGATGGAACTTTATGGGCATGGGGTAATAATGAATATGGACAGCTTGGAACTGGAGATACCCAGCCGAGATCACAACCTATCCCCGTCCAAGGGCTTTCTGGGCTTAATCTGGTTTGTATCATATTCTGTGAAATCATCTTGTTAATTCCATTTGTTTTTGTGGCAGAATGCGGAATAATAAATTTTTCAGTGTCACAAATTGATGTCAATTTCTGCTTGAACATGAGTATGAAATTCCAAGATGGTTTGTGGAATTTTGCTATTAATTTTTTAAGCAAGAGACAGTAAGGATGCATTCCTTGTGATGTCTTGGCAAAAGAAGTGTAATCACCTCAGTGGCTTTTATTCTCATAGACAGCTCTATGAACTTCATAAAATAGCTTGTTCATTATGGTGGGATATTTTTATGCATGTTCTAATATGATGGTGTTAGGAACCCACACTTTACAGAGTTCTTGGAAGAAAGGGCAAATTAGGAAATAGATATAGAGAGAATTAGGGAGTAGTGGAGGGCGCACAATTGTAACTTACTTGCTGAGCTGGCATAGAAATTGAAGGGAGGGAGGATTCACGGGTGTGGGAGAGAGAGCCTTATATGTAGGGGTGTGAGAGAGTGGGGAGGTCAGGAAATTAGTGGGAAAAGAATTGGGAGAGTTGTGGCCTCTCTAAGTGCTACATTGGGAGAGACTTGGCCTCTACAAGAGCCAAACCCTTTCTTTTGCTGTATTCTCCATTTCCCTTGTCCATTCATCATCCAGAGGCTGTTTCCACCTTGGATTCAGCTTAAACAATTCAATATATAAGTGTTTTCCAGTTCATTCCTTCTCTATGACTACCAGGTTTCTTACAACTGGTATTATCTACTAGTGAAGGTAGTTCCATATTATAAAAAATATGTTATTTTCTTTTATTTGTCTTTGTTCTTGTAAAGAGAATCTCTTTTCCTCCTATCTTCTTGTATCATTCTTCTCTTCATCTCAATAAAATTCTTCTTTTATCCAAAAAACACAAAAAAAGAGCTATATAAATAATGTGTAGCAGTTATCAAGTTGATAGGTTCAGTTGAGATTGCTAAATATTCCTCTTTATAAAATTGGTAGTTGTGTGCACATCAGAATACAAGCATAAATCATTCTTATGATGTGTATGGGTGAGCAGGTGCATTTGTGGTGCATAAGCAAATATATAATCTATTCTTCTGGATAGAATGACGGATAATTTTAAAATGTATACATATCTATCAGTGGCTACTATGATAATACTAGACTCTTAAATAAGAAAACTGTGAATCTGGAGTTTGCAACTAGAAACACCTGAAACCAAAGAACTCGGCTTTGTGGTTCTCTCTCTCTCTCTCTCTCTTTCCAAGAAATAGAACTGACTCTTCTAGAATTACTTAAAACTTGTTTCATTATTAGTCATCAAAATTGTTCCTAAGAAATTCCAGGCCGTCTTTATGGATCCATGTAGGAAATTCATCTAAAAAAGGAGTTTTGTGTATTTGAATTCAGTTTAGTTGGTTATTTATAAAATTTGCTAATAACTGTACTGTAGATCCATGTTTTTAGTGGCTTCATTTCTGTTTTACGTTTGGTTTTTGGGTTGGGACATTAAGTGTATATTATCTTGCCACTCTTTGATTTTAGTTGAAAATCACAAATCATCACAATGATTAGATGGTTCGATGAATGTGCTTCATTGTTCAACTTTTATGAGAAATAGCTTATTTAATTTGTTTTCTTAATCTGTTTGGAATTCTAGGTGGATATTGCAGCTGGTGGATGGCATTCTACTGCATTGACAGATGAGGGAGAGGTACACTTTGTTTTTCTACTCAGTTTAATATTTTAATTTCAAGAAATTCTTGTAAGATATTTGAAGTCTTTTCGTATTTTTAAAGTTTTTATTTTCCTGTTTCTTTTTCTGAAAATAGTTGTTATACCAGCAAATCATAAATGCATTACCCTTCTGTTCTTGGTAACAGATTTTGCATTAAAGTATTAGCTGCTTGGTGCACCTTTCATTTTTAGGTTCTCTTTGTAAATGGAGAAAAGAAATTTGATAATCTATATGCATGAACTTCAGCCTAATTGTCATCAGCAAATAATAATATCTATCTTATGCCCTATTGCTAGAATTAAGTAATGCACCTCCATCGTCTGTGGCAGTTAAGCATGTTACTGGAACGCCACCATTCAATTGAAATGGAGAAAATAAATTGAAAAGTGTGGAAAATATAATGGATGTAGTGTATATATAAGGGTAATGATTTCAGTTTTGCTGGTCAACTATGACACAAGAAGATCAGTTTACAAATTTAAATTACTGTGACTACTGTAAACTAAAGCGGATGGGTTTGTAAGCAGTCCATGGCAATAAACAATATGCTTAAATCACTTGTTTGATTTCGTAGTGCGTATCTTAGAATATGGAATCTGAAAATTGAAGTGCCAAAGACTCCTGTTTTCCCTTTTTGTTTTTTTTTGTTTTTAATCTACTGGCTCCATTATAATATCTTTGCCCTTCCTTCTTATTTAAGGTATATGGCTGGGGAAGGGGGGAACATGGAAGGCTTGGATTTGGTGACAGTGACAAGAGCAGTAAAATGGTACCCCAGAAGGTTCAACTTTTAGCTGGGGAAGATATTGTTCAGGTACTATCCATGTAATTTGTATAATCTCTTGATCAGGTTAACTGAAGTATGCAGAATCAGTGTCATGGCTTGGAAACTAAACTAATAATCAATTTCTAACAACAATCACAATTACTTATTGATGAAATATATCTCATTTCATTCTGATTCTGAAACTGTACTTTTGCAACTATCTTTCTGGTACCCAAAAACAAATGTCTTCCATCATAATCGAAACCATATAGCGTGAGAAGGGATAGCTTCAAGCATCAATTATTTTATGCCTGAGATCCGTCTAAATATTTATCAGTACTCCAAATACGGGGAACCCAAATATCCAAAACTTTGACAAGCAAACCTGGTGGGGAATCTAATTTGACATATTTGTCCATCTATTTGAATTCTGAACTTGTAATTTTAGCTTGTAATATATGAACCTTTTTGACATCTGAATTGTTTTCACATCTCCCACAAAGCATGACTTCTTCCATATGAATGGGAAACGAAAAAAGCACAGAATGGAATAACAGAAAAACTTATACAAATATTAATTAAAGATTATTTGAGGTAAATCATTTGTAGTTTGAGAAGTTCGTGTGGCCAGGTGTCCTGTGGAGGTACTCATTCAGTTGCATTAACTTGGGATGGACGCATGTTTTCGGTAAGTATTTTTCTAAGACCATCTTAATTGTCTTTCAGTGATTTGATCTAATGATAGGATACCCCAATGACAGCTTCAAAATATTGATTATTAGCCGTATTCATTCTGTGAATTTATTGGCTAGTGTAACATATGCCTTTCTCTGAATTAATCATACATATTTCTGTCAAAATTCAATCTCACTAGAAGATATTTCTGCTATGTGTAAAAGCTTAAGTTCTAATGGTAATGGGACTATTGGCAGTTTGGTAGAGGTGACCACGGCCGTCTTGGATATGGGAGGAAAGTTACTACCGGTCAACCAATGGAGGTACCTATAAACATCCCTTCTCCTCGGAGTCCCAATGGCAGTGCGGCTGAGGGACGTTGGATTGCAAAACTCGTTGCTTGCGGTGGCCGCCATACTTTGGCAATAGTAGAATGGAAAGTAGATGAATCTAAAGATTGATTCATAAATAAAATGGAAACAGTTAGGCTAATGGCTGATTTGGAGCTCACTACTGGTGCTAGAATTCCTGTGTTGTGTCCAATGTGTTGAACTGGCTTTGTTAATCCTACATATGGCACAAACGCATCATTCGCCCATATATTAATGGCGTTTGGTACTGGATGTTCTTTGTATAATCCTACTTATCACATAGCACGAACGTTACATGGAAAGCCTTCCTCTACGGTAATTTGATTATGTTTGGCACACTAGGCAATTGCTCCTCGCCGTTCCTTCCTAACTCAGTCCCGAGGTCTGTTTATACTATGTGCAAATGTGGTCTTTCACCCCTATAATCCTGCAAATTAAATGTGCAGAACAATGCCGAGTTTTGTTGTGTCCTCTAGTTGATAAATGCAGACAAATGTCTACAACATTGTGTATCATTCTCTGCGCCTCTAAAATGCCTACTTGAGTTCTGCCTATTGGGATGGTTCATAATTAGGTCTTTATTTCCTGTTGAAGATCTCAGCATGAAGAAGCCCCACATACAGGAACCGATTAATTTGTGATAAAGGCTTTCAGATTTTGCTACGAAAATGTAGTCACAAAACTAGCATTAGTGCTCCATCATGACATAATCATGTCTATGATGGAAAACTTAGCAGATCCTTTTTTTCTTAGAAGGCGACAACGATGAGAAGTATATAGTCTTCCCTAATCAGGTGGGGTCTCTGTTGTCGGTGCCACTTAATATTGGCCAGAAAGAACAGTGATAAGCAACGTAACCTGGGAAGAAACAAAACATGGGAAAAGGAAAACAAGAGAACAAAATCATGAGGTTCATGATCATTTCAGATTATTAGAACATAGCTTTCGGGAAAAACAAAAACCTTACTGTTACAGATCTTATTTATCTCATTTTTTGGGTGTTTTTGGAATTTTTTTTTTTTTGGTGTTTGGGGGGCAGGGGTGAGGGGGGACTCCTCTTGTAATGCGTTAAATTGTATGGTATTAATAACTAAGTATTGACATCATCCCCGTTAAAAAAAGAAGAAAAAACCGTAACTATTGACACCATCAACATGAAATTTTTTTTTTAAAAGCCCTACTAAAAAGAGTTCCCAATAAACATTCAGCCAGTACCATTGTTGAAACCGAAAAAAAAAAAAGAGAGTTTATATTTCTTAGCTATGTTTCATGAGCACAGAGAAAATAATACTATTTGATTCTCTAATAAAAAAAATTTCAATAGTGTAATATATGGATTTATCTTACATTGGTATAAATTGACCCTTTCCCATTTAATTTATACGCACTCTCAGTATAAAAAGATTTTATATAAACATTTAATCATGTATTACTATATTAGTAAAAGTATTTTGATTTAATCATCCACTATCTTAAAAGTCTTACAAATACAAGCATTTGATTGAATAACAGAGTATATAGCTCTTTTATATTGTCAGTGTATATCCTTATATCTATATATAAAAGAAGGAAACTGGAAGATGGATTATGTGACGTGTTCACATATCAACAATTTGATTTCCCGCCCAAAATATGTTCTTTCTCATCCTACCTTTGTGTATCTATGCATATATCTATGTATATCTACACCATGTCATGGCTTTTCAGGTTCCTGACCAATCATTACATCAATTCTATCTATGCATATCTATATCATTTCATGGCTTTCCAGCTTCCTCACCAATCACATTCCATCACTGTCTACCAATGACATTCATTATTCCTATTTCTAACACCCCACGTTATTATTGCATTAAATGGCAATAATAAGGATGAGGATCAAATGATAAATTTCCATATAATACCTGCAGCCTCTTGGTAGATGAAAGGGTGGGTTAACAATGGCATGAAGATAGATTGTTGCTGTCATTTCTCGAAAACATGCAACATATACATGCACCTACCTATTTTCTCCAATCACAATTCACATTATTTAATGTATTTGTGTTTTACACAAATTGTAATCATTTAACTGAGTCCTTCATTTGATATAAGCCATTGGGAGAATGATAAAGTGGATCTTGCATTGCACGAATGATAAAGTGGATCTTGCATTACACGAGTGACTCTTAGCCATTTTTCCAGCATGATTGTTGATATGCCTCTCCACATTTCCTTCAATTCTAAGTGGTGTATATATAGCTCACTGTTGCTTGACCAGAGAGTTGTCCTTGGGCTTTCATTTCTTCCTTCTCTTTACTTCTTTTTTTATTGCTATTTCTGTTCCATCTTTATTCCTCTTCTCCATACTTCCTTTCTTCCTTTGTTGTTTCTACCATGTCAGGAACAATGGCTTCTTCACCAACACCATTGGCAGGAAACAAATACTTCCGAATGCTTCTTAACCCTGTATCGGTAAATTTTTATATATTGTAAATTCTTTTATTAGTATTAGTATCAGTATGTTTTCTAAATTATTATAACTTTTTTTTCTTTTGTTCGGCAGCCTGTTGGATAATTGCCTGCTATTTTTTGGAGGAAGTTCCAGCACAAGTTATTGAATAGGTTGATTTTCAAGGACAGAAAAGGCAATGAAATTGAGGTGGAGCTGCGTAAAGGTATGGCCCATGGATATATCACTTCTGGATATCAGCATTTGGTTAAGTTGTATGGACTTGAAGATGGAGATTGGTTGAAAGCTCGGTATGTTGGGAATGATTTGTTTCTTATGAGCATAAGGGACATTGATGATTAGTAGGTGCCTTATCTGAGCCCTGCTAAAAAATACCTTTTCAGTGACGATGAAACTATTGCCTTATTTGATCCTTTTCATGACCTAATGAATGTTCCTCATCTTGAGCCAATTGCTAAGCCTGAACCTCATGAATTTTATAAGCCTCCCCCTAATCATCCTGCCAACCCTGTTCTTGACCGGCCACCTTATGTTGGTCTTGTTCCTGATTTTGTACCTCGCCATCCACCACATGATGGTCAAAACCATGATGTCTAGGCTGCTTTGAATCCAGGTTCTGATCCTCCACCAATTCAGAACAGAATGGTTAATGTTGGACCTCCAGGTTTTGAGATCTTCACATGTGAGAAAGTGCTTACAAGTTATCAAGCTACAGGGAGTATTGCGGTGACCATTGACAGATGAGGGAGAGGTACACTGTCTTTGTTTTTCTACTAGGTTTAATATTTTAATTTAAAGAAATTGTTGCAAGATATTTGAAGTCTTTTTGTACTTTTAAAGTTTTGATTTTCCTGTTTCTTTTTCTGAAAATACCAGCAAATCATAATGCATCACTCTTCTGTTCTTGGTAACAGATTTTGCATTAAAGTATTAGCTGTCTGGTGCACCTTTCATTTTTAGGTTCTTTTGCAAATGGAGAAAAGAAATTTGATAATCTATATGCATGAACTTCAGCATAATTGTCATCATCAAATAATAATATCTATCTTATGCCTTATTGCTAGAATTAGATGATCCACCCCATTGTCTGTGGCAGTTAAGCATGTTACTAGAAACACCACCATTCAATTGAAATAGGGAAAATAAATTGAGAAAGGTGGAAAATATAATGGATGTAGTGTATATATAAAGGTAGTGACTTTAGTTTTGCTGGTCAACTATGACCATGGATGTTAGTATCATGCGATTCGCGATACAAATCGTGCGATTCGATTCGATTCGATTCGGGATTCCAACGATACAGAAACATGTTTGTATTGGAAGTAGAGAAGAATCGAATGTATCACCGGAATCGGACCGATTCTGTATCAGCGATTCGATTCACCGATTCAAGCGATACAGGTTGGACTTTTCTTTTTGGCTTTTTCTGACTCAGATTCTTAGGAATTGGAAGAGCCAAAGTAAATAATTCTTTTTTTATTAAAAAAAAAAGAAACTAAAAGGACTCATGCACGATACAATGCATCTTTATAAGAGACATGAACAGTCTCTGACTCTCTAGCTCTCTGCTACCTCTCTGACCTTTGGGTTCTCTTATCTAAAGCTGCATTTCTCTTCATCTCCTACCTCATCTTCCACCCTATCTCCTGTCTCCTGTCGTTTCTTCACTGCTTCCATTGTCTCTCTGTTGCTGTGTGCATCAGTGGCTCTTCTTCATTTTGTTTTGCCTTTGCGCATATTATGGCTCCTAAGGTGGCTCCTAAGCCTAAGAAGAAGGGGAACAAAGATGTTATCTAGGAGCACTGTATTGCTCTTGAGAATAGATTACATGTGAAATGTAACTATTGTCCACAAACCATGTGGGGTGGTGCATTTAGAATGAAACACCATTTAACAGGAACTCATCAAGAAGTTTCTGCATGCCCCCAAGTTCCAGAAGATGTGAAGAATTTATTCTTGAAGATTTTGAATGAAAAGGAGAAAAAGGAGGATGATATAGAATTTTTTAAAGAGGCAGGAACTCCTCTTGATGGTTGACAAAGCAAAGGATCAATGGATGCCTTTGTTATGAAGCAGAAAGGTGGAAGTAGCTCTAATGCTAGACAACAGACCTTGAATGAGATGGTAAAGGATAGAGACATGGTGGTTAGAGATATATGCAAATGCATTTATGGAAATGCATTGCCATTCAACTTGGTGAAGAGCCCTTTATTTACACAAATAGTGAAGTCTATATCTGAATATGGAAGAGGTTTAAAGCCTCCAAGTTACCATGAGGTCAGAGTAACATATTTAAAGAAAGAGGTTGATGATATTAACACAAAATTGGAAGTCTACAGGGCTAAATGGAAGAAGACAGGTTGTACATTAATGTCAGATGGGTGGACTGATGGAAAAAGTAGGAGTTTGATTAATTTTTTAGCTAATAGTCCAAGAGGAACTGTTTTCATAAAGTCTATTGATGCTAGCAATTCCATTAAAGATGCCGAAAAGATGTTTGAGTTGCTTGACAATGTGGTGGATGAAATTGGAGAAGAGAATATAGTTCAAGTAGTGACTTATAGTGCCTCTGCACTTGTTGCTGCTGGAAACAAGTTAGTGGAGAAAAGAAAAAGCCTCTTTTGGACACCATGTGCAGCCCATTGCCTTGACTTGATTCTTGAAGATATTGTAACCTTCCAATATTTTTTTGATACAATTGGAAAGGCAAAGAAAATCACTATCTTCATTTATAGGCACACTTGGGTGCTTAATTTGTATAGGACCTTTTCCAATGGTAGAGAGTTAACAAGACCAATAGTAACTAGGTTCGCTACTGCTTATCTTACATTGAAGTCAATTTTGGACCAAAAGGTAGCACTCCAGTCCATGTTTGCATCAGAAGAATGGGCTAGCAGTACTTATGCTTGTAAATTTGATGGTGATTTAGTAAGGGGGATTATTTTGGAAGACTCAAGGTTTTGGAGATCTTTAATTTATTGTTGCTCTTGTGTCTCTCCACTTGTGAAAGTGCTTAGACTTGTGGATGGTGATTCAAAGCCATCCATGGGTTACATCTATGAAGCCATGGATAGAGTAAAGGAGTAAATAGCAAAAAATTTTCAAAATGTGGAGAGCAGATATAAGAAAGTGTGGGAAATTATTGACAAACATTGGGACGATCAACTCCATAGACCTCTTCATGCTGCTGGATACTATCTTAATCCTAGGTAACAATTTTTACTTATATTTGGATGTAGTTTGTAAGGTATATCCATTCCTTTATAGCATTATCAATGATCAAAGCCTATTACTATTAGAATTAATTTATAAGTTTATAACAACTTTATAGGTTTCATTATGAAACAAGTTTTAATGTGAATTCTGAGGTGATGACTGGTCTGTATAAAGTGATGGATAAATTAGCTCCCTAAATAAGGACAACGGTGAAAATCATTGCCCAACTTGGTAAGTTTGACAGGGCAGAGGGAATATTTGGATATGACTTGGCAGTAGCAACTAGAGATAAGATGTAGCATGGTACACTTCCTTGCTTTGTAGTCTTCAATTCATTTTGCATATATTTGCGTTTGGCTGTTTGCTACTTTCCAACAAATGGATTCTGAATTTGATCATATTTACTGCATTCATTTTCCTCTTTATCAGCTTTATGTTGGAGTAGTTTTGGAGGGGAATGCAATAAGCTGCAAAATTTTGCCATCTGTATACTTAGTCTTACTTGTAGTGCTACGAGTTGTGAAAGGAATTGGAGTGTGTTTGAGCACATTCACTCTAAGAAGAGAAATAGTTTAGAGCAACAAAGACTTAATGCACTTGTATTTGTCAAATACAACCTTAATCTTGAGTCAAGGCAGAAGATAAGAGAAGAAAGAAGAAAGAAGAAAGACATATGATCCTATTTGTCTTTCGGACATGGAATCTGATGATGAATGGATCACAGAAAGAAAGGAGCCTTGCCTAAATGATTTGGAGCTGGAAGAAGGAGATAAATCTTGGATGGATGTCCAAGAGTGCTTTAATATTGAAGAAGGAGCTCCAAATAGAAAGAGAAAGAGAGGTAGAATTATGAAGTTTCCTTAAATCCTATCTTCTTATATTATATAAGAAATTTACAATTTACATTCTTTGTTTAGAACCAAGAAACCTTAACGCTGTGAGCAAGAAGGACAAGGGAAAAAGCATACAAGTTGCTGAAATTAAAGGCACTAAAGATGGTGGTGGTGATGGTGGTGAAAATGGAGATGAAGAGGATGAAGAAGTGGCTGGGATTGATGATAGCACTCAAGCTATTCATGACTTTGATGATCTTGTCTTTTAAAGGGACTGGGGGAGGGGAATTGAAGAACTTAAATTCATATCTATTGATTAGTTATTAACATTTAGAGACTAGAGTCTTTTACTCTTTTTTTGCTTTAATTTGATATGACTTATCATGATTTTACTTAAGACTAGTGGCTTATGATGGTATTTTGGACTTTGGTATTAGTGGATGGATTTAATCTATTGCTTTACTATTTCTTCAATGATATACTAAAAGTTAAGTACTTATTTGTAAATTTTTTAGCATTTTTTTCATGTTCTAGGTATGAATTTTGTTATCTAGGCTTTTTATTAATATGTTTCTGAATCGTACGATACGAATCGATTCACGACTCATGATTCAAAAATTGATCAAACGATTCACGATACAATTCACGATTTGACAACTATGACTATGACACCAAAAGATCAATTTGCAAAATTAAATTACTGTGACAACTGTAAACTAAAGAAGATGGGTTTGTAAGTAGTCGACAGCAATAAACAATATGCTTAAATCACTTGTTTGATTTCGTAGAGAATATCTTACAACATGGAATCAGAAAATTGAAGTGCCAAAGATTTTTTGTGGATCCTTTTTTTTTTTAATTTTTATTTTTATCTACTGGTTACATTATAGTGTTATCTGTGCCCTTCCTTCTTATTTAAGGTATATGGCTGGGGAAGGGGGGAACTTGGAAGGCTTGGATTTGGTGACAGTGACAAGAGCAGTAAAATGGTACCCCAAAAGGTTCAACTTTTAGCTGGGGAAGATATTGTTCAGGTACTTTCCATGTAATTTGTATAATCTCTTGATCAGGTTAACTGAAGTATGTGGAATCGGTGTCATGGCTTGGAAATAAAACTAATAATCTATTTCTTAACAACAGTCACAATTACTTTCATTTCATTCTGAAAGTGTACTTTCATCATAATCAAAGCCAAAAACAAATGTCTTCCATCATAATCAAAGCCATATTATCATAAAAAGCGATAGCTTCAAGCATCAATTATTTTAAGGCTGAGATCCGTCTAAATATTATCTCACTGTGACATTATCAGTGCTCCAGAAATGGGGAACCCAAATATCCAAAACTTGGACAAGCTAACTTTGTGGGGAATATAATTTGACATATTTGTCCATATATTTGAATTCTGAACTCGTAATACTAGCTTGTAATATGTGAACCTTTATGACATCTGAATTGTTTTCACTTGTCCCACAATGCATAACTTCTTCCATATGAATAGGAAACAAAAAAGGACAAAATGAAGTTACAGAAAAACTTATATAAATATTAATTAAAGGATTATTTAAGGTAAATCATTTGTAGTTTGAGAAGTTTATTGGTTTGTGGTCAGGTGTCCTCTGGAGGTACTCATTCAGTTGCATTAACTCAGGATGGACACATGTTTTCTGTAAGTATTTTTGTAATACCATCTTAATTGTCTTTCCATGACTTGATCAAATGATAGGATATCCCAATGACAGCTTCAATATATTGATTATTAGCCTTATCCATTCTGTTAATAGCATCTTCTGCGGCAACGAATGAAAGATAAAACAAGTGACAGGGTGTTCAATTGGAATATTACGGGTGCCTCCATTTGTTATCTTGCTGTTGTGGTGCATGTCTTCTCATCAAATTTTGATGCTATTGTGTTCCTTATGAAATATGAATTATGATTCATAATGTGAGTTTCAACGTTTAAATCTATGTGACATAGGATACTTGTTCTAAGTAGTAACGTACAAGTGATAGTGTATAATAAAACACATACATGCACATAAATTTGTCAAGAAAATATTTTGCTCTGTCTAATCCAATACCCTGTATAACACAGCTTTGGTTACTTTTTGTTGACACTTGTGCTTGAAGTTTCTCCCCCTTTGAAATTAACTCCATTGATGATCAAGAAGTGGTGAAGGAATGTTACTATCTTCTAGCATAATCCTACTTTTCAAGAACCTCGATTAGAACCTTCCTTGGAAACTGTTTCTGTGGACCTTGAGACGTGAAAATAGAAAGAAATAGATTGCTTTCAGTTTCCCTTGATAATTCCATTATCTACTTGTGTAATCTTCGTAAGGTATTTTCTTTGCTAATTTACTTCGAGTGTGTTTGTGAGTTGAGGTTTTAGAGGGAAAGAGAGGGAAGGGAAGGGTTTGAAGAGTAACTATGAGTCAATTTTACTCTTCAAACCCTTCCCTCCCTTCCCCTCTAAAACCTCAAGTCGCAAACACACTCTTAAACTTGTTTTTTCACCCAAAAAAAAAAAAATATTTTTTGTATTTGAAACCACCGTAACTTAGTATTCAATTATAATGATGTCGTTTCTAAATTCAAGGTGTATTCTGAATAGAGGTGTCTCGGGAAAAAGGTTGTAGTAGATTTATTAACCTTTTCAGTTCAGGAGGGAGAGTGTTTCGGCATTTTAGGAACAATTGGAGCTGAAAATGTTAGACATAGGTACCAGACAGAGAATAGAAAGAATAAATATGTATATTCAATGGAGGAATCTTTAGCAATGTGCTAGGAACCATAGATTTGTACAAGATGGTACACAAGAGGGATTCTTAGGTTAGAAGAGTTATAGAGCTTCCAATCTCTCTAATACAACTCAAAATGACTAGCAAAGGAATCTAAACTTCAAATTTGCCTTTTTATTCTAACTAATAGGCTCTAGCTGTTTTCCCGCCCTTATAGCTTTCGCCTTTTCAGTTACAGCTTTATCTAACTAACCTCTTAAGTCTGAACCTGACCCAGCTCCCTTTTCCCTCTGTCTATACACTTGCCCATAGAACCGGTTCCTAACACTACCCTCGTGAAGATTCACCTTGTCCTCAAGGTGAGCATCAGGAAACCGCTCTTGCAAGTCTGAGAGCTTCTCCCATGAGTTCTCACAGTTCGGTAAATCTTTCCACTTAACCAACATTTCCATTAGTCCTTCATAGTAACCCGAGACTCCAAATTCCAAAACATCTTCGGGGTACAGTAACAGCTCCCCATCTTTCGCAAGAGCAGCAGGTATCTCTTGCAGTTGCACTTGTGGAGGGACAACTTTTTTTAGCCTACTAACATGGAAAACAGGGTGTAAGTAGCATGATGGGGGAAAGAGCCAAGCGGTACGCCACAAGACCAACCCTATATAGCACCTAATATGGACCATCATTCCTTGGACTTAGCTTTTCATTCATCTTGCGAGCCAAGGATCTCATCCTATATGGTTGAAACCTTAGAAACACCTAATCCCCCACCTGAAACTCTACCTCACGGCAATGTTTATCCGCAAAGTGTTTCATTCCCTATTGAGCCACACCAGATTCTCCCGTAATTTAGCGAGGATCTCATCACGAGAGGCTATCAGCCTTTGAACCTCCTAGACCTTAGAAGGGTACATTTCTCCCTAGAATAGCACTGGTGGAAGCCCCCATAAACCACCTGAAATGGCGTCATCTTGGTGGAGGCATTGAATGAAGTGTTAAACCAAAACTTGGCCTAGTTTAGCCAACTTGGCCATTGCTTCGACTTGGAGCCTACAAAGCAACGCAGGTATGTCTCTAGGCATCGAATGACCACCTTAGTCTACTTATTCATTTGTGATTGTGAGCGATATGACGTGTTGTATTTCAGCTTGGTGCTAGACTTAGTGAAAAGCGCCGATCAGAATTAAATTGGATGTTGATCAGAGATAATTATCTTGGGGACCCATGAAGACAAACAATTTCCTTTACAAAATAGTGAGCCACATCCTTGGTCGTGAAGGGGTGTGATAGAGCTACAAAATGGGCATATCTGGCATTGAGCTACAAAAGCCTTGATATCCTTGTGCATGGCCTTCCAAAAGACTACACCAGCTAGTCGCTTATAAGTCCTCAAAAATCCAGAATAGCCCCCTGTGGCTATGCTATGGAACTCCTCCAACAGCACTGGGATTTGTATGGAATTCCACGAAAGAGAATGCCCTAGATAATCCTATGATGCTTGAACCAGACCTTGCATGATGGCTTGCAACTGCTTATCGTCTTGCACTTTTGCCTCAATAGTGTCCTAAATGGATGCTTGAAGCCTTGAACCACTGAAATGGCAGAATACAACATCTGCCTAGATAAAGCATCAGCGGCTTTATTCTCAAGTCCAAGCCTGTAGTGAATGTCAAAATCCAAACCCAACAGCTTCGAAGTCCACTTGAATTGATCTTCACTCGTCAAATGCTGATTTGTTAAAAACTTCAAGCTACATTGGTCTGTAAGAATGATGAAATGTCTACCAAGCAGATAATGTCACCACTTCTAGGTTGCTAGCACAATAGCCATTAGTCTCATACACTGATTTCCTCTAAGCCTGGGGTGACAAGGCTTGGCTGAGGAAAGCAATAGGTTTGCCATTCTAAGATAAAACAACTCCCAAACCTTGGCTGGAAGCGTCCATCTCCACGACAAGATATTACTCCTCTTTATATATATATATATATATATATAGAGTACGTGAGAAGTTGACTTTCGATACTTGAATAATTTAATAGAAAAAGATATAGTTTCATTTTATTAGAAATTTGATTATATGAAGACTTTGAAACTGATATAATGTTTAGAACTTATAGATTTCTATAAAAGAAGTTTAATATTGATTTTTATGAAATTCTAAAGTTTTAAAAAGTTTAAGCAATATATCTAGAATCAAGGACTTAATTTCTGGAATAAAGTTATTTAAGGAATGCTATATGAGATATTGAGCTAATAGTTTCCTTAACAGGAGGGATTCTTTAACAAAACTACAAGCTAATGGTAGGCACGTTAGCTCATGGTGCACCTTGGTAAAACCCCAGCTAATAGGGGGATGCTAACCCGACATGTTTGGCTAACACGACCAAAAATAATTTATGGACACACCGGGGTCAGGTTGTTGAGGCTGCCCAGTAGGTATTCTGTAATAGAAACCTCCCCAGAAATGCACAATTATTGTGTTTCGATTATAAATTATTTGTTATAAGTTATTCTTAAATGTTTTATAGATATGTATATAAAGGAGTTTATGCTTAGTTGAATTCAGTAGGATATAATGAATTATAGATATTTTATAAGCTTATTACATATCAAGTATATATGTTTATGGAAACCTTTACGATGATTTCTATGTATATGATTATTTATGCTTAAAAGAGATTATGAAATGTAGAACATGGAATTTCAAGAACACAGAGCAACTGTTAATGGAATTTGTGGTTCAAGTTTTACAAGTTACGAATCTTTAATAAGGTACTATTTTTATGTTAAATATATGTTTCATGAAAATGTATGTTTAAACTTGCCCCCCTTTTGCTATAGGTATATTATCCCTTACTGAATCTGTGTGACTCACTCTTATCTTTTTCCAGTTTTTAGAGAGGTACAGCTTTATGCCTGAATGTCTCCGGCTAGCTGAAGTTATTGGATTTCCATGTAAATTCACACTCTCGTTCATGTGTTTTCCAAAGGTTATCTACATTTGAAATTTATCTTTATTTATATACAAGTGTATATGTGATCCTTAGTGATGCTCCATTACCCCACAAGCTGAGTCTTTCCTATGTTGGCTCAATTGTTGTATTAAAAGTATGTTGTTTTTATTGATGACCAGTTGGAATATTAATGGTTATGGATTAAAGTGCTTGAATAAATATGTTTTAAACTTCTATTTTTTTTTTAATTGAAATCTACATGTTGTGGGGTACAATCAGAGATTGCCTGAATCCCCAATGAATGAATGTGTATGCTATTTTTTGCGGGAAGAGATTCTGCATTTGGAAAATTGACTCAAATACAAGGGAACCTTTATTCGTTTTCCTATGAGAATTTGCATGTCAGGCTTGCTAGAGGACGTGTCCCCTATGCCCTGGTCACGGCTTGGGTTGGGTCCTAACATTTAGCCTCTTTTGAACCAATATAAACTTGTATTCATTTGCATAAATTTGTGGAAACTTTTGAGCCAAGTAAGTTAAGTAACATTTTCTCTAGTTTGAACATAAGAGGTTACTACAAATAAAGTGTATCTAACTTCTATCATTTTTTTCTTATTAAACCTGTTTTCCATGATATAGCTTGTATGATTGTTTAACTATTTGTGTTTTAACATCTATTTTCTTAGACATCTTTTGCATTATCCAACCACATTACCAACGAAGGTATAGGTTAGTTGGCAAAGATTATCCTAACTTAACCAAAGGTCTCAAGTTCAAGCTTTGGATATACAACTCCATTGAAATTTGAAAGGAAGAGTTTTGGCCACCATAAAGGACATCCCACCATACTTGAGCAAGATTGCCTCTTACAAAAATACTTGTAGTTTTGACCCAAAAAAACTCTTGGTTCCATGCTATAGATAAAAGCATTTTTTATAAAAAAAAAATTACTTATTAAACTTTTTAGATTATTTGGAAAAGATTCTTAAAAATAATTAGAATAAAAGAGGTTTTTTTTGCTTTTTTTTTCTAAAGCGGATAAGAGTTGCTTATCATAAAATTAATTCTAAAATAAATTTTCTAAACACAATCTTAGAATTACTTTCTAAAAACAAAAAATCTAAACGCATATATATATATATGGCCTAGCTACATGTTATGAAAAATGCTTATTATGCCTAAAAGGCTAGCTTATTTACTATATTGTTGTTGTTGTTGTTGTTATTCACAAATTCTAATAATAATTGAAATCTTATAATCTATTTTGAATGGATTTTTTGACCTATTTAAGAAGCCTTTTAACTTATTTAAGAGTAAATTTTTTAGTTTATTTAAAAATTTTATTATCAAGTAGGCCTCTAAATAAGTTTTTGGGCCAAGCAAGACTTTTAAAAAGGCCATGTTAAGGTCCTAAAAAAAGGTTATGTTAGATAATAGATCTAAACTTGGCTACATATTTATCATGTATGCCAGGTTAAAACTTAACCTAGCCTAATTTACTTCTATCTCTAGTTTGGTTATGTGGAATAACCAAAGAAGAGAGCTGGCTATCCTTTTATCTTTAATGCTTCATTAGTTGCTTATCTCCTTTTATCCTTGTTTTCTATAATTAAAAAGAGCACAAATTAAAGTACCAAATCAACTACTAAGTCTATCTAGAAATAGTTGCCCAGTTTACAATTCATACATAAATTAAGAAAATGATTAAAAAAATCTCAATATTAAAAAAATTTAGGTATATTTTACAAAATTATTCTCACTTAATTCTCTCTCTTTCTTAATTATTTCTTTTCACTTACTCTCTCTTCTTTATTTAATAAAGCTATAATTGAAAAAAAAAATTAATATTGTCTAGATTTTCAAAATAGTCAGTTATTTGTGGACAAATTAAATTTTAAAAGTGCATAATTATTTCAAGGTGGAGATAGTAATATCTATGATTATCTATGATTGCTTTCAGTTAAGGTGCTGGGATTTCTCTTTAAAATGTCTTAATGATTCTTGTGAAGCTGTCCACATATTAGTCCATCACGGAAGATCTTCAGATGAGAAATTGGCATGACTTGAAGAGCCTCAGTCATTCTTGCAGGATGTAATATTTACTTATTCCAGTTCAATAAAAATTAATTTCACATGCAAATTAAGAATTACTCAGAATTACATCATATTTGACCGTAAAAAAAATTAAATATCAATAGGAATATGGTCGAGCTATATATCTTCCTTCGATTTTATGTAGAAATATTTCTTGCTACTGTAATGATCGTCTCAATAGAATCCTCCATACACGACTTGAATTTTTCCTTATCGATGAAGCCTTTTTCCAATCCAAACGCAATTCTTAACTTTCCCTTGTAGCTCATGATCGTTATGGTGAGACTCTGCAAATACACCCAAAAACAAAAATATATCATAGCAAAATCACGTTAATAAGTTTTTACTGTTTTCTGTGTCCCTTTTAGGTTTTCAATGTTATATTGTTATGAGATTAATTTTAATGTATATGTAAATAAAAAAAATAGACTCTCATCTAGTCAAATCTTATGATATATAAGACTTTTGAAATAGTAGATATGAAAATCAAATATATTTATTAATATGATAATATATTTAGATAATAACGTAAAACTCTTCTATATTGTTAATGTTTCAAACTTAATCCTATTGTTATTAGTGATAATAACATATGAAAAATGTAAAAAACTGAGATGTGCTAGTTATTTTTAAGTAAATATTAATTAATATGCATTGGGCATAGCTAATTCTTTTAAAAATACCAATCAATAATAATAATAATAATAATAATAAAGTGTTTTTCTATTGTTCAATATATTAACTGCATTCAAAACTCAAAACTAATATCAAACTTGATTTTTCTTTTATTGATGTTTCAACCAATGTCCTAACTGGTTAAGAAAAACCCTCAAATCAAATATGCTAGACATTGATGAATGCCACCAACTACCCCAATTCGGCGACAACCAAATTCATGGGTCATTAATTGCCAAGAACTTATAATAGGCAAAAGCTAATGGCAAGTGAACGTGATAGCCCGATAGGTATGCGTCCTTCCAGCGCGGAGAAAAGGAAAAGAGATTTCTATTTCTACTACACTAATCAATCACGTACCTCTGGTGGACCAACCACCATAAAGTATAAACCTTTAATTGGATGACTAGCCAAAGCCATTTGTTCCACTGGCCCAATGATGCTCGAGATTGTAGCGCTTGAGTTTCTCAACGTGCTACGTACGTATCTAGCTGCAGCCTGAAACCCCATGTAATATGTGAAAATTTTAGAACATTGTATGTTAATCTAACTCTAAGTGCAGAATTAAAGACTAAAATTTTTTGCTGTACACTAAATTATAAAACCCCTGTTCTTGAGAGTCACACTTATTAAATATATATACACACACACATATATGGCTAGCTGTTGACTTTAACATAGGAGCTGACAAAAACTCACATAAAAAACTCACATAAATAATGAATTCAGGAACTGAATTAAATTCCAGCAATTGAAAACTAAGACACAAGTAAATGCATTTATATATAGGACGAGAACATTACTTGAATTGCAATAAATATCTATAGAAAACATAAACAAGATATCTAAATATTTTGATCAATATTTAAAGATTATAATACTGCCTAGACATGGTATAATGACATTTAATTAAACGTAGCTACCCACCTCGGGGCCTCTGAGTTTCTTCACCATGTTTAAGAGCATGCCAGTAAGAGGTGTTGCCCAAGAGGTTTTCTTCCTGCTGATCTCTTTGTGGGCTTCCCATATGAACTCAAGTGGGTTTGCATATTTGGAATCACTTAGCTCTGGAATTGGTACATGCAAAAAGGCAAATCGATTCCCCCATGCAGCACCATTGTTGGTCTTGTCAACCATCTCCTTAACAGACTTATAATCTCTAATGTTTCGGGTATTGAACAACATCAGTGCTGTGGAATGAGCCTTTCTTGACTCCAGATCAATGTCTTGCATATATAATCGAATGCCGAAGAAAATTAAGCCAGCAAGCACGTCATTTACGCTCTATAATTTGGTGGCAATAACCAAAAATAAAAAAATAAAATAAAGGTATGGTCAAGCCAATGAGAATAATTAAGATGATTAAGTTAACAACATTAATTGTAGTCTAGTTTAATTTGAGAGATTTAACATACCACTCCAAGTATAGATTTCACTTCTTTGATGTCATCTAAAGAAAAGGTGACATTTGAGATGGTAACGTGCCGAAGCTTGGTGTCTTCCTCACAAGACCTTATTGGCGTGTGATCATCTTCAACCAAGCTACTTTTTAATATACTCCATCCAAAATCAGATATAGTGTGGAATGCTGAGGAGAAAATAGAGGGCAATCTCTTGAAAACAGCTTTGGTCTTGAAAATTGATTTGGGTATTTGACTTGAAGGGAGTGTGAAGGGAAGAGAGGGGTTATCAGCTCTTTGCAAGCATGAAAGAAGAGCACCCATGAGAGAGTAGCCATCCCCAAGGGCATGGTGAAGTTTGAACACCAAGGTACCAGCTGCACTGCTTGTTGGGTATTTGATTACATGAATTTCCCAAAGTGGTCTATGTTGCGGTAAATGTTCCATTGCTATTGTGGACATGTACTCATCAAGATATTCGTCATATAATAAGTTGAATGACTTGCCATTGGGGAATGTTGGAACTTTTATGTGTTCCTCCAGCTTCACTTCAACTTTCTTCCACCTTTTCTCTCCATTTTTGTCCCTAATCTGTTCATGTTGAGTACTCCATGATTAGACTTAACATGTTTTTTTCGGAGCCAATAATTAGAAAGCGTAAAGGTGTATTATATGCTCAATTGATTAATATATGATGGATTTCAATACTACGAATTATTTAAGATATTTGGATGGTGGAATACAACTGAAAAATGAAACATATGCAATGCAATGTAGTTTATTCCATTTTCATCGAATTATGCCCTTTTGACTAAATTACATTAAAATTTACATTTATGTATATTTGCATGTACCATTTATAGTAGACAGTCTTTAAAACACGGAAAATCATTGTTGGATTTTTTTTCGTGTAACATGTTATTTTTAAAAAAACGAAAAAGATAGTTTATTTCAAAATCAATATTTATAGCGGACTAATCACAACAAAAACAGTACAATTATAACTAGTTTATTAAAATTTCTACTACCTAATTTTTTTTTAAAATAAATATCCACATTTTGTAACAATACAACATTAATGTTGCTTACAGCTATTCAATTTTCAAAACGAGAATTTTAAATAATACATGCGACAATGAGTAATGGAATGACACCCAACAAAAGCTATAACTTGTGACATATATTTAAAAAAAAATTGAGACAGTTCCTGAGAAAAAAAAATCATGTCTTTGAAGATAATATAAAACTAAACATGTCTTAATTTTGGATTTATTAAAAACATTAGATTAAAGAGAAAATTTGTTTTAAATCAAGACAAAACATGCTTTTTTGGACTTATTGAGCACTTGCAAAATCACTTTACTTTCTTTAAAAAAAAAAAGGACTCAAGAATCAAATCAAAACATAATAAAACATATACAAAAAGACCAACAACTGAACCAAGCCCCGTTAATGTAAACATTGTCTTAATTAACTCTTATATAAAAATATGAGAAATAATTTTTTGCATTAAACTCCAGATCGATCACGATGGCACTCCATGGGAGAAGGGCGTGGGTGTGGGGTTTTTTTTTCAGATATAGTAGAGAAAGATTTTTTCTTTTTTTTTCTTTTTTTTGACATAGTAGAGAAAGGGTTTTTTTTATAGATATGTTATTTATATATCAAAAAAGTTGAAAACTTCCAACATCTCTTTTTTGTTTTTTCTTTCTCTATTAATTATTTTATTTATTGCATTTTCTTTAACAGTTTTTTTCTTTTTTCTTTTTGAATATTCAAGAATACCTACTAATATAGTGATATATATATATGGCATGCCCTACGTACTGTAGGTGTTATCTTGATGTCCCAAATTTATATATGTTCAATTAACACTCCTAAAAAATGTATCTACAAATATCTTATACCATGATTTGAGGATATGTACTAAAATGCCTAATGAAAATGAAACTCTGACCCTTTTCAACCATTACTCACTTTATCAATTAATTAGTTTTCACCGAACCTCTCCACTGTGCTATTTCATTAATACTTACACTCCTGCTTAGTGACTAATATTTAAACATGACATTTTCATTAAAAATCCAGGTGCATAGCAGACATTCTAAACATGAGTACGGAACTTAAGACAGGCAACTAGTTAATCCAACTGTTTTCAAGTTTTACAAAGGGAATGAAACAAACTATACATAAACAATATAAGAGAGAGAGTGAGAGGGAGATTATAAATTCGAGAAGGTCGAGTGAAGTTAACAAAAATACCATGATGGAGGAGAAGCGTGTGTTGATGGGAAGAAAAACATTCTGAAGCAGTGAATGGGTTTGGCGGTCATCGATTGGAATCTCAGATTCTAAGACACCAAGAATATATACACACAGCGCAGAGCTGTTCAAGTATTGCCCCGTTGGACTCACAGGCTCTGGAATTTCTTCCTCAAACTTTTCCATTCTTTCAGCTGTAACTAGCTAGCTAGGTTGAATGGTAGATTAAGCTTTGCTATTGTGGTTCAGTTCATGAGTATAGCTGGATATAAATAATGGAGAGAAAGTGAGAGAGAGAGAGAGAAGAGGAATCGTTGAAATTAATTAATATCTAGGTTTGTTTGGTCCTCTTTAATTAATGGTCACACAGCTAGCACCTTTTACCCATGAGAGGCCCATAGAATACCACAGGTAAAATTACAGATTTACTGCTGGCATCTTTCAGCATTGAATACTTGCTCATTCTGTGTGACAATGCACATGGCCAAGGTACTATAATGGAAAGAATAAGGGGGCTAGTGAAAGGGTGAAAAAGGATTAAGGAAAAAGATAGCAAAATTAATTGTCCACCTAAACCGAAAAATATTGCCTCGATTACGGTTGAGATAATTAAAGTGTAGTAACAACCACTGATAGAGTAAAGGACATAAATTCATACAAATTCGTTACTAATTGCTAATACCTATGTTTCATATGATCCGTATAATATATATGTTAGAGATTAATTTTGATATTTTCAGGGTAAAGTGTTTTATACCATTAAGTAAGGATGAAAATAGATCAGACTTTGACTTTGTAATATCCTTTCAAGTATAGGACCATACTTAAGTCATAGCACCACACTTAAAAATTGTTACTAGCTCATATATGGACCTTAGCTGACAATAACCTTCAGCCGTCCTCCAATTTCAAACAACTCTGTCTAGGATAACTATCTTCACTATTTCCTAAGCTATCTGGAGATAATACGGGAAAATAAATAGTGATGAGAATTACAAATTCTCAGTAGGATTTCCTGAACCACCACATATAGTGTCATTATTATTATCTCCAGCTACTTCAGTTTATTTAAGAAAAAGTGATTATGCCATAACAACTATAAATTTCTTTTTAGAAAGTTCAAAAATATCCTTCCGAAGCAAGTTAATTTTATTCACACACTTAACAATTAAGAGAATAATTTCATAACATAAATAAAAAGAATATAACTTATACATATGCAGATGCACATCATGTAATCATGCAAGTGCACTTGGTTTTCTTCGCTTTTTTTAGCTTTCTTTAAACTTTACTACCCTTGGATAGACTGATCTAGGAGTGAATTCAATTCTTGACTGTCGTCACACAGTACTAACCTACAAGGGGATCCATGTGCCTTTGGACTTTGAGAGATGTCATTTTGGTCAACTGCCTCCAAGATAGAGGGATCTCATAGTTTTAACTACCTTTATGGGACTCAATGTACAACTGTCTTCACAAAAAGAGATCTCATAACTGCCTCCTAGTGAAGAGATCTTATCTCATATTGTCCCTTTATATTCTTTCATTGTTCATATGCTTATATATTCATGTATGAACATGCTTGAGAAACTTATGATCATGCTACATAATTCATATATCTCTACCAAAACTTCGGCAGCATAATGGTTGAAACATGAGACTTCCTAATATACAGACAGTACATTCACAGCCAGTCAGTCATAATAATAAGGATAATCATCATATCAACATATCAAATTCACATTATTATGATAAGAAATTGCACAATTCACTCAACCATTAACTCTATAATTTAGGAAACCCCTAAACCTTGAAGTTGTCAAGTTACCTTGACATCCTCAAATCTACCCTAAACTTCTAAATTCAACTAAAATTTTATTTTAACTCATTTTGATCTAAAAATTTAATATATTATAGCCGTATCAGTCTTCTTTTAAACCTCTTTGGTCCCACCTCAATTTGATGTATACAACTTAGGTTATTTAAACTTTACTCAAGACTGCCCTATTTCTAGACACAGTTGGGCATCTAACTTTAGAAAATCACTAAAAATCCAATTCTCATCATTTTTATTCAAAATTTATACCAAAATGTATCTATTAGAACCATATTTCAATCCTAAAATTTTTACCTCAATTTAGTAAGTATAGCTCAAGTTTTAAGCTCCTAAAATGGGTTGCCATAATTATATCTAAATAGAGCATAGGTTAAATTCCAAGAATTACTGGAAAAAAAATCTATTTATTATCTAATTTTGAAATCTTTATGACGTAATTCCCTATGTCTTATATTTCTAATTAATTTTTTTACTTAATTTGGGGTTATATAGGGCGTGTTATACCCCTCACATCATACTCTGCTCAAGACAGAGAGTGAATTCTAATAGTCAACTTCTAAAAATCATAACTAATTCATTTTAAATCCAATAGTCTTATAATTTATATGGTTGGATTATCTTGAAGTCTAGTTTTACCTAAATTAGTTTCATTTGAATTAGAATTATATAGGTTGAGTTATAAGCTATGTTGTATGGATAGCGTCTTAGGTTTCCTTCCAATAGCATTTTTGTTTTGGGTTTCTCTTGATCTTTTGATTTAATCTTTAACCTAAACCAAGTTTTTCTATCTCAAATCACTAGAAATGAGTCATATTAATATCATATAAGATCAAATAAAGGATGACATAAGAAATCCTAGCAGCCCATTAAACCCTAGGAATCCATTAATCCAAAAAATCCTACCTCAAAATACAACTTGTAGCTTTTAAATTTGAGTTTTCTTGGTGGCTCTTCCTCACTAAGGCTTCAAGAAGATGATGACTCCTCCTTTTCTCCTTCATGGCTAAAGTAAATAATTCAAAGGAAGGAGATTTTGGGTTGGTCTTGAGTTTTCTGGAGAATACACAAAGAAAGAGTGAAAGATTTGATCAAAGGAGGCAAGAGCACAAGAGTTTAGGATAAGTATATGTGTGTTGGAGAAGAAAATGAAGGTGGAGAGTATGAGGGAGTGGTTGCAGTAAAATTTGCAAGAAGAGGAGAGAAATATGTGTCTTGATCTCTTGATAACTCACCTTGAAAGTAGTTAAATCCCATTGGTGGATATCAAAGAGGAGTTAAATTCTCTTGAGTCTTCAATTTGTGTGGCCATTCTTTGGCCAATAAGCATGGTTTGGGTGGCTAGTTTCTAGTCATATATTCTAGGATTTTTTAACTGATACTCATATCATTCTACAATATAAATTCCTACCAATTCAGTTCTTACATTACAAGACACCACAATTAAACCGTGTTTCTTCAAACTAGCAAAACATTTCTATTTCTCTTCATAAGATTTTTCTATAAAGAAACTTGAATTCATCTAACCCTAATATTTATATTTCGATATTGCCTACTCGTATATCTATAATGTATCCAAAAATTTAATTAATTGATAGTACTAGTTATACATATTGAAATTTGGGATGTTACAAACTTAAATGAGTTTGTCTTGTACTTCAAATAGACAATCTAAGCTTGGACATATTACTTAGCATTTTTTTTTTAAGGCCAAACTTGGTCTTTTTAAAAACATTGTCTCACCTAAAAGCTTATTTAAAGACCTATTTGATAATAGCACTTTAAATAGAATAAAAAGCCTACTCTTAAATAGACCAAAAGGCTTCCCAAATAGGTTAGAAAACCTAGTTATATATACATCAAAAAACTTTTAAATATGTCAAAGCCCAAAAGCCTTTTTGAATAACAACAACAACAATAATATAATATAATATAAATAGGTTAGCTTGTTATGCCCAACTGACTTTTTTCATTACCCATAGCTAAATTTTTGGTTAAAAAGACTTCTTAAAAAGTCTTGACTCAACTTATTTACTAAATAGGCTATGCCTAATGCAAGCCAAGCTAAAGGCTCTTAATGGGCCGCGTAGCCCATTTCCACCCCTATTATCAATCAATCAAATCTTATCTCTTTTATTTGATTTTTAAGATAGTTATAGTAAGAGTAAAACAACTTAAATGATGTGGCTATACATGATTAAATAACTATATAAAAAATTTTACATTGAGAATCTATCAAGATTAAATTCTATGTTACTCCCTAATGTGTGTGTGAAAAAGACACATCTATTGTTAATTTTGATATGATTTTGAGTGTTGCTGATAACAAAATTAACCATTAATTATTTGAAATTGATTCACTCCTTGGGAATTATATTTATTCATGATTTTGAAGTGCATTATGGGGATTTGAGGTCAATTTTGCACAACCTTGGTAAATGAAGATTAAGGAAACTAAACCAGAGTTGTTCGAGTGTGGTGCTACATGAAACTAGAACAAATTTTGAAGAAATCTCCATAATTTTCTCTCTACTTGTTCGGGTGTTGTGCTACAATAGAGATTATTTGCTTTCAATTCTTCAAGAAACAGCTTTAAACATGGGTTTTAATAAGAGAAAGATTAATTGAGCATTAAGGAGGTTTTAATTAAAAAAGAAAATTTTCATATCATACAAAAATATGGGGGAAAATGATGGTAGACAATATCATCCCGTTCAAATAAGTAATGAATACATCATCACTAATATTATAACCTAACCTTCATATCAATCTTTTTTGTTTATAATTTGAATGCTGAAATGGTAAGATTAAGATGTTTTAAAAACATTAAAAGGAACCCAAATAGAACCACCCCCAAAAAAAAAAAAAAACTTGTGGGACTAAGTTGAAATTGATGTAAAATGTGAAGGAAGTACATAAGGCTTTATCCACTTAAAAAGTGTGCAACCCCTAAATTTTTTTGAATGTGCACCTTAATTCTTATGTTAAGTTTTCATCCATTGTTAATAGAAAATAAATGGACTCTATTCTCTTGAATTTTGAGTTATGCATTTTAGTCCACAAACTATAAAAAAATAAAATAAAATGTGCAACTTGAACCCTAAACTTTATTTAGACGTGTATTATTTTCATTCACAATTGATAGAAAAGACTATAGTGCAAATTTAAAAAAGTTTAGAATTCGAGTTGCACATTTTTAAAATTTTGGGGATAAAGTGTAAATAATCTATGGTTCATGTGGGGTAAATATGTAACATCCCCTAAACATATACGCTATGCTCGGGTCATGAGATTATATTTAGAGGTTGTTACGGGTTTTATGAAAACTTTTAAATTGAGAAAAACATAACATATGGCCCTTACAATACAGTATTACAAAAAAAAAATCGGAATTGTGTGATGGAGATATAATTTAAAATGCAAATGTACAAACTTAACTATTTATACACACAAAATATTTCTTGTTCTACATTCTTTACTTTATTACACCGGCAGTCCGCTTGACCCTTGAGCTGGAGTTCTAGATGCTGGACCCAAGCCCACATCATGCGGCTCGTAGAAGTCCCAAAATTTTGCTATAGACTTGAAGGCATGTTTTTTATATTGGAATATTTACGAAAACATGCAAATAGGTAGTGAAAATTTAAAATTTCTAGTAGGTACACTTAACCCACTAAGCACATAAGGCGTCATCGTAAGTATTCCAGTCACTTTGGTTTAATGTGAAAACGTGGACAAGTACACATAGGCACAGGTTCAATTTTAAGCTTGAAAATATATTTTGTCGAAGTGAGTTGCTTTTAACAATCACTTGGCACCTTTCAGAGTAGGTACAATAGCAATAATAGTATAATTTTCAATCATAATAATGGTAGTCGTACAATAGAATTAAATAATGGAACATGCATATGAAATTGCACATAAATTGAACCGTGCAAGTGCACTTGTCTTTTTGGTTCTTTCTTTAACTTGTACTAAGAACACCTGTACTTGGTCCCCTAGAAGTGAATGGTCTTTCCCACCCCTAGATAATAGTCTACTTTTTATGACCGAATTCATTCTTATTTGTGATTGCTGGATTTACTTTCTCTGACACTCACATTGATTTATTCCCCTTAATTTATTCAGGGGCTAGCTCAAGTAATCACTTGTGATGACATCGTCTTAGCCCAATGTAGGTGGAGGCCTGATATGTCAATTAATTTGCAAGTTCACATTACCTTATACATTCTTATACATGGTTATGTGTGAGGATGTTGTAGATACTTATGCACATGCTTCATAATTTTACTTTCAAAATATTCTTTCTTTGAATATAATGTATGCTCATGACAATAAATATCCATTGTCCGTGATCATATCGTCTTTTACTCAACCTTTTTGGTTCCATTATATTTTAACAAGTATAAGTTAAGTTATGTTGCCTCAAATGAGGTTGTCATGTTTCAACTTCAAACTTCGGCAGCAATATTATAAAATTCACAGTAATTCCATTTTAGGTTAGTAAATTCTAAAAGTTTTCAGTTTAGTTTGACTTAGATTAAAGTTTCAAATGAACTTAGTCTCACTCAATTTCAAGCTCTAGTGTTTGAGATATTAACTACACAAAATAAGGTTTACAGTTTTGAATGGGTCCTGTCATATTTTACCTAAAAAATTCACACCTCATTCAATTGGGCTTTGATGGCCGAGATTTTTAGTATACATACTCTAATCATTTAAACTAATACAGAAAAATGGCTTTAACCTCATAAGATTACCCAAGTAGTGCAGTTTTTCCAAACATCACCACTGTCTTATTTTAAACTATCATTTCGGGTAGCTAAATTGTATAAATTCCTAAAAATTCATCTTTAGTTAGAAAATTACCAAATTTTACCAGGGTGTAATAGTATGTCTTAGCTTTCATTTGAATTAAGTTTCATTCAAATCCAATCCCTACAAATCCAAATGTAACACAGGATGTTCAAAGTATAGCTCAATTGCTCTTATTGTAGTAACATATCATTTTGAGTGGTACTAGCTCATAACCTACTAATTCCAATCATGTGATTCCTTCTTTATCAACTTCAAATTTCATAATTCTAATTAAATACACCCTTGATTCCACCTATTTAACTCCTTAGCCCAAGATGATGTGAGCTTAAACATACTAATCCATTGATAGCATTACAAGTTATCCTATGATCAGTTCTTGTTCCATTTCTCATAACAATTAATCTTAACCTTTATTTAACTTGCTAAATCAACCAAGAACTTAAAGCTTCATCATTAATTTCTACCCTACATCAACCGCAAGCATTCACACACATAATAAACCAACCATGCTCATAAAAAAGTTCAACACACCTTCATAGGCTCAAAACTATCACATATCCATATCAATCAACAACAAGCTAGCGAAACCATCATCAAAATCAGGTGAAAGACTTAGGTTTGGGCAGCATATATGGTGCTAGAAATTAGAAGAAAGAAACTAGGATTTGAGCTACTTACCTCAAGGTTTTTGGAGCTATGGAAGCAAATGACCCAAAAGTAACTAGCTTTCTTGCCCTCTAATGGCCGCAACTTTCAAAAGGCTGAAAAAGCTCCACAAGTGACTTGAATCCTTTTTTTTTTTTTTTTTTTGAGGGGTTTTGAAGAGGAAGAGGTGAGGATTAATTTTCATTAATGAGCAAAGTGTTTTGAAGCCAAAAAGGCCATCAACCAAGAGCTTGAAGCTCATAGCTATAGTGGTGGTGAGGAAGAAGATGGGGAATGTGATGATAGTGTATGTGTGTGTGTGTGTGTGTGTGTGTGTGTGGCCATGGATAAGGGAAGGAAAAGAGAGGATAAGAGTGTTGTGATATTTGTTGGAATGAGTGATGGTGATTAATCCACCAATTAGGGGTGGTGCGGCACTCCACGTCCCCTCATTTACTTAACAAAAGGTGTGGCTCATTTCTAGCCACTTACTCTAACTAATCTCATAACATGTTTATCTAATCTCTGCAGCATTATTGCCTTGGATTTATCATGCTCAAAAACAATATGGGACCCTTAAGGATTAATTCAAGCTATCTGGTGATTAATTCAGGTACTTTAAGTCACTCGTGATAATATTCACCTGTGTGAGTAATCCCACACTTTATTTAAAATCTTGCGTATAAAACATCATTTATAAAGTTATTACATGTATATTATTTATCTACTAGTATCGTGGGATCCATATATTCTCAGAATTAGGATTTTTTCTTTAATGCCCTTCCTAATAACTATAAGCCTTTATTTACAGTTTTGCCATTATAATCTCATAATTACAATTTCGCCCCTTCTTCTGCTATAGTTCACCTATTTACCATTTTGTCATTGCCTCGGGTTTGGGCTTTCTTCTATACTAATCTACTCTTAGAGTTGGGGATATTACAAAATACATTTTTTCCTAATATTCATATTATAGATAAGATCCCTACTCCACTTTGGCCACCTCTCGACGACTCAATACTCTTTTGATGTGACCTTGGTGAGGAGAAGGAATGCAATTTTCTATTCCTTCAAACTACTGGAATCAAACCCAAATCACAAAGGTTAGATTGCAATCTCCAAACCAACATGCCACTTGTGAAACCAGCAATTTTGTGCTCTTGACATACACAAACGTGTGCAATTCCCTTTTGAAACAAGATTTGCACATTGCACAATTCGATATTATGAATCAATGTGGTACACAATATTATTATTTATCTATTTTCCTATTTTATTAGTGTTCTAAATTTCTAGTATAGATTCAATAAATTCTTACCAAAACTAGTAGATAGGTTGTACTAATTGTTAACACTCAACTATGTGATCCACTTATGGTTTTGATTTTTTTTCCGATAAATTATGTTTTGAATTTTTAATCCCAAGTTTATTTATGGGCTTGAATACATCTATAAAAGATGTGATGCATTGATTCGTGATCAGTGGATTAAATTACTGATTGACATAAATAAGGTCCATTCCTCTGCCCAAAAAAGAAAGAAAGAAAAAGAAAAACTGGAATGCAAGTTTTAGCAATTGCACATAGGAAAGAAGACAAAGTTAATTATTCTGCGGTGAGCCCATGAATTTTCGATTCGAGTACATAAAGTTAATAGGCTCACGTACCTGGTGACAGTGTACAGTTATTAATTTTCACTGTATAAATAGAGGTTTATTAATTTCGCCGTATAAATAGATACAGCAGCAATTGTAAAAGGACGCTTCCTCAGTAATTTTTCAGAAAAATTAATGATAAAAAATAGCAATTAATTGTAAGAGACATAAAATATTTAAATCGTTAAAGATAATTATATTAAAATATATAGTTTAATTTTGATATATTGGTGGTGTAAAGAATTTTTACTAAGTCAATCAATCATATTCTTTCATTTGTATAGCCATTCAAGTTGTGGATGTAAAAGCCATTATGATTGGTTTAGTGGTGAGTGATTTGGGTAGTTTACATGAGATCCTAGCTTCATATCTTATTGCTACCAATGTACCAAAATAAAAAATAGTGGGTTTGAAACTTAATCATATTTGTTGATGTGGCAATACATGATTAGATAACAGTGTAAAAATTTTTATATTGACGATGTATACAAATTAAATCCTAAAGTATATTAAAGAGAAGAACTATTGTATTTCATTAAATAAATTAAATATTCTTAATAAAAAAAATAATCACTTATTAGAATAAATAACCATGCAATATAAAATAACTAGTGATTTGTGGCCCTGCAATGCATGGTGTTTAAATATTTTACTTCAAGTACAAAAATTGCAAAACATAATTTAATTAAGTTGCAAGATATAGTAAATAATTTAATTTTACTACGAAGTACCAAACTATTATTTAACACAAAAGTGATAGACATTGACATAGCAAATGAATTAATTGTTTTTGAGTGAAGTTCACTGGTTTATCAAGCTCTATTATTCGGAATCTAACTAATTCAACTTGACTCATAAAGCTCCCAAAGGGGGTTTAGATCTCCCAACGTCCATTCGCAAGACTCGAATTTGAGACACTTGGTTAAGGGACCGAAATATCTAGCCACTTCGACTAACCCTACGTTAGTACAGATGAATTAATTGTAAACATAAAGTATAACATAGGATATAATAATAAGGAAAAGATAAATACACATTTAATAAAAGACCTTCGTGATCTTGCATTCATTTGAATTCTTCAATGTCTTGTTTTGCACCACGTCGAAAAAAATATATAAAAGATGTCTTGTTTCTGCATGATATATAAGTATAAATATCAAAAAATGACTATATATAATATTCAATTATGAAATAAAAATTAAAATTAAAAATAGTATTCATTATTAGAGAAATGCATTTTCAAATAGAAAATAAAAGTTCTAAATTCAAATTTATGACCTCAATTTTAAATCTTCTGGAACACCTCTTGGTTAACTACCTTTCTTGTTTTGTTGCATAGATTTCAATTGTAAATATACTCAATTTATTTTTTAAATTAAATTAAAGTTAAAATTAAACTTAAAATATTAAATACTAAAAATAAGGATGAATTATATTGTACTGCCATGAAGTTCATTATAATTACATTCGACACCCTTTTATTTAGCTAACTACAATGACCTCCCTTATTTCTATCAGGAGATTGACTTTTGAGTTCCGAGTTACCAAGTTTCGAGCTAATTGACCTTTTAATGTGATAATTCACTTTCGAGTTTCAAATTTCAAAATGATTATCCCCACAGAAAGGTGAATTGTCACAAAATGATACCGAAACTTAGAACTTGGTCTCCCGTGAAAAATAAGAGAGGTCAGTATAATATTGCTAAATAGAAGTGTGCGGAATGTAATTATACTGAATTTCAGAGGAGGTCAGTATAATTCACTCTAAAAATAAAAGTAAAAAAAAAAATAAAGTTATGTTTTAAATTAATGACCTTATAATTATTTTTGTTAAAAAAATATAAACAGCTTAAAAGAAATTGGATTACCAAATTGACTTTGCGCCATTGACAATCCAACCACTCAGCTTTACTTTATTATTTTTATTTCCATTAGGAGGAATTCTTCATTTTCACTTATTCCTTTTTCTTATTTTTTGTTTAGGAAAAAAGTTGAGTTCAATCAAATTTATTTGTGTCCTTTATTTGACTAAATCAAAAATAAATCAAATTAATTGTTTTCCTTGATTTGTGTCCTTCATTTACTTCTTTTATTTGTGTCCTTCACATGCTCTTGTATTAGAACGGTAACTTTTTTTTTAGTCCACGACCAGGGTATCCACCGTTGAGCACTGTGAGTAATCCCTCCGCTGGCTTGTAGGCATCTCAAAGGTGGGACAGCTGGACCAGAGATTTAAGGTTGCTCCATACCCAAAGCCAAGGATCGAACCCCTGACATTTGATTAAGTGTGAATGAGTCCCTTCCACTCAACCACACTCCCGAGTTAAAAGCTAGCTGTATTAGAACTGTAAATGAGCCAATTGTTTGAATATTTTTCTTTTTTTAATTATAAATACATTCAATTTATTTTCTTAATTAGAAATTAAAATTTAAATAATTATAATCAAAATTAAAATATTAAAATAAAGTTATATTTTAAATTAGTGAGCTCATACTTATTTTTGTTAAAAGATATAAATACCCTAAAGAAATAAGATTACCAAATTAACTAGAAATTTGCACCATTGACAATCCAACCATTCAGCTTTACTTTATTATTTTACTTTCCGTTAGCAGGAATTCTTCGTTTTCACTTATTCCTTTTTCTTTTTCCTTTTTGTTTTTTTTTTTTGGAAAAAGATGTGAGCTCAATAAAATTTATTTGTGTCATTTATTAGACTAAATTAAAAATAAATTAAATTTATTGATTTCCTTGATTTGTGTCGTTGATTTGTTCCTTTCATTTGTGTTCTTTATATTCTCTTGCATTAAAACAGTAACCGAGCCAATTGTTTAAATATTTTTCATTTTTTAATTGTAAACACACTCAATTTGTTTCCTTAATTGGAAATTTTTCAAAATGGAAATAGCAGGAATTCTTCATATTTTGACTAGTGTAAAAATTTTCACATAGTATCTTTTGTTTTATTAGTAGTATAGATAACTATTCATAAAATTTATTTATAATTCATATATCTTAATTATAAAAAAAACTATTTATTTTTTAAGCTGCTCTCCTAAAATAAATAACTGTTAAAGAATAATCAATAGACAATTACAAAAATTTCTGTTATATAACATTTCATCTAAAACTATTAGCTATTAAGTTAAAACAAATAAAGAGTGCATTTGTTTGTGTTTTTAACACGAGGAATATGCCTTTTTCCAAAAATTTTCATTGCCACTTGACCCGCATTGGAAGGGCAAATCACGGGTACAAGGTCTAATATGCATTGTATTAAAAAGGGACAAAAATAGTTTCAAAGGGAAGCTGATCAATACACAAATTCATCACTACTATGTAGAGAAGATATGCGCAATATGTACAAAATTACTATTACATCCCGTTCGGCATTTGAAATTGGGCATAAAATTAGAGTTTAAAATTGAAATTAGGCTCCTCAAATCCAATTTTTATATTTGGAGTAATATATAGAATTAGAATTAGAATTAGAATTCGATATTCCAATTTCATGGAGTTGAAAAATAACAAATATGATCTCTTTCTAATTCCTAGCACATACCATTATCAATTGCAAAACTTATTAAATATCTTGCTTCTCATTAAAATCTATATGATTCTCTCCTTTTTCCATTTATATGCTATTTATCATATATATTAAAATATAATATTTTTTATAAAAGTAATAATATAAAAAAATTTCTAAATTTTAACTTATTATTTTATATATTCAAATCCAAAAAATATATATTATTTTATATATAAATAATTTTTATAAAACATTACTATAGTACAAAATTGTTGTTTATAGTAGTAATTTTATTATTTTATATTTCATGTGCAACATAATACATATATATAAAATATAAGTTATAGACAAACAATTCACTCACAAACTTAGCCCATGAATTAAAGATTTCACTCCCCCAAAGCCATAAACCAAAAGGTGTGATCCTTGAATTGCTTTACCATCACAAATATGACAATTTAAATATAAATTAGAGCCTAGAGCAAGTGATTAGCACATTTCACCATTCCAACACAAACCCCCGCCCCCAAAAAAACTCGTAACTTCATGGGTTCCAAAACTCACAACAACAACCCATAACCATGAAGGAATCCAAACAAACCTTAAGAAAAGAAGAGAAATAGAGTTAGAAAGTTACCCTTGGAAGAAAAGGAAAGAAGGGAAGAATGGGTTCCCTTAAGAACCTTTGATTTCACCTCTTCCAAAATTCAAGCTCCAACAATGGAGTTTTCTAGAGAGAGAGAGAGAGAGAGAGAGAGTATATAGTGAAAAAGAAGATGGAAGATCTTTGGTGGGAATGATGGGAAATGAAGTTTGAGGGAGTTGGGGGAGGTTAGGGCTCCATGGGGGAAGAAAGAAGAAAAGTCAGAAAAATGGTTTAGAGAAAGAGCATCATGTTTTAAAAGAAGATCTTGCACACGGACACCTAGGTGCTAGACTTTGGGCGCCTTGGTGCTTGAAGGTGTTCCAAATCTGCCTAGCCACCACCTAGGCACTAGGCTTTGGGCACCTAGGCAGTGGACTTAACAAAAAAATTTCAGTTTTTGTCCAAATGAAGGTAACATGCATGCAAAAGATTCCCAAGATATTCTTAACCATATTTTCACTCTAAAAACAACTAAACACCATTAAATCCATCAAATCCTCTCCATCATAAAATCAACAATTTTCAAACATATGGATTTTAATGTAAAACTCATAACTCTCATGTCTTAACATAATCCAATGAGGCCCATAAACAACAAGCCCTTGCTCCAACTGGTTAATTCAATCAAAACTAAATGCTAAAGAAAAACTTCAATGATCCAATCATTTGATTCTTTGAACCAAACATGCTTCAAAATCGACCAAATCATATTCATAATTACTTCAAGCAAGATAGATTGGAAATGACTAAGGACATATTATCAACTCATATTACACACATTCAAAATTCATTTTGGAAACAAACCTAGAGTTCAAATAAAAATGAAATCCTAAAATTCCCACTTTCCGAAATTCTTATAATAAAGTGGGGTATTATATTCTTCCCCATTTAAGAAATTCGGTCTCTGAATTTCAAAACACACCTACCAAAATGCCTTTCAAAATCAACTGAATTCCAATCGGTTTCAAAACATCAGCATTTAGATAGCTACATTAGTTTTAAATCCAAAACGCATAAGATAGGTTTCAAAACTTAAGATTAACTAATCAAAACATTGAGGTAAGTTTTCACCCAAAAGATCTTGACATGGAAATACAAATGTTCAGGGTATGCGATCTATGTAAAACTTTATAATCATGCTAAAAAGAATAATTCAAAATATACTACTAATCCCTCCTTGAGCAGCATTCTCAAAATCAATTGAAATCATTCATTTTCAAAATGAAACCAAAAACCCATCATGCAAGTACAAAGAAGACAAAACAAACTTCGAATCAGACCATACATTCAAGATCAATGTAATCGTTATTAAAACACATAAATCAGGCTTAACCATAGTTTTGTCTTTCAGGTGTGCATGCAAAATCTCTTTTCATACTTTCCAAACATGCTTGTACATATGCACCAAGCACAATAATAATATCACACCTTTTTCACTAGATATGTAAATTCATGCTTTCATGATATATTCATGCTTATCTTTCAAACAATTCATCATGCATTCAAACTCATCCTGGCTTATTATGTATCCAATCATGCAAAGGAGAGCATTTATCACCCATTTATGCATCCTTTTAGTTCCATTTCAATGAAATCGATACTTCGAACAATAAGTCATGCATTATAATTACTTAAACATGTAGCAAGTGCATAGAACATCATAGAAGTCACAAATCATTGTCATGATCAAAAGACAAAAACACACAAGATAATCTCAATCCCTTTACTTAAGTTCTCATGGCATCATTAATTCATGGTTGAAAATGTACATAGGCCAAATGAAGCAAAATCATATATGTAGGCTTAAGCCCTTCAATAATTCCATTATGTTGGAAACAAGTTGAGAACATATTCCATACAAGTATCTATTCTCAAACCATGCCTTAGTAGTTTCAAAAGAAGACTCCTACAAATTCCTTAAGTTCACACACATTCATATTTTCTTTAGTCATGATCGACATATAATTAACCTAAACACCCGATAAATTTAATCCCTTTCATCAACACTCTTAAGTTCCATTAACCCAATCCATTCCTAGCATCAAGATTACCACTTCACCTAGGTTGAAAGCCTAAGCACATTAAAAGTAGCATGCCTCAATTTACTTTCCAAGCATGAGAGACCACATACAGAACCTACATCAAGAATTCAAGTTTTAAAATAAGATGCAAGACATATTAGGTTCAAACAAGTTTTCCTTGTGATCAAAAGAAATATTTCACCTAGCATGGATCTTCCATCATAAATGCATTCGATTCCATTCTAGAACCCCATTCGCTAAAAGGCCAATCTCTAAGAAAACATACAAAAGAAAAACAAGGGACTTCCATTAACTAAGGATCAAAAATCCGTTTCTTTACAACAAACACATCACATACTGGAGACTCTGGTAAAATTCAAGAGGAATAAAACAAATGTATTCTTAAGTTTAATCCACAAGAATTGATCCTAATTGATTGACATGTTTAGTTCCGACTCATTGGCAAGAACTTTAGCTCATATCAAGGCATTAGAAACTTATTGCATTGCAATCAAACAGGTTCTTCCAATAAAAGGTCTTCTAAGCCAACTTATTCATATACATGCACCCATGTAAGTTTGTTTTAAGCTTTCGAGCCTCCAATTCATTAGTACAGAATCAATCAATATACATCACAAATCACAAGCGACACTCAATTCTCATCTAGCAGCTGGTGACAAGCAACCATTCTCTTCTACATTCATACCACACCTATATCATGCAAAACCTCAATTTCAAACATAAATCATTAAACAATACAAGGGAGTCACACATATCACAGAAAGGAAGCAAGATTTTTTATGACAGATCGAAATGAAGGGAATAGCTTGAAGCCGAGGTGCAAAGAAGAAAGGAAGCAGTGACTTCCAAAATGCAACATACACAACGTACATGGCACAAAGGATCACATAGAATAACTGAGAAATGAAGGACCAAAACAACATTCCTATAGGTCTTTGGTAGTACCACGATTTAGGGAAATGGGTGTGCTTCCATTTACATAGTTGTGACGCTATTAAAGAACACTTGCTCCATTATGCACAGGGAAACCTAATACTCTGATGCCAACTTTGTCACAACCCAACCCAGGTCATGATCGGCACATAGGGGGCTACCACCCCAAGCAAGCCTAACCAGACCATTATAGAAAAATAAGCAGAGTTTTCCTAGTACTTGGGCCAATTCCCAAATATGGATTCCCCACCTTCAGAACGAACATGACATACACTCGAATCGTTTAGGATCTAAGCATTATCAAAATACACCCAACAACATGCAAGCTATATTCATATAATAATGAACTTATACATCTTCCATAAAGATATAAGACTTTTCTTAATAGATACATATTACAAATCCAAACATAAATGACAGATTAAAATTGTGGAAGCAAGACCTTTCTTGTGAGTAATAGAGCACTAATAATTAAAGGATCAACAAAAGATCCAAAAAGGATATGCTGACTTGCAAGTGAAATGAAGGTGAGGAGTCCAACTGACTTAGTAGAGAATAATAAGTCTATAACAAGCATAGGACAAAGTTGACAAAGATAAATAGTAGCACTAAATAAACAATATAATTATATAAGTCCAAGTAATTAATTTACTTTTTTGAATGAGAGGGTATCCACAAAAAACGCAAATTAGATAAGCTGCAAAACCTTTCGTTCTTTTTCGAAATTTCATCACTTTTAACAAAACTAGAATGGGGTTCAAATTCCAAATAGAGTTTTAGCCATAAAACTTAACTTCTCAATTCTTCTTTCCAAAACAAAGAAAATATACAAAGTCAAGAAATCCATAGGTTCAAATAAGCAATTATCCCAAAATATATACTTCACAAATGTGCTAAGGAGTTATCAAAATAAATGGGAAGTTATCTAATCCAAAATAAACAAACAGGAATCACACCTAGGCAGTCCTTCATTCATGTGACCTTTAAATAGGTGTAAGCCACTTGAGTGGCCATGAAAACAAGCGTGAACTACCTCATGAGTGGCCACGAAATCAATCTACTCATCATACACTTAGGCTAATGCCTACTGCTATTAGCTACAAATCCTGTCATAGACTTTCCCAAAAACCCTTTTTCAAATATGGATATACATATATTTTTAATAAACCTAGTTCAAGCTTTAAAATATGAACCTAGTTCTCAATCATTCAAATCCTCCGAAAGGCCAAGCATAATTCATGTCCAAGTGTGATAACAGAAACCAATTGGTTTTAGGACCTTCAATTCTTTTATACTTTCCAAAATCTTTGGTAGTAATCCAAACACTTTCATTTCAAGAGAGAGCTTAATTCATAGATATCATATTTTAAGAGCTTGACCCATGGGTTTTCAAGAATAAAAACATATGTACATAGGCTTTACAAGCATACCAAATATCTCAATTAAAGGTTCATGTGTGTGTGTGTGTGTGTATGTGTATATATATATATATATATATATATATATATATATATAGACAAATAATCCTCTCATAAACTTAGCCCATGTGTTGAAGATTCCACTCCTCCAAAGCTATGAACCAAAAGTGACAATCCTTGAGTTACTCTACCATCACAAATATGACAATTTAAACATAAATTAGACTCTAGAGCAAGTTATTAGCACAAATTAAAATTCCAACACAAACCCCCCCAAACTCATAACTCTATGGGTTCCAAAACTTACAACTACAACCCATAATCATGAAGGAATCAAACAAACCTTAAGAAAATAAGAGAAATAGAGTTTAGAGAGTTACACTTGGAAGATAAAGGAAGAAGGGAATGATGGGCTCCTATGAAAACTATAATGGCCAAAGCTTTGCACAATATAAGTTCTAGAATACTCACCCTGGAAGAATGAATGTTGTATGTTTACTCACTTTTATCTGTTGTGACCGAGATCCAGTGTCTAGGTTTCGAGGTAGATGGTGTGGGGTCAAGGTTGTTGCTGAGTTTGAGAGGTTGAAGCAAACGCATGGGATGCCTATAATAGAGTATGAACAATAATTCACCAAATTATCAAGATATGCTCCTCACCTAGTGTCCACAGATACCATGAAGGTTAGGAGATTTGTTCAGGGTCTAGCAGATCCCTTATTCTCCAATCTATTTCCTATGGTTGGAAGGATGTCATATGCTAAGGTTATGGATGCTGCTTATGGTCTTGAGTCCAGAGGGGAAGAACGGAAGGCCACTAAAAAGTCTAGCAACAAGTAAAAGATGAGAGGATCCTTTTATCGTAGATCTAGTTTTGGAAGAGCATAGAGTTATAAGGGCCGATGCGAGGCACCATTGGTTTAGGCCCTTTCTTCCAGGCCTACTCTGTTGAGTGTGTTTGGCTTAGGGTCCCAGGCAGTTAGTGTGTCTCAACAGGCTTGCAGGCATTCGGGCAATCAAACTTCCCCCGACAACCATGTTATCTTTGTGAGAACTACCACTCAATGTTGTGTCTTAAGGCTTCTAGAGTTTGCTTTGGATGCGGACAGCCAGGGCACATTAAGAGAGATTATCCCCACTTTAGGGGAGCTTTTAGGCAAAGTTTCGTGCATCCCGCAACACCTGCACCATCCAATTCAACTTCATCCCTAGGTAGTTCTTCTGGACTTGCAGGTAGAAGGACAAGTGGTAAAGGCTTTGGCGATAGAGGATGAAGGAAAGGCCAGCCTAGAGTCTTTATATTGACTAGATAGAATGCTCAGGCTTCGAATGCTATGGTGGCAGATACCTTGCATGTCTGATCTTTTGAGGCCTACATATTATTTAACCTGGGCTTCACATATTTTGCTTTTCATTTTGTCAAGTAACCAATGATGCTAGACCACCCATTTTAGGTTAGCATCATCATGCATAGTCAATGTAAATGGATTTGATACATTGGCTGATTTGATGCTACTAGAGATTGTGGACTTTGATGTCATCTAAGGCATGGACTGATTAACTCCATACTATGCCACAATGGATTGCTACTCCAAAACAGTGAAGTTTAATGTTCTGGGCAGACCATCCTTTGTTTTCTGGGGAGATAGTTACTTAACCCTCACCAATTTAATCTCTTTTATGAGTACTATGCACTTGATGAATAATGGAAATAAAGGTTACCTTGCTATAGTTCGGGATGTTGAGGTTGCTGTGCCAAGCCTTGACCAAGTTTCTGTGGTTAGGGAGTTTCTAGATGTGTTTCCTGAGGAGTAATGCCTCTTGGTAGGGAGATTGAGTTTTGTATAGACCTGGCCCCAAGCATCCAACATGTCTCCATCCCCCTGACCATATGGCTCCAGTAGAATTGCAAGAGCTAAAGGTTCAATTGCAGGATATATTGGATAAGGGCTTCATTTGCCTAAGTTCATTGCCATGGAGTGCTTCGATGTGCTTTGTAAAGAAAAAGGATGCATCAATATGCTTATGTATGGACTACAGACAACTTAACCGATTGACTAGTCATAATAAGTATCCATTGCCCAAATTAATGACCTATTTGATTAACTCCAAGGCGCTTCGTGCTTCTCTAAGATTAATCATCGTTCCAAGGACCACCAACTAAGAATTTGGGAAAAAAATATTCCCAAGATCGCCATCCAGACCCGTTGTGAACATTACAAGTTCTTGGTGATGTTTTTCAAGTTAACCAACACCCTAGCTACTTTTATGGACTTGATGAACTGGGTGTTCAAGCCCTTCCTAGATCACTTTGTGATCGTGTTCATTAATGAGATCCTGGTATATTCCAAGAGTTAAAAAGAACATGAGTATCACCTAAGGATTGTTCTACGAACTTTGAGGAATCATCGGCTTTATGCCAGATTCCTTAAGTGTGAGTTCTGGTTAGACTAAGTGGCCTTTCTAGGTCACATGGTACCTAAAGAAGGGATTATGGTGGATTCTACGAAGGTGGAGGCTATTCAGAAGTGGACAAGGCCCACAACTATGCCGAAAATGCATAGTTTCTAGGGTTTTACAGGTTATTACAGGAGATTTGTCAAGAACTTTTCTAAAATCTCTACCTTTTGACTAAGATAACCTAGAAGGGGGGTATAAATTTCAATGGTTTGATGCATATGAAAAAAGTTTCTAAAGGCTCAATACTTGTTTAACCACAACCCCAGTGCTCATTTTGCCCTTGGGGTCTGGAGGGTATCCAGTATATTATGATGCATCTCGAGTAGGACTTGTATATGTTATCATGTAACACAACCAAGTCATTGCCTATGCTTATAGATAATTGAAGAGAGATGAGCAGAATTATCCTACCCATTATCTAGAGATGATAGTTGTTGCCTTTGCACTAAAGATTTGGAGGCACTATCTCTATGGCAAAATGTGCAAGATCTATATTGACCATAAGAGCCTGAAATGCATCTTCCAGCAGAAGGACTTAAACCTAAGGTAGTGTAAGTGGATGGAACTGCTCAAGGATTATGATTGTACTATCTTGTATCATCCAGGCAAGGCCAATGTGGCGGTGGATGCCTTAAGCAGGAATTCTATAGTTAGCTTGGCACATATAGTCCTTGCTAAAAGACAGTTAGTGGAAGAATTCCACAAATTGGAGTCTGAGGGTGTGCACTTTGAGTTTGGAAGCTCGGGGCTACTTCTAGCCCATATGCGAGCTCAATCTTCCTTAATTGAGCAAATCAAGGCTATGCAATATAAGGATCCGAAGTTATGCAAACTAGTGGAAGACATTTGTAATGGAAAGGAATCAGAGTTTTCTCTCGACCAAGCGGGTGTGCTAAGGTGTGGAAACTGTTTGTGTTTACCAAATGTGGGTGACCTGATAAGGACCTTTCTAGAGAAAGCCCACAATTCTGAGCACACGGTTCATCCCTGCTCCATTGAGATGTACCAAAATTTGAAGTAACTATTTTGATAGGAAGGCACGAAGAAGGACATGGGAGACTTTGTATCTCATTGTTTAGTGTGTCAGCAAGTTAAAGTTGAACACCAAAGACCTGCCCGGTTGCAATAACAAATAGAGATATCTAAGTGGAAATAGGAGAGAATCACCATGGACTTTATGACCGGCTTACCTCACAGTTTCAAAGGCTTTGACTCTATTTAGGTGATGGAAGAGTGAGAGTGGCGTAGATCAGCCGTAAAATGAGGAAAGTGCACTTAAATAGATGGGGTAGTTGGAATTGTGGGTGTTGATTGGTTGAAGTTTTGTGATTGAAGTTACGGCCATGTCGCACGCTTTGTGGTGAGTTGCTCTCCACATCGTCCAAGAGCGGGATCGCTCGCTCTACACGAAATCGGAACTCGTCCATATATTACTTGAAGTCGGAACTCGTGACCTTTTTACAGTGCTCGAAGCTGAAACCGGACGTCGGAACTCGTACCATGTTGTTGGTGACTTGAGGAAATCTTGTTTGTTCTGATACTTTGAATCAAGGTCGGATATCGGAAGTCATGCAGCTGACAATCATATAACCTCGGAATTCCCTATTTGAACTCGGGAATGTCAATGGTGGATGTATACTCGGATATCGGAACTCGTTATCAAACTCGGAGTTCGGTACTTGTACCATGGTGTTAAACTATTACTTCTGAGGTCGGAAACCACGTACACTATTTTGAAGCACGAGGTATGATATCAGAAATCGAAACCTCATCAAGTCGGCTATTGGAACTCTGAAGCCTCTTATTACGAAGTCGGAAATCAAGAACAATCAAACTTAGACGAAACCGGAAGTCGGTAATTTAATACAGTGTGTTTGATGAGATCGGAACCGTGTATATTTTCCTTGAAACATAAGTCGGATATCGGGAATTCCAATAGTACGAGATCGGAAATCGGGTATATGACTTGAGACGTGAAGTCGGGAATAGGATGAAATCGGAAATCGTTATGACATGAATGAACTCGGAACTCGTAAATAACCCCTTCTGTCTGATTTTCACAAACGAAATCGGAAATCGGAATTAATCACCCTGGGCTAAGTCAGATCTAGGAAAACGGATGTTACATTACTACCCTCCTTAAAAGAATTTTGTCCTCAAAATTTAGGTGAGAATGGTTGAGGAAATCATTATCCTGCAGGCACTCCTTCTCGTGGTGTTTCTTGCGGATAGCTCACAGTGCTATCTCGATAATTACAAGGATCCATAAGAAAGTATGTTTGTGCTCGGGTTTGTCTAGTTTGTATGGCATGCAGAACGTGTATCCAATTTGGTGGAGACTATTTTCATCTTCCTCATTTTGTGCCCAATTACTTTCACGTAGTAGTAGCCATTTAAACTTTTTGTTGTGTGTATACCCAGTTGTCCCCATGTCAAGCAGCAGGTCATGATTACGATGATAATATTAAAGTATTTACCTCAATAACACCCTACATATAACATTTCGACCCAATCACGAGTTCCTTTAGGTACTTGCCCCTTTATCACTTGAACGCTTTACTGAGTTCTGAGTTATCACTTATGGTAATAGTTAACTCAGATATTGTAGTAGTCATAGTAACCATATTATTTGGGAAGCTAGTTTCACTAATTTAAGAATTACTATTTACGTGATCACCCTTGATCACATGTAGAAGCTTTTTCTGGTAAATCCCACTTGTAGGGTCATACTTTTCCTTAGATTTTGAATGCTGACCTTAACCTATAATTATCCTTCACAATAACTTTCTAATCATGTCATTTAGCATGGTTGCTTACTTCTGTCTACTAGCTCCCGAATAACTTGGGGCATGCTCCTTTGCTTTGCTACAGTTAACATATGACTAACAAATCATAAAATTATGCTGGGAAATTTCCTTGTGAAATCTTCTTAAAGTTGCGGCTCAACCCGAGTTATCAGATACCACAGGTCACAAGTAGAGTCCAACTATTGTCGGCATTCTCGATTGACTATACTACTGGTTCAGATGCACGACCCAAAAATTCTCCCTTGGAATAATAGGTAGGAGCTTCGTCTTAGAATTTCTTCTTCTTTATAAGCTTTATTTCGTATCTTAATGCGTGTTGGAAAGGTCTCAGATTATCTTTTCTACGAAAACTATTAATGCTCCTCATGAGTTTATTTCTTCAAACAGGACCAATTAGATGAGGGAAAGAGAAAATAGTAATCTTTGCTTCCATATTGATTTGCAAGGATCCTACCTTGCCTATCCTCTTTATCTTAATAACACAGGGGTTCCTCATTTGATATGCTGATATCTATTCCCCCGAATCTTCTAATGCTAACTTAAGAAGTCTTGCGGTTCCCAAAGTTATCGCCCTCATCAGTGGTTAGTCTCACTATAATGCATATCAGCCTTAGTGGTCAAATTCTATATCACTCTTCGTTGATAAACCTTTTTACTATTTATCGCAATATCTTGTACCCAAGTACGACTACCCCATGTGAGAGAAAGAATTAATAGTCTTGGCTCCTTGTTGGACTACAACGCTGAGATTTCCCAGAAGATCACCCATCTCAGTATTACTCTTGTCCAAGCACACTTAGACATAGGGTACTAATGGGATTTGGTATGTTAGCGCTACTATGCTCGTACCTAATCTAGCTTCGAGTATGAAGACTTAACGGGCTTACCCCCGATCTTGTATTGTAACTTTAACCAATATGGGACATATTTCCAAATCTTTCAATTTCATATTGGTGCATCCCCCAATCCTGTTTAGGGTGCATCGGGTTGGTTGGGCTTTTTACTAGTGAAAAGACCACCTAATTTGTTACCCAGTACAATCCCTTGCCTGTACCATAATTTCATACTGATTAATAGGTCACTCGGAAATCGAGACTCTTTCTTGTAATATCCTATTATTCATGTAGAAGCTTATCTTGGTCTTGGCTCGTTATGGCCTCTTATATCACTACTTTCTCGTCCTATCGGGATCCATTGCACTCTCTGACTCCTTGTTATTCTTACCTGAATTCGAATACACTCTTTCTTGAGTTTTTCCCCACTGATCACATTCATAATGATGTCCAATGACGACCTTTACATCCCGCTTTTCTTCTCCAAATAACTGTATCTCTTTACAAATGTTGAAAATAGTCGCATCATAGGGTGCTCATAATGACTAAGATTAATAGAGTCCTGGTGTAACCTAATCTTCTAATACCTCCTTTACCCTTAACGGATAAGGAATACCAAGCTTGCTTTATGTGCCGCCCTAACCTTCTGGTTAGGCGGAAATATCTATACTTTAAAGGATGTTTAGGGTTATTCGTGTAGCTTTACTTCATTTTCATATCGTGAATAACCGCGCCTTTACTCTGATATAATGTATATTTAGACGAATGTCTTCAAAATTTGTTATAATTATAACAGTGTAAGTAAGATTCACATACAAGCACATAAGAGATGTAAAACCACTTAACAGAATAGGATTGACTAGAACTAAACTAGCCAATTCCTCATTCTAGCTTATCCCAAATACTATGGGTCCTCTGAGGAAGTAGTTCTTTTAGCTTTCAACCTTGGATGTTACCGCTTAGGAATAGGTAGTGATGGCAGGGCATTCTCTAATCCCGTGTCACAACTTTCCACACTTAAAACATATCTTACCTTGACTAAACAAGGCCTCTTAACATGATACTTTCTGCACTTCGAACATTCTTGATTAGTAGTTAACCCCTGCGGCTGCTTACCTTCCTTTCCGTTAAGTTGAAATGGCTTCTTTGGTGGGGGATTATACTGAAATTCCTGGTCTTCAGGTGCTAGCCTCTTTCCACAAACATCTATCTTGGCATCAGCGAGCTTCTTATTATATCCCTCAACTAATCGACTCTTGTTTGCTAATGCAGCAAAATCCCTTATTTCCATTGGCCCCACCGAGGCTAAAATGTCCGCATTTAATCCTCCTTCAAATTTTATACATTTCTAGTTCTCGTCAGGGTTGCGTTGATAGATGGTGGAAAATTTGCAGAGTTCTTCAAACTTAGCAATGTACTCTGAAACACTCTTGTGTTCTTGTTGGAGCCTCATAAACTCCAACTCCTTAGCGTTTCGCACCGATGCAGGGAAATACTTCTGATAGAATGCATCTTTGAATATGTCCCAGGTGATACCAACTTGGGGTTCTGCCAACAGCCTTTTTGGCATTGCTCCACCAAAACTCTCGGCGTCTACCCCCCAACATATAGTGTAGCGGCCGCTGCAATTGATCAAGTGAGGCCAGACAGAAAAGATCTTCTCCATTGCTTTGACCGATTCTAAAACGCTTTATCAGGTCGAAGCTCACTGAAGCAGGCGGATTTATTTTTCTGAACTCATCAAATTTAAGGTAATCCAGGTCTACTCCTAGGCCATGTGGATTTCCCCCATGACCGGCCTCAAGACACCTACCCAACTGGTTCATCATTTGATGATCTTGACCACTCAGCATGGCATGAGCTATTTCACGTATCATATCCATAAAGTTAGTAGGATCTCCTGGAGTAGGTACAGTTCATGGCCTACCACGCTCTCTAGAAGCCATTAGTTCCTAATCACACGCAACAAAGCATTGAGTTGATCAGGCTCAACAATAGGTTAAGTGTGATAGCAACTAATATCATTCGCGATTAAGGCGGTCATGCATATCTAATTCTACATTTTATCCGGCGATAAGATTTATCACATGACATTTTCTAAGAGTTCGAGTGCCAGAAACGTAGTCAGTCCAAATCCTCAGGTCCGGGGAGGATCGAACTGCTCTGATACCAAAATGTAACACCCTCCTAAGTACAGTACTATGCTTAAGTCATAGTACCACACCCTGGAGTTGTTACGGTTACCTGAACGGACCTTATCTGACAGCAACTTCCGCTACGCTACTCTGATACCTCTTGAACTTTCTGGAGACAACACGAAAGTAGGAGTGAGAATTATAAATTCTCAGTAGGATTCTCTATAATACACATGTAATGTCATTGTTGTCATCTCGATTTCTTGACTTGTTATGAAAAAGGTGAACATCTTTGCACAACTGTTTAATTTTACATTTCGAAAAAAGCATGTCTTATCCGAAGCAAAGTTCATTTTAATTATACACTTGGCATTTGAGAGAATCCATAAAAATTCATGTCATGAATCATATTGGGACTAATAACTGAAATACAATAAGTACGATAGCATCAATGTACTAGAGGCATAACTTCGACATATACTTCTTGGAACTACATCATATTAAGATGATGCCTTGTGGCATCAATATCTTTGAGAACATAATATCTGCACATAACTTATCTTGTATTTTAGATTCATGCATAGACATAGAACTTGCTTTTCTTTCTTTATCTCTCTTTTCATCATAAAATCTTTACGTGCGTTCCAGGAGTATGATCGCCATGTCATACCCCATCAGTGAGGCGTGATCGCCGTGTCACGTTCCTTAGGAATGTGGGATCATTCTTTGGTACTTACACTAGCTGGGTCATGCCATGCCTCATGTAAGTTATGTCCCCGATACTCACACTAGCTGGATCGATGCCATGCCTCATGTGAGTGGGGTGCTGCTGGCTTTGTCTCAGTCTTTAGTCTTTAATCTTTAGCTTTTACTTGGGCACACCTAGCGCATGTCAGTCCCTAGGGTGCTATTCTTTGCCCTTAGGTAGCTGGCCTTGAGTGAGCTTGTCAACTTCACCGTGACCGTCGTCACACCGACTCACCCGCAAAGGGACTCCCTTTACCTCTACAGGTTGGAGGGACCCAATGTGCAAGCCTCCAACATAGAGGGACTCAAGTCTTTAGCCCCTTAGGAGGGATTCAATGTGCAAGCGCCTCCAGGTGAAGGGACCCATGTCTTTATCATTTACTTCCTTCTGAGGAGGGACCTCACTTCGCCTCCGAGTGAAGGGACTCACATTCAATACATTTACATTCTTTCATTCTCATGCATAATCCAGCATAAACATGCGGGATGTACTCATATATACATGTTTCATAATTTATTCTCATATGTATGTCTCATGTACTTGTGCTATTCTTGCATATATGCTTCATAGTTTATTCTCATATATCTCTTATCATACTTATGTCATCCTCAAATATAGGGTTTCTATATACCCATTCATAGTCTAGTTCTTCCTTGATAACTCATATCATTTTTTTAAAATTCATCCTTACATCTAAACATTCATAGCTTCTTAGACTTCTGCCATAAATCCGGCAGCATAACGGATCAGGTCCGTTTCCCCAAGAATAGTGCCAGCTCTCACAGACAGTTCAATCATAGCAACATAAATCAACTTAACACATATATATCAAAGTCAAGCTAGCAATCCTCAACTCAAACTTTATAGGTTTCATTAACATTTGTAAAATTATCATTTTGGCCATCCTGCCAATTCTATTCGGTTCTGCCCGAATCTTGTATAATCCACCTTTATCTCTATTCAACTCATTTAAATCTGAAATTTGGATATGTCATAGCTCTATATGTCTACTTTCTAACCTCTTTGGTCCCATATCATTTTGATTTATATAACTCAAGATATTTAACTTTTACCTCAGCCTATTCAGTCTCTAGCCTGAATCACACTCCTGGAATTATAAATTCACTAAAAATCGAAACTAAGCTCAAATCCTGCGAAATTAGCCTCATATGGAAGCTAATAGGACAACCTTTCATTTGCCACAAGTTTCACTCCATTTGCTTGAGTATACCTCGAGTTATAAGTCCTGAAAATCGACCTTCCTGAACTACTCTGTTTTGGCCTGGTTTGGACATAGGGTAACTTCCTCGAATCACTGGGAACAATTGGGACCATAACAAACTCGGAATCTTATATTGGGATATTCCCCTATGTGTAAGCTTTCTAACAAAGTTAGTTTCACTCAATTTGGAGTTGTGTAGGGCGAGTTATACCCTCCTCAAGTCACCCTGCCCGGATGAAAGTCCTGAACCCTAGGTCAAACTTCAAAAATTCGTATCTCTCTCAATACTAATCCAATGGCCTTATATTATATGTCTATGGAAAGCCCTGAATGTCTACTTTCATCTAAAAATGGTTTCATCAGATTTAACCGGTTGTAGGCGGCGCCGTACACTCCGTTGTACGGGCTGCCGTGGAATTCTCACTCAGACACCATCCCACTTCTCCATTCCTTCTAATTTTCTCCTTCTAATCATAATCCTAACTCAAAACCTCCTATTAATTCAATCATAATTCATCATAATCCATCATAATACAGCCAATAATTCATCGAATACATAGAGGAGAATACAATTTCATGCAATCATATTGCAAGTAATTCAAGGATAGAATGGAATCCTACCTCTTTGGAGTATGACTTGAGCTAAGTGCTGAAACTTGGAGTGTTAGAACCTTGCTAAGTTTGGAGGAATGATGGAGTTGATTGAGAGAAGGGGAGGAGGAGGAGGGAGAGTGGCGTAGATCAGCCAGAAATGAGGAGAAGGGTCTGCCTTAAATAGATGGGGGTAGTTGGAATTGTGGGTGTTGATTGGTTGAAGTTTTGTGATTGAAGTTCGGCCATGTCGCACCTTTTGTGGTGAGTTGTTCTCACGTCGTCAAGAGGGGATACGCTTCCGCTCTACCTGAAATTGGAACTCGTCCATATATTACTTGAAGTCGGAACTCGTGACCTTTTTACAGTGCTCGAAGCTGAAACCGGACGTCGGAACTCGTACCATGTTGTTGGTGACTTGAGGAAATCTTGTTTGTTCTGATACTTTGAATCAAGGTCGGATATCAGTCATTCGGTGCAATCATATAACCTCGGAATTCCCTATTTGAACTCGGGAATGTCAATGGTGGATGTATACTCGGATATCGGAACTCGTTATCAAACTCGGAGTTCGGTACTTGTACCATGGTGTTAAACTATTGCTTCTGAGGTCGAAAACCACGTACACTATTTTGAAGCACAAGGTATGATATCGGAAATCAAAACCTCATCAAGTCGGCTATTGGAACTCTGAAGCCTCTTATTACGAAGTCGGAAATCAAGAACAATCAAACTTAGACGAAACCGGAAGTCAGTAATTTAATACAGTATGTTTGATGAGATCAGAACCGTGTATATTTTCCTTGAAACATAAGTCGGATATCGGGAATTCCAATAGTACGAGATCGGAAATCGGGTATATGACTTGAGACGTGAAGTCGGGAATAGGATGAAATCGGAAATCGTTATGACATGAATGAACTCGGAACTCGTAAATAACCCCTTCTGTCTGATTTTCACAGACGAAATCGGAAATTGGAATTAATCACCCTGGGCTAAGTCAGATCTCGGAAAACGGATGTTACAGATACTATGCTCAAAGGAAGTAGCCTCTGTGAAAGTAATCTGAATGAACCACTTAGGAGAGGAAGCAACTTGGGAAGCAGAAGAAGTAATGCAAGCAAAGTATCCCCACCTATTTGATTCTTGAGGTATAGAAGAATTTACTTGCTTTGCACAATATAAGTTTTAGAATGCTCACCCCGAAAGAGTGAATGTTGTATGTTTACTCACTTTTATCTATCGTGACTAGGATCGAAAGTTCGAGATCAAGGGTTCGGGGTTTGAGTTATGAGGTGGTTGGTCTGGAGTCAAGGTTGCACACTGGAGACGTGATAGTATATGTGGGACGGTAGGGGGTTGAGGTGAGTTTTGGGATCCTAATTCCAAGATTCGGGTTCTAGAGTCGAGGCAAGAAAGTGTGGCTTCTTGAATATTAGTGAGGAAACTAAGTACAAGGTGTGTAATCAATTACCCTTTGGCTTGTAATCAATTATGAGCCTCTCTGGACACCCAAGGCTCAATTTTTTTTAGTTGTAATCGATTACACGTAATGGTAATCGATTACCATGGGGCTATATATAGCCTAAACACTCTTTTTCCTCTCATTTTGCATGACTCCTTCTCTCTCTAACTTCGAAAACTCTCTCTATTCTCTCTAAAACCCTCCCCTTCCTTATCCTTTGCCCCTATTTCAAATCTTTTCATCCAAATCCACATCAACTACACATTCTATTCTTTCTATAACATCAAATCCTTCTTTAAATCCTTCCCTTTTTTCTCTTAGGGGTGTTCACGGGTCCGGTTGAGCTAAATCAAGTTTTGAAAAATTTTGTCATCAACCGAAACCAACCTAACCCAATCTAAATTGGGTTGGCTTAGGACGGGTGGTCGGGTTACCTCTTAGAAAAAAACAAAAAACTAAAATGTTAACCCTAAATCTTGGATCAAATTTGAATGCTCATTTGAAAAAGTTTAAAAAAAAAAAACATTATCAATAAGATCAAAACTTTGGTCATCAACAGCAAAAATCAAAACTTTGATCGTCAATAACAAAAATCTCATATCACATTTGAATTTCCATTTCAAGGGGAAAAAAGAAAAAGAAAAAATCAAACATTATCAACAAAAAAAATCAAAACTTTGTTCATCATCAACAGCACACACACCAACACTCTAACTAGGCAACATCAAGATACCACTCCCAGTACCAAAGCACGCTTGCCTTTGTCTCTAGCAGCAAGGCAACTGGCAGTGAGCTCATTCAGTGCGATGGCAAACTAGATCTAAATCCAAGGAGGCGGTGATGTTGTGGCCGGCTTTTTTGTTGTCTCTTGACTCATGCAGCAATGGCAAAAGAAAGATTAAGGAAATGAAGGTGATAATAGGGATGACGGTGGCCTTCTTGCAGCCACGGCAATGGAGACTAAAAGGGTAAAAGAAGTTGGGGAAGAATTGTGATAGGGCTAGAGATGAGGTACTGAAAGTCTAAAATGGACAGGGAAAAGGTGTAAGTGCCAAAGGTGGCTACCCAGCGACGGTGTGACGGTGACAGTGAACGAAAGGGAGGTTGAGGATTGAAGGTTGAAGGAAAAGAAGGAATGAAGAATGGCGTTTAGGTTTTTTGGGTTAGATGATGAAATAAGTCTTGCTTTAGATTAAGGATATAAAAATAAAAAAATTAAAAAAAAAAAGAAGTGAGGGGTCAGGTCTAACGGGTTAGGTAACAGGTTCATTTTTGTACCCGATACCCGACCTAATCATTGGACCGATCAATCGGGTTTTACCCTAGCAAATCTACCCAGACCCATGAACACCCCTATTTCCTCTATCTCCACCATTGTTGAGAAGGAGATATCAAGGAGCCCATTCCCTTCCTTTTCCTCATTTGCTTTCTAAGGGTAATTCTTAACATATTTTCCTTTTCTTTTCCTAAGAATTACCGATTCTTGCACAATTGGAGACTTCCTATAAACCCTAAGTTAGAGGGATTGAGGATTTTGGAGGTGGAAGTTAGTCTAGGCAAATCATTGATAAGAGAAGCTAATTTGTGATTGGTTAATATTGGTTGTGATGTTAGATACTCTTGAGAATCACATGTTGGCTTGTCACTGTAAGGAGTTGTTGCCTTTGCATGTGAAACACTATGAGTGTATAGTATATCCGTAGCTAGAATTCCTAGTATGATTACCATAATTATATATTTGCAATGATGACTTATGTTTTTGAAATTATGCATTAGCTTTAGATAACTTGAATGGAGAAGTAAATTCTTTTCCTTATTTATGCCTTAATCAAAAACTAACACATAGGGACTATGAGCTGGTTTCTATGAAGTAATGATAATGCTTTATACAATGAATACCATGGAAAATGTTTTATGAATGCCTAGTATAAGTTTACTGGATTAGTATTGGACTCTGGGAATTTTATTTAAGTTGATATTCCAAGAAGTGGATTTTCATCACATTTATCAATGGAATTAGAAAGGTTTTCATGGGAAAGTCTATGACAGGATCTGTATGTTAACAGTAGTAGACGTTAGCCCTAGTGCATCTTGAAGTATTATTTACATAGCCACATAAAATGTGATGTGTGACGAAGTACACAACCACTCAAGGAATGGTGCGTGATGAAATATTGAATCACATGAAGGAAAGGTTACCTAAATGTGATCCTGATGAACCATCTTGGATTAGATAACTTCCCTTTGGTTTTAAGAAATTCAACAATATTTTGAAACTATGATTCTTATTTAACTTTGCATATAAGTACATTAGTCAAATTTTCATGCACATTGTCTCATGTGGGTTATGGATGTCCTATCTCTCACTGAGTTACATAAACTCACCCTATTGTCTTTTCCTTCTTTTCAGATTTAGGTGCTAACTTGGGATCCGACTCTCTCACCCTTCAATAGCAACTTCCTGCTTCTCTTTTGGTGAGCCCTTCATGCTCAAGGGCATGTTTTGGAAATTCGGAACTCCTTGTCGGCCTTTAGTTTATTTTAGTAGCTCCATAGTGCCACAGTAAGGTCTAACTCTTACTTGACTTATGTTGGTTTTAGACACTCGATTATGGATATTTGGATTATTGTCTTTCTTTAATTGACTTAGTGTTATGGTATGAGCTTTGAAGGAACAATATTGTGTATTTGAATGGATTTATATATTGTTATGCTTTTAATCTTATGTTATGTATTGTGAGGTACATTTTGAGAATATCTAGATCCCTAATGACTTGAGTGTATGCCATTTGAGCAGGAAGAGGATCCGTATTTGGGAATTATTCTAAATACAAACGGGACTCTGCCTGATTTTCTGGAAATGATATGTGAAAGACTTGTTGTGGGACTTGTCCCTTATGCACTGGTCTCGGCCCAAGTTGGGTCATGACAAGAACCCTTAATTTAACCTACACCAAGCTTTAAGCTCCAATAATGGAGTTTTTTATAGAGAGAGAGAGAGAGAGAGAGAGAGATTATAGTGAAGAAGAAGATGGAAGATCTTTGGTGAGAATGAAAATGAAGCTTGAGGGAGTTAGGGGAGGTTAGGGCTCCATGGGAGAAGAAGAGAATGAGGAAAGAAAGAAGAGAAGTCAAAAAAATGGTTTAGAGAGAAAGGATCATGTTTTAAAAGAAGATCTTGTTCCCTGGCACCTAGGAGCTAGACTTTGGGCGCCTTGGTGCCCGAAGGTGTCCCAAATCTACCTAGCCACTGTATAGGCACTAGACTTTCGACACTTGGGCAGTGGGACTTAACAAAAAATTTTCAATTTTTGTCCAAACAAAAGCAATATGCATCCAAAAGATTCCTGGGATATTCTTAACAATATTTTCACTCTAAAAACACCCAAACACCATTAAATCCATCAACCTCTCTCCATAATAAAATCAACAAATTTCAAATACATGAATTTTAAAGTAAAATGCATAACTCTCACATCATAATATAACCCAAGGAGGCCTATAAACAACAAGACCTTGTTCCATGTGATTAATTTAATCAACATCAAATACTTAAAGAAAACTTCAATGACCCAATCATTTGATTCTTTGAACCCAAACATGCTTCAGAATTAACCAAATCATATTCATAATTACTTCAAGCAAGATAGATTGGAAATGACTAGGGACATACTATCCACTCATATCACACACAGTCAAAATTCATTTTGGAAACAAACCTAGAGTTTAAATAAAAACGAAATCTTAAAATTCCCACTTTTCGAAATCCTGATAATAAACCGAGGTATTACACCAAATGTTTAAAATTTTAAGTTAATTCCAATTCCAAAAGAATTGAAATTAAAATTAAAATTTTATGTTACAATTCCAATTTTAGTGTCCAAATGCACCATTAGATCTGCAATTGTGAACAAAAACACTAGAAATTAAAAACAAAAAAGATCACATGAGGAATCAATAGATTTCTCATAGCCATTAGATTTTGTTAAGTTCGATGGTGAAGATTTGGAGTAACTTTTAAAATTACACCTTGAGTGAACGAATCCCTGTTCTTAATCATAAAATTTAAAATAAACTATTTGATGATCTATACTAAAATAAGTTTCGTAACCAATTGAGATTTGGTCTATGGGTAAGGGAGCTAATCCACCACAACGTGACGAACCACAATTTGAATCTCAACTAGGAGAGTTGTCTACATTTAAGTGTCTCATAATGCTCGAACATGATTGCTTCTAGTGGGAGGACACATATGGGAAACCAAAATAATAAGTTTCTTAAACACAATAAACATTATATTGAATAGTATTGTTTGATATGCACAAATCATATTAATTTTAATGAATATAATATTATTGATAAAAAATTTATTTGATTATTATATTTAATTATATTTTATATTTAATTAAATTATAAATTTTATAAATACAACACTTTTATTATTTTATTTTTTATTTTAATATTATTAACAAATCTTTTTATTTAGATTTTATTTTAGCATATATCCTTCTTTATTATTTTTAATTTTATATTCTATATAATCTATTCTTCTTTATCATAACTAGTTTTCACATGGTTTTGCATGATTTTCATGATTAAATTAGCATTAAAATGTGTAAATTCTTGGAAATCAATGCACTCCTTATAATTATTGCTTCTTGGATGATTTTTAGGTGTTAAATAAGGATTTGAGGTTAAAGAAGCATTATCTTGCCAATTAGGGAGTTACAAAGTCGTGTCTTATGCTTGCATGAAATTAGAATATGTCCTGACAAAACCTCCAAATCTAGGAGCTCAAATTGGGTGATTCAATGTAAGGGCGTTTGCGAAGTGGTTTGAATCAATTTTAACTAAAATATTCATCCGATCCAAATAATAAAATATATAGCGATTTGAATTGAATTGATTTAGTTTAAATTTTAAATTCAATCCAATCCAAACCAATTTTTTGCAATTTGATTGGATCGATTAATTTGATTTTTTATAAAATAAAATCTTAAGTATATAATATTATAAATAAACAGTAACTTGAATTAATAAAATAAATAAACAAAAATAAAAAATAAAAATGACTCTTATAATATGCATAAAATGATATTTGAATAAGAATGACACATGAATATGGAAAATTATGTAATAAATTAAAATTATCATAAGTAAAGGTACACACTTAACAATAAAAAATTATATTATATAATATTATTTGGTTTGGATTGCATTTGATCGATTTTAAAAATTAAATCCAAAATTCAATCTGATCCAAACGGTTTGTGAAAAATAAGATTTGATCCAATCTAAACTTTTGTAGTTTTGATTGATTTTTAGTTTGGATTGGATTGGTTTAGTGATTTTGATTAGATTGGATTGGATTTGAACATCTCTAATTTAGTGTGTGTTTGAGAAAGCTATAAAATTAAAATTATTTTAATAATCGCTTTTTTGTATAATCAATTATATAAGAATTAATTTATATTTGGATATTTTAGCTGAAAAGTAATTTTAAAATAATCTATTTTATTTGAATCGCATGAAAAAAGTTGCTTTTATGATGCAAAATTACTAAAAAACATATGGAATAATTATTTATATTATATAATATTTAATACTGAAGGTCAATTTGGTAAAAATATAATATTATGTATACTGTACAAAAGCTTTTTTTAAATAATGCCCAAAATTTAGCTTTTGTTTTGTCCCCCCAAAATAGCTTTAATTTTTTGAATCTAATTATAATCCAATTCAACAAAATTTATCGAAACAAGTTTTTTTTTCCAAAATAGCTTTTTTTTGGGAGAATAGGTTTTTTTATTGTTTCCTAAATATGCTAACAAAATGCTTTGGAAATAAGAGAGAAAGTTCTACAACTTCACTATTGTACACTTCCTTAAATTCTTAAGCCTTTTAGGAGAAAAAGTGGAAATATACTGAAAGATGCAATTTGTCCTAAATCCTATCAAGCCTAATCTTGCTACACTAAATTATCAATATCTTGAGCTACATGAGTCCAATTAAGGTGATTCAAATAGCTTTGAAAAATGAAGACATAGAGCTACAATTTTTATGAGATGTCCAAGCCTGAATCTTGTTGTAGAAGGCTATATAGAGCGAGGAAGCAACCAAACCAAGTGCAGACTGGGCATCCCATGCCTGTTGCTGCATAACCACCATGACCCCATGAGAATAGACGTTTTAATTGGGTTTAAGCTGAATTTAAGTGTTGTTTATTATTTTTGGGCCGATCTTAGGTAATACAAAATGAATCTCAAAACATTTAGGGAGTATATACTCAGTGACTGCCCATACAACATAGGATCTTTGGATCATTCATAAGAGGATTGAGAGATTTTCTATAGTTGACTATGCTAGGGTTTGGTAGCTACATGAAAAGAGGAAGATTTATGCTCTTGTATTAATCTTTTCTTTTTTTGCTATCTCTTGATTCATATTTACTGTGTTCTCTTTCACATTGAATTTGAATGTCTTAAACATGTTTAATGGCTAAATCTCTTTTTAGCTAGGATGATGATGTAACCAATATTGAGATTATGAGATATTGATTTTCTTCAATCTAATGCATGTTCATTCTTTCAATTGAGTTTTTAATGAATTTTAATGCTTTCTTAGATTGTCCACCCATGAATTGATGCCATGATTTGTGTAGGCAACTAGAAAATTGGTACATAACTTAAACCTAGGGTTAGAAACCATAATTATTAATTATTTAGGAATAGAAATTAATGATCATATAGGAATTATAAATCAAGGATTTCATTTAGTTTAAAGCCTTTAATTCAAGGGTTCATATTAAGGAGTTAATTGAATTTTAGGTTTTAAGGAGGATTAGTATGCCAAGGAATTGTCTATAAATTAAAATAGGAAATTCTCCATGGATTGAATTGATTAAACTAAATTAGATTAAGAGCCCAATACTCATAGGAACAATTAAATGAATTATAGTCCTAGCATCTCATCCATTATTGAATCTTCCATAGCTCATTGATTACTTGAAGCTAATAACCATGTCATCAGGAGCTGGTCCTGTTGCTCCCATGCTGGATACTTATCTATTGCTCGATCTGCCACTTCATCTTGTTCGGTAGCATACTCGCGAGGTGCACTTCCTTTCTTCAAAAATTTCTGCAATTTGTGTCCCTTGATCGTAGCCATAACTTGCTACTTCCATGGCAGAAAGCTCTCCTCATCTAGTTTGAATGATACTAGACTAGAGAAATTCTCCATCAGTTTGTTGGTGGCATAATGCACAGTGTTTTGTTCAGAGCCCATGGATCATGATGAGCTCGGAAACCATATAGGTATCAAATACTCAAGAAGAGAGAAGAACAAAGAGCTCGAGAGAGAAAATGAATTTGAGAGTTTGTGATTTTTCAATGAATGTAAGTGAATGAGTTATTACAAAGAGATTATAGCTTTTGTAGTGTGTCTTAACTTGTGAGAGAAGCTAATCATATTTAACCACCTACTAACAAATTCTGACCTTGCATAACTAAATTTATTAGCTAGTATAGCTACCACTTACAGATATATTCCCTAACAGGTTCCTCCCCCCTTTACCCATTTGATGAAATGGCTCATTGGGTTTCAGTTTCAGCTTTCAAGTTTTTTCTTTTAGGTTTAAATAACTTTTTAGTCTCTATATCTGTAACTAATTTTTGATCTAGTCCCTCTACATACAATTTTTGGGGTTCATAGATTAGTGAATGATAGGGTTTTTACATTGATAGTGATATTACTGAGACTTAGTTAGGACAAGGATATATGTTTAGTTAGCGAATCAAGGATTTTCAATTTATTTTCTTGGAATTGAATTTCAGGGCTTCATTCAAGCTTATTATTCTAGCTAGAATATACTTGAAAGCAATTTCTCTAGATTGATGGAAAGTTTTTTCATTTCCTATTTGATGCATTACGAATAATGGAAAGAAAGAGGATAATTTGTTTGTTTTATGGGGTTCGGGTAATATAACTGTATACATTTGGGTAATATAAAGCTACATGAATGCATCAAAAAACTGTACTGATACATATAGTTATTCAGTAATTTCTACATGCCGTGTATTTAATATCTGTTAAGCGCTTTTCTTTCTGACGATTTTTTGGAACCATGTTTCGATCCAAATCAGAAATTAAATAGGACGTATACTCTAGTGCTGATTGAAAAAAATCAATACCATGCAGATAGCTTTTTTGGCGGTTCGTTATATATATATTTTAAATGACAAAAAAGGTTAATGTTAGTGCTTTCATTTTTCCATTTTTAATAGCGCATATTGTGGTACACCGATTTAAGTATAATATACCCATGCACCACTCTCCCATCTCTCTCTCTGCATTCTCCATTCTCTGTCTCTCCACCTCTCTCTGCTTCCCCAGTGGCCACCGTGCGTGCCTCCTGTGCCGCCCGATCAATGGCCATCACTTATGCCTCCGCCATTGTCTCTTTATGCTTCCCCATGACCACCGCTGATCAACATACTCCAGCATGTAATAGAAGGAGAGGGGGTTCCAAGTGGAATAGCTATCGAGTATGGAGCCTACAATTTGAATGAAGGTGGAAGCAATCTTCATAAAGGGGACCTTCTTGTTATTGTTGGTGTTACCTTGTATGTTATCAGTAATGTTAGTGAGTGCAAAGGCAAAAAGCCTATGGGGTAATGCCTTGAGAAGGTTATTTGTTGGCAGTGGAATGGGACTTGGCCGACCAATTGTAGCACTTTATGTGTTTGAGGGATAGTAGATGATAGCATCAATATTATTTTTTCCATTGTATGAGATTATGTTATTTTTCAATGGAGCTGTATAGAAGAAGACAGGGGATTTGTGCCCAAAAAAGAAAAAAAAAGAAAGAGGGGGAAGCATGACTGGTAGGGGCGCAGAAAAGGGAGAGGAGAAAAGAGCGAATAATGAGAGTCGAAGTCTCAACCTCAAGCTTGTAAGACAGGGTCGTCAACCCAACAAGCTACAAGACCCATGCTAGTGACATTTGTCATTTAAAACATATATAAAAAACACCATCAACACGATGCAGATTGTATCCGCCAACTTCAAATATAAATGACAAATTTACACATTTCTCGTTATAAGAATCCATGCATTTCTATACGATCTAGATCTCACTTTTCCTTGATAAACAATATACGCATTTAACTATTTATTCTAGGGAATTTAAAAGTTATTAAAATATGATTTTTTTGGGGGAGTTGACCTTTTACGATTTGGATTGGACGGACCCCAAAGGTATATATAGTTCATGAATCAAGTTTTTAATGTGCATTTGTCCATTAGAAGTTAGAACAATGAAATAACATATTACAAACTAGGACTTGAATTAGTACAAGCATCAGTTGTTTATATCATAATCTGCTATTTTGATTAATTACCAATAATTATGAGCGAGTTTGCTACAAATTGATAGTATTATTGAAACCTAAATCTGATTGTAGTGGTTAACTTAATATGAATCTTTTGTTATTGTTTATTCAAAATTTATTTATACAAATATATATATATATTGTAAATAGTTTTACATCAAATATCTAGAAAATCTCTTTTACCAATCAAACTACAATAACCTAATACTTCTTGTAAAAAAAAAAAAAATCTAATATTTGTTTTTAAAAAATAATTATTTAAAAAATAAAAAAATAAAACGAATAATCATTCCCAAAGTTGATGAGGTCTTTCTCCGCATCCACACCAAGAAGGATAATCGTTCCCAGTTGATTTCAAAATGAGCTCAACGGATATATGTATGTACATTTGTCTAATTTGTGAAACATATGGTCTATTAATGATCGACTGATAACTTGCCTTTTAATGTTTTTAGGAAGGTTACAAAGAGAGGGAGCTTGCACGGTCTTCTGAGTCCTCTAATGCAGATGACATCCATGACCTTACTGATAAGGATCATTGGGCTGACTATGTTGGAAAAAAGAAGGGTCAACTACATGGTCCAAGTTCTCAGACATCTACATTTGAATATGGTCAATCATCCTCTATGTCTGCATTCACTCAGCTTCCTTTTGACTTCATTAATCAAATCCAAGAGCAGCTACAAGAATATGTGGACCAGAGGATGCAACAACAGGTAGAGCAGAGTATAGAAGCAGCTCAGGTCAGCCAACGGTTGGAACGAGAGCTGGACACTTGTGTGCAACAAAGGTTACAAGAGGAGGTTCCTACTCAAGTGGCGCAACAACTTGAGGAGCGTATCCGTGTAGAGCGGGAAATATGGGGAAGGCAATTTCAACAGTTTACATGTCAGTATGAAGAATGCTATACTCAGCTTGCCAAGTCTTCTGGTCCTTCAACTAACTCACGAGCAGCTGATCGCATGGATGACCACAATGATGATGATGATGATGACGACGACGATGATGGTCAGTATGTGTGATTTTAGATCTTATGTTGCTTGACTTGTGTTTTTAGACTTGTTCATTTTATGCCTTTAGACTTATTTATGTTTTCAGACTTAGGCTTTTTATTTCTGAACTTGTGTTATTTATGTATTAGAGTACTATGTTCTAGACTTCTTTAATTTTTAAGTACTATGCCTTGTGTGATATTTTTATTAATTTTTATTTAGTTTTAAGTTTTAATTATTTAGTTGAAAACCTAGAAAAAAAAGGGGGGGGATGATTAATGGCAGCAATTGCCACAATGCCACCGCTAACATTTGAGAGGGTCAAGGCTACTGCAAATAGTTAGTAGCCCCTGATTATGAAGCAACCCGAGATCCACTACAAATAAGCATTTTGTGGCCAATCTTGGCAAATTTGCCGTGACAAAGTCCACTGCTGCCGCAAAGAACCAATTCTCTTTTAGTGCAAATTCATTGATAAAAAACTTCGAGCATGCAACTTCTATCTATTTCTAATAGTAAATCAAATAATTTTACTTAAACTCATGAGCATTAGCTCCTCAAATCCTCTTTCATACTTTGTTAAAAAAAAATGCTAATAACGAACATTTTAACTAGAAATTTTCTAAGTATGCAAAAAAATTTAAGTAATTTATAATTTAAAATATGATAGACATATTTAGTAAACCAAAATGTATATATTTTGTAAATAACTCATTTTATAATGACATTTGAAATACATATGTTTATAGAAATTAATTTTGATACATTGTTGATTAGTATAAAAGAGTTTTATACTATTATTTAATCACATACTTCTTTTTGTAAGACTTCTAATAGTGAGTAGTTAAGTCAAACACTTTTGCTAATATAGCAATATATGATTGGATATTTATATAAAGATTTTTTTATATTGACAATGTATCAAAATTAAATTCATGTTTATATCCATAAACACATAACTATATAAGATTAATTTTAATGCACTGTTAGTGTAAAAAGAGTTTTGCACTGTTATTCATTCATATATTATTATTCGTAAGACATTTGAGGTAATAAATGTGAGAGTCAAACATTTTTGTTGATATGATAATATATAACTGAATGTTTGTGTAAGAATTTTTTGCACTAAAGTGGATCAAAATTAAATTTTATATAATGTATATATCCATTTTTAATACAATCTTTCTATTACATAAGCTACATTCCATCCATTCATATTTTTATTTTTAAGATATTGATGTAAAATTATTGTTTATATATATATATATATATATATTGATGTACTGATAATGTAATAGAGTTTTACATCGTCATCCAATTAAATATTTTTGTTTATAAAACTTTTTAATGCAATGAGTGGCGAGTCAAATACTTTCGCTAATATGCCAATGCATAATTGAATATTTGTGTACAATTGTTTTATACTAATAATATATACAAATTAAATCCATATAAATGGATTTAATTTGTATATATTTTTAGTGTAGAAAAATTTTATAAGATATTTAATTATATATTTTATATCAATAAAAATATTTGATTAAACTATCTATTATTTTAAAAATTTTATAAATAGAAATATTTGATTGGATGATAGTATAAAATTGAATGAGAAAATGAATCAGATTTTACAAGATCAAACCTATGGGATTTAAGTAATGATGGAAGAAAATTAAAAAAAATAAAAGAATAAGCAAATAAAAATATAGTAAAAGAGTTCAGATTCCAAATGAAAAAATTCAAATTTGATTGAAAAGGGTCTTTCTTATTCCCGAAGAACGGGGCAAAATGATTGATCAAAAAAGATTTCTTATTTTATTAAAAGAGTGTGATTGGATCACATATGTTTGGTAAAAAGAATAATCTTCTCCTTTGAGAATAATTAAAAATGGAATCAATTGAAATATGAAAACGTGACTAATTGGTCTTAGTTATTCTTCTGGAAAGAGTGGAAGAAGACAGGAGATTCACAAACGAGAAAAAGGATCCAACAACTTTAAAAATTTTGTACGAGAAGCTATGTGAAGTGAAAATAAAAAATTTATCAAAAATGTGAAAAAAAAAAGTGCCGGTTAAGATGCTAATATATATAAAAGAGCACATATTTTTCTTAGCATTTTTATTTTAAGATTGATTTATATACACTAAAAATTTAAAATAATTTTATATTATCAGCCAATAAAAATATAAGAAAGTACGAAATTATGGTAGGCTCTTCATCGTAATCAGTAGTTACTTGTATAAATTAATATTTTATAATATTTTTATTAATTAATAATATCAAATTATTTTATACTATCAATGCACACAAACTAACCTCTTTTATTTTTTCGGTCGTGATGATCTCAGCATTTACGGCTTCTGTTTTTTGGACAAAGCTTTCAGGTCTGTAGTGAACTATGGCTGGGCCTTTAGGACACTGCCGAAGGCCACAGACCAGCAGACTCAGATCCAGCCCGACAATACCAATACAACATTAGCAGTACGCTACAACCCAAACGTTGAGACGAAACCCTAGCGATAGTGATTTATATTTCTCAAATCTTCGCCTCCGTCCATTAGGGTTTCATTCCGGGCCAATTCTTCCGTCTCTTCAGAGAACCCTAACACCCACCAGCCATGGTTGCCGCCAAGAAAACCGTAATCTCTCTCTCTCTCTCTCTCTCTCTCTCTCTCTCTCACATGGCTTCCCTTCAGTGCAATTTCGACTCTAATTCGTCGATGCTAACGGTTTTTTTTTTTAATTTTTTTGGTGCAGAAGAAGACCCATGAGAGCATTAACAACAGGCTTGCTCTTGTGATGAAGAGTGGGAAGTATACTTTGGGGTATAAGACGGTTCTCAAATCCCTCAGGAGCTCCAAAGGTACTCTGATCTCTGGTTATTACTTATTACTTGTTGCGAGTTACTCTTTTTGTCTGCTTTGTTAGCACGATTTAATTAATGCGTCTTGCTGTAGCTCATAATAGTGAAGAAAAGTTGGATGTTATTTGCTCCCGTATTGTTTGCATTGTTGGGCTTTATTATAGTCAGAATAAATCGTTTCTTAGGAATTTGAAATTGTGGGTGTTGGTTATGTGGAAATGATGTTAAGGGTTTTGTTTTTGTATATTTGGAGATTGAAACCCAATTGCAGCGACTTTGTTAGATCTCTAAATATTATTGAAATTTTGGTGTTATTAGCTATTTTGAATTTTGCTTGTGTTTTGATTAATTTGTTGACTGTGTGGTATTTTATGTAAACATGATTAAATCCTCTGTAGGGAAACTCATTATTATTGCCAACAATTGCCCACCGTTGAGGAAGTCAGAAATAGAGTACTACGCTATGTTGGCGAAGGTTGGAGTTCATCATTACAATGGGAGTAAGTTCTTAATCCAAACAGTTTTCTGTGTCATTTTTTAATCTTAATTGTTAATCCATGGACCAAGAGTAGTCTATGGATATTTGTTTATTTATATTTTCATCCTTCATGATTACAGAATGTTTAATATATCAAATTCATTGTATGTTAGGCCCACATTAAAGGCCAGCTTTAGTATCTCCAGCTTTACTTGAAAAATACTACTCTTGGTCAGTCAAGTTGAAAGCAGTGTTAACTTTGTTGTTAGATGATTAAATAGTCTTATTTGCAGCTTGTACAAGTTTCAATGGAGTTAGTCTGAATATATCATGGGTTAAATTAAAATTCCTCTGTGGATGAAGTTTTATGATTTGCTTTATTGTTGAACTCCTATCCTAGAATAAGAGATTTTTAGCTGTCAAAACTCTTGTGGGATATTGCTTATGGCTATAGCCTTGAAGTTTTAGTAGTTGCATTTGGAATCTTAACTGAAGCATAATGTATCGCACGTGGTCAGTTGCCTTGGTATATCTATAATAGAAACCGGTATCTAGAAAATATGAAGAAAAACAAGCTTGTATTACTGAATGAAGAACTGGTATCAAGCCAATACCAGTAGCTGCTTGGATGAATTTATAAACAAAGAATAACTGAAAATGATAAAGGTATTGAGCTTTAGAGAGGCTCAATTCTCTCCCAAGGCGTCCCATCTGAAATCTTTCATGCCTACCCTTCTCTCTCACACCCATACGTATATGATTCACTCCCTAAATCCCACAAAATCCTCCTGTTCCTCCATTTTCCCTTGCCAGCTCAGCATTAGGTAGTTTTTTTTTTTTTTGGTCATAAGCATTAGGTAGTTAGACACCTTCTGAATTGACTAATGGGCCTGACTCCTTGTGGGCTCCTCTTCGAACTTACATGTTAGCTATTATGGGGTTTCTGTCATAATCACAAATTTTATATGGAATTGGTTACTGTCTCAAGCCTTTTTTTTTTTTCATTTTGTAAGTTACAATTCCGTTTGATGTTAAATGCTTTGGTGTTTGGTAGAGTTTGTCAATGGACATAAACATGTTAATATTTGTGCTTCCTGTAAGCACGTGTTCTATGAAGCATCCTTAACTGAGTGTTTCCTGTCTATAGACAATGTGGACTTGGGCACTGCCTGTGGCAAATATTTCAGAGTATGCTGCCTCAGCATTATTGATCCTGGTATCGTGATACTGCAGATTTATTTTATATTAAAAACTAGTTTCCTAGTTTTATGCTTCTTGTTTTCCTAATTTTGTTTCTTGTTATTTTTCAGGTGATTCGGATATCATTAAGACAATGCCTAGCGAGCAGTAGAGTTGCATCAAGGCCCTCTTTTTGATCCTTACAAATTTCGATTGTTTGATATTTGCTGTTTTCTGTTGATCTGTTGGTTTAGAGTTTAAAGAAAATATAATGCAGTCTTAAACTATTTGATTGTTCATGCATTCATGTTTTTGGATACCATATTGAGCAATTTTGACTATGCCATTCTCTCTTTCTTAAAATTGGTTCAATAAGCCTTGTATAACAAAGCCGTTGTGTTAGTATTTTGCCGGCAACTGTTTGATATTACAGGCATATTAATTAATTCATCAGGACTGGCCTTTTAACAAATAAATATTATTAGAAATCCTACGCGTGAACAGGATTTGGGATGGGGGCCACTGTTGATAACTTTTTAAGTCGATCTGATTGTAAAGCTGATTGATGCCAGAGATGCTGTATTTTGCTAGTCATCGGGTGTATATAGAAAAAAAGGAAGTTGACATGAGGTAAAACCTTTGTTGCTGTTTATAAGAGGTTTCATTTATCTATGTTTTCTATTTTGTTACTTATTTTGAGGTAATACTATGTAACGTTAAATTTTACATATATTATGATAGAAGGGTGGATTATAACATGAGCAGTGGTGCTAATTAATACGTAGAAATTTTGATCGAATCAGTGATGAATCATCGTGGGTTAAAACTCACCCACTTACAACTATTTGCCGTTACTAGAAAGTATTTCTCTAAGTTGAGATAGAAATGTTGTAGTCATGTTGAAATTTATGCTTTCAATAGTTGGTTTCCATAATCTTTTATTCATGCATTATTATAACTCGGGTTTACTTTTAGGTTGTGGTATTGGGTGATTTGTACTAATTTCTATACAAAGGCATACTTGACTTTGGATTGATGCCCTTTTTCTTTTTTTAGCCTAAACATTTTAATTTTAGAAAAAAAAAATAAGAAAGTTATTCAAGTTTACCATGTGAAGTGAGTTTTTTTTTTTTTTTTGAACCAATTTTTCAAAGAATTTTATTTCATTGTGGGTTTTTAACTTTATGTTACAAATATCCTAAATTTCGTAACCAAAAGAAATTCCAAATTCTTTTTTTCTTTGTATTCTATAAATTTTTATCTCAATTTGTAATATTGAAAAAAATAGGTTAAAATTAGTTTTTAATCCCTACATGTGTTTCAAATTTTGGTTTTAGTTCCTATACAAAAAATAATAATAATTTCAGTTCATATAGTGTTATTTTGTTAAGGAATTAGCTCTGCCATTAAAAAGTTATTAAATGATATTAGTTTTTTTTATGTGGCTAATAGGATCAGATACAAACAATCTAGTTCTAAAACAACTTCGTTTAGACATGTTTTTTTAAATACTAAATGATCTTTTTCAAAAATAGAAAAATGATTGAAACAGTTTTGAAATAACTATTTTTTTAAGTTGAAATGATTTCAATTGAGTTTTATTATATTCCATGTCAACTCCCATTAATAACGTTATAAAAAATTAGCACTGTCTAATATTTTTTTAATAATAGGGACTAAGTCAAAACTACTATAGGGAATTAAACCAAAAATTTTGCAGTGTAGAAATTATGACCAAAATTTAGAATACCTATAGAAATCAAAAGTTAATTTTAACCCTGAAATATTAATATACAACTTCCACGAAAGGAAATATTAAGATGAGCATGTTTATTTGTTTATTTATGTATATATTTTAGTTCTGCTATCAATTAAGTGTACGTAACATTTAAACACCATTGTTGAAGATAATATTCTTTTTTTTTTCTTTCTCACAAGTATCTTCTTGTTGGAAGCAATTTTATTTGAGTATTGTGGGATACTTAAATATGGATGATTTTTCTAGCTGAGATTCAAACTGTTGATCATCACATTATGATGAACTAACCCTCTTGGCACTAGATCAAACTTAGGTGAAAATAATACCCAAAATATAATAGAATATCAACCATATGATTTATGATTTTATATTAAAATATGCGTTAATCAGAAAAGTGTTTTTTTCTAGCAAAATATCTATTTCAATCTCCAAGATTTGTGTCCTTTTAGTCTGCACTGCTTTTGGTCCGCTTGAGCCTTGTGCTTTCGGTTTCAAAACTTTGTATAGCAAAATGTACTTGTCCATTTCGAGTGTCAATATTTGTTTACCCGGTTAATATTAACATCATGTAATTGTTTAGTTGCCATTATTTTGACTAAAAGAAGAAATTTTTTTATTGTAAAAAGTGCTTTTTATGATTTTTGGTATGTTTAAATAAATCTTTTTAATAAAAGTAAAATCACTAAAAAAGGTATAATTTTTTTTTTGAGAAGCTATAATTTTCATTTTTTACATAAAGATTTTTTTTTAACATAAAAAGGATGTTAAAGGATTAAAAAAGATCTTTTAATATTATATCAAAATATAAATTAATTTTATATCTAAACATAAAATAATTTTTATTTTTTTAAAAAATCTTTTAAAAAAATATTATATTAAAAAAGATCTTTTTGGATAAACTTATCTAAACATGTCTAACATGTCTATGTTCATATAATATAATTCTTCTTGTAAGACAAATGTTATCCATACATTTATGATAGATATCTTTAAAGACACCTTCTCAGTGAAAGGTGTGAAATAAAGGGCAAAAAAATTTTCTTAAAAAATATTGAAATAATTTGTATATATGAAAGTGAGGGTGTCTCATATATGTGTACTAGTAATTTATCTGGTGTATTGTACAGATCATGGAAGTTAGCTATTCATGATTATAATTTTCAGTAAATAAATAAATACTTAATATGTTCCATAAAAAAATAAATACTTAATACCTATACTTCAATTTGTTTATTTTCAAAAAATATGATTAAAACATTTAACTAAAAATGCTTAGCTAAGAGATTTACTTAAAACAAAGTAAATTAAAGTAAATATATTTTCAGTATTTTAAAGCAAAACAAAAAGACATATATCTAAATTTAATAGTTATTGAATCTAATTTGGATACAATGGTAGTGTAGAATTTTTTTGCACTATCATCCAATTATATATTGTTACATCATCAAATATAACTAAGTCTCACACCTAATACATGAATCGTTATACAAATAAAAAGATATGATTAGTTGACTACATAATTTTTTTTTAATATTATCAGTGTATTAAAATTAAACTCATAGTTATTTGTCTAAATTTTTTACTGCTTATTTTGAAAAATATTTATTTTTATTTTTAAACTCTATATAAATAAATAAATTAAAAAACTATTATATTTATTTTAACAATTTAAGCTATTTGTTTTATGATGTGAAAAATTTTCAGAATTGTTATTCTTTATTTTTTTTTTATTTTATAAAACTTGATCATAATTGTATTTTGATAACATTTTTTAACAAAATACATCTAAATAAAATTCCAGCTTATCATATTATCTTACACACCTACAATAAAATTTCATAAATTTTGTGTTAAATGGTTATAAAAGACAAAAATTTAAGAAAGAATTTTTGAGAGAAACGAAAAGTCAAAATAAATATAATTCATAGTAATTAAAATAAATTAATTTGAGAGATGGCACATAGTAATTGCAATAGAGAAACATTATAAAATAAATGACAAAATTAAAGAATAATTAAAATTTTAAGAATTAAAAAAATTAAAATTAAGACAAAATACCATGTGGTATTGATAGTGAACGAACTTTTATATTAGATTATATGATTTTTTTTACAATTATTACTCTTTATTTTTTATTTTATAAAACTTGATTTTAATTATGTTTTGATAACGTTTTTTCATAAAAATATATCTAAATAAAATTTTAATTTATCGTATTATCTTACATATATTTACAATAAAATTTCATAAATTTTGTGGTAAATGGTTATAGAAAGTAAATGGATAAGAAAGAGTTTTTGAGAGAAATGAAAGGTTAAAATAAATATAATTTATAGTAATTAAAATAATTTAATTAGAGAAATGTTACATAGTAATTACAGTAGAGAAATATTAATAAAATAAATGAAAAATGAGGAATAATTAAAATTTTGATAGTTTAAAAAAATGTACAATTAAGACAAAATGCCATGTGGTATTGATAGTGAAAAAACTTTTACATTAGATTATATAGAAAATAGTTATAGAAGATAAAAAATTAAGAGGGAGTTTTAGAGAGAGATGAAAGGTTAAAATAAATATAATTCACAATAATTAAAATAACTTAATTAGAAAGATATTATACAGAAATTGCAACAAAGAAATATTAATAAAATAAATAAAAATATAATTTTGAGATTTAAAATTTCCAAAATTAAGATGGAATGTCATGTCACATTGAAGTGGAAGAATTTTTATTTTAGGGTGTGTTTATTTGAAATTTTTTTGGGAAAAAATTATTTTTTATCGAAAAATCAGTTTTTGTATGTTTGGATAATTTTTTTAAAAATAATCAAATTATCAAAAAAATTTACTTTTTAACTTTTTTTTGTAAAAATTAAAAAGAGTAGATCTCAAAAAAAATTAATTTTTAACTTTTTAATTATATATAAAATTCAAATTTTAAAATTATTTTTTTAAAAAATTAAAATAAACACACCCTTAAATTATATGTAATGAAAATGTTCATATAATATCTCTCTCCAAATGAGAATGAGATGCAGGCCACATAACCTCTATGTTGAAGGGAAGCCCAAACGAGTTTGAGGCACTTGAGCATGCAACGTGTGAGATTGGTTAAAGTGGGTCCATCCGAATCCCATTCGACGCATTTATTGGCTCATTCACCTCAGATATCTCTAGTTGCACAACATGAATGGCTAAACAGGGATAAGGTATAATGATTATGGAATTCGTTGTCTATTCGGCTCATTATCCATCAATCATGATGAAGCCATTAGTTAGCAATTAATGGAAGTACTAAGTTACATCACAACTACTCTATAGGATTCTAAAACTCTGATAAGTGATAACGCAACAACCTTGAATTTGTAGAGGGCCAGAGGCTCAACACCTTAGAGCCAGGTAGGTCCAACATTTCATTTGTAGCTTTCAGCTTCTTCGCTGTGTTACCGTACTTGCAGGTTTGCTACTACTTTTAAGAGGCACCCTTTTCCTCTTCTTCTTCTTTTGAAAAAGGAAGCTATGGATTTTAATCTCAATTCTTGAATGTTATGTTTATCTACAGTTAGAAAATACCGGTCTTTCTTTTGTCAAGCATTGATCTCTTCACCGGTTCAATTTGCTAGTTTAAAAAATAAAAGACATGGTCTTAAGATAATCTTGTTCTGTTTCTGTTGGAATTGATATGTTTCCATTTGCTAGGAAAAACTATTATCTTTGGTTGGAGAATATAGATTTTAGTGCACATTTTGAAATATATGTATGAAGAAATGATGAAGTTAATTAATCAAAACTAGAAGAGTGATATTACAGTTCTTGAATTAGGAAATGGGCATAATTATTATTGTATCAACTGTCTTTTTATTGTGGTTCATTCCTGTAATGTTATGAAGAGTCAGTTATGTTTGTCTCATGAATCATGATACTGTAGTTTAAGTTTTCAAGAACACAAAATTCTTTCTTCATTTAGATGTTGCTTATGTTTTTCCCTTTTCAATTTTTTTCTTCAGGTTTTCATGGCTGCATTTCTAATATGTTACAAAACGCCCTACAAGGGCCAAAATCTACCGCCCCAAAGTGTAATAAGACAGAATGACAAGAGGTTCATGAATGACTGTGTTAAGATGCTAAATTCCTCTTCAATTCCTGGTCAAGTTTGTAGGAGTTGCTATCTCTCATATAAAGTCAACATTATCCACACAAAATCAAACACAAGAGAGAGGAATGCACATAGGTGCATAGCTCATGGCAGAGGTTCTTTGCATAAGACCGTGACGGAAGAAATACTCGGGGTGTGTAGTCCAGAAAGTCGCCTAAGCATCATTCAGGGATGTCATTCGAAGAGAGAAAACCTTTCCAAAGTTTTGTATTCAGCAGAGTCTAGCTCTATTGAGAAACAACTAAGATCATTGCATTCCTATTTTGGAAAACTCCAAGACCATAAACAATTATGGACTTTTGAGTCATCAAAAAAGGTGATGCAGGTGCATAATAGCGATGGTCAAACCAGATCAAAAAGTGGACTGGAATCTCTTGATGAGTATCTTGGCAAACTAAATAATGGTAAGGTGTGATTACTTTGAATGTTGTAGTGCCTTATTATGTTTCATTCTTCTGATATTTTAGTTGACTAGCTTTTCTCAACCACTTAAACCTTGTATCAACTGAGAAAAGATCAAGTATGTTTCAAAAGTTTGTGCAAACAAAGGCTTACAGATTCTTCTGCTAGTGTCTGCACCCAAATATTTGAAAGTACTTGGCATGAATTTTTAAATTTAGAAATGGTAATACTGGAAGTCCATATATGAAAGCTGAATACAGAATTATGTGTGCTCTTGCTTTTGCTTGCTTGCTGCAAAGATGAACTTGTAAGTATTAATAAGTGCAGGCATAAACCAAGAATCTCTTGTACCATCAAATTACGATGAGAATTATAGCGAAGAGAATTTAGCTCCAAAACATTCTCTCAGCCAAGATACTGAAAAGCCAAAGTTTAGAAAACCAAATACTTATGTGGATTTAAGAAGAATTAAAGGCATACGTGATCCAAGGTCCACCATGGATTCACTGCAGCGTGATGAAACCTCCAGTCTCTACCTAATGTAAGTTTTGCTGTGTCATAATTCAAGCTTTTTTCTGTTCAAAGGCTGGTCTTGTATTGCTGTTAACATACTTACTTTCACCTATTCATTGTTTAATACAGGGCATATTAAAATGAATCTTCTGTTCTTATCTGTTGTTATGTTGGATGCAGCGGTATATTGGTTTCTGTAAACATTGCAGTATTTCTATTTGAAATAGCCAGTCCTATAAGGAATGCCAACTTCGAGCTGTTTTCACTTCCACTACTATATGGAGCAAAGATAAATCATTTGATCGTGGTTGGAGAATGGTGGAGGCTTGTAACACCAATGTTTCTGGTACAAGATTGAGAACTGGGTCCGTGTTTCCATTCCACATATATGGACCAATGTTTACATGACATTCACCATCATTTGGGATAATCACATGATTTAATTTCTGATGTTCAATTCAAATTTGTGATGTTTTTTACAGTACACTTTTGGGATATGACTTTATTTCAATGTTTTAACTTACGAACTAAAACTAGCACAATTAAAATGCAGCCATTATACAGTGTAGAATGACAAAGTTATTTACTCATTGCTTAAAACTATCATGAAAAATCATGAACTTTATTTGCCTATCTGGGAACATAATGCATCATAATATAAACTTGATGAAAAGCCCGGAAACACTTTGCAAAACAGAAAGTGAAAAACTTTCTTCTGTCAGGTGCTTAAGAGATGTACTTAATACCACTTGCTAAATTATGCTTAGTGTGACTGTGTTTCTTATACCTGCTTCTTAGTAATTTATTTTTACATGCAGCACGCAGGAATATTTCACATGGCTCTCAGTTGTTGGGCCCTTGTAACATTTGGGCCTCAGGTTTGCAGAGGATATGGTTCATTTACATTTTTCTTGATCTACATACTGGGTGGAATTTCTGGCAACTTGATAAGCTTTCTGCATACACCAGATCCAACAGTTGGTGGGACAGTAAGTATCATTCTACAATTGACAATTCTAAGCCATTGTCCATTTTGTTCAACAATTTTTTTCTTTTGATATTTTATTTAATGATTAAGCTATAATATTTCATTTTTCTATTAATAGGAATCCTAGAGAATTACATATTAATATGAATTCTTAAACCATGGTAGAGCTTTTTTGGCAACCCAAAATGTTTGTGGACAAGGATGCTAGATGAAATTGATTAACTCCAATTAAAATGGCTTCTTATGAGCACAAGTTTAAGGTATTAAAATAAATGGGGATTATTTATCTAAGTTAAATTAAATTAATCAAGAAGATATATTGTGCAAGATTTTCTGCAGAAAACTTACATTACATCATCAACAAGTTTGAAGAACTTGCCAGTCAAAATGACAGTTTAAAGAACTAATCATTGATCTAAGTGCAACACTAAGAGAATATATTTTAAGAGTTAAATTAACTATTATGGAACTTGTTCAAACTAAGAAAAGGGATGAAGAAAGATATCAAAATTTAAATCAAGAACCGTGTAGTTTGATGTTGTAAATGACTGAGTTCCACCTGCTTTGATCTTAATAAATTCTCATAATATTCAATACTCTGGAGCAAGATTAATTTAAAAAAAAAAAAAACGATTCTTGCATCAGAGGTTTCTTACTATATTTCATACCTTCTTTGTTTCTTTGTTTGTTGTTTCAACTGTACGTTTGCCCTTTTTGCTATGCCTTTCTGTTTAATCTCTTTGTTTCCATTTTTTTTAATTTTTTCACCTTACCTCCCTTTGTCTATCTTCAACTTGCACTCAGGGACCTGTATTTGCAATAATTGGTGCTTGGCTTATGTATCAAATTCAAAACAGAGATGTTATTGCAAATGATGCTACAGAGAACATGTTCCAGAAGGCAATAATTGTCACAACTCTTGGTTTCATATTGAGCAACCTTGGTCCAATTGATGAATGGTATGATTTACATTATTCAGAGAAAGTAGTTTATAGCTGAAACTCAGTAAAATATGGAAGGAAATTAACTTCAAAAGGAAGGGGCATACATGTGAGTCTCACAAAATGTGAGCAAGTTCATTTTTTATGTCAAGGATTCAAGGGTTATACAAAGAAATAATAAAGTTTGATATGTCAAAAATCCGCATAATAGCTCAAAATAGTGAAATGGAAGAAGCATATTGAGGCAAAACGAAGTTTATATTTCCAAAATGTTATTTAAATTGTAAACTATAAACCTTTTATTTCGTGGTTGACTGGTTTGTAGGACCCACTTTGGAGCAGCTTTCACAGGCATGGCATTTGGCTTTCTAACAAGCCCAACTCTTCAGCTGAATGATGCATCATCATCATCAGGAAGTGGCCAAGAAGAAGGGCTCAAACTTGTTAGAAAACATGGTGATTCCTGCAAGTCACTGATTGTATTCACCATATTCATCATTGTTTTAAGCTCTCTCCTTTTCTTTATGGAGCCCCCAATCAATGCACTGGCATCTGTCAATTCAGCAGCAGCTGATGACTTGGAATATATGTAGTTATTTGGTTGATGCAACATGTCATCGATCGACTCATCAGCTTTCTCCATATATACCCCAGCATATTCACCTGGTAGGAATGCATTGGCAACTGCCATAGATACAAAGACATGTACATTGTAAAAAGTAAAGAAAGAGTGAAAGTGTACGAGAGTAGTAGAAACTTGAGTGTCACTGAGTTATAGTACAAAGTTATAATTCCAAAATCCATATGCTCAATCCCCGGCCCTGTAACTATGTAGCACGAAATGTTTATTTTATTTTTTTATTTTTTTTAAAAAAATAAAGTAACACAAATAGTAAGTGCCCGTTTAGTTTTGGAATTTTTTTTCATTTTTTTATTGTGTTTTCGCAATTTTCCTTACATTTAGTTTTTTATTCCTTAAATATTTTTAAGGCTATTTTTAATAATTTTAATGTATTTGATCGTTTTCTTTAAATAACTTTTGTTAATAATCCTCACCATTAATTTTCCCTAATCTTACGATTTTTCTTAAAGAAAAATGAGTGTGTAACTAATTAAGTCATGATTGATGACTTCATTTGCCCTTCTAATTTTGTAAGTCTTTCTTGATGTAATAATAAATAGTTAATTCAACGGTGTATAAAGTTTGAATCTTAAAATGCTATCAATAAGAGTGAATTACATTCTTAGAAAGAGAGTTAAGGTTCAAATCTTAGAATAAATGATTGTTGGAAAGGTCTTTTAGTTCCGACAATATCTAAGAGCAATATTTTAAATATTGAAAAAAATCTTATATGATGTTGGAGGGAATCAAGGACAACTGATAATGAAAAAGTTATTGGCTAAGAATTTTACAATAACGAACATAAATATAATAGAATTTGGATGTAAATCTACTCTTTAAATTTTCTTAGATATTTACACTTTATTCTTTAAATAATGTCCCTCACTCGATGATTTCAAACATAAAAGTTTTGCATTGATAAGTAAATAAAAATAACTTTTTAATTATTAACATATTATTCTTTTAATTTTCACTTCAAAAATTGATCCTTTAATTTGATTTAGTGATTCTATTCAGTGTGAACTTGTTATATTTCAGTTATGTTCGAATATTTTATCTTGTTATGTGGTGTTACAAAAAATAATCTACATGTAATAGCATGAAATTTATAAATTGTATATAAAATAATTGAGTTTTCTTTAGGAGATTAGAACAATAGATTTACTCTAAATGTGACTAGTCCAAAATGTTTATTAATCAATTTACACGGCTATGTCACAGTTAAGTATATTAATCGAATCATTTTTTATTTGGCAACGTGCCTTTCATATTTCACAATAAACTGTTCTTTTTCATTTTTATTTGTTGGATCTATAGATATTTTATTATGATAATGATGATGTAAACTATATGTTTAAGTTCTTTGGTGTTTCAATTTGTGCAGGAACTAGACTACTCCAGTAGCAAGTATTGGAACTGAAAAGCAAAATTTACTAGAGATATAACAAATAAAGCTATTGCTAGGTATGAGCTTCAAAGCACATTTTTCAAAGAGTCGGCTCCAAGAAATCACGATGCCAACGGCTAGATCAGAAGAAAGAGCTAAGATAAAAAGATAATTTCATAGTCTCTTATGTCCATTTGTACCAATATGGTATTACAAAAGATGTTAGCAAAAAGTGGACTTATCAAAAAGACAAAAAGCAAGTATCATAGGAGAGAAAAGGTTATGGCACAATAAACAAAACATGACAGCATGAAAAGACATCACCTTAGACTCTTTAGAAGCAACCCCAATGTTCAAATCACTTGGGTGAAGACCAAGCAAAGTGCATAAGCTTAAACTTCATTATAAATACTAGCCACTAACCTTTAGTTTAGTGTCTTTGTGACAATAGTCTATATGACTAAGTTCTATGTGAATTCTTGAGAGTTTTGTGCCTCTTGTACTCAAACTTCTTCTTCTCATAGTTTTACTCTGATTTGTTGTAAGTCAAGTGAGTGAAGCTTAAGAGAAAAAAGGAAAAGCTTGCAAGGTACATAAGTGAGGAAAACACCATTGAAAAATGTCTCTTATTTGGTGAGAAAAATAGTTTAAGGTTGAGTGAAATTATGTAAGAGTTTAGAGAGATTTGTTGTAAATATTCATAGTGAAAAAATCCCACAGGTAGGTGGGAGTGGATATAGACTTTAGGTTATGGAAATCAAACCAATATAAATCCTTGATGCAAGTTTTTCTATCCTTTTCGCTTTACATTTTAATATATTGGCTTTATCTTTTAAAACTAAACTTATATTGATATAATATTTTGTGATATATGTATTTTATTCATATTTCGAGTAATTTGACAACAATGTCTAGTTGGCACTTATTAGACTTCTACTAACAATCTACTATAAATCTAGTGATCTGAACTTTCTGATTTGTGTGTTAAATGTACAAAAATAGTTTTAAGTAATCAATAACTTGATTCAACCAATGTTTTCAAGTTCTCTGGTACCATTATTATTTTATTAGCATAATAATAATTTTTTATGTTGTAGTTAGATTTTTATTGATATATTGATGACAATGAAGTTTGAATTTTAAACTTATAATATCATACAATTTACCCTAATTTCTTACTACTAACCCACTCCTAATGACTTATATTGTGGTTAGATAATATCGACATTGACTTGTGTGTGTACAAAATTAATTTCATTAAATTGTTACGTAAAAAAAAAAAGATAGAAAGAATCTTATAAATTCTGCATTTTGGAGTGAAATAGTGAAAATTCATTAATTTATCTTTTAAATATGGTGGCACAACGTTTGTGCTTGTGCACCATTCATGTAAATGATTTTCGTACTATCTGGCACAATTCAGTAATTAATTCACTGTCTTGAAATGACTTTATCGTATGTATACTTTATATAAATCAATTATTTTTTATTTTAATCCCAAAAATAAAATGCATTTTCACACAATTAAAGCATAAAATTTATAACATATAAAAATTATTGTATTTTCTTTAAGATGATCGAATAATATGTTTACTTTCAACATAATTAATCCAAGATATTTTTACTGTCCATCAAGTTATAAGGTTATATCACAATGAGGATGATAATCCAATTCTAATGCGTTATGTGATTTTTATATTTTAGAATAAATAATTATTTTTATTTTATTTTTACTGAAACAATAAGTAAATCTTAGAGATAATGGTTAAATAGTATCTACACTAATATGCTTATATATTAATAATTTAATTTCTATGCACTCACATTGTCATTCAATAAAATTGCAAGAAAATGTCAAATTATGATAGTTAGGTATGATGATAGATAATTGTTACAACTTAACTTAATTCAATTAGTTAGTTAATTGCCAGCTGTATAGATTAGTTAGTTAATCAGTTTCTAACCACACAATTAGACCCTTGGACTCTATATATATATAACACGTCATTTGCTCTCAAACTCTACTTCTTGATATGGTATTAGAAGTCATAGTGCTTCTTTCTCTCTCTCTCTCTCTCTCTTTGTACCTTTCTTCTTTGAGTCTTCTTTTTCTTTCTTCCTCATTCTTGAAAGCTTTCTTTTGTTCATCCATGACAGCTCTCGCTAATGACTTCAATCTTTTGTTCCTTCATGCATCAGATCAACTAGGACTCACTCTTGTTTCTCAGTTCCCTACCTGGTGGCAACTTCGGTTCATGGAAAAGATTCATGGAGATGGCTTGCCAAGAATAAACTTGGCTTTGTGGATGGTACACTTCTTCCACCTGCTGTAGATGTTGGTCCTCAAGAAATTGCTCGTTGGAAGAAGATCAACAATGTTGTTAGTTCTTGGATCCTCAACTCTGTTTCCAAGGAAATCGCCTCAAGCATCATCTTTGCTGGATTTGTAGCAGCAATTTGGAAAGATCTCTATGATTAGTTTAAATAGAAGAGTGGAACATGCATCTATCAACTCAAGAAGGACCTGTTAAATTTGACACAAGGTTCTCTTTCGGTGAGTCAATGTTTCACTAAATTGAAGTGCATTTGGGAGGAACTCAATCAATTTCACCCTGCTATGAACTGCGGGTGTGGTGGTGCTCGAGATTTCGTTGCTCATGCTAATGATGAATACATTCTTGTGTTTCTCATGGGGCTCAATGATTCTTATTAGCAATTTCGCAACCAAATCTTGCTTATGAAGCTTATTAACATTGATTGCTTAATGTTACATTCATTGAGCAATGAATAACATGTGTCATTTTCTCTCAAACTCTATTTCTTGATAATAGTTAACTAGCATGATTTGACACTTTTTTATAGTTTAATTGGTTAGTAGTGTAAAATTATTTAATACTATTTTTTTTATCAACAATTATTTTATACTATTAGTATATAGAAATTAAATCTATATATTAATTAAATTCTATGTAGAGATTGTCTAATAGTTTATATAAATTAATTCTCTCTTCAATTTAATTACAAAACAAATTCTGTATCCTTAAAAGTCTATATCCATAAAAACAAAAGCAAAACTTAGAGCTTGTTTTGATTGTAGTTTGAGGCTTTTAAAAAGCTTTTTATTAATATAAGAATAAAAATGCATAATATTTGAGTATATTTATGTTGTATTTTTTTTAATTTATTTTTGGAATTCCAAAAGACTTTTAGAAAAAATATCTTTAAAGTTATTTTTCATTCTAAAAAAAGGTCTTTTGAGAGAAAACTTTACTCTTATTCTCATATTAACAGTTAAAAGTAATTTTATTTTATTCTATTCAAATAAAATTTATTCTCTTAAACTTATTTTTGACATATTTAAATCAAATACAAATTAATTATTTTAAAAATAATTCTTCTAAAAATAATTCTTCCAAAAATTAATATAAATTATAATAAATATTTAAGAATCTATTTCTACTATTTATAAACTTTTGCTTATCTTTTATTGTTTATTTTTTAAATACCTTCTTTCCACAAAAAAAAAAAATTATTCCATTTTAAATCTTACCCGGACCGTTGCAAGTTGCAACTTTTTCACACGAAATGGGACTCTCCAAAAAATCGAAATTCCATATTAGTCCCCGAAATCTCCAAATCCATATTCGAATCCTCCCCTCCCGCCACCTCACCATTGAAGGAGGGAAACGAAAAGAGTTTCCAGACATAGCTCAAAATTGTTCACTTTTAATAGTCACCACTCTTTCACCGTGTTGTAATAACACCCCGAGATCCAAAAGCTTCAAACACACACTCACACACACCCAATTTTCACCTTCAGTGTTTGCTTGTTGTATCTCCTTATCGGCCCTTCCTTCAATTTCCACCAACACAACCAACATGGAACTCGATCTCTCACCTCAGCAGCACCAGAACCACGGTTCCGCCACTGCGCAGAAAGCGAAACGCAACAACGCACCAGGAATTCGTGTTGTTGGGAACAGAATCTATGATTCTGCAAATGGAATAACTTGCCACCAGGCACGTCTGTGCTCTTTTCGGTTTTTTTTTTTTTAATTAAATTATTTTTTTTTATCCCATGTTCGAATACTAAAGTCGATACTTTGGGGAGAGATCTATTTTATCAGCTTGGAACTGCTTGAGTAATTTCTAAGATATAAAAATAATAATATTACTTACTAGTCTGTTTGTGCTTGTAGTTTTCAAGTTCATTTTGTGATGTTGATGCCTCTTTTGGCTTTTGCAGTGCCGGCAAAAGACCAGGGACTTTGCTGCTTCGTGCAAGAATCTCAAAGGTGGGAAGCCTTGTGTCATTAAGTTTTGCCACAAATGCCTCAAGAACAGGTTAGCTTCAGCCATATCAACATTTGCCTTTATTTTATCGTTTTTAATTTAGTTATTTATTTATTTTTTAGAATTATTCTACTGTTTGGTAGGAGGTAAAATTGGTTTTTGGGGTGTTTTTTTGGGGGTTCATGGATGAGACACATGAAGCTCGTTCATGAAAAATTTCTCTCCATTGTTACCCTTATACCAAACACACCCTCTAAGAGTACAAACTACTAGAGTAACGCGAACCTGTGTGTACTTTTTTCCCTGCTGAGTATTTGGTTGTGTTGAATTAGATACGGGGAGAAGGCCGAAGAGGTGGAGCTGTTAAAAGATTGGAAATGTCCGAAATGCAGGAACTTTTGCAACTGCAGTTGCTGCATGTAAGTAGTTTTTGTCTTCAGTTGTTGTTGTTGTCGTTGTTGTTGTTTTATTTATTTTTTAATTTTCACCATTTGTGCGTTGATTCTGAAAGAGGAGTGATCTTGCAGGAAAAGACGAGGTCAAAAACCTACCGGTCAGCTAGTGTACACAGCCAAGGCATCAGGCTACAATTCTGTGTCTGAATTGCTTAGGCTGAATACTCCTGAAAGTTTGGAAAAGGGCCAGGTCAATAATACTGTTTCTCCTATAAAGAAATCTGCTTTGAAAAAGGTGTGCTCATTTTCTCCCATCTATCCTGTGTTTGGCACATAAAGTTTACTGATGTGTGCTGGTTAGTGAAGCTCCAATTCATGTATGCAATTCATGGTGATGACAGGATGGAATCATTACTGGGGTTGATAATTCAAGCTGTGGCAGGGTTCTTATGAGCAATGCTGTTTCATGTGTAAAGCCAATCGCAACAGAGAAGGTTCAATGGCTATTTTATTCTTGTTTTATTGTATTTTTGTTTAGTTATTGGCAGATAGGTTTTACTGATTGGTCCATAATTCCTTTTTTCTTTATTTTTTATTTTATTTATTTTATTTTTTTGAGACTTTGGTTGGTGTTGATATTTGTTACTTCCTGCAGGAGCTCGTAGTTGATATATCAGGGGAACGGGAACCTGGGAAGGAAAATTCATTAAAAAGAGGTTCAAAGCTAGACTCTCTGAAAGCTCAGAAGACATCATCCGAGAAATCTAGGAAGACAAAACGGGAAGGATTAAAGGAAATATCTAATGGCAAAAGTATTGATGATGCTTGCAAAAAGAAGAGGCCAAAAAGGGCTAAAATTTGCAATGAAGCTCCAGAGGAGGAAACAAAAAGAAATGCAAATGATGGCATCAGAGCTTCCAATGAGGTATCTACAAAGGAAGTGAAACTAAATAAGAATCAGGGCATCATTCATGTAGAGGGTCCCATGATTTGGGCTTCAAAGGACTCTTCCTTCAATTCTAATAAAAAAGATGTGAAAGCAAAAAGGCATGAAAAATCCGATACCGTTTTCCATGAAGACACTGAAAAGGGAATGAAAGTAGATAGCAATCATGACACCAGTAATGGAGAGATGAATGGCCCTGAGGCTTGGGGTGCAAATGATTTTTTCTTGCATCCCAGTACTTGGGTTACAAATGATGCTTTCTTCAAACCTAATCAATCTGAAGCAAAAGAAGATAAGCACAAAAAGATCAGGAAAGGCGCTGCAGTGGTTGTTGATGATGATAATGCTGTTGTCAAGTCCCAGACAGCAGGCATAGCAAAGGCTCCAAAAGTGAGGACATGTACTGTGAACTGTGAGAGAGAAGAAATTCAGGTTGAAGTTCCTTTGCCCACTGGCACCGTGTTAACGGAGATATCGGACATTGAGTTCCAACCTGAAGATGTTGGCAATGCCTTGCAGTTTTTAGAGTTTTGCAGATCGTTTGGGAAGGTATGCCTTTATGTTGACCCTGTTAATAATTTTTGGCAGTCTGTCAGTCATGCAGCATGCAGTTCTTTTGGTTGAATTTTGTCTTATATTTTTGTTTGATTACTATTGACTGTTGCCTGAAATAGCTTACCAACTGAAAATATATTATTGGCAAAATCTTTTAATGCTATAATCATAATACAACCTGGGGACTACTTTCTGTTTATTAAAATCATACTATTTAAAAGTCAAATGTTAGATTTACTTTTAAGTTGATCATTTAATTGGTCGGTACGTGTTCTTTCCTTGTAATACTTTTAATTCTACATACAATGGTATTACTAATGCAGAAATAATTCTCATTTTCACACGTACTGGGCTGCACCCATTAATAGCTGCTTTTCAACTGTTTTTCACATTTCTTCTTTCGTATCATCAGGTCCTTGATGTCAAGAAAGGAGAAGCTGAAGCTATATTACGAGAATTAGTGCGTAAGCAAAATTTGCGCCGAGCACAGAACACCTTAATTGTTCAGTTCCATATTAGATTGTTGACTCTGATACTAATCGATTCAGGCACTAAGTATGAGTCTACTGCATTTAGCTTATTTTTCTTCCCCCTTAGTTTTGAAAACCCTTTTTTATAATACACTTGTATTAAGTTTTGCCATCTGGATCACTATGCTGTAGGTCTCCATCTTTAACTACCAGCAGTGGAAATAATTCATGGCTGAAAGCTCTGGAGGATTTAATCTCTGGATCTGAACTTGTAATAAAAGGATTTCCATTAAATTGGCTTGAGGAAGGCATTGGCGGATATCATGATTTGGATTTATCCAAAAAGCTCAGTATATTGAATTTTCTCTGTGATGAAGTTCTGTGCACAGAGTAAGCAACTCAAGTTTAATAAGAAAATAATTTTTCAGAGAGCATTGCTGTTGTATAATTGTCTTCTTCTCTCATTGTCTTCTTAATTGTTGCCTTCATTTTGTTTAAAGTGGTTGGAAACTTACTCAATATGTCCAGGAAACTGAGGAGTTATATTGACGATCAAAATGTAAGATTTGCTGAACAAAAGAAAGAAGCAAAATCTAAGGTTGCTGCAGCTAAGGAAAAGGTAACAAGAAACATGGTGGTATATTATGTGAATCTGGATCACTGCTTCTGTTACATTGTGTTTATGATTTAGTATACATGTTATCAACAGGAAAAAGGTCTTAAGCAGAAGTTGCAGGATGAGGTGGCTAAAGCTATTATCTCAAATGGGGCTCCACTTTCGATTGCAGAGCATGATGCTCTTGTTTCAAAGATAAAAAGTGAAGCAGCTAAAGCTCATGCTGAGGTGCTTGAGGCAAAGGGCACAATTCCTAAGGGTATGCTGCGACACATAAGAGTTGTTCACCCGTGCCTGTTCTTACCAAGTTCATGTCCATAGTTCTTAAATCTGTTTCTCTGAATAATATTGGAGTGGTTGGCAAATTAAAAAGGATATCTAAGTTACAATTAAATAATAATTAGCACAAGAAAATGAAAATGAACTTTATTATTATTATTATTATTGTTTACAATTCAGCTATGGTCAATATCTGCACATATGGCAAATGTATGTTGGTAGCTCATTTACTCTTTTTATTATTCTCTATTAATAACTACATTTGCATGATGTATTGATTTCAAAACTGTTATTATTTTATATCTTTCTGCTCTCACAAGATATGCATTGACTAACTCAACGTCTTGCAAGATGTAATTTAGGTTAATTTAAACTAACTAATTTATTGTTGGAAGTGTGATTTGTTGCATGACCACTATGTATCTTTCCTAACATATTCACTTAATGAAGCAAAAACAGAAAGATGTGTATATATGGTTACTTTCTGTCTTGTAAGTATTTTATGTTTCTGCTAGTTCTATTGTAATGGTTGACAATTTTTCTTTTAATTTTATAGGCAAACAATACTCTGATGCTATGAGAACAGAGCCTGTGTTTTCAGATGGTAGTAAGGCATTATGGAAATTAAAAAGTTATAATGGTGAATATGCTGTTTTGTTGCAAGGTAATTCTCAAAATGAATTAGCTTAATTTTTGTGAACGATCTCATTATGATTTAAGCCCTAGCAAGTTTTCTAAAGAAAGCAACATACAGATGTCAAAATGGAGGATGCAACTGCTGCTACAGGTGATGAAAGATGGTTTGTTTATGGTCCGGAGAAGAAGGATGAGATTGATAAGTATATTTCCTCAAGGTGATCAATTTTATTAAAGTCCAAGTGGAGTGTTCTTGTGGTTTTTAATTTGGTACTCACTGAGGAGTTATCTGCAATTGTCATCTGTGAACACATTTTTATTGTATGTTGGAGGTGCAAGCATCTAGGTAGGGGAGGGGATGGCTGGATACGCATCTTAGTGGAGGATCAAACATCCGACATATATGAATACAACAGTTTTGTTAGAGACATTGCAATCTCATCTATCCTAAAATTGATGCTCGACTAGTGTAACTAATAAGATCCTTTTTTCGTTGGTTGCAGGGCTAGAAGGCCTAAAATCTTACTTCCATATTTTTAAATGAAAGCAATGAAGCAAGTATGTAGAATGTTTATGGTTAGTATTGCTATCTTTTATCAGGATTATACAATTTTTTGATAATAATCTCCATAATTGCTTTAAGTTCAAGTATATATATCTTATCGGTAAGAGGTCTAATAACAATATGCATTATTTGCTCTGAACTTGGATATAATTAACGCGGAGATATTTTCTTTTCTTTGTTGGCAATTTTTTTCAGAGGGTTGAGTGGGTTCCCTTTATTTCGGGAGTGCTGTGTTTTCTTTCTGAGCAAAACCAAGGGGGATTTCATTATGGCCAAGAATATGCATGAGTTAAGATTCTCAAGTTGCTGATGTTGATGTTAGAAACTAACACCAATTTCTTGTCTTATTCCTGTGGAGCAGGAAGTTAAAATGATAATCAAGGTTTCTTCCGTAGCTGGCTGCATTCAACGTTTGGCTTCCAATTTTTGGATGATAAAAACAAGAAAAAGTTGTTTGGTCCCATTGTAATTACAATTTTATAGATTATTTTTTGGAGGGGCGTTAGTGTCTATAGGACCATAGCCATCTGTAGCTGGGACAGACACAGCTGATTGGGAAGTGAGGTGTTCTCAACATTTTAAAATAGTTAAATCAATTTAATTCCTGGTATTTTCGCAGAGTCTCGCGTCTTTATGCCTGTTTTTTGACATTAGCATTTCAAAGGTTTACTCAAATATTTGAGGTGTTTATGTTTTTCTTGTGACATTTGCTGTAAATTGAATTCTTTTCTTCTCAGGTATTTTAAAGCTAAATACTTTTAGAGTAATGATAGGCGGATTCATAAACACTACAATGCATACGTGACGTATATGAAAAAAGTGAGGAAAATGATAAAAATATTAGAATGATGGATTTTATGTAATCATTATTATTTTTGTTCAATTTTTTTTATCTAAAAATTTACCAGCACATATAATGTTTTCACCGGTAAGTTTTGTGTATTCAGGCAAAATTTATCAATGCAAATAATATAAATAATGATAACTTTTGTAAAATAAAATAAAAAACTTATCGATGCAAGCACTTACTATCACAAATAGTGCTTGTGTTGGTAAATTTTGTGTATATACAAAATTTATTAGTATTTGTATCATTTGTGCTTGCAAGTTTTTGGATTAAAAAAAATTGAATAAAAATAATAATGATACATGAGATTTATCATTTTAATATTTTTGTTGTTTTTCCAATTTTTTCCGTTTGCCTTGCAATGTTAGCGAGTTCATGAAACATTATTCATACTTTTGATGAATGTAGAGATCCCATGAATAGTAGTGGCAGGTCATTATAATCTCGTTATGTACAGAGATCCCGTGTTTATGACTTACATTAATGCGCCAATTGGAAGTAAAATCTAAAGGGAGAACGGAAATTTTGTTGCCTGAGGAAAATTTTTAATTTCGTAGCACAAACTTTTGATGAGTCTAAGGTTGGTTGTAATAGAAGTAGTCTGCTTCTTGGTATTTTGGTAAGGATTTTATCAACTATTTCCCGTTGGTTGAAAATGCGTGGACTATTTCTAAAACAAAATTGGCATGATGTTATAATATCAGTACGCATGCTTCTATATGTTGGAGCATGCTAAATGCTAATTTATGTATGCATTTAAAATTTTTTTATTAAAATGATGGACTACTTTTATAAATAATTTATTAAAAACCTGAAAGTTTATATTATTTTAAAGAAATCATGATGTATTTAGCATATTCAACTCGCTTAGAATTATGTTGATGTTATTTGAAAGTGAGTAGTTACCGTGGAAATGAATTTTCACTTAAATTTTATTTATAAATTATAATGTCATAAGTTTAAATTTTAAAATTATGTTTTAAGAAAAGATTAACTTAATTACTACCTTTACTTAAAATTGTCTAAGGAATTTTTGAGAAAAAAATTACTGCACTTAATAACGAAAGCATTGTTTTCTACTGAGCACCCTCTTTGCATTTACTCCTTTTGGAAAAAAACTAGTTGTCTCTGTTAACTAACAAGCAAGCGACATGGTTCTAAACTTTTATGGAAAAAGGAAAAATAGAAAAGTCTTAAACTAAAAGAATACTTTTTAATTTAAGTTTAACTTCTTAAGTGTAAAATTTTTTTCTATTATTATTTAATTAAAACATTTTGTTTATATAATTATTCAAATAATGAATATAAAATTTAACCATATTTACTAAATGTGAGTTTGATTTGGTGTTCTCTTACCCAAACCTCAATTTAAGGTTCATCGAACATTGTAAATATTGGTTTGGATGTTTTCCAGTTGGTCTAACTTCAACCGATTTTTATTTCGAATCTCCGTTGCCATGGAAGCAAGATTTTTTTTTTTTTTTTGGTTTTTACATTGCATTGTGGGTCTTAAAAATTGAAAAAGTAAAATTTAATTTTTGATTACCACATCCATCCTTTTCACTAATTGGACGTGCGAAAGCATCTTTGAGCAAGACAATAAAAATTTTACTATTTTGCCCAATCAAAGTTATTTAAATACCTATATTAACCTTCTAACCAAAATATGTTTTATAATCTTACAATTAAAATTTTAATTTAGTTACTTTTTTTATTCAAATACTTTATATATTTTGTTGTTAATTTAGTTTTATATTTACAATTTAATATTAACACCCACAATATTCAAATATTTTAAAAATAATATTTATATAGTTTTATTTAAATAATACTAATATAATTTATTCAAATATCTTAAAAATAAAAATGAAATAAAAGAATATTCTTAAAAGCAAAGTATAAAACTTATGTCTTTTTAATAATTACACATTCAAAGTGATTTTGATTATTGCCACGTAAATAATAATATTTATTTTGTTATAATCACTCTTGACATAAAGATTTTAAATTTTAATCATATTGACACCAATTTAATTTTAATCAAAGTAAATTTTATAAGATTAAATTGATCCAAATTCTCATTTATAAACTTTAATTCAAATGTGCATTGATAGGACAATAAATGAGTAAATGACGGATATATAAATTAGATCCATTCGAGTTTAGCTTTCTTCATATGCCAAAATGCAGATTATTAACCTATGCCTTAAAAAACAAAAAAATTAGATAGATTATTCTCTGAAAGATAACGAGGACACGTAATCCAAAATTTGGCGGTTGAGGACCAACTACCAGTTCCCCTTTTACAGTCTTCAGTCTCGGTTCTCCGCTCTCCTCGCAGAAACAAAGAAACAACAGAAAATGAGAACAGCAGGTGGACCCACCGTCTGCTCCGGTCACCAGTTTCTGTCTCTTCCCCACTCAACTCGCCCCCAACTCAGCAGCACAACTCGGTCACGACCAGTTCCGATTCGGTTGCAACTCATATGGAGTAGTACCAATGGTAAGGTTTTCTTGAAACCCCATCATAGGAAGGTGGTAGCGTTGAGTCCTCCTAGAGCCGCTGATTCTTCAACTACACAAGCTTCTGCGTCCGTTGATGTTTCGGATAAAACGCTTGTTCCCGACGACGGCTTCTCCTTTTCTAAGGTCTCTTTTCGCTAAGAAAATATCTTTTGGTTGGTTGCAAGTTCAAGGACTAGGAGGGAAATCTAGCACCAATTTGGCATGAGAAATTCTTAGTTGCTTATAAATTTTAATTTTGTCTTTCACTAATTTCTTGTACTGTGTGTTACTTTCAGTTATATTTTAATGTTAGAGATTATGGGGCTATTTAAAGATATTTATTTATTTGTTATTTTTTTAAAAGGGTACCAATAATTTTTTGTTGTGATAAAAACTATCGATTAACAAATATTTGACAAATACTAGTACCCTTATAGGTACCAAAGTAACTCCCCTTATTTTAATGGTATGTGGAAAGAAATCTTTTGTTCTGGGAGTGTACTAGAGAGACTTCTCCTAAGAATCTCTCAGTGTGCATAAAACTTTTTAACTAGTTGTTGGATAATTTATGCAGTTTAATGATTGCAGGTTTCATTTGGCGTGGTTGGTCTAGGTGTTGGACTCTCACTCTTGTCGTGAGTTCCATTTTCCTTCTACGGTTCTTCATCGATATTGTATAACATATCAAGTGCTTCTGTTTCTTATGTTGGTCTTTTTTTGTTTCAAATATGCAGCTATGGTTTTGGGGCTTATTTTAATGTTCTCCCTGGATCTGAATGGTCAGCTATAATGTTAACATATGGCTTCCCTCTTGCAATTATTGGCATGGCACTACAGGTGATGAAAGTTTTACTAATGTGATTAACGTTATATGATGGACGTTCATCGTAACAAATTTGTGTAAAGAAAATCATGTTGACAGTCCCTCTTCCTAATGTGCTTGCACATTGCTGTTTTCATGGATTCTCATGTGGGTTATGCGCTCTCTGTTTTCTTCTTACTTTTGCCATTGGACCATCTTTTGTTGCAGTATGCAGAACTCAAGCCAGTTCCATGCCTCACATATTCAGATGCTCAAAGCTTGAGGGAAAAATGTGCAACTCCAATTCTTAAACAGGTAATCTCGTCATAGGCCCATTCTTATTACCATGTGTTGTGCCATTTTAAGTGTTTCTTGTGAGATATACGGTTCTCTGCTTTTCAAGTTCTTGTAATTGGAAATATGCTCTTTATTTTTCTGATGTATGTAGTTGAAGGCTGTTTCCATTACAGCAGCAACAACAACAATCAAGCTTTGTCCCACTAGGATGACTACATGGGCTAAATGATGCCATAGTGTCTTATAGTAAACGGTGTTTTCATTGTTTTATCATTACATCGTGCCAATACTCACTGCTTACATTGTTTACATTTATCCTTTTTGCTTCTAACACTTCCCTTTCAACCCATTTACGTAATAGCAATCAAGATTGGGTGATTGAAGAAAGCAGATAATGTAATGTTTAGGTTTTGGTTATTTATATCGAGGGTTGAAATTGCTAATTTGGGCTCCTTTGTTCATTAAATTCTGTAGTTTCTTAAGTAAAATTCTCTTTTTTAATTTAAATTCTAAAAGGGTTATTGGCAAATTAATTGGCTAACATAGTCAACACATTTATTTGCAATTAACTAGCCGGATAAATATTGGATCAATTTTAAGATGTAAGGTTTAAACTCAGATTCAACTCGTTTATTAATTGTGCCTGTTAGGTTGCCCCTTGTTTTTACCTGAACTCATATGGAAAACCCAATCCTTGGTGATTTTATTTTTCATTTTACTATTGTAGAAAAGAATCGCATAATGATTTTTTGTCTATTACCATTCGAGTCAGCATTTTCTCTAGTCACTCATACCTACTGACTGCAAGTATATCTTAATCCACACGGTTTTGAAAATTAATTTAATGTTTTAAGTGCCTTTTCGTGCTTTCATAGGTGAAGACTGATGTCACTAGATATCGCTATGGGGATGAGCAGCATTTGGATGAGGCATTGAAAAGGATATTCCAGTATGGTCAAGTATGTTATTTAAATTAGCGAATTTTATCTTTTAGGTACTTAATTATCTTTTGGGTATCATCTGTTTCTCTGATTTCATATTTGGAGGAACAGAAGTAAAATTTTGTTCACTTTTTCACATGTATTTGAAATGGACCTCAACTTGATACCTGAACTATATAAGTTTCGACAGTTTACTCTGGGGGGATATTAAAAGTAAAACCCATTTCCAGGCCTGCACTGAATAGCTTAAATTTACGATGAATTGATTCTAATGAACCGGGGCAAAAGGAATCTTCGTAGTACTTTCTGATATCCTCATCCAGTACCAACATCATTAGCTAATACTGAGGTTGTCACCATTTGTCGTTCTTGCAAGTCGGGTTTACTCTTTCTACTTCTGCAACCTATAGTATATTATTCAGTTTTGACATCATTTTATCTGCTTTATGTATCAGGGAGGAGGGATACCAAGAAGGAGTGCACCCTTTCTACGAATGATCCGTGAAGAAGTATGCATGTCAATTTTCATTAATGCAATAATCAGTGCTATCATATAAGTTCCCTTTTGCATTTTTCATGTCTGACTCACTGAATGACTTGACAATCCCAAAAAAGAAAATAATGATGTATGTCTCATTGAACTGCTTTAAATAAACTATATTTTCTGTTTTTCTCTCATTCTATTACTATTTATATAATTTAAAATTATATTATTTGACTATTTTTAATTCTAATTTTGCTATCTTTTGTTGGTATGTCATGGAGTCTTAAACAATTTGAGCCTATAATCCATTTTAATCCGCTGTCAGTTTATTTAAAATCCATAATACAACATGACTTAATTTTGAGTTCAACACTTATAGTACTTGTGCTATCTTTTCCATTAATCATTTCATCTTTTTTATAATATAGTATTTATCATTTGAATTTTTCTTTTAAAAGAAATTTCTTTTAAAGCCTTTCCAATGAATCAGTGCTGTCATTGGGCCCGCTAAAAGAGCTTTCATTTTAGGATTATGCTGCTCTAAAGAGTGGGGTGCACTGTAGAGGGTAAATGTAAAGTGCAGACCTCAACCATTGATGATTGCCTGTTAGTATAAGTCATGTATTAATTTGTATTAAACTGAGATGCTACCTTGCTTATTACTCAGAGGATCTCTTTTGTCGATTAGACTCTGGTTCCCCTTATTGATTATTGCTCATAACTTGAATATGTATTATAGGTCACAGAAGATGGTAAATACAGTTTGGTCTTGGTTTTCGAGGCCAAGGCTCTGAAGTTGTCAGATTTTGAACAGAGACAGGTATTCAACTTTGCTTTCTTATATCGTTTACTTATAATTACTTGTATCATGTCATCTACTTCTAGTAGGACTATGTATTGCAGTTTGGGTAGAATAAAGTGCTAGAAACTAGTTTGCTCTTGCAATTTGTTACTTGTATTTTCCTTTTCAGTGGGAGTGGAAGGGGGAGTTTGAAAAATGATTCATGGAAAGGAGAAAAGTGCAAAATGGAAGTCGGAAAAGACAAAGTTACTGAAAACAAAATCTAATTTCTCTATGTATTTCCAAACAAAGAAATCACGAACAATCCCTACCCACAAAAATGTTGCAATAATGTGAACTGTTGAAAGCTCTAGCATTCCACTCTAACCAAAGCACCAAATCCCTACAAACAGATCGTCAAAGCCTTACTCCAAATGGTTTATGCTGAAAGAGTTTCAAAGAATTTGTGCAGACCTACCAAACAAGCTCCTAGTGCAAAATAATGTGACTATTAATTTCAGAATTCCAAACTTGTATAAAACAGTTTTTCATGTGATTTTCATAACTGGTTAGTGGTCTTAATCCTATTTATAACCGCATTATAGACAGACTCCCAGAAAGCATTATCCTTAAGCTTTTTGGAATTTAATCAATCCAATTCTTACTGCAATTTTAAGATCCTCTGGAGTTTTAATATTGAAGATACAGGTGCTAATTATTGCTAATTCTTCAATTTTGTGTTTAGGCTAAATTTGCTTCATTCTTTGGGCCAGGAATTACAGCCGAAGTTGGTGAGTATTAAAGTTCAAACAACTTTGCTTATATGCAAATATTTACCAATCAAAATCCAGAATGTGTGTGAATGAATAAATTCTGACATAATATTTGGATGCAGGTAAGGGTGAGAAAGATTTATATCAGGTTCGTCTTATCTCCAATACAGACCCCAATGCGTCTGCTTCATGAAGTTCTTGACCATTTTATCCTACTCTTCCATCTTGCTTGCTTTAGTTAAATCACAGGACTTGGGTCCTTTGAAATATGTAAAAGTATTAGATTCCACGGTATCGAGTCAATGTATCAGTGTAAATTTTTGACATATATTTAAAAGAAAAAGAAATGCAATTGGAAAGGATGAGCCAAGCCTATGTGGATCACATCATTTAAGATGTTATTTTTGACATGCAAGAACTAGTAAAACTATAATTTGCTTGGCAACTTGCTTGAGATAAACATAATAGCTTAAGTCAGGATTTTGGAATCTCTCTAGCGAGAAGATAATAATGAATGCCAGTTTCTTGGCATGCTGTAGATTATAAAATGTTTATACACAACTTAGGAATGCTAGTTTTCATATAGGGGGATTCATCTATTGATCCTTTTGTTACTTTAACTTTGATTGGATTTGGCAACTATATTTATTATTATTACTGCTGCTGCAAGGGATTGGACATATCACATCTATCGAAATTAACTATACTACTCGAAAATGAATTTTATCTTCTATGTATTTTTATCATAACAAGGAAAGTGGTAACGGTTTGAAGTGGTGTTATATTCCTTATTTCCCAGGGCTAAAGCATGATGACGATAGCAGGTAATCAACACTACAACGGGTTTCTATAGATTTTAGTATATTCGCTAATCATCTATTATATTTAATTATATGCTTTGATCATCTAATATAAAATTACTGGTTTTCTTAACGAGATCTAGTATAATATGAGTTAATTTCGAGACATTTATAACTAGACTCCTTATTATTACTATATTGTGTGATTTTTTTGAATATGGGATTTTGAGGGTGAAATTGAGAATATATGAAATTTTTGACAAAATTGAAAATTATAGGGAGAAAACTAAATTTTATTTTTTTATTAATTTTAAAAGATAAATTCGATGAAGAGAGAACTGGATTTGTTTTTTTTTAAAAAATAAAAAATAGAAAGAGTGTGTGTGAGAGAGAGAAAGAGAAGGGGGAGAAAGAGAAAGAGCAGAGAGTGAAAGAGAAGAGAGAAGAAAAAAAAGAGAGGAGAGAGAAAAAAAATGAGAGAGAGAAAAAATAAGATAAAAAAATAATAAAAAGATAAAAATATTATATTTTTCAAATTTTATTAAAAATATCATATTTTTTAATTTTTTTCACACAAAAATCATATAAAAAATAAATAACTCCCATTTTTAACGTTCTATCAAATTCAGCCTTAAAATAAACAAAATGCCACCTCATTATTTGTATATATTCATAGTTTTTTCTTTTTAAAATTTTCCAAAAGAAAAAGAAAAGCTGTACTGTAATTACCAAAACACTCAAACGTTTAATGTCACTGCCCTCTTGATAAGACTTTGCTATGCTATACTGCACGAACGACAAGTATCTTGCACCAAGAAAGGTGTAACAGCATTTTGAATCTAAGATAGTTTTCAACGTAATCGAGCAAATAGATTTAAATAATAATTAGAAAAAGGAAAATAGAAGTCTTTTTTAGCGATAAACCAAGAGCTTCATAGAAGTAAACATCGATGTATAACCATTTTCTAATCGTGAATGACATATCCTTGGACAATTATTCAAGTGAAACTCGGTTTATGGAAAATAAAAAATCTAAAAGTTTGATACTGTGGTAATCACAAGAATTCAGTAAGCGGGAAAAATGCTTGCAATACTGGACTGTTAAAACCAACAAAACACTGCGGGGTATCAATATCAATACACGCAGAAACTGTAACTAGAAAATATACTATTCAGTATCCATATCCTCTACAGTCTTGGTCCTTTTAAAATCACTGAGAGCCGTATCAAAAGTGCTCCTAACATGCTGGCACATAAGCATCAGATCCTGACATCCATCTTTTAACACATCTCGTGCTGGGTCCCCTACAGATGCGCAATGATAACACAAATGAAACACAAAAACACCGATGAAATGTCATAATTGCATTAGAACAATAAATTTCATGGGAATGCCTGCAGTATTAACTTAACAGTCATGTTCATAATCTCACACTCAATGTTCTATGCCAATATATTCGAGTATTAAGCATCACGTAATTCACTGCACATATGATTCTGAAAAGTATCTATGGATGATCTAACTTCCCTACAATGTTTCCTAAAACAATCATTTCAGCTTCAACCATGCATGAAACACCAAATTAGACTTTAATCAGATATCTGTCTGAAATGGCCAAAACAGGGTCTGGGACAGCCTTAGAAGGAGCAGCTTGAAAAGAAGAGAAGAGGATCAGACTAAGAAAACTTTGAACAGTATAGGACGAAGTTTGAAATGGCAAGAAAACCATTGGATCAGGCTGAAAGGCTGCCTTAGTATGAGGTTTAGAAATGGTGTTGTTGAGATCTTAGAAGAACGGCCACTCGCGTGCTAGGATAATGCAGGCACATAGAGATAGTGACATCCCTCATGCTGAGGAGATAACCAGAGCATGAGGATGTGTGTCGTTGGTTAGCAGCATCCATGACTCCTGGGTTTTTCCAATCGTTAACTTCTGAGACGAATGAGAGAATACTGGACTGGAGAGGGTTAAGGTAGAGAATAAAAAAGCATGGAAAAACATGGCTTTGTTGCTGCTGGACGCGGGCCAATCAATCGGTCGAAGGGAGCTAGGGTTTACATCCCCAAGCTCTAGATACCATATTAGCAGAAAGAGACAAACACAGTTGATGGAGAAATGAGTTTGTGACTTGTTTTTAGTCAATTTTCTCTCATTTTTATTAAGTGAAGAAAGCTTGCTTACAAGCTTTTACAGCTATGCAAAATAGTATAAAATAATACCACATAGAGCTAATGATAGATAAACAATAAGGTTAAACAAACATCCCTTATCCCTACATGTCTAGCAACATCAAATCCGACATTATAAATGCTATAGTTGAAAGACACTTTATGGGCCGTTTGGCACGCTTGATAATATAAGGCCTGATAGGATAAGAGTTGATAGTATAAGACCTGATAAAATTTAATACTATACAGTGTTTGATTTGTTACTCTATAAGATATTATATTATATATAATATAATAAAAAAAAGAGATTATAATAAATATAATTTTTGAATATTAAATTTAAAATTTAAAAATTAATATAATTGTTTAAATATTTATTACAATTATTTTAGCTATTTTTTATTATATATAAATATAATTTTATATTAAAAATTATTTATTTATTTTTAATATTTTTTTATAATATAAAAAATATGAGTGAGAGAAAGAAAGAAAAATAATAAAGAAATTTTTATACATCAAAATCCAAGCAAGCCTAATGTCATATTTTTATATTTGTTAGTATTTTTTATTATATATAATTAAATTTATATTAAATATTATTTATATATTTAATTAATAAATTTTTATTCTCATATTTTTATATTAGTTTAAATAGTTATGTTATAATTATTATTTTTTAAAAATATTTATTTCTTATTAAATTTTTTTATTAAATAATATTATTTTTTTGTATATGGTTTTTATTTTTTATTATTTATTTGATAATTATTTTTATTTTAATAAAATATATTAAAAAATATAAAAAGTGAAAGAACCCTTATACATCAAAAGCTAATCAGGCCTAATACAGCCTCCCAAGACTGGATTAAGTTATCCATCATTTTAACGTATAAGAGAAGTTTGATGGATAAACTTATACAATACATTGACTATACCAAACAACGGATAGAGTCATAACGTATTATATTATCTTATCTTATCAGACCCCATACGGCATGCCAAACACACCCTATATGTTACCTGTTGTCTGGACTCTGATATTAACACGATTATCTGAAGGATGAGGAATGCTGTACCCACAAAATGTAACTCGTGGACTGCAAGGCAACATTAATGATGTCATCTCGTTAGGATATATAGAACTGCCGGGGGAGGGGGGGAATGTAAAAGCTAAACAAAACTGGCATTTATAATGTGACATCTAATAAAAAAGAACATCCTTCAAACTCAATTTAACAAGCATGCAAATGGACTAATCAATTATGCACCACAAAAAGTATAGAAAGAAATTAATATCAACAGGGATTTATGTCTTAATCCCCAGTCCTATTCCATCTCTCATAGATATGAGGGAGAGAGGATGGTGGTTGGAATGAAATGCCTGCACTATTCAAGGTATTTCCTGGCCCCTAAATTTGTTATGGGGTAGGATAGGCATGTTGTTTTGAAGCTTTTGCTCATGGATTTTCCAAGGGAGTTGTTATTAGGCAACCTTGCAGCATCGTTGATGTTTTAGTGTTCTTTTTCTTTTTCTTTTAAATCTAGAATACTCTATTCTGGAGGATCTCTTATCCTCCCTGTGGTTGTACTTTTCTATGATATGATAACAAATAGAAAAACACAAAATTGATGCTGCATGCACTTCGGAGGACTTTATCAAATTCCATTGATTGAAATTAATCTGAATGAATTTCTGCTATAGAAGCCAAGAATGAATACTCAAGATTGTAAACAAAGACAGCCACATAAGAGTTTCCACATGACTAACTCTTGATTTAGGGTGAATCTGACAGAATTGGCAAACGTATGATCCTCGTCTGCCAGAGAAAAAGTTGATTTACTCTGATCAGAGTACGACCCATGTTCCATCACTGACAATCAATCTGAAACATGATAAAAAAAAAAAACACGTTTTAAACACAGCCTTCAAAAATAACATTCCACAGTAACCATTATGAAATAGGGTGGGGAGTACTCCCACGATACCAGCCCCGAGGCTCCAAGTTTATCCCTATCCCCAATCCCCAATTCCCGCAGTGGGAAAAAAACTTTCCCCATCCTTGATTCCTGCGGATCCCTATCCCCCACAAAGACCCCAAAAAATATTTTAAGATTTTAAAAAAAAATATTGGAACAGTTCAATTAGCCCAATTTTTCCAAAGAAAACTTAAAAGTAATAAGACAAGATTGAGCCAAGTCATAGACTTAGTCTTACACCATTACAACACCAAATCCTCAAAATTTAAATCAAGTCTACAACATAAACTTTTAAGCATAGCACAATTTCATCAAAAAAACACCAAAAATATTGTAATGATGGCCATTCTTAACTAAAGAGTGCAGTCCAATTGCAATTTTTCTGTACTACTAGAGAATGAAAGCATTTCCTTGGGACACACACCAACACCGAGGACCAAACTAGTTTATAGAGCTTCCACCAAACAGAACCAGCAGAAACCCGATCAAGCATCATATTTTACTTTATAATAATACCCGAAACTTCAACAAACCCCAAATGACTTACAAAAGGAAAGTTTTTTGTTTTTTTTTTTTTTGGCCACCTTTCTATTTAGCCCAATTCACTAGAGAATTGGGCTACCAGGAAGCCATGAACTAAAAAGGCAACCAAGGACAAAACATTTATTCAGCTGAAAACGAAGGAAAGTTGGTACTTTTGAAATCTGGGAAATGCAAAAGAGAGAGGGCTGGAGAGGGAGAATACGAGACACACACACACACACGAGGCAGAGCTATGGAAGAAAGAGAGAACCTGGGGATGTAGGTCGACGCCGCCGCTGCTATACTGGTTCGCCGCGGCTTTGGTGCCGGTCTTGGGGTGGGTGAGTGCGTCACTGGGAGAGTGAGCGTGTGATGCCAGTGTTGAATTTGGATTTTCTTATATTTTTTCATTAAAGAACTAATAATATAATTAAATATATTGAAATTACTAAACTACCATCGGGACAATTGCGGGGGAGGGCTATAAAATATTGATCCAAATTGGGGGATCCCCGCAACCAATTCCCCGTTACCATCCCTAATCAGGCTCAAGTGAAAATAATAAAACTTTGTTTTTCTTTTAAGTCCTTTTTTTAGAAGATAAGATTTCTTTTAAGTTTTTATTCTTTTGACAAACTAATAATTAATAATGGTTTGAATATACAAATGTTTTAAATAAATACAAATAAAGAAGATAAAAAAATGACTTTATTAATAAAAACTTAAGTGAAAAACTATGCAAGCTTATAAATAAATAAAAGAAACATGGTTGATCAGGTATCGGGTTATGTGCTCAGGATTCAAGTTGAAAAACTACAAATCCGAAAACTAAAATATTAGTAATTGGTTTAGTTTGATTTTGTCTTGAAAAAAATTGATTATCCAAATTAGGGATGGCAAACAAACGTGTTTAGATGAGTACTCATGGTAATTACTCGCAACGGAGGTTATACCGAGATGGTTTTAGTCCTTATAGGGATAAGGACAAAGTCTAATAGCCTAATTAAGCCAAAAATTCTTTACTAAATTAATTTTGACTAACATAGATGAAAATTTTCACCAACATATAATTAATTTATTTGTTAAAATAATTTAGTTATTACAAGTTAATTACAAACTTAAATCATGAAATTATAATTACCTTTTTTTCTTTTTCAGGTATATCTTCCACTAAAAGATAATCCCTTTCGAAACACAGTCAAACACTAAATATGGGGACTCTCCAATCCATATCAGTAATCTACAACCGCAATTAAATCTATTAGTTATATATATAAATATTTTATTAATTAAATATATTCAATAAATAATTAATCAATTAATTGTACTGTGAGAACAAATAGTTAGACATACTAATGACCTAGTGATGGATGAATGGTTTGCATAAATTTGGTGTGTGAAAATAAAGAATAATGTGACAAGATTAATTTTTTTAGCTTAATTATATTATTAGTTTTTTAAAAATATCATTTTTTTTATTTTTAGTTCCTAAAAATATCTTAGTTTTTCTATTTGGTCCTTTATTAATCCATGTCAGCATTCGTATAAGCTTCCGCGTTGGCACTTGGTGGTAGAAGATAGTGGAAAATTAACAAAGGGGTAAAATAGGAATTAAAATGATATTTGGGGGACTAAATAGAAAAATTCTTAAAAAAAAAGAACCAAACAAAAAAAAATGGTGATATTTTAGAGGACCAAAAATATTATTAAGTCTACACTAGCATGCTTTGTTCTCAAGGAAGAAGGATCCAATCATTAACTAACACTATACAACCCTTACATATTTTTATAAGTAACAATAGCATGGTGCTAAAGTTAATAGAGAGCACAAGAGAAGTGAAGTCGTCGAAACATGAAGAAGATCTCTTCCAAAGAAGCACTAGAATGGTCAAAACGAGAGGCGAGGGAGACTCTTCTATGGAGAGCAATGAGAGGTCTTTGAAGGAGGCTGCTAATGATGGATTGGAGAACATGGACATGGAAATAGATGTGACTGGGAATAGCTTTTCATATAAGGACTCTTTGTTGAAGCCTATGGGCAACTCGATTGAAGGTGTGATATAAGTGATGATATAAGTGGCATGGACACGGAGGAGACACTTAATTCAAAGGATACGTGGTATAACCTAGAGGATAATGAGAAGGCAGGGAGTGAGGCTGAGAATGATTTTGATCCATGCCCAATGATTCTTGTTTCAAGGGAGGAATTTGATGACTAGTGTAAGCCATGGAAATCCTCTCTTATTGTTAAGGTGTTAGGGAAGAGAGTCAACTTTCATACCTTGAAGGGCAAGCTTAAGAGAGAATGGGTGTGGAGTGTTACTATCAATATTATTTACATGAACAGGATTGCTTCCTAGTGCAATTTACTAGTTAGGAAGATTATAAGCATGAGTTGTTTGAAGGTCCATGGATGCTGGCTAATCATTATCTCATTGTGCAGAGATGGAGGTTGTTCTTCCTCACAGGGGATGAGTTAATACATAAACTTGTGGTATGGGTTAGAATACCTCAGCTCCTTATGGAACTATATCATCAAAAATTTCTTTGGAGGGTGGGATTGTACATAGGTATGATGCTCAAAGTGAATAAGTTGACCTCAATTCATTCTAGGTGTAGATTTGCTCAAATTTGTGTAGAGATTGATCTAAGATAGTCCCTAAGATTAAAGTTATGGGAAATGAATTACACCTAGAATATGAAGAATTGCATATGTTTTGACATGTTTTTCCATCTTCCAATGATGTCCTCATGAGTCCAAACTCTTCATGAATCCACAGCTCCGATGGGGGACCTGCAAGAGACTCCGATACTCAAGTCAGAACGTATTCCATTTAGTTCCAAATGGAAAAGGATCAGTAACTTACCTTGGCTTCTAATGAGGTCCTCTATTTATAATGAAGTCAAGTCTCGAAAGATTAGGTATAGTTACAACCGCTTTCTCTCTCCTCTGAAACTTTTCCTCCTCTCCACTTTCCAGGGGATTCTCTAGGTCAAGTTTGAATGTGCTCAAAGGTTGAGATTTTCATGGAATTCTCCTTTATTGCTAGATCAGAGCTCATCCTTTCTAGATGGTGGTTACACATGCTCATTGAGCTGAGCTCTAAGGCCCAGAAATTTAGTTTAGTACATAGCCCCTAAGCTCAACTATTATCTAAGGGTAATGATCTGAGCTTATATTCCAAGCTTCCATTATCTTCCTATTATTTAATCTCTCATTCGAACTCACATATCCAAGCTTGTTCTCGTCCTTGATATTGAGGTGCAACTGTCCAGCTCTCTTTGGTGGGTATTGCGAGTTACATCTAGACTCGTGGTAAGCGATTAGTGGAAATCACTTTCACTAACCATTTACTGCAAATGATTGATGTTGACAGATTAAATTTGGGCTATAGATGATATTCAGATCAAGCCCCCATTATTGATTACTTAGAGGTTCATAATCATCTGAGAAAAATGCATTTTACCCCCTGATATATAACCTATGTACACTTTACTCTCTAATGTTTAAAAATGTGCCATTCGACATCCTAACATTTCCAAACTGTGTAAATTAGACCTTTTATTAACTATGATGTTAAATACCATTGTTAGTGATCATGTGCCATTAAACTCAAAACTTAGAACTCATTCACATGTGCCATTGAATTTCGAACTCCGAAATCGGAACTCACTCACATGACCTAATAAATTTACAAATGTGGAAACAAGAAGTGAACTCTACGTTGATATCAGAATTCGGAAACTAGGACAAGGAAGAAGTGAATCTTCTCACATTGACAAACTGAACTCGAAACTTATAACTCACACTATTGAACTTGGAACTCATATTTGATAGCAGAGTTAACAAAAGGTCTCATTTGCATAGTTTGGAAATATCAAAGTGTCTAATTGTATATTTTTAAATATTAGAGGATAAAGTACACATGGGTTATACTTCAAGGGGATAAAGTGCAATTTCCCTAATCGTTTCTTCTTTTGGGATGCCTTACCCTAACATATTTCTCATTGGTTTTGATCTGAGCTATTTAGCAGCTTTACTTATTGAAAGTTCAAGCTCTTTATTTGGAGCTTTGAGCTTATGAGTTCATCCCGGACAAAATCCTTTTTGGGAGGACTTTCGAACTCATTCTTCCAAGGTTATGAATTTATTTGGTGAAGAATGTCAAGCTCATTCTAAGATCATTCCTTAGTTGTGTTCATCACCTTCGAGCTAATTTCCTTGCTCATTTTGTGGCCAACTTTATTATTCCTGATCTCATTTATTCAAACTCACTATTTCTAATATTTGAATTCATATTCGACCTCCTTGATTATTTCGGTACATTTCTTCTGAGTTTTGAGGTCATGATTATAAACTCGTTTTCCTCCAAACATTCCGAGCTTCAAGTATATAATTGTGAACTCATTTCCTGTAAAGTGTGCCAAGCTCATTTTTTCTCAGCTTATATGATAGTGCTATCATCCAAAATCCATTGATCATGTTCCATGTCAAAGGAGAAAGACTTGAGCCTACAAGCTCATATTCCATTTTTATCTTTCCATTTCTGTGAAGAAAGCCGAGCTCATTCCATTTCTGTGAAGAAATTCGAGCTCAGCTTCTAAGCTCATGATTAAACCCATCATTTCCAAACTATTGTTTTTAGACTTTTTGCACAGTTGAGCTCATTATTTTCGAGTTCATCTTCGTGGTTGAGCTTATTATATTTAGGTTTTCTTCATATGCTAGATAAACATTCGATGAAATTTCTTTACGTGCAAGCAGTTATACTTGAAAAGATCTATCTATTGAATCCAAAGGGATTGATCCTGTATCATTGTCCTTGGCCAAGATTGTCTCCTGTCATTAGCAATGGATGAGAGCTATTGAGCCTCCAAGCCCCAATCCAGGCTGGTTTCCAATCTTGTCATCATTCAATTCAGTTCCAAACCCCAATCTAGGCTTGATTTTTCATCTCATTCTCGATCAATGCTCCTTGACTTAATCCAAGCTTAAGTTTTGATCTTACTCTTGATCAACTTAAAGCTCAGTTGACTTAATTCCTAGTTAGGTGAACCTTGACCTTACTCTGGGTTGAAGTTCAACTTGGCTTACTCCATAGCCAAGACTTAACCTTATTCTTGACAAAAGTTTTATTCAATTGACCATATTCTTGGCTAGACTAACCTCATTCCCAATTTTAATGCGCCCAGCCTAATTCGCAACCAAGGCTTCTAATATCTTAGACTTGGCCTTATTCTCAGCTAAGATTTTAGTTGGGCCAACATATATTCAGTTAAAGACATCCCTACTTTTAGTGAGGGCTCCTTGCTGATCAATTCCAAATCTTTTTCCCAAGCTTTAGTCCTAACCTCTCTCCAAGTTTTCAACTCCTACCCTTTTCCAAGTTTTGCCCTTTTCTCGAGCTTTCAGATCTAACCTTTTTCCCTTTTTTTTTTCTTTTAATAACATTCTATTTGTTTTCTCTTCAAACTCTTTTTTTCGAGTTTGCCTCTTTTCCCAGCTTTTCTCCAACATCTTCATAGTTGATTGATTTCAAACCCTTTCTAAGCCTTTTCTCTGGGTTTTAATTTTAAACCTTTTTCCTGGGTTTTAAATCCAAAGCTTTTTTTTGGGTTTTAATTCCAAACCATTTCTCTAGGTTTTAATTCCGAACCCTTTTTTTAGGTTTTAATTTCGAACATTTTTTCTGAATTTTAATTTTGAACCCTCTTTCCAAGTTTCAAATGTAAGTGAGGATCTTATTTCTTGAGCTTTTCTCCAACTTCTGAGCTCAGTTTTATGAACTTATTGTCATTCCGTCATGGTCAGAATTTAGCCTTGTTTATGGCTGAGCTTTTAGTCTTCTTAGCTTACTTTATGACCTTCTCCTAGCCTTATTCTGGGCTATTTTGGAGTCTTTTTCCTCAGCTCTTTGGTGGGCTTATCTTCATCAACCCCTTTTTCTTTGTGGACTTTTTTAACTTTTTTTTTTTAAAGCACAAGTCTTTACATATATCCTCCAACTCTTTAATTGAACTTAATTTGTTCAATTTACTCCATGATCAATAAAAAATAATGGTAGGATGAAACATGTAATATTTTCAATCAAATTCAATAGCAATTAAATATATTTAGATAATTATATTCCTGAAAGTTTAAAGGAAGCTCCCCTTAATATGTGATTCTTTTCTTTATTCTTGAAGAGTTGATGTGCTTTTCTTTGATTCATGAAGATTTGTCAAGTGGCTTTTTCATGCCATAATTGATAACCTGTCTTTTCTTCCTATATTAATTTCAGTAGGCACAATGATTAATTGATCATGCTCCACTCTAGGCTTTGTTATGACTTTATTTCAAATTGATCTCTTCCCCAACCTCAACTCGAGTTGGACAACCTCATTTTTGACATGCCTTAATTCAAAAACTTTCCAAAGTCAGAACTCAATAATAAAGAAGATGATTTCATTGAATATCATATATAATAATCAAGATAGGCAACCACATTTTGTTTGGAGGATGGAAATTCAAAGAAAACACCCTTAGTTCAGTCTCTCTTTATTCTTTGAGAATGCTTGGTGCATCAAGCCATGCCTTTATGCAAATACATAGATTTTAAATAAGCTCGTGCTCTAATTTATGATATGTCTTCCCTTCTCATCAATCCAAGCTCCATTCTGACTTCAATCTAGGTTGGTTCCTCTCAACCTCATTCTAGGCTAGATGTCCTTATTCCAGGTCAATTAATTATTGGGCATTACGCCAAAATATCTCATGTGGTGACTCTTACAAAAAAATATGCATAATCCATCCAAAAATAACTCAAGTCTAAGAGTGAGCAAAATAAGATATGCCTAGAAATATAATAAGTATCTCCATAAATTTTCAGGTCAAAATTTAAAGAGCATTATGTACTCCTATTTAATTTAAATTTAGGCTCTTGTATCAAACATGGTGAAGTAGGCAAATTTTACCTAGGCCCCATCGTGGCCATCCATGGTCTGACCTATTTTTCCATCTCCTGATGATGTCCGTGTTGGTCTGAACTCTTCATGAATCCACAGCTCCAATGGTGGACCTGCAAGGGACTCTGACGCTTAAGTCAAATCGTATTTCATTTAGTTCCAAGTGAAAAAGGATTAGTCATTTACCTTGGCCTCTAATGAGGTCCTCTATTTATAATGAAGTTAGGTAACAAAAGACTAGATGCGATTACAACCACTTTCTTTCTCGTTTAAAATCTCTTCTCCTCTCCACTTTCCAAGGAATTCTCTAGTTCAAGTTTGAATATGCTCGACGATTGAGATATTCATGGAATTCTAGATCAAAGCTTATCCCTTCTATATGGCAGTTACACATTTGGTTGGGTCAAGCTCTAAGGCCTAGAAAACTAGTTCAGTACAACATATGATATGCTTCAACTGTGGGAGGTATGGGCACAAGATTGATACTTGTAGTGAACAATTTCCTTATGGTGAGGTGATTTTGGATGCATTTCAGAAGATGGATATAGCTATAGAATCTATAGAGGGCATGCTGATGATGAATGTGAAGGAGACTAAGGCTGACGTTAGTGAATTTCCTCAAATTCAGTGAACTCCAAATCAATTAGAAGAGATCTCGAAAACACAGCAAGTAGAGATACCCCATTTTGGGTTGTGGATGCTTGTAAAATGACCAATTAGGTAACATGTCAATTGGAGAAAATCAAATGCTAATAAATTGGCTAACGAGGAGAATTAGATACCAAAGTCCTCGCCTGAGGAGGTTACATGTGATGATGAATGTGAGTCAAGGTATGCTATTTTGGGTGAAGATATACGAGATTGGGAAACGGATTTGGTGTAGGATGATTCCTCAAATAAGGGAGATTTAATGTCAAAAAGTGGTCAACCAAATCAAGTTGTGATTCAATGCAATTCAAATCCAAAGAATTGGAAAAATCCATAGAATTCTAGATTTCGGGGCAGCAATAAATCTCCTCAGCCTTAAGTGAAAAAGCAAGTAGATTGTAGGCCTAAAATTACTCAAAAAGCTCAAGTTGTTAGGCTAGCCCAAAATCAAAACAGCCAATCCCAAAATTTCAGTTCCATTCATGTGTTGAAAGATTGCGTCAAGGCAAGAAAAGTTCGGTGTAGACTGGTTCCAACGAACAGATAGGGCTATTTCTTTTCTATGGGGACCAGTGACTAGCTTGAATATAACTTATCTATAGGAATGGGGAAATATAATAGTAAGGAATAGGCCAACATTTTTGTGATCACATGTTCCTCACTATGGTTTCACAAGAACAAGTTTGGTTTTGAAGGGAAGACCATATACGTCATGGGTATTCTTCATGAGATTTGGGCTAAGGTAGCAGAGTTCCATAGATGTTTCATGCTCTAGGACTCCAATGGGACTTGAGGACAGGATTTGGTAAGGAATGTGAGGTGGAAAGCACCATCAGTTGTCTAGGTGAAGTTGAACTCCAATGGCTCCTTTCGATCTGGTCATATGGAGACGTCGTGTGGGGATGTTTTCTGTGATCAGGATGATCACTTTTTATATGCTTTCACTTGCAACCTTGGAACCTATTCTATATTAGATGCTAAAGTTTGGGGGATTTTGCATGGCATCCAGATAGCTTGTAAGGAAGGCTTTCATTGGATCATTATTGAATTCGATTCTCTAATGGTGGTCAAGTGTTTGCTCGATGGTTGGCTGGATTCCTACCCCAGTGCCCCGTTGCTGACTGAAATTATACATTCCATGTAGCAGGGTGGCTCAGATCAATGTCAGCATACCCTTTGAGAAGCCAATTTAGTAGCAGATGTATTAGCCAAATTATGGCCATTCTATACCTTTAAGACTTCATGAGTTTACTAATATCCCTTCTTATATTTATATTCCATTTATGCTTGACTGTGCTCGTACCCTTTATATGAGGGTGATAGATTAGTTTGTTTGTTTGTTTGTTTGTTTTGACTCTATAGACCCCTTTTATTTCACCCAAAAAAAAAAAATACAAGTTTAAGGCTACTTTGAACAAAATAAGTTGCATCTTATTGTATACTTTTTACAAACATAGCTAAGTTGATTTGTATTATTTTTTTTCTTTAAAAAAAGCGCACATTTCAACACAAATAGTTAAAATAAAATTAAAATATTTTTACATTTTTGCAATTGTTTTATTTTCAGAAATATTGCAAAAGTCTATAGATTTTCTGTCATCAATATCTCTTCTAAGAACCTATGGCAAAGCCAGATTTTAATTTTGAGGGGAGTCAAGACAAAGAATTAGATATGTATCTTCTTAAAGAGACCACATTTAATATAATAAGCGTATTTAAAAGAATTCAAATGTAGGGAGCCATGGCACACAAGTGCCCCCTTCTGACTTCGCTCATGCCAGGAACTTATGTAGTAAAGATACATAAATGATTTTATACCTATCGCATCCTATTTGTGATTATATAGTCTTTGATATTATATTATTAATCGCTTTGCTCAAATTTTAAACTGTTAAATAAATGCAGATAAATAATTTTATATCTAATATTTACCAAAAAAACAAAATATTAGTGTAACTAACAAATGCCTTTATTTCTAATATGAGTAAATCTCATAAATATTTTTTTCCATATAAATCTATATTTTATTTAATGATTGTACTTACTAATTGTCATATTTCTTTAAGAACTATCTACGTAATATTTTCCGTTGCTCATATTGGTCACTTGATATAAGCTTTTATCTCTTTTTGTTAAGTTGTTTAATTACCACAGGTGTTCATCAAATTGGAATAACTCGATAATTGATTTAGATTGGTTTGGTAACGATAACAATGGTATCCATGGCATGGGAATATGCTCATCATCCCTCGCCCCTATTTGAAAATTTGCTCTTATCCTTGTCTCCATCCTCGTTTCTGTCACGAATCCCTATTCCTCTTTGTTACGGGGATTTGAATCCCTGTGAATATCCACAGGTTTATAAAAAAATTTGAAAAAAAAAGCCCTAAAAATAGAGAAAAGTTTATACAAAGACTCTTAACATGAATAAAAACATATATAATATCTATAATTCATTGTAACACTACTGACACAATACAATTTAAATTAACAATGAAGATATAATATTTTAACAATAATTATGATCATAAAAAACAAGTATAAAAATCCAAATAATAAAACCCATATCCAAATTTGGGTATGTGTATTAGTGTATAATAGAAATTAAGGATATTTATCTCATTTCACGTGGACTTAGTGGGTCTCCATTGGGTGAGAATCTCATCCATGCTTCGCCTTGTCTAGTAAATGGGGACTTTATTCCCATTCCTGTGTGGACTGAAACCATTCACGTACCAGCCTTTGTCACAGGTAGTCTCCATAAATACTCATCTAAACAAGTTTTTTTTTACCACCCCTAGTTTGGAAAATCAGTTTCTTTCAAGGTAAAATCAAATTAAACCAATTACTATTATTTCAAATTTTGAATTTATATTTTTTCAACTCAAAATCTAAGCACATAACTTAATCACCCGACCATGTTTCTTTTATTTATTTATAAGCTTTCAAAGTAGTATTACCTATACATACTAAATATTACATTGTAGCATTGCCAATTTTGGTGATAAAGTCATATTTTAATCTTCTTTGTTTACATTTATTTAAAATATTTATTTATTCAAACAACTACTAATTATTAGTTGTTATAAGAATAAAAATTTAAAAGAAAAATTACAAATATTCATTTTTTACTTTAACTTGATGGCACAAATCAAGTGAATCAAATCTTGATTGGATTGATTTGATTTGAGTTTGTTAAAAAGATTCAAAAATTAAATCAAACTAATCCAATTAAACTTAGCCTATGTTTGGTTTGGCGTTTGTTCAGTCGAACCCACATTCAATGCATTTCAATCTTGATTTTGGAATAAGGTGCTCTGCATATGAAGATGTGAGTTTGTCTTAAATGAGTAAATGACATGTGGAGTAGGTTGTACCATGCAACTAATCATGTATAGCACACTGTTAGTATTTTTCCCTCTCTCCAACTGCCCTAATCTCTTTCCACCTTTGCTACCTCGACGATGAGCCAGGCCTCCGGCAAGAGCAAGGGACAACGGAGAAGCTCTCAGATTCGCGAAGCATCGAACAATGGCGACCGCTGTGAGGTTACAGGTAAAGGAGCAATCGGAAGTGAGAGTAACGCTAGCTTGAAGCACTTGCCAAGCCACGGTTGTTTCGTCTCTACCATTTGGTCTTCGGCTCTTGATCTTGGTTGCCGTCAGTGACCCTTTTCCGGCCACCTCGTTCAAACCAAGAATGGGGTTCTCTCATGCCCTTTTATGGCGGCCATGAGCACCATCAGGTTAAAGTGGTAGCTGTAGATGAAGGTTTTGCCTTCAATTGACATTCCAAGAGCTTGATACACTTTCTTTGCAAGTTTGGAAGCATACCCAGAACATCTCTATGCTTAGAGAGTAGAGTTTGAAAAGTTTCTAAGTAAAAGGTTGAAACTTTGTTTTATGTCATTTATTTTATATTTTCTATTTTCTATTTTTCAATCTCTATTTTTTTTTTGTTTGATGTCATTTTCTATTCACATTACTTGCCATGATCAAAGCTTACTCTTCTACAAGATCATAGGGTTATTACAGCAAGAAAAGATTGAAGGAGGGGAGGAATAGAAAGAGTAATAAGAGGTAAGGGAAGAAGAGGGCAGTTGGAGAGAGATAAAGGGGAATATTTACAGTGTGTCATATATGATTAGTTTCATGTTGCACCATTCAATGGCTCACTCTACGTATCATCTACTCATTTGAGACAACTCATATCTCCACAAGCAAATTTTTTTTTTTTTTGGATATGCACTAGAGAAAACACCTTGGAAGAAATATTGTGTTTGGATATCTTCTCACAGAATTGATTATGCTACCTAACCCCAGTTTGCGTAAAAGCAACTTATCGTTGAATTTTTCACGTTCAACAATTGTTAAGCATTAGAGGCGTGTTTGTTTCGGATTTTTTTAGCAAAAAAAATCACTTTTTTCATCGAAAAAAAATCAATTTTCATATATTTGGATAATTTTTTAAATATATTTAGAATCTAAAAAACATCTATTTTCAATTCTTTTGTATAAGCTAAATAAAAAGTAACTTCTGAAAAAAATTAATTTTTAATTTTTTTAATTATATATAAAATTTAAATTTCAAAATTACTATTTTTAAAAGTTAAAATAAACACACCCTAGATTTCCTATACTGTCCTTAAATACTTTTCGTTGATGCTATTTACATTTTTTAATTACTTTTTTTCTTCATGAACTCTAATGTGTATTAGATTTTTCAGGTGCCTATATACAAAAATAATAATAATAAACATGGTCCTACCTGAGAGTATCTTTTTATAATATGTTACATGTTTTAAAAGTTTTATTTATAATTTAAATAATATTTTGTTCATAAATACTTATTGTATATTTTATTCAATCATATAATTTAAAATACTTATTAACTAATAATTTTATAAATAGATGTTTATTATATATTTATATTCTATTCAACCACATAATTTAAAATACATTTTTAAAATAAATAATAGTAAAAAAAAAAGGTAATATTAACACTATAATATATACCCATTTTAATAATTTTATAAACAAAAATAGCTTCAATCAATTTCATCAAAATAATATTTATTTCATCAAGTCTACTTTAAGATAAAAATTTACAAATATAAATCACGTCAGACTAAACACTTTTTTGATTAAAAATCAAGTTTACAAAATTATATTAATTTAAAATTAAATTTATAAACTCCAATCCAAACAGACACTTAAATCAGTTTGGAATTAACTTTTTCCTTAAACCTTACTTTAAACCAAATCAGACCCATCTATATATACCCCTGTTAAGCACGAGTGGGAGAAAGAAGATAGAACCTTCCCATTCAAAAAGCACAAACAAAAGCCTGCACGTGGAGGCCAGCGTGTCAACCAATTTTCACCACAGAATAACAGAACATATCATCATTCATCAGTGACCATTGCATATGTAACAGAAACAACATAAAAATGTACCACAGATAGACTTCACAGACCGCAGTCCATCCATCCTTCACAACCGCAATTGCTCTATACTCTTCTACTTTTGGTAATAATGCACTGCAAAAATTGCCGAAGAGAGTGAGATCGAGAAGAAAGAGATTGGCCTCTCAGCATTGTATACCTGCTTTTTATTTATTTATTTATTTATTTTTTCAAATTTCTGAATTTCTTTCATTAGCAAACTTTATAATGAGTGAGAAACATATTCCTTCTCTGTCTTTCATTCTCTCTCTGCCTTTTCTGCCTCATCCATGAAAAGCACCCAATTTGCCTGCAAAGTTGCTCATCTTTTTTCCTACGCCCATTCTTTTCTCTTTCTGTTTCTTTTGTTGTCTCCCATGTCTCTTTATCTTTCATTTCCACCTGCACATGCATTTGTATTACACATCAATGTCATATTTAGGGGTGTCAAAAAACTGCGTCCATGATACCATGCAGTAATACCCGCATAGATGGGTATGTGAAGATTTTGCACTTAATGGGGATGGGGATTTGAAATACCAGATGTTAAATCATGCGGGATCACTATCCTCATACCATGATCTCCATGAAATTACTATTTTACCCTTAAATTATTAACTTAATTAAACTAATATTATTGTTATTTAAATTGATTAGATTAAGGTTTAAATTTATAAGTTAGATTTATTTGTACTTATTATATATTAGACTAATGATTGGATTACTATTATGTATTTATTTTTATTTTAAGTATTTTAAGTTGTTAGAATTTAGATTGTAGAATTGGATTATTATACTTATTTTTTGTTTATTTTATATATTTATTTTTATTTTAAGTATATTAAATTGTTAGAATTTTAATTGTTAAATTAGATTATTATTTATGTTTATTTTAAATATTTTATGATATTGAAATTTTTATATTTAATTTAAATTTTTAAAATTTTTAATATTCTAACGGGTATCCATGGATATCCACAGATACCCGTAAACCAGCGGATAAATAAAAAACGGGTACCCGCACGGATATGGGGCGGGGGACGAGGGCGAGTATGCCCCGCCCCATTGACATCCCTAATCATATTTCGTATCATGTGCATCTCTAATATCATTGCTGAATATAGCTATGTTGGGAAACTTTAATCAACATCAATCCCATCATCCTACGTCATCATTTCATTAATTATTTGGAATCAAGTTTTTTTGCAACATAATATATTTGATTCAAGTTGATGCCATCGTAATCGTGCTCTGTAAAGCTATATCCCTTTTTTTTTTTTTTTCGATTGATAATATAAGCTACATCCCATACGCAAGCCAATCTAAGCCATTTTAATGGACAGTTGGCACCCGTAACGGCCGATCAGCACTTTTAAATGGATTTATACTGTAATTATTCTATCAGTTTAATGGTTTCACATGATCCACTTTATAAAACCCGTGAGAACTAGCTAGCTAGGCAATGTTCCAACTTAGCAAATACTTTCCGACACTCAAAAGTTCCATCCTCATCCTTCTACCGGTCAACAGTATTTAAACTGTCCGATCGGAATACTAAAACTTGGTCCAGAACATATAGGATGTTTGATTTGTCGTTTGAAAATCTCAAACCATGGTTTGAGTGCCCAAACTATGTCCTGGATATTATCAAATATGTTAATAATAATAATTCTAGTTCTTTACTAGTTTAGTAATTCAAATTTAAGACTCTCGTATTAATGTCTTCGGTGAACATGATGACCCTGTGGAGCAAGAATTAAGAGGTTAACATTTCAAATTTCTCTGTTGACCTAGCAATAAGAATTGCACTTAATTCTCTTATTCATTATAAATATCTATATTAAAGTCAACATATTTAATAAAAAATTTAATTTTTATGTATTGTTAATATAAAAGAGTTTACGTTGTTATCCAATTGTGTTGTTATATGCGAAACATTTAAGGGAGTGGATATGAGAGTTAAGTCCTTTTGTTGATGTAACAATATATGACTAGATAATAATATAAAATTTTTTAACACTAATAGTGAATCAAAATTAATCTTTTTAATAAATAGACTTGATAAATTCTAACCATTTAACTGAATACTACTCAAGTTATTTTTTGGTGTTCACATTTATGGTGTCAAAGCAAGTCACTGGTAGTAATAAATCAGGAATGATGGCAGAAGTCCCGCTTAATGAATTTTTCCTAACGATTCCTGAGAGCTCTAATTTGTGAATCGTGACGAAGTTTGCCAATCTCCCAATGATGGTTAGGTTGGAAGGTGAAAATGCTTTTTGTAAAAGTACTTTCTCTGTCTTTGATTAGTTATTTAGGTAAGTTTGGACAGACATAGTAATTAAAGGTAATTTTAGGATTTAAATTTAACATTTCAGATAAGATTTAGTTAGAATAGCTATTCACTTTCGGTACTGACATCAACAACTCATAAAACAATAATGTGTATGTGTGTGCGCACTTTTGGAAAACTATTTTAGAGTACCACACTGCTGTGGACCGTACGTGGAAGCCATTAGGGATGGAGAGAGAGGGATATGGGGATGATGTGGTCCCCAAGTTTATAATTTTGTTCATGTACCATACCCCACACATATTCAGTTGATGACTCTTGTAAAGTAAATTAAATTTTATATGTTTAGTTTTAGTTTTATCCCCTCGTAGTAAATTACTGGATCGACCTTTGTCCTTAAAATAAAGTACATGTCGGCCAACTTCGTAGCTCAGTTGATGCTGACCTTCCAAATCACTCCCCCCCCCTCCTCTTCTCTCTCCTTTCTTTTTCTTTCCTCCTCCCTCCCTCTTCTTCCTTATCGTTTCCCATGCCAAATTTCATTGACGTTACTATAATATGGTTCCATATATATCATTGCTATAATGCAGGAATGTCTAATATTTTGCATTTATGCTATATAATTCAATCGCTATTCTTAACTACAGCTCTTTACATATAATCTTAGTTCTTTCCAATGCTCGATGATAAAATGATGTAATTGGATTCCAAGATCTATAGTGGATTGATATGAGGGAGATGGGAGAGCTAGACTGAAAGAGGATAGTAATACAATTATGTTAAATCATTCAAGGAGAACTGGGTGCATATTGGAAAAGTTAATCTTGGAATTGTTTATAACTTGTCAACAAACTATATCTCCTCACTGAAAAATCGCTTCCTGAAAATACATACAAGTGCATGTATATATATATATATATATATATATATTTTGGTACATAGTGCAAGTGTACGTTTTGGACAGCACAGAACTTGGGGGAAGCATGAAGGGACCAAAACTACAGTGGCATGTGCCAATGAAGCAGAGAGAGGGACCAATGTCACAAACTAGGTTTGATTCTCTTATCTTGGAAAACGCAACCCTTGGGCTAAAGTTTATCCTCTTCTCTTCTTGCGTTTTAAATGATAATTTTGAATCGAAAAATTAAAGCTGCCTTTTGCACCCTAGTTTTTAGTACTTCCTCATGTGTTATAAAATTAAATCACTAGTCAATTAAAGATTTAATTTGGTCATTTTCATTGTAAATTTTTTAAAAGTGTTACAGCTAATTTCTTTTCAAAAGTTTGCCTGGTTTTATCGTGAAAAAGAAAAGAAAAAGAAAAAGAAAAGAAAAATCAAAATAGTCAAAAACTTGCATTGAATGCTCGAATGTTTAACGAAACCTAATTTTTTTCTGAAGTATCTTCTATTAATGTTTCAAAAAATCATTAAGGAAGTTTGACTATTAATTATCATTCAGAAAGTCTAACTTCTATAATGATTAGTCAATATATCATTAGATATAGGCATAAAATATTTATATCAAATTTAAAGTCAAGGCTTTAGTCATGAGTTAATTAAATATTATATCGACGTTGCTGGAGAAGGATAATTAAGTATAACAAAAGAGGACATAAAACATCACACAATTTCGAACCACTTTTCTCTTCAATTAATGGATTTCGTAAATTAAGGAATAATATTAATGGCTTTCATAGTTAAGAACCAAAAGAAGAATGAAATCTGTGCATAAAAGGTCGAGGTCTTAATTGGGATATATAATAGATTTCTAACCAACTCATTTGAAAAATAAAGAGAGAGAAAAAAATCTAGCACGTACCTCTTCCTCAGATTTCGTTATGGCATTAGAATTAGGTGAGTCTTCAGATAGCTTTATTGATCTCTCTGGGATGGATGATGTTAAAGCAGTACTACTGGGACTGCTTGAACTAAGATAAGTAGGTGTGCTTTGAGTACCTGCATCTCTTGTGATTCCCTCCTCTTTGTGTTCTGTATACATATAGGTCAAGTAGAATTGTAAAGTGGCTTGAACTGTCTCTTCAAGTAAAAGGAAATAAAGAACATGTTAATGAAGTATGTGAACCTGGAATGGGAAATTGAAGGGCTACATCCTCCTGTGTGTAACTGTATGTTGATGGCTTTGTCTGAATTTGTCTTGAAGAATAAACTAGAGGAGCAGACATAGTAATCCTGTTTGTTGTTGAGTTCCTAAATGATCTTCCACTGAGAGTTTTTGCAGACAAACACTCCATTGGTACCTCCCCTGAAAGTGGGTTGCATATATACTTTTCTGCTTCATTCCACTTGGAATTCAAAGCAAACCCATCGGGAGATAAGCACTCCCAACTTTTATAGCCTGACCTTGCTTGCAATGCTGCAGTGGACCACCATGCAATTGATTGGAAAATTTTCAGCATATATTATAAAATCTCTATGCCAATTACCAATGTAATTAATTATTCTCTAGTACCTTTAAGAGCTGTAGTGAAAGAATAGGTTGAAGGGTCTATTTCATCTGCAATAACATCAGGAGAAATTGAGGGGAAATGGAAGTTAAAAAATCAGGAACTCCTTTGAATTTAAGTCAAAAAGCAATCTACCTTTAAGAGGGTATCCAGGTGAAGAAGCAGTGCTAGAAATGGTTATGTTTGATCTAAAAGACCTTGTATCTTCTCTAATGTTTCTTATGTATGATGCTGAGTACCTTCTGGACTTAGTGTTCTCTCTACTAATTCGAGCTTTTACTGCCCATTCTGTCAAATTGAACTCTGAATCATCTTGTTTCCAGGAACTATAAGGAGATGGCTGCATTTCCACTGTGAAGGCTATGAATAAATTAGAATTTACCAGTGTAGAATTGTGCTAAAGTTCAAGATCTATAGTTATATATATTTTCACAGGTTTGAAAGTGGGAGCAGGTGCAGCTATATGACATGAGCAACAAAGGCATCAAGGTTTAGAGGATGAAGCTTTTTGTCTAGGTAAGCATTAGGTGGTATGTGTCTTTTGTATCAATAATACTAATGTCAGGCATGCCTAAGTACTGCAATCTGTAGTCTGTCATCTGTCACTTCCAAACTTTGGTCTTTCACTTTCTATATTGTAAGTATTCTCTCAGTATATTTATTCTAGGATTTTTTTTATATATTTTAAATTATTTATTATTTTTCTAATTTTATCTTTACATTAATTATATGTGAGCAGAAAATATGACGATAAAATTAACGTAGTTAATGCGAGGAAAAAAATCAGAAAAATAATTCATATTTAATATTAAGATAGTTTTATAAAACTAGCTTGTTTTTTATTATTATGAATTAATTTTTTAATTTTCGTAATTTGTGTGTAAATCTTAAATTGATTGATATTATGAATGGGAAGGATTATAACTTTCTATCTTTTTTTTCCGGTATTACTTGGACAACCCCAGTAAATTTTGTTATTTTTTCTCGACAGAAAATGGGTTATTCCTTCACCACACTAGGTGAGGTTCAATCTTCTTTATCATGCGTACGCAAAAAGCCGATTGGATTTGTACGGTTCTTTGTTGAATAAAAACAAAACATAAAATTGTCTTTCTTTACCTTCTTGTTGTTCTAGTTCCACTAATTAGGACGCTGCAATCGTTGATGCCACAATCCATGGAGCGCATAAAGTTCCACAAGTTGAGGCAAAAATAACACAATTTCTATCCTGTCTTATTTCAAAAATAACACACAACTGCGTAATATGATTCTACTAACAAAATAATAAACTGAATTAATTGAATTTATTAACTTAACTTTAATATATACTTTAAGTGATTTAATATACACATATTATCAGTATAAAATCTTTATACTATTATTCAATTATATATTAACAATTTATTAAAAATACTTAAATTTTACAATTAAAAGTCACATATAATAATAATATATGATTTGATTGATATATTTTTTTAAAAAAAATTTATATTAATGGTATATTAAAATTAAGCTCTATTTTGTTTGTAGGTTATACATGTATGATACACATTTAAAGAAATATTTTTCTCCAGAAAGTGAGTTCGATATATATGACAATATTGTAAAAAAGAATTTATCAAAAAAAAAGGTTGTAAAAAAGGAAGTACAACAACTTACTATCCTGCTCTTATTGTAAGTATCTGGCAAGGGTAAATATTGTCGCAGAATTTGTGGCAATCTGATAGAGAGAGGCTGACACTTTCCTTTTCATTTTCAAACGCCAACATCTACATATGTGAAATGTGTATCACTTATTCAAACGGAAGTTACACCAGCTCACCAAATCATTGATTTTTGTTTGATAAAATACTTGCTCTCAATATCCAATTCAGGAAACATGTCCTTTGAGCAGCAATCAGTTGATAGTGGATATATTTCAATGGTTACGACCAAAAAAAACAAAAAAAAAGAAGAAATATTTCAATGGTAAACTTTAATATCTGAAAATCTCATAAAGAAAGCAACCATGAAGTTTTTAAATCAAAGAGAACACACATAAAACTAATATTTTTCTTTTCTTGGAAACTTGAACACCTAAAAGATGCAAAGTTTTGTCTTGAATGAATATTAGTTATTTTTCACACTTTATCAAATGTACATATTTTTTTCCCAAAAACTTCTCAGTCATAATAAAGTTTCCCTCATTCAGCTTCTCCAATTTGAGCGACTTCCCTCTTACTGTAAGCTAGTAAAAGCCCAATTTGGGGGGTGGGGAAGATATAGATTCTTGCCTTTGTTTTATTTCAATTCAGGATATGGTTTTCCAAGTTGGGATTGGGCAACGTGATAGCAAAGGATCAGTCATGCTGGGTTGTTTTTTCAGTGTGGGCTGGATGTGAAGTGGAGATCAAAAGAGGGGATGACACGTGTCAGAAGAGTAGGGTGGAAGGACTGGTGAAGGGTTGGAGTGATATTGTCTTTGTGGTTGCACATGTGCATGCCACATGCTTCTAGCAATCCTGTGGAAATGGGTGTTGTTTGGGTCCTCACATTATGGAAGTAGAAGGGTCCCACCATGGACGACAAGTCATCAATTTTGTCTGATGTATATGCAAAGTAGGTATCAAAGAAGAAGAGGTTCCACTAGTTGCCAGCTCTAGGGTCCATATGGTTGACTTATTGCATGATGTTTTTCCTGCTTTTCTAGGAGATTTGTTTCGTGCCCACTTCCTACTTCCCATTGAGTAGTCTCATCTTCCCCCATGCCCAAGCACTAGTCCATGCAACAAGATCTTTATAACCATCACCAATTATTAAGCACTCCTTTGAGAAGAACATCAACAACCACATGAGCAATGAGTATCACTCATTTATCTTTGCCTCCCTGACCCCCAAAAAGAATTTTCATAACTTGGTAATGGATTGTTTGATGTAGCAAAAAATAAAAATGAGATGAAAATTTACAACATACAAATGCCAGCTCAATGTAAATTCCACATCGCTCCATCTAATTTTTCCGAATTCCACATCTACTTTACTCTACATCGTTTCTGCTAAGCATATTCTCAACATTTCAATAATCTTCCCACTTCTAAAGGGCCACATGCAAAGTCTGCAGAAAACAGAACTAGAATGAGGGAAATCCATTTGTCCCATTTTGTCTCTCTCATGCCTATTCTCTCCCAACTCTCTTTTCAACTGTCAGGCTTATGAATGATACTCGCCTCAGCCAAAGAATTCATTAACTGCCTTCAAATTATAGCATTGATCCATCATAATTAACAGGTAGCATACAAAGCATAATGATCATCAAGGCAACAAAACAATAAGAGGTGATAAATGTATGTAACCATGACATCAAGATAACCCTCTTAACTCCACAAAATATCTATCATGATAGGACCGTTGACATAGCTAGAGGGAAGCTGCAAATAAATAGACACTTTCAACATGCAGAACAACCCAATTGCAAATATCGTGCCTTTTCTATTTGAACCCTGCTCAGTTCTCTGGCAGAAACGTGATTTCAGCCAAGCTCCAGAAGATGGGCTTCAAACCAGCTCAGTTCTCTGCATTTCAGGTTACTGTGATAGGTCTTGCAGGATGGATGGCCTTTAAGCTGTTGAGAAATTCGACTCCAGAATTTTAGAACACCACAGATACTTAACCAGTCCCATGATCTTGTCAATCTAAAACAAGAAGAAGAAGGAAGTATTAGTTGTATTCATTATGTATGAGGAAAAATGCAACTTTCTATTACCTAGAGTAGTAAAATCAGTCAACTGTATCTTCAATTAAAAGAATAAAACACAATGTGTGAGAGACAAGATAATTATCAGACTATGCTTTTCTGTCATGAATTTCATGATATATATTATGAAATCTCATGCAATATCATTAATAACTTGCTGTCCACATTCAAGAGCATGTATCCCTAGCAGCTGCATACACACACCAAAGGAGTTTTAAAAAAGGCATGAACCCAGGAAAGTTCTATTTCATATGATATACATACCTTTCAATAGCTCCAGTATCTTAAGGATGCAATATATGGTGAGGCAGCCAGAGCACCTGACTCAAGAATTAAGGATGTGCCAGCCATGTCAATCAAATAAATTATGGTGCACAGTAAACTTTCAAGACAAGCCAAATTAAATAGTTAGATCACGTTTGGGAACATTTCAATGGTTAGGAAAAAAATGAATTTACCATAATTAATAAAATACTTACCATGAAAGATAGCATTTATCCAGGAACCACACCAGTACACATTAGAATGTCAAGGGAGCCAGGAACAATGATTTCCTACAAACAAGCTTACATGAAAACTTAGTAGCAAATAACAAATACAGGTCAGTGAGGTCAAACAATGAGGCAAATGCTTACCACTAGAAAAGATAAAAGGAAAAAGACGAAGCAACTTCAGGAAATCGCATATGCATATAAGCTTCCTGTTGAGCAGGGAAAAATTAAACATGGCGGTTAAGCAACAGATAGGAAATATAAATGCAGGAGCTGCCCAAGAAAAGCAATCAAAAGTAACTCTAGATCCCTTGTAATACATTTTATAGCATGAAACTAGATGCTAAAAACTAAAGGGCAGACCCATAGTAGTCAAATCTCAGATAGTAGAGTGGACTGGTCGATCCCAAATACAATATAGCAGTTTAGCAGATAACAGGATGGCTGCTATACTGATAAGAAGGAATACATGCCAAATAATTTATACTACACAAATATAAATGCTCAAAAATAATTTAAAAAAAATACTGTAAATTAAAACATATTCATCATTAATAATCAAAAGTCATAATCTGAACACAGTCAACATTAATCTAAGGCATAATTAACAAGTCAATAATAAGAATTGAGGAGGGGTAAAAGTACAGCTTCAAGTCCTGAATAAGTTTAACCCTCTAAGGCATAAAGTCGTAAACTAAAAATTCAATACATAAACAAGCTTGGAGTTTAAAAAAGGAATTGTTATTAAAACAGAATGCAGAGGTAGCAGAGAATTAATCGTAGAGGCATGGAGAGGAATGAAGTGCCACTGCCAATGTATATTGAAATGAGAACAAAGAAAATAAGTTATAGCAATAAAATATAATAATAAAAAAGAAAAAAAAGAAAAAAGTGGATGGAGAGCATGACACTAAGAGCAAACCAGAGTGCACAAGCAAGTGGGATTGGTCAGAATTCCACTGGGCTGCAGGAAAACCCCCCTTTGACCCGAAAAAACAGCAGGCTGCCAGATGCATGAAGCATTTTGTGTGAAGCTCAAAATACAGAGGTGGGGCATTCGCGGGCTTCAAATCTTAAAAGCCTCTGACGCAAATACTTGTCAAAATTCTCTGATGCCAAAAGGACAATTCTCCCTAAACAAGGGGTGGGAAGCAACAAAACTAGGGGCCAAAGTCGGGTTTGCACCTGCACAGAGTAGCAGCTGCGATGGCAGCAACACCAGATCAAGACAATCATAACAGAAAAACACAATCTGATGAATTGGCCATAGCGAGAAGGCGTTGCAAGGTGATGTGGCAGGCACAATAGAGGCATGAAACACCAAAATGGACTAGTATGGGTGGACCAGTAGATAAGGCATCCACCATATTGGCCCGCTATCTTGGGGAGGATCAGATGTAAGCACCCTTATCCCAATGACTGGAGGGGTTGTTTTGGCAACTAGAAAAAATAGATGCCACACATCTACAAAAATTTAAAAAATAAAATGCCAAACTAAATGTATGAAATACATGCAAAACAGCCAATAGCAGTTTTGCAACTCACGTCTCAAATAAAATCTTTTAAAATGCTCATATTACAAAAGATGTATAACTAGGATTCTACGTAGACTTTATGGTGACATGCCATAAGAAGTAAGAACTTATTTTATTGTCTCCTTCCTTTTTATTTAGTTATGATTTGTCAAAAGGAGGAGGTGGAAGAAAAGCTGCAAAAATGTCCTTGGATTATAATTGAACAAAAAGTCAGACAGGAAAACAGAAGTAAATATTACCTTGTCCAAGAATCAGAATGGAATTTGAAGCAAGAGAAATGACATCTTGGATCTTCTCACAGGAAAAAAGAACTCGAATAACTGAAACAGCATGAAGAAATTACTTAGATTATGGTGAAAAGTGAACATAAAGAAGCTTGACAAGGGTTTTCTAGGATCCTTAATTTGCATTGAAAAGGAGACATAGGATAAGTGGCATTTGGCAACTGCTTATCCAATAAGCTTACATGCTGATGAAAAAAGGGAATGAAATAATAGAATTTCATTGCCAAGGTGACCAAGCCCCCTTAACCCTGTGCCCCAGAGAAGAAAAAATAAAAAAATCTTAGTATAATTTGCTTACATATGTGTGAAAATCAGAGCCCCAAAAATAATTTTTAAATTTTATACGCTTTTAAGTAAGTTTTGCTCATCTCAACTTATATTTAATGAGTCGGGCTTGACTATTCTTGGGCTAAGTAATTGCACATGAACATCTCATTTTTAATGTTTTATTAAGAAAAACACCATAGCCATTGGAGATCTGCTTCGTTTTGACATTGATATTATGCTATTAGACAAAAATTGTGACAACAACGAAGAGGAATTCTGTTGCGATCTAGAATATCCATATGGTTCTGTATTTGTTCTTCATCAAGCTTTACAACAAAAATTTCAATTTCAAGATACAGTTTACAGTTACATTTATTCCATCGGAAGAGAACTGATTGAACACCTGAGAGATCACATAATTTTTGCAAACATGATACTGAAGTTCCTGACTTTAGTACTATAGGACACCCTCATCACCTAAAAGATCACGTGACACCCGAGCATCATTTTAGAGTGGAAATATTTTTAGCTAGAAGTGATAAACATGTACAACTTGCAACAGTTAATTATCAAGTTCAATGTCAAAGCAATGGGATTATCGAATATTATCTCGAATCTATGCTTTGATTCCTAACTCCTAAGTATGCTTCATAAAGCGTTTTGAAATTTCTGTTAATAACTTTACATGTTTATTTTTCATAAGCATGAAAATGTTAAAAAGTATAAGCTTAAAAATTTGTCATAAAATTTATTTCCTTTGGATGGTCCAAAATTCAAACCAAAATCCAAGTTACAGGGTACACCACTAGTCCACTACTCATTAAAAGAAATATTGTCTATTTTCCATTAATTCAAAGATTAGCAACAAGTACAACTTATAAATATCTAGCTCAATAAATAATTCAATTGATAATGGTTATGGAACTTTGTGAACCTGGGATATGCATCAGCTTTTTGTCATCATCATTTCCATCGGCTTCATTTAAAGCATTTTCCATGTCCATTACAGTGAACATGTGCACAGAATGGCATCCATCTGATATCCAGACAGTCTGTGACACTGCAAGATTATAACTCTAGATTTTAATTGCAGAGAGAAAAAGGAATGCAAACAGAAATATCATGGTCTTGTACAAGGGCATAGATTAGAACTAATAACTAATTGAACGACCATGACATCAACATTCTTTTATATAAATGCTGCTGTCATTCTGCAGCTTCAAGTTTGAACCAACCAAGAATGTATATTATAATCCTTACTGTCAAGTCATCAACATTCTTTTATATAAATGCTGCTGTCATTCTGCAGCTTCAAGTTTGAACCAACCAAGAATGTATATTATAATCCTTACTGTCAAGTCATTGTCATTGAAATCAAAGGTCATGCATGTAGATTTAAGCAAGCCAGCCACAGAAATAAGTCAACTACTGAACTCCTTTTGCTTCTCAAGGGAAATCCTTAATCCCATGGTACACACCAGACAAACCAATTGTTACAGAAACATCTCTAGAACACTATGAAATGAAACCATGAAGCATTGATAAGAAAGTCACTACCATGTCAACTTGTTTTATAATGAGAATCTTCCAACACAACATCAACGCATCATATACGTGTAGGTTTGAGTGAGCAAGAATAAAGCAGTACCCCATTCATATAATGGTTGAACAGGATAAGATGTCAGAATGAGTATATCTTTTCACAAATTGTCAAGCGAGAAACTCACTCAAGCTTATCTCATTATCAAGTTTTTAATAACTTACTGGGTTTGAATGCACAAATACATTTTATTGATTTAAATTAATTCCAAAGTGGAACAGCTTGTTCACCTTATAGTATATAACCCCAACAAAGGTATTAACCCAGAAAGGCATGTCAGTGTTATAATTTGATTATAAATACTTACGACTACACAAACAGTTTAAGTTTTTCTGTCTGTTTTTAACTTTTGATAAAACAAATTGTTTAAGCTATTAAATCAGTACATCAACATTGTCTGGAATCAAAGCATCTTTTGACAAATCAATATGAAGTACAAGCATTCCATTGCTACATTTAAACAAGCGGCATCTTGTGCTTCATGCCTTCATCCAGTCTCAATCACAGCAAACTGAACATGATGGGCAGCAGACATTGATTGTTGGAAACGCAAGTGATCTCACAATCTGCTGCTTATGATATAAGAAAAAAGAACCATGCTCTTAGCCTTCCCCACCCTGCATGCACCCTTCGTCTGTTCTTTCCATATGCTTATGTTGAAACAGAGGGTTAATAGGAGAAAGTGTCTCTCGGCTGCACATTGATGCTTTATTTATGGAGTTGCAATCAATTATTGAGCTAATTACAACTTACAAGCTAATCAGGACTACTAATAAAACTGATTAAAAGCTATTAACTACAGTAGTAACTGCAGTCATCTGTAATAATATTTGAAGTTTCAGCACAGACAAATTATTGTTGATACCATAATTGATGGAACAATGGGCGGATTTTAATGGAATATTTCAACCCCCACCAAAATTCATTCCATGTTTTGCAGCTATTGTTAAAATCAACATAAATTCTTTCACTAACAAATAATCCACAAACTGAGTAGTTAAGATTAGAAAATAAGACAAAGAAAGAGAGGCATACTCATAGAAACATCAGGAAGAACAGCCAGATTTCGCACTTTCATAAAATGAGGCAGTTGCCTCACATGACCAGTGATATCAACACCGATGCCAGAATTTGACAGGCATAGCAAGTGTACATCTCCATCTGAGTCCAAGATCAGAAACATCCTCTGGGACAGAGCCTGAATGGAAATAGCTTTCACAGACATTGATAACTTCATCATGGATTTTGTTTCAACCTCATTCCCCTTCAATGCCACAAAACATGCACCTCCATCTCTGTCATCATGTTTTAATTTAACATATGTCTGTTTCACTAAAAGAAAAAAAATACAGATTAGATACTATACTGAAGAATGTTAGAAACAATAACAGTTGTACATAGAATCAAGTAATCAGATCATTATAGATCTACCAGGTAGTAAATTATAGGGAGGTGACACAAGTAGATGTCCAGTCTGATGCTGGAATTCCATTTGTGCGACAATAAATTCAAAATACATCCCACAGCTAAGGATCTGTTCTTAATATTTAGTTATTTACCATCTAAAACATCTTGAGGTTATACAAAGGGCAGAGCTTTGCATTGCACCCATATCCTGGTCAATGACAAATACCTAAAAACTTGTTAGCAGAAATTACATATAAAAATGTAACTCATCACATTTGACCAGAGTAAGATCTTTGACTACAGCCACAAAGACTTCAGAGTAGGCCAAAAACAACCATGCTATGATACATGTAGGCTGGTTGTATTAGCCATCATATTGTATTAATTACTGTTAGGCAATGACAAGAATGGTAAAAGAACAGAGATCAATACCCTTTAAAAATGGTCGAAAAAATGCATTAGTGTTTGCAGTAAATTGTCATTAATTTATTGATAAACTAAAAGGTACCGTTAAATGGTCTCAAGCTGCCTAAAAGAGCTGTTAATTGCCCAGCAAATGAAAGAACTAATACCAGCTACAGAATTCACAACTGGGCAACCAGAGGAAGCCCTCTTGAAGTTTGAACTAGCTCAACTCTTTGAGGAAAATATTCTACTACAGAGGGCTCGTTTTGAGTTTTTTATAGCTTAAAATGCATTTTCTCCATTTTCTCTGATCAATGGCTTAAAAAATGAAAAAATATGTAGAGCATATAAGTCATACACTGGTAACAAAGGAGTAATAGTAGATTTGTTGTGGGTTATAGGTACAAAGCTAGCACGGAATCAGTTAATGTAAAATTGTAAATAATTTGGGTTAGCTAAATATTTCGGTTCAGCATCTTTCTTAGGTTAGCCTTCTTAGCCCCCTAATACTGCTTAATGGCTGTTTAAGAGAGGTTTCTTTGTTGGACATTCAATGAGGCTAGCAAACTTCACAAGTTCACATTTTATGTTTTGGGTACTAATATGTTTAGACTTTAGAGGGAGGGGAGGTGACCCCATTCAAAGGCAAGAGCATGGCACGAGCCTCAATGAGGACTGGAAAGTTAGAATGAACTGATGTCCTTTTCTTGTTTGCTCTGACTTTTCTAAATTTTGGGGTCCTCCCAAGAGGATATCATCTTATCATACTCTGTTGTTTGTTCTCTTATCTAACAATCATTCTTCTTTTAGCCAAAAAAAGAATGCATTAGTCAATGTATTATATCAATCACTAGTAGGATAACCCACAGGCTCATATTAACAATTGACATAAGTGGTTGTAAATAATGTCTGCTCACGAACACATTATATGCCCGTGATTATTAGTTATTTGAAAACTAAATCAATTATGCTCATCAGATCAATGGACCATTAGAAACTAAGTCAGATGTTTCCAGGTGCAGGTAAAGATGCTTATTGTTGCAAAGGGTTGAAGAGCAGCATGGCTACTGGAAGTTGATATACAACAGATAATAGATAACTACAACAACAACTAAGCCTTTTCCCACTAGGTGGGGTTGGCTACATGGATCAAACAACGTCATAGTGCTCTATCATAGATCATATTTACGTTTAAACCATTAACATGTAATAGATAAACAAGATAAAATCAATGAGTACAGAGATAGAATTCAGCTCATTCGTTGGGGATTAAGGCACTGGATAATAATGACTGAATTAGCTTCGGCATAATGCGTTAACTTTGGTGACATAGTCCTACAATAAAACACATCGGTGATCTGTATGAAATACCTCCCAACCATAGTAGGTTGGGAATGGATGCACATGTACTAGCTTCCAAAAACAGTCTCCTTCACCAATTCATCACAAATATTAACTAGTACTACTCCACAGTGACCTTGAACAATAATGCTCAACAGTCAACAAAATCCCATGCAAATGGAGACTAAAAGTACATATACTCACAAAAACACAGGTATGACAAAAATAATGGCATGTTGAGACTGCAATTCTCGTCTTTTTTCTTTTTAAAAAAGTAAGCATATAGTCTAACTTAATCTTTACAAAGTTTACAAGTTGAGAAGGAAAACAATATAGCTGGAAAGAGGGGGAAAAAATCCAAAAAAGTTTGATTTGGACGCACTGTCAATATAAAACATTTTACACTTTCGTTTAATAATCTAATCTTATGTTGAAAACTCATTTAATAAATTAACAATCGCATGAGGTTTCAAACTTCTTAAACGATTAGACAATACTGCATTAGACGCGAGTGCAGCATCAAAATTAATTTCTTTATGAAAAAAAAAGAAAAAACGCAAACCTAGAAAAAACCCCCAAGATTTTAAGAAGACACAAACTAGTGAGTAGTAAGTTACACATTCAGGGAGTTCTTCTGCTAAGGTCACATATAACCAATTAATTTGAAACTTGCTTTAAAACCAGTAACCATAAGTTAAATTATATACCTACCAGCAACACCATGTTTCTCGATTCTCCCCTCGAAATCACCATTGCAAGTTACCTCCAACCCCGCTTCACAACCACCACCACCACCACCGCTACCACTACGTCTCCCTCCTCGCTTCCCCAAACCGCCACCATTCGGCAACTTTGAATTCCAATTATTCTTCCCCTTCTTAACCCTTCCTTTCGCGATTCGCCGGAGGCTGAAAACCCTAACCCCTTTTTCTTCCCCAAGAAGCAAGAACCCGAACGACACGCTGACGGACCACACGGGCCTCGAGCACTCGATCACCGCACACCTCATCAATTTCACCGCATCATCACCATCGCCGCCTTCCAATTTCGCGGCGAAAACCCAAACCTTGGAGCTCGAGACAGAGTACAATGCGAAGTAGTTAACGGAGCCGGAGAGCTTGATCGAAACACCATGCTTGGAATTTACCAAAACGCCCAACCGGGGCTCGAAGCGAAGGTCCTTGTGGGAGCAGAGGACAGGTGGCCTAACGAAGGCGTTGGTTTTCTGGTTTAGGAGGTAGAAGCGGAGGAGGATTTGGGATCCGGCGCGGTGGGGTGCAGAGACTACGAAGAGGACGCGGGGGGCAGAACTGGAATTATCATTATTAATATTAGTATTATTATTATTATTATTAGGTGCTGTTTGGAGGAGGAGGAAGGTGGAGGAGGAAGAAGGGGAAGGGATTAGGGTTTGTGGGGAAGGGAGGGAAGAGAGGGAAGAGAGTGGGGAGAAGGAAGGGTAGAGGGAGAGGGAGGAGTCAGAGTGGGTGAGGGCTAGGGAGAGGGATGTGGGTTCAAAGAGGATGGAGGAGAGGGAGGTGCATGGGCTTGGGAGGGTGACCTTGGAACCTTGGACAAGAACCATTTAGGAGGGAGAAAGGACTTGGGAAACTAGGGAGTGGCGTGTGGTTTTCCGTTTGAATGGACCTAGAAAGAGGGTGGGAAGAAAAGGCATTGATTTGGTTGGAACTTGGGTTGGGTGAGGAGAAAGGGGGACGGAAACTTTGTCCTGTTGGCTTGGCTTTGTTACTTTGGTTGAATATACTTTGGGGTTAATGTCTTTGTTTTTATAGATTGGTTTTGGATTTGGTCAAGCCTTGGTATTTGCCAGATCAGAAGATTGTTATTTTAATAGTTAATTCATTATGCAATCGCCAATTCACGTATATGAGGTTAGGTTTTCTTTTCTTTTTTTTTTTTCATTTTTTTAATAAAAAAAAAGTGAAATCTAATAGACTTTAATTACTTTAACCTAAGTCAGATCGGCCTACTATAAAGATAAAGTTCTTCCAATTCTATTTTTCATTTTTCATGCACAAAAATTAAAATTGAGACTTCATATAAGAAAAATAGATATCAAATCACTTAAACTAATTAAATATTGGTTTAAGAGATTAGAGATAAGGTTAGTGGTAGAGTTGTACAAATGCAATTCAAATGGTATAAAAATTCAAAAATTGATCTAAATAAACTGAAAAGTAATTAAGATTTGATTTGGATTGGTTAATATTTTTTAAAAACTCATCACATTAGATTAGATTAGATTAAATTATATTTTAATTTTAATTTTAAAAAATAAGTCAATTTTATCTAAATCAATCAATAATAAAAATATTTCTTTTCATTATTAAATTGACACTTTTTACTTATAAAAACTTTAATTTATTTTATATTTTTCTTTACGTGTTATTCTCAATTAATATTAGTTTATGCATATTAAATACGTTATTTTTGTTTTTATTTATTTATTTTTCTTTTAATTACTTAATTTTTTTAGTTTATAATACTTTAATTTTTTTAATTGAAAGTTGATTAAATCAATCCAATCTAAATTGATAAAAATTTAAATTAAATCGATTCACTATAGATTGATATAAATCATACTATTTAGGTCAGTTAGCTTTTTAACCAAAAATTGATTCAAGCTAAGCCAGAAACATCCCTAGTTAATAGAATACATGTAGTCTCAAAATGAATTTTAAGGTAACAGCTTATCCTCTTTTATTATAGTGATGTTTGAATAAAAATGGCAAAACTAGATTTCTCATTCATTACAAAAAGGGACTATATACAATGCTAGATCACGTCCTGAAGGTGGGAAAATAAACTACTCTAACTGATATAATTGCCACTAAAGTTATAGTTGTAAAACTCGATTTGATGATCGACTTGGTCAAATCATCGAGTTATTGGGTCACTGATTGAATCAAAAATAATTAAATAGATATAATAAAATAACACAAGTAATTAATAATTTAATATACTTAAAAAATTTGTATGCTTATATAAGTGTATGTAAAAGCATGTGTATACTAATTAGTACATTTAAATTATAAAAAATACACATTTAAAATAAAAAGTTATTTTGATTTTTTTAAATCTCACGCAAAACTCAACATCAGCCATGTTAGGGTAAGTGGAAGTAAGTTTATAGCATAAGTGAGTTGCTTTTTAGTGTTTTTAAGTGCCATATGAAAAATGGAAGAAAGTGAAAACCAAGACTGATACTAACAAATACTTCCCACTCTTAGGTAATCCCATATTGAAAATGGAAGCAAGTAAAAGCCAAAACTCATCTTATAAAATGAGAAGGTTTCAAGTGTCTTTCACTTTATTGGAAGCCAAGGCTCAATTATTTCCATCATCATAACTTGGAAAAGTTGTTGATTTTGCTTCAAAAAAATTAATTTTTTTAAAAATCAAAATACGTATTACCCGACCAGTTTTACTAAACCTGGTCAGGTCACCAATTTTTCCTAGAACCGACTAAGTGAAATCGGGTCACACTAGTTCTTGAGCAAGGCCAATCGATTGTATAGCTTGGATCAGTCACTTAGCCAATTCACAAGGAGGACCGATCAGTCCGATATGAGTTTTATAACTATGACTTAAGTAACTAACCATTATAATTCATCAAACTAATTACGTCTATTTACAACTCATTGGCATAATCCAATCACATGTTCTAATACTCCCCTTCAAGTTGGGAGATATCTGTCAAGAGTCCCCAACTTGGATAATAGGTGTTGAAACTGTGTAGATGGTAGTGATTTGGTGAGAATATCAACCAATTGGTAATGAGTTTTCACACGAACAACATTAAGGACCCTTACATGCACATTTTTTCTAATGAAATAACAATCTTTTTCAATATATTTGGATCACTCATTAAAAGTTTGAAGACAAGTATATCGTAGCTTAATTATCACAAAACACTATAGCAGGCCCATTATCAATCTCAAACTCTTTTAGCAATGTAGTCAACCATGTTAACTCACTTGAAACAAAGGCATTGCCCAAATGAAGGGTGTAACACCCTCCCTAACTAATACATAATAACTAATTAAGATCATTATACAGAAAATATTCTATGAAATGGTAGTAAGAAGACAAAGAAAATTGAAATTTTAGATTAAATAATCATTGAGAAAGGTAGTGACAAAATAGTAAATTCTCTCATGAAGTAAGAGAAGAAAATGACCAAATATATAAAAGGTCAAACACAAATCAACTAAAAAGAATTCTTTCTATACGTAACTAAATAATGATTGTCTAACATCCCCTAAAATTGCAAGAAGTAAACTGAAATGTCTTGTATCTGTTGGATTTTTTTTATGGTACACTATATAATTTGATTTATAATGTAAGATAAGGAATGACCTATGCATGTCAAGAGAAATTAATCACAAATGTCTTGTATTCCCTACTTTTTATTTATTTTCATCCCAAATATCTAAAACTGCTGCACATAATGTAACAAATAATACAAATTACTTGTTAAGTGATAGTATTCATGTTGTGTATGCTATTTCCTTCGTTGTGTGAGATTCCTTGGCCATCTAAAAAAGTAGCACACAATGTAACAAATTATAGAAGAGTTAGAATTTATGTTGTGTCTATCATTTTCCATTTTACATGAGATTCCTTGGCTGCATTATTTATTTATTTTTTTTGCAATGAGAGGTGGAAATCAGATAAATTTGGATGATGTAATTACGCATGCATTTGTGTGTGTGCATATGTGTGGCAACCAAAATTTAAGTCAAAATGGTGTAAACTTCTAAGACTAAGCAGAGAAACTTAACACACAAAAAATTAGTAGAGAAACATAGAAAATAGAGGCACTCCACTAGTCGATAAATCCAACTAGAAAGATGCAAAAGGTTCACCTCCACTCAACTCTTATTTGTTTCTCATAATTGTAGACACAACTCATATTATCGTTTCTCAATAGATCGAATGATGTGACTAATGTAAGCTCCAACACCCTTTAGAAGCCGCTAAGTCGTCTTTGATATCCATCTTTAAGGGTTTTGATGGATAACAAACTAACTCTCAATGAAAATCTTTTGCGTGGATTAACGTTTTGATTGAGTATTTGATTTAGAAAGCACAGATCACTCTATACACTCATTGGAGAGAATTGGATCACACAACATTACATTTTCAAACTTATTCTCTAATATTCTTGCACATCTCAAATGTAATCTAATAGGAAAGAGCTTTTCGAAAGAGAATCAATGCTCAGGAGAACCTATCTCTCATAAAAAGCATATTAGAAGCATAAGAAAGATATTCCGATGTCATCAGAAGGATACTAAATCTCTAGAAATATCACAAGCACATCAAAATGATAACTTGTCTGGAAAACTTGACCAGAAGAGTAATATCCAGAATGTTGGTCTATGTGAAGAAGATCTCACTCTCCAAGCTTGCCTTGCATATAAATATTTTCTAAAGGTCAAACTTGATAAGACAAAGATCCAAAAGAAGTGTGACACTCTGAAAAGATGGTGGACTCAAATGGCTAGTTTTCCTCTTTGATGATGTACTTACTTGTGAAAAAATAAAGCAACCTACTTCTTTCTCTAATTTAAGACCTTTGGATCTAGAAGCTCTAGGCTCAAGGTCCGAAGTTTTAATGACTAGATTTTTGAAGTCTATATAAATCCTTAAGACACAGAAGAAGTAGCTGAAACTCTATTGATTGAAAATTCTAAGGAGCTTTCATCTTTCTCAACCTTTTGAATAACTAGAAAGTTACTTTTTGAAGCTTCTTGAAAGAAAATCTTCTTATTGATTTGTTATAGCTAATACTTTCTTAGTAAGATTTATTAGAAGTCACTCCATGTTATACTAAATAGATCTATACACGTTGAGTGTTTTAGTGTGAGTGTTAATCAAACACTAACCTTTAACCTGTGATTGTAACCTGACCCGATAGTAGTTGTCATTAGCTTAGAGAGGCTAGGACAATACTACTCGGCTTGTTTAGCTTGGAGATGCTAGGAAAAGACTACTCTGTTATAAGCTTGGAGAAGCTTGTACAAGAATACTCATTGATATAAAAATCTCAACTAGTTTAGTGATGAATAGACATAGGCAAATGGTTTGGCCAAACCAATATAAACCTTCTTGAGTGATTTTCTTACTCTATCTCTCATTTACTGTCTTTATATCCATTCTCTAATATTCTGTGTGCTTATTCTTTTCACTATCCAACAAAGTTATTGTGAATACAATAACTTCGCTCTTAGCATTTAATCACTTCTATAATCTAAGTCTAAAGACTTGAGAAAATTTGTTTAAGTTTTTTAGGTTCAAAAAAGTTTTTGAAAGCATGATTCAACCTTCTTTTCTCATTCTATTCTCACCTTCAACTGAATGAGGAGGAACTATGGCATCCATATCCCTATTTGCATTTTCAAGTAAGGTTTGCTACGGCACTATCTTCTTTGGCTCATATACATTTGAACTCAATCCCTTTATAAAAATCTTGAGTTTCTCAGTATAGCTTCCAACATTCACCATCTTTATTCTTAGGTGATGCTTCTTATCTTTAGAACTTTTATACTCAATTGCATATGCCACAAATGAGGCAGAAGATGTTTGAAGTGTTGAATTAAAATTGCTCCACTCAACTAAGTAAAATACATTAAAGCCAATAACTAACAGTTCGGTAATTTTAATAAGAGTTAAATACAATTGCTTATGGCATCCACATCCTGTTACTCGTGTTTGCAAAAAATGGTGCATAGCTGACCATTTGTACAATATCATTGCTTTTGTCCAATCCAATGAGAAATGCAGCTTTAGCTACTATAGACAAAGACTTCATTTCTTGACATCTTCCTTCCAAATAGCATACTCCTTAACAAACACCTTTGGTCTAGATTGTGATGCATTAACTTGGTATAAACATGAAAATCATAGAGATCCTTAAGATAATTTAATAGTGCTTCAGATTGAGATAATTAGAATGTCTGGATATTCACACACTATAGGAGCACAAAACTTGAGGTAAATTCCTTAATAGTTAAACTTGTAACAATCTTCATTTCAATAACAACAAATCTCAAGTTAAAAAGGCATAGATGACCTGTAGTAGCTCTAAGAGAGCCCTATGTTGATATGGGAGAACCTCTTGCAAACTCAACATAATCGAGGGCTTCTTGCATAATAGGTGAAATTGCATTAGTATTAACTTCATCATGATGGTTGACACTATTATTAAATACCCGAACTGTCAATGTAACTAGATCATATGGTAGTTGGAGAGCCTTGAAATAACCAAGACCATCATCGATCCAAAAATCCCAAATATCACCAAAGTGATTAGGTTTCTTTCCCCTTGGTCTAATAGTATTTTTGCAGCGAAATGCATTTCTTAGGTATTATTTGGGAGATTTGAAAACAATGGAAGCGAATGGCTAATAATGGAATGGGAATGAAAGGCAAAGAATAGAATGGACAAACATATGCCACCCTTTCGTTTAGTTGTGTAATGAAGGAAGGGAAGCACTTCTACTAAAAACCATTCAATTCCCTTCTTCACCATTCAATTTGAAGGGACAAAAAAGGGGAGTTTTGAGTGGCAAGGAAGGGACACCTTGACCTTCCTCAGCCATTCCATTCCCTCCTCTAAAATTGCTTCCAAACACATTTCACTTAAGTTTAGCCATTCCATTCTTTGCCACTCCCTCACTTGCCACCCACCCAAACATAGCCATAGATAATCTTCTTCAATGTAGCAAACCCCTAGAAATCTGACAATTTTTGTTTCAAATCTATAACCATTTGAAAAAGGCCCTTTCTGAAACCATGACCTTTATATGTGTCTAGGGCATAATAGACACTGTATTTAGCTATACAACACCTCTATTGGTTGTTTTTATTTGAAGGTTTTAATCACTTAGCAACCTGAAGTGACTTGAAGTTAACTTCACACTGTCAACAAATCTCGTAAATGAAACCTTTAGATCAATAAACCTAATCTTTTTAACATGGAAAATCACTTTATACTTCTTGCTTTTCTCAATATTCATGCCCTAAAGCTAAGGTTAGAGACTCCAAAGCCATTAGTTGGACATGATTTGATTCCATTTCAAACACTTCCATGCATAATACAACTTTATTTCATTCAAAGCAAGAAGTACGATCAGTTTATACAAGTATAGATGATTCATCTCTAATAATTATTTAAAGATAAATATTTGAAGGAACATTTGGGTCTTCAGCTTCAAAAGCTCTATTTCTATCAAGTTCTGCCTACAATCCTCCAACACCAGCATGATTGATTTATGCTCCAAAGAACATGTCTATAATTCGCCTTTCAAAACCCTGGGAACCATCTACCATTAATATTGAGATTTGATATACATTAGCAACAATAAAGAAACACAATGCTAAAGAACAAAGCAAATAAGGATGCATGAGTTATTGAGGAAAATCATGCTTACTGATTCTTTTTCTTTTCATATATATACTGTACCAAAGCCCTACTGATCTTATATCTATTGGATTTTCATTTTACGGCATAATGTATAATTTGATTTATAATGCTAGACAGTGACCGGCCCATGCATGTCAAGAAAAATTAATCACAAACGTCTTGTACTCATAGTCTTTATTTATTTTCTTCCCAAATATCTAAAATTGCTGCACATAATATAACAAATGATAGAAATTGCTTATTAAGTGATAGTATTTATGTTGCGACTATTATTTCCCTTTTTTGCATGATATTCCTTAGTCATCTAAAAAAGCCACACACCAAGCAACAAATGACAAAAATTGTTTGTTAAGTTTTAGAATTTATGTTATGTTTATCATTTTCTATTTTTACGTTAGATTTCTTGGCCATTATTGCAAAGAAAGAGGTTTTTTTTTTCTTTTGTTTTTTCGGCAACAAGAAGTGGAGACTGAATAAATTTGGATGATGCAACTCTCAAGTAAAAGAATTAAATTTGATTCAAGATTCTTTAGCTTCAACGATTAATTTGATTAAAAGAAAACAAAAAGCAAATAAATATGTTAAATGAAGAAATTAAATATAAAAGAATTGAAGAACAAATAAATCATGAAAATATTAAAAACTAAATTAAAAGTATTTAAGAAAATTTTGAAAAAGAAATCTATTCATAGCATCGTAACGCCTTTTGGAATAGAAAACAAATATAAAATCACTTCCATATGAGGATAACTTTGACGAAAGAAATATTTCAACAAAAGCTAGACCAATCCAAATGAACCAAGAATATCATAATTATTGTAAAAAGGAGATTCAAGAATATTTAGATAAAGAATTAATATGACCTAGTAAATCTCCATGGAGTTGCGCAGGATATTATGTAATGAATGCGTATAAGTTGGAAAGAGGTGCTCCAAGATTGGTATTTAATTACAAACCACTTAATAAAATATTAAAATGGATACAATACCTAATTCCCAATAAAGAGATTTAATAGGAAGAATAATTAAAACTGCAATATTTTCTAAATTTGACATAAAGTTAGGATATTATCAAATATAGTTAAAAGAAAAGGATAAATACAAAACTGCTTTTGTAGTACCCTTTGGTAATTATGAATGGAATGTTTTGTTTAAAGGACTTAAAAATGACCCAAGTGAATTCCAAAATATTATGAATAATATATATAATCCTTATACAGGCTTCACTCTACTATATTTAGATGGCATGTTAGTATTCTCAAAAAATATAAATCAACACTTTGATCATCTAGAGGAATTTCATACAATTATAAAGGAAAATAGGTTAGTAGTTTCAACAAGAAAAATGGAATTAACAAAAGTAAGATTCTTAGGCTTTGAAATATTTCAAGGAACAATAACCCCTATAGGTAGATTAATATAATTTGCTGACAAGTTTCCAAATGAAATTAAAGACAAAGTTCAATTACAAAGATTTTTATGATATATTAATTATGTTTTAGATTTTATTCCAAATCTAAGAACTATATGTGAACCCCTTTATAAGAGATTGAGAAAGAAACCTCGAGCATGGAATCAAGAGATGATGCAATGTATTCAAACAATAAAAGACATTGTTAAAAAACTTCCTTGTTTAGAAATCCCTGATCCAGACGCCTTCATGATTATAGAGGCGGATGCCTTAGAAATAAGCTACAGAGGAACACTTAAACAAGGGCTTCCTAATTTCCATGAAAAACAAATAGTTATATATTATTCTGTAATATGGTCAGATTCTCAAAAGAAATGTAGTATTATTAAAAAGGAAATTCATTCAATAGTTCTACATATTACAAAGTTTCAAAATGATTTATTTTCTAAACATTTTTTACTTCAAATTGATTGCAAAGTAGCAAGACTTGTTTTAGAAAAAAATGTTAAAATTTTAATTTCAAAACATATTTTTACAAGATGACAATCCTTACTTTCTTGTTTTGATTTTGAAATTCAACATATAAAGGGAAAGCAAAATACTCTGCCAGTCTCTCTCACTAGCAAGGAAGAGAAAACAGGACCGGACCGGCCGGTCGGACCGATCCAACCGGGAATCGGACCCTATGCCGGTTCGATCTTCACCACAAAATCAGTTGTGGTCAAAACCAGTGTGAATCGAACCGGTCAAATCGGTAAATCGGTTTTGTTTTTTTTTTTTTTAATTTTGATAAAAATTCTATTTTTTCTTTTATAAAAAAAAAAAGAAAAAGCTAAATCAAAACAAAAATTCATTTTTTTCAAACCTTGATTCTTTTAATATGCTTATTTGCTATATACTCTTAAATTAATTTAAAAATAAAAAATAAAAAATAATTATTATATTATCTGTGAGTACTTTTAAAAGAAATGTAAGTAAAAATTAAAATAAATAAATTTTACATTTAAGATGCTTGATAAAGTGCCTCATAATAAGTATTATTTTGCATTAGTTATGTTATTGTTAATAATTTAATATAATTTTTTTCTTTTTAATTAATCACATATATATATATATATATATATAAAATTAAATATATATATTTTATTATGTCCCAGTCGAACCTCCGGTTGAACCGGTTGAACATCTGAACCTTTGAATCCCTGCCTTGACCGGTTCGATGCCCAGTTCAATTTTCTTAACCTTGCTCACTAGAGAATTTTCTCAGAAAAAAGTCCCAAATGAGTAAAGACAAAAAGATTTCCAAAGATCAATATGGAACTCCATTAGAGTAAACCAGTTCAATAATCCTAGGAAGTTCAAAATCTGGTCAAAAACATAAACAACTTGTTGAATATGTATTCCTAGATCATGATCTCATGCTTCAATATCCTCTCATAAGTTCAATAAGACTAACTACCCCTATTCAAAATACGTTCAAACTCCTCACTTATCAACAAGTGACTACAGCCCTACCGATTAGCTCTAAGCCTATTTCAATGAGACCTAGAGCTCCGACAGCAATTACTACTAGACCAAGTTTAACACCTGTTCGAAGGACTCCCTATGTAGAAAATCCCGAACTTTTATTAATATGTATTATTGAAAAAGCCTGGCAACACGATCACCAAGACAGACTATTTAAAACATCTTTCCTCCCAATTTTGAATATCTTCCATCACACCTACGAAAAACTAGACAATACTATGAGTTTATCTTTATAGACATAGATTCAATAAAACTCTCTCACAAAATGAATCTAGATGACAATAAAATAGCCTTTTCTTAAGTAAAGATCTAAAAAATTTACTTTCCTAAAAACTAGCTTGTATCCATACACCACCTTCGATCTTCTTCCAAACAGTTTTGATCCCAACATTATACTTATTTTGACTATGTAGATTCTTGGTACAATTTTCTATACCTAAGACCTTTGTCTCACTCCTAGTTCTTTTGGTTCAAAAGGGGAATTTCTCTAGATTTCCCAAAATGGTTCATAAATTAGTTTCATTATTTTGGTTTGAATTCCCAGATATTTCCAAAGACAACTACTTTGTTGTTTAATAAGTTCAAAGCCAACACTACCTTTCTAAAAGGATCTCAATAATTGTCCTACTTTGCCATTTTTGATATAAGTTAGATAATTACTTAGGATTACTCATATGCTATTCAAGAAGAGGGACTTGATATTAAATGGTTAGCTAGATCAAAAAGGTCATAGTTGTGGAAAAAATGTGATTTACAATATGCATTAGAAGAAAAGCTTAATGATTGGTTCAAAAATAATTCAAAATACCTCAAAATAGTTCAAAGAGAAGACAAAGATCCCAGTTTTTACTAGAAAAATCTCAAAATAGTTTTTACTGGTTGCAATGCCATGGAGGTCAGCCATGGCGTAAACCTTGTTGTCAACAATAATGTTGGCATGCATCTACATCTCCCGCACTTCAATGGGACTGCCACCCTCTCCTAGCAGCCGGCGATGGGGTCAAATAGCTCGACTCAATTGGCAGACCAAACCTAGTTGCTGCAAATGACGTAAATCTTATCGTTGGCGATGCCATCGACATGGAACTTGTGGCCAACGGTTAAGACTCACTTCTTGATGGAGGTTGAAGGTGGAAAAGGTGGTCATTGCTGATAAGAGTTCATATGCAAGAAAATTTTTTAGATGGACACAAGTTCACTACCTCATATAACACCCTGCTAACAAACTATTATCACATCATTTATTTTACACTGATAATAATTAGCTAGTAAAATATCAATTAACTTACTACCTTAATTTTACATGGATAAAAAAAAATTTCCCGTCGATCATGGTTACTAATTTTAAATTTATTCTACTAATTTATCATAGTAAAAATAATATTACTACATGCTAGTCGGTATATCTCAGAGCTTAGTCAACCATCATATACTAAAACATGCATGATAACTATTAGTGCATTATAAGAGTCATATAAGTACCATTACAAAATACATAGCCTAAATACAAAGAAAAAGGAGGGCCTTATACTACTAGTCATTAATAAAAGTGACAGTAAGCTTTCAATCTAGAATAACTAAATTGACTTTGTTAGTAACAAAGTCATATGCTAAAGCTACATCCATTTCAACTATCACCATGATTCTTGCTATTTGGAAACACCAAAGAAAAGCATGTGAGAGAAATTTCCCATTTAGGTGGTGTTCTCAAGGGAGTCCCGCTTCATCCAAAAAATTTTAAAAATAAGGCGGGAGTGCAGTAATATGCATATCAACATAATAAATCAAATCACATATAAAATCACTAGAACATTTAGCAGCCAATTGGAACATAAATAAGTCACAAGCAATAAATAAGATAAATTATCATTTCCAGCTATTTCATAATGTTAAGCAAGATGACAGTATATAGTAATAAGCATGAACAGTAAAGCATCAATGCAAAAATCATCATCGTTAATATAACTCATAAATAATGGCAAGTATATTGTCAAATGCCTTTATGCTACTTTCTAATTTTTTCTAATGGCCGAGTCATTATTATCGACCTCTGTCACAATTAGGTGTTACATATCGCCATCCTCAGTATGAGTATATCTGCAAGGTCTTCTATAGTAAATTTAGATCTGTGAGAGCTCTTATTGCTATAGTATCCCTCAGTCAGATTGGTAGATACACCACTTATACACTGCAAGGCAGGGGCGATGTATTAACTTTGGTAAGTGTACCACTTATCCACTGTGAGGTGGGGCCGATACATTACCATGGACCACCATCAGATGGTGAATATACCACTTATCCATTATGAGGTGGGGTCGATATATTCACTTCACAGCTCCATGTGAATATACCACTTGTCCACTATGATATGGAGCCAATATATTTACTTCGCAGCTCGATTTTCCATAGTATAACCACAAAGCAAAATATAAAATATATGGATTTATATATAGTCTTGCCACAATTTATCATCAAACATATTGTGCACATATCTATTTCAAAGAGTTCATTATATATCTATTATCAAGTGCAAATAATGCGGTCAAAGGCACAAAATTTCATCCCTTACATAATGGTGCACACATATATTCTCATCTTCAACACATAGTGCACATAAAAGTTCATCCTCATCTCATAATGCCATGAGTTGAGGAACTTCAAATTCATTAAAGTGCACAATCCAACAATTCATTATCATTCTAAGATCACTTTGTGCTAACCAAGCATATATTATGCCAAAGATCCTCATATCTATGCATTAAGGTGCATATAACATATATCCTTCATATCATGTTATTAGTTAAAGCAATCATAATAAGCATACACATATATCACAAGATAAGAACACTAATTACGTAGTCATATATTTACAATTTTATAAAAGCATGGATATTCATTTATTAAAGCAGTGTTCAAACTAATCTTGCCCGCAAAGCATAATTAAGCCAAATAGTCAAATCCTTTGTCAACTCATGTAGATAACACGAAAATATACATATAGTCACATCATAGAATATGCTTGCCCTAAATTAGAATACTATCACAGACCAAACATGAAATAGAATAAGTTAAAGTGTTAATTTTAAGAGAAAACTCATTAAAATACTTGAGCTTTAGGAAATCACTTCAAGTAAGGAAATAACTAGTTTATATGAAATTTCTAATGGGACCTTAATTGAAATCTTTGTAATTAAAGTTTATTAGTGTAAGTAGATGTGTATTTAAGTCCATTGTCCAAAGTCCATAGTTTATGTCCAAAGCATAGGTACTCCATAGCATAGGTATAATCATGAATGGTTTTAAATAGGTCCAAGAGACTCTTAAAGACTCATATTAGTCCAAACTTAGTCCATACAAGGTCCAATAGCATAGGTATGTATTCATAGGGTCATAAACTCTGTAGCAAAGGTCATGATTCATTTTAGCAAGTTTTTAGTGTCTTTTAAAAGCCTATCAAGTTTTAATGATCCCTAAAGAAACTATCACACAAACTAAACTAATTCAAACATGCTCAAAGGTTTGAAAACATTTCATCATTGCAAAGTAATTAAAATAATTTCCTTGCCTCATAAAGGCTCATGGCTGAATGCATAAACAAAGCAAAAATCAAGTCTTTTTGTTTCAAAGCTACTCAACTTTGTGCACAAAGCTTTATCAAGCAAAAATACACAATTTAATACATCAAACCAAGTTTATGAAACACTTAAATAAGATAAATAAGATAAATAAGAATGAAATGCTTGCTACCCAAAACAGGGTAGATTTGAGAATACATTTTAACATATGTAAATGCTTTTAAAATTCAAGAAACTTAGTAAACAAGCACATAGCATGCTAATATAGATTCTCAAGCTTCAAACCATCATTTTAAGAACATTGAAACACATCAAATTCATGCTATAGGGTCACGGTTCAAATATGGCAAAATTTACAATAAAACATACTTATATATTTTAAGTGCATATATGAAGAAAATATACATATATCTATCATATATTAATTCAAAAGCTTCACCAAGTAAAAGCTCATTATCTAAGACATAAAACCAACATTTAGAATACATAGAATAAGTGAAACATAACTTTTAGACATGTTTAATTCATCAAAAGTCAACAAAACACTCATACTAACACATTTCATCAAACTATAGGCTTCATAGCTTCAAAATATCACTTTTGTACACTTTAATTATATGAAAAACATGTTGAAAATAGAGTGACAAAACAGGGGCAGTGAACACGTTAAATGAAGTCAGCTTATTTATGTCTTAAATTGAAAACTATTCAAGATTCAAGTTCTAAAGCTAAAATATTAAAGCATTAATCTTCAAACAACCAAGTAAGAAGACAAAGGTGCAACCCAAGACCACATGAAAGCATGAGTAAAGGTTCAACCCCTTAACTAGGCCGTGGGGTTGTTTTTTATTAAATGAAAGATTTTTAAACCTCTTATGTTAATAATCATCAAAACTCACATATGCACATAACAAACCCCCAAATTAACATAGTTGCAACCTCAAAAGTTTATAAGACAATTCAATCACCTTCAGCCCATGATGAACCTGTGAAGCTCATAGAGTTCAAGAGGGAGTTTTTCAAGCTTTCCAGTTCAATTAACATTGAAATATGATTATCCATAAAATAAGCATAAAAAGAAACATGAGCATCATCATCAAACTATCAAAAGTCACAAGGTTCCTTGGTAACCCTAACATGGTCGTGAGTTATATACATATGACCATGAAGATTTAATTCATAAAAGTGCAAGGAAACACGTTTTCAAACAACAAGATACATAAAAACCGATATTAGAGCTTCAATTCAAATACTTATAAGAAATCATCAATAACCCAACCATTCATAAACTTTTAGAACTCTAAAAGATGAACTTATAATATGAAAATAAAGGTTAAAAACCTTAAATAATAAAAAGAATCACACAACACACATGTATGGATCCTAAAGAGTAAAAAAGAAAATCCTACTTATTTTCTAAAGCTGGAACTTGAACTTGAAATGTGCAAGGGCTGGGGCAACAACTTGCTCAAATTTTAACTCTCCTTTAAAGGCTTGAACTTGAGCTTCAAAGGTGCGGTTTGATGGTGATTGAAAGTTATGGAGATAGGTGAGAGTTTGGGGGTGTTTCAATGGAGGTTTCTAAGTATTTTTGAGAGAAAATAGTGAAGGATGAAGATGGTGGTGGTTTCGGCCAAGGGAGGGCAGTCTACGCTGAAGAGTAAAGTGTGTCAAGTGTGCGGAGGGTGCTTTATTTATAGAAAAAGGGCTGGGATTAAGGGTATGCTAATTAGGTAGTTAACTTGTCTTAATTAGATAGTTTAGTTAGTTAATTTTCTCATCTTAGTTAATTAATTTAAGAAACAATCAAAACTGATTTACAATCATTAGAATACTCATCTTGTATGTCTAATAAAGATTAAGAAAATATTGAAGTGATTTAGTGCATAATTTGCATTTTTACTTAATACTAGTTTAGATAATTTAACCTTTAATTGACAAAATAATTAGCAAATAATTAAATTTCTTTAATCTATCATCAAAACCATGTTTATATATGTGTAATATGTTATCATTTAATTTTCAGAATTTATTTTACAATTTATAGAATTTTTAGTGTATTTTTAGCTTAATTAAGTCTATTTTTAGGTTAATTAGCATAATTAATTATTTATAATTAAAATAAAAATTTTATGCAGCAGCCCATGTGATGCTGCACCATTTTCAGCAGATTTAGGGGACAAAATGACCTTGGTAAAAGATTGAGTCAAAAGTAGCTTATTTTGGTAAAAGGTAATTAATGTAAAGTAACTAGATTATGACATTTTGGTTAGATTTCAACTAATCTTTACTCTCATTTGGTTGAAACTGAACTAGGGGTTAGGGAGATTAGTTGGGGCGGCCATGGGTCTTGGGTTAGGGTTTTATGATTTTTTTATTTGATTTGTTTATAATTTATGATGAGTTTTTGGCCTTTTTATATAGTTTTAGGTCCACAATTGTTTTAAAAAGCCTACTGCAGGTCTAGTGGCTGTGGAGGCCCAATCACATGGCCCAACAAGTCCAGACCCGAAACTCCATTAATTCATTATCGTATTGTAAGTTGGAGTGATCTTATAGGGTTTTTTAGGTCTGTTTTGCACCTCAGTGAAGTTATTTTTGTGTAATTATATAAATATTCTTTAAATTTGCTAAAAATTTGTATTTATCTTCAAAATTATATTAAATATGTATTTATAATTTTTCTAGAATTTTTTTGAGGCCTTTTAGGTAATTTTTTTGTTTTTCGCAAACCCTTTAATATTTTCTATATGTTTTCTATTAGAGTTTGGCATTTCTATAATTATTGACAAATCTAGGGATATTCAATGTCATTTCACATTTGGATATCTTTGTGGGTCAATTGGTAGAGATTTAGGTTTCTACAATTTTGCTATGTTACTCGGCTTCGCTTAAACACTTATCTTATTAATTTCAATGACGTAGGGATCTAAATACCATTTTATAAAGTTATGAGGCCTAAGAAGAAATATTTACTCAAGCCTGAGTACAATTGCTGAAACTGTTGAGGCAATTCTATAAATAATAAAAGTTTGCATTATATGGGCATTTTCATCTTTTCCAAAATTTTAGTATACGCTAAGTGCCGTAATTTCAATGGTAGTATTACACTGTTCTATAGTTCTGAATGTAAGTACAATAAATCAAAATTCCTATTATGTTATATTAAGAAAAACAAAAATATTACACCTCACATTTACATACATACACAATAAAATTGGTGGGATCCATAAACAATTGAATATATCTTAAATAAAGTGATGGATTCCACTTTTATTGTGAGTATGTATACATGAGAGGTATTAAACTTGTGCCTATACAAGAATCTCTCCTTGTGCACCACTGAAAGAGTTGACATAATATTAATTTCAAAAGTGTTTTGCACAAGCTGCATGTCAGCCGTGCAATTTTACTAGAATAGAATCCAACAGTGAAGATTAATAGACCATTGCATGATCCAAACATGCGGTGGACCACTTTATACGTCCAAAGATCCAACTCCCCTCTGGTTTAGAAGATAACGCCGTCATCATGTGCCCAACCCGAATAATCCAGCTTAAATTATAGGGCTATACGAATAAGCTCCAAAATTTTCAACGCCAGTTGATGACTAACACACTTCATCACTGAAAAAAAAGGGAAATTCCTCAACTACCAAATTAATCACTTTGTACTACAGCCACATGTTCTGATAGACCAATCCCACCATTTTCTTGCATGCCTCATTACCAGCTATTAATACCCTTCCTTTGCCCCACTTTGCTTCTTTTTACAGGAGGTTACCCAAAGTATCATTCTATGACCACCCTTTTCTAACTAGATAACAAGGCAGGGTTCCAAACTATAGAATAGCATCACAATTCACACACACATGCACCACACCAAGGTAGATAAGCACTTCAGTAGATATCGAAACACTGCTTATCAACATATTTAACTGACAGAAACATCAAACCATTAATCTCGCCTCATCAAAACTTGTGCATTAATCTGCTTCATTTGATTCCACTGCTGCTCCAAGTTCACGAAAGCCTTCGAATCAGAGCAGAACAGCACATTCTCTTAGCCAACTGTGAAATCTCAGAAACAGGTTTCTTTCAAATTGCATTTCTCGGTTAAGCTGATCATCATGATGAATCAAAGATTCCAGCAGCTTAGAACTAGATATAATCATCACGATGCTAAAATCATATGTTTAATAAGGCATTTATTCGTAGTTTCTACTTTCAACCACTAATAATAAGAGGAATTATTTTATGCTCATAGAATAATATGTGAATCATGCTGTATACAATAATAAAATAATATTTTAGATAAAAGTGTAAAGAACTAATGAGCCATATCTCTAAATATTAAATTACTTTTTAAAATTTTTATAGTATAATGATTATCTGCAGAACATAGTAACAGGTATGTTAGATAAAAAATAATAAAATAAATAAATAAATTGTAATATGTAACATATGTACCCAAGAGCTTTTTTTTTGTGTGTTTATTTTAATAAACATGTTATATACGCATTTGTTGTATCAATCTCTCAATTTTTATTATAGTTTTTATTTTTCATTTTTATTCTTAAAAATTAAGGTAACACAATTCATTAAATTGGTTATTTACTTGATAATTATATATATGGTTAGGATAAAAATTTTATACCAATATTTAATTATATATTTTCACATCATTCAAAGTATTTCAATAGTATATGAGATATTAAACCTATTAAATAAAATAATAATATATTATTGGATGATAAGACAATTTTTTTTTACATTGATAGTGAATATTAATTAAATTTTAAGATTACTATTAATAATCATTTTATTTAATACAAATTTATTATGTCTAACAATAATTTTCTTAACTTATTTTTTCATTTCCTTTTTCCTTTGACGTGCACTTATTTTTTATATTTTATATCGTATTTATAGAATATCAAAATAAAAAAAAAGTATACAAATATTATTATGCTTACATAAAGTCATGTGAAATAAAAAAATTAATTCAATTTTAAAACCATACTTGAGATTACGAGAATCAACTTGTTACAAAATTAATTTTTTTGTTTATGTGAAAATATAAATTTAATATATTTCATAAAAAAATTTAAAAATAAAATAAAATAAAATATAAAATAAAAATTTTACAAAAACAATAATTTTGACAAAAAAGTATTAATAATATTAAGTATGAATAAAGTTAAAAATAATAATAAATTATTAATTTAATTACAAAAAAAAAGAATGACATTTTAGGACAATTAAACAAAAATTCATTACATAGGATATGACAATAAACAAAAAGATATAGTAATAGCCACTTCCAAAAATCTGCCACAACCTATAGTAAACATTCAATGTTCACTTTTTTTTTAGAGGAACACTGTAAAACTTTCCTATACCTATAAAAAGCTAGTGATGCATCGCTTAAACACATAAAGGAAGAGTATATGAAATATGCTTTAAGAGAAATGTTATATGAACATGCAAAATGGACGCATTATAGGCGCATACGCCCAAAACCATGTTGAATAGTGAATGTATACTGAAAAGAAGCGGCTTAAGGTGGACTATCAATTTATTGGTCTACAATGGACTAAAGTGGATAAAAAATGAACAAAAAATGAAAAGACACTCGACTATAGTGTGTACGAATTCCCAGTATTTTCCCATTCTCACGGAAGTAGAAAAATGAAAAGTAGAAACTTGCGATCCCCTCCCTACCCAATATCCCTTATGAAGCTTCACTTCCTCTCCACCTAAAACTCTAGCATCGAAATCCAAAGCCTTGCAAGAGAAGAAGCATCATCACCCTTAGAGCCTTAAGGTCAATTTACATGTAAGCTATCTCGCTGTCTGAACCAAATGCTAGAAACGCACCAAAAAGCACACTGATTTCTGCTTTGAGTTTGTTTTATTTTTTTCTTCATTGCGTAAACTATCAATAGCGATTAGGAACACTAACAAGAAAACCACTTGCTCTGTTCATTTGAGCATGGGGTGACCTTCTTTGAATTTCAAAATAATAAGAAGTATCGAAAACTCCATCTTCCTCCCCTTTTTCTTTCCTTTTTTATTTTTGCTTTCACATTCTTTCATTTTATTGAGGCTCGAATTGTTGCTGTAAATTTTTGTGGATTGTACTTGTTGTGATTATTGTTGGTTCTTGCAATTTGATTCTTCAAATGAGATCCTCTTTTGTCCATGTTATTTTGGTTTTTGGTAGATGGTAAGGATAACCAGCATTGGTCGCTAACTGTTGTGGGTTTTTCAAAGTTCCTTAATTTGAATTGTGTAATTAACTTTTCGATACAATGAATTTAGTAAATTAAGAAGTATAACATTAGGATTAATTTCCTTAAATAATAGAGCTCAATTTATTGAGTATTGCATAGTTGTTGAAAGGGGTGTTTGATGTGATGTTGTGTTGGTTATGTGGAATAAGGGTTAGATGAGAGGGAATATTTTTAAATAATATTTTTAAATAATCTAAGATGGATATTGGAGATGTGCGGGTCTAATTTCTTTGTCATTTTAGTGGGTATGTGTCAATAGTGGTAAGGCAAAAGTCAAGGAGAAGTTGGGAAACCTAATCGTGATGTATGGATAATGTCAAAATTGAATTTTGAAATTCAATTATGGCTCTTGGGAGAAGATCATAAAAGCTGGTGCAGGGGATCGATTACGGGACTCTTGAGGCGCTTGCATATATTGGCATGGTTTTTGCTTTTGAATAATGTTTAGTCTTCAAGAATGGATTGCCTATAGAAGGGAGATGTTGCTCAATATTCCATCATGCTGGCATTTAAGACAGATTAGGAGATAGATTTCAGATTTAATTAGGGGCTTATTTGAGTTCAGTATCTGCAAAAGTATATATCTTCCTACCTAGTAATAATGATTATATAGTGTGATTTAGGAATGGTTTGATATAGTTTTGATGAGAATTATCTAAGAAGAGAAGAAGGTGATGAGCCTTAAAGGTTACTAAAGCATCTTTTTTATTAGAGGTATATTCATGTGGTATGATTTGAACAATTTTTTATATTTGTTTGTTTCAATGCTCAGAAATGATTAATCTGAATTATTTGTAGGACATTGAGTATATCAATTTTTTTATAGGAGAAGCCAAGGGTGGAATCATGAGCTAGAAAATTTGATGCCATGGGTAAGTACCACATATGCCTCTCACAAGCCATGCATGATTTAAAATGAAGGAAAAAAAGAAAGCTTCCTTAGGAGATTTGCCATTTCCTCTCATTAAGTTTTGGTTTTCTAGTTGGAATAGACCCAACATGGCAAATTTATGTGTTATTCATGTTGATACATTCATTAGTATCCTAGGGCCTAGTTTAAAGATTTGAATTCAAAAATAACCATAACGATTTTGACCTCTTTACCCAAAAACTAGCACCTTGTTCTTGGGCTAGGTTCTTTGAAATTATAATGTCTGTCCTCATATGATGTTAAAGCACACTCATCTCTATGAATATGTTGTCTAAGTTGGATATCCCTACGTAGTTGCAATTGATTGACTTCACAAAATTAGCAATCAGTCATGTTAATAGACATGTTTTTCCTTTGTTTGATTTCCTTTTGTTCAAGATAGGTTTATCAATAACCGAGTTATTGCATTTTAACTCACTAATCGCAATTTTTTAAATGAATTCTTAAAATTTTTACCCATGAAAAAAAAATCTCGAAATGAAGGCTCTTAATTAACCGTGGGCTTTGAACGACTTGTTTTGTTTAAAGTTTAATTAAATAGATAGTTTCTTTTGAATATAGTATGCACTTATAATTTAATATGCTAACTTCTAAACTCTAAATATCTGCAGACATGGCTAACTTATTTTTGCTTATCAACTTTATTTTATGATGTGGAAGATGATATTATAGAAGAATCAGTTTTGGATTGACCACAATGGGTAGTCACGTAAAGATTGCATACGAGCCTTATTCTATGATATGGAGCAAAGATTCAAAGAAATTGTGTCAAGTAAAGATTGCATGAACCTTTATACTAGCCTCGAATTCTAGGCCAAAGAGCCAAGATTTTTTTGTAGCTGTACTTCTTTATAGCAGTAGGGGTGCTCTATGATAGTTTCTACAACTGGACATATGTGATATAATTTGTAGCCACAACTCAAATTTGAAAACTAATGCTTTTTTTGCTTGAGTCATTAAATATGTTCTGTATGTTTTAGTAACTAGTACAAAATTGCTAGTAACTTTTAGTCCATTTGCATTTAGCTTTTTAGCTTCGTTGGTAACTTGTCAGATATGCATAAATAGTTAAGAAATAATAGTCATGGCTATATTTTTATGAAACATAAACTTATGATGATTCTCTTAGAACAAGACCTAAGGTTAGTGAGAGCTAAGGAAAATTTGAAAACTAATGCGTCTTTGCCAATTATCATGCAATTATTTCTTGCAATTCATTGGTAACTCAATTAAATGAGTTAGTAACTTAAGTTCACAACATTTGTAATCGGGAGAAGAAGCTGATAACTTCTCAGATCATGGCTAATTTCCAAAGATCTATAATAACATATTATATTGAAGTTATGGGAATCCAAATAACATGGAACTAGATCCATTTTTTGCAAATTATCATGCAATTTTATGTTTCAACTGGTTGATAATTCAGTCGAATAAGTTGGTAACTTTAATTTAAAAAGTTGGTAACAGGGAGAAAAATTTAGCAACTTCTCAGGTCTTGGCTAATCTCCAAAGATCTATAATAACTTGTTATGGGGATCCAAATAATATGGAATTAAAGCCACCTTTGCAAATTATCATGTAATTTTATGTTGCAACTAGTTGATAACTCAATCGAATAAGTTGGAAACTTTAATTCAAAAAGTTGATAATTGAGACAATAAGTTGGTAACTTCGTAGGTCTTGGCTAATCTTCAAAGATATGTAATAACTTGATATATTGAAGTTATGGGGATCAAAATAACATCGAATTAAAGCAATTATTATGTTATTTAATACTGCAACTGGTTGGTAACTCAGTCGACTAAATTGATAACTTTAGTTCTAAAAGTTGGTAATCGAGACAATAAGTTGGTAACTTCGTAGGTCTTGGCTAATCTCCAAAGATCTATAATAACTTGATATATTGAAGTTATGAGGATCCAAATAATATAGAATTAAAGCCACTTTTGCAAATGGAACTGGTTGCTAACTCAATCGAATAAGTTCATAACTTGAGTTCAAAAAATTGGTAACTGAGATAAGAAGTTGGTAACTTCTCAGGTCTTGACTAATCTCTAAAGATTTATAATACTTGATATATTGAAGTTATGGGGATCCAAAAAACATGGAATTAAAGCCACTTTTGCAAGTTATCATGCAATTTTATACTGTAATTGGTTGGTAACTCAGTCTAATTAGTTGGTAAGTTTAGTTCAAACAATTGGTAACTGAGACAAGAAGTTTGTTACTTCGCGGAAGAAGTTGAGATCTTTGTCTTTCAGCAAGGAGGACCACGCTTGAGTGTGGGTGATTACGCTCGAGTGTATACCGGAGACAAAGAACCCAGTTGAGTTACGAACGACTTGAGAAGTTACCAACTTATTCGATTGAGTTACCAACTAGTTGTTGCATAAAATTGTATGGTAATTTGCAAATGTGGCTTTAATTCCATGTTATTTGGGTCTCCATAACTTCAATATATCAAGTTATTATAGATCTTTGGAGATTAGCCAAAACCTGCGAAGTTACCAATATTTTGAACTAAAATTACCAACTTATTCGATTGAGTTACCAAATAGTTGCAGCATAAAATTGCATGATAATTTGCAAAGGTGGCTTTGTTATTTGGATCCCCACAACTTCAATATAACATGTTATTATAGATATTTGGAAATTAGCCAAGATATGAGAAGTTACTAGCTTCTTCTCCTAGTTACCAACTTTTTAAGCTGAAGTTACCAACTTATTTAATGGAGTTACTAACTAGTTGCAGGAAATAATTGCATGATAATTAGCAAAGATGCATTAGTTTTCAAATTTTCCTTAACTCTCACTAACCTTAGATCTTGTTCTAAAAGAATTATCATAAGTTTCGTGTTTCATAAAAATATAGTCATGACTTTTATTCCTTAACTATTTATGCAAATCTGACAAGTTACCAACAAAGCTAAAAAGTTACATGCAAATGGACTAAAAATTACCAACAATTTTGTACTAGTTACTAACACATACAAATCATGATTTAATAACTCAAGCAAAAAAGTACTAGCTTTCAAATTTGAGTTGTGGCTACAAATTATATCACATTTGTCTAGTTGTAGAAACTATCATCAAGCACTCCTACTGCTACAAGAAAGTACAATTATAAAAAAATCTTGGCTCTTTGGCCTAGAATTTGAGGCTAGCATATAGTTGCATGCAATCTTTATTTGACACCATATCATAGAATAAAGCTCTTAAGCAATCATTACATGACTGCCCGTTGTGGTCAATCCAAAAACTGATACTTTTGTAATATCATCTTCCGCACCATAGAATAAAGCTATTCAGCAAAAATAAGTTAGTCATGTCTGCAAATATTTAGAGTTTAAAAGTTAGCATATTAAATTATATGTGCATACTATATTCAAAAGAAACTATCTATTTAATTAAACTATAAACAAAACAGGTCGTTCAAAGCCCACGGTTATTTAGGAGCCTTCATTTCAAGATTTTTTTTTCATGGGTAAAAATTTTAAGAATTTATTTAAAAAATTATGATTAGTGAGTTAAAATGCAATAATTCGGTTGCTGATAAATTTATCTTAAACAAAAAGAAATCAAACAACGGAAAAACATGTCTATTGATATGACTGATTGTTGATTTTGTGAAGTCAATCAATTGCAACAACATAGGGATATCCAACTTAGACAACATGTTCATAGAGATGAGTGTGCTTTAACATCATACGAGGACAGACACTATAATTTCAAAGAACCTAGTCCAAGAACAAGGTGCCACTTTTTGGGTAAAGAGGTCAAAATCATTATGGTTATCTTTGAATTCAAATCTTTAAACTAGGCCCTAGGATACTAATGAATGTATCAACATGAATAACACATAAATTTGCCAGGTTGGGTCTATTCTAACTAGAAAACCAAAACTTAATGAGAGGAAATGGCAAATCTCCCAAGGAAGCTCTCTTTTTTTCCTTTATTTTAAATCATGCATGGCTTGTGAGAGGCATGTGTGGTACTTACCCATGGCATCAATCTTTTTGGCTCACCATTCCACCCTTGGCTTCTCCTATAAAAAATTGATATACTCAATGTCCTACAAATAATTTAAATTAATCATTTCTAAGCATTAAAACAAACAAGTATAAAAAATTGTTCAAATCATACCATATGAATATACCTCTAATAAAAAAGATGCTTTAGTAACCTTTAAGGCTCATTACCCTATTCTCTTCTTAGATAATTCTCATCAAAACTATATTAGACCATTCCTAAATCACACTATATAATCACTATTACTAGGTAGAAAGATATACACATTTGCAAATACCAAACTCAAATAAGTCCCTAATTAAATCTAAAATCTATCTCGTAATCTGTCTTAAATGCCAAAACGATGGATTATTGAGCAGCTTCTCCCTTTTGCAACTAATCCATTCTTGAAGACTAAACATCATTCAAAAGCAAAAACCACTCCAATATATGCAAGTGCCTCAAGACTCCCATAATCGATCCCCTGCACCAGCTTTTATGATCTTCTCCCAAGAGCCATAATTGAATTTCAAAATTCAATTTTGACTTTATCCACACATCATGATTAGGTTCTCCCAACTTCTCCTTAACACTATTGACACATACCCCACTAAAATGACAAAGAAATTAGACCCGCACATCTCCAATATCCATCTTAGATTATTTAAAAATATTCCCTCTCATCTAACCCTCTTTCCACATAACCAACACAACATCACATCAAACACCCCTTTCAACATCTATGCAATACTCAATAAATTGAACTCTATTATTTAAGGAAATTAATCCTAATGTTATACTTCTTAATTTACTAAATTCACTATATTGAAAAGCTAATTACACAATTCAAATTAAGGAATTTTGAAAAAGCGACAACAGCTAGCGACTAGTGCTGATTATCCTTATCATCTACCAAAAACCAAAATAACATGGACAAAAAGGGATCTCATTTGAATAATCAAATTGCAAGAACCAACAATAATCACAATATAGGTACGATCCACAAAAATTCACACCAACAATTCAAGCCTCAACAAATGAAAGAATGTAAAAGCAAAAATAAAAGAGGAAAGAAAAAGGGAAGGAAGAAGGAGTTTTCGATGCTTCTTATTGTTTTGAAATTCAAAGAAGGTAACCCTATGCTCAAATGAACAGAGCAAGTGTTTTTTTTGTTAGTTTTTCCAATCGCTATTGATAGTCTACGCAGCAAAAATAAAAATAAAAATAAAGATAAAACAGAACAAGACAAACTCGGAAGAGAGCTCAGTGTGCTTTTGGGTGCGTTTCTAGCGTTCAGTTTAGACAACGAGATAGCTTACATGAAAAATCGACCTTGAGGCTTTGAGAGTGATGATGCTTCTTCTCTTACAAGTAGGGGTGTAAACGGATCGAATTGATCCAATAAACTCGAAGATCCAAACAAAACCAATGAAATTGATTCGAATCGGTTCGGATAATTGGTTCATTTTCAAGATGGAACCAAACCAAACCAATTATTATTGGTTCCGTTTCGGATTTATGATTTTTTATTCCGATTATCCAAACACCCAACTCGATCAACGGTTCAACTAATTTTTTTTTTAATTTCTAATATTTTAAAATTTTCTACTTAAATTTCTAGTAACATAGTCATTTTTTTTTTATCATTTTGTTAATATTTATTTAAGAAATTTGTCTATTTATATTATTATTAAGTATATTATAATCAAATTTTACATTATTGTTAGTTTTTATAAAAATAAAATTTTTAAAAAAATACAATTCTTTATTTTTTACTTCAGTCCGATGACCCGAACCAAATCAACTCGATTTTAATCGGATTAATTTAATTCGGATTTGTTGAAAAAAAAAATTAAAATTCAAACCATACCAATCCAATTAAATTTGATCGATTCAAATTTATTTTTCACACAAATCCAATTCAAATCAACCCATTTACACCCCTACTTACAAGGCTTTGGATTTCAGTGCCACAGTTTTGGATAGTGAGAAAGTGAAGCTTCATAGGGGATATTGGGTGGGGAAGGGATCGTAGATTTCTACTTTTCATTTTTCTACTTCCACGAGAGCGGGAAAATATTTGGAATTTTTACGCGTTTTAATGTGGCAGAGTGCCTTTTCATTTTTTTGTTTATTTTTCATCCTGCTAGTCCACTGTAGACCAGTAAATTGATAGTCCACCTTAAGCCACTCCTTTTCAGTAGCGAGGTTTTGGGGGTATGCTCCTTAATGCGTTCCCTTTCGCATTCATGTAACATTTCTCATGCTTTAAATTGCACTACCTCTAAGCTGCGCCTGTTATGTAAGTGACTATATACATACAAATATTAGTATGAGTGGGTGTGTGCTTCTGATATAAGTGATGATAAGATTCGCGCATGAAAGGCAACACCTATTAGCATTCAGCAGGGCATAAAAAATCTGCAAGGAGGCAAAGAAAATTTAACGAGTTCCTCGTGCGACAAAATAAAAACATTTGATCAACAAGCTCAAAAGTAGCTACAATCATGCCTCGTGCGACACTTGACTATATGGTTGATCACCACTAAACCAAATAATCACATGCACCTTTCTTCACTATTTGGTTGATCACCACTAGACTCCACTACTACATAATCAATCATATGGCCATTGAAACAGACATTTCCCACCGCCCCACCACTACAAAACCCAACCTCACTTCCATTATTTAGCAACCAAAAGGTCCAAAACTAAAGCACAAAGCTACACCCACAACTAGATGAATTTGACTCTATGCGAGCCACTCCTTGTAAGAACAAGCTTACTAAATTAACATCACCAAAATCTTCCAAGTCAATAACAAAGAAAACATCTCTTCTCCATTTTGATTTTGATTCCTCAGTCAGTGAAACCTGCAATAACAGCATGAGGCTCACAGGCCTTAGCATCTGGGCTGGGCTCAACACTTGGGCTGGGCTCAACGGGCTTTCCAAGAAGCTCCTGAGGCAAGTCCTTGATACCCTTGAGGTAGAAAGTGTAGAAGAGCTTAAAGGGGAACACAATCTGGTGCAGCTTGACCTGACCATACACACCCTCAAAGATGCCAGAACCACCAGTCACAGCAAGATACGTGTCCTCGTAGGTTAGGTAAGATCCTTGCACTGCAATGTGACCATAGTCTCCAAAGTAGAAGCTGTAGATGGCCTCGTACCTGTCCCCTTTCTTCTCTGCTTTGTTTTGGATCAAAACACATATTCCTGCTGTTATCCCCACGCGCTTTTGAAGGCATCCAGTGTACAACTGCATGTACCAAAACCCAAAATTCTCAATACCGGATACACAAAATTGAAGAATCAAATCAGCAGAACATAAGTATTTGGATTTAGTTTTAATCATCCAATCACGTCACATCATCAAATATATTTAAATTTCACAACAACAATAATTACTCCAAAACTCATTCATATAATAAAATGTGATCGGTTGATAATGTATTAAAATTAATCTCTAAGTATTTTTGTACTTCAATTGAAAAAGTTATCTTTAAAAATCCAAGATTGGAACTTGTAATAGAATCACAAATCAAGTAAGAAGAAGAAAGTAAAGACAAAAGCTTATATTCTTTTGATGCTGATAAAAGTTGTTAGGAAATGTACAAAACTGAAAGTTGACAAGAAAAATGAACAAGACGGCCTAACAAAATTGCATGTAAATTTTAGAACGAAAGACTAAAAAGGAACTAGCCTTGTTGCTGAATGGGACTAGATCCCCAAGGGAATTGACAGTTTTCTGGCTTAATCGAAGGTAAGCAGGGCTTCCACGATCTCTCTCGTTGATCTCATACACACTCAGTTCTTGGACTTTGGCTGCAAGATCAGGCAGAGAATTCAAATGGGTCAACACACATATAAGCAGAGACCAAATATTAGTTGGTAAAATTAAAAAAAAAAAAAAAAATTGCAGTGGGTAAATAATCTATGTCTAGCTACCTGAGTCAGATGGCTCAGCTTGGCTTCTGCAAGTAAAAGACTTCTTGGGAACTGAGAGGTAAAAGCGTGGTGAAGTGGTGTTGTTTAGCTTGAGCGTTCTAGTGAGAGATGGGTTTGATGAAGTGAAGGGTAAGAGCGTTGTGGTGGTTGATGTTGTGGCTAATGATCTTGGATTAGCAGCTTTCACAGAGAAAGAAGACACCGTTCTCAAAGCAAAAGTTGAGGAGGAAGCCATGCTCGTTGAGGAATGAGGACCTGGACTTGGATGTGAGGGCTTGGATGAGAAAGAAAGTAGAGCGCTGCTGTGAAAAGGTAAAGGTGGCAAAGGCGCTGTATTTATAGAGGAAAGAGAGAGGAGAAAAGCTTAGGGATGGAGTGGCCTGTCACATTCACACCACCTTCTAATCCATTCAATTGTTTATATATAAATATATATTAGCGGTGATTGATATATATATATATATATAAACAATACAGCCTTGCACATAGTTGAACTTTAAGTATTAATATGGCCTAACTGAAAATTGAATATTCTAAAAGTTAAAAAGTGGTGTTTTATTCTTATGTATAATTTATCCCTAAACGCTTTAATTATTACATGAAGAATATATTAAAAATAAAATATAACAATAATTCATAAAGTTAAAGTGCTCAACCATAAATTATAAATGAAACATAGCACAATTTCTTGTTTAGTTTAAGAGCATCTTACAATCTTTTTTTCTCCTAGCTAAAAGTTACTCGGAAAGAAAGAAAAAGTTGGAGAAAGAAATAAAGTGTTGATTTTAGGGGGGCCGTAGGTGCAATTACACGGCGGACGGAGAGAGTGAGAAGTGTGAAGTTTGTGAATCACGTGAAAATGTGAAGAACGCCAAGGAACGCAATCCAGGGTCAAGTCATGGGTGGACGGTCTATTAAGTGCATTCTCGAATTATTTACGCGTGTCCATATGTAAATTATTAAATAACTTTTTTTATATTCAATAATTCAGATAAAATTATCTTTTTCACATGAGATGAATTTGCAAAGGTAAAGGGTGAACATAATATATATATCTTAAATTTTTTCTCTGCTTACATGAGGTCTAAAAATTCCTCTGCTATTTATTATAACCGCGTTATTGGACGGCAAGAGGCCAAGAGGAGCGACCTTTCGCTCTCCAATGCGGCGCACCTCGTCTCCACCGACTTTGTCATTTACAAGCATGATAAAAGAGGAAAGATAGAGTGGTCCTTATTATCTTTGTTCATGGTGTTAGAAATGAAAATCGACGGAAAAACTTGACGATACATACGCGAAAGATGGAAAAAATGAAACAATCCTGTTGCAACATAAAGTGGTCTTAATTATATACTATATATAATTCTGTTTGAGTAAATAGCTTTATTAAGATTTTATATAATAAAAATTTCTGATAAAAGATTATATATAAAAAATAAATTATAAGTAAGTTTTTTTTTTTGAATGTATAATAACAAAAATATTTGTTTTGAATTTATAGTATTTGTTTATAGAAAGTTATGCAAAAAATTCTTTAAAGAAAAGTAACGAGGGTTTTTTGTTTCCTTATCTTTGTTTTTTTTTTCTCTTTCTATTTAGTGTCGTATCTTTAATTTTTTTTTTCAATTTAATCACTTATATTTTAAGTAGTTTTCAATTTGACCCTAGTTACTTTTTTATCATATAATTAATAAAAAATATTAACATGATATAAATGGTGTTGATATGACATATATATGGATCTAATATTGATTTTGTTACATTAGTATTGTTTGTTAATTATACAACAATAAAATAACTACAGACTAAATTAAAGATGATTTAAAATATAAGAAACTAAATTGAAAAAATATAGAGAAATGGAAAAAAAAAACCTATTAAGCCTCATGTGTAAATCATATATATATATAATTTGTTACTTTAAATTTGATTTTAAAATTATATTTTAAAAATAGATAAATTAAACATATTTTTGCTATTTTCTCTTTTTGAAAACAAAATCTATTTTTATAAATTAAATATATTTTTTAAAGTTTAAAAATTTGAAAATAAAAATTATTTTTAGAAAATAAAAATAAGAAAATTTTCATAAACCAAACACACTTTATATATTTCAATTTATCAAAAAATGTTAAAATTAATTTTTTAAGAAATAATAAGATGTATAATCAATTTGGTTAGAAGTTTTCACCTTTACTAAATTGAGATGTCATCATATGACATCTTTGTTTCTTGTGACTTCGATAGAGGGAGTACAAAATCCTGGCTTTGAGGTTGACCCTTATGCAATTCAAATGGCAGGTAAGCAAATATCACCAGCTCCTATTTTAAGAGATTCTGTTTTTCACAAAAATTTGGAATAAAGAAAAGTTTTGCCCAATTCAGGGCCATGACATGCCACCAAGTTTATCAAGCATTTATGAGGGTATTTATATATCATTAATTAGTGAAAGAACCTCAAAAATTAAATTCAAATCATGATAATATTATAAAAAAAAAAGGGTCAAGTAAACCAACCACCTGCTGACTTTAAGAGCCATTTTCTGAAGTTATTGAAAAATGATAATAAAGAACAACCTTTTTGAAACAGAAGTCTAGAGTCCAACTATTGCGTTAGGGGCTCAAAATAAAAACATTTTCCACGTGAGTGCTAATCAAAGGTATGCTAAAAAGAATGAAACTAATAATCTCTCTAAAGTTAGTTACGAAGGTTGAAGGACGAAGGTTGGCGTACTTGTTGAAACAGGGCCACCCCCAAGGAGTCACATGACTAAATAAGAAAATAAAAAGAAATAAAAATTAGAGCTCTCATCAAATTTTATATAGAAAGATTAGTTATTATATTTCGAAAGGGATAAAAATAAAAATTTAATTTTATTGTACGATCAACATAAAAGAATTTTACCATCAATCAATGATGTTTTATCATTTTATTAAAAATACTTAATTTTTACAACAATTATCTTAAAAAAAAAATCAATTCATAGTCCACACAATTATGCGAGAACGGAACTCTTATTTACATAGAGTAAAAAGGTTGATATTCTATATCCTACAAAATATTTGTACATAGTTATAGCCTTAGCAGTATTCAAGTTACCTATTTCAGAGATAATTAAAATTTTCTAAGACATATTTATAGGAAGTAGGGATATTCACGATTCAATTTTATGACAAAGATCCAACCGATTCAAGTAGTAAACTTTATTTTGATTTTATTCAACTTGGTTTGATTATATTTAAAATACTGAACCAAATCGTTTTGGATTTGTACAGTTTTCGATTTTTTAATTATCAAAATTATATTAATGTACAACACTAACAAGTAAATAATAAAAAATTTGAACAAAAATCATATGTAGACTCAAAACTATTGAGTAAATTAAAATAATTAATAGATGATTGCAAATTGAAAATATTGGGTTAAGATGTGATAAGAATATTAGAATAATTTTAGTATTAAAATATTATAAAATACACTTATATGTACGTTTATATATGAATAGGTATGAATAAATAATATAAAATATGTAATATATCTCATAAATATATATAACTATGTGTGTGTAATATATTTGGTTTGATTCAACTTAGTTTTGATCAATTTTAAAAACTAAAACTGAAAACCGAACCAATTAATTTCATAAAATGAAAACCAATTCAAACAAATTTATTTCGATTTTGATTGTTTTTTATTTTTTTTTAAATTGATTTTCAATTTTAGTTTGTTTTGAACCGATTTTGGATACCCCTAATAGGAAGGTCCCAAAGATTTCACAAGTTCCTCTAACATGAATAGAGAAACTAATAATTAGCCCTCAAATGGCAACAACACTATTTTATGGACTAAATAAAACAATAGCTACTAATTAGCTCTAATAATTATAAATGTAAAAGTTTGAAATGAAAATGAGAATAAAAACAAATTGAAAAATAATTTTAAACAACTTATTAGAGCCAATATAAGATTGCAAATTTATGAGTCAACTTTTTAGAATGATAATGAGAAGTTCCAATCATCATCGTCAATTATCTTTAGGTTCAAAGAGCACATGTACCAACTAGCATGTCATTAATTAGAAACATACCGAGTCAAGTTCTTGGCATCAGATACATTCACCTCATACTATGAAAGGAGAGAGGAGAAAAAAAAAATGTAGAAACTGAATGCATTCATTCATTACATGTCAACCCTCAAAATCTTGCAAGCATGAAAATCCATTTTCGGTGGTTTCTAAGATAAGCATGCTGATGAAGATAACAAAAAATGCAGCCGTCTTCTCCTCTTGGAAAATGTCAACTTGGCGTGAGTTGGTGAAGAAGTATTCCGTTTCAGTTCTAATATTGATTAACCAAGTAACTTTGAACTACCATGTTACCTATTATGCCATTATTTAGTTAGAAACCTTTGGGCCTAAGCCAGTTGAGGCACTCTAAGCGACCTTAATCTTATTGCTATAAAACATACACAACACACCAAAAGACAAAATATACTGCACATTATTTATTTTAGGGTAAAATTTTATTTCTGTCCTTTACATTTTACAAAACTTTTAATTTAGTTATAATTTTTTATTTTATTTTATTTACATCTTTAACGTTTTCGAAATATTTCAATCTTTCATTGTTGATAAATGACATCCAAATTATAAACAAAGAAAAAAAAAACAGATGTGGAGATCATATTACAATACTAGTAATGTCCAAATACCACAAATGAAGATCATTCACCTTCAATTCTCCAAAGGGAGACTTTAGAAATGAGTTTTAGTAAAAGAAAGATTATTGAGCATTAAGAGTCTTTATATTAGAGAAGAAAATCTTTCATATCCTATCAAAATATAAAAGAAAATAATATGATAAACAATGTCATCCCATAAGAAAGTACCAAACATATCATCACTAATATTATAACTTGAACTTTATATCAATTTTTTGCATTTATAATTTGAATGCCAAAAAAGTAAAATTGAAATATTTTAAGAACATTAACATAAATAAAACAAAAAAGAAAAATTAAAACTAAATCAAAACTTTTGTAAAATGTGAAAAATATAAATGAAACTTTACCCTTTATTTTACCAAAACCCTTGGCACATCTAGACCTCGCGGAAAATCCCAAAAAGGTTGTCACAAAAGAAAGTAACCACCTTACCATGCAAGAATATGAGGCCAATTGCCATTCATCTTAGGCCCGCAAATAATGCCCAAAGAAGAAGCGAGGTAATTATAAGGCCAGTGCATAACCTCACAACCAGCCACAGCCACATGGGAAGAAAAAAGTGATTATCCACTTTCAAAACAACTAAGCCACTCAAACTTTCAAACGAAAGATAGCCTCAAAGAACTTAACAGGAAATAAAATGTTCGCAGAAAGTATCACTATCCTCTTTTTGGAAGAAAATCGTGTCATTAGCAAATTGAAGGCAAGAGACCATGAGCTCCCTTGCAAACGACAGATTTATAACATCAACTGCCAAAGTGAAAAAGAAATGTGCTGATGGATGTCATTCATTTCATAGAGGTTAATAAATGTATCCCATGACAACAGGGATTGTTTTGGCTTAAGTTTGAGTTCATAGAGTTTGGCATCATGTGAACATATCCAGGAGTAAATATGGCAATAAATCATTTAGCAGCAGCAACAATAAAGTCTTTTTACATTAGGTAGGGTTGACTACATGAATCAAATCACACCATTGTGCCCTGTTGTAAACTATATCTATAGACAAGTTATTAAAATCTAAGTCCTTCTTAATGGCTTTGTCTATAGTTCACTTGGTCTCCACTATCTCTACCTATTGAGATGCCCTTTTATCTAATTTACTCTTCTTACTAGGTTTTTACATGTCTTCTCCATGGGAAAAAAGAACAATGGTAAAGGCCATGACAGAACGTGAGACAATAAGACAGTTATAGTGGATCACAAATAAATTGAGAATTTATCTTGAGACCAATTATCAACACCAACAATTTCTGTCCTCAAAATTAGTTAATATTCTTTTCTTAATCCTTTCCTCAAAGATTGCTTAAGCCTATTGACACTAGCTGAGCTGCATCAGGAATTAGTATTGAAAGGAAAACTTTTTCATAATGTAGAAATTCTGAGTTTAAGCACCCTATATTGTGCGTATAACTACCATTTATTGGCCCAGACCTTGCGATCAAGACACTAAAGTATTAAATAAAGTTGCCTGCCATGATGAAATCTAGCTAAGAAAACAATAAATCTTTAGGTTGAAGTGTTGGAAAAATATATATGACATGCCTTAAGCATTTTATTTTCTCCTATTGAAAACCAACAGCTAGAAAAAGAAGCATTTTTATTGGGCAATGCAAGTGTGGGATAATAATGTTGGCTTATGTGCTTCCGACCATCAAGCTTCAAAGAAAATGATCATGACATAAATTACATAGTCAAACCCTTCATTTTACCAAAACATACAAGATTCTTCCTATCAGAAACAGTTAATAAATACCGACAGGAAGCATGTAATCAATCATAAATCCCACAAGAAGCATCCAGTAGCTACCATATGCCCCTGCTGATGTTATTGCCTTCAGCTTACTGTCACAAATATTACATGACACAAGTTTCAATGGTTTACTTATTAAAGACTGTAAGAAAATCATATCCAGAGAATTATGCATGCTTTCTGTATACAGAGTAAAGTTTCCACAGAAAATACAATCAAAATTTTCTTAAGAGCACACTTTATTCTTAGGGATGCAATGAGAGCTAATGCTAAGAAAAACATGTTTGGCAGTCCAACCACATTGGTCAGTATACGCAAAAGAACACTTCAGCAACCTTTACCTGACTTTGGATGAAATTATTTTCACCCCCCAAATTGAATCTAATAATTACTTTAAAGCAAGAGAAAATAAGAAAATTGAGGAAAAGAAAAAGACTGAGCTCCTAATAGCAGAGGCACAAGATGCCCAAGAAATGTGGTGATTCACAGATAATTGCAGATCCAGCTAGCCATCCCCTGTGGTGAGAAAAATGTCATTTCAATTCAGGTTTTTCATTAAAGAAATATATGAAAACAGAATCCAGTGATCCTTGAAGGGTGTCTAGTGGACGGCAGGATGCAACAGTGATCCAGCAGTTCCTAAGTTCCCTTTATTTGACAGCGATGCAGGGAAACAAAAATTTGATAATAATAACAAAGATCACTGAAAAACATACCTGGGACACCAAGACAAGCTGGTTAGTAGGAGAAGGAACCAACCATATGTTTGAGTTGAAGCATGAGAATGATGCAAGCCCAGACCATAGAGGTTATAAGAGTGATAGTTAAATGTCAGGTTCATTTCTAAATCGAGTTGCTTATATAGTGTTTATTATCAGCCCTCATCCCATCCACAAAATCATAGCATTAAATGGTCAGATCAAATAGTACATTACTACTTTTTGTCCACTAAAATCACTCGCTATAACCAGAAGTATAACATATATTATCTGGTGCAGAATAACATAACAAGATAAACAAAACAAGGCTAATAATATTTGGAAGACAGAAAGCAAAGTGACCAAAACAGGGGAAAATATAGACTGAGAAGAATAAGACATGGAGATGCAAGGGATGAGATGAACCGTATAATTTTCATTTACTAGCCCACTTCCACTCCCACAAAATATTTGGTTCAATATCAACTGCTCATTTTTTTTTTTCTTCACCTTCTGTGCTTTTTTCTTTAGGGGAGTTGGAAACTTGAAATAAATGTAAACAAGGCAATAAATTTTAATCTATCAAGAAGATAACAACAACAACAACCAAGCTTTCTTCTATGGATTTCATTGGGCTTATTTTCAAAAAAATCATTTAGAGTAAGACCTTCTTTAATGGTTAATTGTCGCTTTTCGTTTACCCCTTCTAAAGGGACTATCTACTATTTGATAGGTCCACTTTTTTTCGCTTGAGCCTTTATTGGTCTTCTCCTCACACAACCAAACCACTTTAGATGAGTTTCTGCCATCATTAAAATATCAAGAAGATAATCACAAAGAGATCATTTTTCTCCTCACTGGCAATCAGTACCGGAGTTGAAATAGGCAATAGCACATACCTGAATACCAGGAAAATATTGATGAAACAACAATCTTTAGCCGAACCTCTCTGAATGCATAGTCAATGCTGAGCAAACACTGAACGACATTGCAGCATTGCATGACACAAAATTCAGCATATTTCTTCATTTTTCAATCAAGCTCGAGTATCTTCTTAATAATTCTGAAGACAAATCCCTTTCATTTTTATTTTGAAGACTCTTCCTTATCTTCATATACACTGAAAAATTAGGTTTGAGACCCTTATCCATCATCTCATAAAGAATCTTCTGGGCAAGTAGCACATTTCCTGTCTTCAAATGAAGGGCAGCAAGTAAGCTGTAGTTTGCACTGCTGGAACAGCTCTGCTTAACAGCAGTATCAACCACATACTCATGTGCTTCCTCATATTTTCCTGATGCAAAATAAGACTTTATTACCGCAGCATGAGTTGAAATACAAGGTTCAATACCCTTCAAAGTCATTTTATCAAGAAACTTTGAAACTAAATCAAACCGGCGATGTTTACATGATAAGTTAATAAGAATATCAAAGGTGCTTGCATCAGGTGTACCATACTCTTTTTCCATAGTTTCAAGCATTTGGAAACCTTCATCAAATTTACCATTCTTGCATAGGCAACTGATCAACAAATTATAAGTAGTTTTGTTTGGATCACAACCGTTTCTCTTCATCTCCTTTACCAAATACGCTGCTCTTTCATAGTCACTTCTCTTGCACATTATCCTGATTAAGATATTGTAATGATTCACCTTCCTCCTAGTTGTTCCTATAACAAACTCAGCTATATCAGCAAATCCCGAAACACCAAACATCTCTATCAATAACTGAAAACCAGAACTTTGACAAACCCCATCAACCTCATTTAGCACACCCATCATTTTCCTTACACATTCCATAACAGAAGCCTCGTCCAAACATAAAACCAGCAAGAACCCAAATGCACTTCTTCTCAAAGGCACCCCTTTAAGGTTAAATTCAGTCAAAATGGGAACCATTGCCTCAAAATTTCCCAACAATCCACAGTTATTAACAACCAAGCAACCTATTTCTGGATCACAACAAAGTTTAGGATGTAATTCTTTGAGCCAATCAAAGAACCTCAATGCTGGCACTCTCTCACTTGCTAATACCTTCAAAACCTCAACAACTGATAACACAGACAAAGACAAATTCATCCCATTCAACCTGGACTCCAAATCATTCACATCCTCACGAATCAATGCAATGATTTCAGAAACCTTCTCCGAAGCAGCACACGGTCTACCAGGGTAAGAAGAATACGAGTATGAACAAAAATACCTACGAGTGCAAGGTGCATGCAATTGCAAACCAAGGCTAGAGCATGAGGTGCTACAATCAATACCAGAGTGCAAAGTAGAAGAACTGGCAAAAGGGTGTTCAGGGGAGCAAAGTGAGGAACAGATAGATGAGAAAAGCAGGGAACTTTGGGAGTGGAAAAGGGTGAAGAATATGGAAAAGGGTATTGTCGGAGTATTGGAGAAGAGAGAGGTGGAACAAGAATAAGGAGAGTGAGGAACTGAGAGGAACCTGAGGGTGTTACAGAGGTTACGAATCCCCATAGGAGAGTGAAGTTGCAGAGGGTGAGGCTGTTGCTGTTAGTGTTGGCGTTGGCATCGGCTTGTTGAAATCGCAGGCTGCTGTGATCGGGTGCCAGCGTACTGTGTCAACTGAAGTTGCCTTGGTGTCACTAGCGGTACCTATGGTTTTGTCGAGTTTTTTTTTTTCACTGCTGAATTTTCTAAAGAGATGTTTGGGCTTCAAGTATGAATGTGGATTTCAACTCTCTCTATTCTCGAGCCCAAATTATTCTCTGTTTGGGCGTTTTACGCATCTACTTGTTTGGGATTTTGAAAAGATCTACTTGCATTTAACTAGAACCAGCTACCCCACCCCACAAAAAAAAAATAAAAATAATAAAATGAACAAAAGTAGCCTGGGCCAAGTGGTAAATATAGCCTCACTGGAGATGTACCTGAGGAGTGACGACCAAATTCAAAATTAGAGATCTACCTTGATCAATTCCCGTCCCATTCCCTCTCCCACTCCCCAAACCCAAAAACGCAAAAAAAAAATACAAGGAGCGAATGAGAGAAGACAACCAAGAAAAAAAGAAACTACACAACTAGCATAAAGTAGTTTTTTCTTTTTGTGCATTAGCATAAAGTAGTTTGAAATTTGGTAAAATATAATAATAGTTATTGGATGAAATAAAATAAAATAAAATAAATTTTTATTTATTGGGTTCTTTTAACCGGTGTTTTAAGGGTATTGGTTAATGAATCAATAAAAGGCAAATTTTTAAATTTTTTAAAAGCTTTACTTTTTCTATGTAAAGTTTTATTTTTTGATTCCTTAACTAATGTCAAACATCGGTTAGATAAATCATTATTTATTTAAGAGTTAATGAGTAATTTATATTATTCTAAAAATAAAATTTGACTCTGTAATATTGTTAAAAAATAATAGAATAAAGCATTATTTAAAAGTAGTTGGTCATATAACCAGCAAGTATGTAAGTCAGTTGGCGAGGCTATCTTAACTTAATTAAAAATCTTGGATTGGAGCCATGAGTATATAATTGCGTTAAAATTTGGAAGGGAGAGCTTTACTGCCCAAATAGTTCTATTTAACTCAAGCAAAATTTACTTCTAATAAGAAAATACCTATAGATTCAACAAAAAAAAAAGCAATTAATGATCCTGAAAATATGTCATGGTCTTAGACAAATTTTATGTATAAATATTAAGAGTTTAAATCTTATAATTACCATTTTGACAAAAATTTTATATAGTTACAAACTTTTACAAAAAAATTGCGTGAAAAATTTGCTTAAAAAAAAAAAGATAAACTTACGAGTAAAATGGCTGTAAGAAAAAAAAGTAAATTAGTATCTTATTCTTACCTCTATTGTAATTTAATGTTAAATTTAAATTATTAGTCTTCAACTTATTAATAAATATGGCTAAACTACAAGGTAGCTGCATTGAGTTAAACCAAGTGTGTGAGTACTAAAATGCCAATTAATCAATAAATTAAACCGTTATCAATGAGTTAAACCAAGTGTGTGAGCACGAAAATGCCAATTCAATCAATAAATTAAACCATTATCGATGAGTTGAATTCATCAGTTCCAATCTTTGTGTCGTTATTATTAAAAAATGAATAAATTGCATGCAGAGTATTCCAGAGGAGCAAATTTGGAAAGAGATTTCAAGTGGTTAACATTAATATAAAGTTACAATAAAAAGAAATTGATTCTTTTGAGTACCATATTCTTGTATTGTTCAAACAGAAATTTTAACTTAATTTAGATAGATATTGAATGGTATTCCGGTATTATATGATATATACTCTCCTGTTGATGTACAAGCATGTCATCATCATTTTTAAAAATTATTTTATTTGATCGAGTGACTACATCATTTTCAAAATTTTATTTTTATTCATTATTCCAAAAAAAAAAAAAACAATTACTTCATTTTTTTAGAAAACATTCTATTAAAAAAATTATCTATACAAATTACCCAAATAAACATAAAAACTCTTTCTAAAAACTTTGGACCTTAATATTTGCATATCCTTGCGCTGGTGCCTAGTGCAATTGATTATATTTCAATTTTTGTATCTAAAAAAATAGAGAAGTGTTATTTGTACCACTCTTTATTGTAGATACATCCAGAGACAAGATTAGAAAAAAAAATTATAAAAGAAAAAGCAAAAGTAAAAAAACAAAAGGAGGGAGGAGAGAGATAGATATAAGGTGTCAAAGTATGTCAATTAATAGAATATATAAAAAATATTTCTCAAAAAAATATATCTTTAGTTACTCTTTTTTTTATAATGCATCTAAAATTTGAAAAAAAAAATAAACCGAGGACTAAAATCTACAATAACCCGCCCCCATACCATCAACCATGAGAAGGGTACTGAATCTTACCAGGGGCTGCCCAAAAAGACTAGAGACTCACTCCTTTTAACCCCAAATTTAGTAAGCCAATTAGCACACATGGTTCCTTCTCTCAATGTGCAATTTAACGTTACTACCCAATTCCTAGATAGTCATTCTCTAAGCCTCTCAATAATACTAGCATTCAAGTGATATGGGTTAACAGGCCCCTTTCTAAGTCAATCATACTCCTGGAGTCATTTTTACAAATTACACATCTAATCTCCATAGCCTAGACCATTTCCAACCCTAATTTCATTGCCATCAACTCAGCCCTGATGTTGGTAGTTATCCCCAAGCATATTAAGAAACCCCTTATCCAACCACATTCTGCGTTGTGGAGAAGCCCCACCATATCTGGCCCTACTCGGGTTAACCAAGCTACTGCCATTGACATTGAGTTTCAGATCCCCCGGTAGTGGCTTTTCATATCAATCGTGGGTCTGTTGCAACTTAGTTCCTCACACTGAACATATGGATTGTATCTTCCACTGCGTTTGTGAATGCATCATAGCACTTCCCAAGCTAGTCCAATCCTTTGCTCCCAAGACCTAGTTACTCATGAAGTGCCAAATCCACCAAACAGTTGAGAGAAATGCATTAGCACGATCCCCTTTTACATAGTTGGCAATCCACTCCTTACTCCCAACATGAGAAATCTTGCACACAATCAAACCCAAGTATTTTAAATAAATAAAGTCCTCAATTAATTTTAAAGAGTAATATTTTTTAACTAGCTACTTAGTGTATATTTTACGAACTTATATCTAAAACACTAAATAAAATTAACCAATTTAGTAGATATTTTGAATTTAAAAACTAAAATTGCTATAGCTACTAATGTTTTCATAAAAAAATAATTTAACTAATTAGTATATAAAATATCTAAAACCATACTAACTAATATCTACTAGGCCAATATTTAAAGACTAACTAACCCATGTTTAAGACTTTAGTACGTATCTGTGCTACATACCCATGTTTGCATACTCTAAAAACTCGGATGCATACATAGCTTGAAGATCTAAAGCTCGCATGAAAGATGGCTTTCCGAACGGGTGCTGACTAACCACTTGCTCGTCATCTGCATCATCACCCACATCATCAAGTGCACCTTCATCATCACTTCCATACTCGTCTTTGAACTCCTCTTCATTACTTTCACTGTTGTGCTCTTTCCATCATGTGCCTCTCTCAGGAAATGTGCTTAGCTCAGGTTCTAGAGCAAGAGCAACTTTTGTGAAATCAACGTATAGCTCAATGCCAGTAATTTTTGCCTAATGTTGTTGATGTATCCTATATATTTGTTGCATGCTACTGTCGTCATTTATTGGAATAGCTTGATATTGAATAAACCTGACAAAAATAGAGATTGGACACCTGTATTTTATTTTTTCCATTGTCTTTGGAGTGTCAGCATCTATGCATTGACAGAGTCCATCCTTTAATTCTGCAAACGACATCGTATATGGAATAGAAAAAATGCTGGCCTAGAACATACAAATGTCACACCTTCACTTGTATTTAGAACATCATCATTAAAATATATAATAATATTTGCACTATTCTCCATTTCTTCCTTCTTTTTACTCTCTTATTTTTTTGGACACTCACACACCCGTTTTTCTATTTCGCACCAACTCTCTCGACGGATTCAAATGAGGGGGAGGGTTTTATATAGTTGAATGATGGTGGAATTGGAAACTCTATTTTTTTAATTTTTTTATTATTAAAACATAGAAATCAGAAACTCTGTTTTTTGTTTTAAAATATTTTAGTTTTTGTCACTAATAAAATCGAAACTTCTATTTTTTGTTTTAAAATTTTTTTATTATCAATAAATAGAAATAAGAATTTCTATTTTATGTTTTAAAATATTTTTGCTTTTATTTGTTATGAAATCGAAAAAACTGATTTTTATTTGTACTTTTTTAATTTTTGAAAAAAGGAAATCGGAATTTCCTTTTTCTATTTAATATTTTTTTTTCAGAAATCAAAAATTCCGATTTCATTTTAATTAAAATTTTGGTTAAATAGAAATCGGATTTTTCAATTTTGGAAAATCCATATCCATGTAAAATCCCCCAATTTCTATATTTCAGCACATATAAAAAATAAATCCCATACACATGGAGTATTGAGAGATGAGACAAAAGAGATAGAGTGGGAATTAAAAAGCAAGAGTCGAATACATTTGGAAAGAGAAAGTTCAGTACATATACACAGCCTCAAAGGCATTAAACTGGATTACTACTGTACAAAGACATCGATTTGCAATACCATGTGCCATAAATAACGCAAAGACATAATCATCCCTATACTAATTTGTGCAACTCGTATAGTACATTAAAAATTTAGGTTATGAGAAAGACCTACACTAAATCATATTATAACATAATTGAGATTTAAAAAAAATGTTGTTAATTTTTTTTAATAACATAATCTATATATAACACTTATAAAAATGTTATTAAAAAGTTTTAACAATATTTTTTTATATATTTAGCAATATTTTTTAAATGTTATAATTTTAGTTTGCTAAAAATTAAATATATAGTAATGTCAGATTAGAGCATATCTTTAAATTCAGTGAATGTTTACAAGAATACTAGCAACTCACTAATGAAAAATCCAGGTATTGTATCTAATATATGGCAATATAAAAGTGAAAGACTCACTACATGAGTACACTCTGTTTACAAATTAACAGGTTTGAATGCAATTTGTTTAACCTTAATGATTTCATTTACTTGATTGTGCATTTATCACTAATTTTTTATTATTTAATTTAATACAGAATCGACTTTTAGAAAAATAAAATTCCATTTCATGAGGAGAAAAATCAATCATCATCTATCTGCAATTGTTTTCAAGAGCAACTTCAATCATCATCATCTGCCACGTCTTTTTTCATCTAACCAAATCTTCATTACAGTGTTTTAAATTGTGGTTGTGGTCGTGGTCGCGGTTGTGGTCATTGCGATTATGTTGTCGGCTGCGATGCAGATTGCGTGCTATGCATTCTTTTTTTTATTTTTTTTGGTGCACAAAATGTAAAAATAAAAGAAATACAACAATTGTAGGACTAAAAGATAAGGTCTCGAACATATTTGATACAAACTTGTGTCTCCAATATATTCAAATATAAACTTCTCATGTTTTTAGAATAATACAATAAAATTAGAAATTCTAAGAAAAATGCAACTTGCTCCAGTTATGATCAAGTCCCTAATTATCTAATCCAATAAACAAACCACCAATTTAGATATATGACTTCACTACAGAAAACATGAAAATAAATTAGAATTAGAATTAGAATCTTAAGATTTTAAGAAAATCAATGTTTTCTTTTAAATATAAATATAATTAACTAAAAATATCATTTAAAACTAAAAATAAAGCAAAATAATTTAATTAAAATAAATGGGAGATAAATCAAATAAAACTTATATGATGCTTATTACCACATGGTAGAATAACGCGGTAGATCATATCCTTCACTTTCATTCTAAGTATCACTTTGTGTATCTCCTTGTCCAAAGATATAATTGAAAAATCCACTGTTTGATTGTTGATAATAAGGATTTTGGTAACCCATTGGTAATTGGTAGTATGGTGGAGTTTGACCACTTGTATATTGGTCATATATGCTCAAATAAGAATGCTGATAATATGGTGGATACCTTTGACTACTTTGAGATGATTCATCAATATTAAAGTCGCTGAAACTTTATTCAATATTAGAAGTGGAAGACTCTTCATTTGCAATATTTTGTTGTCTTCTTCCTTTTTCAGAATGTGATCCACCCCTTCTACTATTTCCAAGTGAAATATCAGAAGGCATATCTAGCCTATAAGATCTCATATCAATCACTAGGCTCTTATCACACCTATTGTATGGTATCTCCTGATATGGATCATTCTGTCTTTGTTCATCACCATCATCCTCATCATCACTTTTTTCAGCTTTTATATTATTACCACCATTACCACTGTTATTACTTGGTGGACTTAAACCATCGTTGTTTTCATTAAAATCAGGATCATCATTACTAACTTCCATATTTTCATCATCAGAATCGATTATAGGTAACCATTCAGCATTTTGTACTCCCTCTAATAGTGGATTTTCTCTTTCTTCAATCCATGGTGGCAATGGATCATCATCTTGAAATATGTAGTCAAGATTAATTGGATTGAAACTAGCTTCAATCGCTTCTTGACTTCTTCTCACTTCGTGTCTCATTTTCAGCTTCATATTATAAAATGTAAAGACAAGTTTTTGCAACTTTTTGTACTTTAGTCTATTCCTTGCCTTGGTATGGATATAACTAGATGTGCTTTAGTTTCTCTCACAATTTATGGCTGAAGTTATTTGACTAAGAACTTTTATTGCCACATGTTAAAGTTGAGGAGCACATGAACCAAACATCAACCACCATTCAGGTATTTTAATTAATCAAGAAAAATAAATAAATTATTAGTTATATAAAAAATAAAGTCAAAATAAATTTATTTTATCAAAATGTAAACAAAGACAAATAATAGTTTACCTGGATTCATTTCATGCCAAGCTCTTTTAGCTTGTGGTGTGCCAAATGTCTCACCCATTTCTCTAAAAAGCATCAACTATAAAGCATAATATAATATGTTAATATGTAAAATAATATTAAGTTATAAATGTATTAAATTTTAATCTAAACATTTATTACTCACCTTATTCAATGCTTTAATTTGATCATCTAAATTTCTTTCCAATATAAGGATCACATTCCTTGTTCCATCAAATGTTTCTTTATAAACATCAGTCCCATGTTCAACTCCATATTGAAATTGTGGGTTAAGAAAATAGCCTAAAAAGAAAGTTAATCAATTAAAGTGTCCTGAAAAGGAAGTTAATCAAATAAAGTATGCAAAGCCATGAATATAAAATTTTAGAAATAATATAAATTAATAATTAAACCGATGTACCTGCAGAATGAAGATCACAATGCATGAATCTCCAACGTTCGTCTATTATTTCATTGTACTAGGAATAATAACAACAATTTTGTTCAATAGATTGCTTCACTCGATCAATGGCTTCATATATAAATCCCACTGTTGGCTTCTTGTCACCATCAACCACCCTCAAAACTTTTACTATAGGCTCAAATACTTTTAGTATATCATTAGCCTTGGTCCAGAATTCACTACTTATAATAATGTTTTGTGCTTCATATGCTGGCCCATTCTTCTCTCTCCCAAATTTAGATCTTCTAAATTTTTCAGAGTTGAACATATTTCTTAACCTTTGCTTTTACTTCACAATTGCCTGAAGTTGTAAGAATTGTGTTGCAAACCTAGTAATACTAGGATGAATAATCTCTTTGTGTCTAGTGTATTTTTTCATGAAATTTACAGTCCATATGTGGTTATAGATAAAAGATGTCACGATCTTTGCTTCATCCAATATTTTTTTCACATTTTTCTTTTTTCCTATGTCTTCCAAGCAAAGATCCAAACAGTGAGCTGCACATGTAGTCCAATAAAGATGTGGCCTTTTTTCCATCAATTTTTGACCTATTGCTTTCAGTGCTTTTTCATTATCTGTAACCACTTGAACCACATATTCTTCTCCTAGTTCCTTTATAACTTTATCAAGCAATTGGAAGCAATAATCTGTATTTCTGGTATCAAACGAGAAGCATCAACAGATTTTAAGAAAATTGTCCCCCTACTACAATACACCAAAAAATTCATAATGTGTGTATGGTTTATACTATCTGTCCAACCATTGCACATTATCGTGACTCCTTTCTCCTTCCATGTACTTCTCAACTTATTTATCCATTATCGCATGTTTTGAAATTCATTTTCTAAATATACATTTGAAATTTCATAAGGAATTAGGCGCTTAACTCCTCAGCCTACTTCAGCAGCAGCAACAAATTATGCAACCAAGGAGAGTTAGATAAATTCATAGGTAAACGCTCATAAATAATAAATTTGCTTACAACTTCTTCGAGCTTCTTCCTTAGCGTTTTCATAAAGCCAGTGCTAACTTTTGGTTGCTTTGTGCTTGTGCTTCTCACAAGATAAATATCAGTAGACCTCAAAGCAAAAGAGACATCTTGTGACACTACTGCTCCACTAGCACTTGCATGAGAGCTTCCACCAGGCTCATATATATTATGAAGTCCTCCTGTTTGTTGTCTAAATCTTTGTCTATCTTCCCACTCATGATGTGATCTTCTACTTTCTTGTGTGGCTAGCCTTATCTGCTCATCAATATGGTCTTCAATTTCATCTTCATCGTCTCCTCTTAAATGTGCTTCAAATTCTTCTTTTCTTTTTTTGGAGTCATTTCTTTTTGCTTTTGCATCCATAAGGAACTTCATCATACTTTGTTGAACTAATGTGGTAACTCTAACACATCCTGCCACTTGGCCTTTAACATGTGCAATGTGCTCCTTCAACCTAGTAATGCCACCCTTTATGACTTTATCACAAAGTTTGCACTGATATTATTTCGATTTTCAGCCACAAGATCTCCAAAATACCATCCAGTATTATCACTTGGAGCACCTTCCAACCTTCCTACTGGAAATTCTTCTCTTGGTGGCATTGCAAAATTTGACAATTTTTGCTCACAAAAATAATTATTAACAATTAAATTAAACAATAATTTTGATATAACATACTAATTAATTGAACTTAACTAACTTAACTAAATAAAATACATTATACATAAATGTAAACTTATAATTAATTATTTTAACTATTAATTTCCTAACTTTTAATTATATATTTTTAGACAAAAATTATTACATATATATTCTTAAAATACATTATACATGAACCCTTTTTTTTTTAATTGGAAACCAAACACATTTAAAAATAAAAAACCCAACCCAAATAAAAACAAACCCCACCCAAATGACCTAAAAAATAAAACTCCCCCAAAACAAAACCCAATGTCCCACCCCACACAGACCGCAAAAGAAAAAAAAAATACAAAACATCCCCAAAAAGTCATCGTCCCACCCACCTGTTTCTTGCTGCTTCTATATTCTTCTACATTCCCACACTCCATCAAAATGTCCCAGACATCGAAATCAAAAGGAAAAGGGGGAAAAAAAAAAGAAGAAAGGGGACTGGCAGTCCCCCCTTTCCTTACCCCCACCCCCATTTTCTTGTCTTCTACAAATTTCTACTCCTCCACCCCAGCAAAATTGAACAACAGCAGCTCTGCCCCCCACTAGAAACCAAACAGTAGAGCATCCCCTTCCCCTAACAAATAGAGCACAAGCCACATGATGAGATCTACATAGTGGAAAAATCGAAAACAAAGAGGTAAAGAGCTTACTTGCTTTGGTGATTCAAGATTTGGAAGCGAAAAAAAAGATGAAGATGGGAAGAGCTTTGGAGTGGAAGAGAAGATGAAGAGTCAGAGATATTCTTGAGCTAGAAAAAAATTTTGTCTGAGTATTTTGTAATGTTCAATAGATCTGATTTGATTCATCTAAAATTATGAATGTGTAGTTGTGTACTGAATATATGGTGCTGATCTGTTAACTTTTGTCATTTGTCATTTTTTCTTTATAAGAATCTTTTGCTTTGAAAAAAAACAAAATCTGATTCACGGGAAAGGGGAGGGGAAAAACGGAATGGCGAGTATGGATTTGTTGCGTTCCGTTGCAGCCGCAAAATGCAGTTGCATTGCGGCTATTCTTGTAAATCAGAGTCACTCCGCAATTATGTCCGATGTCACAGTTTCATCGTCGCATCCGCAATATTGCGGCCGCATCATCTAATGCAGTCTACTATTTAGAACACTGCTTCATCATCTAGTTTTATCATTCCTCCTTTATAAATACTAACAATGGTACCAGAGCTACCTTCGATCATATACTAGGAGTAGAAGTTTCCCTAATTTGAACTACAAACCCATTAAACTATAACCTATTTAATTAAACCCTTATACACAATCATGACAATCTCAACTATCAATATTCCATTTCCCATTTTGTTTAATTATGAGGATTGCTACAGTCAAATGAAGACATTTCTTCTAGCACAAGACTTGTTGGAGGTTGTCTAAGAAGACTTCACCATGCCAAGAAATCAAGCATCGTTTTCTGTTACAGAGAAGAAGAAATCAAAGGAAGAGCAGCAGAAAAATTACATTGCCCTATGTTTCCTACAACAAGCAATGACAAAGACAATTTTCTCAAGAATCAGGGGGACATCATCGGCAAAAGAAGTGTGGGATAGTTTGGAACAAGAGTTTAGAGGTGACAAGAAGGTATGCACTATCTCCTTGCAATTTTTAAGAAAACAATATGCCAATATGAAAATGAAAGATTATGAGACAATAAAAAATTATTATACAAGAATTATGAATTTAGTAAGTGAAATGAAGACCTTTGGAGAAGACTTGCCATATAAAAAGGTTGTAGAGAAAATATTAATTAGTTTGCCAGCCAAATATGATCTTAAAGTGCCAACTATAGAAGACACCAAGGACCTATCAACACTAACAATAACAGAATTAGTAAGCTCATTACATGCTTTTGAGGAAAGACTAGCAAGTCGTCATGAAGATCCTATAGGGAATGCTTTCCAATCTAAGATCAACTAAAGTCTCAAAATCTAAATAGAGGAAGAGAAAACAATAGAAATCAAGAAAAATATTGTTGTTTATGCAAGAAGAATAATCATACTATAGAAGAATGCTGATCCAAATGTAAAAGGTGCACGAGACATACTCATTTCAAGAAAGATTGTCGATCGGTACTAGCAACAAGAAAAAGCAAATTTCACTAAAAATACAGAATCATATGAATTATTTTACTCAGCATATCCCACTAATCTGGAAGCCAAAGATATTTGGTACTTGGATAGTGAATGTTAAAATCACATGATAGGTAATAAAAGTTACTTGGTCAAATTGGAAGAAAATATAAATTTTGAGGTTGCTCTTAAAGATGGCAAAGTTCAAAAAGTGGAAGGAAGAAGCATAATCGCACTCAACTAAAAATGGCGAGCAAAGGATTATTAATGATGTGCTCTATGTTCTTGAAATAGCACAAAATTTGCTAAGCATTGGTCAACTACTAGATAAAGGCTATAAGGTGATCTTCAATGTTGGGAAATGCTCAATCATTGACAAGAAGAAGAGCCAACTAATTGCCACAGCCAAAATGAGTCAAAATGGAACATTCTCTATAATAATGCCACCATGGCAAAATAGTGCGACTACAACATCTCCAAGTGTTACGCAAGAGAAACCAGCTACTGAAAAATTTCAGAAGGTAAGCTTATTTGCTAGACAACTAAAAAGCTTAAAGCCATCAATAGGACAAAGTTCGAGCAGCCAAGGAAGAATAATCACGGTCAAGAACAGAAGAGGAAGGCATCTAAGAGCATCAACATTGAAGTCAAGACTATTCAAGATCGTCAAGCAAGACAAAGTATAAGAAAGAAAATCAAGGAGGCAAGGTTCCAGACTCCAACAAAATACTTTGGCCTGGCTACTATTAGTAACTTGAATGATTAAGCATGGAACAACACAAGTTGTCAACTAGAACCATCATTGCAACAAGGAGGAGCATTCAATGAATATTTTATGAAGCATTACTATATGCATCAAGGAAGAGTGTTGAAGAGTGATGCACATAGTCTGGTAACTTCTAGAGACTTCAAAGTTAGGCGGTGCAAGAGAAAGAACTAGAATCATCATAGACAATTGTAAGCAGATGTCGAAGACTCTAGGCTTAGCATTCTAAATTGTAAAACTAGAAAAATCTAGAAAATAATTAAAACAAAAAATATAAACTGCCTTGCCTGTGGCGGTGAAGCAATGCCTATATATAGGCAATTAGGGCTCATTTTGTAATATACAGATAAGGCAAGAAGCCTAGCTAGGATACTAAATTGTAGGCCATTCAAGTCCCACAATACTGGAAAGTAGTGTATTTCCTCCTCACTTGTATCACTAAATAGCCTTTACTATTCATTCAAATCAAGCATCATCATCATCATCTGCCACATTTTTTCTCATCTAACCAAATCTTCATCATTTAGTTTTATCATTCCTCTTCTATAAATACTAACATGAGAATGAGAGATGAAGTATTTCATCGTCCCATGATTTTTAGCTGAGAGAATGAGGGAGAAAAGGTGTGAGAAACAAAATCAAAGGTGAGAGTTGTTTCATGGAGTAAAAGACTTTCATGGAGTAAAACGTCTTTTACTCCTGAAGAATAAAATAATTTTTCGCATAACACATCATTGAATATAAAAATAGAACTTTTATACAAAAAAATATCAAAATTAAATTCAAAGTGTGGTAGTGAAAAAAAGATAAAATAAAACATTATTTTTTATCAGCAATAGTATATTTCTTAATAATTTTTCAATTACTTATAAATTAGTTAATATTAATCAGACCCGCTTTTAATATTTTGTTACGTATATGTACCAACAAAATTGTAATATGAACTCCATTACAAATTATAACCAAAAAAAAAAATATATATATATATATATATATATATATATATATATATATATATATATATATATATATATATATATATATATATATATATATAGTTACCAGTGCTTAATTATAGGTGAAAAGAGTTTTTTGGTTCCTTATCTTTATTTATTTATTTTTATTGTCTCTTATCTTTAATTTTTATTAATTTGATCCCTTATATTTTAAATCATCTTCAATTTGGTTCCCAATCATTTTTTCATCACATAATTAACAAAAAATGTTGACATCGCACAAATAGTGTTGATGTGTCACACATATGAATCTGATGTAGATTATGCCATGTCAGCACTTTTTATTGGTTATGTGATGAAAATTTGACTAAGGACCAAATTAAAGATGAATTGAAATATAAAGAATCAAATTATCAAATTAAAAAAATTACAGACACGGGGCTAAATTGAAAAAAGCAAATAAAGATAAGGGATCAAAAGCTTATTTTACCTTAATTATAAAAAATTTATGATTCAATTGCCAAATTTGTGTATACTTTGCAGTTGAATGATTAATATTTTCCAGTTGAAAATGCAAAGTTTAAAAGTGAGTAAAGGAAGTTGTACATCCATCATTAAAACACTACTTAAATACAATAACGTAAGAAATGACAACAATAAAACTATCTCACTAAGTGGATCAATTACATGGAACAGACAATGCTATAGTACCCTATTATGAATCATTTTACATGTAAGCCATTAAAATCTAGGTCTCTTTTATTAGTTCCACCTATGAGTTTTTTAGGTCTTCATCTACCTCTACCTCTAACTGCATATTGGACTACCCTCCATCTGATCTGCTCTCCTTATTGGGGTTTCTACGAATCTTCTCCACACATATGTCCAAACCACCTAAAGTAAGATTCTATCATCTTTTCACAATAGGTGCCACTTCAACTTTCTCTCTAATACATTTGTTCCAAATCCTATTTTGCCTAATGTGTCCACTTATCCAACACAACATCCTCATCAATATTAAGTTTATTTTCTTATTGATTTTTTACCACCCAACATTTAATCCTATATAACATTGCGATCTTATAGGTATGCAATAAAATTTTCCAATAAAATTTTCCCTTAAACTTGGTTCGTGCTCTTTTATCACAAATACACCTAAGGCACTTCTCCATTTCATCCACTCAGCTTGAATCCTATGGTTTTTAAATCTTGTGACTTGTGGCATGGTATTGTCCACAATCCTCACCTCTAAGTTAGAATTTATGCGCTTTTTGCTAAACTTACATTCTATATACTTCATTTTACTTCTACTTACGTAAAAACCATATACTTCCAAAGTTTGTCTCCACATCTTTAGTTTCCCATTTAGTTCCTCTTTTGATTCTCTACTATTAGAACTATATTATCGACAAAAAGCATGCCCTATAGCACCGGATCTTGAATATGCCTAGTAAACACATCCAAGGCTAGGGTAAAAAGATAGGGACTTAGAGTTGACCCTTGATGTAGTCATATTGCTATAAGGAAATCCTCTATTACTCAACCATGTGTTCTCATACTGGTTCTAACACCGTTATACATATATTTGATTACTCAAATATAAGCAATCCAAACTCTCTTCTTCTCCAGAACCTTCCATAAATCCTCTCTTGGCACCCTATTACACGCATTTTAATTTCCAAATAAATGAAAATCATATGTAAATATCTCTCTATCAATTTCTGTAACAAGTAGATTGTTTCCATAGTAAACATTGCAAGCATAAAACTAAATTGATTCTCTGTTATATGAGTCTCCTATCTCAATCTCCATTTAATTACTCTCAAATATAATAATATAAGAAAAACATTCTAAAATTCTAGGGTGCTAGAATAATGTTATAGTGCACACAAATAGAATATAATGTTGATTTAGGATGGAGTCTAAGACTTTAAAGATGTGGGTATTGTGGGTGTTAACTTTTTAACAGATTATGCTTCCAAATATCTTTGTTGATCAGATTATTTATTACTCTTCCTATTGAGTTTGTATTTTAAATGTGAAAAAGAAAACCGCATATTGTAAACAATTAAAATAAATGTTACCAATCGAAAAGTGTAATATCATTACAAAGAGTATTATAATAAGTAATAATATTGAGATATGTTATTTGAACATATTATTTGATACCAATTAATGACATAGGGTGAAAGACATGATAAAAATACTCATAATATTGAGGTATGTAATTTTTGTATTATATTTACTAAAAATAATATAAAAAAGGCTATTTTCCGCACTGTATGTTGCACTAAAACTGTTTTCTGAGAAAAAGTTACATGAATCATGCAGCTTGCATTGTTTGTTTTAGTTCATCCTTTTTAATGGCTGTCTCACAACATTCGTTTCCAACTTCTTTCATAGGACTGTTCTCTCATTTAACTGCTCCATATCATATATAGCATATTTAATAGAAAAAACTGTTCACGAACAATTACAATTAGCATTTTCCTAGCATATATATATATTTTAAAAGACCTAACAGAAGTTGACAGACAATTAAACGAATGAGTGAGACTATTTATTAGATCAATAATCTTTTTTGTTTTTCTTTTCCACCGTTGCTTACAAAGTCAATAATGTTTACTCAAAAAGGAATGACAAGACATCCATTGACTGACTGAGGGTCTTAGCCTACTACAATGTTAAATGCTCTTAGGCATGGAATGATGATAAGAACCCGCCCCCCCGGGCCAGTGGCCACATAGATCTAAGCCAGCAATTAATTAAGTAGCATGTGAAACAACCACCCTCTAGGCTCCAGGCTCCAGGCAATAGCCAAAGTACCAAACTGTCTCCTGGGTAGTGAGTAAAGCTCGGCTGTGCACATGAGCTTTGTACCTGTGGGGCCCGGGGCATATGGGAGAGGTCAAGAGGTTCAGGGACATAGATATTGTGAGTTAAAGAGGTTCATCATGCTCTGGACCTCTTAAGGACCCAAATATCTTCTTCGCTGCCGTATATGCACATGACATGTGAGCAAGATGCACATGACGCAAATATCTTTGGCTTCTGATTTGCAGTTTCTAGTTAACACTCTGTAGCACTTGTTCTCTTCATTGATGACCAAGAGGACCTGTCGCTTTTAACCACTGTCCTCTCAGAACCATGAATGATAACCAGTGGGACAAGTTAGCTATGGCATCCTTTTCAACACGTGTACTATTATTCTTCACATAGATTTTTCTTTTCTTTTACCCTTTTATATATATCTTGGAGGACACAAAAATTCAATTTACCTTCCTCAATTGTAAATTATCTGATGTGTACTTTATTTATTGAAATAAAAAAAAGGCGAGTTTTACTATACAATGTGTTAAGTTTGGTAGAGATGTAAATGAGTTAATTTAAATTAAATTTAAATAAAAAATAAATTTGAATCGATTAAATTTAATTGAATTGTGTTGATTTAATTTTTAATTTTTTTTGAATAAATCCAAACTAAATCGATTTGATTAATATTTGATTGGTCTGATTCGGATTATCGGATTAAATTAAAAATAAATAATTGCATTTTTTAAAATTTTTTTATTTTTATTATAATTAATAATAATATAAAATTTAATTATAATATATTTATTGATAATATAAATAAAAAAATTATTAAAAAATAAAAAGAGATTCTATTACTATAAATTTAAATGTAACATATTGAAAGATTAAAATTTAAAAAAAAAATAGTTGATCAAATGATTAGCTTAAGTAATCAAATAATCAGATTAAAAAATAAAAATTTAAAATCGAATTAATAATAATTTATTTTATTTTATTTTATTTTAAAATAAACTGGTTACCTAAGAAACAAAGACACGATGGTGTGCCGATACGTCGATTATACTTCGATGCACCGTAAAACCTCCCTATCACTCTTTTCCCAACTCGCTTGTCTCCTCCCGCTCACCGTGCAGCCGAATCCATCCACTCTCGACCACCGCCTCACTGTCTGTGGCGGCTCTCAATCCTTGTCGCCGCCGCCGTGACCACCGCATCATTCGCCGCGTACCTAATGCTGCTCGACCTTAACTCAACCTCTGCGACGTTGATGCGGGCGGACATGACTCGTTAAGTAGCAGAGCTAGGTCCTAGTCCTCTGGATCGGTAAAGTTCACCACCAGGTAGTCTAGCTTCACTGGGTAAGACACAAACCAGGTAGTCACGATGGTGCCGATCATGTAGGCGGCGATGAAGGAGAGCACGAACTCGACGGAGCTCTAAACATGTCGCCGATCATGATGGCATCGCCGCTTTTGGCTCCGAGGATGGATATGCCGGTGGTGATCTTGTAAGGTAGGAATGGAGGAAGAGAGAGATGACATGAGAATTTTTCTGATGTATCACATGTTAATGGTGTATAGTTACACCATCAATTTTTATCAGTAGGTCACTTGCGTGCGTGATGCACCGAATTTAAGACGGTCCATGGCGAACATCGCCTTAAAAAAAAATCTGCATTGTGATCTTCCAAAATTTTCTAAATATCAATTTACTCCTTCTATTAAATTTTCGCCCATTAGTAACCAAAATAGGATATGTTCAAAGCAGTTTGTGGAATAATGTTGCTCTTATTTTTTATTTTAGGGATAAAAACGTATATAACAAAAATTTAAGGGATAAAATGCATTCATTTTTTGTTAAGAATAGGTAAAAATTTAATAAAAAAATTAAAGTGTATATTTAGAAAAATTTAAAGAATAAAATTTGTTTTAGTTCAAGGATTAAAGTATATAAGACTTGTAATTAATAGAGGTAAAGTGGAATTTTTCCAGTTATATTTAAATATTCTTAAAACAACAAATTTTTAAAATTCAACTAGACTTAAATTATGTGTTCCTCATATGTCAAGAGTTAGGTTTAGAAATATTGCGTGAATTACATTGTTGTTTCGTCATCAAATTGAATATGTGGCAGCATCGGATTTGGCCCTAGAAACAGACTCCACATCTTTAGTTTGGCATCTAACGAACAAGGTTACCCATGATCCAACTCGCACTCGGCCAAGTTCTTATCACGAGAGCTAACCATCTTTATTTATCTTTTATGAGTAATGATATTGGCTTATATAGCTAAGCGACAAAGCTAAAAAGCTTGAATGGTAAGTTAGGCTTTGAGACGACTGGCGGATTGGCATAAAATTTTGGCAAACGAAAATTAGGTCAAGTTTTGATTATCCTTTTTTCTTATAAAATCATTAATTGTTTTATGCTTATCTAGAAATTTTTTAAATTTTTCTACATAATATTCTACAATTATTATAAAATAAGAATAATTGTACATCAAATATATAAAATCAGCAATTAATTTTTTTATTCTTGTAATGTTATTAGTATTAGAAGAAATTATCAAATGATAGAAACACTATAAGAGTATATTTAATTTGTTTAAGCTTATTTGTTAGAAATTAAGAGTAATTTTTTAATTAAAAAATTACTTCTCATATAACTTAAATCATTTAGATAAAACTTTTTTGACTAATGACTCGTTAGGCTAGGTCAAACTTTATATATATATATATATATATAAAATTCAGATTTGACTTAATAACGGCATAACAAATGATTGGTTAGACTAGGTCAACTTGATATCAAAGTAATACAAATTTGGATATATCTTATGCATTGTTAAGTTTTGAAATTTTAGAAATAAGAAACAAAATTTAAGAAATATTTTATAATATCATTTGAAAACAAATTATTTATTGGTCTAAACTATTAGTATCCTAAGTTTTCTAAACTCTAACTAATCTAGTTGAAGTAAGTTTACCAATAAAAGCTCTCCTATTTCTTTCTTTTTTCCCTTTTTTTCCCCCTCATTCACAAGATTTAAATGAAAATTTACATATAAACAGAACAAGTATCGAAATGAACCAATTAAGCATTTGGTGAAACAAATTATATCAATATAAAAATATTGTCATATTATATAAAATATAGTAGTTGAAATCTAAAATCTAAAATTTACAATTTATCACTATTTTTTAAATATATATAAATTTAAAAATATTACATAATTTTAAGTTGATTAGTTACTCTATCTCAAAATATGATCAAAACCTGATCAAAAGTGTATCAGATCCAATTTTTAGAACTCGATCCAATAAACTCTAGATCTTTCGATCGAAACGGTTTATAAGTTCAGCTCGAGTCTTAGACATCCCTAAAAATTAGGATATCATGGGAAGTATGATACCGTATAATATTTGAGAAGTGATATCTATTCCAATAAATACAAAACTTTAAACCCAAGTATTATTTCAAAATTAATTGCTTTCTGTACATGGCATTGTATATATAGACTGCGATATTCAGCAGTTACAAAATTTGACTTATTAGCTAGAGATAAGATATAGATAATAGAAAGAGGTTGTTACACCAACATATTTACATAGATAGGAAACAATAACAGACAAAAAATATTGCAACGGGTTCTAACTATGCCCCCACTAAGATGGTGGAGACCAGCACGACACCAATCTTGGACTTGAGAAAATTAGAATGGCAAGGCCGAGATTGTGGCTTTGTTAGAAGATCAGTGAGTTGATGACTGGAAGGTATATGAGCAATAGTGAGATCCTTTTTAGCGACAAGATCACAAACAAAGTGATAGTCAAGAGCAACATACCTCACATGCAAGTTAAACATAGGATTAGCGCAAACATAAGTAGCGCCAATGTTGTCAGAGTAAAGGCAACGCGCTGCTGTAGGAGAAAAGCCAAGTTCACCAAGAAGATATTGCAGCCACAAGACTTCAGTAGCAATAGTCGCAACGGTGCGATACTCTTCTTGCAGGACAATGTAATGGCATTGGAACCGAGATAAATTACGTAAGTCGAGGTAGATTTACGATCAACAATGTCACCACCCCAATCTGCATCACAGAACCCAGTCAACCGCATAGAAGAGAAATAAACAAGATGCCAGTCATGATCCATAGTGGCCTTGAGATAATGCAGCACACATTTGAGAGCTTGCATATGAACATGAGCTGGAAATTGCATGTGCTGAGAGAGACGGTTAACAGAGAATGCAACATCAGGCTGTGTAAGAGCTAGACAATGAAGAGACCCGATTAGTTGATGATATTGAGTGCCATGACAAGAGGAGTCATCAGTAGGAGAAAGAGAACATGTATTGAACATAGGAGTATTGACTGGTTTTGCATCAATAGGGGTGTCAAACGGGTCGGCCTGCCCTTTTAGGCCCCACCCATTTAACCCGTGAGTCATATTTTACCAGTCTGGCCCTTTTAAAATCAGTCCACAGGCTTAAACAGTGTTTTTTTTTTTTCATGTTTTAAAAAACTAATTTTGATTTAAGAAAAGATAAAAATTCTTATTTCTTATTAAAAAATAAGAATGTCCTAAATTTAATTATTAAATCATATTTTTATATCCTAAATTTATATCTTTTTCTTTTTAAAAATAATTAAAAAATAAGCAGCTAAACAGGGCTAGTCCATTTAACCCACAGGTTGAATGGGTTGGGCTGAAAATGAGTTATTATTTTTTAAACTCAATTCACCTATTTTTAGCAGATAAACGAGTTTGCCCCATTTTGACGGTCCTATGCATCATGCATTTGCACCTTGTACAAAACCCCATGAATATAATGATGTCGTGTCAAGAAAAATCCTTTGTCAGTAGGAATAATCTCAATACCAAGAAAATAATGAGGAATGCCAAGATTTTTCAGAGAAAAATTAACTGCAAGAGCCTGTTTAAAATTATATAGAAAGGTCAACTCATTCCTAGTGAATGGCAAGCGAGGAATGCCGCACTATGGATGGTTGCTATGGCATGTTGCAAGCAAGGTTGTGGGTTGAATATTGCCGGGCCACCTCAAAGAAGGAGGCTTGGGGGGCTTCCACTAGTGTAGGAGTACGATTAGTTGTGATGCCTTGGCTATCCTTTGGATTGCTTGTGGTAGCTCGAGGTGACCGGTGATTTCATGTTTAGTGTAGCATGTTTCATGTTTTGACTTTCAAGTTTCATATTTCGTGTCTTCAATGTTTCGAGGATTGAGTATTATGAATTGTGTAGTGATTCAAGTTTCGAGTTTCGAGTTTCAAGTTTTGTGTTTTCAATTGTGGAATAGGTTGTGATGGTTCGTATTCCTTTTTGAAGATGTTTGATGTACTTTTTTGGTCCTCTGTCTTTGAGAGTCAAGCCGGATCTAATTATTGAAATAAAGTGAATTAGATAAATTAAAATCAATTCCCTAATTTTGAGCTTGGACAAATATTTCTCAACACCTAAACTTTTACTTTACCAACAAAAAGAAGTAACTAAAATCAATTAGTTAGGTTGATTTTTCTAATTATAATATCTATCTATAATCTATAATTTATCTATAATATAATTTAAAGTTTTTCCACCCAAGTTGTCATATGACATTTTTCCTTAAATTTTGATTATTTCAATGTGCAAGTAATTTTATTTTTCATTTTGACTTGTCATTCCTCCAACCTTTACATTTTTCTTAACTCTTTATCGTTTATTTTTCAAATTTCTCTAAAACTATATTGAGTGAGAAGATTAATGAACTAATAATTATTAGAATTAAATGCAAACAATTTTAATAATAATTTCAAGACAAAATTGTAATAATATAGTTAACATTTGAGACCGAAATTTACTTTTAAAAATGAAAATTTATAGAATAAAAATCGTATAAGTTTTTCACTGTCATATTGACGTTTTTTTTTTATTAAGTTATTTTTATAAAGTTAAAAGTGCGTCAACATATTGTTACATTGTTATATTTTAATATGAGTCTTATTATTATTATTTTTATTATTATTTATAAAATTATAACCATATGAATTTAATTATGATATATTGTCGTTACAAAAGAGCTTTATACTATTATCAAATCATGTATTACTATATAAGCAAAAATATTTGACTCTCACATCCACTATTTCAAAAGTCTAATATATAATAATATATGATTGGATAATAGTGTAAAACTCTTTTATATTAATAGTGTTAGCAGTATAATGCACTAGCTTGGTAGTTACATACAATAGTTAACATCAGTTAGTGCTATGATAGATGTACACTTGTGTTAGTTATGGAAGTTAGCATTTTTGTTTCATTTTTCATTTTATTTCACTCTAATTTATGTAGCATAGACTTGTATATAAACTTGAGATACATGTATATAGAATTAGAATGTATAAGTCATTTCTTAAATCTTAGTCTTATCTTCACTCAAATTCTCTCAACCCTAAGCTTCCCTTAAAGGACCTAACACCATTTCACATCGTATTAGAGCTCCTTCGATGAAGAGCTCTGCCGCTCCAAGCTATTGTTGATCAAGAGTTGTTGCATTCTCTTCTCCTCAATTTGTGTTCTTCTTTAAAGAGTTTCTTGTTTTTTGTTCGAGCAATTTTTAGATTTTCAATAGTAAAGATGTTTTCATATCTTAATTTCTCTTCTTGTTGCATTCATTGCTATGTTGTTGATTCAAGATGTCAGTTTCTATTGAAGTAGCATTTGTTGTTGCAATTCTTTGATTTCAAGTTCAATCTTTAGTTGCGCTGATTTTCTTGATTACTAAATTGGTTTGATCTGTTGATCTTAAATATATGTTAGTTGGATTTCAGTTTTCTATGTGATGCAAAACTAGAATAAAAATTTAGTGATTGATCCATACACCCTCTATTTCTTACACCTTAGTGAGGCTACTGGTGGACCACTAATACCTTTGGTTTTAATAGAGAAGAATTATCCCCCTTGGTCTAGAGTAATAAGGATGGCCTTGAGGGCCAAGAACAAGTTGCATTTTATAGATGGAGAATTATGAAGTGATCTAGAAGATCCACTTCTTCATGCTTGGGATAGATGTAACACCCTACCAACTTAATGTTATGCTTAAGTCATAGCATGAAATCAAGTAGATTGTGTTACCAGATTAACACTCTATTTACCTTTCCTAATTCGTCCTCCTTTAGATGGTGATACCAAGGGCGAAACGAATTTAATAAAATACAATAATAATAAAAAGAAAAATAAGAATAATACAATACCATTAACCACTGCTTTAGTTTCGGTACAAGTTTCAAAGTGGAACACCTATGTGGGCCGGCATACCAAAAGACAGTAAGGCCCGTATCTGTTAAAAAGAGATCTTATGGTCCTCAAAGGACATTGCATAATCTACTGCTAATCCTACTATCAAGTGTATGACCCAGAGCCACGTGCTGTCCAAAAGAGGGTCATGATGTACAACGTCTCCTGCTGGCCGAGCTACTCTATCAGATAGCCGTTAGCTATGCCAGGCTCGGCTGGTGAGTAGTCGGCGTTGGGTCCCGAGGAGGAAGAGGGTGACGAGCCAGTGACCTCAGAGGGGTCACTCTCTAAACTAAGAGGTACATCGGGAACTGCCTGCGGAGGTGACTTTGGTGTAGGGTCAGTCGGTGCTGCCTGTGCTACAGGTGCAGGAGGAGCTGGAGGTGGGTGCGTCATGTGCAGCGGGACGGCGATGTAAGGACTAGTAGGGTCGAAAATGGGATGATGTAAAGGAACATCAAAGTTCCTATTGCTGAAGAGGTAGAGACGGAAGTTACACGAGCCAGCTATATACAGGGAATCCAACTCAGGGTCGTGGTGGAGCTATAGAGCGGGAATCTCAATGAAGAGGGTAGTGGTGGAGTCCATCGTCAGTGTCTGAGAATGATGCGGAAGATACAAAATGGGGTGAGAATTTTCAAAAAATTCTCAGTAGGGCTCGGGTATACATTCTCAGTTGCCTCGAATTTTATTTAATTATAAAAACAAGTTTTCAAACTGAAATATCCATTTTAATGAGTTCGAGAAAAATAACTGATCCGCGGCAAGGTTCATTTTTACTTTAGACGGCATAAGAACCAAGATAGATTGCTAATAATAATGCATAGAATAATAGACAGAGCAAATAATAAATAGCAATAAGCAAACATAATAGACAACTGTAAGCATTTTTAACATAATTATTCTAGGTAACCATGCAGTCATGTGATCATGCATACTTTTATCATAACCTTTCTTCATATGCCTTTTTGCATCACTTTTCATCATTTTTCCATCTCTTGGTCCCCTGGGAGTTCTTGGCCATTTAGACTCCTGGGTAATAATCTGCTTATCAGGATCGAGCTCGTTCCTATATAGGAATTGCCGGGTTTACTTTCCCCGACGTTCTCACTGATCTATTCCCCTTAACTTCTTATCCGGGGCTAACCCAAGTAGCATGGAACTTTCATAGTACATAATCTTTATCATAACTCTCATAACTTCCCTTGAAATGCACATGTATTAACATGTAATTCATAACTTATGCATGGATTCTACCGAAATCTCGGCAGCATAACGGAACGTGTCCGCTTCCCCATGAATAGTGCCAGCATATCGAAACATCATTTTATCACAAGGAACGTAATATCACATACATATTCCAATATAGAACTCATATCAATATCAAATTCATATAGGCAGAGTTCCTGCTCCAGCATAGTCAACCAACTCGGTTTTGTAATTCAAGTCATAATTTCTATTTAACTCATTTGGACCTCAAATTTGAGTATGTTAAAGTGTTATGTTTCTATTTTCTAACCTCTTTAGTTCCATCTAATTTCGATATCTATAACTTGAGATATTTAGATCTTTCCTCGGCCTGCCCAGTGGCTAGCCAGAATCAGACACCTAAATGTAAAAATCCACTAAAAATTGAAAACTGACTCAAATGATACGAAATTGGACTCATATTAAATTTAACAGGGTAAAGTTTCATTTACAAAAAGTCCCATCCCATTTGGCTTGGTAGGGCTCGAGTTATAAGCCCCGAAACTTAACCTTCTGGAACTGCTCTGATTTGGCTCGGTTTGGACATAGGTTAACTTCTTCAAATCATTGGGAACAATTAGAATGGTAACAAACTCGAAATTTCTAAGTAGGATGTTCTCCTATGTGTGAGCTTTCCAACAAAATTAGTTTCACTCAATTTGGAGTTGTATAGGGTGAGTTACACCCTTTTCAACTCATACTGCCCGGGTGGATGTCTGGATTCCTAGGTTAAACTTCAAAAATTCACATCTCTCTCAATATTAATCCAATGGTCTTATATGATATATGTATAGAAAAATATAGGTGTCTAGTTTCACATAAAAATGGTTTCAATAATTTTGAATGGCGGGAGGCGGAGCCGTACACTCCGCCGTTTGGACTGCCAAGGGTTTTGAGTTTTCCAGCCTCTCAACTTCTTCATATCTTCATCCTTTCTCACTTCCAATTCAAATTTTAACCTCATAACCAGCCTATAACCCAGCTATAATTCATCATAATCATTCAATCACATATCAAAATTAAGAAATTAGACCACCATCAATCCTTCAAGAATCAGAAAATCAAGTAAGAATTTGGAACCCCTACCTCTTGCTATGAATGATTTGGCTTAAGTTAGTAGCTGGAGTTTGGTGGAATTTCAAAGTGTGGTGGAGTTGGATGAGTGAAGAAAAGAAAAGAGAGAGCTGGAGTGAAGTAGGCAACGTGAGAGAAGAGTCTGAAGAAGAGGAGGAGAATGTGTTATATAAGCATGAGTGGTAGTTAACTTGGAAGGTTTTGATTGGCCTCAAAACATAAAGCTGAGTTTCAGCCAACCTTGCTCTCTTTTTGTGACCAAAATGCTCTCCACGTTGTCCTCTTTGTGTGGCAGAATTGCTCTCCACGTCGCCTAAAGTGGGACTAGTTTCCAGTATATTCTGGAAATGAAATCGGAACTCGTACTCTTTATAAAGTCGGAACTCGTGCACATCTTGCATATGAAGTCGGAACTCGGGAAACGTATCCAGTTTATTTGAAACTTGAAAGCAAAGCCTGATGTGAAGCCAAGCACTTAAAGTCAGAAGTCGGGAAGTTAGGTAAACTCGAATTAATTCTAATCATAACACTGGAAATCGGAATTCACAACATTAATCCGTGTACCAGGAAATCGGGACATATGGGACCTCGATCTCGGAACTCGGGAATATAGAGAAATGAGAGCTCTTGGTATTAAACTTGAGATCGGAACTCATGAAAATTTGACTCGAACTTGGAGACAAGTTCAAAAAAATCTGATCTCGTGTCCATTTCTGGTTGAGATAAAATCGGACGTCGGATTTCGTGTCAAGTCGGAAATCTTAAGATCGGAAATTGGTAACATCAGCCACTTGAAATGAAATTAGAAATCGAAATTTATTACTAATGAGGTCGGAATTCATACACGCTCATATAAGGTCGGAAATCGAAATTTTAAAAAAAAATTTACTGATGTCGGAAATCGGAAATCATTGTCTGTCCAGCCTTGAAGATGAATTCGGAGGTCGGGAATACTGATGGGCTCGGAAGTCGGAAGTCGCGGACGTTACAATAGATATAACAATGTTATAGTTTCTTGGATAACTCTTACTCTTGATCCTAAAATTATGGAGAGTGTGTTGTCTATTGAAATGGCCTGTGACTTGTGGCATAAGTTGAAAAATAGATACAAACAGGGTGACCTGTATAGGATAGCTAAGTTAGAAGAAGAAATGTTTGCCTTAAAGTAGGGCAATTTGTCTATCATAGCCTATTACACAAAAATGAAAGGTATATGGGTGGAAATAAACCTGTTCAGACCTATACTAGATTGCCCTTGTAATCCACCACCTAGTGTTTGTGGTTTAAGCACGATTCACACTTATAAGTAACATGGTCATGTAATTAGGTTGCTTAGAGGCCTAAATGAGCAATATAGTGGAGTAATGTCTCAAATAGTGCTAATGGATCCAGTGCCTGAAGCTAGTAATTAAGGTTCTCTCTTTTCTTCTACAACAAGAGAGACAATTCAATGTTCCTATGGCAGAACCAAAAGTGTTATTGAATATTGTAGGAGAGAATGTTATCAAGTGGCCTCAAGAACTCAAGAAGGGGGTTAATTAAGTTCTAAACTTTTTTAGAATCCTTTCCTCAAAAACAATTTTTGGAATTTTTCTTAAAGTAATTAATTATGGAATTAATTCAATGGATGAGGATATAAAACACTTCAATAATGAAAGAAATCAAGATATTAAATTTAACTTGCAATGATGTGAAGAAATAGGAATAGAGAAATTTAAACTCGGATTTAACTTGGTTGCCCTTTGTGGCCTACATTCAGTCCCCAAGTAATTTACCCAAGATTTTCCACTATATCCAATCTTAAATAGGTGTTTGGAAACCTTTACAACCTTTGAGCACTCTCATTATTAGGACCACTCACCTGAATATATGAGTCACTCAAAAACAAAGAGATACCTCACCCTTTTCTGTCTTGAGGGATACCTCTTACAGTAGAAGAAATTAAGATGAAAAGAACTTTCTCTTGAAGAGCAAATGATACAAGATTGAAGCACTATAAGGCTTTCAAGTGATAACTCTTTTGGCCACAAAAATAAGGTTGGAAATCAAAGTATAAAAGATGTGATTAAGAGTGTTTGATCCTTGATTGTTCATTTCTAAAAATCAAAGAAAGAGTGTCGATAGGCTTGTAAATCGTACAACCATTTTAGAAAATTACACGATGGACATAACCTTTAAGAATTAGCTATTTAAGCAGTTAAAGCATGATGTAATTGATTACAACTTTATGGTAATCAATTACCATGAACAAAAACACCTTCTTGGACACATCCATGAATATGGTAATTGATTACAAACTTGGTAATCGATTATTGGCTTAAATCTAGAACTTATAATCAATGCATTATGTGTTCTAATTAATCATCAACAAAATAGAGAGTGTTGTAATCAATTACAACCTAGTGGTAATCGATTGCCACCTTTAGAAACATAGTTTTAACAACTTTTTGAAAACTTTAACAAACTTAATCAATTGGAAACATTTCTTAGTGCCAGTTTGGTTATACTTCTAGGAGGCCCATAATATCTTTTATTGGAATGAGAATGAAAATATATAGTAATTAATGTGTTTGGTATGTAAAGGCCTATCCTTGAAGTTACTTTTTATTCTAGAAAAAGGCCTTTTAAAAAGGAATCTTATTATTACTCTCACATCAACAACCAAAACTAATTTTACTTTATCCTATCCAAACAAAGCTCATTCTCTTAGCTTACTTGTGATATATTCAAATCAAACAAAAAATTATTCTTTTAAAAGTAATTTCTCTAAAAGACCTTTTTTTAAAAAATCTTCTTTTAAAAGACCTTCTTCCAAAAGTTAAACTAAACAGACACTTAATCGATTACCCTTTTCTAAAACATGAATTTTCTCACTTTCAAGCCAAGCTTTCCATAGGCTAAGTTTTAACGTAAGTTGTTTGTGAATTCAAAACATATTTTCAAAGATCAATAGCTCATCTAAAATATTTTTCAAAAATAATTTTGACTTTTCAAAACGATTAGCCATGAGAGTTATTAAAAGAAAGCTTTGAACATCAAGAACCTAAGTCCTATAAATCTATACCATCTGAACCTTGGACTTAGTCTTCTTCAAGTAATCTCATACTTTTTTACTGTAGCCATCATTCTTTTGGCATCATCAAAACCTACAACACAAGCATTCACATTCTCCCCCTTTTTGATGATGATAAATATTGTAGATGACGAGAAAAGTAGAGATAACATAGTATACAATATTTTTGCTAACTCCCCCTAAGAATATGCATGGATTCAATTAAAAGATTTGGTATGATTATGATTTAAAAACATACTATATGGTCCTCCTCAATTTATGCCATATTCCTCATCTTGATCCATATTTCTCACTATGATTTTTCCCACTTTTGGCATTATCAAAAAGAGGTAGTATAACCATACAACTAGAAGTAAAAATAGCATAAGACTATTCATTATAAAAGTCATAAGGTACTAAAAGCATAATCTAAGCATAATCTAAACATAATGGCCAAATATCCAAATCCATATCCGAAGACTAAGAAACAGACCTAAGGGGTTAGACGTAAGCAAATGAACACAAACATAAATAGATCCAAAGACATAAATGCATTAGTAAAACATAACTATGGATTAGATAAAAGTAAAGGTAAGTAAAGAGAATATAGTGCATCCAATTACTAGCTAAGCTATATCAGAGTCCTCATCATCCTCACCGTCATCTATCTTAGTGTCATCAGTGTCATTAGAGGTCTCAAAATCATCAGAGTCACTAGACTAGAGTATAGTACGACCAAAAGTAGGAAGCAAATTAGTAAGATCTATGGTGTCACGATTGCCTAAAGTCTCCCTATCCTCAAAAGCAATAGGAACTACACGGTGAGGTGCATGAGAAATAGGAGAGAAGGGAGCTGGAGAATGGTGCGACGGAGAATCATACTAAGAAGGAATGAAATACTGATGTAATGCACTGACATCATTCTTTGCTTTATCCATCCTAGCCTCATATCGATCCATCCTAACCTTAACGCGATCTATGCATTCTCCAATATAGGTTCAAAGGCCTCAGAACTCTACATGCATCGCTGTCATAAAGTTTGGAGGGGGCGGAGCAACAAAAACAAAAGTGAAAGCAGGAGTAGAGTGGACAAGAGAGGTAGGAGAATTGTCCTCGCCTGCGTTCTTCTCAAGTGTGTACCACTTGCTAGCATATACCTTTGATCCCATCTTGGTTAGTATCCCTTAATTAATTGGATAGTATAGAGTCTCAACTAAGATAATCTCACCACTAAGGGGTACACAGAAATGCTTGAGAAACTGTGTGATAAGCATCCTATAAAGTAAAGCACACTTCAGTTTCTTCTTGAATTTCAACATATACTGAATAATATAGTAGCCCCAATTGATTGGACTCTCAGTAATCATGGCCCACATAATAAGGACATCATCAGAAGAAATTTGAGCATAATTCCTACCTCTTGGAATCGATGCTCACACAAGTATATATTGCAGTATGCAATCTTCTAAGGAAAGTCTACCAACTAGAGTTCTTTTATTAGATATGTCTCCTTCTCCCACTAATTGAGCTAATATCATATCATGATTATATTCCTCTTTCCAATCATTAGGAGCAAATCATTTCTCAGTAAGGTTTCCTCATAAAAAGATAGATCAGATAGTTCATAAAATAGATCCTTATCAATAATTATCTTCGTATTCTTCACTTTAGAAAATAGACACTTATTCTTATGTTTCAAGTTGGAATAGAATACTCTAACAAACTTAAGATAAACTTTGCTCTTGATAGTAAGGAACTTAATTAAGTCCCATCTATTCAAAAGTGCAAAAACTCTAAATTTGCTTGAGCAAAGAACCCAGAATCTAAGCACCTTGGAATGACTTGGCCTTGCGTCTGGATGCTGTATAAAGTTAGCTATCTGCTTCTTCGAAAAGAAGAATCATGAAATATCCATAGAAGACAAAGATTGAGTTGGTGCTTTTCTATTCTTTGTAGTTCTCTTTCTCTTGGTGAAAGCCCTAGGAGATTCTACCATTTTGCTGAAGTTTTTCATATCAGGTGTGTTTGGGCTTTGTAGATAAGAGAAAAGGAAGAATTTTGGTGGTGGAATGGATTGATTTAGTTAAGAGATAAGTGAGATACGGTGGAGAGAAGTGAGAGCTCGGTTATGGCATTTTAAAGAGAAAGGCAAAGCTCGAAGAAAGAAAAGAAAAAATTAAAATGGAGAAAGAGAAAGAAGGCGGAGACATAAAAAGGTCCTTCTGTAATCAATTACCAACCCTTGGTAATCGATTGCAATATCTATAATTGATTATTTTAGTATGTTTTCTTAGCATTTGTAATCGATTACAACTCCTTTGTAATTGATTACCATCCGAAAAATGCATTGTGTCGATGGATAGAGGGACATGTAATCAATTACAATGCCCCTTGTAATCCATTAGAACATTTCAAACCATGCAATTTGACTCGTATTCTTGGATTATTGGCACTTGGGGGACTTAGTGGGTGACAAAGTACCTACAAAACAAACCAAGGGAACCTCTGACACTCAAGTTAGTAATGATTCCAAGAAATAAGTAAATTTTAAATATAAAACAAATTATAAGCAAAGATAATTTACGCATATGGAAGATCAATCATTCCAAGTTCTCTTCTAAGAAAAAAGCTTTCTTTAGGCAAAGATTTGGTAAATATGTCAGCTAATTGCTCAGTTGTTTCCATAAACTCTAATACATAGTCACCTTTTGCACATGATCTCTTATAAAATGATCCTTAATTTCAATAAGTTTGCTCTACAATGCAAAATGGGATTTTCCATAAGATTGATTACACTAGTGTTACACATCTTATAGGAATGTGATCAAGATGTAAATCATAATCCAGAAGTTGCTACTTCATCCAAAGGATTTGAGCACAACAGCTTCTAACTGCTACATACTTAGCCTAAGCAATACACAGTGTCATACTATTTTGTTTTTTGCTATGTGAAGAAACTAAAGCACAATCATGCAAATGACAGGTCCCACTAGTGCTTTTCCTACCATTTTGCAGCCAATAAAATCAAAATTAGAATATCCAATTAAACTACATGAGGCACCCTTAGGATACACAAGCATATGTTAATTATACCGACAAGATATCTCATGATTCTTTTGACTGCACTTAGATGAGATTCTTTAGGATTAGCTTAATATCTAACACACATGCATATAATAAACATTATAGTAGGTCTACTAGTAGTAAAATAAAAGAGAGAGCCAATCATACCTTCATATTTTGTTATTTCTATGAACTTACCTTCTTCATCCTTGTCCAAGTAGCATAAGGTGCTCATAGGGTAGCTATTTGTTTTACATTTTCCATCCCAAATCTTTTGATCAACTCCTTGCAATATTTTGATTGGTTTATGAAAGTTCCATCTTTTGTTTGCTTGATTTGGAGTTTAAGGAAGAAGTTGAGTTCTCCCATTATAGACATCTCAAATTCACTTTGCATAAGATTAACAAACTCTTTACATAAAAATTCATTAGTAGCATAAAAAATAATGTCATCAACATTTTTTTTCGAGAATTATTAGAATAAGGATTTGACCCCAACACAGGAAAGCAGAATACAGAGAAACCAAAACAAAGACAAGCCAAGAATCATACAAAGCAACAATACAACTAAAAAAGGATGAGAAACCTAACAACAAATCTTCTCTTAAGCATATCTATTGACCACTTTCTACACCTTTACATCACCTCAATCATGAATCCCTCCCAATAGATATTGGCATTCTGAAAGACACACTTGTTCCTATAATCCCAAATAGTAGAAGCATTTTTGCCATGCCTTTTTTTGAGTATCCCTTGGCCCAATAGCATTCCATGAATCAAAGTTTATGGAAGGAACATATGAAATCACCTAATCAAAGTTCCACCACTTGCAGCAATAGGACCAAACACGCTATGCAAAATTACATGTGAAACATAAGTGAGACACATTTTCAACATGTAAGCTACAAAGCACGCACCTGGAATCAGAATTATTTAAAATGTTTAGCCTCTGAAGCCTGTCTTTATTACTGATCCTTCCAAGTAATAAAAGCCACATCAGAAGCTCCACTTTTGGAGGGCATAAGCCACGCCACACCCTGTTAACTAAAGTATCATATTGTAGTATTTGCATCTCTACTTCATAATAATTGAGCTGGAAAGCCGTCACAGAGAAGCAACCAGAACTATGGAAACTCACCGAGTTTAGTCTTAAATATCAGCAATCATAGTAACTTGATTTAATAAATTTTGTAATTCTGATATAACCTGAAGCTCCCTTTGGAAAAATTGGCATCTCTATCTCAGATTCCATAGCCATGTTGAACCATCCTATAGCCCACACTCTTGAACTAGTGCTTGTTTTAGTAGAGAGATATGCTACAGTCTCGGAAATAACTCTAACAAACTCTTATCCCCAATCCATATGTCTTGCCAAAACTGTGTACTACTGCCATTCCTAACCACTTTTCAAATACCCTGCGTTGTTTATCACTCAATATTACTACTGATCTTCCAGATATCACAAATGCCACCTTACAAGCCTTCTTTTTTATTTTTCACCTGATCCATAATTGGCATATCAGAGGTCAAATTATTACAAGAGCAGATAACCTTTTTTCCACAATGGAGTTTCTTCCATGGAAAATCTCCACCACCACTTGAACAACATCGCAGCATTTCTTTTGACTATATCTCCCACCCCTAGTCCTCCCAAGTTTTTGGGTCTTTGAATTATATCCCGTTTTACCAATGGGATTGGTCTGCCATGGTCCTTAGCACCCCAAAGAAAAACTGGTTTGCAGAGAAATAATCTTCTGGGTCACCTTTTTCGGCATTCTAAAAATCCCAAGGTAGTACATAGGTAGATTGTTTACCATTACCTTAATAAGGGTAAGCCTCCTAGATTTCGAAAGTAGTTTTCCTTTTCCAATCTTTCAACCTTTTCCTGATTTTGTCAATAATCGGTTCCCAACTTTCCACCCTCGATGGATTAGCACCAAAAGGAATGCCTAAATAATTAATAGGTAAAGATAGGATCTGAAAATGTATCCAAGATTTGATTTTCTGCACAAACATTTCACTGCAATTCATAGGCATGATAGCCAATTTCTCCAAATTAATCTTGAGACCAAACATCAAGCCATAGCAATTAAGAATTCTCCTTATATTCAGCAAAATCTCAGCTTTAGCAGGCGCAAACAAGATTATGTCATTCGCAAACTACAACTGAGATATAGAAGTACCATGTCTGTGCACAGTAAGGCCTTCAATAAGTCTGATATCCACTACCTTGTTCAGCATCTAGTTTAGAATATCGGCAACCAACACATAGAGAAAAGGGGACAAGGGATCACCTTGTCTAAAGCCCCTTTCCATCTTAAATGGCTTTGTAGGGGAGCTATTTATAATTATTGACATCTCCGCTATAAATAAGCAACCCCAAATCTAGCTGAGTCACTTGCTCCCAAACCCCATCTTTTCTAGCATTTGGTCCACAAAAGTCCACCTAACTGAGTCAAAGGCCTTTTGAAAATTGAGCCTCATAATCACAGCTTTCTTCTTTGTTTTTTTCAGCCAATGAACAACCTCATAATGCCATCAACATATATTTGTACTAAGAGAATATCATATTTCTTGTTTTTGATAAAGAGGGTAGTGTTAACTTTTTCTCTTGAAAAACTTTTTTCTAAAAGAAATTTACTCAACTTTTCATAGCAAGCTCTAGGAGCTTGTTTTAGCCCATATTTGAAAACATGGTTAGGCATATCGAAACTTTCAAAACTAGTAGGTTGATCAACATATGCCTTGTCTTGTATGAAACCATTTAAGAAAGTACTTTTCACATCCATTTGATAAACCTTAAAATCCATGATGGATACAAAAACAAGTAACATTCTAATAGCTTCTGATCTAGCTATAGGAGCATACGTTTCCTTATAATCAATACCTTATTATTGATTATATTCTTTAGCCACTCATGCCTCGAAGCAACAAGGCATGAGGCACCAGAGTCCATGATCCAATTAGAATCATCAAATGCAAGATTTACAAAATTTTCATGATACATAATAAGTACATCATCATATGCGATAGCAGTGGTATCTTTGTCATTTTCTTTATCTTTGTCTTCAAATTTTTCCCTTGACTTTTCTCTCTTCAAGTACCTGCAATGCTTTCTGATATGTCCCGCCTTGCCATAATCGTAACAATTAAAATCCTTTCTAGTCTTAGACTTCTTGACTTGTTACGGCTCTTAATCCTTTCAAATTTTTGAGGCTTTCTAGATTGGCTTCTCCCCTGTGACTTGACAACAAGTGCTTCTAATTTGCTCTAGGTATTAATCAAATGTAGCTCTCTTCTTCTGGATTCTTCATTCAACATGCTTTCTTTTACCATTAACAACGTCAACTTCCCATTTGGAGCTGAGTTAGTCAAAGTCACAATCAAAACTTCCCAATTATTAAGTAAAGATCTTAGCAATAACAATGCTTGCAACCCATCACTCAAAGTAATCTCATTAGTTGTCAGCTGATTCATAATTTCTTGGAAGCTACTCAAATGCTTTGGCATTGAATCCCCTTCTTTATATTTCATATTCACTAGCTTCGGAATCATAAAAGCTTTATTTTGCACATTCTTCCTCTCATATAGATTTGCCAATTTCTTCCACATGCTCTGAGCATTAGTTTCTTTGTCAACATGAGGATACACACTGAGATCCAACCACTGCCTGATCAAAGCAATAAATTTCTAGTTCATTTTTTTTTTTCCATTCAGCATCATATTTGTCAGCAAGTTTAGCTTTATCTCCCTCAATAGGATCATACAATTCTTTACTATAACATATCTTTCATGAGGGTCTTCCAAATTGGGTAATTTTTGAAATTCAACTCGACCATGTTTGGCCCTTGATTTTCCTCAATTTAAACTACATGGTTAAAAATAATAATAACTGAAGCTCTAAAACCACTTTGTTGGGGAAAAACACCTTAGGTAGTCACATATATAATAGCAAAAGAAAGAAATATTTTTCCCCACACTTGTGCAGTTAAATATGTAATACCAAAAATACTACAGGTAGTAAAATTATATTTCAGAAAAAAAAGATATTAGATACCTCAATTTTTAATGCAAGAAAACCCCTAATGAGAGGGACAAAAAACTCACAGGACTTAGTCCAGCAAAATTCTCCACTAATAAATTAATGGGTATACAATCAATCTTCCTAATGGCACTAGGGAATCATAATAATCAACAAAAATACCTCACACAATGTGTGGAACTCAACCTCGAAGCTCCACTATGTGGGTATCTCAGAATAGCCAAAAGAGAAGGAAAACTATAATCAGGCTATGCCAAAATATTTAGCTCAGCACCAAAATCAACATAATAAAATTTCATAGGAAAAGGAACAACTTCACCCATCTAATGATGAGCATAGGACACAGCCTTTTTCTTTTCCTTTTTCTCTCACAATGCACCCTCACGTAACACACACATAGTCATGTTACTTTTTTTTTTTTTTTCAAACCCTTATTTTATTTTAACATGGCTTCTAAGGAAGCCTTTCCTTTCTTTTTTGCTTTTTGTTTTAAACCAGTGGGCTCCATGATGGAGGGAAGCCCAACATGACATTTAGAAACACAATTTTAATGACTTTTTGAAGACTTTAACGAACTTAATCAATTGGAAACTTCTTTTAATTGATTACCCCTATTTAAAACATGAATTTTCTATCCTTAAAGCCAAGCTTTCCATAGGCTAAGTTTTAATGTAAGTTTGTGAATTCAAAATATATTTTCAAAGATCAATAACTCATCTTAAACCTTTTTCAAAAACAATTTTGACTTTTCAAAAAGATTGGCCATGAGAGTTATTAAAAGGAAGCTTTTAACATCAAGAACCTAAGTCTTATAAATATATACCATTTGAACCTTGGACTTGGTGTTCTTCAAGTAACCCCATACTTTTTGATTGCAAGCATCATTCTTTTGGCATCATCAAAACTTACAACACAAGCATTCACAGGGAACAATTATGGTGGTACCTCAAGTTCCTTTGGAAGAAGCAGAGGTCGATGAAGAATGATGAGAGGCCAAATTGGTAGTAGTGGTAGAAGAAATAGTACTAGAGGAAAAGGGAATTCTTAGAAGGTATCTTCTTATTATGGGAAAATAAGGCATTTTGTGGATGCAACTATAAGAAGCATGGTTATCCACCTAGAACTGGGGCTGTGAAAAATTATGTCAATGAAGAGGAATTGAATGAAATAAGAAGCATAGTTTCTAGAGGGAGAAAGTTGAATATAATGGGTGTTGTTCACTCTAGAAAGCAATTACAGCCATGATTCAACAAGCATCTTCACAGCACATTGTTAACCAAATCATGCCAACACCAAAATGACCAATCCAAATTTACATATATATCCTACCTTTTAAACCTTACTAAATTCAAACCATATACTTGGACTCTAGACATAGGAGCAACAAACCTTGTCTGTCACTCCTTGTCAGAATTCCAAAGCTTCAAATAAATAAAATCAGTTATGATTAAACTTCGACATGGTAGCAATGTCTATGCTAATTACTTCAGTAGTGTCGTGTTTACCCTTTCCTTTTTCCTCATGGATGTACTTTACATACCCAATTTCACCTTTAATTTGATATCTATTTCAAAGTTAACCAATACCTTTCATGCTAATTGATTTTTTATGACTTGAAATGTAAGATATAGGATCTACCTTTATTGAAGATGATTAGTGCAGCTGAACTATAGGGTGGCCTTTATGTAGTGAACCACTCAATAATAGATGTGCAACCTCAAAATTTGCTCATGATCTCTAGTTCAATTCTATTTTTCGCCATCTTAGGCTAGAGCATGCTTCTAGTAGTAGAATTGCATTGTTAAAACAGAAAAACTCTTATATTCAATATAATGATGATAATAATCCTTGTGACACATGCCATTTGGCTAAACAAAAATGGTCTCATTTTATACACAGTGATACCAAAACTATTAATGCATTTGATTTGATTCATGTTGACATTTGGGGACTAGTGTCTCTACCTTCTACTTGTGGTCATAGATGCTTTCTCATAATAATTGACAATAGAACCAAATACGCTTGGCTTTTCATTATGAAATTAAAATCCAAAGCATCAGTCCACTTAAAGAATTTTGCTCATTTAATTCAAACACTATTTGACAGCAAAGTTAAAATCACTAGATCTGATAATGGCTAGAATTCAAGATTCCAAATTTTTATGCGTCAAATAGTATAGTCCATCAAACAACTTGTGTAGAGAACCCTTAACAAAATGGAATCGTTGAGAGGAAACATTAGGATTTGTTGGGAGTGGCAAAAGCCTTGATTTTCCAGTCTAATCTCCTAAAATGTTTTTGGAATTTTACTTTAGCTTATACCACTCACTTTATTAACAAATTACCAATTCCTTTCTTGCATAATAACGGTCCCTATGAAGAATTATATCAGTCCTTACCAATTTTATCTAGTCTTAAGGTCTTTGGTTGCTTGGGATATGCTTCCACACTTATGTCACATAGGAAGAAATTAGATCTTAGAGCTCGAAAATGTGCTTTTCTTGGATTTCAGTAAGGTATAAAATATATCATCATTACACTGTGAACAACCACTTGGTCATATTTCAGCAAGTTAGTGAAAACGTAAAATGCGAATTTCAAATTTTACACTTGAGCTAGTGGTTCTATTTTGCGACAATCAATCAACCTTGCAAATTGCGAACAATCTTTTTTTTTCACAAGAGGATCAATGAAGCATATTAAAATCAATTAACACATTGTCCGAGACAAAGTCCAGGCCAAGGTCATTCATCTTCTTCTTGTTTCATCCAAGCTTCAACTAGCAAATTTTTATGCCAAGCCTCTAACCCTTAGTCCTTTCCATGAGCTTTGATCCAAGCTGGGCATCCTTGACATACATGCTCCAGCTTAAGTGGGGTGTTGGCAGTATAGTGTACTAGCATGGTAGTTATGGTAGTTAATATCAGTTAGTGCTATGATGGCTGTATACTTGTGTTAGTTATGGTAGTTAGTATTTGGGTTTCATTTTTCGTTTCATTTTACTATAATTTATGTAGCATAGACATGTATATAAACCATAGATACATGTACATAAAATCAGAGTGCATAATTCATTTATCATATCACACTCCTATCTTCACTCAAATTCTCTCAACCCTAAGCTTCCCTTAAGAAGGTGTTTGGTATGTGAAATAATTTTTCATTCCTAGGAATGCTATTTCAGGGAATAATTTTCCCAAGCATGACATTTAGACATGTTTGGTAAGCAGATTAAATTCATAGAAATCTTGCAAATTATACCTGGGAATGAATCATTTATGTGTTTGATTGGTACTGACATTCCTAAGAATATTATATATTTTTTCAAAAATACCCTAACAAAATAGTGACAGCAGTAGACCGATGGTAGTGATGGTGGCGGTTATTAACAGGGTAATTTTGTCTTTTCACTTTTTGTAGAAACATTCCCTTCCCATGGGAATATTAGAGTGCGTTTGGTTTATTGTTTTCCTTTTTCATTTTCATAAAAAATAGAAAATGCTTTAGGAAATAAGTTTGGTTAATAACTTTTATTTTCAATATTAGGAAATGTTTTCAACGTTTTGACTTTTGTTCCGTGGCTATTTTGTACTTTTAAACACCTTCTCTTTTCACTTCTTTATTATCTCACACATATCTCCAAAGTCTCACTATCATTTTAACTTTTATTTGAGAGAGAGCCATTGCATTCATTTACAAGCTTAGCACATAAATAGACCGACATACCCATCCTCTCCTTCTCTGGAATCTATCTTCATCTCTCTTCTGTTGCTCTTCTCTTCATCAACCTTTATTTCCCCTCCCTCACTCTATCGTTGTTCTATCGAGAAGCAAGTGGTTATGGAGAAGAGGTCCAACTATGTCGCTAACTTGCCCCATAATGGTAGCCACCTTTTTTTTTTTCACATTCTTATCTCACCCCCAAACCAGAGTAGGTGTTAGGTGTAGTCATAAGCTATGCAAGGATATGAGAATGGGTAGCTTTGGATGGTTGTGAAAAGGAGGGAGCTGCTAGGATCAATGGAGGTGCTGGGTGCGATTGTGGTTTATGGTGAAGGTTAGGCACGGATGGCTGGCATTGATAACTGTTGGGGTCATGGTCGCGGTAGTGGCGAAGTTAGGATGATGGCTCTATGGTGGCAGGAGGTGGGTTGGTGCAGTGCTACGATTGGTGATGGTGGCTTGGGTCACGGGGTCGAGATGTAGATGGTGATGCTTTGTGGTGGAGTTGCGTTTGTATGACGTGGGTGGTGATGCTATGGTAGTGAGTGGAGGTTACATGTCTTTTAGGGGAGAGAGTTGGCTTAGGAGGGTGGGTCATGAGTGGAGGCAAGGGACATGAAAAACTTGAAAATGAGAATAATAAAGCAAACATGTTTTCAAAATTTAAAAAATTGAATATGAAAATGAGCATAACAAAGCAAAAATGTTTTCAAATAAACAAAATAAAATTTATTTATTTGGATTTATAACGTAAGCTATATATTATCAATAAAAATAAATAAAAAATATATAACTTACGCTTTTTTATTTATTTAAACAAAATAAAATTTATCATGTAACCATATATTTATTTGGATAAACCAAGTTTATTCAAATATAAAATTTATTTATACATCTATATCCCGAAACAAACTAACTATTTGTAATATTATTTATCTAATTTATATTACAGGCACACCTTATGGTGATAATTTATTTATTATTTTATTTTTTCAAACTATTAATATTTGAAATTTACTGGACTTGAACTAATTTTATTTGAGTCTAGTTAGTGTAGAGATAAAATTCTTTTTAATATTAATATTTTTTATTCACATGACTTAAATTTAAAATTTTATTTAAAAAAAGTGTCAAATATTGTTTACCTGGAAGGCATGTCAATTCATGCGCACATTAACATAATATGCTTGTGGATTTGGTATTTAATGATGAATTTCATTTTTATACATTGATATAGTAAAAAAATTTTATAATCAGTTAATAAAATTGCAAGAAAATATTAAATTATAATAGATAACTATTCACTATAATAATTATTTATCATAATTTTTTACTTTCTTATAATTCTATTGACTGACGTTGTTCCTATCTTTGCTCTAAGTAGTGTAGGTTAGTATTTGGGCTAAGAAGGTCCCCTAGGCCTCAGGCCTCCAAAAAGGGGGGTATATAAAGGGCGTGTCATTGTGACGAAGGATTTTGTTCGAGCATGGATTACGGGGAAGATCCTCTTTGAGGCAACAATCTCGAGATTCATGAGAGGATTGTGCCTAATTTGGATGTGTGGTGATCCAAGCTAACCTTTAGAGGTGAAGGTTAGCTAGCCAGATAGCCTAGAGGTCTGAGATAGGTAAACAGATTACGGTAGGGCAACCAAGCCTGAAATGGGTCAAAATAGACCGACCGACCCAAATATAAGATTATTTTATATTACCAATATATAAAAATTATTCTCTTTAATTATACATACGGTGATATCTATGCGTTTACACTTCTCACTTACTATTACGGACTTGGTCTCTATCCTGTTATCAACCCAAACTGAATTATGGGATCTAGCGAGCTTTTTCCAGCAGAAGTGACGGGATTTTTATTATTAGCACCCAGGCTAATCTTTTGGCTGACACTTTGAAAATGTGCTTTATCATAGAGCGGTAGGTATAGAGTCAAATCTGATTATTACATTGCTCCCTTGGTGAATGATGATACATTCTCAACCTGAAGTGTCAAATAGTTTGCATCCAACACGCACAACATGGGTTGGAAATCCATTTGAAAAATATACTGAAAATCTTGTACGTTGTTACTTTTTTTTTCCCCTTAATAATTATTTATGCAATATTAGACCAAATATTGCATAAATATTGGAAACTATCCCTTTATTTCTGTTTTAGTTTTTGTTCTATGATATGTTATGTTTTATATTAGTTCATCTTGTACTCTTTTACTCCCCACTGCACTATTGTGGGTTGAGACTGCAATGATATTTATCGAAAAAAAAAAATGCCTTCAAAAGAAAGTATGGTCAAATAGCATTTATGCATTTTTTTTTTCTGAAATAGCATAATTATTGAAATGTCAACTTAGACTAACTTTTTTTTTCTTTCTGAAAATAGCCTTTTTTTTCTTGATGGGATTTCTAAACTTTCTTAATAATCATTTTTTAGTACCGAATTTTTGACATTACAAATTTGAAGGTATTTATTTTCATCACGAATAGTAACTTTTATCGTAGGTTTTAGTGGCATTTGCTTTACAAAAAGTGTCAATTGATTTTATTGTAGTGTACAGTTAACATTATCTGTTTTCCTAATTAAATGTTAATAATTTTTTAAAAAATTAAATTTGAAAAGTTATTGTCAGTCAGTAGAATAGCAAATCATTCTAAGATTGTATAAAATTTTATACACTTGATCTATTTAATAGAAACTTTGAATTCAATAGTTGGATTGATTAAATTCAATATTTGTGAGAAGTTATTAATTAAGTATGACAAGATTTATTTTTGGAGTAAGTGGATCCTCACGCTATTCAAATCATCATTGATATTTTCTCTATTTCAATTTATTTGTCAACTTATTCAAATTGACAAACAAATTTAAATGGAGAGAGTACTATTTACTCTCTATGTAAACATCTAATAGTATAGTTCATCTATCCATCTCTCTTCACGGGCGACGCACTCATTCAGGGGAGAATAGATTCCATTTGGAATTTTCCTAGATTGGTGGCAACGTCTTTTTCTTTTATATATTTTATGAGTTGGTGGTAACTTCATTCTTCCTTATTGATTGAAAAGGAAAACGATCTCCTTATGTGTTGTCTGTGCCCAAGGTAGAGGGTGATGCGTACTGTTTTTGGGTTGAAGCCACTCCCCCCTTGATTGCACCGTCGTTCTTATAGAGGCAGAGGGGAATTGGGTGTCATTAATGGGGGTATCCGTTAGGATCCCTAAAATTGAGTGATGTGAGGCTAAGATCCCTCTGATTGAGTAATGTAATTCTGGTCGTAGGTTTCGAGATATTCAATATGGGTGACCATGTAACTAGGGAATAGTACCCCACCCCTTCATGCTCTTGAGGCTTCAAAATAGCTTATATGACTTACCTCCATTTGATTCAAAATTTTTGTTCCTCATTCTTACTTTGACTATTTTTAGATTTCCATTTTTATTGTCATATATCATGCATGAGTGTGATAGCGCAAAACATAGCCTCTTTCCACCATTTGGCCAAAGCTAAACAGTTTCTTGGCAAGATTAGAAACTAGTACAACATCATGAATGTGCCTTTTACCTTTCTTAGCTTGGTGTGATAGCGATGGTGCCTTTGCCAATTGATTCCACCAATGTATTATCAATATCACGAATATAGGCTTTTTGTTGCCAATCATATTGTGATTACTGTAACCACTGTCAAGATACCATGTATCATCTTTCTTCTTGCAATCAACATCTTGGATGATGCATAGAAAAGATAGCCTTCTTTCTTCTTTTCTTTGGAAAAATTTGCATGGTTATTTATCTTCAATTTGCAATCCTTCTCCATATGCTTGAATCTTTGCAATTTCAGCATTGTAGCTTTTTGTGATGCCAATAGTCGCTCTATAAATGATTTTTTCTTTTGCATATATTGCAAGGAGGATATTGTTTCATTTTTACTTCTTATTTCTCGTGCTTCTAGAATTTTTAAGCCTCCGTGATTTTACTTGTCCTTTCCTCCTCCTCAATTTACTAAATTCTGAGACTTGTACTTGGAGAAATGTCTTTTTCATTTGGCTATGGCAATCCTCATTATTGTCCACAATCAAAATGGATATTGGGATCTTGATAGTTGAGATGGTCACAGTTATGAGTAAGTTTAATACAATGGACTATAATTTAATGAATTAGTTGACAGGTTAGGGAAAATGCTATTTCTAGTATATGACCGAACGTAGCTCTAATAGACTATTAGTTTGATATATAGAATGAAAAATTAATAATGGAGGAGAATTATTTTTGGTGAGGAAATAATTTATTTCTGAAAAGAAGGGGAAATGATAAAGTATGTGAAGTAGTTGGTAGCTTTGTAGTTGTTTTCATTATGGCTTTTTCACACCGTAACTGTAAAGCTTGTGTCTTATATATGGACAATTTTCATCGTCAAAGACTAAGGCATTTCTGCCTTTCTTTCAATCTCTATAACATTGCTTCTTCTTCTTCTTATTATTATTATTATTTTACAGCATTATTATTTTGCAGCTGTAAAACTTCCAAAGATGTCTAGTGACTCCTATTATTCTAGATTAATGTCCACTGTCATTTTGCATGTTAGATTTTTCTAGAAAAGTGCAGCACATTTCAACAGTAACATAAACTATCTAAATGCAAGAGCGATGCCAAAATATCAAAATGTAAGGGTCTTTAGCACACTGTATAAGGCCTGATTTTAAAAATTAATATAATATATTATGATTTTATCAGTTGTTAATTAATGTAATTAACGTATTATATTAGTTTATTGGTTAAATAATAAATAACTCAATCAAGACTTGAGATGTGGGATTAGGTTTAATTAGACTTGATATAAAAAGATTTTATTTCTCTCTCCATCTCGCATTTTTATATTTATAAATAATAAAAAATAATTATTAAACATATATAAATAAAGAATAAATAATAAATAAATTTTAATATAAATTATATTTAGATATAATAAAAATTAAAATAATTATAATCATTATAATTAACAATAATAAATATTTAAGCAATTATATCAATTTTTTAATTTATAATTAAGAAAATTAATAATTTCTTTTCTCTTGTTATATTTTATAGTAAGAATAAAAAATATAAAAAGATATGAAAGAGAGAGTATTGTTTAGTTGTTGATTTTTATATTTTATTAAAATAAAAAATAGTTATTAAAAATATATAAATAAATAATAAATACTATCTAATATAAACTAGGATTATATATAATAAAAATAAGAAATATTTAAAATAATTATACTTAAAAAACTATTTAAATAATAATATTTATTTGTTAATTTGTAATTAATAAAAGTTACTATTTGTACTATAATTTTATTTTATTAGAATTTTGCTTTTGATTAGAAATATTCATAATATTATCTTATATAATATAATATTTTATATAATAATATACCAAATTTTATATAAAAATTTTATTAAATATTATACAATCAGACATTATACAATCAGAACTTATTTTATCAAATATGTCAAATAGGCTGCAGGTAAGAAAATTAGGGAATGGAGAGACTTGTGCGGCTGTATCATCACACACAAACTCATCACATGTCTCTTCCAACTATAGTTTCATTTTTTTGGTACCGATTTATGGTTTCATCTTTATGTAATAGCTAGTTTTTCTTTATTTCAATGTTAGTTACCGATGTCTGAAATCTAATGAATTTTAATTAATTCAATTTCAATTGAGTTGAGCTACTGTTAAGCTCTTTTGACATTAATTTTTTTTATTCTTAAGACTTAAACTCAAGTCATCTCTTAAGAAAAATATTAATTTGACTTGTTCTCAACTAATTTTGTTTTTTCGCATTTTATTTAACTTTTCATTGGTTATCCAAAATGATTTTGACTTGTTTTTTTCTTTCAATGCATAAAGTGATTTTGACTTTTGTTGCATGTAGATATCCTACGGTCAGAATACCAATGTTTATAAAAGACAATCAATTAAGCCGGTTGATTGAATTGATTATGAATGTGTTGAGTTCAGTTTATTTTGACAAACAAAAAAAGTAATTTTTAGTTTTTACTTAAAAACTAAAAGATAAAACTGTTTTTAGCTTTTAATTAAAAATTGAAATGAGTAGTTTATGTGAAAAGTAAATTTTTTTAATAATTGAAAAATCACTTTCCGTTAAAACAAAAAACTGAATAAACACATTCATTATTTTTGGTTTAATATTTTTGGATTCAATTACAGCTAACCACAATTCAACTAATTTAATAATGGAGACCTCGCCGAACCAAATGGGATTGGATTTCGTGGAAGAGGTTAGTCTCTCACAGTGTAAAGAATTATTATTTGAATTTCAATTAAAAAGAAATGCCTATATTCAATACTCGATCATATTTCAAGTAGGATTACCTACCTTTGAGGCGAAAAGAAAAAAGAAAACACAGAGACCTCACCGATCCAACACCCCCATTTCGTTCTTAAAAACTTAGAACATTATATAGTCGATCGAAGGAATTGATTCGGCATGTCCATGCGAGTTTAAGTATGCTTATCGTATTAATATTGAAACTCACTCTTTTAAATTAACCTCAAGAATCTGGTATCCATTAGCAGAATTTCAATGCAATTTCTCAAGACGGTCAAAGCTTAAATGTTCAATTATGTTAGTCTCTTGCAATTGATTTTTATGCCAATTTGTTCGCAATAAATTTTTGCAAGGACCAGACCTCAAAGTTTCGTCCATCGAGGTCACCGACAGCAACTTCTATGGTATCAACGATGTGGTGATATATATGGATAGCGAGTGGTTGCAAGAGGAGACTAATTTATAGTTACAAAAATGGTAGAAGAGCATTTAACTGGTCTCTCCTTACCTCATGGTGTAGTTGTTCCATAGGGGCCTTTTCCCTTGAATGTGAAACATAAAAGAAGCAGAAGAATAAGAAAGAAGATAATGGGTGTGACACCCAAGTCAAAAGTTAGATGAATAGTGATACCTCATCCTGACCTTATGCCTCCTTGGAGGATTATATGATTGGGACATTTTCAGGGATCAAAAGTCCCGATAATTATTCCTTAAATATTCAAGAATTGAGAAGTGATTTTTAATAAATTTTAGAAAGTCATTAGCCCTTTCGTTTTTAACCCAAAAGTTTAAGAAAAGGTGATTTTCCAAAAATTTGAACTAAAATCCAAAAATAGGATTTTGACTTCTAAGGAATTTGATTTTTCCAATATTTTTATTGGATTCAAATGAGGATATTCTCTTATTTACATTTATGTTTTAAAGTTAATAGATAGTAAAATAAATGAGGACATTAATTGGAATGTAAATAAGTATATGATGATATTTGAGAGGTGTATATGAAGAAAAAAAGAGGATTGGACGCCTAGTTGCTGGCTACGTTGCAGAACAATGAGTTTCAGGCAGGTGGGCGCCCAGGCAACCAACTTGTAGCCCCCAGGCGCCCACAGGATGGAAATAAAAGAAAGTCCTTGACCCTTCTCCCCTATTCTTCCCCAAACCACTTTCTCTCTTCTTAATGAATCCCATCAATCCTTCACCATTTTACACTCAAATTTAGCACCAAATTCATCTTCTTTCATCATTATCATCACATACCTTAGCTTGATTCCTCTCTTGAAGCTCTCTCCCTCTCCCTCTCCTTTTTCTAGTGAGACAAATGAAGGTGGGAGGAGATCCACTACTCCCTTCATGCTCCTCTTCCTTCCTCTACTCTCTAAAGTAATTTTTGAGCTCTTTATTATACCATGATTAACTAAATCTATTATGAATTTAAGATTTGTCAAGTAAGAAGGAGTTAGGGTTTGGATTTAGGGATTTTGAGTAGGGAAGGAAGTTTAAATTAATCTTTAGCTTTAGAAACTAATTAGTAATTGATTTGTGCTCTTTATGATGATAGATGCTCGTGAGAATCAACCGTGGGCTATGGCATTTTAAGCTTGAATCTCCTCTTCATAGTCTTAAGTAATGAGTGATAGTATACCTATAACTTATTTCTTATTTTAATCTTTTAAATATATGATTAAAACGTGTTTTAATTATGGTGAATTATTGATTAATTGTTTACTTTATGTTTAAGAGATTATTGAAAGCAATTATGTTAGTTAAGTGTGTGTGTGTGTGTGTGTGTGTGTGTATTGTTAAGTTGAGAGACAAGTTAGCTTGAAAGTTGATTCCAGTATTTGAGTAATTTGATAGAAAAAGATGAAGTTTCAAGTTATTAGAAATTGTGATGCTCTTAAAGCCAATGCTTTGAGTGATTTGATAGAAAGAGATAGTTTAAATTCAATGCTTTGTGGAAGAACTCTAGATACCTTAAGTTGAAGAATTTGAAAGTAGTATACTTTGAACCTATGTTTGAGAGTACAATTATTGCGAACATCTGGAATTTTTTATAAATATTTTGAATGGGAGATTTCTTTAATAGAACTGCTTGCTAACAGCAAGTACGTTAGCCCTTGATGTACTTTGGTAGAACCCCAACTAGTAAAGGGGATGTTAGCCCGGTGTGTTTGGCCAACACGTCCTGAATAAGGTAAAGTCACACTAGGAACTGGTTGTCGGGGCGGCCTAGTTATGAGTTAGAGTTAGTATTGCTCAAGTCAAGTTGTTGGAGCTGCTTAGTAGAGAGAATATTTTGGATTAGAAACCTCCCTAGAAATGCACAATTATTCTGCTTTTATATAAATGATTTGCTACGATCATTTTCAAATGTTCTAATGTCATGTATTCAAAGAAGTTATATCTAGTTGAATTTAAAAGGTGATTTAACGAATTATGGATGTTTTAGAAATATATCATATATTCGATATGTTTGCAGGAAATCCTTATGGTATTTTGATATATAGATGAGTATTTTACTTGAAAAATGATGTATTAAGTTCTTAAGAAGTTTTATGAAGTTGTATTTTGCTAAAAGTTTATGTTTAAACTTGTCATGCTCCTGTTATAAGTATATTATCCCTCGTTGAGTCTGTATGACTCATTCCCCCTTTCTCTCCATGTTTTTAGACAGGTGCAAAGTCATGCTCAGGCTTTCACAGCTAGGTAAAAGTGTCAAATTCCTAATAAACCCACACTCTTGTTTGTGTGGCTTCCAGAGGTTTTCAGCATTTGGGTATATTTTGTATAATCTAGTGATTCTCCAATAACCCATAGACAGGATTCTTCCTATTTCAGTTTATAATTTGTAGTAAAAGTATATTATTTTCAGTTATGTCAAGTCTAAATTTTAATGCTTATGGATTGAGTTTCATGCATTGGCATATATATATATATATATATATATATATATATATATATATATATATATATATATATATATATATATATATATATATATATATATATATATATATGCCTTTGAATTTTTTCCTTCCCCAACCCATTGTCACATCCAAACCTGGGGATATGACTGGCGCATAGGGACACGTCCTCTAGCAAGTTGTTACTTGACAATTTCTAAAAAAAAAAAAATTGGGTAAAATTTTCTTTATATTCAGAACTATTCCTATAATAAGGATTCTTTACCTGCACAAACAATATAGATACACAAAATTATTGGAAATCTAGGTATTTTTAAGACATATCCATGATTATGAAAAACTATATATATATATATATATATATATATATATATATATATATATATATAGATTTTCATAATCATGGATATGTCTTAAACTCCTATATTGTGTGCTGTGACATGTTGAACTCCTTTAGAAGAGATTGTTTCACACAAAGAAAACACACAATTATTCCATGGCTTTCTGGAAGTTTTATTTTTATTTTTAAATAGAAAAGCAAATACAATTTTACACTTTACTCTTGAATTTTTTTCGGGGTATCTGGAGTTTGAACTTGAACCTGGCTGGGCAATGGGGAGGAAGAATAATCATTTATCAGTAAGAGGGTGGGTGATGACTAGACTAAAGACAGGATGAGCTTGAAAGTAACTTTTAACTCAGACATAAAAGAGTTGTTTTTTGAAAGCGAAATGCCAATTTTAATTCTCTGTATATTTTTGTGTTTCCAGTCTACTATATTGGCTTATACAGTGGCATTTCTAATTTAGTTAAAAAGATATTTACAGGGTATAGTTAATTACCCATTTATGTTATTATCATCATTATGATGATGATGATGATGATTACAATTTCTTTCTGAAAAATTATAGTATTTATTATATTCAACATTCCTCTTAATTAAGAAATTGCAAATATATACTCCTCTAATTTTGTATATAAATATTTTTATACCATTCTCCTTATAAAATAAGATAAGTTAAGTAGAAAAAAATCTTCAAATAAAAAGAGTGTTGAATATAATTAATACTAACCTCATGAGGGTTTATATCATTTCCATGACAAACTAGTCTTATATCAATCTAAGACTAAAATTAATATGCATATTTTTTATTTGAGAGTATGAAGTTTTTTTCGCACGTTTGATTCATTTGAGCTTTCCAGAAATTTAATTCTAGTTCTACTATGCAAGTATAAGAGTTATACAACTTTTCCATACAAATTACTTTCCCAAAATTTGAATTCGTGCGATCCTTTCCAAATATTAAATTTGTGCATATAATCTCAACCAACACTTTATAAGTGAAATAAGCATACTTCACCTCTGAAAAAGTGTTATTTTGTATGAAACGAAACGTCTATAAATTAGGTTACGACAATAAAGGGTAGTTATACACTTATACTTTTCAAAATGTTAATTGCAAGTAAGTAGCTTCAATAATTCCCGCATATATAAAAAAAAAAGAGAAAAAAAAAATAGCTTCAATAATTAATGGTCTACCATTTTAACTTGAAATAACTCTTATATTGGTGAATAACTTCTTATTAGTATAATTTTTCACAAAATCCTCTGTTGAATTAGAAATTCATATCTTATATATCATGTCTATAAGATTTTCTATTAATGTAAAATTATTGGTTATATATTTTATATACATTAAAATCAATGTAATATATATACTTAAAATGTATAAGAGCTATTGATATTCTTATTAATATTCAATTTTTATAAAATTTGGCACAATTGATTTTTATGACAGGTAATTGTAATTTAATCACTAGATCAATAAAAATAATATTTTATAAAAAATTATTAAGTAGTGTTATTATGTATAAAATTACACCATTATAACTTAATCGTAGTATATATATTTGTGAACAAAGATTTTGTACCATGAATGATTTTTCTTAATTCTTTTCAAATTAAACAATTTTCGTTTACTAACTAGTAATAAATTTTATATATATGCTTAAGGATATCCTCTATTATTATTCTCTAAAATGATCTAACTCCTCGAGCATAAGGGATTTATCATGAACTATACGTACTAATAATTTGCACCTACGTGTAAAGCTTGAATAAGTCCTGTATTAACAATATAAATAATATATAATATATATCTGTTATGCTAACTGATCTTTACTTTGTATTGTGAATTGTGAATGCTAGTTTACCACAAAGGGGCAGGTAAAAGAAACAGGTCAAGAGACAGTTATATTCCCTTTTTGGATGGCTTTGGAAAACCATAACCTGAAATCTTCCATACATCCCCTTTATTTAGTTGGTTAGGTTAGGTAGTCCTTACATTGAGAAATGAAAAAGTAGAGAGCAATACCAGCATTAAGACCCTCTTATCCTAACAAAAAAACAGGTTTATTATCACCACAAATTACCGTAGCCATAGTACTGAATTTCAGGTCCAAGTGCAGATAGGCCAATTAATGGAACTATATAATATATATTTTCTTGTCACAGGCCATGGTACAAATCCAAGAATCTAGGTTTATGAGACGACTAACAAGTGAGAAGCTAGCCATGACTTTGTGTAAACAGCAACTACAGCTTCCTGATGATACAAAAAATTGATAAGAGAGCAGGGACGACCCCCCCCTCCCCCCCATCTCCAAAAGGTGCAGCAGAGCAATTGTTGTCAGAGTTTGAATGAGTTTTCCGGATTGAAAATGACTGTTGGTGGTACGGACCATTCAAAAGAACCCTAAGTTTTGTATTTACCAATTTGTCTTTATGCTGGTTTGTTTGAATAAATTTTAAATTTAGTGTACAACTCTTTACATACATATTATAAATAAAAGTGGATAAGTCATGTACCAAAAAAACAAAAAAAAGTGGATAAGTCATGGTATAAATTTTTATATTTGTTATTGTTTTTAAGTATTTAAGAAATCATTTATAATATATATTTGTACTGGAATTTAGAGTTGGTTTAAATGTGTTTTGTAAATATGAAAATATTTCTATAAAATAGTTTTTTCTTATAGTTTTAATATGTTTTGTATAAGTTTTTTTTGTTAAAAATAGTATTAAAAGCGTACAAATTTGCATTTTTAACTCTTGTGCCATTAAATGAGGTCAATTACATATATAAGATAATATCGTAATATTTTTTTCATAAATTAAATTTACACTTAAAATATTAAAATCTATATCTCTTTAATAGTTTCACCTATAAATTTTTTTATATTTTCCTGTACATCTAGTTATTGGCAAGGTTTTTTTTAACATATTTCATTTTTAGAGTTTAATTTAGGTGCACCAAGAGTCATCAAATCAAAATCTTCCATTTGTATGACCATTTAAGTAGTGGGTGATTATATCAAAAAATTTTACTGATGTGATAATTTATAATTAAATGTCTATGTAAAAAAATTTTATATTGACAGTGTATTCTAATTAAATCTTAAACATAACTTAAAATTTTTTAGTTTGAAAAGACATTTTTAAAATGAATAATAACAAAAAAAATATTTCTTACGAAATTTATGTAAACGAACCTTTAAATCTTATGAAGTGATGAGTGTATTTTTAACAAAATAAAATATAATATAAATAACCGCTGATTAAAAAAAAATCATTAGTTTTAAATTTTTTAAAATAGAAACACCTAAATAAGATTACCATAAATTTATATGAATCCGCCTTCTCAATTTTTTTCAAAAGTTACTATTTGCAATTTACTCTACAAAAGAAGCGGTTACACTGTTTGGAGTCAATCGTTTATCGCCTTTCATCTCATTTCTTATGCTTCCAATTTAGTGTTAATAATTTATTAGAAAATAATAATTAAAAGAGGAGTTGCTACTATTTAAGAACGATATATTTTTTTACCGAGTTACATGATTCATTTGCTAGGGGGAAAAAACACAAAAAAAAGGATATGAAAGATTTCAATCCTTATTTACCCTTCTGCACCGTTTCACCCACTAGAGCTTCATGGCCCTTGGGTTAAAAAGTTGAAGCCTCAAACAAAAGCCATGTCTCCCTTCCTGGTTATTAATTTCTACTGCAAAATGAGAACTTTCCGCCACCCCACTTTACACCAACAGAATTCACAAATATTATTTTAGCACGTATGTGTAATTAACACATCATGTACTACGTAAACCTGCTTGTAATCCCTCATTCCTTCACATTCCCTGCAAACTAATCTGAACCCTAACCCTAAACAGCACAGACAATCACAGGCAAAGACACACATAATGACAGGCTCAAAAGTTTGAATGATTTGACCCCCCCTCCTCCTCTGCTTACGTTGCTTCCACATTATGGGGCAAAAAACCCACAAATTATGTGTGTCTTGTCCTCTGTTACTAACACTATTACTATGTCCTTCTCACTCTCTCTCTCTAATCCCCACTCCGTTGGTACCACTACCGATGAACCTGGTCCAGCAGGTAAATTTGGAGGTGAGGTCCATTCACATAATAACGATAGAAAACTATGTAACCATAACAAATCCAAGTTCCATCATTGGCCTAAACAAAATCCCTTCTTCTGATCCATTCCTCAAGCCACTTTCTCTTCCTTCTGGGAAGTGTTAGTACTCCTTAGTAGTTTCCCTTTCACATAGAAAACATCTGAGTATAAAAAGGGGTGCCTTGGGGTTATCGCTTTGGACCGTTAAGTTGGAGCTGAGAAGGGCTTATTGTTCATTGCTCAGAAAGATTGATAGATACATCTTCTGCCGCAGTGTGTAAGGTGGTCCTCATCTCACAAAATCTAGGGTTGTTTTTAAGTCCACTGGAACCAATTGAAAAGCTTTCAGATGTTCCCTTCGACTACATACACCACCGGTCCTTACCCTTGCTTCCCTTCATCATCTTCATACCCTCTTTTCCCTTTCCTCAACCCTGAGAATGCTTCTGCAAGCAACAACGCCCTCCTTCATGATCCACTTTGTGTTCCCTACATACCAACCCATAATAATGCTCCAATCCCAGAAACACTGACCAATTTGGCAACAGTTGCAGACACCTGTGCTAATAGTAACGCTGTTGCCGCGTCAATGCCCAAACAAGACCCCAGTGGTGGTGCTCACTATGGCATCTCATGTTTGCTCACAAAGAAACCGGCCAAGAAAGATAGGCACAGCAAGATTTACACCGCGCAGGGGTTGAGGGACCGCAGGGTGAGGCTCTCCATTGAGATTGCCCGCAAGTTCTTCGATCTTCAGGACATGCTAGGTTTTGACAAGGCCAGCAACACCCTTGACTGGCTCTTCACAAAGTCCAAGAAAGCAATTAAGGAGCTTGCTAGGAGCAAGCACAGTGGCAGTGAAGGTGCTAATAACAGCTTCTCCTCATCCTCCGATTGTGAAGACTGTGACGTGGTTTCCGGGACCAAGCAGCGGGTTGCAGCTAGTGCTGATGATGCTCAAAACCAACAACAAGGGTTGGATTCAAATGAAAAGTCGTTGGTTGGTGGTGATGCTGCAAAAGAGAGGAAGCTGAAAAGGGCACAGAAGGAACCTGCTTGTAGTGTAAGGGCAAAGATGAAGGAGTCAAGGGAGAAAGCAAGAGCAAGGGCAAGGGAAAGGACTAGTAACAAGATGTGCAACAACACCATGACCAGTGGAACTTCTGGGAGGGTGCAAGACTTGAAGAAAAAGTGCCCTGCAGCTGAAAACCCTCAAATCCTGCACCAATTGAGGTCACCCCTTCAGCCTGAAGATTGTGCAAGATCACCTATTAAGATGGTTCACCCTCACACTCACCTTGTGGGTGGTGAAGCACCAAGAGATGACTTCAACGTGATTGAGGAATCCATTGTGATCAAGAGGAAGTTGAAGCCATCCTTGATGTCCTCCTCTCATCATCACCAAAATCTTGTCATCCCTAAGGAAGCAAGTTTCAACAACAACAACAACAACAACAACAACAACAGTGACTACCACTCCAACTTCCCCAATTTGTCACCAAATTGGGATGCTAATGGAGCCACAGCTAGCCGCTCCAACTTCTGTGCAATAGCCAGCATGAATCTATCAACAGGTACACGTGTATGTTTTCATGAACAAACTGTTAATTTGTAATACCATTCACGTGTCTCTATCCAACAGTTTAAATTTTTGGATTAAATGATTCACGACATGCTATTAGGCTATTAGGCAGAGGCACGTGAATGGTGTGATGTCTTAACACACAAACTGCTAAGTGATACCTGAGATTTTGATGATGTTTACAGTTCTAAGTTCTTGATTTTTTTCAGGGCTCCAAATCTTTGGAAAGTCTTGGGAGGAGTGCACCAATCCACGTCTACACTAGTTGTATTTTAGATTTTTCAGTATTATCTGATCCGAATGAACTCGCTAAGTGCTTTGCCACGGAATCATGGAGGCATCTTTCTGTGTTTTCCACCAGTGACTTTTCTGTCCTATATTCCCTTTCGACAATATTTGTACCTGATCTCTTGCTCATGATCAGCCATTGGCGTGTGTCAGTTGGCACAAACGTTGCTGCGTGTATTATTTCTTCTGATCAATATTCAAAGTGTGGGTTGGCATTATAATAATGCCAATTAATTAGTTATCAAGAACTGTTCCTTCTATTCTAGCCGCTTTTAATATTTATATATTTCGTTAATGTTCAACAGTGACTAATATATTCCATGGTTGAAATCATTTGAAGCAGTTCTATACCTTGGTTGTAAGAGCAGGTGGTACAGAAGAAAATTCATGGTCTTTCCAGCTTTTGTTTGCAGTCGATCCAGCTATGCATGTTGGGAATGCATCTTCTGATTTACATTATTAATTAGCCTGTAAGAAAAATCTATTTTGAAATTATGCAAGCAAGATAATGATATAAATATTCTAATTTCTAAGTATAAAGAGATAGCATATGCATGAAACTCAAATTAAATATGGAAGAATAGAAGTTAGCCACATTAAACTTTTACAACTGACCCAGAAAAAAATTATACAAGAATGTGAAAATCCTAGAGTATAATACCAATAAGGATTTTTTTTTTTTTTTTTTTTGCATATTCACAAAATGGTTTGCTTTTAGCCTTTTGTTTTCTGTGGCAGTTTCAAGTTAAATTCATCTGTTTCTTGCTGTTGCCCTGTGAAGTAAATTTAATTTTTCTTAATCATTTTATATGATGGTTTGTTAGAATGTACTAATTTGCTAATAGTAGAAACAGATTGAAGTATTAGTTTAAGTTTGCATTTATATACTTTTTTTGGTACAAGCATTTATATAATTAAGTGCGAGGGTGGTCATCAAAATTTCTACTCATAAGTATCACCACTAGCATGGCAAGCATACAAACCCATTTACATATTTGAAATTTTACTTTCTGATGAATTGTAAGAATAATTTATAGTTATCTTTCCATTTCTATGGCAAGTTCTTTCACTCAAAAGGAAGAGTACAATAGTTATTGACATTGGAGTTCTAAGATGCTTAAGCTATACATTGTGAGAGCAAACGGGCAAGTATATGTACTTTAGGTAGCCACAATGAGGAGTAAAAGGTGCTATTTTTCACCACTGGAGAAATTTCTATTTAAACTTGCATTTTTTTGTCCAAAGAGAAATATTATATTTGAAGCTTATGTAAGATTTCTTCCTAAAAGTAAGTTGAATTTCTAAATCGACATTGTCTATTGCCAACTTTATAACGCACATTCTCAATGAGAAAAAAATGCATCAATTAATGGCGTGGTCAGCACTTTGGAGTCTATGCCTAAAAGTGATTTTGCTCTGCAGTGCATTAAAAGAATCGTAAGTTTTTCTATCTTTGTTTTCTTCTAATATTTATTGTTCATATACTAGGTGGGTATCTTCAAGAAATTAAGTAACAAATTAGTAATGTACTTACCTCGAGCATTCCTAGTTAATATTGTTGCCAGGACAATGTCTCATAGGCAGGTGGGCTACATTAATTGATAAGCTGATTTTTGCAATCTTTTAGCCTCGACTTTCTGGAGTTCCTGCGCTATATATGTTGACTCTTTGTCTATCTGCTGTACAAACTAGCGTTATGTTTTATTTTTCTTAAATTACAGGATTCTCACAAAACATAAAGATGCGGCTATGGTCAATTGTTTAACACCTAATCCAAAAGTTTTCAGCCACTATATTTTTGTGAATTTATCATTTTTCCTCCTCAGTATGTGGTTTTGAAATTTCATTGGTAAGGACTGGGCCTAGGGTTAACAAACTGTAGAAAAATTCTCAGCCATTGCTTTATGTACATCTATTCTCAATGCGTGATTTTAAAATTTCATTGGTAAATGCTTAGCCTACGGTTATGTGGAGATTGATACAAAAATTCTTCCCTCTTCGAGTGTAATTCTTCAAGATTAAAGTTTAAATGGAAATTCCTTCACTCAAGTATACATAGATCTACCAAATGATTGAATAAATGGAACAACGTCTCCTTGGATCATGGGTATATTGAGCATTGATATCACAGAAACGGATATGACGGAATTCACGATCATACTCGCAGATAGTTTGAAATCTCACAGTTTAGTTTGAGCATATGCATTCATGTACAGATAATCTTCCATTGGAACCTTTTACTAAAGAAAACAGTTTCCAATATTTCTACATGGATCTAGTTATAAATCTTTCTCCCAAAAGTTTAAACCATAGAATATAGAGATAAATGAGTGGTTTTATATCTCAATACACATAAGAGTTATTAGTCATAAAGACTCTAATACCATATAATGAATCATCTATCCTATAAGTTTAAGTTATTGGATACAGGCAAATGAATAACTTATATCTTAATATATTTCTATGGAATATCAGTAACTTTGATGAGATATTCATTATGGGAATGAATATTCCATATGCCCTTTAATAAATGTGAGTTTTTAGTAAGTGTATTTTGGTTAGTAGCAATGTAACTAAAGCAGGCTTCTGTCATTAACTCCGAAAAAAGGTTGAATTGGACAGGAAATGAAAATTGCAATCCTTACAAAACTAGTGGGCTTGACGTTTTCCTCACTAACCTTTATATGGACATGATTCAATTCTGACATACAAAATTGCTCTCTAATAAGGATGAGTTTCGTTCAGCTTATTTTAACAGAAAAAATAATTTTTTTAAAATTAAAAATATTACTTTTAGAAAAATTATTCATTTTAACTTCTATTCAAAAGTTAAAATAATATATACTTTTAATTTTAAGTAGAAATTAAAATAAGTAATTTTTCTGAAAAAGTAATTTTTTTAGTAGTTAAAATATCACTTTTTATCAAAAAAAGTTTGAACTAAATGCACCCTAAAGCTGAAACTTATTCTTCATTCACATAGCTTCCATGTGACATAAAATTAGAGATGTCAGCTATTTGGTGTGTGTCATTCGAGTAGCATTACTTGTTAAAATGAAGTTTAGAAGTTAGACAATGCAACACTAAAATCAAAAGGAGGGAAAAGGATAGTCTGCATTCTAAACGATATGCAACTAGAGATTTATACATTTTCATTTTGTGCTATCTAAAGTGCCTATTAAATCCCAATAATAAATTTTCAATTTTTCTTTTTTTGAAATTCTTTTACTAAATCTAGAGTTTGTACTAGAGGAAGATAACTAGAAAAATCAACCCACAAGGTAAATGTTTAAATTACTCATTTTATTGCATTTGGGTACACAAGCAAATTATAACTCCCTTGTTCTTCTTATTTTCATAAGGTTTGGGACCTTTCAAGGAAAGTGGAGAAGGTGGAAACGAAGCGCTGTACCGTTGTGTTTCAGGAAATATACTTTACCTGAACTTTAGTTGATTTTTTTCTTTATGGTCTACAACATGAATTTCTTATACGGAGAAGTCTAAATGATCTGTCCTACTTGAACAGGCAAATTTCAAAATCAATTGTAGCCTTTTTCCACTTTCAGTTTCCATGTGTATCTCTATTTAAGCAAATTGATATTTTTCTATCAATCCCTGTTTTCGTAGACATCTTTTGGTCCTTTGCTCCTTCGGTCACTGTCTATTTCCCATAAATAAATTAAAGTAAGCTTATCAATAAAATGAGAAAGTGAGAGGTATATACACTTAAATCAATAAAGTATACTATAATCATAATGCATTAAATGATTTAAGGGATAAATAACTCTCACTTTATCACTTAAGGGACAAATTTATTTTAGAGAATCTTTTTCCATCTTTCTTAATAATGAAGAATTCTATTAGGTTTAAATCAATTTTTAGTTTAAATATTTTATTTTATAAGACCATGGGATGAAGTATTCTCAATAGTTTGACCTATTTAAAATACATATGATACTAATTGTTAATCAACTAGCGAAGTACAATGATTATATGATCTTTCTATCAGAATTATTTTCTCAAAATTTGAAATTTTTTCCTCATCTCAGCATGTCAAGGTTACTTACCACATTGATCTACTGTTTGTAGGAAAATACAATATACTTTATTCAAAACAATTTGGCAGGTTTTTGTTAATAGTATCCTACCATTTCTGAAACACTATACATTGTACAATCTAAAGCTTATAAAAGTTGAATTGGTCTGTAGTGCAAGTCAGAATGAGTTTTACACTAACACTTAATAATGTGCTGCCACGTCATTCAACGAGCTTGATAACACATGAAATATCAAATATATTATCATTAAATGTTAATATAAAATTCTTTTACATTAAGAATACATCAATTAAATTCAATTTATGATTCCTGATTATTATTATTATTCTAATTTCTTGTCAACCACACCGTCGTGATCAATAGCATGAAAAATTCTAAAGTATATGTTCAAGACTTTGTAAAGAGACGCATATATAGAGTTTTTGGAGCATGGCTAATGAGAGGGTAAACATTCTCGGTGTGTTTTGTGAGTTAAATTTAGGAGAAGAAGGGAGAGAAGGATAATGCTTAGCATATATCTTCCCCTTGGAATACTAGGAACCTTGTTATCTTTGAGAAGGGGTAGGTGAATTGGGTTAGAATTCTGAAGCAAATAAAGCACATGGGGAGGACTTGGTCAGATTCAAGTTTCCGATCTAAACATGCAGGGAATCACTCTTTAAGAGGTTTGGACACAGGGATATCAGTCTCAATAAGAGGAGTCAGCAATGAGGCTGTTATGCAGCAGGATCCTAATCTTAACTCAGATTGGTGTGGCTATGTGTGGAGTTCATGCCAGAGAGACAAGTTTATGCAATCGGAGGCTACCTTATCAAAAATGAATACAACTTGATACATATGTTGGTGGACTTCATCAAGGCAGATTCTGTTATTGAGGAGTTGGATTGTAATGAAACTGATCTTATGATTCGAACATATTCCAAGGAATTGAAGCTATGGCTGTCAAAGAAAAATGTAGTTAATTGGGAGAGCACAGGTTTTCAATCAATCAATTGAGAGGTGTTAAAACGTGGTGTCAAAATTTAGCAATCAATTATCATAACAAATCTCAGTTAGGGTGGTTTCAGCTTTGAAGAGACACGTGCAACCTTCATTCACAGAGACATTTGCTGCAGGTGCATGATTCTGAGATGGCATTAATCTGTCAAGGAGAAAGTGTAGTTTTAGTTTTTCTGTTTTGCCTTTTGTTGACTATGTTTGGCTGGTTCTCTTTGAACATTTCTTGCAGTTTTCTTTGCTGTCTAGCTTCCTACCTTAGTAGGTCAAGGATTGTATGAATTATCGGAAAAAAAGCATATAGCTTCCCCTTAATTGAGAGTTCTGTAAAAAAATAGAGAAAAAAAAACAGAAAAAAGAGACTTTTCATAAATCCTTAAAAATCTTCCTTCAGTTAATATTTAGAGTTCCCAAAATAGAGATTTCATAAACCCTCATTTATTTTTTTCAATCTATTTTAAACTCCTAATTATAAAAAATATAGACCAATTTTTTATTGCTAAACAAAAAAATTGAAATGTTTTTATTTTTGATTTTTAAAAGTTAAAGTTGCTCTTAAAAGTATCTTATAGGATATTTTTCAGAGCTAACTTATATTTTCTAAAATTTAAAAAATTAATATAATTTTAAATTATTTTCTTTAATATTTTGTTCATTACAATAATTTTATATTTTAAGAACTTTATAACATATTTATCAAATACTACTCTTATAATTTCTTCTTATTGAGAATAATTATTATATTAGTTTATTAAATAGTACTATTACAATTTTTTTAAGAACAATTTTTAGAATATTTAGAGTTCAACAACTTTAAAAAAGTCACAATATTACCAAACCAAATATAAATTCTTCTGTCTCTCACTTTCTCTTTCCTTTTCCTCCCCTTTAATATATTCCCTCTCATTCCAAACAAACCCTCCAATAAAAGGTGGCCATACTTTTTTTTTGGTTGATTAACTCCTCTTTCCTTTCTAACCAAAATCAAAATACAATGATTACTACTCACTTTATTTCCGTCTATCTTTACCCTTACGAAGCATTTATAATCCTCATACATATCACCAGACTGGCGGGGGGCATGTTACATTTTCTCATAATAATATAAATGAGAGAAAACATGAAAGACTTGTCTAAATATTCATAAGTTATGTACATGTGTTTGTCGATCTGTCAAATATACTTTATATGCCGTAGGGTAAAAATTAAAAGCAAAAGCATGTTCTTCTTTCTTGTATTAATGTTTTTTTTTTTTAAAAAAAAATTCTGGTTAGATAATACTGCAGATTAATTATTTAGTATAATATTTTAACAAGTTATGATAGGTTGTAGGGATTGTAATCGCACACTGCACAAGATAGAGGCGGGGGGTTTCTCCCTGCTTCCATCCCTGCCACCATATTTTTTTCCTTATTTCAGCCCTTGATACTCATCACAAGAGATTTTCCTTTTTTATTTTTGTTTTTATGACTTCCCGCAGGTTTTCACATAGATCCCAAATATAAAAAATGAAAAATATAATAAAATTTTATTAATATAATATAATATAATTTAATCTTTAAAAATTAATATAATAATAGACATAGATCCCCAAATGAAGTAGCCCTCATGAAGATTCCCAGATGACAAGCAAAATTGACATCACTATAAGTTGCCTAAATTAGAGGTTCGGGTTTGCGCTTTCTGAGGTAAAGGGTTTTGAGCACGTTAATTAGCTAATTTTGAGTTCTTTCTTATTTATTCTGTTTGTTGTAGGCTCCTTTATACTTTTACTTAACGGTGCGGGTAGTTTGTTGACAGAGGCAGCACCCCAAACTTTAGTCTTTCTTACCCCCACCCCGCCATCCACACACCAAAAGGGAAAAAAAAAATGTCTCTTTTTCATCTTTTCATATTTTCATCGGTAAAATGAGTAGATTTCTATACTATGGTAGATTCAAGGTAGACACATTAGCCAAAAAAAAAAAAAAAAGAGTCAAGGCAGACACCATCAAACTACAATATGTTTTCATTTCAACAATTTCAACTTACGCGTCAAATATGATTATTGTAATTAGGGGAGGCAATTTCCAAAACAACTGAGAAATATAACTTTGAATGTCTACATTTGTCATATATAAGCTTAAGTTTAGTTAAGAAAAGGTCGACCCAGGCACAATTAATTAACAAATGGGTTGAACTGGGATAAGAATGGGAACACTTTTCTCTCATTTATCGCTATTCATTTCCTTAAAACATTTTTTAATCACTTTTTATCGGTTTGTTAATGTTTTTCCCATTCAAATATAGCATAAAATGTTTACAGTTTTTTTTTTTAATATAATTGATTGACAACTCGACACTCATAAAGAGTGGAGCAAATATTACATCAATTAACCTCCAAAAAGATGAGGTTCTTTCAAAAGATTATACACAAAACACAAAAAGTATGAATATCACACTTCATGCACACACAACACATCATCTGCACTTAACATATCAATAACATATAACTCTAAAAGTCAATCAATATGTAACACTTTTTTGTTTTCTTTATAGCCCTTCTTGCATCTAAATTTCTTGCTTTGCCTTCTACTTTGTTGTTCTTCATAGCAATTTTGCTAAACCACATGAATAGATTGGTCCAAGGGCATGTTTTCTTATTAATGGGCCCTTGTTGGAGATATTCCCCATACACATGTTATTATGTGGGCGGCCGAGAGTGAGAGGATGCCTAGATTAACTTGGTTCAAAACCCGGAGGAGCGATATCTAACGATGGGTTTGGACTTGACTCACAATTTAACTTAACTTAGTCTATATTTAACGTGCTCAAATCACTCACCAACTCACCAAGCCCAAACGATCGAATCCCAAATCCTTTCTCACTTCTGCCACAAGATCAACATCTGTACATGCTTTCTTTGTCAAGCCTCAATTAAAAAGTTTAAATATTAACTATTTTACTTATATTTTTATGCCTTTTCGAAAGTTGAATTATGATAAAGACAATTTGGGCGTTTGGCATGTATAATTATTTTTTATTGATTAATTATCCAAAGTTTTGGGCATCAGAAAATGAACACGATATGCATTGATATAGTGTTATGCAAATAACATTGTAACACGTTAAACCTAATTCGGGATTAACGCGTTAAAAGTAAAGCTTTCCCCAATTTTAAATATTGAAAGGTTTGTGGCAGCCATGTCTTTTGAAGTAGAAGAAGAAACAGGGCTAACAACTTATAAACACTATAGAACTTTTTTTTTTTAATTTCCCTTTTATCGACTACAAGTGGAACAATGAATAAATACATAGTAAAACATGTAACACACATTTCTAGCAGAATAAACATTTTGATTTATGAAGGACTAAATTAGTAACCAGCATATTAACGAGGGATATTAAAATAGGATATTTGTCCTCAAATAATCATTTAAGCATGGCGAAGGAAGGGAGGAACGACCAAAAATTCTAAAATAGAAGTTTTAATCTATTGGATAAAGGCTTGAAAATGACTTTATCTTCATCAATGAGGAATAATACAAGAACAAGAGAGAATGAAAGCACCATATTCATATATGCCAAGAAAAATCTCGTGCTGAGGTACAGACCCTGGGTTGTTTAAGCAGCCCTTTACTCATGTTTTTGAACTGGCAGCCGAAACGGCTATCACCGTATTCCAAAATTATATTTGTTATAGCATATAAGGATGAAAAGGTACAGCTACTAACCTAGATTTCAAGAGAGCAAAATTAATAGAGTCAAAGTTAATGGTTATTCCTCAACCTTGGCTTTATCCGTGGTCTTCTATTCTTTTCATGCTGCCCCTATTTCCTACCTAAAGTCCAAGTTTTAATACCAGAATTACTTCTTTGTTCAACATTCCGACATAAGAATAAAGTTTACTTATTAATTATATGTACGGACTTCGATAAGGTATGAAGTGAAGGTTCTATATATATAGATATAATGAAGTTTGATGAAATTGAAGAGACCAGAAGAAGATAAAGAGGCCCTAACTATAGATGGGGCTTTCAAAATACACAAAAATAGTTTTTCCTAAAATATAAGGAACTAAACTTACGTTATCTGAAATCTATGGGAGGGACGGGTTAATGAGAATCTATTATATAGTATATATGACAATGCAACTCAGTCTTTTACAACAATGGATAACGAACTTTAATATAAATCCTCTGGATTAGTTCAAAAGTTTATTTTTTCATTAATGTTATCCTTTAGCTTGTAACTTTTTTTATTTTTTGGATCATAAGGTTCTAGCTTTAAGTTTGAACTTTCTCTGTATATATAGTAAGATTTAATTTGATCCATAGGCAGAATCTTTGACAGAAATTATAGTAATTGTTAGATGAAATAAAGTGGTATATATGATCCATTTATTGACCTAAGAGTTAATAATCAAGGTACATCATTGTAGCAAATTCTAAGAATTTTTTTGGCTATTTTCCATTGAATGTTCAAAAAATTGTTAAAATGCGAGAGTGTCTATCTGCCTACTTGTGGTATGAAAGAGTATGGAGATGTGGAGAGAAGAATAGCAAGGAATACCATAGAATGGAGGTTGATAAGGAGGATAGAGGAAACATATTTCATGATGTTTATCGACAATCTACCACCGAAAAAGCTGCCTACAAGAACTATTTGGATTCGAAGGACACATCATAGATACTTTCATATCAAGGAAAAGGAGAAGGTTAAACAAGTCCATTTTTGCTTGTGTCAAATTTTCACAAAAAGAGGGGGCCATGCATCGATAAGGAATTTAAATTTTAAATGGAATAGAGATTAAAGGGCACTAGATTACTGTGAGTGAAGCAAAATATAAAAGGAGTTATATGAATGAAACAAGCAATCAAGAAAGAATGAGGACAGAGTGGAAGGTGGTGTCAGGGAGAAAGTTAATTAGGTTGATGGGAGGACTTTCGGCATTGTAGTGAGAGATGGGGATAGTAAAATAGTTGAACAACGTGAGAAAATTAACAAGTAGGCTAAGTACTAAAGGGAAATGCTGAAGCTTGAATATCTGATACACGAAATAGATGACAATAAGGAAGACAAATGAAGATTGTGTAAGGGGAGTTATGTTAAGAGATATTGGAGTGGTTGAAGAAAAGTATTATTGTAAAATGATTAAGCCTAAAAATTTTAGTATGGTGGCACATAGAATAGCAAATGAGTGGTTTTTAGTAACCAATGTCAGGGAAATAGGAGCATACAAATATCTTCTAACCTTTGATTCAATAGAAGGAAGAAACCTTTTCTAGTAGAAGGGATTACCTTCTCAATTGTAAGATGTTCGAATGAAGATGAATGGCATCAAATGAGAAGAATTTGGATCAAGTGTTATGGTATTCCTCCTCATGCATAGATGAAAGAAAACCTTCGAAAAATTAAAAGTGTGGTGAGAAGTAGTGCATCTTGATAAAAGTTATTGAAGTTGGAATCTCATTGAGTACTGCCAGAATTCTCATTGATATGTGTGTATGGAAGTTGACTCATGGATAGATATATTTATCTAGTACAAGTAGAGGTTAAGATATATATCTGTAAAAGAAATTAGCAGAGATTTGTACAAAGATTTGAATATTATTAATCTGGCCCCAAGGAACTTATTGTCCCAAAACAATTCCCATTCCATGAGTGATGATGTAGTACAATCTGACGATAATGAATATGAGAATATTCTGGTGACTTATAAAGATCAATAGTTAGAAAAGGATCGAAATAAGGCAACGAAAGTTGTATAAATGTTGATGCATTGGATGAAGGGAAAATTAATGGAGTTGTGAATAATTCCCAAGAGAGCAAAATTATGATAGTGGATTGGGAATGACTAAAAAAGAAGCAATGACGTGCAACAGAACAAAGAACTTCATTAATGATAGATGTATTGAGGAAGTCGGAAAAGATGAATTGGGTCATGCTCAAGTTTTGCCCAAAAAGATAGTGGATATTAATTTAAAAAAAAAAGGAAGAAGAGGCTGAAAGCCCAAATGAATGTCATCACAAAACCATTTCTCTTGGGAATAATGAAAATATTTGGGTTTTGAACAAACAAACCCACGTGAAGAATAATCTATCTTCCAACGTATTCCACTTGGATTTGGGACATCAATCCAGCAAGAGCAACATGATGATCAAGTGACCGTGGCTCAAAGGAAAAAACAATCCTGACGAAGCTAGCAAAGAGGAAACAAACGAAGAAGCACTCAATGAAACGATGAAAGCATGGAACCTAGGTAGTGAGCTTGAATTGTATGCAGATAATGAAGAATTGGTTTTGGTTGTGATATCAACAAAAAGCAAGAAGAGAGCAGCGATGAAAAAAAGCAGATCGAAGAACAGAAGGGGCAAAGGATATAAAGCAAGCAATGGAAGGACAAATGAAGAAATGACTTAAGATTTTGAAGCTTTGAATGACGAGGAGGCTAAAAAACCATGGGATTTAGGCAAATGTCTTGGCTTTTATGTAGAGAAGGAGTATGAAGTGTTGACAGCTCTCAAATCTGTTATGAAGTCTAGAAAAAGCTCAAAGATTCTAAATCAGATGAAAAAAATAGGAAGAGGAAGGAAAAAGGCAAATAGCCAATAATAAGTGTGTGCTCTTCATCTATTTGAAGGCTTCAAAATTAAACTTTGGGGGATTAAAGGGTGGTAGTAAAAGGATTGTAGGGAATACTAATAGTAGTGAAATGAGAGGTTTTCATGGATATGTAGTTTGTGAAAATATGAAATGTGATGATAATTAGTTTGGAGCATTTGCTATCCAAGGCAAAATGCAATCTATTAAGCCTATGCCCACACCAATGCTTAGTAATCTCAAGCTCATTACTTTTGTGGTCTTGCATTTTCCAATCTATCTCTTTACAAGTTTGCGGTAGGCGGCGTTCAATACGCCACATCACATGGCCTAAGCTGGCCTTTGCTATTAACAAACTCTGCCAATTTATGCATCATCCATTAAATATAAATTAGAAAGTTGTGAAAATGATTCTACGATATCCCAAGGGCACACTCCATCATGGTTTAGTCTTCCACAAGTATTTTGATATGAGGTTGCTAGCCTTTCATGAGTTTGATTGGGGATCATAATTGGATAATCAAAAGTCCACTTCTAAGTTCTATGTTTATTTGGGTCAAACCTAATTTCTTGGTTAAGGTCCACCGTTAAAGCCAAGTTTCGAAGCTTAAGTGTCGTCATAACTGAAATCACTTGGCTGCAATTACTCCTTTTAGAATTGTAGATGAAGCTGCCCTCTCCGCCAATAATTTTTTATGACAATCAAAGTGTTGTTCTCTTTGCTACCAATCCAATACTCCACAACAAGACAAAACATTTTAATTTGAACTAAATTTGTATTTTGTGAGAAATAAAGTAGTTCAAAAGAAAATGCTAATCAACTGTATACCTTCTTCTAAGCAAATATAGTTGATGTTCTAATCAAGTCTATTCCAGCTACATCTTTTCCTCATTTTCTATCCAAGCTTTGAGTGGAAGAAAATTCCCCTTTGCACTTGAGGGGGGATGTTAGGGAGCGATGGAAGCACGTGTTAAATGCTTCTGTTAGAAACTATTAAGTTAGTTATCAGAAGAGTAAAGTTGTTATAAATTGCAAAGAGTTAACAAGCATGTGAGTCAACATTATATGCATCTATATAAATATACATTGTAGTGCAAAGTAATTCAATCAAATCATTGTATAAGAACTGATTCTGCTTTCTCGATTTCTCTCTTTAATCTCTCTTCCTTTTTCTCTCTTTTTGGCCTGATACCTAATACATATAAGCTAGCTAAGAACTAAGGTTGAAGCATATCATAATTGCCTAGTACATAACCATATAAATACAAGGCATAAAGCAAAGGCAATATAGGGGACGGAAGCAAAGGGAACATAAGGCAAGGCTGAGGAGTGCCTATCTATTATCTCTTGTCACCATATAATCATCCACAACAAATATCTAAACCCAAGTCCCATCCTATCCGTACATTAGGGGACAAAACTTTTGTTGCCATCACCACAAGCAAGCACCAAAGTTATTGCATCCCACTTAGCCCTCCCCGTTCATCCAACTCCCCATTTAATTGTATTCTTTACACTATAAAATGTTATAACAACAATATAATAATAAAGGAAAAATAAATATAAAGCCAAAGCACATAACAGATTCTAGCAATAAATATGTTAAATTTTTATTGTATTTTGTTTAAAGTTTTTTTTTTTTTTTTACATATATTCACATTTCTGTTTTGTTTTTATTAGTTTTCCTCTAATTAGAACTTGAAGTTTCATCCTTTCCTTAAAAGTATAACTTACTAGCATTTAACTCTTGCTGGTATGATAATATTTTTTGAGTATTTAAACGATAAATATAATAGAGATTTTTTTCAAGTAATTTTTTTTCTTTTAAATGAAACTGCTAAGTATCCAGCGACTTAATTAGCTCAATATCCTATTTATCCATTTACATTGAGATTAACGATTGTTTTACATAATAATTTTCACCTCACTCTTGCAACATTAAATTGAGTCATTCATTTAATGTAAACAAATTAAGATAAAAAAATAAATATAGGCCGTGGTGTAAATGTAATTTTAAGATTGAGTGGGTAATGTGCATAGCTCCATTCATTCATCTTTGTAAACAGGACATGGTTCTTCAGTATTTTACAAATGCCAATAATTAAGTAGCAAAAAATATAGATGTCAATGACTGTTTATTGATGTTCAGATCATGTAAAATTGCTCCTAATAAGAGGACACATATGATTTTGATAAAATAAAAAATAAAAAGAAGAAGAAGTTATTTATAACCTGGGTGGTTGACACTTTTTTTTTTTTTTAAATTAGAACCCTCTCATTTTTTTATATATAAACATGTAAGAAAAATTAAAAAATAAATTCAATTATAATCACCTAATAAAAAGGGTTTATTTACCAATTATTTTAATGATACTGAATAAGGACTTAAAATATTGTTTTAAGTTTTAATAAATTTTTCATTTAATTTTAATTCTAAAATAATATTTGTTAAAATGTTATAAAATAATGTAGCTATAAGTGTGTATTACTCACTGTATTTTTGTTAAGAAAAATTACAATTTCATCCCTAAAACATTAGGAGTGTAATAAATTCATCCCTAAATTAGAAAATGCATATAATTTAGTCCCTGAATTACCTACGTTAACAAATCATAAAAAATTTGATCCCCAAATTTAATAGAGTGATCCTCTAAAGGATTAATTTATTTTAATATGGACATATTCAAAAATAAAATTGTATGTATTTACTAATTTATGGATGAGTTTGTTACATCCCCATGTTTAAAAGAGGAAAGTGTAATTTTTCTCTTCTTTGTTGGTTTCTCTCCTCGCATTGTTTCTCATTGCATTTTATCAAGGAAAAATTATATTTTATCCCTTAGGTCATATATAGGTCATATATGTACTTTAATTTTTGAAATAAAAAAAATGCAATTTAATTTTTTAAACTTTTTTGAATATGTATTTTAATTTAATTCTTTTGTTAAGTTTTTGCCTATTATTAACAAAAAAAAAAGTAAACTTTATTCTATTGAATTTCGTTGTACTTTAGTTTCTAAAATAAAAAATAAGTATAATTTTATCCTTTAAATATTTTTAAATTTGTATTATTTTTATTAATAATAGATAAAATTTTAATAAAAAAAATAAAATGTATATTTAAAAAAATTAGAGATTATATAATATACAATTTTAAAAAAAAAACTAAAATAATTCATATAAAAAAATGAAAATAATCATTACTTATAGCAAAGAGAGATAAAGTGAACTTATTCTTTTATTAAAAAAAATATTAAGGAGATTCATTTTTAGTAGAATATCATATTAATTTATTATTTATTATTTATTTATCATTAAATAAAATATAAACTCTACTTAAATTAGACTTACATCTTATTTAACAATAAATAAGTAATAAATCGACACAATATTACAACAAAATGAATCATGTATCACTTCTCTTTTATTAATGACTGATGACTGATAACTGAAGAAAGAGACAGTGAACATCGTCTCATGGCTCTGTCCATAATAAAATCATACAGAAATGTACAATGCAACGACTCTGTACGAGTATCTAATCACTCGCTTCAAATCATGCCATGTGACATTGAATCAAATACTAGACCATGAAAGGATGTTATTCCATCACCATCTTAATCATTGCAAGACTTTCCGATGAGACATTTATTTAGGTTCGGGGATTGCACCTGCTTTCTGCGGTTCTCTATTCCCCATGACAATTATATGTATTTTGATTTTTGAAGATATTTTCTCTTTTCATTTTTGGCATAGGTCATTTTCCATTTTAAGATTTTCTTTCTTGTAATCTTTTTCAGTAAATTAATCATGTAATACTCAACGTTCTTAAATTGAACTAAACGACAGATGGAAGAGATTTTCGAATCAAGTCTAATCGGTTTGATTAATTTTTTATTTTATTGATCATTTATGTAATTCTATTTTATTTGTTTAATATGAATCATTCATGTAATTTTAAATTGAGGTTATAATAGCTAATGTCGTATTTGACCGCATGACTTCATAATGTAAACTATTAATATTATAAAGAAGATTTACCTAAAGTTATAACTTGATCGACTTCGTGGGGTCAGCCTCTTTTTCTTTCTTTTTTTGGGGAACGTTTTAGTCGGGTCTACCAACCTTTACTAACGTAACCTGTGTGTTAATCATTTGCCATTGGAGTAACAGGATGTTGTTTCAAGGGAAAGTGGATTGAGTTTTTTAAATATGTGGTATTGGATTTGATCCCCCTAAATTTAGATATATGAAAAAAATATTATTGAGAGGAGTTTTTATTTAAATGTCTAATTGTACACTGAAAAATTAATTTCTTATCTATCAAAAAAGAAAATACTTTGGGAAAAAATCATTTGCTATTGGGTTTTTGCAATTGAAATAGGGGGTCATGGATCATATACGATCTCCTTTATTGGCCTTCCACGTTTATGCTAGTAATTAATTTCTACTTTTAAAATTTTTTTAAAGAAAATAATTTACAGTGATGTAATAACGTAGTCTAATTCTCCATCGCTTCAAATGTATAAAGAAAATTAAGTATTTTAAGATATTAGAGATTTTATATGTGTTTTATTAATAAATTTAAAAAGCCAAAGGGTTGACTTTTTATTTATATATCGTTTTGACTTGATTTTGATGATTCTTCACATTTTTTATTAATTAGTGGATAATTTATAAATATTTTTGTAAATTAAACAAAAATCTAAAGGATAAAATAAGACCTATGAAGAGCTCATTCCAATAATACTATAAAAGCGTGTGACGATTGCAGTAATTCATTAATAGTAAGTTGATGCAATTAGTTAAAGGGAGTGGAGAATTGAATATAAATTTTAAACTTGGGGCTACTACTTTATCATAATGTATTGAAAGAAGTGAAAGTAAAGTACGAATCTTATATATTCGAATTAAGATCATATTATGAATCAAAAGATTCCTTCTTTTTTTGGTACGTATCAAAAGATTCCTTTAAAAAGGAAGAAAGAATACCGGAAATAATAAAAATGTTTCAAGATGAATCAACGGAGTTATCAAAAGAGTATACTTCAATATAGTGAATAATAATGTTTCAAGGTGAAACTTACCTCAGTGCTGTTACATCTCATTAGCAATCCACGAAAAATTTACACCATTGCGATTTTATGCTGGCCATATTCAGGAAAAAAAAAAAAAGAAATAAATCAGAAAACACAATTCCTCTTCTAATACAAATAAATTAAGAAAAGAAGGAAATAAAATTGAAAAAAGTAATGATTGCCCTACGAGATTGCAGTGACCTTTTTACATGGCTCGCTTCCACCTGCTTCATTAAAAAAGTCAATACAATATCTTGACTCTGAAAAGTGACGAACGAAAAGATATGCAAATTGGCAAGGTGTTGTTGAGAGTAAGACAAAAAATCATATCAATAACACAAGCGAAGGGGTAATGCTATACACTAGAAAAATGTTATATACCTAATTTTTCTAAATAATATTAAAATATACATTTTGCAATGCATAGTCTTTTCTGATTTTTCTGAAATCAATAAATGTAGATAAATAATGAAAAAAAAAAAAGGTATAAAAGCCTTCCTTGCTAGATAACCCCATACCATTGTATTACTACTAGCACTCAATAAACCAGTCCAATTCTAGCAACTAATCAACATATTCGAAAGTGTGAGAGTCCTCGTTATTGAGTGTTTCTGGCTTGAGCAAGTTCAAATAAAGTTTCTGGCTTGAGCAAGTTCAATTTCCAGTTTCATTTGCTGAACAGTATCAAAGGCGCCTTTCAGATGATGGAAATTATGACTCATATACATACAGAAAATAAAGAAAAAAAGGGGGGGGGGGAAGAGAGTAAAAGTTCAACCATCTTACAATTTGATTGCACGAAACTAGGAAAATGATATGTCATGCACCAATCACTAAAATGTTGAATTCATTGATTGTGACTTGATTACATGGAACAAAGAGTGCAACTGAAGTTGGCACATATACATACTCAAAAGAAAAAAAAAGCTAACCTAAGACCCACACAACCATATATAGAAAATTGATATGAAATAGCATCACGCATGAAACAGCGAAATGTTGCCTTCAGCAATTAAGACTTCACATGAAACAACGCAAGAAGCTCAAGTTCACAAATACTCAGAGAGCAACACCCCCCAGAGACATTGAAATAAAGAGCAAGATACTACCAATCACCAAATCGGAGAATCTAGAGAGAGAGAAGAAGAAGAAGAAATATAATGGTTATTTACCTGAAAGAGAATTTCTTGAATAGCAGCAGCATAGTATTCAGTATGGCCAGAGTGTGTGTGTGTGTGTGTGTGTGTGTGTGAGTGAGTGAGTGAGAGCTTCAAGCAGTTATTAACCATAACTGAACTGCTCGAAGAATAACATAGAAGCACAGTAATAGGGAAGGGGGAGTAAGAGAGTGTGTTAATTTAATTTATAGATATAACATGCATGGGTGAGATGGTATATATGATCGTGTTGAAATGTTTGGCGCAGAAAGACACTACTGCATGTTTGGTTCGGCTCTGCAGAGAGTGGATAAAAGCTACTATGCTTTCCATAGGTTCTGCAGCAGAAAAAAACTGACTGCTCTGCAACTGGTCTTTGATGATTAGGGGTGGAAGGCTATTTGCTACAAATTCACGGAGAGAGAGAGAGAGAGAGAGAGAGAGAGAATGTGAGTGTGCATGCCATGCATGCAGAGATGTGCAGTGGTATGACGTCACTCTCTCCATCTGGTTTTCTCCTGTGCTGTATACAACACTAAATAAAATATAAATTAGCTAATTTTTACGTGAAAAAATTAACTATTCTTTTCCCTTTGAGAATTTTACATAAGAGAAATTCTTGCATATATTTGAGTCTCACTATTTATTTATTATGAGTGTATCTATCTGACAAATTAGCTATCTATTTATGAGTCTTACTAATTTTATTACGAGTGTATTTAAATATAAGATGTTAAATTTATATTTATACAAAATTATTTTTCCTCATATTAAAAATTTCTAACAAAACTGGCAAAAATCTTCATTTGTCAACATTATTTTTTCTTTCGATCACTATTTTCCTTTATCAAATTGGCCACCCAAAATTCTTCTATGAGGTCCTGCATAATGTTTTTTTTTTTGCAAGATACATGAATTTTATTTTCTTACTGCTTTTTTTAAAAATAAAAAAGAAATATTATATTACTTTCTAAGAAGTTATATTTTAAAATAAAAAATATTTTTATGATATTAAAAATTATCACTTTAAAAATATATGTATTGCATCATGACTAATATAATCTTTGAGTATGTTTAAAAGATGATGACTCCTTCATTTTCAGTCTACACTGTTTAGGAAGTAATTTTTTATTCAGCATGTATCTTTTTAAACAATAATAAGTTCCTCCCGCCCAAAAAACAAAAGGAATCGAATTGTAGACTCCAAGATTTCCATACAAATTTGCTCCTTCAAATCCAATATTATATTGTGGCAGAAATCTTATTAAATCATCTCTCACAGACTATAGTCCTTCAGAAAATTCGAAATCAGTACGGTGCATAGACTACTGGCTACTGCATCATTGGTATATGGACGCTAATTCATGACACATCTCTATCTCCAGCTAGTTTTCTGTCCCTCTTGCATACGACCAGACCCATCAGATGCAGAATCTCAAGGCTGGCTTGCTTTCAACATGGCAACATTAATTATCACCCTTTAATCAGCCATTATTGTAATGCGTAGTTCTAGGTTACATGACGTTCATTGGTAACTTATTAACAACTTTGAAGACAATTTTAAGGTGTAGAATTGATTTTGGGATGCACCAGCTTGCAAGTTGCAACCAAACACACACTAAATGTGTTGTTTGAAAGCTTCTTCGGGATTGGTTCTTGCTCTTGGTATTGCAAAATCACTTTTACTTTTTACATGCCCAAATGATTCATATATATGCATTTTTAAACACTGATAATCTGTTTACAGTTAGGATTTTCAAATCTATAAAGAGTGAGTGGCTTAATTCCTTAGAACGAAAATCCAAGTTTATAAAAAGGTTGTATAATTTATATTTTTTTATAATAATTAAATAAAACCCTCAAAAATTAGTTGATATGATAAATAATCTTGACCTCTTAAGAGGAGGATAGAAGTTTAAATTTTAAGAAGATAATTTTTGTAAAGAGAATTGTATAATCTTTGTAGTCATTCAATTAAATGAGAATTAGTTTTATAAGTAGTTTAAATTAGTCGAACTTATAAAAATAGCTTGTTGTCTTACTAAAAAATAATTAAATAAAAATTAGTTTTCAAAAATAATTTATATAAATGGAAGTCACAAAAATACATTTTAACTTCAATAAAAATTAACAGAATTCTAATTAGGTTTACCATGACTGAAACTTTAAGCTACATTTATAACTATAGCTCTAACCTAAAAGAAGGGTAAATCTCCATATTCTTTATTTTATGAATCTCAACTTTGGACATTAATTTCGTCAGAGCAAAACAAATACGTCGGATTCGGCTAACCTAAGTGCAAATGATCACTTCTATGTTATAGCCTGATTCTCTTTGACTGCCAAGGAAACTATTTTGACCAACTTAGCATTCTTCCAAACCTTTTAACTATTGTTTCGATGCTTTCTAATAATGAAATTGTACCTGAGTACGTTTGAGTGTATAAAAAAATGAAGCCTAGCTAGGTCTAGGACACCATGAAAATATCCTTTAACATTATCAGCAAACCAAAATTTGACCAACCTCACCGTGTTTTGACGATTTTTCATATAGTCTCTCGTACAAAGAATTTAGAGCCCTTCTTTGGCGCGGGCGGAAAAAACAGAAGAATAACCCAAACACTTCAAAAAACTAAATCCTTCATAGTAAATGCTTCATGGGTAAACCATAAGGATACTGTGTACTACCTTTTACTAAATTTATCCTAAAACTTTAATGATTTATAAAAAATTGTGCAAAGTTACGCAAACACAAAATTAATGTATAAATATCAGAACATAAAGTGAGGTGATTATTTTAAATTGTCATATCACTTTTAATTATACATTTCTAATCTTAATTATTTATGTGAGATTCAATAATTAAAGAATAAAATACACTTAACCTTCTAGAGATATCAAAAAATAATACTCCATCTTATTAGTTTACAAAACATACACCCCACTCCAATATAATAAGACCCAAACATCGTTATCTAACCTTATAATATTGCATATTACCTGCAGAAGCAGTAACTATTAAACAGCTATAACTCTAGAAAAAAAAATTGTCAATTCTTATAATCTTGTATATATGATTTTCTTCAATAAAGTAACCTTATTGGCCTAAGGCCACATATATGAGATAAACTTGCTCATTCAATCAATCTGCACCATGATACAGATGTAAACATTTGCAGCAATAAGAAATTTACGGCAAATAGAAACAAAGAAAAAAGAAAAATAGACATTATAGATTAAACCATAAACTATAGAAAGAATGGTCAACTCCTACTTAATCATAATCAAGAAACTTTGTCACATCATCGGGAAGAATCAAATTCAAATTAGTCACATCAATAATTTGTAAATAAACGTTAATAGTGTCAAAGTCAAAAACCATTACAATTTTAGGCAATAATCATCACGAGAGTTGCGCAGTTGACTTTTTTCAACTACTACAATACTTAATCGTGTGCTACTTTTAGAAGTTGAAAAAACAAAAAAAAAAAAGTGTTCACCGCAGCACAATGCTCAATCATATGCCATCGCTTTTTGCTATTAGTTGTGTTCAGCATAGCACAATACTTTTAATGGCCTTGTTGACTAATGTGTCAAGTTGATCCTTTTCATTGTACTTTTTATTATTATTCTCTGCCTTTGTTCTTTGTTATTATGATATTGGAACTGATTTGCTAAGTTTAGTATAACATATTTGACAAAAATTGTTCGAACAGTCACCCCTTTCTCTCTCTCTCTATCTCTTAACTGCATAAGATAAGATTTACTATGGTTTACCGGAGTATTCCTTTAGAATATGCCAATAGATGTTAAGTGCGAGTTAGTGAATCTGGGTAGAATATATATATTGTAAATTAATAGGGTGAAATATTATTTTTTGATATCTTAAGTGTATTTTACTCATGATTAAAATTTATTTCTCTCACAATCTTATATTTAAACTACTCTTATTACTTAATACATTTCTTATACCAGCGTAAGTTTACGGATACTTATATTACTCAGTAACTTTCTATGACATATAATTTTTATTAATCCAACTATTTAATATATATATATATATATATATATATATATATATATATGTATATATATAAAACTTTTAATCCAACAGCAAATTTTATCAAAAAGTTCATCAATAAAATATTATTTAATGATATAAGAATTGTTCAAACTTACTTTAGTATAACTTGATCCTTACTATATGAAAACACATAAAAACAGTTTGTGAAACTCAATCCTAAAAAAAAAATACTATTGTAAAGATTTTGGGTCTGGTTGATAATTGTTTTCAAAAGTAATTTTCAATTTTTAAAAATGAAAAAAACACATATGTTTGAGGTGTTTTTTTCACATTGTTTTTAAAACTTAAAAAAGAGATTTTATATTTTAAAAACAAAAGAACAAAAACAGTTTAAACATGTTTTGGTTTTTTTATTTTGAGATAAGGTGAAAAGCATGGTGGCAAACTTGTAACAAATACCATGTGTACTCAGTTATGCTGTTTGATTGATTTGTAGGTCAAATCTTCAAGTGAGGCTAAAATTTTGCTTTAAAAGAAGTGGTCCAATATGTCTAAAAGGATTTTGGTGGTTTTGATGTTGTTCTTGAAATAAGAACGCCATCAAGAGCAGTGGAGCTTAATTTGGCTGAAAGGGAAAAAAAATCAACATAGTTGGGAGTTTAGATTTGCTAGGAATCGTTTGTTTAAATATGTTAGTGTGGTCCAAAAATGTGGTGCTAAAGCATGAAACGAACATAAGCACAAGATGGAAGTCCAAATGGAACCTGCTGAAAAATCGATGCGATAACCAAACTATGCTTAGGCGCCAAGCGGATGAGGATTGATCATATATGCTATTTGTTAGTTAAAATTGCTCCTAGTTTTTTTGTCGTAGTTCTCTGTTTTGTTATGGTTTGACTATGATGCTATTTTTGTGCTCCATACTATTCTCGTGAGTTGAGCCTATTGAATGATATATCGAAAAAATGACTTGGTAGTGGATTAACAATTATTGTCGATTGGCAAAATTTGGGCAAAAGGAAGAAATTTGGGTATTGTGGTTGGTTGAGCACTTTAGTTGTACTTCTAAGCATTGGCAACTATAAAATGGAGGCTGTTGGTTTATTTTACATCTATTCATAGTGAAGTTTACAAGTGGGAGTCTGATGAGTGAGTGATTATTTCACATGTGCTTTTTGCAATTAGCAGCTTGTTTTTGAGGCATCATTTCTTTGATTTGTCATTTTTGAGGCATGAAGTATTGATTGCCTTAGATTGGGTCCGAAGACGAGCTGGTTGAGTTCCTCCTCATAGGTATCGATGATGGAAGCTTGGTGGCGAGTGTGGCGACAAGCGAGGCGGTGAGGGCAAAGGGTCGGCGAGCACGTAAAGCGGGAATATGCGACGATCCCTTACTTTTAGCTGGCCTTTTCTTCCTATTGCTCAAGATAGAAAATAAGAGGAAGCAAGTTTGAGACAAGATTGAGTGGTAGGGGGCTATTCTAACTTAATCAGAGGTCTCGGTTCAAACCCTGGATATATAGCTGCATTAAAACTTGGAAGGAATAGCTTTCCCACCCATGTGGTTCTACCCTACTTGAGCAGGATTGTTTCTGATAAAAGAATACCTTTGATTTGGACCCTATATATATATATATATTTTGCTTAATCAATTGAGTCCAAAATATCATTAGAAGATGATTATCTATTTTATGTGCCTAAAAAATCACCTCATGGACATCAAAGTACTAATCCTTTTTATCCTTGTCTGCTTTCTTAGTGCCAAATGCTCTTTTCAATATTTGGAACTCTGCCTTAATAGAGTGTAGGAGTTTCATCTAGGGTGTTAACTCGGACTCGCCCCTTTTTTTCGGAATCTTTGGAACTTTGCCACCATACTTAAGAGAAGCACCATGCTCAAGAGGAGCACCATTTCACATTTGCTGTCCTTCATGCTCAAGAGGAGCACTGTTCCCCATTTGTTGGCCTCAGTCTCAAGAGGAGCAACATTCCCCATTTGCTAGGAGCATCCTATTTCCTGTCCTTTGGTCTCAAGAAGAGTATCATTCCCCTTTTATTGGCTTTCGATCTTAAAAGGAGCATTATTCCCCATTCGCTAGCATTTGGTCTCTCCTAGTCAAACTCTCCATGCCTCCACAACATCTGTGATACCATTGCCAACTTTTCCTCTAGCCCTTGCCTGCCTTCCATTTCCTAGGGATCGTTGTTCTTTATTCCTAAATGGTCTTAGGCATTAAGCATTGTTGGCCTAGTAGTGGGCATGAAGATGAGCTTGTTGAGTTCCTCCTCACAAAAGTCAATGATGAAAGCTCCGTGGTGAGTGAGCCGATAAGGGTAGAGGTCGGTGAGCATGTCGGTTGGGAACACACGATGATCCTTTGCTTCCGACATGGCTTTTTCTTCCTGTTGCATAAGACAAAAAAAAAAAATTAGAGGAGGCAGGTTTGAGATAAGATCAAATGGCAAGGGGCTATCATAGCTTAAACAATGATCTTAGGTTCGAGACTTGTATGTGTAACTATCTTAAAACTTGGAAGGAATAGCTTTACCATCCAAGTGGTCCTACCTTGCTTGAGCATAATTGTCTTTGGTAGGAGAATACTTGTGGTTTGACAAAAAAAATCTATTGCTTAATCAATCGACTCTAAAATATCATCCAAAAATGATTATCTATTTCTATTCCTCAAAAATCACCTCATGGACATCAAAGTATGAATCCTTTTATCTCTGCCTGCTTTCTTGTTACCAGGTGCCCTATTCAATCTCAGGAGCACCTCCTTAATAGCATTTAGGAGTTTCATCTGGGGTGTTAACTCAAACTTGCCCACTTCTTTTTGATTTGGAAATTTGCCACTGTGCTAAGGAAGAGTACCATCCGTGAGCAGTTGATCCGCAGGGAATAAAGTCCCTATTCGCTAGCCTTTGTGATCAAGAGGAAAACTATTCCTTATTTGTCGGTCTTCGTGCTCAAGAGAAGCACTATTCCTCATTTGCTATCTTTTGGTCTCAAGAGGAGTACTCTTCCCTATTTGCTGGCCTTTAGTCTCTCCTAATCAAACTCTCCATGCCATCTCAACATCTATGATGTCTCTAAGAAGGATTCTCCATGGTGCATTACCTTTAACTCTTCCTCTAGCCCTTACTTGCCTTCCATTTGCCCAAGGCCCACTATTTTCTATGCCTAACTAGTCTAGGGAACTAAGCATTGTTAGCCTCAGAGTAGGTTCGACGACAAGCTAGCTAAGTTCCTCCTCATGTGATGGAAGCTAAGAGGTGAGCAAGGTGATAAGTGTAGAGGTCGGTGAGCACGTCATGCAGGAACATGTGACAATTTCTAACTTTCGTCATGGCTTTTTCTTTCTTTTGCACTAGACAAAAAATAAAAGAAAGTAGGTTTGAGACAAGACTAAATGATCGGGGGACTATTCTAGCTTATCTAGAGATCTTGGGTTCAAGTCTTGTGTAAGTAGTTGTGTTAAAACTTGGAATGGATAGTTTTTCCACCTAAGTGGTCCTACCTTACTCGAGTAGGATTACCTCCAATAGGAAGATACCTATGGTTTACACCAAAATAAATAAATAAATAAAAGAAGATCTATTGCTCAATCAACCGAGTCCAAAATATTATTTGAAGATGATTATTTGTTTTCTATGCCTCAAAAATCACCTTGTGGATATCAAAGAATGAATCTTTTATCTCTATCTGCTTTCTTAGCGGTGGGTCTCTCATTAATCTCTAGAGCTCCTTCTTAATAGAGTTTAGGAGTTGTCCAAGGTGTTAACTCGGACATGCCCTATTCGTTCTGAATTTTTGGAACTTTATAACCATTCTCAAGAGAAGCAACATCTGCAGGTAGTTAATTTACAAGAAATGAAGGCCTTATTTGCTAGCCAATCTGTTCAAGAGGAGTAGCACTCCCTGTTTGTTGGCCTTCATGTTCAAGAGGAGCATCATTCCCTATTTGTTGGCCGTCGTGCTCAACAAGAGCACTATTCCCATTTGTTAGCCTTTGCTCTTAAGAAGTGCACCATTCTCCATTTGCTGGCTTTCGGCCTAAAGGTTCCCCGTTTGCTAGCCTTCACTCTCCCCCAATCAAACTCACCTTGCTTCTACAATATCTATGATGTCCTTAAGAGGGATTCATTGTAATGCACCACCGCCAACTCATCTTCTAGCCTTTGCTTGCCTTCCATGTGCCTAAGGACCGATGTCTTCTATGCCCAATCGGTCTCGGACATGAAGCACTACTGGCCTCAAAGTAGGTCTTAAGGCAAGCTAGTTAAGTTCCTCCTCATAGAGGTCGATGATGGAAGCTCGGTGGCGAGTGAGGAGGTGAGCAGAAGATGGCGAGCACGTCAATTGGGAACACGCAACGATCCTTTACTTCCGGCATGGCTTTTTATTCCTATTGTGCAGGACAAAAAGAAGAAGAAGAAGAAGAAGAAGAAGAAAGTTTAGAATCAGACCAAATGGCAGGGGGCACTTCTAGCCTAATTAGAGAGCTCATGTTCGAGCCTTAGTCATGCAACTATGCTAATTCAAAAAGGATAGCTTTATCGCCCAAGTGGTCCTATTTGGCTTGAGTATATTTGCCTCTAGTAGGAGGATACTAATGGTTTAAACTAGAAGAAAAAAAAATGAAGAAAATCTATTGCTCAATCAACCAAGTGCAAAATATCATTAGAAGATGATTATCTATTTTTTGTGCCTCAAAAATCACCTCAAGCATATCAAAATACAAATCCTTTTATCTTTGTTTACTTTCTTGGTGTTGGGTGTTGTCTTCAATCTCTAGAGTTCCTCCTCAATAAAATTTAGGAGTTTTATATGGGGTATTAACTTGAATTCACCTCTTTCTTTTTGAATTTTTTTTATCTTTATCATTAGGGTCAAGAGGAGCACAATCCATAGGCAATTGATCCGCAAGAATGAAGTCCTTATTCACTGGCCTTCGCGCTCTCAAGAAGTACCATTCCCAGATTGTTATTCCTTGTGCTCAATAAGAGCACCATTCCTCATTTCCTAGCCTTCAATCTTAAAAAGAGCACCATTCCCCGTTTGCTGGCATTCGATGTCTCCCAATCAAGCTCTCCTTCTTTTCACAATATTTGTGATATCCCAAAGAGGGATTCTTCATAATAAACCACCGCCACCTCCTCTTTTAGCCCTTACATACCTTCCATTTGCCTAAGGGCTGTTGTTCTCTATACCCTGCCGATCTCGGACATTAAGCACTGCTGGTCTAAGAATGGGTCCGAAGATGAGCTGATCGAATTCCTTCTCATAGAGGTTGATGATAGAAGGTTGGTAGCAAGCGATGCAGTAAGCATAGAGGTCGGCAAGGATCTCGGGTAGGAACACGCAATGATCCCTTACTTTTGGCATAACTTTTTCTTCATGTAGCATAAGAAAGAAAATAAAAAGAAGTATATTTGAGACAAGACAGAATGGTAGGGGATATTTTAGCTTAATCGGAGGTCTCAGGTTTAAGTCCTATGTATGTAGCTGCATTAAAACTCAAAAAGGATAACTCTGCCACTAGAGCTGTTAAAATGGGCTAGACTAAAAAAATTGAAGTGAAAAATAAAGTTAGCTCAATTTAGCCCAACCCAATTTGGCCTAACCTGAATAGGCTAGCCCCCTTTTGGGCCAGGCCAGCCCGATGGCCTAAACATTTTTTTGTTTTTTTAAATAACTAATTTCAAACATATGTCATTACTACTTGATCTTGGATTTTATTGGCCCATTTCTTCACTTAAAGAAAGTTTAAATTGTAAAAAATATGTTGACAAAAATAAAAAATCATCATTTCACTTTTGTAACAAGTAAAACCGCTAAATCTAATTACTAGAAGAAAAAACTTATACATTTGTCCATTGATTTTTCATATGGACCATAAGACAATAATAAGACCATCTTTTTTTTTTAATTATTTCAAAATATATTTATTGCATTTAAAAAACTAATAGGCTGGCCTGATATCAAGCACATGACTCGAATAAGATTGGGTTGGGTTAGCAAAATACTAGCCCAAAACTAGCTTTGCCTGATCAAACTTGACTAGAAAATGGCCTAATTTGAATGGGCCAGGCTAACCCATTTTGACAGCTTTATTCGTTGGCCAAAGGGTCTTAGTCGGCTCAAGTAGGCACACCTCTGGTCGAAGGATACTTGTGGTTTAGACAAAAACAAAAAAAAAAGAAAAAAAGAAAATCATTGCTCAACCGATTCCAAAATATCATTAAAAGATAATTATCTATTTTCTATGCCTCAAAAATCACCTTATAGATATCAAAGTACAAATCTTTTAATCTTTGTCTGCTTTCTTAGTGTCGAGTGCTTTCTTCAATTTCTATAGCTCCTTCTCAATAGAGTATAGCACATAGTTATTAAACTCGGCTCGAACTGGCTGATTTGACCGATAAATTGGGCATGCGACTGGTCTGAGCTGAGTAATGGATCGATTTTGCATTCATGATGGTGTGAATCGGCTGGGTTCATTGGTCCAATACGAAATGTGCTCAAAAATCTATTTTTAGTACAAATGGGATTTAAACCCTAAGCAAGGCAAGCACATATCCTAACCACCAGACCAAGTGTGCAGTTATGTTATGATATAATAATAATAAAAATAATAATAATATATGTTTTATACCTAAAGTGTGCTAAATTGCTAATTATTTGTCATTTTATTGTATTTATTTAAGATTTAACGTACTTTTATACATTTATTTAATTATATCCAGTTCAACTAGTTAAACTAGTGACCTAATGATCTAGTGCCTCGGCCGAGTCAATTACCAAGATGAGATTAATAAACTATGGTTTAGGAGTTTTGTCTAGGGTTTCAACTTGGACCCCCTTTTTTTTAATCTTTGGAACTTTGCCACCTGCTTAAGAGAAGCATCATGTTGAAAAGGAGCAGCATCCACAATTGGTTGATCTACATAGAATGAAGTCCTTATTCACAGGGCTTCGTGCTTAAGAGGAATATTATTCCCTATTTGCTGGCCTTCAATCTCAAGAAGAGCACTATTCCCCATTTGCTGGCCTTTAGTCTTTCTTAATCAAACTCTCCTTGCCTCCACAACATCCATCCTATCCCTAAGAAGGATTCTCCATGATGCACCACCACCAACTCTTCCTCTAGCCCTTACATGCCTTCCATTTGCCCAAGTGTCATTATTCTCTATGCCCAACCGGTCCTACGCATGAAGCACTGTTGGCCTCCAATTAGGTCCGAAGATGAGCTAGTCGAGTTACTCCTTATTAGAGGTCAATGTTGGAAGCTTGGTGGCGAGCAAGGCGGTAGGCATAGATGTCTACGAGCACATTAGCCAAAAGCAGGCGATGATCCCTTGTTCTTGGCATAATTTTTTCATCATATTGCAAAAGACAGAAAATAAGAGGAAGCATGTTTTGAGATAAGGCTAAATGGCAGGGGGATATTCTAGCTTAACTAGAGGTCTTAGATTTGAATCCTGGGTATGCAATTGTATTAAAACTCAGAAAGGATAACTTTGCCGCCCAAGTGGTCCTACCTGGCTTAGTAGGATTACCTCTAATAAGAGAATACCTATGGTTTAAACAAAAAAAAAAAAAAGGACAATCTATTGCTTAATCAATTTAGTCCAAAATATCATTAGAATATGATTACCTATTCTCTAGGCCTCAAAAATCAATTCATGGATATCAAAGTACGAATCCTTTAATCTTTGTCTACTTTCTTGGCACTGGGTTCTCTCTTCAATAGCTGGAGCTTCTCCTCAATAGTGTTTAAGAGTTTCATCTGAAGTGTTAACTCGAACTTGCCCCTTTTTTTTGAATCTTTAGAACTTTGCCACCTACTCAAGAGGAGCACCATCGATCAATTGATCTGCACGGAGTAAAGTCCTTATTTGTTGGCATTTTGCTCAAGAAGAGCACCATTCCCCATTTGCTAGCCTTTGGTCTCAAGAGGAGTACCATTCCTTATTTGCTGGCCTTCGATCTTTCTCCTAATCAAACTGTCCTTGCCTCCATAATATTTATGATGTCCCTCAAAGGGATTCTTCATGACGCACCATCGCCAATTCTTCCTCTAGCCTTTGTATGCCTTCCATTTGCCCAAACATCGATGTTCTCTATGCCCAACCGATCCTAGGTATGAAGCGAAGCTAGCCTCGGATTGTGTCTAAAGTTGAGTTGGTCAAGTTACTCCTCATAGAGGTTGATGATAGAAGTTTGGTGGCCAATAAGGCGGCAAGCAAGGCAGTGAGCATAAAGGTTAGCAAGTACGTCGGGTAAGAACACACAAGATCCTTTGCTTTTGTCATAGCTTTTTCTTCATGTTGCATAAGAGAAAATAAAAGGAAGCATGTTTGAGATAAGACCAAATGGCGGGTGGGTATTCTAGCTTAACCTCAGTCTCAGGTTCAAGTTCTGGGTATGTAACTGCATTAAAACTAGGAAGGGATGGCATTGCCACTTAAGTGGTGGTACTCAACTCGAGTAAGACTACGAGTATGTAACTATATTAATTACTTTGATGTTCGATAAATTTAAAGCCAATATCAGTTTCTTAAAAAGATCTCGAATATTATCTTACTTTGCCATTTTTGGCATAAGCTAGATAATTAATTGGGATTATGCATATGCAGTTCAAAAAAAAGGACTTAATATTAAATTGTTGACTAGATCAATAAGATTCAAATGGTGGGAAAAATTTGATTTACAGTATGCATATGAAGAAAAGCTTCATGAATGGTTCAGACATAATTCGAAGTATCTCAAAATAGTTCAAAAGGAAGAGACGGATTCTCAATTTTTAGTAGGAAAGTCTCAAATGATGCCAGAACTTACATCAACCACCTCAAAGCAAGAGTCCCTCAAAAGACTACATGAAGTAATGACAAGAGTGAACAAGATAAGAATAATCAACAAGACAATGAAGTAAAGTCTTTAGAAAGTTTTACCCCATTAAATGAAGATGACTATAACGGTATAGAATTTTCAAAAAACACATAAAAGAACATTGTTCAACATGTGGGAAGGTACAAATGATAGGATGGCCATGACCACAAAGGATAACAAGGTTAAAATATCTATGCAGTTGGAAGTACAAAAAAGGGCAATACTATTCAAAACAAGACAAAATGGCTACAGACTTCACAATAATAACCAGCCCAGGACAAGAGACCTGAAGTCAAAAGCTTATGTTTAAGACAAGACTAAAGATGACAAGAAAAGACCAGAGGCTATAAGTACAAGACTAGAGACTATAAAACAAGATGAAAGGCTATAAGTCTAAATATTCCCTCCAGACAATAATAAAAGCAAGAAATTTGAAGGGCAGGCACACCATACCTCCTGAGGTTCTCCTAAAGTGAAAGCAGTTCAAACAAGAAGTTTATAAAAGGATAGAAGACCCTCAAAGGGGGACATCCGCTTCTTATGAGCCTTTTGTATCCCTTTGTGTTTTCCTACTCTCAAACTTTTGTATCCAAATGTTGTTTAACTCTTTGAATTTTAGTGTATTGACAGTGTAAAAAATTTTTACGTTATCATCCAATCAAAATCTCCCATTTGCATGACCATTCAAGTAGTGAGTGGTTAAGTCAAATACTTTTGCTGATGTGGCAATATATGATTGGATGTTTGTATAAATTTTTTTTACACTAATAATGCATTACATAAATTGTTTGCTATTATATAGTTTTCTTAATAGTTGAGGTTAAAGAATCTTGAATAAGATTTAATTCTCTTACTTGAGAAGGCTCTACAAATTGAAACTTTGATTTGAGTACCGAGCTTGATCAAATTACAAAACCGAATCACACAAAACTATAGTATAGTGCAATTCGAGTCATTTCCCTAGGATGATAATACTATTTGATCATAAATACATGGGGTTTTTTATCAAACAAAGTATGTGTAGAATGTAATTGAGGAGAATTAAAACCGAATTAAAAGCTCTAAGAATCAAAAGAAAACAATTGCTATTCTATCATAGAATTCTAAGCATGCATCAATATTCTAATTTAGCGGTTAATCTTGAATTCAAATGAGGCCTAAATTTGAATCCAACATTCAAACATGAAGACCTCCATGCATTCAATTTACACGCAATCAATCAAGCTCAAAGACCTCTAGAATACAATTGACCTATGTTAATTTTAAGCACCAATGCAGTTAACCTTAGATTCAAATATGAAATCTAATTCCTACCCATCCAACAATTGAATCACATAAATCAACCGACTAACATGAAAACAATCAAATTCTTAATCATCATTTCGAATTGCAAACCTTCAAACCAAAAGCTAGATCAAGAATAGAATGAAGAGTAGGTGAAGCCGAGTTGGAATCTTGAATCCGAATGAACCAATTCTCAAGAGCATCAATGCTTCACTTGGATCCTTGAATAAGATGAAGTTCTACTCCTCCATTAATGGAGGAAAACGAAACTTAGATAGAACACAGAGAGAGAGAGAGAGAGAGAGAGAGAGAGAGAAAGAGAAAAAGAGAAAGGGAAGGGAAAAAAGAGAAAATGTTTATTCCTAAATTTGAAAAATGATTCAAATGCTAAAATGGCCCTGAGTAGTATCAATTCCTTCCTATTTATAGCTACAATTAACTAACTAATATGGAATTACATTAATCGTCTCTCTCTAAGTTTCATTTGGACACCTAATTTGTACTAATTGGAGTTTTGGTGAGAAAGATAGGCCCAAAACACTAAATTGAGCACTAAACCCACTTGTGGGATTGCACCATGTTTTTGGCCTTCAAAATGCCTCTGTTTGGAGAAGTTCTCTTAAGATGAAATGTAGTTTTGGGTGTTAGCTTTCAAATGGCACTAGAATGGGCTCAATTGGACTCCTATGGGCTGAGTTATGGTTTGAACGATGCACACTGCCCAAGAACCATGGTTGCACCTCTTGATTGTACTTTCAAGTCCAATTTTGGCTTCAAGACTTGAGAATTAGCCTCTAACTCTCATAAAAGTTGTAGGTCTAGCTCTCAACTTTCCTACAAATCAAGAATCACAGCCTAATGAGGTCTAGAACTCAATTTATGGCCAAAATACAAAATAGTGTCAGAATAAGTACAATGCTAGAAAAATTGAATCAAGGCCTAACCAAAACCCAAACAAGAAATATGATCCAAATAAATTTAATTAAGCACAAAAGAGGGTTAATGCACTAAGCATGAGGGAATATATATATATATATATATATATATATTTTGAAGACCTGCCAAAAACTTTTCTTTCCAGAAAAGTTGTTGATTGTCTTCTCTAGTGAAAACTCTGGTAAGGAAAGTATCCCTATACCAATGGAAGTTTCCAAGTGTTTTACACTTGAGATTGGATAATAACTCAGCTGACCTATCCTTCCAAAGGGTCGGATTGCCAATGAAGTGTTGAACAATTGTAAAGATTAAAGTGTTGACAGCATCAGGGATAGGTTCCCCATTGCTGGTGATTGGAGTTTCATCTGGTTTAGTTTTAATTGAATAAATAATTTTTGATTTTTCAAAATCAGTAAGATAATTATCCTACCAACCTTTTAATTGACCAGAAAAACTAGCAACCAAAATTTCAATAATTGTTTCCTCCGAACAATTGAGGTTTGTAGAATACGCAGTTGCAACCATAGTCATATGTTGTAGAGTATTCATAATTTGATATTCAGTTTGACCATTTATGTTCCACTCATAGATGTTATTTGCACTAAAGGATTTAATACTTAAAGATTTCTTCAAGTAATAAATCAGGAGGAGTAGCGCGTTGGTAATAAAGTTTCGAAGGTTTTTTCCAGTTTTGAGAAATAACTTGCTTAATTTTTTGACTTTTAGAATTTTAAGAATGTTGGGCTTAAGACTTAGAGCCTTTATTTTTTCTTTAAGCCTACAATTTCTAGCTATATGGCCAGCTTTGCCACATTTAAAACATGTGATAGGCTTGTCAGTGTAGTTTGGTTGTGAGCGAGTTTTGGGTTTTCTCGGTGGAGGTTTAACCCTTTTTGATGGTTTGGACCTAGGAGAAGGCTTATGTTTATCTTTAGGCTTCGGCCTCTTTTTTGGGCAAGGCAAACCGAATTGTTTGCAAAAGGTGCCCATTTCCCTTCTGTTTTGGGTTTTTCCTTTAGCCAATTGATTTTGAATTTTATCATCTTAGCAGATTCTCTGGTATCAGAGCCTGAGGGGGAAGTAGGGGATTATGATTTGATTTAATTAGTGTTTTATCTAGATGAACTCTGTACTAATATTCTTAATGCCTATTCACACCCTATTTTGGTTGGCAAAGAAACTTTAATAGTTCTTGGTAATCTGGAAGCATGCAGTAAGTCCCGTGATAGTTAAGGGCAGTAAGTCAGTGGCTGGGATTCAAAAGAACTATTTGAAAGTTGCTTTAAAAAAGGATTAAATAAATTTATCAGCAGAAAAGGAATATCAATACTTAGTTTAGCAGATAAAATATTTTACTAAATCCTATCATGATTCTTTACTGAACCTAAAGGAACTGGTATCAGTAGGGAATTTAAAATTTAATATTTTTCCGCTCCCTTTCTCGCCGTTTTTCTATTGGTTCTTCATCTTTTTCCTCTTCAAATGATCATGAAAATGATCAGCAAACAAAAAACAAAACAAACAACATCTTCAAAGAGGAAATCCGATTTGAGGATATATACGATGAGGATCTAGGAACTTGGGAAATGCCTAGGATTCCTGAAACTCAAATTTACAAAACTGAAAAGAAAACTTTTTTCTCCAGATCTGATTACATAGTCAGAACTGTAGAAGAAGTCATCCCCTTGGACGAAATAGAAAAAACTTTTCAACTTCTTTCAAATAAATCAATCAGAAAACACAAGGAAGAATTTAATTTTCTTTACATAGGGTGCGTTCAAGTCTCCCTCAAACCCACCATTAGATTAGGATTAACCACCTCTGTTCTAATCTGCCTCCGTGATACTAGACATAATTAGTTTTATGATTCTCTTATTGGAATTGTTGAAACTAGTATCTATGTTGGGCCTATTTACTTTAATAGTTTTCCAGATCTTACTGTTAGTCTTAGTGATAGAAATATCATTGATATACTAACTTTCAATCTTTTGATATCTGGACTTGACATGAAGACCGGATCTGTTCCCATAAACTTAACTTATAAGGTCCAATATAAGGTCATGAACTCCATGATCTCTAGGGCTCTCAAACCAAAACAAAGTGGTGAAACAACTCTGTTTCTCACTGACACAACTAAAGCCAAGGTCACTGTGCCAAAAGCTATTCAATGGAATGAAATAAATTTTCCTCAAAAATGGACACTTGACAGAGTTGTTCCAGCCAAACCTAAGCCTACTCCTGACTTTTAGGATATTAGGCAATATGATACTGGAAAAGTTGAGTTATTTTTTGATAGAAGAAACTCTTTCCATTTTGGAACTTCTTCCAGGTTTGAGGTATCTGAGGATTTTAAGACAGCCACATTGGCTATGTCCAGAAAGTCCTTTTCTACTACCTCATAAACTGAAATCCCAAATATCTGACTTCGTGGGTTGGATATGTCTTCTGACCTTCCTAGACCAGTTTATCAGAAGGAAGACGAAGACCAAAAATCAATCCAATCTCCAACTTACTCCTCTATGAATGAACCTTATGATGTCTGAGTTCCCCATAGATAAAGAATCCCTTAGGAAAAACTTTTACTCTGAGGATTTGGCCCCTCAAAGAAATTGGTTTTTTCAAAATTATTAGGGAAAAAACAGAAAGGATATTCAAGAAAATTTTTATGATTTTCTTAACAGGGTCAAACAAAATATATTTTTCTTTGACTGGTTTCATGCCTATTCTGTTAAAAATAATGTCAATTACCCTTGGAAAATAGAATTAAGTGAAAAAACTTTAGATGTCCTCTGGCATCTCAAAAATAATGAGACGGTTCAATCTGAACTTCCTCCTGAAACAAAATTGCAGCTTCCTAACATTAAGGATGCTGATGGCAAACCTATCGTAGCATCACCTTTCAAATTCAGAAAGGATGATGAACCTCTAAATCCAAGAGACATCAAGAGTCTCATGGAGCAGTCCAATTATACAAACAAGTATGTTCAAATTTTGGGTCCAAAACTTCTTGGAAAAACTATCAAAATCAAAGAGGAATCTTCCTCCTCAAAAACTATTCCTAAAAGACAAGAAGTTAAACCTCTTTTCAAACCATTTAAAGCTAGTAAGGCACTAAGTCTTCAGCCGAAAACTATTTCTTCTCAAGAAGAATTTTTAAACAGAATTAATGAAAAACTCAAACTTTTGGAAACTGTTGTTCCTGATACTCCACTTCAAGAAACTTCTAGATCAAAGATTATTAGTGCTCTTGAAAAAACAACTGAGTTTTCTGAAAATTCTGAAGGTCAAAAAATTGAGCAAGTTATTTCTCAAAACTGGAAAAAACCTTCGAAACTTTATTACCAACGCGCTACTCTTCCTGATTTATTACTTGAAGAAATCTTTAAGTATTAAATCCTTTAGTGCAAATAACATCTATGAGTGGAACATAAATGGTCAAACTGAATATCAAATTATGAATACTCTGCAACATATGACTATGGTTGCAACTGCGTATTCTACAAACCTCAATTGTTCAGAGGAAACAATTGTTGAAATTTTGGTTGCTAGTTTTTCTGGTCAATTAAAAGGTTGGTGGGATAATTATTTTATTGATTTTGAAAAATCAAAAATTATTTATGTAATTAAAACTGAACCAGATGAAACTCCAATCACCAGCAATGGGAAACCTATCCCTGATGCTATCAACACTTTAATCTTTACAATTGTTCAGCATTTCATTGGCGATCCGACCCTTTGGAAGGATAGGTCAGTTGAATTATTGTCCAATCTCAAGTGTAAAACACTTGGAAACTTCCGTTGGTATAGGGATACTTTCCTTACCAGAGTTTTCACTAAAGAAGACAGCCAACAACCTTTCTAGAAAGAAAAGTTTTTGGCAGGTCTTCCAAAATCACTCGGAGATAAGGTTAGGGAGAAAATTCGTAACCAATCTCCTGACGGAAACATACACTATGAGCAGTTAAGTTATGGTCAACTTATTGCTTATATCCAAAAAGTAGCCTTAAAAATCTGCCAAGATCATAAAATTCAAAATCAATTGGCTAAAGAAAAAACCCAAAACAGAAGGGAAATGGGCACCTTTTATGAACAATTCGGTTTGCCCTGCCCAAAAAAGAGACCCAAGCTCAAAGATAAACATAAGCCTTCTCCTAGGCCCAAACCACCAAAAAGGGTTAAACCTCCACCGAGGAAACCCAAAACTCACTCACAACCAAACTACATTGACAAGCTTATCACATGTTTCAAATGTGGCAAAGCTAGCCATATAGCTAGAAATTGTAGGCTTAAAGAAAAAATAAAGGCTCTAAGTCTTGAGCCCAACATTGAGGAGCAGATCAATAAACTTCTCGCTGAAACTTCTGAGGAGGAACATGAAATGTCCTCTGAGGAATCTATTGTGCCTGATGATAATGAAGTAATATCTTCTGAAGAGACTACTGAAGAATCATCCATAAACGTTCTCACCAGAGAACAAGAGCTTCTTTTTGAAGCCATAAATGCTATTCCTGATCCTGATGAGAAAAGGATTTATCTTAACAAACTCAAATCTACTTTAGAGACTAGTTCTTCTAAAGTTAAACCTTCAATTCAGTGTAATAAATTTAGTATGAATGAAACTCTCAAAAAACTTGAGAAAAAGTCTGTTAAACCTATCACTATCCATGATCTTCAGCATGAGATTTAGAATCTCAAAACTGAAGTCAAAATTTTGAAAGAACAACAAGATTCTCAGCAGCATGTCATTGATGCCCTGCTAAACAATAAAAAAATTAATGCTGCCTCTGATGATAGCAATTCTCAAAATCCCCCAAATGATGATGAATTTCTTGGATTAATTAACATGTTAAAAATCCAAAAATTTTACATCAACATCAAAATAAAAATAAAAGATTTTGTTCTTGAAACTGTTGTATTGTTCGATATTGGTGCAGATTCGAATTGCATACAGGAAGGACTTATTCCGACAAAATATTTTGAGAAAACTTCTAAACAACTCAGCACTGCTAGTGGTTCCAAACTCAAAATCAATTTCAAACTTTCTGAGGCGACGATTGAAAATTAGAACCTTGGATTAAAAACCTCCTTTTTATTGGTTAAAAACCTTAGTAATGCGGTAATCTTAGGAACACCCTTTATCAGGTCTCTTTTTCCATTAAATATCACCAATGAAGGTATTTTTACTAAATATCTAGGTGAGATAATCAATTTTCCTTTTATAAGAAAACCGATTTCAAAGAAGCTTAATCTGATTCAAATTAAGCAAAACCAGATCAATTTTTTAAAAGTAGAAATCTCTTTTAAGAATATTGAATCCCAACTTTTCAAACCAGATGTTCAAAAGAAGGTCCAAGATCTTCTCAAGCATATTCAAACCTCAATCTATTCTGATCTTTCTACTGCCTTCTGGCAAAGGAAAAAACATGTCGTTAGCCTTCCTTATGAAAAGAATTTCCATGAACGACAAATTCCAACAAAAAGCAAGAGTCAATAAAGCAAGAGTCCATGGTCTTGTTCTGCTTTTTATGTCAATAAACAAGTGGAAATTGAACGTGGTACTCCAAGGCTTGTAATAAATTATAAGCCTTTAAACAAAGCACTTCAATGGATCAGATATCCGATTCCAAACAAAAAAAGATCTTTTGAATCGTCTGCATTCAGCAAAAATATTTTCAAAATTTGACATGAAATCTGGATTTTGGCAAATCCAAATTCAAGAGAGTGATCACTACAAAATAGCTTTCACTGTTTCTTTTGGTTAATACGAATGGAACATAATGCCCTTTGGACCCAAAAATGCCCTTTCTGAGTTTCAAAAAATCATGAATGATATTTTTGATTCTTATTCAAACTTTATCATCATCTACATAGATGATATTCTAATCTTTTCTCAATCTATTGATCAACACTTCAAACATATTCACATCTTTGTGAACATAATCAGAAGAAATGGCCTTGCTATTTCTAAAACAAAAGTTGATCTTTTTCAAACAAAAATCAGATTTCTTGGACATAATATCTTTCAAGGTACTATTGTCCCAATTGATCGAGCAATCCGCTTTGCGGATAATTTTCCCAACCAAATTATTGACAAAACTCAATTACAAAGATTTTAAGGCTATCTAAATTATGTCTCTGACTTTTTCCCTCAGCTTAATAATCTTATCAAACCTCTATATGATCGTCTTAAAAAGGCTCCTCCCCCTTGGACAGACGCTCATACAAACATTTCAAACAGGTTAAAGATCAAGTTAAAACTTTTCCTTGTCTTTACCCACCAAACCCCCAAGCCTTCAAAATTGTTAAGACTGATGCATCTAACTTAGGTTTTGGCGGCATTTTAAAACAAAAACTGAATGATAGAGAGCATATCATTGCATATACTTCAAAACCTTGGAATACTGCTCAACAAAAGTATTCTACAATTAAAAAAGAAGTTTTAGCAATTGTTCTCTGCATTTCAAAATTTCAATCTGATTTACTAAAACAAAGATTTTTGGTTCGTGTAAATTGTAAGTCAGCAAAAGACATTTTGCAAAAGGATGTTAAGAACCTTGCATCAAAACAAATTTTTGCAAGATGGCAAGCTATATTAAGTGTTTTTGATTTTGACATCGAGTATCTCAAAGGCACTTCAAACTCTCTCCCTGATTATCTCACCCGTGAATTTTTGCAGAGAAAAGAATGCCAAAATCATCATCCTTCTCCAGAGGAGGAAAAACAAAAGAAAAAGAAAAGAAAAAGAAATTGTCCTAACTAGGCAAGCAAAAAATCAAACTGGGTCATCCACCCAAAACCCCAACTTATCTGGCTCATCTACCCAGCAAACACAAACCTAGAAACAAACCAAGGAAGACTATGCCTTCCCAATCGAAACACTATTAGCCTTTCAAGACCAAGGCCTAACCAAACTCCCAAAAAAGTTTTGGGTAGAAATTGCCTTTGACAATGACGAAGATGATGAGGATTATCCATTATCCCTCATGATCCAAAATTTGAGCAAACAAATCACCAAACAAGGATCGTCCAAACAATTGACGATCACCCAAACTTTTACCAAAAAATCGTAAACACAATACTTGGCAAAAAAAAAAATTGATGCTAGTAACCTAAATTGAACTAGAATTTTGGGATAAAAATCCCAACAAAATACCTTCAAAAATCTTCCCAAAAGATTTTCATTTCAAACCTTTTTTGCCAAACAGGACACAAAAATATTATGAATTTATCCTGATAGATTCTGATTCAGTGTCCATCAAACACTACAAGGACAAAGCCAGTCCTCCAAACATTACTCATTCAACTTTCCAAATTCTTAGGGTTTTAACACCATCTAACTTTGGAAAGAATCCAAACAATATTAAAAAATTTTCTCAAAACTTTGATCCAATTGGATATAATTACTGGGATTATGTTCAAGCATGGACCAACGTATTTTGGCTCCAAAATAAAGCTTTCCGCCATTCATGGCTTATTTATTTTAAAAGAAATACTTTATACAAATTCCCTCATTGGTTTTCCTAGTGGTGGAATTTCTTTGGACCAATTGACCAAATCCTTCCTAGCAACGCCTTAAAAGGATTTCAAACTTTTTCAAAAATGATCAATCTTTCAGGGGATCCCTTCCCAGTAGATCTCCACTTTTATTCCAAATTTTCATTAGCCTGGATTTTTTCTTGGCAATATGTTTTTGGAACCCATGAAAACAAAAATTTAATGCCCTTTCTTCAGAGACAAGCTTTTGTCAAATAGTGGGCAGAATTTGATACTTCTTGGATCGATCCTCAAAAGGTTAAAGAATGGTTCAAGAAGAATCCCAAACTACTCTCGGCCTTTGATCCGGAAAATTGTAAGTTCTTAAATCAGAGATCCCAAATTATGGCAGCCTTAGGAGCGTTTGCAAGCAAAGAATCTTTTGTTCAAAACTTGAACGATATCCTAAAGCTACTTCAAACAGATGAAGCTGAGTCATCAGCCAAGCAAAATTTACCATTGTCATCCTCCTCATCAGCATCATCATCAAGATTTTACCAGAATGAAGATGACTATTTCGGAATTGATCTGGGTGAAGACTGTTAACCAACAATTTGGCCTAGTCAGAAGGAATCTCTTTTTCTCAAATGGCCAACAAAAGGAATATGCTTTTGTAGACAAAGCAATGTGCCCCTGTCACCTTTATGTCACTTTAGGTGACAAACTTTTTACTGTTGAAATAGTTTCAGTTATGTAACCTGTACTGTAGATATTAGTCCGGTCATGTAACCTGTATTATTGTAACAATCAATCTTGTATCTATAAAAGGACTGCCCATCTCTGTTGTAAGGCATCCTTAAAAAACTATCTCAAACACTTAGAAGAGAGTTTGTAGGAGTACTCTGAGATACTTCTGTAAGTTTTCTTCATGAAATAAAATTTTATCTTTTATTTCTGCATATCTCTTTCTCCCTCAACTAGTCCCGACGGACTACCGCGCTCTGGCTTTCTTTTATTTTTTGTAAACTAATTTATCTGTATTGCATTTGCATAGCATGTGAATAGGAGTCCACCTCCTCCCCTCTTCACTACCCCTGTGATCCCTTCACTCCCTTTCTCGCCATTTTTCTACTGGTTCTTCATCTTCTTCCTCTTCAAATGATCATGAAAATGCTGCCTCTGATGATAGCAATTCTCAAAATCCCCCAAATGATGATGAATTTCTTGGATTAAATTTTTGGTCTTCGTCTTCCTTCTGATTGACTGGTCTAGGAAGGTCAGAAGACATATCCAACCCACGAAGTCGGATATTTGGGATTTTGAGAATATATATATATATATATATATATATATATATATATATATATATATATATATATATATATATATATAACATAATCTTTCTTCCCCAGGTTTTTGAAAGAATGCCCTCTATTGTTCTAGTGAAGGGGTAAAATTAGAATAACCATGATGAGGAACCTTGCGGATATAAAGATCCACAAACCACAAGCACATATTTTGATAGAAAACAAGATGTAGAATAAAGATCCTCCCTACTAAACCCCCAAGAAACATGTCCTTGGAAACGTAGATAATAGAAAAAAGATAGAAAATTCTGCATCATACAGAACAAAATGAGAAAAATCTCACAACTATATTGGTAGTCAAACCATGATCAAAACTATATGATAAAATTCTCTGTTGTTTATAGGTCAAGTTGCCTATTTATACATAAATCCTAAAAATAGAAATTATCTAATCCTATCTAAAAGATCTGATTTAAAACTAAAATTTAAAAATTAAAGATATGATTCTATCCTAAAAAATTTATCCTTAACAAAATTAAATCAAATTTGATCTTTATAGATTAGATTAGATTTGATTTAAATCTTAAAAGATAAACCGATTCAATTTAAATCTAAACAAATTTACATTAAGTTGAAACTAATCTAAACACAATCTAAACATATTTCTAACATGATCAGATTGCTTGCTAGATTAGATCAGATTTGATTTAAATCTTAAAAGATAAACCGATTCAATTTAAATCTAAACAAATTTACATTAAGTTGAAACTAATCTAAACACAATCTAAACATATTTCTAACATGATCAGATTGCTTGCTTTCCAAATTGCTTTAATTAAGCTTGATTCTTTGATCTCCAAGTAACTTGAAATGAGCTCTTGGATTGCTTGATCTCCAAGGTAGAACTAACTTGCTAGAAACAAGCTCTTTTCCTATATTGGAATGACCTAATTTCCCTCCTGAGAATGTATCATTCTCTCACTCTTCAAAAAGATTTGCCCTTGAATCTTGCCTTTGTAATCTTCAAAGACATCTCCACCATTGCCTTTCCTCCATGAAGCCATCTAAGAACCTACAATTGAAGAATCTCACTAACACTTTCTCCTCTCTTTTTTCCTTTGTCTTTCTCTCTCTTTTTTTTTTCCTTCTTTCTTTTTCCTTTTTTTTGCATTTTTACTTTTTTTCTTTTTTTTTTTTTGGCTATTTTTTCTTTTTGAACTGAATATACCTCAAATACAAAAAAAATGTGGACAAAGTAGACACAACAATTAAGGAAATGAGACTCAAAACACAAAGAAAAAAAACTAGAGAAATAAAATTAACAAAGTGAAAACGAAATAGATACAAAGGATAGTAAACATAGGGTTTTCCTACTAGGCCTCTAAGAAACCTGTTCTTATCAACCTAGGTCACTGAAAAGGGATTTTCCTATTAGACCTCTACGAAACCTGTCCATAGCAACCTAGATCAAAGGAAAGAATTTTTCTACTAGACCTTCAAAGAACATGTCCTTGACAACCTAGATCAAAGGAAAAAAAAAATTATGCTTATAATCATCACTTTTTCTGATTTCTTCTCCTTTTTTTTTCCTTTTATTTTCTTTGGATCTAAACTAACAACAAAAAGACAAATGCCAGATAGAGAAGAAACATAGATATAGATAAAGACGTGACAGCAACACAAAAGGATAGGATGCACAAACACAAAAATACAAGAACGCTAACGGACAAGAAAAGAAGATAAAAGAGAAATGTAAAAGACAAAGGTAAATAGGAATTTATCTAGACCTTGCTTTGATACCAAATGATGAGGAATCCCGTGGATATAAAGATTCAGAAACCCCAAGAACACACTTTGATAAAAAAACAAGATGTAGAATAAAGACCCTCTCTACTAAATCCCTAAGAAATCTGTCATTGGAAACGTAGATAATAGGAAAATCCCTACTAAACCCCCAAAAAACCTGTCCTTGGAAACGTAGATAATAGAGAAAAGATAGAAAATTCTACATCACACAAAACAAAATGAGGAAAACCTCACAACTGTATTGGTAGTCAAACCATGATCAAAACTATATGATAAAATTCTCTGTTGTCTATAGGCTAAGTTGCCTATTTATACATAAATCCTAAAAATGAAAATTATCTAATCCTAGTTAAAAGATCTGATTTGAAACTAAAATTTAAAAATTAAAGATATGATTTTATCCTAAAAGATTTATCCCTAATAAAATTAAATCAGATTTGATCTTTATAGATTAGATCAGATTTGATTTAAATCTTAAAAGATAAACTAATTCAATTTAAATCTAAATAAGTCAAAACAAATAAAAAACAAATCTAGATATAATCTAAACATATTTCAAATATGATCAGATTGCTTGCTCTCCAAGTTACTTTAATTTAGCTTGATTCCTTGATTTCCAAAAAACTTGAAATGAGCTCTTGGATTTCTTGATCTCCAAGGCAGAACCAACTTACTAGAAACAAGCTCTTTTTCAGTGTTGGAATGACTAAATTACCCTTCTGAGCATGTATCAAACCATTTCTCTAATATTTTTGACTAATAACAAGGAAATAGTATAATAGATTTTGGCTTTACATATTTTAGCTTTTGAAAATTTGTACTTAATAGTTAATTTTTGTCCTCTTGCCCTTCCCAAAAATTCTAAAGTTTTCTCATAATATTTGTAGGGATTAATCCCTCTTGTATACTATTCGAGTATGCTTCTGAGTCTATTAGAGCTATTAATTCAAACATTTCATTTTGAATTATTAGATCTATTTTACAATGCCATTTATGAACTAGGATTTGCATTAACAAATTTATATATGAATCAGATGGTTCTTCTTTTGAGGTTGTCTTATTACTAATATTTGATTGATTTTATGTTCTCAAAACATGTTCCCCTTTTTGTTCTAAATATTTTAATTGTAAATCAAAATCCTTTTGTTTTAGCTATGATATACCTTGTTTTAGTGATTTTATTTCTTCTTGTAATGTTGTTATAGAGATTTGGGTTTGAGGTGGTTTAAATTTTTGTAATATATCCTTTAATATATTTTAGGAGTTTTCTTTTTAAATTTTCCTTCTTCATCTAAAAGAGTCTTTAACTGTTGTAAGAATTCTTGTTTTATTTCTAATCTTCCATTTTTTTCTATTATAGTTAGAGTTTAATTGGTATGCATTGATAGTATAAAACTGTTTTATACTATCAACCAATAGAAATAAAAGAAAGTGAGAAATTATGGTGGGTCCCTTATTATAATGGGTAGTTATTTGTGTGAGTTGGCACTTTTCACTATTTCTATTGGCTGACAATGCAAAATTATTTTACACTATCGGTGTATTTAAATTAAATTCTTATAGTTATTAATGTATAGGCTTGTTCTTTTGTTAACACAATATGGTCTTTTGGCATTTTGTACAATGACAAAGATTTGTTCCTTCACGGTCTTCATAGACATTGTCGTTTCAGTATCAAATGATTTTTCTTCTGGTTGGTATATTATATCATCACTTAAATCTTCATCAGATATTGAAGATCCATATTGATCATTTATTAATATATTTATTAGCCCTTTTTTAAGTTTGTTGCTTAGATTTAAGTTATTTATTCGTTCTTTAACTTTGCAATTTTTTGCATAATGACCTATTCATCCGCATTTATAGCATTTTCCTTTAAATTTTTTCTTGGGCTATAGTTTTGATATATTAGAGTTTTGTGGGTGTAATATCCTTGTAAAGGGTTTTCTCAATCTTTTATGTGTTTTTCCTTGGATGGGCTTTGATTTATTGATTCTTTAAGTCTTCTGCAAGGCACTTTTACTCCTTTTATTCTAAATTGATCACAAAATACCCCTAATTTTCTTCTACTTTGTTTGGCTTCACTTCTTAGTTTATTCTGTAATTTAAGATCATTACATATTTGAATCTCCGTTTCAACTACATAACCATGTATTTGACTAAAGGTTAGTTGTTTGTAAAGAACTTCCCCCATCGAAGTGTTGAGGTATGTTATTTTTTACCTTTTCTCCTAATAATCTAAGTAATCCGAAAATGAATTTTTCTTTCCAATAAGTAGCTACTCCATTAGTTCTTAAATAAGTTTTGATAAAAAAGTATCTTTATACCATCTATAATCTAACATAGTTGGGCAGTGGAAACTAACTAATTGAACAGCTGCCCTTTGTTAAAGTTATATTGGATCTCCTATAAAATATTTTATTATTGTATATAAAAGGGTAGTTGTTGCGTTCGTTCTATTTGGCCTATATCCGAGTCAATTTTATAGCATTAAGTATAGTAATTTTTTCTATTTTTGTTAAAATGTTATCCTAACATCCTTTAAATTGTCTTGTAGTTAAGCAAGTAGTTCCCTCGTCCACTGTAGTTCCTGGTGTCCTCATGTTTAATGCTAAGGCTGTTCTGCTGGGTGGATTTCTCAGATTCTTTGAATAATTTGGATAACAATTGAAATATGCCGCGCCATCATGAATATTGGATTCTAATATAGCCATTACTAAGTCATTAAAATTTTTTGGCCTGGTGTCTTGAAGTATAAGAAGTGCCGGTATACTTACTCCTATCCTTAATTGAGGTTTTATTGCAACTTATATTAATCCTACATGAATATATTTACATCACTCATGCAAGTTTTTATCTACAAGGTCTTTATTTAGAATATTTATAGACTTACAAGTGTCTTCCAATGACAAGGACGACTCTATTGTTTGAATTACTTCTATTGTTTTGAAATTAAAAGCACTATGTTTGTAAGTTTTTTTGGGTTTTATTGCAGGTATTGACCTATTTTGGAGTTTATTTTCGATTTATGCTATTACTAATTCTTGATTTTGAAAATTATCTTGATCATGACGAACTTCTAAAGGGTTAGAAAAAGGCAATGTTGAAGGTTCTGCTGCCATTATTTTTTTACCTTGGCTAAGGCTACTAAGAATTTTTAACAAGTGTGCCATTTGCTTGCTTAAATTTCTCTATTCAGAATTTTAATTTTCAATAATCTCTTTATTGGGGATACCCTTCTAATAGCTGTGTAAACACCTATTGGCTTACCAACGGATTTCTAAGCTTACCAACACAAACCTAAGTGCTTACCAACAGTAACAGATTAAAGATTTAACTAAAATATTAATTTTCAAATTATTAAACAGTAAATAACAAATTATATAATAACCCTCCTAGCTTTCAGAACCAAAAGCTCTTGTACCAGAGAGGACTGAAAGCAGCAGCAGCAACAATATATATATATATATATATATATATATATATATATATATATATATATATATATGTTAAAGAATATATGTAGATTGATATTATCAAGTTTGTACCTATTTAAAATGTGAATATAAATATAAAAAAATAATTTTCTGATTACATCTTATTACTTATTCAAAATCAACATATGTATGTAAAATAAAAATATGAATACATACGTATTTATATATTTAAAAATAAATAAATAAATTGAAGCTTCTTCATCGCTGTTCACTTCTTGTATCTGAAAAAGTTAAAAAAAAAAAAAAAAAGAATGAACAAATATGCATTGGTTTTATGGATCGTGAACAAATATGCATCTTCGATTATAACTCTTCTACAAAAAAATCAGAAAATCAACTTGGGCTTCGCCACGAAGCTTACTTGAAAAAAAACAAAAAAGTTAAAAAAATGCAAAATTTATTATTTTGGCTGCGCAGCTCAGCTTGCTCCGCTTCCCACTGTCTCTCTCACTAAAAGCATCTGATTCTGCAACTCTGAGAGGTCCCGAAGAAGCGAAAATCCCAAACCCTCCAATAAATTTTCCCCAGAAAAAAATAATAAAAAATTTATAAAACCCCACCTTTTCCATTTTCTCGACTATTTATTAAAGAAAAAAAAAAATTTCTTGCCACTCAAACACCAAAATCCCTAACCTGACTCTCGAATGGATCCCCCTCGTCGAGCAGCGCGCGCAGTGATCGACCCAGTCCCGAAGTTCCGCCAAGTCGGGTTCTTCGCTCCCGGAGCCCCGCCCGAACGCTCCCAATCGGGTCCACCCGACCCGACCCGCTCCCCCGCCGTCTCCGACATCTCCCCCTCTGCTAACTCCCTCTCTCCGGTCATGATACCGCCGCCGCGCCACCTCTCCGACAACCTCGTCCTCCACGCCCGCCCCGCCCCCGCATCCCCTCTCCGGTCGGAATCCCTCTCCGGCGGCGGCAGAGACAGCAGCTTCGGCGATTTCTTCCCCGTTCTGATGTCGCCGGCGCCACCGACCCCGGCGTCGTCCTCGTATTCCAGCAGGATTGCCGCTGGCGAAGGAAGCTTCTTCGACCGCCACGGCGGCGGCGACAAGGGGAGCAATGCCGGAAAGGTGGCGTCGTCGTTTCCCCGCGGAGGGTTCGACCTGACGGCGATGAAGAAGGCGAGTGGCGGCGGCGGCGTTCCGGCGAGCGAGCTGACAACCGTGTCAGTGGTGAATGACTCGCTAGGGATTCACGGTGAGTTTGCTTCGGATTCTTGCTTTTGCTTTATGTCTTTGTTTTGTTGGTTCTGATTTGGTTTGAGTGGAGAATGTGAATATGAATATGCATTGAATTTGAACTTCATTAGGATGTGGTGTGAAAGTAGAAATTTGAGTTTTAATGATTCAATTGGGAGTCTGCGTCAGTATATGAGATGCTATGTTCAAATAATGGGATTATAGAGAGAAAGTGAGATCAATATTTGATTTGATATAGATTGAGAATAGAAATGTAATGTGTTTCGGAAAGGAAAGGAGTCTCTGTGGTTTTTGTCAATTTGACGAAACAGTTGGTGCAGGATTCTGGAGAGGCACAATAGGCTTAAATAGTAGGATCTTATTTGAATCCTTTCAGTATACCGAAACTATATTTTACTGGAAATGGAGCAGAATTTTTCTTATAATTATTTTAAATTGAATATATCTTTTGCCACATGATGTTTTAAACTTTTAATCTGTTTTTTGTTGTCTTCGAGCATATTTGGCATCATACTACTTCAAGAAAATAATATCCTTTATTAAAAAAAAAAAAAAACTGTCTCAGAAAGCTTTTGATTATAAATTGTTTTGATCATAGAATAAACTAGTTCAAATACACGCTTATTATTATTATTTCGGGTTTTTGGCTTTAACAGTGTTCGGCAAGTTTGACCTTATGATGGATAACTTTTGAACCAGCCTGACTTGCTTGTTGTCAGTGTTATGTGGATGGCATCTAAAGAAAAATTTGATGTCTCTGTTTATGATACGTTTTTATTTTCTTTTTTGATTGATTTTACTTACTGTTTTCTTCTCCTTTTTCATCTATCCCTATTAGAAAAAGGAAAACCAAACAAAGGAGGTGGGTCAGCAGTGGAAGTGAAAGACCAATTTACTGGTTCAAAACAGCAGAAACCAAAAACCTCAACAAAAGCTGAAAGACGTGCTCTTCAAGAAGCTCAACGTGCTGCAAAGGCTGCTGCAAAAAGTGTGTGTTATCATGCTCTTGTTTGATTAGAATTGTTAGTTTGTCTGTCTGTGGCTCCAAATTAAGCTAGCTGACTGAAAAATCTTTCGCCGTTGTCATATTATCTGTGATTTGATGTTCATCTTATTCATATATTCATAGTAGGACCTAGTTCTTTAGAATCAGACATGTTCTTCAGCAATCATGGACTCAATTGTTTTATAATGATTTTAACAAGCCTAAAATTGGGCACTTATGGCCAACAAATGGTTGGTTGAGGTGGTAAGAAACTTTGACTCCCTAGGAGGGCACAAATTCAAATTCTAGGGAGGCAACTCATGTGGGGAGACTGCATAATTCTTATGCTTTCAAAGTTGAATGAAATTTAGTCTTACGGGTGGCCCAAATGGGCACTTATGAATTATGATGTTCTTTCATGATCTTCTTTTCTGCATAACTCATTGCGATGATGCTAATTAGTTATCCTTTTGATAAAATGTGTCATTAGCTGAAGGAAATAAGGCATCTGGAACTGCCACTTCAGTGAATGCAAAACCAGCTAAGGCTGCCAAGCCTGTACAGAAAGCTGATAATGCTGCAGTTGCAGCCTCTGAGAAGAAGGGTGGTGATTGTCCACCAGAAAAGGAAAGAAAGAAAGATGTTCCTCAACCACGCATGCAGTATGATGATAAGAGCCGAGTGGAGAAAGCTAAACGTCGTGCTGTGGTGAAACAAACTGAAGCTAGGAACAGAGTTGAGTTATTCAGGCATTTGCCACAATATGAACACGGGAGTCAGCTTCCAGATCTTGAGGCAAAGTTTTTCCATCTTGATCCTGTGCATCCAGCTGTTTATAAGGTATCTATGATTCTTTGTTATCCCTTTATTTCATCTGTGTTACAATTCATATTAGTATGTTGTTTGATTTTTATACTACTGTTTGTGTGGCTTTTACAGCATCTTCCCATGTTTGAGACCACCAGTGGACCACCTTGTTTTGACCATTAGATTTAATGATAAATATTTGAACAGATTAGATATAACAAATGAAATAAATATATATAGTTAATATTGAGTCCAACATATTTTTACAATTGCAAATCCATCCTCTTCTATTCCTCCTCTTGAGTTGTCTCTTTTCCTGTCTTGTCAAGTTTCAGCTGCTCAACATGGTGATTAAAGAATCTATTAACCCCACATCCCAACACTAATAGTGGTTTCTCAATTTGTCATCGAAAATTCAATAATGAGGACACAGTGCCCTTTGCATGAAGGAACCCCACCAACCCAAGTTTTGTTTTTCTGGTCAGTGCACCACCGCAAGTTTATGCAATTGTTGATACAGGCACTGAACTCATTAAAAGTATTGAACCGATGGCTCAATACCTCAAAATTCAGTATATACAAGTCTATCCTGTAATTCTAGCATAAATAAATTGTTGGAATGGGAATGTTAAGTAAGTGAATCTCATGTTTTGAACACTTAATGCGGCCACACAAACTAAAGAATCTGAAGGGTGCTCTTCGCTCAAGACCTGCATCGATGGGGATAATGATAAGGACTAGAGGGTTGAATCTGTTTCTGATTCAAGCTCTTTTGTGGTGATCATCAAGGACGGATTAGAAGAAAAAGAAGGAGGAGGAGGACTGGGGAGAGGAAAGGTAGCAGAACTATGATGAGGAAGAGAAGAAGCAAGATATTTGGGTTCTCAGTGACCCACAATGATGATGAGTCCATGGACATGTCAAGGGAGAAGAGCTTGCTGACTGCAACCATGCAAAAGGGGGGTTTTGGCATCAAGGGACTTGGTCATGCCCATGGCAGTCTTGCTAGTACCACGGGAGCTCGTCACGTTGGTGCCAACGGTTGTGAGAAGCTTGCTAGAGGGAGGAGGGAAAGAGAAAAAGAATGTTAGGGAGGATGATTTTAGGGGACTAATGTGAAAAAAGGGAAACTTATTGATTAGATTGATATAACTATCTGGGAACTGTTTAATCATTTTCTTTTGGTAGTTTGAACTCTAGATCAGTTCTGTTGACTAGTTTTGTTGGTATTGGGAGGAGGAAGAAAGTCAAATCTTTTTGATAGTGTGCAGTCTATGCCATTGTTTGGTGTAGTTGGCTGGAACGTAACTCTTGCATCTTGAACCACAGAAATTCAGACAAATAGGTCTTGGGGGATAGGATAGGCATTTGACTTCTACATGGTGCAAAGTACATGATCTTTTTAGAGGAATTTCTCTCTCAGATATGTTAAGAGGTAGGGAAGTTTTGCTCTTTTGTTGTCTTCTTTTCTTCTTGTCTTTTATGGTGAGGGTCTCTTGTCCTCCTTTCTCTTTGTATTATTCTTCTCTTCTTGTTAATAAAATTTCTCTTTTATCAAAAAAAAAAAAAGTATTGGTAGTTCACCCTGGTAGTCTCAAACATGGGAGGACCACCTTAAAAGCCATCTTGTTTTTTGGTTATAGTAATGTTTTAATATATTCTGTTTTGCCTACACATTGCTATGCACAATAGTGTCATGATGTACACGTCTAGGCATTTCACTTGCAGTAAAAATTCTGAATGGTCTTTATGATAGGTGACACGTTGTATGGTTCATTGATAGTTTATGAAAATTAAATCCTTTAGATAATAATAGAGACACAATCTCGACCTTGTGGGTTAAATTTCAGATCTTATGCAGTGCTACCTTCATTCCTTGGGCATCAGTACTGAGAAAAGGAGGTGGAACTGAAAGACAGTCAAATATTACTTGATTTTGTGCAATAGTTTAGTTTAAATAGCTCTGATTTTGTAAATTTGTTAAGTGATAAATATCTGTGGAAATTGCAAGATGCAATTATCAATTCCATTGGCTATTGTATTGCACTGCATCCTCCTGCCAAATATACTATCTGCAACTTAAGAAGTCATGCTGAATGACATCCAAATGAAAGTAAATTGCATCTAGGCACCTTTATTTGCATGAGGATAACCTTTCGTGAGCCAAATCATGATTAGCATTTGTGATGTTCTAATGCATAGGACGGTGATTAGGACCTGGTTTAATATGATTTGTAAATTGGAACCTTTTACATATATTTTCTCAAATCCTAATTATCTTCATTGTGGTTGTCAGGTGGGTTTGCAGTATCTGTCTGGAGATATATGCAGTGCCAATGCTCGTTGTATTGCAATGTTGCAAGCATTTCAAGAAGCCATCAAAGATTATAGGGTTCCACCTGAGAAGACTCTCGTGAGAGACTTAACAGCAAAAATAGGTAGTTATGTTTCATTTCTCAATGAGTGTAGGCCTCTCTCAATCAGCATGGGAAATGCAATTAGATTTCTCAAAAGTCGGATAGCCAAGCTACCTTTGGCCCTGTCTGAGTCAGAAGCCAAAACTTCTCTTCAGTCAGATATTGAGCGTTTTATAAATGAGAAGATTATACTTGCCACCAAGGTGATAGTCAAGCATGCTGTCACCAAAATAAGAGATGGTGATGTTCTTCTAACTTATGGGTCATCATCGGCAGTTGAAATGATACTGTTACATGCACACAAGTTGGGCAAACAGTTTCGTGTTGTGGTAGTTGACTCTCGTCCAAAGCTTAGAGGGCAACTTCTACTTCGCAGGCTTGTGGAGAAGGGTCTTAGCTGTACATACACTCATATAAATGCTGTTTCATACATAATGCATGAAGTTACCCGAGTTTTTCTGGGTGCTTCGTCAGTGTTGTCTAATGGAACAGTATATTCAAGAGTTGGGACTGCATGTGTTGCAATGGTTGCTCATGCGTTTCGTGTGCCTGTTATAGTATGTTGTGAGGCCTATAAATTTCATGAAAGGGTACAGCTGGATTCAATATGCTCGAATGAACTTGGTATGTATATTTGATAATTTTAGATGATGATGATTCTATTTACAATTTACCATTGGCCTTTTGCATTGTGTCTGTAAGAAACTGAAGTTTCTATGATGTTTAACAGGTGATCCTGATGTCATTTCAAATGTTCTGGGTAGAGAGGATGTCAACCACTTGGATGGTTGGGCCAATATTGGAAATCTACAACTTCTAAATCTGATGTAAGCATTTAAATTGATAGAACGCACCACCAAATTGTTGTTTCCTCACTCTAACCTTGCTGCTTCTCTCTTTATTGTTGGCAGTTATGATGCAACACCTTCAGATTATGTTTCAATGATAGTCACAGACTATGGCATGGTAAGTGCTGGAGTCATAAAGAGATATTTGCTCCTAAAAGCATGCCTAAAGTGCACTTGATCGTGACACCTCATAGTTTGCATTGTGTCTAACTGGTCTTCGGTTAGAAGTAACGTGTGCGTAAATTCTACCTCACTATCTTTAGGAGAAAGATTCTCAGTGCGGCTCAAGTTACCAGTTTGCACTACGAAAAACATGAAAGAATGAAATAAAACATAACACAAACAGAAAAAAATAAACTTTTCTAAATTCACCTTTCTTTAAATATATAAGTAAAAAGAAATCACTGAAAAGAAGTGAGAGACATTACAAGAATGGAGGTTATATTAAAAAATAAAATAAAATAAATTAGAAGAATGGAGTTAAAAAAACCACCCCTTTCTAAATTAGTTAAGTACATGTAATAACAAAGCCCCCTTGTCCAGTTATTTAATACATACAGTTTTTGACATTCTCAATGGGCATTATCCTTTCATATTTTCACACTTGGATCATGATAATTACAATGAAAGTGTGTTTGGTTGACATTTATACTTTTGGCAGGTGCCCCCCACAAGTGTGCCTGTAATTGTAAGAGAATATGGGAGGGAACAGGTCTGGATATAAATTATTCAATTGTGGATCATCTCAATTTTGTTGGCGTACAAAATCTCTACTTCACATCCTGTGAACAATAAATTTTAAGAAGATTGTTGTAATGCATGTTTCTGTATTATTTCCCCATTTTGGAATAATGTAATGTGCCTTTCTGTTCTGAAGTTCTGGACAATTTTTGTATTCACCTGTCCTAGCGAAGAGTGCAAATTATTGCCTCTCCAGGTAGATTTAGATATGCATTCTTGTAACGGTTCTTTTTCCTTCTATTGTCCAAATTTTGGGCAATTATTTAGTCGAAATTTTGGTTTTGCCAGTTTTAGTTTTTCTTAGCCCCTTCATATTATTCAATTTCTTAGCTTATTCTCTCTTTTTCTCCTGTCCTATCTAAGGCCCATAAACAAGGATCATATGAAAATTTCATGACTTGCAAATTTTCACCGTTGTCTAGATCTTTTCAAATGCCTTGTTTCCATTTCCAGTAAACAATGGGCATAAGCTGAGCCACTTCAGTTGTAAGCTTGTGGCCCTGCAAGCATTTGATCCAATACTAGAAATTTTTTATATTTTTTTCTACGGAAATAATTATCCTATGCTAGATGTGGACCTATGGTAACTATGCTTATAGATGTGGGATTGAGTTGGCAAATGTATGGGAGAACATACGTTTTTGGACTGCAAAATGGGAATTCAAAATTTGTCATACGGTTCAATGAAAAAGTGCCAGAATTGTTGCCTGGTACGTTTGTGGTTTATTGGAATTTAAATCAAACAGATCACTCCATTATTGTTTTAAAATCACTAAATTTGTACATAGCATCTCACCGAATAGTATGTGAACTTCATGCCTCAAACAGATTACTCCATCATTGTTTGAAAATGTCTAAATTTGCAAATCACATCCCACCTAATGACATGTAACTTCATGCCTCGGAGTTGTGTTGCTCACTTGAGAAGTACGGTTTTATCGGTGATCAATATTTGGAGTTGCTTCCAAAGGTGTTGAGAGTTAGCCATGGCACCCGATGAGTATGGTACTTGGGAGGTGAATTATCTAGCATTTACTAAATGGGGTCGTGTTATTTTTACCTTTGATTAAATTTTCTTGCGGGTTTTAGACTAAGTTTTATTTTCTTGATTAAAGGTAAAAATTAACACATGATTTGATCATGTGAAATTTTTTACATTGGAGGTTTCATTCTCAATATTATTTCACAACCTTGCTGAGAAAAGATGATACGGTGAGAATGAGGCAATAAAAGATGCTCGACTTGGGCACAGAGGGTGCTTCCTAAATATTTATTTATTTTCATTTTAGAAATTATTCTCGCAATTTCGGGCTACGTATAAAGTTATGCTATAGTTGAGATCAATAGGTGAGCTAATACAAGATTAAGCCTGTGTTTGGTTTGGCATTTGGACGGCCAAACTCACGTCAGTACTTTCGCTAACTTAATTTTGGCGGAAAATATTTTGTTTAGCTATTTCACCAGAAAATTCAATTGTGGTGTCAAAAACTTCAGTCGGAGTGAAAATAAATTATAGTTGCTTTTACGTGGATGATTAACGTTCAACGTTTTTAAGAAATAAATTTTTAATACTATCCTCAAACAATTATAATCGTTTCTTCTTGATATTTCCAATGTGTATTAAGAAATAAAGCTGATTTTTGTACAAAAAGAAAAAGAAATAAAGGTAGATCTATTTGAAAGCACCTTTTCACAATGTTATATATTTCAAAAGTATTATTTGTATTACAAATAATATTTTCGTTGATAAGTGCTTATTGTATATTTTATAGGATTTAATTTGAATACACTGTTGCTGTAAAATTTTTTTACAGATATTCAATCATATATTGCCACATCAGTAAAACTCTTTAATATAATCACCCACTACTTTAATGGTCATACGAATAGAAGATTTTGATTGGATGACAGTGTAAAAAAAATTTATATTGTCAGTGCATCCAAATTAAACTCTATTTTATATTCTATTCAACCATATAATTTAAAATATTTTTCAAAAAAATAGTGGTTATAAAAAAGGGATAATATTAACATTATAATATTTACCTTTTTTAATAATTACACAAGTAAAAGTGACTTTAGTCAATATCATTAAAACAATGTTAATTTTGTTGAATTTCTAATATAATAGTTTCCAAACATAAATCAGGTTATAATAAACTCATTTTTTTAATCAAAATTAAATTTATTTAAGATCAAGTTTGCAAGCAACGTAAATTATAAACCAAAATGCACACTCAACATCTAAAATCATAACTCAGTTTAGAAATATGAGCCAGAGCTAGCAGATATACAAAATCATCACGAAAAGATCATGACTTTTTATTGGGTCTATTTGATTAAGATTTTGGGAGAAGTACTTCTTCAAAAACAGAAGCAAAAACAAAAGTAGAAAATTGTTTTGCGTTTGGATATAATTGTAGAAGTATTTTTATTAGAGTAAGAAGTTGTCAAATTGTCTAGATCCGATAAATATAAAAATACTTTTTAGTATAAATTGCAATTTAGTAAATAGAAAGTGATATTTTCAAGAAAAAAATTAAAGATAGAATGGTAAAATAATTTGAAAAAGTAGTAGGTTCGAAATTCCAAATCATTTTCTTTTTCTTCTATTATTTTTATTTTTGGGATAAGTAGTTCCCTATTTACTTCTCACAAAAGCAGAAAAGATGATTATTTTTTGCTTCTGCTATTTTAAGAAGCACAAACAAACAAGTTAAAAAGTGCTAGAAGTACTTTTTATTTGAAAAATAAGTATTTCTCTTTTTCTAAAGTCACAACCAAATGCACTTTGTGATATCCCGATTTAGCTAATTAATATTATTAAAGAGTAATCAACAATAAGGAAGTGTTTAATTATAGGGTTATATGAATTCAAATCTTCTTTGTAGAAAACATAGCAATGTTTTGCTAGCTGGAGGAAATTGTCTTGCTAGCAGGGTATTATAGTAGAAGAACCAAATTTGGGAGGAGTCTATACTTTAGGATGACATAACTATCAATTAAAAATCCTAGGATATATGGCTAGAAACTAACTACCTAGACCCTCTTGGTGGCCAAAGACAAGCCACCCAAAATTTAAGCTTAAGAGGATTTGAATTTTATTTCATATCTACCAATAGGAATTAACTACTAACTTAAAAAGTAAGAGACATATTTTCTCTCCTTCTCCTTACAAAATTGTGCAGCCCATTCTCTCCTCTCTCCACGTTTATTTTCATCTCTATATTTCTCAAAACTCACCTAAAATCTTGTGTTTAACTTGTTCTTGTCAAATTTCTTACTCTTCCACTTGTTTACCTTTAAGAAATTTTTATACTAGCCAAAAACACCTTTCTTTAAGCCACATAATTTTGACCAAGCAAGGAGCAAGAAATGATTTACACTTATCTTGAGGCTTTAGAGAAGAAAAGACATCACAAGATCAAAGCCAAAGAGTTAAAAGCTCTGGATTTTGAGTAGGATTTCTAAGACTTGGTGTATTCTAAGATTTCCTTGATGCTAGAGTTTTATTTCATGATTTTTAATCTCCTCATGTAGAGCTTGTATGATATTAATAGGACATTTTCTAGTGATTTAAGGTAAAGAAAACTTGATTAGAGTTGAAGATTAGATTAGAAAAACCAATATAGTCATAAAATAGCAAAACTAGTATAGGGAAAATTAGGGGCAGTCTGTAGAGCGAAGGGAATATCTTAACCTACAAAATTCAATTTGAAGTGAAACCAATTTTAGATGAAACCTAATTCGAAGATGAATCCAATCATGTAAATTATAGGTCTATTAGACTTGAAATGAATGAGTTATGATTTTTAGAAGTAGACTATTAGTTAACACCCTTGGTCCTGACCAGTGTATGATAAAGTGGGCATAACTCGACTTACATAACTTTAATTTCAGTGTAATCACTTTTGTTGGAAAGCTAACACATATGGAATCATGTCTATAAAATTTTAGAATTAAATCATGAGTAACTTGTTCCTAGTAAATTCTTAAAATTGACCTATATTTTGTTCGGGTTGAAATAGGACAGCCCAAATGAGGAGCTCATAATATGAACTCTACCTACTCAATTACGATAAAACTTGTTGGATTTGAAAAAGAATCCATACAAATACATCGTGGTAGAATTTTGGATCAAAAGAATGTAAGAAGAATTTTTAATAACTTTTTAAGTTTGGATGTACAAGTTTATCCTAAAACTTGAGTAAAACCTTAATAACTTAAGTTATATACTTTAAAATTTAGTGAAACCAAAGATATTTAAAAGTAGATTGATAGGACTACATTCCGTTAAAATTTGGGCTTAAAATGAAATTTTAATGCAATTTGAAAGTTCAAGGCTGGTTTAAGGAAAGTAGGACAGCTTGATAATTTCATGACTTAGAGGCTCCATAAAACATGAGAAATCAATGGGCTGAATTAATTATACAATTACATACCTAATTGATGTTATGTTGATATATTAATTATGTTGATCATATTTTTGTGACTAGCTAGTTGATTGATTGTACTGTCTATTTTAGGATTCTTTCTATTTCAACTATCATGCTGCCAGATATTTGACAGAAGCATATGAACGATGCATAATCATAAGCACATCAAGCATATTCATACAGGAATATATGATCTCTTATATGATTTTAATTCCATATTACTTAAGCCAGCTTCTAAACAAATTTAAGGGGAATAAGTCGATGTGAGAGCCGGGGAAACTAAACCCGGCAACATGTATAAGAATGAGTTCGATCATAAAAAGCAAGCCACTATCCAGAGGCAGAAGAGGCCATCCACCTTTAGGGGACCAAGTAAAGGAAGATAAGTAAGGCTGCATTTTAAGAACGGTGATACGTAACACTCAAGTTCACATATGCAGATACCCTAGAGACGGCGATATATAACGGCTAGGTGTGTTAAGTAAAGAAAATTAAGGAAAATTAAAGAAAGCACCAATGCATTTGCATGAATATATGATATGCATTTGCATATGCATAAAATATATTTTTCTATTGTTAACCCATTGCTACTGTTATGAAACTGCTCTCTTATTTGATAAGTATGTGAATAAAATTAACCAATTTTGAAAAGATATTTTTGAATTTTATAAAATAAAATCTATAGTTGTCATGACTTGATCACTTATTTTCATAATAAATCAAAACAGCTAGAACAATAATGATGATATTAATTGCTTGATAGTCTAGGAATGCCTATTGAGAATTTACAATTCGTACCCTATGTATGTTTCAAATAGCTCAAGAGAATTTTAAGATGATTATCCTAGATTGAGATTGGATTGGCTATCAAGGGCTATTGCGAATATCTCTAATACTAAACAACATTTGTGTATTTATTAGTAATAACTCTTAAGTGTGCTTGTATAACTTAAGCATGATATTATGTTTAAGAGGGTACTACATGCTCATTACCTTTAATCATACTCTCTTTCTGCCTCTCAAAACCATAATCATTCTATGATGTCATTGTAACAGATTATTTTATTAAATAAACAACTAATATCAAAATATTGGAAAGTTGTGCCAACCAACAACTTAAACATTATAGGCTCGTCCTTCAAATAGTCATGTCAGATTTAGGTGATTTCTGTGCAAGAAACATACAAAGATTCATCCGTAGAAGGGGAAAAGAGCTTAGTAAATTGAACAGAAAAATCAAACCTGTATATACGTTTAAAGAGTTTTTGTTCATACATCCGCGTAACACGTATTAAAGAGGATACAAATTTTCATGTTCCTCAATTTTGAATCATCAAGACTCAGTATACAGCTACTCGTTTCCTCTTACGGTTTCAGCTTTACCATTAGGTGGCGCAACGATTCCAAGAATAACAAAGCCACCCAAAATGACAATCAATATGCCCAAGGAATTGACCAGCAGTGCCTCACTGGAATAGCGTGATATGACCTTGTTGGTCTGAAGGAATGTGGCCTTTTCTAAAATACCAGTAGTAGCTGTAGCTATGGCCAAGGCATAAATATAGATCCCAAAGAACACATGCCATGGCAATAGGGCAGCTCTACTATTTCTAGAACCTCCTGGATACCAAAATGTTGCGAAACCAGAAGCCCACTGATAAACAAGATAGCAAGAATTCAGATATCCAGAATCCAATTTCCAAAGTATTGAAGTAGAATAGATCCAGTTATATATTATCTCCGGTCCATTTTATCTATCACTTTAGCCCTATGCACAAAAATTAAGAAACTCGAAATCAAGACTTAATTATGAAACATACTTACTGAAATACTCTTATTTAATGTTTAATATGTAATTAATTTATTCTATTAATCTCACACTATTTCTTGATTAATGATATACTTAGAATTATATGAAGGGTAAAATTGAAAAATTAATAATAAATACTTTATTGAAATGTGAGAATGACAAATAAAATGGACCAAGAATTTTGCTCGAAGTCTTAGATAAATTGAACCGGAAGTAGTAACATGTAACTAAAATAATAAACGTACCTGGATGGAGAACAGGAAAAGGCATGCAAGGCCTAACCATGAATGGAGGCTGTAGAAATTGTCGATGCCCTTGTCAATGTGAAACTTCCAAGCAGCCCAGACACCAATTAAGCTCAAAATCAGAGAAAGAAACTGTAATGTGAGATGAACTGCTTTTTTGAAGTTTTTTGTTCCAGATATAGTCTTATATGCAAGCATCCCTGCACAGTGCCATAACAAACAGGTAAAAGAAGTTAGTACTAACATGACTCACAATTCATTAACAATCAAATGATAGTAGGATGAACACTGCATGGAATTTAAGCTGACAAGTTCATTCGACATGGTTAGATATATTTTTATATAAAAATGCTTTTATGGGCATTTTGAAGGTACTGGCTAGCCCATCATGCTGTCTCTTACAGAAAAAGGACCAACTGCCTTCACTCTGTAGTCTGTTCTTGCCTCTGCCATTCTTGTATGGTATGGGTTACGGTGGCTAAATTAGTCCTAGGGCCTTGGATGACAAAAGTACTCCAGACAAATGATAGGAAACATGTTTTTGTCAAGTTTTCCATTTTCAGGTATCACAATGAAGCGGAATGTTTTATAGAAACAAAGTACAGCTCTAACGCTGCCGTGTCAAATACACCACTCAGGACTACAAGCTTATGACAGGGGATAACTTATAAGATATGCTGAATGTTTAATCCAAATTGAAAATGACATATTACTAGGACAATGATGAAGATCAATTCATATTGATCTAGTTTTCGGTTTGTTTGCTTAAACATTAGGAACCTGAGTGGTATTTCTCGAAGGACCGGATTAATAAATGGATATAAAACAAGTATAAATCTTTTTTTGAACTTGATGTATTGTTGTCTTCAGTGGTCCAAGAACAATTTCATACAACCTTGAAACTTATTTATTAAGATGAGAATGGTCCACAAACAAGCCTAAAGAACCGAAAAAGTGCTTCACCTTCAACCGAAGGGCATATGGGAAATGAACAGAGCAAACATTGTGAATCAAAATTACGAACACAGTTAAAGGCCAAATGTGATTATTTGTTGCATCACATAAACACAGGACACAGGCAGTTAGATTACTCAAATTTCATTTCTCTTCTCTAGCATCTCATAATGATTCCATTCGTTGAGCACACATATTTCACCTTAATGCAAATATTTATTGTGGTCTAAGCAAAACGCTTCACATGGATATGAACATACAAAGTTTCAGAGAGATGCTGATATGCACATACCACATAATGAATCATATATCCCCTTTCTCTGAGAATAGGAAAGGAAGAACATTTACCTTCTCCGTTGATCAGAACAAGCCCAATCACCATCAACACTGGATGGACCTGCAGGACAAAAACGAAAAGTGGGTATAAAACCACACACAAGCATTGCACGCATAATGTTGAAAATGCATAAACAAACTTCAACCATCAAAGAAAAATGTACCAAGAAAAAAAAGCAGGAGCTAAAATAATAATAGTAATAAAATGGTCTACAACAAACGATAAATGCATAATCACAGAGCCAAAGTTTTCCCACCACAGTCAAAATTAACTCTTTGAACTAAAAAAAAAAAAAACCAAAATTTAAAAAAAAAAAGAGGATCAGGAAACTTATAGAAGAAGAGATACCCATTACGCACAAACCAAACAAAAAAAAGAAAGAAAGAAATTTGAATAAAGAGAGAGATTAATGAGAAAAAGCGATGACGACCCACAAAAATTCAGAGCAGAGAAAGAAGAGTGAGAGTTACATTGAAGATGAGATCTTTGTTGTCAGAGATGAGGGCGAGGCCTCCTCTGAAATGAAGTGCCCATGTCAGCAGAAGAACTGTCACGGCAGCGCCAACCGCTCTCACTGTCGTGAAGATCGGGAACCTCACCACCGGTGGAGCCGCCATTTTAGAGAGAGAGAGGGAGGAAAATACGGTAAGAGAGAGAAAGAGTAAAGGCTTTTTGTTTTGATTGGTGTTGAGGTTTGAAGAATGAGAGATCAAGCACGGCAATTAATGGGATATGTTATTTATATATATTTAAATTTTAATTTTTTTTTTATTTTTTTATTAATTATTTTACTTTTTTATTTTTTTATAATTTTTTTTTATTTCTGTATATAAAATGTCTATCTATTCTAATGATAAAAAAAAAAATTTCTCTTAATTAATATATTAATATAATAATTATTATATAGCAAGGAAATTGGTCAGCTGAGTATATGTCATCCAGGGAATGCTGATCCCAGTTGCTTCTCTCACCAGATGTGCTTTCCTTTCCACGTTGTGTCATTCAATCCCAAATATATATACATTATTATACTAGTCTTAGATTCTCTCTTTTTTTCTTCGAAAATATGTGTTTTATTACAAGAAAGAAGATTATGTACTTTGATTTAAATTTGAGTTTAATTATTATATATGGATAGTATAAAAAAGTTTATATTATTATTTAATTAAATATTTATATTTATAAAATTTTTAAGATAATAAATATTGAGTCAAATATTTTTATTAATTTAATAATAAATAATTAGATATTTATGAAGAAAAATTTGGGGTTTTTTAATTATATTATGGGTTTAGTTGATTTAAAATATAGTAATATGGGATTGATAATAAAATTACGAAAGTGTGGTGAAGTAATATAGATTTCGCCATAGTATAAGTAGGATTTATATTTTATTTTTTTTACCCGAATTCTACGTAGTGCAGGGCGAAATTTGGGACAAAACATTTCATGAATTTCGCCCTGCACCAAGGCGAAATGTGACACAAATTTAGAGCATGAATAGTGAAAAGGGGAAGCACATTTCGCCTTGCAGTATGGCGAAATGTGAGAGAAGAAAAGTTGTGAATAGTAACGCATGCATATAAACAGTATACACATGTGTTCAAATACACACCGAAGTGCTCTTACAGTCTGAAAAAAATAGGATTGTCGGTGATGCTTTATGGAAATAAGTTAGGGGGGCAAAAGTATGGTAGACGGGGAGTTGACATCTGTAAAATAAAATGAAAGAGCACTGTTGATAGTCGAATTGTATGCTCTATAAATGAACTTCACTCTTTCATTTTGCCGAAGTGAAGGGTTTTGCCAATAAGAGTAAGAGTGTCTGAGTGTGTGAGAGTGTTTGAGAAAAATTATTTTAAATGTGTGATCTAATTTAGTGTATGATCAAAAAAGATAGAAACAGGCAGCGAAAATGAGTCAGCCTTAATCGACGCCGTGATTCAACAGTGGATTCAAGCAGTCATATTGCAGTGCAAATTTCTGAGGTAATATATTTATTTTCAAAAATTATATTTAAAAATTTATATTGATATTATGTTTAAAATTAATTTTAGTTTGTTAAATTCATGTATATCAAATTAGATTTACCATAAAATAAATATTATAAGAGGTATTATTATTTTGTGGTAATATTATGTTTGAAATTAATTTTAGTGCATTATTAGTTTTAAAATATTAGATAATTATTAAAAAATAGTTATATAGATTTTTTTATTTAATCTTTTAAGGTCTCTGTGCCATGTTTGTTTTTCAAACTTTTGTATGTAATTTTGGTTTTATTCTATTTTTTAAGACTGTATATTTAGTTTTGATAATTGTTGGGTTCAATTTAGGTGAATGGCAAAGTTACTAAATATGCACCTCAATAAATATTTGTTTTAATTGTTTATGTGAGAATAAAAGCATTTGGCAATTATAATAATAAGGTTATATATATATTTTTTATAATATATTAATTTATTTGTTAATTACATTAACAATAAAAATATTCAATAAATATTTAAGAGATGGCAGTAGCTAATAGAATATAAATTTAAATTAATAAATCGGTGATAGAAGTTTAATTTATTTTTTGGTGGTATTATTATTATTATGATTATTATTATTCTTTGTTGCAACAAAGAATATATAACATAAAAATAACATGCGATTTAAATAGTTAAATTAAATTAAAGTGACATTTAATTTAAACAAAAAAGTAGAATAGAAGTAATGATACTTATTTTTATGGTCATATGGTTTAGAGCGATTTGTTATTTCCTGTTGTTATTTACAATAATAATGCAACAATTTTTATTATAAATTTATCTAATTTATTAATTTATGATAATGTTATAGGATGGAAGACAGATGCGCATGCGAGTTAGGAATGTCCAGCCACCACATCATATGATAGAAGGGTACTTACAAAGGGCAAGACTGAATGAAGTTGCTAGTATTAACAAATTTCATCTACTTCCAGATCTAATTAGTGCATTAGTAGAACGATGGAGGCCAGAGTGTCACACATTTCATTTTCCTTGTGGGGATTGTACCTTGACACTTGAAGACGTTGCATTGCACCTTGGCCTGCCCATCAATGGGCTGGTTGTCACTGGAACAACAGATCTAAATGTACAATTAATTCAGGATATGTGTGAGGCATGCCTTGGTGAACGACCTGAAGCCAATGACTTTATTGGTTGTGCAATCAGATTGTCTTGGTTGGAGCGTCTTAATTCGACACTTGCAGCGAATGCCGACCAGCAAACAATAGAGCGGTTTACGCGTGTTTATATCTTTGCGCTTATTGGGTCGTAAAATAATGCCGGACAAGACGTCATCCAGCATCCATGGAAAGTATCTTCCATTGCTCTTACAGTTGGACCAGATTGGGCAATATAGCTGGGGTTCGGCATGCCTTACTATGCTATATCGAGGTTTATGTCGTGCCTCACGAAAAGGTACAAAGGAGGTTAGCGGCTGCCTCATATTGTTGCAATCATGGGCATGGCATCGACTTCCATTTTTATGTCCAGTTGATAGACCAATTATATTTCCCTTATGTGCAAGGTAAACTAATTTAACTCAATTACTTATTAATTAAAACGATAACCTAATAAAAAATAAATTATAGCATTGCATTGAAAATAGTAATTTTAATATTACACAGATGGGCTGGTGCTGAATATCCACGGAGATTTAACTATCATTTATCGCCAATATAAGGGGGTCTTTAGATCGCATTGGCTTACAGAATCAGGTAGCGAATAGAATACTATAACAATTCCTATAATTTGATTATCAAATTATATATATATATATATATATATATATCTCATGTTATGTCTTTTTTATTTTATAATGCAGCTGCAGTTTTTATGGTGTCCATATGAGATTCCTGCTATTATTTCATGTATTCCATCGCATGTAAGGGATGAACGTGCAGTTTGCTCAGCTGTCACCGCACTTGTGTGCTTTGAGGCGGTTGAGTGGCACCCAAGCAACCGTGTGATGCGTCAGTTTGCCTTACATCAGCTTATTCCACCTGATCCTATGAATTTAGGAGAATCTCATAACCAAGATTTGAGGGGAAAAACAGACTGGAACTGGATACAGACACATCAACACTGGATTAATATGTGGCATAGTCGATTTGAGTGTGTGCTACATGGTCATCCCATTATTGATTACATGCCATCCCCTGAATATTGGCACTGGTATCAAGAGCATGCAGCGAGAACTCGTGCCCAATTGTGGCTGTCTCCGGAATTTCACCTGCAAGATCCACGGCATTATGGCGAAATGCCGGGCCCCCAAGAGCATCTCCGCACGCCCTCGCCACCCCCCGGACGTGAGTCCAATAGGTCAAGGCCCCGACAGCATATCCATATGGATCCCCCTAGAATGTCCATTGATCCTGGGGCATTCCGTGCCGATGCTGGTCATAGTCGAGCACAGTTATTTCAGCCAAGGCGTATGTCAGTAGATTCATCATCGAGCAGTAGTAGCATGCCAAATTTAAATAATTTTCGCCCTGTATATGATGCTGATGAACTCGATCGTACTCATACTCCTCCTCGTCCGATACATGTTGATCTAAATGCTCCTACCGAAGATGTGTATATCCCAACCATGGATGAGTTACTGCAGACGCCACCTCCGGATTCTGCAGCTGCAGCTGCGATTGCACCTGCAAATTGGAATTTCAATTGGAATCAGACAGCACTTTATGAACCTTGGTTCCATCATCATGGCAATCCATCCACTCAAGGCGAGGCAGTGGCAGGAGCAGGTGAGGGGGGTGAGGTAGGTGAGGGTGGTGAGGTAGGTGAAGGAGGTGAGGGTGGTGAGGGTGGTGAGGTAGGTGAAGGAGGTGAGGGGGGGGAGGTAGGTGAGGGTGGTGAGGGGGGTGAGGGAAGAAGGAGAAGGGGATTTAACTTTGCAGGTATCTTACGTCCGATTCTTAGATCCCCACAGAGATTGTCCCCTTCATTAATAAAAAAGAAAAAGGACAAAGGGCGTAAGTAATTTAATTTCTGTATTTTTCTTTCTGATGCATAATTTTTATTATTACGTCAACTTTAGTGTAATATGTAATTTGTATTGAACTTTCAGTGCATGTAATTGTTAAAGAAATTAAGATTATGTAGTGTTTATATTTTATTACGTTGAGTATAAACTTTAGTGTAATATCTAATTTGAATAAATTTATTACGTTGAGTAGATTGGTTTTAAACTGGGTTATGACTTGGATTAGATCAAAGTATATTAAATAAAAAAAATAAGGTATTAATCTATTCATAATCTAATAAAAAAGAAAAAAACACCATGGCATATTGGAATAAAAAATCATCTACTTAAAATAAACTTATTCAATTTACTAGTATTCTAGATTACATTAACAAACAAATATTCAAACAAAAACAATTTGCTGCTCAGTACTAATTAGCCCCAGGTCTAAGTGGACATTGTCTGCGGCTATGTCCTTCACCATGGCATAGGGCACACCGTTTTGGTCCTCGCATTTCACGCATATCCATTTCGTTTAGAAAACGGGTTGATCTTGGCCGACCTTTCATGTTGCGCTTTAACTGAAGGTTAGGTCGAATCACCGGACCTGTATATGGTGGCCACGTATTTCGATTCCCTACCACCTGAAACTCCCTATCGTACACTTTGCAAACTTTTTCCATGCTGTAAATGCTATCGATATACACTTGCCAATCGATATTCTGATTGGCACAGCATGCAATTACGTGACGACATGGATATCGATTAGTCTGAAAATCGCCACAGTCACAATACCTTCGAATCAAATCAACACTGAATTCATCTCCATTTGTGAGGTCTTGAACATGGAAAACTTGATTCTGCCTTGAAAATCGCGTGACACGCACATTACCAGAGACTTGTTGGATTTCTCGCAACCGTGTCGTGAGGGCTTCAGAGAAAACGAAGCTTGCATCTCTTCGAGCATATGCTTCCCGACCTTTAGTTGCAAACAACTCAGCCAATCGAAAATATGTTGCTCGAACCAAGGCCGTAATGGGTAGATTGCGAGCGCCCTTTAACACAGAATTGATGCACTCCACTAGATTTGTGGTCATATGTCCGTATCTATGCCCACCATCAAAAGCTTGAACCCACTTCTCTCGTGGAATTTCGTCAAGCCAACTAGTATACACCTCACCATGTTGGTGCATCCGTCCGTAGTGATGATTAAATTCACGCTCCGTTCTTGAATACCCTGCAAAAGAATAAGTGATCAATACATTATCTAAAAAAAAAAAATATTCAGAAATACAAACGAAATATATTACCTATGCTCACAACAAGTCGATGCAAATACGGTTTCTTGAATCTCCTTAAGAAGTTGGCTGCAATATGTCTAATACAGTACATGTGGAATGCTCTCGGGGGTTCCCACTGACCTTGGCTCTGTCTTATTGCTGCTTTGATTGACTCGTGTCGATCAGAAATAATACCAACCCCATCCTCGATCACTACATGTCTGCGTAAATGGTTCAGGAAAAAAGACCACGCTTCTGCAGTCTCACTTTCAACAATTGCAAAAGCAATGGGCAATATGTTCTGATTGCCATCTTGTGCAACAGCAATCAATAAAGTCCCTTTGTATTGTCCGTATAAATGTGTCCCGTCAACCTGTACTAATGGTTTGCAGTGTCTAAAAGCTCTCCTACAGGGACCAAATGTCCAGAACACCCGCTTGAATATTCGGGTGTTGGGCACCAACTCATTTCCATGATAGGCCGACACAGCTTCAAATTCAACACGTGCATGTCGATCAAAATAGCACACTGCCCCTAGCCAGATCGGTAATTCTTCATACGAACCTTCCCAACTACCATAAACTCTTTCAATTGCCTTTTGCTTCGCCATCCATGCTTTCCGATATGTTGTCAAGTATCCATACCGATTTTGGATCTCGGCAATTACATTCTTTACTTTTAAAGATGGGTCCGCTCTTACCATTGGTTCTATATATTGTGCAATCATATCAGAATCCAGTTTGGTGTGATCCTGAGAAAGCATTGCCGAAGTGCAAGTGTGTGGGCCGTTGTATTTCCTAACCTCCCAAATGTCTTGGTTCTTCCTGAAACTGACTCTAATAAGCCATTGACATCCGAGGCCAAAGTGTTTGCACTTACAGTAAAAGGTCAGTGGTTCTGACTCATGCACTTTGTAATCCACTGATCTAGATATGCTGTAGTTCTTAACTGCTCGTACTACAGCCTCCCGATCATTGAATATCATTCCACTATAAAATTCACCATCAGGAACATTACTGCTAATCATATTCACATACTCTGGAAACTCAGGAACATGCATAGCCTCTAGATGTAAAGTTCGCATAAAAGGTGGAGTATCCTCTATATGCTGATCTGCTACCACTGTGTTTGGTCCACGCTCGTCATCTGTATCATCACCACTGCCACTTTCATACTCTCCTTCCGAGTTTTTGCCATCACTTTCACTTTCACTGCTATCAACCATGCACTCAGTGCCTCTTACTGGAAATGGGCTAGGTTCATTTTCCCTCTGATACTGGATTAAAAAGAATTAAGTAAATTAACATATACATTATATTAATCAATCAACATAACAAGTTAATTGAATTAAACATAAACATATATTTAACATATTTAACTCAATTAACCCATAAATTTGTTTAATCTAATTTTTTTCTTACTATAACAACATCCTCAAATTATTATAATGGTGAGTATTCTAATGAAATAATGAATAAAACTGAATAGTAATAAAAAAATTACTATAATTATGGAAGAAGTTTAAATTCATTAAAAAGTTACTTCTAGTAATTTTTTATAAGAATACATTAAAAATTTAATTTACAATAAAAAATTATTCTTAATTGTTTTTTAAATAATTACATAATCATGGAATTGAGCAAATTTACGAAATTTTTTTTAACATTTATATATATTCTAATAATTATGTTAAATATGCTAATTAAACTTAAACAATGAAAATATTAAGTAAGGTGCGTTAATAATGTATATCAAATGACTTACTTGACTTGAATTGGGAGCAGTGTTGTAGTCATGTCATCTATCCGGATAAGAACTAGTACCAATTTGAGCAATATGATACTGAAACAAGAATTACTAAAATTTATTAATGAAAATAACACAGTTATTATATTTATCAAGAAAAAAATGTAATTTAACTCAAGAAAAACTATTAATTATAACAATACAAACTTATAGAATAAAATTCAATAATAAATAAATTACAAAGAAGCCTACCTATATAAATAGTTTTAAAATAAAAAGTTAAATAACATATCATATTAATTATTAAAAAGCTAAATAAAATAAAAAGTAACATGATAAAAAAATGTAATTTAACTCAAGAAAAACTATTAATTATAACAATACAAACTTATAGAATAAAATTCAATAATAAATAAATTACAAAGAAGCCTACCTATATAAATAGTTTTAAAATAAAAAGTTAAATAACATATCATATTAATTATTAAAAAGCTAAATAAAATAAAAAGTAACATGATATTCATGCTGAATTATTAAATCAATTGAATTAATATAAGTATTATATTAATTAATAAATTAATTTTATTCCAGAATACTATTAAAGAGATTAATTCATAATTAGTAAATAAATTATACTATAATCAAGAAATTACATAACTTACTTTGAAATAAAAAAATTTAATAAACTATTACATGACTTACTTGATATAAATTGGGGACAATGTCTTCATGTTGCATAAATTGAATATCGCACTTTGAAAGATTTTTTATCATGTGATGCAAACTTGCTCCACCAGCTTCAGCAACAACTTCTTCAAAGTCGACGTATAATTCAATGGCGGAATGCATCGTATGCATCGCCTATACGCCCTAAACTTTATTTCAGATCTCTATCACTGCTTATTTTGACTGGTCGAAATTGTATTTTGTCATTAACATTTGAAACTGGACATCTATATCTAATTCTCACCACTCTTTTTGGAGTGTTAATATTTATGTCTCGACAAAGTATAATAATTAGTTCATCAAACGACATGGTTTGAGGAACAAAAATAATATCACACCTTCCTCTGTATTTTTAATAACAGAGCCATTAAAATGTACAATAATAGTAACATTTAAACTATTATCCATAATTTTTCTCACTTTTTTTGTATTATTTTTCACTCTTATAACTGAAAATGAAACAAAATAAGAATAATTGAATGGGAGAATAGCAAGAATGGAGTGAGGGAAGACAAGGGAAATGAAAGTCGTTCGAAGTGACTGAGAAATGTTTACGTATATTTATTGAACTGAACTGATAGCCGTTAAAATTTTACCGTTAAAAATTTTGAACATTGGTCAAATTTCTACGTACTGCAGGGCGAAACGTGGGACAAATTTTTGAACACATTTCGCCCTACTGTAGGGCGAATTCTTTGCAATCTTTTTGTCTCACATTTCGCCCTACAGCAGGGTGAATTTTGTATTGCCCACTTTTCTTCTCCCTCCAAGGCGAAAACTGATCAAGATTCCCATATTCTCGTAAAATTATTTAAAATCCAATATTTCAGTTATTATTATTCACTGTTACCATATTTATATAAAGCAGCCAAAATTTGGCACTTATAATATATACAAGTTAAGTTTTTTAAATAATTATCTAATTATTTATATAATTACAAGATTAAAATTTTTTACTTTTATTATAATTATTTAAAAATCATATAAAAATAACATAAAATTAATGAGATTAATTTCGATATATTTTTAATATAAAATATTTTGTACTATTAATTAATTATATTTTTATTATATGAATGACTTTTGGAGTAGTTATTAAAAAAATCAAACACTTCAATGATATAATAATATATTATTAGATAATTATGTAAAAAAAATTTACAATGATATTGTATTAAAATTAAATCCATAAATAATTATTAAGATATCAAAACATATATATATATATATATATATATATCCTTTGAACAATTACTGTCTTCTGAGTTTAAAGTTTTGAATGTTTGTCCTTTGTTTGGGAGTGCAGTTTGTTTACAACTATACCAACATGTATTAGCGATATCATAATTTTTTACTTTTTGTATTTAGAATTTAATTTTGATAAATTATCAATATAAAATTTTTTTATATAAATATCTAATTATATATTATCACATTAATAAAAATATTTGAGTTAGCTACTTGTTATCTTAAAATTCTAATAAATAGAAATATATGATTAGATAATAGTATAAAACTTTTTTATTCTGATAATATACTAAAATTAATATTATATTTTAAGTGTTTATATATAATTTAGTACTATTTAAATTTATTTTTTAAAAAATAATATTTTACTTTTGATTTCATATGTAGTGTAAATGGTTTTGTAATGTTGTGAGTTGTATACTTATATTCGTGTAATAGTCGATAAAAGTTTCTCATTACTTATTTATTTATTATCATTATTATCAATGAATTAAGAGTTATTATGTATTTTTTTATTAAGAAAATAAACAATATAAATGAATAATAATTATAATGATGAATTAAGAGACTTAAAAAATTATAATTAAAAAAATAAAAATATTAAAATGATTATAATTATTTTTAACTAATTAATAGTAAATTATTATTTTATTATATTTATTTTAAGTTTTTAAATTATTATTGTGATTAATGAGATGTATCTATTATTTTGTCTTTTTTTTTAAAAAACCTTAAATAAGTAATCAATTATAATTTTTAAAATAATAAAAATTAAAAATCACAGTATAAAATTTCCTTCATAATAGTAATAGATATACCAGTGCATTAACTTTCATTATGTGGTTATCAATTTGTCTTTGATATTTTTAATTTGTCAATATAATAAAATAATACAAATTTAGTGTTCAAAATAAATTACAAAAAGAATTAACAATTATTTGAAGGTAATTGTTATTAAAAAAATACAAAACATTTAAATTGTTCTATTTATTTTAAAATATTAATATAATTAATAGAATATTATTATTTCATCATACCTATTTTTGAATCTTTACATAATTATTTTATATATATATATATATATTTATTTATTTATTTATTTATTTCTTTATTTTTATTTACATATTTAAATTACAAATTAAATATTTCGTGTTGAAATTAAGGAAAAAATAAGTTAACTAACAAATTTAAAATCTTTTTTTGGTCATAGAAATTGTTTGCTCAATTTTAGGGCTAAGGTGGTGGGTAGGCGAAATTCTTTTCTAATGTAATGACTTTTGGATCCAAATCCTATATATGGCAGATAAGGTTTGTTTAATGTTACAATTCACTTTCATCAAAACTAACCACTTTTGGGTAAAGTGAAAATTTCATTTTATAATAGTAATACATAATTGAAATAAATGATTGAAATAATTTTATGTCATTCTAATAACTAGTTTAATGATAGTTTTATTAATTACTTAAAAAAATGTTAAAGAGCTTTTGAACTCTGCATACATTAAATCATTCAATTTTTTCATGTCATATTTTCAATTAAAGTGATTAAAACTAGAAAGTTATTTGGGGATGACTTCGTAACTTGACTAATTATCAAATATTTAGTTACTCATTATTATATTAAATTTTAAATATTTATTATAATAACAGGTACTAATAAATATTTTATAATTTACCAAGAATAGTTATATATAATTTAATTTTGATAAATTGTTAATATAATTTTTTTGTACAATTATTTAATAATGTATTATCATACCATCATAAGTATTTGACTTCTATAATAAGTATATTAAAACTCATATATAATAATATCTAGTTGATTGATAATATAAAATATTTTTATATTGATAATATATTAAAATTAATTTCAATTATATATAATACAACCCTATCCAATTCTTAAAGAATAAATGAGTCGAACTAGGTTATTTTGTTTTCTTAAAACAAATTAAATATCAAATCTCTTTAATTAGATAAATAATTCTATGAAATAGTCGGTGAAAAATCATTTGATGTGTAAACTTTTAGCGGCATCCTCAGAGATGTTGACACCAATTTTAGTCCGACACGGTTGAACAACGGTACCTCTGTACCTTTTCTTATAAAATATTCAAGTTGTTATTAAATTTGTATTAGATAATCAAAACTAATCCAGCAATTATTAATAATGCAGATCAAGAAGTGACACCACGATAGAAAGATAATAAGTGTAGAGAAGGTAAATCTAGATCTAGTTTAGTAGTGCTCTTTAAAGAGATATTTTATTTTATAAAAAATATAAGTTAATTTTTTTTGATAAATTAAAAAATTGGGTGCTTTTGTTTTAGATTTTTGAGAGTTAGGAGATGTTTCTAAGAGCCTTTATAAAATATTTTTTAAAATTAAATTGTGTTCTCTAAAATTTAAAAAATTAATATAATCTTAAATTTTAATAAGAATTCAATTTTATTCTTTTATTAATTAAGAGTTCTAATTTTTAATTTTACTTATAAAAATAAAAATTATATTCATTAATATTTATCTATTATGATTATTTTAAATTTTAAAAATAATTTTATTAAATATTATTTTTGTAACTTTTATTTATTAAGGATAATTTTTATATTATTTTATTAAATAATATTATTATAATTTTTTTAAGAGTAATTTTTAAAAAATTCAAAAAAATTAACAATTTTTTAAAAATCATAATAATAGCAAAGCAAACGTCAGTCGTATGAAAATATTCGGTCGTACGCATAAATTTTGGTTAAAGAATATTTACTCGATTCCATCACTTGGTTATAAGTTTGGAACCGCAGTGACTTCTGCAGAGAAGACTTTTCGGTTGGGTAACGTTATTCCAAAAAGCCACATGCGCTACGCAATGAGAAATGTTTTTCTTTGGTACGTAAACCTTAAACACCTAAATTTTTGCGTAGTAATTAATGTGTAAATAAATATAAATTTTAATTATATAAATATTAAATATAATATTAATTAATATGGGATATGAAATTTGTATGTAACAGTGCGACACATCTGGGACACAATGCAAAATCCAATGGCATGAAACATTTCTATTTTCTTTTCAATTTTCTTTATTAGAATCCAATAGCAGTAAAATTTTAGCGTCGATTGTGTATATGCAACGCCGCGTCCAAATAAAGCTTCTCATAATTAATATATGTTATTGAAGACCAATGCTTGGTTTGTCAAAATAAATTGACACTTATTCTCTTTAACTAAGTTATCAAATTTGAGTATTATATATATTAAAAATTAGTATTAGAAGAATTTTATTTCATAATGAGTTGATCCTGTGCAAGAAGGATTAGTTAGAGTCCAATAGGACTCTAAATATTGATAGTTTTGACAAAAAAAAAATTATAAATAATATATTAATTTAATATTTACATAACTGAAATTTACATCTATTTGAATATCAATTATCACATATCGATTTTGGTATTTATCTAATTATATTTGAATAATAAAACTGTTAAGTATTATGATTCTTGTCTTTTAAACGAGTCTTTAAGAATTGTTTTCCTTTTTACGGAATTTTTAATTTTCAAAATAATATTCAAGTTAGAAGATAGACTCGATCCAATTCAAAATATGTTCCTAAATTCATTAGGAATTTACATAAATATTTATAAATAATTTACTAACAAGAAAATTTAAAAGCTAAATCAAGATATAATAAAAAAAATTGAGCGCAAACATGATGAAGTAATTTAAATGTTATTACCATATAAATATATATTTTTTCCATCTATGAAGATCTTTTGCATGTCAAGTTTTATATTGCTCGATTGGTTATTTAGCATTCGAAAAATATTGAGTTCGTTTGATTAAACTTTTGACCAAAAAAAAAAAAAAAGTATTCTTCTAAATATAAAAGTAAAAATAGAAGCAGGAAGTTACTTTATATTTAAATATAATTATAAAAGTATCTTTTTTTATTTTCAAAAATCAAAGGTTGTAAACTGTTAGATGTAATAAATATAAAAGTTACATTTTTTATTATCAAATTATAATTGAAGATATGAAAAATAACTTCTCGGAAAACATATTTGGATAAAAGTACTTTTTGTAAATGATAATTTTTTTTTTAAAAATCATAATTATTTTATATTCTTTATTTTTAATTAAAAATAAATTTTTTAAATACATAATCAATAAAAAATTAATTTAAAGTTAATAAAATAGAAAAAGTGGGAAGGGTGGTAGTAGTGGTTCTTTTGAAAAAAAAAATAAGGATAGATTGGTAAATACAATGATTTTGCATTTATTGAACATATTTTCTCTCTTCTATTTTTTCTATTTTTTTCAAAAACAACTCCTTAACTATTTCTCAAAATAAGCAGAAAATTTATTATTTTCTTGTTTTAACTTTTGAGAAGTACAAAAAACTAGGCAAACAATTTTAGAAGTACTACTTTTTTTTAAAAAAAAAAGTATTCTTTTTTTGCTTCTTAGAAAAAGAGCTATTTAAATTGCTTGAAAGAATTAGAAACAAAACACTACAAGCGTGCAAAATTTGGAAAAGTAGTGGAAAACATGTGGTAAAAATTGAAGAGAGAAAAAGAAGTCAAAACAAACGAACCAATTAGATGGAATCATGCAGTAATTACGAAATGAAATTCGTAGAAAGCAGCATTTCTCTTTAGAAAAAAATACTTTTATTTTTTCTTAGAACCTTAACAAATGAGCTCATTTTTCCTTACATTTGAAAATCCTAGGTATATTGGCAATAAAGCGACTTTAGGGCCTACTTGATTATTGTTTTCATTTCTTATTTTCTTGTTTTCAAGATTTTATAAAAAAAATATTAAAAATAGAAAATAAAAACAAGAAACAAGATTTTCTTATTTTTATTATTTCCTTCACAAAATCTTTAAAACATGAAACAAATTGAAAACAAAGTGGCATTGTGAATTAAAACTAAAAACAGAAACCAAACAGACTCCAAAAGCTTTTTAGTACAAGGTTGTCACCTCAAGTTATGGAAAATGAATGTTATTTTTACATTTCTGTGTAGTTGCAGACAAGTAACATAGGAAAAAAAAGGAGAGAAGCAAAGGCAAATTTGTAATTTTTGCAAAAATAAGGGGGAAAAATGAAGAAAAAGAGAGATGTCTCTCTTTTAACCACTGTGGCTCCCCTTTCCTCATTTTTCACTGTCACCACTCTTTCTCTCTATTCCCTTCCTTGACTCTTTTTTTTCTTCTTCTTCTATATTCAACCATCAATCTTCATTTTTCTTCCATTTTATCACAAGATCTTGACATCCATTAGCTTCCAAAGATTGAGATGAGTCTCTAATCCTAAATCTTATTCTTATGGGTAAATTCTGAGGTTTTTCTTAAAGCCAGTGAGTAGAAATAAAATAGTGGATGAGCAAATGTTTGGGATTTTGAGTAAAAATCTAATGTGTTAGAAGCTTGAGCACTAATAGATTGATGGGTAAGCCAAACTTTAATTGGCACTCTAATCTTTAGGAACCCTAAATCTCACAAGTTGGAGGTTTTGCTTAATGGCTATTGCCAATTGTAAAATTGTCTTCAAATAAATTATCTAAGCTTATCAAATTGTTTGTGTTGGTCAGATTCATTGGAGGCTGTGTCAGTTACTCTTTCTAGAGTTATTGAAGAGCAGCTTAGTTGATTTCTCAGTATTGTGAGTAAATATTTACTTGGTAGCATTATTTTAAAAATTATTTTCATGGAAGAAATTAATTTATTAAAGTTAATAATTTTATTTGATGTTATTTGATTTATTTAGTTAGTTATTTTACTAAATTACTTTTCCCTTCTATGATCATGATTAAATTACGACTTGGTTTGAAATTATCATTAACTTTCATTATTATTTTATAACCTCATGATGTTATTGTATCTTATTTCACTTTGTGCTAAAATGGTTTATAAGATTTGTTACTTTTAAGAATGGAATCTAATTGATATTGATTTATGGATTTGAACCTTATGATTTGCTATAAGTTGTGTTGAGAAAACCATGCTCTAAGTTAGGGCCCTGTTCATTGTTAGCAAAGAGATATAATGGTACAATTTGTTATTAGTGAAGAGATATAGCAGTCTATATGCACATAGTAAACTTAGATGAGACACAGGGGTGAGCAGATCTTGATTATGAGATAGTTGGGTGAGGCAAGGTCTCCAGCTTGAGATAAGATCAGAGTTATGACTAGATGGGTTGATATTACTCTCCTTATAATTTAGTTCTTAATATGAAACCCTCATGGAGTATATAAGTATTTGACAAAAGATTTGACTTGAATGAGTTTCTATTTATGAAAAATATTGAAAATATAAGAATATGATGAACCGTTGTGTATACAAAGTATCATTTGTTACTGTATGATTTCTGGGTTTTTTCTATCATTTTGAAAGCTTGTGCATTTACTAGTTTCTCCTTTCTGTCCACTTTATTTATATACTTTTACTAAGTCTATGTGAGTCACCCTATCCTTTTTCTTTAGATTTATAGGATGCTGAATAGTAGGCTCTTGCGACTTGCTATTCTATGTAGGATATATCTTTTGATAAGCTTGCATTGCTCGAAAAGGCTCATATTTTGTTGACTCTGGTATTTTGCAGCTATAAAGCATAGTTTTACTTTTTTGGATTATGTACATGATCACAAAATATACATATGCTCCTTTTATATAGCTAACTCTTTTGGTACTTATGACTGATACTCTAGGAATATTCTAGCTGTCGATTCTAAATATAGTATTTGATATTTAACAGGTTTATTTAATATGTGAGTTATTCGATTTTTAGAGGAGATTCTGTCGAATTTTTTGGTGACTCCATGATTAAGTTTTTAATCTATGTTAGTAGAGTTCTATCCTTAGGCTTATCAGGTTAAGTAAGCTTCATTAGTCTATGTGCCGATCGCGACCTAAGTTAGAGTCATGACATGTTGTTACATTCTATTTTTTACATTTTTCAATAATTGTTGGAAACCCAAATTTACAATCAACTGTGGGAAGTAAGTGAGGTTGCTAAGGAGTCGTGGAAGTGAGTTGATTGAAGCTCAAAACTGGAGATATCAAGCTCAAAATTCAAATTAACATGACTTTGGGTCAGGAAGATGCATGATATTAATTGTTTAGATTCTACATTATATTCAAGGAACATGCATTAAGAGGTGTTGAAGTTGCTTCCCTGACTTGCACACAACTTGATCTCTATTAGACCAAAGGAAGGAGCATTGGGCATTGTGCTAGTGGAAGAGCTTCTGTTGGAGATCATGAGTGTCAAGGGCGTGGACAACAGCGGGTGCTTCCTCTAGTTTTGTGACTTGTTGTTCTTGGACAGGTGCAGCCAGCCAGTCCAGGTCCATCTATGGCTCCATGGTGCACACAAGGCGGCAATGGCGGCGGCAGCCTTAGTGGGAGAGGGAAAGGGAAAGATAAAATCAGATGGCTGAGGGAACACAGTGAGTTTTAATCCACACCGTCCAATATTACTAAATGCCAACAAATAGTTTGGATTAAGTCTTGGAATACAGTGTACCTTCCTTTTCTGAAATGGTGCGCACACACTATATTTGAAGTGGTGCATCATAGAACTGGCCATAAAAAATATACAAATATTTTTACACCTAAATATGAATCAAAAAAGCTAGTACCATACAAGAAAACAACAGAAAAAGATTAAAAGATTTGCTAAAAGAAGGAATAAAAAGAAATAAAATGACAAAGTTCTAAGGCTCCAAAACTCCAAGAGTTGCCATGCAAATGTAAGTAGTAATGATGGTGTTAATGGGTCGGTGGTGAAATGTGAGTAATCTCCATTCTAAATTGACATGTTTGTCGATCCCTTTCTTTTGTTTGAGTTTAATATCATGATCGTGTAATTTTAGGAAAATAAACATTAAGATACTAAACTTCGCAATCACCATTATATAATAGAAGAAATGTATTTCTATCCAACTCATAAGGTATTGAACTTATACTTGGTTGAATTAACAAATGAATTGAGCCCTTCATCTTAAGCTCAAGTGTTTTTTGCTCGCGAGCTTGTCAACAAATGCAAATGAGTTTCCAAACACACGCTAAATATGTTAGAATGTTTTAAACTTGTCAATCCTTCGTAGCATTTACTTTGTCAATACTGTTAGAGAGGTGGATGGCAGGTCAAAAGCCATCCATTGACAAAGCGATAATCAATGGTATTGACAAATGGCTCAAAAGCGTTTACGCATGTTGATGGTGCGAAAAGGAGACCGTGAAAGGAGGATTCTGTTACTAGATTTTCTATAGCAATTAATCATTTTTGGCTTTCCATAACTTTTTCTGTGTAAAATTATACATTGAGCTCATTTATGAAATTTTTACTTTCATTTTTACCCCCCAATCAAATACACTCTAAAAGTTTATGTTAAGAGAAAAGTTCACCTTAATATAGCGACAAAACATGAAAATTGGATTCAAGTCATAGCGATACATGAGCAGAAGATGTCAAGCAGGTCAACCAATTGATTGGCTTTGGCTTCCAATACCTTAACTATTAAAAAGTTTTATGGCTCGTGTTACATTGCTCCGCTTCTAGTTTGGGAGTTAGTTACTCCCATATGTAAAATTATAAAAAATCAAGAATTTATATTGTAAAATGGGTGCCTTATTATTTTATTTGCAAATAGAGGCCTTGCAAATGGCTGCCCTTCTATCACCTGCTCTTCCACCAACTCCTCATCCACCATCTTCTCCGCTAGCACCACCGCCTCTGGCCACCATCTTCTATCCCCTAATTTCATATGCACTGCACACTCCATCGTGCCCCTCTTTTCAGACCCACTACTTCCTCCAACCTCAACTCAGATTAATCAAAACCACCGTCCACCAATCTATTGTTGGCCACCATCGGCCGCCGCTAGTCATCACTGCACCTCCAACCTTGCGGCCTACGCGTGAGCGACTGACCGCTAGTCATCGACCCTGCAACCATCGTCACTTATGGATTGCATGACATCACGACCTTGCCTTTGCCATCTGACATAGATCGTGCGACTTACGCTTCCGCCGTTGTAGCTCCTTGTGACCACACCTCACCCTCGCAGCCATGGGTCACTTACCACCATCACGCATTCCCGACTTCCCCTGCAACCGCTGGTGCCACTCCATCTTTGGTTCCTTCAATAGCTACCCTTTGTACAGCACATAGGCAACAACAAGACGTTGAGGGCTCAAAACCCCCAATTAAAGCATCCAGCCCATTGGCGCGGTCCAAGGGGTGACGAGGAAGAAGAAGAGGGCAGTGACGAATCCAGGAGGCGCCATTGGCGCGGGTTGACGAGGGTGGTGATGAATGTGAAGGTTGGGGTGGTGAAAATCGGTGGGGTTTGTGGGTTGCTGAGTTCGGAACTGGGAAGGGGGGTTAGTTAAGAACTTGGATGACAAACCTTAGGGATGGAAAGGGGAAAGACTGTGTTTTGCAAATAATAAACAAAACACCTTTTTAGCAATTTTATTTCACACTTTAAATATTGTGACTAAGTTACTCCCAAATTTAATCAGGAATAACGTAACACTCACCAAATTTCGTTAGAAACCTGACTTATCACTCCAAATATCCCTTCTTCTTTTATTTTTGGGTAAACGCGGTCTGAAATCCTTTTACCACGTTAAAATTACAATTTACTACAACCCTAGCAGAAACTGCAGCTAAGGAAGCCATGTTCGGATTCGGATCGTTCCATTTCAGTTTCACCATCCGATAAATCGAATCTTTTCCTCGGGAAAATAAGCATAAAAACTTACATGCACACCTTCTAGAGTGCCAATCCCATCATCCCATGGCCACAAGCAAAATAAAAGGCGAAAAAAAAAAATGAAAAAAATCTTCTCAAGACCAAGACCTCGATGAAGAGACCAAGAGAGACATGAGATATGTGAAACTGTAACACGGGGAAAAGGTTCTGACAAGGTAAACCGAAAACCATTCAGGAAAGAAACAAACAAAATGAAACGCCAGGAAAATTCAACAATTGGAGATGTATGGAATACAATACGCAAACAAAGGAGACTAAATGGCTACTTTGATCGTTTTAGAATATTCGCGATATTACATTTGTTCTTCAATTATAAATACATGAAATTGGTCATGCAACTTCAAATTGTTCCTTCAATGCCACATTTTTTACATTAAACATTTTCTTAAAATGACATTAAATTAACCCTTGAGGAATGAAATTGATGCTAATAACTATCATTGAAGGACCAAGTTAATGTCGCTGAAAAATGGAGAATGTGCGATGTCGCACATATATATTTAGAAGACCAAAATGAGTGTTAGCTCAATGGAAAATGCTGTAAAGTGCCAATAAACAGGAGAAATTTATCCAAGATGTGAGAAGAAAGAAGGTAAAGTCAAGAACAGAGGACACAAAAAGCCTCACTTAAACCTTTCACTGTTGCAGCGATAAGGAAAGAATAGGAGTCCTGTACATCATAAAGTAATAATGCTGTAACCTTCTCTACTAACGCAGGAAGCATTCTACTCTGCTAGCTGGCTTGCTTATGTTTAACCTTTTTTTTCCTTTCTTTTTGGGGTGTGTTTGGGATGAGGGTAAAAATGGGGAGTAAAATTTCAAGCAAGAGCTCCATGTAATTTTACTCCCCTTTTTAACCCCCATCCCAAACACACCCTTGACAGAAACTCTTGACAAAAATTTTTACACTTTCTTAAAGCTTATAAATTTACAAATTATTAACTAGATATCTAAGAGACTGTACACTAGCTTACTGCTGTTGAAATTCCTGTTAAATTTATATATGCACAAAGGCTTCTGCCTTCTATGATCATTGAGCTCTGATGCTTTCCACAACTGCAGCTCTCCGCCGGGATTCAGATTGCATTGCTATCCATTCTGCATGCTTCTTCAGATCCCTGCAAAATTGAGATAAATATCAGCGAATAAATATTTATGCACAATTATCAAAATTTGATTGTAGGCTGTGAAGTAAAAGAAAGTAACACACATGCAACGCGGGACGAAACATGGCGAGTCTCTACAATTCCTCGAGTGTACAGTTAATGCCAGCCATGCCTTCTTACAAATTTGGCAGCCCCCAGCAACCCGAACAGTGCATTTACTGGCATGATAGAACATCATTTTAATTTGACGACAGTTTGGGTAAGAGCATGGTTGAGTTTTAGTTGAGCGACATCGAGAGGCATGCTGCAAAATATCCAGCAGTTCCTGAATCTGCTTGAACAATAACATGGTAAGTCAGCAAGTGTGAAGGTCCAGAAAATATAAGTGAGGAAAATAAAATAATAATAATAAATGATGTAGGTGTGAGCAACAATCTAGTTAAAAATGAGTGATGAACTGAGAGCTAGGTTCATACCAGTACCGAGTTCTGCTTCAACTCTTGATTCCCTGACAGACATGCTGCTGTTGAACAAGTTTGACTCAACTTGTGGGGATGGCAATTAGCACCTCTCTCTTTATAACATGCTGAGCAGACAGTGAACTCTGGGCAAATCTCACATTTCCAGCTCTGTTGGAATACATTGTGTTTACAGCAAATGCTACATGTTGTTCCAACAGTCACGAGAGTAGGATTCCTTAGATGATAGAGGATCATCATCGAGGAATACTTGGCGCGGCGGAGCGTGTCAAACTGAAACTGATTCTTCTGGCAGTAGCTCAAAAAGTTATGCCTATTCTCAAATAACCCATTATCAAGGATGATCTCATTCTCCTTAGTATCAAAAGGGATATCATCCATAAGGACCTAAAAAGGGAACAAAATTGAAAGATGTAAGTTTTTTGCATGAAATCACTACAGAACAAGAAATCGTATGAACTTAGCTTCAAGTTTAGGCAGTCACCTGACAGAGTGTATGCTTCTCCCCACTAACTGAAGTGTGTGAGTCAGCGGTATGGCATCTGAAATATTGAAATGAAATTAAATGAAAATCAGTCCTTACATTGCTTATCCATGCTGTCGATGCTACTTATTACTGACCAGAAAGAATAGTAAGAAGCAACATAACCTAGGAAGAAACAAAAAGAGAAGACATCAAGAGGGCATAATTATTTCAAATTATTAGATCATAGCTTTTGGAAGAAAAACTAAAACCTTACTCCTCTCCATTTTTTTTTTTTTTTTGATGTGAAACCATACTCCTCCTGTAATGTGTTAAATATTTAAATTGTATAGTACTAGTAACTAAGTATACATGTCATGAACATGGAATTTGTATTCAAAGTTCCTTGTTAAAAAAGGATGTTGTCCATTCTACAGAGAGTTCCCAATAAACTTTCTGCTAGCAACATTGGTGAAATGAAAACCAGAAAAAAAAAAAAGGGAAGAAGAGAGAAGATTTCATATTTCTTAGCTGATCTTTCATGAGGCAGAGAAAATGAAACAAATTAATTTTCATGAAAATGATTTATTTAGTGTATATAGCAGTGACAACTTGATGAAAAACTAATGAGGCTGGACATTGGCTGAACATTTATATCACAGTGGATGATGCACTGATTCTCTTTTAACGTTAGAATGACATTCCAACTTCACACATTTCTTTCATGCAACGAAACTACTAAGACTATGAAATGCTACATGATATATTAATCTATTACTACAAATTACCTGTATTCATTAACAAACTCACTAGAGCAAACACTTTCTGTTTGTTACTTTTATCTTATTTTCTCCGAGTTATATCAAGGAAAGATGGAGTTATTTCTCACAAGTTATTAAACTAAGGGCATGCAACAATAACGGACTTTCCATCAAAGAATTCGGGAAGTAACTGGAACATGGAAGGGAAAACTTGAAGTTTGAAAGTGTTAAGCAAAAGCAGCACATGCATAATCAAGTACAATGAAAGGAAGGAAACAAAAAACAAAAGTCAAAATATGTGCTTTTTATGTTAACATTACCTTTCACACTCATGGAAATTCTTGCAATCAGTGCAAAACCATCGCTTTCCAGACACCATCACTTCATGGCAGTGCATGCATGCATATTGCAAGTGAACTAGTATAAAGTCTTCCTTGAAAGGTAATATAGTTTGGCCCAACTGTGATAGAGCAAGGGTGGTAAAAAGAAAAGGAAGAAAGATCAGATTACACTTTGTAGTATCAATTCAAATAACTTAAACTCATACAAAAGAACATTGCAACATTTCATTCAATTACGCATAGAAGGATATATTTCATTGGATGAGTATGTTTCGTTCGTGTAAATGCAGAACACTGTCGTAAAGGAGTAGACAGAAATCCACAGCTCCGCAAAATATCAGTCCAAGACTTACTAATAAAACTTGTGCTATAGAAGATAAGTCAAAAGATATCTACAGTAGAAGTTGCAGAGTAATGATGGCATGAGTAATTAAGATTTCTTAAATTGCATTACTAAATGTTTGTATCTTCGTTTTAGTAACTAAGAAAAAATATGAACTGATATGAATCCAATAGGTTATGCACTTATACAAGACTATTCCAAAGAGTATGGAATAGTAAACTGTTATTTCAATACAGAAGTACAAAGTGAAACCCCAAAAAGCAATATGGATATGTTTTATGTTACTGACAAGGATAACTGGATGGGGAAAAAATACACCTTTGAAGTGAGGCTGCTTTTAATCATAAAAAATTACTTATCCTCTTCTGTAACTCAAACACAAAATCTACCCTCAAAAAGATATAAAAGGTGGGAGTGGAGGTGAAAAGTATATACATAGAATACAACATATAGAGGAATGATTATGATATTCATGAAGATAAGCTTCCAGCTTCATGAATCCATGAAGTCATCCCAATCCTCCCAAGTGCTGCACTAATTTCCCTGAATTTGGAACCGGACATTGACCTTAACTTCACCTTTACATTCAAACTTAACATTTGATGGTCCAAGGACCAAATAATACCTCACTTTGGTCCTAGTAAGCCTTGCAAAACAAATTATAATCAAAACTACATCTAACTTTTAAAGTCATTCAGCATCTCATTTAGTAACCATTTCAAAATCTCATGAGGGAGATCTGTAAATAACATGTTCAAGCCACCTAAGCAGATTCAACTATGAAGAGTTACTATAACAAACGGGTGAAGGTGAAACACAAGTTAGACATACCTTTACCATCACTAGAATGTCTTTGGCAGTGCCTTTCGAAGGATTTACATATCCCATGGCCTTTAGAGTCCTTTTTGTCACTTGTTCCTTCAAGGTCTTTTCATACTCTCCTCCACTTTCTTGTTCAATTTTCCTAGCTAGATCCATAGCAGTACCAGACCAGAAATCTCCATCAAAGTATGGCAACCGAGCAGCTGTTACTTTGGAGTCACATTTTCCGGTAGGAACAAAGAAATGATCATATATATTGGTTAAACCAACAACAACATTTTCTTCAGCAGCCTTTCTTAGCATTGAATGGTACCTGCATAAATTGGACAAATAATATAAATACCTAAAGGTTATATATCAAAGTGTTGCTGTTAATTTTCCTAAGTCATACAAAGAAGCAATATACTCTATAACAAGACAGTGTGCATCCATTATTAGGTGTGACTAATGCAATGTATACAAAATCACATGAAAATTCAAAACACCCACACATAAGGAGAAAGAAAGACAGACCAGCGCCGCAGTTTATCATTCTTTGGAGTCTTTTGAGTGTCAGGATGGCAATATAGTACATAATCTTCGCCCTTTAAAGGAGGACAGGCCCATATGTAGCAAGTTGTGAAACCTCGTTTCTTGCAGAAGTCAAGGTATCCAATCTGATGACAATAGAAAAAGTGAAAATGAAATTAATAAATAGAATGAACGGATGGAGTAGCTGCCTGCTTTAATGACTTAGTAAATGAACCCAAGGTAAAAGTAGTCATACAAAAATAGGGAGCAAGTAATTAGCAAAAAGAATTTATAAGCAACCTACCAATATTTCATGGTAAACAAAGGTACGAAGAGCTTCTCCAGTCACAGTCTCTCTTTCAGGCCTAAAATACTTAACAGAATCCAGATATGAAATATATATACAACGCTGATTCGGGTAGCCACATTCCGAGCCAAACTCCTGGACATACATTGCAAAAAGGCATACATCTACTCCTTCAATCTTCTGAAACAGAAGGATAACCTGATACAAAAGGAGCCGCTATCACTTCTTCTGAACAATACAGACATAATGGCGGTAATATCAGGAGAGTTTTAGTCATGCAGAAGCAATTGAACGAAAGTACATATTTTCAATGATTAACCTCTGAACTTACTTGTGATCTATAAGGGAACTCGGCAGGGTAATTCTCCTCTGAAAAGATGTCCAGAAACTGCTTCTTCACTTTCAAATGTTTGTCAACAGATAGCACTACTCTAACAGAAAGATTTTCTGCTGCTAAAGCCTAGTAATTTAGAGTCATAATAGAAAATCAGAAAGTATAACTTTTTAGAATTAATATCTAAAACATCTTTTTTTTTTTTTTTTCAAAAGGAAAAGGACATAGAAAAAAAGCAATTGATATAGATCAATAATAATAATATGAGAAGAATTGCAGCCTTTTTTCTGGCTGACACCTAGCTATTTTGACAGAAACTGGTTTCTAAGTAATTAGTACCAGAACTTTCATAAGAGAATGCTAGTCCATTTACTTGCTTGCATAAGAATAAGGTGTTTAAAGATGTAAAGTTTATGCTAGAACATAGGCATTCAACTACTTTAATTGCACAGTATTCTCTATCTTACCTCATCAAGAACTTTGTTCCCTTTTTCTTTCGCCCAGTCTTCTCTCTCTTGCATGAGACGCTTAAAAAGTCTTTTCTCTATGTGGTCACTAAGCATGGTACTTGGCAAATCCTTAGCACCAAAAATAGCAGTCTTTGGTAAGGGGACATGCATTCCATTTTCAATATCCTTTAAACGACATCTAGGACATATATACTCAGCACTGGAGTCCAAATCTCTTTTATTGTTATAGAGTGCACATATTTGATGTTGCCATCCTTTGCATTTATCGCATTGAACCCACTAGGGGAAAAAAAGAAAAAAGAAAAAAACCAACTACAAAGAGTGAGTTTATAATTCTCTATATACAGTAGAATTATAGTACATAGAGATAAAAACTTACCGCTTCTTCAAATACTTCATCATTTTTCCTTTTATCAAGAAGTTCCTTGGAAACAGATATCCCATTGAATGTGATGGATCCACCTCGAGAAGTATTGTGGCATGCAGTGCAAAAGCAATGTTGTGAAACAACTTCGTCTGCTCTTCTGTAGTAATAGTATTTATTTTGCTTGATGCGCAAGCCACAACATAAGCAATAAATTGGCATTGGAGAAAAAAAAAGCTTTTGCATTCCACATAATTGGCATGTGTTAGCAGCAATTACCCATTCTTCCTCAGTTGAACTCTGTTAAAAGCAGCATCAGCTTGTTTGTGCTTATAAAACTTCAAAATCAAACTTTAAAAATATAGAAATGCACCTGTTAAATGTATAAAGTATAAACCCACCACGTGCTTCCAGAGTTGATACTTGACATTATTAAATTTAATTTAATTATGAAAAATGAAGGCAACAAGAATCAAACTGCAGACCACTTAGTTAAAGAGGCTTTCAAAACATATGAAGTACCAACTTTCCCTAAACTTGCACTATTCTTTTTTTTTTTTTTTTGTGATAAGAAAAGAAATTTTATTATAGCTCAAGATATGTGTACAAAAGAGGACAGGGCCTCCACCTAATAGCTTAACCTTTTAGATAAGCTGGTCCTTGACAGCACCAAATAAAGAAAATAATGTTAAGGCAAAAACGCAATTCAGTAATTGACGCTTATAATTGACATAAAAGGAGTAAACCAACCCTGCCTCAGTATGCAACCAAGTAGGCGTGCTTATAAGGAATTAAGATCACATTATAAGAAAGCAAGAATTTAACCTTAATGCTTAACATGAAGAAAAGAAATTGCCAAAAAAAATTAATGTGACTGTTAGTGAAAGTAAATTTATGAATGAAAGGTTGCAGAAATTTCACCAAATATGTATAGAATCCCAATAAAGCCGAACATACATAGATACAAATTATAATAAAAATAAATGCATACAGCACACCCAAAGGATTAAAAGAAGAGACATAGAAACAAAAATAAACATAAAATGAATTGAAATCTTGAATAAATTTATCACACAAGATAGAAGATAGTAAAACTGATTATGATAGCTGCACATCAGTATAAAATTATTCTCTCATGATAAAGGTTAAAATTCTTATCAATATTATTTTGGTTAATCATTTTTGTGCAGTTTCAATAAGGGGAAAAGAAAAAAAATTCACGCAACAAATATTTCTATGCTAAAGAGAATTGTAAGAGTAGTAACCAACAGATTAAGGTAATGTCAAACACTGAAATATGGAGAACTCACCTGACCAAATTGCTTTCTGAGACTCATAATGTGTTCCTTTATTTGATCACATGTGAACAACTCAGTTAAGGAGACACTATTAACCATTGTATTTGAAGACTTTGTTTCCTTCTCTTGATCAGCTTTCGGCTCAATGACTTTCTTCGTAGCATTTTTCCCAACTTGGTTGAACCCAGTTCTGCCTTGTATGTCCTCTGTATCAGCCGCAATAGGATCTTTGCGGAGAGTATGCCCACTGGAATTCGATCTAATGACATTTTCCTTTAAGTTACTGCTGGCTGTCACATCATAGTCTTTTGGTTTTGACTCCTCTGATATATGATCAGCTTCTAAGCCTTCAGAGGGAATACTTTCACTCTTGAAAGTCTGTCCTACTGTGTCATCAGTTGCACTGTTCTTTATCTCACTAATGACATTTTCTTTCATGTTACTGCCGGCTGTAACATCATGGTCTTTTGGTATTGACTCCTCCAATATATGATCAGCTTCTAAGCCTTCAGAGGGAATATTTTCGCTCTTGAAAGTCAGTCCAACTGTGTCATCATTTGCACTGTTCTTTATCTCACTAGTGACATTTTCTTGTAAGTTACTGCTGGCTGTAACATCATGGTCTTTTGGTTTTGACTTCTCTGATATATGGTCAGCTTCTAAGCCTTGAGAGGGAATATTTTCACTCTTCAAAGTCTGTCCAAATGTGTCATCAATTGCAGTGTTCTTTATCTCACTAATGCTTACAGAATCAAGCATTGGATTTGTAAACTGTTCCACACTGCACTCTGCAACTTCAGAATAGATAGAAGAGAGGGGAGATTCTGGCTGTTGCTGCAACTCTGAAAGTGCTTTAGAAGAATAAGGTTGAACCATCTTCTGAGCCCATGGATCAGAAATGACATTGTTAATTAAAGATACAGCAAAAGCAGGCTCCACTTTTAGTCTTTTGGTAGGTGGTAGCATGGCTTCAGAGATACCAGAAGCGGCATTAATATCTCTTTCAACAGAATCCATAATCCTGCTATTTGTAAATTCCAAATGAGACTCAGGAATACCAGTGACACATAATAATTTCCAGTGGCAACATATTTGGCAATCATCACTTTGACAGTTATCCAAATGCAATAACAGCTTGATAGACTGATCGCAAGTACACATCCCATTACTACAAACTGTTGAATGTAGATAGTTAATAAAGGAAATTTGATTATCCCCTGAAAAATTGTTTAAATTCTTGTAGCGAAAATATGCAAGCAAGATCCTCTGTTCAACTGAAGCTTTTGAACTATTGCCTGAATTTACAATAGTAGATCCATCTGAGCAGAAACGACCAGCCAAGCTTTCTGATGTGAACTGCTGAACCCCATTGAGAAGTCTTGTAGGAAGCTGAGGCTGCTTCAATGTTTTCTTTCCTAACATTTGACAGCAATGCCGGCCTTGATCAACCAAACATGAACTTGACTGGCCCCTAGAAGTTTTACCACAAAGCTCATATGGTTGCATAAAATGTTTGAAATTCTGTTGAAAATCCAACTGCTGGTGTTGGTATTGCTTTAGGCTTGAATGCTCACAGCTAGAGCTTATGCTGGGAAAAAGATTGGAAACTTCCAATAGTTCCCGTGAGACATGCTGGGGGAAGAACATATTTAAAGGTTCAGACTGAGGGGATTTTCCCATTGAAGTTAGAAAAGCTGCAGATTCATTTTTCTGGATAGTCCCCAAACGATCACTATATTTTATCAGATCCATCTCCACTGCCAAAGTAGTCAATGAAACAGGTAAACATTATTGAAAATATAAATAATTCTAGCTGAAAATGAGAATCAAAACAGAGTTGCAATGACAAAATTAGAAGTATAGATATATGTATTGAAACTTAGGAAGAAGTCAAAAAACTCAAAACATACAATCATCCACATGTTGCTGCAGAAAATGGGAATTTCTTGATTTGGAGCTACTTTCCAGATTGCTTACACCGCCAGAAACAGAGAAGTTATCAGTGCATGTAGTGATTGATGAACATTCATCAGGCGAAACTACCGGCTCATGAAAAATAGGAACAGCCAAATTTTGGAAAGTAGGTTCTGCTGGACATCCATTAGACCAAGCATGCAGTGAAGAGGGCATTGTCTTAGAAGTAGAATTAATAGAGCTATCTAGTTGTTGACTGAGTTTTGTCCCGTATAACTTCTCAACCTGAGATTGCAATCGCTGCGTCAACGTCTCTTGGTTCATATACTCCTCCTGCCAAATGTATAGAAAGAAAAATCGTCAATAAATAGCCATGATGCTTAAGGTTCGGGTTAGTGTTTCATCCTCTTATTGCCTTATTTAAAAAGAACAAAGAAAAACTCACATGCTCAGACACAATTTATTAAGAAACAAACCTCTGAAGCAGCATCAATAAATAGCCAGAATTCAAGAATAGTTGCAATCTGCTGTGCTTGCTCATAATGAATTCCAGAACACAAAATTGCAGTGCTGAAGTAAAATTTAGTTAGTCTCAAAGCATAGCATAAACATTATACAATTTCAGGTTAACTTAAAACTTATATCACTTACATTTTACTTCTAATCAAATTACGGAAGTAGTTGATTCTGGGATGCTCCCTCCAGTCTCTTGAGAACCCTACTTGATTTCTTACATATTGTTGGCTCAAATCAAAACCTCCCTCCTGAGGCAGGATTGGTGCAAATGACGACGAATGTCTTGGTATTTGTCCGCAGGTGTTCCCAATATTAGAACCCCCGGAATGCATCTTCTTGGTATACCAGCCACTAGAAATAATCAAGAAACATTAGTCAGATAAAAGCTCATCAAATGTGAAATAATATCATAACACACAAGACAGGAAACAGGATTATCAGAAACTTGTAAGCTTATTAGTAAATTTGCACACATACAAACACCAATGAGATTAGCAATTAGAAATAGTTTAAGAATCATAATTTAAAGAAGGAGCCACCCATATGGAAATAAATAGCATCATAACCAAATAGACTCGATTGGATCATCAAAAGTTAGAAAGAAAAACTCATGATCCAGGCTCTACACATAATAAATATCTAAGATTAATTTAAATGTCGTCATTCTAGTATCATATGTTTTTATAAATTATAAATAATTAGCACTTAGAGAAGAAAATGATTCTCCTTTGTCCCAAACTCTTCTTACAAACTGTAAGTGACACAGGCATAATGGAAGAATGTTGCTTTCCAGTATCCCAGAAGAAAGTGTTAAATGACAAGTTTGTTTTTAATCACTTGCTTCTAGCTTAGCAATTATGATTACATAGTCATGGAATGCAGAAGCAGATTAATTCATCATAAAACTGAAAATGATGAAGCTTGTTATGAATACCCCCGCTAGCAGTGAGGGAAAAAAAATTCAGTGAGGCACACAAAAATAGAAACCCAAGAAAATCGAAACGTGAAATACTAATGGAGAAGAAAGAGGGATCAGATGCACAATAAGCCAACAAGAATAAGTCACCATGAGACACCAGGTAGGATGTATGATGGACATGAAGATAAGGTAACAATAATCCATGCAGGATGAAGTCCAACATTTCTTTCAGGGCTAGGGATATTTAAGTAAATCTTTTAGACGTAATAAGGGACAATTTAAAACATATCTTGAAAGAAAACTCTTTGCATGGAGATTAATTTGATGATGCCACAAAAGTAAACACTATTTTGCATATTTTTCAGTTGGTTAAATCATTAATTTGTATTGGTTTCGTTTTGCTTTCTTTAATATGGTAAGAAAATCCTTACAAACTTGTTACGTGGATAAAATTTTGACTAGAAAAGTTCAATAGCATTTATTTTACCTGCAAGCAGAACTATGGGAATAAAATTTGAATCCCCTGGCTTGCTTAAGTGCCTCCAGTTGCCTAGTACTTTTTATAAGCAGTTTATACACACTAAGGTAGGTCAATGATCAACCTTTTTTTTTTTTTGGATATCCATACAAGTCATTTTCCGAATTTTGAAACTTTTACTTTCACTCTATACTACAGCAGCACCAGCATTTTGTTTGTCATTTAAAGTGATCGTGGCATCTCCACAACGCTCTTACTTGTAAACATTTATACAACTTCTAAAAGAGTTTCAACAAACCCCACAAAAAAAAAAAAAAAGAGATTCTTCTCCAATCTGTACCAGTTGAAATTACTAAGTTCTCTTCTTTTCTTTTTTTTTTTTTAAATGATCTGTATTTGTAGTTTTGTACAACATCAGCCAAGAAAGATAATTATAAAACCTAGAGCATTTTACAGCTACTGAGAATAGCGGTGCTCCTATTCAAATTTCATCACGGATAAAATACCACACCAGCTTCAATCTGAGTTATCTAATGCCACATTTTTCATCATCATCACGATCATTAATATATATATACCACCACGTGAGCTTTTAAACAGTAATGGACCCCAGATTTGGAATCTCCAATAAATCAATTATACAACTTAAAGTGATCTATGGCTAAATCCGGTACCAAATTAACGACTCCGACATTTTTCCTTTTGCCTAATTAAAATTTTAAAATTAAAGAACGTACCCTAATAGGAGCTTGCAACGCCGATATCAAAGTCACATTCCTAATTCCTTCAACATCCAACACCGCCTTTATCGGCAAGAGCTCACATTCAATAATTTAAAGAACAAGAAGAACAAGAATCGCTTAATCCAGGTTCAAGAATTGAAGAATTTTGTTTCTCTAAATTCAAGAATCGATTATTAAATATCAAATTAAATTGAAACGACATACTACCAGAAAGATTGAATTTTACCATTGTTCCCAACCAAACAACATTGTTAAATTAATTAATCAATTAATTAGTTAATTAATTAATTAACGGCAAAGCCAAGAGGAATATCCGCCATTGAAATTGATCATGCAGAAAATTAGGGTTTTGAAGACAACAAAGAGGAATTCAAAATTCGCAGCGCCAATATTAAAAAAAAAAAGAAAGAATAAAGAAACAAAACCCAGCAACAGTAACACAGAAAGCTGGAGAAGGGGAAAAGCGTCTCCGTACCTGTGAAACGAGGTCGTTTTGCGTCCTTTTCTGTGTCTCTGTCTCGAGTTCCGCAACCATTAACCATTAACCAACGACAACAAAGGTTTGTGGCGGTGGTGGGCCAATTCGTGTTTTTTAATCTTTCTCTCTCTTTGCCTAAGCAAGCTAGGGCTACGGTAAATAGAACTCAACTCAACCCTCGTACACCAATTACTTTTTGAAAATAACACAATATCAAGCCCAAAAGGGTTATCCAAAGTGCTTAAAGATTTTGTGGGAGTATGGATACTCTTACTCTTTAAGCCATCGATATTATCTTAAAAATAAAACTTAATTAAATAAATACATTTTAACGGTTGAGAACTTTGTTTCTTTCTCCTTAATTTTTTATGAGCATTGTAAAATCCGCCAAATTCAAACTCAACCCAAATTCGAACTTTGATTAACCTCAAATATGTAATTCAAGTTTTTTCTTATTTTTTCAAACTTCAGTTGCCTTAAAGATAACTATGTGATATAGCATTACTATAATTCAAGTTTTATTAAACTTTAGTTGCGTTAAAAGGCATCTATGTGATATAAGTATAACATTACTAACCGATCACCAATCTCTCCTGCTTTATGTAATAAAAAAAATCTGTTGTTTTATTTGTTGAATTTAATTTAAATGCAATAACAGTTAGCTAATAAAAATAGTGAAAAGTGCCAACTCATATAAATAATCACTAATTATAATGAGGGACCCATTATGATTTCTCACTTTTCCTTATTTTTATTAGTTGACAGTGTAAAATTGTTTTATACTGTCAATCATACCAATTAAACTCTTATTTATTTATTTACTTTTGACTCTAAAAACGAGAAATATCAAGGAAACTCACTTTTTTGGGATACCATACCGGCTCATCACCAATCCACCATTAGATAGGGTGTGTACTCACTTGAATTGAGTACACATTCCATCCAATAGTAAATAGTCGGTGAATCAATACGGTATCCAAAAAAAATATTATTATCATTACTCTTTTAAAATTTTTACCTTATTCATCTCCGTCTTTTCACCTAGCATCTCAAAGATTAAAATTTAGGAAAGCAAAGAAAAGCAAACAATAAAGGAAAACCTTAGAAAAGTAAAATCAATACTCTAATGACATTTGTAGTATGCTCCTTGGTTTTGTTATCACAATTATAGTGTTACTAACTATGTTATATGAAATAGCCTGTGTTTTTTTTTTCCCCTTTATTTTATAATGAAATTGCTTAACTTGATTGAAAAGGACGCTAATTAAATTTATGTCTTGTAAACGTTAACATTTGTTCTATGCTTAGAGTTTTTGAAATCAAATAAAATTTTAAAATTTGAGTGATTTCATGAATATTAGTATTTTCTCATAAATAAGATATTAATAAAAATTGAATTCTCAATAGTTTGTAATAAGGTACTAATATAAATTTTAATGTTAATTTTTTTTCAATTACTTACTATGCATGACTCTTGATGTACAAAAATCATGACATGTCAAATTTTGGATGAAACATTATTATCACAAGACTTGATAAAATTTTACATACACAATTATTCCTTTATAATATTAACTAGTTTAACACACACGAGCCACAAAATTATATAAAAATATAAAAAATAGATGTGTATAAACCTATTATCAATAATTAAATGGACTATTTCTAAATGTTACATAACAATTCCTAATTATAGTTAAAGAAATATTATTCTTATCTAAAATTTTCTATCTCTATCCTTTTTCTAGAAACTTTTCTCTTTTTTTATCATCTATTATCTATTTTATATATATATATATATATATATATATATATATATATATATATATATATATATATATATAACTAAATGAACTACTTCTACGTGTCACATGACAACTCCAAATTACAATTCTAAAAAAATTATTTCCACCTAAAAATTTCACTCTTTTCCTCTCTTTCTAGAAACTTTCCTCTCTTTTCTATTATCTATGACTAAATAGACTACTTCTAAGTATCATATGTCACCTTCTAATTACAATTAAAAAAAAATTGTTCCCATATAATATTTTCACTTTCTTTCTCTCTTTCTAAAATCCTTCATTTCTTCTTCCGCCTACCTCAATGTTCTCTATCAATCCCTCTCCTTCAGCTCCTCCACCACTATCCATTCCCTTTGCCCCCTCTACCGCCCACTAAAGCCACTGGAGGTCTCCCCTCAACCTTTACATTAATTTGTACAATTGAAAGCTTGAAGTCTCTCACACAAAAATCCTTCTTCTGATTCGTATACACAATTCCACTACTTTTTAATTAATCCTATTCAACAAATCATTCAATAGCTCATTTAATTTAAAAGTTGTAATTAAGAGGTCGTGACATGTTTCAATGCAAGAGTTTATTTTAGTTTCATAATAAATGAAGTAGCATATGCTTTACTTAAAAAACAAACAAAAATAATGAAAAAATATCAAATAAAAAAATAACGTTATAAAATCACAAGCATAAATACCAGTAATAAATAAAGTTAAGGCAAAATATTATAGCTTGTACTAATAAATTAAGCTATCAAATAATTTTTATGGCAAAAAAAATAAAATAAAATCTTCCACCTAATATTTTTTTAAAAGCTTTTAAATAAAGATTATAACTTTGAAAGCATTATATAATCATAAAAAAAGTTTGTCAATTTTTAAAATCAGCACATTATGAAAGGAACTAACTGGAGAAAAAATAATTTGTCTTGTTAATACATGGAACTAGGAGTAAAAGTAGACGAGGCTAGAATCAATGGCTTATGACTTGACTTGCATTAGGCCTAACCTATTTAATGATTAAGTTTGGTCAGTACTTTTTAAAAATTGATTTAGCTAAAAAGAATAGTCTTTAAGCTTTAAAAATGCCTATTTAGGCTTAATGGACTAGTCTATTTAACTAAATAATATATCATATATTACTATAATTTTATTGTCGTTGTTTGAAAGGGTTCAAAAGAGAAAGGAAAGAGGAGCCATAGCTTGGAGAGAATTTGAGAGAGAACCAAAATTGAATTTGAGTGAATATCATTGAATGATGATATCAATACAAACTTCAGCATTTATACTAACACTTGCATTGAGTTAGTTACACTTATTGACAATGAGTGAGTTAGTTAATGGTACAACTAGCAATAACAGAATTTTACTTGCCTAAGAGTTGTGATCAACTAATGCCAATGCTACACACTCTAACACCCCTTGCAAACTTAGAGGGAAGGAGCTTCAACTTTGAGTTTGAACCTAAACACTAGGAATTGAGAAGAAGGGAAAGACTTCATAAGGATATTAGCAATTTGTTCATGACTAGGGATATGATTGACAAAGATTTGCTTGTTGGTGACCTTTTCCCTAACAAAATGTAAAATAAGCTCGAAATGCTTGGACCTTTGATGAAGAATAGGATTGGCAGTGAGTAATACAACATGCAAATTATCACAATACATGGAGGGGGTCATAGACGGTGGAAGCTACAATTCTGTTAGCAAGGACTGAAGACAAATAAGTTCTGTCACAGTGGAGGCTAAGCTTTTATATTCTACCTCGATGCTTGATCTGGATACAATAGGTTGCTTCTTCGAAAACCCAATAACTAGATTTCCACCAAAGAACACATAGGATCCTAAAGTAGACCTTTTATCATCATTATCACTTACCAATTAACATCATAGTATGCATGAAGATTAAATGAGGAACAAGGTTTGAGATGAACACCAAAGATAAAGGTTCCCTTAAGGTACCTTAGAATTCATTTGACTGCCTACCAGTGGGATTGTAAGGGTTGGTGTATAAATTGACACACTTTATTAATAGAGAATGAAATTTCAAACCTGGTGGTGGTTGTGTATTGTAGTGCACCAACAATAGATATGTAAAATGAAGGATTGTCAAAGAGATCAGTCCCTATTTTTGTAAGTTTGAAGCCACTAGTCCTGGAAGTGGTAGAGGGCTTGCAATCACTCATGGAAGCTTTAGCGAATAGATCAGTGATGTATTTGGTTTGGGAGAGGAGGAGCCCTCCTTCAGGTGTGAATTTTGCCTCAATACCAAAGAAGTAGTAGAGGGGACCAAGGTCTTTGGGGGAGAATGTGTTGTTGAGATCTGTGATAAGTTGAGAAATGGCATTTTAAGTGTTGCCAGTGATGATAACATCATCAACATATACCAACACATAGAGGGTATACTGAGGCGTGATCTTTATGAATAGGGAACAATCACATTTGGCATATTGGAATCCCATGGATATAAGTGCACATTGCAGTTTACTAAACCAAGCTCTTAGGGCTTGTTTCAAGCCATAGGGGACTTTGTTGAGTTTCTAAACAAGCTAAGGTCCTCCAACATAGAAGCCTTTAGGTTGTGTCATGAACATAGTTTTAGCAAGGTCTCCATTTAGAAAAGCATTGTTGAAGTCTATTTGATGAATTGACCATTGCTTAGACAAAGCAATGCAAAGAATGACTTTGATGGTGGTTGGTTTTACAACAGGATTGAATGTTTCATGGAAGTCGAACCCCTCTTGTTGATGGAATTCTTAATGGAACCATGAGGATTATATTTCACTCTATAAACCCACTTGCACCATTGCCTATTGAATGGAAGAGGCATAAGGGACTAAGTATTATTCCTTATTAAGGTTGAGTGTTCTTCTTGTATAGCTTTTAACCAATTAGGACCAACAAGTGCCTTCTTTGCTGAGGAGGTAAGTAAGGAAGCAGCAAACACCTTTGGCTTGAAAAATGTCATTCTTAACCTTTGTGACCATAGGATTAGCAACTTGTTGAGGGGAGCTTGTGTCGGTTTTGAAGGAGGTAAAATCAAGGGTGCATTAGCAACAACTAGCGAATTGGGAGCCTTGAGATTTGGGCAGTAAGAGAAGCAAGATCAGGATTTGGGAAATCAATATCAGGAGGGATAATGAGAGCAACTTCAACAAAATTCTTGTTGTGATCATTGGCAATAAAGATACCTTTATTCTTGTTATGGTTAGTGGCAACAACAATAGGCAAAGATGCAGAAATAGGAGAACGAGTATTAGCAGTTTGGGCATTCAAAGTGTTAAAGACTGTAAATTCATTAATGAGTGGAATACAAAGTATCATTATTATTATTCATTTATTTTAAAACTTCGAAGCCTAGATTGTTGACTTGTTCAAAAGTGTAGACTCATTAGTCTACCTGAATATTCATTGACCTATTTAAATGGTCTAAGCCTCCTATAAGTTTATTTAATGATAGATTTATTGGTACTTTCAAATGTCTTAATGCTAAAAAAGTTTTGAAATAGATTTTTAGGGTGCACCAAACTTTTAAAAAGGTAAAGTCATGCCATTTGAAAAAATAAAATAAAATCTACATCATGTAAATAGGCTAGGTTCAAGCTATGTAATCAAGAAATAAATTAGACCCATTTAAGACAAAGCATAATTAAGCTCATCAAATCTATTTTCACCACCAGATGGAATTAAAATGTAATGAAGTTAAACCACAAGGGATGGATCTAGGTGGTAAGCAACCTGGATTCTTTGAAATAAGAATGTAAGTTCAAATATCAAGAAAACACCTCTTGTGAGGATGCTAACTCTCACATTCTCATAGTTCTTAACAAGAACTAGTCTCAAAGGCGACTTAGATGAGAGTATATATATATATATATATATATATATATATATAGCATGCACTTAGAGTTATTAAAATTAACTAAAACTTTTAACATTCAAGTGATTTGATGAATAATAGCATTTTTTTCATAAATAAGATATTAATATAAATTGAATTTTACCTAGTTTGCAATAAGGTAAAAATATAATTTTTAATTTTAATTTTTTTTTCAATTAGTTACTAAGCATGTCTCGACATACAAAAGTCATGACATGCCAAAATTAGGATGAAACATTATTATCACAAGAGTTGATAAAATTTTACACATCCAATTATTCCTTTATATATGAACTAGTTTAGCATACATCACGCACAAAATGATATAAAAATTAAATATAATGAATAGATGTATAGAAACAATAAATAAAAAGTATAGCTTTGAAAATGTTATGTAATATAATCATAAAAAAAAAAAGTTTGTCAATTTTAAAAATAAACATATACATTATCAAGGAACTAAAAATATGGAGAAAAAATAATTTGTCATTAATATATGAAATTAGGAGTGAAAGTAGGCCACACGTTAATCCTGTTTATTTATTTTTTCTTTTTTTATCTTTTGAGTGGTCCATATTACTCATGTTGTAAGAAGAAAATCTATGCAAATATCATTGCACTTTTCAATGTGTTGTTTAAATTTTTTTTTCCTTTGTTTTCTTTTTAAATTACTAATTTGTTGGATCATCTGATACATATTACAAATGTTATAAACTGAAACATTAAGTGTATTAAATTCTTAAGATGACGCTGACTAAAATATAACCAACAAGCTCCCATCTAATATCACTCAAGAATTGAAGCCAATAACCTTGCCCTCACTTAGAGGAAGCTGTTGTTTGGGGACGAAATGCTATAACTAAGGATAAGGGGGCAACTTTACTTTTTAAAAATTTGTCAAAACCACATTTGGTTGTGATTTATGCATAAAAAGTTTCTTTTTCCTGACTTTAATCATTATTAATTTTAGTTTTGCCATAGTGACATTTGTAAAATTAAATTATTTATATCTTCTTATCCTAAATGCATATGTAACATGACAACAAAAAACTTGCTAAGAACTTTTAAGTAACAATATGATTTGTAAAGTTAATATGTTAGATAAATTAGATATTTGCTTCTTATTAAATTCTATTATAAATTATATTAATATTTAATTATGACAGTATATGAAAACTTAGTATAATAGTAATATTTATCAATATACTTGATCAAAATTAAAAAAAAATTCATATTGTCAAGCTTTTGTATAAATTTTGTAAATGTGTACCTATAGAATTGTTTTCCCTAAGCATACCTCCATTGCCACAATGTTTAAAGGAATAATCTCATAGCATTTTCTATAGAAATACGACAACAAAAGAAAAAAAAATCATTCTATGAAAGATTTGATTATTTGGAATCCATTTGAATCATGAGAGGCATAAAGGAATAATAGATACAATAGTATAAAAAAAACAGAGAGAGAGAGAGAGAGAGAGAGAGAGAGATGCATAAATAATTGCTAAATTAAGCAAAAACTCATAGATACTTTATACAAACATATCTTCTTAAATTGTTGCAGCATTGTCAAGGGTGATGTTACATTGATCATCCATGTATTACAAATAGTTAACAAAATAATAGTTGAAGACTAAAAATGTTGCTAATAGTTAGAGCAATAAGAAATGGAAAAAGAAAAGATTGTGAGAAATTAAAGGTGAAAGCTATGAAAAAGAAATGAAGATATGAAATTGTAAAAGAAATGGGACATGACCCTTGTTTGATCAGGGTAATAAAATATGTTTTTGATTCAAGCTATTATTTTTGTTATGAATAATGACATAAAGGGAAAAAAGAAGAAGAGGCTGATTGTTAGCAATGGAGGAAAATCACTCAATTTGGTGACAATAGTGATACATGGATGCTAGCTGGGGTGAGGAAGCGCTAGATTTTTTAAAATTAGGGAGTGGTAATATTGTTTGTAGACAATCTTGCAAAGGTCTATAACAAAAGCATGGCTATGGCAGATTTTCAAGTTTGAGGGAACTATAATGGCCGCCTTTTGATCATTCAAACAGCAGAAACACAATGATAACCTCTTTGGATATTTATCCATTTACAGAAGCAGAATGAAGCACTAAATCCATTGAAAGATTAAGTGATTTGTTGATTAGGGGGTATAAGATGAGTGTCAAGGGGGCTATGTATTTCAAACAAAATTAGGGGTCAAGATGCAAGTTATAATAGTAAGAGAAGAATCAATGAAAATACAAAATCATGCAGGGATGGTAGATCATATAAGGATATGGTGATAGAAAACCAAAATTCTGAGGTAAAAAGGAAGAATGGGGAGTCAAAGGGTCTTAGCAAGGATGTTCATGAAAAGGAACAAGTTTGTGTTGAGAAAGATCATTGAACAAAAAGAGGTTAATGGTGAACTTTGCTTAGAGAATTTAGATTGACTGCATAGGAATATAATAGGTGAGGTTGATGGCTACAAAACTCACAAAAGAATGGATGTCAATATCCAAAGTGAAAGATATAGGCAAGTACAAGCTTTTGGTGACTTTTTCAACAAAGGAGGATATGGAAAAAGCGTTGTCTTCGGGAATGGACTTTCTAAAATCCTTCTTTGCTGACATTAGAAGATGATGGTCCATGGAGGAGGTAGGCCAAACTAGAAGGGTTTGGCTTGATTGTCAAGGTATTCCCCTACATGAGTGGTCTTTCTCCAACCTAAAGAAAATTGATGATTGTGTGGAAAAGTAATACATTTTGATTCTCTAACTAAATCTAGTGATTATTTGAATCTGTAAATATTCTTATTAACACTACTTATCATCCTTTCATTCAAGACTGGGTCTGTTTTTTTATTAGAAGGAGCAGTTTATGATGTCCATATTAAGGAGGTGGGATAGGATGCAGTGAAACTATGGAAACAAGCTCCACCAAAGTATAAAATTTGGTGTGTTCCGAAAAGTCAAAAGAATGCAATGCAGAATCAAAAAATTCCCATGATAATATGGGTGTAGCATCACAGAGCTTTAAAAAACAATGTTGATCGAAGCTTAGTGACAAGGCACCGCACAAGAGAGTGATCGAGGGGAGTCTGATTTCAATGGTGAAGGGTCCAATTACTCTAATGCAGAGCACAAAACATGGAAGATGACTAAGCACATTGGTCTTAGCTGCATCGACAAGGAAGGAGTTGTGAAAGCCTTTGCCAAAGAAGACCAAAGGAAGAGGTAAAAGGAAGAATGAGGAAGTGATAGGGAAGCCTAACCTTCTTCTTCACAGTTGTGTTATTTGTATTTCATTATGAATATATTATTTTGGAACGTTACGGGTATTGTGGGGAGAGGGAAATTGACAATGGAAGTGGGGTTTAGGTATCGAGGATTTGTAGGTGGGTGAGTAGTTGTTTTCAAAGGGGAAGAGGAAGCAAATTTTGAAATGGGGTAGAAAAATATTAATGTGATTGCTTTTCGCTCTGGAGGGAGTTCTCTAAAATAATGACGGTCTCTATACACTCTAATAATGTTGAGAATGACTATTTTGGAATAGATGCAATGCAGTTCATTAATGAAGATAATTTTTGGCTTGATGTTGAATTCCTTGATGTTATGTGAGCTGTGTCATTGATTACAACCATTTAAAGAAGATCTTTATGTTTTTCAGTTATTGCTTTGTTTTGAGTAGCTGATGTACTATAGTTTTGGCTCTTCTCTTTGTTTGAGAGTGTTGGGCTAGTTTGATGTTTTTTCGGTTATCAAACAAAGGTGGAATTGTACAAGACTATGGCATTGTGAGTTTATAAAGTGTGTGAAATTTTTTTACAAGGGTAAAGTAGAAAAGGATTTGTGATTTAGCTGCATAAAAATTTTAAAGCACATTATCTCCTTAATTGACTTATGGATCTTTGAATTTTTCATAATATAATTAATTAATTAATCAATTACATAGAGAGTTGTCATCCACTTTTTAGTTGGATAAAAAATTTCAAGGTCATAATATCTCAATTAAAATTAGAATTAATTTAATTTAATTTTGTTATTTTACATTACTCTTATAATGTGAAAGCACTCTCTTTACTTTAAATTAAATCAAATTGATGCAAATTTAAGCCCAAGTGCAAGTTCTCACTAATATTCAAGCCCCCCTAAGAATTCCAAATTAAATAACATTCTTTTTCAAGAAATTAGTGTAGAGAAATGTTAGATGGTACAATACGAAACATTACGGATAACGTGAAATGCAGTTATTTCCCAAATTATCTACCATTCTAACCTTTTGCATTTTCATCCTCTTCTCTGATTGGTTGAAAAATTTCCCGCACACTTTTCGTACTATAATTGTTCGTACCATAAAGCGTCGTTGGATAGTATAAATAGTGACACTTAAATACATCATAATAATTTTAATTATTTTATATAAAATAGTCCATTTATTATTGTCAAATATCTTAAGTGTAAATTAAATTTTACAATATAATTTTATAAATAAAAACGAAAATGGGATTTGACGGACATAGATAACAAAAGAAAAAAAGATAACTCAATGACACCGACAAAGCCTCATTACATAATTATTTATAAAATATAAATACATATGTTTACATTCTGAACATATAAGTATATAATATTTATACATATTTTTCATTGCATTATTTGTTTTTGAGGTATTGATGTGAAATTTTCATTCATATTAAATTATTATTAATTACATTAATACTCAGAAAATATGAAATGCAGGTTTACATGCATATTTAATTATATTAACATCCAAAAGAATAAAAAAATATGGATCGGCAAGCATAGCTATTAGGCTTTTAGATTTTGACAAAATTAGTTATAAATTTAAAGTGAATTTTCTGATGGATACAATTTTTCTAATTAAATACAATAATGTGAAAATATTTATAATAATATTGTTTACTTAAAAACGTCTGCTTGCTGATAGCTTTTTTCGTTGGATGGAGCAATTTGGAGCTCGAATCCACCTAAAATGACAATTATGTAAGTAAGTTGTCTTTGTTCATTTAATTCCTCTTTTTTAAAAGGTTTTTATTTAATCCCTCAAAATTGTTTAGATGCAATCATAAAAGGATTTTTTTTAATCAAAATTAAAAGTTATTAAATAATTTAGATGTGACAAATATAAAATTATTTTTTTAAAAAAATTAAAATTGAGGATACAAAAAATTACTTCTCAAAAAATATGTTTGGTTTTTTAAAAACTATTTTTTGTAAATGATAAATCTTTTTCAAAAATTATAATTATTTTATGTTCTTTACTTTTTCTCTTCAAACTTCATTCCGTCTCCCGAATTTGTCTTGTAGCTTCAAAATTAGCAACTTGTAACACGACAGAAAACTAGTGTATTAATAGAAATAACAATTATAGAAATCAATACGTAGATAAACATAATATTTTATTTTCACTTAGCCCAAGCAACTTGGTGCTATATATTGGTGTATTTGGTAACCCGTTTCCATAGAGTACGATCGATTTTAGAGGGCAAAAATTGATTTTGATAGATTTTTGTATTGTTTGGTTTCTTTTTTTTATAATCAATTCCTAATTCTAAAATTAATTATGAAAGAGTGAAAATTTTTTACTTTCTGTCATAATTACTTTTAGAGGAGATACCAAATATAAGAGTGTGTTTGTTTGGGATTATTTTGGTAAAAAATCACTTTTTTCATCCAAAAAAATTAATTTTTGTATATTTGGATAATTTTTTAAAAATAATTAGATTCTCGAAAAAATCTGTTTCCAGCTTTTTTTATAGAAGTTGAAAAGAGTAGTTTCTGAAAAATATTAATTTTCAATTTTTTCAGTTATATATAAAATTTAAACTTCAAAATCCTTTTTTTAAAAAAATTGAAACAAACGCACCCTAAATCATTTTACCTCAAAATCAATTCTAACTAAATCAATTCCAATAAAATCAATTCTATCTAAAATCAATTTTATAAAAGTAGAACCAAACACACACATAAATTAGATTGTTACAAATCTGTGTTAAGTTTTCCTTCAGTAAATTGTCCTGTACAATATTATCAATTATTCTGGTAGATTATAAAACTAAAACTCTTCTCTATGCTTCTGTAGAAATTTCAAATAATTTTGAGCTATAATTATTAAATTTTAGAAGAAAGTATTTCTATTGCATGCCCATTCATTTTTTAGCATTTGAATATGCGTGAAACATGCATCAAACTGATGGGGTGGCTTTAGTGAAGAGATTGCTTCTTTTCTACTGCTAACACAACCCACCACATGTGCTTCATATATGCTTTTTCAAAGTACCAGCTGCTACCATGCGATTCACACTATTGTCATCTACAACTAGAATTTTTTCACACAAGAAGGTGGTGAAGAGACAAACTTGGGAGCTCCCTATTTCGATGAGTCCCCTTGTTCCTAACACCCGTGGCTCGTTGTAGTGAAGCAGTAAGCATAATTGCTCTAGGAGGTTTTGTGATGCCAGTAGGATTATGAGCACCAATATTACAGAACTTGCTCTAAAAGAAGTTCTAGAATGAACAGCTTAGGAGGAACCCTACATTGAATTTGTGTTATTGACAAAATGAGATGACATGCCTGAATCTCTATCCCAGACTTGTTGCTCAATGAGGACCATATTGATAACTTGATTTGTGTTGCTTATACAGTGGACAAACCTTGGGTTGAATCTGAAACCATTTCAACATGAATGCCAAACCTTGGATATGATACCTAAAGTAGACGCTTTTGCTCTAGCTGGTCTTGGGTCAATGACTAATGCAGTCATGGCCCTAATTCTGAAGATGGAGGGTGAGATTGGTTGTCAATTTTCTGAATTTTACACTCATTTGAACTGGGAAGCCCGTTAGTGAAGACAGCAGTAAAAGCGAACGTGGATCCAATGTTGCGTATGCTCACAAATCCAATTTCCCCATTCATGAGGCAAACCAAACACTTGCTAATGCTTAGGCCAATACCTATTCCCTAAGGCTTCTAGAAGATTGATGTATTGGATGTAATGTACATAACTATTTATGGCAAGATTAGTTAGTTAGTTACTAACTGTCACTTCAGTTAGTTGTTAGTCATTGTTGTTAGTTGTTACATGTTAGTTACGGCCTACTTGTATATATGGGCCTCACCTGTACGGAACTGTTTAACCTTTCTCAATAATATTATCATCTTCTTCTCATTTCTCTCTAATGCCAAGTTCCATTATGGTATCAGAGCCTCCTATATAAGGGGCCTCTACTACTAATTTGATATTCTAATTCCGTTTGGCTCGTTCTTGAGAAAGGTTTCTTGAGGCACATGCTACTCGTGCTCTCTTCTGCTTCTTCGTCTTTGAGAAGCATTCTTTCTCTTCGGATTCATCTCTGACGCTCTTGCACTTCTTTACCTTCAACAATGGCAGAGAACATTCAGCATGAAGCTGTGATGGGGGGGAATCAAGATCCTGTTGCACCATTGATCAATCGTCAAGGTCGTGTTGTAGAACCAGTGAATCCTCTTGCAAATCCCATGAGTCCATTCTTTCTTCACCCTAGTGAAAGTCTTGGACAAGTATTAGTTTCTACTCTCCTCAATGAGCATAATTACAATTTCTGGTCACAAGCCATGATTATAGCTTTGGATTCAAAGAACAAGATGGGTTTTCTTGATGGGAGTATCCCAGAACCCGCCATTGATGATCCTCTTCAGCTGATTTAGGAATGCAACAACACGTTCATGTGTGCTTGGATCATAAGGAGCTTGTCTAATGAAATTGCGCAAAGTTTCGTGTTTGTTAAGAAGGTGTTTGACCTTTGGCCTAAACTAAGACAACGCTTTTCTCAGGGAAACCATTGTCGATTAGCTGATCTTCAAGAGGAGCTTTATGCCTCAAACAAGTTAATCTCTCCGTTACAAGCATCTTTACTCAATTGAAGAAACTATGGGGGGAAATTGAGGATTATAGACCTATTGGTCCCTATGCTTGTGGCTTGCAATGTGTATACAAGGAATATAGGGAACAATACTGTGTCATGCGATTCCTTAAAGGATTAAATGAGCAATTTTCTGGTGCGAGATCACAGATCCTCCTCATGGATCCTTTGCCATCCATTAACTGAGTGTTCAATCTCACTATTCAACAAGAAAGGCAACTAATGAGTGAGCACAATGAAGAGAACAAAATTTTGCCGTGAACACTGGCCAAGGAGCACCTTCTAGTGGCAACAAGAAGTTTGTGAAAGGCAAGAATAATAGGAACCAATCCAATTTTGGAAAAGTGTGTTCTTTTTGTGGCAAAACTGGCCACACTATTGATACATGCTTCAAGAAGCATGGTTTGCCCCCAAACTACAAAAAGGGATCTGCAACAGTTAACAACATTTCCTCTTCATTGAGTGATGAAGAAGAGGACTTTTCCTGTGAGGAAGCTCAACTAACCTCAAGTTTTGGTTTGACAAAATAGTAGTATCAGCAGGTCATAGCTCTTCTCCAACAGTCTCAGGTTAAAGCTGCTATCCCTAGTCCGAATCAATCCCATTCTTTGAACCAGATTTCCACTTAGCGTTCCACATCTCAAACCAAGTTAGGTAACCATTTAGCTTTGAATGTTAAATCTGCTACTAACAGTTGGATATTAGATTCAAGTGCCAATGACCATATCTATTGTTGCTTAAGCCTATTTAACAGTCACTACTCTATACCTTCTGTTATCATTAAACTTCCCAATGGTTCCTAGGTATCTGCCGCTATTGCAGGCACCATTAATTTCTCTGAACATCTTTACCTTGACCATGTACTATATCTGCCTAATTTCAATTTTAATTTAATCTCAGTTGCAAAATTGACATCTTCAATTCACTGCACCCTTACCTTTACTTATCATATTTGCAACATTCAGGAAACACATACTTTGAGGAGGATTGGATCTACTGAGTTGTAGGATGGTTTGTATGTGTTGAAGGGGGGCACTGCTACCCTTACATCTGCTGGTTCAATTCATAGCATTTCCACCACAAGCACTCACCTATGGCACTCTAGATTAGGACACCCTTCTTATAAAAAATTGTACACTTTGCTTAAATGTTTTCCTTTCAGTTCAGTTTTTGATTGTACCAACAGCTGCATTGTCTGCCCTTTAGCAAAACAAAAGAGACTTTCTTATACTGTAAGTAATTCTCGAGCTAATGCACCGTTTGATCTATTACATATTGATATATGGGGTCCCAATGCTATTCAATCTATTTCAGGTGATAGATATTTTTTGTCTATAGTTGATGATACACTAGACATACTTGGGTCATTTTTATGAAACATAAGTCAGAATCTGCATCTATATTTTGTTAACATGGCTGAAAATCAATTTTCTTGTCGAGTCAAGGTCATTAGGATTGACAATGGTCCTGAATTTCACTTAAATAAATTTTTGTCCACTAAAGGCATCATCCATCAAACCTCTTGTATGGAGACTCCCCAACAAAATGAGGTAGCCAAGCGAAAACATCAGCAAATTCTAAACACAACTAGAGCTCTCCTTTTCCAATCTGGCATTCCAAAGACTTTTTGGACATTTGCACTAACTCATGCTATTTTCATCATCAATCGATTACCTAGCAAGGCATTGCAAAATCAAATTCCGTTTCAACTACTGCATGGGAAAGTACTTGACCTCCATTTTCTCACGGTCTTTGGATGCTAGTGCTTTGCATCCACCTTGCTCTTCAAGCAAAAGAAATTGGACCCTCGAGCTAGAAATGGTGTGTACCTCAGTCACAGGACTGGTGTGAAAGGTTTCCTAGTTTATTATCTCAACACTAAAGAGATCTTTGTCTTTCCAAATGTCACGTTCCATGAGCAAATTTTTCCTTTCCAACAAAATGTCACTGACACTGCTCCCATTATCCTTACTAATTTTTCCAATAATCATCACTTTGATTTTCACACGCCATCAACTCCTCTAGATGACACTGCTCATAACTCTGCATTACTACTCAATTTTGACACTTTTATCGCTTCACCACCCACAAGACATTCCAATGTTCCCACTTCCCCTATCACTCACAATAACACAATTCCACTTGCAACTGCACTAGTTGCTAAGAACTGTAGGTCCTAGAGGCAATGCAGACCCCCATCATACCTACAAGACTTTCATTGCTCTCTTGCCTCCTCTACAGACCTAAGTTCTTCATCCAACAAAGTGTTATATCCTTTTTCAGATTATCTTTCATATTCAAATTTGTCATCCTCTTACAAGAACTTTGTGTTTAACCTTTCTGCTATACAAGAGCCCAAAAGCTATCATCAAGCAGTCAAATTTGAACATTAGAGAAAGGTCATGGCAAATGAAGTTAGTGCTCTGAATTAAACTAGCACTTGCAAGTTTGTATATCTTCCCACTGGCAAGAGGACTGTGGAATGCAAGTGGGTTTAAAAAACCAAACTCAAGGTTGATGGCACTATTGACAGGCATAAGGCCAAGCTCGTAGCTAAAGGATTCACGTAGGCCAAAGGCATTGATTTCATGGAGACCTTCTCCCCAGTGGCAAAGTTAACAACGTACTGTTCGATTGCTACTAGCCTTGGCTTCCCAATAGAACTAGTGTTTGGAGCAACTTGACGTCAACATAGCATTTCTACATGGCGATTTGAATGAGGAAGTCTACATGGACTTGCCTCAGGGTGTGGCACCTCCAAAACCAGGACAAGTATGTCGATTGAAGAAATCACTATATGGCCTTCGACAGGCTAGTCGTAAATGGTACAAGAAAATCTCTCAAGTTCTCATCGCTATTGGTTACAACCAATCCCAAGCTGATCACTCTTTGTTCACCAAGATTCAATCCCCTACCTCCTTTACAGCAATTCTTGCATATGTGGATGATATGATACTTGTTGGAAATGATTCTTCTAAGATTGCTGCTGTTAATCAAATTCTTGATGCTCAATTCACCATCAAAGACCTTGGTTCATTGAAATTCTTTCTCGATCTTCAGATTGCCAAGTCCTCTAAAGGCATTTTTCTTTCTCAGCAGAAGTACACTCTTGAGCTCCTTGAATCAGCTGGACTCCTAGCTTGTAAGCCTTCTCAAACTCCTATGATTCACTCTAATAAACTAGTCAAGGATGATGGCGTTCCCTATGTTGATCATGGTGCATACCGAAGACTCATAGGCCAATTACTACATCTCATAAACACTCGGCCAGACATTGGTTTTGCTATCACTTATCTTAGCCAATTCTTATCAAACCCAATGGCCTCTCATCATCAAGCAGCCTTATGGGTGCTAAGATACTTAAAAGGCTATCTTGGCAGTGGGCTTTTCTTCCCAGCAGATAATTCTCTCCAACTGAAAGCCTTCAGTGATAGTGATTGGGCTAGCTACCTTGACATTAGAAGATCATTCACTAGCTTTGGCATCTACTAGGCAAATCTCTCGTCTCCTAAAAGTCTAAAAAGCAACATATTGTCTTGCATTCCTCCATTGAGGCCAAGTACAGGGCACTTGCTACAGCCACCTGCGAAATCTAGTGGCTAACCTTTCTGCTCCAGGATCTTCAGGTTCCATTTGTGAAGCCTGCCCTCCTCTATTGTGACAACTGCTCTGGTCTCCACTTGGCAGCCAACCTCGTGTTTCACAAACGCTTGAAACACATTAAGCTAGACTGTCACATGGTTCGTGACAAGGTGCAAGAAGGACTCATTCATCTTCTGCTAATTTGGTCTCGATCACAAATTGCAGACCTTTGCACCAAAGCTCATCCTTTGAAGTCATTTCAGCACACTTCATTCCAAGTTTAGCATGGGCAATATCCATGCTCCAACTTGAGGGGAGGTATTGGATGTAATGTACATAACTATTTATGGCAAGATTAGTTAGTTAATTACTAACTGCTATTTCAGTTAGTTGTTAGTCATTGTGTTAGTTGTTGTATGTTAGTTACCGCCCACTTGTATATAAGGGCCTCACCTGTACAGAACTGCTTAACCTTTTTCAATAATATCAATCATCTTCTTCTCATTTCTCTCTGATGCCAAGTTCCATTAGGATGGACCAGCTTGCATGAATGGAGTGAAGATGCAAGACTGGGCATCTATAGGAATTCCTTCACTCGAATCCTCAACAAATACAATTAAATTGATGAGATCACAAAAGGAGGATGAGAAAAAACAATTATATGCATGCAGCTACTGTTAACGTGCCAATTTGCACCCAGATGAAAAGCACTGCATTGCCACCTCTTTTTCCACTTAAGAAAGGAAGATTGGAGAGGTAAACGACAAAATTTTTTGAGCTTAAGTGTATTTAAAATTCACTATTTACAACATGAATCAGACCATGCAAATTGATAATTGGATAAAACAAGCAAACAATTAACTTAAATGAGTTTAAAAGACAAGAATAATGAAACAAATCAAAGGATAAATAGCTTAGCTAAAGGAAACAGACTTCCTAAGAACAATCCAACCATATTTTGGTATTCTTTTTTATTTTTAATTTTTATTTTTACTAAGTAAAATAAAAGAGCAAACTTGACCTAAGAAAACATTAAAAGAAATGAAAGCACTTTAAACACTTTTTTTGAACAAAAATTGTCTTTATACAGGGTTTAAGTTAGTACTAAACTACTCAATAAATCCCAATAATTCAAAAATGGCGAAGTAAGCATTGGCTACTTGGTCGCCATCATCGAGCATTGCGCTTAGAAAAACTAAGGATCTTTTATTTAATTGTTCGAAGAGGAAAAGGAAAAAAGGAGAAGATTATAATAAGAACTAATTACAATTGCAATTAATTGGAACAAAGTTGACAAGGATAATAACATAATTTAGAAGATAAATAAATAAACTAAAAAATCAAACTAACCTAAAACAACTCAAACCTTTTGTTTTTTTTGTTTAATTTTATCATTTTCTAATTTTTTTTTATTTTTATTTCATCTTTATCTTAGCGTACTTACAAAACTAACAGTGATCACTTTTGTTTCCAGAGTTCCAAGAAAGGGCCACCACAAAAAAAAAAAAAGACAAAGGAAAGACCAAACAGTAGATAATAACCAACAAGCTCAATGCAACCACTATTAATCATATTTAAAAAAAAAAAAAAAAAACAAGAAACTATGAAAGGCACAGCCCAGAACAGCCCAAGTAAGGGGTAAAAGAAAAAGGGCGCTCAGATTTCTATCAGAAGAGAAAGCATTAAGATTTGGTAAGCACAAAAAAAAAAAAAAAAAAAAAAAAAAAGACAAACCCAAGCACCACAACACGGTGTTATTAAAAACCCTACAAACACATCGCACACGCACATGAACCAAAAAAGGGAACAAAATTGGTGTGGCTGAGCTTGCGGTGGTGGTTGATGTGTTTGGTGGCGGTGGGCTTTTGATGAGGTGGAAGCGTGAAGATGAAGGTGAAGGTGAAGGTGAAGTTGGTGGTGGCTGGTCGTGAGTGTTAGTGACAAGAGTTTCCATTTTCTGAGCCTTTTTGAGATTTGTTTGAGTTCTGACTTTTTTGGTTCTGGAATCGTGTACGAGTCTTGTGTAAAATACGATGACAGTGTTTGAGTGAGTGATTGAGAGATGGTTGAGGCTTGTGGGTTCAATGTATTTATTTGGGTTCTATTTTCTACTGTTATATTGCAAATGATAGAGGATTTGAGAACTGTTTTATTTATTTATTTATTTTTTTCCCTCCTCTCAATGTCTATTCTCTTATTTTGCTTCTCCAGTTTCTTTTGCTGCTACCCGATGCGCTCTCCTCAATGCTCAACTTGCTTCTTTTTATTCATACTTGACGCACATGGTCAAGCGTTGATGGCACGGTATTGGTTCTGTTGATTGCGTTCTTCTATCTCCCTACCCTTTTCTCAGGTAGCAGGGGTTCTGTAACTCAGCCATTTTCATGTTAAAATTTTAAAACTCCTCCAGCTTGTTTGGTTCGGCGTTCCACCACGCACGAACGCACGTTCTTCCTTCTTGGAAGTTGCGTTAACATGTTCGGTTATTTTTCAGGTCAATCAAATATTAAACCGCAGTTGATGCAAAAGCGACTATTGCTTCTCTGTCGAAGCAAAATCATGTTACAAATTTTTTTTGACATTTTTACCCCTCAACCCAAATATAATATAACAGTGTCGGGTGGGAGCTTTTTTTACTACTCCTTTACAATCTTTGTAATTTTAATTAGTTTTTATTTTGCATCTGTTTTTTTATAAAATATTTTAAATGCTTAATTTCATTTTAATTAAATTAATAGGAATAATTAATTATATTTTAAGTTAACAGATATACTATAATTTATTGAAGTAGATTTAAAAGTTAATGAAATGCAAATAAAAAGACAATATTAATATTGTAATATATACTCTTTTTATAATTTTATAAATAAAAGTGATTTTGATTAATATGATTCAAATAATATTCATTTTGCCAAACTCAATTTTAAGATAAAGGTTTCCAAACAAAATTATGTTATACTAAACTCATTTTTTATCAAAATCAATTTTACAAAGTCATATTAATTTAAAATCAAATTTGCAAATGTCAATCCAAAGACACATTTTTTTTTTTTTGTTCTTAAAACAAATAGGATACCCTTTTTGTTGGGACAAAGAAATTATAAAATTTGGACTAAAATGAATTGGCCTCCTTAACTTAAAAACACGTTTTTTGTTTTTTATTTTTAATGATCCAGATAAAATTGGGTGTTTATACTAGCCACCTGTAACTTATCATTTTCATGTTGTAACTGTCAAAAACACTTTTGATTCCTTCTTTCTTCTTTTACTTCACAATTGCTCATTGCCCACAACGCAAACTACCTGAAAATCTTCATTTCACATTTTATTTTATTTTTTCTTTTGGCTTTAATTTTTTATTTAAGACGCGTGAGTGATTTGTTAATTAAGCTGAAACACTTTTGTTTTTTTCTTTTGCGTTTTTTTTTTCAAATAAAAAAGAAAATACACTTTTGTGTTGGGCTTAAATGTGTTATGAAATTTGGAAAACAAAATTTACTTGATTCTTTATATAATATAATTTTTTTCTTTTGTGAATGGCCCAGACAAATTTAGGACATATGCTTTTTGTGAATTATATGGTATTGTGCATAAATTTTTTACTCTATATATTATCCGCAACAAAATAGTTTAGCAAAAAAAAAGAATTATATCTTAATGGATATGGTCAATATAGTGTTACTAAATGCTAAGTTACATTATAATATGTATGATGAGGCATTATTGATTACGTGTCATATTTACAATAGGATATTGTCAATAAATAGAAAGGTTTCTCCATGCAAAATACAAAAAGAAAGAAAATTAAACTTATATTATTTAAGAATTTGATGGTGTTTAACTTTTTATCATGTGCCTAATCAAAAGAGAACCAAATTGGGGCCAAGAGTCATAAAAAATATTGTTATAGGATATACTCAAAATTAGTGTAATACTCTTGTTGAACAAGGGAAGTAGAATTTATTAAAAATTAATACATTAATGATTTAACTCCCAATTTAGAATATCCCCAAAAAAGTACAAAAATTTCACCAAAATATTATAAATCAAAGTAGTAAACATCTATATGAAAATGAAATAGTTGTACATAGGCATTGAGAAAAATTCAAAATCATAAGAGGAGCTAAAATTTGACCTTCTCTTAACTATTTATTTTGTTCAGATATAGTATAAACAAACCTTTTCTCACTTTTTTTTTTTTCGGTGAAGTAACCTTTTCTCACTTGGTCATATGTTATTAATTTGTCTATTTTCTTTATGCTTTGGGATAACCAAATAGTTTAGTAACTTTGCTAAAAGTGTGATGGTGAATTAGGTTTCTCTCCTCCTCAACTATATTTTTTCTATATATATTCTTTCAATACAGCCATTTCAGAGAGAGGAAGAGGAGAAGAGAAAAGAGGGGGGGGGGGGAGAGGGAGATCAATTCTATGTGAACCTAAGGACTAATTAAACCTAGGAATAACCCACAAAACTTGAGCAATGAACGATGAAAAACAGCAATCACATAAATTTATAATGATGTTACGTAAAATAATTCCTTACACTTTTAAATGGCAGACTCACATAAATCAAATCATTGGTAATTAGCAACCAGCAACGTACATGCTTTGATAACTATGATTGTTGACCTAGACATTTGTTTTCCGGATATAATTCCACTTGAACGAAAAATCATACTCTAAGATTTGGATTTTTAAACCGTGGCGAAGTAGTAAAATATCATCCCATTTCAAAGATTATAACGATAGGATAAACATACCAATAGTCTCAGAAACTTGGCCCAAGTTTTATATAAATGACCTAACGGTACAACATTTGACAATCCTTTCTACAAGCAAATCAGAGTTAGACAATGCTTTTGAGGTATTCACACTAACAACAAAGAAAGGAGTGTGCATACAACGCTACCAGAAACGGCTAAACCTGCCAACTTCCCTAGCACTTTGTACATTACCTGCTCTTGATTGGTGAGGACAAAAAATTTTAATCCATGAATTCACAGAAATGTATCTTCACAACCTACCAATATGATCCTGTTGATGCAAATTCACCTCCAACTACGATAGCGACGCTCATCCGAGTGATTTCGAAATGTGCGATCACGGTCTCTGTCATACAGGCTTTCAGAGGTTGAACTTCCAAATCTACCTAAGTCCCGGTCAAAGGGCGAAAGATGCCTCTCCGAAGTCGAGTAATGAAGAGAATGAAAGGAAAAAGGCTTTGGGGATTCTTCGTCATGCAAAGGACTTCTCCTACTCCAGTCTGAATAGGACCTTGCCATTGAAGGACTTCTTGGCAAAGAATCATGGGCACCATACCTAGGATGAAAACTATGCGTAAATGAACCATACCCTGGGTCCCCTGGAGGACCATCATCCCTGAAATCCCCTGACAATCTCTGCTCATAATAATATCCTCTGCTGCCATAATCTGTGCCAGAATTAGATCTGTGCTGTGGCCAGCTTCTTGAAATATTTGAAATATCTGAACTTGAGGGTCCAGCCCTGGCAGCCCACAATCTTTCATCAGCATTTTCTGGAATGGGAGCATTTATTCCTGGGAATTCAATAGTCATTTTCCGTTTTGGTTTTGAATAGTCTACTTCCATGATTTCTCCGTCCTCCTGCTCTGCAATCTCCCTATCACTGTATATTGTAATGCCAGAAGGTTGATCCTCATCATCCACATCTAAATTCCAAAACATGAGTTATGAGGATAACTAATTCGATATACCAAATAAGAAAAATGAAAAACAAAAGGATATATATAATACAGTAAATAGAACCAAAACCGAACAAACAAAAGAGAAATTTAAAAATTAGAAATAACAGTATGAATAGCATTAAATTTTTGTCTAAAAACATCACCGCATAGCACTAGATTTAAAACATTAATTAGAATGCAAGATGACCAGTAGTGTAATGGACTAACGGGCAAAGTAATCAACATCTCTATAAATGGAATGCACTTATGAGATCCTCGTACACGACTTCAACTACCACTTTTAAATGTAAATAACATTTTTCAGAATTAAAAAAATTGAGTATCAGATGTTATGTAATTAAACTGTACGTCCATTTTCCCTCACATCTGAAAATGTTTCATGCTTTGTCTTTAAGGTACCAATGAACCAGCTCAGCCTTATGGCTGTAATATCAACAGTTTCATTTGTTCTTAACTGGCTTACTATCAGTGGTTCTACAAAGTGATCAATAAAACAAATCTACAAGTTTAGCTTTCCAAGACTGATGTAATTGAGATCAAAGAAATGTACATTACCAAGATATCCAGGTGGGTATCCTATTTCTCGCATTCTGTTAAGCCAGGGAGGTGGATCAAGCTCCTGCACAAGAAAACAGTTTACAATTTTACAAAAAAATGAAAATTTCTGCCATGTCTCACAAGTCTCCATTACTCCATCATAAGTACAACCATTTTGCCATTCTGACTTTTTAATTATTATTATTAACTTTGAAGTTACTAAGTCCAAACAAGAAGTTGAAAAAGCAAATTAGAAGTTACTTCACTTGACACATACCAAAAATAAATTTATTCCAATATTTTTTCCCCTAACATGAGGGTGAGCCTTGGCGCCCTGGTAAAATTATTGCCTTATGACCTAGAGGTCACGGGTTAAACAGCCTCTCCTCTTGTGAGAGTAAGGCTGTGTACATCTATCTTCTCTAGACACCACCAAGAGAAAGCCGCACCAGGCTGCCCCTTTTTTTTCCCCTAACATATATAGAACCACTTTACAGTTTAGGGGATGTCCAACTAGTAGAATCAGCTCCAAATTTGATTGGTAAATAAAGTGAGAAAAATCCATAATACCCTAAAGTTTTGTTCAATTGATATAATATTTTGTTAATGGAACACACTTTTACACTTATGTATATTGTTAAGGACTAAAGAATATAAAGTTTGATGACAAGTTTTAACAGTTAAGAGGGTGTATCTAGTTGTGCATCTAAACTAAAGGGTAAACGTGTCATTTGGTTCTAATGGTCTCTAGTATAAATAGAAGGTCTAGGTTCAGTGTGAAGACACTCAATTTTCGAGTCTGCAGCAAACCTATTAAGCATTTTTCACTCCTCTCTTCACCGTTTGATGCTTCCAATGTATCAGAGGAACTTAACTTTCTGGTTCAAGATATTGTATGACAAGGATTTCTGGTTCATGATTGTATGACAAGGATTCATCTTCTCATCATGATTACTAGCGGCTTTCTTGCAAAGGTCGCATTTTCCCGATAGGGTGCAAAAGCATTGAGAAGATAAGTGGAAGGTGAGAATTCACATTTTAGAAGTGACTGAATCTGTTTGGCATGCCTTTGACATTGCATACAGCTGTTTTGGTTTTCAATATTGTTTATTTATTTTAGTTCTGGCTCTGGATGTGGTAAAGTCTTGGTTTTGGGGCTTGGCACAACAATTGCAGCAACTTTTAGGTGCTAAATTGCAATAAGCAGGTTTTTTACTGGTACCACCCCGTAATTTAGTTAACTTAGAAAAGGCCAGTTGGACGGTTCTGGAACAAATCCCCCATAAATAGCCTGGTGACTCTTGCACATTTGTGCAAAGTGGTACCGATAACCAGCATATCATCGCTGCACTTTGGGTACAATTTGGAGAGGAATGTAGTGGATACAAGACTTGGAAGTTGGTAGTCAAAAGTGTTTATTCCAGCTACTTTCTGGATCTTCTGGGCAAAGGTGCTTAATTTTAACTCTATTGCAGATAGAAGTCGGCACAGTATTGTTTACCTGAGACATCAACAAGTCTGGAAGGAATTCAGAATTTCTGCATTTTAAACATTGATACAAGGATGCAGCCCAGTCAGATGTATATACACTGTTCTGAAGATACAATGCTCATCACAAGTCCTGCTTCATTATATCGTCAATAAAAGTACAGTGTTCTGACTTGGAATAGATAGTGAGGTTCGCTCAAGTTTATAGTGCTAGATTTGGAATTCAGTGTGCACCTTTGTTGCTTTGCTATGTTTCGGCTGGGTCTTTGCAACTTTCTGGCATAGAGATGGCTAGTTTTGAGTTCATTCAGCTCATTGCAGTCAATTAATGGATTCAATGTGATGCTCTGGTATTGCAAAGATGTAACATTAGTGTATATAATTCTCGGAGGTAAAGAGGTCAGATGCATCTCCTGGTCTACTGTTTTGAATCTTCGTTGGATATTCCTTAGTATTTACCTTGTTTTGTTTGGAAACCAAAGCTCCCTCTAAGCTCAAGTCCTTTGCTTGTACAGCAGTACTTAACAAGATTACTTGAAATAACTTGCTGCAGATCTGTAGACCCAGCACTGTTCTTCCCCCCGATGTGTTATATGCAATTCCTAACTCAAACAGGAGATCACATTTGCCACAAAAACTTCTGAGATCCAGCAAGTTGCCATCATGACTACTCTCTAGTGCTCTACTCAAGGTTGTTTTAAGAGGATTGCTATCTCCCGTGTGAAGAGTGATTGGACAGCTTTGCTGCTCTGGTCCACATAAGGGTGGAAGTAAGCCGAGTTAGTTGAAACTCAGGCTCGGCTCGATAACAATAGGCTCGGCTCAAGTTCAATAAGAAGTCAGCCTGATTTCTAGGCTCCAGCTTAGCTCACCAAATTCTTATTGAGCCGCTCAAATTCGATGAGATATGGCTCATGAACTAGCTCAAGTTAGATACAAATTAAATCTTTCAAACTTAAAAAGCTAGGATATTTAATCATAAAAATATAGCCTTAATAATAATAATAATAATAATAATAATAAGGTTTAATTAATCTGCAAGTCCTTATAATTTCACTCAATTTTCAAATAGGTCCCCATAATTTAAAAATTTGCAATTAGGTCCCTACATTGTAAAAAAAATTTCAATCGAGTCCCTATCTATAATTATCGTTACAAAGCCAATTTAAACAGAATATTCTCTTCTCTTCTCTGCAACTTTTGCAGCCGCCACCCACCACCACCACCACCACCACCGAGTTTTAACTGCTTCTTTTAATTCCTTTTAGCACTTTTTTTCTTTTTTCTTTTCCCTTTTTTTATTTCGCTTTCCTTTTTGTTGCCACTCTTTTGCTTCATTCTCACCTCCTCCTCCAACAACCACTGCCTACGACCCCAACCACCACCCACCACTCCAAATCTGCTTCTCTTCCATTTTAGCTTTCCCATTCCCCCCCTTCGATCCTTGCCCGTTCTTGTCTACCACAAAGAACCACCATACATCACAGCTTTCACCAAAGCTAGTGGCACCCATAGCTCCAAGTTGTGGTGGTTCTAGGTGATTTGCTCAAAATAATGATAATTTTTTTTTTCTTTTCATTTGGTGCTTGATTGGCTTATTTGGAGTTTGATTTGTGATTTGGGGATAAGTTTTGTTTTTGGGGTTGGAATTGATTTTGATTTTGGGGTGTGATTTTGGTTTTGATTTGGAGTTGATTTTTGGGTGAAGATGGTGGGTGGGGAGTCGCTGGTTGAGTGGTGTAAGAGAAGAAAAAGTAATTTTAGGGCGTAATTTTAGGGTGAATTACATATGATAGGTGCATGGGTGCACCATCAAAATCTAAACCATTAGATAAGATAGTGCATGGTGCACTTTATTTGAGATGATGCACCTTAAAATGCACCCTATACCATTAAACATTTTTGTAAAGGTAATTAACTCCAGGGACTTGATTATAAATTTTTATTCGATTTAGGGATTTGATTACAAATTTTTAAACTATAAGGACCTATTTAAAAATTGAGTGAAACTATAGGGACCTGCAAATTAATTAAACTGTCTAATATGATTATACATGTCAAAAAAATAATAACAAAATATGCCAGCTCACGAGCTATTAAGTCGAACATAATAAAGCTCAAGTATGGCTCATTTAATAAATGAGCTCAAAGCCTTAGCTCAAATTCAACTCATGAGCTAATGAGCCCAGCTTATTGCGCTATTAATGAACCAAGATTAAAAATAAATAAAAAATTAAAAAAAACTCATGAGTTATCTTGACTCACTTCCTGCCACAGTCAGTCCCAAACCCAAATAAAAGAAAAGGGTTGTGTTAAGCCATCTACAGCCAATGTAAAACTTAGTCAGATCAACGATATTATCATTTTGTTTTTTCTACTTTGGAGGATATCCTATCCTCTCCTAGTTCAATTTTCCCTCACTTCTTTCCAATATAACTTTTTTCCTAATCCAAAAAAAGTAAAGACTTCATGGCTAAAAATGCAGCATAATACTTAAAACAACATCAAAACAACATTGTAGGTAACAACTCTTACCCCCAAGCCCAAGAGTTGACGTGTTACATCATCAAGAGCACCTGGCCTCAAACCATCATACTTCCCAGCTGGAGAATTCTGATAATATCGAGTTGGATTGCGAGAAGAAGCATTCTGGTTTCGCCGGGACTTGTGTTGCTTGCGGGCATTATTGACAGCAACATTGTCACGAGGCCTTGGACACTCTCTCAAAGAATGGTTGTAAGAACCACAGTTGAAACACCGGGCAGCATCATCAACAATCTCCAGACCACTACAATATTAAAAGAACCAAATAAGGCACAATCTTGTGATGGAAGCTAACAGTTGAATAAATAGATAGCAGCCACACTTATGAAATGGACACTTAAATAATTGAATGCTTCATCAAGAGTAAGTAACATACATGTCACTTCAAAATGCTGGGAGGAAAATGAAAAAAGAACATATTCGAAGTGAAAGCAATGTGAAAAGGCCTATGAAATCCTTTTCCATTATAAAGAATCCAAAGAAGTTCCCACAATCCCATAATAGTTGAATAAATAGATAGCAGCCACACTTATGAAATGGACACACAAAAATAGTTGAATGCTTCATCAAGAGTAAAGTAATTTTGTTGGAATTGACTTGGTTAGAATTGATTTTGAAGTAAAGTGATTTATGTTTAGTAATTTGATCTGAGAAATGATTTATGTTTGAATAATATTAATCAAAATCACTTTTAGATGTATAATACAAAAGAACGCTCAAAATCAATTATGGTGGAATTGAAAAGTGAAAAAATTTCACTTCTACCTAAAATCAATTTTGAGACCATAATTGATTTTGACAGGAGAAACCAAACAAGAGCAAAAAAGAACAGAATTGATTTTGGTCTCCCAAAATCAATTCTTAGATGCCCAAACGGGCATCCAAACACGCTAACATACATGTCACTTCAAAACGCTGCGGGAAAAAAGAAAGAGAACTTATTTGAAGTGAAAGCAATGTAAAAAGGCCAATGAAATCCTTTTCCATTATAAAGAATCCATAGAAGTTCTCATAATCCCACAATTGGTGCTCTTAACCCAATGAAACATTTTTCTCCTTTTTCTTTCCAACCTTAGTGTAAAAGAGAAAAAAACCTGGAACTGCTTTTGATGACTTTAATTAAATGCCCATCCCCAGTCGTTGTTTGCCCAACATGATAGAAAAGCAGCTCAACATCTTTAGGCACAAGCCACTGCATTACAAAAATACAGCATGCCAAAATGGTTGTACCAACAGGATAATTAAATAAGCAAACGATAAATTTTTTTCACCATTGTGCTTATGTAAGCAGAATCCAACTGACAGACAATAACATCCTTCCTTGCTTTAGCATAAAATGCAGTCAGAATATTTCCCATGCTGCTCCCCCCCCCCCCCTCCCCAAAAAAACAAAAAAAAACAAAAGGAACAAAACAGAATCTCAGTCAAACTTCCAGTCTGTAAAATTGTCTTTCCAAGTAAAAGGACTAGGAGCAGCCCCTGGTTTATATTCACTAAATAAATGTCAAGGCCAAATAACTATCTTTCTTCAGCTTGCAGCGAGTGTGGGTGTCTACATCTCAGTTTCCCATGATAACACAGCAAACTAAAGGATGAATTCATAGCATCAAGCACCAGATCTTGCAGAGGTTTAATGAGGTTCACATGTTGAAAACTCTCCCCGCTGATAAAACTAACATCAGCTACAGATGATTCCACATGCAGAGGTAGTCAACATATGTCAAGCAAATAGAATCCTGCAAGGTACATTATCCCACCAAATGTTTTTCCAAAACCTCACTTAATAAAAATACCAATGTTAAAGCAAAATGCAGAGAAACAGAAGCAGCACAGAACATATATGCTATTCCGCATGCTAGTGCCATAGACTGCTTTGACTGATAACTCCCACCACCAAACAACACACCATACTCTCAGCCACTATCATCTTCCATAAACTACAATTTCCAACAAATTACAACATCAATTGGTCAAGTAAGGCTTCGATGAATGTCATCATGCCCTTTGAACCTAAACTTCCTGTTCATTCATAACACATGTATTCCTACATTATGAATTGAGATTTGAATCGTCTCTTTATACCATTGCAAAAGAAATCACACTGAATCTCCCCTAACGTTCTAGCCACCAACATATAGTGCATACTTGAGGAGGTCAACCAGGGTGCCTCAGATCAAAGTAAGCTTCGTTTGCACCTTTGAAGAGATACAACTGCTTCAATTGCACAAATCTTTTTTCTAACCCAATGATGGGTCCCTCACAGCTAGATTTGGAAGGTAGTTCAGATATGCTACAGATAGCTTAAAATTTCCCATGCCAGTGAAGGTGAATTAATAAGATATTATCATATAGACCAAAAAAGCACCCTCACTCCTAGAGCAATTAATAGTGGCATACCACCTAACAATCAGTAAATTCTATGGTATTCATTGCAAATGAAGGGGTATTAGATACCACAGACGATTCAATAATTATAATAATAAATTACCACTCAATTGTTCTTAATTCAGCATATTCAAATAAAGATCCCAAAGCAGGAATGGCCCAAACACCAAAATCCTTTTGTCCTACTTAATTTTACAATACCTGCATGGTACAATTATTGTTGCTAAGTGCCAATATCTACAACTAATTTGGTCAAATATATAGAACTTCTCCCAGATCTCAACCTTTATATGCCTGTGTGGTACAATTAGTGTTGCCAAGTGCCCGTATCTACCACTAATTAGATCAAAGATATAGAACTTTTACCATATTATCAAGCTTTAAATGCAAGATAATAGGAATACAATCCCTAACTCAATAATATGAAAAAAGCGGTCTTTAAAGAAAACTATGCAAATTCCTCAAACCAGAGAAAATGTAGCAACAAAAGAAAGAAGAAAAAGTTGAAGATACACTGGTTCTACAGATTTTAGTCTGCTTAGAACGTACCAAGTAGTCAGTTTACAAAACTAAATAGACACTTTTGCTAAGAATTAAATAGGCTTTCTTTCCAACATCATCCTCCCAACCATTAAAAAATCTAAAAAAATAGGCAACCTAACACTTTAGAAATACAAAGGTAATAATAACATAAGTAAAGATGTAGTTCAATGCTTACTCCACTTAAAAGTAAAAATTTAAAATAAAAATCAAATTTTGCAAGGCAACAGTTTGGCTATGATTCTTTTCCAGAAAGACAAATTCTGTATACACAATGATCAATTATTGAGCCACCAAGCAAACAATTCTATATGCAGAGCAACATCACGATGTTGGACAGCCAAGAAAAAAATCTAGCAAGCTAATAAACATGGTATAAATAGAAAAGAGATACTTCCACTAGCCATACTTCATAATATTATATTTCAAACATCATAGGATCACATGAACCACCTAGAACTGGTAAATTAAATGCAACCAGGGTTTCATCCAAAATAATAAGAAGTGACAGTGTATACCCATCCAAATTACTTGAAACATCAGCCGAAGTCAATCCCAAAGCATATCCACGATCATATAGAGGCACAGAATTATCAGCTAAAGGAATGAAATCTTTATTCTTATCATTTCTTGTCTGGTTATCCATCCAGAATGACTGCAATTTAAAGAAATGGGGAAAACAAATAATATACTGGTGTTGAAAACAATAATCTTTTCCATTTTTCCAAGATAAATAACCTCAATAAGTGCACATATTAGCTAATATGATACCATGCCAATTATCCTTATAAATAATGGTGTAACTGTGACTAGAGATAGGCTTCCACAATGATGCAATAGTTAGAAATGAAGGACACTTGGGGAACGGCACCATGAATGCGAAGCAGAAATTAGTAATTGACAATAAAGATGATGGAGCACATATCTCTTTTTTTTTTGGGGGGGGGGGGGGGGGAGGATTAAAAGATCAAATATCACAATTTAAAGAGTTAAAAACAAAAGAATATTAATAATGGATGACACAATTATAACAAAATGCAATGAATGCAGACTTCCTACTGCAATGGCTACTGTAACCCTATCACTACAACCAACTGAAAATAATTGTAGTTGAGGACCACAACTAAAACCTTTATTCTGGGATAAATCAGATTCCAACCATGAAAGTGATTGGACAATCCAACAAACTCCAGCAATCCTAACCATTGAAACTAGTGATAAAGAGAAGTTTCCTAGCATTGGAATTGAAAGCTTCACAATCTGCTGTTATGAAGGTTGTCAGGTCACAGAGACTAAGGAAACTCACCACAGCAGAGGTCTTTTCAAGGCCAACATGTAGAGCAGGAAAAAATGTCTCCTCACCAGATTCCAACACTTCGCTCGGATCCTGGACAGAAAGACATAGTCAACTTCCTTTTATCATGCTTTGGGAAACTAAAACAGCAAAAACTGCATTTGTTAATAGCACAATTGGCATCATTCCTTTGCCAACACATCAATGATCTAAGGAACCTTCCATTGGATGTTCTCTAGATCACTCAAATTGTCTACAGGTCAGTTTTTATAAGACTTTTGTCAAAACCCAAGTCTAAAGCCATCATAAACAGAGGACAATTTTCGGTCTCATAAATCATCACGGAAGACAACTTCTGATAATCATAAAGTCTTTTCCTGATTGATCCCACAAAATAAAGATTTGTCAAATTGCCACGTTTTAATATGGAGTTTTTCATCTGAAGGCCAAGACTTAGAAATCATCATCAACACCAAAATTATTGACCATGCATCAAAAGCAAGCTTCAAGTAAGGTTTAAAATTGAAAGCACCCTAACTCCAATGGTCCTATGGAAATTAAGGGATAAGTAAGCAAGAATTTATATTTGTTCATGTTTATCAATCATCAGTCATTATAGGGATTACAGCTCAACAATGATAACTGTCCAAACTCCAACTTCCATTTTAAATCCTCATCTTTCTTATAAAAGATAGTCACATTTCTGTCCTCCTCCATTTTTGTTGTGATGATATTTTATTCTCTATTCTCTATTTACACATTTAATAAGTATAAAGGAAAATCTTCTTTCATTAAGAAAATTAAAAACAACAGGCCTTACATTGGATGAAGAAACATGTTTAGCATGCCACTCTGACCATTGCTGCAGTAGTTCCTCAAGTTTCTGTCTACTAGCTCTGGAAAGTGTTCAAACATAAGTAAAAATGTCAATCAATAAAACCAAACTTCAAGATCAGATATTTTAATATTAAAAAAAATATAAAACTTGATTTTTTTTTTCATTTGTGTACAAGGATCATGTCCCACTGTAGTTTTGAATAATTTTTCTGACCAACTAGTAGAAACAGGCAATATCACATACCTTGTTAGGGAATTATACACAAAATGAACTGATGGTTGATGTTCATCAACAGTAATCCGGGCTCTTTTAGCACCTGACACAGCTAGCACGCATATTAAGGAGAAAGACTATACTAGAGGATCACATAATAACCAGAGAGACAACTGTTCCAAAATATTTGTTGGCATCAATTGTATAACATATTGATGTAGAAAGAGGAAGATGGCTGCATAGAACTAATCTACGCAAAAATTATCTGATCATGAACCAATAAGTATAGTAGTTTTAGTAAATAAAGATACAAAAATTGCATGGATATATCTTTTTTATTTTACAAAAATAAAAAAATTCTAGAGTTTGTAGCACTTTTGGCCACTTTATTTTGCCTACTAGCGCAATTCTTTATTTTTGGGTACAAGCTTATTAGAACAATTTAGTCCATATAGTTTCAACCAGAGCAATGATGTCCATCCAGTTATTTGCATAAAATAGTTGTGCACAATTTCTAACCTTAATTGTGGTAGTCCTTTCGTTTTATATGCATGCATTACCTACTAAGAAATAGTAGATAGCGACTAACAAGAAGCAAAGCATTCCGTCTATTGAAATTATACACTCTTGCTCTAATAAGAAAAATAAAGAGACTAAAAGTACAGTTAAAAAAAAAATTAATACAGATTTGGCACACACTGCATTATATTGTGGTTTAAAAGATGTTTCACACAGACCATTGTTATTATTATTATTTTTTTTTTTTTTTGAAAAAAGAAAAAAAACAGCATCAACAGCAATTTAAAGCAACTACAGCATACAAATTATGAGAGCCAGAAGAGAGTAATGTCATTTTTGGCTCAAAAAATTCAACTAATGTCATTTTTGGCTCAAAAAATTCAACTAATGTCATTTTTGGCTCAAAAAATTCAACTTTGTCCAGCAGGCATATATGCAAAGAAACTAAGAAGTATGTAACTTACTCATCTACAGTAAATCCCATACATAGGGGTTTTCCACAAAACAGAAACTTCAATGGCTTTCCAAGCTACAAACTACTAAAACCCTTGAAGAGCACATACAAGGGAAAGGACAACCTTTGGATGCTAAATTTCACACACACACAAGGATACATCTTCCATCAACAACAGGGCTTCTGTTGAGGCTCCCATCATCCTTGGGAGAAACCGAAATGCAACCGTTCTCAGCGTCATGCACTCCTTTCACTTCCTCCGAGATCACGACAGTTCCAGTGACCTCGAAACCCACTTGCAAGGATGCGGCACCACCCTCAGTAGCAGGTTCAACAGAATCTTCCAGATTCTCATCTTGGCATGGCTTCTTCTCATCTTCCAGCTTGTTCTCCTCATCCAAAGAACCACTTAGACAGTTATTGGCTTTGCTCTTTTCAGCTTCGGAACCAGAATCTCCCACAGAGGGAACCTCATTCAATTGCTCTTCACCGTCCATATCCAACAAACCCCCCCCTTTTTTCACCCAATTGCAAGAATATGAAAATATTATCAGAAAATCACATTGAAAAAAGAGAACATATATATGTATATGTATCATTCGGTGTTGGGTTGGAGATTAACGTTGAGAGAGTGCAGTGAGTGAAGTGCGAGTCGAAAAAGGAGCAAAGCGAGAATTGAGAAGGAAAGCATACCCTAAGAGGAACGTTAAGAGGCGAGAAGCTGGGTTGCGCGCGGAACGACGTCGTATTGGCGCGGCGGAGAGGAGAGTGCACTGCAGAGGACGCGAATGAGGAAGCAGCTGTGTGAGGGAGGAAATCGGAGGAACCCTAGAGGTTGAAGCGTCCTTGAATTTGGGGGTCGATCCCAATTCCAAAAGAGGAACGCGCAGACGCAGCGTTTTGGTTAACAAGTATAATTGGCATTTACCAAAACAGGAAAATAAGATAAGGATGGCTACCATTATTAAATTAATATTATTAGATTTTGCCTAACATAAAATTTTATAAAGATTTTCTATACGATATAAACTTCTAATTTGATGGTGAGCTTTGTCAAAAATTACATCAATAAAAGATTATTTAATAATATAATAATTACTTAAAGTTATATTAATATAATTCGATTTCCAACATGTCCATTTTATAATAATTAATATATTTTTGGTTCATTTGGATTAGTCTAACTTTTATTAGAATGTTTTTTTTTTCTTAAAATTACTCTCATATGAAGTGATATTATAAAATTATATTTATCAAATTATATTATATTATATTATATTATATTGTATTATATTAATTTTTGAGATAATTACAATTACAATGAGAGTAAAATAATTTTGATGATATAACAATACATCATTTTGTTAAAAAATTTTACGTCTATTATTTGTTTATTATATATATATGGAAATACCATAGTTAAGAGAATTAGATCGGACCAGTCGGTCAGATCGATCCAACTAGAAACTAGACCCTAGGCCGATCCAATTTTCACCATAAAATTGGATATGGTCAAAATCAATCAAAACTGGGAAAAATTAATGAATCGGTGTGAATAGGATCAGTCAAACCGGTTGATCGGTTTGATTTTTTTATAAAAAAAATTTGGTAAAAATGCTATTATTTCTTTTAGGCAAAAAAAAAGAAGCTCAGTTAGAATAAAATTTCATTTCTTTTAGAATCTTGATATTTTTAGTATACTTATTTGCTATACACTCTTAAATTAATTTAAAAATAAAAAATTAAAAATGATTGTTATTCTGTCATGAGTACTTTCTAAAAAAAATATAAGTAAAAATTAAAATAAATAAATTTTATATTTAAAATATTTGATAAAGTACCTCGTAATAAATATTATTTTGTATTAGTTATTTTATTGTTAATAATTTAATATAATTTTTTGCTTTTTAATTAATCATATTTATATATATAAATAATTAAATATATATATTTTATTATGCCTAATCGAACTTTTGGTTGAACTTCTGAACCTTTGAATCCTTGCTTTGACCGGTTTGATATCCAATCCAATACAGCTTCATGAGAAGCAATTGATTTCTTGCCTAAATTTTATTAACCAATCATATTTTATTTTATTTTTTCTTTATATACGCTAATTGAAACCATGATTTTTACTAATTGCAAATCACATTAATTGCATGATATTTACATTTATTTAAATGTACTTAATTTTGGCAATTAGTTTTCGTTTCATGCACACAATAGCTAAAACTATTTTATTGGAAACGAAATAGTGGCACTTTCCATTTCATGCACATTTAATTAAAAAAAAAATTCGCTCCATGCTCTTCAACATCATTTATTATTGATTGTTAATATATTATAACAATCACTCATTAGGAAAAAAAAATTAAATGTATATGCACTTCTTTTATTTAAATCTATATGAACATAATAATAACAATCAATTTAAATCTATGAAGCAAGGGTACGGATACGCCATGGGTACACTAGGGTACGCTTGGGTATGTATCTACTAAGTTTGTCCCCAATAAAAAAAAAAAATGGGTATGGTCAAGTATGTCGAGATACGGCTTGGGGTACGACAAAAACAACTTTCTCTTCTGATCTCACCCACACCCACCCTTCTTTTCTCCTCTTCACTCAGATCACCCATTGGACTCTTCTCCTCTAACTTTGCCTCATCACATAGCAGCAACAGCATGGCCCAATAGCAGCGATGCGACCCAACAGCAATGGCAGTAACCAACCAACAGCAGCGGCTGTGACCAACCTACAACAGCGGCGACGACTCTTCTCCTGTCACTTTTCCTCATCGCACACGGCAGCGGATGGAGACTTCACAGGGGATGACGGCGACGCTCTCCTCCAGTGATGACCAACAACAGATCCTTCACTTTGGCCTCCATTGTTATCAGTTTGACAACATGCCTAAGTTGTTGCATTTTTTTATGCCTAATACCTATTGTATTTTTTTATTTGAGTGAGGTTTATGACATTCTGTTTATTTATTTTTTACTGCATTTGTTTTTGGATTTGAGTAATTATATTTATCTTTTATTGATTTTATTGTATGAATTTGTGAAATTTTTATTATATATATATATATATATTAACGTATCCATACCCTAATTTTTTCAAAATTTTTGTAACTTGTACTTGTATCCGTACCCATACCCGTACCTATGCAACATATATTTAAATATATATGCATTTAATTTTAATTTAATAAGTATTCTTTCTAATTGATACTCTAATTTATGTCTAATTGATGCACTAAATATGCCTTTTATTTTGGAGTGTTCTTGCAATATATTATATTTCTTGATTCTTCTTTCTCCTATATAGCCTTTCTAAATTTCTTGAGTTCAAATTTTAGTCTTTTATATTTCATTATGTGGGTAGAGATTTCTGTTCAACCAATTTTGCTTCTTTTTTGGTAAGATATTTTCTTTTCATTCTTATTTTGTATAGGGTTTTAATCTTTTTTATGATTTTTTTCTTAATTTGTTGTTCTTACTCTAAGGTGTTAATCTTCTTCTTCTTCTTTTCCTTTTTTTTTTTCGGCTTTGCTCTATTAACTTCTGTTGTATGGATGCCAAATATAGAACTCCAATAGCATCGAGTTCTTTATGTTCCTAACATTCTACTATCATTTTTTTCTTAAATATATGTTTTTTTCTTAATTATCTAAAGTTTTATCATTTTTTTTCATGTTTTGCCCAGTGAAGTTCATCGAATATCTAAAGATTTAGCAAGTCCATTGAAACATTTTTTGTTCATCTAAGCGATTTTTAATTTGATTTATAATTTTTTATTCTTGAAATTTTTTTCTTTTATGTTGAATATGTTGATATCGATTTTAGGTTTTCTAGTATGCGAACCATGGCTTCTTCTTATGCGAGGTACTTTTGTTGCTTATTATTTATTTTATTTATTGCTTTTTTTCATTATGTTTTTTCTACCTTCTAAAATTTTAAGATATTTTTTTATTGTGTTTTAATCGTTGTTTTTTATATTTTTTTAAATGTTTTTTTTATTGTCTTTAGTTCAATATTTTTCACGTAATTTCATTTTTTCTTCATCCCACTCAACTTTTAACCTTTTTTCATTTACTGTTGTTTTGTATTGGTACTTTGTTTTCTTTCTTTTTTCTACTATTGAATGATTGTTAACTAATTCCGTTTTTATCATTCCTATTCTTTGTTTTCATTATCTTTTTTCTTCATCTCTTTTTAAGTTTTCATTTTCCTATTCCCTTTTTTACATTTTCTTTTATTCTTCCCTCGGAATATATATTTGTTGCATGTTCTATCTCTTTCTATATTGTTTGTTTTCATTGTTATTGTGTTTTATATCCATGTTTCTCTGTATCTTTATTATTATTTTCTATCCATATTTCTCTATATCTTTATTATTATATCATTTTTTTTGTATATATAGTTCTTCAATCAATTTATGATTGTCTATTTTCATTATTATTGCGTTATCTGTCCACATTTCTTCTTCTAGCAATTTCATTTTTTTTTCTATTGCACTAAAGTTTTTATCTTCTTTTTTTTTCAAATTTTGTCTTACATAAGGTAGTTCTTAGGGCTTAAGCACTAGGTAATGTTCTTTTTTTTTTTCGTCCCGAGGAGATAAATTTTTTCTTCTAGCAATTTCATCTTTTTTCCATTCCACTACAATTTCAATCTTTTTTGGTTCACTGTTGTTGTCCATTTATACTTTCTTTCTTATTCTCTTTTATATGTAATTGATTATCTTATTCCATTTTTTTCATTGTTTTACTTTATGATCTTTATGTTAATATCAAGTTTCATCTGAACAAAGGCAATTTTGGTATGTCTCTTCAATCACTTTTTAGTTGGTTCTTGATTGCTTTGTTGGTTGCTTCCGTTTGTTGATGATTTCTTTGAATTTATTAAACTTTTAGCACTTAGTTTTTTTTTCATATGTTCCATTTTTTTCATGTTTTGTCATAATTTCTATCTATTTGTGTTTTCTGCTTTTGTCCTTTCTTGCAATGTGTTTTGTATCTTTCTCTAGGATCTAAATTTTGTAAATTTCTGCAATCTTATATTGGTTTGTTACTTACTTTTTTGGTTCTTCTGTCATAATATTATTTTTTTAAAAAAAATTCTATTGTTATTGGCGTGTTATTTATGATTTGTCATAATTTGGTTTATTATTAGATTAATGTTGTTTGCATCATTTTGTTCTTCGATTATTGTAGTTGTATAGCCTTCCTGTTTTCCTAATTTCCATGGTGTTGATTATTATTTCCTTTTTTTCTTTAATTCTTTCTATTTCTGTTTGTGGTATAATTCCTCTGATAAATTAGATTTAATTTAGGGAGTTATATTTAATTCATAACTAATATTATTCTTTAATTTTATTAATTGATCACTTTAAGTAATATTTTTCTTTTGACGTCGATCATTCTAGGTAATATTGATATTATTCTAAATATATAAATAGTTAACATAGATATATTTAATATTTGAATTTGCTACTTCAGAAATAAAGAATAATATTAACTACCATTATTCAATTTATTACATTGGATCATGAAAACTTTTGTTTTTTATTTTGGGGATTTAAAATTATTCGAAATATAATTTATCAGATAAGCTATCTACTATTAAACATCTCACTCTAGAGTCCTTTGGATGATTGATACTTTCTGAACTACTGCTAATGAAAATAATTCATAATTCTAATTGATTCTTGTGTTTTTATTTATTTGTGTTCTATTTGGTCAAGCAATAATAATTACCCTTTAATTATGATTGATTCTAATATGGCAATAATTCAAATTTCTCATTGATTCTAATATTTTTATTCCTTTGTAACTATTCAGTTAAGCAACAATAATTTTCTCATTTTTTTTTTGAAAAATCAATAATCAATCAATATTGATAATCATTATTCAATCAATAATCAATCAATATTGATAATCATTATTCAATCAATAATCAACAATGCTAAATTCAAAAGCAGTTTGAACAAATGAGTGGAGTGGGTGCGAGTGGGGGAATCGAGGAGGCGGGTGGCACCGAAGGAGCTATGGGTGCTAGGAAGCATTGCTCCTTTCAGGACAAAGTCTTAGGTGGGTGTCATGTTTCCTCTCATCGTATTAAAGGCGACCTTCTAGAACAAAACCTTGTGAAGATTGTAGTGAAGGAGGGAGGATGTGGGCGCCCCATAGTGTTGCTTGATAAGAAAGTGATTGCGACAATCTTTCTCCCATGGCAGGATTCTTTGGTTGTGAAGTTGTTGGGTAAGCGTATTAGTTTCAAGACTATGAACGAGAGATTGCGGGGTATTTGGAAACTTAAGGCTACGTATGAGGTCCTTGATGTGGGTTTTGGCTATTTCATGGTCAAATTCGATCTCCCTGAGGACCGAGATAAGGTGATTAGTGATGGTCTCTGGATATTGCATGATCACTATTTTGCTGTAAAACAATGGAGTCCATTTTTCAATTCTAGTGAGACATGCTTTGGTTGAACTATGGTTTGGATTAGGCTTTCGAGTTTGAATATGATGTATTTCGAGGAAAGTGTCATTAGAAGGATCGCCGCTATTGTGGGGAAGCCAATGAAGGTTGATTTGGTTAAGAGGTCTATGGAATGGGGACGCTATGCTAGAGTGTACATTGAGATAGACTTGGCCAAGCTAGTTAAGGACGAATTCTGGGTGTATGACCACTGGCACCGGGTGATATTTGAAAGTTTGCACTTGATCTATGCGGATTGTAGTTGTTATGGCCATGTTGCTAGAAACTGCACGCAGAAGCCCTTTCAATCGACGCAACATGATGGGAAACCATAGGCTATGACAGTGACGGATGACCTTGGATGGCTGGCGCAAGAGATTCAACAACAGCAATCTAATCCTACTGAATCCGCACAACATTCAATTCCTTATTCAATTTCAAATTTAAATGATGATACTGATCAAGGTGATTGGATTTCAGTTGGGAAAAAGAGGAAATCTCAGGCCAAGTCAAAACCTAGTATCAAAACCCCCAATGTAAAGATTCCCATGTAGAGTGCAACAAAGGTGAATGCATGTGAGACATCTAAGAAAAATCACGTACCATTGCAAGGCATGGCACGCATTGGGCCAAAATGGAAATAGAAACTGGACATCAAAAACATTAGGGGTTTGGATGAGGTCAGTGCTATCAAGCTTAACACCATGGTTATGAGTGGCAGACCCATGTGGAACATCATGGTGTTGCAGGAGGGGCCAAGTTTTGGTAGCTCCTAGAAAGAGAAGCGTAAACGAACGTGAATCATTCCTCTTCATTCATGCCCATTGGATGCTTCAACGAGGGCAGTTGTGGAAGTTTAACAACCATATCTGGAGAGAGGTAAGCAAGTGGAAGCTAGAGACGGTGCTGATAAAATGGTGGTAGTCCAAAGGGCTGGGAAACTTGAGGAAAGTGGCCATGTTAAGGACTTAGAAGCGACTGCCTAGACTTGGTAGGTTTCGAGGCATGGTCCCTACTACTCTAGCTTGGTGTTCTATGGAGTTCAGGGAATGTTCGATTGTGGCGTGGAATGTAATAGGGGCTTTCAGTAAAACCTCTCGTGTTCACATGAAGAATCTGGTTCGCACTTATAAGTCAATTTTCCTGGTTATTATGAAGACGCATTGGGTGTTTGAGAGAATGCATGTCTTCTAAGGGCGGTTGGGTTTTATTCCTATTAGCATGGTGGAGGCTGTTGGGCATAGGGGTGGCATCTGGGTTCTTTCCTCCAACCCTTCCATCCATGTATCTATGCTCGACTCTTACTAGCAAATGATGTCTTTCAGAATTCAGAGAGGTGTGACCTCTTGGTGTATGAGCGTCATCTATGCTAGCCTTACTCCCTTAGTGCGGAACCTTCTTTGGGCTCATTTGCTAGAAGTTGGGAACATGGTGGATGTCCCTTTGCTGATTCTTGGTGATTTTGATGAGATAATACATCCTTCAAAGTTCGTGGAGGCAGTTTCTATCCTAGTTGAGCTGCCCGCTTTAAAGAAACTGTTAGTGACTATAGCCTCCTTGACCTTGGTGCGGTTTGCAGCTCCTTTACGTGGTATAGGAAGGTGGCTGGGCATAAGTCAGTTTCTAAGAGATTAGATAGAGCCTTGGCTTATCGGGATTGACGTGCATTTTTTCCTGAAGCTTATGTGGACCACTTATGCTATTTGCACTCTGATCATTGCCCTATCTTGTTCAGTGCGGTAAGCAGCCTTTGGGACGGGGAAAGAGACCTTTTTGCTTTCATGCGGCCTGGGCCACTCATCTTGAATATGACCGGGTGGTTTATTCTGCCTGGCAAAGGAGTGTTTTGGATGTGCCTATGAGATTGGACATGGTGCATGAGGACTCTAAATCCTTTAATAAGGAGGTATTTGGGAGCATACTCAGGCGGAAGAAGCATCTAGAAGCGAGGATTCAAGGGTTGTATAGGAGGATGGAGGTGGTAGATTTTAGTGCTCTAGATCGCTTAGAGAGGGAGTTGCAGGAGGAGTACAACCTATTGTTATTGAAGGGGGAGCTTCTTTAGTTCCAAAAATCTAGGGAACAATGGGTTCGCTTTGGTGAGAGGAATACCAAGTTCTTCCACATCCAGACCTTGATTCGTCGGAAGCATAACAGGATTCATGGCCTTTTTTCTGGATGATGGCTCTTGGGTTACTGATCTGATGATGGAACCCCATGGATATAAAGATTCAGAAATCCCAAGCACACACTTAGATAGAAAACAAGATTTAGAATAAAGACCCTCCCTACTAAACCTCCAAGAAACTTGTCCTTGGAAATATAGATAACAGGGAAAAGATAGAACATAAATTGATTGAATATCACAAGGAACTTATCTTACGATGAATTCTCTCAATTTCTTAATGCAATAAGCAAAGCAAATCACTCACCTCACTAGCACACAAAAGCACTGTTTTCTTGAAAAAAAACAAAACAGAATTTCAATTAATCAAAAACTGCTAAACAGTGTGTTCCTTGAGATATTTATAACCTCTTATATTAGGTTAAACACTTAAACTAAGTCCAAGCCCAATAAGAAGTGTTCTAATGCTAAATAATAAGGATTGGGCTAGATAAATCATAAAACATAAAATTTGGGTTAAACAAAATAACTAAAAATTTAGATGTCCTAAATACTTAAACTAACTAAACTAAACAAGACCAAAATAGGAGAATGTCCCAATAGGGCCAGAATAACCTTCTAAGCCCAATTCGCAGCAAATAATAAGCTATTGGGTTGTCCATTAGTATGAGTTGGCATCTTGGTCTCCTTGGCCTATTCTTGATACATCTCTTCCACAATTACTTTAGCCAAGTTCTCAAAGTCTTCTCTTAATCTCTTGCTCTTGCTCGTGTGATTGGTCCTACAGGCATGCTAAAATCTCCATCTTGCCCCCTTGTGTTAGAATGTCCAATTTGTCCTCCGGAGCATGTATTATGATCAGTCACGATTGACAGATGAGGCTTTATTATCAACATTTATTCTGCAAACCTGTGAAAGTTTGTCTACATGCTATGGAGATTTCCAAGCTTCCCAAGTTAAGTTACATGGCTTGCTCTTCTCTGATAGCTCCTATTTCTAGAGAGGAAATGAGGTTGGCTATTATGTCCATGGGCTCTTGGAAAGCTCTAGGGCCTGATGGGTTCCATACCTTCCTTTTCAAGAAGTACTGGTACATTGTAGGGGAGGAAGTTTGGCATTTGGTTTAGGAGATTTTTCTTGGGGCTGCTTTGGACCCTAAGGTTGTTGAAACGCTGAACATTCTTGTTCCTAAGACGGAGCTTGTTGACCATTTTAAGAACTTACGACTAATCAGCCTCTGTAATGTGATTTATAAAGTTGTAACCAAAGTTATTGTCAAGAGGATGTAGCCTTTTTGAATTAGATTATTAGCCCTTTTCAAGGTAGCTTTATTTCTAGTTGAGGAACCATGGACAATATCATTGTTGCCCAGGAGGTCCTAAATTTTATGTACAAAACTAAGGTAATTTTATGTACAAAACTAAGGCTAAGAAAGAGGTTATTGCTTTTAAAGTGGATTTGGAAAAGGCGTATGACATTGTTACTTGGGACATTCTGGAAGCATCTCTCTTGGACTTTGGGTTTCCTAATTGCATCGTTGGGTTGATTATGAAGTATGTTCGTGCCTTTTCCATTTCGATCCTTTGGAATAGAGTCAAGTTACCTCCATTCTCCCCTACCAAGGGCCCCCATCAAGGGGATCCTCTCTCCCCATATTTGTTTGTGCTATACATGTAGAAGCTTTCTCTTTTTATCAATTAGAAAGTGGAAGGTGGTGTTTGGGACCCTATTTATATTTTTAGGGGTGGTCCGGCTATTTCCCATCTGCTCTTCACAGATGATGTCCTCCTCTTTTGCAAAGCAAGGAATAGCCAAGTGGGAATGCTTTTAAAGACGATTGAAAGTTTTTGTGCCACTTCTGGCTCATCTGTCAACTTTAAGAAGTCCAGAGCTTTATGTTCCAAGAATGTTTCTAGAAGAAGAAGGGACAAATTTACATCCATATCTGCTATTCGGTTCACTACTAACCTAGGTAAATTCCTCGGTGTATCGTTATTCCAAGGACTAGTGTCTAGAGCCTCCTTCTATGGGATTTTGGGGAAAGTTCAATGTAGAATTGCTTCTTGGAAAGGGAGGCTCTTAAACCAAGCGGGTAGGATTTGTCTTGCAAAGTTAGTTTTGTCCTCCATACTTGTGTATCACATACAAACCTCTTGGATCCCGCAAGGTATTTGTGATTCTATTGACTCTTTGATTCATCATTTTATTCGGAATGGGAACTCTAATCTTCACGGGTTGCACTTGGTAAGTTAGGAGCGTATTATTCGGCCTAAGAGATTGGGGGGCTAGGCATTCGTGGTATGAATGTTGCCTTACATGGTAAGATTATTTGAAAGCTTTTTGGTGGGAGAGGGGCATTTCTAGGGAGACAATCTCCACCATAAATACTTAAGCCATGACCCTAATGGCCCTTTCTCGCCAAATTAGGATGCTTCTAATCTTTGGAGGAGTATCTTAGAGGCTTGGCAGGTTCTTCGAGAAGGATTCAAATGGCAACTAGGAAATGAACAATCTTTTCTCTAGTATGATTCTTGGTGTAATTTGGGTAGGTTAGCTGATAAGGTTGATTTTGTTCATATATCAGATACTGAAATGTTAGTTCGGGATGTTCAGGATGGTTGGTACTTTAAATGCTTGTCAATTGTCATTTCGGACAACATAAAATGCTATCTTTCTAATATTCCTAGTCCCTCACATGTGGACTGTGCTGATGGGTGGATTTGGGGTATCTCTAATTCTGGTGTTTACGTGGCTAGTCGCTATTTCTAGCTCTTGGACTAGAATGCTTCATGGAGTTCTACAGAAGATTGGGATTGGATCTGGTATATTAGAGCCCCCAAGAAAGTCAGGATTTTGGTTTGGTTTCTTCTTTGTCAGGCCCTTCCAACTAATCTAATCTGTTCCCTAAGACATATTGGCTCAAATTCTACTTGCCTTTACTACCAAAAAGATCTCGAGTCCTTGCTTCACTGCTTCCGTGACTATAAATTTAGTTTAGAGGTTTGACACAAACTGGGCTTTAGCTATCCTGGGCTCTTATCTGAAACTGATATTACCACTTGGGTCAAGAGAGCGACCCTCTTAAATGCCTCTAATCTTTTCTTTGCTGGCTTGTGGTGGATCTGGCACTGGAGGAATCACAATATTTTTGTCGAAGAAGCTTGGAGTGGGCATAAAGTCTTGTGTTTTATTTATGGCCTTGCTAACGATATTACCAGGTGCTTCACGGAAGACCTGTTACTGTTATCCGCTGTTAGTATGGATAGGTGGCAGCCTCCCCTGAAGGGGTTTGTTAAATTAAATATTGACGGTAGTGTGCTTGACTCTCTTCATCGTGGTGGCTTCAGAGGTTTGGTTCATGATATGAATAGAAGCTGGGTCACTAGCTTTTCTGGGGTAACAACTTGCTGTGATGTTTTTCACATGGAACTACTCGCTATCTTGCATGGGCTGAAGTTGATGCGGGCTAAAAATTATACAAATATGGTTTGTGAGGCGGATTCTCTTGAGGCTTTCTCTGCTGTCACTTTTAGGGTGGTTTCCCATCGTCATAGTTGCACAAGACTAATTTTAGAGATTCAGAAGGTTGCTGCTAGTATGGATAGTGTTAGGTTCTCACATGCATTAAGATCTAGAAATTGCTAAGCTGATTTTTTGGCTCATGTTGGAGCCACAACTAGTTTTACTCTAGTGTATTAGGAGACTCCATATGATAGGCTCAAAATCCTACTGATGCGTGATACTCCCTAGTTTTCCTTTGTTGTTTTTGTTTTTGTTTTTTTCTCTTCTGTTACCAAAAAAAAAAAAATCAATAATCAATAATCAACAATAATACTTACCAATTCAAGCTTCTATCATCGATCTTGTGTGTAATAAGAAATTTCACCTCAAGAAGATAACCTTGATTATATATTATCTTTAATTGACAAATTACCTTTATTTTTTAATTTATTACTTTTAGCAATATTTTTATTTTGTTAGATCTATTAAACGTATAAATTAACTTTTATATATATATATATACATATATATATATAACAAAATAATAAATAAATGGTTAAATAATATGTTTGGTTTAATTAAATGTCCTATTTCTAAATTCTAAATGCTTTATTTATGTTTTTTACTTTTTCAATAGGTTAGTTTCTTTTCCATACCATGTTATTTACTTTTTTCCTTATAATACGTTATTTATTTTTGTTATTACATTATTTATGTTATTTTCTATTTTCACTCCTAGACCATTGTAATATTATTCAATTTGCATACTAAATTCACTCCCCCATTATTTACATCATTTCCTAAATTCAGTCTGCATCGTAATGGATTACATTAATTTGTACTTTTTCATGCAAGGTAAAATTTGCTTTGCTTTGTTTTTTATAATCATATATGAGTTTATCAAATATGTTCTTTTACGAACCAATGGAAAAAAGCTTAAAAGAATTTCCTCTAATGCCTATTTTGTTAGATGAAATTTTTACTATTTATCAAGAAAGAATGATGGCATAGTAAATGCCAAACATATATTGTTCTAACCTATTTTTTTTGAGGTTGTCCAATGTTGTCCTTTGCAAGTCCGAGCTCTTCGTATACTCTTATTGTAGGGGACCTGCAATGAACTCCAATACTTAAGTCAAAACTCCGTACCACTCATGTATGAGTAAAGAGATTAGTTACTTACCTTTGACTCCTCCCGAGCCTCCTCTTATATCCAAGCTTTGAGTTCCTCTTTCCCTATTCCATGATAACTTCTAGTTTCCTATTCACGTGGGATTCCTTTAAGTTCAATAACTACCCTTAACCAGTTAGCTATGTCCATGTTCTAATTCAATTTGAGTGGAGGAAGTTCCTTTTAGAAAGGCCCTTCTTGAGCTCGTATGGGTTGAGCTTTAAGGCCAAATAAATTTGTTCAGTCTACAGTCCCCAAACTCGGTTGTTATTATTAATAATGATCCAAGCTTATATTTGCAATTCTTGTTCCGAGCTCTTGGCCCGAGCATATAATATTCTAGCTTTCCTTGCAAGCTTATGTTTCAACTTCATATTATTGATAGTGTTTTGGAAACATTCCAACTCCTTTGAGGGCTATGGAGAAATGTGTGTGGACATATGTCACAATATGAAGCCCCCATTATCATGTCATTAGTGCGTAGTTATCATTATAATTCTTGTTTTAAATTTCAACTGCTAGATTAAGCCCTTAACCATTGATTCCTTACACGATGGAGATTTATTTTTAATGGTAGGAAACATTATGATTCGTTGGATCATTCCCAATGTTCTGACGAGGAGTTAAAACTCATTCTTTCAATCATTTCTTTTCTTATGGATTTATTCACATTGTTTGAAACTCTCATCTTTCTCATTTTTTGTATTATTCTCAACTCTTATTGCTTTCTACATCCTTTTTCTATTGCAAGTTTTTTTTCTCCAGTTCCAACATTTCAACATCGCTTCCTTTTTGCTTAGAATCTTTCCAGTAAGTACTCCATTCTCCTTCTCTCTTTCGAATTTTCATTCTTTAAGGTTTCTCGTGATTTCCTGTTGAGAACCCTAGGGTAGTAGACGATTGGTCTCCTTTCTCCCTCCTCCATTCACTGGTTTTTCTTTATCATTTCTAGAGGTTATCTTGAGACCTCTATTCCTCCATTGTCAAAGATGGAAAAAGATTGTCATGAAGTTATTAAGAATATTGGAGGTTCCTCCAAGAAGAAAGGGCTATCAAGTTGCTACTTGTAGGTTGTAGATGAAGTCAAAAACTCCCACTCCCTTTACACTAACCAGCAAATACTGGGCCATTTTCTTAGAGACTATATGGTAGCTTGCCCTAAACAGGAGCATTTTGTTGAGTATCTTTCTTGTGAACCCAACAATTAAGCTTGCCATATAGCTAAGCTTTCTACTGACAAAGAACCTGCTTTCTTCTTTGTCTATGATGCCCTTTTTTCCACTCTAGGCACTAGGGTTCCTTTTACTCCATTCGAAGTTGAATTCCTAGATTTTATTAATGTAGCCCTAATCCAACTTCATCTTAATAATTAGGCTTTTATCTGAGCTTTTGAGATTTTGATGGAGTTTTTAGGTGCCACTCCAAGCATAGGAATTTTCTTCTCTTTATTCCAGGTTAAGGATTTTGTAAAGGGAAAATGGATTTCTTTTAGTGGTCAGTGTAGGAGAAATTTGTTTTTTTACCTTTTTACCTCTAATTTCAAGCATTTCAAGGACTAATTTTTTAGAGTCAGAGCCTCCGAGCATAAATACCTTTTCTTTTTAGATGAGAAGGGCTACGCTAAATTTCCCTTATACTGGAATAGGTTTCCAAAGAGGGTTCTTAGCAAATATTCCAGCAACTTTTTCTAGTATGAATAAGTTGTTCTCGACTACTTCTCCGAGCATTTGTCGAGTCAAAAAAAGTTTGTCTTACATCGAATTTATAAAGTGGGACACTAAGAGGGTCAAGGTGCTCAAATACCTCCATAAGTTTCTTCCGTGATTTCTTTCCTTGTTATTTTTATTACAATTGTTTTTCTTACTTCATTCTCTTGGGTCCTTCTTTTTGCAGGAGAAATGAGCCCCAAACTTTTCCCTTTAGGCTACACTTGCTTGTCGCCGAGCTCAAACTAGTCAAGGCCGTGCTCCAGCGACCAGTTCCAAGCCTACTAGAGATAATTCAAAGATAGCTTTTGACACCTCGCCTCTTGTCCTGAAGCGAAGAAAGGAAAGAACTCCCACCGATGTAGTCAACTTGGAGACCACTTTAGTGCATTAAGCCACTCTTCCAACTACTACAGATGCACCCTCTCGGCTAAAGATGGTTCGCTCCAGTCCTTCCGAGCCCTCCCACCTCCTAAATGATTTTCTCATAGATGCTCCACTCATCTCTCTTTGGAGCCTTGGCTTCCTAGCTAAAAAAGGACAAACTCCTCAAGTCCTCCTTTGACCTTGACATGTTTATAGCTACCAGTTCCATGGCAATGTACTAGTGGATTCAAGCGGCAAGTCTTCACTCCTGTGCTGCCATCTAGAGATTAAAGAGCGTTTTGGGGAGAAGCCATTTTCAAACTCAGGGAGGAGCTCGTGAAGCTGAGAGAGTCTCAAATTGAGGAGATCCATTCTCTAGAGAGAAAGGCTAAAAAGGTCGAGGACAAGTGCTCGACTAAGGAAAAAAAGTGGGAGGCCTAGGAGAAGAAGCTCCAAAATAAGTTCGCCTCCTTAGAGAACCAATTCAAGGAGTAAGAGGACTTTTATGCTACTGAAGTAGCTAAGCTCAAAGACCTGCTCGAAGCCAAAACCAAGTATGCTGAAGGCCTTGAAGGGGAGGCGACCAAGTAATATGCTAAGAGTTTTGACGAAGCCTTCAAGTAAGTCACATTCCTCTATGCCCATTTGGACATCTCTTTCTGTGGCTAGTTTGAAGGGATCTAGGGTGGGCAGTTGATGGACAAGCTCCTTCCCGAAGCTAATGCAATCACAAGTGATCAAACGAAGGCTCCCGTGGATGTCTTTTCCCTTGGAAGCCAGGACAAGGAGCAAGTGGATGACTCTCTAGCTGCCTTCTAGTTTTATTTCTTTATTTGTTGTTGAACAATATTTTTACTTTTTTTTTTGTAGATTTTGAATATATTTTCCATAATTTTAGTTCACTTTGGCCGTTTTAGGCTTTTAGATTTTTTCCATGCTTTCCAAGTTTGTAGTTCCAAGTTATCCTTAGCTAGTTGGTTGTTTTTATTTTACTACATTTCCTTTTCACGCTAAGTACTCGTTTTGTTAATAAGCAAGTAACTTCTCCCATGCTTAACTTAATAACCATAAAATCAACTCCTTTCCCAAAATTCTTTCCTTGGATTATATAACTTAGACTCCGCATATATAAGTATGAAAGTTTTGAGGCATGTTTGCCCATAAGTTTATTACGAATATTTTTCTAACCTCATTTCCAATAAAAATTTCAAGAAGTTCTTATGGGCTATAAGCCTTCCCTAGGCTTATTCCTATTATCTTTTTCTGACAAGTTCTCACCTACAGGTGAGAAGTCAAAGTCCCTCTCTAGACTTATTTCCCTTTTATTTTCCAAGAGATTCTCACCTACATGTAAGGAGCTAAAGTCCCCTCCTGGACTTATTTCCATCTTATTATTCTCCAAAAAATCCTTGCCTACAGGCGATGAGTTTAAGTCATTTCCTAGACATATTTTCATTTAATTTTCCAAGAGATCCTTGCCTACAAGTGAGGACTATAAGTCTCTTTCTAGATTTATCTCCTTTTAATTTTCCAAGGGATCTTCGCCTATAGGTAAGCACTATAAGTCCCTCTCTGGATTTATTTCTATTTAATTTTCTGACAAGTCTTCACCTATAGGTGAGGACTCTAAGTCCTTCCTTGGACTTATTTCCATTTTGTTTACTCTTGTTCGAGTAGTTCTTGTATCTTCTTTTCCAAATACAATTCCATAACAAAACTATTCAAATAATTTAAATAAACTTTATTGAATTAAAGAGTTTACAATGATGAGCTATTTGGGAAATGCTCATTTTTATTTCTACCATCAAGGCTTGCACATACTCGGCTTATGTAGGTCATGCCTCATTAAAACCTCTTAGGCATAAAAAAAACCCTATGGAAAAAAATGCATAAGAGGAAAAAGAATGCACTCACCTACATAATTTAAGGATTCCTAACTAAAGTATTTCTAGAGTGAGGACACATTTCACATCCTCGATAGTTCTCTTCCTTCTAATTCAGCTATCTTGTAGGCTCTTCTCTTATCTTTTAGATGACTCAATAAGGTCCTTTTCAATTTGGCGCTAGCTTTCCTTCTTCTTGGGGCTTCCTAGCAACTTCCACTTTCCTCAAGACTAAATCTCCTATTTGAAACTCTTCCCAGTTGACTTTCTTGTATTTCCTTACCATTTGTTGTTTAATGGCCTCTTTCTTTATCCTGACCATTTCCTTTTTTCCTCCACCAGGTCCAGCTCGACTCTCTAAGCATCCTCATTGGATTCTTCTATCATAGTGATTATCCTTGGACTTGGTTCCGAGAGCTCAATGGGTATTACTGCATCAGCTCCATACAACAATCTGTAAGGAGTTTCTTGGGTCGATGAGTGGGGTAAAGTGTGATAGGCACACAGCATAGCATACAACTCGTCGACTCATAGGGCTTTTGCTTGTTCTAGTCTCTTCTTTAATCCTGCCAAAATGACCTTATTGGTAGCCTCCTCTAACCCATTGGTCTATGGTTGCTCCACTGATAAGAAAAGATGAATAATTCCTAAATACCTGCAGAAATCTTCAAATCTCTAGTCTATAAACTGGGTTCCATTGTCGTTGACCAGTTGGTGAGGTATTCCATATCTGTATATTATCCTCTTACATACAAACTTCCTCACCTTTTCTGTGGTGATTGTAGGTAAGGGCTCAGCCTCAGTCCACTTGGTAAAGTAGTCAGTAGCTACTACCAAATATTTCAAATGTCTCGATGTTAATGGAAAGAGGCTGAGGATATCTTTTCCCTATTTGTGAAATCTCCAGTTAATTTTCGAGCAATGTAATTCATTAGAAGGCGTGTGCTTCAATTCTCCAAATTTTTGACATTTGTTACATTTCCTCACAAATTTCAAACAGTCTTGTTTCATAGTAAGCCAAAAATAACTAGCCTAAAGTGTTTTGGCCATTAGGGCTCTACTCCTGGCATGGTTTCCACATATGCCCTAATGCATTTCTTTTATCACTACTTGGGCATGTTCTCCATTTATAAACTTTAATAGTAGTTAAGAATATCCTTGGTGATAGAGTTCACCTACTACTATAGTGTAAAAGCTTGCCATTCAATTCATCACCTTGGCTTCCTTTTCTCCTTCAGATTGTTTTCTAGTAGTCAGACACTCTATTATAGGTTATTGCTAACCTTACTCCTGCTTTGTAGAGCATACATTGAGGGAGGATACCATAGATATGCTTAGCTCATCAACCACCTTCTGGATGACCAATATATTGTTCGCTATTGTTGTACTCGCCAAATTTGACAATAGGTTAGGTCGGGTGTTTTGTCCCCTCGGAATGTATGCCATGGTGCATTCTTCAAATTCCTCAGCAAGTTCCTTTACCTTGGCTAAATATTGTTGTAGTTGGGACTCCTTGGCCTAAAATTCTCCTTTGATTTGACCAACTGAGCTAGGAGTCTCCTTTGATAGCTAGCCTTTGAACTCCCAATTCCTTGGCCAATTTTAAACTAGCTAACATGGCTTCATATTTAGCCTGATTGTTATTGGTTTTAAACATAAACCTCAGAGATTGTTCAATCTACACTCCATTCTGGTTTTCAAGAAATATTAAAACTCCACTTCCATTATTATTGGATGATCCATCCACATACAATCTCCATGTCTACTTTTCCTCCTCATTAGTGATGGGTAGTGATAGTTCCATAATGAAATTAGCAAGCACTTGGGCTTTGATTGGCCCCTAAGGTTTATACTACTGAACTCGAAAAGTTCCAATAACTAGGCTATCATCCTTCTAGCGAGATTGAGCTTCCTTAGTACTTGCCAAATAAGATGGTCATCAGTCATGATGATGATATGATGGCCTTGAAAATAGAGCCACAGCTTTTTGGTGCTGATAATTAGGGCAAATGCTAACTTCTCAATCTTCTTATTTGTGACCTCGGCTCCTTATAGTGCCTTGCTGACGTAATACACTAGCTTATGTTGTTTTTCCTCTTCTTTTACTAGTACTGAGCTTATAGCTTTTTTGATTACTGATAAGTATATATAAAAGGGTTCTCCATCCTTAGGATAGCTTAGCAGCAGAGGTTCTACTAAGAACTTCTTCAAATCTTGGAAAGCTCTTTCATATTTCTCTGTCCATTTGAAGTCTACTTGCATTTTTTAAAGGGCGAAAAAATGAGTGTGCTCTTTCAGCTGACCTTACTAAGAACATGGATAGGGTGACTGTACGCCCTGTCAATTGCTTACCTCTTTGACGGTGCTCAGACTCCTCATCTCCAATATTACTCGGTACTTCTCCGGATTCACCTCAATTTCTTGGCTTGTGAGCAAAAATCTGAGGAATTTTCTTCCTTGGACTCCAAATGTGCATTTCTTGGGGTTCAGGCGCATGTTAAACTTCCTTATATAGGCAAAGATCTCTTGCAAGTCCTTGCAATGGTCTCCATCTCTCATAGTCTTAGTGACCATGTCATCCACATAGACCTCCACAATTCTTCGAACTTGATCGGCAAAGACTTTGTTTGTAAGTCTCTGATAAGTGGCTCCAAGATTCTTCAAACTAAACGGCATTACTTTATAGCAATAATTTAAATTTTCCATTATAAAGGCCATTTTTATGGGAAGGTCCATTAGGTTTTGTTTATATATAAGCTAAGTCTTCCTGCACTCTCTAACCGTAGCATATTGCTACTCTACAACTCGTTCCATTGATGGCCACTATGAGGAAGAATGGGAGTTCTAAATGAAGATCTTGTCTTTCAACTGTGCAGATTATCATGATCAAAATTGGAGACTCACTTTCATGTGGCTTTGGATTTATAGGTAACTATTGTTTGGCATTCTAAATTTCTAGTAGAGATCCATAATTTTCTTACATTTGGTATCAGAGCAAGGTTATACTAGGATTAAAACCCAATTAAGAAAATTCTGAAATTATTTTAATTTAGAATTTTTTTTTGAAATTAATCTAATACAAGAGTTTATGATTTACAAAATTTGTTCTCGATTCGTGTGTGTGTGTGTGTATATAAATCGAGTCTTGCATTGAAAAATAATTTTGAATCTGTGTTGAGCCATGGTTAAGATGTAACATCCTACTAATTTAATGTTATGCTTAAGTCATAGCATTCAATTAAGTAAACTGTGTTATTGTGTTATTATTCTGCTTAAATTTCGTGAGTTGTAACATAAAACAGCCGAAACGGTGCGCTGTCATGTAATAGGTGTAAATAGCATTATATAAGGAAATAGAGTTTAATATTACATAAAAAGATACGAACACATGGTATATTATCAACTGTATGCGTACATATGTAGGTCAATAACGCTATACATATATATATATATATATATATATATATATATATATATATATATATATATATATATATATATATATATATATATATATATATATATATTAACGTCATATGAACTAAAGGAACAGCAAAATTCCTATTGCCATAAAAAAAAAAAAAATGAAGGCAGAACTAGCAGGAATAGGCTATGTGCAACGTGTCCAAATCGGAGTCATAGTGGAGCTGCAAGTCTGGGATCTCAATACAAGGAGTGGCCGTTGAATCCATCGCCAGCATCTGAGAATGATGCGGAAAATATAGAACGAGGTGAGAATTTAAGAAAATTCTCAGTAGGGTCCACATGTGGTGTTTGACTGACATCACATTCATTCTCAGTTGCCTTGGGTTTTATTTAATTATAAAAATATGTGTTCAAACTAAGCTACCCATTTTAATGAGTTCAACAAAACATCTGGTCCGAGTAAGAGGTTGCTTTATTTTAGATAGCATAAGAAATGTAATAGGCTACTAACAAGAAACATAGGATAATGAGCATAGCAAATAAACATATAGTAGTACGTAAATATAACAGATAAACGGTAAACATCCTGAAATAATCATACCATGTAATCATGCATTCATGTAATCATGCAAACTCATACTTGAACTTTCCTTCATAAACTTTTCATTTGCTTTCATCATTTTTCCATCTCTTGGTCCCCTGGGAGTTCTTGGCCATTTAGACTCCTGGGTAATAGTCTGCTTATCGTGATCGAGCTCGTTCCTATACAGAATTGCCGGTTTACTTTCCCGATGTTCCCACCGATCTATTCCTTAACTTCTTATCCGGGGCTGGCCCAAGTAGCATGGAACTTTCATAGTGACATGAGTCTTAATATACTTTCATAACTTCCCTTAAAATGCACATGTATTATCATGAAATTCATAACTTGTGCATAGATTAACATATAATGCATAACTCGTGCAGGGATTCTACCGAAATTTCGGTAGCACGACGGAACATGTCCGCTTCCCCATGAATAGTGCCAGCCAACCAATATAGTTACACAATTTGCAATTTCAATATAGAGCAGCAATTATACACATACATTCATAAATTCATTCATAGCTTCAACAAGCTTCAATAGGACTTTTAACTGATTTTGTCTATTTCTGCCCGGTTATGGTATAGCCCACCTTTATTTCAATTTAACTCCTTTAAACCTGATTTTTGGATATGTTGTAGCCTTATATGTCTAGTTTCTAACCCTTTTGGTCCCATCTAATTTTGATATCTATAGCTCAATATATTCAGATTTCATCCCGGCATGCCCAGTGGCCTGCTAGAATTAGGCAACTAAAAGTAAAAATCCACTAAAAATCGAAAACTGACTCAAATCATATGAAATTGGACTTGTATTAAAGCTAACAGGGTAAAGTTTCATTTAGAAAAAGTTCCATTTCATTTGACTTGGTAGGGCTCGAGTTATAAGCCCCGAAACTTGACTTTCCTGAACTGCTCTGTTTTGGCTTGGTGTGAACATAGGGTAACTTCTCTAAATCACTGGGGACAAATAGTATAGTAACAAACTCAGAATTTCTGGGTAGGACGTTCTCCTAAGTGTAAGCTTTCTAACAAAGTTAGTTTCACTCAATTTGGAGTTGTATAGGGTGAGTTATACCCTTCTCAACCCATACTGCCCGGGTGAATGTCTTAATTCCTAGGTCGAACTTCAAAAATTCATATCTCTCTCAATACTACTCCAATGTCTTATATAATATATGTATAGAAAGCCCTAGATGTCTATTTTCACATAAAAATGGTCTCATTAATTTTAAACGGCGGGAGGCGGAGCCGTACACTCCACTGCATTTGACCGGAGGGTTTTGAGTTTTCCTGCCTCTCAACTTTTTCATATCTTCATCCTTTCTCACTTTTAGTTCAAATTTTAACCTCATAAACAGCCCATAACCCAGCTATAATTCATCATAATCAATCAATTAGCATATCAGAATTAAGGAATTAAATCACTACTAATCATTTAAGAGTCAGAAAATCAAGTAAGAAGAAAACCTCTACCTCTTACTATGAATGATTTTGGTTGAGTTTGTAGCGGGAACTTGATTGAATCTCAAAGTTGGGTGGAGTTGGGTGAGTGAAGAAAAGAAAAGAGAGAGCTGAAGTGAAGAAGGAGTTACGTAGAAGGGGGTCTGAATCAGAGGAGGAGAGAGTGTTATATAGGCATGAGTAGGAGTTAACTTGGAAGGTTTTGATTGGCCTCAAAACATAAGGCTGAGTTTCAGCCAACCTTGCTTTCCACGTCGTCTTATTTGTGTGGTAGAATTGCTCTCCACGTCGCCTAAAGTGGGACTAGTTTCCAGTATATTCTGAAGATGAAATCGGAACTCGTACTCTCTCTAAAGTCGGAACTCGTGAACATCCTGCATATGAAGTCGGAACTCGGAAAACATATCCAGTTTAGTCGAAACTTGAAAGCAGAGCCTAATGTGAAGCCAAGCACTTAAAGTCGGAAGTCGGGAAATTAGGCAAAACGAATCAATTGTAAACATAATTCCGGAGGTCGGAATTTACAACATTAATCCGTGTACCAGGAAATCGGGAATCATAGGATCTCGATCTCGGAACTCGGGAAGATATAGAAATGAGAGCTATTGGTATTGATCTCTAGATCGGAACTCGTACATTGTGAACATAAGATCGGAAATCGGAATGTAGCCAGTTCATTTGAGCTTTAGAGACGAAGTCGGAATTCGGAAAATGCAAGGCAATCCGTCTGACCCTTCCTAAGGTCGGAAATCGGAAATCATTGTCTGTCCAGTCTAGCTGAATCCGGAAGTCGGGAATACTGATGGGCTCGGAAGTCGGAAGTCGCGGACGTTACATAAGAGATATGAATCTATATTATTTGAAATTTCTAAAATTATAATGCATTGAAGCAAGTGAGGATTGTTTTTGGGCTATTTGACCAAACTATGGTATATGTACGAACTAAATACCAATCTATTGCACTTTAGAAACAATTTCCTTGTCTATGGTTGATTTTGCCATGCTGGAGATAGAGTTAAAGCATGGCGTAGTTTGATGGTTCGCCACCACATACAGCCCCTGACCCAAATGTGACAGGTGACGTGACAAGTCTCTTGATGGCGCTTCTTCAGTCTGCGTTACCCTGCCTTCTGACATGCACCGCGAGGATGGCACTTAGTGAGGCCATGCCACTCTGCCCACGTCCGACAAGGAAGTGACTGCACCTGGATGGCGCTAGTGCAGGTTGCGCCACTCCGGGGGACCTTCCATGTGTCCCATTGTCACTGTGGTGCATCGCCAGCTTCCTATATTAGTATATTCTCCCCTTTTCCCCATCCCTCTTCACCCGTATGCTTCTCATTCTGCTGCTCTAGTTAATTTTTTTTTTTGTTTGGTGAAAATTAGTTGATAGGTCCTTACAATTTGCTTCATCATTTTCTGCAATTTAGCAATTCTTATAAAGGTAATTTTAATTTTATTTATTGCTTATAAATTTTAATTTATTCATTCAGTCCATATTTCTATTATTTTGGTATGAGTTTATTATTTTTTAAAAGTAGATTTTGATTTTATCAATAAGTTTAATTTTAAACAAATTTTTTAGTCATTAGGCATTAATTTTCTCATTTATTGTTTTAAATAATTATGTTAAAATATATTATATTTATCTGTATATTTAGTTTTTATTTAAACAATCTTTTTAAAAAATTATTAGGTATTAGACCACTTCCTAAAGAAATAAAGTAATAAGAAGTTAAATTAAAATAATTATATAGCTATTGTATATAAAAGTATATAAACAATTTAATAATTAATTTAATATTTTTTACAGATGGCATCTAGCTCTTCTTCTTCATCATGCGTGATTCGTCCTGGGCCAGAAGATGCATCATAGTTGACAATGCAAGAAATACGCATTTAACAGTATATTTGGAATGAACATCCTGATCGGGTCTTGGTTGTTAGAGGGAAATCATCTATTTGTGGCAGAAATGAGCAAATTCCTATCCAGATTATCCCATACTTGGAGCAGGCAGGATTTCTTGAAGTTGCAAAGCTGGAATTTTTTCAAATTAAGCACACATTGATATCTGCTCTAGTAGAGCGTTGGAGGCCGGAGACACATACATTTCATTTGCCTCCGGGGGAATGGACAGTTACACTGCAAGATATTGCTATTCAAACAGGTCTTTGTATTGATGGAATGCCAGTTACTGGCAATACTTCAATTCAATGGCAACCCATTCTCCAGCAACTACTAGGCGTAACTCCCCCGCAGAATGCTTTTCATGGTCATCGATTGAAAATGAGCTGGTTAAATACTCATTTTAGTAATATAAATGATCATATTGGCAATGAGCTCCAAATTCAACGATTCGCTCGAGCATATATTTTGCAGTTGATGGGTTAATCCTATTTCCAGATCATTCTGGAAACCTAGTACCTTTAAGATTTCTACCACTTTTAGAGGATTTTGTGGTTATTGAACAATACAGTTGGGGATCAGTTGTGCTATCTTATTTATATCGAGAGCTTTGCAAGTGTACGAATTATAATCGGCGTGAGATTGGGAGGCATGGCCATGTTGGTTTAGCTGTGGGCATGGGATAGATTCCTATCAATTGCTCCAACTCCTTCAGTAGAGATCGATAATGCCCCCTTGGAAGCAAGGTATGAGGTTTTTTCCCTTTTTTTTGTAATAAGTTTTCTGTTAAAATAATCATTGCATTTTTATAATATTTGGTTGAATACGTGAAATAATAGATGGATAGGTGGTATGACTTTTGTGGCTGTACAACAAGACTTGTCATACTATCGTCGCAAATTTGATTGTTTAAAGCGAAAAGATGTAAGAATATCTTATTCATGCCTTTATAATTTTGTTAATGTTAACTCTATACAATTTTTAATATTAATTATTATGATTTTGTAGATTGTATGGGAGCCCTATCTCGAAATTTATGGGCCACTTCCGCATATATGCCTTGAAGGCTCTCATGTTTGGAGAGCTGTTGTGCTGCTTATATTTTTCCATATCGTAGAGTGGCATCAACCGGATCGGGTGATGCGTCAATTTGGCTTACAACAAGGTATTCCAGGTCCACCACGTGAGCCTGCAACTCCATGATCTTACTCTACGTGGCAAGGATTAGATGCTCTTATATGCTTCAGTTATCCAAATATGGAATGATAGGGCACAATATTTGGTAATTAGCAACCAGCAGATGGTGTTATTGGGTAAGAATGATCCCTACATGAGGTGGTACTCAAGGCACACTCGTCGTTGGATCAGTAGGGATGGTATATGCAGAGGGCAGATAGTAAGTATTGTTAATTAAATTACTTTTGTGTTATTAGTATTGGTATATAATGTTTGTGTCTTTTTTTGAATAGCACAACCAATTGGAGCGGATGCATCATTTATCCTCTATCAATGACTCAAGCTTTTCGATGGAGGATGTTAGAGACGTAACAGCAGAGTTGTTGCAGCAATTTGAGGAATTAGAAAAGGTCACTGAACCTGCAGGAGCTCGAGTTCAACAGTAGCCTCTTCCACAACCTGATGTGAATGTGGCAATGCCTCCGACTTGGGTGGAAGGTCGGGGACTTCAACGGTGCAGAAGGCAAGAGACAGCAAAGGTTCATACCCTTCCTCCACTTCTTGAACGTGGTCACGGTCAATATTACGTTTCGTCGGCATCATCAGTCAATCCAATGGATTTAGGTGTTGAAAGAAGTTATTATTGGCCACCTCAGTATCAAACAACAGTAGGAGCATCCTCTTCCTATGCTGCATATCACTCGTATGGTCCAGATGAGATATACGTCCCTTCTACACCGGGTCCATCACAATTCACACCCCCTGCGTATGTGCCAGCAGAGTTCACACCTAGTGCACTTATGGGGTTTATGGATTTGTTATCACATAAAACCCTTTACACCCCACGTGGTATGAATGTTGTTTCTCCATAGGGTATTGATTTGAATGAAGAATTTTTATCTATTGCTGACCCTGAAGATGATGTAGCCGGTATGAGAAGAAATCCGCATCGTACAGCGAGAGATAGGTGACGTGGTTGCATATTATCGCCTAACTCTCAGCGTAACTGATTATGGATATATCTTCTTATTTATTAAAGATGCATTATTTGTGGATGCTTTTTTTAAAAAATATGCATGTATCATGTAAATTATGTGGATTTTAATTTGTTTATCTTATAATTTTTATGTATATCCTTTTTTTGTTCTTAGTATAGTTAATAGTAATGTAATAAATTAATCTTAATTTTAGTATAGTTTATTTAACTAATGATAATTTAAAGAATGCCACGAAATAAACCAGGTAATAATGGCAAGAAAATAATTAATAACCGCGCCAAAGTTTTTGTTCTCGAAATTGAAATGAAATTACACTAATTGACTTATGACAAATTTGGACAATTTAAATATCTTCATCATCTATGGCGTCAGTATCATGGTGGGAGCTTTGACTTCCAATAAGACGAGGGCAAAGACATCGGTTATGACCTTCCCTTTTACATATTCCACACCATTGCCTTCCCTGTAGCTTTCTCAAATCCATCTCATTCCTTATGCGTGTAGACTTTGGCCTGCCCTTAACATGAATGGTTGACGAATTTGCAACCAATGTCCAGCCAGATGTAGCTGTAATGCAATCCTCATTACCAATTGACCACCACTGTCCACTATACGTATTGACAACATTTTCAAGGGAATAAACAGGATCAACTACATTGTAGAAGTCTATACTCATAGCAGCACAAGCAGCAATGGCATGAGAGCATGGATATCTATATGCTTGGAATTTTCCACATTGGCAAGTACCTCTCCTTAAGTTTACGGCCCATGTATGGCTACCAGTTTGTGTTACAGAGTTAAATGCCTCTTCAACCTCAAATCTTGTGGTCTCTATATCATACTTGCGAACTTGGCGAGAATAAGCATCCTTTTGATTCTTCCTAGTAGCATCAATTAACTTCTTACAAAACCTATTTCCAGCGCTCAGCTCTGCCTTAGCCTCTGCACCTCTTTGCATAAAATACTCTACCATTATGTGCACTTAACCAATGCAGTTATTGGCAGATTTCTAGCACCTTCTAAGACTTTATTCACAGCCTCTGATAAGTTTGTTATCATATGGCCATATCTATGCCCTCCTATGTCATATGCCTGAATTCATTTCTCCTTCGGTATACTATCGATCTGTGTTTGAATTTCAGGACTACTTTGACGAAATTTTTCCAAATTCCTATCAAACTGGTGCATGCAAGTCGTATACCCTACATTAGCATTCAAAATTTTCCAAATGTTAATTTTCAAAAGAAACAAAATTCATATATATAATATTAAAATTATGATAATATATTTCTTACCAAGTTTCAATAGGTCTTGTTTCAATTTCATATTCTTGCACTTGTGGTTGAAATTACTAGCAATATGGCGAATATAGTACACATGATACGCATATGGAGGTTGCCAACCTAGGTTTTCATTTGCCACAGCTCCTTTTATACTTGCATGCTTATTAGAGATAAGACACAGACCTTATTTACTTGTCACATATTGCCGGATATTTCCCAAGAACCATGACCAAGCGTCTAAGGTTTCTCCTTCAACAATAGCAAAAGCAATTGGTAAAACTCAACTGTTGCCATCTTGTACAATAGCAATTAAGAGTGTGCCATGATACTTTCCATACAAAAATGTGCCATCAACTTGTATAATGGGTTTGCAAAAATTGAAAGCATCACAACATTGCTTGAATGTCCAAAATACTTGATGGAACGTGCGAAGCCGAGTATCTACTTGATTGTTGATGATAAATTCGGTTGTCTCTATTTTGTAGGCAAAATCTGGTGCAAACATTTGCATATATGCAAGCCATCCAAGAAGCATTGCAAATGATTCATCCCAGTCACCAAACACCTTTGCTATTGTCTTTTGCTTAGCCTTCCAAGCCTTCCGATATGACACTTGAAATCCATATTGACTACTAATTCTTTCTCTGATCAAGGAAATTGGAATCGATGGTTCTAATTTAACCAACCCTATAATAAATTTAGCAATCAAACTTTTATCAATAATAAAAGTTAACAACTATAAAGTGTATAATTCATATATAGTTTAGTGACGCACCTAATATATTTGCGCAGATAAAATTTGAATATAATTTGCAATGATCTTGAGACAACATAGGATTAAGACAAATGTGACGACCACCCTATTTAGTAATTTGCCACTTGTTTGTCTTCTTTCCTAAAATTGCCCTCATTCGTCAGGGGCAACCTTCTCTGTGTCTTATGCACTTTGTGCAGAAAACTATCGGTGTTAATTCGACCACAATATATGTTTGATGGACCTTCATAGAGTAATGTCTAATAGCCATCTGTATAGCTTCTTTGCTATCTAATCGCAAACCAACGTATAGCTCATCTCCAATACGCCAAGAACCAGGCACATCCAATCCAGAAAATTCCTCTATCTCTTGATCAGGGTGGTCCCAATTGATATAATTATAATGTGGAGACACACTCTAGAATGGAGACTTCGTCAGATGTGTTACACCTACAAAAATATTATTAACTTAACAAAAGAGTTCTATTAAAATAACAATATCTATAAATACTTATTCAAAAACTAACCATCTTGTCGTGAAAGTTGCTCTCTAATATGCAATGAGGATGCAATAGGAGAAACTGCAATAGCTGGAGAATCCAATTCAGCCTCAAACTGAGAAGACTCGCCATTAGGAATTTCACATTCTTCATTTTCATTTGAAGATAGATCTCTGATGTAATATTCATTTTTATCTTCATCTGATAAGCCTCTATCAACACTATGACAATCGTCAAATGCAGCAGCAGAGTGATTAAAATGGTCAATAGGCATAGATGAACTGCCTGCAACAACAATCTCAGCATATAGTTCGAGCATCGTCAAAGGAGACCGTTGCTCAAATGTGCTAATCATGCAATCAACATCATCATCATCAACGATCTCAAGAGTAGTATATGTACTACTATCTCGAGCAATTGGAAATCTATAAGTGAGACTTGAAATTATTTGATGGGACTGAAGCTTCAATTTGGCAGCAATCTTTTTCTTTAGTGCATTATAACTGACACCTTTCTCTATTTTAATTAATCTTTTATCACCTTCAAAAGTACATCCTTGCAGCCATCAAATTTTCTACCATTCCAGTATATAAATACATTAAACGTACTCATTTTCTTGAAGTAAATTAAAAAGAAAAGAATACTATAAAATAATTTTTAAAGAAATAGAAGTTAAAAAAATTCAGAGACTAACACAAACTAAAAACTGAGAAACAAATAAAACATAAACACTACTGCAAATAGAAAAATAAAAATAATTTAAAGAAACAAAAAATTGATAAATTTAAAGAAATAAAAAGGACTCAACAAATAGAAATAAAGTGCATAAAATTTAAAAGATTGAAAAATTTCATACAAAAATTTTGTGGAGGAGCCATAAAATTTGGCAGACAGAGAGAGCAAATTCGAGTATACAAAATGTAGAGAGCATCAATGAGAAGAGTCTGAATATAAATCGAAGGCGTAGGTTTGTCACGACCCCACTCAGGACGTGACCGGCGCATAGGGGACACGTCCCCTAGCAAGCCTACACTAGACCTTTTCTAAAAAAAAAAAATTTTGGGCAGAGTCTCCCTTGTATTTAGGACTATTCCCAAATACGGATCCTCCACCTGCACAATAATCCAAACACACAAAATCATTGGGGATCCAGGCATTCTCCGAATGCACCCTGACACACAATATAGGAATTTAAAGCGTAATCATACTTTGAATATATACATATGTATCCATCATGAACATTAACCCATAATCATTAAAAGCAACTTGACTTAACTAAAAATAACATGCTTTTTATTACAAATTAAAACTGATACTGGGAGGACCACACTTTGTGGACTAATGGAGCACTTCTAGAGGTTATACATTTAAGCCTAAATGCTGAATCTTCTAGTTAACTACGGAAGCTTGAGCGGTCCCGCACCTGTCTAAAAATATAGAGAGAGAGAAAAGAGTGTGTCTACTGCATCGGTGGGGATAATATATCTATAACAAGGATGGGACAAGCCAAAGCGCAATATTTGCAAAACAATAACTTTAAAAGTTTCTTAAAAATCTCGTACCATATTTGCTATTGAAATACTTAAGTCTATGTATATCAAATCAGTAAGATTTTTCAGTGAAACCTATATAATTCATTAAATCGCTTTTTAATTACCGATAATAACTTCATTACAAACATATATATATAGGCATAATACTTTTAAATCTAGCTGAAATAAATTATAATAAAGCTTAAGGGAGGATTCTATTTCAGAAATAGTCATTGACCGGGTGACCTGCAGGGCCTAACTCCAGTGATAAATGATAACTTCATGCCTATGCGTGTCTATACATTCCGGACATGTCGCCAAACATGCCAAGGCAATCACCTGCTAGCCGGGTTACTCGAGAATGCACCAAGGCTAACTGCCATTAGTAACAGCTCGCTATAGTTCCCTCCCCCTTAAAAACCTTTGTTCATCATTAATTTGTTATCATTAAAATTTCTTAATAACTTTATTCCAGACATCAAGTCTGGATTCTAAATACATTGCTTAAGCTTTTAAAACATTAACATTTCATAGTTTTCAACATATCAACCTTTTAAGAAAAAAAACAAACATCAATATTAAGCTTACTTCATAGAAATCTATAATTTCTAACCATCATATCAACTTCAATCTCTATATATAGCTAATCTCTAATAACTTGAAACCGTATCTTTCTCCATCAAACTGTTCAAGTATTGAAATTCACCTTTAAGGTGCTTGTTCCACACACATACATAATCATATATATATATATATATAGACAAGAGTAATATCTTTTATCTTTCAAGAATTCACTAAGGTCATCGTAAAAATGCTATTTTAATTTCTTTGATCTTTAATAACTTAAACCACAAACATAACATTTATGAAACTATGGATATACTTAAAACAAATTATAAATCATACATATACTTAAAACAAACTAGCTATAAATATGTTATCCACTCACAGCTTATCAAGTTTGGAAAGAAGGGAGCCCAAACTCTACAAAGTCTTAGAGCCACCAAGAGATTCCGGAGAGTATCTAGCATGACAAATACATATGTTAGACTCCCACAACTTAACTATTACAACAATATACTAGGATTAACCTCAAAGGGCAAAAACCCCCAAATTTCTAGAACCCTAACCCCCCTTGATAGCATTAAACATGGAATTCATAGAAAAACTAGCTAATCTATGGTCTAATAAGGAGGGTTGAGCTCAAGAATTACCTTAGAGAGCGGAGGAAGGTGGTGGAGCGTGAGGAGAGTGGTGGGTCTTCTCCCACCACCACTTTCTCTCACTAGAAGATGAGAGAGAGAGCTCCATAGAAGGAATCAACCTCCAAAGCTTGGATAATGATGAGGAAGGAATGGATTTGATGATAGATTGAGTAAAAATGGGTGAAGAATTGATGGAAACCATGAGGGAAGAAGAAGGATGAGAGAGGAAGGAGGAGAGAGAGAGGTGGGTGAAGAATGAGGGAGAAGCTTCGAGCTTCTTCTTTTAATTACGCTCAGCGCACAGGCGCGATTTGGCCGGCGCTGGCCCAGCCGCCTGAAGCTACACCAATTTTAGTAGGGCAATGGCTGCCTGGCGGCCTTGGCGCACTAGGCTGCCACTTGCTTTCTTTTTTACTTCTCTTCCAAACTCTTCTCAAACATCATCATATACTTATTTACATTTCTTAATTTTAAGTTAATGTCCTCATTTATTTTATTCTCCATTAACTTTAAAACATAAATGTAAATAAGAGAATATCCCCCATTTGAATCCAATAAAAATATTGGAAAAATCAAACTCCTTAAGAATCAAAATCCAACTTTTGGATTTTAGTACAAACTTCTGAAAACTTATATTTTCTTAAACTTCAAGCTTGAAAATGAAATGGTTAATAACCTCCAAAAATTCGTTAAAAATTGCTCTTCAATTCTTTGATATCTAAGGAACAATTACCGGGACTTATGATCCCATGAAAATGTCCCCAAACTGTCCTCCAAGGGGGCATAGGGTCCAAACTTAGAGCTTTCATAGAGTCCGACAGAACAAAGTGTCACAATTCGTGTGACTCTTGACCCGGTCATTACAAGGTTGGGAATAAATAGGAAGGATGACGCAACTTGATAATGCGTCAACGGTCAAGAAGTTGGCGCAGCTTCACTCAGCGCCATCCAAGCTCCAGTCCCATCGGTGTCAAGTGCCAACCGGGTGGCGCAGTCTCATCTAGCGCCATCCAGAGCTTGGGTCTTGTCATCGTCATAAGCCACAGCGTGGCGCGGCCTCACTCAGTGCCATCAAAGACGCCTGCTCCTCTTGTCACGTCGGTGTCAGGGGACTGTACGTGGTGGCGAACCATCAAACTGCGCCATGCTTCAACTCCATCTTCAACATGGCAAAATCAACCACAGATAGGGAAATTGTTTCTAAAGTACAATAAATTGGTATTTAGTTCGTAAATATACTATAGTTTGGTCAAATAGCCATTGCTTTTGGGTTTGAATCGATATTGGTTTATGTTTGTCATGGTTTTCTGTTAGTATTTTGAAAACTTGATAAAGTACGTTTCTCGATCTTAAATCTTATTTTCTTGGATCGAATGAAAACTTTGTTGTGCCGGGAATAATAGTGAATAATTTGTGTAGAAAGAGGAAGAGTCCCTGCACCCTGCGCTTCTCTTTCTTTCATCATCGACCATTGGAGAGCTGCCCGCCGCCAGTATAGCGTAATCATCTACCGTCGCTGCAGTTTGTGGGTCACACCCTCGTTTCCACGCTATTGATCCCAGTGCTGCCGCTCCTTGCCTGGGTTAGTGGCATTACTCCATCCTGTTCGTGCCACAACGCCGCAATGGAGAGAAGAGGAAAGGGCACTTGTGGCCCCCACCCTAATATTAAAATAAAAAATAATAAAGGGATATTTGTGTTAAAAATCTTCTCTTGGTAGATTCTTGTGTATAATTAGTGGTAATATGAAAAGAGAGCTAGTTACAAATACATGCACGAAATCCTAAAACTAGTGTTCTAGCGTTGAATGACTATAGTATGTCACTTGAAAATAAGCATTCGTCATTCTCCAATGCTTTAATTCTTGGAATACAAGTAATGATGCTATTTTGCTGAAATTCTTGTTTTTCGCTAATTATGTGTTATTGAAGGACTTGCTTTCAGTCCGACAATCGCTTGCTCTCAATGGTATATTGAGGTTATTGAAAGCCATTGTTATCATTTACCTGACCCAATAATATTTGTTTCATGTGATTGTTAGATTGCTACTAGAATATTATTATTGTTTATTTGTGTTTGTGACGGTGACTTAAAAGAAAATTTTATTTGTTTCCATTTTTATAGGATTCAATTATCATAAAATGTTGATTTAAAATTCTATAAAATGTAGTATTCGAGATATTTTATAATTGTTAAAAAAAAAGGATTGAAATTCTATAAAAATTATAGAATTTTGATGTCTATATTAATCATGATTAATATAATTGATTTGTTCTTATCTCTTGATGAATCATGATTGCTGTAGTTGATTTATTTTTATCTCTTAATCAATTATATTTGATATAAGTGGTTTATTTTTAATACCTTAACTGCATTTATCTCACACACATTTTGGGCTCTATATCCGAGCCTGTGTGAACTCAGGTTTAGAAGGGGTTTGAACATTATTATTGAGGGACCTCATGCCCACTTGGCATTTGTTAAGACACTGCCTAGATTGTTACTGGCATCTTGGATTAATCATATTGAGAAGGTTCATCCCTAATTATGGTCAGTTCATGGGCTAGCTCCTTATCCTATGGATAGGGGCAATTTTGGGAGCATGACTTTGAGTTTAGATCTGTCCCTAAAACGGTGCACTAATGTGATTACACCAAAATAAAATCCACATATTAATTATGAAATTACATTGATTTTATTGTGTGAGAGAACAACGCATTTCAATTATGTCAATCACTGATTATTTGATAGTGATTTGATGAACTCACGACCAAATTTGTTTCATCTATATATTCTTTGCCAAATTTGGATTATATTATGTTTTGACCAGTTTTTCTGAGGTTATCTAGCGTTGCTCTCTGTAAGTCTGAGCCCTTTGTGTGCTCTTCCAGTAGAGGACTTGCAAGAGACTTTGATGCTCAAGTCAAAACTCCGTTCCACTCTAGTGTGAGTAAAAAGGATTAGTTACTTACATCTGGCCCTCCACAAGCCCCTCCTTATATTCCAAATCTGAATTCGTGCTCCTTCCAGTTCCATGGTAGTTTCTCATCCTACTATCCTTAAGGGATTCCCCTATGCTCGGTAACTAACCTTAATGGGTTAGCTATTTCCAAGCGTTGACTCAGTTTGAGCTTATTCAGAGGAAGTTTCTTCTAAAAAAGCCCTTGCTCTAAGGCCCAATGAATTTGTTCAATCCACAGCTCCCAAGCTCGATTGTTATTATTAATAACAATATGAGCTTATGCTTCCAATTCTTGTTCCAAGCTCTTGCTTAGAGCTTAATATACTTCAATCTTCCTTCTAAGCTTATGTTCCGTGCTCATATTATCGACCGTATTTTGGAAACATTCCAACTCTTTTGGGGGCTATGGGAAACATGCCTATACACATGTCATGCCATGAAGCCCCCACTATCATGTCGTTACTACACAATTATCATTATAATACCTGCTTTGAATTCTAGTCATTATATTAAGCCCCCAGCCATTGATTCCTCAAACGGTGTAGATTTATTCTTAATGATGGGAAATCTTATGATCCGTTGGATCATTCCCAATGTTCTGAGAAGGAGTTTAAAACTCATTCCTTCCTTTGCTGATTAACAGAACCATCACAATTAAGTTTAATCTATCCCTTAGCAGGAAGAGACCAAGAAATATGCTACAAAGCAGGATTCTTGGTATGCAAAGAAGAAGACACCTTATGTACATAAAATTGCTGACTCTTAAAAATAATCCAACACTATAAAACACATAAGCATTTGACGATACATAAGAATAAAAATTTCTTGGTTTCTTATGCGCCATAAATAATGAATGGCCATACCAAAAATGTCAGACCAGCCATAATTAGCAGAAAAATAAGAATCAACAGGATTTTCAAGTTTGAAAAAATCTAGGTTCTCTATGAGCCTTCACATCAATCATTCAAGCCCAGAAAGCAAGAGCAACATCATAGTTCCTCAAAACATGAATGGTAGTCTCATGAACTTGGTGGTTGCACCTCAAACAAATAGGATTAGCACCAATGTGCCGAGAAAAAAGCATAAACTTAATGGGAAGAGCATCAGACACAACTTGCCACAAGAAAACTCTGATTCTCTCCATTCCCTTCCAATTCCATATCAAACGAAACAATGGATCAACAAGCAGATCACAATCACGAGAAATATAATTATAAGCTGATTTAACTGAAAAAGTACTGTCATGACTATTCAACCAAGCAACTGTAGCAGGAATTCCAAAATAAGACGAGATACGACTCCAATCCCAAGCACCATCCTCAATCACAAAAGCATTCATAGTAGCCTACAAATCCTCATCAGATAAGGGAACCAAAGAGAGAGAAGAAAGCTGGGAAAATTAGGGAATCCATCTACGAGTCCAAAACTTAATAGTCTGACCATCACTAATTCTCCACACAAGATTATCTTGAACATGAGCCCAAGCTTCACAAATACCAGTCCACAAATTAGAACACTCCCTCTTAAAGCAAACTGAATGAATCAAATCAGATGCACAACCATATTTGGACTGAAGAACCTTCACCCACAATTCATCTCTATGATGGATAAAACCCCAACCAAGCTTGGACAAAAAAAGCAATATTTACATTATATATATATATATATATATATATATATATATATATATATATATATATATATATATATATATATGTGGGTTCTGATTACAAGGGTGTAATAGGAAAGGGAGTGGGAGTGGGAGATGGGGACATGAATGAATAGTGTATAAAGAATTTCATCTGAGGGTTTGATTTGAGACATAGTATCTAAAATTGGAAGAAGATGTTACAGACTTGGATTATGAAATAACTTTGAGTTTGGGTTGGAGAATTCTTTTGTTCTTTTATGTCACATATGGAAACTGTTGTGGTATATGTGTGCAGTGCATTACACCATTTATTTAATACTGGTGTTTGTTGTATAGTTTTTTTGACAATGAAGAAATCACATCAATGCTAGAAAAGAGAACAAAACCAGGTGCATTTAAAGCAAAGTTCACGAATTCAATTGAAACAGTTTTTGAATTTCATTCAAAATGTCAAAACAAAAAGTTATATATTTGTGTGGGTAAGTTTAATTTTAATATGAAATGTGTTTACTTTATTTCGAGGATAGAAAAAAATAACTCAATACAGTTGTACATCTACACTTCTAAATTTTATATACGAATTTATACGTATCTTTAGTTATACTATTATTCAAAAAAAGACCCGTCAAACAAAATTCAAAAAATAAAAAAAGCGGCTTAATAGTAAATAATTATTTGTTAAGTTTTTGTCCCCAAAAAAAATAATTATTTGTTAACTTCTTATTACTAAACGTATATAAATATTAAGTTAAGTTTAGTTAAGTTTTTCTTACTAAACATATATAAATATTTAGTTTTCACGATTAAATATTTGTGCTAAATTATTTAGTTAACTTATTTACAGCCAATTAATAGTTAGTTATGTTTACAAATATGAGTTTAATCAATTATATAATTCTATTTGTATAACTATTCAAAGAGTAGATGTGAGACTTAACTATATTTGCTGATGTGATAATATATAATTAGATGATATTGTAAAAATCTTTTACACTTACACTCTATACAAATTAAATCCTACAAATATTTAGTTTACAACCATTTAATACATATTTAGCTAATTTTAATTAAATATTTAGTAGTCATTTATGTTAATTTTTATTTATTATATTTGTACATAAAAAATATAAAGGTACTAGTATACATATATGTATTAATTATATTATTGCCCAAAAAAAAATAAAAGGCCGCTTAATAGGCACGATCGTGCCTGTTAAGGCGTTAGTAATCTATATAATAATGATATAATTTCAATGATTTTCTATGAATGTGTGATGACAAATAATTCATCTAACAATTACAACAAATCATATATTACTGAAATATATATAATGACACAAATAACACAAAAATTATAATAAGTATATATCTAATCTAATTTAATGATGCAAAAATTAGATAGAATTTCAAAGCAGCCTATAATAGTGCTAGAAATTTTCAAGAGACTGGGAGAATAGTTAGAACTTAGTTGCCTAACCCAAGGAGTTGTATTCATGCAATGCACGTTTGTTTTATCATGAATCACTTGATATGTGTTGTTCTGGTGGAAAAATCTCCTTCCCACAAGTAAATGTTCCTCAAGAGTTGCTTCAAATTTTTATGGACTCTTCAACAGAAGGGAACCATTTTAGGAAGCATATTAGATGCTACAACCATATATTTTCATTAACTTTGTATGGTGTTCATATTGATGAAAGAATGGCCACAACAGGCCATGGCATATATACCTTTCGTGCTCAATGTGCAATATACCATAATATAGGAGGATTTTATCCAGAGCACGGTTCCAGGCCATGTTTTTTGCAATTGTACATATATGACACAAAGCATGAGTTACAAAATAGGATGCTGGAGAACCCACAACTTCATCAAACATTAGTTCTTAAGTTACAGCAAATACTTTATCGCTATAATCTTTTTGTGCATGTATTTCGACAACTTGCACAACGACTAGATGTTCATGAATCTAGCCTCCTAATTAGAGTGTCCTACTAATCAACCACAATATAGTCTCCTAATTGCTTCACAAGTTGCAGTAATAATTGTTGGTGAAGACTTGGAATTAATGGTACGTGGAAGAGATATTAAGGTGCAAACTCTTGCTGGAAATTTGAGGAGCATTAAAGAAACTGTTGGATATTATGATCCACTGCAGTATTCTCTTCTTTTGCCATTTGGGACTCATGGATGGGACTTGAATACTAAAAATCACACTGGGAGACCTATATCATGTCAGGAATATTATAGCTACATGCTTCAGGTAGATATCCTTATATAATCTATATTAGTAATTTGTTGAATATGTTAAGATGTGATTCTTCAATAATTTACCATTTGATGATCATTTGAGTGATTGTATATTCATCCCAATGATCAATCTGTATTATTACAAGGGGGTGACTTCTACAACAATATGTTGTAGACAGTTATGTCAAGATTGAATCAGGAAGGTTAAGATGGATACGAGGTCATCAGGATAAGATTCGTGCTAAAGTATATCAAGGCTTGCAAAATGCTTTACATATCGAAGAAACTAATCCAGGAACTCATTGCAAGTTACACCTATAGATGGCCTAATGAGTTCCAACAAGTATAGTCTATAACAATAACTCATTATTTATCTTTTTTGATCTTTTAGAAAATGTTGGGCAAAGAACTATATTGCCATCAACATTTGTCGGTGGTTGTCGAGATATGACACAACGTTATGAAGATGGAATGACTATTTGTACTTAAAGATGGTAAGCCTAATATTTTTCTTACTATGACTTGCAATCCATCTTGAAGTGAAAATTGCATCTAAACTCGGCCCTTTACAAACTCTTGAAGATTATCCCGACTTATTAACAAGAATATTTCGAGCAAAATTTGAGCAATTGAAGGAAGATGTCATTGATAAAGGGGTTTTAGGAAAGGTTAAAAGTTATATCTATGTCACTGAGTTTTAGAAAAGAGGACTATTGCATGTGCATATGTTGCTAGTCTTAGATAGCAATGACAAACTACGTAATCCAAAACAGTATAATAGTGTGGTTAGGGCTGAGATACCATCTAAAGAAGAGGAACCACAATTACATGCTGTGGTGCTAAAGCATATGATTCACGGATCTTGCGGAACACTTGATCCAACTTCTCCATGTATGAAGAATGGTTAGTGTAAAAGGAATTACCTAAAAGAGTTCTCAGCAGAGACACGCCAAGGTGATGACTCATATCCACTATATAGAAAATGATTTGATGCTCCCGTGCCTGTTAATGAAAATATCACTATTGATAATAGATGGGTAGTGCCTTACAACCCTTGGCTACTGTTAAAGTATGATTGTTATATAAATGTTGAAATATGTAGCAGCATCAATAGTATCAAATACATATACAAGTATTGTTATAAAGGGCTGGATTGAGTAGCAATGGAGGTTCATAGATGTTCACATATTGACGAGGTTCAGCAATTTGTTAATGCGAGATGGATTTGTGCTTCAGAGGCCTATTGGCGAATATTCAGATTCAACCTTTATCGAATGTATCCATCTATTGAAAGGTTACAAATCCATTTGGTAAACCAACATCAAGTTCGCTTCTACAACCACCGAAGCATTCATGAAATACTTAACGATGAACATTGTCCCAAAACAATGCTTACTCAATTCTTTGCCCTAAATTGTAGAGACTCGGAGTCCAGACATCTTTGGTATAGAGAAATTCCAGAACATTATAGTTGGCATAGGATGGATAAGGAATGTTATTGACAAAAGTCTAAAAAAAAAGTCATTGACTGAATTTATAATGTATCTCCTTCAAAAGGAAAGAAATTCTATTTGCATATTCTGTTATCTAACATGAAAGGTCCAACAAGTTGGGAAGACTTACTTATAGCAAATGGTACCCATTTTTCCACTTTCAAGCAATCGGCTGAGCATTGGGGATTATTAGAGTATGACAATAGGATTCATAAATGCTTGGTAGAGGCATCCAATTTACGAATGCCATGTGCTCGAAGGTTATTTGCAACCATATTAATTTATTGTGAACCTACTAATGTAAGAAGCTTGTGGAATGAGTTCTATACATATATGGTAGATGATTACCCGTCATCAAGCACTGCCACAAGACTAGGCTTAACAAATAGGCTGCTAAGAGATTTGAATGTCATGTTAATTCAACATGGAAAGCAAATCACACATTATGATTTGCCAAGTCTAACAGTAGACAATGCTGAAGATAATCTGATGCCAAGGGTTATATAAGAAGAGTTGTTGGTCCAAGTATCTCATCAAGATATAGAAGCTATAGATAGGTTGAATCATGACTAGTTAGCTGCTTTCAATAGCATTATGAATGTTATTGAGCAAAAACAAAGTCAAGTTCTTTTTGTGGATGGGCCAGGAGGAATAGGTAAAACATTTTTTTGTCGTGCTCTAATTGCAAACTTGAGAAGCAAGGGACATATTGTCTTAGCAACTACCTCATCTGGAATAGCCGCAATGCTATTACCCGGTGGTCGAACAGCTCATTCCCAATTTAATATACCTATCAATCTAGAGCCATCTTCCTTTTGCAGAATAAGTAAGCAATTTGATCTTACAAGGCCAATTAGACAAACAACAACAATAATTTGGGATGAAGCACCCATGGCAAACAGATATGCTTTGGAAGCATTAGATCATAAAGTGATGGTAATAGGAGGGGATTTTCGTCAAGTACTGCCTATTGTGCCTAAAGGCAGTAAAGCACAAATGGTTACAACATGTATAGTTAAGTCACATTTATGGGCTTACGCAAAGATCTTACATTTGCACTAAAATATGCGATCTTTTCAAGATTATGAATTTGCACAATATCTTATGTGCATTGGAGATGGAGTTGAAACGACCAAACAGGATGATATGGTACAAATTCAACCTTAAATGGCAATACTATGGGATGATGAAAGTGCAATACAAAAACTAATAGAAAAAATATTTCCAAATTTACAAGATTATGGATAGGATGCGTCCTATATGGTAGAAAGAGCTATATTGACACCCAAAAACCATGATGTTCAGAAGCTTAATAATATAATTATAAATCATTTCCCAGGAGAAGAGTGAAATTTAGTATCATTTGACGATGTTGAAAGAGACACAAATACTTTATATCAACAGAAATACCTAAACTCCATTTCTTCAGGTGGTTTGCCCCCCATGTTCTAAAAGTAAAAAAAGGTGCACCCTTGATGCTATTGAAAAACATAGACCCAAAAGCCGGATTATGTAATGGTACAAGATTATTATGCCGTGGAACTTTTCAAAATATGTTGGATGTGGAAATTCTGATAGGCCACCACCCTGGACGAAGAGTTTTCTTGCCTAGGATAAAACATAAAACAACTAAGAGTGCAGGACTACCCTTTGTGCTTATTAGAAAGCTATTTTCTATGAAATTGAGCTTTGCATTGACAATAAATAAGTCACAAGGGCAAACTATTCCTAATGTTGGTATTTATCTCCCTAAACATGTTTTTAGCCATGGACAAGTGTATGTTCCTCTGTTAAGAGGTATTTCTCAATTTACTACAAAGATCCTAATCAAAGAAGGAAAAATTGAAAGAGAAAGTGGAGAGTTCACCAGAAATGTGATTTTTAAAGAAATTTTGTTACCTTATTCTCAAGTACTATTTTTTTTTCATGCATATAGATTTTTCTTATTAATCTAAATTTTCAATAGTAGCACACCCTCATATTGTTAATCTTTACATAATTATAAACTTATATATTTACTCTTTTTTTTTTTTGCAGACATATTGAAATTCAAGGAACTCTTTCAGTTATGTAAGGAGTTAAAAGAAAATAATTTATTTTGCCAAACAAGTAAGTGTTAAATTATATTTACATTTTAAATGTCATATTCAAAATTGTTTGAATAACTTTACATGTCATTTACAGGAGAGAAAATTTGAAATTCTTTAGAATACTTGGAAAGATGAGCCGTTAGTTGCCTCAATTAGAGCAATTGACAATAAGGAAAATGTAGATGACACAATCAAATATTAATATTGTGTTATTAATATTCTATTTTACTAATTATTAACAATTTTTGTAATAGGTTCATTATCTCAAAATTTATTCCTTTGGTTAGGGAGCCATAATAGTAGCAAATAAAACTCAATTTTGGAAGATGATAAAAAAAGAATTGTTGTCCCAAAAGAATAAATGGTAATGCAATATATTTAATAGATTATATTAGAATTGATTATCATGCATACTATCTATTAGTAGTTATGCAAAAATATTGATACTTTTTTTTTTCAAATACACAAACACGCACATGTAAATTTTTTTTTTAAATAGATTGTGAAATTAAAAACCTCAAAACAATATTAAACTTCATTTATTCTTCAAAAATAGGAAACTTGAAGATGGAACATTACATGAAGAAGGTTATATTTAGGATTGCAAGTAGCTATTATTTAATCAATCTTATAATCAACAAAATTATAAGGCTTATTGTTTAGTTGATAAAAATAATGAATCTAATTGGTCTTTTTTTGTACAAATAGGAAATCTCATGCAAAGCAAGATATCTGCATGCTACAGATTTTTGTTTTTTCTTTGATCATCTATTATTTTTAGTCTATAAAGATGACAGTACCTTTTTATTTATGATAAATAAGTTATATTGCAGTTTTTTCAAAACTCAAAAAATTATTGATGATGAGATGTACAAATAATTGACACGAATTTTTTTCAGGTACAAATTTATACATTTGTTAACTTTTCTTATAAATTCTTATGACTAATTGAAAAAAAAATATTAACCATAATAATTTCTTTAGATAACATACAGGAGAACAAAAAATGCTCCAAGTATGAATTTATATTTTGGCCTACCAATTAAAGATATGGATAGAAAAGGGTAACCCAGTAATATTTGAAAATAATCCATTTGTAAATAATATTTGTAAATATTTCATCTTTATTTGTGATTTGATAAACACGATAGTCATTATGCATGTTTGCAGATTTTGTTGTTTTCAATTGAATTTATTCAAATCAATTTTATATATGACCACATAATTATTATACGAAAACCCTAAAAATTAAAAATGCGGTCATACTTGTCAAACTGCTAGCAATAATAATAATAATAATAATAATAATAATAACTTTTAGTGTCCAACATTTTATACCAGTTTTACCCTAATAAAAAAATTGTTTAGCAATATTTTTAGGGATAAAGATGTAACTTCAAATTATTCACTACTTCCCCTTCATGTGCAGTTTCTTTATTTCTATTTCTAATTCTAATAAACCGCTCCCACCTTCAATTGCAGTTTCTTATTCCTATATACCTTCACGTCAGTTTACTGTCCCACGTAATGCAGTTGTCCTCTGCCTCCTTCATGCACGTCTTTTTTTTTTTCCTTTTTATCGTTTTTTTGGGCCATGTTGTTCGCTGTTTTACTTATGGTATCACAACAAAATACACCTTTTTATAGACTATGTTTAATATCGTGCGTTTAATACACACTTTGCTTCGAGGATTGAGTAGTGAAAACTAAATCCTTGATTTATTTATTTATTTATTTTTCTTATGACATGTTCCCTAATTGGTTTAGGTTCCCCATACATTTTTCATACTTTGACTTCTTATTCTTTATTGTTTTAGGGATGTTTAACGTAGAATTGTGTACTGCTAGCCTGATGCTTGTCATATTTTGAGCAATTCATGTTATTAGTACTAGCCGTTTGTGCTTTTTATTTTTCGAATATTGGGATAAAATTATTCAAAATACATGAAATTTGTTTGGATAAATAAAATGATAAAACATTCATATTAACTGCGCGGCTGCAAAATCACATTTTTCATGTTAAACTTTCATTATATTGAAACTTAAAGAATAAAAAATGCAATTTTGCGTGTGCCCAGTTAGTATGAATGTTTTATCATTTTATTCATCCAAACAACTTTCGTGTGTTTTGAATAATTTTATGAATTTAATTTAAATGCACTGATGATGTAAAATAGTTTTATACTGTCAGCTAATAGAAATAGTAGAAAATATCAACTCATACAAATAATTACCCATTATAACGAGAGATCCACCATGATTTCTCACTTTTCCCTATTTCTATTGGTTGACAGTATAAAATTATTTTATACTGTTAGTATATACCAATTAAACTCTAATTTTATCCAATAATCTAAAAATAAAAAATGTAGGTTGACAGGCACAACAGTACCTCAAACCACTAGTTAATTATAAGATGTATAAAAAAATGAGATTAATTTTAATATATTATCAATATAAATTTTTTTATACTGTTATCTAATTATATATTTTTATTTATGAAGCTTTTAAAGTAATAAATAATTGAGTTAAATATTTTTATTAATATGATATTATAATACATGATTGAATATTTGTGAATTTTTTTATACTAATAATATATCAAAATAAAATTCTTATATGAGTAATTTCTATGTATTGATAATCTAAAATAATTTTATAATATCAACTAATAGAATTTCAACAAAATGACAAATCATGCTGAATAACTATCATTGTATGTAGTTACACATTATAATTTATCATTTTTCTCAAATTCTATTGGTTAATAATTAAATGCATAAACTATATTTTAATAAAATTTGGATTACATTATTTATAGTGTAAGATATTAAGTCCTGTATGTTATGATTATGCTTTTCAAAATGAATTTAATCGGAGTGTACTGACAATGTAAAATTTTTTTACACTATCATCCAATCAAAATATTCCATTTACATGATTATTCAAGTAGTAGGTAATTATGTCAAAAATTTTTACTAATATGATAATATATAATTAAATATCTATATAAAATTTTTTTACATTAATAATATATTTAAATTAAATCCTTTCAAAATTTATTTATCCCAAAAAAGGTATGATATAAGACTATATTTGCATGAATACTCTAAATATAAAAAAAATGCAGGTTGACAGGCCCTAGTGTGACTGTCAAATCATCAGTCTTGAATAAACTTGGTAGGACCAACTTTTACAATGAATGGACTTACATATCAATTGTTAGACATGTGTCCATGCAACAATCTCTTCCAAGTGCAGATACTATGAACAGATGGAAAATATTTCAAAACAGAGGGAGCAGAAATGCAAATTGAGGAAGAACCGTTGGCGGTTGCTTTGACAGACTGGGTATCCGAAAGAATGCCGTGTTGTGACTCTTGCCTGTGAAGACCATAGAAACTGTTGATGGTGTCTGAACTATACGAACTCCAAAACTGAACCAAAAAAAGTAACCACCACTATACTCCATTTTTCTTTCTTTCTTTCTTTTTTTTTTAAGAAAAAAAATGCTTTAAAACTTTTCTCGTTCCCTCCAAGGCTCCAATAAACAAATAATCTCAACAACTTTTCCTGTTTTGTATTCTGCTCTTGTTTCTGCCTTGGCTTTTCTGCTTATCGTTTCCATTCCATGCTGAACGGTTCTGTCACAAAAACAATGTAAGATCTGCAATAACAGACCGTGACTGGTGGAGTTTGTGATGTCAAGCTCCAAATTTGTGGGTGTGTTCATCGTTGTGTTCCTGGCTTTGAATTGCTCCGAGAGTTTGGTTCCAACGCTCAACTCACACCACAAGATGTGTAGGTACGCTTCATGTTTTCCATTCTTTTTGTTATGTTCTGTATTTTCGTTTATAAATAAACTCTGTTTGATTGCTCCAAGTCCAACGTGCTGTTGTTGGTAGAACTACGGAACTCTTTTGTAACTTCACTGTTCAGGACCATGATTAGTGCAACTGCCTCTAACAGCAGCACCCCTTCTCTAAGTTCCAATGTTTCTTCCTTTTATATTAGAACATAGAAGCAAAACTGAAAAATAATCCAGCACAATCTTTTCCTTGAAGGGGCAAGTTGGATTTTCAACAAGCAAGGAAATTTTTGCATTGCTATCTTTGTTTTGCTGAAACGTTTTCTAAAGAGCGCCAAAGTTGGATTTTCAGTAAGCATGGAGAATTTTGCATTGATTTCCTTTGCTAGCCACTCAATGAGAATAAATAACCACTGAAAAAAGCAATAATCACTGAGCAAAGCAATAATGATCGGCATGAAGGAATGCACGAAGTTATTTAAACAATAAAAAATAATGGTAAAAATGAAATAGATGCTAATTTTTTCTTTTTTTTCCCCTCTTTCTTTGTTTTTTAATTTTATTTTTCTATTTTTGAATTGAATTATTAAGCACACTTGCAGAGTCAATCGTTTCCACGCTCACAATAGTTGATAACTGATAAGCATCAACTTACATACACGCATCCGCATCCGCTGTTTCTCTCTTCAGTTGCAAAGTTTGGTCCTCTGCTATGCCAATGGCCCAATTACTTGTCCTCCTTTTAGCATTGCTTGCTGCACTATCTCCTGTCTCTGCGTATCATTGGCTTTCCAAACCTCTTGTTGGAGATGATGGAAAGATCTATGTTTGTTCTGATAAGAACTTCTTTGCATTTGAAAGCAACGGTAGCATTGCATGGACCATGCATACGGACTATAAATGCAATGTTGGTATGGCTCCAGTTCACGGAGGTCTTGGGAAGGTGAGTCACAAATCAATCTGATTCAAGTTTAGTATTAATGCTCACAATATTATGAGTTTTAGTATCATGTCACAATTGCTGTGGCTCGACATTTGTCATTCTTCATGCATATCTGCTGGGAATCATGTTTTCTGCATTAACGGTGCGTTGGAATCACTTACTTTAACCTATTATCTTGGAATTTCCCGACGTTTAAGTTAAAACTATTGTAACAACTGAAAAATGTCCAACAGACTCAACTTGTGTAATGTGTTTCTTATTCTGTATTAAGTTTAAATATCCATGGGATTTAAGTATTTTGGATTCCCTAATTGGCAAATTCCTTTACAAGGCATGGAATTCTCACTGACACAGAGATTAACTGACGGGTATCCCGCATTCTTGTAACTAAATATGGTTTCCACATGCTAAAATAGACATTCTTCACATATTTATAAGAAAGATGGGAATCCTGTAGACTTGTGTTGAAATACAAGCTTATACCAGATACAACCAGCCATAAAGTCCAGAAAAGATAAGATCGCTAATGAATGTATAACAAATAAAGTTGGAGTAAGATTAACAGCTATTTAGGAAGAGGTGACAGAAACTTAACTAAGATGATGAGAACTTAATTTTTGACAGAGTACATTGGTGTCATTTGATAACCAATCCAGCAAGTGAGAAAACTTTTGGTTGTCTATTTGGAGGTGGTATTTATTAGCTCCTGGCACTTGCAGATATACTTGGTAGCTGATAACAGAATATTGATGATTAAGTTTGAAAACATTGGAACTTCTGAGCCTGTAGCAGAAGTTTTCTTTGGTCCAGAACCAGGTCAACAGGTAGAGGCTGAAATTATTGGGCTCTCAGTAAGCACATTGACCTCAACTGTTTTTATCAACATCAAGAACCGAGGACTCTTTGCATATCGGTCACATGGACATTTACTATGGAGTGTAGGACCTGTGCTTTACAAATTTGGCTATCGCCAAGGATGTAGGAAAAATGTTACGGATTGTTCCTTTGCATCAGTCCCTATTCTTGATCAATGCGAGGCTAGTATATATGTAAGGTTTACCCGTCCATGATTTATTGTAATATTTATTGAACCAGAAATGTTAAATCCTCCTAAAACATTCTCCTAATAATCATCTTAATTGCTAAATAAGGAATGTATTGAATGTTTTTTTTTCATGTTGGCAAGATATTAAATGTATTTATTTTTTCATTTAATACTTTTTTAATTAAGTACTAGAAGGATAATTAGAAGGATGTTTTACAGGGATATAGCGAAACTCTTATTGAATATTGAACCCTTTGGCTCTAGTATTGATATACGTATTAAATGATAGTTTTTTAAATCATTACAATGTTGATAGCCGAGAAAAGTTTCTATGTATGCTTTAGTATCATAAGGGACGGAACAATCAATGGGAAAAGGGCACCTGCTGAATGTGTGATCTGCAGTTTTCTCATACAATAAACGTTTTTAGGAAATCAAAACAATTCATATCCCAGGATTAATGTAACTTCTTTGAATGTACATATGCTTTTGCATTTGCAGATCTCAAATACAGAAGGAGAACTCTATTGTTTGTCGATTCGTGGCCATCACTTTAGATGGATACAGGATTTTAGTCATTTAGACAGAAATTTCACCATCTCCCCTGGGAACAATGGTCATCTGTATGTAACAGTTCCTGTGAGGGCTCTTGTACTGGCTCTGGATGTCTTTTCAGGTAATGTCTTGTGGCAGAGAAGTATTGGACCATTAAGCAAAGCTGACTTTGCACCTGTAGTGGACTCTAACGGTAAGTCGTTTTAGAAGTTAGGATTTACTTACATGCAGCATATAGATTACTAATGGTACACTTTCTTCTCTACTTATGGCAGTTACCTCAGTTTCTTCTCATTGAACTTTGCTTTCCAATATCTCACTTTCTTTACATGGATCCCTATACAAACTGCTGCGTGCTATGGATCTATATGGCAGGATTAAATCTATCTTTGTATATGTTTTGCATGCATAAATTGATACCTAATTTAGATTTTATGTCATTCTAAGATAATACAGCAGTCGTCTCTAATTTTAGTCCTTACTTGTATCCATTTGGACAATTTATGCATAATAGTGCGGCATCCATATTGCCTCATAGTTGCCGCCAGTATCTTTAATGTCTGTGTATCACATATACGAGCTTTTGAATTAATCTGAAATTTCTCTACAACGAATGGTCTGTGGTATAAAAACTTATATTGCTGAAGCACGCTTGATGTAACAGGATGGGTGTCTATTGGTTCATTTGATGGATTCCTATACTCATTTTCACCAACCGGGGTTCTTAAGAAATTCTCAAGAAAAAATGCTGAGAACTCTGTGGTACAAGTTGGTCCTTTTCTTGATTGCTCTGGATTTGCTGTCTATACTTCACAGATAGAGATGGAAGGAAAAGTTAGCCACACTGTTGGTGAATACACCACTGTCTCAGCAATTCGACCTAAAGTTGCGCTGTTAACTATGTTGGTTCCTGCAACTGGATCAATTTATTGGTCTGAAAACAATCCTGGTACATGTTTTCCCAGCTCTTTCCTCAAAACCCTCAGTATTGGAAATAGAGTTTGCATAGCAGTAGAATATCTAATTTTCTGAGTGGTTGATTCAAATAGGTCAACTTTCTACTTTGTTGTCCAAGAGTGATCTGAGTCAATTCGTAGTGGATGAGGAGATTCTTCTCGCTTTCCTTGCTGCCTCAAGTAAGAGTTCACTCTCTTAACTGATCATATTTGCTTCTTTTGGGAACATTTACTGAATGTTACTTAACAATTGTTCCCCTAAACACTTTTAAGTTGAGCCTGTGGCATTTCACATAAAATTTTTCATTTAAGGAAGTAACAAATTGGATTTCTTAGCACTTTTGGGAATTATATATATTGTTTTTTAGCTAATAAGATTGTTTGAATGCACTGATGGCTTGGTCCTGATATATAATGCAGAGACTGGCAACCTGCTGCAATGCCGTACTACAGGTACACATCTTCTCTACCCCTGCCTTTGGATAGTTAAGCAACTTTTTAAGCACTATTACTGATTACTAATCTGAAACATAGCTGTTGCATCATATTATCAATTTTCGATGATTAAAATGCCGGCAATTTTATATGCAAATTCCTTCTAGCTTGTATGCTTTTCAAGACCTTAAGTATGCCCATTCTCTATCTTGATGCTAGCCAATAGGCTAAGGATATCAGCCAATTGTTTTCTAAATTTAGGTATTATTTAGTCAACAAAACCTGGCTTGGTGTCAAAAAGACCCCTTTGAAGTGGCACAAGAGTTTTACTTTGAATCCAAGTGATCATATCTTGCTAAAGGCCAAGTCCAGGAACTTTGGATAATCACTGCTGATACTGCTGATGTAACATGCAGTTGACTTGCAAGAAATATAGAGAACTCTATGGTTCAAGTTTGTCCTTTTCTTGATTGCCAAATCACTTCAATTTCGGAACCCTTTTTTGTGTACACTGCGCACAACAATGTATCGGATCAAGCAATCTCAAAAATTTCTAATTTTTATCCCCAAAAAAGTTCTAATTTATTTCTCCATTATTTTGAAGTTTAATTCCGTTTTACTTTTTGGAGGACAAACTTTAACGTCATTCACCTTAGCATTACATCTTAAAGTAGGCTAAAACCAAAAATCAATTTTGAAGTTGTTGACAATCTACTCAATTAGCTTTTGGCATTAAAAAATTGTTGGGTGAAAATCAAACAATGACATTCAGCAATCTGAATCCTCCAAATGTATTAATTCCCACCTACTAAGCTGAATTCTTCTCAATATTGTTCCTTTCTAGATCTAGTCCTAAAACTAAAGGAGATTTCATTAACCGATGATTCAAAGCCCCTCAGAATTTTAGATTTATGTGAAATTCAAACGTTGATTTACTACAAAACACACAGCTTTTGATTTTTCCCTTTTTAAAGAGATAAGACCATGAGGTGTCATTGCTCCTTCTAGGTGTGAAACTAATCCCCGCTCAGCATCGGTTTGGCCCTAGTCACAAAGTTCTCCAAGTGTACTTTGAACTCCTTGAGTGCAGGTGAAGCCCGTCCACATGGAGCTCAGTTTGTGGCTAATACTGCTTTTCTTATATAGCTGGAAGCTGAGGCATGTTAAACAGTTAATCGGAAGCTAACTGATTCTCATATCAGATAAATTATAGTTAAAGAAGCTGTAAATATTATACAAAAACAAAATTATGATGTGGCTTTAGTTGAGTATTTTTCAAATGCAATTTTGACCCCTCTTGTTGTCAATCATGATGCAACAGTCTCTGTACTCATTACTTTTTCATCACTTTGCAGGTCAGAAGCTTGCTTCCAGCTGCTCTCAAGCAAGGACCAAGCTTGTCAGCATCTATACAGGTGATGTGTTCAACCCTGCAAAATTAACAAGAATATGTGGAAACATTTTGACAATTGAGTATGGTTTTAAATTTTCTGTAGGGAATGAAAGGGTGATAGCATTGTTTCTGCTCTTTGAGTCAACTGTTTTGGCAGTACTTATTGGACTTGTAAGATTCTGCTGCACATTCTGGTCAAAAAGGAAGATTCAAGATAAAGGCCTTGGAAGTTTCCTTGCCAAGCGAGTAAGTTTTAAATCCTTTTGTGCTGTCCTTCTCCTTCTTATCTAAGGCTGTATTTGTGAATTGAGGTTTTAGGGAGAAAGGGAGGGAAATAAAGGGTCTGAAGAATAAAATAGGCTCGTAATTACTTTTCAAACTCTTCCCTTCCATCCCTTTCCTTCTAAAATCTCAACTCACAGACACATCCTTACTTTTTCTTATTTTACTCCTCTACCAAGTAAGAATGTACCTTTTCTTTTATCATAATTCACTTGCTTCCACCATTTGGAACTTTCAGTGCTCTCTTCGGCTCAAAAAGAAAGCTTTGGATAGGACAATTACCGAGGTCGAGGAAAAAGCTGCAGAGGAAGCAGTGGACAATGAAGTTTTAGAAAAGTTAGGTGATATAGTACAAGAAAGGGAATGCATTAAGAGGAAGCTCTCAACCACTTATAGTTTGGGCAGGGACAGAACTGATTCACATGCAAAATCTATGCTTCCTTTACAAATGGGGAAGACAAGAAGCTACTCATTTCAGGGTGCAAAACAAAAGAATATGACAATGTTCCACACATTAAGTGACACATCTTCCAGTGAAAGTAGCACTGAAGGAGAGACTAGCATGCTTGAAGGCATGGACTCATCAACTAAGGCCAAAGCAAAGACACCAATGCTGGAGGACAGTTCAAGTAGTGAGAAGTTTCGTAGGAGAGGTGACAGGAGAAGACATCAGAGGTAACATGACTTGAGGAGAGAGAAGGAGAGTCTATGCAGAAACGAGCAGCAGCACATGCTTGAGGGGAAGAGAAAGCTTGTCTCCTGTTGCAACAATAATAGTTCTGGTTGTTCAACTATGAAATATAACTATTCAAAATAACCATTTTGTGTAACGGGAGAAAAAAAAAACAATTTCTTTTTTTTTTTCTGAAAAAAAAAATCTTACGCCACTGATTTGATGTTGAAAAATAAAATAAAACCAGGATTTAATACGGGAAAAAGCTTTGGAGGTTTCCTGATAGTGCTTCTTTTAGTTTGACCAAAAAAAAAAAAATCAAAAAAATGTTCTTCTTGTATGTTTTGCAATTAATGAAAAAAAATTACTTATTACGTACAAATTTTGAGGTTTCTTGATAGTTTGTATGTTATACGTTTAAACCTTCTTGCCGTTACATTAAACATTAAAAAAAAATGATTTAGATATTTCTATTAAAGTTAAAATTAATTTATTTTAAAGTCACTAGAAATAGATTAGTGACGAGTAATTTAGATAGATTGTACGAGATTATAAGTTCAAATTTTATTACTATCAATGCATAAAAAAATATTTTATCTGGATTTTAATTTTTTTTTTAGAATGAAACTCATCCTTGAAGGAAATTTAAATTTTTAATATATTAAGAGTGCGTTTGGATTGACTTTACAAAAAAACAAAAAAAAAAAACACTTCTAATTAGAAAAGCTGTTTTACCACCTTCTTTTTTTTAAAGCTAGTGATATCTAGCTTCTAAAAAATAGAAGCAGAAATAGTTTTTAATAAAATTATTTTTCAAAATTATCCCTTACTATTATTTATAATCACAATTCTATTATCCTTTTAAACCCTTAAAGAAATTTCTGTTTCACTCTCACTCTCAGATTGCACAATGCCTAGCAGCTACACCTCTTATAGCATTTTTGCTCTCAATTGCTAGTTACTAGATGTTGGTCACATCCAAACCTTTGACACCCAACCACGTTTATTTGCATTTCTATTCCTGGGTTTCTTTGCACATTTGTTTTTCAAGGTAAATTTCAGTATTTTCTTCTTACTAATCTTGGCACCCTTTGAATATTGATTGTTCTATCCGAATATCAAAATTATATTAACTTGCATTTAAAAAACAAGGGTAGGATAGCATAAGAATGACTTCAAAGGGCATGATTTCATTATAAATTTGCAATTGTAATAAGATAAAGAAGCAGAAAGGCGGCAACATAAAAGGCGAACAAGATTTCGATGATTTTTGTATAGGGTTCTTTTTTGGGCATGATAATTTTTATATCGGCAGTATAATCAATATTTAAATAATTTGTTTTGGGTATGATAGAATATTGACACATTGAGTTGGTTCAGGCTATTAAAGGTCTTCACAGTAAGTTATCAAGCGCATGAATATCACATCCTTAAAGCGTATGAATATAAAGTATATTGACATGTTAAGTTGATGCTAACATAAGCTTTAGAATATGCTGTAATTGAAACATCATCATATGAATACAAAGAACCTTCTCAAAACTCTGTCCAATAATATATTATGTAACTTATCCAGCATCACAGGATCACTTAATTTATGTAAAATATGTAATTTAGCTATAAAAATGTGCTTTTATTCTTTTATATCAAAATAGATTTATAAGTATATTTAATAATTAAAAGAACTTCTCAAATTATTTATTCAAATGCAAAATAACTTTTTCTAAAAAAACAAACTTTACTAAAGAAAACACTTTTTTCAAAAGCCAATCCAAACGCACTTTAAATCATTTTTTCTTCCTAAGTTAAATATGATCATAAATTGGTAGGAAAATGCGCAATACAAATATGATAACTGATACTTGAAAAGTACATCCATTTATTTATAGAATAAAAAGGAAATAGCAAAAATTTAAAGGATGCTTATGGCACCCAAAAAGGGATTAAAATATTAAAATTATGGGTTAGTCAAGACCCCAAGTAGCCTTGTACGTGTATTTATTTTTCCATTTTTTTTGTAGATTTTATTTTATAATCTATTACACATAGAACTCATTAAGATAAAAAATAAATATAATTTTGATGTATTAACAATGTAAATTTTTATAATCAACTAATCATATCCTTTTATTTGTATAATTATTCAAATAATAAGTATGAGAATTAATCATATTTACTGACATGACAAGATATAATTAGATAACTGTATAAAAAAACACATCAAAATTAAATTATTAAAAAAAGTAATTTTTTTTTTTGTTAAAAAATGGGGCCAAATGATAGATAAGAATTTTTTTCTTTTTCTTTTGGAGGTGTTATAGATAAGAATGTTAAAGGTTAAAGAAAAAGAAAATGACAATTAGAGAAAGGATGAGTCACACTTAAATAGAGAATAGCATAAAAAATTTCATCTCCACTCGAGAGAGTACATGAATTCAATGTATGGAAGTGACAAATACAGGTAAATACAAATGTAACATGAAGATCTAAGGTAACACCTAGCATCCTGATAGGAACAAAATTTATAAGGAACCTCAACCTATTTCTCAGAAGAAATATGGTTAGACAATGGATGAAATGATGAGGTATATTACATACAAAGGCAGACGAGAAGCTCAAGAATAAGAGATACAATAAATACTAGATGAATGAGAAAAAGGCCAATAGATGATGAGAACCCTGACAGTTACAAGCTTAGAAGGGACTGATCTTGCGAGCCATCTTCAATAAAATCTCAGGAACAAACCTTCTTCTTGGGGATGCAGTGGCATTCTTTGCAAGAGCATCTTTATCATTGGAATGTATGACAGCAACCACATGATCAAATAGATCATCTTTACCACCGCGGAGTGGATCCTGTACAGAGAATTAGAAGTACATCATACATAACAAAAGGAAAGCAACCATATGGTTGAACTGTAACAATAAGGAAGAAAAATCAAAGTATAGACAGTATTTTCCAGTGAAAGCCATGCCTAAAAAAAAATATTTTAAGAAAAGAAATAATCTTTAAAATTATCAAATCATCATTCCCTTCTATCTAATATTCGAGTAAATAAAGAACTGATAGTTTAACTTCATCAGCATCTGTTAAGATATTTCAATGCCACACACAAGAAGATATTTGTAATGTATCCTCATTTTAAATAGCACGTGATCAAGCATAACAGATGCATATGTTTCTGCCCAAAAACATTCATTACTTTTAAAAATATTGCAACTGCAATGGAGAAGACAGTTATATAAATTATAAAAATAATGAAGAACATCAGTACAATAAAATGAAGAAACGACATACTACATGTGAGAGAGCAATATAAGTTCTGAGAACTAAACAAATAAGCAGCTAAGACAAACCAAAAGTTGGTGACTTAAATCATCCCATCAACACCTAAAACAAGAACAGTTATTATGATATTTGATGCCCCTCCCACACAGTAACATAATTTTATGAAGAAGAGATAATTCGTGGTATGCCCCCTCAACAGTTAGTTGACTTTTCACCTTTTTTTAATAGAATATAAAACCTATATCAAGGAGAAGAAGGACAATTCCCAAGAAGGACAATAAAAATTGAAAAAAAGAAAAAGAAAAAGAAAACAAACTAATCGATTTAGTTAAGCTCTCCTGTAGTCCTATCTCAATTTATCAGTAATAGAAATGCTTCATGGGGATAGCACCCAAAGTGATTTATGATTTATCAGCGACTAACTTTAAATTTATGCCAAAATAATTATGCTGTGAAGCCGAAACTAGAAGATATCTGCAAAGGTTAAGCAGAAAGTTCTACGGTCAAGCACACCCAAGTTTAACTTCCAAAAACTGAATATGCCTTTATGAGTCAGAAGGGAGATTAATTCAAGTTTACCAGCCTATAAATTTTTAGTTCTACATATTCACGGCGTGGATTCCTTCCTCAGCTATACTTACGGCTACAGACATAATTGAAATGTCCAAAACAAAAAGTTGCATTATACAGAGTATTTGAGTTTATATTATTGACAAAAATTTGAAATAAAAGACCAAAAGAATTTAGCATCACTTTTCACTTACTTGGAGGAACAAATCTGTATGAGTTTTCCCATCATACAGAATCAACTCAGCACTTGCTCCTGCCTTCTTAAGAGCATTGGCAAACCGTTCACTGAAAACAATCACTTATTATTACTTAAAAGTGAAACAAAAACCAATGACCCTTTGATGTTAATATTTCAAAGTCAGGCAAAGAAAATTATCAAATTGAAGCTTTTATTTATAAAAGCAGAGCATGACATTCCATCATGGTGTTCTATCCATACAAATAATGCAGAAACTGTAGAAATGAAAGGGCGACCAGCAATAGCATATAAGTTATTTATTATTTTTTTACGAATAAAACAGTCATCACAGTCTGCCTGTACTGTGCTTTGTTTCAACTTTTACATACATGGTCCCAAGTTAGGATAAAAGTGGAAGGTTGCATTAGGCAATTGAAATCTTTATGACACAACTAACAATCATCAGTCTTTCTTTTCCCCCATGAAAATACAGCTCACAAGTATATCATTGAATCTTTAGTATTTATTACAAATTTACAATGCACTAAAAGAATATAATAATGCACCATTGAATTTCAAGTCTAATACTAACCTTGCAACTGATGGTATGGAATAATCGGCAGTTCCATGGAATAGAAGTATAGGAGGCAAGAGAGGAATAGATTGTTTGATGCATGGATCTTGAATTTTGATTTCAGGAGAAAATCTCTTCAAAGATTGTTCACCTTCCATTACGCTGCAAAGCAAATCAAAGTTGTAAGGAGGAAAAAAAAAATCTTTAAAAGCCTTACAGCTATAATGAAACTCAGTTATTTGGGACACACCTTAAAAAAATGGAACGATACAAGCCACGATTGTGGAAGTGATCCACTAATTCCAATAAGTTGTATCTGTAGACAAGTGTTGAAAGGGTTAACAGATGATATTTTGACATGTACAAAAACAACTGATCAGGGAACATAATTCAGAAGCACAGTTGCCAGTAACCAGACTTCTTCATGCCAAAAAAGCCTGAAACCACTCATTTCTTTTTCTTTTTGAAAAAAAAAAAAATCACGTTGCCTTGAGAAAAGCAAAAAGAAAATGAAAAGGATTATGCAACAAGAGCCCGAATATTAGACCAAGAGATGCCAATTTGCCATCACTTTAAGCATATAAATTTAATAATTTGCTGCCTATGCAATAAGAGGGTGCAATTTGCAGAAGTAGGCTTTACGGACATCACCGTGATCATTAGCAAAGAATAAGATCTAAAAAGTTTGTGAAATGACTCCACTACCTTGAATACACTCACTGCCCACGAGGCATCACTCATTCAATTTCAAGATCCTTTCCAAAATGTGAAATCTTGTCCCCCCCCCCTTTCTCTCTCTCTCTCTCTCTCTCTCTCTAATAACAAACCTTTTTTACAGCAATATCACTCAGTGAAGCTTGACAGCCTCAAAATTATAAAAGACAATGCAATGAGTAACATTCTATTGGAGTATTGTTTATTAGGATAAACAGTACATTTATTTCACAGGTATGGTCCATAAGGATCATTCCGTTCTAGATTACTTCTGTGGCACTAAGCACAATCATTGGTAAAATATGCTGCATCAAAAGCCTACCCTAGCAAATCCATGTAGGCAGCAGAGATGCTGTAACTATATGCTTGAGCAGAATAATTCAACAGGCAATTGGACAATCAAACCAGCTATAACAACATATAATGATGTGTGACTTATATTTAATCATCAAAAGTCACCACCAGTGCTTCCCATTGCAAGAAGGGGTTTAAATATATTTCCAGGATTCTTTGTCCAGGACTGGCAGCACCAAACATTTGTCCTTCAGTGAAAAAATCAGCAAAGGTGACCACAACTAGAGAGAGAGAGAGAAGGGTTGGGGGGAGAGGGGATTAACTATCACACTTTATTATCCTAAACAAACAAACCAACATCAATGGTGGATGACATAAAATCCTATTAAACAATTCTATCCATGTGATTTGACCATTTCCACATAATTCAGTATATGCCCATGAAATTCTAACAAGATCACAACATCTTACCCTCCAGATAAACCAAAATAAGCTCTTATCTGGGAAACACTCCAAGAAACACTATCTCCTTTTTCGGCTTCTTTGATTGCTTGGTCCAGTAAAGCACAAGAAGAAATATGAGCACCGGCAGATTGCCCCATCAGATAAATCCTGTTACATATTTATCAACAAAAAAACAGATCAATCTCAAAGTTGAATGTCTCAAGATATGTTTGAAAAAGGAATCTTATATAATAGCATGTCACCTGTTAGGGTCGCCCCCATAATTAGCTATGTTGTTGATGACAAAAGAAATTCCCTGAGAAGTATCATTTACCATGTCACTGATGGTTCCTTGAGGAAAATTTCTGCTTTCACATATAAATGAAGATACATTAAGTGCTAAATATAGAATAAACATTGCAAGTTAAACGTAAAAATATTAGTATCTAAAAGAAAGCTCAATTAGTGTGGAACAATTTATTACATTCAAAGCTACAAAATATTTGAAGATATCAACAATGGATATGCTTATCCTAAGTGTGACAGAATATACTTTCAACATTTTAAGAAAATAACAAACAATTCAACTTAAGACATGCACCCCTGAACACCATGTAAGATTAGGAAAGAAAAAGTTATAGCATGAGGGAAAAATCCTTGTAGTTATGAATAGCTTGGACTCGAATTCCTAAACATAGACTATATAAAAAAACACCCAATTTGTGTCCATCAGAATACCTCAAACATAGAGCAAGTCGGACCAAAGGTAAATTGTAGACTCAATCTTGCACTGCTTGAACTGAGACCAGGTACCTGTAATCAATGCATGCCACTATAATGTCTCTTTCTGCCAACTGTAGTCCTAAAAGGGAGCCCCATGCTTTATACCTAGATCAAAATCCAACAGAAATCACTTAATTTTCAAGATATAAAGAGGTGGAGTCAGCTACATGGATTAAACAATGCTATTGTGTCCAATCATAAACACAACTAAATTGTTGTCATGTCATGGAGACCAATTAGTTTTGTCATAAGAAAGTGAGGAAGAATATTGATTGACTGTTATATCAAGAAAGAACAGCATATCAGTGCCTGCTTTTAAGATTCAATTTCAATCACCTGGTATACTCCATAATTGAAGCAGCAACCAATCATAACAAGTTAAACTATGTTGTTCCATGAACATCCACGAGTTCTGTTGCATGTTTCAACACTCTACAACATACAGTTATTTCTTAAAGCACTAACAATACTGCTTGCCACTTCAAAGATACATGGCATTTCCAACAACACAGGAATGCTAGCAGTACCTCGTAGATGGTGAAATTCTTCAAAATGTAATCTTAAATTTCTCTTTCAGATTTGAAATTGCAACATATGGTCAGTTGGCGCACAGTTCCTTTCTTATAAATCAAAAGCAGTGTGCTATTGCAGAGACCGAAGGCTTAACATGAATAAGGATTACAGAGAATCTTCTGTGCTAAATGCAAATGAGCACCATAAAAGTAAATTAACACATGAATTAAAGCAAAACTATGCAGATAGTTCAAACTACTCACCCAATAATCCATGCTCCTCCAGTTACAAATATCAAAACTGGCTTAGGCTTACTACTCTCAGCAGGTAGATACAGATCCAACCTACAAAGCCACAGTTTACAAGAATATTGAGCACAAAACTCAATACATGAAATGACCAACATCGCAGGATAGATTTACAACCATTTTCAATTTACCTGTTTCTTGGCTGATCCCCATAAACAATGCTGCGCTTTACCTTGCTTGTGAAGAAATAATAATACGCAACTGCAGAAATTCAACAGTAAGAAGAAAAACATAAAACAAACAAAATTGATGTGTGTAGATTTCCACCTCTTCCCAAGTGGAAGGAGAGATGGCAGCATGTACTATAGAAAGAGCCTAGAAACAGGATGGGCAACAGGGGAGTCCGAACATGGAACAGCAAGATTATCATTGGGCATGTCACTGACTAATTCCCATAAAAAGAATGGGTAAGAAAATATCCATGAAGCTGAAGCTCCCCTAGTAGATTTAAAAAGTTTAACATTTACTACCATTATTGTAGATAGAAACGAGAACTGCACGACTATGAACAACCGCATGATGTGTTAAATAAACTCATTAAATTATGCAATAACACAGAGTCACCCACTCCATTAGATGCAATTATAAAACTTTTCTATACTGAAAGTACATCAAAATTAATTCTAAAAAAATAAAAAGCAAAACAAACCTTGGAGAAATCCTGGCATAAGTAGCATGGCATAACATCCAAGGGCAAGTAATTGCGTAATCCAGCGGTAACCAATCCTGAGTTAAAAATCAGACATACACACCACAAAATTACACACGAGTAACTGAAATTCACGTAACAACACAATTAACCAATCCTTACTTAATATTTGTCATAATAGTTAAAAATGTTTGAAATGAAGAATCATACAAAGTATAACTATTAGTAAACAAGTAAACATTTCACTACTAATCTATAAAAAAAAATGGGAAAAAAAAAAAAGAAATTGAACTGTTGAAGTAGGTACCCGAGATACTGAAGAAGCGTGAAGGCGAGACGAGTGATCAAGTATGTCTCGGCGGCAACGTGGCTGATATCTCTGGTGAAAGAGCGTTGCCGAGCAGGGCGGTGCCGGAGGCCGTTTTTCCCGGCGAGGCGGCGGGGCCTGTCGCGGTTCTTGCTCGGAATGGACTCCGTTTCCGGCGGAGAGTGCGGCAGCTCGGCGGCGTCGGCGTCGAGGTCCGGGGACACGCGGCGACGATCGGTGAGGGTGGCCATCGCCGGCGACTGAGATCGGATTGGATCTGCTGAGACCTGAGAGAGAAGGAAGAAGGAAGCTATTGCATGGATTGCCTAGATTTGAGTGACGCAGTTCGCAGTTTAGGAGGGAATAATACCGCGTATGACGACGTATTTATAAAGCGCAAAGAAAAAGAAAAAGAAAAAGAAAAACATTTGTACATTAACATATGGACGTTATTTTTATACCAATTTCAACGTTTAAATTGTTAATAATTAATCAACTATGTAATAATCGAAGGAGAAATTTTTAGATGCTTTTATAATAAAAAAATTGTTAATATGTATCAATTACAGGTTAAGACTTTAATTGTTGTATTAAAAATATAATATATAATAAAAGTAAGAGACAATAATTATTTATAAAACTAAAAAATTATGTTAACAAAGTTGACTCATTTAACTAGTTTTTCATTTATGGATTTATAATACATTTAAGTTTAATTTTTGAATTTTTTGTCAATTAATAAGTCATTTGTAAATATTTATCTAAACGTTTATCACGTTAAGAGACATATTTTGATCATAAATTGAAACAAGTTTTTTCTTAGAATTTAATTTAAATACACTAATAATGTAAAATAATTTTATATTATCAGTCAATAAAAATAATGAAAAGTGTCAACTCACATAAATAATTATTTATTATAATAAAATATTTACTATAATTTCTCACTTTCTCCTATTTCTATTAACTGATAGTATAAAATAGTTTTATACTATCAATATATACCAAAAAAATTATTATTAAATAGTTATAATAACAATTCTTTTAGTATGCATTTACAGTATAATAAAGAATTGTCATTTATTAAATAGTTATAATAATTAATTATTGCTAATTACTTATAGTTGTTGATGCAGAATGTGTGTTGATGATACACTTATTTAGTTGATTTTTCCTTCATTTTTTTATGTTAATTTTTCCTTTATGTTTAATTTTTTAACTTTTATGTTAATAAGTTATATACAAGTATTTTTTTTTTCATTAATGTTTAAACAATTCCAAAATATGCCTTCACACGGAACTAAAACAAATTTTACTCTCAAGTTAAATTTATATCTATGAAAAAAAATGAAAAATATATAGAAATAAAATGCAAAATTCAACGCGTGAATGGAGTTAAGTAACGGCCGAATCAGCACCGCGTCGATTCATGTTTCAAAAAACAATAAAAAAAAAAAAAGGTGTTGGCTGGGAAAGCAAGAAAGTGGAGTGAATGACGCAGACGAACCTTGCCGTCTTGGGATGGATCAGCCGAGGACGGCACTCAAAGTTGGAGGCTGGATGCCCCGTTGCCAAATGTTAGGTCGTCCACTTGCATACTCCAATTTGGGGATGCTTCACATAGGGGAAGCCTATTTGTTAATATTATTTAAAGTAAAATAAGACTCCACTCTTAAAAGATGATATTATTATAAGATAGTACATTATTATATTCTATTTTTTTTATTTTTAAAATATATACTCTCTTCTTCAAAAAAAAAAAAAGATAAAAAATATAAGATATTTTCTTTTTTTAAGGGATAATATTATTATACTTTTCTCTTATTTATTTCTAAAATATATACTTTCTTCCTTAAAAAATTAAGATACTTCAATATATTTTTAAATTTTTTTATTATCTCATTATTTTCTTTTTGAACAAAATACCTCTCATTAATAGTTATATGTATTAAATTTTTTTTACAAAATAAAATAAATATGACTAATAATAATATAAAATATTGATATATTTTTATATATATAGTTTAATTTAATTTTTAAATTAATACTATAATATGATAAGACATTTTTAATAGTAACAATAATTTATAATAATTATTTTTTAAAAAATAAAAATTACATATTTTTCATCAATTAATACTTGTATATTAAGGTATATAAAAATAAAAATTATTTGTTAATATTGTATATAAAAATGAATCACAAAGAAGATAATGAAAAGAATTTCATGATTTTACCATAAAAATATACTTTAATATTTTAAAATTAATAGTTGAGAAAATAAGTAATTTTATTTTTAAAAAATAATTATTATAAATCATCGTTACTATTAATGATTTGTTCTCTTTATATAATAATAATTTAAAAATTAAATCAAACTATATTATTATTATTATTATTATTATTATTATTATAAGCCACATAGATATTTTATTTTGTTAAAAAAAATATTTTATATATATATATATATATATATATATATATATATATATATATATATATATATATATATATATATTATTAAAGGATATTTTGGTCAAATAAAAATAATAAACATAAGATAATGGAGAGTTAATGGTAAATTTGGAAATGGATTAAAGTATAGTTTTCTTTAATTTTATAGAGGAGAGGAGTGTAATAATATCATCTTTCAAGGAAGGGGGTTATTGTTTAATCTAATTTTTTAGGAGAAGAAAAGTATATGTTTTAGAAATATAGGGAAAAGGAATGTAATAATGTTATCTCTCAAAGGAAGAGATTGTATTTTACTCTATTATTTATAAAGTATATTTAGTTAAAAATTAATAATTAATTTCTAGAGCGTGGATAGTAAAATATTTATATTAGCTATTTGAATTCCTTTAAAATTGCCACTTCAATTATATTCAATATAAGTTGCATGGTCTAATTAGGGCTACGTGTAGTATTGATAAAATTATACTTTTAAGATAAAAAAATTGAATTTCATATTATAAAGAAAGTAATTATTAGAAAGATATTTTAAAATATTTAGATTAAAGATGTTCCATATCACATCTGTAATATTGGAGTTTCTTTACTCTTTTTAATTCAATAAAATTGTTTCCAGTCAAAAAATTATTCTCTCATTAAAAATTAAAAAATATAAGTCACATGAGGTTTGAATTAGACATGTTTTGTAAATTACACTATTTTTGTTTGGCTTTCTTTTCTAAATTATTAGTATTTAAAGTTTAGTAGATATTAACTAATCTGATTTCATCTGTGTCAATTTACTATTAGGATAAAATTTTTTTAATACTAATGTTCTTTATTCACAATAATTGAATCCAAAATCAAATTTTTGTATGAATTGAAGCAATTTTATGAAAATTAGTTTGGGCAGTTTATTATAATTATGTTTGCATCTACCCCCACCACACACACACACACACAAAACACAAGAGGGGAAATCGACCCAGAAATAATGGGAGTGAAAAGTTTAAAAGTGAGATTTTTGTGTACAAATTTATATTGAGCACTCATCTCCTAATTGTTTACTCTCATTCTTAAGATAAAAAATTAAAAGTGAAAATTATTTAAAATAAATGATAATTATATAATAAAAAATTAAGAAGTATCTGAAAAAATTATAACTAAAAGAATATCTAATTTAATATTTAGTGAAAATTATTATTTTATTATATTTATTTTAAACATTAAAACAGGTAAATGAGTACTAAAATTCACCCAAAAAAACTGGCTACTAAAAAAGAAGTACGTTTATAATAGCACAAAAAATAAATTAATTTTGACTAACACTTATGGAAAATAAATTTTGAGAATAATTTTTATCTATATGTGTTTAAAGTCTATTAAACCCCAAATAATCTAGTTTGAATCGGGTCAAACTACTATAAAAATAAGATTCTACCAATACTTATTTTCTTCATTTACAAGAATTGAATGTGATATCTCACTTTAAAAAAAAAAAAAAGTCAAACCACTTGAGATCAACTAAGTATTGGTGAGTCACACTAAAGTAACAAATAACAACATATTTTTTATGATTTAGATTTCTTGCAGAAAACAACATAGAATTAACTTCACTTGAGCAAGTCATATATTGTTTTAATTTGTAATAAGCATTGTACGTGTCTGTTCTAACTAGTTATCCAAATTTCGTACTTATCTTTATAAGTGTGTAATATTTATTCCCTCATGGGCATCAGTCCAATTTTATTGCGGCTTGTATACCCTATCAAGATCATGATGGTGACTTGCAACATGCATTTTTACTTTTGACATAGACTTGCAACTTACTTGGGTACATCGAGCACGAGAAGAGTTTCCTTGTTTGAGTGTTATATATATATATATATATATATATATGAAGAACGAATGGAAAAGAAATAACATGTCTAAAATATTTATTCATTTTTTATATTAGAAAATAATTATCATTTATTTCAGCAATTTGCCTTTTCATTCTGGTCCGTGTCCGTCCACTGTCGTTTGAACATAGTGTTAAGCTAATAATTGTGCTGAAGAACATTCAGGACAGCGAATGAATGGCCTTACTAGAAAGATCACGACTTATGGAGAATGTCTTGAGCTATTACTACAACTGGAATATTTTGTCATGGGCAACATACGTTCTCTGAAAATGTTTTCAAAAAAGAGTTGACAGAGCAAGCTGGAATCGAATGATGTAATTTATTACCTATTAAAAGCGATGGGTGTGGAGCTAGAAAATTCCAAGCTTTAAAAAAGAGGAACAGGTGGCAAATACAAATGAAACTTCATCATAATAATGTCTATATCTTGATCAATAAAAACACACATAGGCATTAACGGATGTGGGATTTTTTTTTTTTTTTTTCTAAATTCTGATTTGTTGTTATCACAGTTTTTATATGTTATTTGATTGAATTGCTATAACATTGCAAGAGTTTAATTTCTCACACACTTCATTATCATAGCTAAGTCTTTATTTAAGATATCCACATGATTCAACAAAAACCTATATAAAATTGTTGCTTACACTTGGTGAAATATGAGCATAATGTTTTAGGAAAACAAAAAGACATTAACTCCCTTTCATAATATTGGTAAATCAAAGAAGAGAAAAATGAGAGGCTCGATAGAAAAAATCTCTGTAATTTTTGAAATATGAAACCAATATTGTTTTTAAAAAATGAGAAAATCCCAATATTCTTGACATATCTAAAACTTCATAATCACTGTTCATTTTTCATTTTACAATTTTGTTTCACATTTTTTTTTAAGAAGTTGTTGTTGCGGACTTGAAAGATATAATTTATGTAGATCAAATCAACAATGTCTTTTATATCAATATAAATAATGTTATTTTCTATTAAAAATATTAAGTTTGGTTGTTCCTATAAATGAAATTGAAGTTTCAATGTTGTTGTTTGTTTTTTATTTCACAATTATGTTGTTCAAATAAAAGTTTATTCATTTCCCATTGATGTAAATTTTTTTATACCACATGCTTTTCAATACTTTTATGTTATGTTACATTTACGTTAATTATTACTATATTAGATTATTTAATGATGGATATGAGACTTTTTTTCGCACTTTGATAGGCTAAACACAAAAAAAAAATCAAAATTATACCTTTTATTGTAAAATTAGGGAGTTTAAGATAAAAGAGGTATTGAAGAAGATAAATAATGACAAAATAGTTGGACCTGGCAATTAGGGATGGCACCCACATTGGGTGGGGGTGGGGAGTGCCTCTTTGCTCTTCTTCACTTGGTCCCTACTCTTGTCCCCTGATCTTCACCACTGTTTTTTTTTTTCTCCCTATTCTTGTTTCCTAACTCTCCAAGGGTCCCTCTAGGATCCTTGAAAATTTTCAAAAAATGAGAAAAATATAAAACATTATCACTTACCACACCTTACAACTCATAGCTTGCTAGGCATAATGGAACCAATAGAAGAAAACTTCACAAGTCTTAATAGTAATACCAATTTTATCAAATACCTCATGTGCAACATCAAAGAAGTTTCAAAGGAGAACATGATGATTTACAGTTAAACGGACTTATTCAAAGAGGAGAAGCAAGAGCAACAATGTTAATGACCCTCCAGAAAATTTAGGAACATTAGATATCTCTTTATCAACCACAAAGTAAGAGCATAGACTTGTTTCCATTGGTGCTAGTGAAACAAGCACTTGAATCTATGAAAGAACCTACTTCAGAACATAATGTTCAAAACAATGAGAATGATGTTTGTCATAAAATAAGGTAAAATATCATTGAAAAATAAATGCACCTAAATTTTCAGTTTGAAAGCTTAATTTTGCATCTGACCCATGATAGATAGTATGCTTGGCTTGTTGCAACTGGTTTGCAGCTGCACTTGGCAAAATTGAGGTCATAGCAACAAAGAGATCAAACTTTGCACATAAGGAAAGTGGTGTGTAGTTTAGGGTTTTGAAGGGTAAAAAACACATGATAATAAGGTTAATTTTATAATTTCATATATACTAGGACCCTATAAGGCGAGAAGTGTTAACCCCTTCCCCACCTCTGAATACGTTTCTAGAGAATTAAGTCCTCATCTCCATCTCTACTATGAGAAAAATCCTTGAATTATGGGTCTCAAATGGAGTAGTCCTTGTGGGGATCCCTAAACATGGGGAGAAATTGTCATCCCTACTAATTACTATTGCAATATGAATGTGTCTAGGTGATAAAGATATAAGTTGACTTACAAAGTTGTTAAACAAGATTATGATATTCAAAAAACATGTCACATAAGTAAAGTTCTAGTATTTTAACCCCTATTTATAAGAAAGACATGCAAAACTATGCAAATTATGAGGGGGATCAAGCGCATGAGTCATACTATGAACCTTTGGGAGCTAATAATTGAGCAGAGATTAGAATAAGATACTCACATTACAAAGAAACAATTTGTGATGATGGAACCCCGTGGATATAAAGATCCAGAAACCCCAGGCACACACTTTGATAGAAAACAAGATGTAGAATAAAGACCTTCCCTACTAAACCCCCAAGAAACCTGTCCTTGGAAACGTAGATAACAGGGAAAAGATAGAAGATTCTGCATCACAGAGAACAAAGTGAGGAAAACCTCACAACTGTATTGGTAGTCAAACCATGATCAAAACTATATGATAAAAATTCTCTGTTGTCTATAGGCCAAGTTGCCTATTTATACATAAATCCTAAAATTGAAAATTATCTAATCCTATCTAAGAGATCTGATTTGAAAATAAAATTTAAAAATTAAAGATATAATTCTATTTTAAAAGATTTATCCCTAACAAAATTAAATCAGATTTGATCTTTATAGATTATATTATATTTGATTTAAATCTTAAAAGATAGACTGATTCAATTTAAATCTAAATAAGTCAAAATAAATCAAAAGCAAATCTAAATACAATCTAAACGTATTTCAAACATGATCAGATTGCTTGCTCTCGAAGTTACTTTAATTTAGCTTGATTCCTTGATCTCCAAGTAACTTGAAATGAGCTCTTGGATTTCTTGATCTCCAAGGCAGAACCAGCTTGCTAGAAACAAGCTGTTTTCCAATGTTGGAATGACCAAATTACCCTTCTGAGCATGTATCATTCTCCCCCTCTTCAAAAAGATTCGTCCTCGAATCTTGCCTTTGTAATCTTTGAAGTCATCTCCACCAATATCTTTCCTCCATGAAGCCATCTAAGAACATGCAAATGAAGAATCACACGAGCAAGAGCAAAGAGGTTAAGAGAAGACTTTGGGAACTTGGCTAAAGCAATTGTGGAAGAGATGTATCAAGAATGGGCCAAGGAGACCAAGATGCCAACTCATACTAATGGACAACCCAAGATCTTGTTATTTGCTGCGAATTGGGCTTAGAAGCTTATTCTGGCCATATTGGGCCATTATCCTATTTTGGTCTTATTTAGTTTAGTTAGTTTATGTATTTAGGACATCTAAACTTTTATTTATTTTATTTAGCCCATATTTTATGTTTTATGTTTTGTCCAGCCCAATTCATATTATTTAGCATCAGAACACTTCTTATTGGGCTTGGACTTAGTTTAAGTGTCTAACTTAGTGTAAGAGGTTATAAATACCTCAAGGAACACATTGTTTAACAGTTTTTGATTAATTGAAATTCTGTTTTGTTTTCTTTCAAGAAAACAGTTCCTTTGTGTGCAAGTGAGTGATTTGCTTTGCTTGTTGCATCAAGAAATTGAGAGAATTCATCCTAAGGTAAGTTCCTTGTGATATTCAATCAATTTCTGTTCTATCTTTTCCCTGTTATCTACGTTTCCAAGGACAGGTTTCTTGGGGGTTTAGTAAGGAGGGTCTTTATTCTATATCTTATTTTCTATCAAAGTGTGTGCCTGGGGTTTCGGGATCATTATATCCTTGGGGTTCCGCATCAATTTGGTTTTATAATTAAAGGTCAATGATAGAGGCAATTTATGTCACGACCCAACTAGGGTCGTGACTGGCGCATAGGGGACAAGTCGCTAGCAAGCCTTTCATCACACACATCCATCGGGGATCCAAGCATTCTCAAAATGCACCCCTCAGCACACAACATAAATAATTATCAGGGCATGTTCAATCATATAAGCACACACACATGCACACACATACATATCCGATTATACAAATTTAGTCCAAATATAGTTCCATTTCTAATGAATTCAATCATCTCAATAAACATAATTACATCACAAATATCAATAAAAACTAGCATGGGTCAGACTCTGCCCGTAGTATCATGGAGCTATATTATTCTAAGAGTACATTAATAAACTAAAGATTTCAAAAGGCCCTTATCCATGAGGGCTCACCTGAGAAGAAAAGGATTACGATTGAGAGGCGGGAGAGTCAACTCTCAAATCCGCACCTGTATTTGAAAAGAAAGAAAGAAAGATAACAGGGTGAGTTATACAACTCAGTGAGAGATAGGACATCTTTAACTCACATAAGTCAATGTGCATAAATGTCAAATAAATCTCATCATAAAATAAAATTTAACTTCTTAAAAACCTATAGGAACTATCTAATATAGTATAATCCATTAGGTTCACACTTAAGTGGCCTTTCCTTTGTGTGAATCCCGTAATTTGTCTTGCACCACTCCTAGAGTGGTTGTGTAATAATAATCTAAGGTGCACTAGGGCAAATGTCCACTGTTGTTAGCAGGTAGATCCTATCATAAATATTCCTAAATCTTTTCCTTAACTAACATGCATCTCAAATTTTAGAATCTAAAATACTAATTCCAATCTTTTCAGCCAAGGCAATAATATCAAATTTAAAAGTAATTTTACGGAAATCAACTCCAAAACTTACTGCATCAAAATTTATAATCTCTGATTATCAGAGTTCATGATATCCATTCAAAACATCATATCAGTTTCAAAACATTTACATAAATTCGCATAATACAAATCATTAACTCATGTGTAAGGTTTGAAAATAATACCATTAAAGGAAATGCTCAAACATCCAATATTTACTAGAATTCGGTATAGCAGAATAATTAAAAGAGAAAACAAGTTAAGAATATTCTATCTACTCACAGACTTAGCCCCAATAGCGGAATCTTTAAGCCCACGGGACACGGAGCCAAGAACCGAACCTCCAGCGGAAATCTATTACCACAATTATGATAATCTATTTCAATATTATTTATTAAGAGCAATGATTAACCCAATTTACTCTCAAATATTAAAATTCCCAATTTCTCTAACCTAAGGTTCTCTGGGAACTCTCTATTGGAGAAATAATCTATAATTCGTAGGAAAGGAAGAGGAAAGGAGTTTAGAGATTACCTTTAGAAATGAAAAATGAAGAAAAAAGATTTGGGAGCCTTGGTGTCACCTCCTCCAAGCTCTAAGACCAAATAGTGTTTGTTTTTGGATGAAGACATGATTTGAGATTAAGAAAGAATTTGAGATTAGATGAGTGGAAAGGGTGTAATTTGATGGAAAGATTTGAAGGATTGGGTTAAAGAATAAAGGGGAAAGTGTTTTAGAGAGAAGGAAGAGAGTTTAAGGGGTAGAGAGAGAGTGGAATTCACGAAATGAGGAAGGGAGAGCACGTTCGGGCCTTATATAGCCCCGTGGTGATCTATTATATGGACTAGTAATCGATTACCATAAGCCCAGATTGTTGTAATCGATTACCACTCTATGTAATCGATTACAAAAGGAAAAATTTAGCATGAAGGCATACGAGAGACTTGTAATCGATTACAGACCCTGTGTAATCAATTACCAACTTAGGAACTTGGTTTCCTCCTTTTGTAGTTCCTTCCCAAGTTCAAGATTATTGCACACACTTATTTACATTAATTTTAAAACATAAATGTAAATAATGGAATACCCACTATTTGGATTCAATAAAAATATTCAAAAATTTAAAATTCTTAGGAATCAAAATCCAACTTTTAGGTTTTAATATAATTTTTCAAAAACTTGCATTTTATATAAACTCTTATGTTAAAATCGAAGGGGTTCCTCATTCTCTAAAATTTGTTAAAAATCCCCCGTCAACTCATTGATGTCTAGGGAATCATTATCGGGATCTTTGACCTTACAAAAATGTCTTAATCCTATAGTCCTCCAAGGAGGCATAGGGTTCAGACTTAGAATTTTTCATGATATAGTACTAACAGACAGCTGTAACTTGTACTAGGTTATTACAATTTACTTGCTATGGAGATTGAGGAAAGATATAGACTCACGCATCATTTTTAGTGAGTTAGAAAAGGTGTACGATATGGTGACAAGAGGGGTATTATGGAAGGCTCTGAAGAAGAAATAACTTGGTATTATCTATATTTGAGCAATCAAAGATATGTATGATAAGGTTATGATTAGCGTAAGATCACAAGGTGAGAAAATAATAGAATTTCCTATAACTGTAGGGTTGCACCAAGGGTCAACTTTGAGTCCTTACCATTTTACCTTGGTTTTGCATGTGACGACTGAACATAGCCTGGAGTTAATGCTATAATGCATTTTTTTTTTTTATAAATGATATAGTTCTAGTTGGAGAGTCAAGACAGAAAAAAATAGGAATTTAGAGAGCTATGGAGACAAGTTTTGCAAGCATATGATTTTTTGTTTAAGTAGAAGTAAAACAGAGTATATAAAATGTAATTTTAGCATGAGGCATACTAATTCTAACTTAGGGGTGTAAATTGGAGTGGTTAAGACTTGAGGCTGATGGCAAATACTGCCACCTCAAATGTACTATACTAGTGTTCAATCCAACCCTTACCCTCTCCTTTTCCCCAAATATGAGCCCCTTTGACCATAAAAAATAGGTGAAAATTGGAGATTATACCATGTCACAAGTCACACGGTTTAAGTATCTTGAGTCTATCATACCAAATAATAGGAGAAATAGAAGATGTAAATTATAGGACTCAACATGGGTGGATAAAATGGAAGAGTGCTTTAGAAGTAGTTTGCAGTAGGAAAGTACCACATAAGTAAAAGTTTTACTAGACAACTATAAGATCTGCTCTGTCGGATTAGACTAAATGTTGGATGGTTAACAACCAATAAGAAAATAAACTTAATGTTATAGAGATAAGATATAACATTGGATGAGTGGACACACTACCTAATATGATTAGAAATAAATGTATCAAAGAGAAAGTTGGGTAGCACCTTTTGTGAAAAAAATGATAGAATCTCGCCATGAGTAGTTTGGTCATATGTACAGAAGACCTCTAGAAACTCTAGTAAGGAGAGCAAACCGTAGGTAATTCAATAGATATAGTTGAAGGGAGATAAGGAAAAATTATATGTGAAACTATTGAAAAAAATTTAGATATTAGTGTTTTGCCTATGAATATGGTTTACAGCAGGACGCTATGACGTTTAATCTATATAGCCAACTCTCTCTAAGCTAACAGATATAATAGCTAACACAACCAAATGAAAAAACAAAAAAGCGCAATCATAAGTTTCAAATATTCATAGAAAACAGAAAATTTCCAACCTTCGTATCGTTTTCTATTGGCTAAATATCTCCTTTTGTTTTTATCTTATTCTCAAATATAATTTTTGTTGCTGTTATTATAAATATATGTACTAATTTATGTTATTCACTCGTTCATTATTGTTATGCAGTAACTCGACTTCAAAATCATGACCTTTTTGCATAAATCTGACAAGGGAAGCTGATTTGATACTCGGAATTCCCTGGAGTTTGACAGACATGGCTTAAGATAGCTAATATTATTATTGTTGTTGTTAGTACATGTTAATTTATTTTTTTAATTTTTATTTTGTTGATAAAAAGATAGTTTCAATAAAGCATCGACGTACGGAATTATATGTTATTGTGGTTGGTTTTCATGACAGATGTATTCGTCAATGGAGTCTCCAGTTGAACATCACCATCTTAACAAGTAGGCGCAATTTCTATCCTAAATTGTAAGAATTTCTTTTCTCTAGAGAGTATCACGCCAAACTAGTGTCATGACTAATACAAGATGTACAATCGCTTTCAGCAATAACAGAAAGGACTGAAACAAATTACTAAATTGTGTAACCAATTATCCATCCCACGAATGAAACAAACCATTCAATTCCTTGAAAGATATAAAAATGTAGTCACGCAATCATTGAATAATTGATTAATAGGAATAATTTTATGCTGCACTTAAACATACTATTTAAAATAAAATAGTCATTCACGGTTAGATCATTATTCAACACAAAATCTACTTCAGTTCTCTGCACCATGACCAAACGGACCACTTGGTCGTTCATGTAAGAAATCAATTTGTAATTTTGTATTTGAAGATAATAAAACCAAAAATGTCTACATGGTGCTTCTATGAAATCACTTTATATTTGATGATCAAAAAGAGGATATTCAAGTGATTCCCGAGTGTTGTTACTTGTCTTTGCATTTTCCCCTCCCCAAGCTTCTACCTTAACCACCATCTTTGGGCTGCAGATATAGGAGTCTTCAGGAATGGTGCATAACGGTGGATGAATGGATTAACCGTCCTCCCAATTTGAGCCCAAACACTTTGATGGTATGCAGCGGTAACAGGAACATGATACATGAGCTTCAAAAGCTGCAAGGGAAAGGTAAACAGAAAAACACATGCCATTAGATCTGAATATTCATTTTGTATAGTTGCATATTGGGTTCAATACAATATTTCCTAGTAAAAATTGGAGAAGCATGACACAAGATTGTAGAAGGGGGAGGATCCAAGACTGTCAAAGTACCATCCCCCCTTCTGAATCCTCTCTCGGGATTAGAATTCTACGATAACAACAACTACTGCTAAGCCTTGTCCCACCTGGGATCAGGCGATGCCATAGTAGAATTGTAACTGACTGATTTTATTTCCCAACCAAATTGCATGCCTTTAATCAATTAGGCATTGAACAGATTAAATACAGTTTACAAAATCAAGCACATGAAATAATTCAAGACTGCATGGTAATATCTAACTTGTTCGTGGGTGCATGAGACCAAAGACGAAGGGTATGTTTAGTTTAATTTTAAGAGAATTATTTTTGAAGGAATTAAGTTGGAAAAAATACTTTTAGAGGAATTACTTCTAAAATAATTAATTTGTGTTTGGTTTGAGTATGTCAAAAGTAAATTTAAGAGAATAATTTTTGTTTGGATAGAATAAAGTAAAATTACTTTTAGTTGTTAATATGAAGGTAATAGTAAGATTTTATTTCAAAAGTACTTTTTTTAGAATGAAAAAATAACTCCAAGGATACTTCTCCCAAAAATACTTTTAGTTGCAAGAAAAACAAACCAAACACATTGAATTACTGTGCAATTTCATTCTCATTCTACCAGAAGTACTTTTGGAATCCTAAACTTTAAACTAAACAGACTTGAAGCCATTTATTAGCTCCAACCAACATTACTTTAAATATATATATATATATAAAAGAAAACAGCAATGCATGCATATTGTATAGATATTTAGATAGCAATGAAACACACCTGCCAGTACATGAATGTCTGTATTATGTTGCGCTGCCACCTGCATGTGTGGTTAAAAAATGAAGGATGCATGAGGCAAACAATATCTTCCCATAAAAGGGATATGTAGCAAAGGAACATTAGGGGGTGAAAACAAAACGAAAAGCTCAAGAGACTGACGAGAACAGTGAGATGAGCAGCAGGAATCCAAGTCCAATTTCAGCATGTGATGTTAGTATATTGAGAGTAGTATTGTTTGACTCCACCCAAACACATGTCTCTTCCAAGTACTTCCTATTCAAAGGTAAGAAAGCAATAAAAATATATTACTAAGATGTTAATGCTCATACAAATTAATAGTGTTGTCAAACAAAAATAGTGTCCAATCCACTATATAGACTTGTGCTAGGGGATAGCTCAGCAAAATTATCAGAAAGAAATATCTAAAATAGGAAAAAATAGCTCCCCCTCCCAGGTCCCTCTTCTGCCATGCGCTTGACCCAACACATATTGCCCTATCCCTCAATGTACTTGTACATTGCCGTCTTGCACACAATATATCATCTTAGAAATTCAGCATAGGTGTAGCTTAGGAAGTAGAAAGGACAATTGACCCTACTCCAGCAACCGAAAAAAATATGTCCTCCAAAATTTAGTATTTTTATTTAATTACTAGAATGTGACATTATTTGAATAATAAATCAATGAATAAAGATCAGTTTATTACACAAATTTTTTCTTCAACTTTCTATATTCTGTTCCTGACTGACAATTATTGAGAAAAGCAGCGCGGTGAAAGCAATAATGCATAGACATGTGAAGATAACTTCTCAGATTGTAAATGACTTGCTTAAGCCAACCAGAGATCAAGTCTAGTTCTAGCAAAATGATCCACATAATTCAACAGAGAAAGCACAGAATACTTTGAAATTATATAAGAAATACAATGCCTCGCTTTAACCATTAACCATAAAATTTTAATGGAAGACTCAACTTCACAAATGTCACAATTATAGTTAAGTGTTACCCTATGGCTCTTCATGCCACAGCCTGAGCTGTTCTCTCAACCCACAGTATATTCAGAAAATCAAATATTAAAAGAACAAGGATGATAAAAAACTTGAAAACAATAGGGAAAGTTAAAGCCGAGGGAAAAGGTCTGAAGACCTAGTTTAGAGTTAGTAAGGCACTGAAGTTCTAGTGCCCAACAGCAATCTAATTAAAAATGAGATAAATGATGGTACCAAATTCTATGCTTAATGAGAGCAATGCTGCATCTTGTAGCAATGTTATTTTCTTTGCATGTTACTAGTATAAACTAATAAAAGGTTACTCACCTGTACAAGTTGGAGCGACTGAAATTGCGTCTAAGGAACTTGGCTACGTGTTCAAATGCCCAACATATGATGGGGATCAAAGCAACTGCAACATAATCACTCCACATTATACTCAGGCAGGACATAGACGTGACATAAGAGGAACGATAATATTACTACCCTTCGGGAAGAAACAAACAAAAGTATAACTAGATTAACTAACCAAGGATTACTAACATTTAAGGCAAAGATGTGATGTAACAAATGTAAGGCAGTAGATGAAGTATATAAAATCCTTTGAAGCAATTATTGACTGAAAGTAAACTTGCAAGGCCTGCATATTCCATGCTCTTGGTTTCTGCAATAGCACGAGACCAGTGTAATAGTACAATAAAGATAGAAGAATCAGAACATGGAAAAGATGATGCTAACTGGAAAATTAGAAACAAAAAACTTACCCCATATAGCGAGTACAATGAGTATAGGGAAGAGCAAGTAGTACCCATAAAAGAAAGTCGATAAGCCCTATGAGAAAGATGCCTAGGTACCAGTGGAATGGCTGCAATGACAGCCACAACAAACACCTAAAAAATATGTCTAACAATTAAATGACAGCAACAGCAACAGAAGAGATTCATATCAGAAAGCAAAAAGTCTACGGCCCAAAAAATATATATATTTATCATATAACTTCGCAAATTCAAAATTTCAATCCAGCCCTTCCTTATTCTAATATCCCCTTCTCTTTCCTCTGCAAGTGCTCAGGATGGAAATTTGAAAAGAAAGAAAAGCAAATCTAATCAGCAGTAGTGTATGTAGAATTGTTACAAAAAAAACGTCTGTTAGAATGTATATATTACATCAAGCATTTAACAGAGTAAGAAAAGAACTGAACAATAAGATTGGTCAAACATGGTCGTCAAAACAGTCATATGCAAATGGGGCATATGTTAACCAGAAATGATGTCATCATGAATTTATCTGTTCAATGGTGAAAAGACTGTACCCAAGCATTAACAGAAAATAGAATCGTCTGGCGATCCCAACGCAGAGAAGTTGGATTAGGACCTGCACTTGCAGATGTCCCTGAAGTTCTATCAGTTGATCCTGCAGAAAAATTCAACACATATAGTAAGACTCAGGCCAGAAACAAAAAACAAGCAAAAAATGATTATTAAGATGTGCTTCATTTTAGTTCTTTATTGTAATTCTTTCAGAAAAACTATGTCTATTAGATTTGCAGAGGTAACTAATCACCAGAGCTTCTTCTACGAGTTTGTTCATTTGTTTGGGGTGGCGATGGCGATGCTACTGATGGCCGTGCTGGCTGGGATGAACTGGCAGTCGACATTGGTTCTACCACAAGATCAGGATCCTGTCCAGCATCCAATAGTTACAATCAATTCACTAATTAAGTGGAAATGAGACAAATTCTTGTTACATAAAGATACACTATACAGCACCAAAATATGAAATGTTCTATATATGATTATAATTAGCACTGCCCCCCCTGCCTCCCTGCAACAAAATAACTTCACACATAAAAAATCCAAGGGCTTCTCCTGAGTAGTTGGTAATTAACTAATTCACAAATACTCCATAGCTAAAATCAATTTACCAATTCACTGAAAATAAACAAATTCTCCAAATATAAATATACACTATGCACCATCAAAATATGAAATCGTATATACTTGACTGCATGTAGCCCCCCAAAACAATTCACAAATGAAAACAAAACAATGAATAGTTACTAATTTACTAATTCACAAATAATCCAACAGCTACAATCAATTTACTAACTCATCGAAATTAAAACAAATTCTTCTGCATGCATCAAAGTACGATATCTTGTACCTTTGACTACACGTAGACCCCCGAAAACAATTCAAAAATAAAAACAAAACAACGAATTCTCCAGAACAGTTACTAATTCACTAAGTCACAAGTAATCCCAATAGTTACAACCAATTTACTAATTCAGCCAAAAATAAAAGCAATTTCCCCATGAAACACACACACTACTAAGATCACTCAAACAGAAACGTGTCCATTATTGACCACAATTCACAATTAGCTAAGAAAAGAACTGAATTTTTGCAAGACATTTGAATAATAATAATAATAAATAGTGGCAAAAAGAGTGGAGCAAACCCAGTTTCCGAAACATAGAAAAAATTGGAACTTGATGAGAGTCAGATAGGGAAATCGAGGGAATTGAAATTGCATACGAGGTAGCGCTGGTAGAACTTGCGCTTGTAGTGGGAAACCACGTCGTTGCGAGAGGCCATGTGGGGAGGGATGAGGACGTTGGACCAGTAATCGTGCCATCTGGGATCGTTGTCGTAGTCGTATGAATCCGCCGCTATTCGCTTCAGCTGCTGCGGATCTTCTCTTTCTTCCCCCATTTTCCACTCTTCTTCTTCTTCTTCTACGCACCAACACACACCGTCCTCTGCGCCTCCTAGTGCGAACTTCCTCGCATAAATGTTGTCGTTTTCGGGGGTAAGTTCTGACCTTAAACGCAACCTAGCAGGTGTCGTTTACTCAGCGATTAGTTAATGGTGTTTTTGGTGTGCTATTTTAAGCATGATAAAATAAGTTAATATTATATTTTGCGCCCTTTAGTGCCGGTAATGAACTATATAAATTTATCTATCTAATTTTATATATGTCTAAATGATCGATAGTTTAACCAAATCTCAAAAGGGTGGGTTAACTTTTAAGATACGAGGCCTGTTCCACTTCTTTTTTATATTTTATTAAAATGAAAATAAGTCTTAGATAAAAATAATAAATAATAAATAATAAATAAAATTTATGTAAATAGAAATGATTTTTAATTAAAATATTTTATAACAAATAAATATTTTTAAAAATAATATTTAATATAAGATCATTGAATAATATTTAGTTATTATAAATTATAAATAAATAGTATTAATTGATAAATAATATTTGATATAAATTTAATTAAATGTAACAAAGAGTATTTATTATAATATTTTTTAAACTTAAATTTCAATAACTAATATAAATTATTATTTTAATATAACTTTTTAAAATTAATAAATAATTATTAGAAATTGAAATAAATAATATATATTTAATATAAATTATAATTTTAAATAATAAAATGTAATAAATATTTATAATAAATATAACTACAAATAATAAATATTTAAGTGGTAGCATTTATTTTTAATTTTATAATTAAATAATTCATAAAATATATTATTTTATTATAATTTTATTTTTTTAAACATTTACTTAAGATTAAAATTATTTAAGATAATGAAGGGAAAGTAGATATATTATATAATGTACCATCATATATAATGTCATACCAAACACTATATAGTATTAAAATCTTAACAAATTATATATTATCGAGACTTATACTATTAGGTCTTATCCTATCAGGTATATCAAACGAGACCTAAACTACACTACCACTAGGACAGGGCGGGATCTATACAAAAGTATGCTAAAACCTTGATATTTTAATTAGTTTGGTCTACTTTGGGACATTTAATTAATTTAATTCACCTTTTTAAGAATTTTGTTTCAGCTTGGAGCTTTATTGTTTGATGTTCTATATGTAACACCCTTCTAATTATAGTATCGTGCTTAAGTCATGGTACACAATTAGAGGTTGCTACAGCTTTTCTTTTATTTGTGCTTTAAAATAATTCTAAAGAATAGAAGGGTTATATATATGAAAATAGAAATTTTCTGAAAAAAAAAATTGAGCTTGTATTGAAACTTCACAATTCCTATTCACTATCTTTATACTTAATACAAAAGCTGTAGTAATTTGTCTTGCTCTCTACACTTTCTGAGAAATTGTAAATATATAAGAGCTAGAGAATAAATATAAATTTTGTCCACGTGACTGTCAGGTGCGTGCAACTCCATACACATATCCAAGTAGTCTTGGTACAAATAACTAGGATTTTCAAGGTAGGTGCACCCGGTTCACCTATGCCGATGCCACCTATGCTATCTGGAGATTACTACAGGAATATACATAGGGATGAGAATTTTAAATTCCCAGTAGGACGTCCTAGACTACCACATACAGTGTCGTCATCGTCATCCCTAGCTGCTTCGGTTTGTTTTCAAAAATCATATTCTAAACACATAAGAGAGTAAAGGTTTATTCGCTGAATTTCTAAAAAATCTTTTATCCGAAGTAGATTCATTTTATTCACGTTCTTGACAATTAAGAGAGTAGTTTTATAATAGTACCAATGGGTCAAAATGAGAAATAGAACTTATGCATATGCTAATGCAAGTGCTCTTGACTTTCTTGTTTCTCTTTAACTTGTATCATAAACATCCATACTTGGCTCCCTAGGAGTATTTGGCCATTTTTAACTCTCGGGTAATAGCCTGTTTTTTGGGATTGAGTTCATTTCTATATATGATTATCGGATTTACTTTCCCCAATGCTCACACTGACTTATTCCCCTTTATTCATTCCGAGGTCGAGGCTGGCCCAAGTAATATGGAGTCATAATCATATTAACGATCATACATTCATGTATGAATATGTTTAATGTGCTTATGATTATGCTATATAGTTCATATACTTCCGCCGAAAATTCTGTAGTATAACAACTAAAATATGAAGGTTCCTAAAATGGATAACAGACATAATAGCCAATCAGTCACAGAAATGATGATCTCAACACAATACCCATAGGAGTTCAAAGCATAATCATTATCATAAATAACACATCACATAGCATTATCCTGGAATGTAATTGCATAAATGTTTATGCAATTTAGCCTCCACACGGCTTTGGGGCCCCTAAGCCACTTGATTCACAAATTAACTCAATTTTCTTAAAATTTGTCCAAAACTTCTAAATTGCACGAAAGTTCTATTTTAATTTATTTTAATCTCAAATTCCAGTATAATGTAGCTCTATTAGTCCACTTTTAAACCTCTTTTGTTTCACTAAATTTTGATGTGTATAGTTTAAGTTATTATAATTTTACTCAAGACTGCCCTATTTTAGGACAAGCTTGTACTTATAAAATGAGAAAATTACTAACAATCTATCTTATATTATTTTGCTCTAAAATTCGACTGGGGCATGCCTTTATGGGCCCTCTTTCAAATACAAAAAGTTCCACTTAATTTGAATAGATAGAGCTGGAGTTATAAACTCCACATTAGATCTACCCTATTTCAACCCAAATAGAGCATAGGAAAATTTCAAGGATATGCTTGGAGCAATTCACTAAGAATCTAGATCTAAAATTTTATAGGCACAATTCTATATATGTTAGCTTTCTAAAAAAGGTGGTTGTACTCAAATTGAAGTTGTATAGGGTGAGTTATGCCCATCAAAACCTGTACTGCTCAGGTCTATGTCTTCTAGTTTTTAGCCAAATTGAAAAATTCATAACTTTCTCATCCTAAGTCCAATGGGCCTATATTTTATATAGATGGATTCATCTTTGAGTTAGGTTTCCTATAAAATTAGTTTTATCTCAAATTTAATTTTATACCTTGAGTTATACCTTTCGTAGTACATGTTGTCACTGCATTCTCCATGCAACAATTTTCTATTTTGGTGCTATCTTGATTTTCTAGCTTATTTCTCAACATCAATCAAATTTCACTAGCCTTATGTCAGTAGAACAAGTCCTATTAACATCATACCAACCTCAAAATAAATTGAGCAAAGTGAATTAAGAAAAATCCTAACTCACAAGAAACCCTAGGACATAATCAAGTTCTAGGAGTCTACCTCACTTCCAAGCTTAAATAGGCTTTAAATCTTGCTTCCAATAACTCTGGGACCTCCGTAGAATCACCAGACAGCTCTTAACTCCTTTCTTTTCTTGGCTGAAGCTATATAGGTCCAAAGGTGTGGGATTTTTAACCTCTATCCATGCTAGGTTATGGGGATATGGTGTAGTTGTTGAGAGGTTTCTTGAAACCACAAGAGAAGATCAAGTATTTGGGAGCTTTTAAAGACAAAAATGGAGGACAATATGAGAGAGAGGGGTTGTGCCTATAAAGGTGGAGGTGGAGGAGAAGATGATGCAAATTTAGGGTTTTGTAGAAATCTTTAGGTAGATTTTCTTAAAAAGCAAGTATAACTCATCCTATGGTGTGTGGTCCATATCACTTCTTGGCTTTTTGGCCATGTGGCCTTCTTTGAGCCACATATAATAGGTGTGATCTTCTGATAATTAAACTCTCTTGCATTTTAAATTCCTACTGGATTAATTCTTTGTGTTCTTGGAAACTATTCTTAATACTTGGATGGTGTGACTTCTTTTAAACCACTCAATTTACCTAAATTAGGATGTGTTTTAACCACTCTTAAAGGAAAAATATTATTCCTAGAACTCATCTCAAATAATATGGGACCTTTAAGGATTAATTTAAGGTATCTGGCGATTAATTTGGGTACTCTAAGTTACCCAAGATATTATGTATTGTATGAGTAATCCCACACTTATATTTAGAATTGTGTGTAGAAAATATAAGTTATAAAGTTATTTGATGTATTCTAATTATTTATTAGTGTCGTAGGGCCCAATCTTCCCGAAATTGGGATTTTTCTGCCAGTACCTCTCTTGACAGCCGTAAACCTTTATTTACAACTTTGCCATTATGGTCTAACAATTACAATTTCACCCCTTCTTTTATCACGGTTTACCTATTTATGATTTTGCTCTTGCCTTGGGCCCGGGCTTCTTTTTATACTGGTCTACTCTCAGAGTTGGCAATATTACAATTCTCCCTTCCTTTAAATTTTTGTCCTAAAAAAATTCTTCAAAATTTCCGTATTTTTAAGACTTTAGAGATAGAACCTTATCATCTAAATCCACAACCCAACAGAATTAAGACTTGTAAACCCATAAGGAAGGGAAAAAATTTGTTAATTAAGGGCATGTCTTTAACAAATACAAGCTAAACTTGCCAAAGAAGTTGTGACTGAGGGTGGAAGAAGCAAGCCCCCCAGTTGCAAGGAAGTTGTGCACGCCAGAGAGAGAGGGAAGGCACGACGGAGAAAGAATAAAACAAAGAGATAAAGGCTCGGTTAATAGTGGCTGATGGACAAAGAGACCCAAAGAGAAAGAGAGAGAAAGGGCGACGGAGAGAGACGTGATGGTGAGGGTAAAGCAAAGACAAAGAGCCGCAATTATGAGGGAGCAAAAGGAAGCACACAATGATGGCGAAAGGAGAGAACAAAATCGAGAGGAAGTGCGGGAAGATGGTGGGTGAGAGGGAGAGAGTGAGATCGAGAGAGGGATTGAGAGAGAGATGAGATGATGGTGAGAGGAGGAGAAGAAATGTAGAAGGAAGAAGAAGAAAAGAAAAGAGGGGCTTAGGGTGGTTCACACCACTTCAGGTGTAGGTTGTCCAAGCTCTTTTTTTTTTCTACACATACCCTTCTTTATTTAAAATTTAATCCACTCTAATTAATTTTAATTCCTCTATTACCATAAAAATTAATATGACATTTTAAAATTTCCTGCTATTAACGTTTTATTTTTAGCCACACATTTTATCTTAAATGGGGTATTACAAAAAAATTGCATCCATTATTTTTTTTTATTTTTTGGTGGTAAAACAAGGCCTAAGCTCAAGCCAACAAAGAAAACCACAAAACTAAGCTACCATCATAGGAAAAGCCACTCCACTAACATCATCCCTGAGAATCGTACCAAGACCCATTGGGATGGAACAAAAAATAGTAACACCAACTTGCTCGGAATGACCAAGTTAGCCATAAAATCGGTGGCACAATTTGCTTCATGGAAAGCATACACAATCTTCACTTCCCGTTCCCTAGATATAAACTCCTTCACACAAGCAATAACACCAGCATAAGGGTGCTAAGAATTCAAAGCCTGCGAATGAGACGAACAACACACATAGAGTCCAGTTCAAGCACTACATGTTGAAAACGACAAGACCAGGCTATATTGAGTGCATGATAGGCTTCCCAAAGTTTTGCAATAGTAATGGGATAGCAACCAAGATTAGCTGCAAATCCATGAACAGAAACTCGCAAAGAGTCACGGATCACACCACCACAAGAAGCCCTCCTTGAGTGAAGAACTGAACCATCGCTGTTTAGCTCCATCCAACCTAGTGGAGGTATTTGCCAAGGCACATAAGACTCCATCCTTGTGTGCCTAGAGATAGGAGCTTGGTGAAGATCAAAAGCGATGTATATACCATTGAAATAATACCAAAAACTATGGAATAAAGTATCCGAGTCTAAAGTCTCATGTTCAAAAATCTCTCAGTTCCTGGCTTTCCAAAGGAAGAATAAAGTTGTCCCAAAAACCTGAGACCAATCATTCCTCGACGCTTGGTATGAGCAAGAAAGATTTGAACAAAGCCATCAAGGAAGACTGTACATAAAGAAAGAAAAGCCAAGCCGCTGGAGGAACCAATCTAAGCCAAAAATCCCCCAAAACTAGGCTATCTCTGAGGACATGAAGAGTTGTTTCATGCAAATCCAAACCACATCTAGAACAAACTGGAGAATTAGTTAAATGTCTATAATGTTGATGGGAGTTTGTCAAAAGAGAATTACTAGTAGTGAGCCACAAGAAAGTCTTAAACCACTCCAAACCCTTCCACCTCTAGATCAAAAGGAATAATAGATCACATTGAAGAGAAAGATATCTAGCTAAAGCAGAGAAAGCAAACCGAATAGAGAGATTACCATCATTACTAGGAGACCAAGCAATGGTATCATGCTCAACTAAATCCAAAGGAGGAGGAATACTAGCCAAAAAATCACACACATGTTAGGGTGAAAAAATAGATGAAGAAGTCCAATCCCAAGTCCTAGCGGGGGAGACAAAATCATGAACAACAACTCTCTTCATATCATTAGTAACTGGACATCGAGCATAGGGGAGGAGAATACCCACCTTCGGAAGCTAATTATAACACTAGAAGGAAATGGATTGACCATCCCTAACTCTGCAACACAAGTGTTGCTGCATCAAGTCCCAAGATTGACAAATCCCCTTCCACAGGTTCGAGTTCCCTAGACGATCATGAACACAAGGAATCAAATCATTGCCACATCGATATTTAGAATGAAGCACCTGAACCCAAAGCTTATCTTGCCGAGTAATAAGTCCCCAGCCAACCTTACTTAAGAAGGCTTGATTCACTAACCGGGACTAACAAAGGCCAAGACCTCCCATATGTTTAGGACAACAAACAATGTCCCAAGAAGTCAAGTGAATCTTACTCTTTTCATATCTAGAACCCCATAAAAAATTATGGCTTATTTGATCAATAGAGTGACAAATTGAATTAGGAAGAAGAGCCATTTGCATTTGGTAAGTAAGCATAGTAGCCAACACCAATTTATAAATAGTTAACCACCCAGCCATAGACAGAGGATTTGCCTTCCACGCACTTAGTTTCTGCAGCAACTTGTCTATGATATGGCTAAAGGATCTAAAAGTAACTCCCTATGCTGAAGAGGAATCCCAAAATATTTTCCCAAATCACCGGTCAAGGAAAAACCAAAAGCATCAACAATTTCTTATGCTCTAAAATGATGTACATTTTAAGAAAAATAAATACGGGTCTTTTCCTTGCTAATTTTCTCTCCATAACTCAAACAAAAGTCTCAAGGCATATATTAATAACCTCAACTTGACTCATTTAAGCCTCCACAAAAATAAAAACATTATCAGCAAAACATAAATGAGTAAGTGGCGGACCCTTCTTGGACAAGAAAATAGGCTTCTATAAATTTTGGGACACTATCAATTGAATCAAGTGGCTTAATTTCTCAATACAAATAACAAATAAATAAGGAAAGATAGGATCACCTTGTTTAATTCCTTGAGTGGGAACAAACTAACCAATGGATTCACCATTCCACAAAATATTCATTGAAGAAGAAGAGATACAGTGCTAGATAGGACTAATAAAAAGACCCATATCCCTCAACTAGAGCTGTTAAAATGGGTTGGCTCACTTTGGGTCGAGCTTGATCGGGCTAAGCTAGTTTCGAGCTAGTAAAATGCTAGCCCAACCTAATCTTATTCGGGTCATGGGCTAGATATCAGGTTGGTTTACTAATTTTTTAAATGCAATAAATATATTTTAAAATAATTGAAAAAAAATAGATTTAAAAAAAGGATAATCTTATTATTGCCTTATGCTCTATATAAAAAATTAATGGACAAAAGTGTAATTTTTTTTTTTCAGTAATAAGATTTGGCAGTTTTATTTCTTGCAAAAGTGAAATGATGGTTTTTTATTATTATTATTTTTGTCATCATATTTTTTGCAATTTAAATTTTTTTAAGTGAAGAAATGAACCAACAAAACACAAGATCAAGTAATAATGACACATGTTTGAAATTAATTATTTAAAAAAATAAAGAAGTTTTTGGGCCATTGGGCTAGCCTAGCCTATAACGGATTGGCTTATTCGAGTCAGGCTAAATCGGGTTGGGTTGTGTTAGGCTAGCTTTATTTTTTACTCTAATCTTTTTTCAGCCTAACCCACACATTTTTTCGGGTTATTCGGGCTGTCCCATTGAGCTCAGCTCATTTCGACAGCTTTACCCTCAACAAATCAATGACAAAGTTCTAATCAAGGTGATCATAAATTTTCTCAAGATAAATTTTAATCACCATGAACCCCTTCTTCCTTTAGTCTGATGCATTTTATGAATCACCTCTTGCGCCACTATAATATTATTAGGACCATTATGCCCATACACAAAACCACGTTGAGTAGGCGCAATGATGACTTGCATAAACCTTTTCAACTTGTTGGTTAAAATCTTCATAAACAGCTTATAAACAACATTGCAAAGACTGATTAGCTGGAGTATTTCACAAATTCTGATTGCTGAATCTTAAGAATTAAAGAGATAAACATCTGGTTGATATCCCAAGTGCAATCTAGCTACTCAAGAAATTTAAACATCAAAGCACACATAGAATCACCCATAATATTCCACTGACTTTGGAAAAATAATGCTTGATGACCATTTGGCCAGGAGATTTAAGACCACCCATTATTAGAATATAATACCTTAAACTTTATTGTGGGTATAGAAGAAAAAGCCCTTCTATGCTTTGCGCAGCTAGCAGACAAATTTTTTTGAAAAGAATTGTTAACGAGTTGCATAATGCCACTTATCAAGAAATTAAAAGTATCAAATATCAAGAAAATAAAGATTGGCAATGAGTTGCATATTTGCATGTTGTGCTGCTGGTTATTTATGGATGTTGTAATACCCACTGTGAGTTGTAGTTGCCTGTCAATTTGAATCCCGAAAATTTTGAGTCTGAACCCTACGTCTCCTTGGAGGGCTATAGGATTAAGACATCCTCAAAAGATCAAAGGTCCTGGTAATGGTTCCTTAGATATCAATGAGTTAAAGAGTGATTTTTAACAAATTTTACAAAGTGGCTAACCCCTTTGCTTTTAACACAAGAGTTTATAAAAACACAAGTTTTTAGAAAAATTGTACTAAAACCCAAAAGTTAGATTTTGATTCTTAAGGATTTAATCCAAATAGGGGGTATTCCCTTATTTACAATTATGTTTTAAAGTTAATGGAGAGAGTAAAATTAAAGAGAAGTTAATGGAGAGAGAGTAAAATTAAAGAGAAGTTAATGAAGAGTAAAATTAAAGAGGATATTAATTTATGTAAATAAGTATGTGTAATATCCTAGTATTAGAAAAGGACTCCAAAATGATAAAACCAAGTTTTTGAAGTTCATAATCGATTATCTTTTGGCTTGTAATTGATTACAAGTCTTTCTAGACGCTCACGGGCAAAATTTTTCCTAGTTGTAATTGATTACATGAACTTGTAATCGATTACAATATCTAAGTTCATGATAATTGATTACCATCAATTTATATATAGCTCAGGACACGTTCTCTCTCTTCATTTTCACAATTTCCTTCTCTCTCTAACCCAAAAAACTCTCTCCCTTCTCTCTAAAACCTTCTCCTTCCTCACCCATTGCTTCCATTTTAAATCTTTTAATCAAAATCCACTCCAACTACACATTATGTACTCCCCACAATATCAAATCCCCATTAAATCATTCTCTCTTTTCTCTACCTCCATCATTGTTGAGCTTGGAGCTTGGAGAAGATATCAAGGAGACCACTCCCTTCCTTTTCCATGTTTGCCTTCTAAAGGTAATTCTTGACACCTTTTTCCTTTTCTCTTCTTAAGAATTACCAATTTTTGTATGATTGGGGAGACTTCTTAAACCCTAGATTAGAGAAATTGGGGGTTTTGAGACTTAAGAGTAATTGGTGTCGATCCCTTATATTAGTGACTAATATTTGGTTAATTTACCATGTTTGGGGTGTTAGATCTCCCAATGAACACTTCCTTAGCTCTGTGATCCCGGAGAATTGAAATCCTCCCTCTTGGCTTGTGTATTGTGAGAAGATAGTATATCCTTAAATAGTTTTCATATCTTAATTATTATGGCACTATGATCTATCTTTGGATTATATGTTTTATGATATAAAAATTTCTTCCTTGATTATGTTATTTCCAAATTTTGCACATAGGACAATGAATTGTTTGCTATGAAGCTATGTTAATTATTTATGTTTTGAAAAGTAAAGAGAATGAATGAGTAAAGTTTTGATAAGAGATTCTATTGAAAAGACTATGTGTGCTTAATGTTATGATTTTATTATGGAATTTCCCATTTCCCATAACTAAAAAAATAAGAATAGTTATGTATGATGACAAATGAAAGGCTTGGGAAAGTTTATGACAAGATCTGCAACTAATGGTAGTAGACGTTAGCCTTAATGCACCTCGGATTATCATTTACACAGCCACGCATAATGTGATTCGTGACGGAATTACACAGCCACTCAAGGAGTAATGCGTGATAGAATACAGGATCACATGAAGGTAAGGCCGCCTAAATGTGATCCTGATGAACCATCCTGAAGCAGATAGCTTTCCTTACTTTTCAATGCTTCAATGATGTTTTTGTAACAAAAGTTTCTATTTAACTTCCTATATTATTGTTATTCGAATTTGTTATTCATTGTCTCATGTGGATTAGGGTATCATATCTCTCACTAAGTTACATTACTCACCCTGTTATCTTTCTCTCTTTTTCAAATTTAGGTGTTCAAGTAGGATCTAATCCTCCTGTCCCTCAGTTGTGAATTCCTAGGTGAGCCTTTCTTGATTAAGGACATTATGTAATTCAAAGCTTCTGTGGAACTCTTAGAATGTTGTAGCTCTATAGTACTACAAACAAGGCCCGACCCATGCTTGGTTTATTTGGATGTTTAAATATGAATTTTTATATGTATTGAAATAATTAGATTTCTAAAGAAACTAAAATTATGTATTTTGGATGGATAATTGTAATTATGCATTTTACTCTTACATTGTGTGTTGTGGGGTGCATTTTGAGAATGCCTAGATCCCCAATGGTTTGAGTGTGTTTATTTATTTGTGCAGGAAAAGGATCTGTGTTTAGAAGTTATCCTAAATACAAAGGAGACTCTATCCGATTTTTTTTGAAAATGTGCGATGAAAGGCTTGTTGGGGGACTTGTCCTTTATGTGCTGGTTGTGGCCCGGGTTGGGTCGTGACAAAGTTGGCGTCAGAACTTAGGTTTCCTTATGTACTATGGAGTAAGTGTCATTTTGGTAGGACCACAACTGTACAAATGGAACGGCGCCCATTTTCATAGATTGTGGCACTACGAGAGGCCTTTAAAAATGTCATCCTTGTTTTTCCTCTGCTAAATGTCATTTATCCTCCTCGTGGTCGTACTTCTTGTCCTTGATTCTGCTTTGAATGTTTGTTTCTCTAGGTGAACATATTCCTTCTGGTACATGTAGAAGCAATAAAAACACGCTTCCAATGTGAGATCTAAATGCGATACACTCTCTTGAGGCAAGAGAGGCCGGGTTGAAGTTGGTATGAATGTTATAGTAAGATGGGTCAGGCAAGCTAGAAGGCCATTTGGGTGGAGGACATGGGCCAAGTATGCAGAACCTGGTGTGCGGATGTTGTTGATGTAGGAAAGGACCAAAAGGTTTGCTAAGTTGTCGGGTGACAGGCATATTTGATGTAGTAGGATCAGATGAAGTATAAGAATGAGGAGAACCCCTTATTGCAAAGTTTGTTACCATAACTGGTGGGACAGATGCTAGAAATCTTGGAAGGATATATTTTCCTTGAATAATAAGAACACAGTTCGATGGAACATGGTAGCAGACAATAACTAGGTAGTAGTTGCAACTGATGCGATCCTTATGAGTTCGAAGAAAAAGCTCACGGTTATGGTCCTGGTGATTTTACAGAGAAAACTATAGAGAAGGTTAATAGGTTAAAAGTAATAGTTATGGGATAAGATGAAGGTAAAGCATGAGTGGAGGAAATGTCAAGGCCTAGGATTACGAATTAACCGAAGATCCAAGGGTTATGAGGTTAAGTCTTATAGATTGCATTAGATAAATGAGTAGTATTAGATTTGATGGCTAAGTTAGAATCTCCCTAGAGATTTGACTATGGTTCCTTCATAAATAATTTGATTGGTGGTGTAAGGAAGGAGAAACTAAAGGAGATGGCTAAATTAATTGCATGACTTTGTGGGGTTAAGGCGAGAACAAGTTATTCTAGGCTAAATCATGTGGAAATAAATGGGGAAAGAATCCTAAGAGCGCCAATTGATCTTTAAGGAGAAAAGAGAACCATATCAACTAAGATAAGCAATTCTTGTAGTCTGACCTTGGAGACTGCTGTTGGTAATAGGTTTTAGTGTTGTGTTATTGAGCTCACGATGGTATAGGTTACATGAGGACAAGTAGATGTATGAGGAACACTAATGAAAAGCCAGAATGTTTGAAATTTGAATGAGGAATTCTTGTGTCATGACCCAATCCGGACCATGACTGGCACATAGGGGGTGCGTCCCTTAGCAAGCCTAACATACAAATTCTCATAGGGAAACATATAGAGTTTCCCTTATATTTAGGTCAATTTCCCAATTTCAGAATTCTCTTCCTGCAAAAAACAACATACACATTTAACAATTGGGGATTCAGACAATCTCTGATTGCACCCCGCAGCATGAATATAATAGTTATAATAATATAACTTCTACTTTCTATCATAAATTCAACGTAATATAGGTTTAATCAACTGGATGACTACTTAACATTTACAGACATTGGAAGCAGGACCCTGCCTATGGGTTAATGGAGCATTACTAAGATTACATATACAATTGTAGACAAACAACTATAAACCTTAAGTCTAGACAACCTTTGGGAACCACACGAACAAGAGTGTGGGTTTACTGGAAATCCAATGACTTCAGCTAGCCGAAGGCACATAGGCATAAATCTGTACCTATCTACAAACATGGAGAGAGAGAAAAGTGATTCATACAGACTCAGTGAGGGATAATGTACTTATAGCTAATGTGGGATAAGTTTAAACATAAGTTTTACATAAAACATACATTTAATACATAATTCACATTACACATTCCTTTCAAATAAGCTCTTAGCAAAATAGTATCTTATAAAACTTCGTCGGAACCTCATACATCATTTCTCAAGTTAATAATCACCCATATATATATCCATAAAACATTTAAGAATAACTTGTAACAGTTGATTTAAATTTACTAGAAAGAAGGAAAATGGCATCTAGGGTACCCCCAGAGCACTCACACTAGCTAGGTTTACGCCATGTCTCATGTGGTGACACTAAACAGTATCTATTAGAGCACTCACACTTTGCTGGGTTTATATCATGCCTCATGTGAGCCTATAACCTAGGGTACCTATCATAGCACTCACACTTCGCTGGGTTTATGCCATGCCTCATGTGAGCCCTATACTTTTAGCAATCTCATTGAAACATCCTTTCATAAAATTTAGGAATTTATAACCATATCAAATCAAACATGAAAACTATACCCAAATAAGCTAGTCCCATGCACTTTACAGGAAAATCTGCAGCATATCGTTACTCTTACATTCAATAGTTTTTCAGTTATAAGAAAACTAATTTCTTAAACCTTGTTTTACTATCTAAATTCCTTGATAAATTCATATAACACATATAAAAAGTGTATACACAAATTTTATATCTGTATCCATTTAAAATCTACTATAGATAAACTCTCTACTCACCTATCAAGTCCAGGTAGAAGGAGCTCCAACTCTACGAAGCCTTGGAGCCAACTGGAAACTCCTTAGAGAATCCAAAGCTACAAAACATACCAATCCAACATAAATATACTTTTAGGGTCTAAATCTAACTCAACCCGCTCACAATAGCAAGAATCCCCAAATTAGAACCCTTAAACCATAATTCTCTTTCTAGTTGCTATAACATCAAATCTATAGAAAAATTTAGCTAATCCTCAACAAAGAGAAGGTCATAAACTCAAGAACTTACCTTAGATTGTTGATTAAAAAAATCAAGCGAGTGAAAGGTGGTGATTATCCTCCCACCTTCACTTTCTCTCACTAGAAGAAGAGAGAGACATAACCATGGAGATGGAGATGATGATGATGAAAAGGAAAGAGGTATTTTGTGGTGGATTCTTGGGGAAGAGATTGATGAGCTATGGGTTTGAGGGAGGAAGGAGAGAATTTAGAGAAAGAGACATGGAGGAGAAAGAGTTGTTGTTGAAAAATGGGGAAAAGGGGTCAAAATCCCTAATTTAATCATGTAGTGGGCACTCGAGTGGCGACTTCCTGGGGCCTGAGCACCCTGCTACCTGAAACCCCCTTAAGTTTTATTTTGCAATTAGCATTCGAGCGGCAACTTCCTGGCGCCTATGCGCCCAACTGCTTGAATGTCATCCCGATAGCATAGCTGGCGCTTGAGCACTAGCACCCCTAAAATTTTTTTTTTGGAATCAAATTTTAAGCCTCATTCAATTTTGTAAGCCTATTTCCACCCCAATAACTTCTAAATACTAAAAACCTCCAATATAAAAGATCAAACAAACTAAAACTCATATCACAAAAATGTTTAGACATTACACATAGGGTCTAGACTTAGAGCTTTTACAGGGTCCAATAGGACAAGGTATCACAATTCATGTAACCTCGACTTGGGTGTTACATCTTGCTTCAAGTAAGGAGAAGAATCTTGAGCCAGCTTAAGCCTAATAGGAAGGAAGAAAAGGATGAGAAAAGTTCAAAAAAAAAAAGTGATGGCAATATTGGATACTCCAACTAGAAACGGGGTTTGGCAAGCCTAAACATTTCTCTTGGTAGTGCTTGCATGTTTCAAAGAAGAAGAAGAGTAATATATAGGATGGAAGGAACCCATAACTTCGAGATAAATAAGGAGGATCTTACCGATCACAATTGTTTATAGTTGTTCTCTTGCTCAACATAAGTTAAGTTACGAATATGCTAGGGAACATCACCTAAAATGCAAATAAATAATGTTACCGGAACGAACCTCGTCTGACAGCAACCTCTAGTTGTCTTCGATATTTCCTGAACTATCTGGAGATAATATGGAAATAAACATAGGAGTAAGAATTTAAAATTCTCAGTAGGATTCTCTAAACTATCACACATAGTGACATCGTTATTATCTCCAGCTCCTTTGATTTATTTTGAAAAAGGTGAACATGTTATATAAATTATTCAGTTTTATAGTTTGAAAACATATTGTCCGAAGCAGAGTTCATTTTATTTATACATTTGATAAATAAGGTAAGAATTAAAGCATAAGCATAACAGATTGTGAGTGATTTCGTAATAATAACGATAGCAGATTGTGCATGTGCAATGGCTCATCATCAATTCATGCGAATATACCTATACTTTTTGCTTCAATTACTTAACATACCTACGCATTACGTATCATCATCCCTAGAGTGTCTGCATGCATATGTCTTTATCTTTAATCTTTATTGCCTTTGGGTAGTTTGATCTAGGAGTGAGCTCAACTCGTGACTGTCATCATACAAAACTAACCTACAAGGGGATCCACATGCCTCTAGTCTTGGAGGGATCTTATTTTTTGGCTACTTGCCTCCAAGGTAGAGGGATATCATAGCTTTAACTATCTTCACAAGGAGGGACTCAAATAACTACCTCCAGGTGAAGGGACCTGTAATGTCCGAAAAATCTTATCATTAATAACCAAGTTGTTCAATTTTTATCAAATAAGTAAGTTTAATTGGAATTCGATTAAGCATTCACTTAGAGCTAATTAAGTGTGATTTAGAAGTGATTAAGCTTGATGAAATTAGATTAGGAACATAGGAAACCTCACAGAATTTTTCTAAAACCGATTTGCCGATTTAAGAAAAATCGGTAAGATTTCGGTATTTTAAAACTATCAAAACCGGATCAATAAAACTTACATCATGAGTGCCCTAGGATGAATGGCTAGGATTTAGCCAAACCACCCATATATGTGGCGCCACCTTCAGCCAAGGATGACAGCCACAAAAATCAAATTAAAACTCCAACACACATCCACCAATCACCTAACTCCTTGCTCCACAAGTTTGTGTTCAATTCTTTCTTTGCCCTTGTGAATTTCGGCCAAGATAAGAAGTTGATCCCCTTCCATTTCTCTTCCATTCACACTCCTCTTTGCTCCATCTTCAACCTCTCTTCAAGTCTTATCAAGAGTTGCTTCCATCTAAGACACCAAATCAACAAACTTTCAACTAGACAAGGTAGGAATCCAACTTCTCTTCTTGTTTTTCTTGATTTGGGGCTGTGTGGGGATCTTGTTTTCCTCATGATATTGATGTGATTTGGAGTGATGATGATGATTTATGACTGAATTTGCATGTGTGTTGTGATTAGAATTGGAATTGGTATAAAAGAACTTGAAGAGAAGAAAAAACTCAAGAAGCTATTAGGATTTTTCCTCGACGGTCTGTACAATGGAGCATACGGCTCCGCCTGCAATCATTTAAATTTCATGAACATATTTTTATGAGAAACTAGACATTCAGTGCTTTCAATACATGTATAGTATAAGGCCATTTGATCATTATAGAGATAGTTATGAATTTTTGAAGTTTGACCTAGAAATCAAGACTTTCATCCGGGCAGTGTGAGTTGAGAAGGGTGTAACTCACCCTACACAACTCCAAATTGAGTGAATCCAACGTTGTTTGAAAGCTAACATGTGAGGGAACATCCCATAAAAATTTTAGAGTTAGATTTGTTGCCAACTATCCCCAATACATCAATGAATTTATCTTAAGTTCAATCTGGGCTGGAACAAGATAGTCCAGTAGGGTCAAGTTTCATGGCTTATATCTCGAATTATACTCATTCAAATAATATGAAACTTATTTCATTTGAAAGCTTGCTCTGTTACCTTTACAGTGATATAAATTTCATATGATTCCACCCAGATTTCTATTTTTGGTGAATTTTCTCTTATAAGAGTGCAACTCTAGTTAGAGACATGTATGAATACTAGATCAAGTTTAGTTAATATCAAAACTTGGAACTTAGCAAACAGAGAGCTAGATCGGGTATACTTAATGTTGAACTTGGAACTTAGTGAATAGAAAACTAGATCAGGTATAGTCAATGTCAGAAACTTGGAACTTAGGAAACACACTCATAAAAGTCTTGGAAGACCAATTGTGGATTAAGGTCGTAGATCGGGATCACAAGCCCATAAAACACTTGGAAATCGAAAGTCAAGGACAAGAATATAAAACCTAAAATACCTAAACCCGGAAGTCAGGATTTTTCAACATAAACTTGGAAGTTGGTACTAGAATATGAAACCTTATACCCGCATCTCGGAAGTCAAGAACTACGATGCTTTAAACTCTTATACCCGTAATTCCAAAACTCGACCCAGAATCAATCTTGGAGATCAAATATAACCACGGAAGTCAGAACTTATATAATCTCGAAACTCGAACCCAATCCAATCTTGGAACTCGATCCTAAGCTTAAACCCAGGAATATTAATAGAAATTAAAAGCTTGCAAGATAGATTAAGACTTAAGATTTTAAAACTTGCACCTAACTACCTAAGCTTTGCTCATAAGACTTTGTTGTGTGTGACAACTATTGAAGATATGATGCTCTATATTGGGTATGCTATTTGATTAAAATTTCCTGGTTGTCTGGCACTATTCATGGGGAAGCGGACATGATCCATTATGCTGCCAAAATTTCAGCAGAGATTTCAATTAATATGAATTTAGAAGTTATGCATGCATTGGTCAAAGTATTAGACAAGCAATGCTACCCTTATAAGACTGAGGAAGGATTTCCATGTGACAGCCAGCCCCTGAACAAAGTTAAGGGGAATAGATCAGTGGGCAAGTCGGGGAAAGAAAACCCGGCGACCTTGTATAGGAACGAGCTCGATCTTGAAAAGCGGACTATTACTCAAGAGTTTGATGGCCAATATACTCTCAGGGGACCAAGTATGGAAAAATATGAGTTAAGTTCAAGTGCATCATTTCTTATGTATATCCACAATTTCTGTTATCATGCATTGAGTTAATTGCACCATTGGATGTTTATATATATATATATATATATATATATATATATATATATATATATATATTCATTGTTCACTTTATGGCTGTCACTTAACTATGTCAAAAACACAGGTCTGGTTGTTTAATTTCCTTTATTTCCTTAAGTAAAACAAAGCTGTGTTTTGGGCTATGATTTCTATAACTAATTGGGTAGGGCATCCTGTTAGTTGCAACATTGTGTTTTAATTAACCAAAACCCAAAACAACTGAGAATGACAGCGATGACAGATATATATAAACTTAGGATCCCTACTGAGAAATTTTTTTTTCTCACCTTATTATATGTTTCCGCGTCATTCTCAGATCATGGAGAACGCGACCACTGGCGTCCTGGTCATTGAGTTTCCTAAGCTCCACATCCACTTGGACCCGTTTCTAGACTGTATTTATGTATCTGGTAGATGTCAGTTCCGTTTTTATTTCTTCTTTCGTAGAGATTTTGCTGTTCCCTTTGCTCATCCACTCTTCAAACCCGCCGCACCTTACATTGCTATCCCGCTATACATGGCCCATCCCTTTCCACCACTACCCGTAACAGCGGCACTAGTAGCAGTACCAGCCATGGATCCTCCAGCCTCATTACACAGTAGATCCCCTCCGTCTTGATGTCTGAGGAGGATCTGTCTGAGGCGGTGAGCTCATCCTCCTCGTTCTCTGCTCCGAGCATAGACTATATTCCTGGGGACTCCGGCATGGCAAACGGATTCCTCTCCTCGGAGTCCACCTAGAGTGCCTGTGTAGCGTAGTCATGGGATATGTATAGAATGGCCCTCTTTTGACAGTATTAGGTCATAGATAGTAGATGAGTGTACGCTGTATAGCACATAAAATGTCCCGTGGGGACCAGTTAGGGTACTGTTCATGTCGACAGGTCGATTTATTTTGTGTAAGTGGCCTCATTTTATTACCTTATATCGTTTGTCAACTTTGAAAATAGACATCTATATATTTGCAGATATAATGAAATTTGCAGTAGTTCTGTCTATTTCGCATTTTTATTTATGTTACTTTATTTCCGGTACAACGATTATCTAGTATTTATTTCGCCGTCAAATAGAAATATATTGAAATGACCAGTTAACCCTATATGGGTAATTAATAATGAAACAGAAAATGGAATCTAATTTGTTCGCTATACGTAATAACTTATCAGGTAATATATTATGACTTAAGCATAGTATTTTGTCTGGTAAAGTGTTACATTTTTGGTATTAGAGCAGTTTGTCGTAATATAGGCCTGAGGATTGGACTGACTATGCTTCGCATATGCTCTATATTCCTTAGATATTAACATGCACTGAGTCTTGTCCACATGGATAGGATGCATGTGAGGGATTTGCCTAACCATATGCTGTTATTTACTAGCACACTAACTTAGTATTGAGCCTGATCAACTTAATTACTCTTGTTTTATGTGTTCAGAACTTGATGGCTTCTGGAAAGTGAGGCAGGCCGTGAACTTCCCCAGCCCAGGAGGAATCTACTGAGTTCCTGGACATAATGCGAGAAATGGTGCACGCTATACGCGAGCAGGTAGCTGCAGTGACTCAAATGATGGGCCAACTAGGAAGGCAATCAAAGGTAAGTCTTGGAGGGAATCATAATGGCCCTGGGGTAGATCTGGAATACCTCAAATTTGCTGAGTTCAGGAAGGCCAACCCACCCAGCGTTAGGGGAGCTTTTAACCCAGATAAGTTGGATAAGTGGGTTAAAGTTATGGAGAAGGTCTTCTCCGTATTAGATTTCAAGATCGTCAGAAGGTGACCTTTGCTATCTATATGCTGGAAGCAGATGCAGAGTTCTGGTGGAATGATGCACGCCGATTATTAGAGGGATCCCAAATAGATATTACTTGGGATGTATTCAGAGACGCGTTTTATCATAAGTACTTACCTGCCTCTGTCCGCAATGCTAAGGAGTTGGAGTTCATGCACCTCCGTCAAGGGAATAGTAGCGTGTCGGAATACATTGCTAAATTTGAGGAGTTGTGCAAATTTTCCACTATTTATCAACGGAACCCCGACGAAGCATGGAAATGCATGAAGTTCGAAGGTGGGTTGAGAGAAGACATCCTTACCACCATAGGACCAATGGAGATCAGAGATTTCCTTACTTTGGTAAATAAGTGCCACCTAGTGGAGGATTGTAATAAGAAGTTGGTTGCTGCTAGGTCAACCAGCAGCAACTTTAAGAGGGGGTTGGCTCCGCAAGGCCCGAGGTTCAAGCCCAACCTTCAGTGGCAGAAGAAGTTTCAGCTTGCGGGCAACAAAGGCAAGCAACCTCAGAGACCTTTTGGGAACCAGACTTGTAGCCAGTGCGGCAAGAATCATGGCAACCACCCATGTCTGGCAGGTCAAAATGTTTGTTTTGGATGTGGTAAGCCAGGCTACAAGATTTATGAATGCTCGGCCAAAAATCCTTAGTCGACTCCTAGGCCACAACGTTAGGGAAGAGTTTTTACTATGGATGCATAGGAAGTCAACAAGTTAGAAGATTTGATTCAAGACACGTGTGAAGTGAATGGTAAGACCTTAACTATTTTATACGATTAAGGTGCATCTCACTCTTTCATCTTTCATGATTGTATGTCAGCCTTGCAATTACCTATTTCTGAATTACCCTATGACTTGCTAGTTTCTACTCCTACAAGTGAGCCCGTTAAGACCAATCATATTTGTATGAAGGTCCCCTGTCGGATAGGAGGTCGAACTTTTTCAGCTAATTTAATTTATCTTCCCTTGTCCGGACTTAACATTATTTTGGGTATTGATTGGCTCTTTGCCAACCAGGCCCTGTTAAATTACTCTGATAAATCCATTGTGCTTCCCTCTATTTCATATTCTGAATCAGTAATCCCTGTAAGCCTTTATTTAAGCTCCTTAGCAGTACATCACTATGGGGATAGAAGTCAAGGGTATATTTTCTTATCAACCAGTATGGCGGAGGTTGATCATAAGTTAGATGATATTCCAGTTGTTAGGGAATATCCTGATGTGTTCCCTGAAGATATTCCTAATTTTCCTCTCGAAAGGGAAATTGAATTCGCCATTGAATTAGTACCGGGAGCAGGAACAATATCTATAGCGCCATACCGAATGTCACCCTTGGAGTTGACCGAACTTAAGAAGCAGATTGAAGAACTCCTGGAAAAGAAATTTATTAGGCCAAGTGTATCACCATGGGGAGCCCTAGTTTTGTTAGTTAAGAAGAAAGACGGAGGCATGCGACTATGTGTGGATTACAGGCAGCTGAATAAGGCGACGATAAAAAATAAGTATCCATTGCCAAGGATTGATGATCTCATGGATCAATTACGAGGGGCTACTGTATTTTCCAAGATTGATCTACGGTTTGGATATCACCAAATTCAGGTTCGAGAAGAAGACATTCCGAAGACGGCGTTTCGGACTCATTATGGACATTATGAATATACTATGATGTCCTTCGGGTTGACGAATGCACCGGCAATATTCATGGATTACATGAATCAGATATTCCGATCATATCTTGACAAATTTGTGGTGGTATTCGTTGATGACATACTTGTTTACTCAAAAATAGAGCAGGAGCACGCAGAACATTTACGACTAGTTCTGCAAATTCTAAGAGAGAAGAAACTTTTACCCCAAGCTATCCAAATGTGAATTTTGGATGAAAGAAGTAAAATTTCTTGGCCATGTGGTATCCCATGGGGGAATTTTAGTGGACCCCAGTAAGAAAGAAGTAGTATTAAACTGGGAACGGCCAACAACAGTTACGGAAGTCAGGAGCTTCTTAGGGTTAGCAGGATACTACAGGAGATTTGTTAAGAACTTCTCTCAAATAGCCCTGGCTCTAACAAAGTTAACCAGAATAAATGCCCTATTTGAATGGACATCCGAGTGCGAGCAGAGTTTCCAAGAATTAAAAGAAAAGTTGACGACAGCCCCAGTACTTACTCTGTCGAATCCTTATGGACTGTTTGAAGTCTACTGTGATACTTCTAAGAAAGGATTAGGGTGCATATTAATGCAAAACAGGAACGTCATTGCGTATGCTTCCAGACAATTGAAAACTCCTGAAAGAAATTATCCAACGCATGACCTCGAGTTAGCAGCGATAGTGTTTGTCTTGAAGATATGGAGACACCATCTCTATGGAGTGAAGTTTGAAGTATTTTCTAATCACAAAAGCTTGAAATACCTTTTTGATCAGAAAGAATTAAACGTGAGGCAATGAAGGTGGATGGAGTTTCTTAAAGATTACGAGTTTGAGCTAAAGTATCACCCGGGCAAAGCGAATGTAGTGGTAGATGCCCTGAGTAGGAAGTCTTTAACTATGGCATGGATGTTAATCAAGGAGACAGAGCTCATAGAGAGTTTCTGAGACCTCAACTTGGGAATCTCCATGAGCCCCAATGCCATTCAGCTAAACCAACTTAAGATAACCAGTGATTTCAAAGACCAAATCCAGCAAGCACAACAAAGAAATGATGACTTCCAACATACATTGCAACTAGTGCAATCTGGTAAGCTAACAGGATTTACTCAGGATGCAGAAGGAATATGGCGATATCAAGGGAGAATATGCATACCTGAGGAGGATAACCTTAGGAAGGAGATCTTGGAGGAAGCCCATAAGAGCGAGTTTACTATACATCCTAGCATTAACAAAATGTATCAAGATCTTAAGAGGATGTTTTGGTGGCCAGGCCTTAAGACAGATGTGGCAAATTTCGTGAATAAATGTCTAACATGCCAGAAGGTAAAAATAGAGCATTAGAAACCAGCAGGGACACTACAACCCTTAGAGATTCCAGAATGGAAGTGGGAGAGTATCTGTATGGATTTCGTGATGGGCTTACCAAGAACACCCTCAGGATATGATGCTATATGGGTCATAGTGGATAGACTAAGTAAGTCTGCTCACTTTTTGCCCATTCGAGCGAATTACCCTCTAGAGAAGCTGGCTCAATTGTACGTTCAAGAAGTGATATAGCTATATTCCTTCAACAATCATTTCAGATCGAGATCCAAGGTTCACCTCACAATTTTGGGGAGCACTCCAGAAGGTGTTTGGTACTAGGCTATGTTTAAGTACTGCGTACCATCCACAAACTGATGGTCAGATCGAGCGAATTATTCAAACCTTGGAAGATATGCTACGACCGTACATTTTGGAGTAATGTGGAATCTGGGATCAATACTTACCATTAGCTGAGTTTGCATACAACAACAATTACCATGTTAGCATCGACATGGCTCCGTATGAAGCTTTATACGGACGAAAGTGTCAATCTCCCTTGTGTTGGTATGAATAAGGAGAACAGAGTCTGTTGGGACCGAAATTAGTCAGACAAACTACAGAGCAAATCAAAAGGATCCGTAGCAAAATACTTGCAGCTCAGAGCCGTCAGAAGAGCTACACGGACGTTAGGAGAAAGCCATTGGAGTTCCAAGAAGGAGACCATGTGTTTCTAAAAATCACACCCATAACTGGAGTAGGTAGAGCCATTAAAGTTAGAAAGCTAAGCCCTCGCTTTATAAGTCCTTTTCAAATTTTGAAACAAATCGAGCCAGTGGTGTATCGAGTCGCCTTACCTCCACATCTGTCAAATCGTCATGATGTTTTCCATGTTTCTCAACTCAGGAAATACCAGCCTGACCTTACTCATTTCTTGGAACCTGAATCAATCCAGTTAAGAGATGACTTGACTTTTCATGTACCCCCAGCATGGATAGTGGACAGGAGCATCAAACACCTTCGGAACAAAGCCGTACAGTTAGTGAAGGTAGCATGGGGACACGAAGACTCAGTGGACTGTACGTGCGAGTTAGAATCTGATATGAGGAGGGAGTATTCTGAATTATTCTCAGGTACTAAATTTTGAGGACAAAAAATTTTTTTAGGAGGGTAGTAATGTAACGTCCAAAAAATCTTACCGTTAATAACCGAGTTGTTCGGTTTTTATTGAATAAGTAAGTTTAATTGGAATTCGATTAAGCATTCACTTAGAGCCAATTAAGTGTGATTTAGAAGTGATTAGGCTTGATGGAATTAGATTAGGAACATAGGAAACCTCACAGAATTTTTCTAAAACCGGTTTGCCGATTTAAGAGAAATCGGTAAGATTTCGGTATTTTAAAACTGTTGGAACCGGATCAATAAAACTTACATCATGAGTGCCCTAGGATGAATGGCTAGGATTTAGCCAAACCATCCATATATGTGGTGCCACCTTAAGCCAAGGATGATAGCCACAAAAATCAAATTAAAACTCCAACAGACATCCACCAATCACCTAACTCCTTACTCCATAAGTTTGCGTTCAATTCCTTCTTTGCCCTTGTGAATTTTGGCCAAGATAAGAAGCTGATCGCCCTCCATTTATTTTCCATTCACACTCTTCTCTACTCCATCTTCAACCTCTCTTCAAGTCTCATCAAAATTTGCTTCCATCTAAGACACCAAATCAACAAACTTTCAACTAAATAAGGTAGGAATCCAACTTCTCTTCTTATTTTTCTTGATTTGGGGCTGTGTAGAGATCTTGTTTTTCTTATGATATTGATGTGATTTGCAGTGAAGATGATGATTTATGACTGAATTTGCATGTGTATTATGATTAGAGTTAGAATTGGTATAAAAGAACTTGAAGAGAAGAGAAAACTCAAGAAGCTGTTAGGATTTTTCTTCAGCGGTCCGTACGGCAGAGCATACGGCTCTGCGTACAGTCATTTAAATTTCATGAATATATTTTTATGAGAAACTAGACATTCAGGGTTTTCAATACATATATAGTATAAGGCCATTGGATCATTATAGAGGTAGTTATGAATTTTTGAAGTTTGACCTAGAAATCAAGACTTTCATCTAGATAGTGTGAGTTGAAAAGGGTGTAACTCACCCTACACAACTCCAAATTGAGTGAATCCAACGTTTTTTGAAAGCTAACATATGAGGGAACATCCCATAAAAATTTTAGTATCAAATTTGTTGCCAACTATCCCCAATATTTCAATGAATTCACCTTAAGTTCAACCCAGGCTGGAACAGGGTAGTCTAGTAGGGTCAAGTTTTAGGGCTTATATCTCGAATTATACTCATTCAAATAATATGTAACTTCTTTCATTTGAAAGCTTGCTCTGTTAGCTTTACAGTTATATAAATTTCATATGATTTCACCCAGATTTCTATTTTTGGTGAATTTTCTCTTATAAGAGTGCAACTCTAGTTAGAGACATGTATGAATACTAGATCAAGTTTAGTTAATATCGGAACTTGGAACTTAGCAAACAGATAGCTAGATCGGGTATACTTAATGTTGAATTCGGAACTTAGTGAATAGGAAACTAGATCAGGTATAGTCAATGTCAGAAACTTGGAACTTAGGAGACACACTCATAAAAGTCTTGGAAGGCCAATTGTGGATTAAGGTCGTAGATCAGGATCACAAGCCCATAAAACACTTGGAAATCGAAAGCCAAGGACAAGAATATAAAACCTAAAATACCTAAACCTGGAAGTCAGGATTTTTCAACATAAACTTGGAAGTTGGTACTAGAATATGAAACCTTATACCCGCATCTCGGAAGTCGAGAACTAGGATGCTTTAAAACTCTTATACCCGTAATTCCAAAACTCGACCCAGAATCAATCTTGGAGATCGAATATAACCACGGAAGTCGGAACTTATATAATCTCGGAAAATCTCGGAACTCGATCCTAAGCTCAAACCCGGGAATTTTAATAGAAATTAAAAGCTTGCAAGATAGATTAAGACTTAAGATTTTAAAACTTGCACCTAACTACCTAAGCTTTGCTCATAAGACTTTGTTGTGTGTGACAACTATTGAAGATATAATGCTCTATATTGGGTTTGCTATTTGATTAAAATTTCTTGGTTGTCTGGCACTATTCATGGAGAAGCGGACATGATCCGTTATGCTGCCAAAATTTCAGCAGAGATTTCAATTAATATGAATTTACATGTTATGCATGCATTGGTCAAAGTATTAGATAAGCAATGCTACCCTTGTAAGAATGAGGAAGGATTTCCATATGACTTGGGCCAGTCTCTGAACAAAGTTAAGGGAAATAGATCAATGGGGAAGTCGGGGAAAGTAAACCCGGTGATCTTGTATAGGAACGAACTCGATCTTGAAAAGTGGACTATTACCCAGGAGTCTTATGGCCAATATACTCCCAGGGGACTAAGTATAGAAAAATATGAGTTAAGTTCAAGTGCATCATTTGTTATGCATATCCACAATTTCTGTTATCATGCATTGAGTTAATTGCACCATTGGAGATTATATATATATATATTTGTTGTTCACTTTATGGCTGTCACTTAACTATATCAAACACACCGGTCTAGTTGTTTAATTTCCTTTATTTCCTTAAGTAAAACAAAACTGTGTTTCGGGCTATGATTTCTATAACTAATTAGGTAGGACATCCTGTTAGTTACAACATTTTCTTTTAATTAACCAAAACCCGAAACAACTGAGAATGACAACGATGGCAGACATATATGAACTTAGGATCCCTACTTAAAAATCTTTATTTCTCACCCTACAATATGTTTCTGCGTCATTCTCTAATCATGGAGAACGAGGCCATCGGCGTCCTGTTCATTGAGTTTTCTGAGCTCCACATCCACCTGGACCCATTTCTAGACTGTATATATGTATCTGGTAGATGTCAGTTCCATTTTTATTTCTTCTTTCGTAAAGATTTTGCTGTTCCCCTTGCTCATCCACTCTTCGACCCTGCTGCACCTTACATTGCTATCCCGCTATACATCACTCATCCCTTTCCACCACCACCCGCAGTAGCGGCACCAACAGCAGCACTAGCAGCAGTACCAGCCATGGATCCTCCAGCCTTATCACAGCAGCAGATCCCCTCCGTCTCGATGTCTGAGGAGGATCCGTCTGAGGCGGTGAGTTCATCCTCCTCGTCCTCTGCTCCGAGCATGGACTACACTCCCGGGGATGCCGGCATGGCGAATAGATTCCTCTCCTCTGAGTTCACCTAGAGTATTTGTGCAATGCAGTCATGGGATATGTATAGAATGGCCCTCTTTTGACAGTATTGGGTCATAGATAGTAGATGAGTATATGCTGTATAGCACATGAAATGTCCCGTGGGGACCAGTTAGGATACTGTTCATGTCGATAGGCCGATTTGTGTAAGTGGCCTCATTTTATTACCCTATATCGTTTGTCAACTTTGAAAATAGACATCTATATATATGTAAATATGATGAAATTTGCAGTAGTTCTGTCTATTTTGCATTTTTATTTATGTTACTTTATTTCCGGTACAACGATTATCTAGTATTTATTCCGCCATCAAACTAAAATATATTGAAGTGACCAGTTAACTCTATATGGGTAATTAATAATAAAACAGAAAATGGAATCTAATTAGTTCGCTATATGTAATAACTTATCAGGTAATATATTATGACTTAAGCATTGTATTTTGTCTGGTAAGGTGTTATAGGACCCAATCTTACATAATCATATATTTCCTTCATTTGCATGCAAATATGCAAATTTTCATAAAGAGGATCATGATCATATCATCATACAATGTTCATATGCATTTCAATACAATTATCTTCAAACATTCTTGTAAGTCTGATAATCATGGACACTTAATTTGAATATTGCATGCATGTACAAGTATATCATATGTTTTGTATAGCTTTTGCCGGATTTTCGACAGTATAACAGATCAAGTACACTTTTCCATGAATAGTGCCAGCCAGTCAGACAATCATTTATATAGAAAACCAACATAATACATCAACCTTTCAATACTCATACAAAACTAGCAACATTGGCATTTAAATTGGGTTTCTGCCAATTTCTTCAATCCTGCTCATTTTTGGAAATTAAGCCATAATTCCTGTGTAACTCATTTAAACCCATATTTTGGATATGTTAGAGTATTATGTGTTTAGTTTATGACCTCTTTAGTCCCATTTGATTTTGATAAGTATAGCTCCAGTTATTGAGGGTTTACCCCAACCTGTCCTGTAGTTGGGTAGATTTGCACCTTCAAAATTAAAAATCCACTAAAAATCAAAATATACTTGGATTCCTACAAAACCTATGTCGTTTTAAAGGTAACTGACCCAGCTTTTATTTCCAATAAGTTTCATCTCATTTGAGTAAGTAGAACTTAAGTTATGAGCTCTTGAATCTGGGTAACCTGTACTACCCTATCTAGTCCAGATAGGATTTAGGGCAACTTTCATGAATTACTAGAAACAACTGGGATTGAATTAAATTCTGAAATTTTTATGGCATGTTACATTTCTAACAAAATTGGTTGCACTCATTTTCGAGTTATGTAGGGTGAGTTATACCCTTTACAACCCATACTGCCAGAAATAGAACACACGATTCCTAGATAAACAAAAACTCATATCCCTTTCAATACTAATCCAATGGACTTGTAATTTATATGGTTGAAAAGCCCTAGAAGTCTGGTTTCATATAAAAATAGCCTCTTTAAATTTTAATGGCTGAAAGATGGTCCGTACACTTCGCGGTTACGGACAGCATAGGGTTTTCTTGAAAAATCCTTATTATGTTTTGGTGTTTCTAGTTGTTTTCACTTAAACTTCAAGCTAAACCAAACAAAACCATATCAAAACAGCCTTAAACCACCTCATACACATCATACAACATCATCTTCATGAGTAGAAAGAGAATTAAAACAATCACCAATTTAAGAACAACAACCAAAACGAGTGAATCATACCTTTTGTGATGTAAAAACTAGCTGGATTTGAGTTTGTGTTGAAGTATATGGGTGAAGCTTGGAGATGTGATGAAGAAGGAATGAAAATGGAGGAAGAGAGGAACAAAAAAAATGGGGATAGCTTTAGTTTGATGGGGGGCCGAGAATGACAAGAATTGGAGGGGATTTTTGGAATGTTTTAAGGCACAAAAAGGGCTTGTGATTGGTGGAGCTCTTAGTGGTGTGTAATGAGCCAAGTCTCTCTTTTTCTTTTGGTAGCAATTGGTGCCTTGTATGTGGGGTAAGGGTGGTTGAATTTCAGCCACTCAAGTGAGGGTTTTTTAGTGTAAAACTCTACTGGTTCGGTTCTGTCAGTATAAAATACCGAATTTCTTTCAAACCAGCACCACATTACTAGTAATCCTTGAAATTTTTTTGCATATTGATTTTTAATTTCTCCTAATCCCAATCTCTTTAATTTCTAATTAGCTTCTCATTATGCTTTAATTCTCTTCTAATTACCTCTACATATCTAGTAAAACTGAATAAATCAATTAATAGCGTAATTTAAACGTATTGCGAATTTTTGGACGTTACAAAACTTTAGTGGTTCTAAGGATAAAGGTATTGTTACTTTGTGAGGTGGTCATGGATAAGTACTAACCAACTTCATGTTGTATCATTCTTAATTACCTTGGGGGTGAGGACATGCAAGGTCCACATGGACTATAGTTTAGTTAGAGCAAATTGGAGTTACTCCGTCTTATGAGTGGGCACCAGAAGATGATGAACCCTAATAAGGAACTAGAAGATTTAAAGCTAGTGAGGGAAAATCTTCTCTTAAGTGAGAAGAAGGATTCTTTTAGGATGATACGTGGCCCTGAATGTGCAAATTGAGAAAATAAGACATACATTTATAAAAGATTGTATTCCTTGAATGCTTCGACAAGCATGGGATTATCAAGGGCCCGATATGAAGAGAATGTAAAGAAGTAGAAAGAACCACCTTGTATACATCAAAGAGAATGGTCCATTTATATGTGCCTTTCCTCTTATTGGAGTAGGGGAGATGTTTGAGGTCTTCTTAGTCTCTTCTTACATACTTCAAGGCAGAGAAACTCTGGTCCTAACAGTTTGTAAGAGAAAAAGTATCATGTTAAATTTAGGGACTGATTCCTCCAAGTGTTGCTTTGACAAGGATTAATAGCAATATCAGATAAGTGTTTTGTCAAAAGCTGATGCCAAGCTTGGTGGGCTGGATCTTGGTTTGAGTATTGAATGCTTTTCTTCTAACCTTGTTGGCTTCAAACGCCATAATCATTCTTAGGATGGATACATCCTTTGACACACAAATTCAACCTGGAATCCATTCGATTGCTGCAATGGTAGGCTCTAAGCAGTGATATCTAATTATAGAGTCTTTGCCTACACCCTTGTTTCTTAAGGTTGAAATGGTTACAAGTTGTATAAGTAGCATCTGATAAGTGGATGAAGGTATCATCAGGTAATAGCTGCAAGCAATTCAGAGTAGATAGAGGGCTTATGCTAATCTCAGTTAACCAAACCAAGCATTCTCAACCGTTAACCATATGTTCTTCAAGAGTCACCTATGAAGGGTGTAGTGAGGTTTGGAAAGAAAGAGAACTTAACCTTAGTTATTTTGGCCTTTTTGATATCATAAACTGGCGAAAGAGCTTCATTCAAAGGAGGTGGCTTCCACGAAGCTGATCTAGGAGAATCACTCTGGAAAGGAAGCAACCTAGGAAGCCGAGGAGGCCATGCAAGTCAAGTATTTGCATTTATCCAAATCTTAAGGTATAGGTGCTCTTTCGTTTGTTTAGAATTTGAGGACGAATTCTTTTGAGGGGGGAAGAATGTAATATCCAGTGTGAGTTGTAGTTGTTTGCCAATTTGAATCCCGAAAATTCTAAGTTTGAATCCTATGCTTCTAGTTCTTGGGGTTCTGCTTTGCCTTTCTTAGATGAGGACATGATTAATTTCATGCCAATAAAAAAAACTTGTGTACAATATTGTCAACATCAATGATCAAATATCAAATAAATAAGTATTTAATGAATGAAAAAAAATCAAAACACTTTAAATATCTTTCACCTAGAAATCACACTACTAGTAAGAGTATAGTTGGTATGAGGTAAAAATGAGGCATAAAATTTTATCAATGAGTTCCGTGCGTAAAATTATACATGCAACGCATTCATAAATTTTACTCTCATTTTTACCCTTATGCCAATACATTGTAAAAAGGGAATAAAATTGAAAATTTTCGTGAAAATGAAAAGGATAGCACTTTTCATCATAGAAGACTAGGTTTGGGTGTTTATGGGTTGGGTTAGGTGTATTTAGGGTGCTTTTTTGACCCATCATACTCATTCAAATAGTAGGTTAGGTTGAGTTGAATATATTTTTTCTTCTAACCCGACTCAAAAGGTTGGGACAAACCCATGGGTCCAATATGCATTTTTTTTAAAAAGGAAATATTTGTATATTAAAATATATCAAAATATATTATTAAATATAATAAATCTATACATATATCTATATTATTAATAAAGTGGATTGTCACCATGTGGTGTCCAAATTATTTTTCCACTTTTGCAATGCATAAAATCAATTGGAAAACACCTTTAATCCAATAACTTCCACCACTACATTCAAAACTATCCAATAACTTCTAACACTTTTTAAATTTTCAAAAATAAAAAATAATTATATAATAAAAAATAATTATTCAAAATTTTGCTATTTATATATTTGAATTTATTTTTTTAAGTTTTAAATTATTTAAAATTTCATTAAATTAAAAAAATGTGGATTGATGTGCCGATCAATGCACTAGTATAACATAAGTTCAATATAAATATCAAATTTTTTAATAAGCACAACAACTATAACTCTCAACAAGTATAAATTTAAGAAAAGATCCATAATTCTTAGAAGCTTTTAAGAAAATTACATAAGTCAAAAAATTTTCAAAAAAACATATATAAGTCCTAATAGTTTTCATGAAAGCAAACACAAGTCCTAAAAATATAATAAACTACATGAGTCACTTGGAGTCATGGGTTTATATAATTATTGACTTCATACCTATTTTTTTAAAATATTTACTATTATCACATATAGATGGGTCAGGTTAGGTTTTGATAGTTGAAAATTTTCAAATGCATAGCCCAACCAATATATCGTGGGTTAGAGATTTTTTAACTCAACCCAAACCATAATTTGTATTCGTGGGTTGGATTGGATCAAAAGCGATGAGATCGTGAATTGACCAAACTTGATGGACACTTCTAGAGTGGGTGACATTGATTCTTCAAGCTTTGAATCACATTATTAGAGCAAGTTCTTATGACACTATTCTTATTTGTATCATTATTTTAACAAAATTGGGATGGACGGCTGAGAATTTAATTATCTACAGTATACAGTTTCGTTTTCTTCGCACCACCATTGTCCAAGCAAATAGAGTTAGTCGGTTGATGAGAAAGTGTTTTCGTTTGCTTCCCAGGCAAATAATTGAGGCATACGGCCAAGCAGTGAGTTGGTATCAAGCATAGCACAAAAGATGGCTAAGTCTTTTGGGCATAGTGGGTACTGATTTCAACGACATGCCATTCATTTTTAGGATTATCAAATATAACTTCTGATTTCAACGACATGCCATTCATTTTTAGGATTATCAAATATAACTTCTCCCTAGAAACTATAAGCGCCGAAAGGGCACTATTACATCTAGATACAGGGTTTGTGACCCGACTGCAAGATGATGAAAAAGTTGGAGATCTTGAAATGATGGAGGATTCTAGCTCATTTAGGGCAGTCGCTCCTAAATCAGGGCCCTTCTTTGCATTGTTGGAAATATTGAACATGTAAGCATAGCAAGCAACTTCAACTGGGCTTAAATTTTTATTTGCATCAAATTAAGTCTTTATTTTGATAGTGAGTAAACACTGAAATTAATCTTTTAAAGACTTCTATATATGATATCAATTTAAATTTTTAAAGATTTTGAACTTCAAGCTTAGTCTTTTCAATATTTAGAATCAACTTCAATATGGCCCTACAATGTATATATTTAGACATCATTTTAATCTTTAAATCGATAGTTATTTTATAATATCATAGATTAAGTCTGTGTTTATATGAGCTTATTTTAGGTTAAAAAGAGCTTATAATTAAAAGTTTTCTCTAAGATAGCTTTTATAAAAGAAAAAGGATTATATCATAAAAATAAGCTTTTTCCTAAACATGCTATAAATTAATATAAAGAAATTTTGAGGAATTGAATTAGTTTCTCGCAAATCTTTTGAGTGTCATTTTGAGTATTTACTCCTTTGATATTATTTGTAAACTTTATGCATGGTCTTGAAATGTATCTTTGTACTTACATAGAGCAATGGGAGATTTTACAAATGTGAAGCATCGTGTAACATGTAAGGAAACAGTTAAATGTTTCTCGTTCGGTGCATTATGATAGCATCAAGGGATGGTAAGATTGACGCTCCAATGAAGCTAGTGGACCCTGACCACTGACGTCTCTATCACCCATTTAATTATGATGAGCTGAGAGTGTTTAGAATCACCACAGGGAAGCAAGCTGGTGAAGTCCTTGACCAATTCCACGTTGGTAAGAGCATCTTTAATGGCAATCCGATTTTGGATTTCATTTTAATCCCACTACTTACCACATCAGTATCACTTAGTCAATGGTCATAAAAAGTAAAAATGAGTTTAAACTAGGACTTTTCCCTTAAATAAAAAAAGACAAACTTTGATTTCAATTTTGGTCCAATATGATTTTTAAATTAAAAAAAAATATATTTATCAAATATATTGTTATAAATATTTTTTAATATGCAATTATTTTTTTTGCAGATTGAATAAAAATGTACAATTTAAATTTTTCAAATAATTTTATTAAAAATTAATTTTGAGAAAAGTTAGAATTTTGCAAGTAATTGAGAAAAGAATTTAAATTAAATTGATTTAAATTTTTTTTGCAAGAAAAAAAGGAATAGAATTTGTGTAAAAAAATTGGATTTAATTTTCATACAATGTCTGTCTAAGAAAATTTTACATAAATATCTAATCATATATTGGCACATCAGTAAAAGTATTTGATTCAACCATTCATTATTTAAAAAATCTTACAAATAGAAGTATCTGATTGAATAATAATATAAAATTCTTTTACACTGACAGTGTATCAAAATTAATCAAAAAAAAATTTAAAAAGTGTTAAAAAAATTGAAAGAGATTGATATTTTTGTAAAAAAGAAAAAAAAACTATCACAAAACATAGGTGTCGAGTGACCATTGGGTAATTGAAAATTGGTTTGCATCCCTTTTCAATGTGACATGGCCCAACAGCAGGTAGCTATCCCGATCCTAAATAAATAATTCTAGCACGCAAGGTGCAAGCTCAAGTGGCCAAAGTCTTGGCCTTGCATGATGTGCACCTCAAGTTCGATCTTGCCTCTGGCAAGAAGTGGGTAGAAGAACCCAATCACCCCCAGCCTGCCTGTGAACCAAAAAAAAAATTTCCAATGGTTAAAAAAAAAGATCCCCTAACCAAAAAAAATAATAAATAAATAAATAATTCCAATGATTAAAAAAAAAAAAGTGGGAATGACACAGTTTGGGAAGCGGGACTCCATATTAGTTGCTCTAATATGGAGACTTGTGTATTATATAAAATATTTTCCTCTTAACACTTATATCATCACTTAAGATTTTGTGACTCTTTTTAGATACCATTTCTCTAAATCAAATATATATATATATAAGGCGGGAAGGTTTGTTGGGCTATATTTTCTTCAGAGGAGCTGGATGGATACGTGTACATCATGATCAATGGATAATAATGAGTAGAGACGATGATAGTGATTGGTTTGGTTTGGTCTGGAGAGAAAATCTGGAATGAGGCTTTGGGTTCCCTTTATATGTTTTATAGAGTGATCTTATCGTGAAAACCATTCTTTTATTATGAGAATTTAAAGACTTGGTGGGACTTTGTTTTTTAAGATACTAAGTATGCTCTGCACTTGCCTTTTTTAGAGGAATCTGTGCATCAGAAAAGTATCCAATTAATGATCCAATTTTCCGGTCCTCTTTATTTTTAGTATATGATCCTTATGAGTAACTGGGGCTGGACAAGTAGGCTATTGTATTAAAGCCGAAATACTAGCCTTGCCAAAGTGAGGATTATGTATTAAGAATAAAGGAGCTCCTGGTAAAGTGGTATCAGAGCCTAAACACCCGGCTAAGTTATTTCCTTTATTTCTAAAAGACAAGGGAGCATATTATAGATGTTAGTAGGGAGAATGAGTAAGGAAGAACCTAACTCACAAATGACATATTCCTCATATAATGCCTTCCAAAAACCCATATCCTTAACCTCAAAACTATCCATCCCAGAATCCTGCATAAAAACCCTTTATTCTAAAATAGAAAACCTCATAGAATATTCCTATGTCCCTGAAAATACCCAAATAGAAAGCTCTATCCCTCCATTCCTTAGTCCTTATAATGTTTTTAGAAGAGAAAAAGGACCATTTAGGTGGCTATGCAAAAAGCTTATCTCAACTCCTAGACCTGGTGTAAAAGAGTCTATCCAGATTACAAAAATAGATGAATGTGTTCTTCAAGCCACCAGCTCTAAACAGTATGTTGATTTGTAAATCAATCATACTCTCATCCGGCTTTGGCAGTAAGAAGGATATGTTAGCCTTCACCTTGGGGCTATTAGGCTAGTCCTTTCTCTTCGTGGAAGAAAAGGACTTCCTATTATTGCCAGGGTAAGCCTACTGGACACTATTTTCCAGAATCTCGAACATGTCACCATTGTTTTGACAACATTAAATGTAGGCAGTGTTGTTTTAACCATGCTTCCCAACTTTAATGTCCATCTTAGAGGTCCTACTATGACCACCAGATTCAAAGTATAGGTCCAACTCATAAGGGCTCCACAAGATGGAGTTGCCTTAGCCGCCTCACTGCAACATCAGTTAATCTACAGGCTTCAAGATCATTATTTTGATTTGCTTACTCTAAAAGGCTTCAATGAAAATGCCTTGATGGTCTTGGCCACTTCAAATGATGAGACACCCTCTGTCATTCAGATTTTGAAGCAGATTCCAAAGAAGGACCTCCTATAGCTTATGTCACTTGAGTGGATAAGCAACTATGAGAATTTCAAAAGGAACAGCACCCCTGCTATAGCTACTGAAGCAAGTTTTCAAAGATTTGCTGATGGAACTGTTAGAACTGTTTTTAAAAGGCCAAACCAAGAAGAACCCTCTGGGGGAAAACCCCTAGTCTTTCACACAATGATTATTACTCTCGGAGCAGCCGAAAAGAAGTTGCCAATCCATGCTATTGAGCCAAATGGACAAATCATTTTCGCTGACAAAATTGATGGCCATTTCTTATGAGATGTTCCTGGATCAGGAATGTACGAACCAGGATGCATTTGTGATATATGGTTCTATCCTATGCCAGGAAATGATGAATGGTGAAGGGCATGCACAGGAAACTATAAGCATCCTGCTACTCCTTGTAAGCCTCTTCTTAAGCCACAAAGGAAATTTGATCCAGACAATGGTCCCTGGGTAGGGATCCAAAAGAAAAAAGAACCCTTGCCAATCTATGAAGAAGCCCGTAGGATACTACAACAAGAAGGGTATCCACCACCACCTGAAGACCCTGATCTTATTACCTGGCCACCACTACAAAACATTATAGACTCTTTTTCTTGTAAAAGCTCAGAACCCACACCTTCTATCCCAACAGTACCAAAAATTCTATGCATGATGTTTGCCTCCACGTCAGCCACTTACGGAGCTGACTTTCCAGCTCTAGAAAGAAAATCCAATCCTACTACCTAAACACACACCAAACCTTTTATTCAGCCTACTGAAGTGAAACTAGATAGGAAGCTGAAATCTCTGACTCAAGCTGAAGAAGTTCTAAACTAGAAAACGGAGAACTCCTTAGCTCAAAATGGCCTATTGACAAAGATCAATCAAAAGATTGATAGCCTCATGACTGTTGTAGAATAATGACTGGGGATACTATCAGAAAAATTGTAGAAATATTATAAAGAGACAAAAGCCAGAATCGAAGCCTTGGAAATGGAAATCCAACAACTTTCTGTTTGGAATATCCATGATCAGGCTTTTGACCAAAGAGAAAGAGAACTTTAAAAGCTTAGCCATCGTATTGAAGAACTTTATGAATATACAAAAAGCCTTCAAAAATAGCCAGAGTCAGACCCATTTTTTACTCCACCACCAAAAATATTTCCTAGCCTTCTACTATCTTCACAACCACACAAACCTCCACCGCTGTTACCACTAGTTCTACCACCAAGATCAACATTCTTTGGGAAAGGTCTCGACCCTCCAGAGAAAATTCAAAATGGAAAGAGGTTGTTAAGTCTGCCTCTGTTTCTCCAAACCAACCACTTCAAAATCCAAAATCTTTTGAGCCTGAACCATTTACAAGGAAGACTCAAACATCAGATGTTGATCCCAATACAATACCACTATCTCAAGCCATGATAGCCTCACATACTTGCCAAGAACAAACATATAATGATGACCAGAGTGTCGAAGTTTCAGTAAAAACTCCTAGTGATGTGAATATGTTGATATCACTAGGATTCTTATGGCTACAACTATAGAAACTGATGCAACCAAAGGAGTTCAATCATCATCTTTAAATCCTCAGGAAATCAATACTCCTCCTCCTCCTTCTGGAGGACCACTATTTACCATAGATGACATCTCTCTATCTCAGTGGAGAAAAAGATTCTTAGATTTCAAGGCCTGGATGGATGCAAAGATGATCACACCATATGCTGATTGATACTGAGTCATTGAAGAATTCTGTGCACATACGACTGGTGTTCTTAAAGAATGGTACTGCAGTCTTAGTCCTGTCCGACAAGATGAACTGCATAGACTAGAAAGCATTAACATTGTTGTTGCAACACTTCACCATGAATTCCTTGGTGATCATAGTCTTGTTCAAAAGGAAATTTGAAAAGAATATTTTGACATGAAGTGTTGCTCCTTGAAAAAGCCAGACCTGGAACACCATTTCAAAAGAATGACCCAAAGGTTTTATTAATTGAATGGCTATAATGATCATAGCCTTAAGAACACCTATGTTAGTTCTCTTTCTAAAGAACTTCAAGCAAAAATGTATCGGGTGATCACTGCTATGCAAAGAGACGTTGTAAGTATGACTCTTGGAGAAATCAACCAGACATGCCTTGCTGCATTAGACAAATTATGCAATCAACAAGTCCTCTTTGACAACATCCTCAAAGACAAAAAGAAGTACACTAAAGCTTGCAAAAAGAATTACCTGGAGATTAAGTGCAAAGAGAAGGCCTGCAACTGTCGTTACAAGCCAACTGCTAGGCAGAAAGACAAAATCTTTGTGTATAGGAAAGGGAAAAAGAAAAAAGTCAAATTTTTCAAAAGAAAGCCTTATCGAGGGAAAGATGGCAAAAGATGTTTCATTTGTGGCAAGAAAGGACATTTTTTCAAAAAATTGTCCAAATAAAAAGGAAAAGGCCTCCAACCTGACCCATTCTCTTGACTTAGCTGTAGATGATGACATTGAGTCCTAGTATAATGACCAAGATCAACCAGATGCCTCTACTGTCTTCAGACTTGAATACACAGACTCCAATAATGGCAGCAAGTTAGATTCCTCTAGTTTTGAAAAACACTTCCCTATCTTGCAAGCAGAAGAAGTCTCCAAACTTTCAAACCTAGAAATCAGTTCAATTGATCCTGTTCCACCATTGCCAAATATAGAGATCCATATTCTTCCCTCCAAGTATGATGTACCAATCAAAGCCATTGCTTTGATGGACATAAGAGCACCAAAAACCCTAATGAATCCGGTAATCCTCCTATCATCTGCCTGGGAACTTGGTGTTCATTTCTTTAAAGCAGCAAATGGAAAGATCTTTCGTACGGATCTGATTACTAAACACAAGATTGGCATTAAATTCTTCCCAGGATGCATTATCTGGACCAAAGTCATTGGAACATATTTGCCTAACAAAGATCTTGTTATTGGCATGGACGTCTACACTCAAAGTCATAGACTTCAAATCCTTTCTCAAGGAATTAAATTCAAAAGAGGAGTTCAAACCTTATTCTACTATCCCAAAACTATTTACTTTTGTAGATGCACCATTGGGATATGAAGAAATAAGAGACAAACTTCTTAAAATGAGTGCTGACAACCATGATCTCTTTAAACATCCTCACCCACTTTGGAAAAATGAAAGATTCTTTGTAGAGTTGCCATTCAAATTGAATGAAGACATCAATCCAACAAAGGCAGTTCATCCCGGAATGTCACCATCTGACAAAGCAGCAGCATTTGAAGAATGCCAACAACTACTGAAACAAGGGCTGATTGAACCAACTAAATCTGATTGGGTATGCCAAGCTTTCTATATGAATAAGAGATTTGAGCAAGTTCGAGGAAAAAAGAGACTTGTCATTGATTACCGTCCATTAAACCAATTTCTTAAAGATGATAAGTTCCCTTTTCTAAAAATTTATTCTCTTTATTCCTATATCCGAAATGCCCACATCTTTTCAAAGTTTGACCTGAAGTCAGGATTTTTGCAATTGGGCCTTGACTCGAAAGACAAACCAAAAACCACATTTTGCATTCCTAATGCCTATTATCAATGGACTGTTCTACCTTTTGGGCTCAAAGTTGCCCCATCACTATTCCAAAAGGCCATGACCAGAGTTTTTAAATCACTTCTTGACAGTGCTCTTATCTACATTGATGACATACTCCTTTTCTCTCCCAATGAAAATAGTCACAAACAACTCTTGGAAGAGTTCTATAGAATTTGTGACCAATATGGAGTAATGCTATCATCAAGAAAGTCCCAGATTGGAACCACCGAAGTAGATTTTTTGGAAATACACTTTGCTCAAGGAAAATATGTGCCTCAGCCACACATTGCTAATGAATTTCCAAAATTCCTTGATGAAAACACGTCCACAAAGCAGATCCAACATTTCTTAGGAGTCCTAAATTATATAAGGGATTTCATTCCTCATATTTTTAAGTACACCACCAAGCTGTCTAAACTTCTCAAGAAAAATGCTTCTCCATGGCGACCAGAATAAACTGAAGCTATAAGGTGTCTGAAACAAGCAGTGAAAAATCCACCCCCTCTCCAAATACTTGGAGAAGGAAAACAGATTTTATAGACAGATGCTAGTGACTAATACTAGGGAGTAGACTTCATAGAAGAAGTTGAAGGCCAGAAATTCTACTGTGGACAATTCAAGCCAGCAGAGCTTCATTACCATCCAACTTACAAAGAAACTCTAGCAGTTAAATATGGAATTCAAAAATTTGATTTCCATCTTAGGAGACACTAGTTCGAGGTACATCTTGACAATTCCTCATTTCCAAAGTTGCTTGAGTTCAAAAACAAGGTCCCACTAAGTCCTCAAATTCTCAGAATAAAAGAATAGTTTTCACGATATGATTTCTCTGTAAAACATGTAAAAGGAACTCAAAATCTCATTCTAGATTTTCTCTATAGACCAAACCAAACCCAAACCAAACCAATCACCAATATCGCCTCTACTCACTGTTATCCATTAATCATGATGTACACCTATCCATCCAGCTCCTCTGAAGAAAGAATAGCCCAACGAACCTTTTCGCCTGAAATTCCTCTTGGCACTCCTCTCACCCCAAATAGTTACAAGAATTTGCAAAAGCACACATGTCCCTTTACCTTAATAGATCTATCCAAACACATAACCTTATTCCTTAACCCACCTGGCTATATTTTGTTGCACCCTATCTCACTATCTTTACCATCCTCATGGGAACAACATTCGTAGAATCTGACATGTGATATCTGTGGTGTGTTTCTATATTATATTCTTATCCTATCTTGTGTCCTGCTTTCAAGTTAAGATAATTCCTCTCAGATCCGGAAAACTGCTCTTTACTTCTGTGGAATACTCTCCAATGGTTTTCACCCATTAGTTGGTCGAATAAAGAACTTGACAAAGAATTATCCAGATTTAATATTTGGAAACTAGATGAAAGTCAAGTTAATGATTTCATCTCAGTTTTTATTATCCACCATCCATACTTCCAGCATCCACAGACCAAACTCCTTTGGACACAGAATCATGCCAGGATGTATACACTACTCCCTAACTTGTAAATGCTTGTCCAAGATAATGAACCTCCATTCTACAACCTAAACCTGATTTTTCATTTGCATGAAATTAATGGTGTAAAAGATGATGATGCCACCTGTACTCAACCATTAGATATTATTTGTCCACCATCTGAGATTACCCATACAGACGGGGCACCATCTGGAGGATTTGAAATAGGCTAGACTAGCATAGCCACTGACAAAGATCCAAAACAAGATCTCATCATACAAGATTCTCAAGACCAGATGAAGATATGAAAGAGATAGATCTTGAAGAAATACTGTTGGAAGCAGAACTAAGAGAGTACAAAAAAAGAGAAAGCAGAGATGAAAGAGCTAACCTGTCACCAAGTCATGAACCCATCTTCAAGTAGCAAAGATAAGAAGAAGCTACATAGTATTGTAATAAGTGTAGTATGTTGAAGTGTCCCTAGTCAAGTATGTTGAAGTACTTTATGATAAGTCATGTCATGATAAAGCCTACCGTAGCAAAGTTGAGAAGTCTTGCAAAGTCTTGGAAAAAATTGTCCTTTGCAATAAATAGGTAGGTCATAATTATAAATAGATTTTGTCTTCTTATGATAAATAGAGCAGGGTATAGTCTTGTCAAGATAAGTGTAGAGAAGCTATGAGAATGCTTCCTCTTCAATAAATGGGGAAGCTCAATTATTGTAAGGATAATCGAAGAACCATTAGCAATAATATTATGAGTGTTTTTCTATAACCATGAGTTTCTAAACCTTTCTCTTTCTTCCTGAAAATTCTTACCTCCTTGTTCTTAGTATGCTACTGTAATCTTAAATAAAATAAAGAAAATAACTAGGCTATAAAAGATACTAAGTGTGCTCTGTACTTTCCTTTTTTAGAGGAACTTGTACATCAAAAAAGTTTCCGATTAATGATCCAATTTTTTGGTCCTCTTTATTTTTAGTATATGATCCTTATGAGTAACTGGGATTAGACAAGTAGACTATTGTGTTAAAGTCGAAATACTGGCCTTGCCAAAGTAAGGATTATATATATATGTCACATACTCGAAGACTTAATGTGTTAAAAATTACTATAAGATAATAAAGTGGATGATTATAATTAATTAACGCTGCATGCTTATCAGATAGGCTATTTATCAATAATTGTTACTTAAGTTGTAACTAGCCAATAACAACTTAAGTAACAATTGTTGATAAATAGCCTATCACTAATAATGCTTGCAGGTAAGCCAGTCATCTTTCCCTTCCTCCACACTGGGTACCCAAGTCCACATCAACAAAAGCCAAAGGTGAATAAAAAGATGGAGATACCGGTAGTGGATTTGCAGCAACTCCAACAGCAAGAGGAGTTAAGCAAGCTAAGAGAGGCTTGTGAGAAATGTGGCTGTTTCAGGATCATCAACCACTCCATTCCAGAAACACTCATGGCGGATATGAAGTCAGTGGCAAAGTATCTGCATGAACTGCCTCAGGAGATCAAAAAACGCAACAAGTCCGTGATCCCTGACAGTGGCTATGTGCCATCAACTCCAACCAGTCCTCTCTATGAGGGCTTGGGAATATATGACATGCGTGCATCACCGCAAGCTGTTCATGATTTCTGCTCTCAATTGGACGTGTCAACCCACCAGAGGTTAATTTCTTTACTCTTTTATTTCGAGAGATTCTTGCCCTATAACAAATTTAACATGATATATTTGGGTATACTCACGATGCGATAGTACAGCTACTATATATCTTTATCGCAAATATCTAAATATTAGGTACTAAATTTGTATTGGCATAAAATTTTTTTCCTCTGTTTCTCCTCTTTTTTTAGGAGAATAATGTTATTGACATACATTTGGCATACATCAACTTGATATTTGCATAATTTTTATTATTGAATGAAAAAATTGATTCCGTCTATTTTTATTAAAGAATTCTTATATCATGCTTTCAAAGTTAAAAAATACTCTTTTTTATATTATTAACATCACAATTTAGTTATCACATTAAACATATTAATACAGTAAGAGAATATAATGATGTATATAAGGAATGAATATAGAAAATAGTTATAAAAAAATTGATATTATAAAACTAATATATTTAACGAAATATTTTTAAGAATTAAATATATTATAATTCTTCAATTAAGTATTTTTTAATTATATCACATAAAAATTATTTTTTAAATTACAACAAAAAAAGAACGCTCTTTTATAATATACAAATTATTAAAGATGCAGTTATCATCAAGTTTTAAGCAATTTTTCATAAAATAATTAAAGAAACATGATATCAGATAAATAAAGTAGAATATTCTTTTTAAAAAATTGTTATGGAATTTTATCAAAATATTTTATAATTAAGTAATTGTTGAACTCAATGTTGTTAATCTCAAGAGTTTAGACAAATTCATAAAGTTTCAACAAACTCAAATTATAAACTTGTAAGGGTTTATATATTTTAAAAAAAATATTTAAAAATATATTATAGTAACTAAAAATAATTAATATTATATTTATTATTAATATAAAAAAATTTAACTTTATAATATAGCAAATGAAAGAAATATCATAAAAGTATAGTTTAATACACGACTCAATTTTTATATCATATTTTACAATGTATGTATATTATTTTATAATTTAACAAAACATAACTAAAAAATAATAAATATATAAAATTAGTTTAATAAACCTAATACATATTACATAACATAAATAAAGTCAACTACAGTACTAAACAAAAATAACAAAAATTATATATTTTGAAAGCAAAGTTAAGTATAAATTTAGACTTATAAACTTATTAATAGAAACCAAAGTTTATCAATTTTATTGAAATATACTTAAACTCATACGAGTTCATATATTAAAATGAAAGTTTATGTGCGAGTTAATTTGTTTGTATATAATAGAAACATAAACTCATAGATTGAGTTTGACATACAAATTGTAGAGTTCTCGAACAATCTGATACTAAGGTAGTTGAAGCTTTGATGAGGTATTAAATTTTGAGGTGTTGGAGACTTGATGAGGCGTCAAATTTTGGTAAGATGGGTTTAATTTGTCTTTTTCTATTGTATGTGCCTATTTGGTACTATTTTGTTGTGTTCCACTTATGTTGTAAAAAAGAAAAAAAAACTCATAAAAGATAAAGAGTTATATAACTGTACATATATATGGGGGAAATTATAATGACATCTTCTAAGGTTTTTTAAAATTATACTGACCTTCCTTTTGATTTTAATATTATACCTGACATCCTCATTTTGTTTAAATACAATACAGTTACACCCTTGACTCAAACAGACGTTAAGCACTGTTAGAGAGTTCCGAGTTCCGACTTCAAATTTCCCACTTCTGATATCAATTTTGCACAACTACATGGGAAACAATAGTACAAAACTGAAATTGAAAGTCGGTAATTTGAAGTTGGAACTCGAAACTTGGACTCTCTTACTATGCTTAATGTCTGTTTGAGCTCAGGGATGTTGAGTGAAATATTGAAATTAAGAGGAGGGTAAATGTAATTTTAAAAGACCTCAGAGATTATTGTAATTTCCCTATATTGTGGGGTCAAGAGATCCAAGAGGATCTCCTAAATCCGTAATGAGCCGTATGATTAATGTAATAATGTTGAATGATATAATCTTTCATTCCAGGAATACTTAAAAATTTCTGAAATACACATAGATTCTAATTTTATTTTCAACATCGGATTCAATATTTTTTGTTATTAATCTTCAACGACTACCTAATACAATTAAGAATATCAAAATTGAGATCTCATATAAAATTCCGTGAGTACGGCCCCTCTCTTTCTACATGATTCTGATTCTGAATAATGTGTCCAAGTGTAGCAGTAATTTCTATCTCCCAGAAATCACAGTGCTAGTTAGGGAAAAAAAATTTGAAAATTCTCATGTAAAAGAAAAGGACAACACTTTTCATCACCCACAAGTGACACTGATTCTTCAATTTGAATCTCATATATTAGAGCAAGTTCTTATGATACCTTTGTTCTTATTTGTATCATTATCATAATGAAATTGGAAGCATGTACGACTGAGAATTTAATTATCTACAGTATACAGTTTATAAGATTGAGATTTTTGCTTCCCAGGCAAATAATTGAGGCATATGGCCAAGCAATTCATGAGTTGGCATCAAGTATATCACAAAAGATGGCTGAGTCTTTGGGTGTAATGAATACTGATTTTAAGGACTGGCCATTCATTTTTAGGATTATCAAATATAACTTCACCCCAGAAGCTATAGGCTCCACAGGGGTGCAACAACATTCAGATACAGGATTCGTGACCTTACTTCAAGATGATGAAAAAGTTGGAGGTCTTGAAATGATGGACGATTCTGGCTCATTTAGGGCAGTCCCTCCCAAATCAGGGTCCTTCCTTTGCATTATTGGAGATGTTGCACACGTAAGCATAGCAATCAACTTCAATTGGGCTTTATAATTTTCTTTGGATCAAATTAAGTCTTTATTTCGATCAGTAGTAAACACTTAAACTAACCTTTTAAGAGTTGTCGTGACCTTAAATTATTTCTTTAAAAATTGTAAATATCGATTTAAGTTTTTAATATTAAGAACGAACGTCTATTTAGTCCTATATTAATTTAATCCTTAAATTGGAAATTATTTGATAATATGAGAGGTTTTATTCAAATAAATAATATTTAAAAGTTTAATTTGATACCTCATAAATCTTTCGAGTGTCAATTCAAGTATTTACTCTTTAACTTTACGCATGGTCTTGAAATGTATGTTTGTCCAGGCATGGAGCAATGGAATTTTTCGCAGTGTGAAACACCGTGTGTTATGCAAGGAAACAACTAAGCGTTTCTCGTTCGGTGCATTTATGTTAGCATCAAGGGATGGTAAGGTTGATGCCCCAGAGGAGCTGGTTGACCCTGATCACCCTCGTCTCTATCGCCCATTTAATTATGAAGAGTTAAGATTGTTTAGAATCACTACAGGGAAGCGAGCTGGTGAAGTCCTTGACCAATTCCGCATTACTAATTAATGTGGAGAATGATCATCAACATAGAGCTATTGAGATGAAGTTCAGAAATAAATAAATGATCCATTACATAAATTTAATAATATGCACGACTATATTTGCTAATTATTTATGCAGAAGGGGAAGGAGATGTCTAAATAAAAGTTTTGAGTTCACTTATTAATAGACCTTGTATATTAGTATATGTGATTTCTGATGAATCTAGATTCTAGACTATCGAACGTGTGTTACTGCGCTAGAATAAAGATAATAGAATTTTGTGTGGTCAATGGTGTTGAAAAGTTACATTTCATGCTATATACTCATTTATCACTTTGAACAATATTTTTTGGTTCATTTTGTTTGTCATTTTTATATTTTAATGAAGTATTTATTATAAATTTTTTAACTATTCCCTCCACACAATTCTAAAGCATAACAAATAATGAAATATTAATATAATAAATTAGTTATTAAATAAAGATATTTTGATAAATATATTTATAATTAATCCTTGATTTTAGGGTCCTTAATTAATGTGTAATAACTAAAGTGATAGATAATTTGAACCGGCCGAAATTTTTGATTTAAGACTTAACACTTATGTTCACTTATAGTATTTCTCATATTCTCATGAAGTATTATTACTTCCTTGAGAGGAAATTAATATTAAAGAGTGTCGGTTCTATTTGCATATGCAGACTAATATTTGGTTGTTGGTGTGATAGTTATGTGGGTTTGGACTTACAGGACTATGGTGTCATACCTTCTACGTTAATGGGGAATGTTGATATATCCTTCTAATAATCAACCTAAATATCTTTTTAATTTAAAATTTCACTCATAATGATATGAAGTGTAACTTGTATAATATCCAAAGACTAATCAATAGATATGAGTAGAATTTTGAATTAGGAGTAGGGGTATTCAAATCTAATCCAATCTAAATCAATCAAAACTACTAAACCAATCTAATCTAAACCAAAAATCGATCAAAATCTCAAAAGTTTGTATTGAATTAGATTTTATTTTCCACAAATTGTATTGATTGGGGGAATTATTTTTCATATGGAATTTTTCTAGAAAAAATATGAGAAATATGGTGTTTTTAACAAAATTTAAAGTGTATGGTGCTTTTTATCTCTCCTTTATTCTCTCTCAACCTTTTTCTCTTCTCATCTTTTTTTGTTTTTTCTCTCTCCTCTCTCTTCCCTTTTTCTTTCTCCTTTCCCCTTTCTCTCTTGGTTTCTCCTGTCACTCTCTCTCTCACACATACACACACCTTAATACATCACACAAGACACAAAAAAATAAAGGTTAATTGCACTTTATCCCTTTATTATAGGACATATACACTTTACCCCCTACATTTTAAAAATATACATCCTAACTACCTGCATTTTAGCAAATGTACACTTTGGCCCTTCTAGTGACTTTTTCATCAATTATGAACAAAAACATTACACATTTAGGGTGCCAGGTTGCACATTTAAGAAAGTTCAGGGGGTCAATTTGCGTATGACCCAAAATTCAAGGAAGTATAGTGCACTTATTTGGGATAAAGTGCACATTTGCAAAAGTGTAAGTAGTTAGGATACACATTTTTAAAATGTAGGGGATAAAGTGCACATAACCTATAATACAAAGGGTAAATTACTATTAACCCAAAAAATAATAAAAAAATTAGAATTCGGCGCGCACACTGTAACACCTTACCAAGCTTAGTGTTATGCTTAAGTCATAGTATAAGACTTAGTAGTTATGTTACCACCTGAGTATATTTATTTATTTATTTTTTATTCTAGGTCTTTAATTTGGCACGGACAATCTCTAGACGGAAAGAGTGGTGCATCATATATAGATATACCAAATTGGCATGCAGCAAGTACTAAAAGTAAATAAATAACTCAACAGAACACATGATATAAAGTAATGCACATCCACTATATATATATATATCAAATGCTATAGCTCTAGCTTTTATACAAGTGCAAAAGGGGTTATAGGTGTTGGGTCAGCGTACACAAAAAGATAAATAACCCGTATTAGTGAGGTGTACCCCCACGTGGTCCTCAGAGGACATTGCAACTAGTGGCGGTGTCCCTAACTAAAACACTACTCCCACGGTCCAACACCGCACACTACCAAAAGAGGGCCATACTGTACAAGGTAGTCTATCAGTCTAGCATCTACTCAATCAGAATGCCATTGGCCATATTAGACTCGGCCGGGGTGTAGTCTGCATCTAGTTCGGAGGATGAGTAAGGTGAATTGGTGGCCTTCGAAGGGTCATTGTCGGAGCTAAGAGGAAGGTCGGGGACCACCTAGGCTGGTAAGGCTGGTGGAGCCCGTTGGGGTCGCTGGTGCTACGAGCGGTGGAGGAGGTGCGAGGTGTGCCACCTGCAGTGGAATGGCAAAATATGGAATGGAAGGGTCGAAGGCGGGGTGAAACAGGGGGATAGCGAAATCTCTTTGACTAAAGAGATAAAGTCGAAAACGGCAAGAACCAACTATGTACAGCGAATCGAGTATGTGATCATAGTGGAATTGCATATCTGGGATCTCAAGGGAAAGTACGGTTGTCGTGTCTATCCCTATAGTCTAAGAATGATGCGGATAAACACGATAGGGTGAGAATTTCGGAGAATTCTCAGTAGGATTCCTATATCTATAAGATACTGACATTGCATTCATTCCCAGTTGCTTCGATTGTTATTTAATTATGAAAAAGTTGAATAATAGAATACATGATTCTTATTTATTAGATTTAAGAAATCATAATCTGAAGCAAAGTTCAATTTTTACTTAAGCAACAATATACAGCACAAAAATACCTTTCACAGCATTACTCATAAGGCATGTACAATGGATAAATAAAATAGTCACCATAAAGATCTAAAGCTAGCAATAAATTTAACTGAAAGGTAATTAGAAAAGTGATGCAATTGCAATAATGAAAATGAAATGCACTTGACTATAATGCTTAATTCATTAATATGTTCCCATACTTGGTTTCCTGGGAGTTCGTGACTATACAACTCTTGGGTAGTAGTTTGCTTCTTAGGACCTAGCTCGTTCCTATTCAGGAATATTGGGTTTGCTTTCCCCGACCTTTCCACCGATCTATTCCCCTTAACTTTAATCCGAGGTTGGCCCAAGTAGTATGAAACTTCTCATAACTCTTATAATTTCATGATTAGAAGTATATTGCCTTAAATAACACATGCATTATAAGATATATCATGAGTTGTGCACAGTTTTTGCCGATATTTTGGCAGCATGATGGATCATACCTGCTTCCCCATGAATAGTGCCATATCCAAACAATCAATCATTCAGAAAAATCATACTAGTGCATTCATTGCTCAATTTCATCACTAAAGGCACTTCAATTCTGCTCTATTTTAGAAATTAAACCATAAATTCTATTCAATTCCTTTGGACCTAAATTTAGGATATGTTGAGATGTTGTTTGTCTAATTTCTAACCTCTTTAATCCCATCTAATTTTGATAATTGTAGCTCAAGTTATTGAGGATTTACGTTGGCTTGCCCTACAGCTAGCTAGATTTGTACACTTAAAAGTAAAAATCCACTAAAAATTGAAACCTACTTGAATTCCTACCAAGCCTGTTTCAATTTAAAGCTTATTGATAAAATTTTCATGTCCAACAAATTCCACTTCATTTGACTAAGGAGAACTTAATTCATGTGTTCACAAATTTGATGGATTCAGATTGCCTTGTCTCTATTCCAATAGAATAAGGGGTAACTTCAATAATTTACTGGGATTTATAGAGAACTAATCTGACATTGAAATTCTTATATAATATTCTCCTATGTCTTACCTTCCTAATAAATTTTGTTGCATTCCATTCCAAGTTGTATAGGGTAAGTTTTGCCCTGAACATCCTTCCCTGCCTAGAATCAAGGTCAGAAACCTAGAGTAAAATTAAAAAAATCATATCTCCCTCAATACTAACCAATAGCCTTATAATTTATATGTGTGGGAAGCCATAGAAGTGTAGTTTTATCTAAAAATAGTTCCATTAAATTTTAATGGCCAGATGATGGTTTGTACATCATGATAATGTGGACAGCTTAGGGTTTTCCTAGGAATCCTGATTCTATTTTTGGGAATTTTTAGTGGTTTCCTATTATGCTTTGAGTTAAACCCATCAAAACCAAATCAAATCCATCTTAAATCATCATATACACATCATATAACATCAGTTTCATAAACAAAGAAGAAATTCATGTTAAACACTAATCCAAGAAACATAACTAAAACAAAAGAATCCTACCTCTAACAAGTAAAGTTCTTGAGAAAAGTTGAGGTTTTTGGACAAGGAAGTAGATGAAGACTTGAGAGGATGTGGAATGGAGGAAGAGAAGAAGAAGAAAATGGAGGGAGAGATGCAAGGGAAAGGGCTGAAATTTTGAGGACCTTAAGGGGATTTTTTTTGGAGTTGATATTATGATGGTAGTTGGCCTAATGGATGCTCATTGGTTGATTCTTCAAGTGGCTCACAAATGAGCCAACAAAGCTTGTGATTGTGTGGCCAACAGAGGTGCCACTTTGATAGAAGAAATGGCCAAATCTTAGCCATTGGAACTAGGATTTGGTATGTTAAATTTAGCTGGTTTGATCTGGCAATTTAAAATATCGAAACTCTACTGATTTTTCCTCAAACCGATAACTCTTTTCTACTTATTTTTACTAAGATTTTTCTAATTGGCTACTCTCACTTCCTTAACTCTAATCTATCTAATTAACATGTATCTAATTCATATTTAATATTTAGTTGTCTTCTAATTAATTGTAGTCATGCAAATTAATCGAATAATTCGATTAATTATGCAAATCGAACATTTTAAAATTTCTGGACGTTACACACACACCTTAACAAACACACACACACCTCACACAAGACACAAAGTAATAATAAAAAAATTGGAATCCAGCTGACAACATGCTAGGTTCCTTTTTATTATTTTTTTTGTAATCTGCTAGTACGGATAGCAAATTCGCTTTTTGCTTTTCCATGGAATCCATCTATATTTTTTATGGATTCCTTTAAAATACCATATTTTTTTAATTTTTTCAAAAAATCCATATCCCACTTATTACTCTACCAAAAACCCATATATAAAAAAATCACCCTATAGATTGGATCGAATTTCGTATTTAATTTTTAAATCGAGCTAATTCAATTCAAATTACATAATATTATATAATATAATTTTTTATTATGAAATTTATACTTGTACTTATAATAATTTAAATTTATTGCATAATTTTTTATTTATGTGATTTTATAAATATTAAATAAGTTGTTTTTATTTTTATTTATTCATTTTATTGACTTATATTACTTTTATTTGATAATATTCTAAATTTACGATTTTATTTTTTCAAAAGTCAATCAAACTGATCCAATCCAAACCTATAAAAATTGGATTGGATCAAATTAGATTTAAAGTTTAAGTTAAACCGATGTAATCCAAATCGTAATAAATTATATTATTTGGATTAGATTGATTTTTTTTTTCACTTAAACTCAATGCAAACCGAACCATGAATACTCCTAATTAGGAGGATTTGTTAATACATCACTTAGAAGGATTTATCATTTCTCTTTGGTTAATAGTTGTGTATTGTGTTTTTTTTTTTTTTTTTTTACTTCTATATGATTGTGAGCAAAGTCTACTTGTGTGTTCTGTTAGTTTTTCTTTCTCAGCTATTCTTAGTTTGAGAGTTGAGCCTGCTTCAATGAAATTATTGAAAAAAAATATATTTTAATATTAAAAAATAACTTTTTTTGTAACAAAAAAGATAATAAACATTACAATTACTAAGAAGCACTATTTAGATTTTGGTTGTCTTAGGTGCACTTCAGACAAGGAAGTGCATCAAACATTAGCATTTAACCCACATTTACAAAATGTGGTAAATACATCAAAATGTGGCAAATGCATTTAGCCACACTTCTCTAAAAATGTTGCAAAATAATTATGCACTTAGTCATACTTCTAGGTGCATTTAGCCACATTTTGAAATTGTGATTAAATGCTAGCACATGATGCACCAAAACTTACCTAGTGCATCATACCATCCGCCTTAGTTTTAATCAGATGTACGGATCATTTTGTCTTCTCTAATGGTCAAACACTACTTTTATTGTTAGGGGTTATTATTCATTTCTAATAGGTCGTTAACAAATAATATTAAGTTTAAAATATGAGTTTAGTTCATTTTATAATTAAGCTTAAATTCAAGCTTAGATATGTTTATTTATTTTAACAAATAAATTTAAATGAACATACAATAAATAAAGTTCGAATAATTTATTAATAGTTTAATTCATTTACCCTCTTCCATGACGGCTTGCTATACTCCTAATAGTTCAATTCATTTACAACTACTCCATTGCACAAACCATCAACTGTTTGTGTCCACACTTGGTCCTCATCGATAGGTGGGAACTCATTAGCAGTCCCACTATCCTATTGGGTCTGCTTTGTCCTAGCCTTATCAAGACAATGTGCAAACTCATTCTACAATTAAATTAAACAAATTAGACTTATACAATAGTATATATATAATAAGAAACATTTTATAATAAAAGTTTAAAATTTATGTAGGTGGCCTCAAACTGACCGTCAACCCCCTATGCCTTGTCGGCCTTCCTTGTGTGTCTCTCCTTGAATAACTCTTCCTGTGTGGGAGTCTTGTTTAGGAGTTTCACTTGCATTTGAAATTTATTTCACATGATTATATATAAATGAATAGATAGATTAAACTGATAACGGTAAAAATAAGAAATGTAATTGAACATATTGACCATTCTTTGCTTGGTGCCCTTGACTATAGTAGAGATCCGTTAGTTTGTAGTGAGCCACCCCTAAGAAGCTATGTTAGCTTTGCCTGTCCTCTACTTCTTCTTCAATTTTTTAGAGCTCTAGTACTCCTACAAGGTTCGGAAGTTGGCCTTTGATATCCAATTGTGGTAGGCCCCAATGTGAGTGCCAAGTACACTGATATTAAAAATAAAATTTGGTTGTTATAATTACTTGTAGTACAAGGAATCAACCGCGTCATGTCTCAAGGATCTTGATGGAACAAAGATGAGGGGGTTTAATAATCAAGAATGCAAACTAAATAATTTAAAAGAAATAAAATTAATACTTAAAGCAACCAAGTCAAGAGAATCTATGAGAGATTGCATTGAATTTATCAAAGACCACTAAGCATGAACTGAACCTCAATTAATTTGGTTGATTTGAATTTGATTGAGATCTTTATATCAAACCCAACATTCACTACTAAATGATCACTTAGAAGATAACTAACAAACAAAATAGAAGGTCTGCAATCACACAATCTATTTAAACGTATGTTAGTTTAAGATTAAGAATGCAATCAACCTAGAAGAAGAAGAAGAAGAAGAAGAAGAAAAACATTAATAGAAATTCAAATTCAATAAGAATAAGGTTCCAAGATCAAACCAAATCTCTTCAAAAATCCTTAGATCGATTAAAGAAAATTAGAACTCATGAGGCAGCAAAAATAAGAAAGAATGAAGAAGAAAATAGAAGAAAGAAAACTTGTTGCTTAAGAACTTCGAAAACCTTAAAACTATGATGATGGAAAAAAAATCCCTATGAAACTCATGACTTAACCATTAAATAGCCACATCCATCTTTCCCAGTATAAATGTAATCTTAGATTACAACTAATTGCCATCCTCGTAGTTTTAATTGGTCACCTATTTTGCTTGATTTGGGCTTAGGATGATAGAGTTATGCCCAAATCAATCTTGGCGTCAGCCATCTAGGTCCGTCATCCAACTTCGACTACAAATAACTCCATCAAGTGTTCTTCATATGAATTGAAGTTTTATGTCTTAGCTTTCAACTTTGACAGCTCAAGTTATGGTCCAATTAGTAAGTTCTAGTGGAAACAACTTTATTCTAACCTTGAGGCTTAATTGGACCCATTAGACATCTGAATCAGCTCTTGACCTCTTCATCAAAGTTGTAGAGCTTTCACTTAGCTTTCCTAAAATATAAGATTTGTAATTTTCAAATATCTATAACACTAGATATGCCCATAATATAGAATAGTGTAAAATAATAATGTTGAAAAATACAATCAAGCCCATTTGGAGCCCAAACTCATAAAATGTGTCCAATATTAATCAATTAAGCACAAAAGGGCCTAAGAGACTAAATATAAGTGATTGAGGTTTAATTAATGTATCAAAATCTAAATTGTCAAGCCCTCTTCTCCTAGATGTCCCAATACAACTCCCTTATTTGCCTAGTGCCCCAAGTCTTGAACGCCCTATGCATATAATTTTCCTTAGTAGGATCAATAATGAAATCGTGTTGCACATACAAAAAAGTCACTCTAAATAAAAAATTAACATAGAAGTGAAACCTAAAAATTAATAAAAACCAAGTGTAATTTTACCTTCCATTTGTCATACCATATCTGCTTCATGTCCTTAAAGAGATCGGAGAAGGTTTGGTACTGCTTGTCATGCTTCACTTGAATGATGATTGCAATCTTGTGGAGATTAACCATAGGTGGAGGCCAACTACATCATAAACAAGAGAAAAGTAAGATATCAATTAATAACAAATTACAATAGAATATTGACATTGAATTGAAATTTCAAATTACTTACCAAATTTTCCCATCATACTACAACTGAATCTTGCGACAGGTCAATGAGTCCTATAACTGGGAGGATACAACAGCTCTACTCTGAGTTATATGTGGAGTATCATTAGGACTAGGCTTTGGTAGAGGATTAGGCCTTGGCATGGTATGCTAAGGTGGTGGTGGAGGATGAGACTCCCATTCAGGTGGCATGGATAGTTAGGTGGAATGTGAAACATACTCAAGATTAGGTATGATGGTGATCTGTTGAAGGATGAAGTAAGAGAATGTTTGTGGTTGAGGCACATCAACAGGGTGGTGGAAGAGTGAGGATAGAAAGATTGGTTGGGGTGGAAGGAACAATGGTGCTAGACAATCATGTGGTGGATTGGGAATGTTGACTATTTTTCCGTGGTTGACCCCTATCTTTGCTTGCCATATCTACACAACACATAAATTAAAAACATAACATATATGTTAAAAACATGACACTAGGGGAGTAAAACCATTGACACATTTAACATATATATTATAAACATGACATAATATTAAAAACATAACATATATGTTATTAAAATCTCTAGGGATTCAAGAATTCCTTTGACTGATTCCTCCATGGAGGCCATTCAATTTTGGTTAGCAAAGTGCCCTACTTGCAATTCAGCAATGTGTTCATGACATTCCTTGTTGGAATCTTCCAACTATCTGGAGTGAGTTCCTTCGATCATAGTCACCCTTCATGGCCCTATCAAGGAAAGCACCAAAATGTTGGAGTTCAAGAAGAATTTTTATTTGGAAGATACCAAGTAACAAGTTTGTCCAATAGAGAATGAGAAAAATACAAGAATAATGATACAAAGTTCTATTTCTCTCTCAGAGGAACAACCCCTAATTCTGAAAATGACTTCTTCGATACTCTAATTGCTCTCATCTCTTATTTAATTATATAATGATTATTGGTTATCTCTCTAAGGGTGCGTTTGGATAGACTTTCAAAAAAGCGACTTTTTTTACTAAACTTTTTTTAATAGAGCTTATTTTTTAAGAAGAAGTTATTTTGTGTTTAGATAGACTGCGCGAAAAGTACTTTTAATTATTAAAAGTACCTATAAGTTTGTTTGGATAAAAATGAATAAAAGCACTTTTTTATGGTAAAAAAAGGACGTTTAAAAGAGGAGAGAGAAGTAGAATTTGGTAAGGATAAAAAGAAGAGGATATGAATTGTAAGTATTAATAAAGGTAAAGAATATTTGTGAAAAATAATTTTACCAAAAATCACTTTTGCTTCTGCTTCTTTTTAGAAGCTAGGTATCACTAGCTTAAAAAAAAGTGGTAAATAACTTTTTAAATTACAAGTGATTTTTTTTTTTTTAAAAGTGTCAATCCAAACACCCTAAAAGATATATAAAAGCACTATTTTTTCCTTAAAAAAAAGGCTTTTTGCTTTTTAGAAAAACCAACTCAAATGGACTCTAATAGTGATTACTTACAGATTATGTTATTCTATTGTAGGTTGTTACATAGTCTCCATCATGTTGCATGGTAATCCTTGGTCCACATCAGTGCACTATCCATTCTATTTGATTCCTTTTATTTTGGGCCTTGTGTTGCCTCGGCACATGGCTAGTTCTACTCCCTTAGCAACTTCTTGCCACTTTACTTTAGCATCAAAGACAATATATTCATTGGGCTTGGGTTCAGAACTAGTTGGTTCACTAATATATTTTCTGCTAAGAGCAAGATAACATGTTAAGGGTGAGTCTCTATCCAAGTACATAACTCAAAAAGGTATCTCAAAATGAAAGAAGATAAAGGATTTCCAACTCAATGAATAACACGTAATTTTAATGAGTTAAGAGACTAAAAAGTAAATAAATTAAAGGTTATTATTTCAAATTTCAAAACCTTATTATCTTCATTCAATGCATGGGAACATGAGTGCATCTTTTACGAAAAGAAAGCACAACCAAATACTCTTGCATAAAAATGGAGTCAAGCAATCACAAGAAATTCATGTTTGAAGGTGGAAGTAGCACGAGAAGAGGGGATTCAATCGTACTTTTTAAAACTTTTCTAAACCTGAAAGCTTTAACAGATATCTCAAGTCTTTGGATTTGGATTACAGAAGTGTTTAGATATTAGAAACAAAAGTTATTGTTATCATAATAGCTTTGTTGGATAGCAAACAAAATAAACACACAAAACATAAAATAACAAAAATGAATGAGAGAAAGGGATAGAAGATCACTCAAGATGATTTATACTAGTTCGGCCAAACTATTTGCCTACATCTAGTCTTCAACAAACTAGTTGATATTTTTATAATCATGAGTATTCTTGTATAAGCTTCTCTAAGCTTACAATTAAGTAGTCTTTTCCTAACCTCTCTAAGCTAATAATGACCACTATTAGGTCAGGTTACAATTAAAAGATTTTGAAGTTTGTGTTTGATAAACACTCACACTAAAGCACTCAAGGTTATAGATTTATTAAGTACAATGTGGAGTGACTTCTTACAAGACTCACTAAGAGAATGTTTGCTAATACAATACAATGAGAAGATTTTTGCTTGAGAAAGAAACTTTCTGGTTGTTTAGAAGGTTGAGAAAGATGAAAGCTCTTGACGATTTTTAATCAGCAGAGTTCCAGCTACTTCTTTTTCATCTTCAAGATTGATATAGACATAAAAAAAAAAATCTAGTTGTTGTGGCTTCAAACCTTGAACCCAGAGCTTTTAGATCCAAAGGTCTTAAATTGGAAAGAAAAGTAGGTTGTTTTTTTTCTTAGCAAGCAAGTACATCATCAAACAGAAAAACTAGCCATTTGAGTCAACTAGTTTTTTAGAGTGTTAACACTCCTTTTGGATCTCTATCTTGTCAAGTTTGATATTTAGAAAATATCTATGAATCGTGCACGACAAGCTTTGAGAGTGATATAACATCATGAATCGCAATGCATTTAATTTACGCTATTAATCGATTTATTCGATTTTAATAGACATGTGATAATAATTAGAAGTGAATTATAAAGAGAGTAGGGTTAAGACAATTTGAAATAATCATGCAGGAAATTTAAGAAGGTTACTAACAATATTTTGCAAATTTGAAGGAAATCGATTAAAATTTGGCATTTTATACTGCAAGAACTGAATCAGTAAAATTTTATACCATGAAAACCCAAATTCGGTGGCTGAGATTTAACCACCACCACCCCCACAAATGGTGACTTGGGTAGCCACAAAATGCAGGGAGACTTGGTTGACTTCTAACCACCAAGACATCCACCAATGGAAGCAACATGTCCTTATCATCCATGCTTTTAAAATTTCACAGATTCCTCCTCACTCCCTCACAAAGTTTCCACCCCCATCTACTGAGCTCTCCTTCTTTTCTTCTTCTACTTCACTTCATCCTCCTTCCATCTTTGAGTTTTATCCATTTCCCCCATCAAAAACTTGAATCTAGCTAGTTAGTACATCAATTTTGAGGTAGGATTCATGATTTTCTCTTGTTGTTTATGATATGGTGGCTAATTAGGATTTTATTTCTATTCATTTATTGATGATATACTATGTTCATATGATCTCTTATGGTTGGGTTAGCATATAAATATTGGGTTTGGATTGGAACTTGAGTGAAAAGCCTAAAGAGTAGCTAACTAGAATTGGTTAGATTGAAAAACTCTAGACATGTTGTACTACGAAGTGTACAGCTTTACCTATGGCCATCAGAATTTGAAGGAACCAATTTTAAATGAAACTAGACATCTAGATATTTCCAAACACATAAATTATAAGGTATTGGATCTATAATGAGTTAGATATGAATTTTTGAATTTAACCCTAGAATTCTATCCTTGGTCCTGACCAGACTGGGCTATGAAGGGCATAACTTGCCCTATACAACTTCAAATAGAATGTAACAAATTTTGTTTGGAAGTAACATGATATAAAAATTTCAGAGTTAAATTCTTTCCCTATTCTTCCTAGTAATTCACCAAATTTTCCCCATGTTCTAACAGGACTGAAATAGGGTAAGCCATCTTAGTCAAATTTGACAACTCATAACTTGAGCTCTGTAAGGTCCTACTCTATCTACTATATTTACTTAATTGTAGTATAGTATGTTAAAGGTTTTTATTAAAATTTATTATTTATAGTCCTGACTATGATTTACACGACGAATCTTTCTTTATATTTCGCGTACAGAAGAACTTAAGCGTATAACGTGAAACAATAATTTCGTACAAACTGAAATAATGAAAGGAATGCAGTAGAAATTTTTCTGAATTTATGCACATATACTGAAAGGTAAATATATATATATCTGCATCCATAGAGGACATCCTCTGATATATACACTGTAAGGAATACATGTAGGGCCAGTACATACCAAAAAGATCCTGGCCGATATCATAAAAGTGCAGTCTTAAGAGTCCTCATAAGACATTTAAGTACAAGTCAAAGTCCTAACAAAACTACTCTTATGGCCCAATACATCATCCTGTCAAAAGAGGGCCATCATGTGCAACAGCTAGCCAAATATATTTACTACGGGGTCAGGTACCCGTTGGCCATAGCAGGCCCAGTCGGGGAGGAGTCATCAGGTCCGGATGAGGAGGACGAAGAGTCGGTGGCCTCGGACGAGTCATCCTCGGCGTCCATCGGGTCTCCGGGAACCATATGAAGAGGTGAGGCTGGTATGGGATCACTTTGAGCGCAGGTGCGGGAGGAGGTGCCGGATGCGCTACGGATATGGGGAAGGCGAAATATGGAACAGTGGGGTCGAACAAGGGGTGGAAGAGTGGCACCGTGAAGTCACTGCTGCTGAAAAAGTATACCCTAAATCGGCACGAGCCGACTATATACAACGAGTCGTAGGTGGGGCTGTAATGAAGCTGCATATGCGGGAACTCAATGCACACCACCGCTGTCGCGTCCATCTTACTGATCTGAAAGTAAAGTGGGTACTACATAGGGTGAGAATTCCTCGAACTCTCAGTAGGGTTCGATATTCCTAAAGTTATCTCATCTTAACCCCTAATGGCTTCGGTCTTTTATTATGATAACTATGAACATGGTCGGAGGTAGTGAATAAGTCTAACTATTAACAGTAGAAAAGCAGATTACAAAATATACATGCATAACTCAAGTATACAATTCAACAACATTTAATACCCTTAATGCGTGTAAAAAGGGAATATACTCATAACTTTACTCTTATCCTTCCTCTAAGTTTGACTTTTTCTTAAAATCTTTACACCCACTCAGCATAAATGGTAATGAGCTCATACCGTGGCCGTCGCCACCTTAAATATTCGGTACTTATACTAGCTGGGTCTAATGCCATGCCTCATGTAAGACATATCCCCTATACTCATACTAGCTGGGTCTAATGCCATGCCTCATGTGAGTCGTGGGTGAGGGGAACTTAAATAAGCTTATCCTCTTACTCGAGGATTATATATGTTCCAGCTTACACTTATAATCTCATAATCAATCATAATGCTTACCGAAATTTGGGCAGCATAACGGATCACATCCGCTTCCCCATGAATAGTGCCAGCAGCAACAATTCCAGAAATTCTCAACAATAGTGCAATAATTTCTATAACAGTATATACAATGTTCATAACATTATAGGATTCTCATAATAATACTGGGCATGCATACTTGTTATAATCAAGAGAAGAGTAAACTAAAAATTTGGGTGCTGCCACCAAATGCTTCCTATTCTGCCCGGTTAGTGATTTCTCTGAGTTTATTGCTACACAACTCCAATGGATCTTAAATTTTAATATGTTGAAGCCCTATGTGTCTAGTTTCTAACCTTTTTGGTCCCGTTCAATTTTGATATCTACAACTCAAGATATTGTCATTTTATTCTGGCTTGGTCTATAACTAAACTGAACAGCACTCTAAAATGTTAAAATCTGTTAAAATTCGAATCCTAAGGGTATGGCTACCAAACCTATGTCGTTTTGAAGCTAGGATATGAAATTTTATCCTCCAACAAGTCCCACATCATTTGGCCAAATATAGCTTAAGTAACAAAACCTCAAATTCAGGTGTTACAAACTGCCCTGTTTTGGCCTAAGCAGAATCAGGGGTGACTTTAGAAAATTTCTGGGAGTTACTCAAATTAGGTCTGAATCCGAAATTTTTATAGCATAAACTACTGGATCTTAGCTTTCTATAGAATCTTGTTCCACCTAAATCCAAGTTATATGGAGTGAGATATGGCTCACGTAAGCTTCCCTGCCCGAAATCAAATTCTGAAACTTAGGTCAAACTTCAAAAATTCATAACTAATTCTATACTGATCCAATGACTTAATAATTTATATATATGGAAAGCTATGGATGTCTAGTTTCATCTAAAAATATTTTCATAGAATTTAAACGGTGGGAGCTGAGGGACAGAGGGCATTTCGTACGGAAATCCTAAGAGAACTCTGTTTCCAGACTTGCTGATTTCTCTCCTTTCTTGATCTACCCCATTGATCTATCACCTCTTCACTCATCCCATCATTTTTCCACCCATATTTCATCAAGATCAGCAAGAAGACAGATCAGAAACCATATCCAATCCAGATTTAATCAACAATACAAACATCTATTGAAAGCTTTAAACCCTACCTCCTTTGAGTTCCAACTTGATTCTTCAAAAGAACTTCAAATCTCCAAAGTGAAGAGTGTATGAAGTGAAGAGAGATGAAGAAGAGGAAAAGAAAAATGGAGGAGGGAGGAAGAAGGAAGGGTGGCGGATGAGATAAGGAGAGGAGAGTGAGAGAGAAGATATTTTGAAGTGTAATAATTGAAGGGGTAAGTTGTCGCGGTGTGATTGGTCCTTTAATCTTGTGGCCTCAATTGAGCCACAAGGTGAATTGTGGATCGTCTGATGGTGGTGGGGTGGATGGCCTCCCCACCTTTGGATCCAGGGCCATTAATATTATTTTATTCCAGTAGTTTAAGTTATTGAAGTTTTATCGGATCTTCCCCCAATCGGAGATTCGGTATTTACCCGATTTCGCATTCGCCTTTACCTTAGTTCTACTTTAAAATTTTCATTCTAATCTACCTAACTAACATCCATTTAAATCCTAATAAATCTTAAATGGTTCATAGCTAACCTTACTCGCGTGAATTAATCGAGAAAATTGATTAATAATAGGTGATTGAATTTTCGGACGTCACAAGCTCTATCCACTCAAATGCAATGAAATTTGTGGAGAATAAAAGTTGGTCCAGTTAGTTTTAAAATAATATAAATTTCAAACAAATCCATTGATATTTCTATTTTTGACGAATTTTTACCTTTTAGAACCCAATTCTGCCCAACAACAGGACAAACCTAGGTTAAACTTCAATAACTTGATTTATACTCATCAAAACTTAATGGGACTAAAGAGAACACAAATTAGACAAACAATACTTCAACATATCAAAAGCTCATATTTAAATAAATTAAATAGAAATTTTGGCATAAAATATAAAACGGGTAGAATTGAGCAATTTAGGTTTAATTGACAACTTGAGTGCTAGGCATCCTAAAATGTGAGTAATTCTTATTCAAAGTTTAAATGTTGCAAATTTCATATTGTTACTAAAATTTTAATGTGTTATGTTGCTTCTAGTGCTTTGGCTAACTATCTAGTTTGAAAAATACTATTCACAGGGAAGCGGATCTGTTCGTTATGCTGCCAAAATTTTGGTAGAACTTATGCACATAATATGTTATGCATGTGAATACATATGTTACCTGATTTGATTTAATCATGATTATCTAATCCACAAGGACTATATGAATTCCATTTACTTGGGAGCCCCAAAAAAAAGTTAAGGGGAATAGATCAGTGGGAGAGTCGGGAAAAATAAACCCAGCTATCCTGTATTGGAATGAGCTCAATCCTTAAAAGCAGACTATTGTCCAGGAGTTATATGGCCTAAAACTCCCAAGGGACCAAGTATAGAAACTTATGACATATAGGTTTAAGGAATATCGAGAGTGATGTGCATTCTATTTCAGGAAAATTTTATCATTTATGCATTTATGTAGCTCAAGTATTTGATTGTGATTTACTTGCATTGTGTACTATTCTGTATGGTATTTACTCTATCTACTAGATGAGTTCTTTCTGACTCTTACTCCTTTAAGTAAAATGGAATATTGCTTCGGGCTATACTTTTTAAACGCGGATAAATGGAGATATTAGTCTATTATTCACCTTCTTATATAATTAACAAAAATCGAAGCAACTGTGAATGAATGCGATGTCAGTGTAGAATAGCTTTGAGAATCCTATTGAGAATTCTCCAAAATTCTCATCCTATTGTGTGTGTCCGCTTCATTCTCAGACCATGGACATGGCAACGACAACCATCCTCTTTGCTGAGCTACCGGAGCTATAGTTCTATTATGACCTTGTGATAGATTCCCTGTATATCACCGCCACCTGCCATTTTTGCCTGTATTTCTTCTTCTGCCGTGACTTTGCAGTTCCTTTTTTTAGTCCTTTGTTTGACCCTGCCACTCCCTTCTTAGCTATCCTATTGTATATGGCTTATCTAGCAGCCCCACCAGTATCATCACCCACCTCACTACCCCAGCTAGTTCCCTCTCTCTCTTCTAATGGTGACCCCTTAGAGATAACAGACTCATCCTCCTCCTTATCATCCATACTCGATGATGGCTACACTCCAACTGATCCCGGTATGGTGAATGGGTTCCTTTCCTCAAATCCATTTAGAGGAGCCATCCAGCCAACAAACTGCAGTGTATAGTATAACCCTCTTTTGGCACTTTTATGCAATTGGGCCATAGGCATAGTTTCTTTTTGTTTTCTCAGGCAGTGACACTAGATGAAATGTCCTTTTTAGGACCATATAGAGATGCACTTCATGAGCACGGACCGAATTATTTTGTTCGATGGTCCTGCTTTCTATATTCACCACTCTTGGAGAACATGAACCTATGAGACTATGTTTGTATATATAGACATGTCAAAGATGTTGTGATATTTATTTCTACCCAACTTATTTAAATTTCTTTTATTGCACCATGCCTGTACTATATATATACATCGCATAAGTGAATTAATGCCTAGTCAACAAACAGCATGTCAATTTAAGAGTTTACTCTACTAAGTTAATAAATTAAGGTAAAATAAAATGAGAGTTATTCACACGTAACAAACTATCGAGTAGAATATGATGACTTAAGCATAGTATTGTATTTGGTAGGGTGTTACAAGTGAGGTCTTCTTCACGTAGACTAACATGCTGGAGATCACCCTTCTGGACATGTCATCCTTTTGATGTGCTTGTGTGCCTTCTGGTGACTTGGTATCCTTTTGATGACATATGAATATCCTTTTGATGCTTTTAAATCGCTTTTTATGATGGATAAGATTTTAGAGGATAAATTCTCTTGCCAAAGGCTTTTTCCTTTTAAATTTTGTTGAAGATGGGAAGGAAACTTAGATAATCTATTTGAAAACTAATTGTAATGTGATCCAGTTCTCTCAAATAAGCATACAGAATGATTTGTGCTTAATCAAACCAAACACTAAAGCAAACCGTTAGTCCATACAAAATATTTTCTTTAAGAGTTAGTTTGTTATTATCACAACCTTTAAAGCTATACTTCAAAGACCACTTAGTGACTTTTGAAGGGCGCTAGAGTTTATAATCTCCCTTTTTTTATGATGGCAAACTAATACTTAAGAAAAGCTTTTGTTTATAAAATAAAACTTGAAAGTGCATAAGCATTTGTACGATTAGAATTGATTTTATCTTTATAATTTCAATTCATGTTTCTAAAGTTGATTTTAATTTTCTATATCATTTAGAAATTTAAGATAATATACTGATTATTCTTTAATCGTCATAAACATCCAAATTAACCGTTTTGCTCAAAGCATAAGAATAAAACTAAGAAATCAGGGCATATGAGATATATCACAGCATGAAATAGAACAAGTATTAGATCAAAAGATAACTCAATTCAAATTATACTTAAAGCAAACATAGTCCAATATCAGAGTAATAAGAATAGAGATAGATATCAAAGCAATGAAACTATAATAAATATTAAGGCAAAGAGTATATAATTAGATATCAGAGTAGAAACTAAAAGATAATCTTATGTAGAAAAAAAGATTATTCTTTTGAAATAGCAAAGAGAAACAAAAATAAATATGCAGAAATGTGCAAAATGCAAAATGAATGTTTTCTAGTTCCTAGCTCCCCCTCAATCAAAGCTTTTCTTATCTTCTGCCCCTTTTGACATCAGCAAAAGATGGTAAGGGATCAAGGAAGACCATCACTGATTGCCCTAGTTGTTTCCCTTCTGAAGTGCTCTTATCAATTACAACATGAGACTCTCCAACTTGTCTATTCTTCTTTCCATGGCATGTTGATTTTTTCATCAGCTGTTGTTGATTTGTCATGATGGTTTATTGATTGGCCAAGAGAAGATCCATTTGAATCTTATTAGCACTTGGAACGGCATGAGCAGAAGCTGATGCAGGCTCTTCAGATAGTACCTTGTCAATATGAGTAGCTGAACACTTGATAGATTCAGAGACAACTTTAGATGTTGTTCTATCAAACTTAGGCCTAGCAGTCAATAGTAAAAGGGCATTGGCAGTAGTTAAGGTGGTAGGAACATCTTTTGAAGCTTACATTTGACTCTGAACAAGAGAGATAAATGCAGCTTCAGAAGCAAGGACAGTATCAACATTAGCTTCGATCATCAAGGTTCCCTGGTGCAGTATTCTTAACTCTAATCTCAGCCTTTTCAACCACACCACTGTCAATCCTCGCAGGGGTTCCGTTTAGACCAATAGAAACAAGTTGAAGATTCTGTAGTTAAGTTTCAGCTTTGTAGCTTGTTGTTCGGAAGGTAGCACCACCTTTCTCATCTCATAAGAAGGATTCATTTCCTCTATCACAACACAATGTTGTTCTACCTCCTGAGAGATAGAAGAACTTCTCTGTTCAGATACTCCAACTCCAATGGCTCTATCCCTTTGCTTTTAGAGCCAAGCTTCTTTTCTTAATTTATTTTATTTTGTTTCCCTTCTAGCTCTTCTAATAGGTGAGCGAGTGCAATCTCTGGAAGGAGCAATAAAAGCTTCCTTTTGCTTTTTTTTTACCCTTGCCTTCTGGAACGTCTTTAGGTGTTGGCTCTTCTAGTGTAGGCTCCCTTATAATAATCCCTCTCTGAGCAAATATTGCCACATGAGGAGCAGGGAGGGTAGCAGGAGTAGTGGCAATATGAACCACATTGATGGGGTTTGCAATAATTACAAATACCTCATCATCACCCTTGAAGAAAAGAAGGATTCCTCAGCAAGTTTTAGCAGCCTTCTCTTGCTTTTCTTGTCTTTTGGAATTTTCTCTCCTTGTCTTCTTCTTTTTTCCTTCCTTAGAAGGTTTTGATTTGGATTTTTTGGTGTTAGGCACCATGGTAGCAGCAGCAGCAGTAGCATCTTTCTTCTTCTTGCTTTCCTTATCTTTTTCCTTGTCTTTGGGTTTCAGAGCTAGAGCAGAAAAAGTCTTCATGGCGATGGTTGGTCTCTCTTGGTCACACCATCCAAAAGAAGTTATGCCTTGCTGAAGACCTTTGTCAGAAGCATACCATTGGGCAAAGTGGCATGTCTCCTCCTTTCAACACTAGCAGCAAAAAGGATAAAATCAAGAATCAATCTCACCAGATTGATCCTTCTTCTAGTCATGGGACAAAATATGACCATTTGATCTACCTCACTTATTACATCTATATTGCCACTCCTTGGTAACATAGTGTATTGAACAACAGAATAAATAGTCCAAATAAGAGTGAGTAATTGAGAGCTTTGAAAATCTCTTACTTTCATACTTCTTTTTCCTATGAGAGTTTTTGCAATATCTTCCTCATAGCACCAAGTTCCTCCTATAACACTTTACTAGTCAATTATTATTCACAAAATTTATTTATTTTAGTTAATTTTTTTTATCACTTGATTATTGTCTAACTAAAGTATCTTACTAACTTGTTACCTTTCCCACTAACATGTGAATATCATTCTAGTTAATTTCTGCTTTTTTTTTTCGAATAATGATGAGGTTACTAAATACATTACTCTAATATTTTTCAGCTAATCAAATACGAGTGATGACAACCATGCTGATTAATGCCTTCAGTCCATATATAGGATCTCTAAATTGACTAGAACGAACAAATACAACTCCGTGGTCATGCCCACTAAACAAATACATCGGATAGATCTAACATAACTAGTCTATAAATATCATGTCTCTTAATGCGCTTCAACCTCTAAGAATATCCTACTGCAACTATCACTCTGGATGCCTGAAAGCACTAAGGAAAAATCATCATGAGATATGAAATCTTAGTAGGAGACGGTGCTTCCAGGAGTTTGTTGAACACCCAAAAACTCCCAAGTTTGTCTGGGCAAATTTAAAAATAAAAATAACATATATCATATGATTATAACACATATAAATAAAATTAACAATTAATTAGACCGGTAATATGCAAATGAATATCATGCTAAATAATCATAATAAATAAGAGATATAATAAACAAATGCATAGAGAAGATAAACAGCAATATGCTATGAGAGAATGATGTAAGATGCACTTTTCTTTGCTTTGTTAGGTCTTTTCACTTTTTGTTAACTTTGCAAGAGAGAAATTAGAGGGAAAATCATGATCCGACGAAAGCTCTCCTTTCAAGGCATCCCCTAACTTATATCCAACATCACAACTGTATGGCCCTTGCCTTGGTATCTATGGTCATTCTCAATATCATAATTGCAGGGCCCTACCTCGGTACCATTACGGCCCATGTGACCTTTGCCTCGGTATCATACAGTCATCATCAGAGCAGTGAATGTCCCACTAATCCACTTCGAGGTGGGGCTACGACATTCACTATAACTTTTCAAAAGAATTGTTCATGCATGAGTATCCATACATTGACAATGCCATGCCTTTAGATCTTTATTACATGTCATGCATTTCTTATATAAGCTCATGTATTAACAATTCATGCCTCACACATCATATGAAGATTGATTCACATACATTCTTGATACAAGCATATGATTATGCATGAATGTTCATGTAGGTCTGTGTTGCACATGCAAGCCCATAATAAGATAGAACAAGGCATTGAAGAATAACACATGAGTTTAGTTTTATAAGCAAATTGGGCCAAGCGTATGTCTTTTTTAGGTTTCTACCATTGATTACCACTTGGGCCCTTACTAATATATTCATTATATATTATTGCAACTTAAGAAATGCACTCCTTTGGGTTTTGGACACCAAATGGTCCAAACATAAAGCATCTAATTTCACATTATTGGCAAGAAAATAGCAAGGTCTAGAAATAGAGCAACCCAATAAATAAATCTAAAAAAAAATAGCAAATCACTTCAAAAATTTATGAAAATTTTCTAGTCAGTCCTTTGGGTGTTAAGGGTAATATACAAAAATTTTGAGTAAAATTTAATAAAGAACTAGGGTAATAAAATCCAATAACTCGTGTAGTCCAGATATCTTATTCAGTTAGATAGTTTCAATTTCTTGAATTTATTAAAAATAGTAAAACAATTATACAAATTCCACAAAAATTCCTAGTAATATTTTAAAGTGTTATTAACATCCTAGCCAAATAACTAGTCAAAACTCACATATACAATATATTAACAAAAATGAACAATTTCAATGGTTCTAGTAATTCATCACAGGTCTCAAAATAGGGCAGTTCTGTACCTAATTTTTAAATATAACAAATCTCCATGAAAAATCGTAAAAAATTACAAGTAGGTTAACATGTTAGCTTCAACATAGAAAAATTTCATGTTGAAATAACAAGATTTGATAAGCCAAAAAAATTGACACTTATATTGTCCAGCATCCAAAATATGTTTTCAGCAATTCCAGCTCAAACCATTAACAACAATATACATTAGGATCAACCAAAAAGAGATAATCTATGGGAGAGTTGAACAAAGAAAAACCTCCTACCTTTGGGAAATGATGGAAAGCTTGGACGAGGGGTTGGATGATGGTGGCCGATGGATGGAAACAAAGAGATTGCAACACACACAAAGCCTCACTTGTGTGTCACTCAAGAGTTCTTCCCTTGAAGAAGTAGAAGAACAACAAAGTGGAACTCAACACTCACTCACTTCTCTTCCCTTCTTTGTTGCGTGACCCCAAGTGAAACGAGAAGAGTGTTATATTTTTTTTTTCTTTGTTTAACACACACAATCACCTACTCCACTATTCAATGTACTTGTTTAATATTATTTGGACAACTTGGTCACCAAGTTCGGTTTTGGTTTGGAGAAGCGTCCAAGATGAATGGTTGTCATTATTTCAAAATTTATGTGAGTAATATTTTATTTGGCTATTTTTCTTGTATTTCTATGGATTTAACTTTTGTTAATTAGGCTAGATTTGGTTAATTAACTCGCTATAGCTTATAATTGCTCACAAAATTATATTTGATCCTCCTAATTATTTTAAGCATGCCTCTACTTTTTCAAATTTTTTCTCAATCATTTACCTTTTAAATTATTTTTCCTAATCCTATAATATATTTACTAATATTTAGCCGAAAATTACAGAAAAATCAAACAAGATCTAAAAATCCTAATTTTAATTCTGCAAGCTATTATCACCATAATTAGCCTTTAGAAAAAAAAAATTTATTGAATTTCAGGCACTAATAATCACTTAATTGACTAGAAAAATTTCAGTAAATTTTAAATGGTTATTTATATTATTTAGGGTCAAACTGGCAAGGAAAATTTTTATTAAAGCCTATCATGGATTTTTAGTAAATTTTTGAGTTTACTTCTATATGCATAATTATTGTTAAGTCTCATTAAAGAATTAATTAGTCTAAGATACTTTATAATTATTACTTAATTTTATATTATCTCAAACTAACCGTGCGTTAGTTTATGATTTTGGCAAGATGTTGCATTACTCCCACCATTCAAGAAATTTCATCCTCAAAATTTGATTACTCTACTCTTATTTCACTTTCGTTTAAAGTTCTTTACTTTCCTCTATTCATTTTAATATTTTGGAGAGCTTGTGAAAATTAATTTAGGTTCCGAGTTTTTGCTTAGCCTGATTCTTTATTTGTCTTGAGATGATTTCCAAATATCTCTATGGTTAAAAATTTTGGATGTTAGAGTTTTAATTATTTGCTCTGCTTGGGAGTTATTGCTTTGATTATCCCACTTTAATTTCCTCAAGTCGTTTATATTCCTGAAGGACCTATTTAGGGGATAGTTGCCTGACGAACCCAAGGTGGTCGGACCTTAAAGGATAGAAATGCTTCTTAGGATATGTGCTTATAAGGAGTTACAAGATGAGCACGTGATTTTCCAAAATAATTAGAGAGATGGTAGTCAAATTTCTGGCTGAAGGCACAGGGATGGCCTTATGTGAGTGTAGAGTTGTTGAGAATGGTGGCGTGTAATAGAGAAGGTTCAAATTTCAGAATAGAATAGCTTTATTTTAGTCTTCTTTCCCTTTCTCTATTCTTCCTATTTCTCTGGTCATGGTGTAAATAAAATCTAGGGATAGTACAGGACAGGAAATTCCTAAACTATGTCACGTCGAGACGCATCAGGATCACGAACATTTGCTAAGCAAACCGTATAACATATAATTATTTTCAAAGCTCAAATATTATAGGATGCAATAGGGGGCAAAATTTCATTTATATACAAAACAAGACAGGAATCAACCACTTCCAATAGGTCATACAAGTAGGTGCACATATCAATTCTTACCCGAGTCATACACGAAGGCACATCATACTCATAGAATCAAGCACAACACCATATTACTCAATTTATCATCAAAACATAAGAATATGCCAACTTCAAAATTCAAAGTTCAAGCATAACCCAACATACTCGTAGAATTTTAATCCTAAACACATTCAAGCCCCCCTTTACAGTGTAAAAATCATGGGAATCCAAATTAACATTAAATATTTCACATTCTTCCTTAAGTAGATTGTTACCTTACCACTTATCTGTTTAATTTTTTTTTTCTTTGGTGCAGTCGCTACTGAGTGATGCCTAATGCTTTCCTCCTTATCCTACTTCATTCATCCTGACTTGTCATGATTTACTTTAGTAATTCAGCCTTATTCTTCATTGTATTAATAATATTTAAATCTCCTACATCATTGCTATCCCAAACTAGCCGAACTTAAGTTGCCAATTTCTAGAGTTTTGCGTCTGTGTGTGTGTTGGGGGTTATTTATTTATTTATTTATTTTTGAAAGAATAATTCTTCAAGATGCAAACATTCATGATAAAGACTTCAAGTCAGCCGTTAACCAAGTACGGAATCATCATAACATCATGAAATCAAGAAATCCTTTAGAGTTATAAATCCTTAAGCTCCTTAATCTTTATTATTATGATTATCTCAATTTTCAAGTTGAAAATTCCAAATCAATCATCATATAAACCTTCTCTAATACGAACCAGATTGCCCAAGTATCATGAAAGTATTCTTCAAACATTCGAATCAATAATTTAGAGCATTAGAACAGCAGCTTGTCATAGAAATTTAAAATTACGACTCCTAGTATCAAAGATAAGTAAAGTCAAAAGATCAAGTAGTGGAGATTTAGAAAATTAAACACCTACTGGTGTTATTTATAAACATCTATGGTTCTAAAAGGTCATATGAGCATAAAGTCAAATAACTTTCCTAGGAGCAATGTATTTGCGAATAATATTAAATCACTCTCAAGAAACCATGCATATAAGTATAAAATAAATTCTGTAGCATTAGATTCAATTTACTTATTCTTTGAAATTCAAACCAAAATCATAGTCAAGCATCTAGTCGTCACTTCAAAGCACCAGAAATCTCCAACATTGAAATAAAACTAGATAGAGCATGGAGACATCAAGTACACAACACACAAGCTATCATATAACACATAGTCCTAAAAGTGCATCTATCTCCCAATGGGCATTTCCAACTACACAGGCAGGGGTGGCAACTCTTGGCCTAGGATGATGTCATCATATGAATATTGAGATGATCAGTCTCAATATAACTTGACATCTCTCCTTGGCAAAGTAATGCATTGGCTAGATGCATTAAAGATAAACCTACCTGTATTCCTAAAAATCACAGAGAGTATGCTATTTTCAATCCTACCCACAAGTAGTTGCCTAGGACACTGATCTGATAGTATAATATAACACTCTACAAGTTAATTATTAATTTATTGAATTTATTTATCTTGGTAATTTTTTTTTATCACTTGATTATTGTCTAACTAAAGTATGTTACTAACTTGTTACCTTTCCCACTAACATGTGAATATCATTCCAGTGAATTTCCCCCTTTTTTTCTGAATAATGATGAGGTTACTAAGTGTGTGTTTAGGAAAGTTAAAAGATTAAAATTATTTCAATAATTGTTTATTTGTATAATCACTTTTTTATATAATTGCTTAAATGAGAATTAATTTATATTTAGATACTTCAACTGAAAAATAGTTTTAAGATAATCTGTTTTGTTAGAATTGTATGAAAAAAATTGCTTTTGTATGGTAAAATTACTAAAAAGGATATAAAATAATTATTTATATTATATAATATTTGCTATTTATCGTCAATTTTGTAAAAATATAATAATTCTAAAATAAGCAGCTTCCGCTTATAATCAGTTTTTGATTATAATATATTTTCATATGTTAACCAAACACAATTAATTTTTTCAAGATAGCTTTTTTCTGGGCAGTACCCAAATATGCACTAAATACATTACTCTAATCTTTTTATGCTAATCAAATAAGAGTGACAACAACCATGCTGATTAATGCCTTCAGTCCATATGTACAATCGTACAATCTCTAAACTGACTAGAATAAAGAAATACAACTCCATGGTCATGCCCTCAAAACAAATACATTAGATAGATCTAACATAACTAGTCTATGAATATCATGTCTCTTAATGCGCTTCAACCTCCAAGAATATCCTGCTACAGTTATCACTCTAGATGCCTGAAAGCACCAAGGAAAAATCATCATGAGATATGAAATCTCAATAGGAGACGATGCTTCTAGAGATCTACCGGGCATCCAAAAACTCCCAGGTTTGTAAAGCAAATTTAAAAATAAAAATAACATACATCATATGATTATAACACATACAAACAAAATTAACAATTAATTAGATAGGTAATATGCAAATGAATAACATGCTAAATAATCATAATAAATAAAAGATATAATAAACAAATGCATAGAGAAGATAAGCAACAATATGCTAGGAGAGAATGATGCAAGATGCACTTTTCTTTGCTTTGTTGGGTCTTTCCACTTTTCCTTAACTCCACGGGAAGGAAACCAGAGGGAAAATCATGATCCGACTAGAGCTCTCATTTCAAGGCGTCCCCTGACATAGATCCAACATCATAACTATAGGGCCCTTGCCTTTATAATACTACAACCAATGGACCCTTGCCTCAGTATCTATGGTCATCCTCAACATCATAACCGCAAGGCCCTTGCCTCAATAACACTATGGCCCATATGACCCTTGTCTCGATATCACACAGTCATCCTCAAAGCTGTGAATGTCCCACCGATCCACTTCAAGGTAGGGCCAAGACATTCACCATAACTTTTCAAAAGAATTGTTCATGCATGAGTATCCACACATTCACAATGCCATGCCCTTAGATCTTTATTACATGTCATGCATTTTATACATATGCTCATGCATTAATAATTCATGCCTCACACATCATATGAAGATTGGTTCACATATATTCTTAATACAAGCATATGATCATGCATGAATGTTCATGTAGGTCCGTGTTGCACATACAAGCCCATAATAAGATAGAACAAAGCATTGAAGAATAGCACGAGTTTAGTTTTATAAGCAAATTTGGCCAAGCCTATGTCTTCTTTAGGTTTCTTCCATTGATTACCACTTGGGCCCTTACTGCTATGTTCATTATATATTATTGCAACTTAAGAAATGCACTCCTTTAGATTTTGGACACTAAATGGGCCAAACATAACAAAAAGCATCTAATTTCACATTATTGGCAAGAAAATAGCAAGGTCTGGAAAACAGAGTAGCCCAATAAATAAATCTAAAGCCAATAGCAAATCACTTCAAAATTTTATGAAAATTTTCCAATGAGTCCTTTAGGGTGTTAAGGGTAATATGCAAAAATTTCAAGTCAAAATTTAATAAAGAGGTAGGGTAACAAAATTCAATAACTCGTGCAGTCCATATTTCTTTTTTAGTCAGGTAGTTTCTTGAATTTATTAAAAATAGTAAAACAATTATAAAAATTCCACAAAAATTCTGAGTAATATTTTAAAATGTTATTAATATGCTATCCAAATATCTAGTCAAAATTCGTAGATATAATATATTAACAAAAATGAACAATTTTAGTGGTTCTAGTAATTCATCACAGGTCTCAAAATAGGGCAGTTTTGTCCCTAATTTTTAAAAATACAAAATCTCCACGAAAAATCATAAAATTTTACAGGAAAGTAAGTCAACATGTTAGCTTCAACATAGAAAAATTTCAGGTCAAAACAACAAGATTTGACAAGCCAGAAAAATCAACACTTATATTGTCCAGAATCTAGAATATGTTTTCAGTAATTCCAGCACAAACCATCAACAACAATATACATTAGGATCAGCCAGAAAAAAGATAATCCATGGGAGAGTTGAAAAAAGAAAGACTTCCTACCTTTGGCAAATGAAGAAAAGCTTGGATGATGGTGGTGGATTTGAAGCTTGAAGGACGGAAACAAAGATATTGCAACATACACAAAACTTCACTTGTATATCACTCAAGAGTTCCTCCTCTTGAAGATGAAGAAGAAGAACAAGATGGAACTCAACACTCACTCACTTCTCTTCCCTTCTCTGCTGTGCTGCCCCAAGTGAAGGGAGAAGAGTGTTTTTTTTTTTGGTTTAACACACATTTACACTCACACACAATCACCTACTTCACTATTCAATGTACTTGTTTAATATTATTTGCACAACTTGGTCTAAGTTTGGTTCTGGTTTGGACAAATGTTCAAAATCAATGGCTATCATTATTTCAGAATTTATGTTAGTAATATTTTATTTGGCTATTTTTCTTGTAATTCTTTGGATTTAACTTATGCTAATTAGGCTAGAGTTAGTTAATTAACTCGTCCTAACTTATAATTGCTCACAAAATTATATTTGATCCTCTTAATTATTCTAAGCATGACTCTAATTTTTCAAAAATTTTCTCAATCATTTATTTATTTTCAAATTATTTTTTCTAATCCTACAATTTATTAATATTTACCTGAAATTACAGAAAAATCAAACAAGTTCTAAAAATTCTGATTTTAATTTTGTAAGTTATTATCACCCTAATTAGCCTTCAAAAAATTTCATAATTTTTCAGAAATTATTTATATTTTTTATAAACTTTTATTGAATTTCAGCTACTAATAATTTAACTAATAATCACTTAATTGTCCAAAAAAATTCTAGTAAATTTGCTAATGGTTATTTATATTAGTGAAGGTCAACCTGGCCAGGAAAATTTTTATTAAAGCCTATTTGAGATTTTTAGTAAGTTTTTTAGTTTATTTCTATACTTAGAATTATTGTTACATCTCATTAAGGAATTAATTAGCCTAAGATATTGTATAATTATTACTTAATTTTAGATTGTCTCAAATTAATTGTGTGTTAGTTTATCATTTTGGTGGGAGGTGTAGTTTATCATTTTGGCGGGATGTTACACCTCCCACCAATTTTCTCCACCATGATAAAGAACACCATCATTGGCAATATTGATTATTTCTACAATATCAGAAGGTAGAAGTTAGAGATCAAAACTCCTCATTATGCTTCTGAGTGAAAATGTTGTCCTAGTTCAAAGCATTCAAACTGCTATAGAAGGCAGGAACAACTCCAGTGTAAATGTCCTTTGAGATTCTTAGAAAATCTTGCTAACCTTAAAACTCGAAGGCGCTATGCACTTTAGGGAGGGAGTTGAAGTTTTCTAAGTGAAAACTTCTGCCTCTAGCAATGGGTCTTTGAAAGAAGTTTCTTTTAAAGTTCTCTTGCATGTCTTCATCATTGAAGATGTAGGGGACACTTTGGTTTTCTTTGTCAACCATTGCAGTGTGCAAGAAAGGTTAGAGCTTCAATGAAAAAAAGGAATGTGTTTGGGTAAGTTGAATGCGAAGGCAGAGAGGTGTTTAAAGTTTGAATATTTGAGAAGATGTACAGTATATGAATAGTGTTTGAGGGGTTTCAGTAACTGAGAGAGAAACAAGAGGGTTTAGAGAAGGTGAATGAATTTGTTGGTTAAAAGAAAATCGCCAAGGGTCATAAAGGTAAAAACGATGGTGTTTTGTGTAAAGACAACTTTTGGCTATCTTACTTTATTGAAACATGGCAATGTGGAAAGTTACTTAAGTCATTCACATTTCAAAAACTGCCTCGATTTTCACATATTTACCTTTCTAACTAGAAGTTTAAGTTACATTTCTGGACTATCTTTCTAAACATGATTTCTGAAGCCTTTTTTGAAACATTGTTCTCAGCATATCTTTCTGAACCATTTATGAGCACTTGTCTGAGCATCTTTCTGAAACACCATTCTGAACAAAGCATTTTGGACACTTCTTGAGATGCATTCTTTAAAAGAAAAAACATACTTGGCTATGCAATCTCATCTTTAAGCTTCTTCAGAGGCTTAAGGGGTAAATGTTCTAAAGAATCCATATGTTATGAATACATAATTAGAAACTAGTCATGTTCAGAAGGTTCTTAATATAGCAGAAATGATCTTCAACTAAAGATTTTGTAAACATATTAGCTATTTGATCTTCTGTATTTACAAAACTTAGCTCAATATCTCCTTTCTAAATATGATCTCTAATGAAATGATGCTTAATATTAATATGTTTTGATCTACAATGCTGAATGGGATTCTTTACAAGGTTTATAGCACTTGTATTATCATATAGGATAGGGATTTTAGTATACCTCAAGTTGAAATCCTCCAACTGATGCTTAATCCACAGAATTTGAGCATAACAATTTGCTACAGATACATAGTCAACTTCTGCAATTGAGAGAGCAATGGTGTTTTGCTTTTTACTTGACGAAGTAATTAAGGATTTCCCAAGAAAATAGCAACAACCACTTGTGGTTTTTCTGTCAACTCTATCTCCAACAAAATTAGCATCACAATAAATTGTAACATCATAGAAAGTACTTTACTCATACCAAAGACCAAGATTAGTAGTACCTACTAAATATCTCATAATTCTTTTAATAGTATTTAAGTATGATTGCTTTGGATTAGATTGAAATCTAGCATAAATGCCTACACTTAATTGTATGTCAAGTCTGCTAACTGTGAGATAAAATAGTGAATCAATCATACCTTGATATAATTTGTCAAAAACTTTATCTCCTTCCTCATCAACTTCTAGAAATTGAGAAGAATATATGGGAGTGCTAATGCTCTTAGCTTTGTCCATATCAAACATCTTGAGTAAATCCTTAGCATATTTTTCTTGATGAATAAGGATCCTATCTTTTTGTTGCTTAATTTGTAGACCCAAAAATTACTTGAGTTCTCCCATCATGCTCATCTCAAATTTTTCCTGCATAAACTTAGAAAAACTCTTGCACATATTTTGATTAGTAGCACCAAAATAATGTCATCTACATAGATCTAAACAATAAGGAAATCATTTTTCTCATGCATGATAAATAAGATTGTATCAACTTTTCCTCTTTTAAATCCATTTTTAAGTAGAAAAGAGTTGAGTTTTTCATACCAAGCTCTTGGAGCTTATTTCAGACCATACGAAGCTTTTGACAATTTAAAAACATGGTGAGGAAATGTTTTATTTTCAAAACTAGGTTATTTAACATACACTTCTTCAGAAATAAAACCATTACGGAAAGTAGATTTTACATCCATCTAATAGAGAACAAAACCTTTGTATGCTGCAAAAGCAAGCAACATTCTGATGGCTTCTAATCTTGTAATAGAAGCTAATGTTTCATCATAGTCAATTCCCTCTTGTTGATTATATCCTTGAGCAACAAGCTTTGCTTTGTTTCTGATCATTTTTTCACTTTCATCAAGCTTGTTTTTGAACACCTATCTTGTGTCAATGATAGAATGTTTTTTAGGCAGTGGAACCAGAGTCTAGACTTTGCTCTTTTTAGATTGATTAAGCTCTTCTTGTATAGCTTCTATCTAACTTTGATCTTGAAGATCTTCATCAATACATTCAAGTCAGATTTCAAAAATCAAAGCCATGTTTGATTCAGATCTGAATGAGGATCTAGTTCTAACTCCTTGAGAAAGTTCACCAATGACTTGATTTTGAGATATAGCTCTCAAGTCCCATGCACCAGCTTATCTTCTCTTTATGGGGGATGCTTCAAAATCCTTTAAAATGTTATCAGAACATGAATGAGGCAGGGAAGGCTTAGGATTATCATCTGTTGTGGCTATCTAAAAGGAGTTTTCATTTTGTGATCTATTATTCAAAGACAAATCATCCAAGTCTTCTTCCAGGTCATGGATATTCTAGTCTAGATCTTTCTTCTTTTCTTTGAAGGTGATGTGTGTTGACCCTTCCATAATCTGAGTTCTCTTGTCATATACCCTGTAACTTTAGACATAGAAGAATATTCTAGAAATACTCTAGGATCAAATTTAGGACCAAACTTTGATAGCTTGTCCTTTGTGTCAAGAATAAGACATTCTGAATCAAATATATGGAAATAAGATATGTTGGGTTTCCTTCCCTTTCATAATTCATAGGGGACAAATATATGTTGGAAATAAGACATTCTTGAGTATTGGCTTTAAGAAAATACTATTTTGTATGTAGCAAGTAGTGTTAATAGCTCATGCCCAAAAACCTTTTGACAAGCCACTTTCCAAAAGCATGGCTCTTATTATTTCTTATAAAGATCTATTCTCCTTTTCAACAGCACTATTTTGTTGAGGAGTTCTAGGAAAAGAAAATTTGTAAGAAATACCATTTTTATTACAGAAATTTTCAAAAACACGGTTTTAAAACTCACCACCACGATTAGATTTGATGGATGAGATACAGAAACCCTTTTCATTTTGAATTCTTTTTTAAAACACTTTAAAAGCCTCACAAGCATTATCCTTATGGAATAGGAATATAACCCATGTGAATCTAGAAAAATCATCCACTATGACCAAACCATATTTCTTACCACCTAGATTGGCAGTTCTAGTTGGTCCAAAGAGCTCATGTAAAAGGTCAAGTGGCCTTGTAGTTGAAACTACATGTTTGCTATGGAAAGAACTCTTGGTTTGTTTTCCTCTTTGGCAGAACTCACAAGTTGAGTCTTTGTCAAAGCTAATCTTGGGTAAATTATTAACAAGCTCTTTTTGAGAAATCTTAGAGATTAATCTCATGTGAGTAAGACCAAGTTTCTTATGCCACATCCACTTTCCATCCACAAAGGATGCTAAGCATCTTACATTCTAACCTAGAAGGTCATCTAGATATAATACATAAATATTATCACGTATTTTAGTAGTAAGAGTGATTTTATCTACTGTGGAGTCTTTTATGATGTGTCTAGAAGGTTCAAACACAACCTTGTAGCCTTGGTCACAAAACTAACTAATGCTTAGTAGGTTGTGAGTCAATCCTTCAACCAACATAACATTAGTAATAAGTCAGAGTCGTTCTTACTAATATTACCTATACCAATGATCTTTGACTTCATTCCATCAACAAATTTTACTACTCCTTTATCCTTGGGTCTAAGGTTTTTGAACCATGATCTATTTTCAATCATATGCCTGGAATAGCCACTGTTCAGATATCACTTTGACTCTTTCTGATGCTATGACTTATGACACAATTACATCAGAAACATTCTTCACCTTAGGTACCCATATCTTCTTGGGTCCTCTTGGGTTAGTTACCTTTTTTGGGTTTCTCACTTTCTGTTTTTTTGGTTTTTTTTTTTTCAGAAAAGCATTTCTCAGAAGAGTGACCTTCTTAAAATAATAAATACAAACAAAAACTATGTCTTAACAGCTTTTGGATGCTTTCTCATTTTCTTCCTTCTCATACGCAAGTCTCGATTTTTCAAAATATAGTCTTTGACTTCCAAGCATCAAATCTAGATGTTTAGAGCCATTCACCATTTTCTCAAGATCAAATTTGAGAAGCTTAACTATTCTATGAAGTTTATAAGCATCAGAAGATGTTTTCTGAGTATATTCAAATACTTCAGCTTTTAAGACATTTGCATCCTTCTTGAGAATGTCATTTTCTTTTGAATGCTCATCTTTTTCATGCCTTAGCTTCTCTTTCCTTGACTTAAGGTTTTCAAACTCAAGGGACAATTTTTAAAAACATTTCTTTAAAGAGTCATAATGAGAATAAGCACTTGAGATTCATCCAGAAGCTCATCATAAGTCTTTTGGAGATCATCATAATAAGTTTCTGGTTCATAATCCATTACTTTAGTCTCTTCATCAAAGACTATATCTACCATGAAGCAGGGATTCGCAACTATCTCCTCTTCTTCTTGAGATTTTGTGCCTTCTTGCTCCTTATCTAGGTCTTCCCATGAAGCCATCATGGTTTTTTTCTTAGGTGCTTTATTTCTGGAGCTTTTCTTTAGCTTTGGACATTCAAATCAAATGTCTAGGCTCCTTGCATTCATAGCAAATGATCTCACTTTACTTTGTTTTCCCTTTCTTGTCATTCTTAAGAGCTACTTCTTTCTCCTTCATCCTTCTGATCCACGCTCTTGAGATCTTCTCGGCCAGATAAGCAATCTCATCTTTCTCTTCCTCATCCTCATCCTCATCACTAGAAGGTTCTCTTCTTCATCTATTTCTTCTGAAGCCTTCATTACTTTGGAAGAACTAGATCTTCTTTGAGTGGACTTTAGGGCAATAGATTTACCTTTTCTGTTGTTTTCCTCAGAGGTTTCATTAAGCTTACTCTCATGAGTCTTAAAAGACCCAATGAGAGCTTCAAGCCTAAGCATATTCAAGCCTTTGGCTTTTTGAATGACTGTTACCTTGGGGCACCAAGCCCTGGACAAGCTTCTCAGGATCTTTCTGATCATTTTAATAGTAGAACATCTTTTTCCCAATGTATTCAACTGATTTATGATGTGCATAAATTTTGTTGTTATATCATTAATATTTTTATGGTTCAGCATTTTAAACATCTTATATTGATGCACTAGTATACTGATCTTTGTTTCTTTAACTTGATCAGTCCCTTCATGGAAAGTTTGGAGTTTGTCCCAAATCTCCTTTATAGAATCACATGATATAATTTTCTCATACTCACTTTTGCTCAAAGCATAGGTAAGAAGATATTTAGCTTTGGCATTCATTTGGACTTTAGCCTTGTGTTGGTTAGTCTATTGACTTTTAGGAATCTCTCTGACAACTACTAGATGAGGCTGGTTTGGATTAGAAACCACATGAGGTACAGGCTACTCAATGGTTGGAACATAGTCTCCATTCTCAATAATCTCCCACACGTCCAAACTTGTAGACTCAATGAAAAGTCTCATTCTATCCTTCCAGTAGGGATAATCCTCTCTATTAAAATACGGAGGATGATTAATGGAGTGCCTTTAAGCAATATGTGTGATCTGTTGTGCCATATCTTAGGATCTTTTAATCTTTGCAACCGTTAGCAAGCTCAACCCTAGAGGCCAAGCTCTGATGCCAATTGAAGGTGAAACTAACACAAGAAAGGGGATTGAATCATGCTTGTTAAAGTTTTTCTAAACTTGAAAACTTTCAACAAATATCTCAAGTATTTGGACTTGGATTGCGGAAGCATTTACACATTAGAAACAAAAGTTATTCTCATCACAACAACTTTAGTAGATAGCAAACAAAATAAATTCATAGAACTTAAAATAACAAAAATGAATGAGAGAAAGGGATAGAAGATCACTCAAGATGATTTATGGTGGTTTGGCCAAATTACTTGCCTATGTCCAGTCCTTAATAAATTAGTTGAGATTTTTATAACCATGAGTATTCCTGTATAACCTTCTCCAAACTTACAATTGAGTAGTCTTTTCCTAGCCTCTCCAAGCTAACAATGACCAATTTTGGGTTAGGTTACAATCAAAGGATTTTAAGATTTGTATTTGATAAAAACTCACACTAAAGCATTTAAGGTGTATAGATCTATTAAGTACAGTGTGAAGTGACTTCTCACAAGACTCACTAAGAGAATATTTTGCTAACGCAATACAATGAGAAGATTTTTTCTTGAGAAGCTTCAGAAAGAAAGCTTTCTAGTTGTTCAGAAGGTTGAGAAAGATGAAAGCTCTTAAGAATTTTCAATTAGCAGATTTTTAGCTATTTTTTTTTTTTTTGTCTTCAAGATTTATATAGACGTAAAAAAAAAATCTAGCCGTTATATGGCTTCAGACCTTGAGTCCAAAACTTTTAGATCCGAAGGTCTTAAACTGGAGGGAGAAGTAGGTTGTTTTCTTTCTTAACAAGTAAATATATCATCAAAGAAGAAATAATCAGCTTTTTAGAGTGTTAGCACTCCTTTTAGATCTCTATCTTGTCAAGTGTGACCTTTAGAAAATATAAATTAATCGTGCAGCGTAAGCTTTGAGAGCAAGGTCTTCTTCACTTAGACTAACATTCTAGAGATCACCCTTCTAGATAGGTCATCCTTCTTATGTGCTTGTGTGCCTTCTGGTGACTTGGTATCCTTCTGATAACATATGAATATGCTTTTGATGCTTCTAAAGAGCTTTTTACGAGAGATAGGATTTTTAGAGGATAGACTATCTTGCCAAAGGCTTTTTCCCTTTTAAATTTCATTCAAGAGGGGAAGGAAACTTGGAGAATCTATTTGGAAACTAATCGTAGCATGACCCACTTCTTTCAAATAAGCGTATAGAGTGATCTGTACTTAATCAAACTAAACATTAAAGCAAATCATTAGTCCATACAAAAGATTTTCATTAAAAGTTGATTTGTTATCCATCAAAACCCTTAAAGATGTACTTCAAAGACTAATTAGTGGCTTCTAAAAGATATTGAAGCTTACAATGTTTCTAACACTAATCGAAACATGTTTTTTTGGGGGGTCGATACTATGGGTATCCTAGTACTAATGGCATTCCTACTTGAGCTAGGTAAGACTATTTAGGTGACAAAACTCTCCCTTTTGAGTTTTAACGTAGTTACGCACCTAAGACTTGAACCCGAGACCTCTGATTAAGCTAAAATAACCCCCTATTAGCTGATCTACATACTCATTCGTACTCATCAATACATTTGTGTAAGTTTTATAAACAAGTACTTTTTTAATAATTAGAAGTCTAATCAAAATTAAAAGGAGGCTTAAATATGTATTTAGTGCCTCTAAAATATTTTCTTAGCTTTTGATTCATCTTTTTCATAATGTTAGGTTTTTGGTCCTTGCTACATTAGCCCAAAAGAAGATTCTCAAAATATTTATAAGGACCAAAAATTAAATTTTCAATATTTGTAAGTATTAAATGCATATTCTTATTAAGCAAAACTCCAAATTATTCCTTGAAAGAGTTATGGGACATCAATTTGGTCCTAAAAGAATTAAAATTTATTTCAAGTTAGTCCAAATTTCTTTTAATCTTTTGGGCTAATTTGAAATAAATTTTAATATTTTAAAAATCGAATTTATGTCGAAACTCTTTCGACGAATAAATTGATATCACAATTCTTTTGAAAACTAAATTGATGTTCAACAACTCTTTTGAGAATCAATTAGGGGTTTTAAAGGATCAAAATTTAGAATAATAAAGACCTAAACCAAAACGTTGGATAACCAAAAGTTAAAAAAAAAAAAAAAAAGAGCAACTAAAACCACCTATATTTATAGGAATTAAAAGTATATGATTAAAATACATTTAACCCCCTTCAAGTATTAAAAAATAATACTCTGCCCCCAACTTAAAAAAAAATAGAAATAGAAATGATTTTTAAAAAATAATTTTGATGCATTTGTTTGTACCTCTAGCACAAAAGATACTTTCTAAAAAAAATACTTATAAAATTTTTAATATTGTTCATTTGTGCTTCTTAAAAAAATATAAACAAAAAATAATTAGTTTTCTATTTTTTCAACAAACAATGAAAGAGAGATAATTTTTGTTCCTTGAATTTAGGAATCACTACCTTCTTACTATATTACAATTTTATCCTTAAAATTTTGAAAAAATTACCACTCCCTTTTTCACTCTTTATCTCTTTTCATGTCCTTAATTATAATTTTATCAAAAAAGTATTTATATATTTATTACATTCAAACAGTTTAACAACTTCTGATTTTGATAAATAGTACTTGTACAATTATATATCTAAATACAAAATATTTTTCTAGTTCTGCTTCTACTTTTGACTCTTAAAAAATACTTCTTCTAAAATATTAGTCAAACGAACCCTCTATTAAAAATTACTTCTACTTTTGCGTTTTTTTTAGAAGTTGGGTATTACTAATTTTTTTAAAAAGTGGCAAATTAACCTTTTTCTACATGCACTTTATTTAAAGTTGTATCCAAACACACTTAAAAACTTATTAAAGGCATTTTTTTTTAAAAAAAAAGTGCTTTATGGAATGTATATTTTGTAAACAAATGATAAAGAGTGTTATTTGTTAATATTTCAAAGGCATTAAGTATACTTTACTCAAAATATATTTAAGCCATAAAATAAGAAGTAAGGAATTACTTGGCATTTGAATATCATTATAAATGCACTTTTTTTTTATAGATCGAAATTATTAAGTTATCTAGATGTAATAAATATTAAAATATTTTTTTACTTATGAAATTATAATTGAATATGTGAAGAGATAAAAGGAGAAGAGACAAAAAGTGAAAAAGGACATTTATTGTCTTTTTTAAATATTTAATGATATTTTGTAAAAATTAATTATTCCATAATTTTAAATGCGATCTCTTCTATTATAATTCGTAAAAATTAAAAACATGTTGCTGTCTACTTTTCAAAAGCATATTTTATGTTTCTATTTTCTCGAAAAACTTATTTAAATATATAAAACAAATTTAAAAAGTTTTTGTTTTTATTAAAAAAAAGTTACATTTTTCATTTAGAAACCACAAACAAAGGGAGAGGATATCCAGAGGTATGGAATCTCCCTGGCTCCCTGCTCTCAAGTATAACATCACAAGCCACCAAAGATTTGTTGGCAGTTATTCAACTCAAACTGTTTATCTGAGAGTATAGCTGTTTCTATTATCAGTTGCAACAAAAAAAAAAAAAACAGTGAGCCAAAAAAAAAAAAGGGTTAACAATCTTGAAATGCATGGGAGAAATTCTAACCATTTGATCATGACGGATAAACTCTCCCTTTCTCTTTGTGGGAAGCTTTTCCTTCTTCCTAAATTGTACTAGTTAGTATGAATAGTAACGTTATTTCAGCATAATTTATGAAGATATAAATAAATAGAAATTTTAGTCATGTTATTATGGTGAATGCTTTTAGGAAAATATAGAAAATTTTATATTAATAACAAAGAATTTTAAGTTATTTTATTAGTGAATTTGATAAAAAAAAATTCAATTATTATTAATTATCTTACTATATTTACTATATTAAATAGAAATATAATTAAACTTGTTATTATTAATATATCGATCCAAAATATTTAAAGTAGTGTCTAAAACATTTCTATAGTACGATAGCTGATTTAATTTGAACCGTGAATTTAAAAAAAAAAAATCCACGCTGAAATATGTTAATCTTGCAAGCGTGTCACATTCTGGTATTTTCTTTCGCGTACGTTGCCAAGCATACAGAAAACTGAATGCTTTAATAATAAAATAAGTTATAAATATTAGTTCTTTTAGAAATGCAGATGAGCTTGGTCCTCAATCCCATGTGTAACACGCGTCACCCATTTTCGAGGCATCACTTGTGAACGCTCTTCGGCACAAAACCAGAAAGTGGCAAGAGAGAATAAAGGAAATTTGTGGGGAAAAAATCATATGTACTTCAGGTAATATTACAAAAATCAAATATTTTTAATGCTGGACAAAGGAAATTTAAGGGAAAAAAATCATATGTATTTCAGGTAATATTACAAAAGTCAAATATTTTTAATAGTATAGTAATATATAATTGGAACTAATAAGAAGTTGATCCAAGTGGAAGAAGTTTAGGTCTTTAAATATGAGATCTTAAATTCGATCATGAAATTTATGTGTATGGAAAAAATGTTGCTATAAAAGGTTTTCATTTAAGTGTCTCACCGTATTCTAGAATATTAGTCTCTCACTTATCGAGTAAGAGAATATTCTGAGAAATAAAAAATATATAATTAAGTAATTATATAAAAATCTTTTATACTAATAATATATTAAAATTTATTTCTTATTTAAGAGAATATAAATATTATATTAACTTTTTTTTCATAAAACCCAAAAAACAAGTCTGTGTAGAAGGAAAAGCTGAGAGAATTATCTTCATGCTAACTACTATTCCCAAGAGCCCAAAGCTACATTTTTTAAAAGTTCATCAATCCGAACACTAGGTTTTTAAAAAGTTTATGAAATCTTGGAGGTACAACTCGTCCAGTTAAGTCCAGGAGCGCATCCCCAGTAAAAGGGATTGCACCCTATGTTTCTGTTTAAGAGAATGTTGAAGAGAGTGGATCATAATTGACGTACACTTTTGTTTGGACGGAATTAGATGTACTTTTTCGAAAGAATAATTTCCCCCTTTTGTTGTTGCATGGACCAAGTTTGTGGGCCGATCAAATTGGGTTGTAGATCAAGTTTTCTTTAGCGGATCTCGTTTTTAATAGTTTGGCATCAATATTTTTTGGACTAAACTACATGATTTTAGAATTTACTAATTTCCGACAAATTTGGTTGAAACTATTATGGAATTAAAATTTTCCTATCATTAGTTTTGTTCATTGACAATACATAAATTTAAGATCTTATTTAAAATAAACAAGTGTCAAATTAAACAACTTCAACTAACTAAGTGCTGTAATTACACATAAATTCTTAGATTAACATTTTAGAATAATAGACGAAAAAAAGTAAGATAGAATAATGGAATGATTAAATATATTTAAAATGAGAAAAATTGATATGAAAAGTTTTTTTTTTTAAAAATAGAGATAAAAATACTATGGTGAATATTAGTAATGATAATAATAATAATAATAAGGAATTAGAAGCATAAGCAATTTTTTATTTTTCATTTAATGGGTTTTTCTCCATGTTTGATTTTATGCCTCTTTGTTTTTATTATTTTCTTTTTCTTACTGGATTTGTTATTCTTGTTAAATGAAAATAAAATAGTGGCTTATCTATGTGCATGTTTGGTTTGGCATTTTCACGCCCGAATCCACGTTCATATTTATTGAACATTGCAACTTTTTGCTTGGGTGGTTTTTGATATGAGCAACTTAGACGGGTTTTAGCCTCTCAACCCAAGTTTTAGTTGAAACAACAAATTGTTGCTTTTCAATTGCAATGTGGTTGGTGCGAACCCCAAAGTTATAAATTAATTCTCATCTACCATATTTGTCGTCCACTAATACTAAGAGTTATTCAAATATTCAAAAAATGATTTTATTTATAATAATATTAATATTATTTTATTTAAAATATTTATAATACTTTATTACCAATATTTATATAATATTTTAAAATAATATTTATATAATTTTTGTAATAAAATTAATATAATTTATTTAAATATCTAAGATATAAAAAATAAAATAAAAGGGTAATATTAAAAGTATAATATAAATTTTATGTCCTTATTAGTAATTACATATTCGAAAGTGATTTTCATTAATATTATCTAAATAATATTCATTCTATTATAATCGTGTTTGAAATAAAAATTTTCAAACATAAATCATGTCGATATCAATTCACTTTTGATCAAAATCAATTTTGTATAATTAAGTTGATATAAACCCTAGTTTGCAAACTCTAATCAAAACACTCATTGAGTAGTCTTGTGAATTATTTATTGACATAGTTTAAATATTTGATGCACGCTAGTCTTATATATGTTGTTACTTGTGTGTGTGTGTGTATAGCCTAGAAAAGATTGAAAGAGCAAGAGAAAGGAGAACTTGATGTAGACAGATGAGTGGAATGAATGAAAACTCACTAACTTATGCACGTTATGTGCATATTATTGGTTCAGGTACTAGTTGAGTAGTCTACTATATGCGATAAATATAATTAAGTAACTAATAGACATATTGTTTGATGTAACTAACCATAGTATTACACACTTTTAAATGTGATGGACTCAAGGTTAACTCAAGTCCATTAGGTTTGTTTGACAGACCCCTAAAAAGCTGGATTGTGAATATCTAATAGTCCAAGTTTGGAACATAAGCTTTTGCATGTATTAGAGAGCAATTTAAATAACTTAGAAGGAAAAGATTGAAAGGAAGAAAGAGAAGTGGCTATGACATGTTGTGTAGTATATAGAGAAATCTATATAAGAATCACCTACAAATCAGACAAAAGTGTGTATTCCCATTCAAAGAATTGGTGTCTTTAAAGGAGATGCTAGTTCCATGAACACCCATCTCAAAAGCCACACTTTATAATAAGTGTTTCTCTCTGAGAGCTTAAGAATAAAGCCTAGGGAATCGATCTTTTAGACAACTATCTCCAATCTAAATGTCTTCCCAAAAAATAGTACTCTTCCTATCTCCAACTATCACCTACCATCCATTCTTGACAATTAATTCTAGCTCCTTGGTAATATTCCAAATATTACTTATAAAGGACCATATACCCCGCATCTTGCTATTAGTTTGTTTCCAAATAAGAAGTGTCACCTCAAGATCATTACACGAACTAACCATTATCTTCCACAAGGGTTCTTCTTCTGTAGAGAAATGCCATCACCACTTGAACAACATGGTAGTGTTTTTAACAACAAGATTATCAATGCCTAACCCACCTACTTCTTTTGGCATTTGTATTTGACTCCAAGTCACCGAAGCAAAGGCTTTTCCATTTTTCATACCCCAGAAAAACTTAGCCTATAGAGAAATGATTCTTTTTGCAACCGCCTTGGGCATTTTGAACAAACCGAAGTAGTACATGGGTAAGCTATTTAGCATTGTTTTAATTAGCACCAATCTACTGCCTTTAATAACATATTAGCCCTACCACCACTTAACTTTTTCTCTATTTTTTCAATAATTGGAGCTGATGTAGAACCCTTCTTGGATTACCACCCAATGGAATGCCCAAATATGTAATAAGTAAGGTAGAAACTGAGCATCCAAAGCATTCTGACAAAATTCTCGCCTTATCCTTAGCACAGTTCAATGGAATAATTACTTATTTTTCATAATTAAGATACAAACTGGCCATTAAACCTAAGCATTCCAATATTCTTCTATAATTCTTTAAGGTCCTCTCCTTTGCAGGGCAAGAGAGAATTGTATCATCTGCAAATTGCAAATGAGACAATGGAACTTTCCTTCTGCTAATTAGAATACCTTCAATCTACCCTTAGTTAATAGCTCTTGAAATAACCTTGTTAAGCAATTCAGCTGCTAGCACGAACAAAAATGAGGAGAGGGGATCCTTCTACCTTAAGCCTTCTTCCATACTAGAAGGAAGATAGACAACTCCTAATTTAGCCTTAACCAATATTGACATAGAATCCGGAGATAGACAACTCCTAATCTAGCCTCTCCATACCTATCCAACCCCATTTTCTCCAAAATCTGGTCCACAAAACACCATCTAACGAAGTCGTAGGCCTTCCCAAAATCAAGCTTCACAATTATCCCTTCTTTGTTTGACTTCTTTAGCCAATGCACAGATTCACAGGCAATCAGTGCACTGTTCACAATCTTCCTTTCTTGGATAAAACCTGTTTGGGTCTCTCGTATTAATCCTTCCATCACCAAACACATTCTCCATGCTAAGATTTTTGCAATTATCTTATACACGCACCCCACCATGTTTATAGGTCCAAAATCTTTCATGTCCTTGGCCCCTTCAAATTTTGGTATCAAGATGACCTAAGCCATATTTAAGGACTTGTCCATATTTCCTAAGTTGAAGAAATTCAACATCAGTTTTGTGAGATTCGCACCCCCCACCTCCCATATTTTCAAATAAAATTTAGGTTGAATCCATCATAACCGGGCACTTTAGTTGGATTACATGCCCAAACAGCATCCTTGACTTCCTCCATTGAAGGAATAGATTCCAATTTTGCAACACCTTCCATAAACAAGCTTTGAACAAGAGAGCTATCAAACAACATTATTGGTTTTTTTTTTTTGATGATATAGCCCCTTAAAGAATATTCTTACTTCCTTTTTAATTCTTCTGGGCTCTTTGTGAGTTGTTCATCCCACTTTTAGGCCAGGTAGCTGCTTCTTCCTTTTTCTAAGGGTTACTATTGTATGGAAGTATTTTGAATTTCTATCTATATTTTTTGCAAACTTATCCCGAGACAACTGCTTCCAAGAGTCATTTTTTCTCGAATATCATAGATCAAGCTGGCTCGTCAAATCATTGTGCCTAGCTAGGAGTACCTCAGTAGATTCATTTACTTATAGAGATAAATAATTTTTTTTCCATCTCCTCCTCCAAGCTCTTTATTTTCCTATTAGTATTACTAAAAACCTCTTTATTCCACTTCCCTATGGGCTTTTTTAACCCCTACAAAATTTCTGTCATAGACTTATCTTCTAAGAGCCTCCATTCCTCCTTTACTTGCTTCTTGAAGTTCGGATGTGAAAACCATACATCCAAAGACTGGAATGGTTTTGGGCCCCAATTGACTACAAAAGTGTCTAATAACAATGGATTGTGGTCCGACTTCTAGTACTTAACCCCCCACAATTTCAAAGTTCGATATTTTGAACTCTATTAAGGTGTATGAGGAACCTATCTAACTTATTACAAGATTTACCTCTTCCCCAGGTGAATTGGCTACTTAGTAGAGGCATATCCATAATATTCATCTCATTGATCCATTCTCCGAACTCACGCATACTTCTACATAGAAACATTACCATTTCTTTCTCCAGCATTTAGGATCTCTTTGAAGTCTCCCATGACAAGAAAGGGAACTCGAAACTTCTCCTTCATTTCCTTTAGCTTTTCCCACAATCTTCTTCTCTCACTGATGAAACGAGGACCATATACTAGTCCTATAACACAGCTCAAGTTGCCTTTCAAAACCATACATTTAACACAGATCCATCTAGTACCTTTAATCACTTCTTTTTTTTTTTTTTCAGAAAATTTGGATCCCAAATACACATAAGACCCTCACCCTCATTTTTTGCTTCCATATTCCAACATAACACATTTTGCTAATAATAGATTCTCGTACGCTAGAGGCTTTTGTTTCTAGAAGACCCAAACAATGGATTTTATTTTTCTGAACCAATTCTTTCACCACTCCAACCTTCCTTTCACCTCCTGTGCCCCTTATATTCCAACATAGAAATTTCATGAAGAATGGTTTAATTCACCTAATGCTAGCACCTTCTTCTTCTTCTTTTTATTCCTCGTAGAATTCTTCCTCTTACCTTTTTCCCCTTCTTTGCTTTCTAGCAGTTCTTCTATCAAGGCCTGGATTGTGATCGAAACTTCTATTGAGATACTAAGATTTTTCTCTAACTTCCAAGTTTTTGGTGCTTCAACAAAGGCTAGCTCCTCAGGATCTTCATCTCCACTTTCTTCCATTTCATTGTTACTGTTAATAATTTCTGCGGCTTTCTTTTTGAAGCATTTCATTTTTCTTCTATTGTCCTTGCCTATTTCGGTAGCTTTGGTTTGATTCAAGTTAGGTCGGCTTTTATCAGAGTCGATCGTTTCCTTCCTTTAGTCTTGATCCAAGCATAAGCCCACTATTGTATCTATAGAATTAGATACATTCAGTCCAAACCCTGAGGTTATGGAAGGCCTAGAGCAACTAAAGTCAGCATCCAATTCATGGTTCCCTTGGCCTTTAGATTGCAGATGTGAATTTGGGCCATTATGTGTGTTGTTTTCTTCAAAGCTGTCATGGCCCACTTCTTGCAAAGCAACCCCACCTCCCCCAGACTACACAAGAAAGTTATCCATTCTACAATCGTCATTGATGGATACCGTTTTGTCCATTATTGTGCTAGCCATGATCACATTTCCAACCACTTCCATATTCTTAGGCACTATGATTCTTCTATCCCCTCCCCCTACTCCCATGTTGATATTTGCAATTGGCCTTACCATCATATTGTTATTTATATCATCTCCAATATTGTTTTGCCACTTGTCACTTATAATTTCATTTTGCTGGTGTTCCCCATTCTCTTCATCAGAGTGGTGACTTTTTAATTATAATTCTTCTTTACTATGACCCTAGTTTTTTGCTTCATTTCATAGGACCACATATTAGCAATTTCTCTACTAATTTCTTTGGCAAAGACATGGAAATTTATCCCATCTACTACTAAGGTGATTAGATTTTGAATTAATGGAAAGCAACTGGTATTAACAAGAACTTTGGTTGAGCTAAAATCATTAGCTTCCTCCGTACATTTATCCACTCCAACCATATCCTCCCAAGCACTCCATATTTTCTTTAGGCTCTCAGATGACTAGGCATGGGGAAGAAGACCAAAAACTTCTAGCCATACTCTTCTTGATTGGCAACATTCAACAATTGTCTATTTTCTATGGGTAAAAACTAGTTTAATAGAAACTCTGATGCTAGAGCATCCTCCATGTCTTCATTGGATATGAAAGTTATCAATGCTTTATAGGCTCCATAAAGTTTGACCCCTTCAATTGTATACCAATCTAAAAATAATCTTTCTTTAACCACATCAATATTCATTACGTATTTTGTTTCCCCAACAATGCTCCTTTTAGTTTATCTTTTAACTCTTGATTCACCACTCCTTAAATTACAATGGGATTACACCTAGCCTCCATCGCTCTTAATCCTTCTGAGTTGAATTGTTGTTTGCCATCCCTTTGGCTCTCAATGTTCTTTTTGTTCTGCTTACCAAAATCCTTCTTGCTTTCACCCATTCTTGGTGCAACCACATCTCTATATGATCGTCCATCCTACTTCACGTCACTTATCTTTACTATGTTGTGAACTTTATTCTGCTGAACATTCCTGACACTATTGCTCCAATTTCTTCATTTGAACCTCCTATATTTAGCTTCTTTCACTAAGATAATGTTACCTTGGATGTGTAGTCCATCCAATCTCTTTATCATTACTGATGCACCGCTCTTGTATACATATCTTAGAAATGCAAACAGTGAAGGGTTATATGTTCTTATTTTTTTTTTCTCCTAGAAATGAACACGTCAATTACTTGACCTTCATGCCCAAAAAGTTGCCATAACCATGAAGATGTCATTGAAGTTGTTAAATTATCAACAAACACCATAAAGGATTTCTTCTCAATGCTCCTTAATGCTTACAACTTCTCCTCGTTGAACTCATGGTATCCTTTTTGGAATCACTACATTCCTCTTCGTACATATCTGTCTCCTCCTTGTACTTTTTGCAATTGAAGATCTTGGTTGGTGATAGCCATCAGTCCCTTTGGATTCTATTTTGTTACTCTTACACTCAACCTCTTGTTATTTCTCAAATGCTCTCTCTCTCTCTCACCCATCTCACTACCACTTTGAGCATCTATGACCACACCATAATATATATTAATAACTCATCAATAAGTGGGTAGTTGGTATTGATCCAACTGCTCTACTCAACTTGCTAGGTTTGGTGGGTCTTAGCCTCCTCGAGACTCTACGAGTACTCAGTCTATAATTAATTAAAACAAATATTAGGTTTGCATAATAGTATATATAATAAGAATTGATGAAGTAGAAAGTTCAAACATTATATATGTGGCCTTGAAAAGAGAGTTGACCCATGTCACCTTTTCATGCTTGTAGGTCTATGTCGCCTTGAACACTTCTTCCCTGTGTAGGTATCCTATTGAATAGATTACCTTGCATTTCAAATTAATTTCACATGGTCAATCATACATAAATGAATACTTAAGACCCAAATTTAAAATTAAGTGCATTAATTAATTGAACTTATTTACCATCTTGGCCTTGGTGCATTTCAAGGTAGCGAAGCCCCCACAATGTAAAGAGCCACTCTTAGTTGAGGCCCTGTACCCTAAACTAGTCCTCGAAAGCCCAATATTCCTACAAGGTCCACAAGTTGCTCTTTGCTATCCAATGATTAGGAGCCCCCCTTCGTATGAATATCTCAATACAAGTCCCACAACACTTGGCAGCTCGAGACTTTCAAGCCTTAAACCTATGGGTATCCTCCTATGGATCAATAACAAAATCTCTCTACACATAACAAAGTAGTAGAATGGAAATAAATCCTAAAGCAGGCAATTCATAAGTTTCCATAACTCCTAGAGATAAATCAAAGCACATAATATTGACCTAGCATTAGTTTGAACATACGCTAAAGCAAACATGATTAAGAGTGTGGCACATCTTGGTTAAAAGTAGTTAATTCACTATTATACATTGATGATTATAAATTTGAATTTAAGCAATATATAATTATTTATAATAATTTTTTAATTTGAACAATTTACAATAATAAGAAAAGAATTGTAATAATTAAAAGTTAATGATTAGCTAGCCTTTTTTAATTCATAAAGGATGTAACAATTTTTTTGTTAAAATTCAGAATCTTCCCATAATAGAATAATTTTTTTAATTTTTTTTTTCACATTTTACATTTTATTTCAATTATGTTTATATAAAGTTTTTAATTTCATAAGATATAATATAAATATTTTTTTAATATGATAGGTTAAAAACATATATATATATATATATATATATATATATAATCATTTAAAAAGTACTTAAATATAATAATTTAATTTTATAATAATAAATACAAGCAAATTAATTTTATTAAAATTTAATTAAAAATTTACTCTACGTACATAAAATTAAATGCTTTTTATGTAAAATATCATAATTTTTCCTTTTCATCCTCCACAATATTATGATTTTTCTTGGATTCCCCAAAATATAATGATTTTCGGGTTTGATCTCTTTTTTTCTTTGAATCCTGTCAATCTCCATGTAGCACTGCCAAGTTGGTAGTTAATGGAGACAACTAATGATACGTTAATAAAGGAGACAAATGGAAACAAAAAAAGGGATACTAATTGAAATAGCATAGTGCATTGTAATAAATCTACCAATATATAGATAATTAAGATTGTATTTGTGAATTTCATTTTCGAGGGGGAGGAAGGAAAGGGAAAGAGTTTGAAAAATGCTCTTCCCTCCAAAAATGAAACTCACAAACATAACCTATGTTCATCTGCAAAGTTTATATTGTTGTATAAGGGTGTGTTTGCTTAAAATGTTTTTGGCAAAAAAATCAGTTTTTGTATGTTTGAATATTTTTTTAAAAATAATTAGATTCTAAACAAAATTCTATTTTCAATATTTTTGTAGAAATTAAAAAAAGTAATTTATAAAAAATATTAATTTTTAATTTTTTTAATTATATATAAAATTTAAATTCCGGAATCTTTTTTTTTTCTTTTTATAAATTGAAACAAACGCACCTAATTTCAAGTGATGATGTGGTTCCCATAAACAATTAACCTCTCGTGTTATCTGCAATGTCCATAGTGAACAATAAAGACACCACCAACTATAGGTCACGTATCACTAATATTAGCTGTTGAGCAAACTAACAAATGATCTCAAATCAATGCTACCTTTTCAATGACACTAGCTAATTTACGAACATTAACACACAGGCGCCGAAACAAAGACAAGGGTTAGTTAACATTAGCCTATCTTACATTCACCTTTTTTTTTTTTTTTGATGCATGTATATACACTTTATAAAAATATGTTGACATAAATAACGGAACCTAATGGCAGTAATGGTCAAACCAGCAGTGTTTTCCATGACCAAATTCCTCCGCAACATCTCCCCTGCTATGAATCCACCATAACAGATTGGTCAGTGAGTTTCCATCATCGAAAACTTTCAAGCCTCTTATCTTTTGCAATGCAGTTTCTTTGTCATAAGTTCCTTCCATGGCATAGATAAACCCTTTCCACCCTTCACCAACACCTTTCCTGTTCAAATTGGGCAATGTCCATTCCACAAGCTCCTTCACATAACCAACATCAGAGAACAAGGTCTCAGTAATAGGCAACAATGGTAGAACCTGAATACCAAGTCTACATTCTCTCCAATTAGCAGGAGCGAACCATAGTCCGCTGTCTCTCTTGTTGGCCCAAAGAACACCCACTATCCTGTTCTCTTTTGCAAATTGTTCCTCATACAGTTTATCTTCCTCTCTTACATGCCACCACATTTGAGCTGCATGTATTTCCAATGCTGCAAGTGTTGATCCAGTGGCAATAAGATGGGTGTCACCATATGCCAGACCCATCAATGCTGCAGAATAATATGCATTCACAGCTTCACTTGTGCTCTCTTGATTTCTTCCATCTGCAAATTCAGTTAACCCTCCAGCCCAAGAATGCAATTTGTAAAGATCAAAACACCTTAATCGTGTATAGTTAGAGTTTGATCTTCTTCCCAAGTTCATGAAATCTGCCATAAGTGAATAGGCCTGAGGCTTATACTGCCTTCCCCAAGCTGGGTCAATCTTTGCAAGCACTGCAATTCCATAAAGGAAGTATCCCAAACTATAATGATGATCATTGTAAATACCAAAACCAAAATCTGCTCCTGTATCTCTAGACCCTTGTGTAGTAACAATTCCTCCCCATTTGCTATCATAGAGAAAGCCATTTCCATTGAAAGTTCCATCCAACCATGGCTCAATGGCATCCTTCAAGAACTTCCTAATTGCCGGTATGACATCAATAAAGGACACCTCTTCAGCTATCAAAGCCAACCTTGCTGCCCTTGCTATCATCTTCCCATAATAATAACATGATGCTGTTGTTATTCCTGAGGTGTTCAGAGCATCCACATCTTCAGAAAGTGCTGAAGAAATTTCATCATAGAATTCTTCTTTGATTCCTCTGGTGGAATGCCAAGTAATAGAAACAGGATCGCTTTTCAACACCCATGAGTCTCCAACAACGCCAACAAGCTCTCCATCAATGCTTCTATACTTGAAATCATGCAAAACCGTTACATCACAATCATTAGCTGACAAAAGTTGAAGATGAAGAGGGTGAGCTAGCATTAACAACTCTCCCCACCCTTTCTTTTCCCATTTGTATTCCACACAGAAAGGTTTTGTGAACACAGCATCCCCAGAGATAGGGTAACAAGTGCTGAACCTGTTGAAAATTACGTCGTACTTGGGGTCTGAATCAGGTAACAATGCTACCCTAATTATGCCAGAAAACCCATCACAGGTAATCTCAGAAGGGCGGTTATTAGTATTCATAGTGATTGAGGAGGACGTGTAAATGAGCCATGTTTGGCCATTGTTGAGCTGCACAGTGTGCTTGGTGAGAGAGCTATTGGATGAGAACGAAATGATGGCATGAATGGTGGTGATGGAAAGTGGTGTACGACTAGTGACTGATGCTGTTAGAAAAGGGCTTCCTCTGACAAGGAAGAACCGCAGGTTGCAAGAGGGAATGTCCAAAGTGGCACTGAGATCACTGTAGGAAGAGATGATATGCTTCACATGAGAATCAGGGTGGTTGGTTTTCTCAGAGGAAGAAATGGTGATGTCAGGAATGAAGAACTGGGATATGAAAGCGGAGTTGACTAAGCGAGAAGGGTAGGAGACGGAAAGGGAGGAGTTTGAGGATTTGATGAGGTAAGGATGAATGTACTCAGGTTGGTCACCGTTTCTGAGGACGTAGTTTTGGAAGAAAGAATTTGTAGGGAGCGGAGTCGAGAGAAGACTTGGGGAGAAGAAGTTGGAAGGGTCAGGGAGAATTGTGGAGTCGGCTTTAGGGAAGAGGAAAGCTTTTGTAGGCGCAGGAGGTGGTGGTGGTGGAGGTGGAGGTGGAGGTGGAGGTGGTGGTGGGGGTGGTGGTGGTGGTGGTGGTGGTGGAGGTGGTGGAGGTGGAGGTGGTGGTGGTGGGGGTGGTGGCGGTGGAGGAGGTGGTGGTCTTCTCCGTTTTGGTCTAAACATCCTCAGCATGGTGAGTTTGGATTAGGATTTGGACTTGGTAGACGTTAAGTTAGTTGGAGGGAAATAAAGGGTAAGTTGTATTTTATATATACATATATATATATATATGGGAGAGAAAGATGAAGCAGAAAAGAAAGGAATTAGGAATTGTATATATGAAGAAAGGAGTTGGGGATTGTATGAAGAAAAGAATTGTTTGACGAAAATGAAAGGATGATATGAATATGCAACAGAAACAGAAAAATGATGGAAAGAAGAAATGATGCCACGCGTGGGACTTGGCTACTGGCTAGGATGTTGACAGTTAATGCGAGTAAGAATCTCCAACAGAATTATTTTAAGGTTTTGTGAACATGAATGTGCAAGGAAGGGATGGCGTGAAGAGGTTATAAGGAACTACATTCTGAGCGAAATTGTTAAAATTATAGATTCTACGTAGTCCATATTGCTACTTCAACCAAAATTCTCGAACTCCAAGTCTCCTTTCATACGAAAATGAATTGAGGACAATTTATCTTATCTTCGAAAATTATAGTTGTTCGTATGTTGCAACTTCTCTCTAGTCTGAAGAGATAAACTTTTTTCACAGCTTTTTTGATAACAATGTTGAAGAGTACAAATAAGTAGTTATGAAAATTGTTATGCAAGCATGTACAAACAAGTTACCTATGTTTTATTTCTCAATTTTTTAGATAATTAATATTCATATATAATTATAAAGAATTTTTCAAATCAATACCATACTTTTTTCATCATTCCGCAGTGCCATTTCCAGCTAACAATAGTTAATTAAAATATAAGATTTCTACCACTTCATTCCTGTATTATTATTATTATTATTAGTGATAGTAGTAGTAAAATTCACTTGAAGGTTGCGTATATTGTAATATGCAATGAAAAATTTACATTACTTGATAATAAGTGTAATAAATTAAACATAACTATAAGTCATATGCATTTATAATAGTTAAAAATTAAAATAAGTGTTTAGCTACTCAAGTTTTCAAACAATAATGATATTTGATAATAAAATTTTTAAAATAAATTATTTGATGACCAATATTAAAATAAATTCTAAACACAATAAACAATACGCTAAATAATAATGTTTGATATGAATAAATATATTTTAATGAATATAATACAAATGGTAAAAAATTTATTATGTTATTATATTTAGTTCTATTTTATATTTAGTTAAATAATAGATTTTATTAATATAATACTTTTATTATTTTACTGGATATTTTAATGTAATACTTTTATATATTGAATAAATTTTTTAATAATTTAAATTGAATTACTAAAACCATTGCTTGCAACAAGAAATATGAGCATCAATTATACTTCTTGAGAACTAAATTTGGCATTAGAAATTTATATACCTAGCAGAGTAAATAATATTAGCAAAAATAATTATATAAAGCAATGTTGGTGTAAAAATTTTTGTCCTAGGAATAGTTCTACCAAGAAATGACTCAAAGTGACTTTTTATTTTAAAAATAAAACAATTTCCAGTAAAAGTGTATTATGCAATGACCATAAACAAAAATCCAATATGAACTCTTGCAATGCAACTATTTTTGAAATTTTGATCTATTTTATTATTTAGAATAATTTGAAAAATCCATATTATCATGTCTAATTTAAACACTATCATAATTTTTTTTTCAAAAATCATTCTTATTAAAAAAATTTATAAGATATAAATAAACCTGTGCACAGGAATTACCTCTAGTTACTTTACAAAATAACAGTTACATTCATCTAATGAAAGAAATAAAATCCACCTAAAAACATGTCCGAGTATAAAAGTTGAAAGACAAAGAGGTTATTGTCTTTCCTATATGGGGTGCTCAGGTAATGAGCTAGAATATGTTTAATTTGACACAAACTTATCTTCCTTTTTTTTTATTGGACTTAAGCTGGTCATGACCAGACTAAAAATAAGGTCTACCTAAGTTGAATTAAAATTTAATTGAAATTTATAAATTTAAATATTATAAATGGATTAAAGTATTCGGTTAAAATTTTAAAAGTATAAAAATAAATATTTTATAATATATGTTTTAAAATAAATTTTATTAATATAAAATATGATCATGTTATAAAAAAAATATTAATTTGAATGTAAATATCTTCTAATACGAAACTAATAATAAAAAAGAACTACCTTTTTTTTGGGTCATTAAAGAACTACCTATTTTAAGAAAAATAATTTGGTATGGGGTTACATAGAACCAACTCAAATGTGACCACCTCACTCGATCCAAAAATACAATCAGGTTGATCTTTTCAAAACATGAAACTGGCCCAACTAGCTTCAAATTAGGAAGGGTCTTGAACCACCCCACTAGCATCTGCAGAACCTCAGTTTCAACAGTCCAATGCCCCAAAAGAAAAATGGTTTCAACAGTCTAATGATCCCAAAAACTTTAAACAAAGTTTCAACACCGAACAATCTTTTTTGTCAGAAGTCCACAGATATAGATCTGACACACGATGAACTAGCCCAATCAATCTCCAGCAAGTGAATCTTCCCTAGCCTTGTAATGAATGTAAAGCAGAAATCAGAAGGAAGAAAGAAAAATCTCAGAAAAAGAAGAGAGATTCCACCGATTGACAAAATGGATAAGGCATAGAAAATCAAAGCTTAAGCTAACGAGTTCATATCAGAAGGTTGGAACAGGGTGCAGTTATAGACGGACGGATTTTACTCATGGTCCATTACAATGTCACGTAAAGTAATGAAAGGAACACAAGTTAGATGAAATTAGAAGAGAAAATTGGAGTGATATTTCACCCAACAATGACCTTTACAGACGCGGTTTTCTAGTAAAATGAGAATAGCTATAGATCAAGTATTGTTAATCATCTGGTTGCACCAATTTGGGAAGGTAAGAACATTAGCAAGCCTTTCCAATTTCAAGAATTACACATATAATTAATAAATAAGAGTAGGGTCCTGGCATGGAGAATTTACAAATAGTTTAATTATCAGACTTGAGTATGCGATATAAAAACAACCCTTGGCTTAGAAAAGCGAAATTATTCCCTGCGACTTGCTTATCAAACTAAAAATCGCTGGATGAATTGGTATTGAAGTTAAAAAGATACAGGTTTTTTTTTTTTTTTTTTTTTTTTAAAATATAGCCTTTAGACGTTTAAATCAATATATGATGAACCATGTATAAATAGGGTAAATTTTAGTTATATAAATATTGAACATAGTGTTAACTAATAATGAATGATAATTGTTACTAAAGGCACTATATTAATTCAATACTTATATAACTAAAATACATACTTATTTATGTATAATTAACCAAATGTTGATTTCGGTATCTAAATCAGCATGTTCAAATAATACACCTGTAAAAAATATAAGCTGTATCTAAGAGTGTGCTTGGTGAGAGTGAAGATGGAAATTTGGAAGAGGGAAGAAGCGAGCGACTATGGCGCTTTGATTTTCCTGCTGGAAACAGAAACCGGTATTACAGCCTACGGCCACACTAGAAGACAGCATTCTCATTCCTATGACCATGATGAATCTAAATCTGTAATGATTATTATTATTATTATTATTATTTTGATGGAACTCTAAATCTGAAATGCTTCCAGTATAAAACCTATGCAGACCATAATTCACAGAGTTGACTACTTGACCTGTCACTCAGAAATGAGTGTGTTTATCAAAACTTTCAGTTTAACGCACATCAGATATTCCATGAGGCAGCAAAAGATCAGGGGGAAAACACCACCAGTTATAAACCACGAACAACATCTGATTTCTTGGAATCCATATTTTTCTTAAATTCTCGCTAGAGCAGGGAATTTACACGGGCTTTTTAAGAGAAGATACAAATACTGGCATGGAATTAAGAATTTTTGGGATCGCCTGCAATCTGCAGAGGGACTAAATACATGTTTGAATTTCCGTTTACAACTCCCAAGCCATGGTTTGAGCAAAAGTTATAAGAGTGGCTTTTGTCCAAACCATGGCTTGGAGCTTTCCATACCTAAAACCAAACATGCTAATAGGCCAACTCGTTATTGAGACACAATGATTCTTTTCCATGCCTATTACAGACTGCAATGACTCGGGGCACCTAACAAGAGCACTGCTGTTTTGGGAACTGGAAGCCAAGCTTAGTTATACTGACAAAGAATCTGTTAATTTTTTTTTTAAGCAAAAGACAGCAGCAAAAACTGCTTGAATGGGAAAGCTGTTCCTAGGGGTTGTCCTTCAAGATTTTCGAGCACGGCTATTTTACTTAATGGTTAAGTTGGATAATTTCAGAAGCTATGGCAAACTTCCTAGGTTTCTTAGTTTAAATATTTTACTTAATCCTTCGAACTTGAACAAAAGGAGAAAATGAAGGGAACAAGAAAATATTGACTTCAGTTAAAACACAGATTGTCACTTTTATGTCACCTTGACTGTTAAGAGATTAGGAATGAGTCTTGACTACTAAGATACTGGGAAACAAATTCACATATCAAACTCTTTCAAGTTTCTGCTGCTATCAAATCCACTGATATTTCCAAAATAATTTACCACGATCTACCTACATTAGACAAATTTGACTTTCACTAAAGAGAGGGCTTAAAGTAGTCTTAGCAGCCATTCATATAGTGTTTCCTTGATTGTACTAAAGGCCTTTAGACTTCAGAGTGCATCCATCATCTTACAACTACCTTTAAAAACTCAAAATGCCAAAACGCACAATGTGAAAGTAACTGTAAATACTGAGAATGAATGCAGAAGTCCACAGACTTTACTTACAAAGGAATTGTAAGAAGCAGACATCAATACATAAATAGGTACAATGCCAGAAATTATTATAACTTACTATCTTTACGAATATTTTAAATCATTAACAATACCTAGTGGCAGTAATGACCATACCAACAGTGTTTTCCATGGGCAAATTCCTCCTGTTCATCACCTCTGCTGTGAATCCACCATAAGAGATTAGTCAATGAGTTACCATCATCAAAACCATTTAAGCTTCTTATCTTTTGCAGTGCTTCTTCATTATCATAGATTCCTTGCAAGGCATAGACAAACCCCTTCCATCCTTCTCCAACACCATCCCTATTCAATGCAGGCAATGTCCACTCCACAAGCTCCTTCACATAATCAACATCTGAGAACAGGACTTCAGAAATGGGCAGTATGGGTAAGAGCTGAATTCCAAGCCTACATTCTCTCCACTCAGGAGGAGCAAACCATAGTGCACTGTCTCTCTTGTTAGCCCATAGAACTCCCACTACCCTATTCTCTTTCGTAAAACCTTCTGCGTACAAATTCCCTCCTTCTTTTACATGCCACCACATTTGAGCCGCGTGAATTTCCAATGCCGTGAGTGTTGATCCCATGGCAACAAGATGGGGGTCACCATATGCCAGACCCATCAAGGCTGCAGAATAATATGCATTCACAGCTTCACTGGTGCTCTCCTGATTCCGTCCATCTGCAAACTCAGTCAACCCTCCAGCCCAGGAGTGCAATTTATATGGGTCGAAACACCTTAGACGCGTAAAATTAGAGTTTGGTCCTCTGCTCAAGGTCATAAAATCTGCCATAAGTGAATATGCTTGAGGCCTATACTTCCTTCCCCAGGCAGGGTCAATCTTAGCAAGCACTGCAATTCCATAAAGGAAATACCCCAAATGATAATGGTGATCATTATAAATTCCAAACCCGAAATCAGCACCAGTATCAGTAGACCCTTGTTTCGTAACAATGCCTCCCCATTTTCTATCATACAGAAATCCATTCCCATTAAAAGTTCCCACCAGCCACGGCTCGATGGTTTCCTTCAGATACTTCCTAACAGCAGGAATCACATCAAGGAAACACACCTCTTCAGCTATCAGCGCCAACCTTGCCGCCCTCGCAATCAATTTCCCATAAAAATAAGACGAAGTTGTCGTTATCTCCGACGAATTCAGGCCCTCAACATCTCTTACAAGCGCCGAAACAATCTCGTCATAGGATCCTTCCCTGACACCTCTAATGGAATGCCAAGTCACAGAAACAGGATGTGTTTCCAAGAGCCAAGAATCCCCAACAACACCAACAAGATCCCCATCAATGCTCCTATACTTAAACTCATCAAGAACAGCAACACCACAACCACTATTAGACAAAAGCTGGAGATGTAGCGGGTGTGCTAACAGCAACAAATCACCCCACCCTCTCTTCTCCCACTTATACTCCACACTATAAGGCCTTGCGAACACAGCATCACCACACACAGGGTAACAAGAACTGAACCTGTCAAGGATCGCCTCGTGCCGCGAATCGGAGTCCGGCAACAAAGCAATCCGAATTACGCCAGAGAATGGTTCAGAAGTGATCTCAGAAAGGCCATGATTCAGCCTGATTGGGGAGGAAGCATAGAGGAGCCAAGTTTGGCCGTTGTTGAACTGAAAGGTGAACTTGGTGAGGGAATCATTGGAAGAGAAAGAGAGGATGGCGTGGATGGTGGAGATGGAAAGAGGGGTTGGTTGTGTCACAGAGAGGGTCACAAAGGGGCTTCCCCTGACAAGGAAGAAGCGAAGGTGGGAAGAAGGGATGTCCAAGGTGACGCTGAGATCACTGTAGGAAGAGATTCTGTGGTTCCAATGGTTGGCTTTCTCTGATGAGGAAGAAGTGATGGTGAGATCAGGGTTGAAGACTTGGTAGGTGAAGGCGGTGTTGGCGAATAGAGATGGGTACGAGAGGGAAAGAGAGGAGTTGGAGGATTTGATGAGGTAAGGGTGGAAGTACTCGGGCTGGTCACCGTTTTTGAGGACAAAGTTTTGGAAGAAAGAGTTCGTGGGGAGTGGGAAGGAGGAGAGGTTTGGGGAGAAGAAGTTGGTTGGGTCAGGGAGGACAGTGGAATGAGCCTCTGGGAACACAAAAGGAGCGTGCTTCTCGGGGTGAGGCATTGTTGTTGTTGTTGTTGGTATTGGTGATCGTGGCAGTGGTGGTGGTGGTGATGGTGATTGTGATTGTGGTGGCGGTGGTGATGGGAGTTTTGGGGTTTTATAGTGTTTGGGTTTGGGGCGTTTCTTGAGGCCTTCGGTAAGGGCAATGCTCACCTTCCGCCTGAGTTTCTTCAGCATTTGTAGTTGACCACAACTTGGACTTTTTTGTTTTATTTTTCTCTTTATTTTTGGGCTGCACCAATTATTGGACTATACTTCATCTATATAACTATACAACTAGAATTTGAGAGTTTTAACTTATCTCATTCGAGAATAATTGTCTCATGTAGGATAATACATGCGATTTCAACAAAAAAGAAAAAAGAACCTATAATCTACATCTATATAACTATATATTATAAAGTTTTTATGGTGGGGTTTGGGTTTGTTGGGTTTTGATCGAGGGTTTGACTATAGTTGCATTTCTTTATTGGGTTGGTGAATTGGTGAATTGGATTTTTGCAGCAGGTGGAGAGGGGAGGGTGGTTTCCTGTTTGGGGATGGGACTTGATTGAATGAGATTTGGAAGACGTGGGGGAGGGACGTGGGAATAAAGAGGATTGAATGATTTGTTTGAAGTTGACGGAAAGAAGGTACGTTGGGGCGGCAAGGTATGTGAATACGTTGCCATGTCAAGAAAGAAATCGAGGTTTCTGGATTGGAAGGTGCAAGGAAGGGATGGCATGATGATGTGTAGTAAGAATTTCGGAGATGTGACCTCTGCAAATGAGAACGGGTGGAAAAATATACAGAACTCTTCGTAGTTAAGGAATGATGATCCAAGAGGAGTAAAATGAATTTTACAGTACAATACGCGTTGTTTGTGCGGGGAGGACACTCCGATTAGACAATTTAGTTGGAAGTTTTATGCATTAAAGTGGCTTCGTTTTGCCAAAGATTGGCACAATTGGTAACAAAAAAACTCATCCATAAAAATCGTGAGTTTGATTTTTATTATTGATTTGAGAATTCTGATGATAGAGAATTTTACAAGTTTTCAGGGTATTTATTTTACTCTTTAAATCCTTTACTTCCTTCTTTTATTCTCTAAAATCCCAACTCACAAGTACATTCTAAGTATTCTTTGAAGTTGAATGCCAAACCATAATCTTTAAGTATCAAATCCACCTAAAACTTTTGTAAATGAAAAAATTGTATTTGTTTTAAATAAATTCAATAGCAAATTAGATTCAAACAATTGTATTTATAAATTGCTATCAAATATATTATGGGTTGGGTTGTTGGCACCCTATCTTGTCTATCCACATTTTCTCATAATTGCTTTAAATTTTTATTTTCTTAACTACCCTTAAATAATTTCAAAGTTAAATATATTTTTACAGGTACTTTTATATTATTGTCTATTCTCAATTCATATAAATCATAATTTTAAGTTTTTATAAGGTATAACAATAATTTTTTAACATATCCAAAAAACATTATTTTTTTAAAATAATATTACATTATAATATAATTCTCTACAAAATTATAAATAAATTTTATTTTAAAACCATCTATTAAATAATTGTATAATTGATTATTTTAGATACTATCTAATAATCTTCACTCCATTATTATTTTTTAATAAAATTATACTCTAACTATCATCATGATTATTTAAAATAAATTACTCATTATAGTTTTTGTTCCGGACTAGGATCTTGAGGCTCATATCATGGTCTATTCTTTAAAGCCCACACTATACTTGGGCCAACGTGACCCCAAGTCGGAGCTCATACGATATAGGGCTAAGGCCTAACTCGGAACCTACTAAGGGGGAAGAATATGCCTTCGTATCCTAAGGATAGGAATTTCAAATTCCACCCACGAACGAGATGGAATCACATGCACTCGCAATGCATCGCCGCATATCTCAAACTCACGAACATGCATGGAGCCATTGGAGGATCCCAAGGTTGCTTCCGTAAATCATGAAACACCCACACTCGTTCTCATCCACTTCCGTCTATAAATGAGTGGCCAGGCTTTGAAACCATGTACGCCATTTTTTCAGACACACACTCATATCTCTTACACTTCTTGACTTGAGCATCGAAGTCCTTGTAAGTACATGCATCCATTGTCGTGAAGATTGAGTTCCCTCTAGCTTAAGCAGCTTTGGAGTCCCAATTCTATTTGCAGTGCCTTTAGTTTCCAGTATCCAACAGCCCACCTCTGAACATTAATGCCGTTTGTGGGAACTAACGTTGCTTTTATCGCCTTCTTGATGGTTTCAACCACCATGTCTACCAATTGCAGGCATGAACCCGTGGCGGCATATGGCCACACGAATAATGAACCACCACCCCTCCTGGAGTAGATGGATGGACGCACAGCTTCTGAATCAGCATCGAACGCTGGAGATCAGCATGACATCCAGAATGCGATGGTGCATCACTCCTTGGTCTAAGCTTCAGCAAATGTTTTGGTGTCTAGGATCGAGTGAGCCCCATAAAACCTTGTCCTATATGCGAAAATGGTGTCAATCATCTAGGACCAAGCTACCTATATAGTAGAGCTGGAGTGGAACCTAGAGCGCATACGGAAAGCCGATGACAAGCGACGTCATTGAGATCGTAAAAGCCGTGACCATGAAGAACCACGTCACTATCGGCCACGTTGCTACAGTGAAGAGCCATACCTCCAAAGTGATGATCGATCTTAGAAGAAAGAGCACAGACATCGAAAGGAGCCTTGAAGTGAAAGCATTCACAGCACCATCCTAACCACATTGGATCTTGACCTTCCCGGGTGAGGAGCTTGGACCGGCAATCAAGACACCACTCAGATCGGTATGAAGACTCGGAGGATGGTGATGAAATGTCGTTCTCTGACCATATAATGAGCATCTCGCTCCCCAAAGGCTTAAAACCTCTAATTGATGTAGAACCCTAGGATGGAAGCATGAAATCCCAAGAGTATATGGATGCCTTCAAGTCCAAATGACTCTAGCGAGGGCCTCCAACCCCTATCCGATATAGGGCTTTCCCTTTCACATTGAAGAAAATGGCCCTCAAGTGGTTCAACTCCTTACCCTTGAGGTCCATCAACAAGTTCTCGGACCTCTCATGCTAGTTCTTGGCTCATTTCACTACCCGTAAATTCAAGCCAAAACTAGTCTCTAGCCTATTAGGGTATTACAATAATAAGGAGAGCCGCTTAGAGATTTTATCGAGCATTTCAATGCAGAGATGTTACTAGTGGAAGAATTGGAAACTTAGGTCACAATTCTTACCCTTCTTAACGAGCTACGGCCTGGGCCCTTCAAAGACTTCTTATCTAAGCTTCCGACAAGAACCATGAACGAGATCTAGGTGAGGACAGAGAGGTATATCCACTTGGAAGAAACTCAGAAAGCCACCGCAAACTCGGGAAAGAATCAAGGCAAAAGGAAGTCAAGTCCTCAACAAGAGGAGCGCCCAAGGAAAGAGACACGGACACTGAGGTTGGAAGGTACCATGACTATACTCCCCTTAACATAGAATGAAGGATTGCTATGATCACCAAGATGCCATTGAATACTTGATCCAAGAAGGGAGATTGGCGAGGTACATTGCCTCCTAGAGAAGTCCAAGGAAAAGGAGAGCTTCCCCTGCAAGGGGTGAAGAAAGAAGGAATCCCAAAAATCAGAGAATCTTATAACTAGAGAAAGCTTAGGAAGATCAAGAAGAAGCGAAGGCGATCATAAGAACCATTAATGTCATTGCTAGAGGATTTGTGGGAGGTGGCATGATGAAGTCTACCTACAAAATGCACCTTCAATAAGTTTTAAGCCTGACATTTGAGAAAACAAAGAAGACCTGCAAGCCATCGTCCACCCTCGAGATTCTCTTCTCGAGTTTTGACCTAGAAGGGTGGTAAATGCAGAGGTAAAAAGGGTTTTTATTAACCAAAGGAGTTCAGCTGACATCATATTTCGAGATGCCTTCGACAAGTTAGGATTAAAGAACTCCGATCTTTAGACATACAAGGAAGAGCACATCAGGTTTTTGGGGGAAAAAGTGCACCCAGATAGGTACATCATACTCCACATAACCTTGGGAGCCTAACCTCAAACTTGGATGATACGTATAATGTGATTTTAGGAAGACCTGTGTTGAATAAGATCGGAGCTATCATCTCTACGGCGTGCCTTGCCATGAAGTTTTTTACTGACGATGGAGAAATCACCACTGTGAAGGTGGACCAGGTTGTAGCCCGTACATCAATGCTATAATGCTAGTCTAGAAATTCAAAATGGAAAAAAGGAGGAATCTGGATGCTATCCTTGCCCTCCGAGTTCGTTGAAGGTCATGATGGTAGACCTAGATGCTCGAGGGTGCCCAAAAATGAAGAGACTCGAGCTCGATCAAGAGCTCAAAATTGTCCAAATTGGATCAAAGGCCGACCAAACAACCCAGATCAATAAGAGACTCCTAACCTCTTTGAAGGAGAAACTCTTAACCCTTCTGAGAAAAAATATAGATTTGTTTGCTTGCACTACCGTTGACATGCCCAGGATTGACCCGGAATTCATGTGCCATTGATTAGCAATATTCCTTGGGGCCTGACTAATAGCCTAGAAAAGGAGGAAGATGAGCCTAGATAGGGCCCTCACCATTCATGAGCAAGTTCAAAACCTCCAAGACGCAGGGTTCATTCGCGAGGTCATGTATCCGACGTGGTTGTCCAACGTTGTTATGGTGAAGAAGTCCAATGGGAAATGGCAAATGTGTGTCGACCATATTGACCTCAACAAAGTTTGCCCAAAAGACTCTTACCCATTGTCAAGTATAGACAGATTGGTTGATGCAGCTTTCAGCTTCCGATTTCTCTCCTTTATGGACGCTTACTCCAGGTACAATCAGATTCCGATGTACCCTTGTGATGAGGAGAAGACAACCTTCATCACTCCAAAGGCTAACTACTGCTACAAAGTTATGCCATTCAAACTAGAGAGCGCAATGGCCACATAACAGACATTGACGAACAAGGTTTTGCATATCACATAGGAACCTTAATGGAAGTTAACATTGATGACAGAACAAAATCAATATTTAATTAGGACGCAATGACAATATAGGAAGTTAGTAAAGACATGTCTTATTTCTTCTAAATGCAATATTGAGGTAAATAGGAATAACACAATGAGAAGTTGGGAATGGAAGAGATTTCCCAATAGCAAGGTCAGCGTGGATTCATTTTGTAAACTAAAACAAAATAATTGTATCCCTAAATTTGTCTGTATTTGTTGGAGAATAGGAAGAACGAGAAAGAGAGAAATATGTAGAAGAAGTAAACTGACGTGAAGGTGTATATGTAACATCCCCATATAACGTTATAGGAAATAATGAAAACATCATTGGGCAAACTTTTATTATTTATAGCCTTGCCCCTGAACTTTTTAGGAAATGACATTTAGGTCCCCATATCAATAGGATTAGTAGAATAAGGTTTTAAACGGCGAATCAATGAGCAAAAACGTAGAAACCTAAACCTCGGTTGATTGAGCCACGGAGGTATCCATATGTGAAATGACATGGGATGCCCCTAGACTTACCCATAATTACAAAAATGCCATTAACCACAAAAAAACAGAAAACGGAATAGCCCTAAATTGGTAAAACGATTAATTTACGTCGTTAATCGATTTATTCGATTTTATATGATAAGTGGGATTAAATTAGAAGTTAATTAGAAGCTAATTAAGTGTTAATTAGAAGAATTAAGCTTAGGTTAAGAAAGATACATAGGAACTCTCACAAACTATTTAGTAATGATTTTCTACTTTAGAGAAAATCGATAAAGATTCGGTATTTTAAACCACCTGTTCTAACCAATAGAATTCTACACTGTAAACCCTGTAGAGTGGCTAAAATTCAGCCACCATTCCCCCACAAAGTGGTGCCACTTGCTGCCACACTTGAGTAAGAAACTTGGATGGATCATAGCCACCCAAAGAGCAACCAATGAGAAGCCAAGGATCCAACTACCTAGAGTTATATCAATGCAACGAATTCCTCCTCAATCCTTTTTCAATTTTCGGCCTCAATATACCAGGCCACTCTCTCCCTCATTTTCTTCCTCATCTCCCTCTCTTCATCCATGTTTCTTTACCCTTCCTTCATGCCTTCACCCAAGACTTGTTTCCTCACTAGCTTAAGGTTCAATTTGGAGGTAGGATTCCATTTCTGTTCTTGATTTCTTTGAACTGTGACTGCATGAAGTTTCACTTTTCTTCATTTATTTGATGATGTATGGGATGTATTTGAAGGTATATGGTTGGATTAACATGAAATGTTGAGTTGGAATTAAAGTTAGAAGGAGAAAACTAGAAGAAATGTAGAGATTTAGGATGCTATCTGGGTGAAAAACCTATGGCGGTCCGTACGGCGGAGTGTACGGCTCCGCTTATAGCTATTTAAATTTGATGAAACCATTTTTATATGAAACTAGACATTCAGAGCTTTCCATACATATATTATATAAGGCTATTGGACTAGTATTGAGAGAGATATGAATTTTGGAATTTCGACCTAGGTTTTTGATTTTGATTCTGGGCAGACTAGGTTGTTCAGGGCAAAACTTGCCCTATACTACTTGGAATTGAATGAAACAAACTTTTTTAGAAATCTTACATATAGGAGAATATCCCATAAAAATTTTAGAGTTAGATAGGGTCTTGTTTGCTCCCAGTGGTCCGAGAAAGTTGCCTTATGTCCAAACCAGGCCAAAATAGAGCAGTTCAGGAAGGTCAAATTTCAGGGCTTGTAACTCGAGCCCTACTAAGGCAAATGGAATGGAACTTTTTGTAAATGAAATATTGTCCTGTTACTTTAATATGAGACTAATTTCTTATGATTTGAACTAGTTTTCGATTTTTAGTGGATTTTTACTTTTAAGTGTGTAATTCTGGCCAGCTTCAGGGCAGGCCGGGATAAAAATTAAATAACTTGAGCTACATTTATCAAAATTAGATGGGACCAAAGAGGTTAGAAAATAGACACATAACACTTCAACATATCCAAAATTCAGGTCTAAATGAGTTAAAATGAAGTTAAGGCTTATTTTCTAAAAATGGGTAGAGTTGAAGAATATGAGCAGTATTTCCAAAAATTAAAAGATTTGGCACCTTAATGCATATATGAGTTCAATTAAAGTCTAAGTGTTGCAATTCCATATTGGTGCTTGAAAGATTTATGCATTATATTTGATTTCTTACTGTGACTGACTGTCTGTTGAAGCTGGCACTATTCATGGGAAAATTGATCTAATCCGTTATGCTGCCGAATTTTCGATAGAATTGTAAGAAGGTTATAGACACTTATATGTTATGAATATATATGTGGAAATCATGTATATAAGGATATATGAAAGTAAGCGATGAAGCATATGCATGAGTGCATTCAGCATGCCTATGCATGATTATGTATGAGAATGAAAGGATACGAACGATTCATGTGAATCCCTTCACCCTGATACGATTATGAAATCCCTCCTCGCTTGAAGGCAATTAAATAAGATAAGATATGATCCTTCTCTAAGCAGCTTGTACATTGAATCCCTTCCTGGGCGATATAAAACCACGAGATCCCTCACTCGGCAGACGTGATCAGATGAGATCCCTCTACATTGAAGGCAAGTGGTCAGCTGAGATCCCTCTATTCTTGATGCACATGACCAAGAGAGATCCCTTCAATTTAGAGGCACGTGGCCAAAATGAGATCCCTCCAAGACTAGAGGCACGTGAATCCCCTCGTAAGTCAATTCTATGTGATAATAGTCACGAGTTGAGCTCACTCTTAGATCAGACTACCCAAGGGCAGTAAAGACTAAAGATCAAAACATATGCAAGTACCCTAGGGACAGCGATACATAATGCCTAGGTGTGTTAAGAAAAGAAAGCAAAGAAAGTTAAAGAAAAACACCTGCAAGATTTGCATGAATTCAAGTATGAGTATTTGCATAATTATATCCTATGTTTTATTGATGCTGAGACTGTTCTATCTACTTATGTTGTAGTTGTTATTCTAAATATGAAATATTGCCAATGTGGCTCAAGTGCGTGAATAAAATGAACTCTGCTTTGGAAAAAATATTTTCAAACTATAAAATTGAACAGTCTATTTAACATGCTCACATTTTTCATAATAAACCGAAGCAGCTGGAAATAATAACGATGACACAGCATACAGTAGTTTAATGAATCTTATTGAGAATTTATAATTCTCATTCCTATGTTTATTTCCGTGTTATCTCCAGATAATTCAAAAGTTCCAAAGAAGGTCCTCCGAGGCAGAGTGCTGACTAAGTAAGATCAATGCTACTGAGGCACTGTCTGTGACAAGCCTGATTTAAGGACAAGAATAACTCTAAAAGTGAGATATTGTGACTTAAGCATAGTGACCATATTTGAGAAGGTGTTACAATATATATATATATATATATATATATATATATATATATATATATATATATATATATATATATATATATATATATATATATACATAATTGAAAGTGGGAGCAGTTTAAGAAAATAGGAATAGAAGAATACACATGAAGGGGAAGTAGTGAATAATTAGAAGTTACCTTTTTGTCCCTAAAAATATTGTTAAACAATTTTTTATAAGTGTAAAAATGGTATGAACATCAAATGTATAGATGTCATATTTTTAAAAATTTAATTTTGATGCATTGACAGTATAATCCAACTAGATGCTTTTATTTATAAGACTTTTAAGATAGTGGGTAGTTGAGTCAAATACTTTTATTAATATGACAATATATGATTGGATGATTGTGTAAAATTTTTTTACACTGATAATATATACAAATTAAATCTTATTTTTAATCATTTAAGTTTCAATTTAGTAAAAATTAAATTTTATGATAATTTGATGCAAGTGATGTGAAATTAGCTTAAATATATAAGTGATGTATTTTTAAATTAATCTTTTTATCTTTATTTTTTATCATACAACTATGTATTTATTTTTTATGTAATAATAATTTAAATAAAAAAATGATATTTTTAAGAAAGAAAAAATTACATATCAAATACATACATGGTGAAAGAGCACGTTAGTGTGTTTCTTTGGGTATCAATTTAATTTTATACGAAGAAACACACACATAAACTATATTGACAGGCACGTTACTGTGTTTCCTCCCATAAAAATAAAAAATTCATATAAAATTATATTGATAACCAATAAATACAAAAAAGAAAGAGCTTTAAAAGAAAAGAAAAGAGGTTTTCTATTTTAAGAAAATATAATTTAATTAAAAAAATTTCGAAATAAAAAGTTAAAAAAATATATTATCATAGAACTATCCATTATATTATTTTTAACTTTTTAAAATTATATAACTATCTAAAATTAAAAATAGTATTCCAAATGAAAAATAAGGAAAAAAACCTATTTTTCCCCTTCAAAACCTTCTATACAAACATATCATTATAATTTTGAAAGTATTATGATTTTTCAGAATTTGAGTCCAAAAAAGTAAGAGATTTTGGGATAATAAAATTAATGATACAAAACCATAAAATTAACAACTTACGCACTTGCTTAAAAATCGGTGCCTGTTAATATTATTCGAGTGAATAAATCGGAAAAATATGAAAAATTATTAATGAAAAACAGGCATATAATAATTAATAAAAACCCATTATAATATTGACGATACAGGTGTACGCAAAAACACGCCGCTAGAAAAATTATTAATATTAACTATATACCTTGGTGCTCAGATGTACTTATAATAGTTAATATTATATTGTTAATAGTTAATATTATCATTCATGCTTTGGTACTACATCTACTTATTCATCCACTAGTTAATAGAATATTATATTATTATGATAAATAAATTTTTGAATTTTCTATTTCTAAATAGAGTTATATTATTTAAATTAATATTTTCTCGACTTCGTATCGATTCACTTTTATTCACCATTAAATTGGATGTGAGACCCAGATTAAGTGGGGTTTATACTCTATCCAATGATGGATGAAAGTGAGTCAGAATGAAGGCTGAGAAAATATTAATTCAAATAATATTTCTCTTCTAATATGTACATAGACTTCAATATATCTTGAAGCATAGCACTAACCTAAAATGATAATATTTCTCCTAATTTAGAGAGTAAAGGCAATATTATGAGTTTTTTTTTTTTTTGATGAATAATCAGAGCCCAACCACTCAATCCAAGGGGAGTTATTTATTAATCAACAACATAGTCTTGGTACACATAGCCATCAAATCCAGCAAACAAAACCAAGGCTAAAAGCAAAACATAGGCAACACAGCAACTACATAAACCACACAGAAAACATACAGCAAAAGGTAACAGCATAAAACCATGGCCAATAAGGCAGTTTGTGTGGTTCAACAAACGATTCTACAGCATCAACACATTACTTCAATATGTGAAACTCTGCACCCCTAGGCTGATCTTAGATCAAAGAAATCCATAAGCATATTACTCCAGTATGTGAAACTTTGCAGCCCTTGACTGATCTTAGATCAAAGAAATCCATAAGATCTTCCACTTTCTTAGAGCCTCAAGATTAGAAGACGAATCCAAAACCATACACTCACATAAAACATTAAATAGGTGCCAAGAAACAACAGAAAACATCAGAAATAGCAACACAACAGCTATGTATATAGCACAAACAACAACTATGCATATCAGAATATCAGTAGACAAAAATCACCAAAACGAGGTGTACGTAAAAGCTTCCGTTTGCTGACAGCATCTAGATTGTAGTTTAAACCTGTAGGTTCCAATTGTATATACAGATCTATCCTTTCAATTCAACCACAAAAATGAGCCTAGTCTTAATATAAACACACCAAAACACCAAGAAGGAAACTGCTAAACTTGAATTGCATTACATTGCACTCCTTCCACTATTAAGCCACCTCCATCTGCTCAAAGCTAAAGGGTTGGACTTCAGATCAAAAGCCATGCCATTTCTCGCTCTCAACCATGATTTTAACCAAAATCCCCATCTTACCTTTATTTGCCTCATTTCTAGTTCCCAATCAGGTTTGAAATTCTCAAAAACCATTCTATTCCTTATATTCCATAAATACCATATAACAACATAAAATAAAGACACCCACATCTTCTTTTCCACCCCAAAAAACTTAACACTATGCTAGGCATAAAAAAGCCACCGAATCTTTAGGACAACACTAGATAATATCCCACCAACATAGACAATCAGTCTACATTCTCCTGGAATACACACATTCGAAAAAGATATGCTTAATAGATTCAGTACCTGAAGAACACATTGGGCACATAGCAGTGATTGGAGGAATGATGCTCAAGATAGATAATCAATCTCTTGCATTTACTTGGCCCTGAATTACAAACCAAACCTAAAGTTTAGCTTTTGGTGGAGCAAGCCCCTTCCATACACTGCTTGTTGTTGTTGATCTAAAAATGTTCCTTGCTACAACGCTTTCCACTATTGAACAAAAATATCTTGTAGAAGACATGCCAGAAGGGTGGAACTTCCACATCATCATGTCCCATTCTTCTGGATTCAACAACTGCTATTCAATTACAACTTGAAAGATTTCATGCAATTCAACTTCCCACGGCATAAAATCTCTTCTCCAGTGGAAGGACCAACTCCATAGATGACCATCCCAGTAGCCTATGGTAGCAATGAAATTCATTTCCTGATTTGAGATATTATACAAATAAGGGAACACATCTTTCAATGGTTTGTCATCGACCCATCTGTGCTCCCAAAAAAGGGTTAAGCTGCCCATTCCAACTCTTCTTTACATACCATCGGATATAACCTTATTTATCTCTATACCACTATCTAGCACAGAGATAATAAGCCCCTACAGCCCCCTTTTCTCTCCATGCATCACCTCAACTTCATTTCTATTTTGACAATAGTAATGATTAGAGACAATAACTCTTTTCCATAGACAATCATCACCATCCATGAAGCACCACCACCTTTTCAAGAGGAAGGTAGCATTCTTAATAACCAAGTTTCCCACTCCAAGGCCTCCTATGTGTTTCGGTTTCTAGATAATATCACATGCTATGAGGGGAATTGTACCTCTATTTCTTTCATCTCCCCCAAAAAAATCTTCTCCACAACTAAATAATTTTCTTTATAACATCAACGGGGATTTTAAACAATCCCATATGGTAAATTGGCAAATTATTTAGTACTGCCTTAATGAGCACAAGTCCACCTGGTTTGGATAAAGTCTGTGCCTTCTACATAGATAATCTCTTCTCAATTTTTTCAATTATTGGTCTCCATGTTGACACCTTCCTTGGATTCACCCATAGAGGTAAACCAAGATACATAACCGGTAGCTTTAATGCATTGCACCTAAGAACTTCATTCATATTCATGGCCTAATCCTCATTGTAAGACCCTCCCAATATAATACTATGCTTAAGTTATTATAATTGAAGTTTGCTACTTCTACTATTTTTCTTTTTCTACAATTATGGTAATCAACCATAGTGTAGTTCAATTCAATTTTAGCGCGGATTACTTCGTTTACGTATCATGTAACAATTGTACACAATTAAATTCACAAGATAAAGTATAGTAAGTTGAACGGTAAAAGAATAAAAATATGTAAAGAACTTTTAGAGCTAGTATTTACAAACATTTACAAAATATATACAATCCTCATGTAAACATCATAAGTTCTTAATACAAGGTAGAGGGCCATCAAAATGTACATACTGCCCACATCTCTAAGTACAATCTCCGTCTAAGTCCTTACAGGGACATCGAACCACCATCATGAGTACAGAGGAGCAAAAGAAAAATAGAAACTACATCTATGGCCCAAAGTCATATAAAATGATAGCAAAAGATGGCTACCCTATACATACTACTGCTCAAAAGGTCTGGTATACTCCTCTAAGCAGACCACAGAGAAAGGAACCCATTCTCCATGATACCCACAGGCCCGAGGTCACTAAGTGCATATCCATCATTAGGTGCAAATGAAGAGGAAGAGTAAGAAGAACTCATCTTTGATGGGTAGCTCTCGAGAGAGGTTGGAGGGGGTACAACAGCAACTGGCTAGGCCATGTGAGGTGGTATGGCATTTGGATGGGCCATATATAGTGAAATCCGCTCAAACGAAGTTACGGGGTCAAAAAGTGGGCTAAAGATAGGAACAGCAAAAGTACGCTAGAAGAATATATACAAACAGACATGGTGGTCACTATTAGGTATAGGGAGTCTATGGTAGGGTCATAGTGCCACTGCCATTCAGGCACTTCTGTGAAAAAGGCCATCACCGCCATCACTGCCATTTGAGAATGACACGGAATACATGCAAATAGAATGAGAATTCAAAAGTTCTCAATAGGATTTCCTAGACTATCATATAGTGATATCATTCTCAGCTACTTCGGTTTATTCAGAAAACGTGAACAATATAAATAGTAGAGCCTATACTCCAATTTTATAGTTTTGAAACCATATTATCATAAGCAGAGTTTATTTTACTTATACACTTAGTAAACAGAGAAAGAATCTACTCATAAGCATAGCAAGCTAAAGGACAATTGAATAATAAGCATAGATGATGCAAATGGCTTCTTTATGCAAATGCACTAGACTTTTCTTTTCTTAACTTTCATCATAATCTTTTTCCATACTTGGTCCCCTGGGAGTATTTTGTCCTTATAACTCTTCGGTAATAGTCTGCTTTTTAAGACTAAGCTCGTTCCAATATATGAGTATCAGGTTTACTTTCCCCGATAGTTATACCGATCTATTCCCCTTAAATCATTATGGGATTGGTCCAAGTAATATGGAATCAAAATTACATCTTGGATCATATATTCATAGATACATATGCATGAGGAACTTAAAATCATGATACATCATTCACATATTTTTGCCAACAATTTGGCAGCATAACAATTGAAACATGAGACTTTCTAATGTATAGATAGTACAAATTCAGCCAGCCAGTCACAGTAATTAAAATCATCATATCCATATATCAATATCACATCATTATAATAAGGGATTGCATTAATAATTCAATCATTCACTCTTCATGGCTTATGGGGCTTTTAACTATTGAAGCTGTCAGGTCATTAATTTCTTCAATTCTGCCCTGTCCTTATAATTTGCACTAAAATTCCATTTTAACTAATATTAGTCTAGAAACTTAATATGTTGTAGCTCTATTAGTCTACTTTTAAGTTTCTTTAGTTCCACAAAGTTTTGAGGTGTATAAGTTGAGTTATTAAAGTTTTACTCAAGGCTACCCTATTTCAAGACAAACTTGTATACCTAAATTTAGAAAATCATTAAAATTTCATCTTTTTATCATTTTTACTCGAATTTTTTTTCTACAATTAGCTAATTGGACCTTTTTCAATTAAAATAAATTTTATTTTAATTAGATAAGTACAACTCAAGTTATGGACTCCTCAAATAGGCTACCTTGTTTCAACCTAAATAGAGCATAGATCAACTTTAAAGAATTACTGGGGGCAATTTACTCATGTTTTGGGTCTAAAATGCCATAGACATGGTATGTATTAAATTCCTAAAAAAAATTGGTTGCACTTAATTTAGGTTATATAGGGTGAGTTATGCCCCTCATATCACATACTGGTCAGGACAATAAATGAAATTCAATAATCTACTTCTAAAAATCATAACTCTCTCATTTTAAACCCAATGGACTTATAATTTATATGGTTGGATTGATCTTGAAATCTAGTTTCATATAAAATTGATTTCACATGAATTTGAGCCCTGAAAAGTGAGAAATACCATTCACTATATAGATAGTCTCTAGGGTTTTCTTCCAATAGCTTTTCTATTTTGGTTCTATCTTGTCCTTTTGCTCTATTATTCAACCTAAACTAACTTTCCCTATCTCAAATCACTAAAAATAGGTCATATTAACATTATATCAAATGAAGGATGACATAAGAAACCCTAATAGTCCCAAAAACCCTAGAAATCAATTAATCCAAGAAATCCTACCTCAAGATACAACTTGTAGCTTCTAAATTTCATTTTTCTTGGTGGTTCTTCTTTACTAGAGCTCCAAGATGGTGATGACTGCTCCTTTTTCTCCTTGGTGGCTAAAGCTAAATGATCCAAAGAAAGGAAATTTATGAGCTTATCTTGAAGGTCCTTGAGAAAACACAAAAAAAGAGTGAAAATTTTGATCAAAAAGGGATAAGATCACTTGAAAGTTTAGGTGGAGATGGAAAGGATGAAGAAGAGGATCAAGTTGAAGAAGAAAATGGAGGGTTAAGGTTTGGAGGATGTTGGCCGAATTTCCTTGGAGGCATGGGTGGAAATTTTGGCTTCTTGAGTCATAAGTTAATATGACTCTTGAAGCATGATGATTAGTGGAATTAAAATGGGTTTCAATTTTTGTTGAGTTTCAAAATTCGTGGTCTTCCTTTGGCCAACAAAGGTGACTTAGGTGGCTAGTTTCTAGCCACATATTCTAGGATTTTTAACTGATACTCATGTCATTCTACAGTATAGATTCCTACCAATTCAGTTCTTGCATTACAAGACATCGCAAATAGACCGATTTTCTTCACACTAGCAAAACATTGCTATTTGTCTTCATCAAATTTCTCTACAAAAGAAACTTGATTTCATCTAACCCTAATATTCACATTTTGATATTGTCTACTCGTACATCTATAATGCATCAAAATAAATCATTTAATAGTGTTAGTCAGATGCATTATTCTTCGGGATGTTACACTCATCACAACAGATTGGTGTTATTGTAGATTTGCTGTAATTAATGGAAGGACCAAACATAACTGCAACCATAATCCAAAATTCTCTTATTATTCTGAGTATCGTCATCCTCCGTTGGGCTAAATATGATCATATCATCAGCAAATTGTAGATGTGAGATATCAACTTTATTCTTCCCTTCCTTAACTCCCTTAATAATACCTATTTCTTTTGCCCTTAGTAGAAAACCATTCAAAGCTTCAGCTACCATTACAAACAAAAAATAGGAGAGGAGGTCACCTTATCTCAAACCTCTCTCAAGTTTGAAAGCTTTAGAAGGGAAACCATTAATTAGAATGGACATGGAAGTTGTTGTAACATAACACTATCCATTTTCTCCACCTAGCACCAAAACTCATCATCTCTAAGACCATATTTAGGAAATCCCATCTCACCAAGTGATATGCTTTTTGAAAGTCTAGTTTTAGCATAACCCCGTTGGACTTCTTCCTTTTCAACTACCATACAACTTCATTCGCAATCAATGCTCCATCAAGAATTTTCCTTTATTGTACAAAGGCAGATTGAGTTTCCCCCACTAAAATGGGCATAACACTTTTTAATCGATTTGCAAGGATTTTTGATGTTATCTTGTATAAACAACTGACCATGCTAATCAGTCTAAAATAGTTAGGCTCCTTTGCCTCATCTACTTTTAGTATCAACACAAGCCAAGTCATATTCATCTCCTTGGGAAAACTACCAAATTCAAAAAAATTCAAGATAAACTCCATAATCTCCTTCCTTATTATTTCCCACATATTTTTAATAAAAGTAAAGTTAAAACCATCATACTTGGGGGATTTGGTAGATCATAGCTCCACATGGCTTCTTTTATTTCCTTAGGAGAAGATATCCTCTCCATCATGTTTGCCTCCTCTACACTAATCTTTGAAAGCATATTAGCTGGTAAAGATATGATAGAGGCCCTCAGCTAAGTGTATAGCTATTTAAAGAATTTCCTGATGGAGTTTTTAGTAGCCCTTAGGCCCTTAATATTTCTTCCCCCTACATATAAACATGTGTATCTTCTTTCTTCTCTTTCTCCCCACAGCCATTGTATGAAAGAACTTTATGTTTTTATCTTTGAATCTAATAGCATTTTCTCTGGATAACTGCTTCCAATACAACTCCTTTCTTTCATACCAGAGTCTCAATTGGCCTTGAAGCACAATTTGTCTAGCCGTATCCACCTTATCAAGCTCTCCTATATCTTGCTTTTAATTAATACAAAGAAATCTCAGCTTCATATCTATTAATCTTTATACCGATATCCCCAAATTTCTCCTTATTCCACACCCGAATCAGTCCTTTCAGATTTTTGAATTTTTCTATGATTCCTTTCTTACCATTTTGACTAATTCTTGGTAAGTGAACCATGTATCGATAGTTCTGAACAGTTTTGGACCCCAGTTGCAACTTATGTCTCAAGAAATAGAAGGCAATGATCTGACCTTGATTTATTAAGTGCCCACAATATCAACTCTAGGAATTTTAGGGTCCAATCTACATCAACCAAATCTACTATGTGAGCTACCCCTCGACCATGTATATTTTCTTTCAATCAGCGGTAAAAAAACCAAACCCATGCTTTGAACCCATTGTACAAAGTCTTCAATACTCTTAGAAACTCTAGATTTTTCATTTCTATGCAAAACTTCATTAAAATCACTAGCAAAAAGCAATAGAGCTTGGACATGCATTTTAAGTCCCAACAGTTCTTGTTAGAGTGATACTATTATATTATGAGAGTGCCATCTATACACCACCACCAAAGCACGTTTAAAGCCAGTCTCCTTTTCCATTCCTTGAATGCATAGCCACCTAGCACCATGGGTGATCATCTCGCTACTGAAAGTGTTCTTTTTCCAGCAACAAATAAGTCCACCGCTACCATTATCGACCTCCATATGACTCCAACCCACATCCTCTCCACCCCACCAAGACCTTTTATTCCTCTCATCAATAGAGGAGTGTTTTATCTCTACAAGCCTTAGGAAATCAAGGCATTTCTCCTTCAATAACTTATTAACAGCCATCAATTTGCATCTTCCACTAATTCTTCTTATGTTCCATACAACAATCTTCATATCTTCTCTCATGGACAACACCTAACACCACAACCTTCCACTAATTATTCTTTTTCGATCTTTCCCTCCTCCGTTTCCCTTTGCCTGTGTTGCGTCTGCTCTAGTTCCATCTTCAATCTTTTGGAAAGCTTTGATAACACCTTCTTCATCATTGGAATGTAAACCCAATCTTTTCCCCACCTCCCATGCTTGCACCGCAGTTTCTTCCCTCTCTAGAATTCTTTGCGTAGACTTTGAGACAATTTGTGGGTTGGCATGTATGTTACTACTCTCCCCAATAGATTCAGGTACCATCTCACTACTATGAAACTCTCGATGAAAAGCTTCTTCCACGAGATGGCTAAAACCTGGTGGTACACTAGTTGAGTAGTTTGGGTCATCAAAAGATCTACAGAGGCCCATGACTAAGTCTTCCTCCAACACCAAACGGGCACTTTCATTCTCTCTAGTTTTATTTATGTGATTTATCTCACCCATCCTTTGGAATCTTCCACCTTCGGGCCCATATAACTCTTCACTCCTTTGTGGCCCACTGAAGGAGACTGCTAGAGTAACTTGTGTTTGGTTACACCCAAGATCACTTCCTACCTTTTCAAAATCCTCACGTGTTGGCCTCACATGCTGCATTGAATGCTTGTCTCCTTATAGTAATTGTTCATTTTTCGCCATCCTCTCATGTACTAACTATTCATCTTCTCCACCTACCTCTGTATCGATAAAGACTTTTTTGGACTCATCTTGGCCACCTCTCCTACACACACAAGGTCCATCGACTTCTTTGATATAGATGTCTTAAATTTTGTTACTCGCAGCAAAGCAAACCCACGTGTTGATGGGCTGAATAGCATTGTGTCTATCATCAATCTTGCTCTCATGAAGGAGGAGATGAATTTTGTTTCTTCATCATAATTTATGAATTTCCCCTATATATCCCCTATCCTTTTGAAGTTTTCCAAGGTCCATGCTTGTATAAGGATCCCTACACATTTCAACCATACCCTCCTCACCTTGCAAGCTTCCTCCATGGACCATGACCTCATCTCCTCTAACTCAAGCCTTAGGAAATCAACTCTTTTCTCCAACAACTCTTTCACCTCTTGTTTTGTATTCATTGTAATAAGCACCTTATATTCGCATCTCTAAAGCCAGCATATTCCAAACTGCTTTGGACAATTGAAATATCAATGGGTTCTAAACCTTGAGCCACTTCATGTTTTCTTTTGCTACTTCTCCATGTACCATGAAATTCCTTTGCTTATTTCCTATAAGGCCTTTTACTACTTCATTGTAGGTTTGGTGATCTTTTCTAGCTGTGCTAGCCACTATGCAATTCCTAATATGTCAATTTCTTGCTTCATTTTTATTATGCATGTTTTGTCCTTTTCTTCCATGTTCCGCTATCTCCACACCAATCTTGGAATCTCTGATTTGCTGCCCATTCATTCTCTAAATACCCTTTGTAACATCCCCATATAATGTTATAGGAAATAATGAAAACATCCTTGGGCAAACTTTTATTATTTACAGTCTTGCCCCTGAACTTTTTAAAAAATGACATTTAAGTCCCTATTTCAATAGAATTAGTAGAATAAGGTTTTAAACGAAGCAGAATCACGTAGCGAAAATGTAGAAACCTAAACCTCGGCTGATTGAGCCACAGAGGTATCCATATGTGAAATGACATGGAATGCCCCTAGGCTTACCCATAATTACGAAATGCCATTAGCCATGGAAAACAGAAAATAGAAGGCCCTAAATTTGCAAAACATTTAAGTTACCCTGTTAATCGATTTATTCAATTATATTGAATTTGTTAAGTTAATTAAAAATTTAATTAGAGGTTAAGTAGGAGTTGATTAGAAGCTAATTAGAGAGATTAGGATTAAGAAGAATTAAAATAGAAACATATAAAACCTCACAAAATTCTTCAAAACCATTTTACCGATTTGAAGGAAATCGATAGAATTTCGGTATTTTCAACTGTCAAAACCCAAACCAACTAAATTTAACCTACTAAACCCTACTTTAAGTGGCTAGAATTTAGCCACCTCCCTCACCAAAGTGGCACCACCCATGCCACAAAGAGTGAGCATGGTTGGCTCACTTATGAGCCACTCCTCCCACCCACCATCTCTATATCTTTTTCATATAATCTTTTCTTACTTCTTCAAATTTTCAGCCTCCCTCTCTCCCTCAAAGACCTTTCATTATTCCCTCTCATCTTCCTTCCTTTTCACTTCATTTCTCATCCATTTTCAAGCTCCAAACACCTCCAACATCAAAACTCTTTATCTAGTCAAGCTATCTTTCAATCTAGAGGTAGAGATTCAACTTGTTCTTATTTTCTTGGGTATGAGTGGCTGATTGGAGTTTTATTTCCTCACTTCTTGATATGATGATCGAATGAATATGATGATATTTGACTGGTTTGTTGGCTGTTGTTGATGTTAAAATCAATTAGGAAGTAAGAAGAGGTGAAAGTAGGAAGATGTGAGGAGTTGGAAATCCAAAATCCCTCTGCAGTCCGTACAGTGGAGTGTACGGCTCTACCTATCGCCGTTTAAATTTGATGAAACTATTTTTATATGAAACTAGACATTCAGGGCTTTCCATACATATATAATATAAGGCCATTGGATTAGTATTGAGGGAGATATGAATTTTTTAAATTTACCTTAGGATTCTGACCCTGATTCCGGGCAGACTAGATTTTGAGGGGCATAACTTGCCCTATACTCCTTCGAATTGAGTGAAACTAATTTTTTTAGAAATTTAAGACATATAGTTACATGCCATAAAAATTTTAGAACTTAAATCAATCCCTGTTGTTCCCAATAATTCGAGAAATTTGCCCTAAGTCCAAACTGGGCCGAAACAGGGCAGTTCAGAAAGGTCAAATTTCGGGGCTTATAACTCAAGCCCTACTAACGTAAATAAAATGAAACTTCTTGAAAATGAAATCTTGTCCTGTTAACTTTAATATGACACCAATTTCGTATGATTTGAACTAGTTTTCAATTTTAGTGGATTTTTACTTTTAAGTGTGCAATTTTGGCCAGCTACAAATGAGGCCGAGTAAAAGCAATTAACTTGAGCTACATTTATCAGAATTAGATGGAACTAAAGAGGTTAGAAAATAAACACATATCACTTCAACATGTCCAAAATTCAAGTCTAAAGGAGTTAAAATAAAATTAAGGCTTATTTTCTAAAAACGGCCAGAGTTGAAAGAATATGGCGGATTTCCAAAATTAAAGGATTTGGCACCTTAATGCATATATGAGTTCAATTAAAGTCTAAGTGTTGCAATTCCATGTTGATGCTTGAAAAATTTATGCATTATATTTTATTTCTTATTGTGATTGACTATTTGTTGAAACTGGCACTATTCATGGGAAAAAGAATCTGATCCGTTATGCTGCCGAATTTTCGTTAGAATTGTAAGGAGGTTATGAACACTTATATGTTATGAATATGTATGTGGAAATCATGTATGCAAGGATATATGAAAGTAAGCGATGAAGCATATGCATGAGTGCATTCAACATGCCTATGCATGATTATGTATGAGAATAAAAGGATATGAATATATTAAATGTGAATCCCTTCACCTGGAGACAGTTACGAGATCCCTCCTTGTGAAGGCAGTTAAATAAGATAAGATGTGGGTCCCTTCACTTGAAGGCATTTGCACATTGAATCCCTCCCTGTGAAGACAGTATTAAACTATGAGATCCATCTACCTTGGAAGCACGTGGTCAGATGAGATCCCTCTACATTGAAGGCAAGTGGTCAGCTGAGACCCCTCTATTTTTGAGGCACGTGACCAAGAGAGATCCCTTCAATTTAGGGCACGTGGCCAAAATGAGATCCCTCCAAGACTAGAGGCATGTGATCCCTTTGTAGGTTAGTTCTATGTGACAACGATCATGAGTTGAGCTCACTCTTAGATCAGACTACCCAAGGGCAGTAAAGATTAAAGATTAAAATATATGCAAACACTCTAGGGATGGCGATACGTAATGCCTAGGTGTGCCAAGAAAAGAAAGCAAAGCAAGTTAAAGAAAAATACCAGTGCATTTGCATGAATTCAAGTATGAGTACTTGCATAATTATATTCCATGTTTTATTGATGCTGAGACTGTCCTATCTACTTATGTTGTGATTATTATTCCAAATAGGAAATATTGCCAATGTGACTCAAGTGCGTGAATAAAATAAACTCTGCTTCAGACAGTATATTTTCAAACTATAAAACTGAACAGTCTATGTAATATGCTCACATTTTTCATAATAAACCGAAGCAGTTGGAGATAATAATGATGACACAGTATATGGTAGTTTAATGAATCCTACTAAGAATTTATAATTCTTACTCCTATGTTTATTTCCGTGTTATCTCCAGATAGTTCAGAAGTTCCGAAGAAGGTCCTCCGAGGCGGAGTTGACTAGTACGATTGAAAGGCGGTGAAGGTTCTTTGCCCAGTGACAGTCTGACTAAGTGACAGTAACAACTCCTAGGTGGGGTATTATGATTTAAGCATAGTACCATACTTGGGAGGGTGTTACACCCTTTGCTTCATCGTCCCTGTTTGTATATCTCACAAAGTCGAATTTTTGGTCATTGTTTCTCTGGCTCTTCTTTGGAATAAATGCATCTACTAAGGATCCTTCATATTTGAATAGTTGCCAGAGCCACATCATTATCGTCTTATTTGGCAAGTTATCCACAAACAAAGTAGTGATCTCCTTTCCTCTAGTGCACTTGTTCTCCTAGCTAGTCTTGCGGTAGACTCTTCCACTCCTAACCATAACAAAGGTTGGCGTGTATGAGAGATACTTCAACCGGGAAAGAAGGAAAAAAGTCTCTTCAAAGGCAATATTATGAGTAGGATGGGAAGAATAAAGATGGATGACTATACACATAGCTAGCTAGTTGGGGGTGCTATATATATGTATATGTCTTTCTCAGTGGTTAGTTAATTGAGTAAGACATGACACAAGAGCAAGATTGAAAGGAAAGGAAAAAGAAAGAAGTCCTAGTTATTGGATGTGGATAACAATGAATTTATAGTAGTGTGTTTAGATTTTACTCAAAAACTCAAAATCTAAGGGAAAGTGATTTTTTCCCAAAAATAGGGATGATTCCTATCTTGACTAAATATGTAGGGCACACTTTTTCTATTTTGTTTATGCAAGAAGACGATAATATTTGGTTATTTGCCTCACATTTTCTTTGCTAGATGAAAAATGAGTTTGCCAAACTTGCAACTTCATTTCTTCTACTTGAGCCATTGTGTGCATACTTTAAGTTTTTTATAGTGAAAAATAAAAATTAATAGTGAAAAATCTTTTAAGTTTTTAATGCATTTGATGTATTGAAAATTTTAAATTTTAATTTTTAGGAAAAAAATTTAAAATTTAAAATGTTATATGGAAATGATATTAGAATTTTACTTTTCTCAAAAAATTTAAAATTTTCTTTTTAAAAAATAATTTTTTTTAAAAAAGGGAATATCATGTACAATAGTTGAACAATTTGATGTAGCAATCTGAGTTTGTGTTGAAGCAATAGTGCTAGAATTACATTAGGTGTGGAATTCCTTCAGTCATGGGATGGGAACAACATATAGCTAAGTAGGCAGTGAGGCTAGCTTTATATAATTATACTTGCAAATGGTGTTATGTACATATGGTACTAGACTATTGGATGTTTCATTTTTTTCTTGGAAAAGTTGGACATGCAACTCTTTTTACATGTGTTCCTAATCCTGCTCTGGACATCATGTGTTTTGATAGTCTTTTTGTATGTTGCTCCTCTCATCTAGTGAGAGTTAGTACATTGTTTCACTTATAAAAGAAAAATTATGATAAAGGATAAAAGGTCAAAATAAAAACCAAAATGATCATGGTTTAGAACCAAAGTTAACAATGGTTATAGTTTTGGGGTTACAAACAAAAATCCAAACATGCTATAAATCATTTAGAGGCAAAGTTAATAATTGAAAGTTTTGTCAAAAATAAAACAAGAATACTTATATATTAAAAACAAAAATTCAAACATACTATAAATCATTTAGAGGCAATGTTAATAATTGAAAGTTTTTTCAAAAATAAAACAAGAATGCTTATATATTTAAAATTTGGAAAATCAATCCACTCAAGATTAAATAAATAAATCCATTTCCATATTTTTTTTAACATGTTTTTTTATTTTCTTTTGATAATTTAATAAAAAGGCTTGACACCCAACAAGAGTGGAGCAAGACTATTCGAAACATCAAAACCACAATAAAAATATGGCTTAAATATGTTTTTGGTCCCTATAAAATCAGCGAATTTTGATTTTAGTCCCTAAGAAATTTTGTTTTTTGTTTTGATCCACATATTCCAAAATATTTTGGTTTTATTCCATACCATTAGTCTGCTTCTGTTAAGTGATGATGTGGATGACGAAAAGCCACGTCACCCTTCCCATGTAGAAGCTTAAATATGATATTAGTCCTTATGAATTTTGGTTTTGATCCTTAATTTTTTATTTTTTTTTGCCTTTTGGTTTTAATCCAAATATTTCCAAAAGTTTTGGTTTTAGTTCCTACCATTATTCTACATCGATTAATTGATGACTTAAATATGTTTTTTATCCTTATAATTATAAATTGTTTTGGTTTTGTTCTCTAATTTTTTAAAAAAAAAAACTAATACCTTTTACCACTATAGTCTCCTTCTAGCCCCAATCCACCTTCTCCCACTCCATTCCTTCCCCCACCTACCCTTTTTCAACTCCATGCCCCTATTTTGCCCTCCTGCATTATTGTGCTCTAGATTTTGTTTTCGTTGTATTATTTTTTTTTTGTTCTATTAGTCCTAAAATTAAGTGTGGATTAGGCTTAGGATGTTTTGGTTGTTTTTTTCACTACTAGAAATTGTCAGAATAGTGACCGATTTTGTGACCGATTTGAGTAATGGGAGACAAATGTCATGTTGTAAAATTCAATCGCAAATTCAGTCACAAAATTTAATATTGCGACCGATTTTATTTATATGACTCGAAAAAAGTGGAAAAAAATCAGTCGCAAAATTAAACTTTGCAACCGAATTTACGACTGATTCCACTTAGTCAACGATGATAAGATATCGGTCGTAAAAATTAGAATTTGCGACCGATTTTGGATGTTCAGATAATTAATTTTGTTTGTTAAATTGGTCGCAAATTCTAATTTTTGCGACTAATTTGTAATAATATATCATTTATGTTTAAATAAAAATCAGTCGCAAAAATTGGAATTTGCGACAGATTTTGGATGTTCAGATAATTAATTTTATTTGGTAAATCGGTCGCAAATCGCAAAAACTGGAATTTGCGACAGATTTTGGATGTTCAGATAATTAATTTTATTTGGTAAATCGGTCGCAAATTCCAATTTTTGCGACCGATTTTGGATGTTTAGATAATTAATTTTGTTCGGTAAATCGGTCGCAAATTCTAATTTTTGAGACTGATTTTGCGACCAATTTTTATTTATATATCATTTACATTTAAATAAAAATCGGTCGTAAAATTTGAATTTACGACCAATTTTGCGACTGATTTCGCATCCAATTTTGTGACCGAAAAATCGGTCACAAATTTTAACACTTAGCCAAAGTCAACGTTTGCACCTCCATCTCTTTTCCCCTTTCCTCCATTTCTTTTCTCTTTTCCCAAATTTTTGCTTTCTCCTTCTGCTGCCCCCACCCCCACCCCAAGCCACCCCCACCCACAGCGAAGTGCCACCGTCGCGGAGGACCTTGGAAGTGCCGTCCAGATCTGCCATCGCCTCTAGCAGCTCCGCCGCCTAGATCTGCACCACCACCAGTCACCAAGTCACCGCCACTCTGGTTCTCCCTCAGTACTCTGGTTTTTTTTTCTGGTCTATTTATTTTTTCTATTCTGTTTCTTTTTTTCTGGTTTGTTTATTTTTTCTATTTTGTTTCTTTTTTTTCTGCTCTATTTTTTTTTCTGGTCTGTTTTAGTTATGGGGGTTTGGTTGTTAGTTTGTTAATTTAATTTTTCAAATTACATTATGTAGATAATTATGTTGTTAAATTAGTTGACATGTTGTTAAATTAGTTTGTTAGTTTAGTTTGATTTTGTTAGTTGATAGAGAATTTATTGGTGTAAAAGGTTGTTGTTTTTTATTTTTGATATATATTATTTTTTCTAATATAATGAGAGTTTTGGTATATTTAGTTATTGTGTTGGTTTGTTTGCGTTGGTAAATTAGTTGATGATGTTAATAGAGAGAGTTTGGTTAGATTGATTTTTGGGATTTTACTTTTGTTGAAGGAATGTTTGGGTTCAAAGCACTAATTTGTGAGTTAAAAGTGTTAATGTTTTGAGTGACAATTGTTAATTTCAATTAACATAGTTAATGTTTGCTTTACAAGTATTAACTTATGAGTTAAAAGTGTTAATTATTTAGTTAGAATTGTTAATTTGGATTAAGAATATTAATTTTTGAGTTAAAATTAATAATATTAGTGTTAATAATATTTGGATTAGTAATAATTATTGGGTTGTCCTTCCTATCAGTAAATAGATTAAACTAGTTCATTGTTTACGGAAATATGCTAAATTTGTTAAATTATTATATTTGATTGATGGCTTTTGGTTGTGGATTTATTTTATTTGTTTTAATTTTGTTTTAAGTTGTGTGTCACTTGATTTATTCAATTTTGTGCAAATTAAATAAACTGTATATTGTCTAATGATGATGTTACAGAATATGGACATGCATCAGTTTCATAGTTGGATGTATAATGGGCTTATGCCAGGTTAGAAGGGTTATACTAATGAATTTTTAAATGGAGTAGAAGAATTTATTGCTTTTGCGTGCCAACGAGCGCATTTGGCAAAGGGGAAAATTAGACACCCCTATTCTAAGTGTAGGAACATGAACTACATTATGCCTGATGAAGTTAGAGTTCATCTTTATAAAAAAGGGTTTGTTCCTGATTATTGGTATTGGACATATCATGGAGAAATCAATCCCACTTTGCATAGGATCTTTGCCCAGGAAGGTAGTAGCTCGAACATGGTAGAAAGTAGAAACAATGAGCACTTAAATAGGGTGCATACAATGGTATATGATGCCCTTGGTCCTGATTTTGGAATATATAATAATGAAGAGGTAGATGAGGCTCCAAATGTAGATGCAAAAAAGTTTTAAGATTTATTGAATGCAACACAGAAGCCATTGCGGTCGGGTTGTGTTGGTCACACTAAATTGTCAGTTGCTATTAGATTACTGATGATCAAGTCAAAAGGAAATATTTCTCAACATTCTTTCAATCAGATAGTTGAATGATGAATTGGATTTTTATACTATTTTTATCCTTCATACTTGTCTCATTAATCCTCCTTTGTGCTTAATTGGTTGAGTTTAGATCATTTTCCTTTTTTGGATCTTAGTGAGACTTAGTTAATTTTTGCAGCATTTCAGTTATTTTGACCTGCTTCAGTGTTTAGATCATATCTTGAGCTCTATACCTCATTTTATTATGCTTCTTGATTTGTAGGAAAGCTAAGAGATAGAGCTACAATTTCTATGAAGAGGGCAAGGGCTAATTCTGAGATCTTAAAGCCGAAATTGGGCTCGGAACTGAACTGAAGCGTTTGGGCGCGGTTTCTGAGCAGTCTTCAATGATTGGACCATATCTTGGGCTACAGGGACTCAATTGAGCCCATTCCGGTGGCATTGGAAAGCTAACATCCAGGGCTTCATTTTATGTTCAGAGCACTAAGCCAAGAAGAACCGTTATGAGGCCCAAAAACGTGTTGGAAGTCTCTGCTGAGTCTAAGAGAGCCCACTCAACTTGTTTTGGGCACAACTTTCTCTCTAAGCATCCAAATTGGGCAAATGAGCTATCCAAATTTAGCTTAGGAAAAGAGGATTATTTTAATTAAGTAATTAGTGACTTTTAATTAGAGGTATATATAGAAATTCTGATTATGCTTCAGGGACCTTTTTGCTCATTTTGTAATTTTTAGTTTTATTGAAGAAGAAAACTCTCTCTCTCTCTCTCTCTCTCTCTCTCTCTCTCTCTCTCTCTTTCTTTTGCATTTTCCTCCATTAATGGAGGGGTGATTCTCCTCTGATCCAAGGCATCAAGAGAAGCATTCAAGCTCTTGAGGATTGGTGCATCAAGACATGGAAATTTCAATTTCGGTTTCACTCCTCTTCTCTTCTTCTTAATCTCGTAATTGAATTGGAGGTTTTCATTCATGCATGTTGATTAAGAGTCAATCAAATCATGTATAATTCGGTTGATATATGTGATTCGATTGTTCAAGAGTGTGATTCATATTTCGGATCTGAATATGAGATTAGAGCATTGGTTTGGAAGCTAATCCAAAATCAATTCGGTTTTAGAGGTCTCTAAACCGAATTGCTTGAGTGATTAGTTGAATGCATGGAGATTTTCATGTGAATGCCAGGTTTGATTTGAGGTTTCAATTGAATCTAAAATTAATCATCGAATTGGAGTGTGCATGTATATTTGAATCCAATGATTGAGTGTTGATTGCTTTCTTCTTGTGTGTCTTGGATTAGAATTTTAATTCGGTTTAGCCTTTTTGTTTTCTATTTGCTTTGGAATTCAGTATTGCATTTTAAGTGTTTGTTATAAAAACCCCCCTAAATTTTCTGATCAAATAGTGTGTTCATCTTTGGGAAACGATCTGAGTTGGCTACTATACTATAGTCGCTATTCGGTTTAATTTGCTCGTGTTACGACGCGCGAGTCATTGAACTAATGAGAGAAACACTCCCTGCAGATAATCTTGTCCTTGAAGATTATTACAGGGTGAAGAAATTTGTTTCTAAACTTGGTCTTACTGCCAAAAAGATTGATTGTTGCGTGAATAGTTGTATGTTATTTTACACTGAAGAGATGAAAACTTTAAAAGAGTGCATATTCTGTGGTTCAGCAAGATATAAATTAAAGAAGGTTGGTAATAGGAGATACAAAGAGGTATCTGTGAAGAGAATGCATTATTTACCTCTCATTCCTAGACTCAAGAGATTATATGCGTCGATGAGTTCTGCTCCACATATGAGATGGCACTATGAAAATAGGTGAGAACATGGTGTTTTGTGCCACCCATCGGATGGAGAAGCTTGGAACCACTTTGATAATACTTATCCAGATTTTGCTGCTGAACCACGAAATATTAGATTAAGCTTATGCGCTGATGGTTTTACTCCATATAGCCAATCTGCAACGCCTTATTCTTGCTGGCCAGTTATCATTACTCCTTACAACCTTCCGCCCGAATTATGCATGACCACTCCCTATATGTTCTTATCCAAGATAATTCCTGATCCATGTAATCCAAAAGGCAAAATAAATGTGTATTTGCAACCTTTGATGGACGAGTTGAAGTTGTTGTGGAATGAAGGTGTCTTTACATATGATATTTCGAAAAAATAAAACTTTATCATGAGAGCTACATTAATGTGGACCATTAATGACTTTCCTGCATATGCAATGTTGTCCGGTTGGAGCACAACAAGAAGGTTGGCATGTCCATATTGCATGAACTAATCGAAGGCTTTCGGTTTGAAATATGGTGGCAAATGTTCATGGTTTGACTTACACCATCAATTCTTACCTTTAGATCATCCATATCGAAGGAATACAGATGCATTTTTAAAAAATCGAGTTGAGAAATCTCAACCTCCAGTTAGATTGTCTGGGGATGATGTATGGGAAGAAGTTTCTAATCTTCCAAAAATCACAGAGGTTGGATTCTATTCATCTCCTACGTTTGGTGATTATCATAATTGGACAAAACAAAGCATATTTTGGGAATTACCATATTGGAAAACCAATTTGATAAGAAATAATCTTGATATAATGCACATTGAGAAAATGTTTTGGATAATGTCTTCAATATGGCAATGGACATAAAGGATAAAGCAAAGGACAATGTTAAGGCAAGAATGGACTTGAAAAAGTATTGTCGGCGAAAGGATTTAGAATTACATCAATTGCCTAGTAGAAGATATCTCAAACCGAAAGCAAAGTTCACTTTATCTATGGATCAGAAAAAGGTGGTTTGTAAATGGGTTGCTGAACTGAAAATGCAAGATGGATATGTTTCTAATTTGCATAGATGTGTGAATATAAGGGATGGGAAGCTGTTTAGGATGAAATCTCATGATTGTTATGTGTTTATGGAGCGTTTGCTACCAATTGCATTTGCAGCACTTCCAGATCAAGTGTGGAAGCCAATTATTGAGTTAAGCAAATTCTTCAAAGATTTGTATTCAACAATATTGCAAATGGATGATTTGCTAATGATGAAGCAGAATAATGTCATCACCACCTGCAAATTGGAGCAGATTTTTCCATCGGGATTTTTTAACTCAATGGAGCATTTACTTGTTCATTTGCCGTATGAGGCAAGAGTTGGAGGTCCTGTTCAGTATTGATGGATGTATCCATTTGAAAGGTACAAAAATTGTTATGTACAAATTTTAAATTGCCTAAATGTTAATACCTTTGTTTCTTCAATAAAATTTTATTTATATCATGATGCTATAGGTACTTAAATAGATTGAAACGAATGGTGAAAAACAAGTCACATGTTGAGGGGTTAATATGTGAGGCATATTTATGTCAAGAGACCTCACATTTTTGCTCATATTATTTTGAATCTCACGTGCAAACACTGAGAAATTGGGTCAGCCGTAATGATGCCGGGGGGTTTCATGAAACAACCTAACCAAATTTGTCAATATTTAAGTTTTCTGGTCGAGAAGCTGGATCTTGCAGAAGTCGATACTTGAATGATAGGGAATTCACTGCAGCACACTAACATGTTTTGCTTAATTGCAAAGAAGTTCAGCCATATAGGGTATGTCAGCAATTTTTATTGTTAGGTTTACTCTCACTCACTATCATTTTTATAATCATTTTTCTACATTTTAGATATTTTGTACAATATATGGAGGCAACTATCCCAAATATCAATCGTGCTGACATTGATAGAAGGATAATGTCTGAATTTCCTATTTGGTTTCGAAATTATGTAAGGTTTTTCTCCTTTGGAAGTGATTCTATGCATGTCACAAAGTGGTTACAAACACTAACCTGACTTGATTATTGTGAATGCTAGGTTCATGATAGAAATAATTTGGTATCCAATCACAATTTGCATCATTTAGCATAGGGTCCTAAGAAGAAGGTCAATAGTTGGCCTATGTAATTTGTCAATGGTTATAAGTTCCATACAAACGAATGGAGTATCAACAAAAAAACTATAAACTGTGGAGTTTGTGTCAAGGGTGATGACAATGGAAATGAGGATAATTATTATTATGGGATTATCAACGAAATAGTACAATTAGAATACCCTAGAGAACCATCAAAACAAATTGTACTATTCTACTGTGAATGGTTTGATGGTGTTCTTAATCGTGGTGTGAAGATCCACAAACAATATGATCTTGTGGAGGTTAGCCATGCAAGAAGGTATTCTAAATATGATCCATTCATATTTGCAGCTAATGCCATTCAAGTGTACTATGTCCCATATCCAGAAAATATTAAAGAAAAGAAAGATTGGTAGATTGTTATTAAAATAAAACCAAGAGCCACAGTCGATGATCGATATACATTGGAACTTACATATCAAGATATGTCAAATTTTGTCGGATTTGTGGCAAATAATGATCTCCCTGAAACATTGAGAGATGAAAAAGGTGCATATGATGAAGTAGAGGTCAATATAGGACATGATTAAGATGACGAAGAAGATGGCGACATAGAACAAACTGTAGACGAGGTTAGGGAGGAAGAATTTGACTCTGCCTATAATTCTGAAAAAGATGATGAGAATGCTGAACTGGAGACATTACTTGATGATGATGAGGAGGATAATGATGATGACGATGATGGTGATTAGTGCTTATATTTACTTGTTATAAAAAGCATAATATTTACTTTACTTTAACTTGTCACAATTTTCTTATTATTACTAATGTTGATTTTTCATTGAAGATGTCTGACAGGGGTAAAGGCAAAGGAAAGGGGTTGAGTTCTAGGCATCCAGACAAACTTCCAATAGTCTAGCCTCCTCCTGAAACTTACTAGAACCTGTTCACATCTCCTGCAGCTACGTCATCCTCTCCGGTAGGCAATTCTTCATCAACACCAGCATCAATTAGAGGTGCAAATTCACCTACCCCACAAAACAACCCTGAACTTACACCTGGATCAAGTAACTCTCATGATTCCTCAAATAACTAGTCAAGTACTAGGAAGAAAGCTTTGTATCTCGATGGAGCTGGGTATGTGATGAAAAATTTTAAATATTTCATTATATTTGGTTTGATATTACTAATGAATAAACCTTTTTTCTATAGATTTCTTCCCTCCAACACTGCAGCTCATGCGATTACTAGCATTATCAAAAGCCATTATGTTAAACCATGGCTTTCTTGGAAAAAAATACTACCTAGAGTCAGAGAGTTGTTATTTGAAGAATTTATGGTAACTTAAAACCTTTTGGAATGATTAGTGTTATTATCTATAGACTTTATTAATTTACTTAATGTTTTTGTTGATTATAATCGAGGAAATTTGATGTTCATCCACCTGATTACCACTGGGCGAAGAAGAATTTTGAAAGCCGACGAGCTGCACCGTACCCCTACCAGGGAATGTGATTAGCTTGGCTTGAACGAATCCGCTCTCTTCATTTTCGAGGGCAATTGACAAAGGTTGATCACTCGATTCTAAGGTCTATCACATCACCATATAAGGACTATGACAAAATGGAATACTAAAGAATATGTTTCAAAGAGTCCGTTCCTCTACAGATAGACCAAGTTTTCTTGGAGACAGTGTATGGGATGCACTTTGTGCACAGTGGCAGGATGAAAGCTTCAAAAAGAAGAGTAGACAACCAAAATTGAATCGCTCTTCTAATTTATTAGGCTTTGGTGGTTCACTTCATACCGATGGCTCTATTATTGCTTCACAACATAGAGAGAATTTGGTCAAATTTTCCCAATATTAACATTATTTGCAATCTATTTTTTCGTAATATTTTACTTAAGGTATCTATTCTTATATTATTTTTAACTCACATTATTGTTATTATTTTCACAAACAAAATTGTATGGTAGAGCTCCCACTCCATCAGAGCTATTTCGCCACACACACATGCATAAGGATCAAACATGGATGGATAAGAGAGTAGAGCATATAGATGTAAGTAGTTAATGTCTTATTTACATATTACATTAGTTTCTATGTAAGAATATAGTTATAGCTCTATAATTATGTTAAATTATAGTATGATGTCAATTTACACATTGTAAGTACCCTAAATTAAAATTCTTGTGCTAATTGATGTAATATTCTACCTGGCAGGCTAAATTTATTCGTACCATGGATAAGGGATCCCAGAAAGCCTCTCAGGATGGAAATCCTCCACCTACCGAGTTAGATGTGGCGTGAAACCACTAGAGTTAAAAAAGGAAGGATCTATGGCCTTGGGTCACAATCAACTGTCATTGAGGAAAGGCCATATTATCATGGTTCTGGTTCACAGTTCAATGCATGGGTACAAAGAATAGAGCATGAAGAGCTGATGAAGAAAATGGCAGAAAAGAATAGGGCGCTGGTAACTAGATTAGAGACTAATGAGAAACAGCTTCAGGCCACCAATCTACTTGTGCAACAGATGATGCAAAGGATGAATTTTTAACCAACTGATTTCCAACCCACCATTACAAACCAAGCTGAGTATGATGGATCAATTAATGATGAAGAACAATCTGAATGAACTTAGTACTTCTATTTCATGTTAGACGTAGTTTGGATTATAAACTACTCACTTTTATCTAACTTTGTATGTCTTGAACTTTAGGTACTTGACTTTTATGCTTTCAGATATTGTACAATTAACTAGGAATACTTAATGAAATGCAATATTGACTTGTTATCCTTTAGATTATTGGATACTATTTTCTGGGCTATTGCTGAATGCAGGTGTAATAATTTTGGATTTTAAAATATTCTGGTCGTTGTGTTGGGTTAGTTTTGAAATTTGCGACCAATTTAGCGACCAAAAACTAAACAAAATCGGTCAAAAAAATAATCGATCGCAAAATTTGCGACGAAAAATCGGTCACAAATTTGGATATAAAGTTACAATTTTGCGACTGATTTTTTGGTCGCAAATATCCAACCTTTGCAACCAATTTAAAGGTCGCAAATTTGTGACCGATTTTTTGGTCACAATTCTTAATTTTGCAACCAAAAAATCGGTCGCAAAATGGTCAACAAATGACCAAATTTCAATTTGTACAGGCTCCGGCAAAATCGGTCGCAAATGTATTTGCAACCTACCAATATGTGACAGATAATTTCGGTCACAAAATCGGTTACAAATGGACTTTGCGACTGATTGGACAATTTTGGCCGCAAAATCGGTTACAAATGGACTTTGCGACCGATTTTCTTCAATTTGCGACCGAAAAATCGGTCACAAACGGGCAATTTTCTAGTAGTGTTTCTTTTATTGGGTAAAAGTTAGCATGGCAACTCCTTTGCCGATGGGCACTAGAAGGCAAGGGAAGCAAGAAGAAAATGGGGGGTAGAGAAGGGAGAGAGTAGAGCGAGGTTTTATTTATTTATTAAATTTTTAGAATGACTAAAACTAAATAATTTATAATTATAAAAATTAAAATCATATTTAATCTACCACATGGGAAGGGTGATGTGGCTCTTCGTCATCCATATCATCATTTAACAAAAAGAGACTAATAGTAGAGATTAAAACCAAAACTCTTAGAAATGTTTGAATATAAACAAAAAAAAAATTAGGACTAAAATTAAAATTCATAAGAACTAATATCATATAAGCTACCATATGGGAAGGGTAACATAGCTCTTTGTCATCTATGTCATCACTTAATGAAGGCAGATTAATGGTGAAGACTAAAACCAAAATTTTTTAAAATATTTGAATCAAAATAAAAAAAAATTCTTAGGGACTAAAACCAAAATTTGCTAATTTTATAAGCACCAAAAACAAATTTAAGCCTAAAAAGATCATACAAGTAACATAAGACCAAAAAAAAAAAAAGTCAAGGCAGACTGCATTTACTAGAAAATGGGTTAGGCCATAGATGCCATTCCCTTTTGTGACTATACACTTATCGGAAGTTGATGCCATAACCTCCTTCCTTATGACACTGCAGCCTAACACATGTGGTGATAAGCATCCTAATATTGCTATAGTACTATTCATACAAAATTGTATTTGGGAAAAAGTCCAATTTTTAGGAGAGATTCTATCCATTTTTTTGTAAGATTCCCATAAGGTTTGCTAGGGGGCAATGCCCTCTATGTACCAGTCATAGCCCAGGATTAAGCCTTGACAGGATTCTAAGGGCTTCAATTTATTAGGTTTTAACCAATTCAGGTGATAAGTATTTGAACCTATTAACTACATTATAATATGACTTGCACTTAATATGTTTTCTTTTTTTTTTTTTTGGTGATGAAATGGGGCAAAACGCCCAAACACAAGAAAAACTAAACATAAGTCTAGGGAAAGACACTCCCACAAGATCCTTCGTTAAAAAGGAGGCCAAACCAAAAGGAAAAAGATCGTAGAAACAGACACCCAAATTCAAACCATGTCCAAAAGAAGCCATAAAATCCATAGCTCGATTAGCCTCGTGGTATATAAGCCGAATTTGAACCTCCCACTGCCTTTGCAAAAGCTAGCAAATGAGATTAAGAATCGAAGCAAAAGGGTGGCTAGCCATATCAATCTTGTTAATCAAAGCAATTGCACTAGAGGAATCCATCTCTAGGATAACCCTACGATAACCTTTATCCCAAGCCAAAAGAAGTCCTTAATAAGCTCCCCAAACCTCAGCTATAGTAATTGGGCAAACCCCCAAGTTGGCTGCAAAACCACCAAGAAAATTACCTAAAGAACCCCTGATTAAACCACCACAAAATGCCTTAAAGTCATGAGAAACTGACCCATCACAGTTGATCTTAACCCCCTATCAGAAAGGAACAACCAACGAATATCTTAAATAGATTGAGTCATGGATTCAGCTATAGCTTCTTGAAGAGCATAACCATGACAATGGCTAATATAAGTAGCCTAGAATTTATGAAACATTTCAAAACTAGTCAAAGTCACATGCTGGAAAATCTCCTTATTCCTCATTCTCAATAGAAAGTGAACTGCAGACCCAAATAAAAGAGGCCAACCAACATCACCCTTACCTCTTGGGTTAAGGTTCTGCAAAAGCCAATCATTCACACTAGAAGTATAAAAGTTAGGACAAGTAATAGGATCAACCAAAAATGACCAAAACCCATGAATAATCTCGCAGTCTCGCACCGCATGGATTATGGTCTCATGAAGACCTTCATTGCAATGAGAACAAACAGGATCAGTGGTCATGTGTCTAGCCCAGCGAAAATGGTTAGTAGGAAAAGAACTAGAAGCTAACTGCCAAAGAAAAACACAAACTCGTTCCATACCTTTCCAACGCCAAATATGCCGATAAAGAGGATCCGGAGGCCTAGGCGGAAGCTGAGTACAATGGAAATAAGTTGACTTGACAGAAAAGTTTGCATCATGACTAGTTTCCAAGTTAGTGTATCTCCGCCAATTAAGGAAGAGGGGGCACAAGGCCAACTATAAAATCACACACATGGGGAGGTAGGAGAGCGAACAGCCTGTTCCAATCCCACCCTCCATTAGAACAAACAAACTCTGAAATAGTCATCTTCAACATCTCATCTGTTAACGAAATCAATGCTTAGGCTTGCAAATTCTCCACTTGGTGCAACCATCTATCTCTCCAAAACTAGATAGTCTTCTCGTCACCAATTCTCCAAATGAGATTATTATCAACGATATGCCAGGCTCTACAAATCCCTTTCCAAAGGTTGGAACAACTAGGATGAGCATGGACACGAGGAATCAAGTCATTACCGCAGCGATACTTACTACTAAGAACTCTAACCCAAAGCTCATCACCATTAGTAATCAGACCCCAACCAATTTTAGCCAGAAAAGCTAAATTGTAGTGACTAGCCATCCGAAGACCCAGACCACCAAAAATTTTTGGTTGACAGACATTGTCCCATTTGCAAAGATGAATTTTACGCTGATCAACTGCCCCCATAAGAAACGTCGGCATATACCATCAATCTGAGAACAAATTGGTGTAAGAAGATAAGCTATTTGCATGGCATAAGTCGGCATAGCATTCAAAACTGCAGTACACAAAGTTAAACGACCAGCCAAAGAAAGAGAATTAGCCTTCCAAGAACTTAATTTCCTCCTCATAAGCTTATTAGTAATATGGCTGAAAAATGTGGAGGAAGTTCTCTTATGTTGGAGAGGAACACCAAGGTACTTGCCAAGATCACCCGAGAGAAAACCCAAACTCATTAGAAATCTCCATGGCCTTCAAGTGATGGACATTCTTAGAAAAGTAAATCTGGGTTTTTTCAGCACTAACCTTTTAGCCTGACCTTGCCTCAAAGATCTCTAAGCAATGCTTGATAACCTCCACCTGATCCATAGAAGCTTCAGCAAAGATAAAAAAGATCATCTGCAAAGCAAAGATGCGTAATTGGAGGGCCATTTCTAGATAAAGTAATGGGCTTCCAAAAACCTTCATCAACTGCAGCCTGAATAAGGTGAGAAAGATGCTCAATACAAATAACAAAAAGATAGGGGGAAAGATGATCACCCTGGCGAATACCCCTAGAAGGAGAGAAATCACCAGTCTTGTCACCATTCTAGAGAATGTCCATAGAAGCTGAGGAAATGCAATGCCAGATTAGATTAGAGAAATGCTCATTAACCCCCAAATCTTTAAGAGAATCAATAACAAATCTCCAATCAAGTCTATCATATGCCTTCTCCAAATCAATCTTGATTGCCATGAATCCCTTCTTGCCTTTGGTTAATCTCATTTTGTAGATTACTTCTTGAGCAACTATGATATTATGAGAGTCACTCTTGTTGCGGATAAAACCACACTGAGTAGGCGCAATAACCATTGGCATAATCAGCCGCAATCTATTAGCAATAATCTTCGTAACAATCTTGTAAATAACATTACAAAGACTGATGGGTCTAAAGTGCTTGACAAACTCAGGATGCTTAACCTTGGGGATAATAGAAATAAAAGTTTGATTCACTTCCTTCACCCTTTTAGGATTATGAAAAATGTCTGACACCATAGCACAAACAAAGTCACCAACAGTACTCCATTGACTTTGAAAGAATAAAGCATGAAAACCATTTGGTCCGAGAGCCTTAAGCCCACCTATAGAGAAAAGAGTAAACTTAATCTCATCAACTGATAAAGGACTATAAATATTCTTCCAATCATCAGCAGAAATAGTGGGAAAACAACCCCTCAATGGAAAAGCCTCACCTGACTGAGTACCACAATAAAGAGACAAGAAATAATCTATAATCATAGATTTAAGAATAGCATTATCATGAACCCAATTACCATCATTATCCTTGAGAGCCAATTATCCTTGAGAGCTAGCACCTTATTGCAACACCTTCTAGCCAAGGTTGATAAATGGAAATATCTAGTATTTCTGTCCCCTTGAGATATCCATTTGCATCTAGCTTTCTGCATCCAAAGAGATTCTTCCTCAAATAAAATAACCTCATACTCCCACCAAAGATGATGAAGAAGATAATCAAGAAAAGGATTGGGTTCTTCCACAAGAGACTTGTGAATACCCTACAACCTATTTAAAATTCTACGTTTTTTCTTTTGAATATGCCCAAATACATTTCTATTCCAAGCAAAAGCTGCATTCTTAAAAACTCTAATGTTAACGTCCCAAGTCACCTCAAAACTCCAATTCTGTTGCACCAAGGATCCAAAGGACTCATGACCCAACCAAGCAGTAATAAAGTTAAATGGTTTGGGAGCCATACATGTATAGTCAAAGTCCCCGGCTTGCACCCAAAGCAGACTATGGTAAGAGTTTAGCATAGGGAGATGAACAACCCCAACATTTGAAAATTGTTGAAGCCAGCGATCATTAACAAGAACCCTATCCAATCTCTCTTTTAACCCATTACGATGCCATGTAAAAGGAGGCCCTTGATAACCCGCATCATGCAGATTACAGGACTCTATGCAATTCAAAAAAGTTGAGCAGCGCCTATTAGCACTAGAAGATCCCATCACTTCGTCCTCATGAACAATAGCATTAAAATCACCCGCCACTATCCAAGGACCATTGACTGAGGGATGAATAGTTTGTAGACTATTCCATAATAAAGCTCTGGTTACTCTTTGAGGTCTGCCATAGCAAGCAGAGAAAATCCAGCTATGCCCATCAGCACCTAAAACTTTCATATGTACCACTTGATCATTATGGACAAGAATATCAATCTGCCACTTATTCTTATCCCAAAAAATCCAAATTCCTACAGCAAAGCCATTAGGATCCACCCTAAACACACCATCAAACCCCCATCTGCTCAGAAATCTTATCAGCTTTAGCCCCACTGACATGGGTTTCAAGCAAAACAAGAATAGAGAAATGATGTTTATGACAAAGATCTTTTATCAAACAAGCAAACTGATGTTTGCCTGCACCCCTACAATTCCAGATAGGAAAATTAATAGACATCATTAGACCCTTATAAAAAAGAAAAACCATAAACATGGTTCAATGCTCCTCGGCCACCCTATTCTCCTTTAACTCCTGATTCTTCTTAGTGATATCATTCCTATTTTCCTCTGAGACTTTAGCCGTCTGTATCTCTTCATCAACCGAATTTGAGATAGAAGAGATCTCCGTGACCTTTTCATCCCCTATTTTATCCGGAGGGTGAACCTTAACTCCAACCAAGGGGTCCATGGCGGAGTGAAATTCAGAAGCTGATTGAAAAGCCAAGTTTATCTTCTTCGACTTTAGCTTTTGTCTAGAACGTTTAACAATATCTCTACGAGGTTCAGATAAAAAACCCACCAGACGCTCTTTCGGTGCATGCTTCGAAGTTCTCTTCAATACACTTGAAGGTAGTTTTCTCTTATTATCCACTTTTGAAGAAGACCCCACCTCAAGAATCCCCCCAAATTGACCAATGGGCTTGTTCCCCGAAGACCCTCCCTTAGTCTTGGCTTGTTGACTGTCTTGTACACTATGTTACCCACAAACTTACTTACTGGACTTACAACCTTTTTCTTCAATTTCAGCCCAACTTTGCCTTTTTTAGACTCTTCCCTACATTCGGATTCCATGGGCTCATGCAAAGCCCTATCATGCACAATCATCCCACTCTCTGGGGCTGATTCACGCTCCTTACTTTCCTGCACGACAAGATTTGAAAATCTGTTATCTGATTTGTTACTCCCATGATTACACTCTGAAGATTTGGCCTTATTTTTCGCTTCTGGTTTTGCCTTCCTACTGCGCCTTGTAACTACCAGCCATTCACCATGCGGATTTGGAGGGATTACGTCTGACTTGCCAGATTCACAGCGAAAATTACGTTCTGAATTGGAATCATGAACCATGGCAATCTCCACCGTTGTACTGCCAGTGATCGGAACCAATCTTTCCGGTGAAACAGTTTCTTCTTCAGCTTGAGGTTGCTTCTTACGTTGGACATTGCAGTTTCTAGTAAAGTGACCGTAACATCCACAATTAGCACAAATAATGTGTAGCCCCTCATATTCAATGAACAACCACTTCACTTCGATGCAAACTCTACCAATAACCGGTTTTGTCAGATCAATTTCAATGCAAACTCGTGCAAATTTTCCATGAGACACCTTTAAAATGTTATAATCAATCTTCACTGGCGTTCCCAAACCACTTGCTAGAGCCATGAGCACATATTCATCATAATAAGCCACATTGAGACTGGGAAATCGTATCCAAACCATTATTCTATCGATCTTAGCTTCTGAGGCCACAAAATCTCTAGACCATGTTCGAACCGATAGGTAGTGATCAAAGATCATCCAAGGGCCTTCTTCCATAACTTTCTTTAGCATCAAATTTCAACAAGAAAAAGCCAAAACCAAGATCAAGCAAATCAAATCCCGCAGACGGCCTCCATAAAGACTTCAACAGATGCTCTTGTTGTGAGTTTGTTGGGTAAAGACGTGGGTTTGATGAGATCAACCCTCTTCCTTGGACATGTTGCTATAGACTTTCCCAACAATTTGTCCTTGAAAGAGATACTCCCACCATTATTTCCTGTAAGTCCACCACCGTCTGGGGGATCTGGCGAAGACGGAGCACCCATCATCACTCCCTCCTATTTTTTGGTTTGTTTTTATCTCACTTCTGCATTTTGATCCTTTACGTTACAAAAAAAACTCATTAAATCATCAAATTTAGTATCTAGTGATTTATACTTGAGCTATTTTTTTTTATTTGTATTTATGCAGGGTTATGAGATAAAGTATTGATATAGTTTTTTGTGTTTATTATTATATGTAAATTTTTAATATGGTCCACTTATTAATTATTCATAAATTAACTTTGGTAATATGAAATAAATTTTATTTATTTACGGTTTAAGTTAATTTTTTAATTTCTATGCATTGCACGAGTAAAAAATATTAGTTATTTAATATAAACCAAATATTATGCTTTGTGGGAGTAATTATGTATGGGGTAGAGTTGAACAGAGAATTGATTATCGCGGAAAATCAAATTAGAATACTTTGTCAATAGTTAGATACAATATAATAGTAACAAGTTTCATATCTACTAATGGGGCTATTACTATATGCTATTGTCTATTGTCACACCCTTATTTTTTTATTTTTTATTTTTTGCTTTAATTTTGATATTCTTAAAATATTTTTAATTAAAAATTGTGTTAAACTTTTGTCCATTACCACTCTCATATTCTAAATTGTATTTAATAATTATACAAATTAGTATTAAATACAAAAATGAACTTTTCTTAATGTAATAATTTTAAATAAAATTAACCTACTAAATCAAGTTCATACCAAACTCAAATCATTGACAAACTAAATGAAATTTATTTTTTAATAGAATCTTATTTAATACTTTTCCTGATATATTTGCGGCCATATGTCTCTTATTGTAGGCTTGCTTGGTTTACAACAAATGAAGCAGCACACAAAAGTTAAATTTAATGTTGCATAAATGCTATTGATAACAAGCTTGGGTCATGATTGACAATCGAAATTTAACTATAGTATTGGTGGCTATCTTCGTTAGCTCAATCCTCCAATGTCTAGGGAACATGTTCCAACGAGAATTTAGCACCTTAGATTGTAAGGATTAAGGCTTCTCATATTATGGATGAATAGAAAAAAGTCATATATATTGTAATATCTCTCATGTTTTTAAATAATCATCATGTTAATGATAATAATTATTCAAAAATTAAAGAAGATAATGAACAATTCCAAATGATTGTTTACGGATCAGTTATACAGTTATACTACATCTGAACGAGCAATCCGTGAATAAAAAACCAAAGAGGTGAGACATACTTTCTGCGTAGATAAAGAATTCATTCTTTATGATTTACAGAAATGCCATATTTTTAAGGGGGGGAAAACAAAAACAGAAACTCTTGATATAATTCATATATCTCCTTTCTTTGTATCAAAATACGCTACACTTTCAAGAACAAACTAGCCCAATTCAAGCACAACTTGCTGCTTTTTCACCATTTTCGGGTGCTGTCTTGCCACATTCTTGATCTGTCAACTCTAGAAATTTATAAGCTATATCCATGCTTGGTTTAAATACAATCTCTTGGTACAAATGCTTATAATCTTCTTCTCTCAGAATAGCCTCAAACACTTTTGTAGAATCAATTATTTTCATTCCCCATCCAAGCTCCTTGTTCAGCCTTTGGATCTTCATGAACTGAACTTCAGCCAACTTACAAGTGTTTACTTTAGTTCTCCAAATGGCATCTTGTAGCAACTTTTCCTTATATGCCTTATCATTTGTTTCTGTCTCTACTTGAAAGTACTGATCAAACTCAGGAACCCCAATGGCCCTTCTAACCCCAATTGAGTAATCTGCTCCAGGGATGAAAGCTTCTCGGATCTCATCCACTAGCCCAGCTTCTAGCATTTGATCAACCCTTTTGCCTAAATATTGCAATAAAACAGGCAAAGACACATGAAGCCAAATGAAGCAACATTCATATTTGGAACGAAATGCATTCTTGGGATCCTCCACTAGTGCCTCTAGGTAATTATTAGATCCTCCCACAATAATGGGTAGGTGCCCATTTTCATGAATGAGATCAATAGCATCAAGTGCGTGCTGGCAGAATTCTTCAGCAGTGTAATTGTATTTCGGGTTGTCAATGATGCCTAGCAAGTGGTGGGGAATGCCGTGGCGTTCTGACTCGGGTATTTTGTTCACCACAATATCTAGGCCCTTATACACTTGGATTTTGTCAGAGTTGATGATTTCAGAGGGAAAATGCTTGCCAAGGTTGATAGAAAGTTTGGTCTTCCCGGTGCCAGTTGAGCCCATTATGAAGAGAACCTTCTTCTTACCAAGAGGTTCAGAGAAAGAGAAAGCCATGTGGATTCTTTTATAAAACCTGAAGAAAGGAAAAACAAAAACAAAAATTGGTTTAATGGTTTCAAATTACCAAATCTTATTTTATAATTTACATGAAAGCATTTAACTTGTATCTGATCAATTGAGATTAGTCCAGAATTACCACACTTATATTAATTAATAACTCTCTATACAATATACTTTTTAATGATTTAATTGTTAAATTATAATTATATATCATGTAGATGATTTATATATTAAAATTTTAAAAAAATCAATAAATTTGTTATTAAGTGTTTATTGTATTGATTTTAATATATTTAAAAGAAAAATTAATTGTTTTTAAATTAATGTAAAACTTTGTATGCATAATCTATTTAGTCTGTGTTTGGATGGACTTTGGATAAAGTTGGAATCGATTTTGACATCCTAAAGTCAATTCTGACAATTTTTTGTGTTGTTTGGTTTTGGATTTCCAGAATCAATTTTTGTCTCTATAATTGTTTTTGGGAGAAGTGAAAATTTGTTACTTTCTGTCAGAATCATTTTTAGAGGAACTACCAAATATAAATCACTTTATCTCAAAATTAATTCTATTCAAATCAATTTTATAAAATCAATTCTCTCTAGAATCAATTCTACAAAAGCAGAACCAAACACGCTATTAAAATATGAACTTTTAATCTAAAAGTGAATTTGGTCAAAACTACATTAATTTGAAACGTTATATTATACTACCTAAAATACGTGAAATTATAGAGTAACAATAATCTTGTTCAAAACTTTTCCAAATATATATATATACACGTTGTATATATGATTACATATTAAATGAGATAACTTCTTGAAAAATAAACGTAATACACACTCATTCTTATATCATAAATGTACAAGTCATTTTGGGAGGATGAAAGTTTACTTTTTTTTTTTTAGAGAAAATAACATTTTTGGTGCTAAGATTTTATAGTTGACATCAATTTAATATTGAAAAAAAATTTGACATCAATTTGTTCTAATGGTCAAATCCTACTAATGTCCGTAAACCTTTGTTAGTGTGTGTGTCGTTGCTTAACTTGGAATTTGAAAACTTGGACAATGTGTCAATATGAGTGTTCACTTCTTCCTTGTCCTAAGTTTTCCAAGTCCTAATTTCAATGTGTCATTTATTCTAGTTCTAAGTTCCAAGTTCAATCCTAAATTTTCGAATTCCAAGTTCATCGTGTCACTAAATGTAAAAGTTCATTCTTTCCAATTTCTGAGTTCAACAAAGGAGCTCACACTAACGGAGATCTACGAACATTAGTGGGATTTGACCATAAGATCAAATTGATGTTAAATTTTAAAATGTGGGGAATAAATTGATGTCAAATATTTTTTTAAGACTAAATTGATATCAACTATAAAATCTTATGATCAAAAAGGTTATTTACTCTTCTTTTTTTGTTTTTGACAAAGGTAGGGGAAGAGGTAGAGGGAATGAAAGTTGAACATAGGACATCTTAGATTTAGGGTGCATTTGTTTCAGCTTTTAAAAAGTGATTTTGAAACTTAAATTTTATATATAGTTGAAAAAGTTGAAAATTAAATTTTTTTATAAGCTATTTCTTTCAGCTTTTACGAAAAAATTGAAAACTGATTTTTTTAATAATCTGATTATTTTTAAAAAATTATCTAAACATACAAAAACTGATTTTTTCAATAAAAAAATCTGAAACAAATACACCCTTAATAAGACATGTTGGAAACAATAATTAGGCTGTGGACTGCAATGAAAGTTTACTATTTGATCCGATAATTTTGAGGAGGGGCATGATTACAAAAATAAAAGTATGCTTTGAGAGAGAAAATTGGTGGGAATGAGACTTGAATTTTCATTTCAATAATGATACTTTGGGGGTGATAGCTGATAAGAATAAAAGGAAAACCAAAAACACGAGTGCAGGTGTATTTTATGGGCATCGATATTGGATATGAATATGCCACTAATTTTAGTGTATTTTGTGCGTTGTAAAGTAAATAATTGTTCACTAATTGATGTTTTGATAAGAAGGAAATTGAAGTACATGAAAAGATTTAACCTACAGCAGATTCAGACAGGAGAAAAATATTTGTAATACACAAAGGATAATACATGCATTTCTTCTACTTGCACAAAAATATCTCATTTGTTGGATAGTATAGAGAAGAAAAAGACAAGCTTTATGCTCATACACAACTAACCTGTTATTGGCTGTAGATGAAATGAAATAAGACTGCAATGTATGATTATTGTAATGTATTATACGCAGGGGATGAGTCTATTTGTTGTTCTCTGTCATTTGCTTCTTCGGGGTATTTATAGCATCCGTCACCCTTAGGAAACCAAAAAGTATATTTAATTTCTTATCCTCTTCTAGGCAAGCTATTGTTTTCAGAAAGATCAAAACGAAAATAAGATACAAAGTAAAATTGGTATCTGCAAGTGGGCTATTCCAAATTGGCAGTTATATGGAAAGCTTGAAACATATATTAGCTAATTAAAGTGATTAACTATGGTAGGTGGGCAATAATTAGTAAAAAAAAAAAAAACTTAGTAATTATTGCAAAAATTGATTCTACCGAATGACAGCATTGAATATATGAAAACTTTCGGGTAACAAAGTCATATTAATGTAGAGAAAAATGGAAAAAAAAAAATCACTACATGAGATTTGGTGGCGAGAAAATAATCCCGGTTATTAAAAGGTGTATCTTAGGAATCATATAAATCATATTAAAAGAGGGTCATGCAGATGGTGGAATATCTATTAAAAAAAATGAAGTTGGTGGAATTGATGATGTGCATGTTATAGTGAATTTGATTTCCCTTCAAAAATTTTACCATCCATATTAACCAATTAAAATTTATTTACTTTTCATTTTTCTTTTTTAATGCATGTCATAAGTGAAAGTGGATTCTTCCTTGATCAGTTTTACCTTTTTCAAAATTTGATTTCCCTTCAAAAGTTTCATTATCCATACCAACCAACTAAAATTTATTGATTTTTTCTTTTTTAATGCATATCATAAACTTAAATTAATGAAGTAATTATATATATATATATATATATATATATATATATATATATATATATATATATATATATATATAGGAGTGTATCACATGAGAGGAGTGGTTTATTATGAAAGTGAGAGGAGCAAATCTGAGCTGTATAACCATATATGAACGGTCAAGATTTAAAATTATTTAAATATCACATGATCACTTAAAAAAGTCATGTAACTTTATGTTTTAATCTTGACCATTCACATAAGATTCAATGGTCAATATTTGCTCATCTCATTCTCACAATAAACCACTCCTCTCATATGATACGGTCCTTTTATATATATATATATATATATTAGTCACAAAAAACATTTTTTAACTTTGAGAATAAATTATAAATAATTTAAATTATTATTAATTATTTGTTTAAATCTTACAACATCCTACTGTAGATTTACATTTTATGACTATCAAATTAGATATTTGAAACTTTAATATGCAATATTATTTACTTTTATATTGATAAAAAATATCATAGATTTAATGGTTCATAAAATAAGGAACAAAGAATTTTATAAGTACTTTAAAATTTATCAATAGGTTGAAATTTTATGAAATCCTTAAATAACCTAAAAAATTTTAATAACATGAAAAAATAGCCATAAACTGATTTTTTTAACTAATATTGATACCTTAAATAGGTAATATTAAACATATATTGCATAAGTGATGCAAACATAAAAATTGCATTTTAAGGTAATAATAAACACATATCAACAAGTGGTAGAGATGTTGGAATTGATGAGGTGACATGTTATGGTGAATTTTATTTCTCTCCAAAAATTTCACCTCCCATATCAACCAATCAAAATTTATTTTCTTTTTAATTTTTTTTAATGCATATCATAATTGAAAGTAGATTCTTCCTTGATATATGTATATAAGTATAATTATAATTATAATTAATATTTTCTGTTATTTTTAACATTAGATTATTCTTAATACCATGATTTAATGCCTAAAAAAATAATAGAAAGCATTATTCAATAAATTCTTATGAAAATATTATTTAAGACATTGATACTAATATGATAAAAGAAAAAAATAATTATAAATTGATTTTTTAACTAATATTATTACCTTAAATAAGTAATATTAAATATGTTTTGCACAGGTAATGTAAACATAGAAATTGCACTTTAAGATGATACTGACACATATTAATAGGTGATGCAAATATATATTTGTACAGATAATAATCAATATACATTATAATTATTGATAAAAATAAACAAACTTCAAATTAAATATTTAAACTATGAAGCAATAGAATACTCTAAAGTTACATCAATTCAACTCTTAATTAGCTATTTAAATTATTATTAATTATTTGTTTTAACCTTACAACATTCAAACTGTAAATCTATATATATATATATATATATATATATATATATATATATATATATATATATATATATATATCTCTGAAGGTTTAATATGTAATATTATTAATATTTTTATTGATGAAAAATACCATAGATTTAATAGTTTGAAAATCACAGGATTTAAAATTTTATTAGTTCTTTAAAATTTATTCATAGACTGAAAATTTATAATATTCTTAAATTAATTAAGGAATTTTAATGACACAAAAATAGCTATGAATTGGTTTTCTAATTAATATTGATACCTCAAATAGGTAATTCTAAACATGTATTGCACGAGCAATATAAACATAAAAATTGTATTTTAAGGTGATACTAAATATATATTATACTAGTGATGCAAATATATAAATTGCACTGACAATGATTGATATAAATTATAATTATTGGCAATTAAAACTAAATTAAAGATTAAGTATTTGAATTATAAAGCTTACAACACACTCTAAAGTTATGTTAATTCAATTTTTTTAATCAGCAACAAAAATTACACTTAAATTATAGATCTATGTCATGTATTTATATCTATAATCTATAAGACTAGATATTTGAACTTTTAATATGCAATATTATTTATTTTTGTTAGTAAAAAAGTCATAGATTTAATAGTTCAAAAAATAAGGATAAAAATTTTATAAGTTCTTTAAAACTTATTCATGGAATTTCACAAGATTCTTAAATAATTTAAAAAATTTTAATGGCACAAAAAAATAGTCATAGATTAGTTTTTCTAACTAATATTGATACATTAAATAGGTGATACTAAGCGTATATTATACAGATGATGCAAATATAAAAATTGCCTTTTAAGGTGACACTAAATATATATTACAGATTTATTGTTTCAACTTATTGTAGATTAGACTTATTAATTATGTCTCAATGAACCTACTTTTATAATAAGATAGTTTATTCATTAAAGTTTTTATTGAACACAATATCTGTCATAAGTTGATGCTAGAAAGTTTGATTTTAAGATTCATATAGTTTTATAATTTATGAAAAAATATTATTTATCAAATTTATCTACTTTTTAGGATCATAATTATATAATATAAAATAAGTACAAATAATGTTTATATATTTAAATTGATCCAATATTTTATTTATATAAATCATTTTATCTTTAAATTGTGTAACATTCTCATGCATCACACAGATAAATATACTAGTCTACCAAAAAAAGGTATATCTTAGGAAGATTAAATTTTCTTGAGTGCAAGACGAAATAGTAATTACTCAAGCAAATAGACAATGGATGAAATTAAGTTCCCATATAAATGATATAAATACCTTTTATATTTTTTGGTATAATTATTACTTTTTGATCGCATTGATCAATTTTAAATTTAATATATTTTTTTAATGTATAAAAGCAATAAAGTCTGGTGTAAAATGTGACTCATTATTACTTATTTGTAAATAATATTATTAAAATCAAATTTCTTCTTAAGTATTTTATTTATCATTATATTTAAATACTATATTCAAAAGTCTATAACAAATTAATATGTTTTAATTACATATCAAATACTAAATATTTTATATTGATTTAAATATTCTAAAGTGAGTATCCTTATAAAGTTAAAAAGTAAATGGTTAATTATTTTTGGATCATTTGGTGGGATCCACATACACAAATACAAATTATTAACCTAAGAATAATTCTTATTTTTTCACTTTACAATGATATACACTTTAAAGGTTCGAAATCCAATTTTTTAAACCATTCATGTTCCACTATTATTATTGTTTTTAACATTTGGATTTAGATACTCTAAGGTGAGTATTCTTATAAAATGAAGAAAATGAGGGTTTAATCCCTCTTGGATCAATAACTTTTATTATATGTGGGTCCCATCAAATGATTCGAAAGTTTTTAACTACTCATTGAATCATTAACGAAAAATTAAACTCACATTCAAAATAAATTATATATAATCTAAGACACCCTCAAAATAGGAGGAAAGCATAACCCTAAAGTAATACCGACTCCATTATTTTATATAGAAAAGATTTTGGTGAAATAATGTTATATAAAATGTATTTGGATCGTTTAACATGAAATTTTTTTAAGTATTTTGTTTATATTTATATTTAGGTAATATATTATAAAATATTTAACATATCAGTGTTTCAATTACAAAACAAATAAATTTTTTATATAATTTTGCTAATTTAAAAACTAACAAAATTGATGAAGATTCTTTTAAATCTTCCATCCCATTTTAAGGGTGTTTTAGACAATACACATAATTTAACTTTAATATAAGTTTATTTTTTAATTAATCAGTAATTAAATTTTCCCCTATTATTATTGCTATTAATGTGTTTTTTTTGTTGACTTACGTTCTCCATGTGACTTTTGACCATCATTATTGCTTGATTTGTCAATGATACTACCAATATTAAAATTCTTTTTAAGTACTTTTATAATTATAATTAAATATTATATTAAAAAAATATTTAACAAATCAATGTGTTTCAATGACAAGTCTAATCTAATCCTAATTTTTTTTTATATGTTGTTCATTCTATGTAATACCCAACATGGAGTACTTGAGAATCATGGCTAAGTACCAAAGTATTAAACTCAAGTACTCTAGTACTTTCAAGATTTTGTAATCGAATACTACATCCTCATACTCAAGTACTTTTCCTAATTTAGCCTTATTGTGTTTAATTTAAGTATGAGCAATATGTACTCAAATAGATGATATACTAAGCCTAGAATAGTTGAAAAAATCTCTTGAGCCATATCAATGTGCTTGGTAAAGATCTGTCATCTTGAATACTAAAAATCTTCAAAGTCTAACCTTATACCTCTTGAAAAGGCTATATGATGAGAGCATTTTCTTGAGACCAAAAATCTTGGTAATTGGTCCTTAGATAAAAATGAGTTAAAAAATGATTTTTAATAAATTTTAGATAGTCATTAACCCCTCCGTTTTTAGTCCGGAAGTTTATAAAAACTCAATTTCTCCCAAATTTTAACTAGAACCCAAAAATTGAAATTTGATTCTTAAGGATTTTGATTTTTTTATATTTTATTTGAACCCAAATTGAGGGTATTTCTTTATTTATATTTATGATCTAAAGTTACTAAAGAGTATAAATTAGCTTAAAACTTAGAAATGTAAATATAAATAAGTATATGATGATACAACTAAACCTAACTCACTCTCTCTCGTAACTCGCGACCCCTAACTAGAGACCTCACAAAGTCACGTCCCTCTCTCCCAAACTTTTGACTTCTTCTTCTTGGACCTTCTTCCTCCTCACTCCATGTAATATTTGGGCTATAATTCGGCTTTACAATTTGAATATTAGGTTTGGGATGGGTTAAGAAGAGTTTTAAATCTTTTTGAGGTGTTTTGGTGGTTGGAGGGCACACCATAGCACTTAGAGCTATGCTATAGTGCAATTTTGACATGTGCTATCCAGGCATGGGCACCATGGCACTGGCTCGATTTCCAATAGCACCAGTACACATTAAAATGCAAATAGATGGGATTTTAACCCCATTTCTGCAACCCTAACCCTCATATCTCTCATATGCTTGATCCTTTCTCCTTCCCTACTCATTCCATCATCATTCTTCTCATTCTCCACCCAAAACCCTCACCTTTCCTCCTCCCATAAATTCATCACCCATCTCTAATTTATCTCCAAGCTCCATTGTTAGTAGAGGTGATGTTGAATAAGGTCATAGGATGAAGCCCAAGGTCCCTCTTGCTCCTTCCAGCTTTTTTGATCCCATAGGTAATCTTTAAACCTAAAATCCTCTCTAAATAATGTTTCCTGCATGTTTTCCCTTTCCCATGGTTATAGGGCATGTTTTTGGCACTTAAGGATTATAGGAGGTTGGGGTTTTATGTTTGGGAGTAATTTATGGAAATTCTTGAGTTTAGTTGCTAATATGTGATTATTTTGTTATGTCTATGATATTATATCTCCTCAAGGCACCCATCTTGACTTTGTGGCTTTAGATAATTGAATTTCCGCTTTCTAGGTTTTGTACTATGAGTGAGTAATGCGTTTGTGGTTATTTTGTTTATATGTGTATGTATATAATTATAATTTTTATAAGCTCATTGTCAAAATGTTAAATTATGTATTATGCTTTGTTTGAAAGAATGGCATGTTAAAGGGCTTACATGAAGATTATTTTGATAAGGCTTTATTTCAAATACATGAGAAGAGTTTGGTAAAATGACACATTTTGCTTGTTTTGGATAGAATCATGAAACTTTGGGGAAATATCTCCTAATTTGCTAATGGATTTTGGATGAGACTTGATATGGTATCTCTAAAATTATTATGAGATTTAGAAATTGAATGTGGTTTTCTCTAGATTTAATACAAAGGAAATTGATTTTTGTGGGAGGAAATTTATGACAAAAATTGTACCTAATAATAGTAGACGTTAGCTTTGATGTACCTCAGTCTGAGCTAGAAAAGGTGTTGCTAGCCCAGCATGTTGGCAAATATGTTTGGATTTGTTACAGTCACTTTGGGGATAGGTGTTAGGGTTGCCTAATTGTGATATGGCTTGTGTACATGAATTATGGACTAGAAGCCTCCCTATGTATGTTTTTACATAAAGACTATAAGTAATTTCACCAATATGACATGTTTAAGCCTTTTATTCTTAATTGCACAAACTTGAAGTGTATATGTACAAGTTCAACTATTTTGTATGAACTCAGGTTTTCCTGAAATATGCAGTATGAATACATGCTCAGAAGTTGGTCATGTTCAGAAGGTTCTTAATATAGCAGAAACAATTTTTAGCTAAGGGTTTTGTAAAGATATCAACAATTTGATCTTCTGTATTTATAAAACTTAGCTCAATATCTCCTTTCTGAACATGATCTCTTACGAAATGATGCTTTTATGTCTATATGCTTAAATCTAAAATGCTAAATGGGATTTTTAGCAAGGTTGATAGCACTAGTATTGTCACACAAGATAGGGATCTTGGTATGCCTCAAGTTGAAGTCTTCTAATTGATACTTTATCCACAGAATCTGAGTACAGTAATTTGTTGTGGATACATATTCAGCTTCAACAATTGAAAGAGCAATTGTGTTCTACTTCTTGCTTGACCAAGTTATCAAGGATTTTCCAAGAAAATAACAGCAGCCACTAGTGCTTTTCCTTGCAACTCTGATTGCAACTCCCAAATGAATTCCTTTCTGAAAAAAGACTCTCAAGACTCAATCTCAAAAACATATTCAGAAAAGTAAGCTAAAGTGTGCTTTAGAATGTGCATATCAAAACAAGTTGCAAACTATGTTTAAAAATATGGATTTAGAATGGGAACAGATAAATCAGATCAAAAGAGTATGAAGATTATTTAAGAAAGATGGATTTAGAATTAATTATGAAAGATTCCGGAAGATGGGTTTAGAATGCTATGTTCAGAAAATGGTCTTGATCATGAGTTCAGAATGAAATATCTCATCAGAATGATGGCCTAAGTTTCTCATTAGAGACTGAATTAAGAAGAGATGTAACCATTTCTGAATGAGGGACAATTTGGTAATACCCCACTATGCCACGTTGCTATCATAACACAAAGCGGGAAAACCAAAAGCCTTACTTTTCTTTAAATGATGTTGTTGTGACCTCGAAATCATTTACAAGCTCTTAACTCTTGATCACTATCAATAACCATCAAATCACCTTTTTTTTTTCCTTTAATACCTTTCATCTTTCAAGTTACAAGAAACCTACACATTGTTCATCTTCTCCGCTCAAACTTTCAAATCTTTGCCTTCTATTCTCATTCAGCCTAAACACATTCCTTCATCCTTTTCAAACCTTAACATTTTGTGATTCACCATGTTGAAAAAGGGTAACTCTAGCATCCTATACATCTTCGACGATGCAGACGTGCAAATAAATCTTTACGAGAATTTTTTTCACTAGACCCATTGCAAAAAGCAGAAGTTTCTACCTAGAAAACTTTACTTCACTGCCTAAGGTACATGAAGTGTTTAAGTTTTAGGGATAGAGTGATTTTTTGGAGAATCTCTGAAGACATATACACGGGGATGGTACCTACCTTCTACAATAGCCTTGTCTCCACTGATAAGGACAACACCTCCCTCAGGAGTATTGTGGGAAGCTTTGAGATTGAAATTCTTCCTTCTAATATTGTACAAATCACCAACACTACAAATGATGGTATTTTGTGCAGACCTAGAGATAAATGGTAGGAAGAGCTAGGAGCCACAAAGGAAGAAGTCTTTGAAGTCCTCACTGGCAAAAGAAACATGCAAGTAAGGGACATACACACTTTCATCTCCTTACAAGTGTTAGGGTTGTTTATTTTGTGGTCCAATACACTATGCTACCCAGAAATGGTAACACAAATGTGATGTCTGAAGTGGACTACATGGTAATGTATTGTCTCATTACTAGAAGAAGAATCAACTTGGTGAGGTTGATTCTAGACTTCATGGCCCTTGCTGTGAATGCTAAAAAAAGGGGGCATGCCATTCTCCCCTATGGTATGTTCCTCATAGGTGTTTTTAGAAGGGCATAACTGTCGGTTGATGGACACAAGGCTGACAGCAAACTCCCTACAACTACCGTGAAGACATTTTCTACTTTAGGATTGAAGCCTCAGGACCAAGAGCAAGAGAAACAAAAACAAAAAGAGAAATAGAAGAAAAAGAAGAAGGAAAAGGAAGAGAAGAAAAAGGATAAAGAGAAAAAAGACTCTTATGTTCAGAAGGCTGCTCCTACTGTTCAGAAAGATAAGTCCAAAGCTTATGAAAAAGTAAAGAAAAAGAAGAAAAAGACGAGAAAAAACCAGAAAGAAGTCTTTCACCAATTTCTGAAGAAAGGAGAGTTAGCAAGAGAAGACTACTGAAGCTTGCTGTAGAGACCTCCTCTTTATCAAGTGCAGAAGATAAGACATCTACAATTGCAGTAGAGCCTATGAATACTATTGCTCCTGCTGTAAAACCTGCAATCAGACCTTCAAAACTCATTCAAAGGGGTATTGTGATCAAGGAGTCTGTTCCTCAAGCACAACAAGAAACACAAGTTGAAGTAGAGGCTTCAGACGAAAATGAAGACCCTAAATATAAGAGAAAGGGGAAAAAGAAACTGAAAAGGTTCCTGTAAAGCCTTTTAGAGATTCTACCCCCTCATCTCTAAGGAGAGTCGAGAAAGAAGCTGCTATGAACAAGCTTAGAAAAGAGGCTTGGTTGCAAGAACAAAAATTTATGGCGACTGGAGTCGATGCCTCAGAACCAATAAGCTCATCTATCTCTCAAGAGGTAGAACAATATTGTGTGATGATTGAGGAAGCAAATCCTCCCTTTGAAATAAGAAGGGTTATTATACCCTCTAGAGAACAAGAAGAATTAATAGAATAACATAATGCACTACCATTGGTTCTTTCAAATCAAGAAGGAATCATTGGTGAAATAGTACAACTTGCACCAAAAAGGACAGATATAGAAAAGATAATTACCCTGGTGATAAAAAGTAAAGTTGCAGTAGTTGTTGCTGAACTAGAGACTGCACCACCTACCACTTTAATGCTCATTCAAACCTCTGTCACCGCATCCCAAGATATTGCTACTACCCTAACTATTACCAAAACTTTGCTGTTATTGACTTTTGGACCTCAATTTGACAAAACAGCTACTCCTGCTTGTTTTGAGTCTACCAAGTCATCAGTGAGTCAAAGCCACTACACTGTCAAATGACCTTTTGGAGCCCCTTCAAATGTAGAAGCTTTTCGAGATGCTGCTGAAGTCTAGATAGATTTGTTACTAGCCAACCAACATAGAATCATGACCAATCAAACTGAACTTCAAGCTCATCAGCATGCATTGGAGAGAAGGATGGATAAAATAGAAAACCTAATGTTGTAGATCATGAAAGCTCTTCAGAAAGGGAAATGCAGTTAGTGATAGTAGATCCCACATCATTTTGTTTTTGATGATATCAAAAGGGGAGAAGATTGAAGAAAAACTTAAGCTAAGGGGGAGCATACATCTAGGGGGAGTTAAGAACAAAATTTTTGCTGTTGCTACATTTCACTCATCTCACTCATATTAGTATTAGGATTGTTAATCTTTTGACATCATATTTTATTTTCTGGGAACAATATTTTTTTCTTGCTAAACAATTTATGTCAGTATATATCACTTCATTTATACTCTGATACATTATTACTGTCAATTTATTAATATGCTCTGATACATTATCTTATTTTTAGTTATCGCTCTTAAATTGTTCATACTCTAATTGTACTGCTCTAAAAGCATTGGTAGTACTTTAATCTTATTACTATTACCTTGCACTATCTTTTTATGCTAATTTATGGCATGATGCTATTACTCTGAATAATCATTGTACTGGCAATTTATAATTTTGCTTATTTATCTTAATTTGATATGTCATGAACTCTTATAACAAATTGTAATGAGAAAGATATTTATTGATTCTTGCTCTAATACATCAAATGTTTTTCATAACAAAATTGATTTGAGAAAGTTTTTTGGATCATGTTTATTTTAAGATATCATATGTAACACCCTCCCAAGTACAGTACTACGCTTAAGTCATAGTACCACACCCTGTAGTTATTCTTGCTACGATGACCTTATCTCGACAATTTTAGCCATCTTCGGAATTTCTTGAACTATTTGGAGATAACACGGAAATAGGAGTAAGAATTATAAATTCTCAGTAGGATTCTCTAATTATCATATAGAATGTCATCGTTGTCATCTCCAGTTTATTTCAGTTTATTATGAAAAAAGTGAACATATCATGTAAACTGTTTGATTTTACAGTTGAAAAAAAATACATTATCCGAAGCAAAGTTCATTTTATTCATATACTTGTCATTCGGGGGGAGAGCCCATACAAAATCAACTCATGAAATCATATTAGGAAGAATAACTGAAACATAATAAAATACAATAGCATCATTACACTGGAGACATAACTTCTGCACATAACTTTACTTATACTTGAATTTATGCATGTACATAAAATTTACTTTTCTTTCTTTATCTTCCTGCCACGTCCCAGAGTATAATCGCCATGTCATACTCTATCAGAATGTGATTGCCATGTCATATTCCTTAGGGTATGGGATCATCATGCTATATTCTAGAGTATGATTGCCATGTCATACCCCATCAGAGTGTGATCGCCATGTCACGTTCCTTAGGAATATAGACTCATCATCATATCTTTACATGCCATATTTCAGAGTATGATCGCCATGTCATACCCCATCAGAGCGTGATCACCATGTCACGTTCCTTAGGAATATGGGACCTTCATTCGGTACTTACACTAGCTGGGTCATGCCGTGCCTCATGTAAGTCCTATCCCCTATACTCATACTAGCTAGGTCGATGCCATGCCTCATGTGAGTGGGGTGCTTGCATATACTTTAATCTTTAATCGTTAGTCTTTAGTCTTTAGCCTTTACTGCCCTTGGGTAGCCTGACCTTAGAGCGAGCTCGTTAGCTCAACTCGTGACCGTCATCACGCCGACTCACCCACAAGGGGATTCACGTGCCTCTAGTCTTGGAGGGATCTCATTCTGGCCATATGCCTCTAATTGAAGGGATCTCTTTTGGTCACGTGCCTCAAAATTGAGGGATCTCATCTGACCACGTGCCTTCAATATAGAGGGATCTCATCTGACCATGTGCCTCCAAGGTATAAGGTAGTTGCCTTCACAAGGAGGGATTCAAAGTGCAACTGCCTCCAAGTGAAAGGATTCATGTTTAGTATACTTATGTCTTTTCATTCTCATACATAATCAAGCATAGACATGCTGAATACACTCATACATATGCTTCGTCATTTACTTTCATATACTTCATAACTCATATCATACTTTAATTCATCCTTGCATATAAACATTCATAGTCTCATAACCCATCAGAGCGTGATCACCATGTCACGTTCCTTAGGAATATAGGACCTTCATTCGGTACTTACACTAGCTGGGTCATGCCATGCCTTATATAAGTCCTATCCCCTATACTTACACTAGCTAGGTCGATGCCATGCCTCATGTGAGTGGGGTGCTTGCATATGCTTTAATCTTTAATCGTTAGTCTTTAGTCTTTAGCCTTTACTGCCCTTGGGTAGCCTGACCTTGGAGCGAGCTCGTTAGCTCAAATCGTGACCGTCGTCACGCCGACTCACCCACAAGGGGATTCACGTGCCTCTAGCCTTGGAGGGATCTCATTCTGGCCACGTGCCTCTAATTGAAGGGATCTCTTTTGGTCACGTGCCTCAAAATTGAGGGATCTCATCTGACCACGTGCCTTCAATATAGAGGGATCTCATCTGACCATGTGCCTCCAAGGTAGAAGGTAGCTGCCTTCACAAAGAGGGATTCAAAGTGCAACTGCCTCCAAGTGAAGGGCTTCATGTTTAGTATACTTATGTCTTTTCATTCTCATACATAATCAAGCATAGACATGCTGAATACACTCATACATATGCTTGGCACATTTACTTTCATATACTTCATAACTCATATCATACTTTAATTCATCCTTGCATATAAACATTCATAGTCTCATAACCCATCAGAGCGTGATCACCATGTCATGTTCCTTAGGAATATGGGACCTTCATTCGATACTTACACTAGCTGGGTCATGCCATGCCTCATGTAAGTCCTATCCCCTATACTCACACTAGCTAGGTCGATGCCATGCCTCATGTGAGTGGGGTGCTTGCATATGCTTTAATCTTTAATCGTTAGTCTTTAGTCTTTAGCCTTTATCGCCTTGGGTAAATGACTCTTGGGCGAGCTCGAATTAACTCAGCCGTGGCCGTCCACACCGACCACTCACAAGGGGATTCACGTGCCTCTAGTCTTGGAGGGATCTCATTCTGGCCACGTGCCTCTAATTGAAGGGATCTCTTTTGGTCACGTGCCTCAAAATTGAGGGATCTCATCTGACCACGTGCCTTCAATATAGAGGGTAGCTGCCTTCACAAGGAGGGATTCAAAGTGCATACTGCCCTTGGGTAGCCTGACCTTGGAGCGAGCTCGTTAGCTCAACTCGTGACCGTCGTCACGCCGACTCACTCACAAGGGGATTCACGTGCCTCTAGTCTTGGAGGGATCTCATTCTGGCCACGTGCCTCTAATTGAAGGGATCTCTTTTGGTCACGTGCCTCAAAATTGAGGGATCTCATCTGACCACGTGCCTTCAATATAGAGGGTAGCTGCCTTCACAAGGAGGGATTCAAAGTGCAACTGCCTCCAAGTGAAGGGATTCATGTTTAGTATACTTATGTCTTTTCATTCTCATACATAATCAAGCATAGACATGCTGAATACACTCATACATATGCTTCGTCATTTACTTTCATATACTTCATAACTCATATCATACTTTAATTCATCCTTGCATATAAACATTCATAGTCTCATAGACTTCTGCCGTAAATTCGGTAGCATAACGGAATAGTGCCAGTTCTCACGGACAAATCAATCATAACAGTATAATCAATCTAAGATATCCATCAATGTAAAACTTGCAACCATCAACTCAAACCTTATATGTTCACTAACACTTGTGAAACCATCAACTTGGTCATTTCTGCCAATTCTACTCGGTTCTGCCTGAATTTTGTATAATCCATCTTTACTTCTATTCAACTCATTTAAACCTGAATTTTGGATATGTCATAGTCTATATGTCTACTTTCTAACCTCTTTGGTCCCATATCATTTTGATTTATATAACTCAAGATATTTAAATTTTGCCTCAGCCTGTTCGGTCACTAGTCCGAATTGCACTCTTGAAAGTAAAAATTCACTAAAAATCGAAACTGAGCTCAAATCATACGAAATTGGTGCCATATCAAAGCTAACAGGACAACCTTTCATTTGCAATAAGTTTCACTTCATTTGCTTTAGTATACCTCAAGTTATAAGTCCTGGAAGTCAACCTTCCTGAACTACCCTATTTTGGCTTGGTTTGGACATAGGGTAATTTCCTCGAACCACTGGAAACAATTGGGATAATAACAAACTTGGAATTTCATATTGGGATGTTCCCCTATGTGTAAGCTTTCTAACAAAGTTGGTCTCACTCAATTTGGAGTTGTGTAGGGCGAGTTATACCCTCCTCAAGTCACCCTGCCTGGATGAAAGTCCTGGTTCCTAGGTCAAACTTCAAAAATTTATATCTCTCTCAATACTAATCCAATAACCTTATATGATATATTTATGGAAAGCTCTGAATGTCTACTTTCATGTAAAAATGGTTTCATCGGGTTTAACTGGCTGTAGGCGGAGCCGTACACTCTGCCATCCAGACTGCCGTGGACTCTTCACCAAGACAACATCCTAATCCTCCATTCCTTCTAGTTTTTCTCCTTCTAACCATAATTCTAACTCAAGATTTCATATTAATCCAATCATATACATTCAATATATCATCAAATATATGAAGAATAAAACTTCATGCAGCCATAGTGCAAAGAGTTCAAGAACAAAATGGAATCCTACCTCTTTAGAGTGTGATTTTGCTAGGTGTTGAAGCTTGAGTTGATAGAACCTTGCTAAGCTTGAAGGAGTGATGGAGTTGATTGAGAGAAGGGAAGAAGGAGGCTGGAACAAGAGGGAGAGGGAGAGAGAGGCATACATTAGTTAGGAATGAGAAGGGGAGTCTGACTTAAATACATGGAGGTAGTTGGAATTGTGAGTATTGGTTGGTTGAAATTTTGTGATTGAAGTTCGGCCATGTCGCCTGCTTTTATGGCCAGATTGCTTTCCACATCGTCCCCAAAGTGGGACTCGCTTCCACTGTATCTGAAATCAGAACTCGTCTCGATTTTGCTTAAAGTCGGAACTCGTGCCATTTACTTGAGCTTGGAGCTGAAGCCTGATGTCGAAACTCGTCCCACCTTATTTGACACTTGGGAGTAAATTCGGATATTGGAAAACTTGTCTAGTTTATTCGAATCGTGGAAGCAAAGTCGGATGTCGAAAGTCATACAGCTTACCATCAAATAATCTCGGAACTCCCCATTCAAACTCGGGAACACCAACAGATATGGAAAGCTTCAGGGAATAAACTCTGAGATCGAAACTCGTGTATGACTTGGAAATCAACTCAAGGATCCGGACTCGCGTCCATTCTAGTTGAGTTCAGCTCTAAGCCCGGAACTTGTTCCGTTAAACTCGGAGGTCGGTACTTGTAACTATTGTGTTAAACTATCAATTCGAAAGTCAGAAACCATGTACACTATTTTGAAACATGAGGTCTGAGGTCGGAGCTCGCGTCATCTTGCTTGGAAGTTGGAGATGAATTATGAGATCAGAAATCGGGTACGTTTTCTTTGAGACATGAGGTCGGATATCGAAAATCACGTTCATGTTTCTGGACTTGAATGCTAAGTCGTAAGTCGGTAGATTATGCTGAAATTCGAAGACGAACTCCCTAAGTCTGAATAATCCTATTTTATCTGAAATTCGAAGGTGAAGTCGGATGTGGGACCTCGTACTCACCTTATTTGAGACCTAGGCATAAATTCGGAGATCGGAAATCATGTCCGTTTTGTTTGAAGCTTGGGAATAAAGTATGAGGTCGGAACCCATATAAATTTTGGTCGAACTTGGAGACCAACTCAGAGATCTGATCTCGCGTCCATTAACTCGAAGGTCGGGAATCGTGTCTTGTTCTGTTTGAACAATCAACCATGAAGTCGGAACTCGTATCCTTAGTATTTGAAACATAACGTCGAAAATCGTGAAATCAAGCTTATCCATTATTAAGTCGGAAATCGAAAATTCTAGGTAAGAGATTAGAAATCGGGACGTTACATCATAAACTTTTTCTAACTGAGAAAATTCTAAATCTTTGTGTTGTTACTTAAAAAAAAATTATCAAGAAAGGTTGAAATCAATCTTGCTCAAATATTCAATTTGTTCATGATTAATGATCTCAATTCTCAAAAATCATTCTGGTTATTTATACTTTGCTTAGTACTTACCTTAGAAAGCAATTCCTTTAAACTAGAAAGTTGAAACAAACTACAAATCATATGCTTTTGGACTGTCATTTTCTTTGACAAAAGTTTTTCTTAAATATTGATTTGCCATCATCAAAAAGGGGAGATTGCAAGCTCCAATGCCTTTCAGAAACCATCTCATAGTTTAAACCATATCGAGCTTTAAGGTTTTAATGAGCAACAAATCAAGATTTAAGTAAAATCTTATGTTATCAAGATTTGTTTCTATAAATACTTTTTTGTGAGCAAGATCATTTCATTTTGAACTGAAAATGAACTTTTAACAAACATAAAGTATTTTATTCCTTCATATTCCTCTTCAATATACATTTGCTTGGAATAAATACTTTTGTGGAACTTGTGATCTCTTGCTTAAGAAACAGAACAAAATTTTAGAAGGATAGATTTGCATCATTAGAAGGGAAGACAAGCCTCAGAAAGGTGCACAACCATTTAGAAGGATAACACATTCAGAAGACTTTGTCCAAAAGGGTGACCATCAGAAAGATGCTTCTCATGAAGAACCTCACCTTCAAAGTGTCTTCAACATGATTCAAGGATCAAATTCAAAAGGTCAAACTTGATGTGACATGATCTAAAAGAAGTGCTGACAGGTATAAAAAGTGGGTGACCATCAAATGGCTACTTTTCCACTTCTATGATATTTCCAAAGACTGAGAAAAAGAAAGCAACTTCTTCTCTATTCAGTCTTAGACCAGTGGATCAAACATGCACAAGGCTCAAGATTTGCAAGCTTCAACAGTCATATTTTGAAGTCTATATAAAGCTAGAACTCGAAGAGGAAAGGGTTAGACTGTTCTGAATATCTATACGCTCTCAAAGCTTTCACCCTCCAACCTTCTGAACTCTCTGATTTATTAGAAAGTTACACATTGTAACTTCTGTTTTAAAAAAATCTTCTCTGCTGATTTGTATTAGATAACATTCTCATATTAAGGATTTAGATAAGCTACACACATTGTAATTTTCTGGATATACTCTATTGAGAGATTTAGTGTGAGTGTTCTAAACACAAACCTTAAAAATCCTTACATTGTGACCAGACCTATCAGTGGTCACAGTAAGCTTGGAGAGGCTAGGATAAAATACTACTCAGTTTAGCTTGGAGAGGCTTGATAAAAACTAATCTGTTATAAAAGCTTAGAGAGGCTTAAGAAAGGCTACTTGGTTGTAAAAGCTTGGAGAAGCTTGAACAAAGAATACTCAATATATAAAAATCTCAACAAGTGTTGGGGACTGAACATTGGCAAGTAGTTAGTTGAACCAATATAAAATCTTGCTAAGTCATCTCTATCCCTCTTACTCTTATTACTTTATTCTGCTAAGCTTTTAAATCTGTGTGCAAAATATCATACTACATGAACGAACCTTCTGTAAGTAAAACAGTTTATACATGTAATGAAATAGCTTCCGCATTCCAAGTCTTAGACTTGATAAAGTTGTTTTATACAAGTTTTAAGGTTTTTAATTTCCTTTATAGCACGATTCAACCCCTTTTTTCGTGCTACCTTAACCAACATATTAGTGACACTAAAGATAATATCATCTGCATATGTTTGTACCAAAGAGAATATCATGCTACTTTTTTTAATGAATAGTGTAGTGTCAACTTTTCCTCTTAAAAAAACCTTTTTTTAATTGAAATTTACTCAACCTTTCATACCAAGCTCTAAGAGCTTGTTTTAGTCCATAAAGAGCCTTTTTCAATTTGAAAACATGGTTTGGTAAGTCAAAACTTTTAAAATCAGGAGGTTGATCAATTGACATTTCTTCTTGTATGTAACCATTTAGAAATGCACTTTTTACATCCATTTGATAAATTTTAAAATCCATAATAGATGCAAAAGCAAGTAATATTATAATGGCTTCCAATCTAGCTATGGGAGCATATATTGCTTCATAATCAATTCATTCTTCTTGATTATATCCTTTAGCCACTGATCTAGCTTTATTTTTTATTATAACACCATTTTCATCAAGTTTGTTCCTAAAAATTCATTTGGTGCCTATAATAGGATGATCACTAGGCCTTGGTACAAGTTCCCAAACTTGATTTTTTTCAAATTGGTTTGGTTTAGTTCTTCTTGCATGGCTAAGATCCAATGTTCATCACTAATAGTTTCATCTATAGTTTTAAGTTCAACTTGAGAAACAAATGCCATATGATCACATGCATTTCTAAGAGAGTTTCAAGTTGTTACCCTTTTTGAGATGTCACCTATAACATTGTCAAGTGGATGGTGTCTTGAAGTCTTCCGCTTTTTTGGAAGATCATTTGTCCTTGTTTACTCTTCTTGTAGAGTTTCTTTCTCACTTTCTTTCTCTTTCTTTTGCTCTTTTTCTTTGTTATTGATGAGAGTATTTTCCAAAACTTCTACAATATCATCAATAATATCCTTTCTTGGACCAACGAGGTTAGTCTCATCAAAAGCAATGTGAATAAACTTTTCTATGGTCATAGTTCTCTTATTATAGACTCTATATGCTTTACTATGCAATGAATAGCCAAGAAATATTCTTTTATCAGATTTTGCATCAAATTTGCCTAGGTTGTGGTTTTCATTATTCAAAACAAAACATTTACAACTAATAATATGAAGATGAGATATATTTGGCTTCCTTTCTTTGTATAGTTCATAGGGAGTTTTCTTTAAAATTGGTCTTATTAGGGCTTTGTTTATTACATAAAAAATGGTACTCACTGCATTTGCTAAAAAATACTTAGGAAAGTTTAATTCATTTTGCAAAGTTCTTACCATTTCTTCTAAAGAATGATTTTTCTTTTCAATTACTTAATTTTGCCTTGGAGTTATTGGGGCAGAGAAATTATGCTCATTGCCATGTTCATCACAAAAAGTTTCAAAAGAATCATTTTCAAACTCCCTACCATGATCATTTCTTATGGATGTAATGCTAAAATTTTTCTCATTTTGTATAACCTTAGCAAGTTTTCTAAATGCTCAAAATGCCTCACTTTTATGAGCTAGGAATAATGTCCATGTGAACCTAAAATAATCATCCACAATCACTAAGGTATAGTAATTCCTTCTAAAACTCATAGTTCTAGATGGGCCAAAATGATCCATATGCAAAAGTTGCAAAGGTTTAGTGGTTGAAACAATATTTGTTGATTTAAAAGTGACTTTTACTTGTTTTCTCTTTTGACAAGCATTACAAAGCTTGTCTTTTTCAAGTATGAGTTTTGGTAGTCCAATTATTAACTTTTTTGACCAACTTATTTAATGATCCATGTGAATTGGTGCAATTCTTCTATGCCATAACCATGAATCATCCTCCTTATTCATGAGACATTGAATATTATTTGAGGAAATATCATCTAGGCTAATCATGTAGATGTTATCCACTCTATGTCCAACAAACTTAACTTTCTTATTGCTAATGCCTTCTATAATGCAACAGTTTGAATAAAAAATAACTCTATTTCTTTTATCACATAATTGATTAATGCTAAGTAAATTATGTTTAAGATCATCAACAAGCAAAACATTTTCTAGGAAGGTAGAGGGTGTTTTACCAACTTTACCAACTCTGAGTATTTTTCCTTTATTGTTATCTCCATAGAACACATGTTCATGCTTCTTGGGGGTTAAGGCGTGAGAATATTGATACATCTCCTGTCATGTGCTTAGAGCATCCACTATCAAGATACCAACTTGGGCTCTTGACCTTTGGGCACACCTATAACACAAGTTCAACTTTTGGATTTAGGTACCCAAATTTTCTTAGGTCCTTGATTGTTAGACTTAAGCAAAATATTCTTTGGAACCATATCATTTTTTCATTGCATGTCCATTCTTTCTAACATAACATGTTAATGTACTATCATCTTTCTTGCCACAATAAAAACATTTTATGAAAGGAGAGCCAGATGTGGATGGTAAAGAAAAGAAGTTTTTATAGAATTTTTGTTGTCCTTTGAGATTATATCCTAAATCAACTTTATCAAAAACACATCTTTGTTTACCTAAGACTATATCTAAATTATTTCTACCAAAGGAAAACTTAGCAAGTACATTTTTCAAATAATTAATCTGCTTTTCAAAATTTTTACAAGATGAACAAGAAGAGGATGTAGTTGCATTCTTATATACTAAACATTTAGGGCAAGTGGAGTTTGCATCAATTAGTCGAAGAGTTTCTTTTTCAATTTTGAGTTCCTCTAATTCTTTATTTAATCTAGAAACCTCCTTTTCTAGAGATGAAATAATTTTCTTAAAGGAAGCAACAAGTTTGGTTTGCCTCAAAGATTCATCATGCAAATCATTAAAAGTATATTGTAACTCATCAAATGAAGAAGCAAGATCAAGATTAGAAAATTATACCTCTTCATCACTAGCGCTATCTCTAGCCATATTACTAAGATTTGCAAGTTCATTCTCGAGGGCACTAGATGATTCTATGTCATTCTCTTTCCAAATTATGCATACGTTCTTGTCTTTCTTTTCTTTGATTGATTTCTTCCCAAATCTCCCCATTTTCTTCAAATAAATTGGATACTCCATCTTCATATGGCCAAGTTGACCACATTCATAGTATTTTAGTATAGATAAAATATCTTCTCCCTTGTTGAGATTCTTTTGGTGAAAAGGGAGTTTTTCTTTGGTTTCCCTTCTTTCTAAGAAATCTACCAAATTTTTTCATAGGGAGACTAAAGTTTTTATCATTTACTTCAACTCCTTCTAAACTATCATTTTCATCTTCATCACTTCAATTATGCATAAAGGAGGCAACTTTGAGAGCAATTCCTTTCTTCCTTTTGTCATTTTCCTCATGTTGATTGAGTCTATTGAGTTCCAATTCATGCTTTTAAAGTTTGCCAAAGAGAGTGGCAAGAGTTGTAGTAGCCAAGTTTCTTGATCTGCTATTGCTGTCACCTTTGGCAGCCATTGCTTGTTCAAACATCTCAAGACTTTATTAATTAAATCTTCATTTGGAAATGTCTTTCCCAATGAAGCAAGATGATTGACAATATGTGTAAATCTCTTTTGCATATCTTGAATACTCTTATTTTGATTCATTCTAAATAGTTCATATTTTTGTGTGAGTGTTGATTCTAGTCCTTTTAACTTCACTAGTACCCTCATGAGTAATTTGTAAGATATCCCACATTTCTTGGGTTGTTTTGCAATTTGACACAAAAGAATTCATCATGTCCTAAAGCAAAGTAATGATATTCTTTGCTTTTAAATTATATTGGACTTTCTTTTTATCCTCATCAGTCCATTCACTTCTAAGCTTTTCAACACTTTATCCATCAACTAGTTTAGTTGGAAAAAATGGCCTTTTTCCACAACATCCCAAACATTTAAATCTATGGCTTCAATAAAAATTCTCATACGAGTTTTTCAATATGAATATTTAGCCCAATTAAAAATGGGTGACCTATTTATTGAAGTACCTTTTGATAAAAAGGAGTATGATGAGGCCATCACTTTTTGAAGCAGTTGAACCTTTACAAGAATTGGGCTCTAATACCACTTGTTACCAAGTGGCCTCAAGAACTCAGGAAGGGAGTGAATTGAGTTCTAAATTTTTTCACAAAAATTCCTTTTTAAAACTTTTTCAGAATAAATGAGTGAGTGATTACCTAATATGTGAGGATATTAGGAAACTAATGCAAGTTCTAAAGCACTTCAACAATGAGTTAAATGAATTTAACTTGCAATAAAGTACAAAGATAAGGGTAGAGAAAATGTAAACACAAATTTATCCTAGTTTGGTCACCCCTTATGGCCTACATCCGGTCCCCAGGCAATTAACACAGGATTTTCCAGCATCTCCAACTCTTTAAGGTATTTGGAAACCATTACAACACTTTAGCACTCACACTTTTAGGATCCCTCACCCTAATATTTTAGTCATTCAAAACAAAAAGGATACCTCACCCTTTACTCACTTGAGGGATGCCTCACCTTCTTATAATTGGTAGAAGTAATGATATAAGAAAATCACTTTCTTTTAAAAGAAATAATACAAGTTGAAGCATTATGAAATATTTCAAGTGATAACATCTTTTGGCCACAAAACTTGATTGAAAATTAAGGAATGAAAAGAGTGCCTAAGTATAATTTATGCCTAATGTTTTCTTATCAGAAAATATGTCATTGAATGGGTATCTATAGTCCTCAAATTCATACTAGCCATTTGGGTATTTCTCCCAAGAGGCATGACTTTTCAGAATTAGTCGTTAGAGGCTTTTCGCATTGTTGTAATCGATTACATCTTGTTGTAATTGATTACGATGAACAAAAAGCATGTTTCTGGTAAAAATAAGAACATTGGAATCAATGACATCCTATTGTAATCAATTACATAAAATTCCAGCACTCGTAATTGATGCCTAATTAGGTAATCAATTACTTCCAAAAACCAAAGAGCTTTGTAATCGATTATTGCAACAATTGTAATCGATTACTTACCTTAGAAAAGGATTTCAAACAAGAATTTAACATTTATTCAATAAAATCATATTGTATCTCATTTTAAAGCCAAATACTTTATAAAAACATCTGAGCACAAGTTACTTTGGAAAACCAAGACTTGTTCTCAATTTTAAAGAGAGCTTATTAAACCATTTTAAAAACAATTTGAAGCTATCAAGAATAGTGGCCACAAGAGTTATTAAATGAAAAGTTTTTAACAACAAGAGCTTAAGTCCTAGAAATCTATACCATTGAGCCTTGGACTTGGTCGACTTCAGATGCTCTCATGCTCTTTGATTGTATCCATTTATCATCCTTTTGGCATTATCAAAACCTACAACAAAAATATTCACATAAATATCCTTTTTAGTCTCAATATTTTAAAGTTAACATTAATTTAGTTCTAAAATAATTTTTGATATCAATTTAGTTTTATACTGATAATTTGATGTCAAATTTGATTTTATGGAAAATGTGTTAAGATTAAATTGATGTAAAAATTTTCTTCAAAACCAAATTGATGTCAACTTTAAAGTATTAGGACTAAATTGATGTAAAATTTTTTTTAAGACCAAATTAATATCAACTTTAAAATGTTATGACTAAAAAAGTTATTTATTGTTATTATAATTTAGCTTGTGCTAATTAATTTAAAAAAAAAAGAGTGGAATTGTGTGACACATGCAAATGAGCAAATCTCATCTCTATCTCAATCACTAGTTGTCACACTCTTCTTCTTCTTCTTTTTCTTCTTCTTCTTCTTCTTCTGTAATCTCCTTCCATTTTTTTTCCTGCACCAACATTGCACCACTGCAATGACGTAGCCTACAAGACCAAATTTGTAGCTCCAACATAGTTGCATACTTTGTTTACCCTTTTTCATGGTTTTTGTTCTTTTCCCTTTATCATTGCATGTACCATTATGATTCAATCCAAAGCCATTTCCCTATTCTTGTTAATTCAATTGATTTTTGTCTTGGATCCCATCATTAGCGTGTGGTTCATATATGTGGAATCGGTTGTTGTTGTATTTTTCCTTTTTTTTATTTTGCCCAATTTTCGAAGATCCACAATTTCAAACCAAGTTGTTGTATTTTAATCATTTGTTAAGTTTCCATTATTCGGGAGTTGTGGGTGGAGGGCAATGGTTGACATGATGTTGGGGATTTGGTTTGATGTTTGAGTGGAAAGATTTCAAGTCAGGGCTATTTGTGGTATGATTGAGGTTCTTGAGTTGAATTTGTGGATAGGTTTGTTGATGTTGATATGTATTTGTTTTGTGTTGAGAATGGCTTTGGTGCTTTACTCATGGTTTATTTCAAGTAAGTGTCATTAACTGACATACAAAGCGATTAGCATGCACAGTCACATGGTTTATCTTGTTAGCTTTGTTATTTTTGGTTTCTTTGAAAGGATGTCTAATCCTTTTTTGTACTCTTTCCTTCTCTTCTAATAAAATTTTCATTTTTGGTCTAGAAAAAAAAATTGGCTTTGTTGGTGTGGACTTAAATGTGAATTTGTTGTAGACTTGTAACTTTAACTGCATAAGAGAGGTCACAGATATGGTTGTTCTAATTTGATGTTGTACTCTGATCTTTGTTCTCTACATGTTTTCTTAAGGTTGGCCTCAACTTAGTGCAGCATTTGACAAATCTTGTCTCCTTTGTGAGTGGCATATACACAGTATTATTTGATAGAGAGGGTGTTTATCTTCAAGGAGTTTTGGTTTCAAATCCTAGTAAGTAGATTGACCTCACCAATTTATCAACCCTCACCTTATACAAGGACCTTCAGCAGATATAGTGATAAGTATTCACTATGGAGCTTTAATCCATCAATTTATTCTTGAGATATTGGGATCAATTCTTTTATGAAGCCCCCCGCTTGAAAACCACTAAAGTATACGTACTCTATTTTGGTAAAAGTACCTTTACCAAGTACATTTGGGATTCGAATGCAGCTCAACTGCTTTAGTACATTCGAATACATACCTACTATTTCTATTTTTTATGAAAAATAATTATATATATAGCTTAAAGATAGCAAAACGGGTCGAACCTACTGAGTCACCCGCATAACCTGTATTTTTTGGCAGGATGGGTTGATATTTTTGACTCGTAAAAAAAAATTGACCCGTATAACCCGCCTCACATAACCTGCGAGTTGAAGCAAGGCTGGGCGGATCTAACTCGCACGTCACCACTTTTTTTATTTTTTTCCTGCAAAATGAACTGTTTGGACCCACAGCACACACAACAGATACAGTATGCCTAACTGGCCTTTAGTACCGCGGTCTGTCACATACCCAAAAAAAGAAAAAGAAAAAAGAATGAGTCAAGTCTTGTGAGACAAGACAACACAATTGGCTTTACAAGAAAGCTTAAGTAATGAAGAACAACCTCTGATGCAGAGAAGGCATTGGAACATATAAATGAGGCATTGATGATTTGTTCGTACTTTGAAAATTTGCTTAAAATGAAAGCCGAGGCACACTTTTAATGGTCTGGTTTCTGTCTTCATCATAAAGCAGGGTGTCTTTTAAGTCTTCTTGTGTTTTTTTAGTTTTTTCTTTTTTTAGATAAAATTGAGATGATTTAATTTATATTAAAAGAGTTTATTTTTTATTTTTTTTTCTTTTTGCGGGTTGACCCGCTAATCTGCATAAAAGCGGAACGGGTTAATATATTCAACCCATATTCCTGTAGCGGGTCGGCCCGCTTAAGGCTTGAGCTGCGGCGTGACGGGTTGGCCGTTTGCCATCTCTTGTGGCTGGGTGCGGTGCTGATACTCCACTAATTGAAATACCTTATTTTCGGGCGTGATTTTTAATTTTAAGAGAAATGTTTTTTGTATCATTGGGATAGGTAGATATCTTGGACATTCAGAGATAAAAAAGAAAAAAAAAATTGTAAAAGAAAATAAAAAGAGTGAAATGATTGATATAGAGAGAAAAAGTTAAGAGAGGATGTTGGGATGTTAGAATTTTTGATAAATACAAATAACATGCCTCTAATTTTAATTTTAATTTTAATTTTTTTTCCCCAAAATGAGAAGTTGAGAACGGAACCCTGAAACCCCCTTTTCATTTGCGATCAGCAGCCAGCACCCCACGTCACTTCTCTTCTCTCACCCACCACCACTCATCTCCTCCCGCTGCTCCACTGCCGGCGACAACACAGCAGCTGCGGCGGCGAGCAGAACACAGCAGCAGCGGCTGCGAGTCCGGCGACGGCGGATTCTCTCTCTGGCGGATTCTCACTACATATACTGTGATCTATACGAGATTGAGTTAGTGTTCTTTGTTGATAAATGATTTTTTTTTATTTTGTTGCTGCAACGCAATTGTTTCTGGATTAGCTTGAGAGTTACGATATGATATTTGTTGAGTGTTGGTTCATGTTGTTCAACTATTAGTATCATTTGAAATTTTAGTTTTCATTTTATGAAATTTGTGAAATTTTTATATTTTTATACATATGTATATTGATGTACCTGCACCTCAGTTTTTATAAAATTTTCCTACCCGTATCCAGTATGGGTGCCGTTCCCATAACCGTGCAGCATAGCTGGAAACTTACCATGTATAGACACTGTCCATATGAAAGATATTGATCAAATTCAAGTAGCTTGTTATCTCTGTCATTCATTGTACAATGGTAGATATATGAGTTATTTTCCATTTTGTTATGCTAGAGTGGGGTGCGTTATATAAGAGTAGGCTGCATTATGCTTTATATAGACATATAAGTTTATTCAGACCGCGTAAGTATGCATTTGCACTCACTTTCCTGTATGATGTGTGTCTGTAGAATATCAGTATTTGAATAGACATTCTTATTGAAGTAAATGAATGAAATTTAGGGAAAATAAAAGACAGAGCATCTTTATTTGAGTGTCAAAACCACAAGAGAGTGGCCAGTTTCGTATGCAAATAAGATATGAATTCTGCATAGTGTTTCCATTGACATAATGTCTTTAAACACCAACTCTAAACAATACAAGTACACGTCTAACTTGTCTCTTTCCAGGCCCTTCTCTGCTGTCTGCAGAATCTGGTGTTAACAGGAGGAACAATATGTTGCTGAGCCATCTAGGTAAGTTCCCGTGCTCTTTTGGCCATATGTTATGGAAATGGAATGTTAATAATGACTAATGGGTCTTTTTATTAATTAAAATTTTTATTTTGTGCTCTAAACTTAATTTTAGGCATCACCTCATGAAACTGGGTTGATTGCTAACATGGAGAAGGGAAAGAAGATGAAAGATACTGCTAGTGTTGTTGATGATAGAGATGACAGTTGGTGGTGGCTGGTTCACAAGGGAACAGCAACTACATTCCTTAGTATTGGGTTATTTGCACTGTTGGTTCGTGTGACAGTGTCGTTCCACCCTTATTCCGGTGCTGCCAACCCTCCAAAGTTTGGGGACTATGAGGCACAGAGGCATTGGATGGAGATCACCCTTAATCTACCGATTCAAGAATGGTACAGAAACAGCACCAGCAATGATTTGAGCTATTGGGGGATTGACTACCCGCCGCTTACTGCTTACCAGAGTTTTATTCATGGCCTTTTTCTTAGATTCTTTCACCCTGACTCCGTTTCTCTTTTCACTTCCAGAGGTCATGAGTCCTATCTTGGGTGCGCATTTTACCCATTTTCCTTCATAGTTTAACATATCCGTTGAAATGGTATTTGGTTGTTGGAATTTGGAAGTGTGCCTCACTTTCAATTTAGTCCCTCATTAAATTATTTGCGTAATTTGTGGTTTGAATTATTCAACAACTAAATCATAGTGTAATGTAAATCAATGACTAAATTATGCATGAGGTATGTTTTCAGGGAGCAAAATCATAGTTTGTCCATTTAATAACCTATCAGTTGGCATAATTTTAACACTTTTAATTTTGCTTCTGAGTAGTGGGTATTTTAACTATATTTATTTATTTTTTAAATGTGACTTGCTTCTGCAGAAAACTACTAATGAGATGGACAGTGTTATCATCTGATGCCTTGATATTCTTTCCAGCTGTCCTATACTTTGTTACTGTTTATTACAGTCAACCTTCAAGGAGCCGCAAAAGTGACGTAGCATGGCACACTGCCATGCTTTTGTTAAACCCGTGTTTGATCTTAATTGATCACGGTCACTTTCAGGTTCATGTAGAAATTCTTATGTTGTTTAATGCCTTTGGCGCTTTATGTATTTTTCAGTCATGATTTTGGTAGTGCCTTAATGTTGAATGTTGCATTTGTTGTATTTCAGTACAACTGCATCAGTTTGGGCTTTACTGTTGGAGCTGTTGCAGCTATCCTCTCTGGGAAGGATCTTGTTGCTTGTGTTCTTTATTGTCTAGCTCTAAATCATAAACAGGTTAATCTCCTTCATCATTTAATAGGTCTTTTGGTCGTTAGTTTTATTGGTTTCAGCTATTATACATAGTCTACTCTGTGTATGGTCAATGGTCATATATGATTGCTCAACCCTGTCCAGGTGGAAATGTTACTCAAAATTTGATTTGTGTTTATATTGTTGGCATGCTTTTTAATTTCATCTGTTTGTCTGTGGGGGCAGGTGCTACATTCGTTTAGTTGTCCTCTGTGGTATTGGCAGTAAAGTTGAGATATCAATTGGTTGAATAATGTAGAGTACCTTTTTTTTTTTTTTATCCTTGGCTCATTTTTTTATTTTTTTATGAATTATTAGTTAATGTGTACTTGGTGAATTGTATCTTGATATACTTTTAGGCTATACTCTTGTTTTGCTTCAAATAAATCTGTTAACATTTTACTAGACCAATCTTGATGACCAATGTCTTATATGGATTACAATGAGTAAATTACAGTGAGTTCTGTTATTTGTTTAGTTGAATCTGGTATTTAGTTGCATAAACATACAGTTGGCAGGAAACTAACGAACAGAACTAATGTTAGGCAGCCATGTTGGCTGATAAGTTAAGGACATTGTGAACTGTATCTGAAGTCGTATGCCCTTTATTTCTTTTAGCCTTTACATTCCATTGGGATTTGATAACTGTTGCTATGTATTCTTTTACAGATGAGTGCATATTTTGCCCCTGCTTTTTTCAGCCATCTCCTCGGTAAATGCTTGAGGCATGAAAATCCACTCCTTCAGGTTTCAAAACTGGGGTTGTTTGTCTTAGGAACTTTCGCAGCTGTGTGGTGGCCTTATCTGTATTCGACGCATTCCATTCTGGAGGTAGCCTTGTTATCATTGGCCACTAGAAAGTATATTTTTGTTCTTTACTTTTCATTTGCTGGCTTGTGTGCAACTGGAAACAATTTACATTACCTTTGCTGTTGTGCTTCCTTTGAACGAAGATTTTTACAGTTTCTACTTGTGTTATTTTAAATATATTTGATTGCTAGGAAATAGATAGTCCATTTTTTCTTGGTGAAATACACATAAGATGCTTGTGCCTTTTGCTTGTGTTACTAATCCTGCTTGCATGAAATCCAGCTTGGTGTAAGAATTGGTACTTAAGAAAACAGTAAATGGAACAAGAATGAATGCAACGGACTGAGATTCGATGTGAATCCTCAGCCAACAATGGTAAATCTGTAGGATATTAACACTGGAAAGTATGATGTAATCTGAGATACAATGGAAAAGATAAAAGAAAACTATAGCCTGGGCATGAGGAGCCCTTCAGCCTCCAAATCCTTTCCTCAGGTTTAGAATGACCTCACTCCCACCCTCCACTCACTCTATAACAACCTCACTTACATGCCACCCATGTGATCCCCTTACTCTCTCTCCTACTCAGCCTAACAACTTGCTATTTTGGACTGATTCTCTTTCATGGGCATGAGTGGGGCCCATTCTTTCTAACTCTCTTACGAACATAAGTTTTACCATACTTGGGGTCTCTAACAATACCCCCCACTCTGAAGATCCACCTTGTCCCCAAGGTGGAAATCCAGAAATTCCTGCTAGAAATTGGACTTCAGCTCCCAAGAGTTCTCAAAACCGGCAAATCCAGCCGCTTCACCAATAACTCTTCTTGCCTTGCATCATTCATCCCGGTTGCAATGATCTCTTCGGGAGAAACCTTCAATTCCCAATTTTCTGAAAGACATTTGGGCAAAGGCTCACTGCTAGCTGAAGGAGAGACACACCTCTTCAGTAGGGAAATGTGGAAAAACAGGGTGAATGGAAGTCCCCTGTGGTAGCAGCAGCATATAAGCTGCAGGACCCCCCATCTCTAGCACTTCAAAGGGGCCATTGAAATGGGGACTAAGCTTCTGGTTCTGCCTTTTAGTCAGGGATTTCAGCTTGTAGGGTTGGTTCTTGAGATACACCTTCTCTCCCACTTCCAATTTCAACTCCCTGGGATGTTTATCTACTTGCACTTTGATGTGGTTTTGAACCTTCAAAAGCTGCTTTCGGATCTCTTCAAGCATCAAATACCTTTCTTGGACTAGCTAGTGTACTTCCTTTATGCTTGTGGGGATGCTATTACCCCTTAACAAGGATGGCGGCTCTCTATCGTAAAGGGCATGAAATGGGGTGTCTTGGTAGAGGCGTGATAGTTGGTGTTATACCAATACTCTGCCAAATTTAGCCATTGTGGCCAAGTTTTGGGTCTCAAACCAGCAAAACACCTCAAGTACATGTTCAGGCATCGATTCACCACCTTGGTTTGTTTGTCCGATTGTGGATGGTAAGCCGTGATGGACCTGAGTTTGGTCCTAGCTGCCTTGAAGAGCAAGGTTGTCAAGATCAAGATCCTACGTAGGATCGGAAGGAAGATACAAAATCGTAAATCATGGGATCGTAACATGGATCGTAAGATCCTACCAAAAATAAATAATTACATTCATATATATATATATATATATATATATATATATATATATATATATATATATATATATATCACACTTGACATAATTAAACTTCAAATAAAAATGGACAAAAACTCATAATCCAAATATCACATAACAACAAGTCCATAAGAGTAGCATAAGTCATAAGTTCATAACACATAATATTATAGCCACACAAGGTTGTCAAGATCGAGGAGTAGGCCTATTATTACCCCCACTAGCAGCTCCAGTTGATGCCATTATCTCACCCAAATATTTTCTAATTAAAAACCAACAAAGAGAAAATATACAAACTTCAAATAGAGAAATAATTGAAAAAAAGAGTACTGTGTACTCAAACAGAACAGTACCAACAAGACACAAACAATAGGACCAACATACAACAGAAGCTCACTCTACTCCACAAACCAAAGGTAGCTAGAGAAGAAGCCAGCAACCTGAAAAAGGGCGGCGGCGGTGAGAAAGGCACTGCCGTGCGTGAACAAGGCAGAGAGAGAGAGCGAGACAGGTTTGAACTTGTTGTTATAGAAGAAATGGAGTCATGGAGAGATTGAAGGACTGAGATGGAGGAGTTAGGGCTCGAGAAATAGAGAGAAAGGGTTTAAGATAGAGAGAGGGATCGTGTAATGGTTCGGAGTTATGGTTTCAGTCACATACGGGATGGATCTGATCTCAACTAGGCCGAGATCCAACTCCATGAAATGGGATGCTATTGATGCGCAAAAATAGCTGATATCAGTAATCCTACGAGTTTGCATGGCGATCCCATAGCTATCCTACATCTTCGAGTCTTAGAGTGAGATCGGGATCAGAGATGTGTTTTAATATCGTAAAATTGTGCGATTTTATGATCCAACACGCGATTTTAACTACGTTGTTGAAGATTGCTGTCCAAAATTGACTTATAGAGAGCCTATCATGATTAGTGACAATAGTTTGAGGGAATCCGTGTGGCCGAACCATTTCGTTCACAAACACTTACGCTACCTCCTTGGCTGTGTACGGGTGGGACAAGGCAATGAAGTGAGAGTATTTCGTCAGCCTATCCAGCACTAGTAGAATGGTGTCCAACCCCTTAAATTTAGGTAAACCACCTAGGAAATCCATGGACAAATCGGTCCAAGTAGATGTGGGGACTAGTAAAGGGTGAAGTAAGCAAACTAGAGAGAGTGTTTCATACTTGTTTCTCTGACAAACTTCACACCCTTGGACATATTTTTGGATGTCCTTTTTCATTCCCTCCCAATAGAGTAGTGCAGCAACTCTTTTGTAGGCTCTAAAATAACCAGAGTGACCCTCAGCAGCTGTATCATGAAATTCTTTGAGAACTAAAGGAATCCTAGCTGAATTCCTAGCTAAAACCAAGCACCTTTGTATAACAACCTGCCTTGTTTCAGTTCAAAGCCTGGGTGTGAATTTGGTTGTTGAATCAGATCTTGCATGACCACCTGGGTTCTATCATCCACGGCCAATTCTTCTTCCACTCCATCCCAATCAAAGAATTGAACCGATGATATGGCAGAAAAATACATCTTCCGGGAGAGTGCATCAACTGCGCTATTTTGTTTGCCTGGTTTGTACTTCACCGCAAAATCATAACCAAGCAACTTGGAGACCCATTTCTGCTGGTCCTCACTCATCAACCTCTGGTCCACCTAGAATTGCAGGCTCTTTTGGTCCGTATGAACCTCAAAGTGCCTGCCCAGCAAGTAATGGTGCCATTTCTGAATGGTTAAGACAATTGCCATCAATTCTCGTTCATATACTGATTTCTTCTGGGCCCTCTCTGATAGTGCTTTGCTTATGAAAGCCACGGGATGTCCCTCTTGTGACAACACAGCCCCCATCCCTTTCGAGGAAGTATCAGATTCAATGACAAAAGGTTTATCAAAATTTGTAATGGCCACCACCAGAATCTGCCTTCAAGTTCTCAAAGGAATCTTGAGCTTCTTTGCTCCATATGAAGCAGTCTTTCTTCAGTGTGTTAATGGCAAGGCTATTTTCCCATAGTTTCGCACAAAACGTCTATAATAGCCTGAGTCCCAAGAAACCTCTTAAACTCTTAAGGTCCTTAGGGATAGGCCAATCTGCCATTGCTGCCACCTTCTTTGGATTAGCAGCTACTTCATTCCTTGTGATAATGTGCCCCAAGTACTCTAACTCAGTCTGGCCAAAATTGCATTTCTCTTGATTCACATAAAGCTGGTGTTGCCTCGGCAGTTACAGCACCTTCTCTAAAGTTCCACATGCTACCTCAAATCCTTGTTGTAGATTAGGATATCATCAAAGAACACCAGGATAAAATTCCTCAAGAATGGTTTTAGGACTATTCATCAAAGCTTGGAAGGTTGAGGGAGTGTTGGTTAAGCCAAATGGCATAACTAAGAACTCATAGTGCCCCTCATGAGTCCTAAAAGCTGTCTTTGCCACATCCTCCTCCCTCATGTGAATCTGGTGGTACCTTGGCTTCAAATCAAGCTTAGTAAACTCCTTCGCATCTCCTAATTCATCCAACAACTCCTCAATAATAGGTATGGGAAATTTATCAGCCACAGTGATCTTGTTAAGAGCCCTATAGTCAACACAAAAATGCTATCCCCTGTCCTTCTTCTTGACTAATATAACTGGGCTACAGAAGGGGCTAATACTATGTTGTATAATTCCAGCTTGCAACATCTCAATTAACTATTTTCTCTATCTCATTCTTTTGGTAATGGGGATACCTGTATGGCCTTGTGTTCGGGATGTTAGCACCTTCGTTTAACACTATCGCATGATCATACTCTCTCTTAGGTGGCAGCCCTTGTGAGGTTGAAACACTTCAGGAAAATCATGCAACACCTGCTGAACTTATTGGAGAATGCCTTTGTCTTCACTATCTGATACTGGTTCCTACACTGGGGCTAAGCAATACCCCTCCCCTTCCTCCTTTAGCACCTTGAGAGTTGATTTCCATGAGGCTTGGGCATGGCACAAGGTTGGGTCTCCCTGAATCCTCCAATCTTTGCCTTGGGCCTTCCATTCCAAGTACATTTCCTGAAAATCAGCCTCGATCTTCCCCAAACCAGCAAGCCAATCCATTCCTGGCACCACCTTCGATCCCCCCAGCACCATAAGGAAAAAATTCTGGGTTATGACCACATCTTGCACCACTAACTCCAGCCCATGGCATACACCCTCCCTTTTCTCCTTTTGGCCATTGCCAACTTCGATGGTGAAAGTTGGAATTCTCCTCACCTTCAAATGTAATTCCCTAGCCAATCGGGCAGCTAAGAAATTACCCGAAGCCCCGTTATCAATCAACACAACCACCTTCTTCCCTTTGATCTCCCCTTCAACCTTGAAGGACTTGTTTGATGTAAGCCCCACAAAGCTTCTAAGGGATAATTTCATGTTCTAAATTGAGGGAACTCCTCCTCCTCTGCACTCTCCAACTTAGCCCCTCCCCACCCTTCCTCCTCTTCCTCGTCCCCTTTCACTAGCATTAATTGCATTCGCCTCATGGGACATACATGCTCTTCCCCCTAACATTCCCCACATTTAAAGCATAACCCCTTACGCTGCCTCTTTTGCTAGTCCTCCTGAGTTAACCTTCGAGGTTCTGACCTCTTCCTTTCGGCCCCCCATTCACAGCACCTCTTCCTCCTCTCTCCCCATGAGCAACCGAATGTGAGCCACCCCCTACTCTGAGAGTTCCAGGGACTGAATTGGGCATTAATCCCTTGGAACTTCCTCCACCTTTGTGGAAAACTCCAATTCCTCCTTCCCTCCATGCCACATTTCATTCCTCCAACTTTAATGCCTTGTCTGTTAAAGCTGTCAAGGACCGGAATTGGCTCACCTTGAGTTTGGCTTGGAGTTTCGGTTTCAACCCATGCAGAAAGATCCCCATCGCCACTTCTCGATTGAGGTCTCTCCTTGCATTGGCCATTGCTTCAAACTCCTTCTAGTACTGCCTTACCCTCCCTATCTGTTTCATTGACAGCAACTGCTCCATCGGATTCCTCGCCACTCCAAGCTGGAACCTCTTCACCAAGTCCTCCATAAATTCTCTCCACGTTGGGCATAGACTTGAGCTTCCCACCATTCATACCAAATCAGAGCCTCCCCTTGCATCGCAACCAGCTCTAGATCCAGCTTATCCTCATCCTCCACTCGCGTAATGCGGAAATAGCACTCGACCCTCACGATCCACCCATAAGCATCTCCTCTCACAAAAATCGGAAGCTCCAATTTCCTTCCCATCTCTGATTGTTGAGGTCTGCGATCCACTCCCCAAGATCGTCCGATGATCCCTATTGCCTGTGGCCATTGCAATTCCTCCCGCTAGTGGGTTCTCCATTCGTGCCTTGTCCACCTCACTTTGAGCTAAGGTCGCGGTTTTGAGATCCGCGATCCTCTCGATTCGATCTCCTTGCTTGGAGCAACTTGCCGATCTGCTGGGTCAGAGACTCCAACTGCTTCTTTAGAGCCTCTTGCCTCTGCCCCATCGCCGTAACACTCTGCTCTATTGCCATAACACTTTGGAGCCTGCGCTTCACCTCCAACAACCTTGCCTTGCCTCCATGACTGCGCGTGATGAAACCATTCACCAAGCCCTGATGGATCGTAACCTGGCTCTAGTACCAATTGTAAGAATTGTTACTTAGGAAACAGTAAATGGAACAAGAATAAATGCAATGGACTGAGAGTCGATGTGAATCCTCAGCCAACGGTGGTAAATCTATATGGTATCAACACTAGAAACTATTATTTAATCTGAGATACTATGGAAAAGATAAAAGAAAACAATAGCCTGGGCATGAGGTGCCCTTCACCCTCCAAATCCATTCCTCATGTTCAAAATGACCTCATTCCCGCCCTTCACTCATTCTATAACAGCCTCACTTACATGCCACCCATGTGATCCCCTTACTCTCTCTCCTACAGTCCTACTCAGCCTAACAACTTGCTATTTTGGACTGATTCTCTCTCATGGGCCTGCGTGGGGCCCATTCTTTCTAACTCTCTTACGAACATAAGTTTTACCATGCTTGGGGTTTCTAACAAGCTACTAAATGCCTTGTGATTGGGTTTTATCTTGAAGGCTGCTGTAACTTGATATTGTATTTGTAGTGTCAAAAACCTTTGTTATGATAATATATAATTAATTCGTTTTCTTATTTGTATTCAAATTTCTTTAGATGTTTATTATTTAGTAGTAATATTAGTGCTTTGTCCCGAGTAGTCAATAGATTGGGTTTTATCTTGAAGGCCACTGTATCTTGACATTGTATTTGTAGTGTTGGAAAGCATTGTGACAATGATAGATAATTAATTTGTTTCCTTATTTGTATTCAAAATTCTTTAGATGTTTATCATTTAGAAGTAGTGTTTGTACTTTTTGCTGAGTAGTCAGTAGACTAATTAATAGTCATCTTGGCTCATTTAATCATGCACTCCATGTGTATGAGAAAAAAAAAGTATTTATAGAGTTGGACTTAAGTTATTGAATGAGTAACTTTGGAGACTAGTATGCTGTTTGCGTTTACAAGAAGGGATGTTTTTCTGCGTCCTTAGGGCATGAATGAAGTAGGTATATGTTATTTCTTGAAGTCCTCTAATCTAGTCCCAAAAAATTATTAGGTGAATCTTTCAGACAAAGGAGAATATTTCTGAAATTTTTAATTATTTATGGAGTTGCACTATTTCAACATCTTAACACTCTCTAGTCTCTACCTTTCCCTTTTATTAAATCATTTAAAAGTTCTGAGCCTCTTGAATATTTGTAAGCTTCTCAATCTCTGTTGGTGCCAATTATGTCAGAAGAATCTCATGGTACAACAAAGATATTCTCAGTTCTGGTGATGACTCCGTTGCATGTTTTTGAGGTTATTTATGGCCTGTGCATTAATATGGCAAGAGTAACTTAGCTGCTTTGGCTTATCGTGCAATCTTACGATGGCCCTTGGGTCTAACTTGGGGTGTTTCTGACTAAATCCCCTATCCAATGCTTCTTTTTTGAGCTAGGTTTTCAAAAGATCAATTGATGAGTTTATAATTTGGAGAGGGCATAATTTTCTCTTGGAGAGCGTGAACCACTTGCTTAAGATCCTTGTAGGCAGTTGGTAGCTGACATATTGAATCCTTTTGATTGGAATCAATGGTACTATACTTAATGGGATAAAGCTTGCTTGTTTCTGTTGTCGTTTAAAATCCCTGTAGGGGTGCAGAAAAGATTATTGGAGATTTCTTATAAATATGGCCAGACATTAAATTTTCTAAGAAGCATTGTTTAGTTATTTGCAAGGTTTTCTGTTATCTGAAACAGGAAGGGGTGGGTGGGGAACTTGGTGTTTAAAGACAGTTTCCTTCTAGCTAAATAGTTGTACTGATTTCTGCTGGAGCCTTAGTTCCATTGGCATATAGCCTAAGGATAATACGGTTTTTATCAGAGTGGTTGGGAAGCCATAGAGGTCATTGCTTGTCATGCAAGTCCATGTATGTTCATTTTATGAAGTTCATCTCTCATTCTTACCTTTCTCTTCTCTTTCGTGGGCGGATGGCTCTAGTATCCAGTTTTGGGAGGATTGTGGATTAGGGAAACTTCAGTTTTTACTCTTTTCCTTTTCTCTAATAGACTTTGAGGTGCTGTGGTACCCCCCAAAAAAGAGCAACAAAAAACAAAAAGGATCTCAGGTTCCTTGGAGTTTCTATTTTATTGGGGACCTTTATGATTGAGAAGTTTTGGCTTGAACTCTGCTTCTCATTGTAGACTCTTTTTGACATTCTAGATACTTGGTGTGCGTATGTAGTTCTTGTACTCTTCCAGATCATTCACATGAAAATCATTTTTTCATGTTCTAATTCAGAGTCAATTCACTTATAATGTTGCCCTATTACATTTTGGAAGGTGACTAACAGCGTAAGCTTTTAGAAGATTTGGTCCTTGACATGGTAGACATCTATAACTAAGTTTATTTAGGAGTTTGATCCATGCCACCCCATTCTTCATAATTAAATTTAGATCAATCTGAAATGGGGCCTCTGTGGATAGTCTAGACTTCAAGCTCTATTGGATCCTATGTGAGGAGGCTTGGTCAAAAATATTAAACAGAGAAAAAAAGACAATAATTCCTTGGCCTCCAGGTAACAACTTATGCTTTCTGGACAGTTAGTCCTTAACGGATACTAGGTATCTGTTGCAGGTGCTAAGGTCATATAAGGCTATGTCTCCATTGTTATGGAAGGTATTATAGGAATTTGGATGCTGCTATTCATCCATCCTCTCTTGCATTGTGAGCCTGCTAAACAGTTGTCAATGCTATGATTTGGGTTGTTTGGCTATTATGCATTGTAATTGTCCTTCCGCTCCACCTGATATTTTCTTTTTACTGATTATCATGGTTTAAGGAAAAGGAGGTGAAGGTGTTGTTTGTGATTTATTTGGTTGAAGAGATATGCTAGAATTTTTTCAGTAATTGGTCTTTCCATGTTTTATTCAGATAGGAATCGTAAAATACGTCTTACTTCTTTCTCAGTTTTTATGCTCATAGTTATTTAAAAGTGGTTTCTTTGTTTGTTATTCACAGATATTTGACAACTCTTTTGAGCTGATTTTGTCTCGCCCCACCCCCCCTCCTCTTTTTTTTTTTTCCCCTCTGGTTGCTGAGGATTCCTATTCCTGATCATGATCCTTTCACTCTGTATTTCTCTCATATTCCAATAGTTGGTATATATGGATATAGTATAGTTTTAACATCATTATACTGCTTGTAAATTAAACAATGCTGTCTGTTTCCCTCATCGAAGTTTTTTATTTGAATTTGAGTTGTCTTAATTAAAATTATGCTATTGGAAAACATGTAACCACTTAACTATATAATTTTGAATTATGATTTCATTTCAACAAATTATTCACATTAGTAAAAGAATCTCAAAATGATTCTCAAATACCAGGCTTGCTCACTGATTGGATTTCTGTTACCTTTTTTTTTTATAAATTTAAACTTTTTGTGTTGCTCAAAGTTTTGGTTTTAATTCTGCTAATGTAGGCTACAGTATAGGGAATATCAAGATAGAAAATCAATCATAGCCAAGTTTGATATTTATAGATAATAAACTATTGCAAATTGCGACTAAATTTAGGAATCTAGAGCCTTAAATGAGGTATCAGCAAGTCTGTTTGATATGAAAGCAATAGGTCTGACTCCGACTGAGAGATATAGATATGGATGTGGCAGTAGTATAAATCAGTTCAACTGGTCGGTTGAGAAATCTAATTAAATTATAGATATGTCCTCCTTCTTGCCAAAACTATTTTCAGATCTTTGTAGGGACCCTGAGTGTGGCACTTGTAACAGGTACTCTCGCGTCTTGCTCCTTTTGAAAGAGGAATATTTGAGGATTATGTGGCCAACTTTTGGTGTGCCTCTTCCATTGTCATCAAGTGGAAGAGATTGTTTACAACAGAGTCACTGAAACTTCTCAGCTTCATTGCAACAGTTATAACTTGTCTTCCTTCAATGGTTCAACAAATAAAGTCTCCAAGTAATCGAGGTTTCCTTTATGGGCTGCTGAATAGTTCTTTTGCATTCTACTTGTTTTCTTTTCAAGGTTGGTAGTATTTCGCTTCTTTCACAATGCAGCATTGTGATAATTTTGTTAAAATTATCTCATGAGAAAGTATTTGTGCTCCTATTGTGGCCTTACAGTGCATGAGAAGTGCATTTTGCTGCCACTTCTTCCGGCAAGCCTGCTGGCTGTGGAAGAGCCTTTCATCTTTAGGTGGTTCATGCAATTCGCCATGCTCTCCATGTTCCCTCTGATATGTCGCGATGGCTTGGTTGTTCCATACTTGGCTTTATTTGCTCTCTTTATCCTGATATTCAACGCACCTGGTCCACACAGAGTTCGAGAGAGTAATTATTTTAATTATTATTTGGGCGTGACAACCATGCGCCTTATTTTATTATTCTGTTTTATTCTTCACATAGTTTACTTGACCATGCTTCCTCCTGAGAAGTATCCTTTCCTTTTTGAAGCAATAATTATGAATCTGTGCTTCTCACAGTTTGTGCTTGTAACTCTTGGCTGCAATATAAGGCAGTGGGTGTTAAACAAACCTGTCAAATTAGAAGTAGAAAAGAAGTTCATTTGATATTGACTTTACTGTTTAGGTTAGTAGGTTGTTCTTGTTGGACAGTTGGATGTAGAGGTGGCATGTTTGATGCACTTCAGCATTGGTTTATAGAAAATGAATTCGGAGTCTGGCCTGCATTGACCTCTTCTGTAATGATTTTATAATCTTAAGTCTTCTTTGTTGCTGCACTTTGTGGTTTGATTGTTTTCGCCATGTTTTCATTCATATTTATTTAGATTTTATTGGTGATACAAACCATTTACATGCCTCATAATCTATGTATTTGGGTTAAGTAAATTGTAATTTTAAGAATCCTAAGCTATAGATTATGTGCACTTTAACTCTTATATTTTAAAAAGGTATAAATCGATCATTTGAATTTTTCTAAATGTGCATTTTAGTCAAAAAAATATATTATATTCCCTTGAATTTTGAATCATATATAAATCAATTCCCTAAATTTTTTTTAAATGTACAATTCAGTGTTTTAATCTTTGCTATTTTTATGAACAATTGATAAAAAATTTAACAAAAAATTGATTTACACATTTAGAAAAATTTAGGAAATTGATTTGCATATTTTTAAAATGTAAAAGTTAAAATATATATGATTTATAATTTAAGGAGGGTAAAGAGCTCCCCACTAATTTTAAGGTATATTTGTTTTAGCTTTTATTTTTTTGACAAAAAGTGATTTAACTACTAAAAAAAATCACTTTTCATAAAAATCGCTTACTTAAGATTTTATTCAAGATAAATATTTTTTTTCAATTTTTAAATGAAAGATAAGATAATTAATTTTTATAAAAATAAAATTGTTAAAAAATTAAAAATTATATTTTTTAATTAAAATAAGTTGAATTAAACATATTCTTAATGCATGAGACTATTTGCTCTATAGTACGTTACAGTTATTTTGACTTTTCAAAAGTTACTTGAGATTTTTCCTTTCCACTCCCGCGTGCAACAAAACCAAGGTTGAGGCATGAGGCAAAGTGGTTGATATTGTTGCCTTAAAGAACCACATCACTAAGATTATAGGTTTGAATTTGAGATTTACCTAACCCTTCCTCCACTTCCACATTATATATATATATATATGCGGTGATTTATTTAATGCTTGTTTACACTTTTCACTAACTATTTCAGCTGTAATTTTCTAATCGTGCTTGATTAAATTGATTTTTAAAGTTAACCCTAAAAAAAAATTGATTTTTCAAGTTAAACCTTGTGTGATTATAATCAATAACAATTCCAAAGTAAACTTGTTTCTAAAGACGATAAGGACGTATAATAAAATTATATATCTACAATAAAAAATTATAATAAAATAACAATCGTTATTAATTATTTGATTTTAAATTTTAAAATAATTTTATTATTTTGTAATTAGAATTTATATTAAAGATTATTAATTATATATTTTCATTTATTATCTTATTTAAATAAAAAATAAAAAACAGAGAGAGAGAGAGAGAGCTTATTATTAAAAGGTTTAATCCTATAAACAGGTAATCATTTTAATCCTATAAACCCATGGTTTGATTCAATTATTAATCATTTTAATTCATCAGAAGTATAGTAGATAAGATTATAAAATATATTAATTGTACCAAATAATTGATAAAGTAATTAATGCAATGTATTAGTTTTTCTATCAAGCTTAATAGATCATGCTAAATAGGCCCTTGGTGGGTTATGATTATAATGTATTTTATGGATCTAATGATTAATGCAATTACTTGATTAATTTAGAATAAGTTTCTTTTAAAAGAGCTCTTTTAATAAAAATTAGGAATTATAAAAATAAATAAATTTAGCTTTAATACACTATTATTGTAAAACTTTTTACACAACCATTTTATCATATATATTGTCAAATCAGTAAAAATAACTTACTGTTACCATAATTATCTTAATAGTCATACAAAAGATATGATAGACTGATCATATAAAATACATTATAGTAATATTATATCAAAATTAATCTCTAAAAAAATTATAGTTAAATAGGTAATTAGACTGTTCATAACTCTTCCCTTAAATAATTTTTTTTGTGAAACAACAGTGGGGTTTTAAAATCTTTATCAAAAGAAAAATAATATATCCTCTTAAAACATCTTCCAAACAATCCTCCTAATTATTAGATATAAAAAATATTGAATATTTTGCAAATGTATTTCTTGTCTTAAAAACATAAAAAGTATTCATTATTTTTCTTGTTTAGAAATTAGAAAGGTGATTAGGAGGATATACTATTACTCTCATCATAATACAAACACTTGTAAATAGACAAGAAGAGTATTTATGTACCAAATAAAGAGAGTATTTGAAATTATATGTTGTAAAAGATACCCAAAGGTGGTTAATTGTATTTTAGAGTAGTCTATGATTCTATTTCAGAAAAATTTTATTTACAATGTCAAAATTTTAAATTATAATATTGTCACCATGCTGCCTCGAGATTATGTCAATAATTCTAAGAAAAAATACACTTGCAAAAAGCCACATCGTAAAGTGAATTCACTAACTGTGCATCTTAAAGAAATTTCATTGTTCTTTATTGGCAAAATAGAACTTTCAGTCCCTCAACTTATTTTCATATTTCATTTTGGTCTTCTACCTAATTTTTTGGTCATTTTGGTTTCATAATTACTATTTTTTTTTATTCATCTTAATCTCATAACTATTTTTTTATTCATTTTGGTCCTTTTACTTTTCACCATTAGAGGATCAAAATGAACAAAAAAATTAGTTAATAATAAAGAGTTAGGAGACCAAAATACATTAAAAATTAGTTAAGAAACTAAAACAAACAGAAAATTAGTTAAAAAACTAAAATAAAAACAAAAAATAACTTAAGGGATAAAAAAATCTATTTTATCTTCCTTATTTAACTAATGCTTTGCATTGTTCAATTCGGCTCTATACATAACATATTCAAATAATTTTTTATTAAATTGATAATTGTTTCGTAAATGATAAATGTTTATTTATGTGTACACTAAATTGGATACATTAAATGCAAATAAATGAATTATTAAAAAATACCTTAAATTATTATACTTGTCCAAAAGACAAATCATATGTGATTCGTTTGTTTGAAATGTGACTCAACAGCACCGGACGTTAAGGTAGAAAGTTTAGGCGGCTTCTTAGGCGGTGACAACGAGTTTGTCACTGTCATAGTGACGGAGAATTTAATAACAAAAAAATAATAAAATAACTTTTTTATCTCCACTTTAATTTCTCGCTCCTCTCTTCTCCCTACAGCACTGTTGCCCCTGCTTCCACCGTATTGCAACTCGTCGGCCACCACATCGCAACCACACACAATCCAACCTCAACCATGGACCCACCACAGCCACCATCATTGCGTTCATAGTCTCGCAATACCTGAGGCCTTTAATCAAAACACCTTGCTATTCTACTTCACAGTCATGAACGGCTTTCACTTGCTGTGTTTCTCTCTCACTTTACAACATGTGTTTCAACCCAAACCCAAAACCAACAACGATTTCATGCAGAAAAGATTAACATAAATTTCGAAACATCCATCACAATCACAAAGTTTACACAACCTAAGAAATAATAAAGGCCGGTTGGTCCCGGTGCCAATCACATGTATAACACCACTATACCATACTGCGCCCACACCGTCATTGGCCCGCCGGCACCACATACGGGTCCTCCACCTCCTTATCTTACTTTGGCACCTCCCAAAGCTTCGCCCCGTGGAAGTTTCTCTTATCCCCACCACCATCGCCAGCCTCCAGGAACTCTTCCCCTTCTCCACTCCACTGGCTCCGACGTTGACTGCACCATCTCTCTCCACCTTCTAGAACCTTCCCTCATTTTCAACATGCGTCAGTAAAAGCCCCCCCTCCCTCCTCTGTCCCTCGCCTTGCTCCGCCAGCCTCTCATCCTCCAACCGTCGCTCACTGTTGAGGTCGCGCCGTTGCTGCAACTGTTGCGATCCAAAGTCAACTCCAACAAAACAGTTAGGTTTGGGGGAAGGGAAGTAGGTTGGGGATCTGTTGGGGGGGGGGGTTGTCGCGGACGAGGCATTGGGCGGCAGTGGGCATCGGTGGGAGAGTGGCCGGAGGTGAAAGGAAGGAAAAGTGAAGGATGGTGAAAGAAAAGAATAAAATTGGCAAATCGTTTATAAAATTATTTTTTAAAATATTAAAATATGAATTTAATTTGAATACACTCAGTGTAAAATTTTTTTATATAGACATCCAATTATATATTACTATATTAGTAAAAGTTTTTTATATAACTACTCACTACTTAAATGATCATGCAAATAGAAGATTTTGATTGGATGACAGTATAAAATTTTTTTACACTATCAATACATCCTAATTAAACTCTTAAAATATAAATATAAATATAAATTTCAATTCAAATTAATTTGAACTATTATATCAATATTGAAAGGCTGAAATTTTGTCACTGTAATGGTAATAAACTCATTTGCCACCACGTAAGAAGTAAGTTCTGGAAATCAAACCTGATATTAAATTGGATAAGTTACTTAATGGTTTAATCGATTTAATCATATGTTCAATTAGGATGTAATAAAAAATATATATAGTTATATATAAATATGATTAATAATATATTATGAAATAAATAAAAATAATTAAAAAATTTTAATATGATAAAAATAGTTTTAGAAATCAAAAATATTATATTAAATTATATTAATATAATTAATATAAGTAAAGTATTAAGTTTTATATTACTTAAATTTTAAATTTTTTATTCTTAAAATTACTATAAAGTGTTTAAGAAGTCTCACATTATTTAAAATAAAAATTTTTTACTCTTAAGATTTCTATAAATAATACCTATGTATCATTTTTTATATTTTAATTTTAATATATTTATTACTCTAAATTCTTTTTTAAAAAGTAAGAAATATAATAATTTTTAATTTAGCTATTTATAATATATTTTTGGCCCTTTTTCATTATAATAATGCAGTTAATTTTATTATTGATAATAAAAAAATAATTTTTTATTTCTTTTTTCAAAAAAAAAAAAAAACCTACCAACTAGTAAAATCGGTTTGATTTGGCCTATTTATTGGTTTTTGATTGATTTAACCGATTCAATACCAACTTTTAGATGAAATGATTTTTTAGATGTAACCGAACCATATACTTATCTGATTTCCGGTTCAACCAGTTGGACTGACCGATTTGATCTGATTTTCAAAGTAATGGTAAGAAGCCACCATGGTTGAACCGCCAATTTGATCCGATTTTTAAAACAATGGTAAGAAGCCACCATGAAAGTTCATTACTCTTTTCTTAACGCATTTGGAGAGTATTTTTCTTTCCTTTGCTGTTAACAGAATCTCGAACGATTACGAAATAGTCAATATACTAAGAAAGTAATAAAACCTCACAATTAATGACACCTCATTATTTTAAAAAGAAAAATCCAAAAATTCTATCCTATAACTGTCGCTGTGTCAGGTTCAAACTTGACTCAACAAAATAATTAGAAATTCACATTAAATGTCAGTCTATCTTTGAAAAAAATAAAATAAAAAAATTCTAATCCTTCTGTTTACAAATTACAGCATTTCAAATTTTTTTTTACATTAATAATTTTTTGTATCAATATTTTTAGGATTTAATTTAATATATTATTAATATAAATTTTTTTTATACAAATATTTAATTATATATTACTATGTTAATAAAAATATTTAATTCAATAATTTATAATCTTAAAAATCTTATAAATATAAATATTTAATTAATAACAGTGTAAAACAATATATAACAATAACACTCATATTTTTAATACATTTAAAAAGGTTTAAAGATAAAAAAAAAAAATCCAACCACTACGTTTCGAAAATATTTGTGATACCAATAATCTCCACCAACCCCAATTACATTAAAAGGTAAGTTTCCAATATTACACATCACACTGACAAGGAAACCATGATCGAAACTTACCCCTTTTAAATTTAAACTTACAAATATACAATATTTTAGTCTTCTATTTATTATTAGGATTTAATTTTGATATGCTGATGTATGATTTTAAAATATATATATAAATTTAATTGGAGTGTACTGACACTGTAAAATTTTTTTATATTGTCATCCAATTAAAACACTCCATTTGCATGATCATTCAAGTAGTGGATGATTATATCAAAGACTTTTGCTGATATAGCAATATATAATTAGATGTCTGTGTAAAAGTTTTTTACACTGACAGTATATTTAAATTAAATCCTATATATATATATATGATTTTTGTAATAATTATTTTAAAATTATACATCGTACATATAATATTAACGCTAAGTAAAATATCTATCATCGATAATATATTAAAATTAATATGTTATTATCATATTTTTATAAAAATTTAATTTATATATATTAATAATATAAAATTATTTTATATTATAATCCAATCATATTTCCTCTAACAGTGGAGTGAGAGTTATGCGGAATTATACTTATTAATAAATAACAACACAGCCATCTTCAGTCCCCAACCCACTACATGCCACCATGGCTATGGTGTTTCTCACAACCCTCTTGGCCATCCTCGTGACTCTGCTATTGAAAGTTACCTATGACACCATCTCATGTTACTGGCTCATCCCACTACGCATCAAGAAAATCATGGAGAGGCAAGGTGTGCGTGGCCCAAAACCCCGCTTTCTCACTGGCAACATCCCAGACATGGCCTCCCTTGTTTCAAGAGCCATTTCCCAAGACATGAAAACCATCAGCCACGACATTGTTGGGCGCCTTTTGCCACATTTTGTTGCCTGGTCCAACCAGTATGGTACATATCCACATATATAAAATTTATACATACACAGATGCACATAATTCACCATATATATATATATATAAGATTTCTTCATTTAATTTTCATACTCACTGTTGATGTGTAATTATACACATATCAATGTGGGGGGGGGGGGTGGGTTTTGCAGGGAAGAGATTTTTATATTGGAATGGGATAGAGCCAAGGCTGTGCCTAACAGATACCGAACTGATTAAACAGTTCCTGTCAAAGTACAGTACGGTATCAGGGAAATCGTGGCAGCAACAACAAGGCTCCAAACATTTCATTGGGAGAGGCTTGTTGATGGCTAATGGTGAAGATTGGTACCATCAACGTCACATGGTTGCCCCCGCATTCATGGGAGACAGACTCAAGGTATAGAAAATTTCTTGTATACTGAGAAATTACGTGCTATTTCATCCTCCACACATGTATCTCAACCACAAATTAACTACAAATACGAGCGAGAAACAACAATAAAAAAACTAAATGAGTGGTTTAAAAACTACGTGAAGGAAGAAAATTTTTCCTTGACAGAGTATGAGAGAATGACTCCCAAGTTATATGATACTAATCAGTACTAACACACTTGACTTGACAATTAGATGTAATATATTTCTATATGGTGCTGTCTTTCCTTTACCTTTACACTTTTATATTGAATTCTTTGGGAGGGTATATGTCACTAATTGATTGACATGATGTTGTGGTGGTTACAAATGCTTGGTGTTAAAAAAATTTGGTGTACAACATATACATGTAGGGATATGCTGGGCACATGGTGGAATGCACTAAGGAGATGCTCCAATCACTGCAAAATGCGTTGTTGGAGTCTGGCCAAACTGAGGTGGAGATTGGAGAGTACATGACTAAGCTCACTGCGGATATTATCTCCAGGACTGAGTTTGGCACAAGTTACCAGAAGGGAAAGCAAATATTCCATCTTCTCACAGAGCTGCAGAGTCGTGCTGCTCAGGCAACTCGCCATCTTTGCTTTCCAGGAAGCCGGTGAGTGAGTCTAAAGGCTAAACTATTTAACAAAATCACCCTTTTAATTTATTTATATAGGTTTTTTTTTTTATTTCTATGATTCTGTGCACCAAGTATATTGATGTGATAAAAATGTTGTTGTGTTTAAGTCGAGTAGATTAATTAATTCTTTTGTATTGATACGATTTCTAAGTGATCAGTTGATCACATTCGTTACTTTTTTTTTTCCAGTGTGTTGCCATTTCATTTTTGTCTTTTCATTTAATTTGTTAATAGGCGAGTTATTATTGACCCTCTTCAATTTTTAGTGTGCATGTGTCCTTTATGGTTCAATTTTATATGTGTAGGTTTTTTCCTAGTACTTATAACAGGGAGATAAAGTCTTTGAAGATGGAAGTGGAGAGGCTCTTGATGGAGATCATAGAGAGTAGGAAAGATTGTGTGGAGATGGGTAGAAGCAAATCTTTTGGGAATGATTTGCTGGGTATTCTACTGGATGAGATCCAGAAAAAGGGTGGCAGCATGAACTTGCAGCTAGTAATGGATGAGTGCAAAACATTCTTCTTTGCTGGACATGAAACCACTTCACTCTTGCTCACTTGGACAGCCATGTTGCTAGCCAGCAATCCACAGTGGCAAGACAAAGTCAGAGCTGAGGTCAAAGAGGTGTGCAATGGGGAAACTCCTTCTGTGGAACAACTCTCTAAACTCACCGTGGTTAGTAACTCATTACTCAGTTAATTTTGACTTTGTCCTCAATTTTTTATTCTTATTTATCTCTTTACGTTCTCTTCTGTTGTGAATGTGACTGATATCAGATAAATTATCCATTAAAAGTTAATGAATATATTACATTATTTTAATTAAAAATTGATGAAAATTTTGAATTTCTAATATTTTTATTTTTTTTATATAATTAGTTAAGAGGGTATCTGATTAATTTAGAGCCCTTCATATTTTTAGTTATTTTATTTCTCTCTTTGTACCTTTCTTTTATAATAAATGTGCAATTCCTCCTTTCCCTTTTATTTCAACTAAAGTTTTCACAGAGATTTTGTTTCTTTCTTTTTCTTATTTCCCGTAGTAGTTTAAGAGGGAATCTCATTAAGTTATAACCTTTTAAGGTGAAGGCACGTAAAGGGGCAACGGGGCATCTGGAATGCTATTTTTATGACCATGTTAGTGGAATTGACAAAACTATTGGCTGGTAGGACACAGAAAAAACACGTTTACAGTGTGCAAACCATTGCATTTTTCTTTTATATATATTTTTATTTAAATTGTGTCAATTATTATTCTTTATAGCATAAATACAATAATTGCATTTCTAACCCTGCACAAGCCTATTGTGGTGTTAGTATAATTTTTCTTTTTTGTAATGCCTTTTTTAAGGAAATATATATTGTCTTTTAATAATTTATTATCTTGCATTAAAAGTGTTTGACTGTGATAATAATATTATTTAAAAAAAAATAAAACTTTTTAATAACATGTCTTTTAATAATTTATTATCTTACATTTAATGTGTTTGACTGTGATAGTATTGTTTTAAAAAATTAAATTTTTTGACAACATATAATTTATGATTGAACAATAATATAAAATTAATAAGTTATGGTTAAAGTCAAAAGGATAAAATTAACATTTTTTTCATTATCAATTGGTATTGTTTTCATCTCACTATGTAATTTGTAAAACCCCAGTCAAGCTTAATAGGGTTGATTTTAAGAAAAGACAATCTACAAATATTATAGTCTAACTAAGGACGAATCTATAAAGAAACAAACCGAACATTGATTGATTTAAAGATCATCTTTGCACTCGTGAACAAGTAGTTGGTGTTAATTTAAAAAATATATTAAATGGGTTATATTTCTCTCAGAGCCTCAAAATGCTCAAAGTTAAAAAATTTTTAATTCATGGGCTAGAATTTCAGAGTAAGGTAACAGCCATAATTTTTCTTCAATAGAAACATTCGCACTCTTAGTATTATTATATTTCATTATACTTTGTTCAGAACATATATCTATTTTAATTTAATAGGTTTATGTAGAAGTGTTCATCAGAATATCTAAAATTTTTCTTATTCTTGGAGGAAAATAGAAAACAAATGAGTGGACCCTATTATACTCAATGACATGGTTTCATGGTTACCCACTTCATAAATTTATGACTATTTCTTCATCTCATAGAGCTAGGAATGCTTAATAGAAAATTCCGATGAACCAAACTGAATAGTACTAATTATTACTCTTAAAAAGCTAGATTTTTCCAAAAGATGGTCGAAGAATCAACATGACAAACTATTATAATTGCTAAAAAACAAAAAATCAAAACGGCACCTTAAACTAACCTGAGGCCTCATTTTATGTTGCAGCTACATATGGTAATTAATGAGTCAATGAGGCTCTATCCTCCAGCAACTGTGCTCCCTAGAATGGCCTTCGAAGACATTGTGCTGGGTGACCTTTCTGTCCCTAAAGGCTTATCAATTTGGATTCCGGTGCTGGCTATTCACCATAGTGAAGAACTATGGGGCAAAGATGCAAATGAGTTCAACCCAGCAAGGTTTGCTACGAAGTCATTCCTGCCTGGCCGTTTTATACCATTTGCTTCAGGCCCTAGAAATTGTGTTGGACAATCATTTGCCATCATGGAAGCTAAGATTATACTAGCCATGTTGATCTCTCGGTTTAGCTTTACCATTTCAGATAATTATAGGCATGCACCGGTGGTTGTCCTCACAATTAAGCCCAAGTATGGAGTTCAAGTTTGTTTGAAGCCCTTGGATCCATGAGGCATACCTTCGTTTTGGAGACGTGAGACTTCCATCAGGGGAAATGTTCTGATCTTCTTAATGAGCATTATTGTAACTCTTTTTTTTTTAAACTTTTATATAGTGAAGAGAGAAATCAAGTAATGATCGCAAGGATTAGAATATGGATATTAAAAATCTCTTCTAATTCATTAAATAAAAATAAAGGTTTTCTTTAGATACATATAAAGTTTATGACATGGTGTGTACGAAAGTAGATGATAGATTACAGACATATTTAAAGAAATTTGGTGTCACCTTAGCAATGACTCCTGTGATTACAAATGAGGTTTAGATTAGCTTTAAATGCCCTAAACAAAGATTGTAACTACCCAAAATACCATTTGACGGATTATATGGCATCTTCTTTTGCTTCTCCACAACACTTGAGAATAATGATTTGATTCTAACAGTATAATTTAATTTGATCATTTCTCTATATTCAGCTGATTCAAAAAAGTGATATACTCTCAAAAATAGAATATGCCAACTTGTGCATGACATAACTAATGGTAGTAGGGTCAGTATCTCCATTTTAGAGCTTAAAGGGTGTTTTCTCATCCAACTTATATCATCTGTTTCCATGATTCTACTTCTCCCACTACTTGGTTTTCTAATTCTTTTATTCCACCCATCATTTGTTTCTCACCCTGTTTTGGATACAAATAGGTAGTGTATTTTGGTAAAAACTACTTGGACAAATTATGTGACCATTCAGAATTAGTTATAAAAGGTTATTTAATAGCTTACATGTGTATGTGAGAAGTGCATAAATATAAGTTTGTGTAATAATTATTGCATTTTTCAAGAAAAATATTCTCAGCAATTTTATATACATGGAAGCATGCTGAAATGTATCTGCAGCTTAATTTTTTGGATATTAATTTTAATATATTATCAATATAAAAAAATTTTATATAAATTATTATAAGTGAAACTTTTAAATTAATAGATATAATAGTTAAATATTTTTTTGTGGCAATATATAATTATATGCCTGTGTATACTAATATAATGGGAGTACATTAAAAATGAAATTCTAATTTTCGATCCTAATTTTTCATGACTAAAAATTTTGATTTAGCTTGCTTTTTTTTCCCCCTATTTCTTTCTTTTTCTTGCATACATATTTAGTTCAATCTTTTTTATCGGGTTACAAGTATTCTTGGCCTAGCCTCACTTTTGGACCTGTACAACTCACGGACTGGTTTCATGCAAGAGAATCCCGCCTAGGCCCCAAAGGCAAGGGTTGCATACTTTCGCCTTGCATTTGTTCTTTGTGGAAATTCACCTTGGATTCAAAACACATGCGTCCAACCAAAAAAAAAAAATGCGGATTTTTGGACCTGAATAATGAATGAATGTGCCAAACATGTACAGAAAGCCAATTCACATGAATATACAGGCAGCAACGATGACTCAGCCTATTTTGTTTCAGCCTTAAACAGCCATGCCTTTTTTTTCCCTCTCATTTACGACCAAAAAGAAAAAAAGAAAAAGAATGAAAAAACAAAACGCACAGCTGTTAATAACAAGAGTTGTGTTATTTATATATCCAATTTTAGAGACAATTATAGGCACCAAAACATAAAAGGTGGATTTCCACAAAGTTATCATTATCATATCATACTTTTTCAACTCTTAACTCCAAAAATAATGGGTGTCTATGGGTATCTATTACTTCAAGTAATAACAAATGTAACAACGGGTCCATATAATGATAAACTATGCAAGGTTGATTTTTGTCGTATCCAGAGAATTTTTTTATTTTTGCCCTCTTTTTGGGCGAGCAATGTTTACTTCAAATTGAATAGAGATTATGGCGGTGAAGTTTGGAAATCAATATAAGTTAGAGTCACTTTAAATATGTTCACCGAAAAATGAGAAAATAGAGGCTTATTACTCTTGGATTATTTGGTGCAATCTATACATAATATAATATATTGATCCTTCAATTTCTTATTTTACAAAAAATCTTACTTTAGAGGATTTAGATCCCTAAAGAATAAGATATAAAATTATTCATATGTCTTTATCTAATTATTGAAACTTATAAAAGTGATCTTAGATGGCCTTTGATCATAAAAAAAGATTGAAGAGGAGACTTTCGAAAAATTCATGTAACAAGTGATTGGAATAACTATTATATAATCATAATTATTAGTAACATTCCACCATAAATGGAGAACAAGTTATGGAATTAAGCCACATGTAGATAAGTATCTTGCAGCCAAACCTTTAACAAAGTTGAAAACATATGAACAATTTTTGAGGTCTAGATGAAGATCAAGTAAAATTTAGAGATTTCCCACGGTGAGGAAAATGGTGTTGACAAAAAAGAATGCAACAAAAAAATAATGAAACACACACAAACACGCACATGTAAGCAACCCTTCAAAAGTGTACCCTAAACAAAGATCATATGAATAATTTGTTATGGTCTAGATGAAGATCAAGTAAAATTTAGGGATTTTCCGATGTGAGGAAAAAGGTATTGACAAGAAAGAATGCAACAATGTGAGGAAAAAGGTATTGATAAGAAAGAATGCAATGAAAATAAATAATGAAACACACACACAAATGTGATTGTGGTGTACCCTAAACAAAGATCATATGAATAATTTGTTCTGTCTAGATGAAGACCAAGAAAAATTTAGGGATTTCCCGATGTGAGGAAAAAGGTATTGACAAGAAAGAATGCAATGAAAAAATAATGAAACACACACACCTGCGCGCCCGCGTGCATATGTGAGGGGCACTACAAGAAAATTGGTCTTTTGCAACCCTTCAAAAGTGCACCCCTAAAATATCATAAAGTGTTGCCATTGACAAAGGTTACGTTTTTTAAGTTAAGGCAATACTTTTTGCTGGTCCTACTAAGTGTTGACAAAGGGCACTACAAGTGTTGCTGTTAATATGAGAATTTAATATGTTGTAGCCTTATTGATTTATTTTTAAATCTTTTTGATCCCACTAAGTTTTGAGGTGTATAAGTTACGTTATTAAAGTTTTACTCAAGGCTATCCTATTTTAGAATAATCTTGTACACCTAACTTTAGACAATCACTAAAATTCCAATTCTCATCATTTTAACCTGCAATTTATACTTAAATAAAGCTCTTTAGAACATCTTTCATTTCCCATAAGTTTCACTATAATTGGGTAAACAGAGATCAAGTTATGAGCTCCTCAAATGGGCTACCCTATTTCACCCCAAATAGAACATTGGTCAAATTTAGGAAATTATCGAGAGTAGTGCACTTATGATCTAAGTCTAAAATTTTTATGGCATGGTTCTATGTGTTAATTTCCTAAAAAATTTAGTTTCAATACATTTGAAGTTATATAGAATAAGTTATGCCCCTCATATCACACTCTAATCAGAACAGAGAATGGAACTCAATGGTCAACTTCTAAATATCATAACTAAATTATTTTAAGTTCAATGGACCTATAATTTATATGGTTGGAAAGATATAGAAGTCTAGTTTAATCTAAAAATAGTTTCATTAAATTCTGAGTTATAAATGTCAAGAAATACTGTTTGCGGCCATTAGGGTTTCCCTATCAACTTGTTCTATTTTGGATCTTTCTTGGTCTTTTGATCTATTTCTCACACCAAATCATGTTTTCCTATCCCAAATCACTAGAAATGACTTATATTAACATCATATAAGATCAATCAAAGGATGACATGAAGAAACTCTAATTAGCCCTAAACCTTGTAGAACAATCAAGTCTAAGAAATCCTTCCTCAAATTCAAGGTGTGGAGCTTTTCTACTTGAATCTTTAGGTGTCTTTCCTCCTTTAAAGCCTTATGATAGCTGTAAATCACTTCTATTTCCTTGCTTGGCTGAGGTTATGTGACTCAAAGGAAGGAGCTTTATGGCTTGTATTAGAGCTTTTTTATGATAAACAAGTGAAAGGGTTGAAAATTTAAGTGAGGCACGCAAGACACAAGAGTTTTTGGGTGAGTTTGGGTAGCATGAGAATGAAAATGGAAGTAAAAAGAGAAGGGGAAGGGGAGGGGGTTGCACAAAAATTGTGAGGAAAAGAAAGAAAATGTTTGTCTTTGTTGGTGTGTCTTACTTCTTAAGTTAATGGCTTAAATCCTATTGGTGGATTTGAGGCAAATTTTAAATCCTCAAAGCTAAAATTTGATAGGCTTATTTTTAGCCACCAAGAGCCACACATCCTTAGGTTTTTAACTAATATTTATGCTCACAAATACTATAGGACCCTTGAGGAGTAGTTCAAGGTGTTCGGCTACCAATTTGGGTATTTTAAGTTACCTGAGATACTGTAACATTATGTGAGTAGCCTCATACTTTTATTCAAGACTGTGGATAGAAAATCTCAATTTGAGGTTATTACAGATATTTTGGTTAACTGCCGATGTCACAGGGCCCAAAAATAAGCTTGAACATTGAATTTTCTCTACGGATGCCCTTCTCGACAACCATAAAGCCTTAATTATAATTTTGCCATATAATTTAATAATTATAATTTTGCCCTTACTTTTACTACAGTTTACCTATTTACAATTTTCCTTCTATCCTAATCTACCCTCAGAGTTCGGGATGTTAAATGCAGCCTTAGCCAAACAAGAGAAAGTATCAGCACTCATAAATCCTTTAGTATCTACCATCAACCTTCTACCAAGCCAACTGGAGTTGCACCCAGATCCTTGAATCACAGAAGCTTTTTTCAACACTACTAGAATTAACCAGAATAGCAACCGATTTAGAGACCGAAATTTTTTGTTCGTTAACATAAGGAATTAGTGACCGATTTAGCGACCAAAATGAAATACTAGAGGAAGGTTGCTCATAGGAAAAAATCAGTCGCTAAATTGGTCACTAAAAAGGAGATCAATTAGTGAGCAAAATTTGTGTTAGGAAAATCAATCACTAAATAAAACTTAGTGACCGATTTGGTGAAGGCAATCAAATGCGTACATAAACCAAAATCGGTCATTAAATCAGTCGTACATAAACCAAAATTGGTCATTAAATCGGCCTCTAATTTTTCGATTAGAGACCGATTTAGTGACTGATTTTGAATTAAAGGATTTTTCCTCCTCACAAATAAATCGGTTACTAAATCGGTTTCTAATTGAAAAATTAGAGATCAATTTAGTGACCAGTGTTTCGGTCACTATATTTTAAAATTTCCCAAGATTTAGATCTTTTTCCGACGCCTCCCTTCCCCCAAAATCACTTCTTTTCTTCTCTTCCCTCTACACCTTTCCCCTCCAACCTTTCCCCTTTTCCTCTTGCCACCGCAGCCTTCCCTCCGCCGCACGCCTCCCCTCCGATGCACACTGTCTTCAGCAGTAAATCCCAATGCTACTGCATCATCCAAGCTCCACCATCCAAGTTGCGCCGCTACGTCCCTCTGCCATTCTAGATTTGCGTTGTTGTCGCGTGTGCAGGGGAGGCAAGCTGCTGCACCTTTTTAGTTCTTTTAAGGTGTGTTTTCTTCTTCTTCTTCTTTTTTGTTAAATTTTATTTCATAATTTGTTGTGATCAGGGTGTGGAGCTCATCCTTATTGATCATAATGATATTTCTCTACGGCTCACTGTAAGTTTAATCCATTAAATTTTCTCTTGATAATTTCTAGCATGTATGGTTATAACAGTTTTAATTTTTTTAGAAAAATTAATATTAATAATTTGGTACAAAATGTTCCTCCTATGAAGGAGATTAACAATAGAGTTGGGAGGCGGGTTAGGAGCTATTGATAGCCATTTCCATAAACAGAGTTGGTAGGTAGGATAGATGAAAAGCATCAGTGCAAGAGTAGATGTTGGATGGCACATTATTATTCTATAATGTTATTATTGCTTTATCTGTTGTGAATTGCAGTTCTGATATGAATAGTGTTGTAATTTTTAAAGGAGACAAAGGTTCACTTACCTTGAAATTGGAAAGTAGTCTTTAGTTATATATACCCTCCCTGTACATTGCCTTAAGGGTTAATTTTTGTTACTCCTTGTAAGATAGAGAATTAGTGATGAATGAAGATAGAATTAGCATCTTATAGATAGCGTTGAATTTTTGAGTTGCAATGCTTGACAGAGAACTTCAAGCATTTGTTCTTTTCTCTGTTTTATTTTAATATTTTGGTGACATTATGAGACTAAGCTAGTTTTAGAAGAGAGATAAGCCTCACATGCCACAATTTGTTCCCCCTTCTTTGGTTTTGGTCTATTCAAAGATGCAGTAAGGCATGGAATTGTGTTTGTTATCCATCATTTTATTAAATCTTAAGCAAGCTATACCTAACAAATTTTAACTTAGATCACATTAATCTATAATTTGCACATGTGACAAAAATATTGGGGTTGAATTTATATCAGAGGATAACCTATGTTCAGTCTTCATCTTAGCCTTTACCTCACATTTTATATGTTTGAGGTTCTTTTTAGTGTTTGAAGCTTTTTAAATCATGTTTATGGTGAATTTTTGGAAAACTTATTCGGTAAGTATTTTAGATTTTACTAGGTGTGTGACTAGAAATTCTAATTGACATGGGCTACCTATGATCATGTTGGTGGTGCTTTAACAGTAATAAAGTAAGATTGCTTAAACCCTTAAACTGAAGAACCTTCACATCCCATTGCCATATCATTTAGTTTTCTGCTGTTTTTTTTTAGACTCACTTCTTATGCTTGACCATGCCATTTGTATTTTATTTAAGTATATAAAATTTATAAATTGAGATAATTTTTTTCTTGACGCCACATACTAGTTCCTTTAAGGTTCACCGTCATCGCTTGCAAATATGTCATGATGATTGCTATTTTCTTTTACTTTTTTTCTAAAATCCATTAAAAGCTTTGGTTTTTAATGAAATCCATTATATTTTTAAGTTATTTCTAGTGAATAATAAAATAAATGAATACTAATGAGTAATAAATTAATTAAAAAAAGGATAATTTAATTAGATTAAAATTATGTCTCTCTTTCTTTTGTTCAAAACTAACTAACTTCAATGAAATTTTTTAGGTTCACAAGCAAAGGTGTGATATGAAAAAATTGATCTACTTTCTCTTTTTGCATTGAAGGGGGTGTGTTGCTCATCTCTGATGTAGTTTGATCTTTTTTATATATAATTTACTGATAATTTTTTATAATCTATGTATTTTTTTGTTTGCTTTTGTTTGTCTTGTGAAAATAATTTTCTCTTGTGATCTTTTTCTTTACTTACTTGCTTCTCTTTGCCCTCGGTAGAACTTTCCAGTGCAAGTCTTAGTGCCTTTTTCGTGGGAATTGAGCAAAGAATTAGAGTTAATCCACTTTAGTTGCGCTCATGAATTGTATGCCATATAAAAGCTTGTTATACTTTTATTATTATTTCCCTCTTTAAGTATTCTTCTAAGTGATAGTTTTATTATTTTTATTTCAACTTAGTGATGCTTGAAATGAGCCTATTACACTGATGGATGCAAGAAGATCATAGATGATAGCAACATGAATCATTAAGTAAATGTTTAGTACCCTTTTTTTATCCGTTTATTTGGTTTAGAACCATCAAGTAGACGTTTAGTATATTTTGTGTTTATTTAGTCTGGAATTACTTGATCATTGTGGATTTAAATTTGCAATGTTTAAATTACCATTTATAGATAATATTATTTCATATGAATTTGAATTTGATGTTTGTTGCTATATATATTTTTAATGAAATTTGAGTTACATTATGTGATTAATTGGATAAATTTGTTTGTATGTATAGTAATAAAGGAAGAGATCATAACTTGTAATTTGTGGCAGGTATAAATTGCCACAATATATATATATATGTATGTTGATCATTTTGTGGGGGGTTTTGAACCCCCGCTGATATGTTTTTAAAAAAACATATTACCATTTTGTAATTTAAAACCACCACAAATAAATTGTTTATTTTGTGAGTTTTGATTTACCTATTATTAAAATTTTTTTAAATGTGAAAATTTTGTTGATATTTATATTTTGCATTTCTTTTTATAACTAAATTCACATTTAAAGCAGATGAATTTTCAACTTCCTGAGTTTCAACCACCAGCAAAAGACACAAATTAGAGGGAAAAGAAGCAAGATGAAGAGGAAGAGGGAGATGATGAGGACAACTAAATACGAACTTGAGTTACTAACTTGTAGAGGGGGACTACGAGTAGGACTGTTACTAAGACTACAGTAAGACTAATTATTTAGACTAGAGTAGCACTAGTTATTAAGACTTAAATGACACTATTTATTGAGACATAAGTAGGATTAGATATTATCTAGCTATTTGTTTTTGTAATTTAATAAATATTACTTATTTTTGTATGATGTTTAATACTTGTTTAGTATTAGGAGTTTATTTGGTTAGACCAATATATAAAATTTATGTCTCTTTATTGGTTAAATTTTCTAAATTTCAGGTGCTTAAAATTGAGATTTCAAAATATGCAAAATTACTCATTTTAACATCATTAGGCCATAGCGACCAATTTAGTGACTAATTTAGTGACTGAAATATAAGTTAAGGACCAAAATTAAGACTGGCATGACCCAAGAAAACTCAGTCATAAGTTTAGTGACCGCTTTAGTGACCGATCTCGAGACCAATTTTGTGACCGATAAATCAGTTACAAATTAGAGACTGATTTAGTGACTAAAATATCAGTCACAAAATTAGAAATTGAATTTCTGACTGAAATTTATCGGTTAGAGACCGATTTAGTAACTGATTTAAAAACCGATTTAGAGACTGAAAAATCGGTCTCTAATTTAGTGACCGATTTTTCGATCGCTAACTCTTAACCAAGCTACTAACCAATTTTGGTAACTATTCTCTTAAATTGGTCGCTAAATCGGCCTCTAATTTTAGCGACAAAAAAATTGGTCGCTATTTACTATTTTTCTTGTAGTGCAACAGGAGGTGATAGAGCATCATCCATTTGTGAAAAGTTTTTGCGGAAGCAATCTGTAGAGTCGATAGGTTTCAAACCTCTCCTACTTCGCTTAGAAGGAGAGTTACTATCCATGGCCTCAGCCACAACCAGGTGCCAGCCATCAACATCTTCACTATTTAGGCTTGAATAGCTACATGAAAGAAATGAACAAAAGTGAAGCATGGAAATGATGGTTTTTTCGATTTCCTAGAAAGAAATACATCTGATATATCACCAAAGCGAACGAAAAGTGATCTAACCCAATTTTTTTACGCATTGAGCTGTAGATTGCTAATGTAAATAAAGAATGCATGAACATTGGTCTTTGGTTCCACCATCTTCTCACGACCATCCTCATCAACACAACCACGAACCGATGTTCCATTCCAAGCAATAACTTTATGTGGTGAGTGATGGCCTAGAGTAAGGGGAAGAGAAAGCACCATTTTTACTCTGATGCTTAGAGACTAAGAGGTTGCTCTACTGACATATACCACCCAAAATACAGAGGTAAAAAAATACACTACTTATTTGTATCCAAAATGCATGAAAACAAATAATGGGTGGAATAAAAGAATTAAAAAACCAAATAGTAGGAGAATCAAAATCATGGATTTGTGGAAATAGATGATGTAAGTTGGTTGAGAAAAAACCCTTTAAGCTCTAAAATAGAGATATTGACCCTACTACAAGAATGGATTCTCTTACGTTAAATTTCACATAACCTTGTCATATGTGATCTTCATATATCTTGTCTGGATCCTATCTCTTAAATCAATAGTACGAGATCACACATAACAAGGTAATGTAAAAATTTAATATGAAATAATCCATTTTCCCCCTACTACAATTAGTTATGTTACACACAAGTTGACATGTTCTATTGTTGAAAGTATATCATTTTGTTGAGTTAGCTGAATATAGAGAAATGATCAAATTAAATTATATTGTTAGAATCAAATCATTATTCTCAAGTGTTGTGGAGCGAAGCAAAAGAAGATGCCCTTATAATCCATCAAATGGTATTTTCGATCGTTACAATTAAGGGCATTTAAGGCTAATCTAAACATCATTTGTAATCACAGGTGTCATTGCTAAGGTGACACCAAACTTCTTTAAATATGTCTATAATCTATCATCCACTGTTGTACACACCACGTCATAAACTTCATATGTAGCTAAAGAAGAGATTTTTGATATCCGTATTCTAGTCCTTGCAATCATTACTTGATTTCTCTCTTCGCTATATAAAAGTTCAAAAAAACTAAAAATAAAAAAAAATTACAGTAATGCTCATTAAGAAGATCGAAACAATTCCTATGGTGGAAGTCTCGGGTCTCCAAAATGAAGGTATGCCTCATGGGTCCAAGGGCTTCAAACAAACCTGAACTCCATACTTGGGCTTAATTGTGAGGACAACCACCGGTGCATGCCTATAATTCTCTGAAATGGTGAAGCTAAACTGAGAGATCAACATGGCTAGTATAATCTTAGCTTCCATCATGGCAAATGATTGTCCAACACAATTTCTAGGGCCTGAAGCAAATGGTATAAAACGGCCAGGCATGAATGACTTTGTAGCAAACCTCGCTGGGTCGAATTCATTTACATCTTTACCCCACAGTTCTTCACTATGGTGTATAGCCAGCACTGGAATCCAAATTGATAAGCCTTTAGGGATATGAAGGTCACCCAGCACAATGTCTTCAAAGGCCATTCTAGGGAGCACGGTTGCTGGAGGATAGAGCCTCAATGACTCGTTAATTACCATTTGTAGCTGCAACATCAAATAAGACCTCAGGTTAGTTGATCATTTGTGTTGGCCAAGGAAGCCAAAAGCGGCCCCTTCATTTTTATTTATTTTTTTTGGTTATTAGCAATTATAATAGTTTAAGGTCATGCTGATTCTTTGGCCATCTTTTGGAAAATCTGGCCTTTTAAAAATAACAATTATTACTATTCATTTTGGTTCATCGGAATTTTCTATTAAGCCTTCCTAGCTCCATGAGATCAAGAAATAGTCATAAATTTATGAAGTGGGTAACCATGAAGCCATGTCATTAAGTAGAACACGGTCGACTCATTTGTTCCCTTTCCGTTTTCTATTTTTTCCTCCAAGAATAAGAAAATTTTTTGGAGTCACAAAGACATAGTTCGGATTTTGAAGGCACACTGTAAACGTGTTTTTTCTGTGTCCTACCTGGCAATAGTTTTGTCAATGCCACTATCACAGTCATAAAAATAGCATTTCAGGTGCCTCGTTGCCCCCTAACTTACCTTTACCATAAAAGGTTATAACATAACAAAATGAGATTCCCTCTTAACTAATACAGGGAAAAAGAAAAAGAAAGAAAGAAAGAAAATCTCTATGAAAACTATAAATAGAAGGAAAAGAAGGAATTTCACATTTATTATAAAAAAAAGGTACAAAGAGATAAATAAAATAATTAACAAAAAATGAAAGGCTAAACTAATAGATTCCCTCTTAACTAATAAAAAATGAAAAAAAAAATTAGAAATTTAAAATTTTTATCAATTTTTAATTAAAGTGATGTAATATATTCATAAACTTTTAAGAGTTGTGTTATTTGAACGTGCAAAAATGGACACATCCGACATATTACTAACTTTTTTTTTTGTTATCAACTTCTTAAACTAAAGTTACCAATTTATTCAACTGAGTTACCAATCATTTACAGCATAATATTACAAAACATTTTGCATGCAATTGGTTGGTAACTCAGTCAAATAAGTTAGTAATTTTAGTTTAAAAACTTGGCAATTGAGAAAAAAAAGTTGATATTTGTATACTGTAATTGGTTGATAACTCAATCAAAAAAATTGATAATTTTAATTTAAAAAATTGATAACTCAAAATAAAAAGTTGGTAACACATCATAAATACGTTCCAACTACATGTACAAATAAACTCTCTCAACTTTTAATGGATAATTTATCACATGTCAGTCATATTCACAATAGAGGAGAAAAGTCAAAAGATAAATATGAATAAAAAATTGTGGGAAAAGGACAAAATTAATAGAGTAATGAGTTACCAACCAGAGTGAGTTTAGAGAGTTGATCAATAGAAGGAGTTCCTCTATTGCACACCTCTTTGACCTCAGCTCTAACTTTGTCTTGCCATTGCGGATTGCTAGCCAGCAACATGACAGTCCAAGTGAGTAAGAGCGCAGTCGTTTCATGTCCAGCAAAGAAGAATGTTTTGCATTCATCCATTACTAGCTGCAAATTCAAGCTGCCACCCTTATTCTGGATCTCATCCAGTAGAATACTCAACAAATCATTCCCAAAAGAATTGCTCCTACCTATCTCCACACAATTTTTCCTACTTTGTATGATCTCCATCAAGAGCCTCTCCACTTTCATCTTCAAAGACTTTATCTCTCTGTTATAAGTACTAGGAAAAAACCTACACATATAAAATTGAATCATAAAGGACATTCTGACGTGAAAAATTAAACAGGGTCTATATTGACTCACCTACTCAAAAATTACAAACATTGGAACAAAAATTAACCGATGTGATCAACTTAGCACCAGAAATTGTATCAATATGAAGAATTAATTAATATATTAATCCGAACCTATTTTTCTTAGCAAAAGTTTGAGCTCTAAACTAAGATTATGAGATCCTAAGTTTGTAAGTTTTGGAGGAAGTATGAGTAAGTTGAGGCCAAATGGAACTACTTGTCCTATGGTTTTAGATGAAAATGGGCACAACCACCACCTAAATCCGTTGAGGGATGATGAGGTGCTTTACCCTCATCGGACTACAAGACACCCTCTCACCCCTGGATCACTTTCAGGATACTGGATAGTGTATTTCTTGTCGGACGTGTTTTTGGGTTCACTTAGGTTCTAAGAACCATGTTAGTTGGCTAGGCTAATGGGTTTTGTTACCATTGCTACTTGAGGCTATTAAGAGATCTCTTGCTCTTGTCTTTTGGGCCTTGGGCTCTAACTTTCTTATGGGTCTTGGACAATGGCCACGAACAATGGCCTTTGACCTCCTTGAAAGTGATGTTTCCTCAACATAAGGCCTAGTGCATCACTTTTGCACTAGTTGGCTACTGAGATAAACTAGTTGAGTTATAGCGAAAGGCAAATAGGAGATATGGGTTATCAAAGGATTTTTTCTTTTTGGGTGTCATCCTTATATAGGGTATTTTGGATTTATGGGACATGAAAAAGGCAAATCATCCAAAGCGTCTTGCAATACAAGGGTATCTTTGACCTCACCATTAGATTGAGGCATTGTCCCTTTCTGAAGATTTTGTCTCCCAAGAAATCTTTCCAAACCACAACAATAAGATAATTCCCACAGCAAACATGGTCAATTTCCAAGAATTTAACAATGGCTAGACATCATCCCAGCGCCCGGCATCATCCCAGCGCCCGGCATCCTATAGATGACCATATTCTCCGTGGTAACCGTTACCATCTTGTCAAACACAACAACATTTTTATCACAACAAATATACTTGCTATACATAATCATAGAAATAAAAAAAACATAATTATAAATAAATAAAAGGGGGGATTTTGTAATAGTGTATAGCATTTACACTCACTCACCGGCTTCCAGGAAAGCAAAGATGGCGACTTGCTTGAGCAACACGACTCTGCAGCTCTGTGAGAAGATGGAATATTTGCTTTCCCTTCTGGTAGCTTGTGTCAAACTGAGTCCTAGAGATAACATCCGCAGTGAGCCTAGTCATATACCCTCCAATCTCCACCTCCGTTTGGCCAGACTGCAACGCATTTTGCAGCGATTGGAGCATCTTCTTAGTGCATTCCACCATGTGCCCAGCATATCCCTACATATATATGTTATACACCAAATTTTTAACACCAACCATTTGTAACACCACAAGTCCACAACCCCATGTCAATCAGCGATATATAGTGTAAAAGGTAAGGCTGAGACAGCACCAAATAGAGATATATTACGTCCAAGTGTGAAGTCAAGTGTGTTAGTGATTAATTGGTATCATATACCTTGAGACTGTCTCCCATGAATGCAGGGGCAATCATGTGACGTTGATGGTACCAATCTTCACCATTTGCCATCAACAAGCCTCTCCCAGTGAAATGTTTGGAACCCTGTTGTTGTTGCCACGATTTCCCTGTTACTGTGCTGTACTTTAACAGGAACTGTTTGATCAGTTCGTTATCTGTCAGGCACAGCCTTGGCTCTATACCATTCCAATACAAAAATCTCTTCCCTGCAGAAACCCCATTAATGTTGTGAATTATGTGCATCATAAATATATGTTATAGGTGCATATCACGTACCATATTGGTTGGACCAGGCAACAAAATGTGGCAAAAGGCGACCAACAATGTCGTGGCTGATGGTTTTCATGTCGTCGGAGATGGCTCTTGAAACAAGGGAGGCCATTTCTGGGATGTTGCCAGTGAGGAACCGGGGTTTTGGACCACGCACACCTTGCCTCTCCATGATTTTCTTGATGCGGAGTGGGGTGAGCCAGTAATATGAAATGGTGTCATAGGCAACTTTCAATAGCAGAGTCACGAGGATGGCGAAGAGGGTTGTGAGAAACACAATAGCCATGGTGTTATCTAGTGGGTTGGAGACTGAACGTGATTGTACCAAGATTTGATAAATAAGTCAAGAGCTTCACCATCCTATATGTAGTGAGAATTTGTTATATAATATGAAAATATAATAATAAACACAAGACTATGTATATTTGCTAGTATAAAAGAGCAATAAACTTGACTTTCTACCTTAACGTCTGGTTTTGTTGGGTCACAGTACAGAGCCATGGGGGCTTTTGCTCTCAAAACAGGTAAGAATCTCAGTTACTCCAGAGTCGTACATCCTCAAGTCAAAAGTAAACATACCCCCAAAATAAATTATAGGATGGAGGGGATTCAATGTGATGCAACCAAAGTAATTGTCCGGAAAAGGTGCTTTGGCATTGATACCTACTTAAGACTTAAGAGCACAATAATACTCAGCATCCCCCTTCCCTTTGACACAGCCTTGAATCATGGCTCTAACTGCTGGAACCCACCCACATAGTACTTTAAGCGGTCATATAGAGGTAAGTTTATGCTGGACCCTGTAACAAGGGTCTAGCCATGATTTTTGCCTGTTTAACCATTGGATTGAAAAATGAGATAATTTATAACTAAAAACTTTTTAAATCTAATGACCAAAAGGATGATGACCATGACTAGACCCTTGTTCAAGGGTCGAGTATAATTGGTCTCATCGTATAGTATTGTCCATATCTTGTGGCCTACTTGACTTGCGGTCAATTGGAGGCTTAGTTAGTGTTGCTTTGAATTCGAATTTCGCCCTCAAGGTTATTGCATCCTAGGTAGAGCAACAGAGCTACGTCATCCTTCGGTGTACTAGACGGAAGGACGTTATCGATGCCAATAAATAATGAATCATAACATTAATCAAACTGTCAATTTTTTTTTTTTTTCAAAAAATAGTACTATCATATGACTTTGTAATTAATGACTAAGTTCACGAGTTAGAAATAAAAAATCATAACATAGATTAAACTATTGAATGAAAAATTAAGTGTTATGATATAGCTTTCTAGTGACTAAGTTCGCGAAATAGTGAGATAAATAGCTTGAACGGCTGACATCCGCTAGATTATGCAGTTGGATGTTATACATTAACCACAACCACAAAAAATGACCCTCTCACGTGGAAAAATATTGTGTATATATAATATTTTTTAGATACTATGCCAACTCACATTCTATTTATTATTAAATATAGTATAGATCCTACTTGAACTGAGTTTCAACCTCATCCAATAATAGATAAGTTGTGAGTCAATACAGTGTCAAAAAAATATTATGTTCACATAATATAACTCCTCTCAAGTGAATAGGCATATAACCATTCCCCTTTTTAAGTGTTAAAAAATTTTAACTTTAATATCACAATCTAGACTAGATGCACACTCTATAAATTAGATTATGCTGTAAACTTAAAATAAGATCACAAATTACCTACCTAGAGAGAAGAAATCCATTCATTCTATGAGTAAGTCTCAAAAATTTACTATATTCAATATTTTTTTATAAACATTTTATTTAATTAATCTGACCATTTAATTACGTGACATATATTGATAATCAAACATAACAACTTTTTAAAGAAATACATTAATTGATATATAATCCAATAGTCGATACTTATTTAATTTTTTAGAAACATATGTCAAAATAAAATGAAACAATACAATATCACTGTCAAAAAAGAACTGAAACAATACAATACCAAATTTATTTTAAATTATGTAAATTTTTTTAAAAAATTTGATCTACTTAATAAAAATCTTCTATTCAATGGTTAAACTAATGAAATTTGATGTAAGGGTGTTTTTGATTTGGTTTTGAGACAAAAGCTCAACCGATGAAGATATTAAACTTTATTTTGGTTTGATTAAATTTGATTATATGTGAAAAGTCAAACCAATCCTAAGTGATTGATTCAGTTGATTTGGTTTTTTATTAACATTTTATAAAATATAAAAATAACTTTTAACTAAATTAAATTAAATTATTCATTAATAGTTTTATAAAACTATACAAACATAAAATTTAAATTGGTTATCAAAAGTTATACTAATATCTAATACTAATAATTTAAGTAAATAATAAAATATTTGAACAAAAGTTAGATAAGACTCAAAACTATCTGGCAAATTTTTTTTAAAAAAAAAAGATGATCTAATATGCGATAAGAGTACATTAGAATATTTTAATATTAAAACATTATAAAATACACTTGTATGTATATTTATATGGATATACATATATAGATAAGTATTATATGCTAAGTAATATATTTCATAAATATATACAATCATATATATAATATATCATCTGTTTGATTTAATTTAAATTGATTTTAAAATTAAAACCAAAACTAATTGATTTTCATAAAAAAGACTAATTCAAACTGATTTATTTTAATTTTGATTGATTTTCAATTTTTTAGATTGATTTTTAGTTTTCAATTTAGTTTTGATTAATTTCAAATATCCATAAATAAATTTCTTTAAAAATTATATATAAATTCCCTTAAAAATTATTTAATGAACTTTTTTCAATATAATAGTTAAATTAATGAAATTTGAGATCTATAAAAATTATTTAATAAAATAAATATGTCATGACTTAGTTGAATTTCCACTCTTACCCTTTGCTTGATTGAAGAAAACAAAAATGGGAATATTTTAAATTTTTCTCTTGCTTAAATATAAAGAGAAAATAGGGAGAAAAGAAAATATGGATGTAGGGCATACAAAAATGTTTTCTATCCTACAGTAGAGAAAAAAACTAGAAAAAAAGGTGATTTTATTTATAATAAACATTTTATCCTTATTTTTTACTCTACTTTTCATTTGTAAAAAGGATAAAAAAAAGGCATTTAAATTATTATATTTTCTTTCTTTTCACTTTTCTCATCAACCAAGCAATAAAAAGAAATATTTCTCATTTTCTTTTTTGTTTTATTTTCTCTTTATCCAATCAATAGAATAAAAAATAAAAATTTCTTTTGATTTTCTCTTCATTCTGTTTTCTTTACTTCTATTTTCTTTCTTTTCATTTTTCTCCCCTCATCCAAATAAAAGGTAGTTACACATATCACCACACATTTTGTAGTCTATTTGTGTTAGAACCCAAACAAGAATTTTGATTTTCAAAGCATTTTTGTGTAAAAGTTTCCTTTGTCAGATTAAGGGTACATTTATTTAAGTTTTTTTTAAAAAAAAGTGATTACAAAACTTAAATTTTATATATAATTGAAAAAATTAAAATTGATTTTTTTTTCATAAGCTAATCTTTTCAACTTTTACAAATAAATTGAAAATAGAATTTTTGATATTCTTATTATTTTTAAAAAATTATCTAAATATATAAAAAGTAATTTTTTTCAATGAAAAAAAATGATTTTTGACCCACAAAATCACAAACAAATGTACCTTATTTTCCAGGTTCTAACTTGCATGGGACAAGTAAGTTTTAAATTATAATAGTCCTTGAATGTTAAATCAGGCACTAGAACGTGCAACTAGTCCAACTAGTAAAAATAATAATTATTATATCATAAAATAAAACAGAAAATAAAAATAAAATGGACAAATTTTTCCAAAGGATTGCCTTGTCAAGCAGGTTGGAAACTAAGCAGACTATTAACCCAAAAATTCCACAAGATATGCTGACAAGTGGAATGTGAACGAAGCCAAGACAAGAATAAAAGGGTTTGAGCCCCTTTTTCCTGGAGGGAGCACATAATCAATTCGGAAAGGGAAAGAGCGATTAGAAATAATAATAATAAATAAATAAATAAAGCGAAAGACTATTTAGCCCTCATGTGAAGGCTTAATGCGATTTTAAAAAATGCGAGCCGATGAGGATGTCGCTAGGCGTTTGGCAAGTAACAACAGCTTGACAACATCTCGCATCCGGGGACATTTGTCAAAGGGGGAACATTTGTCGTGAAGGGCAGCGGAGTTGACGCTTTCATGCATTCGTGGTTGTTACTGTTGCGAGGAAATCATGGACGATGTAGATTAATTAGTGAATAAATAAATGCACTGGGTCAGTGGGCTACACGACACACCAAATGGGCTTGGGACATGCATGACGAATGGCGAAGGCAGGCTCTGGAATTCCCTGAGCTTGGCCCACATGTATGACAAAAATTACGGGACTTGGCCCACCGTTGACTAATTTGGTTGATGACAATTAGCGATAGGGAAATTGCTACGTGATTTAGAAGCGGCGTGATTATCTTTCACTTGTCATATAAATATATTTTCATGAGATTATATGTTAATAACGAGTCCTATATAAAATATACTTACATGATTGATTCGAAAGTACAGCTACGTGGTACTTCTGGACCATATAAGTATTTCTGTTAGCAACAACCACAGAACATTTCATTAATACCTGTTAACTAAAACGGTAAAACACCGGATAATTGCTTTAGCTACTTATCCGCTTGGAAGCGTCATGCATTATAACAAAATGTAAACAACTAATCAAATAAATATTTCTAATTTATGCTACATACAAGCGAAACTCAGTTCTTAATTAATCGATAACTATTCGAATTCAACCCTCCACGTCCATGTGTCAGAACAAACTCTTTCACTTTCTAATCTAAAATTGCATATATTTACAAGTGGTTGATCGTGCATTGGGATTTAAAAGTTTTCATTATAAGAAGAATATTAGGTGTCTACTATTTCGAACTAGAATTTTGGGAGGAATTTCTAAAGGAAAAGAATCTTAAATTGCATATGGCTAGAAAGCTTCAACAGTTTCGACTGTTTTATAGCAGAATCCTTAGTAGCATGGCGACTTAACATTGATATAATTAATGACTATAATATTAATCCGCATTTTTAATTACACGAAAATATTATTACGACATAATTATACAAAAATTTCTTTCTATAAAAATATGCAAAAAATATAAATATCTGATAAATTGAAAAGTTTTCTTACGACAATGATGCTTAAAAATAAACATTTTAATTTATAATTTTATTCTTTTTAGACTTATTCTAAGTTTTTTGAATGAATAGTGAGATATATTTACTGTTTTATGTTTACATTTGTATTTATTGTATAGCATCAGTTGGTATGTGTGAGGAGCATCAACCCCTAAAGGGTTAAATGCAATGGCCATTTATTGTACTAATTCAGACAGGTCATGAATAGGAAGACAGGATCTCGTCTTTTTGACCATGAATCACGAATCCATTGACTGTTCACGTTTATGTTTATCATCATTTAACCTTCTACTAATTATTTAAAAGAGTACCCCAGAAAAAAAATTTACTTAAACCAGAGAACAGGGTGGCTAGCTACCGCTACTTTGAACTTAATTTTCTGCTAACTATAATAAATTTAATATCGAAATTAGTTGACATGTTTAATTAATTGAATGATTGTCTTTGAAAATTAAACAAATAATTGTTTTGAAGAATTTCGTTGTCAATTCGGGGCCATGCTTGTTTATTTCACTGGATATGGACCCTTATTCTCTTTCTGGCAATAGATTGGCTAATTGGGTACTGTAATGTTTCTAGTATAGTTATTCCTGAAACAAAAAAATTGAGAATGATAACAATTTAAATCAAATGTAATGTCAAATTGGCCATATTATGTTCCTTGTCCATTTGTGTTAACGTTACTTTATGATTATACTGGCAGTATATACGTTGAATACAACATTTTGATTTAATCAACCCCAATATACTGCACAAACAATTATAAATTCGAAGATTTCTATAAGTAATTAAATAGATAAGGCAATTATGAAAAAATCCCAAAACGTATAGATTCTTCTTAGCGGCAAATCACCATCTGTATCAATACTTACTCCACTCAAATGTATACATTATGTACATATGTTAATACATAATACAGTCATCTAACTCATGAATTATGGTATGTTTCGAATAAATTGATCATGTGGTTATTACTATGTTCCTAAACTTTCTTTTTGTGCTTTGTAAAAGGAGAGAAAAAATTTTAAAATTTTTATGTCATTTTCGGAATTTTCCCTTAATTATTCAGTTAGGAAGCAAACCTTTATGAACTTTTCCAATTTCCTGCTTATTGTTTTTTATGCATCAAACATTTAAAAATTTTTCCAATTTAAAGGCTTTGAAATGGGGCAAAAGCCCCATCTTCACTACATTTATTGTCATCCTGCATAGGCCCAACTGCCAAGGCCTAGCCCATTTCATTCTTCGATCCTCCTCCTTTGTCCAAACTTCATGCTCCCAGTGCAACAAAACCCGTAGCCCAATAATGGAACGTTGTTTACTCCACCGCGGATAGCCACACTGCCCTTAAGGTGGAGTTTGGTATAGGGTTTTAATTTTCATTCCTAGAAATCTTAATCCCGGGAATATTATCCCTTGAAATAGTTTTCTCAGGCATATGTACTTTGAGGTATTTGGTAGACAAATTAAACTCCTAGGAAAATTTTATTCATTTCCAAAAATACCCTTGACTGTCCAACAGCAAACGGTGATGATCTCGCGGTGATCGACGGTGGCCGGTGGTAGTCCAGCAACAGTCAATGGTGGTTCGGTGGTTGCCTGAAGGTAGTTGGCGGCGGTCGGCGGTGGTTCACCATGGCCGGTGGTGGTTGGCGGCGGTCGGTGGTGGTCTGGTAGCGGCATGCGGTGGTTCGACGATGGTTCGGTGGCAAACGGCAGTGGTCCGGCCATGGCCGGTGGCGGTTCGCGGTGGTCGATGGTGGTCTGGCGACAGTCGACGATTGTCTGCACAACAAACGATGGTGGTCCAGTGGTGGTCCGGCGACGATCGACGGTGATCCGGTGGCTGCTCGATAGTGGTTGGCGGTAGCCGGCGGCGATCGGTGGCGGTTTGGCAGTTGAGGGTAACTAGTGGTGGGTGGCAATAGGGATAATTTGGTCTTTTTATATAAAAAAATATTCCCATGCCATGAGAATATTACAATCCCATATATGAGAGGAGATTATTTTTGGGGGGAATCTTATCCAAAAATCAATCCCGGGAATATTATTTTCTTAGAAATATTTTTCTAAAACTTGTATCAAATATAGGCATCTTCATGGGATTTCCGGAAATCCTATTCTAAACCCTATACCAAACGGCCCCTAAAGATCATTTCAACCTATAGTAATGTTTAAATCACACATGTTTTTGCTAATAACCAGTGACGTACCCATGATCCTTCCAACAACATGATTACCACATATTTCCCTTGCCTTATCAGGACAATTGAATTATTTTAATTTATATCTAAATGGCTCTGCATGGCCGGAGCACCTGTTATTCAAAAAGGCACCTGGAGCATTCTAAACGCTTCTTATACTTGTTTAATCTTTTGTTGGTGGGTTGTTTTGTCTTGAATTTGTGGTTGGTGTTACTATTTGGCCTCAACAAATGGTGTATTTTGTTTAGCTTATTTTGATAGAAAAAATAATTTTTTAATTAAAAATATAACTTTTATAAAAGTTATGTATTTTAATTTCTACTCAAAAATTGAAAAAAAAAATATTTTCAACTTTTAAATAAAAATTGAAATAAATAACTTCTTTAAAAAATTATTTTTTTAGTAGTTAAAAAATTATTTTTTATCAAATAAAACTGAAACATATGCACCTAAAAATAATGTTCACAGTGTTTATTTGCACAACAGAGTTGGGTATATGCTTGTGGGACTGCAATCATTCATAGCACGGCCAGTGGTAGGGTTATTTTAAGAAATTTACGTTAGCTTCTTGGTGTGGGTTGGGATTATGAAGGAAATGCAAAAGGGTGGTTTTTTGCCTCCTGAAGAAGAAAAAAGTTTTTTTTTGTAAAGAAGGTACACTCTTAGCTGCAGATAAAAATTAAAAAAAAAATTTACACATAAAAATGTGAGTTATCTCAACTCTCAAATGAGTAGGTGACATGTAGAGTGGCCATTGTATAGTGTACCATGCAATCGATTGTGTATGATACACCGTAAATATTTACTTCTCTATCTCGCTTTCTCTCGTTGCACCCAATCTCCTTCTACCTTCACCAACTCGACAGTAAGCTTAGCCTTCGACCGCCACAGGGAGAACCAGCGAGAGCATAGAACAACAAAGAAGCTCTCGGATCCGCAAAGCATCAACGGCGGTGACCACCGTGAGGTTGTTGGCAAAGGAAGAATCGATAGTGAAAGAAATGGTGGCTTGAAGCACTTATCGAGCCATCGATGTTCCATCTCCACCATTTGGTCTCCGATCTTGATCTCAACCATCCTCCCTGACCCTTTTCCAGTGAGCTCAAGCAAACTAAGAAGGGGATTCTCATTTAATGACAGTTTCAATGAAAACAATGGCTTGATACGCTTCCTTTGGGATTTTGGAAGCGCAGAACCTCTCTATGCATAGAGAATGGAGTTTGCAAGGTTTCTAAAATGTTGAATCTTTGTTTTATGTGATTTATTTTCTATTTTTTAATCCTTAAGTTTTTTTTATTTGATGTTATTTTCTTATATTACTTGCCATAATCTAAGAGCTTACTTTTCTACTAGATCTTAGAGTTGCAGCTGGAAAAGATTGACAGAGGGGAGGGGAGGAATAGCAAGAGTAGACAAAGGTAAAAGGAGACAAGGGCTGCTGGGAAGAGAAAGATGAACTTATACATGATGAATCACATGTGATCAGGTGTATGATATACCATATAATACACACTCCACATGCCATCTACTTATTTAAGACAACTCACATCATCATATGGACATTTTCATTTTCATTTTTATTTTTTTATCCACATATGAGAATGGCCTTTCAAGGAATCGAGAAGAAGTCAAACTACTACGACAAGGAGAAGTGTGCTTAAGAAGAATTTAGGGTGCTATATTACTTTTGAGGTTTAGGTGAATGAGTGTGTGTGCTAGTATGTTACAGTGTGTATTACAGTGAGGAGAAGAATAAGTATTTGGGAAGTGTTCGGAAGTGGTGCTCTGATTCTTTAGGAGGTGGATTTCCAAACTGAATTCGGGGCACTTGGGATGCTGCACACGGCGGGTGGTTGGCTGCACATGGCGGAAAGGAGAAGGGTACCTGCAAGGATTCCGATGATCAAGTTAGCCAAAGTATGAGGTATGAGTTAGAGTGAGAGTAAGCGCACTTGTAATCAAAATGAGCTTTCTTATTTATAAAGGCCTTGAAATAATAGTCAATAACGGATTTTTGAGATCTTTGGGTAACAATCTTGGATTCGTAACGATTTGTGTACGTTGCAGAATTCGGGTTCGTATGTTACAGAATCTGGAGTTAATGTCCTTGTAACCGAAGATGATTTTCGTGGAGCTGCTTCTAACGGCTTTTGACTTGGGCCTTGGACTTTTTGCAGATAGGCCATTTCGGATTTTGGACCTTTGGGCTCAGTCCGTAACAGTGCCCCCAACTCGGTTTTCCATGATAATGTCAGATGCCAAGTTTCTTAAACTTCAAGGTTATTTAGTCAAAGTCTAAAAGTGGATGGTGGCCTTCGTTCTCTGGGCTGCTCCTTAGCTTTGGCAAGAAATCATCACTTATCATCTGATACTTCCAAGGTGATTATCTCTGCCACGATGTCATGTCCAAAGTCATATCTTTACTCCTGGAGATGATGTGTGGCACATTGGTGCCTTGTTTTCTGCACCCTCATCATTTGAATTGAAATACGTTTTCAATTTTGCCCCCAATTCAAGGTGTGATAAAACATCTCTACCCTTCACGACCTTTGGGTTACATGGCAAAGAGATGGGAGCATTCCTTTAAATACCTCTTCCTTTGTTTCGTCCTCACCTTTCTGTTCCTTTCACCAAATATCATCTGTGCAAAAGCTCGAGAGAAGCATAATTTACAGTGCTTCAAAGATTTATTCATCGTTAAGAATCCTTCACATTTCCTTTGATTTTAAGGTATGTCCTCTTTCCTCTCGATCAACTTTTCCCATTTCATAGTTGTAGTAGTGTTTAGTGGATTTTTATGGCACTATTTATGGTTTACTTGCAATAGGTTTTACCCAACAATCACAGTATCGTTTTGTAACTTCGTCGTTGGGGGGTTGTTGCCCCCAACGTTTTTTCTTCTCCACCTAACTCTAGTTGTCTCCTTAACCTTTAGAAGGAAAACCATCATAGGTTTTTACTTCTTCCTTGATTTCGTCATCTTCTGAGTTCATTTTTCGACTTTGTTAGCTTTAGAGATAATTCTTCCTATGTAGGCATAATTCCACGGCAAGGAAACAAATACCCATCTTCCCTTCTTCAATTCCTTTGATACATAGATAGGTTGATGTTGAAGTTCTGGGGATTCCTTAAAGAATTGCCTTGGAATTCTTGAAGTCGTTACATGAAGAGCACTTTCTTACTCCAGAAGGTGAATACGAGGAAGAATATATCCTGGAGGCGCCAGGTGCCAATGAAAGGGTTTGCTATATAAACCTTACAAGTGGTCTGAGGTGGATGTGGATATATGACGTCCTTATCTCCAACTTTGGTGTATTCCTTTCACCCACTTCCAATTTTCTGTCTTGGAGCGTACTCGGGCTGCCCCTTCCCAACTTTATGCCAATAACTGGGCTATGATCTAAGATTTCAAGATTATACATAAGTATCTCGATGTTTCGCCTTCCACCAACATGTTCTTCTACCTCTTCACTCTTACCAAAACTATTGGTGGAGGTTTGACCATGAGGTGGGTATCTTTCCAAGCTCAACCAAATCTAAAAAATATTCACATTGTACAAAGAGTCCTTCTATCACTTCAAGCCGTTCTATTTCAAGGTGTTTGGAGCTCAAAATACAATTCCATTTTGGGAGTCCCTAGAAGGAGAACTAAGAATAAATTGCTAATGGAGTAAGCATTTCGAAACTCCTCGGGTCAACAAGGGTGAACCTTCACCCGAGTGTAATGGACTTCTTCCTATCAAGCTTTGGCGAGGAGCATCTCAACTTGAAATGTATAGTCAGTATAGACTCTAAGGCTGCTAGAGCACATTTAGGTTATTACCAAGACCCTATTTCTTTGCACAGTTTCATGTATATGACTGATTCCTATTTTATTTTCTGTATACAGAAAAAATGGCTCCAAAATCCATCATTGCCATCCTCCAGAGTCGTGTCCTTAATAAGAGACTTCATGAAGGCGATAGAGGTAAAAGTCCTGGATTCGAGAGTTTTGGTAACTTAAAATTTTCATCAGCCCCAGAGTCTTTTACTCTTGATATCAAACCCTTGAAAAAACAGAAAGGAAAGGTGTCAAAGGAGGTCATCCGGGTCAACGTTGATGATAATCCAACCTTGGAAAGTAGGCTGGAAGATAATGTTTTGGCCAGAAATTTTCTTTATCCAGAATTCATGGATAAGACATTGGTGACCTCAACCATCTTTGACCAGATCCATAGTGATGATGACAGCATTAGTGACAGATTCCAGGGGGTTGGTCATATGATTTTAAAGTCTGTTACCATACTCAGATGCTTGAAATCCATTGTGTTATCTGGTGTTCAAGCTTTAAAGGAGAAGAAGGATCTTGAGGAGAGCATATGCATCCTTAAAGTTGAAATGCTTGGCCTAGAAGAGGCAAATTAGAAAATTACTTCCGACCTTGCTGAGTTAATGGAGGCAGCTCAATTGAAAGACCAACTCCTTAAGGAGAAAAATCATCAGCTAAAAAGAATCTGCCAACTAAGTGTCCGAGCTTGAGGAAGCCAATGCTAAAGCTTTCGACAAGATTGCCAAGCTGAAGGCCGACATTAAGTTTGTAGGCAACAGTGGGAAAAGTCGGCCTTCAAAATCAAGTACAATATCTTGGCGCAATGCTAAGTTATTTGTCCTGATGCCGATTTTGGCAATGTCGGTGTAGATAAACATGTCAAAGATGGACGTAGCGAGATTGCCCCACTCGAAGAGGAAACAAATGATGAAGAATCATCCACCCCTGTAACCTAAGCTTAATGTTTTTCTTTGGATTTCATATCTTGTGCGCTTTCACGTGTTGTGATGTAAATGACTTCCCCGACTTCCAGGTTTATCAATGAAATCATATTTTACCAATTGTATGCCTTTATTTTCGCTTATTTTCATCTAAGTTAAATAGCTTGAAGGGAATAATACTGTCATTATCATCCTTTGCCGAGGTTAAATAGTAACTTTGGCTTTTCCAAACTAGTTAAACTGAGTTGGATTTTCCATGATTTTTAATAACCTGGTTTTTATTCTACTCAAGCTTAAAACTTAAGGGATTTCCTTATGTTCCAAGGTGACTACCTAGATTCATCGAAGTAATCATAAACCTGGATTTAAATGTCGATGTAGTGCCCGAGATATTAGATTTGGATATTTATGTGTTTTCTCGACTAAGGGGTGATTAGTCCCTTAGGATTCCACATAATTAAAATATTGAACATAATAAAATGAGAATAAAAATTTCCCTTTATTGATAATGATAAAAAACCAAGCAGCAGAGCATAGATATGCCACTTGGCCCACGAAAGTCTCGCCTTGTTAAAACATCCTCGAGAAAAATCCATTGGAAAAAAAACCGAGCTAGGAAAATGAGTACGCCGACTTCACATGGTTTATACACAAAATTTCCTGAGGTTCAAGTTATTCCATGACCTCGGAACCTGGGATCCAGACAAAGTTGAGAGCTTGTTACTCTTTTCCCCAAAACTTCAATGACTTTATATGGACCTTCCCAATTTTATGATAACTTTCCATGGCTAGAGGTTGGTGGTTCAATGTCAGCATGTCGTAGAACTAGGTCCCCTTGTTCAAATTTACAAGGAACTATTGAGGAATTATATCTTCTTGCAATCCTCTATTTCAAAGCTTTCCCTTTAATATGTGCCCTGTCTCTGGCTTTATTGGAGAAGTCAATTTCTTCCCTCATAAACTCGGAACTTGTAGATCGAAAAACAACCATTGGGTTTGGTTCTCCTATTTTGACTGGGATCATGGCATCGACCCCATAAGTAAGCTTGAATAGGGTTTCTCTAGTTTTCAAATGGGGTATTGTCCAATACGACCATAAAACACTCCCAAGTTCATCCACCCATGCTATTTTCTTGTCATCGAGTCTCTTCTTTATCCCTCAAAGAATGACTTTATTCTCTGCTTCTACCTGTCCATTGGCTTGTGGATGTTCAATCGAAGTGAAATGGTGCTCAACCTTATAGTTCGCAAGGAGATCTCAGAATTTACTATCTACAAACTAAGTTCTATTATTCATCACTACAGATTCCGGTATGCCAAATCAGGTGAATATATTCCACCATACAAACTTCTGAGCTTGTGCAGTTGTAATGGAAGAGAGTGGCTCCACTTTATCCACTTCATGAAGTAGTTAATGGCAACAGTCAAATGTTTCACTTGCCCTGTAGCTAGAGGAAAAGGGCCTAGGAGATCGATTCCCCACTTGGAGAATGGACATGGGAACATTATCGATGAAAGCTCTTCTACATGGGCAATGTGGAAGTTAGCATACTGTTGACACTTCGGGCACTTCTTTACAAACTCCACTGCATCTTTTATCATTGTTGGCCAATAATATCTAGCCCGTAAGATTTTTAATGCCAATTCCTTTCCTCTAGGGTAATGGCCACAAGATCCTTCATGAACTTCTTTGAACATAAGGTTAATCCGATCTGGACTGAGGCACTTCAACAGTGGTTGGGAAAGCCTCTCCTATATAATCGCCCTCCTCCTATGGTGTAATAGGAAGCTTCTTTTGTCAATCTTTTTGTATCTTTAGGATCATGTGGAAGGATTCCTTTTAGCAAGTATTGCATAATTGAAACAATCCAACTCGAGTTCTCTTTAATTGCTAACACTGAAGTTGATTATAATATAGAAGGAGTTTTCAAAGTCTCCTGGATTAAGCTTTTATTACTCCCTTATATTCTTATGCTTGCTAATTTAGAAAGGATATCAGCTCGAACATTCTCTTCCCTTGGCACATGCCAAACCTCGGAGTCACTGATCTTTCCTATCAGCTCTTTTATCCTGATTAGATATTTTTGTAATAATAGATCCTTAGCTTAGCATGTTCCAGTTACCTAGGATGTTATGATCTAGGAATCACTACAAATTGTAAGTCTGGTAACTCTGACATCAATAGCGAGTTGAAGTTCAGATATTAATGCTTAGTATTTAGCTTGGTTATTGGAGATCGGAAAGTCAAACTTGATGGACATTTCAATCATAATGTCACATTCTCTTTCTTAAATGATTTCGGCCCCACAGCCTTTTGTAATCGAAGCTCCATCCTCATACAACATCCAACTCGGATCTCAGATTTCTTCCTCATGCACCGTTTCTACAAGGAAATCAATTAGGGCTTGAGCTTTTATTGCCGTCTGAGACTTATATCATATGTCAAACTTGGAAAGCTCAATCGACCACGTTACCATTCTCCCGGCAAGATCTAGTTTCTGAAGTACTTGTCGCATCAGTTGGTCCGTCCTGACCACAATGGTGTGAGCTTGAAAATATTCTCGAAGATGCTGAGCTAGAAAGACTAAGGCTAAAGTTACTTTCTCCAGCTTTTGATACTGGATTTCTACTCCTTGCAAAGTTTTGCTGATGAAGTATATGGGAAATTGTTGCTTTGCATCCTCTCGGATTAAGATGCCAACTATAGTCGAGTCGCTTATCGAAAGATACAAAACAAGCTTCTGCCAACTTCGGGTTTGCATAAGATCGAAGAGCTTATCAAATAATTCTTGAACTCTTAGAACGTGGCTTCGCATTCTAGCGTCCACTTAAAATTGCTCTCTTTCTTCAATAACATAAAGAAGGGCGACGCTTTTCGAGCTAACGAATGCTGGACATCTTTTACGGAAGTCAGACTTTTCAACTCTAGGATTGCCTTGCACTTGTCAAGATTTGCCTCAATTCCTCAATGTGTGAGCATAAAGCCTAAGAATTTCCCAACTTTGACAGCAAAAATGCATTTTTAAGGGTTCAACCTCATCCTGTGCCTACATAGGCATTCAAAAATGGTTTCCAAATTTGATTAGAGCTCTTCTTTTGCTTGTGTCTTTACCACATATCATTTATGTAGACCTCCATCAAAGCTTCGATGTGTTTGGCAAAAATTTTATTCATTAATCTCTAATACGTACCTTCTATATTTTTCAACCTAAAAAGTATTACTTTATAATAATAATTGCATCAACACAATTTTCTCCTCATCCAACGAATGCATTGGGATTTGAGTATATCCCGAGCATGCATCCAAAAAAGAAAGCAATCGGAATTCGGATGTCATGTCAACCAATCTGTCAATACTTGGTAAAGGGTAAGAATCCTTTGGGCAAGCTTTGTTGAGTTCGGTATAATCGACACACATTCACCACTTCCCGTTGGATTTCTTAACCATAACCACATTCGAAAGCCAAGTTGGATATGTCACTTCTCTAATGAATCATGCGTCTAACCAAGCTTGAACTTGTTTCTGAACTTCCTGTGCTTTATCCGAGCTCATTTTCCTTCTTTTTTGGGCCATAGGGTGGACGTTGAGGAAGATCGATAGATGATGACTCATGAAGTCAGGATCTATTCCAAGCATATTCATTGCTATCCAAGCAAATAATTCCACATTCTCTCTTAAGAAAGCTACGAGCTTCTCTTTAAGAGGGAACGAAAGGCTTTTGTTTATTCGAGTAGTGTGAAAGATTTCCAACCCGACTTCAATTTCTTCGAGTTCCCCATCGAGTTGAGGCCACTTTTCCTCTTACCATCCTTGAATGTCAAGGTCAATTAACATGACATTTGACGAACTTGGAGGTTGTGTTCCTTCTTCTTGACGACTTCCAAGCTCGCATTATAATAACTATGAGCTGTAATTTGATTGGCCCTTATGGTAGCTATTTACCTATCATCAATAAAAAATTTCATTGTTAAACAAGTCATAGAAACAATAGCTCCGATCTTGTTCAAGGTTGGTCTTCCTAGGATGACATTGTATTCTAAGGGGCAATCGACAACCAAAAAGTCGACCTTAACAGTTCGAGTTTTAGGTCGATTACCCAGAGTCACATGCAACGTAACAAACCCTTTTGGATACATCTTTTCTCTAGAGAAACCCACAAGTTCTTCCTTATAACTCTAAAGATCAAAATTCTTCAACCCAAGTTTGTTGAAAGCATCTCGAAAATAATATCTGCTGAGCTTCCTTGGTCGATGAAAATCCGTTTAACCTCGGCATTAAGCATCTTGGCCGACATGACCATAAGGTCATCATGTTTAGGGACAATTTCCTCAAAATCGGAACTGGAAAACACAATTTTGGGTGTGGTGGATGGTTTGTTAACCTTCTTTATTTTTGCTGCAAATAGGCTCAAAACCTCTTGAAGATGTTTCTTACAGGCTGATTTGGTAACTCCACCTCCTACAAATCCTCCAGCTATGATATTGATGGTTCTCGTGATTGGTTCATCTTCTCGACTTTCATAATCTTGGAGTTCGTCTGAGACTTTTTGTGATCAAGAGTTCCTCCTTTCATTGTTTTTTAATAAGGAGGCTCTTCTCTTCCTCGGACTTTATTGGGAGGCGATGTACCTTTCCAACCTTCTTTCCCAAATTAATTGCTTTACAGCATCCTGGAGATCGTAGCAATCTTTTGTCTTGTGCCCAAAGCTGTTGTAGTACTTGCAAAATAGGAACCTATTAGTGTTGGCCTTTACTAGGATCGCCTTTGGCATTAGGAATCTCTTCACCTGCCCGACTTCCTTGTATTAATCAGCTAAGGACACATTGAGGGGAGTATGATCATGAAACCTTCCAAGCATTAGTGCCCTAAGCTCTTTCTTTTTATGCTCTTCATGCTGTGGACATGGCTTCTTCTTGGCTTAGTTTTTTGCTGAGTTCACCATGGCCCTCTGCGCTCCTCGAGGCAAATATACCTCTTCGCCCAAACTTGGATCTCATCCATGGTTTTTACTAGCCCATTCAACAGCTTAATTGTCTAACTCCTCCACTAACAATGTTTCCGCATTGAATCGCTCAAGGAAATTTCTGAGTGGCTCTCCTTGTCACTGCGATAGTTCCAAAAGGTTAGTGACGAGCTTAGGTTTAAACCTATGAGTCAGGAAGTGGGCTGGAAAATGAGATTATAAGTCAGAGAATTTACTGATAGACCTTGACGGTAAAGAATTGAACCACTTCAGAGCCGCCTTCTTCAACATAATTGAGAAAGCTCTATATCTTATGAGATCCAAGGCTCCAGCTAACACCATTCTGGACTTAAAGGCGTCCATATATTCTTGTGGATCAGAACTCCCATCATAAGGCTCCATGTTGGTTGGAGGCTTAAACCCTTCGAGAGCTTAACACTCATTATATAATTCGAGAAAGGCATTTCATCATCATCATCCATATCATTATGTTTCGGATGATACCTGGGTGGGTGGTCAAAACTCCTTGCCTATGAATTTGGTATTCTCAGTGCGATGGGAATACTCACTACGAGGTTCCCTAACGTACGTAGGCTCCTTCTCCTAAGGTCAGCCATCACTTCAAGAGCTTTGTCCCTGGTCATATCGCTAAGCTCAATACTGGTGCGGGTCATCATGGTTTCGAACTTGATGATGATTTTCCTTCCGATCCCCTTTTCCATCTCCCCTTATTTGTTCTAGGTTTTGTTCTAACTCCCAGATTCATTCAGCTTGCTCCTTTATCATTGAAATGATGTCTTCATATAGGATTGGGTCCTGAGGAGCTCGTTCCACTTTAGACGCCAAAGGGTTCCTTGGTGGATCCGAAGATGGTGCAATAGTGTAACGCCAATTTTCGGCATCGGATGCCGATTCTGGCACAATACATCCATCACCTATTCTTGTAAAGGTGGTTGTATCTCATTTACAAGGCCGTTGGCTGCTGCAACTTTTTGCTGATGGTGAGTAAACATGGTTGTTAACTTGAATGCAATGACTAGTTTTTCCCACAAACGGCACCAATGTTCGGAAGTGTTGCTCTGATTCTTTGGGAGGTGGATTTTCGAATTGAATTTGGGGCACTTGAGATACTGCACAAGGCGGGTGGTTGGCTGCACACAGCAGGTGGTTAGTTGCACATGGCAGAAGGGAGAGGGGTACCTGTAAGGACTCTGATGGTCAAGATAGCCAGAGTATCATGTATGAGTTAGAGTGAAAATAAGCGTACCTGTGATTAAAATGAGCTCTCTTATTTATAGAGGCCTCGAAATAACAGTCAATAACGGATTTTCGAGATCTTTGGGTAACGGTCTTGAATTCATAATGATTTGTGTACATTGCAGAACCTGGCTTCATACGTTATAGAATCTGAAGTTAATGTCCTTGTAACTGAAGACGATTTTCGTGAAGTTGCTTATAATGGCTTCCAACTTGGGCCTTAGGCTTTTTGCAGATAGGGCCTTACTGGACCATTTAGGATTTTGGACGTTTGGGCTTAGTCCATAACAGGAAGAATCTAGGGTGTTGTTGTAATACTAAAGTGTATGGGCGGTGTGAGTGGCATATTTGTGTTTGAAATCAATGAAAAATTTGTGATGCAAAGGGTTATGAAAATACAATGTTTTGTTGGATCAAAATAAACAAACGTATGGTTGGAATAAAGTTAAAAAAATATACGTATGGTTGGAATAAAAAAAGAACTTTTAGCCAATAGTGATTGGAATAAAGTTGAAAAAAAGTTTAAATCCTTTTAGTAGAAATTCATAGTAGGGATAATACGCTTTTCTAATTTTTTTTTTAAAAAGGGCAGGAGTATAATAATGGACATTATATAATAAATAAATAAATCAATAATAACAAAAAAATTAGGTAAATAAACAAAGAAATAAGGTCATAATTTAGATTTATAAGTTTGAAAAAGATTCGAGTTATATATACCCTTTGGAAAAATTCACTAATTTAGAAAGTACTTTGAGGAAAATTAGAAAGAGGTGGTGGCAAGGATCTTAGGTTTGAGTAACAACAGTGATAAAATATTTTTATGTGTTTTGTGAATCTTTCAAAAGAAAATGGCATGATAATGTAAGTGAATATTAGTGGTTGTCTTGGCCCCACCTTAGAGTGGATTGGTGGGACATTCATTCAGTGACGTATTAGTCCTAACCCAGAGTGGATCAATGGGATATTTACCTAGTGAGATATTAGCCCCACCTTAGAGTAGATCAATAAGACAATCGCGATCTGATTAGAGGACGCCCTAATGATAAGAGCTCTTATAGATTTTTATATAATATTGACCCTACGAATAATTGATGAACCTAGACTGTTATCGGAGAAAACTTATGAAGTTTTGTCTATTATGGTATACTCTGCCATAAAAATTGCACATCCTTTCTCATGCATATGTTTGGTTAATGTCTTAGCGAGTAATTAGGCATACTAGTTGTATATTTGTTGTTTTGTAATGCCTTGAAAGGTTTTAGGTATAACACCCTAATAATCTCCTACTACATTTAAGTCCTATTACGTAATTATCAGTTGTTATTTTGCATTTCAGAAACCTAACTCATTTATTAAAATAATTTATGATGAAAATAATGATAATTTTTATTTTTTTTATATCCATTACTAAAATAACTTTTCAAAAACGTAACATGTAATAGTCATTACATAATCAATGTGTATCATACGTCAATAATCGTTCCGCGAAAGGAAATATAAACATAAATAAACATTCATATCTTGATTAGCATACATACATCATCATCATCATCATCATTATATATATATATATATATATATATATATATATATATATATATATATATATATATCAAAGTGTATGTTATTTGTACATACCAAAAATTCTAACACCCCAACACCCTCTCTCAGCTTTTTCTCTCTCCATCAATCATTTTACTCTTTTTACTTTCTTTTACAATTTTTTTTCTCCTTTCTATTTCTGGGTGTCCAAAGTGTCTACCTACCCCAGTGGTACAAAAAACATTTCTCATATATCAGAGGAAGCTTATTTATATATCAGAGGAAGCATTTGTGGTCTTTGGATCAAATTGGATGGCTATGATTACATGTCAATTTTAAAAAATCACGTGCCTGGGAGAGAACAACCCCAACCCTTCCCTATCCTTTTCCTCAGCCAAAAGCACTATTCATGTTCTTTTTCTCCTCACCACTACCACACATAGTAAGTTCGATCCCTCCATCCTCTACATCTCAGCTTGAACCCGCCAAGGCACCACAATCCGCCGCAAGCCCTTGCTCTTCGCGCTCGCACCACTCCTTTCTCTTTTTGCTGGGACCTTCTAGGACCCTTTGCCAAATCAATAGACTCACTTAATTTTCTTTTTTTTTGGTTAGTGAGTAGGGGCCGAAGCCCTATTTAGTTTCCTTCATCAATATAGCATATTATAGTTGAAGAAAATAATGTGATTGTCTGCGATGGTAACTGTGCCTTCTTTTTTTGTCTTATGGTGTCTTTGTTTTGTGGAACATGAGATGCTTAATATTTGTTTCTTTAATAGTATGATGCTACTCACTTGCCATTTACTTTTGTTCCAAATAAGAAGTTTATTTAGTCCAATTCAATTTTATTTGGTTGAAGAATGTTAATAAGAAAAACATGTGTGTGGAGTTCAACTTATTGACCACCACCATCTCTAATATTGTATATTTTATTTTCATTAAACTCATTTCTATTGTGAAGGAAGTGGTCCTAAATCTCTTTGGGTAGCAATTTTGCACTCAATTGTCATATTTGGGGAAAAGAAAATTAAGACACCTTATTTTGCAAGTCAAATATTTTTGATTTGGGGTTATGATTCTTTATACAATAATGGGACCAAGGTTTTGTTTACCTATTTTTAATTTATTTTGGTTGTCTTTTTGTTTATTAATTTTTTAAAAATATAACTCTCGCTAATTTAACGTTTTATTATCTACTAGGTATATTTTCATGGAAATGGGCGATAATGAAGTTCATCTAACTACGCCATCAAATGACCTAAACAACTCGATGAGCACATGATATTGGAGGAATGGGTTTTTGAATGTAATGATGAATTGAAAACTACAATTGGCGACAAAAAAAAAAATGGATGATAAGAAAAAGAGAAAATGTTGCAATTTCTTAAATTTTTCTTTCACCAAAGTATACAAAATTTAAGTTACACTATGGACAAATAGGGCCACAATTACAATCCTAATATCCTAATCAAACACGCAAAAAAAAAAAAAAAGAGATTTCAGCCATGTTTCCTAAGAAAGACAATAAGGATGGTGCATAGAAACCAATCTCAATTTCTATTTGTTGTAACCATTTTCCATTGCAGCCTTTATTATTTTGCCCTGTATAATCTCTACTGGTTCAAAGTTTTGGAACACTAATGGCCACCCTCAACTCTTTGCAAGCTTCACCTTTTTGCATCTCAATATCATTTGCTTCAACATCTTAAACTAGCTTAGTATTTGCCTTTGCTTCTTTCTCTTTGTGCTCCTTGTATTTGTCTTATAGACCTAAGTCACTATTCAAAGAAGAATAGCAAGGTTTTGATTACATACAGATTTCACATACACACAGATTCCACATATCAAAGTAAAGGACATGGATTTTATTCATGGACTAATAGTAATAAAAAAAATTTAATAACTTCATCAAACAAGTATCATTTTCCATTACATTTTACTTAGAAAAAAAACTTCCACATCATTGATTTCTTGCTTTTAAAGCATATAAGAATCTGTAACATAATTAGAACAGTTCATTTGTCCAATTGTCCATGGCAGCAAATCTATCTAGACTAGAATTAGAAAAGTTCATTTGTCCATTTGTCCATGGATGAGATATTCTACATTATGCATATTTTGCAAAATGTTTTCAAGGTACTAGTTTTAGTTTCTGAAATCCCAAGTTCAAGAGAAGTAGCATTTAGCAACTACGGTACATCACTATTCACTAATGATAATGAAAGCTGGTAGGAATTACACAACTCAAACAACCAGAAATGTACACAATTAAAGATTAAAGAAATAAACATGATTAGTCAATCTATTAAAGTCATTAAACAAATGAACAATTCTAATTATTGACCTTAAGATTTCACGTCAATTTTGTTCCCATTTAAAATCATATCTGAACGCTATATAGTAAAGAATAGGATAAGCAAGTAAATAAATGACAAAAATAACCATGTGTCAACACATGCTTACTTCATATAGGGTAAGGTACCAAAAGAATATGAGGCATCCCCTTAACCAGAGATTTATTTCTAGCTTCACCACTCATTGAAAACAAAATGTGCTAAGATATTATCTGACATGCAGAGTGCAAATACAGTCATATAAGAGAAAAATCAATGTCAATGACCTATTCAGTCTCCAAACACTTTGCCAATTTGCCCGATAAATTTCTAAGAAATCTTTACTACATAGATACTTATGCCTTCATAAAAGAAAAATAAAATAATAATTACATACTAAAGGAATGTCATATCAACTTTATTGATAGAAAATATCATATAAATAAAAGCAAACCTGAAGGTAGCAGCATTTTTGGGTTAAGGAAAGATGGGGTTGAATCTCAGAGTTATAAAAACACCAAACACTAGACAATTTTCTATAATTAGAGTCTAAGAAACTAAGACACAAAATTTGCCATTATAGCATACTTAAATATGGTTTGTCATCTTCTTCAATTCTCACAAATTCATATTTGCAAATGGAACCACAATAAGTAAAACACTAGCACACCCATTATTTAATTTTGTTCAAAATAGGTCCCAGTATTACCTACAAGATTCAAGCCAATAACAAGCTCTGGCCTACAAGTGGTTATGGCAGCAGGGGGCTACGGCGGCAACTGGTTGTGGTGGATAGCGCGGGTTTGTGCAGACTGCGATGCTTGGGCAGGTTCAGCCTGAGATGTAGAGGATAAGGGGAGCTTGCTAAGTGTGGTGGTGATGATGAGAAGAAGAATATGGACAGTGCTTTTCGCTAGGGGAAAGGATAGGCAAAGGTTGGGATTTTTCTTTCCCAGGCATGTGACATTTTAAAATTGACATGTAATCACAGCCTTCCAATTTGATCTAAAGGCCAAAAATGCTCCTTCTCATCTCTCACATAGGAAAAGCTTTCTCACTAGATATATGCCCCATATATATATATATATATATATATATACAAAATCATATTCAACCAAGCAAGTAACCATAGTCATAGAAGTAATATAAGTATTATGCATGGCTTTCGACCATGCCAAAAGACAAGAAAATACAACTATCTGACCTCTATGATCAAAAGATATTATACATGCCAAATATGTGCAGCCTAAAAACTTGATAACAATAGAAAGCCGCAACTAAACATCTAAAGTTCAACATGTACTACTATACACCCTCCTTATCTACACTTAGTAGGGGATGAACAAAACCATACCTTACTCCACTAGAAACATCACCATGTCCTTCTCCTTGTGCACAACCACGTCCATGGGATATTGCCCGAGAGCATATAAAACCTTATTGATGTCTCAGGTCGAACACCCCAGCTCTTTGCAGAAGAAGATGACTTTGAAGTCAAATGGATCATAGATGGGTAAGAAGGCTCCATTAGGTCAGACTTTATAGGGTAAGTCGGCATCAAGTACATGTAAGAATCTGTCTCTACATTCAACGGGCACATGGGGGATGGAAAAGGGGATGTACAGCAAATAGGATGATATTGACAAAAGAATGATGGGGGCTAAAGAAAGGACTCATAATTGATGCACCAAACTAATAATCATGGAAAATGTAGACCCTCATCATAGCTCATGCTGTCACTATGGTTGCTTTGAGCATCGCGTCAAATGCTAGTGCTAGATGGGAAACTTAACATAGATGACCACACTCCCCATCGACCTCCTTTGAAGACGATATAGAAATAGGTATGAGAAATAAACTTTCTCAATAGGACTCTAACTTGATAGTTGAGCGCCATTGTTATCGTCCCAGTCACAATGAGTTTTCTTATAAAAAGGTGAGCATACATAAGTTCAATTTTAAATGAGTTTGAAATCATTCATTCTTGAAGCGAATTACTTGTAGTCATTCTTTTATAAGCATATCATAATGGACAATGGAATCATAAGGCATACATAAGCATACATAAGACATTCATAATAATGAATATAGAAGAAACATGGATGCATGAATGTTATATGCAATTCCATTGACTTTGACTTTTTTTTTATTTTAACATACTTTGACTTTACTTTACTTTAACTTTGACTTTAATTATTAGTCATTTGCATATGCTTTAACTTTCATTACTTTTAGCATATGTATTTAATCTTTTTACTTGCCCTTGGATAGACTGTTATAGGAATGAGCTTATTCCGTAATCATCATCCCACAGCATTAATCTTAAACTAGACTTAAGCTAACAAGGGGATTTACATGCCTCAAAATTAGAAGGATCTATTTGGCCGCATGCCTCCAAAGTAAAAGATCTTGGTGGCCTTCCTTCCTTTACCGAAGTGACTGAAGGATTATATCCGATTGTCGTGGATCACCTTCCCTTATCGAAGTGACCAAAGGATGATATCCAAGTGTCTTTCTTATCATGGAACTTAGTATTAAGTCTTATGTCATGAATGCCTTAGATTAAAGGACTTAAGTTTTTCTTATCTTAACACAAGTTATCCTCATACATATGACAAATATTTCCAACTCCATAAATTTGGTGAAAATCTGGCGGCATAACGACTAGACCGGGAGATTCCCCATAATTGAATCATGCACATAACAAGCATACATAGTATTCATATCATAATTAAACATTCATGAAAAGTTCATCACATGCATAGTGTAATACTCTAGTAGTTCTAACTTATGCTTAAGTCGCATTTGGATTCTATTAGTTGTAACCTTTTAGCTTTGTGAAAATTTTAACTTCTTGAAATTACTTTCTTTGAAAATAAGGGATAATTTTTTTTTTTTTTGGAAAAACTCTTTCGAAAATGGGAGACTTGATTTTGAATAGTAAGTGTATCCGATGCTTTAAACATAAGAAAAACATCGATAAAAGTACAAAGATGATAAATTTAAATAACGATACAACATATCAAGGAAATGTAAATAGCTTATCATAAACTTTAACAAGTATTTAACAAATCCAACAATCTTACCGAACATTCCAATTGCAAAGAAAGCAAGAAAATAAATGTTATAAGCATCCATAGACAATCATCATTATAGCTACTAAAAATCCAAAGAAAACTAATCCTTCCACTCAACTCGACAGCCATAAAACTCAATGACCACGTCACCGACGACCATGCCCATAAGGAATGATCGGGGTATATATCCAACGGAGTCTGCAAGCACATCCACATCTAGAACTATGGTGAGAGACTCGGTTAGCAACTGTAGATGTTTCCTTAGAAGGATTCAACTCATATGAGTCTGATTCCAGGTGAGGCTCCAATGTTAGGGTGGGAAAGTCTGACTAGCTTATCTCAATAACTAGCACCTCTGGAATAATAGGCTCCAAGGGTGGCAGGTCAGGAGATATAGGCTCAAACTCTGATAGGGGATAGTACACCAGTAAAGGCTCGGGCTCTGGAATAGGTTTGAACTCAAGCACAAGCTCATAATCTGGCAAGGTAGGTGGAGGTTGCAGGAACTTTGGAAGATCAGTAGGTGCAGGAGCAAAAGGGACCTTAGCTACATCATCAAGATGAGCCAAGTGTAACAACATGTAAGCCTTAGTGGTGGTCGTATTCATTATGGCATTACGTGCCCTGTCATAATGCCACTCAACAGTCGGGGGCATCACAAAAAGCTCCATGGGGATGCCATCTACGTGTGGAGACGACACGGAAAGTAAGAGTGAGAAATTGAGATCTTTCAGTACGATTCTAACTCGACAGCTAATGTATCTTCGTTATCATCTTAGCCACTTTGGATTTATTATAAAAAAGTGCATGTATATTTAGTCCATGTAATTAAGTTCAAAAATGTGATTAGCCAAAGTGGGTTCCTTTTTAAGCATATCTCCTTACTTGATTCTAAATTATAGAACGATAAAGAATAATTCTCATATGATAATGGTGCATAAGTAAATAAAAATGGTAAAATAAGAACATGTGCAAATACTTAATGCAACTTTAGTAGCATGATCTTAAGCCTTGTGTATTTTGACGTTCTTAATTTAACTCCTTTAAAGTCTTTTACTTGGTCCACTCTCCTAAACTTGCTTGGTAATGAGCTCAAACCATGTTTGTTGCCACCTTAGGATTCCCTTATGGGAAAGGGAGAAATGGGTGTCACCTTCCCTTGTGGAAAGATAATGCTAGGCTTGAGGATCACCTTCCTTGCCAGCGTATGTTTGGGGACTGAAGGATCATATCCATTATCTAGTCTTTAGGGGTCACATTCCCTATAGAAGGATCATACTTTCAATTCTTTTCTTTCTTGGTTAATGCATAACATGTAGCTCAATTAGTTCTTCTTGCTTAACATGTAAATGTGCCATAAAAAAAAAAGGTATAAATCATTCTTTTAAATTTTGATAGAAATTTGATAGCATAACAGCTATACTAGAGCTTCCTCAAAATTTATCCAAACAGACAGGGTAATCAAAATTACATTTCACAAAATCATAAACATTCATAAATAGCATTAAACAATTATAATTCAAATTCAGCATGTAACTCAAAAGGTCACATGACATCAAGTCACTTGCAAGTTCAACATTATTACTTCATAGGTTCATTCATGTATTGGTAATTAGTTGCAAACTAACTACGCAATAAAGTCTTATGAGCAAAGCTTAGGTGATTAGGTGCAAGTTTTTAATTTAAAATTTGTCTTTAAACTTAGTTTGTCTTTTAGGTTTTTAGTTTAATTTTGTTTTAAGCAGTTTATATATTTTTTTTAATTAGTATATTATGGAACTTTAACTTAGTTTTATGTGCAATTTAAAGTTTTATTTTTCTTCCTATTACATTACTTTGGTCATGACCTAAATTTTAAGTTTCATTAATCTCTTGGGTTAATCACTTGGGTTAAATCGTGAAAACAGGTTGTATAAATTTATTGGTATACCGATCTTCGAGGTTAAATCGTGACCGTTCTCTGAGGTTAAATCATAAACAAAGGTTACATAAGTTTATTGGTCTTCTAACCTCCGTGGTTAAATCATGACCGATCTTCGAGATTAAATCATGACCGGTCTCTTGAGTTTAAATCATGAAAAAAAGGTTGCATATTTGTTAGTCTCCCAATTTTTGAAATTAAATCATGAAAAAGGGTTGGGTGTTTATTAGTCTTTCGACTTCCAAGATTAAATGATATATGTATATATATAAGCATTATTTTCTATCTTTACAAATTGCAAGCTTTTCTTTTTATTACAAGGCCATTAGTTCATTATTTTTGAAGCTTTTAACCAATTAAACCTCTTAGAAACATCACAGAAGAGTTTTGAACCGATTAAATCTTGTGAAAATGCCAATGGAATAAATTTGGCAAATTAAAATATATTTAAAGGCACGAACATGAAGTTTCAAACCATAAATAAGCTTTTGACAAAGGTAGGTGCTGTGGAAAGACTGGAGTCTCTACATATGTGTCGTGAAAACTCAAGAACAAAATAAAAAGTGAGTGAGAATCCTACCTTAGGGAGAGTGATCTAACTAAAACTTGAACTTGAATAATTCTTCTACAAACAAGGCTTGAGATCGCAAGTAAACAAGAGAGAAATAGAGGAGTTTTTGCTAGAGAATGTCTTGGTGAGGTGAGTCAAAATGAGAAAATACAAAGTAGGAGAGTGAGTAGAAAGAGAGGCTGTGGATTAGCTTAAGGTTTGGGGTTTTGATTTTGATTTTGCCAAACTTAAGCCATTAAGAGTCAATTACATAATGATCATTCCAAGTTAACTCAATTTGTCTCAATTAGCTTAATTACCAAGATTGTAACTCATGCCCAATTATGTGAAAAATGGTGGATGCAAATTTGGATTTAAATGGGGAGTTATAAATTTGCAATTTATTGTGATTGAATGTCATTGAGTGTGATTAAGTGTGGTGAATGTTTTTCTATGATTAAAATATTGATCAATTAAATTTTTGCATGTTATTATTCATAGCTTATCCATGGGCATCCTGTGATCCCACGATCATATTTTTAATTTTTTCCAACATTTAAATTTTGCAAGCTTGTTTAGTGATTAAAATTATCTTTTTGCCCCTCTCTTAACTAGGCTGACTTTTAGTTGATTTTTTCTAATTACCAGGCTTTTGCTCATTTAATTAGTGAATTAATCCTTGATTAATTTAGTAATTTCTCTAATCACACATTAATAATGAGATAATTAGCTTAGAGAAATAGCGGATGTAACATTTCGCTTCTCTTTACAAAAAATTTTGCCCTCAAAATTTGTTACTTCTAAACAACTCCGAATAATCTCTCTTCATGTCTTCTTCGAGTTCCCATGTGAACTCCTCCGACTTCCCACTACCCCATGCCACTTTCACCAAAAGTACGGACTAATTCCTAAGTTGCTTAATATCTTTGTCCACAATCTTCACAATCAGAGGATTAAAGGATAGTTCTTCCCTAAATTGTATACTTTCTGGTTTCAACACATGACTAGGGTCAGATTGGTATTTTTTGAGTTGTAACACATGGAAGACATTGTAAAGGTTTGACAAACTTAGGGGTAAGGCTATTTCATAGGCTGAAATCCCTATTTATTTGAGGATTTCGAAAAGACCAAGATATCTAGGACTCAACTTTTTAACTCTCATAACTTTACCAAAACCAGTAGTGGGAGTAATTTTCATAAATATGTGATATCCTTCTTGGAATTCGAAAGGCTTCGTCCGTTGGTCGGCATAACTTTTCTGCCTGCTCTAAGCTGTGAAAATCCGTTCCCTTATCCTCTTCATGTCCTCCATTGTACCTTACTAAGTCAAGCGCCAATAGATTTCGCTTTTTCGGCTCGAACCATCATAAGGGGGATTGACACTTTCAGTCATAAAAGGCTTTATAAGGTGCTATTCCGATGCTACCATGATGATTGTTGTTGTACACAAATGTTACTAGGGGCAAGTATCTTTCCCAACTACCTAGCTGGTCTAAAACATAAGGCCTTAACATATCTTCCAAGGTTTGGATGGTTTTCTCAATTTGTCCGTCCGTTTAGGGATGGTAGTCTGTACTTAAGCAAAGCTTTGCCCTAAACACCTTCTGTAAAGCTCCCTAAAACCTAGATGTAAGCCTCAGATCCTTGTCCAACACTACGGTCGATGGTACTGTATGACCTTACTATTTCTTGTATTTATAATTAGGCTAACTTCTCTAGGGTATAGTTTGCTCTAATAGGTAGGAAATGAGTAGATTTCGTCAATCTGTCCACAATTATCCATATAGCATCATATTCGGCTTGAGTCCTCAATAGGCCCATCATAAAATCCATCAAAATATCTTATTTCCATTTAGGGATCTCCAAGGGTTACAATACACTCGAAGGCTTTTAGTGCTCAATCTTGACCTTTTGGCACACCACTTGCTCACCACCTCCCCTATGTCCTTCTTCATATCGGGCCACCAAAACATCTTCTTTAGGTCATCATACATCTTTGTTATGCTTGGGTGAATGGCAAAGTTGCTCTTATGTGCCTTTTCCATGATTCTTTTCTAAAGATCATCGCTCGCCGGCATGCAAACTCTACATTGATACCTCCATAGTTCATCTATCCCTTTGGCAAAATCCTTCAACTTTCCCTTCTCAATTAGGGTGAGGGTCTTTAGGAACTCCAACTCCATACTTTAAAATTACTCATCACTACCACATGATTCAATCTTATGCCACTTGGTGTAAGGGTGAAGCCTAAGTTCAAGTCCCTGAAGCTCTCTACAAACTCTGCCTCTTTTACCATCATCCATGATGCATGTAGGGATTTCTGACTTAAAGCGATAGCTAACACATTGGCCTTTCTAAGGTGGTAGTTCAAACCAAAATTATAGTCTTTCAGAAACTTCATCCACCTTCTCTGCCTCATGTTCAATTCCTTTTGGTCAAATAGATACTTCATGCTCTTATGATCAGAAAATACCTCAAACCACACGCCATACAAGCAGTGTCTCCATACCTTCAATGCAAACATGATGGTGGCCAACTCAAGATCGTGGGTGGGGTAGTTTACCTCATAGGTCTTCGATTGTCTAAACGTGTAGGCTACTACATTTCAGTTTTGCATTAAACCACATCCTAAACCTCCCCATGAGGCATCATAGTAAACCTTAAATGCAGCTTTGGGATCGAGCAAAACCAAAATTAAGGTTGAGGTTAGCTTATATTTCAATTCTAGGAAACTCATCTCACACTCGGGTGACCAGACATAAGGGGTGCTTTTCCATATTAACTTGGTTAGGGATAAAGTTAGCTGAGAAAATAATTTGATAAATCTTCTATAATATCCTGCTAGCTCCAAAAGGCTCCTTATCTCCATTACGATTGTGGGTCTTTCCCAACTCATCACCGCCTTAACCTTGCTTAAGTCTACTGTTATTCCCGCGCCAGACACCACATGTCTTAAGAATTTCACCTCTTTTATCCAAAACTCACATTTGGACAATTTTGCATAAAGCTTCTTTTCCTTAAGCATCTCTAATACTATCCTTAGATGTTCCTCGTGCTCCTCCTCTAACTTCGAATAAACCAGAATATCATCAATAAACACTGCCATAAACTTGTCCAAAAAAGATCTAAAGGTCCTATTCATGTAACCCATAAATACAGCTGGGGCATTGGTTAATGCAAAAGACATAACAATAAACTCGTAATGCCCATATCTAGTCTTAAATGCTATCTTGGGTATATCTTCTCCTTTAACCTTAATTTGATGGTTTCCGGACCTAAGATCAATCTTAGAGAATATAACTACTCCCTGCAGTTGACCCATTAGGTCATCTATCCTTGGAAGGGGGTACTTATTCTTAATAGTCAACTTGTTCAGCTGTTGATAATCCACACATAGCCGCATACTCCCATCCTTCTTTTTTACAAATAGCACCAAGACCTTAATTTGATAGTATCCGGACCTAAGATCAATCTTAGAGAATATAACTACTCCTTTCAGTTGACCTATTAGGTCATCTATCCTTGGAAAAGGGTACTTATTCTTAAAAGTCAACTTATTCAGCTATCGATAATCCACACACAGCCGTATACTCCCATCCTTCTTTTTTACAAATAGCACCAAGGCTCCCTATGGTGACATGCTTGGTCTCACAAACTTCTTCTTCAGCAACTCCTCCAATTGCTTCTTCAGCTTGGCCAATTCCATCGGAGACATTCTGTAAGGAGCTATAGATATAGATCCCGTTCTCAGAACCAAATCTATAAAAAAACTTGACTTCCTTTTCCAGAGGGAATTCAGGTATGTCTTCGAGGAAGATGTCGGGGTATTCTTGCACCGTCAGGATCTTGCTCAAAGCATGTTCTAGATTCACTTCACTTGCCATTAGAAGAATGTATCCCTAGCTCCCACTCTTACCACTTTTTGACCTTAGAGAACATGGGTATAGGCTTACAGGATTCATGGTTTCAGAAGACAAAGCGGGAAACACAACGATTTTGTTGGAATAGTCTAACATGGTACGATCAGCCAAAAGCCAATTTATACCCAAGATAACATCTAGGCCAAATAGGGAAAACATATTAAATTAGTGCTGCTATACTTACCATAAATTTTTTGTTGAAGAAGAGGAGCATATTGACATTAGGCTAATTTAGGTTAAAAGATAATAGCATCTAACTAGGCCTTTTTTTTTTCTTTGATCCTTTAACTAAGCCTAACCAGTTTCAGAATTTGTGCATTGAATTTGAGGCCCAAATTTTTTACGAGCTTGTTTTCTTTGAATGGCATAATTAAACTACAAAGTATTTATTACACAATTCTGATTTTATTTTTTTTATCAGATTTTATTTTTTAATCAAATTTAATTTTAAAAAACTTAATATAAGATAGTATATTTGGGCATCAATCCACTTGATCAACCAAAAAAAAAATAGTATTTGAAATAATTATATAAATTTGCATTTATTAATATTTTTAATTTATTTTATAATATATATATACACACACACACACATTGATTAGACCCCAATTGAATTCAATTGAACCAATAAACATTTGAACTTGTATCTTGTCTTGTTTAGTGTTTGATTCCATTTTCAGAACCTTAATAAAAACTAAAATAAATATCTTTTAAAAAATATTTTTTTTAATAGTTAAAAATTTACCTTTTGTTAAAAATAAATTCGAAACTAACTTACCTAAAAATTTGTATAGAATAGATGTATAGATTATTAAATAACATCACTAGGATACTTAAACAAGTACCCATATATGAATCGCAATAACAATTCTTTAAACAATATCAATCATTACATTCATTTTCTTAAATTAATGCCTTTTGCTTTTGGTCTATAAATTAATGGTTAAAATATAGGCAAACGTTCAATATTCTATTTTGTTGGGCAATTCTTCCTGTTTGACGCAAGTGTTGTCATGCAATTCACTCACTAAGAAATATAGCATATCTTGTAATTTAATGGTGAAGATTGTAATATATATCGATATACTAATTATCTATAATATATTATAATAATTTTTTAATTTTAATTAAATTTTATAAATATAATTAGATGCATTTTACGGTCATTAAAATTTATTTATATAATCTTAAAAATAAATTTTTTAAGAATATTCTCAACTAATTTAGAATAATGTAAAATATTTTTTTAATTTATCTACATGACCCTAAAATTAAATAAAATTAAAATTTTTCTTATTGTGAATAAATTTTAATCAATTTTAAAATGTATTTAATCATATTTCTAAAAATTTAAGTAAAATTAAAAAATTACTATAATATATTACACATAATTAGAATAATGACACATTTTACTATGCACCCTATTATTTATGGTGCACTATGCATTGATGATGTGGCAGTATAATATTTAGCTGGAGTATATATACGCCACACAGCACTAATGCATCCCATATGCCCCCACCTCTTCTTCCATCTCCATTCTTCCATGCAACGATCGCACTCCACTTCAAGCCACAGCTTGCCGCTCCTACTCTCCTTAATGATCACGATAGTGGGTTTGGACTCATTCTTGGACCCCATGGCCTACCTCATGGTCTTTGACCAAGCTTTGCGATGTTTTGTTCTTCCCTGCCTTTGGTGTCTCGACTCTCATCTTTCTCAGTGTTCACGTTGGTGTCTCAACTCCCAGCTCAAGTTCCACAAAGAAAGTCGAAAATCATAGCTATCTCCTTTTTCCTATCAAAGTCCAATTGATCCAACTAGCCACATAATCACGGCTCAATGATTTCCCCTTTCTTCCAATAAAACAAAAGGTGAACACGCTTAGCCTCAATAGTGTCAAATCCAAAAAATTGCCATAATCATCAACACATAAACTGCATAATTGTTGCACAATTGAATTGTTGGATGCTCTGCTATAAATGGCTCATGATTTTTATCTTCTTCAATGAGCACCAGCGCATCATCATCCTGGAAGACTTCCCCCAAGAAAATTCTTACACACGAGTATAAGCCACAACTCTAGTTAAATTTCACTGCTATTCGGTTAGGAAAAAAAATGGTTTGTGAAAACACTAAATTCTCACAGAAAAATATTCTTGGCGGTTGAAAATTGGAGCAAGTTTTAACAGAAAACACACCAAGAAAAAAATCAAAACTTTTGTTATCAGGTATCTTTTTGATAACTACAGAGGCTTTAACAATGTGATGCCATTTGTAATATCCCCAATTTTGTCTAAGCTAATTAGCTCAGTGATCCTGGCTAATTAGAGAAGTTAATGATTAACTAGGACTAATCGGCTAATCTCAATGAGCAAGAGCTGAGTAAATTGAGTTAAGTCAATAATTGAATCATCACGCACTAAATGTTTTAATTAAAATCCAATTACTCGAACCTCATTAATTCGTAACCTAGAAATATAATTAAGTTAATCCAATCTTATTAATTATGTACAAGACAATTATTCTATCTTACCAATTGAGATAGATTAATTCTTATACCCTAATTACATAATTCATAAGCGCAATTCTTTTAGAGGAAACGTCTTAAAAGTGTAATTAATTGAAATCGGTTAAGGAGCAATTTAACTAATCAAATTGATTAACAATTTAGGTAATTCTAATAGCTTTGAAGATTTAAAAATTTCTCCTAATTGATGCACCAAATTTCGGCGAAGGACAAGAGCAAAATCCAACCATCCATTTGCTTTCTCATCATGCACTCTTAGATCAAGGGTCTATGTTAGTAGTATCTCTTTAGTCAAAACAAGAGAAGTACCTTCCTCCCTTAGGATTATGCCACTTGGAGTGATCTTATTTAATCAAGCCAATCCCAAGAGTGGTCATACCTTTAACCACTTGAAAAATACTAAATGGTCTTTACCCAAATGCTAAGACTCAAGAAAAACACAACCCACTCTTTTATCCCAAGGTTCCTAGCTTTCTTGCTTGAAAAAGAAGTTAAACTCACCTACTTCCTCTTGCTTGTTGGAGAAGTAAAACCAATCAGTCCACTCCCCCCATTTTTGCGCCCCAAGAACAACCCCCCACTCCCTTATTTGTGATTTTTATTATCTCACTACAAGCCTAAGTTCTCACTTCTCTCTAAGCCTCATTCTAACTCTTCTACTTTTCCAATTCCTCTTATTCTTCTTCCCACTTTCACACCCCATCCAACTCTCTTTCCTTTCACTACCCTCACAAACTCTTCAAGGACCACCCTCTTTGGTTCTTGAAGAAGCAAAAACAAACACTCAGTTAGCCCCATTATCAAGCTCAAGGAGAAGAAGACCATCTCCAACCATTTTTATTCTTCAAGCTTTCAAGAGAATCCTTGTAGTGATGACTCTAACCCCTCTTTCTTCTATATTTTTCAAGATCTAGAACTCCTAAGCTCTCCATAGCTAGGTGGTTTTAGAACTTGCTCTAAAGGCTTTATGGCCATGCTTTCATTATAAGAAGTTGTTTGTGATTTTTGCTCTTTTCTTGGAAAATGACTTATTGTGCATTTATTCTTATTTTGAACCAAACTTTTTAGAACCCAAAATATTGATTTTCATCAAGATCTCAAAGTACAAAAGTGGTTTGGAAGAGAAAAGTGGTCACTTGAGGAAAAGACTTAATGTTTTTACAAGAAAACTCATTGAAATCAAAACTGTTGAAGCTGAAAAATTCTAGCAGTCTGTATGGCAAGACTAATAACTCTTTCAATATAACTCCAAATGCAACGAAACTAATTTTAAATGAAAATAGACTCATAGAGCTTTTTATACATATAAAATACATGAAATTTGGCCTTAAAATGAGAGAAATATGAATTTGTGATGTCCCCAGATGTGTTTCTGTTTGGGCAATATGTAATAAAATCTTAATAACTTAAGTTATACAGAATATTTTTGAGTGGGACCAAGTTTTTAAGAAAGATAAGACATAGAGGAACATCTCCATAAAACAGTTTTGGCAGATTCCTTGTGAGGAGCTCGCAGTAATATTTAAAAATCACTGTACCGAGAATAAACTTAAAAGCTAAGCAGTCAGAATTAAAATGTGCATAGCTCAAGTTACAAAGTGAATTTTTGAGTGGGGTTTATTTTGTTTAAAAATAGACTCAGAGAACTATAATCATACCAAAATTCAAGTCAAGATTGTAAAAGATGAAATTATGACGAATTTTTTAAGTTACTACTCCATTATAAAAGTAAAAACTGGTTATGGTTCAATTTAAAGGTTAATAAGAAATAAACTTAAAGATATTAAAACCCTCAATTTAAGATATGGGAAAATTTCATAATCCAACTTAAAGTTTCAAAAAAAATAATAGATGAAACTGGCCCTATGCCTAATAAAAGAATTTATACAAGAGGTAACCTCAATTAAAAGTTTGCACCAAATTTACTAAACTAAGCTCATAAGACTTTGTGTGATATGTATGCCTCTATGTGTCAATATGATGACAATGATATGATGATGATGATGATGATGATATGATAATGATAATAATAATGATGATATGATATGATGATGATGATGATTATGATAATGAAATAATGATGATAAGGATGATAAGGATGATAATGATATGATGACTATATGATAATGAATGATGATGATATGAATATGATATGTTGAAGATATGATACTTAATGATATGTGATAAAGGAATCACATTTGGGGATGGTGATACGTAATGCCTAGATGTGGAAAAGAATTAGAATAATTTTGCATCATAAGCCTTAATAAGAAGAAAATAAACTAAGGGTATGATCTTTCAAAAAGGAAGGTGACCCAAAGTAAGCTCCCCTCACTCACGACTTACATGAGGTATGGTATCAACCCAACTAGTGTGAGTATAGAGGATAGAGCTTACATGAGGCATGACATGACCCAACTAGTGTAAGTACCACAAATTTATAGTGGCGACGGCCATTTTATGAGTTCATTACCACTTATGTTTAGTAGGTGAAAAGAAAAAGACTTAAGATAAAGTCAAGTTAAGAAAAGAAAGGGACTTCGGTCCAAACCTTTGAAGGGAAGAAGTTAAGAGAAACTTATAGCACAACCATATATGTTTTATGTAATTATAGTTATTCCTATGCTTATTATAATATAAATGATCAGAGAACATGTTAAAATTGAATCCACTTCGGATGGCTATGTTTTCGAAAATATAAGAATTGGACCTTATGCATGCTCACTGTTTTCATTTATAAAACCGAAGTGGTTGGGATAATGACGATGACATTTTAGTGTCGGGTTCGAGTCCTACTAAAAAATCTTATTTCTTACTCTAGTTACTTTTTCGTATCATCACCAGAATCCGATGGCGCATCCGGTGGAGTAGAGTATGGAAACCCCATACTGTGAGCAGACATATGACGTGGGATGCCAGACAATGCTGATTTGGACTTGTAGTTGCCGTAGCTCTGCATCTTCATACATTCCTTTTGTGACGAACGATGTCAATTTAAGTTTGTATTTAGTATTTGGGTTATGGCATGTCCATGAGCCTCCCTCGATATATATATATATATATATATACGAACCCATATAGATGTAATGATTAGCTATGTAATGCAATATATTTGTGAATTATTATTTATTTACCTTTCTTATATTTTATGATATTGTATTTCAAACTCTCTCGCAACACGCTCTTTTATATCTATCTTCTCGTTCAAGACTTTACTTTCTAAAATATTGCAAAGCGACGACGTATTTATTTAAAAACAAAAAAAAAAATCTTACTGTATTTTTTACGTAACTTAATTTCAAGTGAAGTTTAGTTTTCCACAAATATAAGTAACAATTACTAAAACGCCATAATACGACTTAAGCGTAATATGGGTTTATTAAAGTGTTATACCGTTGATGTTGATTGAGGCATTGAGGAGCTAGAAAGGAGTCCAGCAGGTGTTTATACAATTCCATGGTGCTGCGGGTAGTCGGAGGAAGTTGCACCAACAAAGGAGTTGGGCAAGGAGGATTGGACTGTGAATGAGGGAAAGGGCTCAGAGATGGAGAGATCGGTAGGTGAAAGGAGAGATAAAAAGATTTTATTGTGCATTCTATTATGTAATTGTATCAATATACAATCCAATTTAATTAATTAGATTCAAGTTATATTATGCACCATATTTTTCAAGGTGCATATCGGATGGAGACTTAGAGTAATACTCTTCACTATCTTAATGTGCATGATGCACCATCGATTGCCAAGGAGCATTGCAGACGGTGCTTTTGTTTGAAGGCCCCGTTGGCGTTGTGCAAGCGCAAAACCCAAAACAAAGAGGATTATGGCAGATTCTGCCACGCTCCCCATTACTTTGAGTGTGATACTCCTTGTGATCTTAACCGTTTATCTTAATATGCTAAAATCACATTTGAAATATCTCTACGCCACTCATCAGTGGTGCACAATAGAATCCCTAACCCCCCTTTCTTTCTCTCTTCCCTTCATCCTTACATCTGCAGCCACCGGCGACGAGCTCACCACCACAGCGCCCTCAACGCCGCAACCCCTTGACTCAGCCGCCCCTTGTCATGACCAGCCACCGTCGTCGACTTCCCACAGCCACCACCAGAAGCCATGCCAACACCCACTCACTGCAACTCACCCGCCCACACGCCGTTGCCATCATCGTCTTCGGATTCTGAATCCTCGACGTCACCAACAACATGCTCTGAGGTCCTTGCCACACCTTCCTCAGTGAACTAGCCACCGGCGACCACCGCAAAACCCGAACCGCCAACGCCTTCTTCTTGGTCGTCGGCCTGTACTTTATGTGCACACTACACTTGCATTATGTCTCTTTGCATTTTTGTATTAAGGGAAAGATGATAACATGCCTGATTCCTTGTAATGTCCTTTTCTTTAATCCTGCTGTATATTGTATATGAATATTTGAGGCTTTTTTTTTTTTTCTTCGTATTGGGGATGAATATTTGAAGTTTGAAGGAGGGAGAGCACTGTTGTGAAGCCATGCCACACAAGTTAATCTCTAAGTGATCGGAGAATTTTTGGGGGGGGGGGGGGAAGTGGGGGATGGGTTGGTGGTTGGGCAGTCGTGGGGGTCGGGAACAAGAAGCTTCAAGTGGGTAAGTTGATGATGCATAGGTGGTCCGGCAAAGAGTAATTATATGGCGATTTAAGTGTGTGACGCTCGCTCCTTTGCAGGGAGTATGGCAGAATCCGCCAGCTAGGCTATTATTCCTTTTCATTGTCTCGGCACAGAATTGATATCTCGATCTGTAACAGATACTTGTAAACTTTAAATCAACTTTCTTTACCTTCCAACCTTTAAATCATCTTTCTTCTCTACATTCCAACCATCTTTGTACAGCACCACATTCACAGACGGCTAACCCAAATTAAAAAGAAAAATAAAACCATAATAACAAGGGTTCTGAACTTTCCTAATTCTACAAGTCACATGCTCAAAGAGGCCGATCAAGTCAAAACTGAGCCGTTCAAAGGCTGGTACTGAAGCCCCAGCTCCATCTTGCACGAGCCGTTCTCACCCGATACGCCACCACAAAATTCTTTCAACTCAATCCTTCTCTTCTTCACGGGCACCACGTGATGCGCACGGGACGCCGGTTCGAACCCAAGCGTCAGCTCCAGACCGACCCCGTCGCCGCACTCCTCGGCCCGACCGCTACCCTTCGCTTCCGACTCCGGTTCGTCATGGAACAGAACCGAAGTCTCCACGGACACATCGCTCTCGCTCTCCTTGCTCTCTCCCTCCAAAGCCGCCGTCATCACCACCGCGTTCGCCGCCTCCGACTGGTGGCTCAGCGACGACTCGTGACTCGCCGAGCGGTTCTCCGCGGCTTCCGGTTCGTCGGGGACAAACCCGGTTCGATTATCGTCCTTCGGCTTAACGGCTCCGGCGGTTCGCTTGAACCGGGAGCGAGTCCTGACTCGCTGAGGCTCAGCGGCGGAGTTGTTCTCGTCCTTGGACACGTGGCGTATGTCGTAGGCCTTCAATGGTGGGCCCCGCCCGCTCGCCGCCGCCTCCGAATTTATCGGCGTGATCGGCGCGCCCTCCAAAACGGCTTCCACGGCGGCCTGGCACAGCTGCCAGCTCCCCGACCACAACAAACCCACCGATCCGTAAATCGGGTTTACTATTCGCCCGCATGCCTCGTATAACAAAGATCGAAAGATCGCTGCAAAAATAATAAAATCACAAAATTGAATCAGTAAGGTTTTCTGAAAATCAATCAATCATTTTGTAGTTCACCCTTTCTGAATTATTATTTGTTAGTGAAGTTATTGGTGCCATTCAATTTTTATTCAAATAAATTTTCAATTTTGGCAAAGAAATTTTAAAAAAATTAATGTATTAGAATGGAGAAAGAGACTAACCAGGACGAAGGTGTTCAGGGCCAGCGTTGATGAGGTTCATGAGGCCGGCACGGCCATAGAACTTAGCGAGGAAGACAGTAGCATTGGCTTGTGACTCTGGGCTCTTGATCCACTGCAAACAAGGTCTTATGCTACAATCCTCGCTGCAACCTTTTCTTAGGACCCGGCATCCGTTACAGCTCATCCGCATTTTGATGCAACCCTTTTTTTGGCTTTTTCAGTCAGCTTTGTTGAAAAGCCAATTCGGAGTTTCTGTGAGAGGTGTGAAGAGGAATAAGAAAAGGAAGAATAAGAGTTGGATGTGGAAAAGGGAAGCTGGGGTTAATGGAATTGGAATTGTGAATTAGTGTGAGGGAGGAGGCTATATACTTGTTGGGGGTTCATCCCGCTGCTGGGTTTTACAGGTTTCTAGGGGGGACGCAGCTGTTTCTAAAAAAATTGTTTTTTAATCTAATGAGGGAATTTCCCATAAAACAATGGTTTTTTTTTTCTTCCACATTCAAGGAGGTTGGGGTTGGAACCACCTTCTAGTTTGAAGCGAAGCTTAGCGAGTCCCACTTTTTTAATTTCTGTGGGGGCAGCATAGCCCACTCTCACTTCGAGCGCGTGTCTCTACCTCCCAATCATACGGCCTTACCCATATACGTGGAGTAATACACAGTCGCCACATTCGAATGCACATATTAAAACCAGGCGAATAATTGAATCACCCATAAAGCCTGTTTGGTTTTCTGTTTGTAGCAGTCACAAGGGTTTTTAGGAAAAAAAATAATAATTTTATATAATAAATAATAATATTTGATTTAATTTTTTTAAAAAAATATTTTTTTAAAAAATTTTTTAAAAAAAATATTTTTAAGATTATTTTTTATTTTAAAAAAAAAATTTAAAAAAAAAAATTTTATTATTATTCTCACATCAATAATTAAAGATAATTTTATTTTATTTTATTTAAATAAAATTTATTCTTTTAAAAAAAATTTTAAAATATTTAAATTAAATAAATATTATACTTTTAAAAATATTTTTTTTAAAAAAAATTTTTTAAAAAATTTTTTTCATAAAAATTAAACTAAACGGATTCATAATAGATTTGTGTGCTCGAAATTGCCCTCTGACAGGCTCGTGAGTTATGGAATCTTTTGTCATAAACGGAAAGAGAAAGTGGAGGGTAAAAGTGGTAAAAAAGTGGCGTGTCAGTGCATGCAAATGGGTACAAATTTGAGAAGCGAAGGACGGGGCGCGTGGCAGGAACGCACAGATTTCGGGGTGCGGTCGAATCGCCACATATCGTGGAGTAAGGGTCCACCGGCAGTGGTTTTTGAATGAAAAAATAAAAAATTAAGGAACAAAAAATGGAAGCTCCTGGTTTTCGGGAGCGAGAACTGGTTTTGGAGAAAACCCGAGACCGGTTTCCGGGTTTGGTGCTGGGACTGTGGGCGCAGCTGAAGAAACTAGAAGTAAAGAGAGGGACGTATATAAGCCAATGGTTTTTGTCTTTGATTTTTATATATAAATAAATAGTAGAGTATTAATCAGTAAATAATAATAAAATAAAATTACTAATCAAATCCTTATATATCATGTTGGTTTTATCTAAGTTTTAAAAAGCCTCCAACATGTCCAACTTGGAAGCGTTTAGCGGCCGAGGTTCATTGAGTGCATTAAAATAGTAGCTCCTGTTTTAGTACACGTGTTTTCCAATTCACTGCTATATGTATCTTGTCTCCTTCTTAATCTTGCGATAGGATAATAATGGTTAATTCTACACACATCACCCACATGGCTGTGTAATTTGGCTCGCCGTGATTCTAAGCATTTAATTAACTGGATTGGATGCTTTTTCTCCATGGTCACGATTTAGAATTGAAAAATATATGTGACGGCGTGGCTAATTTGTCTGTTTAGGAATTATAGCGATATGCATCCGGATGAAGCTTTTTCCTCTCTTTTTTTAATCAACATCCGGATGAAGTTAATCGTAGCGATTTAAATATCTTAATTAGCATTTGGTAATTATAGTTAAAATAAGTATATGTTTTAATTATATTAGTATCAAATTGACATATTATTTTAGAAATAGATATATAATTATTATAGTTCAAATAAATATAAATTTTAATTATATAAATATTAAATTGATATATTTAATTTTTGAATGATATATATCTATTCTCAGTTAATATTACATTTAACACTTATATAATTAAAATTTATATTTACTTATACACTAACCATCAAAGAGCGTATTACAAGAGATGAGTGATTTATTATGAGAGTGAGAAGAGTAAATATTGACTGTTGAATCTTACATAAATAGTCAAGATTAAAATATAAAGTCACATAACTTTTTTAAGTGATCATGTGACCTTTAAATAACTTTAAATTTTAACTATTTCTATATAGTTATACGGCTTAAATTTGCTCCTCTCACTCTTATAATAAACCACACCTCTAATGTGGTACGCTCCCCTAACCACACCATATGTAGATATGTATGTCTAAGTATTATGATCAAACAATATTTCTCAGTCATTAAATATAAAAATTGTTTATGTTTTGAACAAATAAGTGACTTGCATTATATCATGAAAACAATTCGATCCGTGAGAAGATTTGCCAAGAGTTTTGTGAGAAAGATTTTGATCTCAACTCCTCCAAAAAGCTTTTGATAAAATCATATTAAGTTATAAAACATTTTTAGCAGAATAATTTTTAACAAATGTTTTAAGTAGCTTACAATATAGTATCAAAATAAATATATCATAAGAATTCCGACTTTAATTTGTCATCTAAAGGGGAAATATGCGTTTGGTCTTTTATTAAAATTATTTTCATTTTATTTTCTACACTTAAAAACTTAATTTGTCATTATTTTGTTTTTGTTTGTTGAATAATATCAGCTGTTTTTTACTTTTGATTTTTTTACTGCTTATATAATTTTGAGTTTCGAATTATAATTAGGTAAAAAGAATTAAGGTGATGATATGAAAATTTAAGCAACTGCCAGTGCGTAAATAAATAATACTTTTTTATCTTATTTTATAATTTTTAGAGACAGATTATTTATTGTATTAATTGAATTTTCTACTGAAATTTCTTTGCGGAAAACTATCAACACTAACCATCAATAAGTTTAGCATACGCAATACACAGTGCATATTGAGATAATCATGCAGTTTGTTGTATATAATCACTAGTTTTACAATTTTGTTGGAAACATAAAATTAGTTTTACATTATACATAGGACTACAGCTTTAAAATTTAACACAATTTTAATTTATTTCCTTCTATAAATTGTTGGATAATGTAAAGAATGAGAAATGTACAAAATATATTTTTATTCTTATTTTTCTGTTCATGAGTTTTGAAAAAGAAAATTTACAAATTAACTTCATCAAATACCTCGATCATCTTATGCATAATAACTTCTAGCTATAGCGTAATGAATGGTATAGCTAGAAGATATATACTAGTTTCCCTAGATACATAGTTAAATAAGAGGGGCTAATGGGTTGGTTCACTTGATTGTCCTTTTGCTTATATATCGTTATAATTTGAGTTCAATTCTTAAGTTTCTTTATTGATAGGTGATTTGTAAACACTTATACAAGAATTTCATAAGTCCAAAGATATGTCCTAACTCTATATGGAGACAAAGTTTTCCCTTAATCTATTTGACAAAACGGTAACGTTAACGAAAGCATAAATGCCCGTCCTTTTTTATTCTCACGCAAATTTTCAAATTTAAAGCATGGATAAATATATAAACATACTGTACTTTATACTAAAATTCAATAATAACCAAAATCTTCACTACTGCGTTTACTTCATTATAAATAGTCTGACTTAATATCAATTTCCAATACCCAAAAAGTATAAAGTATATCCATTATATTCTACTAGTCGTTACTTGTTCATGCCATCGGGATATTTTCCCATTCTATCAGGGTAGCCTCCCATAAATAATGATTAATTACTCACTAAAAATTTAAGTTTTCAAATGTATTATTTCCGATAACAAAAAATAATAAACAGCAATATTGTAAAATAATAATTATCTTAAAAAGTAAAATCATAATCAAATAAAATATCATAAATAGTTTTATATTATCTTATGCAATAGACTTAGGTAGAATCAAGTGCTTACCATTAGACCAAAAACTATAGTTGCTGACAAAGCCAAAAATTATAGTTTATCATAATCACATCTAGAATAAGGGACTGAACTAATTACAGACACCATAAGCTAGAATATTAAGCCCATTGAATCCTAACGATAACACTAGTCAAATAAAACTAACAATCTTTCCCCTAATCTCAATCAAGAAATTCAAATCCATGAACTTACTCCGATATCACTTATAGGATCAAGCACTTACTATTAGGCAAAAGTTATAGCTATTGAAAAAGATATAATTTTATTTTCTTATAATTTTTTAGAACTGCATATAGTACAAGGAGCTACACCCGTTACAAGTGCCATGGGTTGAAATGTTAATACCATCAAAATTTAAGGGTGGCACTGGTCAAATAAAACCCACAACTTATTTCTGACAAAAAAAAAAAAAAAACCAACAACTTATTTTTTGATCTTAAAGTGTAAGCAAATGGGTAGTCACTTTAAATATTTTTATACTAGATTCAATCTTTTTATTAAAAGAAATATGAAAACAGTAATAATATCAGTCTTACTCTTAACTATTTTTCCTTTGGTGAAGATATCAGCCTTAATTATAGGAATTCTGACACGATATAATGATCAACTATCATAATTAAAGTAAGTTGTTACAGGTTCATGAATCTCCCTCAGCAATTTTCAACTCCTCCAAATACTGAATTTTAAATTATCCCACTTGTAATATAGCCTAGCTAATTGCCCTTCCGCCCTCATATAGAAATCATTGACATGTGACTTGGTGCATATCTTGGATTGAAAAAAACAAAAAGGAAATTGTCTTTAGCTCCCATGCTACTTATAATTAAAAAGAAATTCATATAATTAAAATGAGTTTAGATCTAAAAAGAGAAACTAAATATATTTATCCTTAGATTGTTGCGTTAGTTAGGGTAATAATGGATTTTAATTTTTATCGATCCAAAAGTGAATATATTTCCTTTTTTTTCTTAGAGATAAATTCACTTTAAAAACAGTTTTATCTTGATTTTCATTATGATTCTCTTAATCTTCTAAGATCGCGTTTATCCTATCTCACTTTTCACTTTTATTTATTTTTTATTTTACAAGATATTATATTTTTTTAATTGTACAAAGGATTTAAAACATTCATGAACAAATGTCATGAGTAAACACAACTAGTTCTAAGATCTGATTTTTCTTCGGACTTAGAATATAATGGATAACTTTTTTTTTCTCCTAAAAAGTTATATATCCTATGTATAGATTAAATTTAGATTATTTCCACAAAAAACTTGTGCCACTACCATGAATTTGTTTTGCAAGATTTTTTTTTCGGTGTTTTGCAAGATATCTTATTATCTTATATAACTAAATAAGCCATTCTTGTAACATAAAGTATAGTTTTCTCCTCTGCAATGGCCCAAACAGCACAATAACCTAGTGATCAACATTGTTGACCACAATGGTAGGCTGGCTGATGGAAGAAACTGACCTGTAATTTTGTTATTAATAAAATTAATTTCAGCTTAAATGTGGGATGTGCAAATTAAAGTGCAAACTGAATAAGGGGGCGGCGGAGAGATTGAGGGAAAAAGTGATTTTGGAAGACAAGGAAGGAGCTTTGCTAAAATTCTGATGCACAAAACCAATATTGATCAGATCGACATATGGGAGCTATACCTTAAGAAATTTGACTTTCTCGAAAAATTGTTAGTCCTTTCCTTCCTTCCTCGCTGTAAAGTTTTCAAGCATCGTTGGTACATTTAACATGTCCATTATTATTCCTGCAAGAGTATGCACTTGCCTAGTCTTCACCAGCATCCTAGGCTCACCCAACTTGAAGGGGTCCACGTCCACAAATGGAATATAATAAACATATATAAAAGATGGTTGTTGAAAATGTATTACTCGAATAAACTAGTCGTAGACAAGCAAAAGAAGAAAAAGAGAAAGAGAAAGGTCTAGTTCCAGAAAAGTGCATTAGTCTTCGTCTCAGATTTCTCAAAAGGAGAAGATGAAGTATGCATGCATGGAGAATTGAAGATTTCTGTAACAATTATGTAACATCGTTGAATTGTATAAGTGTTTAAATTCTCGGATCTCAGATACTCAAAATATACTAATTATTAATCTGAAGGTAATAACCTGTTTACAGTTATGCATATGTTAATAAATAAATTAAGTTCTAAATATGTAAATAAATTTACTAGCTCATTAGAATGTCTAAACTGTTGTATATCTATATATAACTAATCAAATTGTTGTATATCGATTTCTCATATAAGTGTTTAAATTATATTGACAGGTAATTTTAAAAGTTTTGCATTATGATTCAAAATCTTTAATTGTAACATCCCGAAAAGAGTTTGATTTTGTAGGCAATTGTTACAAACAATCAAATTCTTTTTAATTCTTTAACAAAATATATAAGTGGGTGATAACGTTAAGACGCGTTAATCAATGGATATATCATTTAGTTTCTGTAACTATACGGATGTAAATAATCTATACTCATTTGGAATTGAATTTTTTTTTTTAAAAAAATTACCATTATTAATTGCTCATTTGAAAATTTAAAGATAAAAATAAAAATAGAAAACATAATTTGGAAAATAATAATATGATTTGATGAGAAATTGCACCATTTGCTTTGTATCCGATTTTGTAAAGAGAAATCTTAATAAGATGAGCAGAGTAATGTTGCTTGTCAAATTATGCTTAAGGAGCTCCTTAGAAGATTCTAAATTTCAACCGCCCGACAAAACCACTTTCCACGTATATGTATAGGTATCATCTCACCAAAAATAATATTATGTATCTATCACGCTGGAAAATGGCAATTGTTACAGCTGATCATGGATATTGAGCATTGAAGATTATAAGAGTGAAATAAAACCATCTTTTCATCGAAATCTATTTGAATGAAATTAAAAATCTTTAGACCAATTTTTGAGATTTTTAATTAAATTACTGGATTCATAATTCTTTCCACAAGTGGATAGTGACATGAAGTTGAAGGAAAGCTTTAATGTGATATCTGCAAGATGCACGGGAACACTATAATATTAAAAGTATATTTAAAATAAGGGATAAAAATAATTACCTATAATGTTAAATGTAACTTTTTTAATTTATTCTATAGCAATGATCGTTTTAAAAATTCTTTTATATATATTATTTATCGTTTTGAAATTTTATTAAAAATTAATCATTTTATAGCATTTTTATTATTGTCTTTATTAATAACAATTTTTTTTATCTCTCTTTTATCATCTCCTATGTTGATTTATCATAGTATTCTTTTTAATTAATACAACTTAATTAATATGACTCTTTAACAAGTTAAAGGATAATTCAGTCTTTGCCAATTATTTCTTAATCGTAACGCAATTGACTCTATTTGGTAATAATAATCATTTAAGAAAATGACACTAGGATTGAAAAATAATTTAATAGTTTTAATTTTTTTTAAAAATGATTGCAAAAGACTTAACTACCCTATTTTAATCTATTACAGAGTCACAATTAAAACAACTTATGATAGGCTCACAAAGGATGTGATAGGAGACAGAAAAAGATTACCACTAATGAAGACAATAAAAAAATTGAAATAATAAAATAAGTAATTCTTTATTGAAATTATAAAATGATAAATAATATAAAAAATTAATATATTATTAATACAAAATATTTTACATCGTTAATTAATTATATTATATATTTAATATGAAACAAATTTAATGACATAATTACATACAATTAAATTATCATATAAAAAATTTTATATTAATAATATATTAAAATTAATTTAATTTTTTTAAATGACTATTATTATATGGAATAGCCAAATAGAGGAGCAAGAAAGATGTCTCGCTTCATAAAATATTTATATATAATAGCTTCTTTACACTACAATCAATATTTTCATTAAGTCATTTCTTTTTCAGTCAAATGTTTGACATATATGAGTATTAAGAAATTTATAAAAATATTTTTTATAGTCTGATTTGTTAATATATTTAGGATTTAAACATTTAATTGTGAACTTTATAATATATACATAGAATATCTTTATATTCTTTTCAAGTATCTTTTTAAATATTTGTTAGTATTTAATAAAAATATAAAATAAAAATGTATTTAATATTTTGAAACATAAAATTTATTTAATGTTTATATAATAATTAAAATATTTTTAATTATTAATCAAAATCTATAGTTAAGAAGTTAAAAAAATTCAAATTTTTAATATATTTAATATATTAAAAACTTAGAAAAGCTTTATTTTTCAATCGAAACTATTTTCTTTCTTTATTCTTTAAATATGATTAATAAGCTCTAATTAACTTTTTAAAATATTATTAAAAGGATTAGGTAAGAAAATTCAGAATTATTCCATTAGCCATTTTTCTAAAGAAAAATGCAGTATTATGCCATTATATTAACCCAAGTTGAAGAATTTCACGCACCACAATGGCTTGTGCCAAGCACGTTCCGTCACGTCAGTGAGAGTGCAACTCGATCCATCGCCACGTATTTCCGTAAATGAGACTTTGCCATGCAGATACGACACCTTGATAAATGGAGCAATGACATTAAAGTCGAGTTCACCTATGATACAACGGACCCGACAAATGGCATCTGGTAACTACCTAGGAAGAAAAATGTTAATATAAACTCGAATTTATCATGAATCCGAGTTATAAACACATCTCAACTATTAATTATATAATATTTTTATATTTATAATTTTAAATTATATTTTAAATAATTGAGATATTTTTATATATAAAATTTATTATAAATTCGAGTTTATTTTATTATTACTCATATAAAAATAAATTTTTCATATAAAAAATATACATAATTTTATTATATATATATTTTTTATTATTGATCAAGAAAATAAGATTAAATTTAAGACCATAAAAAAATTTAATTAATAATAAAAAATAATATATAATAATATTATATAAATTTTTAATATTAAAAGATCCATAGTTAGAGCAATATAAAATAGAAGTGTTTTACTGAATACTTTTTTTGTTCAAATTTATTTATTTTATTTTTCAATCAAAACTTAAACTATACTTAATCCCCTCACCCTTTACTTTCCACCCTCTACTTTTCACCGCCTAACCCCAACTATAGAGACCCTATTGTCATACTCTTCACCCACCGTAAATAACCCACCCAAAGCAAAAGAAAGAGCTATAGATCAACAAGTACATAAAAATGGAGCAATTTTTTTTTCTTTGGGAAGATGAGAGAACTTTTAAAGATTTCACATTTTGTTAATTTGCTCAAATATTGTCTAAGAGAAATTTATTTATTTTCCCTCTTCTTATTTTGTATTAAAAAATGTTGCCGAAATACTTTGTAATAGATTGTAAAGTTTTTATTATTTATTTTCTTTGGCTAATTTTATTACATATGGAATTTTGGTGAATAATTAATTGGATATGAATTTTTTGAAAAAATTAAGAGAATATGGAATTTTTATAGGATTCGTTGGAATTTTCAATGGATTCAAAATAATAATAATAATAACTAATTAGGAATCCACTAAAATTTGCAACAAATTTAGAAAAAAAAATGAAAAATGAATCTATTAGGGATCCACTAGATTATGTAATGAATTAAAAAAATTAAATAAATAAAAAAAGTGAATCTGCTGATAAATGCAATGAATTTTAATTTTTATTATTTTTTATATGTATTACTGTGTGTGTGTGTGCATGTTTTGTGTGTTGTGTGTACTAGTGTTTTTGTTTTGTGTGTGTGTGTGAGAAAGAGAGAGAGTGTAAGAGAGGGGGGAAAGGAGAGAGAACAGCAATGAGGGAGGAGAGGAGAGGAGAGAATAAAGGAAGAGTGAGGAGAGAGAGAAGAGAAAAAAAAAAGGAAGAGAAAGGAAGGAGAAAAAAAGGGTAAAAAAAGTGAGAAGAAAAAGAAAGAGAGAAAAGGAAAGATAAAGAAAAAAATACCATACTTTTATAAAGAGTTTAATCATTATGTATTGATAATATAAAAGAGTTTTATATTATTATCTAATTATATACTTATATTTGTAAAATTTTTGAATTAGTGGATAGTTGAGTTAAATATTTTTATTGATGTGATAATACATGATTTGATATTTGTATAAAACTTTTTTATATTGATAATGCATATAAATTAAATTCTTTTACAATTTGGTCAAAAACATCATATTTTTTTAAATTTTTGCACAAAAATTCCATATAAAGATTAATTCCCCCTAGAAAATTATTTTTTATATGAGATTTTTGTGAAAAAAATTTGAAAACTATAGTATTCTTGATAAAATTGTAAAATTGTGATTTTTTTCTCTCTTCCTTTTTTTTGTCTCACATTTTTTATTTTTCTCTCTTTTCTCTCTTCCTTTTCTATCTCTTTCCTCTCTCATTGCTTTTCGTTTTTTCTCTCTCCTCTCTCCTCCTTCATTGATATTCTCTCTCCTCTCCCCTTTCTCATGCTTCCCCTCTCTCTCTCTCTCTCTCTCTCTTTCACACACACAATAACACAAAAAAAAAATTTCTCTTTATTTTAGAATATCTGTTCAATTTTAATATTTTAAGGATTCAAAATATTTGTCCATTTTTAATATCAAGATAGCATTAAATTTTTGTTTTCCAATTATATCCTTAATTTAATTGTCATCCACTATCATCGTAATTAGAGTTAAAGAATATACTAGACCAACCTACTATTTTTAGACAAAGATAATTTCGTCCATTTATACAATTTTATGCCATTATCAAGGTTAATTTTTTTCCTTAATTTATGTATTTTTTTGTTTTAGAAAAATATTCTGAAATAGAGAGAGTAATAAAAAAAATGAAATCGGTTGCATTTGTCAGCGAATTTTTTTTATTTGGTACATAATGTATCGGATCCCTGACAAATCTTTTTTTTGTTTTTTTTAATCCCCTACAAATTTTAGCGGATTCCTGATTTATTATTATTATTATTATTATTATTATTATTATTTTTGAATCCACTGAGAATTCTAACAGATCCTACAAAAATCTCTTATTCTTCTAATTTTTTTCAAAAAACTCATATCCCATTAATTATTTCACCAAAATGCCATATGCAAAAAAATCAACCATGCAATGTGCACTGTGCAATTACTTAAACTTTAAAATGCTAGTTCACATTTAAAAATCTAACCACTAAATTATATCTTATAAATTCTTGAGTAAATATCTTTTTTTGTCCTAACATTTTAAAGTTGATATTAATTTCATCTTGAAAAATTTTTTGACATTAATTTAGTCCTAACATTTTGAATTTTGATATTAATTTAGTTATATACTTATTATTTGATAAAAAAATTTGATTTTATAGAAAATTTTTTAAAATTAAATTGATGTCAAAACTCAAAATATTAGAACTTAATTTATGTGAAAATTATTTTCAAGATAAAATTGATGTCAAAACTCAAAATATTAGGACTAAATTGATGTCAAAATTATTTTCAAGACGAAATTGATATTAATTTCAAAATGTTAATACTGAATTGATGTCAAAAATTTTTATGATCAAATTGATATCTATTTTAAAATATTAAGACTAAAAAGGTTGTTTACTTTAAATTCTTATATTTTAAGCTGCACATTTATTCATAAAATTTTTCTACTATAATTTTGTTAATGTTAAAAAAATAAAGCATGTCCACAACAAAATTAGACAAGTAGTTGAATTAGAGGTTATTTTTTTAAAAATTTAACAAAAATATTCGAGCACCAACTAGATACGTATATAAAGACATTTTATTCTATTCTCCTGGATCTAAATCTTCTTGACACCAGTTATATTGAATATTATTTTATATAACTTTCAAGTTTATTTAAGGTTAATCCTCTGTGTGTGTGTGTGTGTGTGTGTGTGTGTTATTTTGGTTTTTAATTTGCCGCATTAAACTATTAACTGAACTATATGTGGTGCATGCATTGGGTTTGTTGTACCGTACGTTGCTTCAATAATTTATGTGCAGGCTTGAGTGTAACACAAGCCAATGTCCTTTTACTGATTGTATTGTGTAATAGCGTGTTTGTATGAAAAATGCTTACATACTTCTGGAAGAACTTTTCTTCCTTCAGGTTAATCTTAACCATTCAATACCAAAAAAAAGGAGAAAGAATGCTAAGAAAAAAAATAATTGGCCATGATGCTCTTCGGAGGAAAAAATTCTTCCTCCAGGAGTACTGTAGAAGAGCTTTGTTTGTCTAGCGCATTTTAGTATTGCCACGACACGAGACAGCCATCTTTTTTATATGGAGCAAAGGACAAAATGTACGTTGAGTTAATTATTTCAAATGTCAACTTGTACAAGATGAACTCCGAGAATTTTAATAACGAAGAAGAATCTAAGAACTTAAAATCTATGTGGTTTTTTTTTTAAAAAAATTGTTTTTAATTTTAAAATTATTATAAAAATATCTTTTTATTAGTATTTTGTTTCGTATTTTCAGTATTTTTGACGGAAATAGTAAAAAAAAATAATTTTTACTTTTACAGTCTTACAAAAGCCAAAAATAGAAAATAAAATAAAAATAAGATAATATTTTTTAATTAATTTTAAAAGCAAAAACAAAAAATAAAAAATATTTTCTAAAAGCAAACAGATCCTAAATTTTTTGCGTAATGATAGATTATATGGGTGATAGAATCTATTTTTTCTTCTAAGAGCGATGTTGATAACTTGATGTGAAGAGGGAATGTAAGCTAAATGTAGAGCGGTATTCATTTTAAAAATTTAGTACGTTACGTTTACATTTTAAACATATATTAAATCCTATGTACGCTAAGATTACATAAATAATTTATATTGTCTGTATAACAGTAGCATTATAAATTTTGATAACAACTTGCCGAATCTAGTGTTATATTTATTCCTTAACACATGTTTCTGGTGTTCCCACTTAGATCTAACTAAACTATTCAGTAAGCTAATTAAGTGAATGAAGCATATTGAGAATATATATCAATTGTCAGCCTAATTAAAAATGTAGTAGGACGAGAACCATGCATGCATATATAAGGATTCTGTGGAACCTAACTATATGATATTTCTGTAAATAATGGTATAGAAGAGGCTATTATACTCACATAAAGAAAAAAGAGAGAGACTACTTGGACAAAACATATATGTTTACATAGCATCAAGAAGAAAAGAAACATGAGGGAGCGAGGGGTAAACACAGGGCCTAATAAATATACTAAAGTACATACTAAAATATTTTTTTATAATATTTGTCATTTTAAGAATATTTTTATGTTTTAAATTATCTGTACATTTCAAAGATCAAAATAGTAATTATTTTTCTAATTTTATTTTTACATTAATTATATATTTATTTATCGAATAAAAATATAAATAAAATTATAATTTCAATATAATTTTATAAAATTATCTCGTCTTTAATTATTATCAAAATAATTTATAAACTTTTTTTTAATTCAAGTATAAACCAAAATCACACTCAACAAATATTATGAATCGGAAATAGTGCATTTTAAATTATTTTATTATTATTATTATTATTTACCTTTCGAAGAGACGAGTTCCATCATTTGACGCGTCTTACCTTTCTTCTTCATTATTGCATAATACTTTTATTATTTTAAAATTTTTTATGTAAATAATATATTAAATTAAATTTTACTTTTTTTTTTAAGTACGTACACGTGCTTATCCGTGCTAGTGCCATGAAGGTATGAAAAATGCAAGACGTTAGCATTGTATTTGTGTGACAAAGCTTATCGCGTAACTGCAAACCAGAGATAAAGATTGAATTACAAAGCAAGAGTTTTCCAGACAAAGGAATCCACAGCCGGGGAGTTGCGAAAGGACAAATTGGAAAACTACGTTGCTTTTGAAAATTATCACTTCATGAAAGTTACTTTCATTGACATATGATAATATAAAAAAGGTTGTCATAAAAGAATTTTCAATAAAAAGTACTTGGGATTTGGTAAAGTAAAGCATAAAAATGCAGATACTACATATTGAAATAAAAATAATTTTAAAATAATACATGTAATTATTTTTATTAATATATAAATATTTTAAATTATATTCAAGTTCTAAAATTACATAAATTCCATGATTTAATATAAAACGGCTCACAAGTAATAACAAAAATTTTTTGAGATGATGTGATGTGATTATTTATTTTTCATATAATCTTTGCATAAAAAATTTTTAAAAATATAATATTTTTAATAAAATTTAAAAAATATGATATTTTTATTTTTTATTATTTTTTCTCTCTCTCACTTTTTTTCCTCTCTCTTTCTTTTTTTTTACCTCCACTTTTTTCTCTCTCCTCTCTCCTCTCCTCCCTTTCCCCGTACTCTACTCTCTCTCTCTCTCTCTCTCGCTCACGGTCACGCTCACGGTCACAATCACACACACACACGCTTTTTTTTCTATTTTTTATTATTCTTTTTTTATCAAATTTATTTTTTAAAAATAATAAAAAATAAAATTTAATTTTCTCTTTATCAGATTTATTTTTTAAAAATAATAAAAAAATAAAATTCGATTCTCTTTTCACAGGATTTATTTTTTAAAAATAATAAAAAAATAAAATCCAATTCTTTTTTTACCTGATTTGTTTTAAAACCTCATACTTCTCTAATTTTATCAAAAATTTCATATATTTTTAATTTCGTTCTCAAAATTTCATATTAAAAAAAGTCACCCAACGTGATGAAGCCTCTTCCGCTTTGGCATAACGTGATGCAGTCCCTTCCTTTCTGACACAAGCTGAAGTAGCCTAGCATATTGGTGCATCGTATGAATTTGCGATGTAGGATGAAGTACATGTTTGGGTGCCACCTTAAACAGTTTATTTTTTTTTTTTGGAAAAAAATTATTTTGCAAAAATAATCATATTTGACTAAATTTTAGAAATAGATTATAATTTAAAATTAATAATTTTAAAATAAAAAATAACTTATAAATATAAATAATATTTTAAAGTTTATAATTATAAATAAAAATTAATTATTTTAAAATTATTATATTTTTACTAAATTAATCCTAAATATCAAATATTATATAATATAAATAATTATTATATATTTTTTAATAATTTTAATATATAAAAATAATTTTTTATATATAATTCAAATAAAATAGATTATTTTAAAAAAATTTTTTATTTAAAGTATCTAAATATAAATTAATTTTTATATAATTAATTATAAAAAAAAATAATTATATAAATAAATAATTATTAAAATAATTTTAATCTTATAATTTTTTTAAACACACAAGGAGCCTTCTAGATAAAAGGAGCATACGGGTGGATCAGTGGAGGTCATAGAGATTAAGGTGGCAACATATCAGAGATTAGGATAATAAGCCTCCAATCTAAATTGGATTTTGCTCTAATATGAACCAAACTATTAATTATCAAAAAATGTGATTGAATCCATATTTTTATAGCTCATTTGGGGTGTAAATACAAAAGTCTAATTTTTATGGTTAAAAACAAACTTTTATTGTTTTCATCGTATTAAAGTGCAAATCGTAAAACATTTCACTTTTATTAAATGTTGCTTTTAGGTAATATTTAAAGCATAATTTTAGGCATTGAAAATATAAAAATATTCATTTACACGCTTTAAAGTGAGGCCTTAACAACCTTGATGTCTATATAACATTTTCAGAGAGAGATAAACAACAATTATCATTATACTTCCTTAGACTCTAATCAATATAATATAGATGACAGAGGATGAACAGGTAAAGGTGCATAAGATAAGGATGAGAAGAAAATCAAGCAAGGTAAAAACATTTGTCCAAAATTCAAGCTGGCAGCTTATGATGACACCCCCAATTTGCCACACACTTTCTCCACTACCACCGGCCACTTGTTCAAGCCTGCAGGCATTCTGGAACTGTGGAGAAATACTTACATAATTTAATAATATTATATATTATATTTTTGATTAATTATATAAATATATTTTATATAAAATTATATATTAATAATAAATTTTATATAAAATATATTTATATAATTAATTCAAAAATATAATTATATAATATTTCTAAATCATACAAATATTTCTCACTTTGGGTTGGCAATCCACCCTTGTTGAATACTGTGGGCGTAGTCTGTATGATCTTTTATGTCCCCGGTGGCCACCATATTCTAGAATACTGGAATTCGGCTTATGTGGAACACTGACTTCAATGTCTTTTCCCTGAATTTATTTATTTATTTTTATGTATTATTAGTTTTACATTATTGTTTTCCTTCAAGATAGTTGGTCGTTGAAAGATTTAATTAATAATTTTTGCAAAAAATAAATTGGGATCTGAATTTTGTTTCAATTATAAAGGCATCTGACAGTTGTTTATGGAGGAAATCCACATTTATTCATGTACCTGACGTGCCATTTCTCACACGACAACTGTTCATAATCACAGAGAAAAAGAGTTTATGTTATTGATAATATATTGAAGCTAAACTCTAATAGTAATACACAAGGGTCATATGTTTCTCAGCGTTAATAATACTCCATTTCATATTACCTGATAATGGAAGAAATTAAGAGTATTAATTTTTTTTTTCATATCTGTATCCTTATAAATATATAAAAAAAATCATGAAGAGATAATATGTTAATCTTTTTTAGTAAAAGAAGACTTGGTTAAATTATATTTTTTAATTTATAACTAAAACTAACAAATGATTTTATTAATTTTGTATGTTTATCTTATAAGACCAAAAAAGTGGGAGTATCACCTGTACAAAATGAACTCATTTAGATTATTTTAAAAAGTTCATAGCAATATATATAATTCATAACAGTATCATCCAATAACTTGCATTAATTTTTGTGAGAATTATGTGAAAGAAGTAGTATCATTTTGCAAGTTGTTTGATGATTTATTACATAGTCAAATATTTTTATCGGGTATTTAATACTTTATCCTTCACAATGATAGATTTTGAAGAGATAAAAATCGCGAAAGACAATAGGAAATCTATTAGGTGAAAATGAATTAAAACATACGGTGAAGAGAAGATGGAAATGGAAAATGTGGCGTTCATGCAATGGAAATGGACGAGGGAGCGTTCTGAGTCTGAAGTTCTGAATCAGATTGTGAGAAAGAGGGCGCGTGGGAGTTCGCTTCAGATGTCATGTCAGAATGGCAATCACTAAACATAGTATTGCCAAGTTGGTTGGAATCAAAACGCCACCTTGCCTTTATTAGCTCCTGGTTTCTGGGAACCCTCTCTCCCTTCCGGAATATTTCAATTAAATAATTAATATAATTTAATTAATATTACGGCTTTCGTCTATTTATAATTATATTTTAAAATTTTAGTATACAGGTTAAAAAATTATTAAAATTTTATAAATATTAAAAAAATTTAGACCATATTGATAAAATTGTTTTTTTAAGGAAATTATAAAATAATTATTATAAATAAGTGAAAGAATAAAAATAAAGATAAAAACAAAAAAATTAATCAATACTATCTTAAAATTTTTAAATAATATATAATTATGAATAATTTTTTTTTATTAAAAGGACAATTAGAAGTGAATGGAAATAATTCTCTAGTAATAGTTTCTAGGATTTATCAAAAACAAAAAAGTAATGGTTTCTAGAAACCAATGGCTGGTTTCTGGTTTAAATTCAGTTCGGTGGGCGACTCGGCGAACAGGGTTCATCTGGGTCCCACTAGGAATTTCCTAATAAATAATACTAATTATGCCTATTTGATTGGAAATGTTGATAATTTTGTGATTTCTCATTAATTAATCGTTTGGATCACTCGCAATCTAAGGAGGCGTACAGTTTATATTAATATATTTAGTTTGATCTGCGTGGTATGTGGAGTCTACACCCCACCCACTGGAATCATCATTTTTGCTTAATTAAGAAGAATAATTATATTCTATATTGTTATATTCGAGCCCCATCTTCTTAACTTTGTCGATGATGTTAAAGCTTTAAATCCTTTAAATAGTCTACGTATACGTCTTGTTCAAGTGAAGGCCTCTCCATACACGAGGTAAAATGTTTTACCACTTGGTAAGACTTTATCTTGATAAAAAATCGCTCTTTATCCGCACATTGCACTGGCCTATGAATTTATAACTCTTAGTATTGGATCGTACCATAATAGTTTTAAGCTTATATCCTTAAAAAGCATAGGAATTAAGGATAAACAGATCATTGGATCATGAAAGGTTCAAGCATGTATGTCGAAAGATATGGCCAGAGATTAAAAAAATTGATAGCCAAGAAAATAAGAAAATAAAGAGAAAGTTTTTAACTTAATTTTGATAGTAGCAATAGTTGTTTTATACAAGAGGAAGATGTGTGTTCAGAGCATAGCATGTCTGCCATACATGTGACTCATCTAGTGAGATTATTCACAGCAGAAACCCTTACACCAAAAATGCACGCATAGTTTTTCTATGACAAACTAACTAATTTAAGGAAAAAATGCCTTTTATCTTCCTAATTAAAAATGTGCAGATCAGCCCCCTAAACTTTTTTAAATGTGTAAATCGAATTTCTGTTAATTTTTTTATCAATTGTTAATGAAAATAGCACATATTCAAGAAAGTTTAGGTTATTGAGTTATATGTTTAGAAAAGTTTAGAGGGTCAATTTGCACAAGATTCAAAGTTTAGTAGATAAAATATATTTATTTTGACTAAAATACACATTTAGAAAAATTCAGAGAGTTGATTTATACTTTTTTAGAATACAAAAGCTAAAATGCACATAATTTATAGTTTTAAGGGGTAAAGTGCTTTTTGTCCTATTAGTACAAGTAATAAAAGAGGCAAGTGAGGCATTTATCTTAATATGTGCTCTATTGCCTCAATAGCTAGTCCCCTGCAAGATGGGGGATCGTAAATGTCAATGATTTTTATTTTGGGATCAATAATACAATGCAATTGATCAAATAAGAATAAAAGAATAAATCGTAATCATATTTGTTCACGTAAAAAAATTGTGTTTAGTGAGAGACATGTTTAGTTGATAGTCGAGAGCAGTTAGTCAAAGAGTAGTAATAGCTAATGGCCATTAGTCGATAGCTAATATTCAGTAGTTGACAATTGACAATCGAAGAATGACTTTAGTTTATAGCCAAGGGAATGTGCCTCCTATAGGGCCTTGGACTTTATGATTGTTTGCAATGCATGAACTTGTTTTTAGCATTGATTGAAGGAAAAACATGTTGTAGTAGCTAAGAAGAAGAATTTGACTAAGTCCACAACCACTTATTAGAAAATAGGAGCTAGGGGTGTTTGTGGGCCAAGTTGGGTCGAGTTTGGGGAAAATCAATGTCCAAACCGATTAATTGAGGTCGAGTTGGGCTACGTTAATTTTCTAAAAAAAAAAATTGACAAACTTGAATTCCAACCTAACTCTATTTAGATCGGGTTGGGTTGGAATGGCTAGTCGGATTGTGTTTTTTATTTAAAAAATGAAAAATTTCAAAAAATAAAATAAAATAAAATAAAATATTCCACTTTCATTAGCCAAAATCGAAATGGTAGCATCATTTCCAAATCCAAAATAGTTTCAAAAAAAAAATTATCGAGAAATGAAATGTAAATCCTATGAAGGTGGTTGCAATTTCCTTTGCTTCTTACTCTTGCAAATAGATGTCGGTATGGCAATAGCTACCATCTTAACTCCAACCAGTGGTGGCGATAGTTAGTTGTGAACTAGGGAACTATTCGAGAGAAGGCAAAGATTAGAAGATGTGAACTCGTGGAGGTCGGGAAGGAGTTGTCCTATGTTTGCGAGATAAAGTGCTTCACGTTCTTGAAGTTGAACCAGAAAGAAAGTTGTACATAGGCAGTGGAAAAGTTGTGGTAGATTGGCAGGCTATTTGTGGTGCACAAAGCAGTGGACAACGATGAGTAAGGGTAGTATGATAATTAGGGTTACAACAAGATAGAAGAACATATGCGTGTATGTGTATGAGAGAGAGAGGTGTTATTTTGAAAATGAATAGTAAGGGTGAGTCATGAGTGTGTCTATTATCTAGGGGCCAAAAGCATTAAAATGGGAAAAAAGAAATGTAATTGGATTATCTAGTCCGATACTCAAGTGTAATCCTAAAACCTAATACTCAAACTAATTAAAGGTCAGGTTGGAATAAAACTAACCTGATGACCCAACCCAACCTAAAAATTTTATATTAGGTTAGGTTGAGTTGGTTGGGTAAGTAGTCAGTTCTAGCCATACTCATATGCATCCTTAATAAGACCATTTGAGGAATATGGTTTTTGGTTCATAAAGAAGGGAAACGACTGAGTTGAAGTAGTAGGAAGTTACAATAGAGTGGGAAGTGTTTTTCGTAAAATAGAATGTATGGTTAAGCCATCAGCTAATGGTTGCATTGAATTTGAATAGAATTTTGGGTTAGATTAGCCGACATAGTTTTGTTTAGTGTTAAATGATGTTGGCTATTTAGCTAAACATGATTATGGGTTTGAGCATGTGGTTAATGGGGTTTAGTGTTGAATAACTGTTTCTTTTAACTATAAATGGTGTATACATTGCTTGTAAGAGACACATCCAATGCATTAATTAAACACAAGTTTTTTGTTTTTTTATACACTTATCTTTATGTTTTTTTGCACTTTATTTTTCAGCCTTTACATTTCAACCTTTATATTTCAGCTTTTATTTTCTTGCCTTTTACATTCTTTCTCTTTACATTTTAACATTTTATAGCCTTTCTTTATTGCATTTCATTTACATCTTTTCATTTACTTTTGTAGATTAATGTGAGCTTGAATGATTTAATGTATTAGTTGTCCAAGCAAGTTGAGATTGTTAAGCCAATAGTTCACAATGAGGTACAAAATATGCATGCTCAAGAGGTAAGGAATACTTACCCAAAAAAGGAGATTATGACTTTTTCTTTCAATAAGTAGCAACAAAGTTCACATGTTACCATTTCGGCGGTGCCACTCAATGTTGGGGGCAATCAAACGTCAATAATCACATAGCTACCTAGTTAGCTGTTTAGCCAAATTGGCATGTTCCTTTGCAGGCTAGCTTGCAGAATGTCACCCACTATGCTACTTAGAAGATGGCAAGCAATGAATGTTAATTAGCAAAGAACCACGGAGGAATATTGTGCAGGGAAATAGCCATGGACAGTCATTGCATTTCTACTAGCTGATCAACCAGCATTCTCAGTAACACCAATTTAGGCAAACTTAACCCTTCTACATTGAAGAAATGAATATGAAGCACATGTAGACTTTGTTATAGAGCAGCCATGGGGATCATCTCCTCCTCAAGCAAGTAATCAACTAGTGTATATCATTCCACTAAGACAACCAGTGACTCAACAACAAATTGTGCATTCGATCACTTAATAGTCGAGAGCTTACCTAGTGAATCAGTAGTCAAACGATCAACAAAATAGTTCGCTGCTTGTTGCCCAATAGTTGAGTTCTCAACTACCAATGCTTCACTCAATGGCCCAACAATTGAGATCTTAGCCAATGATTCAACAATTGAATTATCAACAACCAACAGTGCGTTAGTTGATGGTTTAGCATCCGAATTATCAATGATTGAGTTTGTAGCCTACTTCCTAACGATCAAATGCTCAACCGCTAGATAATCAACCAATAGTGTTTTAGCTGATACTTGCACCACAAGAATAGGTTGGCCAAGTTGCCACACAAGTACAATCATCTAACTAATAGGAAATAATAGATCCTAGGCCAGTTGTACCATCAGTAATTGATCTAAATACGATAGTTGAGACTATTAGAATGTACTTTAATGTGAATTTGAGGTTGCTTGACATACTTGTATATGAAAAGTCGTATCCAGAATATGTAGATAAAATGATACTTTGTGCCCATACAATGTGATCCACATGACCCTTAAGAATATGTCACTATGTTCATTTCCATGATGCATCTGAACAGAGTAGACGATACTTTCCTATGTCAAGCTTTCCCTACTTTTTTAGAAAAATTTTTGTTTTTACTATTTTGCCCTTTTTACAAGATCCATTAATGATTTTTTCAAAATTTCCAAGGCCTTCATCAATCATTTCTCCTCAAGCTGAATATATTAGAAGACCTTGGCCGCCTTAAACCATGTTAACCAAGGACCCAGTGAACTTTGAAAGACCACCTTATGAGGTTTAGCAGAGTACCATGCAAATAAAATTGCTTAAACCCAAGGTAGAACTCCAATAAGCTATTATGGACTAAAGGTCGGACCCTTTGTCAACTCCTTAGCAATCAAGCCTCCCACAAGCATTGTCAATTTCATGAAGAGAGTTGTGCGATAGATTTACATGAAGGAGGTGAGAGAAATAAAGAGACCAAAAGCTTGGCAAACAGTTATAAAGCACACAATGACAGCCCCAAGCAGATCAGTAGGTACGATAGAAGAAATGAGGCCTCAAGAGTAGAGATTGGCGAGGACAAGGAAGGGATGACAATAAAGATTACTCTTGCACCCTGATCCAGATATGATGATTACACAGCCCTGAATACCAATAGAGAAATGATTATCTGAGAAGTCCACAATTCTCGAATTATTAACTTCCTCCTAACACTAACAAGTAACAAATACCAATATTTGCATAAAAGAGCAATCAATGTGACTACCATTGTAGAAGTGCATTATTTTGAAGGAATAGATAGAATGCCTAATCTGGTAGGGACACCACAACTAGTATGTTAGTCGAAGAAGGAAAAGTAGAATCCAAGAATGTTTGGTTGACAAAAGGAAGAGAAAAAGTTGGAGTAGAAGCCACCTTAAAGAAAAGGAAGAAAAAATAAAAGAAGCACAACTAGACTAGCTAGCTAGCAAGATTAGAGGTGTATTGACCATATTGTTATAGGATTTGTAGTAGGACTAGAAACAAGTCGGTTCGGAAGAGGCATCTCTGAGCTATCATGTTAATTAAAGGATTAATTCGTCCTATGAGGTCAAATATTTCAACCTTAGTAATAACCTTCTGAACTTTGACTTTAAAGGGGTTAATCAAAATTTACATGGCCTATCATGATTTTTGTGATCGACAAAACTTATATTGCTAAGAAAGTTCAATTGATCAAAGAAGCTCTGTAAATATTTTGTTTTTGTCCACCTTCTGAAAAACTCAACTTTCCGAGTCCTCCCTCAGCCCGTATGATGGAGATTTGATTAGTTTTTCTAGAGAAATGGTAACATCTAAGGTTATGTTCAACAGTGGACCACTTTCGAAGTTGAAGTTCAAATTAAGATCATTGATATACAGTATCTAGTCATTGACTGCCAAAGCCCTTATGACCTGATCATTGGGTGACCTTTATTAAATGCATTAGGGACATTATTTTAACACCTCACTTGGCCCTTAAGTTTCCAATCTTAGCAATAGGTGTTGGAGATGTTCACGTTGACCAAAAGAATACCAGAATCCCTTACAAATGAGTGTTTATGATGAAAACTAATCCAAAAAGAGAAGATGAAAGTCCACTTGATTTGCCACAAAGATTCTATGCAATAACTAAAGATACTTGAGCTTAATCCTAGAGGGGAGATCTATGAAAGGCCATAACTAGCAGATGCTTTTAAACTAGTACAGATTAGGAAGATCTCAAAGTAGGTCACTTATGTGGGAGCCAACCTCACTCTTAGACCCAAAGAAAGGTTGAGTTGTCTTCTTCAGGAGAATTTTGATTTCTTTTCATGGACCCTTGCTGACATGCCTGGAATTAGTCTCGAGGTTATCTACAATAAGCTAGTCATTAAACCTAAGGTTAGGCTTGTAGCTTAAAAGAAATGGCAGCCTCGAGTCATTCAATAATAAGCTGCACTAGGGGAGACAAGGAAGATGTTAAAAACTAGAATCATAAGAGAAATATAGTTCGCGACTTGGCTGCCTAACTTAGTAATGTTGAAAAGGGTTTGAGTATATGGAGAACGTGTGTTAATTTCACTTATTTGAATAAAGCCTGCCTAAAAGATTCATATCCCTTTCCGAGCATAGATAAGTTTGTCGATAATTTTTTGAGATACTAATATTTAAGTTCATGGATGCTTATTTGGGTCATAATTAGATCTAAATGCATCTTGCAGATGAGGAAAAAGACCTGCTTTATTACTGAAATCACCAATTTTTACCACAAAGTGATGTTGTTTGGTTTGAAGAACATATGAGCTACTTATCACTAAACAGATCAGAAGGAACATTGAAGCATATATAGATGACATGGTAGATAAGTCCTGATCACATGGTGATCATTGTGATGATCTTGCAAAGATTTTCCAAAAATGAAAAAAATCAAAGCGAAATGTGCTTTTAGAGTACAAGGGAAAAATTCCACAACTTTTTGTTGAGCTATACATGAGATAAGGAGTCCTCAAACCATAAAGGAAATGCAACAACTAAAAGATCGAATAGCAACCTTTTCTAAGTTCCTATCCAAATTGGCAGATAGAGTTTTTCCCTTTTTCAAAATTTTAAGAAAGCAACATGAGTTTTGATGGACACTAGAATGTGAAGAAAGATTCTAAGAGCTCAAGTAATTTTTAATGAGCCCACCAATCTTGACTAGACCACAGCAACTAGAACCCCTATATCTCTATCTCTCTATTACCGAGAATGCCTTATGCTCAATTTTGATTAGAGAATGGAGAAAAGAAGAAAAGCCAATATTTTGTCAATAAAACACTATAAGGCCCAGAGGTATGGTCTCAAAAGATTGAGAAGCTTGCCTTTGCAATAGTAATTTTAGCCAGGAAGCTAAGGTCTTATTCACCACATCATAGTAAGAATGAAATAGCTTATCAAGTAGGTTTTGTAAAGACCCCAGCTTGCAAGAAGAATGATAACATGGTTAGTTCAACTTTTTGTGTTCATCATTAAGTATCAACCTAAGTATCATCCTCAAAGTCCATTGAAGCCTACGTACTAGCCGACATTGTGGTATTACTCACCAATAACAGTACAGTAACAATGAACGGGACATATGGACCATATATGTTGATGGAGCTTCAAATATGAAAGGCAACAAAGCCGAAGTCATCTTGGAGAATGAAAAAGATTATAATGGAGCTATCTTTATAGTTCCAATTTAAGGCAAGTAATAATTAGGCCAAACATGAGGCCCTCATTGTAAGATTGAAATTGGCACAAGAACTAGGAGTTCAGAACATCTAAGTAAAACAGGATTCACATTCGATGATTGGATAGGTTAATGATGATTTTCAAGTGATAGAACCTTCATTATAGAAGTATCTCCACCAATTCCAAAATCTAATGACTAAGTTTGGTTATTGTATCATCGAACAAATCCCTCCAGAGGAGAACACTTGAGTTGACCTCTTATCTAAACTAGTTTGCATAATAAAAAACCTAAGAACACCAGGTTGATGATGTAGTTAATACTTGGACATTGAAGCATCTAGCAAGAAGAGGTAGCAGTCATAGAGGTTGGTGATGATTGGCAAACACTGATCATATAGTACTTAAAAAATGGAGAGTTGATAGAGAAAGATCCCAAAAGCCAAAATGTTATTAGCTCTACAAAACAGGTTATTTTTTGCCCCTGTTGAACTATGTTGGAAAAGAAAGGGCCGAGAATATGATGTTTGAAGTCCATGAAGGAGTTTGTGGAAACCACATACGAGGACAATTATTAGCAGCCAAGGTTCTATAAGCAAGATATTTTTGGCTAATGATAAGGTCAGATTGGACCATATTTGTTATCAAATGTGATTGGAAGTAAACAAAGACATCCCAAGTAGTTTCATTATTCAGAAGTTAGTTGGCCATTTGACAAATGGGGATTGGCATCCTCAGACCATTTCCTTTAGCACTTTGATAGTTAATGTACCTCATGGCAACCATAGATTACTTTACCAAGTGGATAGAGTTTGAACCATTAGCCTCCATTAGCATAGAGAAAATTTGAAAGCTTATTTAGAAATGGATTGTGTGCAAGTATGGGATCCCATTGTAGATTATAAGTGATAATGGGACTTAGTTCACATGTAGGAGATTTGAAAATTTCTATTCAAACCTCAGCATACACCAATTTTTACATTTTTGGAGCACTCACCAACAAATGCATTGGTAGAATCTGCTAAGAAAGTGATTTAAGAAGTTAACTAAAGCCAAATTTCTTGGGTCCAATGAGTTTCCCGTTATGTTATGGACATATCACATTATAACCTAATCTTTAGCGAAGAAAATTTCTTATAGACTTGTTTTTGGAGCAAAAGTAATGATTTTCATTGAAGTTTCATAGCCTAGCCTAAGAAGGCAAATGTTTGATGAGGAAGCCAACTTAGCAACATGGGAATCTGAGCTTGATTTAGTTGAACAAGATAGAGCATTGACCCAGATCAAAGAAGAAGCTATGAAACAAAAGATAGCTTGCAAGTATAACAAGAATGTGAGTTCAAGGAGTTTCATAGGAGACTTAGTCTTGAGGAAAATTAGGCTCCAGAGGAGACCAGTAGGACAAAAAAGTTTGCCTTAAATTAGGAAGGCCCATATAGGGTAATTAAGGATGTCAACAAACAAGTTTACAATATTTCCAAACTTACTAGAAGGGAGCTATCACGAACTTAGAGCATGGACCTCACTTAAAAGATATTGTAGCTTAGTAATTTTCCTTATATTTTATGGTAGGTGTACTCTTTTTCCTCCATTGGGTTTTTTCTCACTAGATTTTACCAATGGAGGTTTTAATGAGACATGACTTGCACAAACCGAGTACATAGAAAACTTAGTTGAACTCTTGATGTACTATTCAATTTTAATAAAATTATAAATTTCTATATTTGCTATTGAGTCTTACATTTGCTATTAATCTTTATGTTGCTATTGCTAATCGTTATGCGTGAAATATCGAGGCTGAGAATAAGGCCATAATCGAACAAATGATAAAGATCAAGAATAAGGTCGACATTAAGGCCGAGAATAACAAGCCAAGATTAAGGCTTCAAATCGAATAAGCAAATAGGTTGAGATTAAGGCCGACAATTAAGCCTAAAATCGAATGAGCAAAGCCAAGAATAAGGTTTAAACTTAACGAGTAAACGTTGGAACTAAGGTCAAGATAAATAGGCGAGGATTTAAAGCATAAGAGTAAAGATTTAAAACCTAAGAAATGAAGAATGGGTCATGGACTTAACATTAATAAACTCATGCACAAAATTTATGAGTGCTTATGAGAGTTCATAAATGTTAGGAAAAGTAGCCACAAAATTGAGACTTTCTCTTGGTAGGTCTAATATTTGGTTGAGTTATTATTTTTAATTAAGGTTATTTTTAACTAAGTTATTATTTCATAAATGCAGGATTTGTTAATGAATGGCAATTAAATAGAACGGGGATGCAAAGATCAAACACAACAAATGCGAAAAGTAAAGAGTTCCACAAAAAGGGAAGAAAGGCCCTATTATAGTTAAGAGTCATATAATAAGGGGATAAAATCCCATTAACCCTTAATAACCCTTAATAATTCAAGACAAAATATAAATAAAATCCTAAGTTGTAGGAGAGTTGATGACTTATTTATTGCTTTATTTGATTAGGGATGGCAATAGGGATTTGTACAAGAAGATATCCATGGGGATGCTTGCATATAGGGATTTGAATGTGGGGATTTTTCTCTATAGGAACGAGCTCAATCTTAAAAAATAGGCTATTACCTAGAGGTGGGAGAGACCATCCAGCTCTAGAGCACTAAGTAAAGGAAGATAAGAAAGGATGCACTTTGAGGATAGCAATACGTGATGCTCAAGTGTAGACCCATGCAAACACCCTAGGAACGATAATATAATGCCAAGGTGTGTTAAATAAAGAAAGTTAAGGAAAGTTAAAGAAGGTACAAGTGCACTTGCATAAACATATGATGTGCATTTGCATATGCATAAAGTATATTCTATTATTGCTCCTTTATTTCTGTTATGAAACTGCTATTTTAAGTTGTCAATTGTGCAAATAAAATGAATCTACTTGGGAAAAATATTTTTGAACTTTATAAAATGAAATCTATAGTTGATATGGCATGATTACTTTTTATAATAAATCGAAGCAGCTATGGATGACGACGACGACACTGTATGTGTAGTCTAGGATGTCCTACTGAGAATTTATAATTCTCACCCTTATATATATTCTCGTGTCATTTCTAGATAGCTCAAGAGATCTTGAAGATGGCCATCCTAGACAAATTTGACCGAGACTGGATGGACAACTGAAAGCTTCTATAGGAAAAGGTTTGTTTATTTATTAGTAGTAACTCCTAAGTGTGATACTATGATTTAAGCATGATATTGTACTTAAGAGGTGTTACACCAGAGAGATCACTAGCACCTAGCCTCAAGCTCTAAAAGAGTAAAGAAGTTAACAAATGTCTTAGGAAGGTGAGGGAACTGAAGACTATATGAATCACAAGCATCTAGCCTCAAGCTCTAAAAGAGCAAAGAGGCTAATAAATGTCTTAGGAAGGTCGAGGGACCGGGAAACCAGATGGATCACAAGCCCCCTAACTTCAAGCTTTAAAAGGGCGAAGAAGTTAAAAAATGTCTTAAGCTGGATGAGAAAGGTCGAGGGGTCAGGAGACCGGAAAAGATCACAAGCCCCCTAGTCTTAAGCTTTGAAAAAGCAAAAAGGCTAACAAATGTCTTAGGAAGCCAGGAGACTAAATAGATCACAAGCCCCCTACCCTTGAGCTTTCAAAAAGCGAAGAGGCTAAAAATGTCCTAGGTTGGGTAAGGAAGGTCACAAGCTTGATAGACTGGATAGATCACAAGCCTCAGTCTCAAGCTCTAAAAAGAGCCAAAAAGGCTAAGAAATATATTAGATCGAGTAAGGTATATTGCTAACTAATCTCTTCATTGATTGAGTGTTCGTTTGGTGCTTACTTGATTTGCAGTGCAAGTTTTTACTTAATGAGTAATAAGATTGGTAAGGGTAATTTTTTTTTTTTTTTGGATAATTATTGGAATAGCTCAAAACTCTTTAAAAGAGAGGAGCACCAGTCAAGATATGTCAAGGAATAAAACACAAAAATAAATAGAAATATGATAGACTCCTAGCCAAAATTAAAATAAACCTAGAGCAATCCAAATAATAACTCAACTCCTGCTAGCTGATACCATCAAAATGGAGCTTAGTTACACCAATAAGAAATAGATAAACTATTAAAACTCCTGTAACTTAAAACCCAGATCTTATGGCCACAAACCAAGAGCAGTATAAGAATGACTCAAAGCTCCACAAAATTGTACTCAGCTCCAACAACCAAGAATCATGAAAAGATATTCAAAATGATGAAAATACTACCTAGATTCAATATTGGTGGCAAGATTACTATAAGCCAACTTCAATCAAAAGAACCTCAAACCTACACAACAACAAAAGATCCCCAAACTATACACAGACAGCACCTACTTGACATCAATCATCTCAGAACCAAATCTCAACACTCAAAGTTCATTTAACCATTTTTTCAAAGCCCTAACCGCAAAAGAACCTTATAACCACTTATTCCCCAAAATTTGGATAGATTAAACTAGATAGGATAAGTCACCTCAAATCTTTTCTTTTCCTTTCTTCCTTTGCTTTTTCTTCTTGATTTCGCCTTCTTACATTTTTTTGATTTATGATCTTTTGCCGTAGCCCAAAAAACATCAATCTCATTAGAAGATGAGAGTCCTAGGCTTTTACCTAATTCTTATGCCTTCCTAGCTTCTTCCAAAATTAAATCTTCAGCTTGATCAACAATATCCATAAGGTCAATGTCCTACACATCAACTCCAACTTAAATGATCTTACACTAAAAATCATCATCATGCAAGGAAGTAGCATACCGTAGAAGGAGCCTATCATCTCCATTTGCCTTAACGCTAGCATGGATAAGGGGACAAGACTCATTCTGAATGTCGCTACTCGCACAGTGCTTAGAAGTTGCCTTATCGCCTGCAAAAAAGGGGTTCAAATCCTGGTGGAAAGGAATTTGAAGATTGTGTGACATGGGGTTCATTCCCTAAGCCCATAAAGTTAACCCTATTATTTATTTGCTTGACTACATCAATAGGCTTATCACGATCATTCAATTACTAAGCGTGATATCTCAATCTTTCAATTAATCATGCTAACTAGGTAAACATAATGGCTATATTTAGGTTGCAACTTTGACATGGGTGAAGTTAAATATTTGATTGAGGTATTATCATTGCTTGATTAGGTAATAGTAAACTTGGGGGCATAGTAACTTAGTGAAAACTTGGTAAACAATAATAAGCTTGGGAAACAAAGGTAATATCTTGGTCCTTTACTTTGGTCAAGTTACTTTGCATCCTTGGTCACTCGATCAAGCTACTATCTCGGTCATCTCTCTCTCTCTCTCTCTCTCTCGTTTGGTGACATAACAAAGTTTAAGCTTGGTGACCTATCAGAGTGGTTGTATGTGGCCCTTTGTGACCTTGGTAGCAAAACTTTCTTGCTTAAGGAGACTCTTCCACTAAGTAACATTAATGCTATGTGACGTTGATGCACTAGCTCATTAGTTCAGATGATGCCAGGGTTATCGAGATTTTAGATGGTGCTGGAGAAAACTAGGCTTTGTTGAGTGTCGGTGGAGATCAGGTTTTGCTGAGTGTTGGTGAAGATAGGACTTTGTTGAGTACCAATAAAGAACAGGTTTTTCTAAGTACCAGTGAAGACTGGGTTTTACTAAGTACTGGTGAAGATTGGGTCTTGTACTAGTGAAAATCGGGTTTTGCTGAGTATTGGTGAAGAATGGATTTTGCTGAGTACCAGTTAAGACATGGCTTTGCTTAGTATCAATGATGATCAAGTTTTGCTAAATGCTAGTGAAGACTGGGTTTTGCTGAATACCAGTGAAGATTGGGTTTTGTTAAGTATTGGTAAAGACCGGGTTTTGCTGAGTACCGGTGAAGACCAGGTTTTGCTGAGTACTAGTGAAGACGAGTTTTGCTAAGTACTAGTAAAGACCGGATTTTGTTGAGTACTTATAAAGACTAGGTTTTGTGGAGTATTAGTCAAGATCGAGTTTTGTTGAATGCCGATCTAAGACTTTTTTGTGAATATGTTACGATACATCTTCTCCTCCTTCCTCTTTGTAAATACAACTACAACAACAAAATTGAAAATAGAAACTAACCAAATTAATTATACTAATATCAGTCATATTAGTTTTGGAAAGATAATAAAATATTCTAATCATTTTAATCAAAATTAATGGCAACTAATCACATGACCAATAAAGATAAGACTAATGCATTAAGGCATTGTTGCTATCTCCACTAGAGGTAGAAATAGTTGGGGATTGAGATGAAGTTGCCTCTTCCCTTCCCCCTACTATGGCATTTTATAAGGGGTGAGGATGGTACCTGCTACTAATAGTGAGATGGGCTTGGGCCTGCCGGATAGGAAACCTGGACAGATTACAAGCCCCTTAGTCTTGAGCTTTAAAAAAGTGAAGAGGCTAAAAAAGGTCAGGTGAGGAAGGTCAAGGAAATAGGGGACTGGAAGACTGGATGGATACAAGCCCCCCAGCCTTGAGCTCTAAAAGAGCGAAGAGGCTAAGAAAGGTCGGGGAAACGAGGGACCAGGAGACCAGACAGATCACAAACCCCCTTGAAATACACCACTTGAAATTGGTAAAACCTCTTGCGTGGTCATGCTTGTCTGGCAAACCTCTTGTATGGCTATGCTTGTCCAACCTTTTATGTGCTTTTTAATTGATTTTTACTATTTATTTCGTGAAGTGTTTCTTATATTTTAGAGAAAGCTTAGCAGGGTAAATTTATGCACCTTTTTTCATGATTTGATCTCAGAGGCCAGGAGACTAATAAACTTATGCAACCCTTTTGTTAAGTATCAGTGAATATTGGGTTTTGTTGAATGTTGGTGAATACCGGACTTTATTGAGTACTGATGAAGATTGGGTTTTGTTGAGTACTGGTAAATACTGGGTTTTGTTGAGCACCAATGAATACTAAGTTTTGCTGAATGCTGGTGAATACTGGGCTTTGTGGAATACCGATAAAGATCGAGTTTTGTTGAGTATCAATGAATATTGAGTTTTGTTGAATGCCAGTGAATACTAGACTCTGTTGAGTATTAGTAAAGACCAAGTTTTGTTAAGTACTGGTTAATATTGGGTTTTGTTGAATGCCAATGAATATCGGGCTTTGTTGAGTACTGGTGAAGAATGCCAAGTGAATACTGAGTTTTGCTGAATGCTAGTAAATACTGGGCTTTGTTGAAATAATTAGGACACTTTTGTGGACATGTCAAGATAGTCATGATCTCCTTCCCTGTGAATACCATTATAACCAAAGTTAAGAAAATCGAACCGGATATTGAATCGGTTAAGGTAGGGGTTCAAAGGTTCAGAGGTCTAATTGGTTCAACTGAAGGTTGGACTGGAATATAATAAAATATATATTTAATTATATATATATATATAACTAAAAAGTAAAAGTTTATATTAAATCATTGACAATAATCAAATAAAAATAAAAAAATTAAGTAAAGACTACCCAACACCTTAAATAATATGGCTGGCATTAAAAACTCCTTTTTCTTTTTATGCTTCTAGACTGTTCCCCCACTTTTTCTTCCTCGTACCCCCACTATTCCTCACTTTCTTTTTTTCTCTTTCTCTGCATTGATGACTTCTGCATTCTTTCTTCTTCTGCTTTTTTTTTTTTTTTCAAAGAAATGACAGTGACACAATGGAGCAGAATATGGCACTGTTCACGCTACACCTTCTCTACATTCTTCTTCCTTCTTCTTCTTTTTTTTTTTTTGGAGTAGAATATGGCACTGTCTGCATTGCATCTTCTCTGCATTCTTCTTCCTTCTTCTGCTTTTCTTTTTCAAAGAAATGATAGTAACACAATGTTTTACAGTAAAAAAAAAAAATCAAACTAGTAAACTATTAGAATCGGTCCGATTCACATCGGTTCAATTCTATTTAATATCGATTTTTAAGAGCAGCTGTTTAAGAGACATGACCGGACTAGACACTAGACCGATTCCTGATCCAACCGGTCTAATCGGCTAATCAGTCCGATTTTCTTAACTATGATTATAACAACAAATCGAGAAATAGAAAAATATATAATAGCAATATCCCTCATTATTATCTCTCTTTCAGAGATTAAAACTACATGACTCTCTTCTAGAGCTACATTGAATAAATATGATCTAGATAAATGTGCAAGGAAAAATTGATATCATTATCCTAAAACTCTTTTTCAATTAGTGTGATGCTAGCTAAAACATTTGTAATACAACAAGAAGAATAACCATGATCTCAGAGTCAACATATACATGTATAATACTAATGTGTATTTCAATTTCTAACAACAGCATTTCCTTGGATTACATGCAACTAATCAATAGTTATTTTTATAATTTTAACGGTTAATGGGAGCTGATTTTTATAAACGAATAAACTAATTGGCAACAACTTAGGCAAAATGTGATCTATATTGATTAAACTAATTAAATAACATGCCCAAGAGAGACAAACATGTATGGAGTAAATTCAAATTAATAATATATGCTGGTGTCAATCAAACAATAAATTATAAATTTGAACATGATAAATGAAATTCAAAGTTAAGAATTAAAGGCGACTGTTATCAATTAAAAGAAATTATTATTGTAATGAAATTTTATCATCCCACATCAAAAGTTGGAATCGAAAAGTATAATCAAAGGCCATAACTAATATAATCGTCAGTAATAACTAACTATTAATTAGATAAATTGCACCCACTAGTAACCGGGATTAATCAATCTTAATCAAATGTAGCACTTATAATTTTTGCAAAAATATGCCATCTTGAAATCATCCAACCGTACTGCCATTTCAAAATTATATAACACCAGAAACAAAAAGACCAAAAAAAGGAACTAAAAATAAAAGACTATTAAAAATAAATGATGTTGTGCCATTTCTTGACTGAGCAGCTAGGACATATGTGAATACATTATTATTTCTTTCTTTTTCCTGTGAATGGAACCATATAGACCTCAACTTGACCGACCATATCCATTAATATAATCATTAAAATTAATAATTTGTAGCAATTATAATGTCCATTCTTCGCACTTTCCTATTATGTACTGAAATATGAGACTTAGCTGCATTATTTAAAATATTTGTAATTAGCTTTACAAATATAGAAAGAATGATCAAAAGCCAATCAACTGATTGGTAATAATTGGTTACTACAGGAAATGAAATAAATAGTAATAATTTTGCTCCTATATACAAATATTTTACAAATAAATGTAATGCATGAAAATATTTGTAGAAATCTCATTATGTTATATTTTACACGAGACATGAATATTGCTGAGATATAATTTCGGTCTATTGCAATATATTAAATAATATCATACAATAATTATTAGAAGCACAGAATATTATTTATTGTCCTTGATTTGATCAAATTTGAATCCAATCAATCGAGCATTACAACTTAGTATTGTTTGCATCTCAATTTTTTGATCAAAGAAAAATCTTAACCGAATTAAAGTATACAAATAATTTTGAAGAATTGTTAGTCACCATCAATGGTAATAAATTATATTTTAACCGCTCGTAATTAAGTGCAAGTCTAGACAACAAATGAAAATTAATGGCAATCCACTATTAGAAAAGTAACCGGCATAGTAATTTGTAACAACTGTTAAGAACTGAAATGAAAACAAAATAATAAATAGTAATTTTACCAATTAGAAAATAATAACTGATAATAAATAATAATTAACTTTGGCAATAATTTTGGCTTTGCTGAACTTGTCAATTTGAAAGTTATATGCGCATGTCTAAAAATAGTCAATTATATTCACCCAATATTCACTCGATATCACTTATCACTCACAAGCATACATTTCCACAGTTGCATCCAAAAACATTCAATGATTTTAAGGAACGATATTTGTCGATAAGTTCACCACAAACCTGGAACTTAAAAACAATTCTACGGTTGGAAACTGTAGTCATCTAATTCCGTCCAAACAAAAACAGCAAAGCGTATTTGATATTCCATTATAAAAATTAAGTTTTTGGATACCATGATATACGTTAGTCATGGAATTAGTCATCTAATTTAAGTTCCATAAGCTTAAATTTCGTATCCTTAAGAAAAGCAAAGCATTAAGAAGAGTCTGGAACAACAGAGCATTAGTAGACCGTGCGCATAGGAAGTGATACGTGATCGTGAATCGAAAAATAAAAGAAAATAAGAACAAAAGCAATATTTGAAAAAAAATAAAAATAAAAATACTCAAGCAAGGATAAAATGAAAAAGAGAATTAATTAAACAAGTGGAATGGTATGTAGACCTGCCGCTAACAAAAATTCAGAGAGAATTGTCGAGATGCCAAATCCATGACACCCACTCAGATAAACAAAATAGAGAGGTTACAAACAAAGGAGAAGAGGTTACCCTGTAGTTTGTAGTTGTAAGCGCGTGTCCAGGTTTTTTGTTTGGTTCGGTCTTTAGGTTTGCGAGACTGTTGATGTTTCTGGAGCTGCCTGTCTTATCTATGATGATGGTGAAGGTGATACAGAAAAGGAGGTGGAAATGGAAGGTTTTAGAGTGACCTCTTTGGGCATACTGTGTGCTACATGTATCGACCATGTTGATGGTGATTAGCGTGGGGCTTGCAGGCTGGGTGGAGTGGGAGCAGTTTTTTCTATTCCCCAAAGATGACATCAAAATGTTGTTGTTTCCACTAGAGGCAGAGAGAGTTGGGGGTGGAGATGAAGCTGCTTCTTCTCTTCCCCTACTATGGCATTTTATAGTGGGTGTGGTATTTGCTATTAATGGTGAGATGAGTTTGGGCCAGCCAAGCCAAATAGAAAACTCGGACGGATCACAAGCCCTCCGGCTTTAAACTCAAAAAGAGCGAAGAGGCTACAAAAGTTGGGTGAGAAAGGTTGGGGAAACAAGTGACTGAAAGACTAAATGGATCACATATCATAATTTGCACATAAATAAATAATGCACCGATTTTACGATTCAACCATGATCGTATTTATATATAATCTCAAAATATATTATTATATAATGTTGATACAAATTATAATTAATTTACCAAAGCATAAATCATCAAGAGTCAAAGTATATCAATAAAATACTAATGTTAGTAGTTGCTAGTAAGATTTAATGGCAATAAATAAAAATTAATTAAACACAAAGGATAATCGACCACAAATTATGAGCAAAAAATTTAATAATTTTACTCATGTTCCTAAAATTAAGATGCTTCAAATAATAAAGAATTTCATTATTATATCTGAATGATTCTCAAATTCTATTGTTCCAAACACACATACTAGCTATGACAACATGAGTGAGAAATATAAATGTGCAGGGAAAGATTGAGATCATTATCCTAGAATTCTTTTTCAATTAGAATATGATGTACTCATTATCCGATTTAGTATACGAGAAATATATATTATATGCACTCAAATAGCTATGGCATTGCAGGGATAAATGATGCACTCATATATAGAATAGTATATGATGTCATTTTGAAATCATTTTAATGCCCAATTGAACATGGCAATTCAATTAGCATGCACAAAAGAGACAAACAAGCTTCAAAGTAAATTAAAATTAATAATTCATGAAAGCTTTCAATCAATAAAGTATAGAATTCAAATTACACATGTAAAGAAAAGGGAAAACAAAAGGTAAAGAAGTAAATGCATAGAATCAGTACTTTTCTTCTAAATTTAAGGACACGCGCAATACGTGATTGAGGCTTCCTAATTTACTAATAATGATTGGATTAAAAATATCTACTGCAATTTTTTAATTTGAATCGGATGAACGCTATATGTATGAAAATTTCAAAGGCTTAAATTAAGTGAATAATATTAAATGTGAGCATTAAAAGCAATGAATGAATGCTTATGAATTGAATGTCCAATAATGATTTTGGCCGTTGTTAATCAAATTAAAATTTCAAATTATATTGATGTAACTGAATTTCAATGGTGCAATGTAGATTGATAGAAAATAAGAGCGTAAATGACATGTGAAAAAAAGTTAAAAGCAAACATGTTTCTATTATTATTATTATTATTATTATATAACTGAAAAATATAAGAGGAGGTCCTCGCCAAAAATTAGTATCAGATGTTAGAATGCATTGATAGGAGAGACATAATCCAATAAAAATAAACATTAATTTTCTTATAATTCTATCAAGTAAACATTAAATTTTGCTTAATTGATTTCAAATTAGAGAGTGGCGGTGGCTATTGCCACTCTTATATATTTATTGTTACTCCTATTTTAGTAGCTTTTATTTGTTGTCTCTAAAACGCCATTCTCCTTCTATTTTAGTCAAAATAATAGTATAATATCTATTTTTCATTATCAATCATAATTTTCATATTAATTTATTATTATTATTTTAATTAAAAAGTAATTTTATTATTTAAAAATATTTAATATTTATCTCATTTTTTAATTAGATATGGTCAATATGAATATTATAAGTAGTGATAATTAACTTGTTCAGGATAATTATTTAGAAAAAAATCTTGAATTGACTTTTTAAAAATTTTCTTGGTACAATAATTATCAAAATAATACAAATTTTTTTTAAAAAAATAGTAAGTAAAAATGAGTAACAATAAATGCGGACTAATTAATTATAATATGCATTACCAAAATATATAACATACATATTTATTTTTTAATATATAGCATTTATATAATTAAAAAATTATTACATAAACATGTTATAATAGGATTTATCGCTATAGTCTATATACCAATTAAATTTTATTATAATTTTTTATTAATTTTTATTCTTATAAAATAAGGTAATTTGATATATTAAATTAATTATATATTTACCTACATTAGAAGAAGATTAAAAGTTTTTTTTTTCTCTATCATACATTGCACTTACACTCAAACATTATACAGGCTAAATTATTTATTTTCTGTTAAATAAATTATACTTTTTATACTTTTAAAAATATTAACTATTATAAAAATAAAAATTGAAAATTATGAATTGAGAAGCATGCGTTTTAATTCACTAGTAATAGGAACACATGCCAATCAAATAAATGACTAATTAATACATCAAATTATCCTAATACTTTTCTATTTTAAGGAATTGACCATTTAATTATGGGTTCGGGTTGGTACTTAAATAAAGCTCCTTGCAAAGTGACAATTCTAAGATCCAAATTTTGATATTATAAATAAAATTCATCTTGAGTCACAATTTATTTTAATTACGACTAGTCACTTCTAGGCAACAATTCATAATATTATATGTTTTTTTTAAGATTTTTTTTAAATTATATAATCAATGAATAGTAAAACACCATATGGGTGTTGTACATTAAGATCTAGTAAATATCTTTGTTACTATTCATTTTCACTTATTATTATTTTTAAAAGATTTAGTCTTATATCATTTATATAACTATTGTATTTAGAAAACTTTAAATAAAATAATTTAAAGCATAAATTTAAATATTTATATCGAATAAGTTATGTAAGTACTTTTAATATTTAGTGCCTACATAAAACTTAAAAAATGATATTAGTAGAAAATATTTTTAAAAATTTAAATAAATATTTATTAAATAAAAGATAATAAGTTTAGATAAAGTTATAAGTGATAATATAAATTAATATTAAATTAAATTTAGAAAAAAACAAATAAAAGCTACTAAAATGGGAGTGGTAATAGACATTTCAAATTAACGCCAAACAATTATAAGCGTTAATTATATTTTAAAATATATTGAAAGTCTAATGATAATAAATTAGGCAATTTTGGCCTCTATAATACTATTACAATGACTTGATAGCCACCCTGCATTAGTCTTTTGACAACGGTCAACTATTTAGGCCCAACTACAGCTACAACCGATCAGTTAAAAATAAAAGTTATTTTGGTATAAGTGAAATTAAAAATGCTATAAATGATAATAACTTGTTCTTCAATGATAATTATAATCGTCTAAATTAAAACTGTGTGAAATGGAAAATATCATGTAATCGACCAACATTCAGTGTATTTGAGCAAGACCAAAAATTAATAAAAATCTGCCTAGTGGATATATTACTTTTAATAAACCCTAAACTCTAATCCCTATTACTGAATTTGGCCACGTTACTAAGAGTTTATAAAACCGATATATTACTAAATTTCTGAAGGAAGGAAAAAAAAATGCAACAAATTTTTATAAACAAATGGATTAATATAACTATCAACGTTTCCTTTAATGGTGTTAATTCAGTAGTAATTAGCATTTGATTTTACTGTATACAATTTTTTGAGAATATAATTAATGATGACTATTACTGATTGATTTAAGATGCGAAAATATAGCACGAAAAATGAAACAATCAGCTAGAACTAGAGAGTCAGTACAATCATCGTAAATGCCAATTCAAAATAAGATTAAATATCATAAATGCTAAAACTGACATATCAATCATAAATAAAATTTAAACTAAGCAGTAAATAAGAAGAAACCGAACAATGCTATTTGGATTCCAGGAAACAAAGGTTAAATAATTCTCAAGGCTTGAACCAAAACACGATTCATCGTTACTGTATATTGTGAATACCATCAAATGACCCCGCAGTTCTCAAATCACATCATGAGATGTTTGTTTGAGACCAAATAATCACATTAAATTATATCCTGCCAATTTAGGATAATTATTGCCAATCGCTTATTTACATAATTACCTGAATATTGAGACCGTAATTATTTCTTATTAATTAATTAAATTATTTGATAGTTGATTATACAATAGTTTTGGTAATGTATGCGGGTGCACTTACTTTTTTCTTTTAAAAAGATTGCATGTATCCAGGCAAGTATATTTATGAAGGTATCTTTACAAAAAGATCTACGTTAACCAGATCCTAGGATGTCTATCCCTGCCCCAGGCTTAAGTTATCAATTACGTTAGTAATTTTTATGTACACCAGAATAGACTAAACTTTCACTTTGAGACAATCTCAAGAATTAAACAGAAATAAGTAAAAGAAGATTTAAAAATGAAAAAAGATAAGACCACAACTATTCCTGGAAAAGTTAGTCAAAAGAAAGGAAAGAAAAAGAATTTCTAGAAGAGAATTGCCTATTCGTTTTCCTTATCAGGTACCAACTATATATATATATATATATGTATGTATAAATAAAATTGAGATTTCCCTTGTTAAGCAGTTTAACAATATGAATAATTCATATATCGCTTAAAGAAATTAGCTTTAGTGCCATTGAGATTTCCCTTGTTAAGCAGTTTAACAATATGAATAATTCATATATCGCTCAAAGAAATTAGCTTTAGTGCCATTTTTTGGAAAAGTGAAAACTGATTTGAGTTACTTTGATGAGAGGATAGCAGAGACAAAACAAACTTCTCCATAACCGTATTTCTCGAAGAATTGCTTCTGAATAGCAGAGCTGAAAACTTGTGATATGCGTTGGACACCTTTGGGCAAGTTCCATACCGTGATTCAAGCTTGCGGCACTTGGGTTTTGATTCTAGTTAGTGGTATTCCATTTGCTGCACATTGCGACCATGTCAATGATGAGATGCATTCAGCTTACGGGTATTGGGGTATATAGTAGGAGCAGTTTTATTTATTCCCTACAAATAACGCCAAAATGTTGCTGTCTTGACTAGAGGTATAATGGGAGGGTTCGTATATGAGTTGAGATGAAGCTGTCTCACCCCTCTCTCTGCTATAGTATTTATATGGGGTAAGGGTGGTACTCGCTATTAATGTGAGGCATGTATCAAGGTGTAGATAGGGGAATTTTCTCTCTGTGAGTGGTAAGATGGGTTTAGGCCAAGCGGTAAGGAAACCCGAACAGATCACAAGCCCCTCAACCTCGAGCTCTAAAAGTGTGAAGAAGTTAACAAATGTCATAGGAAGGTCAGGGAGATGGGAGATCAAGCAGATCACAAGCACCAGCCTCAAGCTCTGAAAGAGCGAAGAGGCTAACAAATGTCTTAGGAAGGTCGAGAGATTGGGAGACCAAATGGATCAATCAACTTTTGCGCAGAAAGCTAACTAACATTGGAGCAGTAATGACCAGTATGATGTAGAAATGATAACAACTTCCAAACATAGAGTTTTGACTTAAGCATAACCTTAGTATCTAGACGCATATTATGCCTACAAATTGATGGTCTAAATTTGAATTTGTACTAGAATGTGAATTGGGCTTCTTTAGCCTATTTGTAATACAATCAAGAGTTAATTGGACCTATTCATATCATCTTAGCTATGCCCCACACCTATTCTTGAAAGAAATCATTATCTTAGCCCTAATCTTAGCTATAAAAAGGAAATTAGAAGCAAACCCTAAGGACTTCCTACACACTTTGCCACTTTTGCCTCTTAGAGCTTACATTTGACCACAATTCCTTGTTGTGAAGAGACACAAGAGAGTTTGGAGATAAAGAATCCTTGGAGCTTGGAAGAAGAGAAGATTAATCTCTTTCATTCATATCTCTCTTGTTTTTCTTCTCTCATGATTATGATATTTGTTTCTTCATTTATTATGAGTATTATATTCAAGAGTAGCTAATTCTTTTTTGCTAAGGTGAAGATGTAACCTTTGTGAATGATTATGTATTTACTTTTATATGGATTTCTTTGAATCCTATCCAATCCAATTGAGTTTTTATTTCTGTGCTTAATACTTTCCTTGGCTTGATCACCCATAAGAATGATTTTAGAGTTGTGTAGACTGATAGGAATCTACATACACATTTGGAACATGGAATAAAAACCATTATCCACCTATCTATCTAGAAGCAGTGTAGGGCAATTGTGGGAAATATATCAAAAGGGAATTGTAGAGCAATAATGTCTTGTGCCTTATAATTCAATGTCTTGAAAGTCCAGTTGTCTTTTAAGGTGTTAGAATAGGATTAGTATATGAAAGGAATCAAGATCCTTTCCTTTCAATTGAATATATAGATTTAATTAAATTCCAGGAAGTCAATATCCGTCAGGATCTAGGTGAAATTAGAACCTTAATGCTCATCACCATTGCATTCACATCTCTCTTTTAATTGATTTTTTGATATTTTGATCTCTAATCACACTCTTGTGATTCAATCATCTTTTGATTAGCCTAAATAGCTTCTAATTGGTGATTGCAATAGTTGGTTTAATTAATCCTCATGGGAATGATACTTTACTCACTATTTTATTAATTGATTAGCCTAGTGCACTTGCTGGTATAGTGGGGAAAAGGAAAGAAATATCCTAACCACACTAAAAAGCCCCACCATGCATCCACTTCTCCTTGCTTCCATCTCCAAGCTTATTTGTAAACATAGGATGAACTTCCTTTAGTGCTAGATATCAAATTCTTTCTTTTTCTTCTTTTGATTTCACTTTGTATCTTGCATGAATTTCAAATGAGTTTCCTACTTACTCTTTCTACCTTCTCTCACAAAAAGGGTAAATAAGTGTTTAATGCTAGGGTTAAAGTTGGAATGTGGGTTAATGAAGAAAAATTGGATAATCATAGGCTCAAATGTGTGATCAAGGGATAATGATGCATATGGGGTAGTCTAAGGCTATGATGGATTAAAGAAAGAAAAAATGTCGAAATCATCTCCTTTTAAATACATATTAAGATTTCTGCTTAGGAAAGAATAAAGGAATTATTCTAGGATTGTGGGGGTCACTAAATAATCATGTTAGCACATATAATCCTTCTGTAAGCGCTCGAAAATTCAATCAAAAGTTCATTAAAGTTTCTAAGGTAAAATTGAATGCTCAAAGTCAAATATACATGACAATCTTGAGGACTTCTCTCCAAACAACCTAAGCTATCCCAAATTAGGCTTTCTTGGATCCTCTAATCATTTAACAAAGCAATGCTCTTTTTTATGTTTGAATTTGATAAGGATATGATGACCTAACTTGTTGTATGATAATGGCAAGAAAAATTAAAAAAATAAATCAAAAGAAGAAAATATAAAGAAAGTAAAAGGGAAAAGGTAAAGAAGAAACTCTTTTTGGCAGTCAATAGCTATATACATCCTCTACAAAGGCTTCAAATGTAGCAAGGTACTTAAGTCAACACAACATCAACTATGAAATAACAAAAATTAAAAAGAAAGTGAAAAAAGTAGTAAAAAAAATAATAGAACCCCCTAGGATGTCACCACCAAGCATAAAATGTGGCAATGTCCCAAATGACACTCAGACTAGGGCAATAAGCACAAAAACAAGTCACAACAATCTCCATAAGCACATCTAGTACATATGAAGTTCAAATGTCATGGGCATCAAATACAAATTTCAAATTTATACATAACCAAATATAACAAAGCAAAGTACAAAGTTTTAAGAAATATAGTAATATCATCCAAGACAAAAGACTAAGCGACATAAGCACAAATCATGGGAATCCAGGCCCTTCCTTATGAAATGACAACTTATGGTGATCTTATTACTTGTACACCTCATGAATCTTAGTTTGCAATTGATAGATTTGCTCCCATCGTGAAGCTTATGGATGTTACAAATGCATGGTAAAGTCCAACTCCCTATAGTCTAATTGGGCCTTAACTTTTTCCTATGGTGCAAAAAGGTGTTGTGGGGATAAAGGTATAACTTGCTCTACTATATTACTATCGGTAGGAAGTCTAGGTTTCCATTTGGCTCCATAAGATAATAACCATCATCCTCACAAACACACGCTTAGCAACTCTAGGGAATGTAAATTCGTACAATCATTCCTTGGATTGGATCAAAGATAACAAAAATAAACCCTGGGGCTAAATGCATTGCCATGCTTGTAGTCAACTTGCCAACATAGATGACACCTTTTTTTAGGCAAGCAACAAAGGAAAAATAGCGAGTGAGGTATTAGCGAGTGGTAACCCTCAATAACTATTCTATACTCTATACAATGAAGAGCTTATGCTAATTTACATCTTGAGTGCTCAACACTTGGCCAATGATAGTGTGAGCCATCAATCAGTGTAGAATTTGATAAGTAGGGCAAATAAGCCATAAGGATTTTGAGGATCTAGGATTAGGATTAGGTAACCAGGCCAGCCTTGTCCGCGATAGACTATTTTTAAACGGGCTAGACTGGGCTAGTCATATAATAAATGGACTCCTAATATGCTGGCCCACATCTACACTATATAAGCTTGCGAGCCAGCACACACCGCCTTTTTTTTTTCTGCTTTCTGCCCTATCTTTTTTGCCTTTTTTTTTTTGCCTTTCTAAAGTTAAGATGTATTGTGACAACACAAAAAAGTTTACAGTGGTATTTAGAATGACCACTTTAAGCCAACATCTCTTAATCCTACTTTTAGATTTTAATCAATATTCAATAATCACACACACACACACACACTTATATCCATATCTGCAAATGAACCATAGTGGGTGAAATTTGTTAACATAACACCATAACCAAACCACATACATTTTGAAATTAAAGTTGTTCAACAATAGAAAATCATCAAAGACCTAACAAAACTTGCAAGACCCAAAAGACAAGTAGACAATCAAAAGCAGAATAAGAAGGGACAAAAAGGGGGGAAAAAGCACAAAGCATGTTACTGTTACTTGCAACGATGGCAACTCCACTGACGCGACACTTTCGGCGACTTTGATGGTAATGACGGAGACTCCAGCGGCAGTGGTAACTTGGTGCTGGTTGGCTATGTGAAACCAGAAATAGAGAACAAGAAGGCACTATAAGCTTATGACAGAGCTGAGAGTCTAAGATTGTGCAAAAGAGGGTAAGAGCAAGGGCAGGCCGACGAAGGGGAGGGGCTGGGCACCGTCTGGTCTAGTTTTAGGGTTTGAAATGTGAGTCTTCTGAGTTAGTCTTTAATGTGAGATTATGAGGTGAGGTCAGATGTAAGTGAGTTTGTTTGTGAAATTTGAAATCCGAAATGAAATGCTAGGTTAGGTTGTGGAAGGGGGGAGGTGTACCGCAAGGAGTGATAGTGAATTGGGTGAAAGAATGGGCTGTATTACATTTTGGGCTTTGGTATTCTATAAGGAAAAAAATTATATATACATTAAGCTAGTAAATGGGTTGGTCTACAAACCCATGGGTTTAGCCCATTTAGCTCACATGTTAAATGGTAGGGGCTAAAAAACTTGTAAAAAAATAAATTACAAATTATGCAATTTTTACAGTGTAGATTGCGGATTAAATGGATTTACCCACGGATCGCAGCTAGTGTACTCGGTTCTATCTAGAATCACAAGCCTTTGATGGTCAGAATACTTTATGCATAATCCATTTCATACCATTTCTAGGGGGTTAAGGTAGCCCTTTATTCTTGAATCCAAACACTGAATATAACTCAAATAATCCAATCTCAAAATGATGGCCAAAAGTATCAAATTCAATGTGACCTTAATCTTAAACATTTTATGAATAGACATTGCATTTCTAGCTACTTAAGAATATATATGTCAATACAACATAAGTTGGTTATCTAATTTGTAGAAAGTGCCCCCTTTCTAAGGTTTCTACAAACCTTTCTATTTCCTTAATCACTTGCAATTCTTCTAAAATATATACATCCAAATACGTTGTAAGAACAAATTCTCTCTAAATCAAAGAGGTTACTTGATCATCTGGAGACAATTCAGTAGGAACTTGCTTTTCCTTGGGCTAGTGTGGAAACCTAGAGTAAGAGCCGTGGTTCATTTCGAAAGCAAAGAAAGAAGAATTTGGTGGGAAGAAATGAAGGTAAGAGTGTTAAAGAAGGAAAAATGGTTGGTTCGAGTTTTAAAGACATGGTGGTGGCAAAAGGAAAATAGGGCCTCTAATGAGGGTTTAGAGGAGGAAGAAGTGTAGGTGAGACGTGAGAAGGGATGTCTTTTATATAGGGAAATAGGGGATCTTCAAGTACTCCACCGATTGACACAAAACTTTGGACATGTGGTGGTGTTTTACATCAAGCACATCATCCCTATTTTTGGGAATCATATAACCCATTTCAAATGACATAAGGTCGTCATGTGATGCACTTCTAAGCCACATTTTTTTTTTCCAAAAATTAAAACACGGCACATGTCCAGTGCAAACCTGGGGGGGTCTACATAATGCACACAACCTTTGTCAAATAACATGAGCAATGAAAGCATGAATCACACACAGGATAAAGACATAAGAATGTAATGTGTAACACAATTTGCACAAACCAATTCCTTAGCCAACATTTCAAAAGGCATGCATATTTCATTCACACAACCAAAAGTGAATAAGTGAATACTTCCCCCTTTTCCAAATGATGATATTGGCTCTTGGCTTAGCTTCTTCCTCCCTCTTGTGGTATATTAGTGCCCTTAAGAAAACACAAAGGCACTAGTTATGCACTAAGCTTCATCTAGGACTCCAAAAACACAAAACAAAAGAAATAATAAAATTGAATTAAACAAGTAATATAAAGAGGGAGATTGAAGAATTTTGGATTGCCTCCCAAGAAGCACTAATTTGTACTATTGTTTAAGTTGCTTCAGGAAGTTTAAGCGAAGAATTTTGTTAATCAAATTCCCTGTCTAGATACACCTTTACTCAATGTCCATGGACATTAAATTCCCTTCTTGATGCTAAATCAACAAGTAATGTCCTATAAGGGTGGACTATCTTAATAGTGAAAGGTCCAATCCATCTAGAATTCAACTTCCTTGGGGAAAAAAACTTGATTCCTAAGTTGTAAATTAGCATTTGTTGTTTAGGCCCAAATCTATTATTTGAGATCTTATCATGCCAATACCTAGTCTTCTTCTTGTAAAGCCAAACACTTTCATGTATTTCTACAATACTCATCCAATTCATTAAGGTGAATCAATCATTTTTTTTCCCACAGTATTCAACTCAAAATTGACAAATGTTATTGCCCAAAAGGCTTGTGTTTCAATTCAATCAATATATGACAAGTTTCCCATTAACTAACTGGTAAGGAGACATACTTATATCAATTTTGAATGATGTCCTATAAGCTATATTATATCACTTATCCTCTTTCCCTAATCTCTCCTTGAGTTACCAACTACCTTTTCAACAATTCACTTAACTCTCTATTTGACACCTTAAGTTGCCCACTTAGTTAAGGATAATAAGGGTTAGTAACTGTATGAACAACATCGTATTTAGCCAAAAAGAAATCAAAATGTTTGTTGCAGGCTCAAAGCACACCAAACCTTGACAAAATCTTTCTCAAGAAAGCAATTATCACCTTGGTGTTATTGGTAGGGAAAGATGGCCTCTACCTATTTAGAAATATAATTAACATCCACCAAGATGTATTGGAGAATGAAGAGGAAAAGGCCCATATGAAGTCAATTCCCTACACCTCTAACAACTTAATCCCAAGGATATTTTTTAGTGGCATTTCATGTTTTCTTGAAAGATTTGCAAACCTTCACACTTGTTGCACTTTTCAACAAACCATTTAGCATCTAGGAACCATGTGGGCTAACAAAATCCACTTTGAAGCACTTTTGCTATTGTCCATCCTTTGCTATAATGACCACCACAATCAGAACCATGTCAATGTCATATGATACTATTGAATTCTTCCTTTGGCACACATCTTCTCAACATCCCATCAATACATTTCTTGAACAAATAAGGGTCTTCCAAAATAAAGAAATTCATATTATAAAGGAACTTCTTCAATTGTTGCTAACTCAACTCATAGATAGAAATAATATAATAGTATACAAATTTGCATAGTTGCAAATCATGGAAGATCCTTAGGATTTCTATGAAGTGCTAATAGTTGTTCGTCCATGAATTCTTCCTTGATTTGTGACTCTTGCTCCTGTGAGTTATCCTTTGCTATAATCCTAGAAAGATAGTTTGGGTTTGCCACCAAATTTCAAATCTTTTTTGGTCCTTTATTTTCAAATCGAACTCCTTTAATAACAAATCCAATGAATCATTTTGCATCTTGCTTACTTAACAAATATTTAAAACCTGCATGATCCATGAAAACAATCACTTTTGAGCCAACCAAATAGGGACAAAACTTGTCAAAAACAAATATGACAACAAATACTTATTTTTCTGTTATAGTAAAGTTTAATTGAGCATCATTTAGAATCTTACTAGCATAGTAAATACGTGTAAGATTTTATTCTTTCTTTGTCCTAACACAATACCCATAGCAAAATCACTTGCATCACACATAATTTAAAGTGGTAAACACCAATCAGCAACACTTTTTGGTTTGTCTTAACATGTGTCACAAGAAATGGGAGTATTTCAATAGAGTAATATTAAGAAATATAATGTGTCCATGTATGACTATTTACTGAAGTTTAAATTTTATTACATAAATTGACAAAGTAATATCTAGCATATGGGTATATAGTAAAGGAATTAAAAATAAAAATTATTAAATGAAAAATTATATTTAAATAATTTAATATTTTTTAAATAGTTAGTGTTCTAACCTATTTTCTGAGTGCATCCGACAATGTCCGTTGCAAGTCTGAGCTCTTCGTGTGCTCCTCCGGTGAGGGACCTATAAGGGATTCTGACGCTCAAGTCAAAACTCCGTTCTACTCAAGTGTAAGTAAAAGGGATTAATTACTTACCTCTAGCTCTCCACAAGCCCCTCTTATATTCCATTTCTAGATGTGTGATCTCTCAATTCAGCGGTGGTTTCTTATCCTCCTACTAGCATAACCCTTAACCGATTAGCTACTTCCATGCGCTAGTTCAATTTGAACTTATCTAGAGGAAGTTCCTTCCAAAAAGTTCCTTGCTGAGCTCCTGTGGGCTAAGTTCTAAGGCTTAGTAAATTTGTTCAATTCATAGCCCCCAAGCTCAGTTATTATTATTGATAACGATTCAAGCTTATATTCAAAATTCCAATCTTAGAGATCTATGGTCGAGTTTAAGCATTCCGACTTTCCTTCCGAGCTTATATTTCGAGCTCATATTATTGACAGTATCTTTGAAATGTTCCAATTCCTTCCAAGGTTATAGGAAAACATGTGTGAACATGTATTGTGTTATAAAGCCCCCACTATTACATTATTACTATGTTGTTATCATTATAATTTCTGCTTTGGATTTCAGTTGTTAAATCAAGCCCCCAATTCTTGATTCCTTTAATGGTAGAGATTTATTCTTAATGGTGGGAAACTTTTTTCTCCATTAGATCATTTCTAGTGCTCTGAGAATGGGTTTTAGGTCCCATTCTTTCAATTTTTCCCTTACGAACTCATTCCCATATTCCTCAAACTCTGAATTCCTCTTCTCACGTTTTCCTCTATTACTTCCCACAACCTCTTTCTGTCGCAATTTTCCTTCAATTCTAACCTTTAATGTCATTTTCTCCTTTTCCAGAATCTTTCTAATAATTACCTTCCTCTCCATTTTAATTTTTATTCTTTGAGTTTTTCGTGATTTTCCATTGGTAACCCTAGGGTAGTAGATGATTAGTCTCCTTTTTCCCTCCTCTATTCAATGGTCTTTCTTTTTCATTTCTAGAGGTTATCTTGAGCCCTTTGTTTCTCCATTGTCAAAGATGGAAAAAAATGCTCATGAAACTGTTAAAAATGTTAGAGGAACCTTCAAGAAGAAAAGGCCATCGAACTATTATTTCTAGGTTATTGATGAGGTCAAGAACTCCCAATCCTTTGACTCCGACTAGCAAATACTAGACCATTTTCTTTGGGACTATAGGGTAGCTTGCCCTAAACAAGAACGTTTCGTTGAGTGCCTTCCATGCAAACAACAACCGAGCTTGTCATATAGCCAGCCTTTCTGATGATAAAGAACCCTCCTTCTTCTTTGTTTACGATGTCCTTTTTTCCACTTTGGGTGTTAGGCTTCCTTTTACCCCGTTTGAGATTAAATGTCTAAATTTTATCAAGAAGCACTAACCTAGCTTCACCCCAGTAGTTAGGCTTTCTTTCGAGCTTTTGAGGTTTTCATGGAGTTTCTAGGTGTCGTTTTGAGCATAGGAATTTTATTCTTCTTATTCCAGGTTAAGGATTTCAAGAAAGGAAAATGGATTTCCTTAAGTGGTCAGCCCAGGAAGAAATTTTTTTACCTTTTTACCTCTAATTCCATGCATTTCAAAGACCAATTAGGGTCAAAGCTTCTAAGCATGAATACCCCCTTTTTTTAGATGAGAAGGGTCATACTAAATTTTCTTTGTATTGGAATAGGTTCCCTAAGAGGGTTCTTAGTATAGATTCCCGCAACCTTTCCCAGTACGAACAAGTTATCCTCAATTACCTCTCTGAGCATTTGTCAAGTAAGAAAAGGTTTTTGTCCTATATTAAACTTTTAAAGTGGGACACTAATAGGGCTGAGGTCACAAATACCTTAGCAAGTTTCTTCCATGATTTCTTTGCTTTTTCCTTCTTATTACGATTGTTTTTCTTACTTCATTTGCTTGTATTCTGTCGTTTGCAGAAGAAATGGCCTCTAAACTCTCCAAAGATTCCCTCTAGGCTACACTTGCTTGCTGCCAAGCTCAAGCTGCTTGAGGCGATGGTCCAACGAACATTTCCAAGCCTATTAGAGATAGTTTAGAGACAATTTTCGACAATTCACCTCTCATCATGATGAAGGGGAAGAAAAGAACTCCTATTGAGGTGGCTAACCTAGAGACCACTTTAACATGCTAGACCACTCCTTCAACTGTTGTGGATGTGCCTTCTTGGTTGAAAAGGGCCTGCTCTAATTCTTTCGAGCTTTCCTACCTCCTCAATGATTTTCTTGTAGATGCTCCACCATTCTCACTTTGGATCCCCGGCTTCCTAACTCAACAAAAGTGGGACGAACTCCTTAGGTCCTCCTTTGAGTTTGATGCTGCTAAAGTCACGGGATTGGTCCAAAGAGTTCAGGCGGCTAGTCTTTGCTCCTGTGCGATAACTTGTCATTTGAAGCTCAAGGAGAGCTCCGAGGAGAAGGCCATTGCTGAGCTCAAGGAAAGCTTGTAAAGCTGATAGAGTCTCGCTCCAAGGAGATTTGTTCTACAGAGGAGAAGTTGAAAAGGGCCAAGGACAAGTGCTTGGCTTTGGAGAAAGATTGGGAGGCCAAGAGAAGAGGCTCCAAGAAAGGTCACCTCCCTAGGGAAGGAGCACGTGAATTTCTATGCTACAAAAGTGGTCGAGCTCACAGACTTACTCGAGGCCAAGACCCAGTACATTGATGGCCTTGAAGAGGAAGCGAACAAGTAATATGCTAATGATTTTGATGAAGCCCGCAAGCAAGTCGTGTTCCTCTATGCCCATTTGGACATCTTCTCCTGCAGCTATATGAAAGAGATTTGGGATGGGAAATTAGTGGATAAGCCCCTTTCTAGAGCCAATGCCGCTGCAGGTGATCAATTGAAGGCTCCTGACAAGAAGCAAGTGGATGACTCTCCAGCCTCCTCCTAGTTTTATTTTTCCCTATAACTGAACAATGTTTTCTTTTCTTTTTTGTAAATTTTGGGTGTATTTTCCATTCATTTCTTTTTGGTAGTTTAAGCTTTACTCCAATTTTGGTAGTTCTGAGTTATCCTCGGCTAGCTGGTGGTTCTTTTTTTTCAATGCATTTCCTTTTCGTGCTAAGTATTCCTTTTAATTTTGAATTTTTGCTAAGAAGCAAGCAAATTTTCCCATTTACAAGACTCGATTTCCACTTTGTTTTCTGAGATCCTAGCCTAGAGGAAGCGAAGAGCTTGAGTTTTTCCTTCAATTTCCATTTAATTTTTTCATGGGGTCCTTGCCTACAGGGGAGGACTTTAAGTCCTTTCCTGGACTTAAATTTTGATTGATTTTTCCATGGGACCCTCGCCTACAGGTGAGGAGTTTAAGCCCTTTCCTGGACTTAATTTTCAATTAATTTTTGGTCTACTCACCTACAGGCAAGGAATTTAAGTCCTTTCCTGGACTTACTTTCCATTTTGTTTCCTTTTATTTGAGTAACTTTTGTGTTTTCTTTTCCAAACATAATTCCATGACAAAATATTCAGATAATTCAAATAAACTTTATTGAATGAAAAGTTTACAATGATGAGCTATTTGAGAAATGCCCATTTGTACTCCGATCACTGACACTTGCACATGCACATGCTTGGCTTATGTAGGTTATGCCTTATTAAAACCTCTTATGCATAAAAAATCCTATGGAAAAAAATGCATAAGAGGAAAAAGAGTTCACTGACCTACAGAATTTAAGGATTTCTAACTATTGTGCTTCCGAAGTAAGGACACATTTCACGTCCTCGATAGTTCTCTTTTTCCTAGTTTGGCTATCTTGTAAACTTATTTTCCTATCTTCCGAATGACCTGAAAGGGCCCTTCCCAATTTGGTGATAGCTTTGCTTCTCCTTGGTGCTTCATAACGAGTTCTACTTTCCTCAAGACTAGATCTCTCTATTCAAACTCTTGCCGTTGGACCTTTCTATTGTATTTCCTTACCGTTTGTTGCTTATTGGCCTTCTCCATTATCCTAGCTTTTTCCCCATCTTGCTCTACCAGATCCAGCTCAATTCTGTAGGCATCTTTAATGGATTCCTCCGCCATAGTTATTATCCTCAAACTTGGCTTTGAGAGTTCAATGGGTATTACTACATCAACTCCATACACAAATCTATAAGGTGTTTCTTGGGTCGACAAGTGAGGCATAGTGTGGTAGGCCTACAATATAGCGTGTAACTCATTGGCCCATAGGCCTTTAGCCTTTTCTAATCTTTTCTTCAATCCTACCAAAATTATTTTATTGGCAACCTCTGCCTACCTATTGGTCTATAGGTGTTCCACTGATGAGAAAAACTGCACGATTCCTAACTCCTTGTAGAAATCTTCAAACCTTCAGTTTGTAAATTGAGTTCCATTATCACTAAGCAATTGGCAAGGTATTCCATATCTACATATTATCCTCTTCTACATAAACTTTCTTACTTTTTCCGTGGTGATCGTAGGCAAAGATTCAACCTCAATCCACTTGGTAAAGTAGTTAATAACAACTACTAAATATTTCAATTGTCTTGGTGCTAATAGAAAATGGTTGAGGATATATATTCCCCATTTATGAAAAGGCTAACTAACCTTCCAGCAATGCAACTTCTCGAAAGGCATGTGCTTCAATTCTTCAAATCTTTGACATTTGTCGCACTTTCTCACAAATCTCATACAATCTTGCTTCATAGTGAGCCACATGTAACCAGCCCAAAATATTTTGGCTATTAGGGCTCTACTCCCAACATGGTTTCCATATATGCCCTTATGTATTTCCTTTATTAGTACTCAAGTACATCCACCACTTATAAATTTTAACAATGGTTGAGAATATCCTCAATGATAAAGCTTGCCTGCCACTATTGTGTAAAAGCTCCCCACTCATTTCATTACCTTGGCTTCTTTTTCTTCTTCAGGTAACTTTTCAGTAGTCAAATACTCCATGATGGGTTATTGTCAACCCTTTTCCTGTCCGTAGAGTATAAATTAAGGGTGGATGCCACAAATATGCTTAGTTCACCGACTATTTCTTGAATGACTGATCTATTGTTTGCCATTATTCTTATGCTGGCCAATTTTGACAATAGATCAACTTGGGCATTTTGCTCTTTCAGGATGTATTCCGTGGTACATTCTTCGAATTCTCTAATAAGTTCCATTACCTTGGCTAAATATTATTGCAGTTGGGGTTTCTTAGCCTAAAATTCTCCTTAGACTTTGCCAATTACGAGCTGGGAGTCGTCTTTGTTAAATAGCCTTCAAACTCTTAATTCCTTTGCCAGTCTTAAACCAGCTAACATGGCTTCATATTTGACCTGGTTGTTACTGGCTTTAAGCATGAATCTCAAAGATTGTTCAATGGACACCCCATTTTGGTCTTCTAGAATTATTCCAGCTCCACTTCCTTTACTATTAGACGATCCATCCATATATAATCCCCATGTTCACTTCTTCTCTGCACTAGTGATGGGTGGTGATAGTTGCACAATGAAATCAGCAAGTATTTGGCCTTTTATTAGCCCTCGAAGTCTATACTCCAGGCTGAACTCAGAAAGTTCTACTAACCAGGCTATCATCCTTCCGGCCAGATCATGCTTCCTTAGTACTTGCCAAATGGGGTGGTCAGTCATGATGATAATATGGTGGCCCTAAAAGTAGGGTCACGATCTCCCAGCGCTGACAACCAGAGTAAATGATAGCTTCTCAATCTTTTGATATCTGACCTAAGCTCCTTGCAATGCCTTGCTAACATAATACATCGGCTTCTATTGTTTTTCCTTTTCCCTCATTAGTACTGAGCTTATGACTTTCTTAGTTACTGATAAGTATGTGTAAAGGGGTTCTCTTTCCCTAGGCTTGCTCAACAATGGGGTTTCTACTAAGAACTTCTTCAAATTTTGGAAAGCTCTTTCACACTCCTCTGTCTATTTGAAGTCTACTTGCTTTTTCAGAAGACAGAAGAAAGGGTGTGCTCTTTTGGCTGACCTTGCTAAGAACCTGGATAAGACTGCTATGCGCCCTATTAATTGTTGCACCTCTTTGAGTATGCTCAGACTTCTCATCTCCATTATTGATCAACACTTTTCTAGATTTGCCCTCAGTTGGTGAGCAAAAATTCGAGGAATTTTCCTCCTCGAACTCCAAATGCGTACTTTTTCATATTTAGGCGCATGTTGAACTTCCTTATCTATGCAAAGATCTCTTGCAGGTCTTTGCAATGGTCTCCATCACCCGTCATCTTAGTGACCATATCATCCACATAGACTTCCATGATTCTTCCAATTTGATTGGCAAAGACTTGATTCATAAGTCTCTGATAGATGGTTTTAGCATTCTTCAATCCTAAAGGCATTACTTTATAACAGTAAGTTGCATTTTCCGTTATAAAGACCATTTTTTCCTCTTACATGGGATGCATCTTAATCTAGTTGTAGCCAGAATAAGCATCCATGAAACTGAGGAATCTCACCTCCGAGATGCATCTTAATCTAGTTGTAGCCAGAATAAGCATCCATGAAACTGAGGAATCTCACCTCCGAGGCTCTATCAACTAACATGTCAATACTCGATTGTGAGTAGGCATCTTTTAGGTACACCTTGTTTAAATCTGTGAAGTCCACACACATCTATTTTTCCGAAGACTGGGGGACTATAACTACATTGGCTAACCAGGTTGTGAAGTATATTTTCTTTATGAATCCAGCTTTCAATAGCTTCACTGTTTCCTAGATCGCTGCCTTTTGTTTTTTCCATACCCAGTTTCCTCTTCTTCTATAACATAGGTTGGACCTTTGGAACTAGTTGCTAGTTTGTGTCAAATGATCCTCAAGTCAATTTCGATCATTGTCCTCGGGTGGCTAAGCAAAAAGATTTGAATTTCTTTGTAGCAGATTTATGAGTTCAGCTTTCATAACTTTGGGTAATTCCTACCCGATAAATGTGAACTTCTCAGGCATGGCTCCAATTTGGATCTTCTTGAGCTCATCATAGAGCTCAGGTCTCACCCTTTCTTCTTCTCTAAATCTAAATCCTTCATGCTCATTTCTCTAGGCTGATCAATTTCAACCATGTGGACTTCTTGTGTTCCTCCTTTTCTTTGTTCTTCTCCTTTTTTCTTCAATGACTTGTTGTAGCATCGTCGAGCTTCCTTCTGGTCAGCATACACAACTCCAACTTGAATAAGTGAAAATGAGAATTTTAATGCCATGTGCGGAGTTGACACTACAACTCCCAAGGTATTCAAGGAGGGTCTTCCTAGTATCATGTGGTATGGGGCTCAAGAATTAATAACCAAGTACCGAACATCTATGGTTTTGATGTTCGGCTCAGTTTTGAAAGTGGTCCTTAATTCAATAACTCCTAAGATGTTAACCCCTTCTCTAGAAAATCCCACCAAATCTCTATGCTATGAACTAAGGCCGGATTCAAATATTTACATTTTTTGCAATATGGAAGTGTATAGGATGTCGGCTGAGCTTCCTTAATCAACTAGCACCTTCTGGATTATGTAATTTCTTGCAACCATGGAAACAACCATGGGATCATGCAGATTCTGATCAATTCCCTTAAAATTGAGATCAGAGAACAAGATTTTCTGGTTTAGTGTTTTGGGTGGTCAAGGGGGATTTGACTCCACATTCATAATGGCTCAAAGGTGCTTCTTTCTTGCTAAGCTTGCTTTTCCTCCTCCACAAATCCTCCCACGATGTAGTTAACTATGCCTCGGATCTCTTGTGGTTGCCAGTTCCAGCCTCTTCTTCATCGCTTGTCTCTAGTGTTCACCTTTCTCGGCTATAGCTCCTTTGTCATTCCTTTTTTGTGTCCTTGTCTTTGTTGCAGCTTCTACTTCACCGAGCTATGTACTTGTCCAACAATCCTTGCTTGATTAGGTGCTTAATTTGGTCCCTCAAAATGGTGCAATCTTTCATGATGTGACCATAATTCCTCTAGAATTCACAGCATTTGTTCCTATTAGGTTTGGAGGGAACTTGTTGCTTCCCGACATTGCATGGCAATAGGATCAACCGAACATTGTAGACTTCTTTTAGGATGGTCTCTCTTTGGGTAGTGAGAGAAGTATATTCATCATAACGAGATGAGGGAGATAAAAATTGTATCTTTCCTGTCTCGGCTCTTCTCCTTTGGGGCAAGTTCCAATATCCTCTGGTTCCTTTTTTCTTGCTTCTTACTTTGCTTTGTCTCGTTAGCCTTTCCATTCTCTGTCCAAGCTTCTATTTTCCTTGTTTCTTGGACCTCCTCCATGTTGATGTACCCCATAGCTCGCTCCCTGACCTTGGTTAAAGACCTCGACAGGTTGATTGCCAATGAATCAGCAAAAAGGCCTACCCGTAGCCTTCTCTTTATGGAATGTACTTCCACAGTAGGATCGAGATCCTCTGTCTGCATCAATATTAAACCGATCCAAGTAGTCGTTCGATGGTTCTTGTGATCCCTGTCATATGGCATTCAAAGAATTCGAGGTCTTCTTATAAACTCGGCTCTAGAAAAACCTATTCACAAAGGCTTATGATAGTTCGACAAAGTTGTGATAATCTAGGCAGGTAGAGATGAGAATCACAATATGGCTACCTTTTCCAGGAAGGTCAGGAATGTCCTACAGAGGAAAGGATCACTCGCTCCATTAACCAACATTATTGACCTAAATATGGTCACATGGAGTTGAGGATCTCCAATTCCATCGTATGGCTTCAACGTCGTCGACAGCTAGAATTTTTCTGGAAAGGCTATTGACATGATAAGTTGCGAGAATAGCCCGACTATATCGACAGGCCTTAAGTATTGGTTGGCTGAATGATTTCCTTTCTCCCATGAGTGTTGTGGGTGTTGTTTTCCTCCTCATCTCCAATGGACTCATCGTTATTCTAGTGGCTGCTAGCCTCGTTCCCTCCTATTGTTCTCTAGATTCATTGTTGCTATTTGTGCGAACAGCCTTTTATTCTGATCCTGAAGTTGTCGGATCATTCAATGCAACCCTTCCATGGTGGGAGGTTGAGATATATGGTTGACCTCATTCTCATTATGTTGCTCCTGTTGATGATTATGCTAATTATATTGATTATGCAGATTATGTTGGTTGTTACCAACATTCTCAGCCATGTTCGCAATTTTGGCTCCTTGTGGTGACCATTCAACTTGCATAGGGGTTGTTTTCGTGCCCCACAGTAGGCACCAATGTTCTGACCTATTTTCTGAGGACGTCCGCTGATGTTTACAGGGGACCTGCAACAGACTCTAACACTCAAGTCAAAACTCCATTCCACTCAAGTGTGAGTAAAAAGGATTAATTATTTACCTCTAGGTCTCCACAAACCCTTCCTTATATTCCAATTTTGGATATGTGTTCTCCCAATTCGGCGGTGATTTCTTATCCTCCTATTAGCGTGGGACTCCTCCATGTTTAGTAACTACTCCTAATCGGTTAGCTACCCTTAATCGGTTAGCTATTTCCATGCACTAGTTCAATTTGAGCTCATCTAGAGGAAATTCCTTTTAGAAAGGCCCTTGCTAAGCTCTTTTGGGCCGAGCTCTAAGACCCAGTAAATTTGTTCAGTCAAGTTAGGGCTATTTAATGAGCATTGATAAATAATTTTCCTTAATGTGTCTTAAAATTATATATTAACAAAATTCTTAAAAGAGTTAAATATTAATATTTATGTTGTATGAATTTTTTTAATGCTTAAAAATTAATATTTAAGCATATATAATTAATGGTTAAATATTTTTTAATGCACCCAAATGGTTAAATATTAATAGTTAAATTCTTACACCATATATAAAAAAATTCATACAATATTTAAAAATTAATATTTAACCATTAATGGCAATGTTAAAAAAAATTCAGTCAAATTACTTATTTTTTAATGCTTAAAAATAATTTAATTTATTTACAAATCAATAAAGATTCTAAATAATCCTAAAATATCAACTTATTAATTTTCGAGTTTTTTAGGAGAAAAAATGCATAAAAAATTTTACTTTTAGCATTTTAATTTTGTTAAAAGTATTTAGAAACTTTATTAATTTTTTGTTTAGCATTAATTATTTCATTTTAAAGTAATACTAAATCCTCCTAAAAAAATAGTTCAATAATCATCCTAGTAAAAGATAATTAAAAACCTTTTTCTTAAAAGTAATTGAATGTATGTATTTCTTTTTTTTTTTTTTTAACATTCTTTGTTTTACCAGTTTCTTGGCCCTTTTTAAGTAAGCAGAAAGGTTATTAGGCTGATTTCAGGATGAATTAGAAGTTTACTTAATCATAAGTTGGACTAACTTCTTAGCTTTTCACTAGTAAAGCATATAAGCTCATTAGATATTCCACATCAAATCTTCGATCTCATATATATTATTTGAAGAAGCTTTAGTATATATATATATATATCTTACGTAACGAGCCGTTCAAGTGCCAAGCACAAGATAGGGAGCTTTTTCTTCTCTTTTTAAGTTTTCTGTTGGCTTTTTTTTTCGTTTTTGTTTTTTTTTTTTCCCCATTTTTAGTGTTCTCTTTTTAGATGCTCATCTTTATCTCCCAATTTGGCTTCTTCCAATTCATCTCATTCTCCTCTTCCTTGAAGGAATACAAGATTGCCACTGCAGTCTAATGGAAATGGTGATATCTTCCATTTTTTGGATGGTTTTGTGACCCAATGCAATCCAAGATACTAACTACATTTCCTTCTATTAAACAAACAAATTTTTCACATTTTGCACTACAGTAGTGTATCCATTTGTTTATAAGTGCTACTCCTACACCAGGGTTTGAACAACGAATACCAGAATAATTTGAACTACAAAGCGGTGGAAAAGACAGTTAATTAAGCTTGGGTCTGAGTGTTATTTTGGATTCAGCATTGATCCCTTTCATATGCAACCAAACTGAAAGGAAATAAAATTAAAAAAAAAAAAAACTCCGATTTTACAAGTCAATGTTGTAACGATAATAAGGCCGTTTTATTGTCCGCGTAAGGCTATCAACAAGGAAGATTTTACAAACAAAGCAACAGAACAGCAACTTATGTTAATGACAAAGGTTGGTTACAAGTAAAAGCTCTGATTTCTCTTACAAACCAAGCAAAAAATTGACTCCAACTTTGCTAAGACCTTAAACAAAAAGACAGAATAATATTAAAATCTCAAGAGAAGACAGTTACTTGGAAGAAAAGTAAAGAGCACACTATCTTACAAATCAAACCAAAAACAGGGACAACAGAGAGAGGCCATATGAATACGATGCTATGATCTCTCAAAGGCTCAATCCTTCCACAGGTTTTCCACCCATTGATTGGAAACTGATTCATTTCCCAGAACATCCCAATAGAAAGGGTAGGCGCAAGCCCACTCAAAGTTCCTGTCTCCCAAACCTGACAAATCGGATTCTGCAAAGATGTCACTTGCCACCATGTCCACATTGTTGTTGTTTTCTTCCAACACATTTCCCACCACCACACCATAAACACCATTTTCTCCACCACCATTGTTTTCATCACCAGCAGCTTCTTCTCCAGCATCCATGTCATGTCCATCACCTAAACCATCAACCTGATTGCCATGATCAACCACTGCTTCTTCTTTTCCTCTCTTATCTCCCTTCTCTTCCTCAACCCCACCAACAATCTTTGCCACCTTTTCTTCCACAACCACTCTCTCCTTTTCCTCAACCCCACCAATGGTTTGCTCCAATGTCTCTCCCTTCTCTTCTTTAACCTCACCAATGACTTCCACCATTTTTTTCTCTTCCATAACCTCTCTCATCGTCCCTTCTTCCTCGCCCACCATGATGGTGTTCACCACTGCATCGCAAAAAATGCAGTAGGAACTCACGTTCTCCCTTTGAGCTAGCTTGTGAGCTTTGGCACTCACCCTTAATATTGCCTCCTTCGAGCTCTCACCACCGTCATCCCCACCTCCATTCTTCCCAAGGCCATAGTAGTGGTAGAGGCTACTACCTCTCCCCCTCTTCATTTTCTCAGACTCAAAGGAACGCTATGATGATGCCATAATGAGATGAATTTTATGTAAGTTTTAATTTGATGGGTGCATATAGTGGAGTGTAGGTGAGTATATATATAAACACAGCCTCTTGGTTACGAAAGAGTTATTATAGTGAGAAATTTTTAGAGAGGAATGGTATTTATACATCAAAAAGTAAACACTATATCATATTATAAAGAAAGACACACAAAATTTAAGGTATTGATGGATATTTGAGTGTCAAAAATTAAGACGTGTTCTTTTTCTCTCTAAAAAGTGGATTTTATCTAAAATTTGACATTTTAGCTCTTACATTAAAATATAATGAAAGTGAAAAGCAACAATAACTTACAAAGTTGAATTGTTGAATACTAAATAAAGGGAATGCTAACATTCACCCCCTTTTTGTCAAATTGACAATGACTTTGGATGAATGGTAGCACTCTTCAGTCTTCACTCTTTTAGTTGGACAAAAAGACCACATTTTATCTTTTTTTGTTTGAGTTAGATAACAGTGTCTAATTTAGTAATTGACAATAATAATCTAGGAAATTTTCTCTCTCTGAATAATTATCAACAGAATAATTATTTCTCTTTCCTTATAAGTATCAATTTCTCTCTTAATAATTATCAACATCATACATTTTATTATTTTAAAAAATAAATATTTTATCTATAATTTAATTTTAAATAAATTTATTTAATATTGATTAATATAAAATCACAAGTTATCACGTAGTATAGTTAATGCAAACAAAAATTTTAATTATATTTTTAGAATAAAATAAGTAAGCTATTAATTATGTCATTAATTGTATAATTTTTTTCATGAGATAAAAGTTTGAAATTCACTAAATAGATTATTTGATTAACAAAATTTATCTAAGTAATAATTATTAAAAAAATGCAAGTGTTATTGGAAATTAAGAAAGAAAATAATATGTTGGTAATTATTAAGAGAGAGAAAGATTTTTTTCAATTAATAAATTATTAATTATTATACTAGAGATTGTTTGTAGTCTTTAAATACTGGTGGTTTAGAAAAAAAAAATACTATATTAAAGAGTATTTTTAAGTTGAATAGAAAAGATAAAATAACTTTTTTTTATCCAACTAAAAAGAATGAAGGATGCTATATTTCACCCCAAATGATAAAAAGTAGCTTTATTTACCTATAAATAAAAGAGCACTACTTTGGTTCCAGAACATTTAAGTTTTTTTTTTTTTTTGTGCTAATAAGTTTCTTTAAGTGTTTTTTCTATCTTCTCGGGAAAACTTTAATCACGTGGGAAGAATTGGGGTTTTGCTTTGCTTCATAGACTCACACACGAGATTTTGAGAAGAAGAATAAGAGGAAGCCAATATGGAAGGGGAAAAAAATGACAAAAGGTAGACATAGAAGGGAAATACAAAAGGGTGAAATTAAAGTCGCAAGAAAGATAGAGGTATATGTTACAATTTTCTTTATTAATATGTGGATTGACACATGGATATGAAACCATAAAATGTGGGCCCCACCAACCGACTGGAGTTTTTGTGGTTAAATGAAGTCAAGGTTCTTGCTGGAAGTGTGTATGGGAGCTCTTTTAACACTACTTTGCATGAAGGCACCACGTAACCCATTGCATATGTGTATAAAGCAACCGTTTCATTATATTCCTCCTCTTTTTCTTGGCTATTTGATTAGCCCTAGATTTTTTGTCTTTGGTAAAAGAATAGATCTAAAATCTTTTACTTTCACCTTTACCTTGATGCTTTTCTTTTTTTTCAAGCTTTTTATCGCTTTCCCTTTTTAGTGATAAAATAAGTGCTAGCTTATTCAAGAGAAAAATCGTGTTTACGAACCAGTAAAATATAAATGATGATGGAGTAAATCCAATTCAAATTGTATTATCAAATTTGAGATCTTTAACTTATAACATGACGTAGATTGAATTAATAATTTTTCGGTTTAGACTTGAGAGCCACTACCACACATCATAGCTATGCCTTCCCATTGTTAATCACCCACCGCTTTTGAAGCGAAAAAAATAAGTTCATGAACATGCAATGCGTAAGTTCCTTGTATCTATACATTGTGAGGGTAACTATGGAGGGATTATGTACTTAAGAAAGGTCCAGTAACGGTCGCAAGAATTAAAAAGAGGGAGGGGGCAGAATGGATCTTAAATATATCTCTCTGGATGATGTAATGCATAACGTTGTAGGAATGGACGAGAACTAAAAATATAGGAATTTTAGGAATTACACTTCGTGAAAAACAAAAATTGGGGTGATAGTAAAAAGATATATATCCAAGTGCGCAGCTAGGGTGAATACATTCACTCAAACTTTTTGATGACCAATGGCTCTTCAATTTAGCAAGTTAAAAGTAATTATCATATTTGCACACTAAAACTTTTACACAGTTTTTAAAATGGTTCACAACAATTCAATTACTATCTGTATAGATTTGTTAAAGAATATTATTCATTCATTAACAAACAATTATTAACCAATAAATTAATCAACATTTATTTTTTGGTCTTACACACGCACGTGGGGAAGGGGGGGGGGGGTGGGAGGCTTACAGTCTCTGACCAGGGTCGAACATGTGACCCTGCTCCCAATATGCACCTATTGCAAGGACCAACATTTAAACCACTAAACCAAGCCTTGCAGTGCGTAAATTAATCAACATTGACGAGTGTATAAATTCTGATGAGCATAAAACATTTCTACTCACAAACAGCAAGTGAAGAGTGGATCAAGCCCATTATCCAAAAAAAAAAATGGCTCTATCAAATGATCAATTTAGGCCAATATCTCCAGAAAACTAATTTTGGTATAAGTTTTTCTTTTAGGTTAAATTAATTTGTTAGTTCCTGAATTTTTCAATAAAATTCAAATAGATCTCTATATTTTGAAAGTTTATAATTAAGTCCCTAAATTTACAAAATATTTATTATTGGATCCTTGGATACAAATGGTCATTAAAAATCTATCAACGAAAATGGCATATTCTTATATGCTAACTCAAAAGGCGTACAATACATAGGATCACATTTTAGAATATTCCATTTTCATTAACAAAGTTTTTATAGATGTTTATATCCAGGAACTCGATTACAAATATTTTATAAATTTAGGGACTCAATTATAAATTTTTAAAATATAATGACCTAATTGAATTTTTTCAAAAAGTTTAGGGACTAATAAATTAATTTAATCTTTCTTTTTAGACTATTGGCTAAAGCAAATCAGTGGTATGCTTGATATTGCAATATATTAAGGTCATAAAAAATATGTAATACTTAATTTTTTAAGTAAATACAAAAATTTAATAAAAGATTAAGTGATCATTAATCAACATCCTTAAGGGATTCATTAGCAAAATCTTAATAAAATTACTATTCTTAATTTATAGAAAAGGAGACTACAAGATTGTGGCCCAATTCGAAAATATTATTGGGTCAATGGGGTGACAATGGTTATAGATTTTGGAAACCCAGTGGGCCGTGGCAGCAAAACTTCCTAAACCAATATTGTTGTGGGGTAGTGTTAATTGAACCGTGCTGGAAATTGATGTATTCATTGCAACCATCAACTTCCTCCTGTATATATATCCCTCCTGCATTGTGAAATATATGTATCAAACACTCACAATATTCTTACTCATTATTTGAGTAAGAATTTTGAATTGGGAGTTAAATTGGTGAGACGTTATTCACTTCGTGATTATTAAATGTAATTGTTTGACTACATCATTTACTTAATTAGTTTTATCAAAAAAATTATTTAATTAATAACACTATCAACATCTATTGTCATTTATTTTGATTAAATGTCTTAATTATATAATATGTTTTATATTTAATTTAATTTAATTTAATATTATTACTATTATTTTTATGAGAAACGTTATTTGAACCACGGTTTTCACAACATATACGCTAGACACAATATTTAAAGAAGGAAAATGACAAAAAGCGTATGGAGACAAGCTTCTCACATACGGCAGCAATAATTCAATAAAAATGAAATACAGAATTTGAAAAGGAAAAAAACCCAACCCCCGTCACTTCCCCCCATTCCATTCCCTTTAATCACACCCATTGTCACTACTTCCACCAATCTACACAGTAATTTCCATCCCATTCATGGAGTTCAAGGCATTCCTTATTGAACAGGTTCCACATTCCTCAACAACCTCTCTTTGGTTGTTTGGCTCGAGGTTGCAAAACAGGCATGGCGACCATTGAAGAGAATTGGAAGAAGGAATGAGGCAATCGAGCCAGGTTGCCAACCTTCAGCGAGCTAGGAAATGGGCGGTTCAAGTGCGTAGAGACTGAGCACGAGGTCCTCCCAAGGACATAGACTCTTACTCTTGTAGCAAAAAATGTCATTTGGGTCTCATTGATTTTGCCTTGTCCAATAATTAACCCCCTCTCAATATGTTCAAGCAAGACCATCTTTGCTGGTAAATAACCTCCTTTTCACCTTTTCAATCATGTTTAGAATCTGCTACTACTTGTGTTTAGAGTGTTACCGATTTTCTTGAATTGGAATATGGGGTTTCTTTACTAGTAATTATGTGAAAATATATATTATTTGACCAAAAAAAAATGTGAAAATATTTTTACTTTTATGTTATTTGTCTACCTTACTCTATTTATACCTTGGCAATTTCATCTTCGATGGTAAGTGATAATATATTACAGTAGCTATTGGTTTCTCCTTCTGATACGAAACTTGGAAACGGATCGCCTTGAAATTCAATTTTAGAGAAGGATATTGACGCCACACTCAAGAAAGATGAGAAGGTGAGTGATAAGTCATGAAGGTTTTGATCGCCATAAGTTGCCTTGATAAGATCAAATTTAGTTCTTTGCCCAAGAACTCAAGGGAAGCTCTCACAATAGAGAAAACTCATATTTCATTCAAATTCAAGATGTTTTAGCAATACAAGAGTTCTCCTATTTATAGGCTTAGTGGAGGGCTAAAACATTGAACCTCTACTACACTTCCCATAAGCATTTAATATCCACTAAGACCCACTAAGCATTAATTCTGCACCACTATCATACATTCAGGCATGTGACATTTATTTTCCACTAGAGCAACCATAAGAGTCCACTAATCCTAATAATAACTTAGTAACTCTCAAAAGACATTAAAAACCCACAAAAGACATCAAAAACCCACTTCAGAAAAATCCCCCAAAAGTACATATGAAAATATAAAGAAAATAATAAAAACTAGACTTATTTAGTTTCCACTAAGATCCAAGATTCTTAACCCACTAAATTGGACACTTGTAGCCCATGAATGCATATTTGATCATGCAGATTTGAGCCTTCACAATTATGTCTTCATGTTGGCTCAATTTCACTTTCAAGTTGAAAGAATGTGATCCATTTAGTTGTTGCCTCCATTGTGCATTGATCCTCCTTTTCCTTGAGCTCCATTATTAAGCCTTCCAAAGCTTGCTTCATTCTCTTAGTCTTGGATCTTGTCATGGGTCCTCCAATTCCCTTCAATGCCTCTTCCTCCTTGGCTTTGTCTTGTAAGCTTGTAACCCCTCCTTGGCTCACATCACCTTCCAGTTCAAAGTTGATATGTAAGCTAATTGAAGACAAAGTCAATAATTCAGAGAAAAATATCTGGAAGCATTTGAGTGGGAAAAGGTTTCTCAATAAATTAGGTTAGTAGTGATGTCTTCTATTCATTGAGTTTTTGGTTTGAATACCTTGGAATGAGACTCAGTGTTGTTGCTAGGATTTGCAAAATTTATGCTCTGTAATGCATATGGATTTTGTAATGCTCCATCAACTAATGCATTTTAGCTTATGTAAATAGAGCAAGAGGAAGAATAGAAGTTGTCGAGTCATGGAATGGAAAATGACTTGTTTAAAGGATCCCCAAAGTGCATATGGTGGGAAAAAGAAGAAGGAAAAAAGGAAGAAGAAGAAGAAGAAGGACAAGGGAGTTGAAGAGATTATTTTTGAAGTTAAGAAGCCTTCTAATGAGAATAGTGACACGGATGAGGAAGATTTCTAAATGCCTCCTATTGGTGAATGTTGGGACAATGATGATGGAGAAGATCGATGGGGTTTAGATTCAGAGTCAGAATCAGAGAAGGAAAGTGTCCACCGTATATAGCACCTTATTGGCTTGATCTATATAAGGTCCAAGTCAATAGTGAATATATATATCCCAATTTAATCGTAAATATTTTTCTTAAACATGGCGTGCTTCCTAGTTATAGTTCTAATTCAAGTCTTATTGAATAGTTTGCTTCACTGGTTGGACAAAATAATGTAAAAATATCAACTACGTACATCCTTGAATTTTCATGACTCTAGAGGAATTTTCAAGCCTAGTTAGTAGCAAATGACACAATGCAATTTTTCCTTGCTTGAAATATTAGCTAAGTTCTTCTGTATATATGAACATTGGTTCCTCCTAAGTCATGATTGTCTCTATATATATCACTCAAAATTATTTACTTACAAAGCTACAATAGCTCCTAGTTTTGATTCTAATTGAATTTGCTAGTTATAGATTTCATGACATCTCTGAGAAGAATGAACATTGGCTTAGCACTTCTGTATTCTTATTCTTTGAAAAGTGTTTTTTTTAATTGTTTTCCTTTTCTTATTACCGTTTTATGCACTATGATCTATATAACACATAGACTTGCCACTTTTGTTCAGGCCTTACCTAATATGGGAAAAAGGATGTCAAAGTTAGAGCAAGGAGGTAATATTTGTTCTAGTGCTCTCATTTTAGTTTTCTAAATCATATGTTGATGTTTTATTAGTATATTGATTTATTATAATTAATGGAATGGAGTTTGAATACTAGCAGCACATTGGTGAATATGCTCATTCTGATGGATGGATGATATTTGAACCTTGGTGGTATTGGTTTAATTTATGTGGAGATTCTTTTACCTGTTAATGTTGGCTAAATTCAAGATCTAGTATTTTTCTTTGTCTTTAATGGATTTTGGTTAGTTCTTGGTTTCATTTTGGATTTTGGTTTGGTTTTGTTGTGGTTACTCCCTAGTTATGTGCCCTTCTTGTTGCACAAGTGTTCAGTAACTTGCCTCAATGATTTAAGATTAGAATGCCTAAAAAATGTGACACTTGTTTATAATAGAAAAGCTCAGGGAATTGTTCACAAAAAGTGGAGTCAAATTCATTACATGATAAAAGGTTTGTTCTTTGGTTTGATTGAATTGAGTCATATCCTTGCATAGATACAACCTGCAGAAATGTCATTAAAAGGGGAATTTAGGAATCACATTGAAAAGAGTCATCAGAGCTCTAAGGAAATTAGAAGGTGATATTGGGTGTATGTTACTCTAGTATGATAGAAAGTTTGGATGATGATGTACTTAGAGGCCATCTGATTTTGCTGCTGAATGACAGAATACATGATTGTTACGTATCCTAAGATGTAATTTCTCAATTAGAGGATAGTTCGTAGAGTCAATGATGGACAGTCTATTATGTGGATGTTTGAAAAGTGCAGAGAATATTACTAATGTGTCAAATCAAATAGCTTACTAAAGATTCGATCATAATTTTTTCTTGCTTGTGGATTAGGGGAAGAGGAAACAAAAATGTTGTAATCCTCTAAAGCTCCAAAGAAAGAATGTTTATTGCTAGATTTTATTTAAAAAATATATATATTGCCATAAATCATGAAATATTGTATTGCTTGTTTGAATATGATACTACTTTTACGAGATGCTAATGATTTCGGGTTAAATGGATTTTTACAGGAAAAGACAATGATCTGCCAACCATCTTTGAAGCTTTGATGGGAAGTACTAAGCAGTCAAAGGATCAATTAGCTGCTCAGAACAATGGCAGCAAAAACAAATCAAGTGGAAAAGCGGTGTTCAGTCTTCAATTTCATATTCTTACTTTATTTTCTATCACTGCCTAAATGTTAAAAGTCATTTAGTTCTTCCTATTTGGATGTTGTCTTTTAACAGTCCAGTCAATTCGAGTCTCAGGCTAAGGGAGCAAAGATTTCTACACCCAAAGAAGAGGATAAGTGTGGAAAAGATGATGATGACGAATAAGGCGCAACATGTGGCGCTTGGAGCTTTCATGCAAATGATGAATTTTGGATCTATTGTGATATGTGTTAGAGATGGTTCCATGGCAAATATGTTAAAATCACTCTTGCTAAAGCCAAGCATGTCAAGCAATACAAGTGCCCAAGTTCCAGTAATAAGAATGCTAGAGTTTAGAAGCTTTGAGCCTCTGGACCAAATATCATTCAAACAATAGACAAATTTTAGAGAGTTTGATAATGATTTACATGTGAAAAAAGTTATTTGCCTATTATAGTCAATGAACTTGAATACAGACAGATTGTAAGAATTGCTAGTGTTTATTCTCATTCCTATTCCCATTGTCTAGAATTAAGGGCCTTTTTTGGAGTTGTACTTTTTATCATAAGGTTTTTTTTTTTTTTTTTTTTTATCTAATACGCAAATGTAACTATAACTTAAAATCCTTAAAAACAAAAAATAAAAAGTTAGCTGGTATTAGATCACACCCTCCTATATATTCCCAAAGGGACTCTTAATCCAACATGGAGAGAGACTTCCAAAGCCTAAATGAGCACCTCTCGATCCTGCACTTGGTTGGTAACTTGGGCCAAAAAGCTGGTAACTTTCTTAAAAAGTTGGTAACTTATTAGGAAATTTGGAGTTTGATTTTATTGATTTTTGGGAATAGATTGATGCAACCAAACATGTTAAGATCACACCCTAGGATAATAAATCACATAGGGAGAGACTTCCAAAACCAAATTGAGCACTTCTTGATCCTGCCCTTGATTGGTAACTTGGGCCAAAAAGTTGGTAACTTTAGTTCAATAAATTGATAACTTTTTCAAAAATTTGGTAACTTATCAGGAAATTTAGACTTTAGTTTTATTGACCTTCAGGAATAGGTTGGTGCAACCAATCATGTTAAGATCACACCATAGGATATTATATCACATAGGGGGAGACTTGCAAAACCAAAGTGAGCACCTCTCAATCCTGCCCTTGGTTGGTAACTCGGGCCAAAAAGCAAGTAACTTTAGTTCAATAAGCTGATAACTTTTTCAAAAAGCTGGTAACTTATTAGGAAATTTAGAGTTTGGTTTCATTGGTCTTTGGAAATAGATTTGTGCAACCAAACATGTTAAGATCATACCTTAGGATATTAGATCACATGAGGAGAAACTTCCAAAGCCAAAGTAAGCACTTCTCGATCTTGCCCTTCATTGGTAACTAAGGATAAAAAGCTAGTAACTTAGTTTAAAAAGCTGGTAACTTCAGTTCAAAAAGCTGGTAACTTCTCAATAAAGCTAGTAATTTTTCAAGTCATGGGAATTTAGAAAGTATTGGAGTTCTCGGATAAATTTGTATGACCAAACAAGATTGAAACACTCCCTATGATTATAGATTAATAAAGGGAGCTTGGACAAAGCATGGAAATAGATGTGCAATGCCTAAGAAACATACTTTTTTCACCTGCACTTGGTTGATAACTTGGGCTCAAAAATTGGTAACTTCTGTTCAAAAAGCTAGTAACTTCTCAATAAAGCTAGTAACTTTTCAGGTCATGGGAATTTAGGAAGTATTAGGGTTCTTGGATAAATTTGTATGACTGAACAAGTTTGAAGGACTCCTCATGATTATAGATTAATAAAGGGAGCTTGGATAAACCATATAAATAGATGTGCAATGCTTAAGAATTGTAAAAAAAGGGTTATGAGAACAAGTTGCCACTACAACATGGTATTAGCGATACAATGGCTAAGTAGTTTCAAATATTTCTACACTTAGTATGCTTCTTAGGCATTGCACATCTATTTTCATGCTTTGTCCAAACTCCATTTATCAATTTATAATCATAGGGAGTGTTTAAACTTGTTTGATCATACAAATTTATCCAAGAACTCCAATACTTCCTAAATTCCCATGACCTAAAAAGTTACTAGCTTTATTGAGAAGTTACCAGCTTTTGAGCCTAAGTTACAACCAAATGCAGGTGAAAAAAGTATGTCTCTCAAGCATTACACATCTATTTCCATGCTTTGTCCAAGCTCCGTTTATCAATCTATAATCATAGGGAGTGTTTCAAACCTGTTCGATCATACAAATTTATCTGAGAACTCCAATACTTCCTAAATTCCCATGACCTAAGAAGTTACTAGCTTTATTGAGAAGTTATCAATTTTTTGAACTGAAATTACTAGCTTTTGAGCCAAGTTACCAACGAAGTGTAGGTAAAAATAGTATGCTTCTTAGGCATTGCACATCTATGTCCATGCTTTGTCCAAACTCCCTTTATCAATTTATAATCATAGGGAGTGTTTCAAACTTGATTAGTACACAAATTTGTCCAAGAACCCTAATACTTCGTAAATTTCCATGATCCCAAAAGTTGCTAGCTTTTTAAATTGAAGTTACTAACTTTGAGCCTAAATTACCAACCAAGTGCAAAAAAAAAAAAAAAAGGATCTTCCTTAAGCATTGCAACTCTCTTTCCTTGCTGTATTTAGGATCCCTTTATCAATCTATAATTATAGGGACTTCTCTTAACTTTTTTGGTGCAACCTCTTTAATCAAGAAACCCAATATTTTAAAAATTTTCATAACCAAGTAAGTTACGAATTTAACCAACTTCCCTAAATGGGCACAAATTTTGGACTGCAAATTGGCATATAAAATATGTTTGAATAAATTTTAACCTTTGCTTTCTATAGTCCGTTAATCATATTTTTAATCGAAATGAGAATATGAGCATTGATAATGAGATTATTAAATAGTGACTCTCAACTAATACCAAATAGCTACTATAAGCTATTCTAAAACAAACAAATAATGGTACAAGTGCTTTCACTAAAAATTTAAAAATATATTCGAAAATCCTACAAAGTCCTGAAAAGAAAATTACAAAATATTATCTTGCAGTGACATAGGAACTCAAGTTCCATGACCCTAAAATTGAACTAAGTAGAAAGCCAATTGTCAAAAAGTTGAAAATGGCTACTTTGGCCTTTAAATACCTACAATTACAAGCCAAGAGAAAGAAAAAATTAGTTTAATTAACATTTAGAATGAACCTTAAACTAGTCAATAATCAAATATGAACATATATAGGACAAGAAGGATAACATTACATTGATGAATAAAAGAAAAAATAACTATATCGAAAAAATAATGGGTTTTATTCAAAAACTGAAAAAAAAGAAAAAGGTCAAACTAATAAAAAATAGCCTCAATGCTTCATTCATGTAATTTTAGGCATAAGAAATAACAATAGAATGACTAAACTTTTCGGTATGAGCAAGGAAACAGGGACAAAAGAACATATATGCATCTTAAAGGAAATATATACTCGTACCATAAGAAAGGCAAGTGCCCTAATAAAAAGCAATAGTAACTTGTATTATATACACAAATTGGCATGTAATGAATTCTAAAAATACTCCACCATTATTATTGAATTTAAAATATCAAATTCAAATGTTCTACATAACCATAGTGGAGAAGGAGTTCTCTCAAAGTCTAAACTGGAAAAAAAAATAATAAAGATAATAATTAAAACCATACCTTTCCAGCTAAGCAAGGATTATACTTGCAATCTTCTCACTAGAGGGCAATTTTTATCTAGATCTACTTTCTTTTAGTTTAAGTTGTTAAGTTAACGTTTATGAGTGATTTTACATTTGATAACTTAGGTGATGCTAACACCAAAAGAATTTCCACTAAATATTGATATAGAAATCAATTGTAACTCATTCAAGCCCAAGGTGTTTCTGTCAAAGTTGATAGCTATCGTGTTCCGTTGGTCCAATATACTTAGATCTTATTTAAGGTACCAATATTTAATATGTTTTTGGCTCAGAAGGATACTGATTCAGTATTTCTCATGCAGTGGCATGGTCACACAATGATCTATCTCTTATTAGTTCTTTTCACATTTGGGCATGGTATCTTACTGTCATTACTCTTATGGAAGTGAAGAGATAGCTATAGGGAGTGAACAAAATATTTGGAAGGAAAATAGCACTGTCAGAGAAACTAGACATATGGAAGAAAACAAAACAAAGGTCTCTAAGGATAGATTTTAAAACCTAGACCAGTCATCAAACTAGTTGAGAAACTTTCTCATTAGTTCAATTGCAATTGGTTATAGGAGGTTTATGCTTTGATATTAAACCTTAATAGTTCTACTTTTTGAGTTGATTAGTTGATTGAAGACCCATCTATTTGCAAAGGGATATGCTCAAATTTATAATTTAAACTACACTGGTGCTTTTCTATTGTAAGGCTGATATCAGTTTGACAGTTATCACCTTGGCTGGCTTCTAAAAATTAGCCCTTGCAATGGTTGAATGCAATGAACACATATATTTATGGTGACTAATAGAAAATACAGAATATAGATAGAACAACAACCACCAAGGTTTATTGCTTAGAAGGAGAATACAAATATAAGTTGATCAAAGTTGTCCACATAGGGCTTTAAATCAGTCACCTAGAAATTTGTTTAGAAGGTTTAGAGAAGCAGCTTTGGATTCACAGGTAGAGAAAGTGATTGTGCATTCATGCTATGAAAACACTAGTACAATTAGTGATAAGTGTCGTATGCGTGCTCTAGAAACACCGAAAAAATGCAACGATTCAAAACCATATAAGGGAATAAAATAGTGGCATAGAGCTTAACTTCTATTAAAAAGAAACATGATATGGTAATTCTTAACAATGTCATAGACCTTAGTGAAACATTAACTTACCTTGAGCAAAAGCTTCCTTATCCCTAACACAAAACTTGCATTTGTATTCCTAATCACTGTAGCAAACTGACCAAATGCTCCAGCAACACAAGTGTGAGAATCAGTGCCCAAGAGAACCTGTAGGCAACAAAATGGGATTAGCAAAGCAAGAAGCTAGGAACCAAAATTCATTCAAGCAGTACTTCACTAGGCTCTACAATTCCATTGACATCCAATTGAATCACATAAGTAGCTCTACAATTACTCCTAATTTAAGTTTACAACCATCAGAAATAAAAAATGAAACATTGAACAATAGCCAAACCAATTAATTACCTTGGCATCCTTCCCAAATTCCCTCTTGAAAATGCCAATAGAACCAGGGCCACACACATCATGTATCATCAAAATATCAACATTATCCTCTGGGCTCAAATGGGGTTTCTTTGAATCTCTAGCCAATATCTCCTCGGTCATTGTCATCACTGTCCTCACCTAAACTAATCAAACAAGCCTCAATCATTAAGAAACATTCACAAACAACAAAAAAATGCAAAAGGGTATCCCAAAAAAAATAAAAAGCAACTGAATTGATCCAGCGGTAGAAGGCTAGCGCTGAGTTTGCTATGGTAATGTAACTGAACAACAAATTTTGCTGGAACTATTTTCTGGCATCGTTGAGAAGAAATTTGAGATGTGGAAGAGAAAGCAGAGAGGCCAAGATCTTTCTAAGATACAAAGAAAAGTAGAAAAAAGGCATTAATTTGTGCAAAGTTAACTCCTTTGGCTAAAAGGGGCGAAGAAAAAAACAAGTCTTAAAAGCATTAAAAACAAAGCAAAAAAAGAGAATGAAATAATGGTGAGAATGAAAGAACCAACCTTCATGCGGAGGATGGATGTGGATGATAGAAAAATGAAAGAAGAAGCCACTGATGTTAGAGCAGAAGAACAGAGAACGAGGACATCGCAGCTAGTGAAAATGGCGAGTTAGAGTTTTGTTCAGATTCATGTTTCTCCCCCCTTGCCAGCACTGCCATCTTTCCAACCCTAAGGCCCCCTTCTGTTTGTTCGTTCACACCAAATCCCTAACTTGGGTGTGGAGAATGATGGCAACAGTATGAGTGAGGGACGCGGGAATGAGAAATTACAGATCGCCACCGTAACCGAAGAAGCTGTCGTCATTTGTGTGGTGTTTGTGATGGTCAAACTCGATGCTAAAGGCATCGAGCGAAGACATTTCCTTCTCCCTCGCTATTTTGTTTTCCCTTTCCATAAATTTCTCTTTCTTCTATAAGAGAGGTTTTGAATTTGAAAAATAAATGCTACTTGCCAGTCCATCATGACTCCTCTCCATCTACTAATTTTGTCATTTTTTGACTACTTTATATAGTGTCCACCATATATCGAAAGAAACGTGGGCCAAATAACGTTTCTCTATTTTTATCTCTTAATAACATCCCATCCATTGCATAGGATATAAGTCTAGTTTGTGAAGGGTTTTTTTGGAAAAGTATAAAGTATTTTCAAGAATGTCAATGTCAACAAAAACACAAAAATGATTCATTTTCATGGTTTGCATGATTTATGGGATTTCAATCTGCATGCCAAACACACCTAAAACTATTCTTGAAAAGAGCAATATTCCCATAAATGAAAAAATCGATGCACCTAAAACTCCCAACCATAGCCAAATAAACATGCAAGAGGAGAGAGTAGTAAGAAGGGAGAGATATGCGGCTATGTGCCCTTTAGGCCTTTCGGTTTGGAAGGTCCAACATGCAATAGATACTTGACCAACAGGCCTTTTTGGTCTAGCATCTCATGTCTATCACAATGTTGTTCTATTAAGACCATGTATATATATATATATATATATATATTAAGTTTATTCCTCAATTAAATCTTAAAATTTTGATAACATTTACCAATTGCTTTGAACTTTCGATGTTGGAATAGACTTTGAATTGTAGTATTTGACTTTTCTTTATATAGAAAAATCACTTCCTACCTCATAATTTTTTTTTTCTTGAAGTTCTTCTTTTTACATCTACAAGCAACATTTTAAAATCCGAACCAGGTATCGAATCGGACAAGCTACTAGTTAAGAGATTCAATGGTTCAATCGATTTAACCAAGGTTCAATCGGGATATAATAACATATATATATATATATATTATATAAAATTAATTATATGTTATAAAATAAATATAAATCATTAAATCATTAATATAACTCATATAACATAATATAATTCATAAATTAATCAAAATCAACAAAATCCATGTAGACCAAATATAAATACACTACTTTAGAAATTTTATTAAATAACAAATATGCAAAGGAATTACTCAAAATTAGAAAGTAGAAAATAGAAACAGAGCAAAAGTTGCAACAGCTACAAAACAAAAGGAATGAACTCAACAAAGATAAAAACTAAAAGCTAAAATGATCTTGCTGCAACAGCTACCTTCAACTCTGGCTACCTCCAACTATGATGCCAACGCTACAACGGAGGTCCTAAAGTTGGTGCATGGAGGCTGTGCGATGTCGCTGTGTGTAACATCCCAAAGAACAGTGCGTCTGACTAACACTGTCGAATGATTTATCTTGATGCATTATGGAGATATGAGTAGGCAATGTAGAAGTGTAGACATTAGGGTAAGATAATTTCAATGTTTCTTTAGTAGAAAATTTTATGTAGACCTTAGTAGACATTAGGGCAATGTGTTGCTAGTTAGACTTGTAGAGCAAAAGTTGAACGGGTATGAATCTGTACTATAGCATGACATGAGTACCAATTAAAAACCCTAGAATATGTGGCCAGAAACTAGCCATAAATGTAACACCCTCCAAACACATACTCCATGCTTGAGTCATAAGGTTGTATCTGAAGATTGCTATGGGAGTTCTAAAAGACATATTAAATAAAGAAATATAATATATGGCCCTTAAAACTGCACATTTCATTACTAAATACGAGTTTATAATTCCAAAATCTTTTATTCTTATAAGTAAAATAATTACAATCTAGTAGAACTCAAAGAAATGTTACATACAGACGGTGTCTCGACTTGCAATCATCTCTTTGAAGTTGTCGGCCACCCATTTTAGTCTTCCAGACTGGACATCAAGTCTAGGTCTTGAGCTCTATAATTTGCCAAAAATATCTGCTACAGACTTGGAATCTATTCTATATACTAGAATATTTACGAAAAAACAAACAAATAGATTGAGTGAGAACATAAGGTTCTTAGTAGGTACACCCAAACCGCTAATCATACAAGGTGTCATCATAAACATTCCAATTGGTTCAATTTATTTTGAAAACATAAACATATACACATAGGTATTGGTTCAATTTTAAGTTTGAAAAATTCCTTTTCGAAGCGGATTATGTTTTAGCAATCACTTAGCAATATCTAATGACAAGCATAATAACAATAGCAGCATGATAATTCAACCATAATCATAATAACATTATAACATGAAAAATGTTTTAATATGCATATGCTAATGTACATCCTTGACTTATGCAAGTGCACTTGACTTTTCTTATCTTTTTCCTTTAACTTGTATCTTGCTCTTCTATACTTGATTTTCTGGAGGTGAATAGCCTCTCTCATCTCTGGATAATAGTCTGCTTTTCAAATCCGAACTCATATCTATACATAAGTGATTAGTTTACTTTTTCCGACCCTCATACTGGTCTATTCCCCTTAAATCTGGTCAGGGGCTAGCCTAAGTTTTAAATAGTACCGCCTAGGCTCGGTACGTCACTTTACAAGTTCTTATAATCTTTTCTTTTTCTTAAACATGATCATACATACACATGCTATATGCTCTTCTACATAAGCTTCATATCATACTTTAATCATTCTTGCATGCATGATTTCTATGTACATAATATATATATAAAATCATAGCATTCATGAATTTCTACTGAAAATTCGGTATCATAACAGCTGAGACATAGAAGGTCCCAACATAGACAGCATATTCAATCAGCTAGCCAATCATATCAGTAATAATTATCATAACGTTATATCAACATATATTACTTTGATATGGGATTTGCATGAAGTGTTATGCCATCAACTCATTCATAGCTTATGGAACCCTTAACTCAAGACAACTCTCAAGATACTCTATTATCCTTAAATTTGTCTTCTTCTCTAAATTCCACTATAATTCCATTTTAATTCATTTTAATCTAGAAATTTAATAGGTTATAACCCTATTTGTCTATTTTTGAACCTCTTTGGCCTCACTAAATTCAGGATATACCTATACACCTAACATTAGAAAATCACTAAAAACCTACTTCATATCATTTTTATCCGAAATTTGAATCAAATTGTAGCTATTAGAATCATCTTTCAATTCTCACAGGTCTCACTCCAATTGGATAACTAGAGCTCAAGTTATGGTCTCTTCAATTTGGCTGCCCTATTTTCACCCAAATAAAGTATAGGTCAACTTCAAGGAATTATTGGGGAAAATCTTCACATGATTTGATTCTGAAATTTTTATGGTATGTTCTTCTATGTTGTAGCTTTCTAAAAAAATTAATTTCCCTTAAATTGAAGTTGTGTAAGGTGAGTTATGCCTCTCATATCACACTCTGGTCAGGATAAAGAGTGAATTCCAATAGTCAACTTCTAAAAATCATAACTAATTTATTTTAAATCCAATGATCTTATAATTTATATCCTTGGATTGCTCTTAAAGTCTAGTTTTATCTAAAATTAGTTCATTTGAATTTGAGTTCTACAAGTTGAGTTATTAACTTTGCTATATGGATGTTGCCTAGGGTTTCATCTTATAGCTTCTCTATTTTGGCTTCCTTTTGATATTTTGTGCTATTCTCTAACCCAAACTAAGTTTTCCTGTCTCAAATCACTAGGAAACAACCATAATACTATCATACAAACATGAATCAAGATATCACAAGAGGACCACATCACTCACATAACCCGTACAAGACACTAAAAGCTAAGGATTTGAGCTACTTACCTCAAAATTCTTGAAGCTATAGAAGCAAGGAAGACCCAAGCAACTCCTAGCCTTCCTTTTCCTCCATGGCAGTAGCTCCTATGAAGGTGGACAAACTGCACTTGAAGTTTAATCATCAACTTGATAGCGGGGTTTTGTAGAAGAGAGAGGATGAGGATTAATTTTCATAAAATGAGTAAAAGGATTTAAGGTAACGAAGGCCTTCATCTTTGAGCTTAAAGTTCTCAACTATAGAGGTAGTGGAAGAAGAAGATGAAGATGAAAAGGAAATGGGGGTGAGACCCGAATTTTAGAAGAGCCAAAACGGGAAGGATGGTGGCTTACTAACTAAGTTGGTTTAGCTTGTCTTTAAAGCTTTATGGGTTAAATTTCAGTTATAGGTTTGCAAAAAAATGTAAATTCACTTAAGTTTGATTCTTAGGTGGCTCTGGTTCATCCACCTAGAGTGCCAATGTGGCTCATCTCTAGCCACATGTTCTGGTTATTTCTCTGACAAGTCTATCTACTCCCCGGGGGATTATTCCCCTAGGTTTGTCATACCCAAAAACAACATAGGACCCTTGATGATTAATTCAAGGTGTCCGGCTATCAATTTGGGTACTCTAAGTTATTCGAGATATATATATATATATATATATATATATATATATATATATATATATATATATCTGTGTGTGTGTGTGTGTGTGTGTGAGTAATATTACATTTTATTCAAGACAACGAGTAGAAAATCTTAATTTGAGATTATTATAGGTATTTTAGTTATTTACCCAGTGTCATGGGGCCCACAAAATCTCATAATCGAGATTTTTCCTATAACTGCCCTTCTCGACAATCAGCCTTATTTACAATTATACCATTATAATATGAGAATTACAAATTTGTCCCTACTTTTTCTATAATTTACCTAATTACAATTTTGCCCTTACCTCAAACTCGAGCTTCTTTCTATCCCAATCTACCCTCAGGGTTCGGGATGTTACACATTATCCACCTTAAAAAGAATTTTGCCCTCAAAAGTTCATAATTGAGAATAATTCAAAATAATCTTTCCTTATAATTTTCTACATAACTTTAACCTATAATGGAAACTCCCTCTTCGGATTCGTATTCCGCTCCAAGCTTGCTCGTCGGTAACTCCCCTCCTTTTGCCTTAAAGATATGAAGACATTATCTCTATAGAGTTAAGTTTGAGGTATTTTCTGATCATAAGAGTTTGAAATATCTCTTTGATCAGAAAGAATTAAACATGACGCAGCGAGTGGATGAAATTCCTCAAGGACTACGAATTTGAATTGAACTACCATCCCAACAAACCCAATGTAGTGGCTGACTCCCTAAGTAGGAAATTTCTGAATGCATCCTGGATGATGATTAAGGAGATTGAGCTCATGGAAAGCTTTCAAGATCTCAATTTGGGGATTTCTATGAACCCTCAAAGCGTCTAATTAATGCAGATCAAAGTAACCAATGACTTTAGGAGATAGATTCAGCAAGCACAACAGCAGGAACCAAAATTTCGAAGGACCATAACCTTGGTGCAATCTGGGAAATTGATGAGATTTACTCAGGACAAAGAAGGGATATGGAGGTATCAAGGAAGAATATATGTGCCCATAGGAAACGGCCTTAGAAATAGGATTTTGGAGGAATTTCACGAAAGTGAATTCACAGTGCATCCTAGAATTAGTAAGATGTATCGAAATTTTAAGAAAATGTTCTGGTAGCCTAGAATGAAGCTAGATATAGCAAAATTCATGAATAGATGTTTGGTCTACCAAAAAATGAAGATAGAACATTAGAAACCATTAGGAGCACTACAACCCTTGGAGATCCCCAAGTAGAAGTGGGAAAACATTTCAACGGACTTTGTGATAGGACTATCAAGGATGTCAGCAGGATATGATGCTATATGGGTTATAATGAATAGATTAACTAAGTCTGCTCACTTCTTACCCATTTGGGAAAATTATCCTCTAGAGAAATTAGCTCTATTGTATATTCAAGAGATAGTGAGGTTGCACGGAGTCCTTTCTACTATAATCTTAGATCGAGATCTGAGATTTACCTCATGATTTTGGAGAGCACTATAGAAAGCATTTGGTGCAAAGCTCTGCCTATGTGCCACCTATCATGCTCAATAGACGCATGCTCAGACGGACGGACAGATAGAGAGAACTATTCTAACTTTGGAGGATATGTTGAAGGCATGCGTAATTAAGCAATGAGGTAACTGGGATAAATACTTGCCACTAGTCAAATTCACTTATAACAACAGCCATCATGCTAGTGTCGTTATAGCTCTGTATGAAACCCTATATGGACAAAAATGTCAATCTCCTCTATGCTAGTACCAGCAAGGGTAGATGAGTTTATTGAGACAGGATTTAGTTAAATAGACTATGGAACAAGTGAGAAGATCCGGGATAAGATCCTTATTGCCTAGAGCCATCAGAAAAGTTATACTGATGTGAGAAGAAAACTGTTAGAGTTCTAAGAGAGAGACCACGTATTCCTGAAAATCACACCCACAATAAGAATAGGTAAAGCTGTCAAAGTCAAAAAGTTAAATCTTCAATCCATAGGTCCCTTCCAAATTCTAGAATGAATCGGGCCAGTAGCTTATCAAATAACTTTACCCCCACATTTATCTAACTTTCATGATGCTTTTCACGTATCACTGTTCAGGAAATATCGCCCTGATTCTAGTCGCATTCTAGAACCCAAATCTATACAGTTAAGAGATGACCTCACATTCCACGTGCCCCCAGCCTGAATCGTTGACAAAAGCATCAAACACCTTAGAAACAACTCTATGCCATTAGTAAAGGTAGCTTGGGGAAAAGAAGGAATGGAAGACTATATGTGGGAATTAGAATCAGATATGAAGAAGGATTATGCAGAGCTATTTTCAAGTACTGAATTTTGAGGATAAAATTCTATTAGGGGGTAATAGTGTAGCATCCCCAAAAATAATACATCTGACTAACTGTTAAACTATTTATCTTGATCTATTATGGAAATATAAGTAGGCACTATAGAAGTGTAGACATTGGGGTAAGATAATTTCAATGTTTCTTTAGTAGAAAATTTTATGTAGACTTGAGTACACATTAGGGCAATGTGTTGCTAGTTAGACTTGTAGAGCAAAAATCGAAAGGGTATGAATTTGTACTGCAAGATGACATGAGTATCAGTTAAAAACCCTGGATTATGTGGCCAAAAACTAGCCATCCACACTTCTCATGTTGGCCAAATGATGGCCACACAATTAGAAGACTTAACCAAAATTAAAATTCCTTTTGAATCCACCAATCATATTATTTTCCAACTTTTCCAACTTGGTACTTAAGGACCAAAGATTTTCCCTCCTTGTCCCCTAAAAATTTCGTCCACTTCTTCTTCTTCTCACCTTCCATTTTTCTTCTTCAACTTCATTCTCTTCTTACACTCAACCATATTTACCCAAAACCCTAAGTGAATCTTGTCTCCTTTTACTCAAAAATTCCACTTTTTTTTTTTTTGTGATTCCTCAAGAAAACTCAAGACAACCTCATAAACTTCACTCCTTTGGATCATTTAACTTCAGCCACCAAGGAGAGAAAGAAGAGTCATCACCTATTTGGAGCTACAGTAAAGAAAAACTATTAAGAAAACTCAAATGTAGAAGATATAAGTTGGATTTGAGAAAGGATTTCTTAGATAATTTGATTTCTATGGTTTATATGGCTACTAGGATTTCTTATGTCATCTTTTGTTTGATGGTATTTGATGTTAATATGACTTGTTTTGGTGATTTAAGATAGGAATCATTGATTTCTTTTGATGACCTGATCAAAAGACCAAAATAAACTACAAATAGAAAAGCTGAGAGAAAACCCTAAGGGAGCTATCAATACGGTAAATGATGGCTCTCATCCTACAAGTCTCAAATTTAAGTGAAACCAATTTTACATGAAATTTGACTTCAAGAGCTTTTCAACCATATAAATTATAGGTTCATTGGATTTAAAATGAGAGAGTTATGATTTTTAGAAATAAGGTGTTAAAATTCATTCGTTGTCCTGACTAGTATGTATTGTGAAGGGCATAACTCTCCATATACAACTTCAAATTTTGTGCAACTAATTTTGTTAGAAAGCTAATACATAAATAACAATGCCATAAAAATTTCAGACTTAGATATAAAGTACATTTCTCCTTGTAATTCACTAAATTTGACCCATGCTTTGTTTGAGTTGAAATAGGATAGTTTATTTGAGGAGCTCATAACTTGAGCTATAGTTACCCAATTAAGAGGAAACTTCTTGGGATTGAAATAATCCAATTATCTACAATTTGATTTTACATTCAGATAAAAATAATAAAAGATGAAATTTTAGTGATTTTCTAAATTTAAGTGCCTAAGTCATTCTTGAAAAAGAGCAGCTTTGAGTAAAACTTTAATAACTTAAATTTTACACCTCAAAACTTAAGAAGACCAAAGGAATTTAAAGTAGACTAATAAAACTACAAGATATTAAATTTTCATACTAAAATAAGTTAAAATGAAATTTTGGTACAAATTACAAAATAAGGTAGAATTTGAGAATCTAAGATGAATTTCCAACTTTAAGGTTTAGAAACCTTATAAGTCATAAAGAGTCAATGGCCAAGCTTTTAATGCAATTCTTCATTATGTTAATGTGATATTGATGTAATGACATTATGATTCTGTTGATTATGACTAGCTAGCTGAAATGATGTTGTTTGTATATAGGAAGGTCTCCTATTTCAGCTGTTATGCTACTGGATTTCCGGCAGAATTATATGCAATCATGCATCATGATTATGATTCCTCAAGTATATACATTCAAGAATATATGACCAAAGATACGATGATGATTCCATATTACTTGGATCAGCCCCGAAATGAATTAAGCGGAATAGATTAATGGGAGAGTCGGGAAAAACAAACTCGGTGATCCTGTCTAGGAACAAGCTTGATCCTGAATAGCAAACCATTACCCAAGAGTTATATGGCCAAAATACTCCCAGGGGACCAAGTATGGAAAAGAGATGATGAAAGTTAATAAATAAAAACTCAAGTGCACTTGCATCAAGAGTCCAGTTGCATTCATTTATGCATATTATTTATTTATCCTTTACCCTGCTATAGTTATATTTAGATTTTTCTTGGTTGACTAAGTGTATGAATAAAATAAACTTTGCTTCGGATAATATGGTCTCAAATTATAACAACTGAGATAAGTTCTCTTTCATTTATCCTGTTCACATTTGTCTAAAATAAACCGAAGCAACTAAGAATGAATACAATGTCACTATATGATAGTCTAGGAACTCCTATTGAGAATTTTCGAATTCTCACCCTTCTATGTCATTCTCAGACGGTAGTGATGGTAGTGCTGGTACTCCTTACCGAGGTACCTGAATGGCAGTGGTATTATGAGCCTGCCTTGGACTCTTTACTTCTGTCAATGACTTCCCGTATATGTCTGTACATATTTCTTCAACATGTTTTTACTATTTCTGTTTCGTGTCTGCTTTCCACCCTGCGACTCCATCTGACGGGACCCCGCTATACGAAAATTTTCTCCTTGCTATACCACCTCAGCCCCTTCTTCCAGCTCCTTTAGGGACTAATGCTATAAAGACGGACACCTCAGCCTCTTCCCTTTTTCATGCTTCTAGTAGTAGTGGTGGTTCACCTGATAGTTTCGAGTCTACAAATCTTATAGAGAGTGGGTTCCTTTCTGCGGCGTTTGTTTAGAGGAGTTTGACAAACTTTTCAGAGTGTAGTATTAGCTATATAGAGTGATCCTCTTTTAGGTATCTCTATGAGAACTTGGGCCACAGACTTAGTTTCTAGTTTCTTTCTGGTATTTATGTATCCATACTGACTCGTTGAAGTTGTTACTAGACGGATATGTACTATGACTTATATATATGAAATTGTGCACGTTTATGTAAATCATTTGCTGTAAGTTTCACTTTCGCACTTTTATTTTCCCACTTTCTGACATATAATGCTGTATATTCCGCAAATTATATATAAAGAGGTCAATCCACATCTATTTAAATTGTTTCGCACGAAGACCTAGTTAAAAAAATTATAATAAAAGCTAAAGTAGTAAAGTAACTAACCACTAAGTGTAATACTATGACTTAAGTATAGTATTATATTTGAGAAGGTGTCATACTATGGGTGCTGTGGTGGACAGCACGATTCGATGAGCGGCTGATGGAGGACAGTGCAGTGGATGGCGTGGTGTGCGGACTATGGAGAAGAGGTGTGTAAGTGTTGATGGCTTTTGGTTAGGGCTCCCTTCCTCTACAGCTTCCTTTACTCTTTAGTCTCCTTGGTTTAGAACTGATATCCAACGTTCAATGCAAATTGATATCTTTTTTTTTGTTAACAATGGATCAACAATTATAAAAGTCATATAGTAAGTTCAATGATCAAGTAATAGATTTGTTAACTCTAAGCACTGTTTTGATTCCTAAGGATACTGACAAAACTTTTGACATTGTTACATATGTGTTTGGGAATGCAAGAAAACAACTTTTTTTCCCGAATTAAAGTTGTTTTGAAATAATTTCGTATGTTTGGGTAAAATGTTTGAATGCATTATAAAGGGAAAAAATTCTAATTTTAAGTGTAAATTAATCCACTTATAAGTGAAAGCAGATTTTTTAAACTTTTGATTATAAGTAAAAATTTATTATCTCAAAATTATAATTTTTTACAAAAAATAACAAAGTATTAAATATTATAAAATATAAATAGATCATTTCATATCCATTTCAATAATTTGTCATACAAAAGCAATTATTTTTATACAATCCAAACAAAACATGTTCAAAATTACTTTTAGGTTAATACATTCAAACACAAAATTAATTTTCAAATAATCGATTATGAAATAATTTTAATCTAATAATTAATACAGACACACACTAGCATTTATATTCTTGTTGACAAATACTATTCATCAACTTCATTGAATAGTAAAAGATTAATTTGCTTTTTCAACTTTAGCATTTTATTCTTGATGTCCCATTTAAAAAAGATTATTTTTCGGCTTGAACACGTGTTAAACATAGCTAGACATGGCTCAACGCAATGTGAACATGGCTCAAACATGGTCAAGACATGGCCTAGCTCTTTCTTTTTAAATTGTTTGATGGACCAAAAAGAATTCAAAGGCCCAAGATTCCAAATTCATCTTCTTCTTCTTCTTTTTCTTTTTTGCTGAATAGGAAGTATATATGACATATACTAAAAATGCTCCATATTTTTTTGAAGAATTTTAGAAAGTAATGAAAATTGATAGATTGTGCCATATGTCCATATTCTGTAATTTTATGAATTTGGTGGGTCTCTATATCCGTGCCCATATCTGTGTCATGTCAGGTGTTCGTGTCAGTGTTTGTGCTCCATAGATGTTAATATCTCAGTCTCTGTAATTAAGTACATTTTCAGATTTTGTAGTATTCTGACACAGTGACACGTGATCTCTTATCATCCCTGGAATTATTCTTGTCAGAAAGTAACACATTGCACAGTTTGAACCTTGAAGCAATTTTAGTGTGAAATCTATTGGATGGTTGTTAATTTCCCAGTACTATTAGCTGCGAAAGTCTGTCATGTTTTTTCCTGACAATATCATGCAATTGTAGCTTTAGGTTGTTAACTTATAAAGTACTTGCAAGTTTGCAGGTTCCTAATATCACTTTAAAGAAATTAAGAGTTCTCTGTTTGACGGGAATGATTATTGCTGTCTTATGTTTGATGTTCTCGTAGTTGCTTTTTCCCACTAGTGAGAATGATAATTCTGGCATCATGATTTCAAATTACGGTTGAAGTTGTGGTTGCATTACAGTTACTATAATTGCATACAATTGCTAGAAAATGCAGCTTCAATTACACTCAGTGTGACTGCGGATACTTCCAAAATTGCAATATTGCGGCCTAAACTGTAATGCTATTTATTGATTGCAGTTCTAGCAGATGCTGACCCTTTACACCAGATGTGGACCTTTAAATTGTTGAGATGTCTACACTAATTAATGGACTGTGAGTTCTTGAATTGAAGGCATTATTTAGGTTTTTCATGTGAGGAAGGAAGGGAGCGCAAGGAAAACGTGGAATATATGTCCGAAGCGCTGATCTTGCTGATATAGGCTTATAACTCTTCACTCATTTTTCAGAAACTCTGTTCTTTCAAGTGTTAGTTAGTTGAAAGAAAGTTTTTGAAGCAAAAGAGTGAGCCAGCCGTAGGAAAAGTTACGTACAATTTGTGGTAAACACTAAACAGGTAGAGTGCAAGGCAAAATGTTTCCATCAGAGCAGACTAGAAAACGCACGCTAGAAGCTCAGGTGCTGGTTTCATTGCCAAAAATTTCAGTGGTTTTGGCTGAACAACGAACTAAGCGGGTAGAAGTGGTGCTGAAGAAGGACCCAACACAATGAAGGGTTATGCGTGCGTGGGTTGGTTGGGGGAGTAAGTGGGAAATAAATATCTTCTTTTGATATTTTCTTCATATCGCATTCATCTCTCAGAGCCCCATGTGGTTCCTTTTTATATGTGCTTTCTTGCCTTCCTTTCCTTTACATAGAGGTAAGGTGTGTAACCATCTTACTGAGTTGAAAATTAATAAGAACATGTAGAATTTTTATTTTTGTTTTTGGGGATAAATGAGAAAAATCCTTACAAGCCGACAAATCTGCAGCTCAGAAGAAAGAGAAATATGCCTCCCTGCAAAGAAGGAAGTTACCAGCTCAGGCCCGATTTACTTGGAAAATGACTTGGAAATGAAAGCTAATTTAGACAGAGTACCGACCAAAAAAAAAAATTTGGACAGAGTAATAGAGACCTTAGCAATGAGGTGGGACCTGAGTTAGTTATCAAGAGAAACTAAACCATATGGTAAAGGATCCAGGAATGCGGGGAGGTTAAGGTTATGATGTTATATACTCTATAAGGAAATAGGAAAGGGAAATTAAGGTTCGTGTATTCTCTCTTCCTGGATTGTTCTGCTAACCATCAATTCCTTTGCGTTAGACTACCATTAATAATACCAGTGCAGGGAAGTTATTCAATTACTAGTTATGTTCATGTCTCTCTCATATTAAAAAGTCACTGAATAGTCGAACATTAATGTTCCTTACAAAATACTAAGCTAAAATTCTTTGAAAAATTACATAGGAACTAACAGTAACATCTAGTAAACAAACTGCTATACCAAACTAACATCTAGTAAACAAATATACAAACTGTAACACAACTGAGAATTTGGATGTTCCCAAAGGCGTAATTCTCAGTCGTGCCATAGCAATAATCTGTTTCTTATCCCTTTTCTTGGCTGTGGTCTTCTCATATTTGGTCAGATTAAATAACAGAAGTCATTGTCTCAGAACTCCTTGAGGAAGAGTACATGATTATGATTTTTCAGCGTCATAATTGTTTTCTCATGCAAAACACCTTCGAGATAAGGTTGTTGCATCGTTTGGTTGAGTGCATCGATTTACTGATGAGCATAACTATGTGTGGGTGTCATATTCTCAAGCATGATAAGCCCCATCATCCTCCCTACCACCCCTTCTACCATATACACATCATGCTTATCTACTTTGCCATTGTGACTTTTAAACAAATATAAAATTTGAGTTAATACTCGAAAGATTGGCCCATTTAATGGTGAAATAAGAAGCTCATTTTCAGCTACCCAAAAACAGGGATAGAATATATGCTTCTTCTTTTTTTCAAATAAGTCTTAAGTACACCATTTTTGACACCTTAAAGAATTGTGTATCTATAATTATTAGTTTCAATTAATGAAAAAATTTCATACCTATTAGTAGGAATTTTAGTTATCTTAATAATAAATTTAATGATTCATTAATAATATATCTGAAATCTCTACTAATCTTTTTTTTTTTTTGGATATATTAGCGATAATGAAATTCAAACTCCTAATCTTATGTATATTATCCAAATCTTTTATCATTAAACTAGTTATAGTAATTTATCTCTACTAATCTCTAAATATCAAAATAGCGTCTGCAAAATTAACGTAAGAATAACAATACTCAAAGGGAAAAGAGTGTCGATTAACTCTCAAATTTTTTCACCCTACAAATTTCCCCTCTTCCTTTACCCGCATGAAGAGCCAAAGCCTGGCTCAATTATACCCGTTACATACAAAACGTTACCGTAGCAAAGGGACAAATGGTCTTAACCAAACCCATACATGAGAAATGATGGTCACAAATATGCTTGAGGCCAATCTGGAATGGGGCTTGTGTGGAAATGACTCACAAAAGAAAAATATCAACTCCACCACCATCACACATTTACGTGCTTCCAAGGAAAGAGATAAGATTATGGAGCTTCCTCCACGTGGCACTGCCACAGTGGTGCCTAACGATAAGGCTAGTATTCAAAAACTTCCACTCTCGTGTGGCCAATATGCTGTAATGTCATCACTTATGCCATCCAACGGCTGAAATTTGCCACCAACCAATCCCCTCCATTTGAGACCATTGGATTAGTAGTCTCCAAATTTTACCATTATATATACCAAGTTTGAGAAGAAGCTTGGCAGATCTAGCAAGCAGAAGAAGCACAACTCCTTAGTGAGAAAACTAAAGGAGAAAAGAAATGGCCTCCTCTATGATTTCCACCCCTGCTGTCACCACTGTTAACCGTGCCTCCCCGGCACAGGCCAACATGGTGGCTCCATTCACTGGCCTCAAGTCCATGGCTGGCTTCCCAGTTACCAGAAAGGCCAACAATGACATTACTTCCATTGCAAACAACGGTGGAAGAGTGCAATGCATGCAGGTAATTAACATAGCTTCATATACTTACATATAATAAGTGACATCAACATGATTAAAATACATGTTACATATTTATGTACCATAAATATGAACCATTGGAACTATTGGAAAATGTGCACAAGAACAAGTTTGTTAACCCCTTTACTCAATTATATGAATTCTACTAGGTGTGGCCACCACTTGGGAAGAAGAAGTTCGAGACCCTTTCCTACCTGCCACCGCTCAACCTGGAGCAATTGAGAAAGGAAGTAGAATACCTTCTTAGGAAGGGGTGGATTCCTTGCTTGGAATTCGAGTTGGAGGTCAATTTTACTTGCAACCCCTCTTTGAATTCTTCAATTTCTCTAGCTAAATTTACTTAATTTATCTTAATTTTGAGATATGGTGGTTGATCTGTTTGTTTCATTTGGTGTGTGTGTGTGTGTGTAGCATGGCTTTGTGTACCGTGAGAACCACAGGTCACCAGGTTACTATGACGGACGCTACTGGACCATGTGGAAGTTGCCCATGTTTGGGTGCACTGATGCACTTCAGGTGTTGAATGAGCTTGAGGAGGCCAAGAAGGCATACCCCCAAGCTTTCATCCGTATCATTGGATTCGACAACGTTCGCCAAGTGCAGTGCATCAGTTTCATTGCTTACAAGCCACCAGGCTTCTAAATTTGAAAAAAAATAAAGAATTTACCAAAGCATTTGTAAACTTCCCTTTTGTTTGTGCTCAACCATCGTAAGAACCCTTTTGTTTTTCTCTTTTTTCACTTCCCCATTTGTTTTTCGTTTTCTGAGTTTCATCCTGTGTATTTTTGGTTTCTGTTTTCGGATTACCAATGGAAATGAATGGATGAGAACTGTTGAATAAAATTGTTGTTTTATTTCCCAATTTACCTTAAGAACTCGTTATCCTTGGATTTCCCTGTGGTGGGTTGAAGTCTATGCTAAATTGAAGTTAATAGTGTCAATAAATGATGGATGACAAAGGAACTCGAGCTTGGCCTTTACTATTTGATGTATAAATGCTCCTATACTTTAGTCCTCCAATAAATGATAACTTAGATTTGAAAGCAGACTGCTTCAAAATACGAATACACAGTACACATAGTTTCTAATCAATCTTTTTAAGTAATGATAGCTTCAACTTGCAATGTTGCCAGGAACCTTATATCAAGATATTGTATAGCTTTTGCTACTAGCAAATACTTCCACGACTTTTGCACATCCTTATCCTTAATGAGGTACATTTGCAAGACTTTTTTATTTGAATTTCTCAAGAACCTCAACAGAAAAAATTATTCTATAAAACACAAATGGCTAGTATATGCAAGGCTTTAATGATTGATAATTGATATGTGCCCAAAAGGGAATGAATCCCTTCTTATGAAAATTCCAATTGTAAAAATTTATATATAATCAGGTTATATAAAATTTTCACATGAGAGAGTCCATTATCATGCACAAAAGACAAAGACTTATCGAAGTCATGTTGGTTTTATCTACATTGGAAGTATGAAGTTTGCAAGATTGAACATTTGTGATTGACTCTATCAATCATTAAATAGACTTTGATACCATTTTATTATTATAGACTTCACCCAAAAAACTAGATCAAGGAAGGAGGGCTGCCCAAGGGATTACAAAAACTATTTTGGTCATGTATCTTTGAATAATATCGGACTTAATAGTATCTACTTTTAATATATAAATAACATTATTCGACAATAATGAACTGGTATTTTGCAATTTATTTGTGCCATTTCTTCACTCTAATCTTTCCAATATACGCATCATGGTTATAATCTGGAAAGGACACAAAATCAAACTCAATCGGACTTGATCATGCTTAGGTACTACCAGATAGTACAGTTTTTCTAGAATTGCCAGAATCCAAAGCCATATACCAGAATCTGAACCTTAGCTGATAATTAATCTCAAGAGTTCTCTTATTTATCCATTGTTTGTAACCTGTTAGTTGTGGATTACCAATTGATAAATCTTTTAGCGGTCCAGAGTTGTGAATTGTGATAGATAACTTATCTCAACCCCCTTTTTGTTGCATTAATTTTTTGACCGGACCCTTTAGATAGCAACATTTGTGGACAAGGCTAATTTAAGATAACGAAATAGATAACAAGTTCCACCTCCTTTACTACCAGGACTACATCATACATTTATCAAACATTGACATATACAACTTAGATAGAATGTCGTATCGCAAAAATATATACTCTTGAAAATGGAGAATTATGAAGGACACACTGCACCTTGCTTCCGTTATGAACTTTCGATCATTATATCGCAAAGAAACAACTTACTATTATGTCAAGAGAAGAGACTCATTATCATTTTTTTTTTTGGTAGAGAGACTCATTATCATTTAAAAAAATTAAAATTAAAACTTCTCATCTGATGTAACTTTTCTCTGACATGAGACTATTTTCTTGAATTTTTTTCCTTAAATTTTCTAAAGAGACTTCTATAACAAATCAGCATCCTTAAATATGTCCAAAATCTTGGGAAGGAAAAATATTAAAATTTTTATTTTGACGGGATAATTGCCAACAAATTATGAGATCAACAGTATGTACGAACTACTGTGTCAAGCCATTGTGACTCCACGATAGGAAAAAAGGGACACGAAAACAAAAGTCATTGTCATAACCATGTCTGAGGTTCAGGGATGGGTAATGCATGTGATATGATTTCTGATTTGTTTGGTTGCTTCTATTGCATTTTGTGAATGGAAGATCGAATAGATAGCTATAAAAATTCTACACGGAAAAAATAAATAAATAAGTAAACAGAGTATGTAATGTGTTTACTCTCTTAATATAAATTTGTGATAAATGATAAAATTTTAATCTAATTCTTAATATGACAATTGATAAATAAATACTATAATTAGAATTAGGTGTCAGAATTACCTGGAGCAGTAGAAACTAATGAATCCATAATTGAGTGCTTCCTTTTGTCTATCAGAGAGAGAACCAAGCTACAGAGAGAATACAGAGAGAGAACTTCTCCTATCACCTCTTTAGTTTCAGAACTGTACTGTCTCAATGGAGCAACTGCACTCTAATGAGGTTAGAAGTAGGAGCCTCTCTGGTTAATAACAAAATGGGCCAAACTTACCCATTATAGTTAAGCCCAATAATAATAACCAAGACTATATCCATTAATCAAATAAAGTTATCACAAATAAACCCAATAACAATAAGTAATTTGAAAATTGAGCTAAACAGCATGGTTCAATATTTTGGCATCCAACTAATCTGGAATCAAATTAATATTATAACAAAAATGATTTATGTCAGTCCACACACACATAAAATATCCAACATTCTCCCACTTGAACAGCATAAATCAAAACATCATATTATTCCAGATTAATCAACAATATGTGGCCACAATGAGATGCCAAAATAAGCCAATATTTACCATGAAAGAGGTCCAAAATGGAACTATAAGCATCTTGACAATGCAAAGAATCATACTCGAAGGAATAATAATATCATACATTGCAAGATACCTATATCCTGTGACCCAACAACAAAATGGAATATGGATAAATGGGAAAGCACAACAAAACGGCATGCCAAAGTGTGAACAAAGTGCAATTTCCCAACAAAATGGCTCAAGCATCTGCCCAAATTGCTATATAAGTTACAATAAATCTTATCACACCAACAAAATTGAGACCGGGTCCAAAATGTCTCCACAATATGCCATCACAATATATACATGCACAGTAATAATTATAATAATTAAACTGCACAAAACAATTTTGATATGGCAATAATAATAGCAACAAATAACCATTGTTTGAATAATGTCTCAAATATTATTCAATGTCTCGAAATATTACAAATAAGAGGTCATAAAAATATAAAACAAACTCCCACTAATCTAGAACATCAAAAGACCTCACTATACCCATACGGGTTACATGATTAACAAACGTTTTAACAGTTATGCCTTTTGTTAAGGGATCGGCAACCATAAGCTCAGTAGGGATATGCTCGACACGAGTTTTAAACTCTTGGATCTTCTCTCTCACAAACATAAACTTTGTCTCAAAGTGCTTTGTTTGCTTCAAACTTTTATTATTAAGAGAGAAGCTCACCACAGCAGAGTTGTCACAATATATAGTCAGAGGCCTAGAGATACTCTCCACAAGATCAAACTCAGTAATAAAGTTTTTTAACCACATCGCTTGACGCGTAGCCTCATAACAAGCTATATACTCTGCTTCCATGGTTGACGTAGCAGTAAGAGTCTGTTTGACACTCTTCCAAGAGATAGCTCCTCCAGCTAACATGAATACATAACCTGATGTGGACTTATGATCATCTGGACAACCACCATAATCAGAATCACAATAACCTATCACCTCAAGATGATCTGACCTCTTGTATGTAATCATATAATCTTTGGTACCTTTCAGATACCTCAAAACATGTTTTGCAGCCTGCCAATGTGCCACACCAGGTTTACTCAAGTATCTCCCAAGTACACCAACAACAAAAGCAATATCAGGACGTGTACAAACTTGAGTATACATAAGACTGCCAACAACAGAAGAATAAGGAATTTTCTTCATATCTGCCATTTCATTTTCAGTCTGAGGACACTGGGCTTTAGACAGTTTCTCACCCTTTTGAATAGGTGCAACACAGGGCTTACAAAATTGTATATTGAACCAGTTCAGGATTTTATCAATGTATCCTTGTTGAGAAAAACCAAGAATACCTCAAGATCTATCACGGTGAATCTCAATGCCCAAAACAAAAGATGCATCACCAAGATCCTTCATATCAAAATGAGTTGTAAGCATTTGTTTGGTCTCATTTAGAAAACCCACATCATTACCAGCCAAAAGGATATCATCAACATAGAGAACAAGAATAACAAATTTTCTCCCACTATTTTTCAGATAAATGCACTGATCAACTACGTTTTCCTTAAAACCAAGAGAGCCTACAATATGATCAAACTTCAAGTACCACTGTCTAGAAGCTTGCTTCAAGCATAAATGGATCTTTTCAATTTGCAAACCATATGTTCCTTACCATTTTCAACGAAACCATCAGGCTGGTCCATATAGACATCCTCAAATAAATCACCATTCAAGAATGCTGTCTTAACATCCATCTGATGAAGTTCTAGATCAAAATGAGCAACCAAAACCATCACAATATGAAAAGAGTCTTTGGTAGAGATAGGAGAAAACGTCTCTTTATAGTCTATGCCTTCCCTCTGGTTGTACCCTTTAGCAACAAGTCTAGCTTTGTACCTCTCTATCTTTCCTCTAGCATCACGTTTGGTCTTAAGGACCCATTTACAACCAACAGTTTTGCAACCTTCGGGCAATTCCACCAAATTCCAAACATCATTCTTTCTCATAGAAGCCAATTCATCCTCCATAGCCACTAACCCTTGTCAACTATGAGAATCAGAAATGGCTTCATGGAAAGTAATGGGATCAGAATCCTCAACAGAAGCATACTCATGTTCCTGCAAATAAACAATAGAATCCCTGAATCTAGTAGATCCAGTAGATCTAGGAACACGATCTGATCTCCTCAATTGAGGCTCAACAATATCAGGATTCTGAACATGATGGTGAACATGTGGATCAATATCAGCATCAACAATGGGATCAATACCCTCATCATGAGTGATAACAGTTGGCATAGACTCGGGCAAGGAAGCAATTGGTATAGGAATAGTGACATGTTCTTCTTTGATGCTAACAACACGCGGCACCTAAGTTAAAACATGTTCTGAATCATCTTCGAAATAGACAGCACGATCAGATTCAACAACTCTAGTGGTGTGTGTAGGACAATAAAATCTAGAACCCCTGGAGCCAACACAATATCCTACAAAGAAACCGCTAATTGTCTTAAGATCAAGCTTCTTCATTTCTGGATTATGGAGTCTGACTTCTGCTTTACAACCCCAGACATGAAAATGCTTCAGAGTAGGCCTTCTCCCTGTCATAAGTTCATACGGAGTCCTTGGAACTGATTTACTGGGCACATGATTTAAAATATAAGCTGCTGTCTTCAAAGCTTCTCCCCATAAAAAATCAAGAAGAGTGGAATGGCTAAGCATGCACCTAACCATCTCCATGAGAGTACGATTTCGCCTTTCAGCGACACCGTTTTGTTGCGGAGTGCCAGGCATAGTATACTGTGCCTCAATACCATAATCCTGTAAAAACTTTGCAAAAGGACTAGGATTCCTGCCAGTTTCATCATACCGTCCATAAAATTCACCACCTCTATCAGACCTTACACACTTAACTTGTGCGCCATATTTCAACTCAGTGGCAGCTTTAAAAGTTTTAAAAGCATCTAAAGAGTTTGATTTCTCACGCAACAAATTGACCCAGCCAAATCTAGAGAAATCATCAATAAATATAATGAAATATCTAAATCCTCCCAAACCAATAGGAGTAATTGGCCCACAGATATCTGTATGAATCAACTGTAATATCCCTTCACTCCTAGCAACTCTTTTCTTCCTGACCCCAGCAGTGAGCTTCCCTTTCACACAATCAATACAAGTATCAAAATCTAAGAAGTCCACATTGTGAAGAATGTTTTCTTTGATCAATCTTTCCATTCTTTCTCGGGATATATGTCCTAACCTCTTATGCCACAACATAGAAGAATTCTCAACAACCTTTTTACGCTTTTGCCCAACAACATTATTAACATTGGAATGTCGTTGTTCAATAGAAAGAGGATCAAGATTCAACATATACATGCCATTTAACTTAACACCATGACCAACAATAGCAGATTCATAATATAAAACAACTTTATTAGATCCAAAATGGAAAGAGTAGCCATAATCATCCAAAACAGAAATTGAAATCAAATTCCTTCTCATAGAAGGTACACAAACAGTGTCTTGCAAAACTAACTCATGTCCACCACTTAATTTCAAAGCAACTACTCCTATATGTTCTACTTTGACATTCATTCCATTTCCACTGCAACAGACACCTCCCCTTCATTTGGCCTTCTCCTGGTTTTGAGCTCCTACATAGATTTTGTAATATGAATAGTCGTGCCAGAATCTAACCACCAAGTGTGAGAAGGTACATCAATAAGATTAGATTCAAAACACACTAAAGCTAGATGAATACCTTTCTTCTTCCACTCTAGCCACTTCTTAAACTTAAAGTAATTAGATCGTTTGTGCCCAAACACATTACAATACTTGCAAGTGCCATTAAATCTCCGTTTCACACCAGATGGTTCACCATTTTCTTGAACTGAAGGAGGTCCAGAATTATCAGTCCACTTCTTTTTGAATTGAGGCTTGCTACTCTTTCCTTTAAAATGATTCTTCTTCTTGTCATGACTCTAATGGGAAACCAATTGAACAACTTGAGCCTTACCCTTCCTCATAGTTTGCTCCTCCTGATTAAGAATGGCTACGAGCTCATCAATAGACCACTCTTCCTTTTGTGCATTATAAGAAGTCTTCAAAACATCAAATTCACTAGGAAGAGAGTCCAACACCTGCCAAACCAGAAAATCACTGCCCAGTTCCACTTTCATGGATTTCAACTTGTTGTACCAATTGGTAAGCTTCATAGCATGCTCACGAACACCAGATACACCATCATACCTAGTCTTTGTCAGCAATGAAAGATAGTAAGCCTTCTCCATCTTATCAAATTTCTTAAATTTCTTGCCTACAGACTCAAGGAACTCCTTAGCACTGTTCGTCTCAGGAACATTATCTTTGATGGTCTTGTCCATAGTGAACTTCATGGTCATCAGACAAACTCTATTAGAATGAGCCCACTTATCGTGTTTTGCTATAACAGCAGCGAAAGATTCAGGTGTGGGAACTTCAGACTCATCCTCAGTAAGTGCAGCATCAATATTAGAAATGGCAAGGAACAACTTAACAGAATCAGCCTAGTCCTTATAATTTGTTCCATTCAACTTTGGTAAAGAGTTCATGTTCATTGGTAAAGCTGGAATTTATTCATTAATGGGAGATTTTTGTCAAGCATATCCAAAAAGACAAAATAGAGCTTATGCCAACAATAAAGTCACTTCACGCAATTATAATTCCGCTGAGGGGTCCCGAATTATAATACATGAGTTAACTCCCACATTACAGAAAATAATTATATTTTTAAAGCTAATATCGAAAGGATATTAAAACTTTAAAATATAATTACCAATCATCAAGAACTATATCAATAAAGACAAACCGATAGGGTAGGTGCATTATTAACATAATTCCTAATGCCCCAAAAACATGTCATAAAATTTTTTATAATAGCAATATGACATAATCACAATAATCAATAATATGCACACAATAAGGCACAAATTATTTAATTAACCAAATGATATCAAATATGAGATTGTACTATATATTATGTGCCTAACAGTGTTAGAAATATGTACAAAAAATTTCAGACAAAAATTCAGAGAATACCATATAGTTTTGATCAATTTAAATCTAGAATAAATTAAAATAAATATTTCTGGTGCTCAAAAAATTAATTAATATTCACCAATATTTTTATTTTATTAAAAAACCCAAAACTGCAAATTTTGGTACAAAAATGGGCCCTGGAAGGGCCTCCACGCGCCGCTTGCACGCTAGTGGGCCACGAGCGGACAGCATTGTTCATCTTCATCAACCTTCAGACGGGTTGAATGACCCAATTCGCGACCCATCAAACCCAAAACGGGTCAAGCTCGATTTCTCCTTCGTTTCACAACCGTTTCGCATGATTTTAGTGTCTATGAACTCGTGATAGAGAGAGCTACAAAACCTATACAATATCTTGAAGAACCATCGTCTACATTTTCTGGGTTTTCTTCATGAAGTTTGACGTGGGTATATTCGGATTTTCGAGGATTTCTCCCTCAATTCTTAATGAAAATTCATGTTCTAGGTCTCAATAGATTCGAAATTTTATTATCTATAAAAGCCCTAAGGTAATCGAAACAATTTCACACATTTATGAGTAGAGTGTCTTCAAAATCGAATCGGGTTCATAGTTAGGGTTCATATTTTCAAAACTAAAATTCTCTATGTACACTAATCCGTTTCACACGATATTTATGTCGATTTTCTCAGGAATTTATCAGTAATAATAACCCTCAGTCAATTTTGAAATTAATCAGTCAAATCATAAAATCCCAAATTAGATATTAGGGCTTATTACACATACAAAATTCATCATCAACACCTAATCTGGAACAGTAAAATCACTGCCACATCAGAATTAGACAAGGCTCTGATACCACTTGATAAAATTTTAATCTAATTCTTAATATGACAAATGATAAACAAATACTTTAATTAGAATTAGGTGTCAGAATTACCTGGAGCAGTAGAAACTAATGAATCCATAATTGAGTGCTTCCTTTTGTCTATCAGAGAGAGAACCAAGCTACAGAGAGAATACAGAGAGAGAACTCCTCCTATCACCTCTTTAGTTTCAAAACTGTACTGTCTCAATGGGGCAACAGCACTCTAATAAGGTTAGGAGTAGGGGCCTCTCTGGTTAATAACAAAATGGGCCACAAACTTACCCATTATAGTTAAGCCCAATAATAATAACTAAGACCATATCCATTAATCAAATAAAGTTGTCACAAATAAGCCCAATAACAATAAGTAATTTGAAAATTGGGCTAAACAGCATGGTTCAATATTTTGGCATCCAACTAATCTGGAATCAAATTAATATTATAACAAAAATGATTTATGCCAGTCCACACACACATAAAATATCCAACAATAAATTCATTGTTCTATTATAATTAACTATAAGATATGATGCATGGATACTCTTGAATAATTATTGTACGAAATATATGTTCAGTATCGATATTTGTTGAGTATACATGAATTTGTATCCCTATACTTATATTTGTTAGTTTAGGTGTGGTTTTAGTCCTTACAAATATGAGTCGTTTTGATTTTGGTCTCTTTAAAATTTTTTCTCTAGTTTTGGTTCCTTTTTGTTTCTCATGGTTACATTTTTGGCCTCTAATGTTTAAATCAAGTGTTAAGTGATGATATTTATAAAAATTAATAAAATATTCTTAAAATATTTATAAGTATCAAAAATAAAATTTTTAATATTTGTAAGAATTAAACACATATTTTAAAATACTTACAAGGACCAAAATTTAGAACAATGGGAACCAAAAAAAAAAAGAAAAAAAAAGGTAAAAAAGAGATCAAAACCAAAGCAAAAATTTTAAATAAACCAAATTAGTTCATGCACACTAGCAAATTAAATTTTGTTACGAAGTTGTTTAAGTGCTTTTCTTCACTTGATATATTTTATGAAAAGCTTGAAGTTAGAATATTAAGAAATTTTATTTATATTATTGTTTATGAAATTAATTTGGATAAACTTTCAGTTTAAAGAGCTTTAGATAACATAGTTATCTAATTATATGCTATTATTTGTTTAAGTTTTGATATAGTGATTGTAGAAGTTAAATACGTTTACTGACGTGTCAATATATAATTGAATGACTTTGTAAAAAAAAATTTATATTTCAACTACCATTTTAACTGTTAAATGTCAATATACTGACGAACTAATCCTTAAAAGATATTTTATTACCCCATGGTACCTTAATAATCAATGTGTTGACAAATTAGTCTCTAAAAGATTAATATACTGACAAATTAATTCTTAAAAAATCAATATGTAGGCAAATTAGTCCTTAAAACATATTTTATTAACACTAACAAAATCCATTAGCAATAATGAAATTGATAATTGGGGTATCATAAACTAATAAAATATCTTTCAAGAAATTTGTTAGCTCATTGATTTTTTTAAGGGTTAAAATAGTGGTTTACTCATTAAATTCATTATTCACCTATTTTTTTGGAGTGACTATTGCCACACCCTATTATCTATTGCCATACCCTTTTTGTTACTTTCTTTTTGATATTCCTAAAATATCTTTAATTAAAAGTTGTGTTAAACTTTTGTCTATCACCACACCTATAATCTAAATTATATTTAATAATTAGTGTTTAGTACTCATGGAATGCACGGGTAAAACACAATGCATTAATTACAATTATCATAAAAAATTAATTTGATTGAACACTTTTATTTTGAAAATAATGCAATTTAGTATAATAATAACAACAGAATGATTGATAAATAAACAAATTTTGTGTATTATTTTATCACAATTTTATTCAGCCCAAAAATAGTATCTGTTGAAGATAATAAAAGATATAAGGAGAAGAGGAAGAATAACTTACAAAGACATCCCAAAGTTAAAGAAATCAATTTAAAAAAAAAAAAAAAAAACAGACCTTGAAACATGAATGAGGTTGGAGGACAAAATAAGTATGTAATTTGATTTTATGTTTTTTTAAGGCATTGAAAAACGATAAAGAGTAACAATTGTTCCACTCGACTAAGAAGAAATGATTAGGGGCTCGGCGCTTCGCAATATAGATGAAGAGCAAGGGTTTCAGTTCCAAGAAAAAGAAAATTGAAGTTTTAGTACTGAAGTTCCTATTTTAATAATAGTAAAAAACAAAATTCAATATAGAGATAAATGAAGGGATCCTTATAAAGAAAAGAATTGATATTATCCTAAAATTTAAAATCAATCTATTGGATAAAAAATATGCAATCGGCTAAATCTCTAAGAAGAAACTTAGCCGAAAAGCAACATCTCAAAGATTACCAATATTCAGACGATTAACGCTAAAGATGATACTCTGCTCCTTAGCAAATAGACTCCTCAAACGGCTCATAGGAGCAAGCCTTTGAGCAAAATTAGTCAATAAAGAATTGAATAGAAACTTGAACTTCTATTAATCAACCATGAGTTCATACAAAACCTTGAAGATGAACAATGAAACTAAATAAATGACATAAAACTAAAAATAAACTGAAATGTAGAAAATAAAAGTTGATAGTTAAAATGACATGATATGTGTTTGATCTGAGTGATGATTTTCTTCTCTGTGTATGAGCCTTTTATAATCTTCTTTGACTCTCATCACTTCCTTATTTCATGCATGTAGTGGTCCTCCATGCACCCACATTCTTAGTAGTGGTAACCGCTGCTTTATCATGGCTTCAGTCTCCAACTACTCTTCTATCATCTACCATTGGGCTCAATCATTTTTCTTAGCTCAACATTCCACTCAGCTACTGCAGCACTTTTAAGTCTACCATTACTTTTTAATTGATGAATATTTGCCTTAGACCCAATTGCTCTTCTTGGCCCATTCTTGCCTCTAACCAGACCCCATTTCGGGTCATTTGTCAGCCTAATTTATGGTGCCAACATATGCCCCCTGCATCTTTCAGCTGAATGACAAGCAATGAAGCTGAAATGATGCATTTTCCAGGAATTCTCAATTCTTCTATCTTTCTTTTTCCTTTACGGCTTCCGAAGATGCATCCTTCACCAGCCAATTAGTTCAAGAACATTTCATGAATTGTCTCTTAGTAAATTTTTGGTCTAGTGAAATTAAACTTGACTTGATTCGATCTCTACTCTTCCTTCTCGGCTCGGCCCCCCCAAGCACATTATTCTTCTATTTTGCCTCGGCTCTAAGAAGAACTAGCCGTTGCAAGATATCCTTCAAAGTCTTACCCGGCTAAACTATGAGCTAGGCAACTATATGGCTTTCTTCTTGGAAATTGCAATTGCAGCATCTTGGCGACATTGAGCCTTCAGCCATTTCTTCTTCAGCCGAGTCATAGTCATCAACTGAGATTAACTATGGTCCTAGGCCTCCTATTTCGTTGAACCTCTTTTGCTTTTTCTCCATGATAAACTGGTTAATTCTAAAGGCCTTGGTTATTAACTGATTGAAATTTGCATATTTCAGAGCAATCAGCCTTTTCCTTAGCCGAGGATGCATGCTGCCTGTAGCAATGATGGTGTAATCAAGACAATGCATCTGCTCCTCAGCTGAAGAAATCTTTCCATAAAATTAGCTGCAGTCTCGCCATCCTATTACTTAAGGCTCATGAAATCGGCTATCGTGCCTTCCGGCTCAGGCCAATAAAAGCAATCATGGAATAACCATTCCATGTTCGCCCAAATGAATACCAAATAAAAGCTGTCGCAGTTAAAGACAAAGGAAACAGTTGCAGCTTATAATACTCATTTTGGTTTGCCTTTCCACATTGGGTAGTGAATCAACTAATGTGCTTTATAGTAGATTTCTCATCTTCGCCTGAAAAAATACTGAAATCTGAAACTTCAAACTCTTTTGGCAAAGTCATTTTTTCTCTAACCATTCGAGATACAACTTTCAGTAGATAGGCCTGTTGAGTGGCCTCGGCTGCATATTGAAATACCTTCTGATGGTCTCAACTATCATATTTGGATATGTACTCGCTTGTTAGTTAGTTGGTTACATCGATGCAGCTACTTGGCAAGCCTGCTGTTGTGGTGCAAGAATCAGCTGAAACTCCGGCAGTTGATTGCCTAGTGGTTGAGCATTCAGCTGTCGAGAAGCAAACTGTAAACTATTTTGCTGATAGCTCGATTGTTGAGTCATCGATTAATGCACCAATAGTTGAGGATTCGGCTATTGGTTAATAAACTGCGAACTATTTGGTAATAGCTCAGCTGCTATACTATCAGCTGAGATACCGGAGGTCGAGAGCTTGGCAACCGAGTAGCAAACTATGAATAATTCTGTTGACTATTTGGCTTATTAACTAATCGAGCTCTCTGCTACATAGTTTGCAATTGAGCAACTGGCTACTGCGATGGAATGATGTACACAAGTTGACTTATTACTTGAGGTGGAGATGATCCCTATGGTTGCTCTGCAACAAAATCTTCCTATGCTTTGTATTCATTTTTCCAAGATAGGAGAGTTGAGTCTATCTGAGTAGGTACGTATTTTAGTGCTTTTCGTTTTAAGCTTGAAATCAACTTGAATTAATAGATCAGCCAGATATTGGATTAACCCTTGTCTCCAATCGGCCAATGCCCTCGGTTGATAGTTGATCATCTTCTTCTTTAGTATTGACATTACGCATCATGAGTTTACATGAAGTTGCTCATCTCCATATTAGTCTCTTTAGGATGCTTCTGAGTTCTGCCCAACTTCCTTAAGATTCCCAACGGTATAATATTTATGATGGTATCACTATATACCAACACTCAGCTGATTGGCTTGCCATCAATATAAGCCTTTTTCTTCATCAACTACTTCCTCATCAGCTGAATCACAATCAACTAAGGCAACCAGCTGAAAACCTCTAGGTCCTTCTCCATTAGATCTCTCTACTCTCTTTCTATTATGAGTTGCTCAACTCAAGCTGCTTTCCAAGACAGTTAAGCCAAATCACAATAGTCAGAAGCAACCAACATTTCTCTTAGCTGAGAATTCATATTGTTCATAGCAATAGAGGCACATTCAACCTCTAGTATGCATTTTCCTTTTATCCTTCTAAATCTTTCCAAAAACTCTGTCATAAGCTCACTGGCTTGTTGTTTGATAGCCAACAAGTTTAGCATAAAGGTCTCTGGTTAGGGCCTATAAAATCTGTCATGGAATAACCTCTCCATATCGGCCCAGCTTTGCACAGAGTTTGAGGATAATGATGAGTACCAAGTAAATGCTACCCCAGTTAAGGATAAAGAGAATAATTGTAACATTAAAAAGTCATTTTGACTAGCCTCAGCACATTGAGCTACAAATCGGCTGATATGCTCCATGGTTGACTTAGTATCTTCGTCAGAGAATGTTGTAAAGTCCGGGGTTCTAAAATCTCTTGGGAATTGGACTCTATTTGTCCACTTGGGATATGGTCTCCTGTAAATTGACCTCTCCAAATGTCTCAATTGTACCCCAAAATGCCTTCTCATAGCCTCAGCAATCATGTTTAGATCAATCAGCTGAGATGCAATTCCCCTCAGCTCAACACAAGGTTGAGGCTGAGCAGGTGTTACCTGCCGATTGACCCCTTGTTCAGCTCCTTGAGGGATTCCATGGAGTAGTTGCATATGTGGTAGAGGATACATTAGCTGTTGGGGTACATTCATTGGCTGAGACATATAATTTGGTGGTTGCACATACGTTGGTTGTGCCGATCCTCCAGGTTGGATAGGGCATCCATTAATCGGCTGAACGTTTAGCCCCGGATTATAGGAGCTCCCTTGATTGTCCCCTTGGGGCCAACTTATTTGACCTACTAGATCAACCGTTGTGTGAATAAGTTGTTCCCAATTGCTATTGAGACCATTCCCGAACCCCGTATTACTCACTACAATCCCAAATTTGTTGGTGCATTCGGGGTCCTTTTCATTATCTGTACTTGCCCAAGTTGGGGCCCTTGGTGCCCCCTAGCACAGGTCATTGTCTCATTATTAGTCTCAGGTGCATTTGCATTTATAGACTCAACTGATTGACCATGAGTTTGCCATATTCCCTTCTATTGTTGCTAAAACATTTGCAACTCATTTTGCACCATCGGCTTCACTATTTCAGCCAATTGGTTGGATACTTCCTACATCAGATCGTTTACTCATGCTTCAATCTATTATCCGATAAAGGATGTAGACATTACTAACGATTGCCTCTCCTCGTGTCCAGTCTGCATAGAACTAGTCACGTCAGGAGAGGCTACTGAAACCTTCGACAGCTAGGAGGTAACAGCTGTATTTGTCTGCTCTGAAATTATCCCTTGGGGTGTAGTCGAGGCTGTCGCATACATAGCTGATGGCCCCCTGCTTTCTGCCTTGGGGTAGAACTTGAATCCCTCGATGGCTGAGAGGCAGCAGCTATATTCGGCTGCTCTGAAATCACCCGTTTGGGTGTAGTCAAGGCTGCCGCATATGTAGCTGATTGCCTCCCTGCTTTTTGCCTCAAGGTGAAACTTAGATTTTGGTTTGTTGAACTCGTGTTGATTACCTTCCTGGATCTCAAATTCATATGCCAAGTATGATCTAGTCCCGGAACAGGAAACTTTCGCTGACCTGACCCTGATGGTCCCACCAGGCGTGCCAATTTTATGTTAGATGAAAAATATGAAATCGATTAAATCTCCAAGAAGAAACTTATCCAAAAAGCAACATCACAAAGATTACCAATATTCAGACGAATAACGCTAAGGAGGGTACTCTGCTCCTTAGTAAATAGACTCCTTAAACGGCTCACAGGAGCAAGCCTTTGAGCAAAATCGGTCAACGAAGAATTGAATAGAAACTTGAACTTCTATTAATCAACCATGAGTTCATACAAAACCTTGAAAATGAACAATGAAACTAAAGAAATGAGATAGAGCTAAAAATAAACTGAAATGTAGAAAATAAAAGCTGATAGTTAAAATGACATGATATATGTTTGATCTGAGTGATAATTTTCTTCTCTATGTATGAGCCTTTTTATAATCTTCTTTGACTTTCATCACTTCCTTATTTCATGCATGTAGTGGTCCTCCATGCACCCACGTTCTTAGTAGTGGTAACCGCTGCTTTATCGTGGCTTCAGTTTTAACTACTCTTCTATCATCAACTATTGGGCTCAATCGTTTTTCTTAGCCCAACATTCCACTCAGCTGATGCAACACTTTTAAGCCTACCATTACTTTTCAGCCAATGAATATTTGCCTTGGACCCAATTACTTTTCTGGACCCATTCCAACCTCTAGCCAGGCCCCATTTCGAGTTATTTGTCAACCTAATTTATGGTGCCAACACAATCAATATTATGAAACTTTAGATAATGGAATCTTTGTTTAACTATTGAAATATACTCCATATCAAATTAAAATAACCAAAAAAAAAAAAATAACTGAAACTATAATTTAAATAGAATAGTATATAATAAGTCACTATTAATGTTAATAATGATAAATATTAAATTAAAATACTAAACCCCTGATTTATTATTTCAAATTATATATTTGTATATCAAAAGTTTTAAATCTATAGTTAAACCATACATAAATAAGAGATCATATTTCTTTTTTAAAAGTTGTATAGAAAGGAAAAAAAGATATATAAACGATTGATTACTAAATATACATAAATCATAAATTGATATTTTATGTATTGAAAAAAAAAAGTCAAAAGAATTAAAGTCAATTTAAATAATAATAATAATAATAATAATCAAATTGATAAGTTGCTTTATATGAAAAGAAGTAATATCTATACAAATAAAACTAAACAACTAATAAATGAAAAATTCAAAAACATAAACATCAATTCCTGGATTCAAAATTTGGCGTTAACATTTTACTTTATTAATTTTTTTTTTTTTTGACGGAAAAATTTGGGGTTAACGTTAAAACTTAGAATCGTATTAAAGGAATGAATTGGAGTCAATTAATCCACAAAATATCATTTGATAACTTGATGTGGGATTGACTCTTGCCAGTTTTTTGGCATAATTTTGATGCACTTTCCTTTTTTTCCTATCTTCATGTATCCCAAAAAAAGATATTAAAAAACTTGATAATACATTAAAGTCGGTGATTCTTATAAAGAGTTCAATATAAAGCATAGCCAACACAGTAACGAGCTAACCAAGTCCATTTAAAACTATCAAATTAAAATAGAAAACACAATTCTATTATGCTTTGGTGCTAAATCTTGTTCAGTTGATGGAATTGTTCAACAGACTGGGGTGTCTTCAGTCTCAATGTTAACCTTTATTTTAAGGTGAATGCTCCGGTACCTCTGTATATGCGTGCCTTTGATACCCTTGTCGTTTTCCTTTATATATTTCTCAGTTGCCATTTCTCCACACCCGCGCTGGTAGCACATTTGGATCGTGTTTGCTATTCTAAATGTCAGGTCGCGAGTTCGAATCACTACCGGCACATTTTCACAATTTTTTCATTTTTTTAATTAAAAAAAGAAAAAAGAGGGCAAAAAAAAGCAGGAAAAAATGGAAAAACACACAAAAATAGCCTTACTCTTTTATTTAAGCAATAATATCACTTTGCATAAAGAATAAAATTTATTTTATTTTTCTTCTTCTCCCTTTTATTTAAGATCTTACTAATTATTTATTGAAATCAAATAGAAGAAAAATTATATATTAATCAATAAAATTAACATTTAACATATGATGTATTCTTATAATATTTAAGTGTAAATTTGACCAAAAAAATAAAGAAAAAAATTGTTTGTTTTTCTACTTCCATCTCTTTTTTAGTATAATAATAAAAAAAATCTTATAATTAAGGTGAAGCATATCCATAATATCTTTTTACAATTTATTTTATTTGAATTCAATACAACCTAATCCTTATAAATTGTACATAAAAAATTTAATTTTTTTATCCTATTCTCATTCTTTTTAATTTAATTATATTTTATGCAAAACTTTCAAGCTCATATATATAATAACATAAATAATTCTTAATATTATATGATAATTACACATATTTATAAACTATTATTGAATACATTTTTATGTATAACTAATTAAGATGAAGAACGTAATTGTGCAAATTAAAATTATAATTGTAATATCATTATTATAGAAAATAAATTACTTTTAAAAAAATTTGCATAAACGCATTCCCTATAATAATAGGAATTATATTATATTGAATTCGAGTAAAAAATTTATAGACAGATTTTATGGATATGTATCACTTTAATGTTTGATTTTTTTTACTAAGATACCAAAGAAAAATATGGAAGTTGGAAATTAAATAATTTTTTATTGAATTTTTATTGAAATATTATAGAAATATATCATATATTAAATATTAATTTTAATGATTAATATATATATTTTTTATTTGAATTCAATACATTTAATAAGATGTTTAATAAAAGGGAGAAGGAGAAAAATAAAATGAATTATGTTATTTATTTATGTAAAGTGATATAAAAACTACCAAATAGTAATTGGCAAATAGAAGAGTTAAGACTATTTTTGTCTTTTCTTTTTTTTTTTCCCTTTTTATTACTATTTTTGTTATTTAAAAAACGAAAAAAAAAAGCGAAAAGTGCAAAAGTGGCTACAGGAAGATTCAAACTCGCGACTATGAAGTTGCGGGGCATCCGCATGAACCAGACGAACTGCTACATAACATGTGGAGAGAGATACACACAAAATTTATATAAAAGAAAAGCAAAAAGATACCAGAGGTACAAATTTATAAAGGTACCAGAGAATCCGCCTTATTTTAAAGAGGGTACTCCATAGAGAGAGAGAGAGATGAGATGAGATGCAAGTGATTTAAACCCAAATTAAAAAAAAAATCAGTTAAGCAATATAATAAAACAGACCTTTTAAATAGTAATAAAGGTTCAAATTATAAAAAAAATAAATATTAAAAAGAGCAACTCATATTCTCAATGTTCTACAGCAACTCGTAGCATTTTTTTTTACCTTCAAAATAAGCTGGCAAGCATGACGATCCCATAACAAAAATGTAGAATTTTTTCTAGTGACCATAGCATGGCTAGTGTAACATCCCCATATAACGTAATAGGAAATAATATAAATAAATTTTTATTATTTATAATCTTGCCCCTGAACTTTTTAGAAAATGACCTTTAGATCCTTATATCAGTTGGATTAGCAGAATAAGGTTTTAAATAAAGCATAACCATATAGCAAAAACATAGAAAATTAAACCTCAGTTGATTGAGTCACAGAGGCATCCATATGTGAAATGACATGGGATGCCCCTAGACTTACCCATAATTACGAAAATGCCATTAGCCACGAAAAACAGAAAACGGAATAGCCCTGAATTGGTAAAACGATTAATTTATGTCGTTAATCAATTTATTCGATTTTATAGGATAAGTAGGATTAAATTAGAAGTTAATTAGAGGATAATTAGAAGCTAATTAAGTGTTAATTAGAGATATTAGGATTAGAAATAATTAGAATAGAAACATATAAAACTTCACAAATTTCTTCAAAACCGATTTACCGATTTAAAACTTCAGCCTCTTGTATTTCAACCAATCAAAGCCTTGGAAGCCAACCACCTCTTTGTATTTAAATCAGATTTTTCCTTCTCCACTCAAATTTTCAAGCTCCCTTTTCCAGCAGCCTTCCTCTCCTCTTTTCTTCATCCTCTTCATCTCCTTCCTCCTCTTTCAGCCTCCATCAAACCACTTGCATCCATATCTTCCATTGAAACTCAAGACTAGCTAGTTGTTACATCAAAATAAAGGTAAGATTCCAATTCTTGTTTTGATTTTCTGATTGTAGGTAGCTGGTGGTGACTCTATTTACTAAATTTTTGATGACATAATTGAATGATTATGATGTTATTTGGCTGGTTTGTTGGCTGTTGTTGGTGTTAAATTCGTTTAGGAGGTAAGAAAAGGTGAAAGGATGAAGATGTGAGAAGCTGGAAACCTAGAATCCCTCAGCAGTCCGTACGGCGGAGTGTACGGCTCCGCCTACAGCTGATTAAATTTGATGAAACTATTTTTATATGAAACTAGACATCTATAACTTTCCATAAATATATCATATAAGGCTTTTGGATTAGTATTGAGAGAGTTACAAATTTTTGAATTTCGGCCTAGGTTTTTGACTTTGATTCTGGGCAGACTGGGTTGTTCAGGGTAGAACTCACCTTATACTAGTTGAAAATGAATGAAACAAACTTTTTTAGAAAGCTTACACATAGGAGAATGTCCCATAAAAATTTCAGAATTAGATAAGGTTCCATTTGCTCCCAGTGATCCAAGAAACTTGCCCTATGTCCAAACCGGGCCAGAACAGGGCAGTCTAGGAAGGTCAGAATTCGGGGCTTATAACTCGAGCCCTACTAAGTCAAATGGAATGGAACTTTTTGTAAATGAAACTTTGCCCTGTTAGATTTAATATTAGACTAATTTCGTGTGATTTGATTCAGTTTTCGATTTTTAGTGTATTTTTACTTTTAGGTGTCTGATTCTGGCCAGCCACTGGGCAGGCCGGGATAAACTCTAAATATCTTGAGCTATAGATATCAAAATTAGATGGGACTGAAGAGGTTAGAAAATAGACACATAACACTTTAACATATCTAAATTTGAGGTCCAAATGAGTTAAATAGAAATAATGGCTTGAATTATAAAAACCAGGTTGGTTGACTATGCTGAGGCAGAATCTCTACCTTGATGAGTTTAATGTTATTATGAGTTCCATATTGAAACATGTGTGTAATATTGTGACCTTATTGATAAATTAATGTTCTAATGTGCTGGCACTATTCATGGGGAAGCGGACTTGATCCGTTATGCTGCCGAAATTCCAGCAGAAATATGTGAATTACATGAATGTGATAAACATTTATGTGTTATGCTCATAAGATTCATATATGCAATGATGATTTAAGTATGATATGAATATATTGAACGTGGGTCCCTTCACTTGGAGGCAGTTACAAGATCCCTCCTTGTGAAGGCAGTTAAATAAGATAAGATGTGGGTCCCTTCACTTGGAGGCAGTTGTACATTGAATCCCTCTATATGAAGGCAGCTAAAACTTTTGGTTCCCTCTATGTTGCAGGCAGATGGCCAACTGAGTCCTTCTGACCTAGAGGCACGTGGGTCCCCTTGTGGGTCAGTTGGTGTGGCGACGGTCACGAGTCGAGCTGATGAGCTCACTCCAAGGCCAGGCTACCCAAGGGCAGTAAAGGTTGAAGACTAAAGATTAAAAGATATGCAAGCACCCCACTTACACGAGGCATGGTATGACCCAGCTAGTGTAAGCAATGAAAATGTATGGTGGCAACATCCATGACATTAACTCAGTACAGAGCAAAGAAAGCTAAAGAAAGGCATCAGGGTATTTGCATGAATTCAAAAATGAGAATTTGCGTAATGACGTCCCATCTTTACTTGATGCTGAAGCTGTACTATCTATTCATGCTGTGATTATTTTCTAAATATGAAATATTGTCAATGCGACTTAAGCGCGTGAATAAAATGAACTCTGCTTCAGACATTATATTTTCAACTATAAAACTGAATAGTCTATTTAACCTGCTCACATTTTTCATAATAAACCAAAGCAGCTGGAGATAATAACGATGACACGGTATAAAATTTATTAATGAATCCTACTGGGAATTTTATAATTCTCACCCCTATGTTTATTTTCGTGTTATCTCCAGATAGTTTAAGAAATATTGGGAACAACCAAAGGTTGCTATCAGACAAGGTCCGTTCAGGTAATAGTAACAGCTTCTGAGTGTGGTGCTATGACTTAAGAATAGTACTGTACTTGGGAGGGTGTTACAGCTAGTGCAACCCTTAACCCCATAACGAGGAGAAAGGGGAAAAAAAAACGCTCACACACAACAAATCACAAATCTTCATTGGGATAGAAAACAAAATTCATTACAAAAGTAAAAACATGTTAAAATGAATCCAAAAACAAAGCGACTAACAAATTGGTCCATGAAGACTATTTATATTGGCTGTTGACTGTCTGAAATTAAAATTGTAACCAAATCAAATTTATTGGTCTCTATTATTTGCGCCCTTTATTTGCTCCTTAATAAAATGGCTTCTGCTGATTAGCTATAATCTTTCCATTATTATGCATAACTGGGTCAACTTTTCTAATGCTTTCCTTTTTTTAAAATTATAATAAATACATTCAATTTATTTCCTTGATTAAAAATTTTTTAAAATGGAAATAGTTAAAATTCACCGAATCTTGACACATGTAAAAATTTCCATATAATAACTTTTGTTTTATAAGTAGTATAGATAGATTATACAAATTAATATTAAATACAAAAATTAACTATTTTCAATTAATAATTTTAAAATAAAATTAACCATTAAATGAAATGTTTAACCTATTAATTTTAATAAAATAACGGGCCCATTTAATTAGGATTTTGAGATAACTACTTCCTTAAAAGTGTAATTAGAAGTAAAAGCAGAAAATTATTTTGCGTTTAAATGTAATTATAGAAGTACTTTTTATCAAAATCAAATGTTATTAAATTATTTTGATATGATAAAATAAAAATATTTTTTCTTATAAAATTATAATATCAGTAGATAGAAAGTGATATTTTTTTTTAAAAAAAAAAAAAAAGAGGATAGAATCTTAATAGTATGAAAAATAGAGGGTTCGAAATTCGAGTACTATTTTCTTTCTTTTCTACTGCTTCTACTTCTGGAAAAAATAACTCTCTATTTACTTTTCAAAAAAATAGAAAAATTGATTATTTTCTATTTCTATTTTTTCTAGAAGCACAAACAAATAATACTAGAAGTACTTTTTAAAAAACAAATTGAAAAAAAAAAAGTACTTTCTTCCCTAAGAGAGGCGAAAATATATGGGCTCAATTTTAACCTATTAATTTGGCCGGCTCAAGCAAGACTACTTTCAATATGAGGATATTTATGATTTTGACCAAAAAAAAAAAAACCTATTAAATCAAACCCATCCTAATCCCAATTTGTTTAGAAAATAAACCAAAGCTTTTGTAATAGAATCCTATTTAATATTTTTCTTGATATAATATTTCTATGATATTTAGGTCCGATTTGGTAATACTCTCTACAGATGTGCTCTAACTTATGAAAGCATAAGCTAATTTTTTTTTGTTTGGTAAACCAATAAGTCAAAGTGCTTTTGCCCCTAGCTTTTAAAAATCAGTGGTGTTCTCAGGAGTCTTCATAAGGTATTTTTTAGAGTTGACTTGTACTATTTAAAATTTAAAATATTAATATAATTTTACTCTATTTAATAATATTAAAAATAGAAATTATTCTCTTTAGTATTTATAATCATTGTAGTTATTTTAAATATTAAAAGTAATTTTACCAAATACTATTTTTGTGGCTTCCATTTATTGAGAGTAATTTTTATATTATTTTACCAAACGATATTACTATGACTCTTTGAAAGCAACTTTTAAAAAGTCACAATAATACCAAACTAAACTTTACTTTCTTCAGCCATGTGTCTTCTATATTCATAAACTCTTCCTTTGAGTTTTTTTTTTTTTTTTTCTTTCAACCCTATGAGTGCTTTTAATCACTTTTTTTTATAAAAGGAAAGTAAGGTTGCTTTCGCTCTTGACACAAAGTAATATTGCATATATGTGTTAACTTTACTTTGTATGATTTTGAGACATTTGTTTTTAATTTTTTTGATATTGTATTTCTTGCACAATTTGGATACCAAGTATTTTTTATTTGTCAATTTTTGAGATTAAAACTTATTTTTAATTTTTATCTATTGCCACTCTCTATTTCAAAATTATATTTAATAATTATACCAATTAATATTAATTATAAATATTTACTAAAATTAAACTCTTAATTCAGCACAAAAAATTCTTAACTTCTAAAATTAATATGTATAAAAAATGTTAAAAAATAAAATTTAAATTTCTTATCAAGTTTGATAAAAAAAAAAGTATTAAATATAACTCTATTAAAAAAAACTTTGATGCAGTTTGTAAACAAATTAGATTTATTGTGGATTTGATTTAATAAGCTATTTTTATTTAGAAATTATAAAATTAAAAATAGTTCATATTTGTATTTAATATTAATTAGTATAATTATTAAATATAATATAGAATATGAGAGTAGTAATAGATAAAATTTTAACATAATTTTTAATTAGAAATATTTTAGAAATATCAAAATAACAGCAATAAAAATGGTACGACAATAACCGCTCTCTAATTTTTTATATAGATTTATCCTATTTTAATATGATACAATTTACACTAAAGTCATTATGAATGACTCGGGAGTAGCGACCAATTAACTGTTAGATAACTATACATAAGCGTTCAATTGCCAAAAAGAAAACAAAATATTAGCGTCACTCTCGCGTGTAAATTTGCTTCTTACCAACTAGTATCTTTCTAATAATATATTCTCCTTTTTAATATAATAAATTTATAATTTTTTAAGTGAGATTTATATCTCACCTCGAAAGCGTTCAGAGATCCTAAGAAGTCTCCCAATAGAGCACGAGAGGGGAGAATAGGGATAAGGGAAGGAGAATTTAGATTGAAAATAATGTCTACTAAACTTCTTACTGTTCCCTAAACTCTTACTAACCTAGATATTAACCTAAAACTTGATTTTTAAAAATTTTGCATTAGTTTCCACTTTCCTTTAGTATATAGAGTAAATGTGCGAGGCCTCGACATGGTCTGCAAACTGCTTGTGGTCTGAACCAAATAGAGAAAACAAAGAAAAAAGTGCGAAAAGGCGTAGCCACTTGCCTGTGCTGGGCTGGGACCAAGACAAAGCAAAGCAAAGCAAAACACAAGAGGGCATTATGGTTTTTTTGGAGAAAAGAGAGGGGGGGTGGTGTTACAAGGACTCAATTGCACGTGTTCGGCTTCAGCTGTAAACTTCAAAGTGGCGTTGACGAATGATGGGAACAGAGGGCAGAAGTGGAGAAAGATGGATCCGAGACCAGGTGACATTTAAAATGCTTACCCATAAAAGTAAACATTTAATATTTATTTAATTTTTAATTATTAATTAAGTTAAAAAAATAAATTTAATTTTAATATTATACAAAAATTGATTATAATGCTCTTCATGATATTTGAAATATGAATGATCCTTTAATATCAATCATTAAATTTATTTTTTAACTTAATCAATAATTAAAAATTAAGTGAATATTGAATATTTATTTTTAATGAATGAGCATTTTAAATATCAACCCCGAGACCAATTTGCCTTTCTTCAATCAATGGATGAATGGATCAATATTCTTTTTGTTGGTCAACAATGGATCAATATATCAGTCAATCAATTGCAATGTAGAGAGATTCAGGGATATGACTGCATCGTGGGCTTAACATGTTATGAAGGCCTAGCCTAGCACGCTCCTAATGGGCTAGACTGAATTTCAGGTATACGAGACCTTGGGCTCGTCAGACCAATAACAATGCTTGGGCTTGGGGATGTGATAAAGGTCTTAAAAAAATGCTTGAAATAAAAGAAAATTTGTTGATTTTTAGATTTATTGTTTTTCATGGTCGTAGATTGGAAGAGAAAATAAATATTTTCTGTGAAATTCATTGAAAGGTATCATCAGTTGCCTTCATTGTTTGATAACAGTGTTGAAAATAAATGAATTTGAAAATAGAAGTTGAGTAGATCGTTCTTTTGGAAAAAAAATTCATCGAAAATTGAGTAAAGATCATGTTCATACTTTGTAGCCATAGGTTCTCATCAGTAGTCAGATGCATCCATAAAAATAATAATAATGCTCCCTAGTTGCTACACATTATTTTCGGAGCATATATCTTACATCATGTGACAAAATGAGAGTGTGTAGAACATAAGAAATCCAATTATATTCAAATGGTGAATACTATATAAATGTAAAGTGGTCCGTCTATAAATATTTTTATATAACATTATCTTAAAATGTATAAGAGTATTGATATTTGTATATAAAAAATAAACATCAAGAATAGATGCTATAAAATATAGTAAAGAAAATAGCTTCAGTCCCATCCATTATCATCAAGTATCTTTTTTTCTCTATAGTATCCACACTTGATGTCAAGTGAGGTTATTGGCACTCCTAGTTATCTATCTACACTCATTATTAATTAATTATTATTTTAATTTTCTAAATTATCCTTATCTAAACACTTTTTTTTTAATCAAAGTCAATCTTTAATCAAGTATATTAATCTTTGTTTATTTATACTTCAAATTATTAATTATTTCATATTTTTATTTATACAACAATTCAAACTATTTAAATTATTATCTGCCAAAAAATATTAAAATTATTCAATTTTTTCTCTTAATTGTCTTTCTCATAATATAACACCTAATCAATATAAAGTCATAACAAAAAATCTACTAATGATGCATTTGTTTAAATTAAGAAAAACATGATATAATTTTTTATAGCTTTTTTTCTCAAAATTTAATCATTTCAATTTATGAAAAAATCACCAAAATGGTTTTTTATTTTATCTTTTTAAAATGAATTTAATTAGCTTGAAGTTTTATACATGCCTTTTGATTAGAAAATATTTCTTCTTAAAAAAGCTCAAATAAATGGCCCTAATTGTTATTATTTAAAACATCATTAATAGAATAATATGTTAAATTAATCATTTAATGTTCTTAAAATACAAAATATATCATATTAATCATCTTCAGTTATTTTTCACAAAGTATATTATATAAGATTATATCTCAAGGAATAAAAGAATGTTTCTCAAAAGTCTTTTTTTTTATTATTTGAAGTTATATAACTGTGTATTGTTTCTAATTATATGTACTAAAATATTTTGAAATATGTTTTTGCTACAATAGAATAATTCTCTAATATATCCTCAAAAAGATTACACTCACAATAAAAGTTTTATTGTTAGCTGCTAAGTTTTAGAAGATTACAATACCATTTATAGTTACAATAGTACAATACTAAAAGTAAGCATGTTAAGATAAGAACTAAACTCTAGGTCTAAATAATTTTCATCTTTAAGATAATAAATTCTATTAAAGTTTAGTACCTTTAGTAAATTTATTGTTATGATTTTAGATCGATTACGATTAGGTATTATGAGAAAGATAATTGATAAAAAATTTAAATAATTTCAAGAATTTAATTTAAATAGACTGACGGTGTAAAATAGTTTTACATTGTCAACCAATAGAGATAGTAGAAAGTGCCAACTCATACAAATAATTACCCATTATAATAAGAGATATACCACAATTTCTCACTTTCCAATATTTTTATTGGTTGACAATGTAAAATTGTTTTACATTGTCAGTGCATATCAATTAAACTCTAATTTATTAGTTTGAATTATGTATAAATAAAAATATGAAATAATCAATAGTTTGGAGTGTAAATAAATAATGATTAATGTACATGATTAATGTTTTGACTTTAATAATAAAAATATAAAGGTTAGGACAATTTAGAAAATCAAAATTATAAATAATTAATACGAAGTGTGAATAGACAATTTGCGATGCCAATAGCCCTCCCTTGATATCCAACCTTTAAAATATAAATAACACATTATTCGGTGTATGCTCACTTCGTTGTACATCGTTCCACCCACTAGTTATTATGCTCACTTCTTTCTCGTTCTAAATCTCTTTAATTTGTTGAAATAAACTCTCAAATTCATCTCCTCCCTTTGCAATAATGTGCCCTTGGTGCATTGTAATCGAGATGTTTAAAATTAGAAAAATATTCTTTGCAACAAATTGAAATGCATGCCCCAAATTAAAAGGGTAAAACAGGTGATAAACCTCAAAACAATTATATATATGAGTTGCTCTTAAGCTCTTAATTAAGGGTGCATTTGTTGAAATTTTTAAAAAAATTAAACTTTTTTTTCAAAAACTACTCTTTTCAGTTTCTACAAAAAAGTTTAAAATTGATTTTTTTGATATTCTGATTATTTTTAAAAAAATTATCCAAATATATAAAAATTATTTTTTTCAATAAGTTATTTTTTGATGAAAAACTCCCAAACAAACACCTCCTAAAAAGCTTTCTTGAGGGCTAACACTCAGCACCCATTTTGTTCCTTAGCTAGGTTCAATTTGATCATTTGGAAGCCTTATACTCGGTAGTACTGGAACCTATTTTCCTTGTAATTTTCTCATCTCAAGTAAATAACTATCAATTATTTTTCCCACAAAGAAACTCAACTTCAACAAATTCCACCTAACCATTTATTATGGTAAAATATTTGTACTATTATGCAACCCATATCGATTAGGTTAGAAGATATTAGGTATTATACACATGGATTTGCAAACTTCCATCCCTAAACTAGCTTTTATAATGGAGTTAGACAGGTCCATATCAGTTTTTTTCACAAATATTAAAATATATATATTATTATGAGTATATATGGTGGACTGCCTTCAAAATTACAATAGTTGCATTTCCATCACTTACTACCACCACCTCCATGTGCATTAATTCCCTTCATAATTTACTAATCCACTAATCTACTAATCTACTAATACTAATAATTAAGACTCAAAACAAGGAAAGATATACCATGTGTTAACTTCTTATGAATTCTAACTCTCCACCACTTAGTAAAAGTTACTATTAAAGAAATTATTTCAACTTTTTATTTATTAAATTTATTAAAAAAATAAATGATTTCAAAATGTAATCTACAATAAATATATTGCTTTCATTCACTCCTCCAATAAATCTTTTTAAATAATACACTATTGAAATATCTCTCCATCCTTTTATTTGAGCCATACAAAAAAAATTTTAAATCAATTTAAATAAAATTGAAATTTCATTAGTTAATTTACATTTAATGCAATGCCTTAGACCCTCTTTTCCACCAACACTTTTCAAATTGGCCACTATTGAAATCTCTCTCCCATTATGATTTCATTTGAGCCACACAAAAGTTTATTAAATTTCTTTAATTTTTTTTAATGTAATCTCTATGATTATAATATTTTTATTAAATTTCATAATTTTTCTTTTTTATGTAGATTCAAGAGTATCACTATCCATAATCACAAATGATATGTTATTAATTACCTAATTCACAAATTTTAAAATTTTATTTACACTTTAAATATTGTTTAAGATGTTATTGTTTGCAATATAAAAAAAAAATAGGAAAAAAAAGATGTAATTATTTGGTCTCACTTCTTCAATCTCATTGAAGTCATATATTATTTCTTATTGATCGTCATATTCGTATAATACTACTTTTTTTCGATGAGATATATAATACTAAATGTTGACGAATATTCGTTTCAGATTTGTCACATCAATTGATATAGGTAATGTAATTATTAAACGATTATTATCATAACTTACTCCAATAACAATTTCTTATTTGAATATAGTGAGCAACAAAGTGATTTTAACAATTTTTCTAATAATTCTTTTTATATTAGTCTAATATAATTAAAATTTTAATCAAAATGCATAAACTTTTTTACTCATTTTATAGAATTTAGATTTTAAAATTAAATTGAAATTAAAAAATTGTCAAATGCTCTGCAAAATAGTATGTTCTTTAAAATTATTTAACTATGAGATTAAAGAAAGCGAAAGCAGAGAGAAAAGAAATTAATTTGATTTTTAGTTGTTTAGTCTTTGTTAAAAATTATAAGAATTCTTATAAAGTAAATTATATTTTTAATAATGAACTATGAGATTAATTTCTATAAACTAATAATATAAAATAATTTTATACTATTAATCATTACTTAAAAACTAAAAGTAAATATCTTTATAAATTAATTATATTTTTAATAATGTGTTGTTATATAAACTAATTTTTTATTTTTAAAAAAATTACTTTATTAGATGCTCAAGAGAGGGTGGATGACAATTAAATGATTTTTTTAATTATTCTATCCTCACTAAAAAATGGCACTATAGTATCTTTATAAAACAAATTATACCTTTAATAATGAGTTATATGAAATATTTCTATGAAATTTTTTCTTTAAAATTATTTTACTATGAATTTGAAGAATCTATATTTATTTCTCACCTAAAAGAGAAAAATCTCCTTTAAATTAATTAAAAAGTAAGAGATAGATTCCAATATAGGAGAATTGTGATTAAAAAAAATGTAAATTTTATATATCATATAATTTACACTCGTGGATTGTATGGTCAAATATACTAATATCTAATATATTTAAAATAAGGCCATAGCCATATATATCTGTGTATCAGTTACACCACCAAAAGAAAAAAGGCATTACCTCTCCTTTGCGATTAAAACAGCAACAATCCTTGCTGAAAGTTGCAGCAATCTTTGATAATTGCAGTTGACTTGCCAATATGGTCCAGATGGGTCAGCATGAGAAGTGCCGAGAGTGGGTCCTTGCCATGAATTGTGAACTACAATACTGGTTTATTCCTTGCTGCTACTGTGGGGATTGGTATTGGTTGACATATCTCAATGCCTTGACTTGTAATGTCATTAATATTTTCTCTAGTAGTGTGACTATTAAAGGAACATGACTCTCTTTCTTTTTAATAAGTGAAAACCTTTTTTTGAGCTTTTTTCGGAAAAAGCATCAAGAATGTGTTTGATCGAAGTTCGCTGAGTTTAGACAACAAAAAGAAAAAAGAAATACTTCATAAAAATATTTAAACTTTAAAATTCCTTTATATTAATATTCAAACAAAAAAAATTGTTTAAAATCATTTAAAATTTTCTCAACAAATATATCACCATCTAAAAATACTCTATTATCTTAAAATGTCTTAATCAATCCCAAAAGCTAGAAGACATAAAATTTGTAGTATTGAATATTTACAAATAGTCCAATATAGAACATAGGATAGGTTCTAATACTATTTTAATATTATAAATCTAAGTCTATCTCTAAAAATTAGCTCAAAATGAATAAAATATCCAAATAATTATAAAAACTATTTAGTGCGTGATTTTAAAAACTATCTAAACTATGGAAAATTCTAATATGATTCTTATTAAATTATAGATCAAGATGATTCTTGAATCTTGTCTATAAAAAAAATTAATCAATAATTATTTTATTATATAAAAAATCCAATGAACGGTCCTTCGACCAATTTAGAAACATCCTCTAAACCATACCTCTAACTGATATAAGCCTGCTTAACATATTCAAACACACTCATTGAAATTTTTTATTTCATAGTGAAAATAGAAGAAAATGATTTCATAAGTAGAACGCTACCACGACTTCCTTAAAATTATCAACTAGACACAACCGTATAAGAATAACACATGCCATCTGTTTTTGGTGACTTTGACATTGTAAAACAATAAGAGACGTAACAACGCTGTAAACGCTGCTTCTGAAAACGACCGCATTGAAAGCCACAACCTGTCCAGAATGGACCTTTTCCACAATCAATAATCAATAGATGTAATATACACTTAACAAGAGAAGGGAGAAGGAAAAGAAAGAACTTAAAACCAAGCAGAGTTACCTTCCACCAATCACAAGGGTTAACACCACAATTGACATATGAACCATAGAATGAGAACATACTAACGGCATTTCTGACTAGAAACACCAGTTTAATTCATTAAATATTAAATATAATAGACATACCTTCAAATTTAGCTAAATATATTTACAAAGATCATATGCAAAATCACCAACTCTCTATACAGGACATTCTCGTGGTGATCACCTAAAAAATTTTAAAAGACACTCAGATCCAACCGCCTTATATTACAAAAAGAACATGCTCTTTACACATCAAACCTTCTCAAGAACACAAGGTTTGCTTTTTCTGCATTTTCCCTCAAACTACTCAAAGATATTCTTTCTAGTTAAGTCATTTTTATAATTGGTCACACTTAGCTCGTTCTATGTACACTTCTGAATGGAGTTTACGCAACAGCAGGGATGCTGGAATTCTGGCGATCCCTGTTGAGGCAATCGAATCCTTCTATTCTAACTGCAGCTGGTTTAGGTCCAAAATTCATCCTAACATATCCTCCTTTGCGAGATGCCGAAGATGGAGATGGTAAACCTGATGGTGATGAGATTGCTGATAGTTGAGTGTTCTTTTCATCTCCAAATCGAGCATCCTGAATCAAGGGGTTAGCAGCCCGGACCGGTGGAGACCCACAAAAATATGGAGGAGATGAGGCTACCTGATTCGCAAACTCTTCCCCATGATTCTCCTGTTGAAATCAACATACCAATTAATAAATCAAAGTTCAAAGTCAGAGAACATCTATTACATCCAGATCTCAGCCTACGCCATTTGTCAGAAAGGCCCTCAACAATAACCAAATTTTTAGGGAAATACTTAATCTCTTTGAGCCCAAAACCTTTCTAAAATGTTGATATATATCAAAAACTGTCTTCCTAAAGAAACAAAGCATGCAACATACTAAGTTCCATACATTACTAGGATGCCAAACTAATGCTTCAGATAGATAAGATCATCCTACTTGAAAATTCATTATCATCCTAGGTTTAAACATAGACAAGACTATATGTAATAAAGGTATAACATACCCTCTTGAATATAATGTCTAGTAGCTCTGCCCCAGCTTTTGAATCAGACCCCTCAGCTTGTTGACTACAAAAAATTGAACCACATAACACATCAGACCCTTAAAAAAATTTAAAACAGAACAATGTCATCAAAACTCAAAGGGCAAGCAATGGATCATAAAAGTTACTTGAAATGCCATCTTAAGGGCCTGATAGGCATGTTAGATAAAACCCCGACTCGGCGTGGCTTGGGGCAAATGACAGGCTCCTTCTGATCCGCAAGGTTAATAGAGCCTCTCATCTCTTCACAGGCTGCAAAGGCGTTCTGCTGAAGACTATAACAGTTCATCTTCACAATCGGTTTAATTCAACAGTAGAACGCCTAAAAACACAAAACATAACAAAAATTATACTCATAAAAAGAATGTCCAAAAGAAAAATATATCTGAAAAGCTAACACTATGTTCTATTTAAAAGAAATTGTAACACCTCAACTTCAAATTGCTAGCAGATCCATTCAGCTCCATCAATTCAAAATCAAACAAATAAAAGAAGCTAAATTTTGAAAGAAATTCCGCAACCCTTCCAAAATCAAAGCAGATCTGAGCTCAAACCTTCAAAAATCTTCAAACTTTTTTCCCGGATATGAAACCAAAATAAAAAAATAAAAAAGCAAACTTCGGTGTAAGTAAATCCACCGAAAACCAATGTCTCCCTTTATAAAAAGCCAGCAAAAACCAATAAAGGGTTTTCAAATAGATCTTCAATCACCCCCCCCCCCGCCCCAAAAAAAAAAAAGAATCGGAAACCATTCTTCAAAAATAAAAAAAGAAAAAGAAGCAAAACAGACATCATGGCAAAGTAGCGGTAACATCTGAGCAGATCTGTCCTAAGAAACATGTTATGTTTGCAACTTCAAAGCAGACCCTTCTAATAAGACTTGAAGAAACGATGATGTTAGAAACTGGGTCAGATCTGGAACAAACAAAAAAGGGTAAACATGGAAACAGAGATAAAGAGAGAGAAACCTTGAGGGAATCCTCTGAAAGAACAAAATCAACGGAGCTGACAGCAACGAGGGAGGGAGAAGAAGGCAGGAACGGCAGCTGGATTCAATTTATAGCGGACAGATGATAGTTTTGTAGTTTGGGAAAATTTTATTACCAAAACACATAAAAATAGGGTTAAACGACGGCGTTTCAGTGCCACGATGTGTTTTTTCAGTTGAGCAATGCGTTTGGCACTTGTAGTGTAAAATAGTAATTTAGGTAAAAATATGTTGGCATGAAGAATAAGATTGTCATCGAATGAAGAGATTTAAAATATAAAAGAATTGTAATAATAGAGAATTTAAAATATAAAAAGGCAAATTGCAAAAATTTAGTTCGTTTCAACGTAAAATTCTTAATTTGGATATTCGTTTACGAAGACAAATGCATTAAAGCCTCCTAAGAATATGATTTTTTTAGCCCTTGTTCTTTTACATAGCCATCAACTCGATCATCCTCTTTTTCGAATTCGTCTTCTTTGTAAGCATCCATGGCTGCATGCAAAGTTGTTAAACTTGTGAGTTTATCTAAATTTGTAAAGTTAAGAAAAATCGAATTGTAAATTTGACTCAAAAATTTATAAAAGTTTACTTATTTTAAAAATAATATTAAAAATATTTATAAAATTTAATTATAATATAATCAATTTATAATAAAGCAAATGTAAGTCAAGTTTTTACTTGCAACATCATATTAAAGCAAATACAAGTCATAAAGCATGAAATATAAATTAAAATCACAAAAAAATAACATATCATAACTTTAAGATATTAAAAATCAAAATAACTTGTCAAGATATCAATGTCTTCAATTTAGGGTTTTGTGGAAGAAATCTTACCCTAAAATTAATCCTAGAAATATTACATTTCTGATAATATTTTTTCAAAATTTGTATCAAATATGGATATTTTTATAAGATTCCTGAAAATCCTATTTTAAACCCTCTACCAAACACCCCCTAACGAGACATTCACATTTGAGGAATCTTTTCTTATTTTATGCAACCAAAAACGTATACCAATTGTGAAAATAAATTATGATCCTGAAAACAAAACTCCATTTAACTTTGTTTATCAAAAAAAAAAAATCTATTTAACTCTAGTTCTAAACTAAATTAAGATCACCACTATAAGATGGAGAAAAGAAACACATGGTTGGAAATTCACATTTTACGGCACAAAAATGATAAAATTTCTTATGTGAATGGACAAAATTGATGAAGTTGGTATATGTTAAGTAACAAATGTTTTTCTCTCTCTTTTTTTTCCATAATTACTCATACAATTTTGAGTTAGAAGTAATAAAACTCGTCAAGGTCACAATACATTTCTCTAGCAACAACCAATCACTTTGAGTGTGTTTGAAATAATTTAAAGTAAAAAATTATGTGAGTTGTAAATTAAATATTTTTTTGAAATTTTTTTAAAAAATAAGGGACATTTAATTTTGTAAATCCAAAGAAATTTCATTATTTTAATTTAGAAATATTACCAAATTTGATAATAGTTAGTTATAATTGATTTGATTTTAAACTCAAATATCCAGAAGACTATTTTATTTGTAATGAAAAAATTTCAAAATTTAATCAAATTAAATCAATAATTATTTTAATAAATTCAAAATACAAGAATTGATTTCCAAATTAATTTAAATAAAATTTTTTATTATAATAGGTTTTAATCATGGAATTTAATTTTTAAATCAAATTATTTTCTATTTTTAATCATTCCAAACACATTATTTGATTCTTTCCATTTCAAATCATCAAATAAAAAACTAATTATTTTTTAAGTACACTCCGTTGTTTGGAATGTTATAAAATAAAGATTTAATTTGAAATCCTTTTCGTTTTAAGTTTTGTTAACTCGTGAAAATAATAATTTTTTTTGCTCTTTTTGACATAGAATTGAAAAGTTTTTTTTTTTAAACGGCGAAAAGTGATTTTATTGAACATCATTTTAAGAGGTGAAATTCAATTTGAACTTTCAAAATCATTATTAAAGAGGCGCAAATTAAAAATTAAATATGTTCTGAATCGTTGATTTCTTTTTTTTTTTTTTCTTTTAATGTTCTGAATCGTTGATTTCAAACTTGTTTATAAGTTTGGAAATACATACTGAAAATAAAGTAAATAACGTAGATGTCAGTTTAAAATATTTTATTAGTTATCAGTTTAAAATAATATCCAAATTATTATGTTGTAAAAATAAAATTATTCTTTTTAATATTCTGCTATGTGCAAAACATAGTAATAACTATTGTTCCTTTAGCCCGTTCAGCTATAAATTAGAAAAGATAAAAAAAAGCATAGACTATTGCCAAGGCTTTGATTTTGAGGGAACAAGTGTACTAAGAATTATAGAAATGCTATTTAGATTTAGGAAAAAGGCCTGGCCAAGTTTTTTTTATTTTTTTAACTATAAAGTATTTTTATAGGTTCGATTAATTTGAACCATTTTTAAAATTAATTTTCATTTCACTCAAGGAGCATAATAGTCTCGTTATTAAAATTGTTTTTTTAAGGTTTAAATTTTCCTTTTTTTCTTTGAAAAAAGTTCTTTAATAATATTTAAAAAATAATTTTCAAATTTTATTTTTAACTCATGCGAAAAGCATCATAATAATTTTTTAAAATTTTATTTAAAAAATCCTATTTTTAATTATTTATATATTTTTAATTTAATTCTTGTTTTGAAAAAAATACTAAAAAGAACGTGTTTATTTCTGATTGTCTAATACTAAAAAGCATTCATAAATTAAAATTATGAAGAAAAATACAACTAAATAACTTTTTTTTTTGAAATACCCCTAATGAACTTGTTTCATAGACCAAGATCTATAAATAAGCTATTAAAAGTGGTTTAATAATAAGAAATTTAGATAATAAACATGAAATTAAAAATTTAAACTTCATTATCAATGATAAAAAAATAAAAAATAAATAAAAACACCAAGACCCACAGGCCAAGCTGGCCTCCGCGAATTCATAATCAACCTTTGACTCCTCAGTCAAAATGGAACTATTTCCGAAAAATAATAAGAATTTGTTCTGAGATGAACCTACGAAGATCAAGAAGGGCGTAATTTGCGCACAGAAAATGTGGTGCACATCATAAAAAATTTCGAGTGTCTCTTCCATCTTGACTTGCGAGTATACAGTTACGCTGTGGCACGTGTTTTTTTTTGTGTTTTTTTATTTGTGTTTTTTGGTTTTATGATTTTTTTTTGTGCTGCGAACTCCCACTTCTCGATGAGAATAATAAAGGTAAGCACGTGGTACACGTTCAAGGTGCCAGACGTGTGCAGCTGTGCCAGAATATCGCTTGGTATTGACCATTGAGACAATGGTACTGTATATTACTTTATTCTCTAAAATTGTATATGTATATTATTTTAAATTTTTAAATTTAAAAATTAATATTTTAGTTCTTAAAATTATATTCTGTTACTTATTTTAGTCTTTAGTTAATCAATCATCAATCAACTACTACAAATTTGTTGATATATCACATTAAATGACACGTTATCATGTCATATAGCAAGTCACATGACAGAATATTTGACGTGGTATGTCATATGGTATAGCCTTCTAATGTAGCATGCCACATGGCATATTGACGTAGTCTCGATTTTAAATTAATTTAAATTAGTCGTTGAAATTATTAAAATATATCAAATTAGTTCATAAGATTTCTAAATATATAAAATTAATCTCCAAAATTTTTAAATATATCAAAATAATTCTTAAAATTTTTAAAATATATTAAAATAATCCAAAATTTCTAAATTTCTTCTTTTCTTCTTCACAAATTTTAAATATTTAATCTTCTTTAAACTTACTAATTTCTTTTCCATTTTCATATCCTAGCTAGATTTTATCCTCCCCGTTTTCCCATTTCTTTCCCATGGAATGGCTCATGGCTTCCATCTTCTTCTAGTGATGAGTTTTCAATGTGTTGATTTAAAGTCATCAAAACACGTAACCCACATAGAATTGACCTTCATGTTAATATCTACTACATATAGAGACTTGCACGTAACCCATACACTCATCGTCTCTCATACACGTATTTTCACCTAGCTAGTACCCAATATGCCACAGTGCATTGACTCGGCGTGACTCATCCATGTGCTTTTAAAAGTGCTACTTGTTACACTTTGATTTTTTTGGTGATTAAACAAATTGTTCTGACAATTGGTGGAAATGAATTTTGTATGCAATCATTAATGATAACGGATGTTGATTCACTGGAAAAGAAAATTTGCTTGTGATAAATTTTCATGAATTCAATAAACCGTCTATACATGCAATACCTGTTTGTGGGCAGAATGGACTGTGAGATCACCGCAACATTTTTTTTTTCAATTCACGACAACTTTTTTTTCCTTTGTCTTTTAAGATATCTTTACAGACATTACAATTATTTATTTTTTCATAATTTGAACCTTGGTTTTATCATAGTGCAATTCACTTACCACTTTAACTAACCTAATAGTACATGTTTGCTGGTACATGTTTTGCAATACCAAAAATTAAAAAATGTCAATTGTAAAATCTTCACAATATTGTACTCCATTGTTAATTTTATTTATATTACATTCAACTTCCCATTAGATCTGAAAACCTTACACGAACACACTATCTACTTCAAGAGATTATACTGGACTCTTTTAATAGTATTATCTAACTTGTTCGAATATATATATATATATAATACTCACTTTTAGGATAGAGGTTTTAGATCATAAAATGTTTTGACTTAAAATAAAAAACTATCATCAACTAAAAATGCTAACACTAATATCAACTAGAATAATGTTAACACATATTCTTGTCACGTTTTGGGTCAATCATTAGATAACATTAAATAACTATATGGGAAACTCATCACTATATGGGGAGGATCTAGTCTAGGTAAGATGTGAAAATGGAAAAGAAATTAGTGGGTTTAAGAAAGATTAAAGATTTGAAACTTGTGAAAGAGAAGAGGAGAAATTTAGGAAGTTTAGACTATTTTGACACATTTAGAAATTTCAGGGACTAATTTAACATATTTTAGCAATTTTAAGGACTAATTTGAACCAATTTAAAATTGATATCACGTCAGCATGCCACATCAAACGGCTATGCCATGTGGTATGCCACGTCAGAGGTTGTCATGGTGTTTCGCCACGTGACATGCCACGTCAGATGTTATGCCATGTGGCGTGCCATGTGGCATGATGACATGTCACTTAATGTTACACATCAGCAAATCCGTAATAGTTGACTGATGGTTGACTAATCAGGGACTAAAGTGGCTCACGAAATACAACTTCAGGGACTAAAGAGTTAATTTCCAAATTTCAGGGACTAAAGTGACGCACGCATACAATTTCATGGGCTAAAGTGGTACTTAACTCATCTCATATCATTTGAATAAACATGATCTAAAATTTTAGGTTTGGATTAAAATCATTTTTATCTTTTTTATTATTTTTGATGGAGAATTAGTTGATTAATTTAATTTATATATTTAAATAGTAATGTATTTTTAATACTGGTTATTCATTTTAACATAATATTTAATTAGATTAGTTGAGATTAAATTTATTTTTAGAATAATGTTATTTATATATAATATTTGTGAGATACTATACTAACATACTCCCATTTACCATTAAATGGGATATAAGACCGAAACCAAATGAGATCCACACCTATCCAATGGTAGATGAGAGTATGTTGGCATAAATATATAAATGATATTTCTTATATTTTTAATACTGATAGTTTAAATAAAAACATTAATTTTTATCATATTGACCCTTAACACATCAATTCCTTATGTATTCTAAACTTCTCCTTGTCTAACTGTGAGAGAGTGTGTGTGGAGAGAACTGCGAGAGAGTAAAGAGTCAGAAAGAGATGTGATAAAGGAATGTGCCATACAAGATAGGACAAGAGCAGTACGACCAAGGAAATCAACCTTGGACTGTGGTTCAAAAAAGGAATCACAGAAGATTATCAGTCCTGAAGCAAAATTCTAAAAGTAGATTGGAGGACATCAGGAGAATAGAGGAAGAACTGGTCACGATTTTTGTAGATAACCTGTCATCATCTATATCCAAGTGTGCTTATGGCAAAATTTTGATTTTGAAGTAAAGGTGGTCGATCTTTATCTATTGCGTAAGAAGAGAAAGTCACATCACTCACCGTTTGCTTTCGTGCTTATTGCAAATAAGAAGGAAGCAAACCATGCTATCAAAAAATTAAATGGCTTGGTCTTGCGTGGGAGTGTTATGGAGATTTAGGAAGCTAAGTATAGGCGGTTCCAAAATAAGCCTATTCTAAACACTTATACGGAGTTAGAGAAAGCTAGGGATAGATAGAAACAACAAGCATATGGGAATAAAAGGGAGATAGGTAAAAGGAATAAGGATGTAGTTACTTATCATATATAAAGGGGATGATCAAAAGGGGGATAGTTCTAAAAGTAAAAGGAATGAAATAATAGAAAGGAATCGCATTATGTCAATAGAGTGGCCATCCATTTCGAAGGTGCGTATTATGGGTGCTTATGAGACTCTGGTAACTTTTGCAACGATTAAGGACACGGAAATAGTGCTAACAAAAAGGGCGGAATTTATGCAAAATTTATTTGGTAAAACGTGAAAATGGTTGGATGCAGAGCAGTGTAAAACACGTAGAGTATGGCTCAAATGTTTCAATTTACCCCCTTATGCATGGTTAAGAAAGAACTTTGACAATGTTGGTAATCAATGGGGTAAAGTGGTCTATGTGGATGGTAAGACTAGAGATGGAATGGACTTCAACTCAGCTCGTACTTTAATTGATACCATTGAGTTACAAGTTATTAATAGCTAGATGTATTTCCCTATTGCTGGTAAAGTTTTTAATATTTTTGTTAAAGAGATTGGTATGGAATGTATCAAATTATGGTGCTTTGTCAATGGCCATAATAAAAAAATTACCCATAGTATCTCTTCTAGTTCCAATGATTCTGAAGATGAAGAGTCTCTTCAAGACGAAGAAGACGACAAGCAGAGTATGATGAGCAACAATGCAACTGCATTAGAAATGATTTCGTGGGTGGGTGTAAAGAACGGTCTATTTCTGGTAATATTATTGTTGGTCATTTTGAGATGGTGCATGCTAATGATTATCAAAGCGAGGCTAAAGGGGCAAATTCGGATAACAATACTCCAGTGCATAGTGATGATCGAAGAATAAAAGATTTGGTTGGTGTCATAAAACTAGGCTCCATCCCTAAGCCCTTAGTAGGCTGAGAGTTGGGCTATAATACTGATATGGACCCCGCTTTAATGCTTTTCCAATTGCCCAAAGAAGATGCCTCTAATAGTCTTGTGTCTTGCCCATCAGCATCATCTAAGTTCGAACTTAAATCGCATAGGGCCCATTTTGGCTTCAACAACTAGCTGGGCTTACCTAATGTTCTTGACTTTCTTGCTAGAGCTGGTCAAGCGAGGTCACATATGGGTGGATCTGGTAAATCAATCAATGAGGAGTTAATTGAGGTTCTTATTGAAGATACCAATGATGGAAAGAAAATAGAGAACGATAGCGACATAAAAATGGAGGAAGATTTACATTCTGAAGCACAAAGAGCCTAGAATGTAAGCAAGCATGTGAGGCTATCTGTGGATTGTGAGGATGGCGTTGTGAATGCCATACACGAAGAATATCTGTTGAAGAAGTTGGAAGGCAAGGCCAAATATAAGCAGAGGGTTTGTGGTTAGCGAAAGAAGAAGAACACCAGTGCCAAAGGTGAGAAAAATGTTGCCCAATGAATTTTTCATCTTAGAATATTAGGGGATTAGGTGGTGAAAGGAAGATGGGCATTGTTAAAAAATTAGTTAGGGACAACAATATTCAATTCCTGGGGTTAATGGAAACAAAAGCTGCCAGGTTGAATGCGAGTTTGATTAGAGATTTGTGGGGGTCGCAGAACTTCAGTTGGGAAGGGATTGATGTAGTTAATAAAGTAAGGGGCTTAGTCAGTGTTTGTGATTCTAGTTTCTCTTAGTTAGATAAGGTTTTGGAAGGAGATAGATGGATGTGTTTGAAAGGTCTGTTACTTGAAAAGAATTTCTATTGTGTTATTGGCTTGATTTATGGCCCCTATGAGAGATTTGAAAAGAGTTGAATGTGGGAGGAACTATGTGAAGCTTGTGATACTATAACCGCTCCTTGTTTATTGATGGGGGATTTTAATGAGGTTTTGAAGCTTGATGACAGAAGAAGTGGTAATGTTATTCCTAACGGTATGGAGGAATTTGCCACTTGGGTTGATTATTTGAATCTTACTAATATGCCGCTTAAAAGGAGAAAATATACTTGGAGGAGAGGGAGTTCTTGCAGTAGAATTGATAGAGTTTTTATTCAAGCTAAATGTGATATCACCTTAATATCCTAGCCTTAATCTGAGAGAGTTGAAAGGCTCAAGATCAGATCATATTCCATTGTTGTTGGAATCTAAACACACAAACTGGGGATCGAAGCTATTCAGGACCTTTCATTCTTGGTTCCTCACCCAAATTTCAAAATTATGTTTAAAAAGGAATAGACGTTATTGGGTAATATGGAACTATCAGAGAAATTGAAAGGGTTGAAAGGCACGCTTAGAAAATGGAATAGGGAGGTTTTTGGTAATATTGATCAATCCATTGCTAGATTGGAGGAAGAAATAGTTGTGGTTGATAAGAAGTTGAAGGAATCTGAATCCGAAGAGGTTCTCTAGCAAGGCAAGAAGCCCTCTTAAGTGCAATAAGTAGGTGGTATAAGAGACGAGTAGAGTTTTAGAAACAACAATCTCGGGAAAATTTTTATCTGATATCGATCACAATTCGAAGTACTTTTACATGGTTGCTAACATGAAGCAGAGAAAAAAGAATATCTCAGAGCTTGTGGTGGATGGTCGTTCGATTCACAGTCCTAGAGAAATTAAAAAGGAGATTAGCGATTTTTTCAAGAAGCTTTATGACCAAAAGAAGCTTCCTTTTATTAAGATTAAGGAGGGCATGATTAGGAAGCTGTCTCAGGATCAGGCTAGTAATTTGGAGGCTATTCCCTCAACTGATGAGATCAAGGAGGCAGTTTAGGATTGTCATCCAAATAAAGCTCCTGGATTCGATGCTTTTAATTTATTTTTTTTTTAGGAAAACGTGAAGTATGGTTAGTGCTGATTTTCAATAGATGGTTGTGAAGTTCTTTATGTGAGCTAATCTCTTAAGAACCTCAAATATGACTTGGGTTACTCTTATCCCAAAGTTTGAAGGTGCTAATGAAGTTAAAGACTTTTGACCAATTAACATGTTTGGATGTATTTATAAGGTAATTGTGAAGATCTTTACAAATAGAATGAAAAGCATGATGTGATTGCTTGTGGGGGATGTTCAGTCAGCTTTTGTGAAGGAGGGACAAATCTTGGATGGTGCTTTGATAGTGTATGAAACAATTCATTGGCTGAAGAGAAAGAAAAAAAAATGGTGTCCTGGTGAAGCTAGATTTCAAAAAAGCATATGACTCGGTGAGGTGGTGTTTTGTGGGTCACTTGTTAGAAAGGATGGGATTTGGAGATATTTGGTGGATGTGGATAAGATGCTATTGGCAAAAAACTTCAATGTCTATTTTAATAAATGGTTCTCCCTCTAAACCATTTAATATGGAAAGAGGTTTAGGACAAGGCGGTCTGTTGTCTCCTTTCTTGTTTATTTTAGTTGCTGAAGTGCTAAATAGACTTATAGAGAATGCCAAAGAAGGTGGCCTTATTGAGGGATTAGCAGTTGGGAAGGATAAGGTGGTGCTGTCTCATTTGCAATTTGCGGATAATACCATTCTTTTTTTCCCTGATAAAGATGAAATGTTGCTAAATATCAAAAGGATCTTGGATTGTTTCAGTATTATGTCTAGGTTAACAATCAACTTTGATAAATCAGTGATGATTCCTATCAATTGTGGGGGAAATTCGGAGGAAATTGTTAGGAAAAGGTTCGGGGTGTTCAACCACATCCTTGCCTATCAAATACTTGGACATTCCATTAGGAGCCAATCCTAAGAAGGTAGCAACATGGAATCCCATAATAGAGAAGATTAGAAAGAAACTCAATAGTTGGAAAGCAAATTTGATTTCTCAAGCAGGTCGGCTTGTTTTGGTGAAATCAGTCTTCAATAGTCTTCTAATTTATTATTTTGGTTTGTTTCCTATGCTCAAGATGGTAGCCAAAAAGATTATTTCTGTGAAATCAAGCTTTTCTAGGGGAAATATGATGGTTGTAAAAGGGTAGCAACAGAAAAATGGAGCACCATTCAATTGCCAAAAGAGGTTGGTGGTCTTGGAGTGGGTGACATTATCATGAAAAATGTAGCAATGTTATATAAATGGTGGTGGAAATTCGTCAATGAAGATGAGCCGCTGTGGAAAAAAGTGGTTAGCTCATGTAATCATATTAAGTTAAAGGGGCTGACTTGTGATCAAATGCAAGATAATAATATGGGCCGGTGGAGTGATATTTGTAGATACGGTAGAGGGAATAAGGAGTTGATGAGTAAGCTAGAGAAAAGTTTATGGATGGTGATGGGTAATGGTAAAAAAACTTACTTTTGGGAAGATCTCTAGGTTGGTGATTGTTGTCTTAAGGAAATATTTCCTTAGTTAAACTCTTTGTCCTCTCTGAAAAAACAGTGATTTTTGAATGTAGCTTTTGGGATGGGGTAAGTGGGTTTGGAGCTTTCAATGGAGGCACCCATTCTTTGAATGGGAAAAACTTTTATTTTTTGACTTGCAAGTTTTACTCTCTAATGCAATTCTCAATCAGCAAGTGGATGACAAATTGGAGTGGAAGCACGATTCCAAAGGAGTCTATTCTGTGAAGTCTTTTGTAAAGATGGCAGAAAGTCAGATTTGTGCTCAAATGGAGTCATACAGCATCTTCAAGAATATCTGGAAAGGATTGGCTCATCCTAGGGCCGAACTTGTGGTGTGTTTTGCTTTGTTGGGGGGATTGAAGACAAAAGATTGGTTGCACAAGATCAATATCATAGACTAGAATAATATAAGGTGCGTTCTTTGTAATAATGTTGATGAATCAGTTGATCACCTTTTGGTTGATTGTTATTTTGTTTGGAATGTTTGGTGTATGTGCTTAAACTGGAGAAGTATGTCTTGGGTTGTTCCTAAGAGCATGAAAGATATGTTTGAGGCTTGGACTGAAGCAAAATTCAAAGGTATTCAGAGAAAGTAGTGGTACTCAATATTCTTTTTGGTGGTTTAGTCTATTTGGAACTATAAAAACAGAATTATCTTCGATAATAAATCTCCAAACCTGGAAGAGTTTAAATTTGGTTTGTTAAATTTATGGCAGAGCTGGTGTGCAACTTATTTCTATAGTAATCATCAATTTTTGTTGAATAATTACGGTGTGTGAGTGAGCATTATCCGGTGATAGGCAATTTTTGGATTTGTGCTTCTTTTGTAGGTGGTGGTCTAGTGTCCATCTTGGTGTCAGGCTTTCTTTTGTAGTTTTAACAATATTTGGTGGGCCTTGTGGAGCTATTTCATGCTATTTTGTTCTAAGTTTGGCTTCAAACTTTTTGACTCTCCTCTCGTCTTTAATAAGTAGTTCTGTTCTCCGGGTGCTAACTGTGCTAGAAGCTGGGTCTTTCGGTGTGTAGTTGATCCTAAATTGTGTTGTTCTAGTTTGTATCCCTTTTAGGGAATGGCTTATTTTCTTGCTTTCCTTTGATTATTGTCAAGTTTTATATCTTGCTCCTTACGTTCTCTAGGTAAGTCAAGTCATCATTTCCAAACTATTAAAAAAAAAAAAAAACACATCAATTTCTTTTAATATATATATATATATATATATATGTATGTATGTATGTATGTATGTATGTATTTGGATTTTGATCAGTTTATGTAGCTTTTGATTGATTTTGATTTTTGTGTAGCAAGTCTAAGCTTGTATAAAGGTGGTTCGTGATCAGCTTATTTGAAGGCCTAGGTCTATTTGAGGATAAAGGTTTGTGTTTGGCCATTTAACCCCTTGGCCTGTTATTTTAAATTGTAGGTTTTGTAAAAAGGCTTGAGACCATACTAGGCTTTTGAACAAAGCATATGTAGGCTTAAAAAACAAGTTTATAATAAGCCATAGGCCAAGTTTAGATTAATTGATTGCATCACAGGCCTAACCTATTAAAGGTGAAGTCTAATCTATCTGACTTGGTTTGTTTCCACCCTTACTGACAACTATCATTGATAACAAAATAAATATTATTTTGACATATTCTTCTTAATTTTCATTTATAGTGAATATTATTCTAGTTTGTCTTTATTGTTGAAGAAATGATATGTTCTAATGTATGTAAGTGAAATCTTAATCTCGTTAATTTTTACCAAAATGTAATACATAATTGTTAATAAAATGCTAGATGTTAGATAATTTGTAATTATTTATTGATGAATTTATAAGAAAGTTAACTTAGTAGATCAATTGTTAGTGGTTAATTTGAAGGTAGATTAGTGGTTTTTTTTTTTCTTAATTGGGTGAGGGGAAAGAAAATACAAAGAAAAATGCATAGATTTATTTAGTCAATAAAATACTGAAATTGAGAGAAACCACCAAAACATATGAAATACATGGCAAGGTGCATTTTATGGCACCTAGTAATTTGGCCGAGCATTGGTTCCCTTTATAAGTGGATAAATTGAATAAAGATTCTCTATCTTCTACACCCTCTTCCTTTCTCTCTCATGGACCCTCCCCTATACCTCTCATCAGGAGCATCTACTCAATTAACAGAAGAAATACTTGGGTGCTTATAGAGCACCACATGGATGAATTCACAACCAATAATGTAATAACATTTCATGACAGGACTCACTACTAACTTACACTCTTATCTAAAATATCATTCTATTATTAGCTATAAACAAAATTCACATAGCGCTCTAGAAACACGCGAGAATTTTTCCAATTAACAGAGCATTACTCCAGGAGGTTTTAATCCTCTACTAGGCACCATAGAATGTGGGAATGAATCCTTTTATATTAAAATCTCGTGTTGGTGCAACCAAAAAAAAAACTTTCATGCGTTTATTTTTATCATTAATGAGATACTTTTGTAGATCTCATATTTGACCCCACCTTATTAACCAATGGTGAAATATGAGATTTTCATATGAAATGATCAATTCCTTATATAATGCACCCCCCATGGCAAACTTTTTTTTTTTTCAGTCAACAAACTGGTGGCAAACTAAAAGAGAAAAAGCTACATGTTAGGAAATGGGACAAGAAGCCCATTGCACAAAATTGAATTCTCTAAGGTAACATTTGGCACATTGCCCACAAAAATTGCCAGTAATATATATTACCACTTTTTAAATTGTTGGTAATGTTATAATATAGTGTTTGGTATACATAGGTAATCTAATGGACAATTTATATTATCTTGTTTAGTATACCAAAAAAAGGCTTAAATATATTTTTAGTCTCTCTAAATATTTGATTTTTCGGATTTGGTCCCTCAAAAAATTTTTGCTTGGTTTTGGTCCCTTATTTTTCAGACGTTACCAATATTAGTCCCTGCCATCAATTGAGTGCTGTTAAGTGCTAACGTGGTAACGTGAGATCTAAAAGCATTAACACGTGTCAAAATCTTATGTTGCTATGTCAACACTTAACAGTAATCAATTGACGGCAGGGACTAATATTGGTAACGTTTGAAAAATAAGGGACCAAAATCAAGCGAAAATTTTTTGATAGACCAAATCCAAAAAATCAAATGTTTAGAGGGACTAAAAACATATTTAAGCCCCAAAAAAATTACCAGCTAATATATGCATTTTACCAATATTATACTAATAATAATAATAGGAGAATTGCCACATTAGTGGTAATTCACATAATCACTCCCTGTAGAGACAATCCACATTACCACATTTGTGGTAATCTATATTACTTTGGAAATATGAATTACCAGCAATATTGCTCAATCAAACAAGGTAATTTTATGGATTCAAACAATTTAATCATACATTACCAGCATTCTAAATAGATTATCTCATACCAAATACTGTCTAACAAAATAGGCCTTTCAAGAGGCCGCATCTACTTCCTTGCATTATTTGTTGTCGAGTCAAATGATACATTAGCATTTGGAAATGTAAAATATTTTTTGGCCTTTTCAGCTATTTACTATTTACTAGTATTATTGTAAGACTAAATTTTTGAAGAATTATAGCGATTAATAAACCTTTCCTATAATTATTTTTTAAGATTTGAACTATATTTTTAAAGTGCAACTTGTTTAATATTATATCCAACTTTTGTTAATAGAAACATTAAGATATGAATACGAGAATTAGATTCTATTAAAGTAAGAAAAAATTTATGTTCTATATTATTTGTAATTTATATATCAATTTTGTAAGCTATTATTATCTCATAATTTCACTATTTTTTTATACAATAACTAATGTGTTAAGGTTTGAATAGTATAAAGTTTTTTTTCTTCTTATTACTAGCTTTTAAAAATTCCTCCATGAACATTCCCTTTCTTTTGTTAAAGGCTACATATTTTGTATCTACCACTGATGCTTCAATTTTTCACGAGGGAGTCATGCCCAATATGGACATTCTCTTGTACATGAAGATCACACTTCAAAATGGGAGGCATTCTTGCATGGAACCGACTATACAATAGACATGCACTGTAGTTGTTATTTGATCCCTTCTTTGATTGCTTCTTTATAAGTTCAATGACAGTGATGCCTGCCTACCCAACAAAACTTCTATTGTGTTTCAAATCTTCAACAACCTGTTTGTTACATATTAATATGTCATAGAGTTTTAGAACCAATACAAGTAATGTAGTTTTTTTTTCTTTTTTTGTTAATATGTAAGTTCTTATAACTTCAATGTTTGTTAAAAATATGTCTTTATGCTTTAAAAACTTTTAATTGAATACTTATATCTTAAAAATTTTATAATTGGGTACTTACTACCAATTAGCCATCCATTATCCATTATATTTTATGCACATAGTAGTTAACCATGTTCCATTACACTATTCATACTAGATAAGTTTTCAATTAAATTTGTTAATGCCAATTTTCTTGCCTAATTTCCGTCTAATCTAATTTTTTCTCATGCTTCTTTCTTATACATGTTCTAAATGTAATTGAAATCATGATGTTTAGTTTCTAAGCATGCTATGTTCTTTCTTTTCTATTTTTTCTCATAAAGTTCACTAAACTATAAACATTCTAGTATGGTTGACAACTACATGTGTATGGTGTGGTAGATAATGAATGATCAATTGAGAATGGGACTCAATTACAAAATTTTTAAAGTACACGAATCTAATTAAAAACTTTAAAATATAGTGACATATTTAAAAATGCACTAAAATTATAGAAATTTGCAAATAAATTTGAACTTTTTTATACGTATGAATAACTAAAATATAATAATACATAATCACAAAATAATAATAATAATAAACCATGATAAAAAGAAGCCTAAATCCTAAGATAAGCAATGCCAGAAGCATCGGCTAGAAATAGAACCAAATTCCTCAGAGGAATATCTCAAATCCTAAAAGTGTTTCAGTAAAATAAAGTTATATCATTTTTTCATTTAATGAATGAATTAAATTTAAATATACTATTTGTGTAGTTTTTTTATTATCATTCAGTCATGCATTATTATATTAGGGTTCAAAAGAATTTTATTTTCATGCGAATAGAAATTCAGGAAAATGCCAAATCATGATGAATAAATATCCACTATGATAATTACCCACCATGATTAATCATTTTCCTAAATTTCTAGTGGCTGATAATGTAAAGTTGCTTTACACGGTTAGTGCATATTAAAAATATTTGATTTTTATGATAATATTGTGAAAAATTATACAAATGATAAACGATGATAGTGTAAAAAAAAACTCTTGTATTATATTTGGATGATCCACAATGCATCAAAATCCTCTAAAGTGAGTATATATATTCTTCTAAAGTAAGAAAGTGAAGAGTATTCATCATTCAATCAATAACTTTTATTAGATATGCATCCCACCAAATGATCTAAAGGTGGATAATTTGTCATTTTCTCACTTTACAAGTATTCTTACTTTAAAGAATTCAAATCCATGAGGAGTGGATAAGGGAAATAGAAAGGAAATAATGGGAAAGAGAAATTGTCAAAATTGTTAAAATACGTATATGATAAGAAATTGGGGAGTGGAAAGGAAATATGGTGAAAGGGATCCACTTTCTTTGTTTGAAAGTTTAAATATACATGGGATGGAAGAAGCTCAAAGGAACTAATCCCCCCTCCTTGGGTATTTTTTCCCCCCCATAGAGTCCATTTTTTATTCCTCCAAAATTGGAGTGGAATAAAGTAGAAAGAAGAAAACTAAAAATTATAACCTCGAAACAATATAAATGTTCTGTTATATTCTTTTACAATATAACTTCCAAACAAATTAATGGAGTTCTATTCCATATGTCCATTCTTTTATTTAGCTCCCTAGCAAGAAGGAATATAACTTTAGTACTTCATTCTTTTTTTTTTCCCTTTTCAGGTCATTTTTATTAGTTTTGTTTTGTTTCAGTAATGAAAAAATGTTCAAATATGGTGTAAGTTTAAATACGAACAAGAAAGAAAAAGAACTTTGAGGATCTATTTTCTTTGTTTAACACTCAAAGTTTTATTTTTTATTCCTATTGAAATTGAGATAGAATAAGAGTAACTAAAAATTATAACCTTCAAGCAATAAAATTAGGTGCTTTCTTTGGTGTAAGAGCATATTAGAAGGGTAAGTCGCCTATCGTTTTGTGCATCTCCCTTTTTGGTGGGGTTTGGCCACAGGACAAGACAAACGCAATGACATGGATTCTCTTTTTTATTTTGTAATTTGGACCATCACCCCTATTTCATTTCTAAATCCTACCGATGGCCTTATCTGCAATTGGAATTAAGTTGCAACCAAAATTCATTCAAACCATTTTGAAATTTGAGCACACCTTTTTTTTTCCCCTTCTTATCTAATAAATTGAAATTCAAAGAAAGCCAACCTTCACACTCATCTTAAAACAAAACTTGCCCTCAAAAACCCTCAAAACAAGAACAACAACATCCTTGCTTCTTGAGATCATCCATTGGCCCAACTCGCCACCAGTTCACTTTTCCGACGAACCCAAAATATAGGAAAATCGCAGGATCACAGGCAAGCTACATGTGACAAATGCGAGCACACCTGGTTGGTTGGACTTTTTGATCATGATCAAATTGAGAAACAAGTGTGAGTGCATGATCATGATCACGATCACATCACTAATGAAACCAAAGACTGGAGAATCCTTCTCGTGTGGCATCAAGGCAATTAGCGCATCCAGCCCACATTGCTAGTCATAGCCAACTTTGATTGCATGGAACCAAAGGCACAGGCGAATTGAGCTTGTGTTTCAGCTGAAATAAATTCGAGGGTAGGTGGAAGCTTGTCTTAGGTGTTGATTATTTTAATCTTTTAATCATGATCCCTGAATCAGTATTAAATGAGTGCCATAGTTTGTTTGTCATTGTTCATAGTTACTATTTATACAATGCACATTAGATACATATTGGAATGTTGATCTTCCTATGTTCTGTCATCCACACTAGAAATTTTGTTTAGATCTTTGACAGTAGTTGTAAAAGTAAAAGCACATTTATATTTTGTTTCTTCCTGACATACACTACAATATCCATTTCATACTCACATTGACAACATTGGAAACAGTATATGAAACTTAGAACCCACATTCAAGGTCTAAATACTCCTTTACTCTATGCGTACACCATATCAGAACACTAGAAATTATTCTTGGTATAGCAGAATATAATAAAACTGTCATGCAAAATTTCTGTAATGGCCTTATTTGTATGTATTTTTGTATCAGCTTTGCAGTATTATATGGTTGCAGATTGCTAATTTAATTTTCAAACTATGTAAGATTGTATATTGTCCAAATTCAGTGAAAAATGTTGTGATGTTTTCCTATTCATAGATGATTCAGAATGGGGAGGACCATCACATCCATTTGAGCAACGATATGGACATGAATTATTATTATGAGCATGATTCTGATGAAGGTCCAACACAAGAGGATAATAAGGCTAATGTTTCAGAGGATACTAACCGAGATGAACCACCATAATGTTCAAAAGAATTACGTAGATAACTGGCGATGATATTTGGGGATTAGGGTTCGAAAGTGAAGTAGAGGCCCATGAATTTTATGCCTTGTATGCCAAGTGTCATGGCTTTGTCATGAGGAGGGACAACATTAGTTGTGATGCAAAGGGCAACATCGTGATGCATCAACTGGTGTGCAACAAGGAGGGCTTGTGTGAAGAGAAACATTTAAAGAAGATTAATAGATTAAGGTAGCACAAGCACATCACCCGAACTAATTGCCCAGCAAAGCTTCGAGTCCACTTAGATTACAAAACCTCTAAATGGAGGGTAGTTGCATTTGAAAAGGGTCATAATTATGCACTCACCCTTCCCTAATACTACACCTAATCCCTGCATACCATGGGTTGAGTGATGCTAGTAAAGCACAAGTGGATTGTCAACACAAATTTGGGGTAAGAACTTGCCATTTAATGGGGTATATTGTCAGACAAAAAGGTGGGTATGCAAACCTGAGATTTATGAAGAAAGACTTGTACAATCATATTAAACAACAGAAGCAGTTGCAAATGAAAAATGAGGTTGCAAATGACCTACAAGGCAAGGTAAGCAATGATCCATTGTTCTTTGGAAAGTATAACTTGACTAATGATCAAAGGCTACAGAATCTATTTTGGGTCGATGGCACTATTATAGTTTACTATGAATGCTTTGGTGATGTACTCAGCATTTGATACCACATGTAAAAAGAACAAGTACAATAAGCCACTGGTTATTTTTTAGGTTCCAATCACCATGCCCAAATTATTATTTTTTGTCAGAGTTTGGTTTCCAATGAAAAGGCTAAGACATACAAGTGGTTGCTGAAAACCTTCCTAGAAGCGATGTGTAATAAATATCTAAAGGCAATTGTGACAGATAGCGATGCTATGATGAAGGAGGCCATAAAACAAGTTTTTCTGGATGCCATGCACAATCATGGCATATGTAAAAAACTATATGCGAAAGTGTAAAGAATCCTGCATTCCTAGAGGACTTCAAGGCAATGATATTTTCCAATTATATAGTGGAGCAATTTGAACACCTGGAAGGACATGGTTGTGAAACATGGATTGATGAATAACAAATTGTTAAGTAAAACTTATGAAAATAGGATAATATGGGCATATGCATACTTATGCGACAACCTCTTTGGCAACATAAGAGCCACTTCTCAATGCGAAGGCATAAATTTGCTCATTAGGGCTAATGTTCATAAGAAAAATAGCCCAACTAAATTCATGCACAATCTGGACATAGCTTTGAGGGAATACAGTAACAATACTTCAAGTTTATCCACTCCAACCCTATCATGTCTACTCTGTTTGAAAAGATCAAGATGTGTATAGCTAAGACATTAGCAAATTTTCATGGAGTGGAAATTGAAGCAGCTGGTGCTTTCAATGTTGCCAAGTCCTCTGAAAATGGTGACATGCTTTTTTTGAAGATGAACAAATTCTGCAGTCTAGAAAATGAATGGAAGTTGGTGTTTGATAAAGTTAACTGTAAATTTGTGTATGACTATCGATTGTTTGAGTCACAGGGAATTCCATATTGACACTTTTTTTGTGCAATAAAGCATGGGCGCTTGGATTCAATTCCCAACAGCTTGATATACAAAAAGTGGACAAAATTGGCAAAGAGTGAATTCATATGCTCAGCTCCAATCAAGGAAACTAACATGGAGAAAATGGCCAGACTTTGGTTTGGTTCTCTAATGGCTAATTGCAATATGTTATACCATTTAGCTACTAAGGATATCGATGACATTGTTCAAATACACGAGGAGATTTTTAAGCTTATTAATAGGTTACGATTGTGCAGTGACCAAAGTAGAAGGCAAAGTTCATTTAAGAAATTCGTTGGTGATACAATGCTAGTAAAAATCAAGGTTGCACCGCCCAAGAAGAGGCGTGGTAGGAAAAGAAGGCGTTGCTCTAACAGCAATAGAACTGGACACTACAATTAGAAATGCTCGAAGTTTGTTGTCGCTGTTAGAATCTAAAACCCTCATATCTTTGGTTTATTCTAATTAAGGCATGTGACTAAACAGAAATCATGAGCAAGGATTAGTTTGGTTAACTAGAGTGATTGAGAAGCTTGAGGATTCCATGGTTGATCTTGGAGTTAATTGCACAAATTTGAAAGTAGAAAATAGAGAGAGAAAGAGAGAGAGACAAGGAGAGAAACAAGAAGTAAAGAGGAAAAACTTCTCTTATTCCCGATATAGTCCAAATGAACATCATGTCTCAATAGAGCCAGAGATGCCTATATATAGGGCTAGGAGAAGGGGCATCTCTCTATGTCATCAAATGTAAAACCAAGCCACCTATTATAGCAAGGCTTACATACGGGGCCCGTATCATATCCTTTTGTATCATTAATCCCAATAATAAAATGGATCACAAAATTGAGCTAAACCAAAACACTCTAACATTCAGTCTCCAATTAATCTGAGTTTTAGAATTAAAACTCATAATCTAATTTATGGTAGTCCACAAATGACAATCTATTATTCTCCCACTTTGACAACATAAATCAGACTACGATTTTGAATAAAACAGTACTCCAGATTAATTTACGATATATGGCAACAATATGATGCCAAGGTTGAATTGATAATTCAACTGTAAGTTCGATATACGATTACAAGCATCTTAACAGTGCAAAAAATCGCACTCAAAGGATTGCTGATATCATACATGTAAGATACTCATACCCCAGTGACCCGAAACAAAAGTAGGATATGAATTATTGGGAAAGCACAACGAAATGGCATGCCAATATGTGATCCAGTGTAGTTCCCAATCAAAATGGCCTAAGCATCCACCCCAGATGCCATATGAGATATATATATCTCAACAACAAAACGAGACTAGGTCCAAAATGTCTCCACAATATACCATTATTTACAATAATTAAGTTGTGCAAGATATATATAAACAAATACAAAGATAATAATGGCAACAATAGTCATCAAAAAGTTATCTTAAGACATTACAAAATATATGAGGTCACAACAAATTTTAAATACAAACTCCCGCTACCCAAAATATCAAAAGACCTCACTACACCCATACGAGTTACATGATCAACAAATACTTTAATAGTCAATCCTTTGGTTAGGGGATCAACAATCATAAACTCAATAGGAGTATGCTCAACATATATTTGAAACTACTGAATCTTCTCTCTAACAAACATAAGTTTTATGTCGAAGTGTTTTGATAATTTTGAGCTTTTATTGTTATGAGAGAAGCATACCACAGTAGAGTTGTCACAATATATTATTAGAAGCCTAGAAATGCTCTCCACAATACCAAGTTCTGCAATAAGGTTTTTCAATCATATTACTTGATCTGTAGTCTCATAACAAGCAATATACTCTACTTTTATGCTTGAGGTAGCTGTAGGTGTCAGTTTGGCACTTTTCCAAGAAATAGCACTTCCAGCCAACATAAAGATATAACTTGATGTGTATTTATGATCATCTTGACAACCACCATAATTAGCATAAAAATAACCAATCACTTCAAGATGATCTACCCTTTTGTAAGGGAGCATATAATCTTTGGTACCCTGTGGGTATCTCATAACTCGTTTTGCAGCTTTCCAATGAGCCATACTAGGTTTACTCAAGTATATCCCAAGTACACTAATAGCAAAAGCAATATCAGGACGCGTATAAACTTTAGCATACATTAGGCTGTCAATAGCAGAAGCATAAAGGACTATTTCCATTTACGCAATTTCATTATCATTTCGAGGACATTGGTCATTGGAGAGCCATTCACCCTTTTGAATGGGTGCTTTACAAGACTTACAAGATCTCATATTGAATCTGCTTAAGATTCTTTCGATATATCCCTTTTGAGACAAACCAAGAATATCACAAGACCGATCACGATGTCACTGAGATCCTTCATATCAAAATGCATCGTCAACATTCGTTTGGTCTTATTTAGAAAGTGAACATCACTACTTGCTAGAAGAATGTCATCAACATATAGAACAAGAACGATGAACCTGCTCCTACTATTCTTAAGGTAAATACATTGATCTACTGCATTTTCCTTGAAACCAAGATATGTGACAATGTGATCAAACTTCAGATACCACTGCCTTGAGGCCTATTTTAAGTCATAAATTGATCTTCTTAACATATAGACCATGTGTTCAATGCCATTTTGAACAAACCCATCAAGTTGATCCATATAAATGTCCTCATATAAATCAGCATTTAAAAAGGCAATTTTAACATCCATCTAATGAAGCTCCAAATCAAAATGATCAATAAGAGCAATCACAACATGAAATGAATCTTTAGTAGAGACAGAAGAAAATGTTTCTTTATAGCTATACCTTCCTGCTAATTGTAACTTTTGGCAACAAGTTTGGCTTTATATATTTCTATCTTTCCTTTAGTGTCACGTTTGGCCTTAAAGACCCATTTACAGCCAACAGTCTTGCAACCAACTGGTAATTTCACTAAATCCCAAATATTATTCTTTCTTATAGAAGCCAATTCATCCTCTATAGCTACCAACCACTAGGAACTATGAGGACTAAAGATAGCCTCTTGGAAAGTAATAGGATCAGAATTCTCAATAGATGTGAACTCATGTTCCTGCAGATATACAATATAATATTTGAATCTAGTTGACTAAATAGATATAGGAATTGCTCAAAACTTCTTGGTGGACACACAACAATATCTAGATTCTATACATCATCCCTAATATGCTGATCAACATCAACACCAACAGTGGGATTTGTAGGATTAGTTGGATTTAAAATAGATGACATAGACTCCAGCATAAAAGGAATAGCTATTGGAAGAACAACACATTCTTCTCTGAAGCTGATAGCACATGGCTCTTGAGTCACAACTTGTTCTAATTACCCTTCCAAATAAACAGCACAATTAGATTTTATAATTCTGGTCGTATGTGTGGGACAATAAAATCTGGAGCCTCTTGAGCTAATACAATATCCAACAAAGAAACTACTAATGGTTCTAGGATCAAGTTTCTTTGCTTCTGGATTATAGGGTCTGACCTCTGCTCTACAACCCCAAACATGAAAATGCTTTAAGGTAGGCCTTTTCCCTATCATCAGTTTATATGGAGTCTCTGGAACATATTTACTTGGCATGTGGTTCAAAATATAAGCTGCAGTCCTCAATGCTTCTCTCCACAAGAACTCTGGAAAAGTAGAGTGACTAAGCATAAATCTCACCATTTCCATTAGGGTACAATTTTGCCTTTCAGCAACTTCATTTTGTTGTGAGGTGCCGAGCATACTGTATTGTGCCCCAATACCTCATTCTTGGAGAAATCTAGCAAAAAGCCCAAGATTTCTGCCAATTTCATCATATTTGCCATAAAATTCGCCACCTCTATCCAACCTTACACACTTGATCTATGCGCTAAATTTTAATTCAACAGCAGCTTTGAATGTTTTGAAAGTATCCAAAGACTCAGATTTCTTATGCAACAATTCAACCTATCCATATCTTGAGAAATTATCAATATAGGTGATGAAGTATCTAAAACCTCCCAAGGCAGTAGGAGCAATGGGCCCACAAATATTAGTATGAATCAACTGTAGTATTCCTTCACTTCTATTAGCCTTATTCTTTATGGCTCCAGCAGTAAGTTTTCCTTTCACACAATCAATACAGATTTCAAAATCAAAGAAATCTAAATCATGAAGAATATTCTCCTTGATCAATCTCTCCATTCTTTCTCTAGAAATATGTCCTAGCCTTTTATGCCACAACATAGAAAAGCTTTCAACAACTTTATCACGTTTATTCCTAATAATACTATTAATGTCTCATCATTGTTGGTTAGTAGAAGAGGAATCAACATTCAACATATGTAAACCATTTGAAGAAATGCCATAACCAACCAAAACAGAGTCATAATATATGTAAATTCTCCCACCACCAAAGTGAAAGGAATATCCACAACTATCCAAAGCAGAAACAGAAATCAAATTTCTTCTCATCAAAGGTACATAAACTATGTCTTTCTGGACTAACTCATGTCCACTACATAACTTTAAACAAACTACTCCTATGTGCTTCACTTTGACATGAACTCCATTTCCCACTGTGATCACCAATTCTCCCTTATTTGGCTTTCTCCTGGTTTGTAGTTCCTGCAAAGAATTGGTGACATAAATACTTGCTCTAGTATCTAACCACCAAGTATTAGAAGGAACATCAACCAAATTTGATTCAAAACACACTAGAGCTAGAGGATTACCTTTCTTCTTTCTCTCAAGCCAATTCTTAAACTTATAATAGTCAGACTATTTATGTCCAACTATACCACAGAATCTACACTTGCCAATGAACTTTATCTTGATTCTAGCATTCTCACCGACTTTTTGAGCTGAAGAAAGTTCAACCTTATTACCTCCCTTCTTCTTGAATCAAGGCTTACTAGTCTTCCTTTAAGAAATTTCTTCTTGTTATTACCGTTCTTGTGAGAAGCCAACTGCACAACATGGGCTTTGCCCTTTTTCATAGTCTGCTCTTCCTGCGTAAGGATCAAGATCAACTTATCAACCGACCACTCTTCCTTCTGCGCATTATAAGATGTCTTCAACACATCAAACTCAAATGGAAGAGAGTCCAATATTTGCCAAACCAAAAAATCAATTCCCAATTCCACCTTCATGGACTTTAGTTTATTATAACAATTAGTAAGCTGAACATGGCATGCTCACAAATACCAGAAAGGCCAACATACTTGGTCTTAGTTAGTAGATCAAGATAATGCACTTTCTTGATCTTATCAAACTTCTTGAATTTCTTGCCAACATATTCAAGAAATTCCTTTACATTATTACTCTTAGGGATATTATTCTTAATAGTTTTGTCCATGTTGTACTTCAAGGTCATCAAGCAAACCTTGTTAGAATGAGCCCACTTTTCATATTTTGCCCTGTCAACATCAAAAGATTGATCCGTGGGCTTTGGTGGCTCATCCTCAGTGAGAGCAGTATCAATATTCAACACAGTAAGATATAATTTCACATATTCAAGCCAATTCTCATAATTCGTCCCATTAAGCTTCATCAAAGTGCTCATATTCACAGGCAAGGATCGAGTGATTTCGTACATTAGTGAGAGATTTTTATGTCGATCATATTAACATAAAATTGAGCCATTAACAGTAGTGCAATTCCTTCATGTAATCGTAATCCTACCAAAGGGTTTCGAATTACGTTACATGAGTAAACTCCCAATAAATGATAGAATCGTATCCTTAAAGCTAGTATTGAGAGGATATTGAGAACTCTAAGGATACAATTATCAACTCATCAAGAATCAAGTCAACAAAGACAAACCAAAGGGTAAGTACATTATCAACATAATTCTCAGTGCAACACTAACAACAATACTATTCACAAAATAGATATTTCATCACAATTGGTCCCGCGAAGGCGAGCTCACAATTATGGAAAAAATGTCTCACAATAGTATTAATATATCTTAAGCAGTAGTTCTCAGAGTAATATTGCACAATATTCAATAATAGTAACATTTCACAATCTTAATGTGCAATATAATATAATATATAATAAATATAAAGAGAACAAAATTATCTTAATAGGCAAAATAAATTAACTCTAAGAGTATGCTTAACACAATATGGCCAATAATATAACAAATATTCACAAAAATTTCCAGGCCCAAAATTCAAAGAGTACCATATATTTTGAGCGATTTTAAATTTAGAATAAATTAAAATAAATATTTCTAGTGCTCAAAAAATTAAATAAAGTTCACCAATAATATTATTTCAGTTAGAAACCTAAACCTGCAAATTTTGGTGCATTTTGGGCCAAGCTTGGGCCCTGCATGCTCCCCACACAGTTGGGCCCGCAAGTGGGCCACGCACTGCCACTCTTCCACATTTAGGTGGGTCAAAAAATGGTTGTGCGACCCATATTGCAGCAAAGTGGGTCAAGAGGGATTTCCCCCTCATCCGGCCTCCATTTGAGGCATTCTTGGTGTCTATGGACTCGTCAGAGAAAGCTTTACAAAACCCATCTAATGGCTTGAAAAATAGTGATCAATAATTTTTGGGCTCATTTGAAGAACTTTCGCATGGGTTTTCATGGTTTTTCATCAATTTCTCCCTCAATCTTCAACCAAAATTCACGTTTTAGGTCTCTATGAATTCATGATAATGTGCTCTACAGAATCCTTATGGAGATCGAATGCAACTCGACCTACATAACTGATTTGGAGTTTTGATCAAGGGTTAGGGTTCTTAATTTCTTTCTTTCAATTTCTCTATCAAATCTTCATCAATCAGCAAGATACTTAGTTCGATGGATTCATAGCAAAACAACCTTCAAAAAACCCCAAACTAAATTTGAATTTAATTGATCAGAATTAAAAAAATTCCAAATTCTGGGTTTACATTCATTTACAATTTCAACTTCTTGAACACCCAATCTTTAACAAAACAAATTCTACAATCATAATCAGAGATTAAACCATGGCTCTGATACCAATTGTTAGAGTTTAAAACCCTTAGATCTTTGGTTTATTTTGATTAAGGCATGTGACTAAACAGAAATCATGAGCGAGGATTAGTTTGGTTACCTGGAGTGATTAAGAAGCTTGAGGATTCCATGGTTGATCTTGGAGTTAATATATTGTTAGAATTTAAAACCCTCAGATCTTTGCTTTATTCTGATTAAGGCATGTGATCAACAGAAATCACCAGCAAGGATTAGTTTGGTTACCTAGAGTGGTTGAGAAGCTTGAGGATTCCATGGTTGATCTTGGAGTTAATTTCATGCCAAATTTGAAAGTAGAAAACAGAGAGAAATAGGAAGTACAGAGAGAAAACTTTTCCTATTCCCGATATAGCCCAAATGAACGTCACGTCTCAATGGGGCCACAGACACCTATATATAAAGCTAGGAGAAGGGATCTCTCCTTATGTCATCAAAATGTAAAGCCAAGCCATCCATTACAGCAAAGCTTACACACAGGGACCGTATCATATCCTTTATCATTAATCCCAATAACAAAATGGATCACAAAATTGAGCTAAACCAAAACACTATAACATTTGGCATCTAATTAATATGAGTCTTACAATTAAAACTCATAATCTGATTTATGAAAGTCCACAAATGATAATCTATCAGTGGCGGGTGATGACCATGCATCAGACGAGGAAAAGCATCCTTTTTCCGAATTTGATACAACAAAAAATGAGAATGACAACGAAAATGTAGTCTTATTTTAGTTAGAGTGGATTCAATGGAAATCACTGCCCGACATTTGACTAATGGTTGTTGTAAATATGTAGGCAGCCTTGGCTAGTGAGATTGATGGGAAACACCCTGTATTAGTGGAGATAGAAGAGGTTTATGTAAAGGTTTGTCATATATAAGTTGTATATGCATCCTCATTGACTGTTGGACTATAGTAAACTAGGTTAATTGTTTGTTCAATTTTTTTTTTTTTAGCTACAGGATCTCAAAGGGAAAAGTCGGCCCTGTAATACAAAGAAAGGGAAAATGGTTTGCTCAACACAAAATTCAACTGTACAAAGTGTAAGCACACCCATTGTTGATATTTATAGCTCTTTTGATCTTTTTCAATGTTACCTTTTAATTCCAATGATTTTAGCATACAATTGAAGGGAAGGAGCAACTAGATAGCAGCACACAACTCAAGGGTGGCATTGTAATAAATGATGTAAGTCATTTAATATACTTTGTTTATGCCTTATTTATCCACCTTCTTTTGCCCTTTTTTTTTATGTTATAGTTATATTTTTTTAATTGGAAATTCTCTTGCCCTATTTCGTTCACACGATTGATGTATCATTGCCTTTATTTTTTATTTTTATTTTTTTTGTTCATTAATAGAATGTAGTTTCACCTAATGGCGACTCGAAAAGATCGTATGCAGGTAGTTATGGGGTTCCAGTGTATATTGCTCCACATAATGCACCTCTATAGATGCGGGGTTTTCGCCGATAACTTGATTCATGGCCAATGTTCCCAGTGTATCCACTTTATCCACTGATTCCTCGGGCTACTGTCTTGCCCTATTTTCACAGTGTTCTGGTGTACCCTCAAGTTCAACAGGTTTAGTTGAAGATGGGAAAATCCGATTTAACATAAAGTTTATGTTGGAAATATAATGCACACACACACACACACACACAGAGGAAGAGGAGATAACAAAACTCAAGAATTGTATTTCTCATGCCTTTTGTCTTGTCTTTTATAACTTCAACAAATAGGTATTTATACTACTCAAATAAACTCTAAATTGAATACATCCAAATAATTGAATGGTTTTAATTCATAACAATCCTAAACTTAGAAAACCCATTCAAAGTATGGTTGTAAACCATTCTTTAATTCCAACTATTAATTAATCAAGTTTATCTTTCAACACTGCCCCTTAAACTTGATATCTTTCCAACACCAATTATCACTCAACTTTTGAAAAGTATCGTATTTGAGAGGCTTTGTGAAAATATCGGCAATTTGATCAAGTGACTCCACATACTCAACCTCCACATGCATGCTCTCAATGCATTATCGAATAAAATGATACTTTGTCTCAATATGCTTACTTCTGTCATAAAACACTGGGTTCTTTGCTAGAGCGATGACTAAATTGCTGTCCATAATAATCTTGGTAGCTTCAATTTGCTCAAAGTGAAGTTCTTTCAATAGTATTTGTAGCCAAATTGCATGGCATGCACAAGCAGTGGCAACAATGTACTCAACTTCACAAGTTGAAAGAGTGACTATGGGTTGTTTCTTTGAACACCAAGAAATTGCATAATTTCCCAAAAAGAAAACAAATCCAATAGTATTCTTCTTACTATCAATATCTCCTGCGTAATCACTCTCGCAAGCCCTTCAACTCGAACTCATATGAAGCTGAATAAAACATACCATACTCAAGAGTGTCTTTAAGATAACGAAGAATTCTCTTAGCTGCCTTCATATGTGTTTTTGATGGATTCTCCATATATCGACTAATTAGTCCAATTGAGAATAAAATGTCAGGTCTAGTACAAGTCAAATACCTTAAACTTCCTGCAAGATTTTTTAATAGTGTTTGATCAACTTTCTGTACATCATTCTCATCTTTTGAAAGTTTAACTCCATACTCCATATGCGTATTGATAGGATTGCAGTCTAAAAAGTTGAGCTTCTTCAATAATTCTTTTGCGTAAGCTTCTTATGAGATGAAAATTCCATCCTCCATTTGTTTAACTCCTATTCCTAGATAATAAGACATGAGTCCCATATCACTCATCTTAAATTCTTGAGCCATCGCTTTCTTAAATTCTTCAAACATGATTTGATTATTTGTTGTGAATATGAGATCATCCACATATACACAAACAAACAACAAATCTTCATTTTCCTTTTTCACATAGAGTGCATATTCATGAATGCATCTAGTGAAGCCATTCTTTCGAAAATAATTATCAAGACAATTATTCCAAGCTCTTGGAGCTTGCTTTAATCCATATAAAGCCTTTTTAAGCCTTAACACCTTATCTTCATAATCTTTAACAACAAAACCTAAAGGTTATTCAATATAAACTTCTTCTATAAGATTACCATTTAAAAAGGCAGACTTCACATCCATTTGATGGATCTTCCAATGGTTTTGTGCTACAAGTGACAACAATAGCCTTATTGTCTTTAAACGAGCAACGGGAGCAAAAACCTCATCGTAGTTAACTCCTTGTTTTTGCTTATAACCCTTTACAATAAGTCTTGCCTTGCACCTCTCTACATCACCCTTAGAGTTCTTCTTAGCTTTATACACCCATGTAACTCTAATAGCTTGATGACCACATAGAAGTGATGCCAGTTCCCAAGTGTTGTTCTTCTCAATTGCTTGAATTTCCTCCTCCATGGCTTGCATCCATTTCTCATCTTTCACAGCTTCTTTAAAACTCAAAAGCTCATCATTAGAGAATAGACACAATGAATTCTCATCCTTTAACATTTCGGTTTCTTCATAGAGATCAGTGAGACTTTGATACCTGCAAAGGCCTTTGCTTGAGGTAGAAGATGGAGATGATGATGATGATGCTATTGGGGATGATTCTAGTGTTGTTGGAATTTCAATTTCGCCTTGCACTCCTTGTGTTAGAGCTTCTTCCTCCTCAAAGGAGGGTAGAAAATTATAAGCAACCTCATCTTGTGTATTCCAGTCCCAAGTTGCATTTTCTTCAAATTCAACATCTCTGCTAATTATTACTTTATTGTTGCGAGGATTCAAGAACTTGTAGGCTTTTGAGTTTTTCTCATAGCCAATAAACACAACCTTCTAGCTCCTATCATCAAGCTTTGATCTTTCTTACTCAGGAACTTGAACATATGCTATAGATCCAAAAACCCTTAAGTGTGAAACATTAGGCTTCAAGCCACTCAATGCTTCTTGAGATGTCACATCTTTCAAACTTATGGTAGGTGAAGGGTTTAAGAGATAAACTGCACATGCAACTGCTTCTCCCCATAACTCTTTTGTTAATGACTTGCTCTTCAACATTGTTCTTGCATATTCAAAATTGTCCTGTTCTTTCTTTCAGCAGCTCCATTTTGTTGAGGCGGTCTAGGAATAGTCAAGGGACATCGAATACCATGATTCTCACAAAAGGTCTTAAACTCATTTGAAGTAAACTCTCCACCTCTGTCAATTCTTAGGGATTTGATCTCATAGCTGCTTTCTTTTTCAACACGAGCTTTGAATCTTTTGAATGCTTCGAATGCTTCACTCTTTTGCTTCAAGAAAAAAACCCATATTTTCCATGAATAATCATCGATGAAAAGTAAAATGTAAGCACTTTTATGAAGTGACAAGGGCTTAATTGTTCCACAAACATCTACGTGGATCAACTAAAGTGGCTTGGTGGCTCTTGATTTGGATTGCTTTGGAAAACTCTTTCTTGAATGTTTTCTAAGTAAGCAAGCTTCAAATAACTGGTGAGGATGATCTACCATTAGAATGCCTTTTACCATCTTCTTTGTTCCTAATTCTTTGAGCCCTCCAAAATTTAGATGATCATATCTCATGTGCCAAATCCATGATGGATCTTCAATACATGATTGTAAGCACATAGCTCCACTAGTTTTCATATTTAACAAGAACATACGATTTCTTATGAAAGAAACCTTAGCAATAAGGTCCCCCTCTTTATCTTTGAGCCAAAGATAACTATCTTCCATGACTTTTTTTGCAACCATTCTCCATAAGTTGCCCAATACTCAAGATATTATTCTTTATCTTTGGGATATAATAAACATTAGGAAGAATCTTATGGCTTCCATTCCTCAGCTCAAATAGAATCGTACCTTTACCCTTGATCTCCACTTTTGATTCTTCTCCAAAACGCATGTGGCTTGTCACTTTGGTATCAAGTTCTACAAATTTACTTCTATCACTTGTCGTATGGTTACTAGCCCCATTGTCAAGATACCATGTACTATCTTCACAATTTTGATCTTCCTTAAATGTGAGGAATAATATTGGTTCTTCAACATCTTCACTATGCATAGCAAGTTTAGTCTCTTCTTCTTTAGGTGTCTAACACTCCCAAGAATAATGGTTATTCTTTCCACATGAATAGCATCCAATATGTCTTTTATCAACCGTTCTTTCTTTTCCACGACCTCTTAAAAAATTTTGATTTCTTCTCTCTTGAGAATAATTTTTCTCATCTCTTCCTCTTCCACGACTACATCCTTAACCTCGACCTCGACCTCTTCCTCGTCCTTGGCCTCATCTTCCACTTTCAATGGTTTAGGTTGCTCCTTTAGCATTCAACGAAAGTTTTGCTTGCAAGACATGCTCCACATGTTCTTGCTTTCCTTTGTCCATTCTTTCTTCATGGGCACATAAGGAGCCATTCAACTAATCAATGGATATTGTCTCCAAATCTTTAGATTCTTCAATGGCTACCACCACATGGTTGAATTTTGAGTTTAGAGAACAAAGAGTTTTTTCAACAACAAGAACATCTTCTAACTTTTCTCCAAGCCTTTTCATTTGGTACACTACCACCAGAACTCTGGTGAAAAAATCTGAAATAGATTCTATCTCTTTTATCCTTAGAGACTCAAACTCAGCCCTTAGAGTTTGAAGACGTACCCTCTTCACCTTTTCAACTTCTATGACAGAATTTTGAAAAGTTTCCCAAGCTTGCTTGGAGTTGGTTTTATCAGCAATCTTCTAAAAAATCTCATCATCTAAGCCTTGATGAATGATGGTAAGTGCACATTTATCTTTCTTTCTTTTACTCTCCAATTCCTCCTTCTAAGCTTCTTCTAGCTTTTCCACATTTTTTGGTTCTACGTAGCCTTTCTCAACAATCTCCTACACTCCTTAAGCACAAAGAATAGCCTTCATTCGAACTGCCTAATTGTCATAATCGAGCTTGGTTAGTTGTGGATATTGAAAAGAAAGAGTGGATCCTTTTGAAGACATTTTCGTAACTAGCTCCACATACACACACAGAGGAAGAGGAGATAACAAAACTCAAGAATTGTATTTCTCATCCTTTTTGTCTTGTCTTCTATAACTTGAACACATGAGTATTTATACTACTCAAATAAACTCTAAATTTAATACATCCAAATCAATGAATGGTTTTAATTCATAACAAAGCTAAACTTAGAAAACCTATTCAAAGTATGGCTGTAAACTATTCTTTAATTCCAACCATTAATTAATCAAGTTTATCTTTCAACAGTTTATTATTATTTTTTTAATTGCACGGTTAGTTTTGTTTAATGATGTTACAATTAATAGGTGTATGGTCGTGTTGAATGTGTACAGGCTTCGAGCGCAATGATTGGTACTAGGGAGAGTGTCTCGAAGGGAACCGAAGGTTCTAATGCTTGAATCTTGAGTCTGAAAGTGACATTTTCTGCAAATTTATTCTGGCAGCTAGTTCTGTGTGTTATCTATGTTATGCAATGTGCAAATTTTGTTTTCATTACATGCTGTATTGGAAGTAGCTGGAATAGTGTAGCTGTTTATGCCGGATATATGGTATTTGTGTGTAATAGAGACTTGCGCTTATAGCCGCCTGCAAGCTATTGTTTGGGTCTGCACTTTTCAAATTAATCTAAGGTTGTGGAGAAGTGTGCAGGGAGCTGAATGTCTGCCAATTCCTTGTTCACAATCTAAAGTCACAGTTAAGGTTTAACTTTATACTGACCTCTGCAATACATAAGGTTAGATTTTTCATTTACATGAATGATAAGATTAGAGAATATAAACTTGACCGAAATTTATTAGCACGGATTAAAAAGTAGGAATTATTAAGTATAGTTTTTTTGGCACTTTAATTTCACTATATCTCACGGTATTGAAAAGGATATCTCCTTATAACATTAACACACGAGTTCATAATTTTTTGATGCAATTAAATTTCACAATATCCCACGTAACATGATTCCTGCGATTCAATTTTGCTTTTAACATGCAAATGTAGGAATTGTTAAGGTATTTAGCTGCTAAAAAAATAACAAATTAATATTGATAAGGATTTAATTTGAATATACTGTCAGTATAAAAAATTTTTACAGAGATATCAATCATATATTGCCACATCAGCAAACTCTTTGACATAACCATCCACTACTTGAATGATCATGCAAATAAAAAATTTTGATTGAATAATAATGTAAAAAAATTTTACACTGTCAATGCACCTAAATTTAACTCTATTGTTAATGAACACATCGGTGTTCAAAATTTTCAAAATTAGCGGTTGTAGTCTTTTCTTCGTTTTTAACTGGAGCTTACAAATGTCTTGGGCTTTTTTCGGGCTTTTAGGTTAGTAGGTAGACGTGTCATAACCAGCTTACCCATTGCATTAGCTGAGTGTTTTTTTTTTTTTTCAAATTGCCTATCTTGTGGGGCAGACCCTTATATAGGCCCAAATTAGGTTTGGTGACCTGATAAACCCTTTTGTTTGGTCTTTTTTTCTCACATGTTCCTAATATGTGTTATTTGTAAACAGGCTTCAGAGTCCCATTAGTCCCTTGTAGAGTCCGAACAAGTTGGCTTGCATTTTTGTGAATCTCTCCATGGGCTGCGCTGTTTGTTGGGCTTGATGGGCATCCTAACCCACCCTTGGGGTAGCGCACAGCAAACCCATGCTCTATGGGAGCATTTGGTAGACGGAATGAAATTTTATTGTTGGGAATAAAATTCTCAGGAATGCTATTTTCAGGAATAACTTTCTCAGGTATAATATTTTAGAATATTTGGTATACAAATTGAATTTCCGAAAATATTTAATAAATTTCTCAAAATACCCTTGATGGAGGTGGTGGCAAGTGGCTGGCCGGCAGGCGTGACGCAGGTGTGGCGGTCGACTCGGAAGGCGGCGAACGGCGACGACAGGCAGCAAAGGTGGAGGCGGTGGTGGCCGGCGCCGAAAGGTGACCGGAATCAATGGCAAGCAATGGACGACAGACGGTGGACGACAGATGACAGTGATGGTTGGCGCCGGAAGGTGGCTTCCCATGGGAATGTTGGATTCCCATGAGGGGAGGTGGTAGTATTTTGGTAGTGAAATTCATTTCTAAGAATATTATATTTCTGGAAATATTGTTTCAAACCTTCTACCAAATATGAGAATATTTTTACATTCCTAAGAATATAAAAAGATGCATGCATACCAAACGACCCCTATAGAGCCAACAAATCGTATGGAAAATGACTACAGAGGAGTGCAGCGTACCTCCAGCCATGCACACCCTCTTTGTATGTACTCCATTTTCACGAGCCTATGAGGCTTTTTTTTTTTTCAATTTTTTTTCTTCCGAATGAAGAATAAATGACCAATATTGAAAATAAACCACAAAGCATTATGCCATTCTATATGTATTTAAAACTAGACATTGACAATGGAAACAAGCAAGCCATGAGCATGGACAGGAGACAAAAGACATGAGAAATGATAGATACCGGCATCATGGACTACCAGCCTCATGGATCTCTTAATACTAACGACACAAAACAACCAACCGCATGGTTCTCTAACGAAAGATGGAAGCACGTATTCGTTCAAAACAACAAGTAAACGCAGCAAACCACAAACATGGACAACAAAAAGTTTGAACTTAAGGTCACCACGTGCTGGAGTTAACACCAACACCGACAAACATAACAGGCTAAGAAAAAGAAACACCTAAAGGACTAGATCACACAATGGATCAGGTGCTGCTATAAGCTTAACTGCCAAGAAATCTTATAATGCAGTGACATACAGTTAATATCACTGCACATATCGTTTCTCTCTTCTTTATTTTTGTAGCCGACATTGGTCAGTGAACATCGTGGAAATTTCCCTTGTGTCAATTTGGTTTGGTGGGGCGAATCATGGAGCACAATGTTAGTATGAGGAGTATATATTTTCAAAAACAAGCTACTGTTTTATACGTAATTTACTTTTTTCTTGGCCAAATAAAGGGTCCAACAATTTCGTCGGAAGGTTTTATACTAGTGATAATTGCATTTTTTGCAAACGTTTTTTTAAACCTTGCCATGCTGGTAATAAACAAGAGCTCAATATACGTTGATAATAATTCAGTGCAAAAAAATAATGCTTGGTATATTACTAGGCTGTAAGTCACTTTAACAACAGTAAAATCAATTCATTTTAGTAACAGTAAGTGTAAATTGCATTCTCTTAAACTGGGAGATGCTCTTGTTTGACAGCCTTCATTTCTTGAGGCTAAACTATACAGTCCCGTCTCCCAAAGTAAAAGATGCAATACAATTTTATCGGACGCTTCTGAGAAAAAAAAATAAAATTGCGTTGTGTTTTTATTTACCTCTTATCTATATATTTAACCTACGATCCGTTATCGTCAGTATGGAGATATGAATGCTAATAAATTTTTCAAATGGTTTATTGGAGCGTGGCTAGTTTACTAGTCCCAAACATACCTTTGTTTCTTTTTTTTTTTTTAATTTTTGTTTTCTTTTTTTGATACTTAAGATACTCTTCATCGTCTTTTGTCCTTAACAAAAATAAACAATTTCACAATTTTGTATAAAATACATATGATCAAATCTGTAATTAACAAAAGATAAAAAAAATAATTTATGTTTGAGCTATCTTTATTATCATAATTAAAAAAATAGTTTAGAGGTTGAATTCAATCCATATCTCATCTATTCTTTAATATATGATAATTCTTATAGGTTTAAAGAGGGTCCGTTGTTTAATCCCAAAAAAAAAGAAAAAGAGGGTTCATTGTTACTCTACGTGTCAATTGTTATTATTATTTAATTTCGCCAAAATACTTTTCTTTCTTGATAAAAAAACTAATTGAATATTTCTTTTTTAATATATTAATGATAATAAAATTTAAATTATTGATCTCATATATACTACTTAAATCTTTTACCATTAGATTATTTCTAGTGATTTACTAATTGAATATTGGTATCGCTCCTAATTATATTTAAATTCTTAAAAGTATTTTTATCGAATCTTCTTCTCATATATCTTTTAAAATTATATTATTGTATAACGTATAAAACAATTAATTCTTAAAAAGTATGTGAAGTAATGATCGAATTCGGGCTCGAAGTTATGTCATTATCGGTAAAAGAAATATAAGTCGCATCTAAATTATGGCATTTATTTTATGATAATTTTACATGATTAGGTTATTAAACACTACTCTTTTGAATTCAGAATTTGATATGTTAATAAAAATTTATAAGATTTTTCTCATTTATTTTTTAAATAATGTTCCAACATAAAACTATTAAAATTATGTGAAATAAATATGAAATTCATCCTCCAAACCATTTTCATTATCATCATAGTAAAAATTGGTTGACTCTAGATTATTTTATTTAATCTTTTTACATACAAATTTAATCTAACGTAATTTATAAACAAAATTCTTGTTGACTAGGAGTGGCAATAGATTGAAAGGAGTAGGTGAGGCTATTGGGACTCCGCATATTATCTATCTATAGTTTCTATTAATTAATTGCTATTTTGATTTCCTAAATTGCGCTGAAATAAACACCATCAAGCATATCGATCCTCGTTTATTTACACTTATATAATGTATTTGTGAACAAACCACTAAAATATCAATTTAGTTTTAGTTTTATTTAAAAAAAAAACTAATTCAATTAAGCGAAAATTTGTATACATACCTGTAGAAAGTATTTCTACACAAGAAAAGCTCAAACAAATGCCCTGATTGGTATTGTTTAAAACATCCTTACTAAAATAATAAGTTAAATTAATCATTTACATTGCTTCTCGTCTCAGGCGAAGGGTTAGGGTATGGACATGGTGTGCAGAAAGGGGAAAAAAAATGGGATTGCTAGGCCTCAGTTAATATAGAGAATCCAATGGCCATGTTTAATATGCTATACCTACAATCAGTCCATACGAATATGAATGACTTGTTTGAGATGCCTGATAAGATGAGACTTAATATGATAAGATCCGATAAACCTTTAATTTACTTAAATGGCAATTTAAAATTTAACCTTTAATTATTTTTATTTTGTATTTGATTAATAATTATTTTGTTTTTATTTATATAATTTTATTTCTGTATTATTTTTTATTAAATAGTAAAAATTATTTGATCGAAACTTTTTTATAAAATAATTAACAATAGTCAATAATAATCAATAATGTTCATGATTAAAAGTAAATATTACAAAGAATTATGTACATGGGACCTTCGTTTCAAATTATGATCGCCATATACTATAATGCATATACTATCGTGCATTATAATGAAAATAGATATTATAATGTATATTCTGAATGGGCAAAATTATAATAAGAATGTAAATTATTTTTCTCTACTGATTTTTTATTAGCTTTCACCGAAATTTGTTTCATCCTTGAAAAATATTTTTATAAATGAAATACTTATAAATTTACAGAATGTATAGTTTGTTCTAGATTTTCTAAATATTATTATTATTATTGTAAAACATTTTAATTATACTCAATTATGTTAGTAGAGGATAAAATTGTAAAAACATATTAAAAGCAATATGTTCCCTTTACCTTATCAATTTTAAACTCATAAATAGAAGTGACTAAAACTATCTAAATCCCTTTCCTTCCTTAGCCTTCTGATCCTTTTGGTGCCTTTCCTTTCTTTTCCCTCATAACTCACGAACACAGTCCAACAACTATCTTCATGCATTGTTGTTCATGATAGAATCTCTTGTATGGATGTCTTCCTAGTATCTACTCCAAACAGAACCAACAATGGGTATTGAAGAAGAACAAAGGCACTGTGAGTCTCGTGATCTACTCCAAAACAGCCTCACACTTACAAAATTTCTAACCCTTGTAAAAGTTTATGCAAAAACGTTGTTCTGATCACTCATGTCTCTCAAATCCCAAAGTCATGTCCTTATTTGAAATTTGTTGCCCATTACTAAAGTTATGTCCTAATTTGAAGTTTGATTAGATATACTTTATAGGCAATGTAATATATGAATCTTTTTTTGAAAGTAAGTCAATAGTTAATGAATTAAGTAAATGGGAAAAAAATTATAAATGAATATGTATCTACAATGAGCAATTCTATTTGATATCTCATTCTGCATATCATATATACAGGACTAAGTAAATTTCAGTAGGCTGCTTTCAGCTAGCGGTAAAAGGCCCATTTTAAGAAAATGTTGCCCATTTAGAATAAAATGTGGAGCTGATTGGTCGTTGTTGTTCTGAGGGGTGGCAACTTTTCCTCAAATAGAAGTGAACAAAAATATACTATTGTATTCTATGATATTTTGCTGAAAATGAGCACTTCTTATGTCAAGGTGCGTTTTAGGGTGGGGACCATAAGTTTGGGCGCACCATGTAATTTGGATAGTTTTTGACCGATCATCAGCTAGGTTTGTTATATTTTCATTTGGCCCCTGAGTTAGGAATATTGTGTTTTCACTTGACGATGACGGCATGAAGAGGCCCTTTTTTTTTGGCAGCTTGGGAGTAGACATGTAGATGTAGTACTATTTTAAGTGATTAGGCTATCTTTTGTGGTAGGCTTTAGAAAATATATGGGCTTTATTATATACTGGCCTAACTTGTTATATCAATTAGAACCCAATCCATGCAGCAGATGAGTCTATTGTTTTGTGGCTATAAGTTCAGCCATCTATTTGTGGCATATCTTGTTTGGTTGCCGATCCATTGCCATGAAAGATTGAGTTAATGTATATTGTTATCTAAGTATATGGAATGTTAATTTTGGCGGTAATTCTGAAATTTATGAAATGTCCTTTACCTCTACAGTGGAAATTTTTCAGACTCATAAAAAGACATTGGAACGGTCAATGCAATGAATAAAAATATTATTTTACATTTGAATATGATATTTATGCTAAAAAATTTTTTTTTTTCTTGCTGCAGAGTTGTTCAAGAACCATTAACTTGTGAAATAAATAACTATTTTCTACCGTTGAATTCTTCCAAAAAAAAAAAAAAAAACTCCTAACACATTTCATAATGCTTATAAATACTCTTTTTTTAATAAAAGAACAAGTTCTCATTTTAAAAAGACAAATAAATAAATGAATTGAAATCAACACAAACTATTTTCTTTGATAATATTAACTGCGTCTCATAAATATTTTTCTGACTAATTTTATGATACTATTTCTAACGTTATTATTTTTTAAAAATTAATTATATTACAATTTAGATTTAAAATAATCGTAGATAAATTGTATACAATAAAATAACTTAGATTTATTTTATCAACAACTGTTAAAATAATCTAGTATAAATTATTTACTAATAAAACTAATAAAATTAAGTGGATGAAACTATTAAATGCAGGAAGAACTTCTTCGCTGCATCCCCTTTCTTGTGATCGCCATAAAGCCTGCATATACTCTATGTGTTATCTTCCTTTTTTTTTTTATGGAATAATAATTGTGTGGTTATTTTTTTTTATAAGAACATATTCGTTATTTTTTTCATTTTTTAGAGTTTTTCAGTTAAGTATAAAAAACAATACTTGTAATTTTTTTTTCAAACTTAACAAAACATACACTGACGTCACATTTCAACCGTGTGTCATTGCATATATGGCCCAATTTCACATTACGTTAATCACTTTGGCCCAATTCCACATTCAAAACACTTCATTTATCTAAAAACAAAAAATTGCCTTTTAAAATTATACATCAGATTTTAAATATTTTTATAAGGTTACCTATTTACTTACAAAAAATTTTTTTTATATAATAATATTTTTAATTATCCTTAACCCAAATCATAACATTCATCGCTGTTTTCATAGATACTTAACACAATAATATAAATTTATAAATTAAGTACTTTTTTCGAAGCTTGTCTCATGAAAAATATTTTCAATTACTTTCCAAATTAGCCCATCTAAATTTTCTATCCACCAATTAACCCATCTAAATTTCATTATATTCATCTTAATGCACCAATACAAACAAAGCCATGCCTAAAATTGGCCCAACTACATTTGCATACTTACAAATGAACATAAAAAGCTTTCCAACCCACGCCCTACATACAGCCCAATTCATGATTTGAAAAAAAAAAAAACATGGCAATCATAGCCATACACGTGTCGCCCCAAGATATGCGTACATATATTAATCTCACACATGCAGGCGTTACTTTTTTTTGCTGAAAAGTCACTGCTGGGGGTTTGATATACAATTTATAAATAGTTGTAGTTAACCGGCCTCTCCCGGTTTCCAGTTGAAGCCACTGACACACCTCGCATCTAGAGCCAATCCGATGGTGTGCAGTGGGGGGCGTGCAGTGGGCCTCTAATTTACGTCCCCAGGCTAAACGTGGCCCTTATGTCAATGCCAATTTAAATAATAAATTAGGGGGTCTTTCAAAAGTGGGAGTTCGATCCTAACTTTCACACAAAAATTGAAAATTCTGGATCGGTAGAGCTTCTTGTCATTTCTAATCTTTCTTCATGCTATGCAGAAGCACCCCAAAAATTACACGGTAATGAAAAGTCTAAAATCCAAGTTTTCGATTAAAAAAGATTTTTTTATAATTAATATTTTACACTGTAATTGTTTGGTAAAATATAAAGAATATACATGGAACTATTGAAAAATGAAAGAGAAGAAGTGAACAATTTTATTGTATCATTAGCCTTTTACGTCCTTTTATTAAATTAAGAAAACTAGTTTAAAGATATATGTTATAATTAGGGGGTGTTTGGCAAGCTAAAAAGATCGGATAACTAGGGATAATATGATTTGGTTTTTAATAAATATTATTTGGTAATTATTTAAATATTTTAAAATTAATTTTTATCTGAATCAATTTATATTTAAAATCAATTCTTCAAAAAATTAATTTTAAATTAATTTTATTTCATCCCAAAATTTTCTTTTATTTTATATCTTTTTATTATTTGTCAATTATCCTCCACTACTGTACCCCACGGTTCACCACCACAATCTACCATCATCCACCACCGACTGCTGCTGATCATCGCTGATTACCACTGTCGGCCCCGTCCGCCACCATTTGCCACCATCCGTCTACCATTTGTTGTTGTCGGCCGCCATTGTCTATCATCTCTAGTTGCCACCATTTGTTATCATTGCTGGCTGCGACTGTTTGTCGTTGTCGCTGCCAATCACCACCATTTGCCGCTGTCTGTTAGATTAGTTTCTTTAATGATATAATCAAAAAGAAAAATATGTAAAAGAAGAAAAACACATTGAAATTAATTTTTAAATTATGAAATCAAATAATATTTAATTAAAAATTAATCCATTTTTATAGTGATTAATATAACTAACTTTATTTTGTACTATATTAACTTAATTTTTGACGTTGTCAAACACCCCCTAACAAAGAAGAATGGACAACCTTAATATACATCATATCAATTACACCTCGGTTCTTTTTACGTACTTTCAGCAAATTAAATTTATCAGACAAGTGTGAAGGTTGGCTTTCTTTGAATTCCAATTTATCTCGTAAGAAGAAAAAAAAAATAGGTGTGTTCAAATTTTAAAATGATTTGAACAAATGCTAGTTACTTCCAATTGCAGTTAAGGCCAGGGGTAGGGGCGATGCTTCAAATTGCAAAATAAAAAAAAGAATCCTTGTCATTGCATTTGTCTCGCCGTATGACCAAATCCCACCAACAAGGGAAGTGCGCATAAGGATGGATAACTTATCCTTCCAATATGCTCCGGCACCGAAGAAAGCAACATAAAATTATTCTGATATGCTGCTTCATAATATAAATATGAAAGTAAAATGGAAAGTCAGAATTGGTTCGCATTTGCTTGATTAGCTGTTGATGATTAACATCAAATGAAATGCTCTCACATGTTTCTCATTCGCGGTCTCACAATAGCATGCTTGTTCTGCAACAAGCAATGGACAACCCTTCTCGTTTGAAGAATTTTCGGATCACAAATTTACCATATTGTGACGAAAAAAGAAATGCCTAAAATAAGACTGTCTAACGTGTATTATTTAATATTAAATATTTTAATTATAATATTAAAATATAATAAAAATAGGATTTAGTGATATTCCCTTTACTTTTAAAATATCTAATTTTTTTTTAAATATACATTCTTATTATACTATGTAAAATTACAAATATTTTATAATTTAATATTTCAATTTAATAAAGACTTAATTTTTCTATACTATTTATGTAAAATATCTTTATATAATCAGTCAATCATATATAAAATTATTTGACTTCTTTCATAACTATTTTAAAAGTATTAAAAAGATAAAATATAATTTGTTAACAGTATAAAATATTTTATATTAACAATATATTAAAATTAATTTTTTAATAATAATAAAATATACTATTAATTTACATATTTAATATGTTATTTTAAAAATTAAAAATAAATCAAGTCATTAAATACGTAAACTACTATTAATAATAAGTTTATCATTAATTAAAACTGAAATAAATCTTAAGTATAGTGAGCACAACAGTTCAAGAAACATACAAAATCATTACTTATTGGGTTTGGCCTTAGGAGTTAATCCCCTCCATATAGCGAATTATCGATTGAATTTTAATTAAGAGAGATGCTCACATAATATCTAATGTATGTGAAAAAATTTTATATTTTCATCTAACGAAATTCTTCTAGACGTGAGTAAAATATATTTGCTCATATGATATTACATAATTAAATAAAAATATTAAAATAATTTTATATTTTTTTTAATTTTTCGAAGCATCCTCTCACTCATAAGTGAGAGATAATCTCTCTAAATATAATTAAATATCTAAATAAAAATTCCTCTATATAATATTATTTTTATGTATATAAATTTTAAAATTGAACCCACAATTTTATATTTATGGGTTATAATCCTCTTCCACTTAAACTAAAATTTTATTGATATATTTTTATAATATCAAAATAAAACTCATAAAATATTACAGTACAAAAGAAGAAAAAGAAACGTATAAGAACTCTCTCTCTCTCTCTCTCTCTCCCTTTTTTTCCCCCTCTCTCGCATCACGCTCGCCCACCATCTTGTTCTTTGTTCCTCCTTTCCTTGGAATCTTCCACCAGTTACCTACCCAACATAAACCTCAACCAGTTGGACATAGTAAAACAAATACTTAACGAAGAAGGAGTATTTTAACATGCTCACAAACTTTATTATCTTATTCTTACAAACTTGTAAATTCGTTTTCTTTATATTTATTGATTGAATAATCATGTATTAGACTAGAAATTTTGGTTTAATTATCAAAAATTAAAATTCGATTTTTTTAAAAATTTCATTCTTATTTTTAAAAATTTAATTTTAAATTTTTTTTTTGATTCTGCATTAATTTGATTAGAATTTTTAAATTTTGAATTCTATAATAAATAAGTGAATAGAAAATAATTGTTATGAATATCGACTTTCAATTTTTTTAGTGATTAAATTAACTTCCTTATATGTTAAAACATAATTCTCAATAATTATATGTATAAAAAAATTATTTATGAAGTAAATTATATTTTCTTCTTCTGAGAGATAGTCTTGGTACATAACCCTCCCCTCTATTTTCAAAGCAAACACTTCAATCCAAAATACTTTAAAAATTAAAATATGTATGTAAATTTACTAAACTACTTACAAAGTACTTTAATAATTAGTGTTTATTTTTTTTCATTTATTATTATTATTTTAATTATCTATTATTAAACATTATTATAATTATTTTATCTTTGTAAATTCTTGAGAATTAATATGCTAATTAAAATTAATGACATCATATTTATTAAGATTATTTAATTCTTATATAATAATTTTAAAAAATATAAAATTTAATATAACATTGACATTTTATTTTTATTTTGATAAATTAATAGAAAAATATTTTATGAATATTCATTTTAACATTAATTATCACAAATTATAGACTAAAAATATTTTTAAAAAAATTTAAAAGTATGCAATTCTTATATTTTTAAACAATAATTATTATAAATTATTGTTATTATGAATAACTTATTCGCTTAATATAATAATAATATAAAATTACATGATTGTTTGGAGTAACAAATACTCCTTGTTTTTAAACAATGCTATTGGATTCGAGTATTAACTATGGAATAACTAATATTGGAAAAGCTATGTCTCTTATAAAATTTTAAATGCTCAAACAAAATTATCTCTAATACAAAAATATCTATAATTTTGATAAAAAAATACAAAATTATAAAAATAACATATATATATATATATAGAGAGAGAGAGAGAGAGAGATTAACAAACTCCACATTTTCTATTAGATAAAAAACTCTCTTTCTTTCCTTTTGAGTTAATTTATAATTTAGAATAACTTAGTAATTTTGTTTTATTCACATTAATTATTACCCTAACTTTCTCTCACCTAATTAATTTTCACTACCCACAATTAATTTTTACATGAATATACAATATTATTTTTCTTCTCTTTTTCTTTTACGGTCTAATCTAAACATGGTATAAGTGATTAAATACTCAAAATATGTTAATGTGGGTAGATATATTTTAATCCTAGTGGATTATTTATTTGTTTATTTTTTTGAGTGCGGTGATTCATGAAAATATTTATTTATAAGTTACGTAAACAAGTATCACTATAAAATTTTTAATACATACGGATGAAGCGATATAATTTAAGAAAAATAAATAATTCAATATTCAGAAAAAATAAATAATTCAATAATTTATTGTAAAATGAATTGAGATTTTTTTTTCGGATGTTAACGAAAAAAATTTTATTTATGTGAAGAAAGAAAAATATTAAATAATATTATCTATTATTATACTGAAGTTTCAAAATCAAACGGAATTCGTAAATTACTAAACCACTAAACTGTGTGTTAGGAACATATAAAAGAAAAATATTTTATCGGATTAATATTAAAATATATTATTTCTCATAAAAAATATTAAAATATATTATTCAATATATTGTAAGATTATTTATACTTCTAACCATTAATGTATTAGTCAAAATATAACACATTTTTATCTTTGCAAGAATGACATGTATATTTTGAAAAGGGAAAAGAGTATAGGCCCCCTTGAACTCATACTCTTTTGCAAACTACTATCATCAACTTTAAAATCTTCTCACTTAATCCTTAAACCTTAATTTATGATCTAATAGATCCTTCTATAAAGAATTTATTAAATAACTAATAATAATAGCAAATGACAAGATTTTTTTTTTCCATTCGTTAAAATAGATTATCAATTAATTTATAATATTATTCAACAAATTGTATAGAATTAGCAATTTTTTATTTTTATAATTTTTTATCTATTAATTCAGATATTTAAAAATATTCAAGATTTGAATAATAAATAGATTAGTCAATAGTTCAAATTTAACATATAACAAGTGGTTCATATATTTTCATGTAATATTACTATTATTGCATCAAAATTTCGATATAGAAGGGTCTGTTGAAATATTAATCAAAATTTAAAGATTAATTGAAAAATTTTAAAGTTTGTGGTAATGAATTGTAAAAGAATGAAAGTTTAGGATGACTCTATACTCTTTTCATTTTTGAAAATATAGAGAAGGGATATGTGAGGAAAAGATCTCTTAAGAAAAAAGAATGTAGTTTACTCTTATTTGCAAGCATAGGATGGTCCCACGTCTTTTGTGCCATGTTAAAGAGTTTCCATCAAACAGGCCCACCATCAAATCTCAGCTTTCATAATCAAACTTCGAAACTAAGAAAACCAAATTATTAAAAAAAAAAAGAAGAATACATTTCTTGCCATTTTTATTTTTTTATTATTTTTTTAATATTCTTTCCCCCTTATCTACTTCTCCAGCATTACCATTTTTAATTTTACTGTCATTTTCCATTTCCTCGAGTCAGATTTGCCATATTTTTCGGACCGGATTCCGTGTTGTCATCAATAAAGTAATGATTAAATCCATATGGCTCTCAGACCCTCGAAGCTACGCCACCCTCTGGAATTGAATGGTTGGTACTTTTCTTTTTTTTGTTTGGGTTACATGGTTGGTGCTTTGAAAATTAAAAAAAAGCACCTTTTTTCGGTCCACTATTCTATTCCCGTCAACTTTTCATTTTTTTTTTCCTTTTTTGACCTTTTATTTTTCAAAGGGTGTGTCAATTTTTTCCGTTCATGATTATTATTTAAATCAGGCTGAATCAAAAGTGTGTTTGGAATGGTGTAGAATTCAGGCCTGCATTTTGTTTCCTGAGGAAAATAAAAAAGAGGAGAGAGATTAAGTTACCGTGCACCATGAAGCTACCTGGTGTTGATGCTGAATTGCAGAAGATTTTGGATGCTAACATGGATGCAGCACCCGCTAGAAGGCGTGCTCGTGAAGCCTTCAAGGATATTCAGCTTGGTATTGACCATATACTCTTTAAGGTATCCCTTTATTTTTCCCTTTTTTTTTTCTGTTTTCTTCTTTTGTTGTTTTTCTTGTTTGTGGAATTGATGAAATGAATCCCATCGTTTTTTGAAAAAAAAGTTTATTTGGTTTTTGTTTTGTGGGTAAATTTTTATTCTTTTTTATGTTTCTGTGAAAACTGTATGCAGCTGATATTTGTAATGAGTCTCGCTTAGGCCTTTTCTCTCTTTCTATTTTTCAGAGGACATTAATTGGGGTACCACATGGTAGTTGAGATCTGGTTCGGCATGGTTTACGTAGATTTAAAACATTGACTTTGAGATGAGAAAAAACATTGCCAATAGTAGTAGTAGTAGTTTGCAACTCCATAAAAGGGTTGAAAGAGTGAGAGGGTATGTTGTTGCCACAGCCAATAGGGTCAGTTATCAGTACTTTAAATGAGGCGAAACTGCTCAGTGCTCTACAATATGTAGGAACTTTTGATAATTAAGAGGGTGGAGGGAACTGATTAGGTAGTTACTATACCTTCAACTTATTGGTTTACTTTTTATTTTTTATTTTAATGGGGCTCTAGTATTGTGGCCATTTTTGATTAACTCGGTGGGACAAGGCTTGGTTGTTGTTGGGGCTCTTGTATTGTCACTATTGTGGCCTGCACATTCTTTCTTAGTCTCTTTTCATCACAGGCACTATCATGTGCAATGAAATTTGTGCGGTTTTCTTCTCCATACCCTTCCAATTCCATCCATTTTTTGGACATTTCCATAATCTTGGCTTTTGTTCTGAACATTTTGGTGCAGTGACCATCTTATCTGATGTGCTATGTCATGTGAAAGTCAGTAAAATTTTACTTCCTATATACATGTTAATATTAATTCCTCTATGCTTTACTCTTTTACAGACTCCTTGTGATGGACTGAAAATGAAAGAGGTGAGAAATCTAGTCTAGAATGGTTTCATACAATTTATTTATTTACTTTTTATCATTATCCTATTTTGCCATTAATATATGATGACTGATGATTAACTGATGTGCTATGCAACAGTCGTATGAGGTGAACTCGAGGGGCCTAGAAATCTTCTGTAAAAATTGGCTTCCTGGGGCATCTAAGCCCAAAGCAGCAGTGTTTTACTGTCATGGTTATGGAGACACCTGCACTTTTTTCTTTGAAGGCATGTAGCTGGTATTAATAACCGGTATCTGCAATTAACTATGTTCAGTAACGCTGTGGATTAGCAACTCAAATGTATCACGCAATTATTTGCAGGAATAGCTAGGAAGCTTGCATCATCTGGATATGCAGTTTTTGCTATGGATTATCCAGGATTTGGTCTTTCAGAAGGTCTCCATTGTTATATTCCCAGTTTTGACCAGCTTGTTGATGATGTCATTGAACATTACTCCAAAATCAAAGGTACTTAAAACTCACACCAACTCCTCTGTCTTGCAACTCTCAGTCAGCACTAAATTTTGCTATCATAAATCTGTTGAGGTGCCATTAGTTTCTTCTCAGGAAGTGGATCAAATACTATATTGTGTCCTGGTGGTCTGTGTACTTTGGACAGAGTTAAGGGTTTAGAACTACGGAATATTCACTTGTTTTGTATTACTATAAACTATTTTCAGTTTTCCGTCTGAAAGTTATCTGTATGGAGTAATGCTCCATAGTAAAAAGGTCCAGGAGAATATAAAAAAAAAAAAAAATGAGAGTCAACTAATGGTTTGTGTCCTGCAGGGGTCTTAGGCAGGAAGATAACTAGAATAAAATCATACCAAGGGTCCAAAGCATAAGTGACAACTTAAAATCCATGGGGAACTTGTGTTTTGTCTTTTTGTTTTTCCTCATGAGGGTTGGGAAGAGGGAGCTAGTTCTATGGTCCCCCGTGTGTGAAGTTGAACATGAAAATTCTCGAGCTTCATGAAAATGTAATTCATCAGGTTGAAGTTTTTCATCTCATCTTTCTTCATTGACTGAAGCTTCTATACTATGTCTTCCAATTTAAGCAGTAGCTAAAGTGCATTTGTCTTTTGTCAGTATGAAGTTCTGCAAACAGAATTACTGGGAATTATTAGTGAACTCTTTTCATGGTCAATTGGTAAACTTTGAGTTGTGTTTCTGATAAAGAAAATATCTCAGCTGTCTTCTATTAGTTTCATTATTAGTTCAAAGGCATGTACTTAAGTTGTTAATGTTTTTCATATGTGTAACATGGAAATAATAAAAGTTCATTCTTTCCGTAATTGCAACTATATTATATGTATATTACATTGTAAATAAGTTAAACAAGTTAAGACAACCAGAGTTTTGATAATACTGTATCTCTGTATTCATGCAAAAGATTTGGTTTGTTATTTGGCAGAAAACCCAGAGTTCCATTCTCTTCCTACCTTCCTATTTGGACAGTCTATGGGTGGTGCTGTTGCATTAAAGATGCACCTGAAACAACCTAAGGCATGGGATGGTGCCGTTCTTGTTGCACCTATGTGTAAAGTAAACTTTTAAATCTTAATCAACTTAGTGGGCTCTGGTGGTCTTTGCTATGATGTCTTTTTGACCAGAAACTCTGTGTAGATTGCAGACGATATGGTTCCACCGAAGGTGGTCACTAAGTTACTGATTGCTGTAGCCAATGTTTTTCCGAAGAAGAAGTTAGTTCCACAAAAGGATTTAGCAGAGGCAGCATTCAGAGATTTGAAAAAGAGAGAACAGGTTTGTATTTTGTGATCCAACCGAATTTTATTTTTGGTCTGCTAATTTAAATCTAAAATTCATCTATTGTTAGACATATTAACTCATCCTTCCATTCAACTTTGAAGATATGGATATTGTGACATCTTTTTTTCTGCCCCTACTTTTGACTCTTTTCTAATGTCTCTGCAGACAGCATATAATGTTGTTGCCTACAAGGATAAACCACGCTTGTGGACTGCATTGGAAATGCTCAAAACCACTCAGGAAATAGAAGAGCGTTTGGAAGAAGTATGTTTCAATTTTCTGACTTGTCTACTCTACCCTTGTTGTTAAGTGGTTCAACATAGTTCACCTGTCTGAACAAACTCAATCCCTGGCTCCTAGGACTGTTTTGGCATAATTTTCATGGTGGTCTTGAAAACAAAAGACAAATGCTCAAACCCCATTTCTTGCTATAATGAAATAAAATATGTTGATTTCTGCTCAGGTTAATTGAATCTTATGAGCTATTTTAAGAGTGTATCTGAGGAGGCCTAGGATATAGAGGATTTTTGTTGAATAGCCAATGGTTAAAAGGAACAGTTCTTGGTGTTTTAGAGGGAATTATCTTTTTACTCACTCCATTTCTTTCTCTCTTCCCTCTGTTCTACCTAATCCTCAACCTGTTAATTTTGGATGTTTAACATGACAGTTGATCTCAATTTCTTCTTCTTCCTTTTATGTAAGAGCGGAAATTTTTTTTTTATCCAATCAGGTGGGTCTGAATTTGGTTAAAGATAATTGGTTCAAATCATGATAACTCATCCTTGATTACCAAAAACAGCAGAAGTTTGAGGTGGTAAGACGCAGGAGTATCTCAAAATTCATACAAAATAAATTCTATAGTTGAAACTAATGCATAACAGTTCTAAACTAAAGAGAGCTCCAAAATACTAAAAAGGCCTCAAGATAAGACCCTTAAAAAATTCCACATGCTTAAGAATCATAGGAAAGTCATGTCCTGGAATAGCTGGATATACAAATAGTGATTCTTTTAAGACTACTTTTTGGTTCCGGCTTTGAGAGATGCCACATTACTGCATTAGTAGGACATTTCTATTGAATCTTCCTCACTTAATTCTCGTATGCTTAAATTGATCTAAATTCATATGAAAGAGGGCAATGAGTTCATTTGCATGCTTCTTGGAACTCAGCAATCTACATGAATCCTTTATCTCACTAGAAAAGAGCTAATTGTAGTTCTGTACATATTATCATTAAACCACTGCCACAGATGCCAATATGGTAGGAATGAAATCCCCATACTCTGTAGGCTAACAGCCCTAAAAGTGGTTAACCGTGCTTAGGACTTTTGTGTTGGAGCTTAGTATTCAAGTATTACTATACTACTTGCATTGACTGAATCTTGACAAATTTTGCTTCCCCCACCCTCCTTTTGCATAGTCTTTTCGAGAATAGCATAACGAAATTTATTCTTCTTCACATGCAATGGCTGTGTTACAGGTCTCTCTGCCATTATTAATCCTTCATGGGGAGGCTGATACTGTGACTGATCCATCAGTGAGCAAAGCTTTGTATGAGAAAGCAAACTGTTCAGACAAGACTCTAAAACTTTACAAGGATGCTTACCATTCTCTTCTTGAGGGAGAGCCTGATGAACTAATAACCCAAGTTTTCGGTGACATCATTTCTTGGCTTGATGAGCACAGTTCGAAACATTCGTAATCTTCCTCTTGTTAATATCGATTATTTTCGCTATCTCTTGATTCAGAAGAATATTCAAATTGTTTCAGCAAAGAAATAAAAAAAAGAAATTGCTAATTTTACAGTTTTAGTCGATTATTAGACCAGCTATGCTTTCTGTGAATAATATACAAATGTTTATGTGTACACAAGAAAGAATATAGTGGAAAAATAATAATTGCTGTTATACGTGCTCTGGTTAAGTTTGATTGAGGCTTAACCACGAGTCTCCTTTGTTTGACATGGCGTAGATGTGGATGCATGGCATGGCTTTCGGCCTTTTACAAATCCTTGATTGTGGCCTAGCAGGAACTTACAGGATTTTGAGAGTAAAATTAATTCATCCAAACACATTCTTGTCATGGATCATGAGCAGTTGCATGAATATATATTTAAAATACATGACATGTTAGTTTCTTTCATTTTTATTATTGGATAACAGTGTAAAAAAATTATGCTATCAAAAATTAAATTCTACTTAAATAACATTTGTTGCTATTAGCTACTAAAAACAATTACTCTGACTGTTCTAAATTGTTTCTCATTTGTATGTTACGAGATACTTTTAGTGTACTTTGATGCCTTCGCTGAGCTATTCCTCTGAGAATTTTGTATGTGAGTTGAGGATGATCTCACAATTTCCCCCTCATACAAACAATTCGACCATTGGGTCTATATTAGGGTCAGGTACTTTAGGACTATTACAAATTAGCGTTTAACGTCGTTGCACTTGATAGGGTTGGTGCAGAAGTATATCAAGCTAATAGGAATGCAAAGCTTAAATGTTAGGGGTGTTTGCTATTCAATTTGGATTTCTATTTAAGTAACTGTCATTAAGGCTTGGTTAACCTTTGTTAAATTATAAGAAACTCTTTAAAATTTCTCAAAAACAATAAAATCTTATTCAACAAATAATACAATTGACAAAATCCTTATAGTTTATGTGAATTTTTAAATAAATATGTATAATTTAGTAAAAGTTAACTTTTGCAGTTTAATTTTGATATATTATTAGTGTAAATTTTTTTATAAAATTATTTAATTATATATTATCATATTATTAAAGTGTTAAATTTTTACCTGCTAAAAGAAAAGGTGTTAAATTTTTACCACAACCATCTCAAAATTCCCATACAATATAAAGTATAATTATTTGCCGATTTAAAATATTTACGGTATATCAAAGTTAATCTCAAATTTCTATTATCCAAAGGAAACTTACTTAAAGATTTTTAGAAGCGTATGAGACCTTGGCTTATCATTTTTCTTTTTTATGAGAGTTGTGTGATAAATTTATCATAATATGGGTTATCTTGAACATTTATGGAATATGATTTTTGTTGACCACTATTCCGCGGATGACCAGTTCTTTGATGTATAAAACGGAGAGGGTGGGTTAGTGTGGTGGAATTAGAAAATATTAGAGGGTGTATTTTGTTTTGGGTGTGTGCCGAAGTGAGAAGAACCAGTGTGAGAGTGTGGTTTAATTGGTATGTGGTGAACAAAGAAAGAAAGATATTGAAAGTGATAGTTAAAGTTTAGGAGAAGAAGAGGGTTAAGGTTTAGAGTTTGAACGTGAAATTAGACAAAGTTAGTAAAGAGAAGGAGAGGTGCAAGAATGAGTTAACATAATCAATGATGTGATTCAATAATGCATAAAAGCTATCATATTGCAGTGTAAGTTGTGATGCTAATTTAATATATTTATTTTCTAAAATTATGTTTATTATGTTTGAAATTTTGTAGTGATATTATAGTTGACATTAGTTTTAGTATTTAGGATTCTATGTTAATCAGTTATATTATGCCAAAAAGAGTTGTATAATTTAAATTATTAGAGGATTTAAAAAAGATAATTTCTTTTCCTTGGGGTAGTATTACGATGAAAATGAAAAAATAATTTAAGAATGATTTGTAAATTCCTTTTATAATGTAAAAAACTATTTATTTCAATATAGAAAAATAATAGTTGTAAATATTATATATATTTAAATATTTTAGTTTCTAAAATATTTAAAATCAGCCATTGAAGATTTTATATTTCATAATTAATATATAATTTTCGAGTACAACTTAAATTCATTCATTAAAACAATATATATTATATTTTATAATTTTTATTGTAACATAGTATAATAAAAAATTATAATAAAATAAAATTTATTTTTTAGAATAATAATACCTTTTTTTTTTTATAAATTTATAAAGCAAAGTGTTAGGGCTGAGGAGAAAAGCGAGAAAGTCTTGTTAATGTAATATATTTATTTTCAAAAATTTTATTTGATTGTTTGAAATTTTGTAACGATATTATGTATGACATTAATTTTTCTCTATGTTAATAAGATATATTAAGTCGAAAGAGTTGCATAATTTAAATTATTAAACACACACTCATATATATAAAATGACATTACCATTATATTAGTTATATCACAGTAGATTAGGCATTATATCAATATATATAATTTATTTGGTTCATTATTTTATTATAATATAATAGGAGACAAGACATATGTGTATGTGACACAAGAGCTTAGAGCTACTGCCATCTATGATAGTAGGGTACTTACGTGCTACGAGACTATATGACATTGCCCATGCCATGTTGAGCTATTTCATATTCTTCCAAATCTTATTAGTGTATTGGTCTAATGGTGGAAATCGAAGTGTTACATGTTTCATTTTCCTTGTTTGGAGTGTACAGTGACATTAGATGTCATACTTCACCTTAGGCTTCCTATCAATGGCTTTTGTTATCCAATGCTACAAGATATGTGTCAAGCATGGCTTGGGAAACAGCTTGGAGTTAACGATTTTGATGGTTGTGCAATTAAGATGATGTGGCTAAAGACAAATTTCCGAGACCACAGATAGCATGCTGACCAACAGACAATACAGTGTTATGCTCATGCTTATATGTTGCGCTTGTTGAGCAATAGAATAATGCCAAACAAGACCTTAGTCTCAATTCATGGAAAGTTCCATTGGTTACACATTTGGGCTAGGTCAGCGGGTACCACTAGGGTTTGACAAGTCTCGTTTTGCTATACCGAGGTTTATGCCATGCTTCACCCAGCCGTACACGGGAGGTTAGTAGTTGCCTGATATTGCTATAGTCATGGACATGGCATTGACTCCCATTTCTGTATACTGTAGATAGGCCATAACAATTTCCCCAGTAGCAAGATAAAAATTCATTACATAACAATTTTTGAATTTGTTATTATCAAATTTATATCTAATTAATATAACATTACACAGATGGGCTCTTGCCAAATACCCGCAGAGATTTGACTACAACACCATTGGCAATATAATGGGGTTTAGATTGTGTCAATTTGTAAAATCAGATAGTGATTAAAATACTATAACAATTCCTATAGTGTGCAGTTGCAATTTCTATGTCGTCCCTATGAGATTCCTACGATTACTTGCTGCATTCTAGGCCATGTGTTGTAAGACCGTGTAGTGTGCTCAGTCGTCGCTACACCTGTATGCTTTAAGATGGTTGTGTGGCACCTGAATAATTGCGTGATATGTCAATTTGGCCTTTATCAGTTTGTTCCTTCTAATCTTGTCAATCTGGTATCATCTCATAACTAGGACTTGATGGAAAAGTCGGACTAGAATTGAATAGAAATACATCAGTAGTGGATTGATATATGGCACAAGCAATTTGAGAATGTATTACATGGGGATTGTTGATTACACGCCTTTCCCAGAATATTGGCAACAGTACAACCAGTATGCTATAACTACTCGTGCAAGTATATGGTTATTTGTAGAGTCTTGCTTGCAAGATCCACAATAGTATGACCATATGCTGCCTCCCAGCAGCATTTCCATATGGCATCGCCACCCTCCCAATAGTCATTCCATATGTCGGCCCCCTAGTAGCATTTCCATATAGGCTGACCGAGTATGTCTATTGATCCTGAGTTATTTCCGTGCTGATGCTAGTTCTAGTCGAGCGTATCTACATCAGTCGAGATGCATATCTATCTACTCATCCAGCAAGTAGGACTTGAATACCTTTCATCCTATATAATACTGATGAAGCCAACCATCCTCAACACTTTGATATGAATGAGCTTGTGAATCCACCTATTGAGCAGCCAACAACCCAGCCTATGGATGAGCCAACGGAGCTAGTGGACCCACTATTGGACTAGGCAATAGCCAGTGATGTGTACGTTTTGATGATGAATGATCTATTATAGACGCCAACTCTAAGTTCTCAAGTTGCAGTTGAAAATTGGGATCATGAGTGGGATTATCAGGCAGGAGGTTGGGAATCCTACCTCCAAAGCTATGGCCAACCATCCACTTAAGGGGCGATGCCGAGTCATATTGAGGGTGCGGCGACAACAGTGGTGGTGGGGGAGGAGGAGGAGTAAGACGAAGATGAGAGTGGTGAGGGGGATGGAGGTGGTGGGGGATGAGAAAGAAAGGGAAAGGGGTGGCGTGGTATGTTACAAAATATTATTAGAATCCCTGAGAGATGCACCCTTTCGTTAATCAAAAAGAAAAAGAACAACAAGCGTAAATAGTTTAGTTTCTTTATAATTTTTTTCTCTTGTAGTTTTTTGTATAATTAAATAAATCATTTTTATTATTGTATAAGCTTTTGTTTAATACATTTTCCTCTAAATTATTGTGTTGACATGCCCCTTCTCCTATCTATATACAATTTATGTTGATTTTAAATTGCAGCAATTTAGTTTAAATTTTGTTTTTCATATAATGCAAATCAATTTTTATTAAATTGATTAAGTTAATCAATTTTTGATAAAAAAATGTCAACTTTAAAATATTATGAATTAAAAGTAATTTAATTCATCAAAAAGAAAAATAATAAATAAATAAATAATGTGAAATAATGTGAAATTATAATAAAGAATAAATTTAGAATTTAGGATTTTTTTAAAATTCTAAATCTTAAATTCTAAAACCCTAAACTTAAATCTTAATCGCAAGATTTAGGATGTGTTTTATTTCAAAATTCGCCCCACCTCAAGTAGAATTGAGAGAGGGCCTTTTTTGTCGCAAAATCCTACTCTGTGTGTGTAGGATTGTGTAACTATTTTTTCATCAAAATCCTACTTCTAAAGTGGCATATTCTCCGGCCACCTTTTTTTTTAAATATTTTTGCCTTTCAACCAAATTCCTACTTTTAGTGTGGCCGATTCTCTAAAAAAATATCATACTCCCATAATAAAGTTTAATAGCTATATATTGATAATATAAAAAAAATTTATATTTTTATTTAATCAAATATCTATATTTATAAAATTTTTAAAATAATTGATAATTGAATTAAATATTTTTATATATATAATAATATATAATTAAATATTTATAAAAAAATTTTATACTGATAACACATATGTGTTCATTTATGCTGATATAATAATTTATAATTGGATATCTATATAAATTTTTTTTATATTAATAATATATTTAAATTAAATCCATAAAGTAAATCCCCTATAATAATAACTTCCAATGCACCTTATTATTGTGTTAATCTCTCATAAAACCCATATCAAAATAACGGACGCTATGACCTTCCAGCATTATGAAACGATATATAGAATAAAGGTTGAATTCTCTTGTATCCTTGTACAAGTGTGTATTTTGTGTATTTTTGTGATGAACGGTAAGGATCGTGTCATGTCTTATGGTGAGATTATGAGGTGCATTAATGCACCAATCACCTATGATGCACTATAATAATATTTAATTTTAAGAAAATTTAAAAATATAATTAAATATATTTTAAAAATTAATTATTATACACTGACAGTATAAAATTATATTGACAATATAAAATAATTTTACACTATCAGTATAATCAAAAAATTTTATCAGTGTAATTTTAATTATCATATATTGACAGTGTAAAATTATACTGGCAGTATAAAATAATTTTATATTGTCAGTGTAATTAAAAAATTTTATCAGTATAATTTTAATTATCATACACTGACGTATAAAATTATACTGGCAGTACTATAAAATTACATTGATAAATTTTTTTTATACTATCAGTGTATCATAATTAAAATTACACTGATAAAATTATTTTATACTGTAGTGTATGATAATTAAAATTACATTGATAAAAATTTTTTGATTACACTGACCGTATAAAATTATTTTATACTGTCAGTATAATTTTACACTGTCAATGTATGATAATTAAAATTACACTAATAAAATTTTTTGATTACACTGACAGCATAAAATTATTTTATATTATCAATATAATTTTATATTATCAGTATATAATAATTAATTTTTAAAATATATTTAATTATATTTTTAAATTTTCTTAAAATTAGATATTATCGTAATGAATCATAAATAATTAATATATTGATACACATCACAATCTTATTATAAAATATGGCACAAATTTCACTATTCATCACAAAAATACATAAAATACACAACTTTTACTACGCTACCATGACATTCACCCGAATAAAAAGTGGATGAATATGACGCCTCTCCCTACTTTTCTTCCGCGAGCTCCCTTGTAACAAGAAAGTGACCACCGAATATTGCTTTATTCCACTGGTCAACTAAAGTAGCAGGCATAGCCATCCAATAAATAACTGAATTATAAGAACCACAAAGAAACATGACAGACAAAAGATCGTGCAAGTGGGAGATGATCGCTGTCCTGCAATGTTGCCAACTTTTCGGTTCTCAGTGCAATGCATTTACCTGTCTTCCACTTCCATACAACTCTTAACTCCAAACACTTTAATGGCCAATTACCCTTTTCTCTCCTCTTTTCTTGGGATCTTTCCCTCTGTACATTGTTTCTCTTTTAGTGGAAAGTGGTGTCACTGTTGTTTGGTGTGCATTATATCATTTATTTATTTATGAAGCGGCCATTGCCATTGTTGTTGTGTCCAATATTGAGTGTCCTGGTTTTGCTTCAATCATGGCTTTCTCTTCTTGCTTTTGCCATTCTCCATTACCATTGAAGGTACAGTTTCTTTGTTATTCTATCCTCTATTGACTCGCCTTTTGGTGCATCTAAATTTATCTGCTGTATTTTTTTCTTTTTGTTCATTTGCTCGCTTTCTTTCTTTTGTTCTGTAGAGGTTCTCTGGATTTCAGTTCTTTTTTCATCTGGCTTTTTTGTTTTTTGTTTTTTTTTTTTCCCTGGTTGAATCTTTGAAGGTTTGAACTTCAATGAGTATCTGATTGGAAATGGCTGTATATATGGCATGGATTTTAATCAGTAAGACATTACTAATGAAAGGGGGCATTTGTGCATCTTTTGATATTTGAGATATGTGTTTTTTTTCATCCTATGGATCTGTACTGAGGGGCATGTTGGTATGATGATATTAAAAAGGAGTTTATATTTCAAAAAGTTGGCTCTTGTGTCAGGACCACAAAACCTTTAAATTGATGCACACTGCTACCATCATGCTCTTGCAGCCATAAAACATGCATCTTTTCAGTGCTAGCTATGAAACTTTGCTTTTCATTCATTCTGATGTATAGATGTGTGTTTTTCTGGGTTCTAGAAAGTTGCTCACAATTGAGTCTCTATATTTCTTATAGATTGATTACTTGGAGCAGACTATAAAACTTTGTGGTACAGTAGGGAAGGGGCAAAGGATTCCTTTCCCTATAGGAGGAAGTAATGGTGCTGAACTTTGTAACAGAGTCAACTTAATCAGAGATTGGAGTTTCATAGGAGGATCAAGAATTGTTGTGAAACCTGAAGTTATGAGATTGGTTCCTCATCGACAAGGCAGTCGAGTACATGCTTCATGTAATCCTTCTTTGTGCTACTTTTGAAACTCAATTTGGCCAAACTAACATTCATATTTCTGGTGCTGGTCCAAATTAAGCACCATACTAAAGCTTTTAGCATCTTAATTTTGCACATTGATGGTGTTATCTTATGTCACCTAATTTTTAGTGTAGAAGCTGGGGTTCTGTTATAGGTCTCTGCTTTAAAATCACTTTCATGCTCCGAAAAAAAAAAAAGAGTCACTTTGAGTGTTTTACTGTCAATTTAACCTGTGACATCTGTCCCCGGTTTCTGATCAATATTGAGCCACTGATTCAGGTTGTTGTTACTTCATTGATTATTGATTTGATTTACCTTTCAATAGAACAAACAATTGGATTTGAGGAATTACTGGAAGTAGTATTGGATACTTAGATTCTTATGCAAAAATTGTTCAGTTTTATCTTAACTAAGGAATTGATATATGGTATGCATTTATATAGTTGGCTTACCTCTCTATAGTGGTACTGCCTTAACCTAAATAATTGCGGGTACTTCTGTATCATAATGTATATGTGGACACTCAAAGCGACGATAATGTGTATTACTTGCCACTGTACATTAAATACAAGTACACTATTGGAAGAGATTGAGTATTATGCCTGATTTATGTTTTAACGTCTTGCCTAAGGAGACATGATTTTGTGCATGCTTCACAAAGTTATCATGCTTTCTGTTTTCGGGTTTTGGGAATCAGTTATTACTATTGTCTTGACCCTTTAGCTTTTTGTTTCCTTTTTATACAATTTTCATGTGGCTACTCTTAACTTTGGCTGAAAGCTTTGAAGAAATTCATTTTGGACTGCTTCTTCTAACGGACTTCGAACTTGATAATGTTAAAAAACTTGCTACCGAATCTTCTGCTCTAAATGGCCTAAAGATTAATGAGATTAGTTTTTCGATTGATCCGTTATCAATGTAATGTTTTTGACACTATCATCAATTGACACCTCATAAGTAGTTGCTGTTATAGTCAAACTCATTTAATGATGCGGTGGATCAACAATTAAATCCAGGATGAAACTTTCAAGACAGGTAAATAAGAAACCAGGTTCAGGTAGTGCTAGGTTCCACTATGGACAATACTTGGGTCATTCTTGTGAGTTTCCTCAGTGTAATTTGTCTTGATTCCACAAGAATGCAAACACTCATTTTATTGTCTCCTTTTTGTTTCATTCCATCATGCCTGAGAGAATTGATTTAAGAGTCTAAATTTCCTACAATCATTCTGGTTGAGTGTATAAAATTATACTTTTGACTGTTAGAATTTATCTATGATGCAAAATGAAATTGGAAGTAGTGTGTCTATCTTCATAAAAAATTCTATATGGCAAAGGGTGTAGTTTAAGTTATCATAAATCACTTTTTGATCTCATTTATACACTTTGTATTAAGCTCACTGAATATGCCTTCTTTTTGTAAAACTGGTAATGACTATATTAATTCCCTATATTCGCTGATTCCTTCATGTTGTAGGGTTGTCAGGATCACAACTTGCTAGCAGTGCCTTTACACTGGGAACAGCAGCAGTGCTCCCATTTTACACGCTTATGGTTCTAGCTCCAAATTGTGAGCTAGTACGTTTCTTACTATATTTGAGAAAATATCTGATCACAATTCATCTTCAACTTTTTCATAACAATATCTTTTCACAAGCATAGATAATATGCATAAAAATACTTTTTTATTCTTTCTTTATCTACTTTGTTCTACAGTACTAAATTGTATGTTTCATACCATGTACTGGGTTTTGATTTCAGTAGTTCATGTGCCTGATTCATTTTCCTTGAATGCAATAATGCAGACTAAAAAGTCTATGGAAAGTAGTGTACCTTACGTAGTTCTTGGCATTCTTTATGCATATTTGTTGAGCCTTTCTTGGACCCCTGAGACAGTTGCACTGATTTTTGCAAGTAAATACTTGCTACCTGAGGTGTGTATTCATCAACCAAGTTAAGTTTTCCCTTTCCAAAACAGTTATATCCAACTGTGCTATGTTCTTTCATACTTGATGCAGCTGACTAGTATAGGAAAAATGTTCTCCAGTGAGATGACTTTAGCCTCTGCCTGGATTCACCTGCTGGTTATTGATCTTTTTGCTGCAAGGTCCTGCATCTTTATGTTTACTTCCTCCCTCCCCATCTATTACCTTTATTTATTATTATTATTATTATTATTATTTTTAAAACTCATTCTTTAGTAACATATTTGTGGCTATGAATCCAGGCATGTTTTTCAAGATGGACTAGAGAATCAGATTGAGACTCGGCACTCTGTTACTCTCTGCTTGTTCTTTTGCCCTATTGGGATTGTTACTCATGCCATCACTAAAGCAATATCCAAAACTACCAGAAAAGGCAAACATTAATTTCATCTGCAATGTAAGAATTTCGGAAATTAATGTTTCGGTTGAAGTTACTTATAAATGTCATTGGAAACTTTTTGCCCTGAACCAAAATACATCATTATTGGTTGTGTGTTCTATCTCAAATTTATCAATTACTCTGACCGGAATGTGTAATACTTTTTCCTTGAGTTGCAAAGCGAGCTTTCAAATTTCAACCAACCTCCTTGACAATGAAGGCCAACGTGTTTTGTCAAGTTGAAACAACAGAATCCTCAAAGCATGGAGTTTGAGATTCATTGCTCTTCTTACTTGAAAAGCTTTCAATTTATCACATAAATTTAAAAAAAAAAAAAAAAACCCCTTTCAATTTAGCCTTTTCAGTAACTTGGTTGTTCTGCTGAGTGTTAGTATCACATCAAATTCGCATTAACTACATATATACAACATTAGGAATTGGTAGTTTTGAGGGTTCCAAGTTATTTATCTGAGATTATTTGTGCACCCAAGCAAGGACATCGCATATGTCTAAACATAAAAGAAGTAATAGAAAAACAAGAGAACTTATAATATATATTTATATGCCAAAACGAGGTGTACTCTAAGCATCTCGAGCCTAGGCATCTAAGCTATTTGTACACTACATGTCTGATGTCTCATTAGTGAATCAGTTTGCTTGTTGATTATTTGAATTATTAAAACTGCTAGCAATATCCTCTGAAAAGCCTTTCTCTTTAATAAAGTGGAGTTAAGTTCAATGTGGTTGTCCTCACGTGGAAAAGTGCATTGTAGGCTATACGGTCATCACAAATCAACTGCATTTGTCTTACGTCTCCAGGACTTAGCTCAAGAGTACTTGTTTAGCCATGTTAGCTCGCAAATTGAGAATCTATTTTGAAACGGAAATAGGGTTGATACCATGTTAAAAATGCATGGTCTTTAACATACACACACACACACACACACACACAAAGAGGTATTTTTATGGTTTGACTTTTCTTTTCAGTGAGAAGAAGTATCTTCACATATTCGACATATTAACTTAACTAGTTCGATTGAATGAATTATAATGACAAAAGATCTCAAGTTCAATTCTGGCTATAAGTTATTTATTAGTAGATATTCTTTAAGTAGCCCTCATTGAGGCTTGTGTTCAGGCCGGAACCTAGGCAACATTCCCTTCCGTAAATTTTTTGGCTAAAGAAAAAAACAAATGTTTTCATAAATTGCCATTGTGTTTTTCACATTTAAGACTTTTGATAATTAGAAATGAGAGAAGATTGCTAACATGCCAAGAATGAGGAAAACAAAATACCTATTACATGGAAAGATAAGTGTGTTGTGCTTATGTAGTCACCCTAAATTATAAGGAGAATAGCAGAGATCAATATCTGCATCTACATATGTTGTCCATCATTGAACAACCCCCCCTCCCCCCCAAAAAAAAAACAAAAACAAAAAAAAAAAGGGGGCACATCTATGGCAGCCAATGAGTTATAGGTCATGTAACACTTGACCAAGGGGTTGATGTGGTTTTGCTCATGAGTCGAATACCCCATTCGCCCATCTCCTCCACCATCCCCTACTAACTCCTATATAGGGGCTCCCTCGTAGCCAAAAAAGAAAGAAAGAAAAGAAGAGAGAAGAGGCACATCTATAGCACAGCCAATGGAACACAGCTAATATTTACACTAACATATACGAGTGGCAGTTTGTTGGCAGAACAAATGGAGGAAAAAGGGTCACTATATACTTCAAGCCTGGTCCGCCTTACAAACTCTACTCTTGTAAATCCAGATTGTCAAGTGTATTTCAAGCAAAGATTGGAAAACAAAATTATAACAGGAAAAAAAAAAAAGGAGAGAGAGAGAGAGAGAGAGAGAGAGAGAGAGAGAATAAACAATAGTTTGAATTTTCATTGAAATGTGTAGTCAACATACATGGGTGATTCAATTATATCAAGATTCAAAGAACTTCTTCCAGGACCACGGATTCTTTTCTTTTCCTCTCTTCTGTGATAGAAAATTACACCTAAACTACACAAGAAACTGCCAGACTAATGATCCTGTATGAAGCAAAATAATGAACTTTGTAGGTAAAAAGCACCTCAATCTCCCAAAGATCAGATCAGTCATCATAGAACTTGGCAGATAACAAGCTCTCTGCCGTAAGTCCCCTGAAGTGGTGGAAAACACATCTTCACAGAGAAGAACAGTTTTTCTGCAACAAGTGCACAAAATGGAATTGCCAGTGACAGCATAACTCAACATAGAAAGAGGCTTATGGTGTCTTCCCAAACTACCTGGCAAAAAGAAAAACAAACTTTAGACTCCTTCAGATAAAACCAACCAGCATTTAGATATCCACATTATCTCCTCATTTAGATAAAACCAAACTACCTGGCAGCAGGACAGTGGAAAGAAGAATTCCAGGAATGCACAAAGGGGAAGTTGGTTGAGGCATGAAGGGCATCAGGTATCATTTTGGTAGGATGGGTGGCCTTGGCCATTAGGCCGGCAGAGACATTTTCTGGTCGCTGATTGTTATATTTTCTTTACTTTCCTATTTACATACACTATATCCGTGTTCTGTTGCTCTGTAAAAAGGAGCTTGCTTCTGAGATTTCTATATTCAGCTATATAAATATTCCAGTTTGTATCATTTTCAATTTTACAAGAAGTGTTTTATGGAATGAGAAGCAAACCAACCAAAGTACAATTAATTTTCTCCGAATCACACATTATTCAGCAGATAATGGCAGCAAAGCCCTAAACCTTTGAAAACCAAACTATGTACGCATCAACTAATACTATCGGCAGTAAATAATAACTAGCCAAGGAAGAAAGTAAAGAAATCTTCTGAGCAATTGAAATGGGTGATGACAAACAACATTTGAAATCAAGAAAAATACTAACATTCTTTATCTAACTAATAAAAGCAGGGTTTTGTTGCTGTAATTATATTTTATTTTTGATAAAGGATGAAATTCATTAAGGTGAAGAGAAACAAATTACAACGAAATCAGAGATAAGGGTGATTCTCCGTACCCAAAAAGGAAAAAAGAAAAAGAGGAATGAAAAAGAGAAAACATAGTGAAGCAAAGTTGCCCAATCCCTTTTCATATGTGTTAGGAAAACCCCTTTAGAAAGACCATGTGCTTTCCACTAAATAGAAGCTAATTGCCTAATCTTATCCCAAATCAGCTGCTAAGCCTAAGAAACCTTATGAAAAAACACAAGCTTTACACTCCAACCAAATGCACCAACTAGTAGGCATTCACTCCATATTGCCACCAAATTTAGCCTCTTTAATCTTTACTTCTGTCTTGTGAATTGGAGGTCATAGTTCAAATGCTAGAAATAACCTCTCCACTTATAGAGGTAAAACTACGTACATCTATCCTCCCTAGACCCCACCGAGAGTCTCATGTACCGGGTTGCCCTTTAGTCTTTACTTCTCCCAAAACCACAAAAAAGCTTTAGGGCACACCCACACCCAGCATTGACCAAAAAGCCCAAACAATCCATTTCATAAACAAACAGCAGCCAAACCTTGTAAGAACAGATGACGGATTGACTCTTATCACTAGATATATTATGCTCCATGCCCAGCATTCAAATATGAAAATGTATTATCACTCTATCCCACAATGGACCTTCTCAATTTTCCATTTATATGTACCATGTCATCTTATTCACAATCACAAATCTATACATAAAAGGTGCAATTTCCATGTGCTCTGTTGATTCATAATAATATTGCTGTGTCCACATCCCTAGATATTTTTCAACGTTTCTATGATTATTGCTTATAGTTTTTTCTTTTTTCTTTGATAGATATTATTGCTTACAGTAATATCAAATAGACCTTGCAAAAACAGGTGATCAACCATTCAACATTATCATCTGTAAGCATCAGTAGTACAATATTGATACTGATGCTTAAAGTTTTCTGTCAAAGGTCAATTAGATGTTCCATATCTATAGACCACTCCAACAATACTTTTTCCCACTAGGTAAGGTCAGCTTCCATCCATATCTATATAATAGTTAAACAAAAAGCTACAGGGCAAAATGCATAGGCACACCCCCCCCCCCCCCCAAAAAACAAAAAAAAAAAGAAGTAAACAATTGGCAACAAATACACTTTTCACATTAAGAAAGCTTTAAGGATTAAAATACACATACCTTAAGTTGGTAGTGAAGACATCTGGATTTGATTATTGAATTCTCCATTTGATAAATCTGAATTTCTAGTAGAATCTTTTCTATTGCGATCCAATGAAGTTGCTTCGTATATCCCTATACAATTTAATTGCAGGAGCATTTAGGATTAACTAAAACAGCTAAAAAAACAGAAACAACGCACATTAAGGTAATGTCATACTGTGCTGAGTTTTAAGAAATCTTTTATCAGCTTTCACAAAAGTAAGTATACATTGTTGTACTGAATATCTTACATGTACTTTTATTCAACAGTTGGTTCAACGACAACACCAATAACAACGTCTTCAAAAATAAAAACAAAGTTGTATAGGCAGAGGTTATCCAAAAATAACAGATAACTACAACAAAGCCTTTTTCTACTAGGTAGGGTTAGCTACTTGGATTTATTAAAACAATTGTACTTGAATGAAGTAGTTTCCATTCACCACAAGTTAACTGATTATGTTTAATTTTAAGTCCACTTACTTTCCTTAAAAATAATTACTTAGGACATTAATATGAGCACTACCTTTCAATTATTTGAAATATCAAATTATTTAAAATTTTAAGACTCCTAAAATATCAAGTTATTGCCAGTGGGTAGTTATTTGAAATTTTAAAACTCTTTCACTCACTCATTTATGTAAGCAAAGAGCCAAAGACACTATTAATAATGATGAATTTCATTTTTATGAAAGACCTAATAAATAAGCAGTGAATCTCAATAATTCAACATGCATTACTTCAAGATAAACTGGTTTTCAAAAAGATTTAACCCATTTCCATAAAATGAATTCTATTCAAAAGAGGCAGCAGGGAAAATCCATGTATACAGACTCTAAGAAGCCAAGTAACACAAAAAGTATTAAATCACTTCACGATGAACAACTTTGTAAGAGAAGCACCTTGGGAAAACTAACATGTACTGGTCTTGTTATTAAGTTTTATTCAAAAGAATAAATTTTATTAAAGACAAGATAAAGAAAGCACAAGTATAACAAAGTAGGATAAAGTATTCTCTAAACAGGCAAAAACAAAACGGAGAAAACAATGAATGCAGCAGGGTTGCACAACCTCTCTGCAACTTAGAGATGGAAAAACCCTTAAAACAATCACAGGTACAACACCACAGAACAGATAAAACAGAATTAGGCCATTTATGAGCTAGAAGCATTTTCCATCATCAAGGAGTTTCATATCTAAAGGTGAAAAATAGAAACAAAAAACTAATAAGCTACATCATAGTCATATCATGAGTCTGACAACTAGCTACTGCACTTCAGTGGTTATTTTAACACATATCCCCACTAGTTGAACTGCAAACCTAATGAAAAATAATAAGAAAAAACATGACAATGAAACAGCTAGTTCAGCTCTACAAACAATACATGGGAAAAAGAAATTTGATGAGTATATTAGTATTTAAAAATAATTACTAAACATACCAAAACCTAATATTAAGCAGCAAAGCATGAAGCCCATAAGAGAAAAATCCATCTTGTACACAATCTCCATGATGATGATGCATGCACCAGCTACCATTAAATGCCTTGGTGAGGAGAAAACCATGTGCAATCTAAAAAAAAATATAATTTTTCAGTTGCTTCAGAACAACAAAGAGAACCCTCAAATCATCAAATCCCATGCATTATCTTATTGTACACCATACAGAACCTTCATATATACTTCAGAATTCACCCTATCAAATTTGAATTTAAATTTGACCTATTTATAACCAATTTTTTTACAAACATTGCATGATGTCAGACAAAATAAGGTAATTAATTCCTGGAAATGGAACCATAAATTCATAAACTGAAAATTGAAGCCAATTTTCCAATAAGAATGAGGAGAATATTACTGCTGAATTACAATCATGTAGAACCTTGTCTGATAATCTAAGCAGCATAAGAAAACCAATTGCCAACATGCAAAAATGCCATCCTTTTACTCAACAACTACTTATGGTAAGAGTATCATGCAATACCTCTCCTCTGCAATACTGTCAGCATAGAATATCACAATATTTCCAAAGAGAATAGTGCTCAAAAAAGCCCAAGCAGAGAATGGCAACTTTCCACTGTCGCCAGAAGGTGATCCCTGAAGAACTCAAAGGGGAGGGAGGATGGAAGGTAGTTACAGAAATTGTCAAATGCAGTCAACCCAAAACCATAAAACAACACAAGAAACTTCCACAAAGACATAAGCCTACCCTAATTTAGACCTAAGAATGAGAAACGTTTCATAGAACTCACTATGATCATGTCCCACATGGCAATAGGAAACATAAAACATGTTGCAGAAGCAATAGTTAAAGCATGGAGCCGCCTTTTAAGTTGATTCTGAAAACATATGTTCAGGGTTAGATATTAGGATACAAATAATGTAATTGCAATTACATGAATGCTACCACCTTAATTGATATGCGCCTCGCAATCACCCTTCTGAGGGCTGATAGGATACCAGCCAAAATAGGAACTATCATTTGTTTCAAGCCCAAAGCTTGTTCAGTCTGAGCCTCTGAATCGTCTCTATCTTCCCATGGTGAATTCCGGTTAAGTTTACAACACTTACGGATAAGATGAAAGAGGATTAAAAAGCTTGAAATAATGAAACATTGAATACAGGGAGAAGCAAAAGATATTTTAGTGGTAAAATTAACTAATTTAAGAAAGTGAAAATAACTCAGTCTGAATAAGGATATAGAATGGAGAATATGTTGCCATAGCCCAGCCTTCAGAAAGCAGGTATAGAGATGCCAACATTGCAATTAGGCCACCTATCTGGTTCAAAATAAGAAAGTATCTACCTGATTAGAGAAGATGATAAATTTACCTTTTAAACACATCAATCACAACCAGTAGGGAACATCACAACATTTAATCTATTTGAATATATTATAATATACAACCAGGACATAAATTTTCTTATTTATCATTTATCAAAGTAGAAGTTTTTACGAGTTCATATATTTTTTGACAGAAAAATAATGTTTTTCCTATTATAGAGAAAGGAGGAAAGTACAAGTAGGGGAGGATAGGAGATCCTTCAAAACAGATAGGACGAGATAGAACAAGGAATGTGAAAAATCTCAAGAAACAATTTTCTATTTGTATTCACAACCAACACATTATAATGGGCAGAGCTTGAAGAGAAGGGAAAGGAAAAATAAATCTTCACTAGGCATAGTACAACAATTCAGGAAACAGTTAAAACTATGGAAGAGTGTTGAGACAGTCAATACAGATAAAGTACAAAGGAGAAACATCAAACATGAGCAAAATATTAAACGACAAAGAAAATAAATAATTCTTCTAGGATAGGTCTTTAATCCATTTGGAGCACATGATATCATTTGTATATATCCTATGAATGTGAGTATCTGAAAGTTTCACCTTTTTCCACAAATGGCTTCTCCTCCCATATAACACTGCAGACAGTACCCCAAGGACAGCACCAGAATACTCAGCCAGTATTGCTCTAAATTAATAAGAAAGACAATAACTACATTAAGTTCATAAAGCAATCAAAAAAGAAAACTCTAATTCAAAGCATCAGTCAACATATCAATACTACATGATGAAGAAATAGTAATATAATGGTGGTGGCTGACATCAATTGGTTAACAAGAAGCTGTAAATCAGGGATCTATAAGAATGAGTTTCATCCATGATGCCACATGAGTAAATGGCATTTAAACAGTTAAGACTAATCATTTGGCACACTAATCTTATCAATTGAAATTTTCTTCAAGCATACTAAAACCAACCTAACTGGTCCACAAGATCTCAGTCCCTTTCCCCACAAGACCAGATACAGTGCTGTTATAGCACCATTTATTATAGATGGCACAACCTGAAAAACAAATGGTACAAGTCAAAGAATGTGCATTATCATGATAACCTTTGAACATCAAATATATTGTTTCTCCCTTCTTACTCTCTACAGAAAGTAGAAATTAAACATACCTGTGTATTAGAAAGTGGCCTGCCCTTCCAAGGCTTTTGCAAAATCAAAAAGAGGATTGATGCCGGGGCAAGGCAGGCGAACAGGAAAAGAACAACTGAAGCTCCAGTCTGGGTTAAGTAGCAATACATGGAGTATATCGACCATATCCTCATGAAATTTGCAGCTATATGAATAATCTGCAAGGGTGTTTGTCTATAAAGGGAAAATTATCATCAGCACAATAAGAACAAACCCAGTCAAAATCAGCACTACGTGGGATGAACAGCTACATAAATCAAACAATATCATTGTGTCCTATCATAAACTATATTTGTAAACAAGGCATTTAAATCTAAGTCCCTCTCAACAGTTTTGTCTATAAAATTTTTTTTGGTCTCCGTCAATCTTTAACTACTTGTCTACCCACCATCTAATATAATCTTCTTAATTGGAAGTCTACGCATCTTTTCCTCCCATGACTGAATCACCTAAGACTAGGTTCTCCTATCTTTTCTCCAACAAATGCTACCCAAACTTTCTCTACATCATTTCTAATCTTATCTTATCTAGTGTGTCTACTCATCCTGGAGAGCATTAAACTAAGCCCATTAAAAACACTGCACGTGTACAGTGTAACCGTACATGCCATTGGATTAAATTTATAACATTATATTTAATATAGTTTAGATTAAATCTCAACATTAACATTATTACTCTGAGTACCTTAGAACTTTCCCACTAATTTAGTAGAAATTAGATAGCATAGTAAATATTGCTTGGAATAACCATCCAAAAATTGAACCAGTGGCTGCAACCCAGTTCTTAAAACAACTGAAACATTAAGGTTACGGTTTCAACCAAACACCAAAGAATTGGAACACTTCAATGCACCAAAAAGCTGAAATCTCCTATTCCATTACCGCAGTCCCAATCCAAGACAGGAAAAAAAAAATAGTTTCACAAAATTAGAGTTAACCGCTTAAAGATCTTTCAAAAATGTCCCTTTTCTTCCCTTAATTTGAACCAAGGCCCAAAAATGGGGCACACCCAGAATTGATTACAACAAAAATATTCGAAAAATGGGGGTATTTTTGGCTTTTTATTTTTACCTGAAATGTTGAGGAGGAGACCCTCGATCCTCCGGGAATTGGTTTGGGGACATCATCGTTGTTGTAACCACTAATAGAGAAAATGGAACCCTGCGAGAGTGGGAGGGAGAAGAAGAGTGAAGAGTGTAATGATTCAAAACAAGAAAAGCAAGTAAGCGTAGCTGAATCACAAATCCATGGCTGATTTCAGAGTTTTGTTGTTGTTTACAATCAGACTCTCCTCTTTCTCTTGTTCCTCAAGTTTCAGAGAGCTTGCATTTTGGGCTCACTGGGTATATGGGCCTATATGGGGGAATGTTGTTTGGGCCCACAATCCAGTTAACTTTGTTTTGTAAACATGACAAGTCTAACCCAAACCACGACCAAAATTTTGTCTAACCCAAAAACAAATTAGAAAAAAAAAAACAGTGGAAAAAAAATGCATTTCTTTTTCATTAAACAACTTAATTGGGTCATGTGGCTGCAGTATTAACCAAATAATTTAATTTGTATACATTGTTAGTGTAAAAATATTTTACATAGATATTTAATTATATGTTGTCAAATTAGTAAAAATATTTGACTCAATTATCCACTACTTTAAAATTCTACAAACACAAGCATCTAATTAGATGATAATATAAAATTCTTTTACACTGTCAGTGCATCAAAATTAATCTCTTAAACAAAAATACAAAAGTCATGTTTACTAAAGAATGAGTTTAGATTTAGCTGATAGAATAATTTTTTTTTACAATAAATAAGTATACTTATTAAAAAAGAAAGTATTAAATGATTTTAGTGTTTTTGAGAGTTATTGGGAAAATAAACCAAAAATAATGAAAGATGAAAATTATTTTCCTTAATAGTCTTTTATAAAATCTCACCTCAATATATCATATGCTTTCTCCAAATTGCCCCTTTCAACTTACAAAAAATAATTACAAGTGCATAAGTAAATTTTTCAAAGGGACTATTTGCACCCAAAAAAATTCCAAAGGATTGGAACTACATTTAAGAAATAAATTTTAAAGGTACAAGTTGTATTTGTAATAATTTGGAGCATAGTCCCAAATCAACATCTAGTTTCACCTATGAGTTGTGCGTCACCTCTTCTAACTGAAAGTCCTCCCATATTATGAGGCTTCCATTCCATTTTTTTAACAAAAAAATTAAAAAAAATATAGAAAAGAGGGTACATAAAAAAACTAACTAATGAAGATACTAAATACAATTCTTGTAGAGACGTGTAGGCATGTTCCACTAGTTTAGGGAAGCATATTCCTTTACCTTTTAACGATGTTCAATTTTTTTTACTTCAATGTGATATTTTGCATGATCCCCTCATATTGTTTTCATGTGGCATTTGCTTTTGAACACTATATTAGAATATATAATTTCCCAGTCACCTTGTAAATAATAAAGAATTTATTCTTTTGGTGTCGTACACATATCCATTTTAATGTGTGCCATGTAATAGCAATACATGCCAATTATGTGCAAGGAAAATGGATGGTTTAAAAAAGGTGGAAATAAAACGCATTGTTGGCAGTAGACATGGTAAAGAAAATGAAGAGAATAAGAGAGATTTCGACTTTGACTATCTTCTCTCTCCCTAATGATTTGATTTTAGAAATTCTCGCTCGAGTTGCTGCTTCTTCATTGGCTGATCTCTTCCATGCAAAGATGAGGTATAAACAACTTGCTTCTTTCCCATTTTCTTTCATAATTTATTAATAATCATATTTCTACTTTGACATATTAGCTGCTTTTACTTGTCCAATTATATATTTGCAAGGTTTTCAATCAAGTAGCTGAGGAAACCAACATCTACAAGAGTATATTACTTGGTACAGTAGCCGTTGTTCCATGGACTCGAAGAGAAGTCGTTTCATCATTTCTTATCAAGTGTCTGGAAAGCGAAAATCCGGAAGCTTTATATAGACACGGGGTGGTATGAATTTGTAGTTATACATTGCTTGAGCATAAAATTGTGTGTTTTCCTGACTTGAAATATTAATAAAAAATATATATAATGGTAGTGATTATTACTTTTAGAAAAGTATTTTATTTCTAATTTGTTGTTTTTCTCACCCGATATTTCACGATGAGCTATTAACAACTTTCTTATTTGTCTCATAGTACATGATAGTAGACACTTGCCAAAAACGTTGGTGTATAATGGTTTTCAATCAAATCATAATGTCTTTATATTCATAAAACTTGATAGTGAATACCACCTAACCATTTTTGGTTTTAATCATGTATTTCAACGTTCAGTCATGTCTTTTGCCATGAAACGATTTCTTTGTAGATTATTTATGAAAGAAATGTAGCTTAAAAGAATGCATGGTCGGCTCAAGAGAGTTTAAAGTCTAAAACTTTGATGATGAAGCTTTTAATTTATTTTAATACAATTAATATATATGATATATCATTGCTATTGCACACATAGACAAACACAACACGCATAAACGATATACACAACATGTTATCTTTAAAGATAGTGCATGTGGTGCACAGAAGTAGCCTACACATACTACTTCTCCAAGCTTCTATCAGCATATATAAATTATGAAGTCTAAAATTTTGGAAACATTTTTGGACTTTAAACTCTAAACCCCGAAGGTTTTATTGGCTATATGGTTGAGATATGTCTAATAACATGTTGTTTCTTTAAATAACCCCTAACTTCTGTATTTTCTATATAGTATAATGATAATAACAAAGTGTTATTTTTTTGTTTACTTTAGGCTGAATATTTTTGTTACCAAAACCTGAAAGAACGATTGAAGTACTTAAATAAAGCAGCAAATTCAAGTCATGATAGTGCTTCATATATCCTTGGAATCATTATAATTTGTGACATGACAGATTTTTCACAAGGCTTAAGAATTCTACGTAACATGGATAGGTTAACACTTAAAGAGTGTCGAAAGAAATTCAAACAAACCGTGAGTTGTCATTGGGTTAACAAAAATTTAGAACGTAAATCAAACCGTTGTAAAATAAAGCATCATCATATGAAGATGGATGGTGGATGGGCCAGTGCGAGTGACAATGACGGAGAGATAAAATGCGTAAAATGTAGGTGTTATTGGGAAGTTACTTTTGTTTGTAATGTGTTAGAAGGTTGGGAAAAATATACATATTGGTAGAAATTGTTGTATACAAAAATGAATAAACAACGCTTTCTATCAAATCCTAAGTTATCCCAAACATGAAAGGTTGGGCGTGGCTATTACCACGTTTTTTTTCTTTTTTTCTTTTTTTGTCTATTGTCACTTTTTATTTAATGAGTTTTTGTTCAATTGTACTAAAATATCCTTGCTTCTCTTTTATAATTAGACTAATAATCTATTGTTAATTCAATATTATTCAAACTTATTATTAATAATATTTTTAAATAAATCTTCTCTGAATAATCATGATTTATGTTTCTGTGTTTTTATTTTATGAAAAATTTCATAATAATTTTATATAAATTTTATTAAATGATAATTAATTTAATTTTAAAATGTTTAATGTTAATTATATTTTTATTTTTATATGATCACTAAATAATATAAGTATTTATAATTTATTTATTTAATATAATTATTTAGATATAAATATTAAATTACCTTTTAAATTTTTATAATATAATAATTATTTATAGAACATAGTAGTAAGTATGTTATATAAAAATAGTAATAAAAAAGTGAACAAATAAATTGTAATATACAACATATACAATGATGGATTCATAAAATTTAGATAGTAAGGGCAAAGATGTACATAAACATAATAAAAATTTTTATATAACTTTTATCTTAGTATAGAGTCAAAGTTATTAAAATAATTAGGGCAATTATGTATAACTCTATACTACTAAAAAAAATTTCAAAATTTAGGGGGCATGTGCCTCCAACTCTCTTTAAGTATATCCAACTCTAAATATACATACTCAAGTTTTTTTCATCTTGTGTTTATAATTTAATTTAGTATTGCGTGAACACATTATATTAGCATTTGTCATGTATCAATCAATTAATTTTATTATAGTTTTTATTTTTCATTTTTATTCTTAAATATATATTAAGGTAACAGAATACATTAAACTAGTTATTTACTTGATAGTTACATACACCATTAGGATAAAAATTTTATACTAATATTTGATGATATATTTTCATAATATTTAAAGTGTTTCAACAATGTATGAGATATCAAACTCAATAAGTAAAATAATTATTGGATGGTAGTACATTTTTTTTAGAATATTGATTAAATTTTAAATTTATTATTAATAATTACTCTATTTAACTCAAAATTTATTATGTGTAACAATAATTTTCCTAACTTAATTTTATTTCATATCATATATTTGTAGAATATTAAAATGAAAATAAAAAAATACTATTATATTTATAGAAAGTCATGTGAAGTAAAAAACTTAATTCAATTTGAAAACTATATTTAAGATTGAGAGAATCAATTTGACACACACACACACACACACACACACACACACACATATATATATATATATATATATATATATATATATATATATATATATATATTGTGCCTTTATGTGAAAATATAAATTTAATATGTTCTATGAGAAAAATGAGTCAAAAATGAAAATATTCTCATAAAATAAAATACTACAAAAGTTAAAAACAAATTGAAGAAAAATATTAATAATATTAAGAATGAATAAAACTAGAAATAATAATAGAATATTAGTTTAATTCTAAAAGGAATATATGACAGGTATTTTAGGGTACTTGAATTAAAGCACATTAAATAGAGAGTGGCTACAAATAAAAAGGTGTGTTGAAAGGTTATATGACAAATGTGAATGCCTATTTTAATAAAAGAATCTATACATCTATTCTATACATATAATAAAAGAAACCATTAATTGGAAACTTTTGATACAAGTCAATCAACCAACGAGTTATACAAAAATTGTTCTTTGTAACTTACCAATAATAGAAAGTTTTCATTTATAATTATACAGAAAAATTAAAATTCAAAATTTCAATATGAAAATTTAATTTCTATCCATTATTCCACCACCGTCCAATCAAATTAAGTCATTTATTTCTATGTCCTTATTTATCCTTTTTTATCCTTTGTTAATTCTTTATAACTTTTATTTATATTTATTACTAATTACGTAAATACCTTTTATTTATATTTATCTTAACTATTAACTATAATCAATTTTATAGTTTGTTTAGAACCATGAAATTGGCTAAATATCCTAAAACTATTGATCATCCTCTGAAATGGATTTATACAATTTTCTTTAAGATAATTTATATTTCAATAATAATTTCATAATTAAGCTAATTGTACATGTATAGATGTATTATATAATAATATTTTATAAAATTATTTTATTTTGTAATATTGACAATGATTTATATTATTATACATAAGAATGAAAATTTGATAATTTTATATGAATATAATATAATTAAACGACGTATAGGTTAAAAAATTCAGTTTATATATATATTATGAGAATAAGATTTATACAAACCACTTTATGGAAATTTTTTGCCAAGTATCATATTCTCATGAACAATTTTCCCTCTAGAACTATTTTCTTTCTACTTATGAAAACTCTTATTATAATAATAATTATAATAATAACTATAAAATAATTAAAAGAATTTTTTCCACTATCTCTATTCCCGTAATGCATTTATGGCTACCTTTTCTTTTTTCCACACTAAAACATAGTAATCAATCAATTTTTAAATGTTCTTTTCTAATATCTATTAGTGTTCCCCATTTATTACTATTTTTTTCTTTTTCCTAGATATAATCGTTGATGATAATTTAAATTAACCAATTAGATTTATTTATTTATATTAAAACACTATTCAGATTTCTAAATTGAAAAAGCATTATTCAAATTTCATTTATTTCAACAAGAATATATTTATTTGTAAATAGATTTATATCAATACCAATATATTTATTTATTTATAAATAGATAATTGGTAAATAGATAATCTGCCATAATATTACTTTTAAATTGTTAAAAGGCAATTACTATTGCATTAGCACATCAACCAAACATGTTTCATAAGCTTCCATGTTGCTTATTTCAATTTCAAGCTTTTAGTATTTTTTGGTAGATAAACTTTTAACATTTTTTAACAATAGTCAAATTAATAATTAATGGTTTTTTTAAACATATTCCCTAATTTGAATTTATAATATTCAATATTTTTTTTCTATTGCACATGACTTTTTGCAAATAAACATATAACATATAGGAGTTTTAATTTACATGAATTTTCTTATTCAACATTTGATTTAGTTTATACACTGAAGTTTCATCTAAATTCTATTCTCTTTTTGCTCTGTCCATGATTTTTTTTTAATATTGAAATTTCTATTATTCATAATAGTGGGTTGTATATGATTTGTTCTATATATTTAATCTAATTATTATTTTTTAAATTATATTTAATATGATTATTATGTTTGAGGATATTTGATACAAAAAAAGTCTTAGTTTAGGGTGTGGATCATAGGAGACATTTATGGAGATAGGATTATGATTTTAAGGGATTGGTTAAGCTATGTAAAAATTACTGATATTTATTATGTGCCAATATTTAGTATCTTAAAAGATTTCAATTTATTATTTACTGTAATAATGGGAGGCAAATGTGATTTTATTTCATTTCACTTTCTATGGTTTTTGTGAAACTAAATATAATGGGCATGGCATTACATAGAATTCTTTTAGAAGAGGGAATTCATGTTTTGATATACTTTGATTTAATTTGTTTGTAATTAATAAATTGCTATTGGTTTGGTTTTTAAATATACTCATAATCATCATAATGTAAAATATTGAGAATTACCATTACAACTTATGTTAGTTACAGCCCTCCTAAGTAGGTATAGTTATCTTTTTAATTTATTTTTTTAATGAATTTATATGTTTTCGTTTATAAGTTTGTATGTGTTGCAAGTAATTTGGTTTTATTATATATATATATATATAATTTGTTACTTTTATATTATTTAGCTTGACATTGGACAACAATTATTTCATAACACAGAGGAGAGGCAAGGAATTCATAAATAATTAAGGTAAATTTAAAAGATTATTTTTTGAGATGTGTATTCTTAATTCTAAGTCTAAATAAAAATGCCCATAATTCATCCAAATATTTTCATTACCTCATTATTGATCTACAAATAAATTCTATGTGATATATAAATTTTGATTATGAACTACTTGTCTATTTTCTCTAAATTAATTTTAATTATGATTATTACTTTTGCGCTCAATATTTGTTAATTAAATTTAATTTTAAAAATTATTTTATTATTTCATGCATTGCATGGATTCAAAATGTTAGTAACAAATAAAAACAAAAGAATGTTGAGGATCTCACTTTTATAACCCATGAGATGAAAGAAAGTATTAATTAATCATTCAAAAAATAAAATAATTTAAATATTACATCTTTTCATAAATTATGGGATCAAGTAATAGCAACAAATAGTTATACACTGAGGGCATATGGTTCGCAAAATGTGTTTACATTTCCAAAAATACTATTTCTAAAAATAGCTTTTTCAGACACACTAATATTTATGGGATTGTATATTTTTGCAAAAATACCCCTAACAATTTGAAGTAAAAAATTAATCATTAAACATATTAAACTCACTTTTAAACATAATTTAATATAAATTTAATGCATTGTAGCCATAATATTATAAAAAAATTTACATATAATTTTTTTAATTGTTATTGACCCCTTTAATTTTTACCACAATTTTTTTTATCTATGTTGTTAAATTAAATATAGCACACTACTACTTGATAGAAAAATTCATATCATACTTAAATTTGTAAAGAAAGGAACGACGTAATTTTTTTATCGCTCAATACTAATTTTTCATTATACATTCTACAATTTAAATTAAAAATAAATGGCGATGAATTCACATGTCATTTGTAAAATCAAATTAACTTAAAATCAAGTTTTCAAGTTCTAATCTAAATACACATTTTGACACTCAAATTAGGAATAGAAAACACAATGAATCAAATTTTAATCAATTTATAATCTATTCATTGAATTTGTCATTTTGACCTGCACTATAGAGTACTTTTGCAAGTCTCATTAGAGCTACTCATCTTTAGTCAATTATCTATCTGAACTCAGCTCTTCAGGTAACAAGAGTTCCTAATCGTAATACTAATATAGTATTGGTAAAGGCTCCTGCACATTTGACTTTACAAGATGTGTAGTATACCTTGTAAAGTGCTTTTAATTTCAGCCATTCATTTGGGATCTTTTGGCGTCAACATTTCCCTTTACTAATGGGCAACCTGTTGATTAGGTGAAGAGCAGAGAGATGAAATTGTAACGTCCGATTTCCGACTTCCGACCTCATTTGTATTCACAATTTCCGACTTCATCTCAAAGCCTTATGGACTGGCTGGATTTTCCGATTTACGACCTTATGTAAGTATGTACGAGTTCCGACCTTAGGCTTAGAATGGACACGAAATCCGAAATCCGACATCCAAGTTTATTTCAAATCAGACCTCTGAATTGGTCTCCAAGTTCAACTCAAAATTGCACGAGTTCCGATCTCGAGTTTATTACCAAGAGCTTTCGTTTCTCTTATTTTCCCGAGTTTCGATATCGTGGTACACAAGATTAATGTTTTGAATTCCGATCTCCGGTGTTATGCTTAGAATCGATTCGAGTTTACCTAATTTCCCGACTTCCGAATTTAAGTGCTTGGTTTCATATCCGACTTTGCTTTCAAGTTTCGAGTAAATTAGACAATATTTCCGAGTTCTGATTTCATATCCGAGATGTGCACGAGTTCCGACTTTAAGAAGAGTACGAGTTTCGATGTCATTTTCAGAATATACTGGAAACAAGTCCCACTTTTAGGCGACGTGGAGAGCAATTTTGCCACACAAAGAGGACGACGTGGAGAGCATTTTGGTCACAAAAAGAGGGAAAGGTTGGCTAAAATTCAGCTTTGTGTTTTGATGCCAATCAAAACCTTCCAAGTTAACTACCACTCATGCTTATATAACACATCCCCTCCTCTCATTCAGACCCATTTCTTATGTTGCCTTCTCCCTCACTTCAGCTCTCTTTTTCTCTTCTTCACTCACCCAACTCCATCCAACTTTCAAATTCAGCCAAGTTTCAAATTTACAAACCTGCTTAATAACAAGAGGTAGAGGTTTTCTTCTTGCTTGATTTTCTGACTCTTGGATGATTGGTGGTGATTTAATTCCTTAATTTTGATATGTTGATTGACTGATTATGATGAATCATAGCTGGTTTATTGGCTGTTTGTGAGATTAAAACTAAATTGGAAATAAGAAAGGATGAAGATAGGAAGAGTTACGAGGCTGGAAAACTCAAAACCCTCGGCAGTCCATATGGCGGAGTGTATGGCTCCACCTCCCGCCGTTTAAAATTGATGAAACCATTTTTTTGAGAAACTAGACATCTAGGGCTTTCCATACATATATCATATAAGGCTATTGGATTAATAGTGAGAGAGATATGAATTTTTGAAGTTTAACCTAGAAATCAGGACACTCACCCAGGCAGTATGAGTTGAAAAGGGTGTAACTCACCCTATACAATCCCAAATTGAGCGAAACTAATTTTGTTGGAAAGCTTACACATAGGAGAACTTCATCCAAAGAAATTCTGAGTTTTTTATCATCTTAGTTGTTTCTAGTGATTTGAAGAGGTTACTCTATGTCTAAACTAGGCCAAAATAGGGTAGTTCAGGAAGGTTAAGTTTCGGGGCTTATAACTCGAGCTCTACTGAGGCAATTGAAATGAAACTTTTTGCATATGAAAGTTTGTCCTGTTAGCTTTGATAAGAGACCAATTTTGTGCAATTTGAGCCAGTTTTCGATTTTTAGTAGATTTTTACTTTTGAGTGGGCAATTCTGGCCAGCCACAGGGCAGGCCGGGATAAAACCCGAATAACTTGAGTTATAGTTATCAAAATTAGATGGGACTAAAGAGGTTAGAAAATAGACACATACCACTTTAACATATCCAAAATTGAGGTCCAAATGAGTTAAGTAGAAATTATGGCATGATTTACAAAAATCGGGTTGAATGATTTATGTTGAGGCTATAACTCTACCTTAAGGAGACTAATGCTTCTATGAGTTCTGTAATGAATTGTGCATGCAATATTATAATTTCTATGAGAAATTGGTATTTTGATGTACTGACACTATTCATGGGGAAGCGGACACGTTTCGTTATGCCGCCAAAATTGCGGTAAAGTATATGCATGAGTTATGAGATACATGTAAAGGCATGTGCATTTTCAAGAAAACTATGAAAGTTATGTTATGATGAACCCAAGGAATATGTTATGATGAAAGTTCCATGATACTTGGGCCAGCCCCGGATAAAAAGTTAAAGGGAATAGATCGGTGTGAACGTCGGGGAAAGTAAACCCGGCAGTTCCTATATAGGAACGAGCTCGATCCTAAAAAGCAGACTATTACCCAAGAGTCTAAAATGGCCAAGAACTCCCAGGGGACCAAGTGATGGAAAAGTTTATGAGAAATAGAAAAGTTTATAAAGAAAGGTTCAAGAGCAAGTTTTGCATGATTGCATTATTGTTTGTTAAATTCGCTTACTATCGTATGTTCAATATTCTGAGTATTGTTGATATCTATGTATTGTTAATATCAGTTTATTCTGTTTCTTATATTGTCTTAAGTAAAATTGGACCCTGTCTCGGACTAGACATTCTTCCTGACCTTATTGAATATGAATAGTTAAGTTTAAATTCATGTTTTTTTTTATAATTAAATCAAACCCGAGGTAGCTGAGAATGAACGCGACGTTAGTTAAATGTCATGCATGAACCCTACTGAGAATTTTCCTTAAATTCTCACCTTAATCTGTATTTCCCGCATCATTCTCAGACATTGGTGATGGACTCCACGGCCACCCTTTTCATTGAGATCCCAGATTTACAGCTTCACCATGATCCAATATTAGACTCTCTCAGATATAGCCGATGCTTGTAACTCCTGATGTACCTATTTAGCAATAGGGAACTTTGTCGCCCCTCTACATCATCCTCGCTCGATCCTCGCGACTTTACATTGCCATTCCACTACACATGGCGCACCCACCTCCACTCTCCTTCTCAGATCCGCAAAGACTTGCGCAAATCTCAAGCAACCTCAGCACTGAGTCACCTCCGCAGGCGGTTCCATATATACCACTTAGCTCAGAGAGTGACCCTTTCGAGGCCACCGGCTTGTCACCCTCTTCCTCCTAGACCCAAAGGTAGATTACTTCTTCAAATTCGAGCCTGGCATGGCCAACTGCTATCTGACGGAGTAGGCCAGCCGTAGGAGACTTTGTACAGTCTGACCCTCTTTTGATAGCACGTAGGACTAGCAATAGGTTTTGAAATGTCCTCTGAGGACCCATAGGATCATTTTGACTGATACGGGCTTTATGTCTTTTTGGTACGCCGGCCCCACTTATGTGTTCCACTTTGAAACTCAGATACATAAATCAAGCAATGGCTTCGATATATATATATATATATATATATATATATATATATATATATATATATATATATGTATGTATGTATACATGATGTTATTGCACTATTTCTTATCCGTTATGGTATTTTGTCTGGGCCATTACGCCATAGTATAGCAAAGACACCTGCTTTCGTCTGTTTACAAAAAAAAAAAAAAACAAAAAGAGAGAATGATATGGATAAACAAAAAGTAAGCAGTATGTTAATACGGTAACACAGTCTACTTAATTTCATGCTATGACTTAAGCATAACATTAAATTGGTAGGGTGTTACAGAAATCATTTAGTGTGACAATTTGAAAATATTTATGATATATTTTTTATTGATGAACAAAGTTGTAACTCGTTGAAAAGGGGGACAAAGAAAAGGGAAAAAATTACGAATTTTCAATCAGGAATATGGAACCCTAAGGCACCAAGGTGGATGTGGCAATTCTTCATGGCGGATATGTACTCGATTTGTGAAGAGCTGAAGCTAGATTAGTGAGCGATATGTACTGGATTTGGGTTGGCTTTGCAAGTTGTTTGGGAAGAAGGTCAAGGGAGGAGCGGTCATGGTGGAAGCTCGTGTTGGAGTTTGGTTCAGTCTATTGGGACGAAGGTTTCATGTAGGGGATCGCCTAGTCATTGAGAAAAAGATGACGACAGTAAATCACATATCTTCACGATTAGGTCTTACAAAGTGAACAGAACAAAGAAAAAGTATGTTTTTGTTTTTAGTTTTAAGGGTTTTGAATTTTGTTAATTATTATTATTATTCACGTGATTGAAATTTTCTTTTAACTTTTGTAATTGTTATTGTTATTCCATGTAATTTTAGATCATGTGTACAATGATGTTCAAAACAACAACAATTTCACTATGATGATGGTTGCACTACCACTGAAGTTGTGAATTCTAGCATTCGATTTTTCTTTGGGCTCCCATTTGAGGTAGGATCTTCACTGATAAGGTTGAACTTCCGTTCTGATTTGGTGGCAGAGATGTGATTTTGTTAGCTTGAGATAACGATATTTGTGATTGTTGTTGATCTTGTTTTTTGGAGGAAAATAATATATCCTAAAAAAGTTAGAGCAGCACACAAAAATGGAGGTAGAAATTATTAGAAAAGGTGCATGAGCTATTGTGTTGGAAGTTATAGAGCTTAATGACGTGAATTGACTTATGTAGTCACTTATTGGCACAGAGCATTGTAAATTTTGGAGTCGAAAGCTATCATGATTGCCCTGTTGAGATGTTTAGTGATGTTCGAAGTTTGATTCTCACCATACGTTAGTCTATAGTTGATTATTTGCGTTACTTGGTTAACGAATATCAAATGATTTGAGAAGCTGCTTCAAGATTTTCATGTTAGTGATAAATGATGTCTAGTTTATTAATATGACTTAGCTTGTCACTGGTCTAGCCTAAGAGATGAGGTAATTCGATGTTGTGATAGTTTTCAATTGCTTTGTGATTTCGGGAAATCACTTCAAATGGTTTTAAGGAGTGCAATGTATATTTGGCGGTTATTGGCACAAACCTGAAGAACAAGAACATCATTGATGTAAAAGTGGGCACTAACTTGCAAGTGAGTGGAAATATCTTTATAGGGTAAATATACCCATATCACACAATGGTACTCTATATTTCCAATACATGTCAATGCAATTTGCTGGATTAATTTTGCTACGACAGATCCTTCAAATTATCTAACCATTCAAGAAATTGAAGTAATAGTGGATGAATGATATTGCGCTTCATTGGCTCTATTTTATTTTTGCCAACCTCAAAGGTAGCAAGGACACGTTCCTGTAATTAAATTTTAGAGGAATGTGAAGTGAAAAGCTGTTAACTAATCTTCTTTGATTGTAACAATCGGTATTATTTATTTGAATGTGTCTCGTTTATTACTTTGCTGCTTGATATATTGAGAATTAGTTTGACTCTAATGACCATTTCTATTAGACAATCTTATCACAAAATATTGCTGTTACGAATATAAGCATGTCCTATAAATGAATTAACTATTATTTACCCAATTGTCATGCAACAAAATTTGGTATGGTGTACAATAGCTGATGGTAATATGTTTTGAACATTTGTCAGTGCTTTACAACCATTATTGTGGATGAGGGTTCAGGTAGAGTGAAAGACAATTTTTAGCTATTTTTTTCTTTTTCTAGATTAGAAATTTGGCAAGGTAATTCCCATTTTCCGTTGCGTCCTACCTTGTAAAATATTATTGGATTTATTGTATTAACCGTATTCTGTGTATAGTAAATTGTCAAGTTACCTTCAATGATAACATTGACTTTGTCTGACCGTTAAAAAAGGTCAAACTCCAAGTCTAGCAAAAGCATGGTGGAATGAGCACTAGCATTAGTGACAGCAAAACCTATAGGAGGTGTAATGAGTAAATGTGTTATTATTATTATTATTATTTGGGTCAATTTGTGAGTCATAAAACCTGTGTATAAGTAGGGAGTAAAAGTAGGCAAAAACATAGTGACCAACATTTTATTGATAAGCAGAGACCAAGACACAAAAGAAGGGGCTCTTTCTTTAAAAACAAAAGCAGCCCGAACCAAGGGTCAGAGAAGATGCCTAAATGCGAAGAAGACCACAGGAGTGAAAATGTTCTTTTTTTTTTCTGTTATAAAAACATTGAAAACACGAGTAAAAAGGGGCTTAATAACAGCGTGATGATAACAGTGCACCTTTGATGATATCAAGGTTGTGCATTGGGCATGTAACATTCCCTAGAGTCATTAGCTTAATACTTTGATTTATTTTGCTTAGATATAAAATTACTGTGCTTTAATATTAATATAAAGAATCAAAATTTTAAAATAATTATAGAAAATTCATATTAATAATTTTTCTTACCAGTTCAACCCTGAATAAGGTTAATAGACACTAGGAAAATTATTGGAATTTTTCTAGGTAATTAAGCAATTGTTAATTAAATTATTTGTACCCAAAACTCAATAATAATTGAGAAAAAATAGGAATAATTTTTGAAAAATCATGAAAAGTTTTCTAAAGGTTAATTAGGGTTATATTAGATTAAAAAATAAAAATCAAAATTTTTAATGCTTGTTTGAATTTTCTCTGATTTTCAATTTTTAATTAGTAAATTGCAGGATTAAAAAATAATTTAAAAATACACAAATGATTGAGAAAAATTCTAAAAGCTTATAGGCATGCTTAGAATAATTAGAAGGACAAAATATAATTTTTTGTATAATTAAAAATTAGGGCGTGTTAATTAACTAAATTCAACTTAATTATCACAAGTTAAATGCTTAAAATCATAAGAGAAATGGCTAAATAAAATATGTATAATCAGAAAAATTGTCATCCATTAATCTATGACACTTGTCCACAACAGCCTTAAACTTGGTGACTAAGTTTGAAAGAAAATAATTAAATTAGTATATGAATAGTATAGTTGGTGTTTGCATGTGAGAGATGGAGTGTGCAAGAGTGCTATTAGTCATTCACCCTAGCAGCTGCAGAAGGAGAGGAGAAGACAAGTGTGTTTGTGTGTGTGAGTGCCCACATACTCCTTCTTCTTCATCTTTAGGAAGAAGGAAAAATTTAGTGAGCTAAAACACTTGAGTGATCTTGTGTTCTTTTTACCTTCTTGCTTCTCTTCCAAGTTGATCATCATCATCATCACCATCCCTACACCATTTCGTGCTCCATCTTCATCATTTGAGGTAGGGCATTTTCTTTTTTTTAACTCTCCCAAGGACCTTATAATTTTGGTTGATTCTAATCCTTTCTTTTGTTGATGTTGGTTTGAATTAATTTTGGGCTCAACTCCTTCTCTTGTGGCTACGGTTGGAGCTATTTTTTGGATGAAGTTTGGGTGTTTTTGTGTCATATTTGAGAGTGTGAAATGATGTAAATTTGGTGAGGAGATGTGTGGTGAGGAGGAGTGTTGGTTTGTAAGCTTATAAGGGGTTATTTGGGGGTAGTCTCATGGTGAGACTAAACTATCATTGTTAACGGTAAGATTTTAAATTGTTATGCTTGTTGATCTTGCTTGCTTGATTCCTTACATTCTGCCTTTAGTATGTGTATGCATAAAAATGCTTGGTTTGTATGTGTTTGATGACGATTATGTGCTTATTGCTTAATCCTTTGATAAAGTTTGCTACTGGAACTTAACATGTTTCTCTAAACTGCTGTGATTGCACGAATTTTTCACCCTATTAGATCTCATTATTTATTTTGACTTGAAAATTTTATATGTTGAAGATAACATCTTGATGTGCTTGCCTGTAAATTTTCATAATTTTTTGTGAAGGTTTGCTATTTTTAAAAATTTCAGACAGAATTGCCCTATTATTGTTGAACCTGTGATGGATTTCTAGAAATACTAAAATTTCCCATTCTTGTTAATATAGTAATTCTGCAAATTTCGACCTCAAATTTTTACAGCATATAAATAACACCTGAAAATAAGGCTGAGAATTTTTCTGAGATTTTTAGAAATGTTTAACAATATTAAACAAATTTTTGAAATTGGAACTTCCTAGCTAAAAATGGGATTCTAACCTATCCGAGTTGTAAATTTTTATTACCATACTTATTCTTAAGAAATTGCCACGAAATTTTTATAGGATACTATTAACATCCCAAAGGACCAACTGGATAAATTTCATGAATTTTAAAGATAACTTACTATTTTAATTATAATTATTTTCTGGACTAATTGATGTGTAGGTTGCTGTTTTTCTGGCCCAAGTATAAAAATCCATACCTTAGTGTTAAGTTTGACTCGTAAAGTGTTTTAAGCCCATGGAAAATAATTCTAATGTACAAATTAATATAATAATGGCCCAAATTGGTAATGAATAAAAGAAATTGAGTGAGTCCTAAAATTTGGCCCAAATTGCTTACAAAAACTAAATTCATTTGCTACTTCTCAATGCTTTACTTACTTTATATGAGCTCATATGTGCATCATAAATCTACATGAACCTTCATTTGCCAAAAGAGGCCTAGTTGGAGCCCAAATGTGATTCAACACTCCCAATTTGATTCAAACTGCATGGAGTGAGTGGGTTAATGACCATTTGTCATAATTTGCAGAATTTATTTTACTAGAGTTATTAGATATTTACTAATATTATTGTTAAGGGTGAAGGTGTGGTTTTTAGAGCGTATGTTGGATGTTGTTCATTGGTTAGGCATGTGTAAATGATGGAGTGAAGATAGAATAAATGGAGTGAGTGTATACTAAGTGAAAATTTGTGTTTGGCTACAAGTTGTTGGTGCTTGGAAAGAAAATACATGGGCAAGCGAAAATGTTTGATTTGGTTGAAGGATTTTGTTTGAACAACTATACAACATCTCAGGTAAATGTAGCTATGTCTTGACTATATTGAGCATAGATGGGGTGGGATTGTGTATAGTTATTAATATATTTAATTTATGATGATTTTGTACTGTAAATTTCTAATTTATTTAATTTCCTATATTGAAAGGAATTGAAGGAATATCATTGCATGGTGAAGGTGTAGAGGAGAATAATGATAATATAGAGGAAGAGGAACATGAGTTGTTTGTTGATAGTGTTGAAAGTCTTCAAAGCATTAATTTCCATACACTGAGTGCTGATGTTGCTACAAAATATGAATTTGGTGACTTGGAGGTTGCATACACATTCTACAATTTGTATGGAAAGATTAATGGTTTGGTATAAGGAGGCACAAGCTTGGATGAAGTTTGGATGAGATTGTACTTTGGCAAACTTTTGTGTGCTGGAGAGAAGGCCATCGGGATGTGAAACACTTAGAGAATGCTAATCGTAAGAGAGCAACAAAACCGTTGACAAGATGTGGTTGTCAAGCTCAAATGTAGATTCACATTGACATGAGAAGCAGGTGATAGTATGTCACATTATTTGATGATAATGATAATCATGAATTACTAAGCCCGAAGTATTTTGGAATGTGAGGTCACATAGAAGAATGACTAAGGGCCATGTTGGTAGAATGAATAGCATAAGAGATGTAGGCATCAATACACAAAAAATTCATGGTTATTTTGCAACTGAATATGGTGGATATAATAAGGTAGGTTTTCGTAGAAAGGAGATGTATAACCAAATGAAGAAGCAACGGTTGGTGGGAAATGGATAGGCGAATGATGCATGTATATATCTCCATAGGACGGCAACTAGCAACCAATTGTTGTATTGGAAAGTTGAAACTGATAGTGAAGATATGTTGTGGAGCCTTTTTTGGGCTGATAGGAGAAATCAAACTGATTATGAACTATTTGGAGATATTTTGGCATTTGATATTACCTATGGAAGAAATAAATATAAGTGTCCATTGGTTATGTTCTAAGGTGTGAATCATCACTTACAGACTGTTGTATTTGCTAGTGCTATTATATAGGATGAAAGTGAAGACACGTGTGTGGGTTATTGAGAGATTTTATGAAGTGATGAAAATGAAAAGCTAGAAGCCTGTGATAATTGATAGAGACATGGCAGTGCAAAATGCCATCCAAAGAGTTTTCCCAGAGACGCATTATCATTTTTGTCCGTGGCACCTTTTAAGGATTGCAACAAGTCATGTTGCAAAACCTAAATTCACGCAAGAGTTTCAGAGGTGCATGTTAGGTGATTATGAGGTCGAAGAGTTTGAAGAGAAGTGGTTTGCAATGGTAGAGAAGTTTGGGGTTCAAGATATAAGATGAGTCCAAGAAATGGATGTGAGAAAAATGTACGTGGGCAACAGCACATATTTGAGGCAAGTTTTTTGCTGGTTTGAGGACTACCTGAAGATGTGAAGATTTATACTCATAAATTGGTAAATATGTGCAATCTGGATATAGTTTGTCTGATTTCCTATTACACTTTAACCATTGTTTGAATTTCTTTCAGATAATGAGGCTAACATTGGCCTTAAGTCGACATATGGTTTTCTTGTCATGCAAACTCACTTGGAAGCGCTAGAGCGATCAACTGCATTGGTGTACACTAGAAAGGTATTTTTCATATTCAGGTCATTACTATTGAAGGCATCAATTATGAAAGTAGTTGATTGGAAAAAAACAGCAACCACTGTTATTTATGTTGTAAGTAAATATTGTGAACCTATAAAGTTATGGCATGTATCATACTACACACCGACTAAGGAGTTTAGATGTTCTTATGAACGTATAGAGTCTTTTGGGATCCCTTGTGTGCATGTCATCAGTGTAATTGTGTATCTAGGTATTGCTAAGTTGCCCAATTGCCTCATTTTGGATAAATGGACCATGAGAGTGAAGAAAGCATTTGCAATGGGATATGTAGAAGGTGGGAAGGATGGAGATAATTGCTATAAGAGTCACGTATTGGCAATGAATGAGAAGTTTAGAGAGCTAACCAATGTAGCATGTCTAAACCTTGATGATTTCAATGAAATCATGAATTAGGCAACGAATAAAAAAGCTAAATTGTGGGCAAAGCAGGAGAGTGAAGTTCCTCAATCAAAAGGTCGTAGGTAGTCTTCAACTTCAGATGTTAAGGATCCAAGAGTTGTTAGGACAAAAGGATGTGGCGGTTTAGGGTCCTCCTCAACCAATCGAAGAAGGAAGCGAGTTGTCCATTATAGCATTTGTAGGGAAGAAGGGCATAATTGCCCAAAGTGTGGGAAAAGCAAGAAGAATTGGAGATTCGAAATGGGCAGGAGCACTAATGATGAATATGAGGCTTTGGAAGGTTTTTTTGAAGGCAAAGAATAAAAAGATGAAGATGATGAGATTTTTTTTGTGGTTTAATTTAATGTTTAGTCGATGATTTTTATTATTATGTATATTTGGCAGTAAGTGTGTAATTTTCTATTTGATTGTAGGAAGAAGAGATATCAAAAGGTGATGGTGTTAGGAATGATTAAGCTTCTTGAGGTGTAGTAGGTTTCAGTGTTTTGATTTGTTTTAATACTAGTGTGTTATGACTCCATTAGTTTTTAGGCATTTTTGACAGGTCAATGTTTACTATTTTTTGCAATGACTATGTTGGACCTGGATATTAGTTTGTAGATTTTTGTTGATTTTATTAGAGGAGTGTGTTAGTGATAGTAATGTAAATAGAGACAAATTAGGCGATCTACAGTAATGTAGTTTATTTTAGGATTGTGTGTTAGCACTCCATCTAGTTTGTAATGATATGACAAGATCATTAAGGGTTGCTACCTATGTTGTAAAGTGTTATTTCATTGTTGTGACTGTTGTTTGTGGTAGGTATTGAATCTGTTAAATTTTTTTTGCTATTTATAAATGTTGTGATATTTTGTTGACAAAAAGTTGAGGTAGAAGCAAGGTATGAAATGTGAAGTATGGAAAGTGGTTTGAATATGAAATGGTTTGAGTATGTATGCCTTATTTATTTTAAAGTGGTCTTCAATGTCAATATAAGTTAGAATTTGAATGAATTGTTTGCTGATTTTGTTTGCTTAATTTGGGAAAGTGATATTGTGATCAGTATGTGATAGTAAGTGATTTTGCAAGCAAATATGAGAAGGCCGAGAACTTCCTTTTGATGGGTAAAAGTTTGAGTGGAGAAATTTGTTACAAGCCAAATGAAAGGGATTGTTCAATGGTGGATTTATGGGTTCTGTGATGTGCATTGAAGGCCATTTAGAATGGGCAGAGAACATTAAGCCTAACAATGAAATCAGTTAAGAAGAAGAGACTTTCACAAAACTTGACACGATTGGAAATTTTTGTTTTCAATAACACGTAGACTTTTGTAAGTGAATTTAACAATTGATGTGCTGAGTGTCCAACTGAAGAGATAGTAGACCATAGCACCTTGGATAGCTCGTTTTCATTTTTGATTTTTGGTTAAAGGACTGGGGCTGAATCGGCCTAGCCCATTTGAAATGCAATACCGAGCTCAAGACATGTCCACAGTGGACAAATTTGTGGAAGGTAGTGTTGGGTATGGTATAACCCACATTACATCAGTGAAATAACCGTGATGATAATTGTTATAATTATGGACAAAAAAAAAAGATAATTGTTATAATTAATTTATTATTAACGTACATTTTTTAATAAGGCTTTATTTTCAGTGTTAATTTTTCTTTTGTGTGTATGTGTCTATATATATAGGGGGCATACATATGAGAGAAATGGTTTATTAAGTGAGTGAGATGAGCAAATTTGGACTATATAACCATACATAGATGATCAAAATTTAAAGTTATTTAAAGTTCACATGATCACTTAAAAATATCACATGACTTTATGTTTTAATCTTGACCATTTATGTAAGATCCAATGATTAAAATTTGCTCTTCTTATTCTCATAATTAACCACTTCTTTCACTTGATCCTCTTCCTCTATATATATATATATATATATATATATTTAATAAGGCATATTTTTAGTATGGTTTTTATGTTTATGCATTTAGTGGTGTATACTTTTTGATATATAAATTTATTTCCTGAAGACTTTCATGAAAAAAAAAAGAGAATATAAAGAATATAGTTGTTATGCATTAAAGTGCAAATGAGCATCATATGTAATTAAATTTGTTATGTGTAATTAAATTTTGTCTTTTATTGAATATTTGTTCTTTGTTGAATTATTGCGTATTGACACTGTAGATATCTTTAATATTTTATGTAAAAAAATATGAAATATTTATTAAAAAATAAAAATTGTATTTTTCTTTTTTTATATTTCATATTTTATGAAAGCAATTTTTATTTATCAAAAATAAAAAGCAACAAATTAAATAAAAATAATCTATTCTATATATAGAATATGTAAACATTCCAAACAGTACTCACTATAAAGAATTACTCATAGTTGCATCTCACTACAACTATTTTTGTGTCTATTACATGCAGCAAGATACTTTTTAAGAACGTGGATATCAAGGCTACAAGGGTAGATTTCCAATGTCTTTGTCCAGGATAGGAAATTGAATCAAAGGTGTTAGAATCAATCACCTTCTCGACCATTACAAGTCCTATGCATAAATGATTATGTTTTATTTTTATGGTAGATAATCATGTTGAAGACCTTTAAAAATACATTGGGCCAACAAAGCTCATCGACTATTAAAGTTTGGTTATTACCCTCATAATTTACTGTATATTCCTTATCCATCATTCTATTCTATTCTTCACTGACCTTTTTGCATCCCAGTATGCATTTTCATTTTATGGGCATGTTTCGTGGTGTAGGAAGACGCATTGGAAGGGCTGGTTGATGATAGAGCATTTCTAAATATGATGGGAAATGGATGCACCCCAGCAAAGATCTGAAATATGTAAATCCCACTCAATTTCCTTTCTCAGGACATGCATTGCCATTACCATGTGCATCTTAATCTTAATATGGTACTTTGCCTTAATAATTATTATGCCTTACACTTGATATGCAATAATGTCTTGAACTAACTTTATGTATGAGTACTTTTTCTAAATTGATCATACAAATTCATTAAAAACTCAAAACTACAACTCATATCACCGTTGTTCTCTTCAACATATATACTAAAACTATATATGCTCGATGATGGCTTCGTAGATCTATGTTCCACTCATCAACAATGTTTTCCATTTGTTTCTGATGTTGGTGTCAATTGAAGAGGATATGGTTTATAAACTAAACTCTTTTCCAGATAAGGCTCGCATGCCATCAAAAAACTTTGAAGTGTTGACAATTGTAAGTGCCTATCATTGCACTGATGTCTTCACCATTCTACTTTATATCCTCAGCTGGTAGTTCGGGGCATTGCTACTAACAACCCTAAACCATGCAATGTGACTAACAAAATATTTTATCTCCAACTAAAGCTAAATTTGAGCTATTGGTTTAATACTATATTTATATATAGTTGTCTCCTCTCCATTTGTGTTACCTTGGATCTAAGAATTTCAGTTGATTTTATACTTCCACATTGTAAGTCTAGTGTGTTTACTCATTTTTTGAGAAACAATTGTAGATAAATTGCTCTGTTGGATAAGAAGGAGGACATTAGCAAGTGGCCACTATGGGAATCTCGAGGAATTTCTAACTGTGGAACAAGGTATAAGCTAATAGCATAGATTGTCCTAACTATAATACTCATAGCTTTGTATTTTCTACTGAAATTAAATTGACAACTCCGTCCTATCTTACTTGTAGCATCAACTCAGCAGCTTGGCTTCTAGAGTGGCTGGAAATGGAATTTGCCTTTCATCCAAATTTAATTCCAAAGGTGAGTTACCTTGTCCAATTTCATTGCCATCCTACACCAACTTTAATTTATTTTTCCCCCTTCTTATACAATTTTTTTTTTACAACACTTTACTAATGTACATTGCCATTGCAATTTACAAGCTTGACAAGAATTTGGTGCAGAGAAAGACACTCACTTCGTTGGTGCTATCGAAGCACAATCAAATCAATACAATAGTGGAGATAAAGGCTATAGCCCGGTGGAAAGCACTTATCCCCTAATAAACATTCTGTTACTGCAAAACTTTTTGCATTAAGATAGGTTTTTTGGACAATATCTTGCATAATTTATTGCATACTAATATTGTACTAATTTTAGACTATCAAGAAAATAAACTCTCACCCCTTAATCCGAGTTCCCATACCTTTTGATGCTTGGTACCCTAACAACCACTACATACAGACTTTGACATATATGGTACTTAGAATGTTTCTATTTTCTATTTTTATTTTTTGTGCTTTTTTTTTGTTCTGATTACATTTAGATGTAATTTCTTTTTTGCTAGAATACAAACCACTATATTGGCCTATGTAATTGGAATTGTGTGGTGTAATGGGTTGGTTCATGAATTTTAGTGCTTTGTATGCACCATTGACACATTCCCATAATGCTATCTCGACTATTGTCTTGTTTTAATTTTAACTTCGTCTTTATTATTTTATGTCCTTGTTCAATTTTAATTTTGTTACTCCATAATGTTCGCCGATCTCATCCGAATCCCCCTGCCTATTGTTCTACACTGCCTTCAATTTGGGTCTTGTTACCGAATGCTAAAGTTATCAGGGATCAAAAATAAGGAAAGGAAAGTGCACACTCTTAAAGCAATCAAAATTAAATTTTGCCACAAAATTAACAGCAATGAAAGGGTACATTATTGCAATAAGCACCACCGGCTGCAATGTCCACTTTTTCAGTTTCAATCCTTAGGTGCCCCAACTTAGATAATGGACTTACTTGCAGCCCAACAAGGCCTTTCCAATCCACATTTGGATCTTAATTCCTAAAGAAGCCCAATTTTACCATAACTAACTAAAACTTACACACAATAAGTTCAAGTTATACAAAATCAAGACACCCTAATCCAACCGTGCCGTGTAACACCCTACTAATTAATTATTAATCTAATCCTTTCTAATTATAATTAATAACTAAACTAGCATGTGTCACATTCTCCTTATCAAATTTAATTTATTATTATTATTTTTGTTACCATTCTTGTCAATTAGATAATTACCACTATCTAAACCAGCTTTTTAAGTACACATACTAATCAGAAGCAACATACAATATACTAAATAACCTCATCGTGCATAATATAATAGTAAGTCTAGTAGTCTACAGGTCATCCCCTGAGGGTCATATATAGTAAAGTCTAAAGTCTAGGATGTCAAATACATGTATAGTCATCCAACAAAAAAAAGGCTACTCCGCTTGACTCATATACAGATCGATGGACAACAGAGAGATCTGTTTATCCATCAACGGAGACAAGGCTACCAACATCACGTGACGAATAGAATAGAATGATGGATAGGAACATACTGTAAATTATGGGGGTAATGACCAAACTTTAATGGTCGATGAGCTTTGTTGGCCCAATGTATTTTTAAAGGTCTTCAACATGATTATCTACCACAAAAATAAAACATAAGCATTTATGCATCTGAGTTGTAATGGTCGAGAAGGTGATTGATTCTAATACCTTGATTCAATTTCCTATCCTGGACAAAGACATTGGAAATCTACCCTCGTAGCCTTGATATTCTCGTTCTTAAAAAGTATCTTGCTGCATGTAATAGACATAAAAACAATTGTAGTGAGACACAACCATGAGTTATTCTTTGTAGTGAGTAATGTTTGGAATGCTTACATATTTTATATATAGAATGGATTATTTTTATTTAATTTGTTGCTTTTTATTTTTAATAAATAAAAATTGCTTTCATAAAATATGAAATATAAAAAAAAGAAAAATACAATTTTTATTTTTTAATAAATATTTCATATTTTTTTACATAAAATATTAAAGATATCTACAATGTCAATACGCAATAGTTCAACAAAGAACAAATATTCAACAAAAGACAAAATTTAGTTACACATAACAAATTTAATTGCATATGATGCTCATTTGCACTTTAATGCATAAAACCTATATTCTTTATATTCTCTTTGTTTTTTCATGAAAGTCTTCGGGAAATAAATTTATATATAAAAAAGTATACACCATTAAAGCATAAACATTAAAACCATATTAAAAATAAGCCTTATTATACACACACACACACACACACATACACACACATATATATCTATAAAGATGATCAAGTGAGAGAAGTGGTTAATTATCAGAATGAGATGAGCAAATCTTGACTATTGAATCTTACAAGAATGGTCAAGATTAAAACATAAAGTCATGTAATATTTTTAAGTGATCATGTGATCTAACTTTAAATCTTGACCATCCATGTATGGTTATATGATCTAGATTTGCTCCTCTCACTCTCATAATAAACCACTCCTTTTATGTGTTACGCCCTGTATATATATATATATATATATATATATATATATATATATATATATAGACACACACATAAAAGAAAAATTAACACTAAAAATGAAACCTTATTAAAAAAATGTACGTTAATAATAAATTAATTATAACAATTATCTTACGATTATAACAATTATCATCACGGTTATTTCACTTATGTAGTATGGGTTACACCATACCCAACACTACCTTCCACAAATATGTCCATTGTGGACATGTCTTGAGCTCGGTACTGCATTTCAAATGGGCTGGGTCGATTCAGCACCAATCCTTTACACAAAAAAATGAAAATGAAAACAGGCTATCCAAGGTGCTATGGTCTACTATCTCTTGAGCTGGACACCCAGCACATCAATAGTTAAATTTACTTACAAAAGGCCATGTGCTGTTGAAAAACAAAAAATTCCAATTGTGTATCAAGTTTCGTGAAAGTCTCTTCTTAACTGATTTCATTGTTAGGCTTAGAGTTCTCCGCCCATTCTAAATGGCCTTCAATGCACATCATAGAACCCATAAATCCACCGTTGAACAATCCCTTTCATTTAGCCTATAACAGATTTCTCCACCCAAACGTGCCTCTTACCCATCAAAAAGAAGCACTCTGCTTTCTCAAATTTGTTCACAGAATCACTTACCATTACATATTGATCACAATATCACTTTCCCAAATTAAGCAAACAAAATCAGCAAGCAATTCATTCCAATTCTAACTTGTATTGACATTCAAGACCACTTTACAATGAATAAGGCCACACACACTCAAACTATTTCATATTCAACCCACTTTCCATACTTCACATTCCATACCTTGCTTTTACCTCAACTTTTTGTCAACAAAATATCACAACATTTATAAATAGCAAAAAAAATTAAACAGATTCAATACCTACCACAAACAACAGTCACAACAGTGAAATAATACTTTACAACACATGTAGCAACCCTTAATGATCTTGTCATGTCATTACAAACCAGATGGAGTACTAACACACAATATAACGTCCTCCTCTATACAGTACTATATTTAAGTTATAGCACCATACTCTATAGTTGTTATTGATACTTGAGCAGATCTTATCTAACAGCAATTTTAGCCGTCTTTGAAACTTCTCGAACTATCTGGAGATAACAAGGAAGCAGGAGTGAGAATTTTAAATTCTCAGTAGGATTTACTAAGAAATTTTATACCGTGTCATCGTTATTATCTCCAGCTGCTTCGATTTATTATGAAAAAGGTGGACATGTCATATAAACTGTTATATTTTATAGTTCGAAAACATATTGTTCGAAGCAGAGTCCATTTTATTCATACACTTGTCATTTGGGAGAGCTAATACACAATAATGTCATGAATCATACTATGAATAATAACTGCAATGTCTTAAAATATAATAACACCAATATACTGGAAGCTTGAAATCTGCATCTACCTTTACTTGTACTTGAATTTATGCAGATATACATAATTTTCTTTTCTTTCTTTGTCTTACTTTACTTGTCATACATATTCCAAAGTATGATCGCCATGTCATACTCCCTCGGGGTGTGATCACCATGTCACACTCTTATCCTGCCACATCTCAGAGTATGATCGCCATGTCATACTCCCTCAGGGTGTGATCACCATGTCACATTCCCTAGGGGGTGGGATCATTATGCCACATTCTAGAGTATGATCGCCATGTCATACCCCATTAGAGCGTGATCACCATGTGATATTCCTTCGGAATATGGACTCATCATCATATCTTCATTAGTTATCAGACACAATAAAGTCTTATGAGCAAAGCTTAGGTAGTTAGGTGTAAGTTTAAATTCTTAAGTCTTAATCTATTTTGCAAACTTTTAACTTCTATCGATGTTCCCGAGTTTGAGCTTAGGACCGACTTCCGAGATTGAATTGGGTCCGAATTCCAAGATTGAATAAGTTCCGACCTACGGGGTTATGCATGTAAGGCTAATGTTTTGATTCCTGACTTCCGGGGTTATGTTCAATCTCCGATATGGATTTTGGATTGAGTTTCGAGGTTATATGTTTAATGAGATATCGAGTTTTGGAATTATGTGTATGAGTTTTAAAGCGTCCTAATTCTCGACTTCCGAGATTAGGGTATAAGATTTCATATTCTGGTACCAACTTCCAAGTTTATGTTGAAGATCCTCGACTTCCGGGTTTAAGTATTTTAGGTTTCATATTCTTGCCCTTGACTCTTGATTTTGAAGTGTCTTATATGCTTGTAATTCCGATCTCCGACATTAAGCCACAATCGGCTTTCCAAGACTTTTATGAATGTGTTTCCTAAATTCCAAGTTCCAACATTAACTATACCCGATCTAGTTTCCTTTTCACTAAGTTCTGAGTTCAACGTTAAGTATACTCGATCTAGTTCTCTGTTTGCTAAGTTCCGAGTTTTGATATTAACTAAACTTGATCTAGTATTCATACATATCTCTGACTAGAAGTGTCTCTTATAAGAGAAAATTCACCAAAAATAGAAATTTAGGTGAAATCATATGAAATTTATATCACTACAAAGCTAACAGAGCAAGATTTCAAATGAAAAAGTTGCATATTATTTGAATGAGTTTAATTCGAGATATAAGCCCTGAAACTTGACCCTACTAGACTACCTTATTCCAGCCCGAGTTGAACTTAAGGTGAATTTATTGATGTACTGGGGACAGTTGGCAATGAATCTGACTCTAAAATTTTCATGAAACGTTCCCTCATATGTTAGCTTTCAAACAACATTGGATTCACTTAATTTGGAGTTGTGTAGGGTGAGTTACACCCTTCTTAACTCACACTACCCGGATGAAAGTCCTGATTTCTAGGTCAAACTTCAAAATTCATAACTACCTATATACTGATCCAATGACCTTATATTATATATGTATGGAAAGCTCTGAATGTCTAGTTTCATATAAAAATAGTTTCATCAAATCTAAATGGTTGTAGGTGGAGTCATACACTCCGCTATACAGATCGCCGAGGAAAAACCCTAACAGCTTCTTGAATTTTCTCTATTCTTCAACCTCTTTCATACCAATTCCAATTCCAATCACAACATACATGCAAAATCAATCATGATCCAACATCATCACACTAAATCACATTAGAATCAAGAGGAAAACAAGATCCCCACACAGCCCCAAATCAAGGAAAACATGATGAGAAGTTGGATTCCTACCTTATTTAGTTGAATTCATGTTGATTGGGTGTCTTAGATGGAAGCAACTCTTGATGAGACTTAAAGAGGGGATGAAGATGGAGTGAAGATGAAAGTGAATAGAAGAGAAATGATGGGAGCTTCAGCAACTAGGTTGGCTGAAAATTCAAGGAGAGAAGGAAACAAAAAGGTGAAGACTTTTGAAGCAAGTTCATTTTGATTGGTGGATTTCATCTTGCCTTCAAATTTGGTTTAGCTCTCCATTCTTCATGGCTGATCAAGGCGCCACATAAGGAGGTGTTTTGGCTAAATCTTAGCCATTCATCCTAGGATGCTCATAGCATAACTTCTATTGGTTCGGTTCCGATAGTTTAAAATACCGAAATCTTACCGATTTCTTTTAAATCGGTAAACCAAATTTAGAAAAATTCTATGAGGTTTCCTATGTTCCTAATCTAATTCCATCATGTCTAATCCTTCTAAATCACACTTAATTGGCTTTAAGTGAATGCTTAATCGAATTCTAATTAATCCCAATTATTTGATGAAAATCGAACAATTTGGTTAATAACGATAAAATTTTTCAAACTTACACACAATCCTAAAATAAACTACATTACTGCAAATAGCCTAATTTACCTCTATTTACATTACTATCACTAACACACTCCTTTAATAAAATCAACAAAAATCTACAAACTAATATCCAGGTCCATCATAGTCATTGCAAAAAATAGTAAACATTAACCAATCAAAAAAGCCTAAAATCCCATGGAGTCATAACACACTAGTATTAAAATAAATCCAAACACTGAAACCTACTACACCTCAAAAAGCTTAATCATCCCCAACACCATCACTCTTCGACATCTCTTCTTCCTGCAATCAAATAGAAAATTACACACTTACTGCCACATATACATAATAATTAAAATCATCGACTAAACATTAAATTAAATAGCAAAAAAATATCTCATCATCTTCATCTTTCCATTCTTCACCTTCAACAAAACCTTCAAAAGCCTTATATTCATCATCAGTGCCCCTGCCTATTTCGAATCTCCAATTCTTCTTACCTTTTCCATTCTTTGGGCAATTCCTACAATTATGCCCTTCTCCCCTACAAATGCTACAATACATAACTCGCTTCCTTCTTTGATTAGTTGAGGAGGACCCTAAACTGCCACATCCCTTTATCCTATCAACTCTTGGATCCTTAACATCTAGAGTTGAAGACTGTCTACAACCTTGTGGTTGAGGCACATCACTCTCCTGCTTTGCCTACAATTTAGCATTTTTATTCTTTGCCCAATTCATGATTTCATTGAAGTCATCAAGCTTTATACATGCTACATTGGTTAGCTCTCTAAACTTCTCATTCATTAGCAATACGCAACTCTTGTAGCAATTATCTCCATCCCTCCCACCTTCTACACATCTCAATGCAAATGCTTCCTTCACTCTCATGGTCCATCTATCCAAAATGAGGCAACTGGGCAACTTATCAATATCTATATACACAATCACATTGATGACATGCACATAAGGGATCCCAAAAGACTCCATACATTCATAAGAACATATAAACTCCTTAATCGGTGTGTAGTATGATACATGCCATAACTTTCTAGGTTCACAATATTTACTTACAACATAAATGACAGTGGTTGTTGTTTCCTTCCAATCAACTACTTTCACAATTGATGTCTTCAATAATAACGACCTAAATATGAAGAATACCTCTCTAGTGTATACCAATGCAGTTGACCGCTCTAGCGCTTCCAAGTGAATTTGCATGACAAGAAAATCATACGTCGACTTAAGGCCAGCATTAGCCTCATTATCTTGAAAGAAATTCAAACAGTAGTTAAAGTGTAATAGGAAATCAAACAAACTATATCCAGATTGCACATATTTACCAATTTGAGTATAAATCTTCACACCTTGAGGTAGTCCTCAAACCAACAAAAAGCTTGCCTCTCATATGTGCTTTTGCCCATGTATGTTTTTTCACATCTATCTCCTGGACTCACCTTATATCCTGAACCCCAAACTTCTCTTCCATTGCAAACCACTTCTCTTCAAACTCTTTGACCTCATAATCACCTAACATGCACCTCTGAAACTCTTGCATGAATTTAGGTTTTGCAGCATGACTAGTTGCATTCCTTAAAAGGTGCCACAGACAAAAATGATGATGCGCCTCTAGGAAAACTCTTTGGATGGCATTTTCCATTGCCATGTCTCTATCAGTTATCACAAGCTTTGGGCTTTTCCTTTTCATCACTTCATAAAATCTCTCAAGAACCCACACGTGTGTCTTCACTTTTATTCGATATAATAGCACTAGCAAACACAACAGTTTTTAAGTGATGATTCACACCTTAGAACACAACCAATGGACACTTGTATTTATTTCTCCCATAGGTAGTATCAAATGCCAAAACATCTCCAAATAGTTCGTAATCAAATTTGATTTCTCCTATCAACCCAAAAGAGACTCCACAACATATCTTCACTATCAGTTTCAACCTTCTAATACAACAATAGGTTGCTAGTTGCTGTCCTACAGAGGTATATATGTGCTTTATTCGCCTATCTATTTCCGACCAATTGTTGCTTCTTCATTTGGTTATACATCTCCATTTTACGAAAACCCACCTTCTTATATCCACCGGATTCAGTTGCAAAATAACCATGTATTTTTGGTGTATTGATGCTTGCATCTCTCATGCTATTCATCCTACCAACATGGGCCTTAGTCATTCTTCTATGTGACCTCGCATTCCAAAATACTTTGAGCTCAGTAATTCATGATTATGATTATCATTAAATAATATGACATACTATCATCTACTCCTTATGTCAATGTGAATTTGCATTTGAGCTTGACAACCACATTTGGTCAACAGTTTTGGTTCCCTCTTACGATTAGCATTTTCTAAGTGTTTCACATCCTGATGGCTTCCCTCCAGCACACAAAAGTTTGCCAAAGTACAGTCTCATCCAAACTTCATCCAAGCTTGTGCCTTCTTATACCAAAACCATTAATCTTTCCATACAAATTGTAGAATGTGTATGCAACTTCCAAGTCGCCAAATTCATATTTTGTAGCAACATTAGCACTCAGTGTATGGAAATCAACGCTCCAGAGACTTTCAACACTATCAACAAACAACTCATGTTTTCTCTTCCTTTATATTCTCATTATTCTCCTCTGCACCTTCACCATGCAATGATATTCCTTCAATTCCCTTCAACATGGGAAATTAAATAAATTAGAAATTTACAATACAAAATCATCATAAATTAAATATATTAATAACCATACACAATCCCACCCCATCTATGCTCAATATAGTCAAGACATAGTTGCATTTACATGAGATGCTATATAATTGTTCAAACAAGAACCTTCAACCAAATAAGACATTTTCGTATCCCCATGTATTTTCTTTCCAAGCACCAACAACCTGTAGCCAAACACAAATTTTCACTTAGTATACACCCACTCCATTTCTCCTATTTTCGCTCCACCATTTATACATGCCTAACCAATGAACAACATCCAACATATACTCCAGAAACCACACCTTTACCCGTAACAATAATGTCAGTAAATATCTAATAAATCTGGTAAAATAAATTCTATAAATTATGACAAATGGTCATTCACCCACTCACTCCATGCAGTTTGAATAAAGTTGGGAGTGTTGAATCACATTTGGGGCTCCAGCTAGGCCTCTTTTGGCAAAGTCTATGGACATTTCACCAAAACCCGTCGTCCAGGCTTGTCTTTTCCGAGGTGAACCCACTTGTCACACCTTCTCTCCATCGAGATCACGAGGCACCAATCTTGGCTGATGTTAGTACTGTGTTAACAGGAGAAAGGGTTCTCACAAAAGAAAAGGACTACTTTTTTTTCTCAATCAACAATGGAACTGTTCTCTCTTTTTATTTTTTCCTGATCCAAAGTGGGACTTCTTCCTTATTTTGATCGAGAAAAGGATTGCTTTCTTTTTTATTTCTTTGTTCGAGAATGGCACTGCTTATTTTAATCATCAGCAATGAAGGATTTGCAATAAAATATCAATTATTATTATTTTAGTCATTAGGGGTGACCACCAAACAGCCTTATGAACTCTATAAGCTGGTAATCTTACACAATGCACTACACATCGTCTAAAATACAGAGCATTGGAGCCATGTACTTATTTTAATCATCAGCAACGACGGATTTGCAATAAAATATCAATTATTATTATTTAGTCATTAGGGGTGACCACCTGTATAGCCCTGTAACCTCTACTAGCAGGTAATCTTACACGGTACACTACACACCATCTACAGTACGGGGCATTGGAGCCGTGTCCTACAGTAATACCATAATTTTTTTTAATAATTGAACGGGGCTTTAGCCCAAAAAACTAAACAAGACAAATCCTAGGGTAGATATCCCAACTTGGGTTAGCTAACCAAATACAATGCAAATGAGAAGGAATAAACACACACCGAACGGAACATCATGTCCCCTCTTATCTAAGGCGTCCATACAAAAGTTTAGTTTGGTTCACGGAGTACATGGGTGATTTCCACTCCCCAGTCTTTCTAAACCAAGTCCTTGATCGCTTTAAATAGGAAGGAGCATGAACGCCCAGTTTGAAAGCCATATAAATATCAATCTAGAGACCCCACAACTCAGCCACAGTAATGGAACAGTTACCAACATTTGCTGAGATATTGATACCATAACTAGAGTCATGGCTTACCTAGCTTTATTCATATTAATTTAACAATACTAGACATATTGACAATAACTTAATTTTGATTGAACTCATATCATCTCATTTTTATACATTTATACTCTTTTGTTTTTTTTTTTTTTTATGTGCATTTATACTCAAACTTTAACCGTTAAAAAAGATCTGAGAACATGTCACCAACGTTCTTCATATAATAAATGTTAATGCTAATGTGTTAAGGATTTGTTTGGTTAATTTTCTTTAAAAAATTTTATTTTATTTTAAAAAAATATTTTAAAATATTTTTTATTCTTAAAAATCTTTTGTAATCGAGAAAAAGATCTTTTCCAAAAGCTAAAAAATATTACTTCTGAAAAAGCTTAATTTATATCTTTTAATACTTTAATTTTTTAGAATTATTTTTTTGATTAATTTTTCAGAATTATTCAATGTAAGAAATTTATTCCATCAAAAATATTTTTATTTAAAATAGCACAACCAAATAATAAACCTTTTTTGTTGGTCTCAACCAAATAATAAACTTTAAATTGTCCCCAAAGAATTTTCTCCACAAAAAAAAAAAAGCGCCAAAATAGCCCAAAAGGCTGTATAAGAGTGCACGTTGAACAACATCTATCGGGTCCAAAATTAGGTTAACCTGAATGGTGTTTACAAGCTCCTTGTACGCGCCTCCTTCCTCTTCTCTCTCTCTCTGGAGCGGAAGCTAAAGGTTCACACTCTCCACTTGGTATATTTGCTTTCACCAATTCTCTCACTTTGTAAATTGGGTATTGCTTTTTTTCAGTTTTTCTCGCCCAATTTGATGTGACATTTGTCTCTAATGTCACCCAATTGAACCACTTATATGCAAGACGTGACTTTGATGCAAATCCATAATTCTTCTATTTCTACATATTATATGCTTTCAAATCCATAATCGTGCCAATATTCCCACAAAAACCCATTTTTTTTGGGGCTTTAATTGTGAGTTTTTGCTGGCAATGTCTTACCACCAGACATCATCACCATGTGTAATTTACTTGAATTGAGTTCAGATTAACTCTTGTTTATTAAAACTAAGTGATGGAGCATTTGTTCATGTATCAATATATCGTTTTCAGAATCATCTAAAGTCAGCATCATTTTCCTTGCATTTATTCAATTAAACCATAGAACAGTATCAGACGTGCAATTATGTGAGTGCGTTTGATGTCAATAAGGTTTTTATTTTGTTTAATTTTCGTTTTGAGCACGTTGATATTTTCCTTGTAAGCTCAGTCAGCGAGAATTAAAGAGAGAGAAAAAAAAACAGGGGATGTTGAAAACCGTTTCAGTTAATAATCTTTCACATTTATCTCGAGTCTTCGTTTGGTGAAATTTTGACATAGATGGTTTTCTTTTTTCAATGATATGTATGCTTAATTAGGCCTTTTTTTATTTTGTTAATTGGGTTGCTTGTGGTAGCATTTTCAAATTACCCACATAATTCTCATTTTTGTCAAGAATCCGATAGTAATTGTAATTGTAATTGCCATGAAGCAGACTGATCAAAATGTACACTTCGAGGAAGAAAATCCACAAGGATAATGATGCTGAGCCCACTGAATTTGAGGAGACAGTTGCTCAGGTTATTGGCATCTCTAATTCATGAGAATGTATCTATTCCATACTCAACATTATCCTCTGTATTGAAATTCTGCAATTTGATGCTTGTGCAGTACCTCTTTGACTTAGAGAACACCAATCAGGATCTGAAAAGTGAATTGAAAGATCTCTATATAAATCAAGCAATGTAAGTATGTTATGAATAATCAAATGCTGATCTGCTGTATGTCTGGTAACAAAAACTTTACTCATGATGAGGATGACTTATTTTATGCAGTCAACTGGATGTGGCTGGGAATCGCAAGGCTGTAGTCGTCTATGTGCCCTACAGATTGAGGAAGGCGTTCCGCAAGGTTCATCTTCGCCTTGTCAGAGAGTTGGAGAAAAAGTTTAGTGGGAAGGTTGTTTTCATGCTGCGATGCATCTCGATATGAAATTAATGTCTTTGATTTTTCTCTTCCATGTGTTTTTTAAGCTATTGTATTGGTTTCCCAAATCACATTATGATTATGGTGAGCTAGCTACATGAAAGTTTTCTTGGTCGTGAAGTTTTATTAACCGAAGATTCTACCACATGACAGGATGTTGTCTTGATTGCAACAAGAAGGATCTTGCGGCCACCAAAGAAAGGCTCTGCTGTTCAGCGACCCCGAACCCGCACTTTGACTGCTGTCCATGATGCCATGTTGGAGGACGTTGTGCATCCTGCAGAGATTGTTGGCAAACGAGTCAGATATCGACTTGATGGATCAAAAATAATCAAGGTAACTTGCTTGTGAAGTTGACATTAATTTGAATTTTTATAACTTGTGAGTTGTTTCTAAGTTTCTTTTTGACAATGTATCAATTTAAGGTTTTCTTGGACCCCAAGGAGCGCAATAACACTGAATACAAGTTGGAGACATTTTCTGGAGTTTACAGGAAGCTTACTGGAAAAGATATAGTGTTTGAGTATCCGACCACTGAAGCTTGAAATGCTGCTTGGTATGATGGAGTCTGTACTTTATTGCAGCATTTCTGTTAGCATTACATAAAAAAATTTGACTTCTGGGATTTTATTTGTTGCTTCTTCGCCTAGATCACATTAGAGTTATTTCAAATACTCTATTCTGTGGCTCAAAGTATTTAGTGCTTGATGCGGCCCTGAATTTAAATTTCAATCTTTTGGGGATAATGTTGATGCTTGTCTTTGTTTACTGTTAAAGTTTGTTCTAGAAGTGAAATCTTAGGCCTGTTTGGTTTTCTGTGTTCGTTTTCTGTTTTTACTATCTCTTTACAAAATCTTGAAAACAGGAAATAAAAATAGAAACTAAATAAGCCCTTATATTTTTGGGGGTCAAAATCTTATGGTGATATTGAGATTCAGAGTTTTGAGAATCCAAATATGTCGAACATTTCTTGATCCATGGAAGGTTCGTTAGACTTCAGTACTAACGTGACATAGGGTAATTATCTTCTATTTTTATGCTGCTTTTTTTCTTTTTTGACAAAAATAACTGCTATATGGTGTGGTGGACCGGTAGCTGTAAAATTAGGGGCGAGACTTTCAACGACCTAATGCCCAAAATCCCAAATGTAATTTTCTTAATCTGTTGATTTGCGATTCATCTATTTGATCATTAGCATATTATCTTAAATGGAGAACAGCAATAAGGCCACACTAGTTAAACCATTTAGAATTATCTAATCAAGAAGACAAGGTCATTAAATTTTGCCTACTATTAGAAGAAAAGCTTACCTCAAAATATTTTAGCTACGTCCTTCAATTGAGTATAAAAAACATTTGAAAAAGACATTAAGCTACAATTTTATAAACTTTTGAGCGAATTAGAGCGGTAGCAAAATATAAGAAAACTCACCGCTCAATGAACTATGGGATTTCTCATTGTTTTTGACTTGCCCCATTATTGTTCCACGTGCTCTAAATCGTTGCTATTACATAATTCATATGACACATGATTGCAATATTATTGACTCACATACAGCATATGTTAACTTAATCACCTCCCAATACCCCCCCAAAAAAGTGCAAAACCTCATTGAAACTTAGGAAGCTTGAAAGAATCTGCTATTAACCCCAGCCCTGTACAGATGCAGCTCGGATGCACTAGTAACACTGATCTCAGTGTTGGCAGCAGCAAAGAGAACATCTCCTTCAGTGACTGCATGTTCTTTTGGTAATTTTGTTTTCATTATTCCTTCTCCAACAGTGACCAAAAAAATGGAAGGACCTGGAACTGCCGGGAGCACTACTGTTTCCCCTTGAGGAAGGATACACCAATCAATCTCAAATTCTTCGAATGGTGGTCGGTATTTGTTTACATATGAATTTACAGGAACACCTTGCAAAATCTCAGGAGAACCCTACAAGAAAAAACAGATAGAGGAAAAATGACATCAAATAATGACTCTCACTTTCAAAACTATATCTTCCTTCAAAAAGCTTAGACAATGAGAAAAGACTGCTCATTCTTCAAATAGAAATGGCATATGCATATTGCTACCGTGTATGCACAGGTCCACAATTGAGTAAATATTTCACAAAATAAGTACCAATAAAAAGGAGGCGCCAATAAGGATCAATCCGAGTGCAATGATGAAATTCAAAGAAGGAATAAAAATAATAAACTACAGTAACAAGTAATAAAAATAATAAACTACATTAACAGTGCTGATGTATCATTTACCTGTTTGTATGTGAGCATTGAACAAAGAATTTGGACATCTCTGTGTTTGGGAGTAAGGCCAGCGCGCACAACATTGTCCGAAGTTGCCATGCATTCAACACATTCACCGCAAATATATGCATGTGGTTCATTCGCCCCAAGGAACAAGGCTTCACCTGGATTAAGTTTGACATGGTTAAGAAAGAAGGCTGCTATGACGCCAACATCAGCTGGGTATTGCTTTTCCAACCGGAGCACCAGCTGTTCCTTATCTGTCAACTGCCTCACCTGATGCAAAATCGTAATATTATGGTACCTTGGTGTTGATTAATCACAAAGGTAACACTTGTATATTAACAAAGAAATAAAAGATTAAAAAACATAAATTATTGTTTCATAGCAACTTAAAGGGATTAATGCATATTTAATCCCAGCTGAATATTAAAGCTCTTCCACAATAAATATACAATGCACAATATGGATGTAAGTAGTATTTGCTGCTATTAACCATAAATATCATATGACCAAAAGAACAGGTTGTAAGTAGCATTTGCTGCTACTAACCATAAATATCATATGACCAAAAGAACAGACTGAAGCCATTATTTTTTATCTATCCTCTGTAAAAAGATGTCATACATTTCATGGCAACATTTATTGTATTCACCAAGAACATATATATATATATATATATATATATATATATATATATATATATATATATTCAAATAACCCTGTGGAAGAAAAGGAATACAACTTATTTTTAACTTAAACTCTGCATTTTCAAGTGAAAATTATCGATTTGGTGTATGTCAAAAAAAAAAAAAAAAGGTGTAGAATGAACGATATCGACACTAAGTCGTTAACATAACACACAACTGAGGGTAGATTTTATTTATTTATTTATTTTTGCGATTATTTATTGAAGTTGTGGTGGACTGATAGAGGTCATGGTTTACCTTTCACTTTAACAAATATTGCAGAAAAATAAAATCTATCCTAAGTCGTGGTCCCTTGTGTCTCTTTTGGCTTATAAAATTGAACATAGAAACAGAGTTTAAAATTAAAATTAGACCTTTTAATTTAACTTTTTATGTTTAGAATAACATGTAGAATTAGAATTATAGTTTCAGAAACTAATTCTATAGAATTAAAAAATAAGGGGTAAAATACGCTTAACACCTTTGGGGTATCAAAAAATAATATACTTCACCTTATTTGTTAACAAAATATATACTTCACCTTAATTCACTAGGAATGCATTTGGATTGTGTTTTGTTTTTTTCAAAAAAGTACTTTTTTTTAAAAAAAAAGTGCTTTTATAAGTTTTTAAACATATTTGGATACAATTTTAGAAAAAAAAGTGCTAGCAAAAAAAAATTAATTTACCACATTTTTTAAAATTAGTAACACCAACTTCTAAAAAAAATAGAAGTAGAAATAATTTTGATAGAGGACTGTTTGATTAAAATTTTAGAAAAAATGCTTTTTTAGAATAAAAAATAGAAGTAGAATTAGAAGTAAAAATAGGAAAATATCCTTCATTTGAATATATAATTATACAAATACATTTTTTATCAAAATTAGAAATTATTAAACTATTTGAATGTGATAAATATAGAAATATTTTTATTTTTGATAAAATTATAATTAAAGACATGGAAAGAAAAAGAGAATGAAAGTGAAAAGGGAGTCGTATATTCTAAAAAATTTAAGGATAAAATTGTAATAAAATATGAAGATAGTGGTTCTTAAATTTGAAGATCGAAATTCTCTCTTTTCTACTATTTTTTCTCTTGGGAGAAACATTTCTCTATCTCCTTCTTAAAAGAAAGTAGAAAATCAATTATTTTTTACTTTTGCTTTTTTTAGAGTATTACTAAATTTTTTTTTAAAAAAAAATGGTAAATTGACCTTTTTTTCTTCAATCATTTTTTTAAAAAAGTTATATCTAAACACACTTTTTAAAATATAAGAGCATTTTTTTAAACATAAAACACTTAAAAAAGTGTTTTTTTTTTTCTTGAAAAAAAAAATCCAAACACAATCTTAATGGATTGGGGTGGAGTGTTATTTTGTAAATAAATAGAGTGGAGTTTTATTTCTTAAAGGAGTTAAGTATATTTTACTCAAAAAATAATTAGGGTGGAAAATTTTTATTTCTATTCTGTATTCTAAGAATTACCAGTTCTAAAACATAAAATTAAATATCTCTCTTCTCATTAGATTTTCTGATATTTTCTTTCTCTTGAATCTATTTGCTAGCAATCATATTAATTTAAAATGAAAATTTTATAAAAATATTATAATATAAAAAATACCTAGACTTTGATTTATTATTTTTTATATAAATAATTATACCAAAAGATATATCTATAGACAAAAAATTCACTGTAGTGTTACAAAAGTTGTTGCTGTATTAACATTTTTAATAATTAACTTCAAATTTTAAATCATACTTTAAATATAAAATTAAAATTAAACTTAAAATTATAATTTATATTCTAATTCTTAAACAAACTCAAACAAAAATTTAAAATTCTAACATTTTGAATAACTTTTACACATGTACCAAATCGGTAAATTCCATTTGACGATGCGCCATGTCAGAGAAAAAATTGGAGCAGAACACACAATTAAATTTGCATACAAGCCAAAAATTCAAAAATAAACAGAGAAATTCATACCAACCTGACTTTCCTTATGCAAACGACTTCTCAATCTGTCTACTACAACAGCTACTTTCTCTTTACTTGCTGACATGACATCAGTGAAAACGTTCCTTAGAACAGGTTTCACCTTCTCTTCACCATCCTGATCAGTGATTTTTAAGACAGGTTTTACATTTTCTGCACCAACCAGTTCCACAACTTCAGGGACATTAAGCATGACCTTAAGCTCCTGAATAGAACCACAGTAGATTGATAACTTGCTTCAAGTGAATAAGGCACTTTATCCCTCTTGAACTATAGGTCATATGTATTTTAGCCCTCTAAATTTTAAAATTGTACAAATTGATCTTCTGAACTTTTCTAATTCTACAAATTAACTCTTCTGTTAATTTTTCTATTAATTGTTAACAAAAATATCACATATTTAAGAAGATTTAGAATATTGGGTTACATATTTAGGAAAATTCAAGGGGTCAATTTGCACATGACCCAAAGTTTAGAGGGTATAGTATACTTATTTCGGTTAAAATTCACATTTGCAAAAGTTCAGGATATCAATTTGCACATTTTTAAAATTTAGGGACTAAAGTGCATATGACTTATAGTTCAGAGGATAAAATGCAATTTTTTCTCTATATAATAAAAGGCACCAAACTTTCACTTTTCTGATGAGAATATAAGTTAGAGAAATACATAAATTTAATTATAATAAGACCTATAATTATTTATATTGATATATTAATTTTATTTTTATATCTTTTTTTTTCTCACAAAATGACACTCTCACGTAAGTGGGAAATATGAGAAGATTCCAATTTCTATTTATATATTAAATATATTAAAAGCGTATTTTGTACGTAGAATGAGAAATATCAATTAAAACATCTATGGTGAATCAAATATTCTTTTATGTAATATATATATATATATATATTGTTTCTTATATGTGTCTCCACAAAAAATAATATTGTTCAAGGCACTATCAAGAACTAAATGGAATATCTCTCTAATTAAGATTTGAATTATGATTAATCATGAGGGACCAACTCCTTTCCTTACATCATTTTCATTAGACCCAATCTCTCTTGATTAGTATAATTATATCCCCTACCATTTTAACTTATTCTTACTTGGGCTGTAAGGGTCCGTTTGATATTCTTATTTTACCTCAAAATAACATGACTCTTCGCATGTAATAGTTTGCATTAGATAGAGGAAAATATTTACACAGTCTGGGAGCACCATATGATTATGTTTTTTGATCAATCATATAAGTGTATTTTATATGGGACTCACTATTAACATATAATCCCACAAACATACACTTTAATGATTGGTCGAAAATACAGCTACGCAATATTTTCGGACCATGAAAAAATTTCTCTTAGATAGGAACCCATGAACAAGGGAATATGCGTGATAACGAAAAGTCAAGTCAAAAAGAAAATGGTTCAGTCACATCATATGGAATGACACCCAAGTACCGAACAAGTGAGCAGTTATTTTCCAATCACCTAAAGACTAAAGTGCATAAATACCAATCTACAAATTGATAGAAAAATGGTTTGAACACACCAAACGGTCAACGAATCCATAAAAACTCCAATTTCTAAGTCACCATCAATAAAAGGACTACAGCTAAAATTTACCACATCAATTTCTTGGAGTGTAAATGAGAAAGAAAACACAAAAATTTTCTTTGAGCCAATTTCTTTGGAATAAAAACTTCCTTAGTGAAAAGCATCGGTTGTCCTTATATCACACGTATACAATTGCATATTTGCTTTAGACCGCTTCTTTTCGGGTAATAAAACAAGAAAACACACGTTAAACTATATATATATATATATATATATATATATATATATATATATATATATATATATAGGAAGTATGTTACATGAGAGGAGTGATTTATTATGAAAGTGAGAAAGTAAATATTAATTATTGGATCTTATGTAAATAGTCAAAATTAAAACATAAAGTCATATGATTTTTTTAAGTGATTATGTGATATTTAAATAATTTTAAATTTTGATTATCCATGTATGGTTATACGGACCAAATTTGCTCATCTCACTCTCATAATAAACTACTCCTCTCATGTGATACCACTTACTCTATATCATTTTAGAATATTAGTTGTTTTGTTTATTTTTATTTGTCGATTCGGATTTAATTTGTATGTACTTATAGTGTATGTAAAACTTTTTTAAATTGTCATCAACTCATATGTTGCCATATAAATAAATATATATGACCCTCACCTTCACTATCCCAAATATCATACAAATGGGAGAATATGATTGGATAACAGTAGTTTTATATTATCAGTCCAACAAATTAAATCCAATTAGAAAATATTGTAATTATTTTATTTCAATTTCAGTCTTGATATTAATAACGATCCGAAATAAGATTAATAAAATAATAATATTTAAAGTATTTCAATAAAATTTAATTCAGTCCAACAAAATTATTATTGATTATAATAGAAATTATTTAATGTCTTTCTTAGACAAATTAAATGATAAAAAAAAAAAAAACAAGAAGACGTAAGAAATGGCGTGAAGAAAGCAGTGATCAAGAAAAGTTTCTCAAAACAAAAACAAAAGATTCTACGGCCGGCATACGGTAACGGTAGTACCTTAACAGTGACAAACCCACATAGAGCCTCGAACTCTGTGACAGCCAGAGCCATCTCTGGTTTGTGATTCCCATCCTTATACACATCAGGCTGCAACTCATGCAAAGACCTGGCCAACTCCTTGTCAGGGTGTGCCTGTATAGACAAGGCCTTCCCTACGGACAGCACCTTAACCAACAAAACAACGTACAGAATTAAATATCTTGGTCCAACTTTGATAACCAAAATCCAGAGGATCATACTAATTTCATATATAATTTCATACGGGAAAATGTTTTTCTAACTTGAAATTTACAGACATCGAATGGTATACACCATTTTATATTAATGTGGGCATGTATGAATATACATAGAGAGAGAGATAGAGTGGGGTAAGATAAATATATTATATGCTTATGTGAGAGGTGTTATAATTCACGTTATATGTCCATGTACAAATCACGTAACTCTTTCATACCTTAAACAAGAAAGGAAGATCACCACGCCACTTGTCCAGAACCTTGTGGCCAAGCACATTAGGATTCTCCAAAAGCCACGACTTAAGGGTCACTCTCTCTGAACCTTCTTCTTCCGAGACAAGGAAGGAGGGTCCTGAATCGTGGGTACCCATCCAAAACTCAGCATAAGGCTCATCCTCATCGTTGGGATCCAATTGGGATCCGGAATTCATGGCGAAGAGCCTGGCAACGAGGGAGTCACGGCATGGTCTACCCCAGTCGTAGTTCTTGACGCAGCAATGGAGCCTCCGAAGCATGTCCGTCCCATCATATTGTTGTTGTTGCTGTTGTTGTTTTGGTGTAGGAGCTGAAGCTTCCATGGCTATGATGAGAGCGTAATAAGGGAGAGTTGTAGGGGTAAGAGAGAGAGAGAGAGAGAGAGTTGAATTGAGGAAAGTGTGGGCTTGTGCTGCTGGTCGTTGGTTTGCAGTTTGATGGGTTTTATAAGCGTGCGGAATGTGGGAATGGAACAAAGGCGGATTCTTAGATGGGGACAGCGAGTTTGTCACGACCATGGTGACAAGATCTCAACCCTTAAATATTAAATCTAACGATAATAATTAATTAAAATTTATATTCATATTTATATTTTAATATTTAGAAAAAATAAATTTATAATTGAATTATTCATTTACCCTCTCCTTTATCAACATCACTTTTTTATCTCTTCTTTCTGTTTTATCTCTCGCCGCGGCCCGCTGTTAGCCACTGCTACCCACCACCACCATCACCGTCCATTGCGCCACCCCTCGCCGGCGCCACCACCCCTATCTCAGCCATGGACTGCTGGTGACCTTCCCCTTCCCCATTATCTTCCCTCTCTCTTCCCTTTCCCTCTCTGTCCCGCCCCCCAACCCCTTCCCTCTCCCCTAGAAAACAAAAAAGAGTAGCAGAGAGACAGAAAGAAAGAGAGAGAGAGAGAGTAAGAGAGAGAAGCAAGAGAACCTGCCATTAAGCTCCAGCAATGAACTTCTGGTCACACCTCTTTCTCCTTTTCCGGCAAAAAAACTCCAAGCTCAAGTGCTCTCTGTACATGCATTTTTCCATCGAGTACTCTACTACACTCTTGGTGGTGTTCCCTTCAACGTTTTTATGCTTTGTTTCACTTTGAAGGCTTCCCCAAGGTAAAGCTCGCATCCTGGAACGAAGATGACGAAAATGTGTGTGGTGATCATTGTGTTGGTGTGAGGTGTAACCCCAGAAGGTGGGAGAGGGTGCCATCAAAGGAGGGAATTAAAGGCGCCATGGGGGTAAGGTTTCCGGCGGCGGATGCAGTGATGATGGCGATGGTGTTGCGGTGGCAGGACAGTGGCAGTCAGGGTGAAGTAGTGGTCATGTCATTAGGATGGAGAGGAGGGGCACAGTAGAGGCAGGGAAGGAAAGAGGGATAAAAATGAGGATAAAAACGTCATTTTAACATTTTCTTTTATTAAAATACTATTGGCTACCATGGGGGTGACAAACCTAAGACTCCGCCATGTAACAAATGAGGGAAATTTCTCAACTAAGAATGTAAATTAATTTTTAAAATATATGTCTATGACATATGATTATGTTAATAAAGAAAATAAATTTCTAACTTAATTTATATAATTTAGTATTTGTTAAAGATTAATTTGTATACTTAACATTAAAAGTTTCTGCTTGAAAATTTCTCCCAAAATAAAATAGTGGCTGGTAAGTAGCACAAGAAAATAGAGTTTAGAGAAAAAAATTACGGTGTATTTGATTTATAATTTGGTTAAAAAGTTATATTTTTGTTTGAATTATAATTTGAGATTAAAAATTATTCAAAGTATAATTTAATATAATCTTATTAAATATATTAAAATTAAAACAAATTAAAATTTAATTTACATCATTCTAATGATAGATTGTCAGTTGTACAATCTGCAGTCCAACCTAACAAATGGAAATGGGGTATGTGTCCCTTGTAACGGTTTTATGTTGGGTTTCTTCGATACCAATCCTTTCCTCATTGGGAAATATTTTTTGTACATTGAAAAGTCTAACACCCTAAAAGACACTTCACTAAGATTTTAAAAAAGGTTGAAATAAAAAATTTAAAATACAAAATTGAGGTGATTGAATAGTTGAATATAAAAAAATATTAATGGGACATTTTTTTTTAGATATTTAAATAATATATCTCTTCCTCATGTTTCTCGGAAAGCGCAATGTTTCCTAGAAACGAAGACAGTTTGTACTTCCTGTATTGTTTTGGCAGGGTCAATGACAGCTTGCTGGTTTTAATACGCCAATAAGTTATGTTTGAGCGTTTATTCTAAATAAATTTAAAAATAAATTCTGATATATTATTAATATAAAAAAATTATATTATTATTTAATTATATATCATTTTATATAAAATTTTTGAAATATTAAAAATAAAAGTTAAATAATTTTACTAAAATAATAATATATAATTTAATATTTATATAAAAAAAATTTATTTGCAGGATATCAAAATTAAATTCTTAAATCTATACATTTTGAGTCATAATATTTTTCTTTATCTTCTTGAATTATTAATTACTACATGATAAGGAAGTACGTATATACACAACAAGAAATTCGCAGAATACCAACGAAAATTACTGACGAAATATTTCCTGTTGGTAATATCAATTAAGTACCAATAGAATTTCTAACGGAAATGTTAAAAATAAAATAGCCACAGATATTATCGACAAATGAGAAAATCTATCAGTAATATGTGGTGCCAATTATTATCGACAGATAGCTCGTTTGAATGCTTATTATTTAATAATTTACCAACAGCCATATCCGTAAGTAATGTCAAATTAATTTTTATTTTCAAATAATAAATTACTGATAGATATTTGAATTTATAAACATTGGCGTCAGTGTCACCTTGAATTCCAAATTTTTCAATCACCAACGAAAAATTGTTGATAATCTTTATTAATGAAATGAGTCATTTCATTAATTTAATTATTGATAAAATTTTCACTTAATGAAACAATTCTTTTTCATTAATGCAATTATCAACGGAGAATCCATCAATTATGGTCTCACGATGTCTCTTTCTCCTCTTCCCCCCATTTATCTTCATGCTCTTTTCCTTTCCTCCTTCCACCATGAACCACCACTGCTAGAGACTGCCATCATGTCTAGGTACAGTACTAATCATTTTAATCGATTCAATTTTTTTTCTTTGGTTTTTTTTTTCAACTATATCTCTTTACTCCAAATTGTTAGTTAAGAATGTTTGTTAATACACACACACACACACACACTTTTTTGGATTGTGTTATGTGTTATGTATGTTTAATAATTTTAACATGTTTTTATTTGAATTTTGTTATGTGTTATGTGTGTTTTTTGAAATGTGAACTGTGTTATATATTATGTTTTTAATATATATATATATATGTTACATTTGATTTAGATATGAAAGACAAAAGCAAAGATCGACCTAGAAAATATGATCAACCTCACTGATCCACCACACGACCCTCCAACACCACCGCACCCTTGACCTTCACCACTCCCTCCACTACTCCACCACCACCTTTGCACCTCGCTAATATGCCTGGACCACTAACATTCCCCTACCCCACCACCCAACATATTATACCCAATCCTAAATATGTTCCACCTTCCACCCAACTATCTCAACCATCCGTGCTACCTTAGTGGGTGCCTCCTCTAGTCCTCCACCACCACCACCATGACCCACCATGTTAGGGGCTACTCCTCTAATTGAGCCCAATGCCACCAGTACTCCTTATACAGCCCAAAGTGGTGTTGCTATATCCACCTAATCACAGGGTTCCTCGATAGGGTCGCAAAATTAACTTGTGGTTTGATGGGAAGTCTTAGTAAGTAAACTAGAATTTCAATTCAATGTCAACATTATATTGTGATTTGTTATTAGTTGATATCTCACTTTTCTTATATTTATGATGTAGTTGACTTCCATCTTAAGGCGATGTTTATAAGATCACCACCATCATTTAGAAGAAGCATGATAGGCCGTACCAAACTTAACCTTCTTTGATCTCTCTAAAGAGATGAAGAGGATGTTGTACGATGAACTGAACGTAAAATTACACTTGAATTTTATTAATTTCGATGTTTCACTTCTATGTTAATTTTTGGTTTAAAGTTTGTAAGTGCAACGTCATTTCATTATTGATCCTACTAGAAAACCTATATGTATAAGGCGTTTAAGACTTGGGCCACCAAGCAGCTTAGAGAGATGTATTGGAACATTCGGGAGGGGATTGGATATTAGAGGCCAACTTCATAGACTGTTGGCAGTCTTACAAAGGTCACATATATGGTATGGGGAGCTACTACAGCGATGACATGTACTCCTTTGGCTTTGTGACTAGAGATGCTAGGTCTACTGCCGCTGATGTAGAAGATGTCTATAGCCACATCCATGCACTTAACCAGGACTTATAGGCTTAGGATCAGCGACTTCAGAAGCAGGACCAATGGCATCAACTTGAGAAAGCTGCTTGGAAGAAGAAGTTGAAGATTGTGGAAAACAAGATAGAGAAGAAGATGATGAGCAAGATGCATATCTACTTCCAATAACTTCAGGCTAGCGATTCTTTAGCTCCACCTCCTGATCCGCCATAGTCCTTAGATGACAAGGCTGGGATTTCAGACGCCAATGAGGAATACCATTGAGTTGTTGTTGTTGTTTTTTTTTTTTTTTTGGTAACATGATTAAACATTTTGTATATATTATTGATTTTGGCTAACTTGTATTTTTTAATAATTGTTACATTTTTTTATATCAATTTTGATTTCTAATAAAGGGAAGCAGCCCCAAAAGCCCTTCGTGAGGCAGACCTGTTCATAGTGCAGGAAGAATCACAGGGACCAACCATATTTGGCAAGACAAAATTTGTGTTTCAGCTATGGCAAGCCAAGACATAGGCTCTATGAGTGCCCCACCAGGAATCAGCAATCTGCCCTAGGCCGCAACTCTAGGGAAGAGTTTTCACCATGAATACGGAGGAAGCTACTCAATCTGAAGATTTGATTCAAGGTAAGCGTGAAGTGAATGGTAGAACTCTAACTACATTATATGATTCGGGTGCTACTCACTCTTTCATCTCTTATAATTGTGTGACTACACTGCAATTACCTATCTCTGAGTTACTTTATGACTAACTAGTTTCCACTCCTATGAATAAACCTACTAGGACTAGTTAAGTTTGTATGAACCTTCTTTTTCAAATTGAAGGTAGAAACCTTTGTAGCTAATTTGATTTGTTTTCCATTGTCTGGTTTTGATATGATTTTGGGCATAGATTGGCTTTCCGTCAATCGTGTCATGTTAAATTATTCTGATAGAACTATTGAATTTTCTTCCATTTCATCCTCTGAGTCTGTATCCCTTATAAATCTCTACTTAAGCTCTTCATCGATAGATTGTTGTGGGAAAGAAAGTCAGGGATATGTTCTCTTATCAACAAATGTGTTGGAATCTGAGCAGAAATTGAACAAAATCTCGGTCGTTAAAGAATACTTGGGTGTGCTCCCAGAGGACATCCCAAAATTTCCCCTAGAAAGAGGAGTTTTCCATCGATTTGATACTGGGAACGGGACCAATATTTATAGCCTTGTATAGGATGTCGCCTTGGGAGCTAGCAGAGCTCAAGAAAAAGTGATTCATTCGGCCAAGTGCTTCACCATGGGGAGCCCTTGTTCTTTTGATAAAAAAGGATAGAGGTATGCGATTATGTGTAGATTACCAACAACCGAGCAAAGTCACAATCAAGAACAAGTATCACTTACTAAGAATAGATGACCTTATAGATAGGCAACCATGTTCTTCAAGATCAATTTACGATTAGGATATCACCAGATTCAGGTTTGGAATGAAGATATTCCCAAAACTGCTTTTTTGGACTCATTATGGACACCATTATGTCATTTGGATTAATAAATGCTCCAACATTAGTCATGGACTATATGAACTAGATTTTCCATCCACACTTCGACAAGTTTGTGGTGATCTTCATAGATGATATACTTGTTTGCTCAAGGTCTGAGGAAAAGCATGCAGAACATTTAAGGCTGGTATTGCATATTCTAAGAGAGCATAAACTCAAATTTGAGTGAAACTAATTTTAGATTAAACTTGACTTGAAGATGAATCCAACCATATAAATTATTGGTCTACCGAATTTGAAATGAAGGAGTTATGATTTTTAGAATTTGGCTATTAGTTAACATCTCTAGTCCTAACTAGTATGTGATGAAGTAGGCATAACTCGCCCTATATACCTTCAATTTGAATGCAACCACTTTTGTTAAAAAGATAACAAATAGAAAAATATGTCCATAAAATTTCAGAATTAGATTCTCAGTAGATTACTCCCAGTAATTCCTTGAGATTGACTTGTGCTCTGTTTGGGTTTAAACAGGGCAACCCAACTGAGGAGCTCATAACTTGAGCTATACCTACCCATTTTGAGTGAAACTTGTTGGAATTGAAAGAGGATTTAAATAGGTAAATTTGGTAGAATTTTGGATCAAAATAAGGTAAGCTAAATTTTTATTGATTTTCTAAGTTTAAAGGTGCAAATTTGTCATGAAACAGGACAATCTTGAGTAAAACATTTATAACTTAAGTTATATACTTCAAAATTTAGTGAAACTAAAGAGGTTCAAAAGTAGACTAACAAGGCTACAATCTATTAAATGTTGAGATTAAAATGAATTAAAATGGAATTTTAGTGAAATTTAGAAGTTTAGGGCAGATTTAAGGAAAGTAGGACAACTTGAGAATTTCATGACTTAGAGGTTCCATAAACCATGAGAAATCAATAAGTTGAATTAATTATGCAATTATATACCTAATTGATGTTATGTTGACACATTAATTATGTTGATCATGATTGCTATGACTGACTGGTTGATTGATTATACTGTCTATTTTAGAACCCTTCATATTTTTGTTGTCATGCTGCCAAATTTTTAGCAAAAGTACATGAACTATGTAGCATGATCATAAGTCCCTCAAGCATATTTATTCATGAATATATGATCCATAATATGATTATGATTCCATATTACTTGGGCTAGCCTTAAAATAAATTAAGGGGAATAAGTTACTGTGAGCATCGAGGAAAGTAAGCCCGTTAATCATGTATAGGAACAAACTCAATCCTGAAAAGCAGACTATTACCCAGGAATTTACATGGCCAATTACTCCCAAGGGACCACTTATAGATAATTATCATACAAGTTAAGAAAAGGAAAATTCAAATGCACTTGATTCAATTGCATTTATTTGTAAATAATGTTTAATTGTGTATTGACCTGTTGTGATTATGATACAATTTCCTTTCTATTTACCAAGTGTATGAGTAAAATTCAGATGATATGGTTTCAAACCTATGAAACTACAATCTATGCTTTAGTATTTATCTTTTCTACACTTTTGAAATAAACTGAAGTAGTTGAGAATGATTGCGATATCAATATGTGATAGTCAAGGAAATCCTATTGAGAATTTCTAAATTCTCATCTCATTTGTATGTATCCGTGTCATTCTCAGACGATGGCGATAACAGTGGAGACATCTCTCATTGAGATCCCAATATGGGCGTGGCATCATGAACTTACCCTTTTTCCCTTTTTACTCTTTTGTATTTTGATAGGTGTCACTATGTGGACCCTTTAGAGTTCTGGTTTCCTTGATGTAAGTTAGATGGAAGCCTCACATCAAGTACATTCAAAACCTTGTAATTTCATACTAGAGAGATGTAAATACGATACTAAACGTTATATAAATTAATTATTCTCAATGCATTTATGATTTCCTACTGTAGCTCTTTGTTTGTGATTAACTCCATATATACATACACACACACACACACACACACATATATATATATATATATATGTGTGTTTGTGTGTGTGTATGTATACATACATATATACATACACATATATATATATACAAGTTTTATTAAGTAATGCACCTCAAAAACGTAATTTACACGTATATTTCTACTTAAACTGTGCAACAAAACTCAGATGCAAGTAACACTAAATTAAGATAATAGGACCTCTATACGTAGCAACTCCTAATTATAGTATTGTGACTTAAGCATAGTACTATAGTCAAGAAGGTGTTACATCCACCACCTGGGTTGTGTAGAACTTGGATTGACAAGGATAGGCAAACAGGTCAAAACATATATTTTAATAATTTTCTATTTAATACATTATCAATATAAATATTTTTATATTGTTATTCAATTATATATTATTACTAGAGCATTGTATCCGTGCGATACATGGAGTAGCTTTTTTCAATTGTAATAATAATAAAAATTAATGTGATCAAATTATTAGATTATAAAAGTCAATGTATTTGATGAGAAAATGACAAAATAATTAATAAATATAAAATAGTAGAGTACCTATTGAATACACCTTTAATATTAAGAATAAAGTATAGTTACAAATCTAAAAAATAGTAGGACTAAAATTGAATAAAAATTAAAATTGTAAGTATAACTATAGTCATTCATTAAAGAATGATTTGTTATATAAGAATAATGCTTATAATTTTTAAGTGAGGATTGAATAACTAAAAAAAATTCATTTTTTTCCTTTTCTTTCTTCAACCTCATAGTAAAATAGTTTTAAACAAAAAATTTTATAAAATCATTTCATTTAACAATTCATTATTAAAAGCATAATTCATTTTTTAAGAATATCTACTTCAAAATTTTAACTAATAACAAAACAACTTAAAAAAATTGTTTTGTTTATATTTTCCTAAAAGCAAATTAATTTATTTCGCTTACCTTCCTCTTTTTGAAGGAGCATAATAAAGTAATTTTAAGGGAAAAAATCAATAGATTCATTTTGTATAACAACACTTAACTAAAAGTGTAACTCGTTTTATAAGCATACCTATTTTTTATGTTTAAAAGATAATGGAATAACTCAAAATATAAAAATCATTCAATTTCAATAACAGCCATTCAATTTGTATTTTTCTACTCTTTTTTCATCCTCATAATAGAGTAATTTATAATGAATAGAGTAAAATCCCAAATTAATCTTTGAAAGAGTTATAGGATATTAATTTAATATTTAAAAAATTTGTGATATCAATTTTTTTCTTGAAAGATTAAAATTTATTTCAAATTAATCTAAACTTCTTTTAGACTTTTGGACAACTTTGAAATAAAATTTAAGGCCAAATTGATGTCACAATTCTTTCGCAAACTAAACTGATATCTCACAACTCTTTCGAGGACAAATATGAGATTTTACTTGATTTGATTTATTATAGTCACTTATTATTGGTTTTGTACAATACTATATAATGTTAACAAAGAATTATAAAATTCATGTGAAGATAACATTAAATAATTATAAAAAGTACAATTGTACCAAAAACCATTTATCTAGAAGAAATTATAAATTCATTTAATATAACATATCATTATTAAAATTACAATTTGTTTAATTTATAAGGAATTTTTATCCTAATATTGAAGTTAAACAATTAGGAAAAAAAATGATGTTATTTCCTTCTCCATCCTCTTTATTTAAAAGCCTATTTCACTCGTTATACTTTTTCTTTTATTTAGCCTCTTAAAAAATATTAATTAAAATCAAAGTACTAAATAATTAGTTATGCCAAATTATTATTGAAGCTCTTGTATTTTTACTTTTTTATTTGAATCATAATATATATCAATTCAAGCTTATATGAAAATTTAAATTCCTTATCCTTTTTTGGTGTACAAATTTCTTATCCTAATACAATACATGAAATTGTATCCATCTATTACACAAAAATCTTGTCAATACAACCATTTATATTTTTCTTCATAAATTGGCAAAAATATTTCAAAACAATAAAAGATAAATAAGCATTTACAAATAAGCTATTTAAGAAGAAAAATCAAACAAAAATCAAAACATGCTGAGAAAATCACTAAACTATATTTTAGGTGTACTATTTCACAAAGTTTCTTGACCTCATTCAAAATATAATATTATGCAAGGGTAGTCATTAAAAAATGAGCTTTCCAACTTGATTACAAGAAATGATTTCATTAAAATAGTAGTTATATAAATTTAATGGTTAGAACAAATAATTGTATGTAAACTAAGAGAGTAGTTATTGCCACACCCTCTTGTTTAAGGTTTTTTTTTTTGCAAATAAATTAAAATATTAAATAATTACGAAATTACGATAATTAAAAAGTAATTACAAAAATTCGTGGTAATTTGGGCATTAGAGAAATCGGCCTAATTAGGCCACTTTCCATTCAAAACTTCTCCTATAAAAACGGCTTGGATAGGCCGATTTCTATACATTTGACAAACTTAGAGAGAGAAATACCATTTTAGAGAGAGAGAGAGACAGACAGAAAGAAAGAAGAGAAAGGAGTGTGGGAAGAAGAAGAAGAAGAAGAAGACATGGAGTATGACTTACAGCGTTTGAATTACACCGATCATATTGCTGGACAACTGAATATAGAGATAATTTATTTGTTAAATTAAATTAGGTATAATATAATTTATATTTGGATTTGTAGTTAAATTTAGATTTGTAGATTTATGAACTTAGATTTGGATTTGGATTTATATTTGAATTTGAATGTGGTAGAATTAAAATCATAATTAGAACCTGAATATAATTATGAAGTTGAGTTTGGATTTGAATGTGAGTTTGGATGTGAAATTTGATTTTCGGAAATTTTAAATTCAAATTTTTATTAAGTGGGAGCGGGAATTGTGAATTTCAAATTCAGATTTTTATTGAACGGGAATTTGGAATTTCAAATTCGAATTTTCGTTGAGTGGAAATGTTGAATTTGTATGTGGTAGAATGAAAATCATAATTAGAATTTGACTATGATTTTGAAGTTGAATTTTAATTTGAATGAGTTTGAATTTAAAATTTGAAATTTGAATATCGAATTTAACGGGAATGTTCAATTTCAAATTTTGAATTTGAAATCTTGAATTTGAATTTTCATGAGAATTGTGATTTTCGAATTTTGATCATGTAATATTGTATTAGAATTAGAACTTGAGTGAGAATCTAAATTTGCTATTCAAATTTGAATCTATATTTGGCATGTGAATTAGAATGGCGGTCGTAATATGAATTTGAATTTAAAATCGATATTACATATGTCTTGAATGTTGTAATTTGGATTTGAGTGACAATTTAAACTTGAATTGAATTGAAATATAATTTTGAAATTGATTTTGCTTATGCAGCCTGAGCGAGTGCTTCAAGGTCGGCATCAAGAGTCTCAAGTCACGATACCACACCCACTTATACAAAATAATTTAGAGCAAGCAGGCTTGTGGCATGCGGCAAATATTTCATACTTTGATTATGATAGCCTATTGATTAGTGCGTTTGTCGAGAGGTGGTGTCTGAAGACACATACGTTTCACTTGCCTTTTGGAGAGTGTACCATCACACTTTAGGACGTTGCGTTTCAACTTAGATTATGCATTGATGGTGAGCCAGTTAGCGAATGCACAACTAACTGGGAGACCTACTGGACCCGTGATAGACGGAGCTTCTGTAGAGAGCTTCTTGGGGCTATTCCAGATGAGTCACAGATACAAGGAAGCAATGTTACACTCACCTGGTTGAGCTCATAATTTCGAACTTTGGATGTTGATACATCGGAGGAGACGATTGCATGCCATACTCATGCATTTATTCTACGGCTTCTTGGCGGATTTTTTATGGCAAATGTGTCAGCTGCGAGAGTAAGTTTGAAGTGGCTTCCTTTTCTTCGTGACTTTGGTGAGATTCGGAGGCTTAGATGGGGCTCTGCAGTATTGGCGAATCTTTATTGCCAATTATGTCGTGGTGTTAAGCAATTAACCCAGAACATTGCTAGGTGCCTAGTGTAACACCCTAATAAACCCATACTATTCTTAAGTCGTATTACAACATTTTATTAGTTGTTACTTATGCTCGTGAAAAACTAAACTTCATTTATAAGTTAAGTTACGTAGAAAATACTGTAATTTTTTTTTTTGAAATACGTCATCACTTTGCAGCGTTTTTGGAAAACAAAGCCTTGAGCGATAAGACAAATAGAGAAAGAGTGTGTCGCATAAAATACATACCCCAATATCATAAAACATGAGAAAGGTAAATAAATAATAATTCACAAATACATTAAAGGTAAATAAATAGTAATTCACAAATACATTGCATTATGTAACTAATCATTACATTCATATGGGTTCATAATATATATATATATATACATACATATATATCAGCATTACATCGAAGGAGGCTCACGGTCGTGCCATGATCCAAATACTAGATACTAAATACAAACTTAAATAACAAAGCTCATCACAAAAAGGAATATGCGAAGGTGTAGAGCGACGGTCGCTATAAGTCCCAAAACAGCTTCGTCTGGCATCCCCCATCATATGTCCACTCATAGTGCGGTGGCTTCAAGCTCCACTCCATTAGATGTGCCATCGGAATCTAGTGACGATGCGGAAAAATAACTAGAGTGAGAAATGGGATTTCTCAATAGGATTTGAACCCGACATGAAAGTGTCATCGTCATCGTCCCAACCACTTCGGTTTTATTAATGAAAATAGTGAGCATTCATAAGGTTTAGTTCTTAGGTTTTCGAAAACATGAATATCCGAAGCAGATTCAATTTTAACATACCCTCTAATCATTTATATCATAACATACATGGACACAAGTATAATTATATAAAACATGCATGGCTGTGTTGTAAACTTCTCTTAACTTCTTCCCTTCAAGGGTTTGGACCGAAGTCCCTTTTCTTGTCTTAACTTGACTTTATCTTAGGTCTTTTTCACCCACTGAACATAAGTGGTAATGAGCTCATACCGTGGCCGTCGCCACCATAAATTTTCGGTACTTACACTAGCAGGGTCATGCCATGCCTTATATAAGCCCTATCCCTTATACTAACACTAGCTGGGTCGATGCTATGCCTCATATGAGTCATGGGTGAAGGGAACTTCTTATTACGGGTCACCTCCTTTTTTGAAGGAACACACCCTTAGTTCAATCTCTTCTTATTAAGGCTTATGATGCAAAATTATTCTAATTATTTTCCACATCTAGGCGTTATGTATCGCCGTCCCCAAATGTAATTCCTTTATCACATATCATTAAGCATAATATCATCAACATTTCCTTATCATAATCATATCATTATCATAATCATCGTCATTATTCTCGTATCATTATCATAATCATCATGATCATCATCATATCATATCATCATCATTATTATCATATGATCATCATCATATTATTGTCATCATATTGACATATAGAGGCATACATATCACACAAAGTCTTACAAGCTTAGCTTAGTAAATTTGGTGCAAGCTTTTAATTGAGATTGTCTCTTATATAAATTCTTTTATTAGGCATAGGGCCAATTTCATCTATTATCCTTTTTGAAACTTTTAAGGTGAATTATGAAGTTTTCAATATCTTAAATTGAGGGTCTTAATGTCTTTAAGCTTATTTCTCATTAACCTTTAAACTTAGCCATAACCAGTTTTACTTTTATAGTGGGGCAGTAACTTCAAAATTTCGCCATAATTTCACCTTTAGTCTTTTGCTTTGAATTTTGGTATAGTTATACTTCTCTGAGTCTATTTTAAAAAAAAATAAACCTCACTCAAAAATTCATTTTGTAACTTGAGAGATGCACATTTTTATTTGACTGTTCAGCTTTTAAGTTTATTCTCGGTACAGTGACTTTTAAACTTTACTGGGAGTTCCTCACAAGGATTTGACAAAACTGTTTTATGGGGATGTTTCTCTATGTCTTAGCTTTCTAACAAACTTCGTACCACTAAAAAATGTTCTGTATAACTTGAATTATTAAGATTTTATTACATACTGCCCGAATAGAAACACATCTGGGGACAACACACTTTGAAAATTCATATCTTTCTCGTTTTAAGGCCAAATTTTACGTATTTTATATGTATAAAAAGCTCTATGAGTCTATTTTCATTTAAAATTAATTTCATTGCATTTGAGTTATATTGAAAGAATTATTAGCCGCGCCATACAGACTGCCAAAATTTTCCAGCTTCCACTGTTTTGGTTTCAATGAGCTTTCTTGTAAAAATATTAAGTCTTTTTTTCAAGTGACCAATTTCTCTTCCAAACCAATTTTATACTTTGAGATCTTGATGAAAAATCAATATTTTGAGTTCTAAAAAGTTTGGTTCAAAATAAGAATAAATGTACAACAAGTCATTTTCCAAGAAAAGAGCAAAAATCACAAACAATTTCTTATAATGAAAGCATGGCCATGAGGCCTTTAGTGCAAGTTCTAAAAACACCTAGCCATGGAGAGCTTAGGAGTTTTAGAACTTGAAAAACATAGAAGAAAGAGGGGTTAGAGTCACTACCAAATGGGTTGTTTGAGGAGTAGAAAGAGTTGATGGGTTAGAGATGACCTTCCTCCTTTTTAAGCTTGACAATGGGGCTAAATATGTGTTCAAGTATATCCTTCAAAGACCGAAAGAGGTGGTCCTTGAAGAGCTTGTGAGAATGGTGGTGGAAATAAGATGAGTTAGAATAGGAAAACAAGAAGAATAAGAAGAAGATTAGGAAGAATAAAGAGAGGTTTAGAGAGAGGTGAGAGCTTTGTGACTTAGTGAGAGAATGAAGTTGCAAAAATGAGAGTGTGAGAGGAGAGAGAAAGTGGCGTCCCACTCTAAGCCATCACTACAAAAAATGAAGGTATATACGACGTTTTTATATGGGCGGTTTTTAAAAATTGCCATTTTATACCATATAACTATGCGGGGAAAAGTGCGACATAATTTGAGCTAATTATACGGCGACTTAAACGCCATTTTTTGCTTAAAAATTTCTTTTACCATTCGCGGGCTATGCTGCCTCCCTAAACACTAGAAAAAAAAAAAGGGAAAACCTCTCATTTCTCACTAACTCACTCTACTACTGAGACAAGCCCTAAACCAAACCCTCTTCCTCTTACTTCCATCGAGATGAAGTTCAGCCAATCAATGGGAGGCTTCTCACCCGATTGGACTCCATCAAGCAAGCCATCGTTCTCTTCGTGAAAGACAAGCTCATTGTTTCACATTCGCTTGGACTTGTGGTCTCACCAAGCTCATCGTTCTCTTCCACCTCTTGGTCTCGTGGCCATCACCGATCCTCACCGGGTGTGCCACCGTAACCGCAGGGTGGAATTAGTTGCTGTTTGAGTGCATCTGCACTTTACATTCTTGGCAGAAGCAATGGCAGGTAACCCCATTAGTTCCCCCCTTTAATTCCAGTCTATTCTTAGTCGTAAGCTATAATATGTACATTGAAATTATCATAAATGGTATTCTATAACATATAATTTTTTTAATTTAATTTTGGTGCAGGGACGCTAAGATTCTAAAATTTGTAACACAGGTCAATCGATTGAAGGAATTGGGTATGTGCCCTTTTTATGAGATTGAGAGCATTTTTAAGAAGAACCCGCATAACATCACAGAAGCAGAGGACGAGAAAGAGAGAGAAAGTGCAAATGTCTACCGCCATTAATCCTCATCCTTTGGTTCAAACACAAAGGTAATAGAATATTTCCATCGGCTTGAACCCACTCTAGATTTGGTGAAGCATATAGTTCTCTGTGTCTTGATTTGTTGCTTGGAATCTGTTGTATGTGCAATTTCTATTGGGAACTTTTCTTGCTTATGCTATTGATCTGATTTCGGGGTGAACAAAATCAAATGTTTTTTTGGTATCTAGTTTAAGCAACTTGTCATTATTATTATTTTTTCATGTTTATTTTACTTCATGTCATTAGATTTTTGGTTCCATCTTAGACTTGTATCCACAAAATGGATATGGTTACAACATAAGCACTTGGTTAACACATGCAATCATGTGTAGGAATTTATCAATTTGAACATTGTAAAAGACACCAAGTGGGAAATGAGTCATATACAAAACTGGGAGAGGTATTGAAAATATCTGGAGAAGAACAAATGCTATCATTAACTCAACAACTCAAAAAAATGTTGATCTAGTTGTTGCTGTGTTGAATAGAAACCTAGGCCTTAAGTGGACAAAAATCGAGAATATGTTATAACCTCCTTGAAGAAATAGCAAAACAGTTTTTGTAAGCATTATTGACGCTTAAATAAAAAACAAGAAGCATTCTTTGAAATTGCAAATAATTAACTAGTATGTTTATTGTCCAAGACTTTTCAAAATATAAATAATAAGAATCCATTACAAACACTTATGCATGAGCATGATTTTCCCACTGAGTGAAGAGAAAGAGAGAGAACAACTCTAAGTCGCTAAAAACAAATATAGCCAGAGGGGGAAAAAAGAAAAAGGGGGTTTCTGTTCTATTAGCAAGAATTTTAAGAAGTTATGGAAACTTACAGTAATTGTGAGAAACATGATTATGACAAGCAAGGTAAATAACTTCTCTTGCAAAAATTAATGTTCGAGAGAATAGACCATTTGTCTTTAGTAAAGCAATATAGATTGAGTTGTTTTACTTTATATTTTAACAGTACTACAAGTTCACAATAGTGCCCAATTTCCCTTAGTCACCATCTTTCTTTTGCTCATCCCTGAAGCACGTAATAATGCAATCTTACATAAAAAGACAGCAAATTTGAGAGTACATGATTGCTAAATGACACACAAATATATGATTGCGAAATGCACATTTGTGATTTAAAACCAATTTTGAAATCACTAAATTTGCAGCATTTGCTAATCCTAATAGCACATTCAAGTAACATCAACTGATTCTCATGATCAAAGCAACTCACAAGAATTATCAAAAAAATCAAAAGTAGTTCAAAGTATCAAATGTTCTACACATCAAAAAGAAGCATATAAGTTCTAATTAATCATTAGTAGTTTTGACTAACTCCAATCACTGCACCTTTCTTTAGCCTCCTAATTACAATGTGCACGTACACACACACAAAGACATAGATATAGATAACAAACATAAAAGTCAAGAAAAAGATTGTATCTTAAAGAATGCATCCCAGGCCATTTCTAAAGGAAGCCTATTTCATGCAATAAAGAGAAAGGCAACCTTGGGGCTTTGAACCCGAGGTAATTTGAGAGACAAATTGGTGCTGATTTAATAGAACCAACCCCACAACTATCTATGCCCACTTTAATTTTTTTGCTCTCTCTCTGAGACAAATCACGGGATCTGCATGTTGAGTCTCTCTAACTTATGAACTTTGATTCATTGTTTAAACTGAGACAATTAAAAAGTCTTTTTTGTTTTGTATGTCTTTGCTTAGTTTTGATAATTTTTGTTGTTCATTGTTTTGTATGTTTTGTTGATTTTGTTTTGTATGTCTTTGTTCAATTTTGACAATTAACGTGTAGCTTTTATTCTACCAAAGCAGGTAATTACTAGTGGAAGCTTAATGCACTTGTACTCTTGTGCCATGCCTTGGAAGGGCACTTGCAAATAGACTTAAAGGTATATTCTAGGTACCAATCAATATGTTTATTGAATATTTTCTTAACTATAAATTAATAACTTTGATTTATTACAAATGTTAAATCTATAAGCCTTTAACCTCAACAGTTAATTTATGTGCCCATTGCTGCTAAGACTTTACTTGTACATTCTTGCATCAAAGTACATTTTGTGTATGAAGATAGCCTTGATGTTATGTCTTCCAATGCATAATATGGTTACTCATTTGATGTAGATTTTTTTTGTTTACTTTGAAAGTTAGACAATAAACATGTAAATAGTTAATCAAAGTTAAAAAAATGTCATGATTGTGAATAAAATCATGTTCTATTGAATTGAATTTATGCAACTCTTGATAGAAGAATTATGTAGGGCACTGTAGCAGTCTAGATTAGTTGTTTGCCAATTCTGTTTCTAGTTTTCAGCTATGGAAATAATTGTGATTTGATTTGAGGAACATCTTCACTATTTGTTTTTGCAATGCCATGATTTCTAAGGTTAGCATAATTGCATTTGCCTAAATACTTTTAATTTCAGCAGAAAGATGTCAATGGGAACTCAATGTTTGAATTTGTAATTTGCATTTCCTTAAGTTTCTGATAACATAGAAGTTTCTTTGCTTGGCTAGCCAGTTAATATAGTTCTTCCATTTTTAGTTTTAAAATTGTTCACGGTGTTATGAATAAAATAGAAAAAGTCATTGAATTGCTATCTTCTTTTCCACCTTTAATGGTTCATCTTCCAATTATGTAGGCCACTCTATATCTGATGCTAAGTAAAATCAACTTAGTACATTCAAATATTAATATAATAGGAAAAATTATACTAATAATTATACAAAACACTAAACTTGTTGACTATGCTTAATCCTCATGTGTCAAGAATCCTTATACATTAAGAAAATACTCTACGGCATTACCTTTGATCCATTCTATAGATAGCCTTATTTCCAAAACCTACAGATTAATAATACTCAATACCGAAGAGGAGAAAATAGATTTGGTCCTATTCAAAGCAAGATGAGTTTAAATACATTTGATCTGGGTTGCCTTTTTACCTTGAGTTAAGCAAAATTGTGGATTCCACTCTTTCAACTTGTATTTCTTCTACTTCATTCTCTAATGTTGAGCAACAATAGTCCTACACTGAAAACACATTATTTTCAATTGACAATTAAAGTAATAATACAAAAGTAAATCTTATTCATATCTTTGCTACATTTATAAAATTAGCTTCAAATCAGCACAAGAGGGGAACTAAGTTTCCTAAGTAGTAGGAATTTGGGTTCCAAATGCCCTGCACCATGCACTGCCTATGCTATAGGCTGAAAAACCTACAACTTGTGTTTTTTGGATTAGTTTTACCAAAAATTGACCTTACTGGTCTGTTTCCTATTAATCTGGCAGTCTGCAATGTTGTAATTGTAGTGGGTGAATGTTTGAGACATTGGTACTAAGAGGTAGAGGATTACATTTAGCAAATAGATTTCATGACAGGTGCTATTGTAGTGTAATCAGTCGATTGCTGGGAGTAGGGCAATTTGAAAGGCATTAGGAAATTGTTTGGTTTCTAATTAGGTGAATTAGGCGCTGATTTTGTGAAAGGGGTATCAATTCCATGATTTTTGCTGGTTTGTTACTTTGTGATGCTCTGATTTTGTGTCTCCTTTCATTTGTTTGTGGTTGGACTTGCTCCTCACTTGTTGTCATTTGTTGTTAGGCCTTGGAAATTGCCCATTAATCAAGATCCCCTAACGTTTCATATGGCCTTAGTACTTAATAATATTTTATTTTATATTATAGCTTGTATGTGTTAGAACTAGATAGTGGAGGAACTTTAGACTAATGGTGATTGGAAAATTATAAAGTGTTCTTTTGTGTGACTGAATTGGGTTTTGTAAATTTGATTTTATAAATTTAATTTAATTTAGAAACTTTTCTTTTATTGCAGGCACCAAATAGAGGTAAATTTTGAGTCACCAAATGATATAAGAAGATCATCAGATGGAAGTAACAATAATCCATCAAATAATCTTCCAAGCCCTCATACATGATCATTTTATTGATTGTGGTCAATTCTCTTAAAACTTTTAAGTTTTAAGTAATCTTGAATTTGTTGGTGTGACTTGTGTACTTGAATTGACTTTTTTTTTTTTACTTGCTAGTTCTTATACATTTAGACTTATTATGACTAATTATGTAGAAACTTATTTTAAGCTTTAGTAATAGAAATTTTTCTATTGGATGTTGAGAGGTATTATTATATTTATATTGATATACATTTTAGTGCTTGTTATACCTTCAATTAAAAATAATGGAATAATTATAATATAGGTTTTGATATTGGATAATAAAAAAGATACAAATTATAGCAATTTAAAATGAAAAAATGCATTAAAAGCATGTTAAATATTGCCACAATAACAAGTAACATTTGCCATTATTGATTGCAAAATATGGTAGCTTTGACAACGACAATTATAAGTACAATATGACGGTTTTGACCGCCACACTTTCCGGTAAAATGCGGCGATTTAGACTGCTAAAATTACAAGTGATATATGCCATCATTTATGGTACAATATGATAGTTTAAACTACCACAATTTTCGATAAATAAAGCAGTTTGAACTGCCACAATATATTGTAAAATATGGCGGTTAGAACCGCCGTTTTATATCGTAAATTATGGCGGTTAAAACCACCACAATATGCCGTAAAATATAGCGGTTAGCAACCGCTTTAATGTTCAAAAATTATGGCAGTTTGATCGCCATTTTATAGGGTAAAATATGGCGGCTAAAACCACCACAATATACCGTAAAATATGGCGGTTGAAACCGCCACAATATATAGGAAAATATGGCGTTTATCAACCGCCTTAATGTTCAAAAATTATGGTAGTTTGAACCACCGTTTTATACGGTAAAATATGGCGGTCGAAACCACCAAAATATATCGTAAAATATGGCGGTTTGAACCGCCGTTTTATTCAATGAGCAACCGTTGTTTTATCCGCGTCAATTGCGGCGGTTAAGTGGAAACCGCCATATTATACCTAATGGCGACGTTCATTATGGCGGTTTTGGAAACCGCCATTAAGGTAAAAGTATGGCGAGTTATAACTTGCGCAATTTTCCAAAAAAATCGCCGTATTTTCCCTGATTTTTTGTAGTGCATGGGGTGGTTGGATTTTACTTATTTTGCAAGCAAGGAGGCTAGGAACCATAGGGTAAAAGAGAGGGTTGTGTTTCTCTTGAGTTTTGGTGCTTGGGTAAAGACCATTTTGTGTTTCCTTAAGTGGTTAAAGGCATGACCACTCTTGGGATTGGCTTGGGTGAATATGATCACTCCAAGTGGCATAATCTTGATGGAGGGAAGTACATCTCTTGTCTTGACTCAAGAAATACTACTAATATAGACTCTTGATCTAAGGATACATGATAGTAAGGCAAATGGATGGTTGGATTTTGCTCTTATCCTTGGCCAAAATTTGGTGCATCAATTAGGAGAAAATTTTAATTCTTTAAAGCTATTAGAATTACCTAAGTTGTTAATCAATTTGATTAGTTAAATTGCTCTTTAACCGATTTCGATTAATTACACTTTTAAGACGTTTTCCTTTAAAAGAATTACTCTTATGAATTATGTAATTAGGATATAAGAATTAATCTATCTCAATTGGTAAGGTAGAACAATTGTCTTGCACTTAATTAATAAGATTGGGTTAACTTAATTATATTTCTAGGTTACGAATTAATTAGGTTCGAATAATTAGGTTTTAATTAAAACATTTAGTGCGTTATGATTCAATTATTGACTTGACTCAATTTACTGAGCTTTTGCTCATCGAGATTAGCCGATTAGTCCTCAGTTAATCGTTAACCTCTCTAATTTGTCAGGATCACTAAGCTAATTAGCTAAGACAAAATTGGGGATGTTACACCTAGCTCTTCTACAATCATGGGCATTCTACAGAATACCAGCATCACATCCTGCAGAATATCGTCGACGTCCATTGAGGTTTCCGCTAGCTGGGAGGTAATTTTTGTTTAAAAATGATCAATTTGATTTATTATTTTTTAGTTTACAAGAATACTAATTAATTTTTTTAACAAGTGGGGAAGATATCGATGTTCATCTAATTTAGAGAAAAGACGATTGCTTCATGCTAGAGAAGATCTTGACGCTATCGACGTTGATGGGGTAAGTTGTGTAAAGAGAATATTGACTTAGGACTGTACTTTTTTAAAATGGCATCTAAAGGTTAATTGATGTACATTGCAGTGTCGATGGAGGCCCTATGAATATGCAGAAGTGGGAGCGAAGACACCTCCATTTGTGTATGCTGAATCCGACATTTGGCTGTCAGTGACATCCTTGTTATGCTTCGCTATCGTGGAGTGACATCAAGTTGATCGCGTCCTTTGACAGTTTGGCGAACAGCAACATATACCAGAGGAGCCACTAAACATTGATAGTCTGCATCGTACTGCTGGGAGGGGCACTGATTATTGGTAGCCTACGCACTATCGACAATATTATAAGATATAGGATGACCATAAGGGCTGAGTTATTGAGTTTCTACTTGCACAGAACCTTTTTCTATTAGTCGCGTACTTCGAATGGTACTCCGGTGTTGCACGTCATTTCTTGTCAACAGACAGAGCCGAAAGTGACTATATGGTGGCGAAACTCCCAGCTGAAGCACCTGTTGATGCCCCACTGTCGCCATTTGTTCGAAGACCAGATCATGTACTCGACCCGCGTCGTCGAGGTCGAGGGGGTAGAGGACGTAGAGGGAGCCGTTCCCGCAGTCGCACCCATCGGGGATGTTGGCTCTGATGAGGATGCCCATGAGGAGTATCATGATTTTGATCGCGTGGAATCAAGCCTCTTTTCTATGCCGAGTCGCAACGACCCTTCTATGCCGAACTCCAGCCATCAGTTTTATGGTTCTACCCACGAGGTCGGTGCTTCTTCCCAATTTAGACCCCCTTCCAGCCCTGCTCATTAGTTCACGACTGGGTTCAACCAGGATATTAACCCTAGACTCTCTGTGAGTTTTGACGAGCTATTCAATTCACAGACGCCTCCCGGGTATGCTCATTTTCATGTTCAGGAGACAGACATATACAGGTCATACCAAGAGGCTGCTGCCCCTGCCGCTGTACCTCAGGCTTCACATGATGTACCATCAACATCTGAGTGCTACAGGCCATCTATGGATGATGTTATTGACCTGAATGCACCAGACATACCATTCTCGACCATGCCGATGCAATCGCCTGAGTCTGCGCATCGGATGATGTATGGTTTTGATTTGTTTGGTAGGACACCACCATCCGCATTCATGGCAGCACATATTGATCCTAGTATTTTTTATCAGCAGCACCACCATGAGGATCAGGATCAGGATCAACACCAGGTGCAACAACCAGTGGATGGACAAGGCAGACCGATGCGGGAGATTCGACCCCGTCAGTGTCACAGGGTTGTCCTCTTCCGACTCCTAGACGACACCATCGGAATGGTTAGGATATGCATGAATTAGGTATAAGTTATAATACCCAAATTTTTAAATTTTAGATCAATTGTAGTATTTTCTTATTTTTTGGAAAATTTTTCAATTGTTTTTGCAGGAATTGCTCGGAGAATACTGTTTGGCATTCACTACTGATTTCATTTTTTCTTAGAGTTCATTTTAATTAACTGTAATAGCGTAATTTTAGTTAAATGTAATTGTAATCTTGTAATTTAATTTAGTAGTGACATTATTATTTAGTTTTATCTTGATTTACTTTAAGTTAATTTAGATATTGTAATTTAATGTTTAATGTTATATTATTTTACTCTTTCTGTCTCTCTATCTCTCTCAATCTCTATTTTTTTCTTTTCATATCAGTGACTCATGTCTATAAAGTTGGGATTAGTTGAAAGAAAGTTAATTATCTGTATCAAATTAAACTCAAGATTGCATCTTCTCCAAAATATAATGTAGATTGTATTTATCAAAAATAAAAATACAAAAATTAAAGTGCAAATCAGAATAGAATACAACAACAGAATAAATTAGCTATAAATACAACATAATAAACATTAACGTACATAACAACAGAAATTAATACAGGAAGACGAACTAAAAACAAAGACATCAGTTGTGTGTGCTAGGACGGTTGGAGCTTGAAGCATGTAAGATTGGGCATCTTTATCTAGTGTGTCCCTCTTGCCTGCAAAGACCACATCGCTTTGGTTTCCTTGGCTTAACCTCATCTATGTTGTTGCGGATTCTCGTTGAAACGCCAGCCCTCAGTAGATCACCTATGCTCTAGATTTGGCCGTACTGAAACTCCATAGTATTCAGGCCAAAATTCTTCACTTGCAACAGCAGCAAACTCCATTTTGTAGACATTGAATACACTTTGAATATGGTAAACATTATCCACATAAGTACCCCCATCAACTTGCACATATGCACATGCAGTGAGTACATGCGGGCATGGGAGGTGTAAGGCCTAAAAGTACCTACAGTCACATCGACGCTCTCATAAGTTTACCCTATGACTTCAGTGACTCCAACCCGCTATTGGTGCAAGTTCTTCCACTACAACGACTCACTTGCACGTGTAAACTGCGACACATTCATGATGGCAATTGACTGCTTGTTTATCTCAATCGCCTGCATCAACACCTGTGAAAACACTTGTCCGCTCACAAGTTGGGCCTCGGCCTCCTGCCCTTTTCTTGCAAATAGCTCAATAAGATGGAAATATGTGGACTTTACAAGGGCTATAATCGAAAAATTGCGGGTGCCTTTTAGAACAGCATTAATACACTCTGACAAATTGGTCGTCATATGCCCGAATCTTCGTCCCTCATCACAATGCTATGTCCACTTTTCTTTGGGGATCCTATCAATCCATGCACACATTGTTGGGTTCTCATCTTTCAATAACCCATAATAATATGCAAACTCCCGCTAAGTCTTTGCATACGCCGCACTCACAAGGGCTCGACGTGCATCTTTGCTCTTGAATTGAAGTGCGAAATTCGAAGCAATGTGCCGTATGCAATATGCATGATATGCCGTTGGAGAATGCCACCCACTATCTTCTGAATTTAATGCTGCTTTGATAGCCCCATGACGGAAAGAAATTATTAAAACTCCTTGTTGTGGTGTCACATGTCGGTGTAGATTGCTAAGAAAAAATGACCAGGCATCCCTGGTCTCACCCTCAACCATTGCAAATGCAATTAGTAGAATATTAGAGTTTCCATCTTGTGCGATTGCCATCAGAAGTGTGCCACCATACTTTCCATATAAGTGGGTGCTGTCGACTGAAATGAATAACTTACAATATTTAAATGCTTCAATGCAAGACTGAAATGACTAGAATAAACGGTGGAACATCACACAGCTACTATCGAGAAAATTCCTATTATAATATGGCAAAGTAGTCAATTGGACTATGGTACCTGGCACAAACATCTGCAAAAGCTTGCAGCCATCCCGAAAGCTCATGATACGACGCTTCCTAATAGCCATAAACCTTAGCAATAGCCTTCTGCTTCGGCTAGCCATACCTTCCCGTACGAAGTCTTGAAACCATACCTCGCCTCCACCGATCCTTGCAGCACTTTGATCGATATCGTCGGATCAGCCTGTACCATAGGAAATATGGCCGCACATATAACATTCGTGTCCAACTTCGGATGATCCTATGAAAGGGAAGTGGACAAACACGTGTGCGGGCCATTGTACTTCCGAATTTTCCACCGCTCCTTTTTTCGACGATATGTAACATGTATACTCCACGTACACCGATTACCAAAATGCTTGCATTTTCCGTGGTATGTCAACTGATCAGACTCTAATACCTTGTACTCAACTGATTTTCGAAAGCTGTAATTTTTAATAGTAAATAACACAGCTTCCTTATTAGAAAATTGTTACCCAATGCACAACTCATTCTCCCTTGCATTATACAAGATATCCTTTGCAGTTCCACGGAGCCTTGCAAATGTGCTTTGTGGCATCGCATCCAAGTTCAAATATGAATAATGAGCGGATGATTCTGTGAGTCGGACATTGCTGGTCAAGCTTCCGATGGCTGGCTATCAGTCATAGGGGCAGCCTCTCCAGCTGAGCCTTCACCACTATCACTATCAACTAGTACTTGAAGCAGCTCGTCCTCTTTGTCTCCATGATGATAAAAACTTTCAACACCTGCAATTGGGCCATCTGCCATAAGTAGCTGTGCAATGTCCATTCTACCATCTTCCATATCCTTTGTATCTTCACGCCCAACATTTTCATTTTGATAGTAGAAATCAAAAGATGGAAAAGCTACAACTACTGGAGTTGGACATGGTATAGGATTAGAACTTGACCCTCTACCACTGGCGTCCATTCTAAAAGATTGTCGGCTGGGAGTTGATCCTTTTGAGCTACCGTTTATATTTTCAAGGGTCACAAATAACTCCATAATCTGAATTCCAGGACATTGGGAGTGATAGTAGAACATCAGATTCACATCTTCATCACTTCCAACTGGAAAACTTGTGTACCAGACGGCACGAGGCCCAAATGCAGCGGGCATTTTGTACACCATTCCAGTGATTTGCTTTCGGTTGAGAAGACCCAACTTTTTCAATATTCTATTTGACAATACTAATAGAGTTGTAGATGATGAACAAATAGTCCAACCAACTGGATTTTGACTATAAAATGTAGTACCCTTTACTATGTTTGTGATTTCACCATATGATAAATCTCTTAGGCATTTTTTTTCTGTAAAGACAGAATTTATAACAAATAAAGAGTGATGTACATCTGCTTTCCGTTGGAGGATTTTTATAGAAAAATATTCAATAGAAATCAGCCCACGTTGGCTGAAACTGATTAACACGTAAATCGGCCTAGGTAGGCCGATTTTTAAAAACACATAAATCGGCCTAGCTAGAATAATACATCCAACACTTCTCAACTTAAAAATTACTCAATTTACTCAAACACAACAATAAAACATAGAATATAAAGAAAATCTGAAAAAAAAAGCCTATTAAATATCTCTTTCTAGAAACTAAATACACTAATTTTTCTCTTTATAAGACAAAGCATGCAATGTAGTGATACAAATAAAACCCAAAATTCAACTTCAATGAAAATCCAATAAAATTTAAAGCAAACTATGTTGTATTATATAATCTAAAATAAATTATACTTGAAACAATAATTGAAAAATATAAATTCATCTCAATATGAAAACTATCTTCAAAATTAGCAAGTTGAATGTTAGTCAAAGCATTTTCTTCTTCAATTTGATTTTCCATCCTCTAAAAAGAATGACACAATAAATGAACAAAAGTAAAAATGATATACTAACATCATAAATTGAAAATTTGAAAAAAAAGCAAATCCTGATAATCATAATTTATAAGAAATACGATAACAAAAAATTGAATAGATTTTATGGGTGTTCACATGGTACTTATGAGAAAAGGTTTGCAATGGCAAAATGGATTAGTTGCAATTTTTGAAACAGGGAGAAATGATTTTTGGAGCATGATATAAAAATATTGTATAAGGAAAAATATTGATACTTAGTTAGGGTGTGGTAATAGATAAATATTTAACCTAATTTTTAATAAAGGATATTTTAGAAATATCAATAAAAAGGGTTGTGACATTAGACAAGAGGGTGTGACAATAGCCACCCCCGTAAACTAAACATACATTCCAATTTAGCATTTCAACTTAAAAGAGTGTAGTGGATTTGGAAATATAACAATTCCTTAATCAAGTTAAATTGTTAGTGGCAGAAAACAAACCATTGAAGATAAGGCTCCTTGAAAAGAGTTAGTCGATTATAATTATCAGTGACAGTAATTTATTATTTTTATTTTCTAAAAAATAAAATAAAAGTATAAATAAAAAGTTTCTCAAAACAGTAAATCAAGAATTATGGTTGGAATTGAATTGTTGAGAAGTTGATACATGACAAAACTATCCATTAAATGAGTCTCAATTATTAGTGATATAGATATTTGTGACATTTAAATAATAATTATAAAAATTAAATATTTTTATTAATATAATAATCTCTACCTATATATAAGGGAGATTCTAAGAATGTAACTGATTTTGTTCTCTATAAATTATATTAAATTTTTTTCAAGTACATACAAGTTTCTAATTAGTTATCATTTATGCTCACTACTAGAAATTGTCGGTATAGCGACCAATTTTGCAACCAATTTTTTTTTGTCACAAATTTTAGCATTTGCGACCGATTAGGTGACACAGGAAAAACATGTGAATTATAAAATCGGTCTCAAATCCTAAATTTTGCAACCGAATTTGCCACTGATATGAAAAAAGAAAGAAAAAATAATGAGAGTGTGTTTCAGTTGCAAAATCGGTTGTAAAATCAAAATTTGCGACCGATTTTGCAACCAATTTATAAAAGTCAACATAAACAGCATGTTGAGAAAATTTTGGTAGCAAAATCGGTCGCAAATATTGAATTTTGCGACCAAAAAATCAGTTGCAAATTAAAAACCTATACATAAAAATAATCTTGAAATTTGTGACCGAAAAATCGGTAGCAAATCTTGAATTTTGCGATCGAAAAATCGGTCGCAAATTAAAAACCTTTATATGAAAATAATCTTGAATTTTGCAACCGATTTTTCAATCGCAAATTGAAAATCTTTTACGTATAAAACACTTGAAATTTGCGATTGAAAAATTGGTCGCAAATCTTGAATTTTGCGACTGAAAAATTGGTCACAAATATAAAACCTTTTACATTAACAAAACTTGAAATTTGCAACCGAAAAATCGGTTACAAATTAAAAACCTTTACGTGGAAATAATCTCGAATTTTGTGACCGATAATCTTGAATTTTGTCGGTTGCAAATTGAAAACCTTTTATGTATAAAACACTTGAAATCTTGAATTTTGTGATTGAAAAATCGGTTGCAAATATAAAACCTTTTACATTAACAAAACTTGAAATTTGTAACCGAAAAATCAATAGCAAATCATGATTCTTGCGACTGAAAAATCGGTCACAAATTAAAAACCTGTACATGAAAATAATCTTGAATTTTATGACTGATTTTTCGGTCGCAAATTGAAAACCTGTTACGTTAAAAACACTTGAATTTGCGACCAAAAAATCGGTCGCAAATTAAAAACTTTTACCTAAAAAAAGTTGAAATTTGCGGTCGATTTTGAGACAAAAAAAAATCGATCCCAAATTCAAACGCATAAACATAGAAATTTCTAAATCTGATGCAGGCTTTGTCACTTTACTCTTCTTCTTCTTTCTTAACTTTCCCTTCTTTCTCTCAATCTCTCACCCATCCTCAACCCTCTCCTACCCCAACCCACCCCCACCAACAAGCCACTGCCGCTGCCGCTAGCCATGCCCACCCGTCACTGCCGGAGCAACGCCCACTGCCGCCCAAGGCCACTACTTCTCCACCATTTTGGTTCTTCCCTTCCCTTTACTTCTTTTTATTCTTTTTCCAGATTTACTTTTTTTTTTTTAAATAATAGGGATGATGGGTTATTGGTTGGTTGGTTGGTTTGTTGATTTTGGTTAGCTTTTTAAACTAAATTGTTTGGGTGCTTATGCTCTTATATTGGTTGAGATTTTTGGGTTAAATTTTTGATATTATTGGTTAATTGAGTGAGTTGTTTCTAAATGGCTATAGAGATGCAATATGTATATCATGTTATAAACACATAAAGTTTGTGCAGCAACAATAATACATGTATGTCTGTTTATCCAATTTGTTTTTTTTCTGGTGGCTTTTCAAATCTCTTATGTTTTTTCATCCTTAAAAATTTACTAGACATGGTATTGTGGGAAGTTATCTTATTGTGGGAAGTTATCTTATTATAGTAGACTACTCCTTGTTATAGAGTAGTCTACTAATTAATGTTATTATTCTTGCATAGTATAGTATAGTTGAAAACAAAAATTTAAAGTTACTAAGCTATATTTATTATTGCAATATTGAGTTTATGTAATGTTGATCTATACTAAATGAATTTAAAGTTGATGATTATTGAATATCTCTTTAATTTGCTGAAGGCTAAATGGTTAGACCTGAAGATAACATAGACGTCGTGAAAGACTCAATTAAGCAAGTTGAAGACTCAATAGAGTTAATAATTGAAGACTCAATAGAGTTAATAGAAGACTCAATAGTTGAAGACTCAATAGAAGTTTTTGAAGACTCAATGGAGAAGGTTGAAGATACAATAGAAATTAATGAAGAATCAATGAAAGTTGAGATTTAATGGAAAGAATTGAAGAACTATGGAAACGAGAATTAGTTAGAAGTATGCTAAAAATTTATCTTCCAAAATTTTATTAAGAACTTGTAGTTTGGTCAACAATGTATGTTGTTGTAGTTTTAATTTGTGGTAGTTTATATATATTGTGTTTAGGATATATGTAATGGTGTTCTATATTGTGTATGTTGGATAACTTGTTCTTTAGGATACTTAATTATATGTAATATTGAATAGCGTATGCTTTGAGACGTTATAATATGAGGTACTAATACTTAATTATATTTAATATTGACTTTTTAGCTTATGAATTATTAAATGTACTTTTCTGGGTTGTTGTTGAATTCTGGTGTATGAAATATGAATTTTATAAGATTATGATTTTTTTTCTCTGTTTAAAATTTGCGATAGATTTTGCAACCGATTATATTTGTGACCAAATATATTAGGTAACGGAAAAAAGATTCAGCATTTGCAGCCAATTTTTTAGTCGCAAAGGTCGAATTTTGCAACCAATTTTTTGCGACTGCAAGATCAGTCTCACAATTCAGAATTTGCGACCAATTTTTCGATCACAAATGTGGAAAATTGTGATTGAAAAAGTGAACAAACGACCAACCCAAGCACTGCATAAGGTTCCCTAAAATTAATTGCAAAATTTTGCGACCAATTAAATCAGTCGCAAATTTATTTGCAACCTGCCTAAATGCGACAGACAAAAACGATCGCAACTAGACAATTTTCTAGTAGTGACTATTATAACTTACCTCACATTTACTGCCCTGTTAATGATTTAAAATATTATTATCACACTCACCCATTCTTTCGCCACCTATGTTCCTACAAGAATGTTATTTGAACATGTATTTGAGATGTATTTTCGACGCGTTGCCAACATTTATTTTTAGTTACCAACTTTTTGAACTAAAGTCACCAATTTTTTCGACCGAGTTATCAACCAGCTGCAGTGTACAAATACCAATTTTGTTTATTAGTTATCAACTTTTTAAACTAAAGTTACCAACTTATTTAACTGAGTTACCAACTAGTTGAATGCAAAATATTCTGTAATGTTATATTGCAACTGGTTGGTAACTTAGTCGAATAAGTTAGTAGCTTTAGTTTAAAACGTTGATAACTAAAAAAAAAAGTTGATAATGCGTCGAATGCGTTCGTTTTTATGCGTTCAAATAACACAATTCATGTTCCTAAGTAATTTATATTTTAGTTTTGCTTTTTCATTGCTATCTAAAGTATTATCACATCACATTATACCCTCTGCAACTACTGGGAACTCTCCAAGGTTCTTTGCTTCACATTGCTTCTCTCGCAGGTTACTTTTTCACTTTTTTACTTCCTTTCCGATACTCATTCCATTCTAGGTTCCAAACTATAAAGTTTTCAAAATCAACTTAATGTTTCTTTTACTTTCCCTCATAGGAGCAAGTCATTGAAAGAACTCAGATCTTTTATGGTGAAGTGCGAATTGGATGACAACAACAACATAATTTGTTATGAAGTCTATGTCATGGACGATGTCGATCATCAAAGCTGCGGTGATTTGCATTCTCAGTACTTGGTCCTCTAGAATATGATTAAAAGTAAATCTTCTTTTATTTAATCATATTGCTTTTCTTGCTCTTTGTAACGGTCATTGATTTTTTTTTTGGCCTCATCTTTCTCATCTTCATCTCATATTATTGAATAATGATGGTCGTATTGGGAGGAATGTTAAGGATTTGAACTTTGGAGGAAGGAGAAATTAGAAGAATAGGGAAACTTCATCAACTATCCATCAATCCTCCACATTGAAAGCAATTCTACAGTGGCTTCTCTATGAAATTCTGCTTCTCTGTGGCTTCCTTTGAGTTCTAAGTGCATGACTCAAAAGGTAGGTTGTCCATTTCTTTTTCCACATTTTAAAATATTTTACATTAAAATTTTTATGATATTAATAGGTTCCACATTAGTGACTCTATCTATAAATATAAATATACTTATAGAGTGGTTGTTCCTTTGATTCCCACGTCTTCCGACAATGGTAATGACAATGGCTATTAATTCTGAATTTTCAGTCCTCATTACTTCTATATCTTTTTTTCTTCTTGCATCTCAAAGTAGAAGTGGAAAATTACGAAAAGAAGTTGAAGAACTTCTATTGAGCACATTCATCAGAATGAAAAGATTTGTTATTGTTTGGAAGAAAATGGTTAATTTGATGTGACGCTCATCCATTGGATTCGCATTTGGATTAGACGGTTGATCTTATCATTTTGTCTGCTGGAGTCTACCATCGATTCACTCACAAATAACTATGTGCAGGTATGAAGGTTTCTGATGCTAGCCACAATCATCCATCTTTACTTTTTTTTTTAAATATTTTTCAGGTATTGATGTAAAATTGATATTCATATTAAATTAGTATTAAGTATATTAATAGAGTTTAATTTGTATGCATAGTGTAAAATAATTTTACAATTTTAGCTAATAGAAATATAAAAAAGTACCAAATTATGATGAGTCCCCCATTATAATGAATAGTTACTTAGCATAATTTAGCGCTTTTTTGTATTTCTATTAGTTGATAGTGTAAAGTTATTTTTTATTGTCAGTACATACAAATTAATATTTAAATAATTATAAAAAATAAAAATAAAAATTTATAAGTATATTTAATTATATCAATACTTAAAAAGATAGCTCAACAAACATTGCCACTAGCATATAATTAAAAGATGAATGTCTATAAATCTCATCTACTAATAGTACAATAAAATTGAATTTATAATGAATGTAATATATCTTAACTTTTATAAACCTACTTTCTAATTTTGAACAATAAAGGGATGTTAGTATTTTTCTTTCAAAAATTGAAGGTAAGCAAAAGTTTAATTTAGGCATTGCTAAAAAACAAAGACTTGGAATGAAAGCAAAAGGAGGAAAAACAAAACACCAGATCGGGGTGTGCGCATGCTCCCATGTATTGGAACTATCTAAAATGCGGTGAAGAAAACAAAGATGAGCACCGAAATTGGAAACTAAAATGGAAAACTAAACCGTTCAGAAACATAGAACAAAAAAAGGGAAAAGTGTTAGATCAATTTAGGGTTAGGATTAGGTTTAGGATTAGGGTTTTCTTCAACTCAAGCACACTCAATCTTAAACAACTTGGATTCACCAAATTGGAGAAACTACACATCACTGCCTTGCTAGGTTTTTTCACTCTCAAACTTCCCTGAATCGATTTAGGTTTTATCTATCACTATTCTCGGTGTACACCTGTGAAATCTTGAATTGAAGAGCTTTGTGCTTTATTTGTTTCAGTACATTTGTGAATGACTATTCGACAATTCCATCAACACTCGATGTTTTGCCCCCCAAAATTCAATTTTTTTTCTTCTGGGGTTTTGAATAATTTGCTGATTATGCTGTGCCTAATGGTTTAGACTATGCAATTTGTTGAATGTGTGCAGTACTCATATGTATAGGTTGTGTTGATATATGATACTGATATACATTTATGTTTTGCCTTTGTCTGGTTTTAGCTTCACAGGGATTTAGACTTTGTTAGTCGTTGTTTTTCAAACACAGGGATATAAGAAAGGGGTGGTCATGGTTATTAAACTCTTGATTTAACATTTAAATTTTTATGAGTTTATGAATCTACCATACAAAAATGAGTTAATTAGTATATAAATTCTCTTTTTTGATAAACTCGCATGAGTTTAAGTAAACTCTAACAAAATTGATAAACTCTCGATTTTATTAGCGAGTTTATGAGTTTAAATTTATTTGGTTTTGAATCAATTTGCAACCAATTAATTTTTTAAAAAAATTAGCAAAAATTCTCAAATAACAATCATATATATAATATTGGAATATTACTTTCTCTAGAATTTTCATGTAAAATTTGTTTCCTATTCATATTGTATAATTAGAATTTGTAAAGTTTTCATGTAAAATTTGTTTTTCTACTCACATGTAAAATTTACTTATCATTCATTGATTTAAGACTAAGGTTATAAATATACGATTAAAAATTACTCCATTCAAAATATTATGTAAAAATTATTTCTTTTCCACATTTTACGATTGATAATTAAAATAAATAATTTAAAAACTCCAATATAGTTATTTTCTTTTATAATTTATTACATAACATAACATATTTAATGAAAATGAAATTGTGAAAAAGAAAAAAAAATAGAAAAATTAGATAAATTATATGATTTTAATATATTTTGAATATGTTTCATATTTTAACTAAAACAAAAATGAAAAGTTTGCTTTTGATGTATTTCTTTTAATTATTTTTTTTTACAAGAAGTTGACTAATGAAACTCTCATTTTTATTTTTCATTCATATGCGCTTAAGGACAAACTATTAAAAAGTGTATATTGATAATCATTAATCAATAATTTTCTTTCAAAAGATTAAGATGAATACAAGTTCAAATAAATTTTATAAATAATAATAGATTATGTTTATTGGAAATACAATATTTATACATTTGATTGGTTTTACTTCGAAATTAATATAAGATATAAAAGTTTATATCACTCAAAGGGAGAGATTGGTTCAACAATTTTAATTATCATATAAATCCGTAAAAAATAAAATAGTTGATTATACATTCGGGATGTATAAATAAAGGAATTAAGTGATTTATTTCAAAAAATAAATATAAAATATACTAGAAAAAATAAAATATTAAAATTAATGATCATTACTTTTGCACATTATTATTTAATGGATTGCCTAATAAACCATTAGAAATTTAAGTGATAGAATATTTTTCAATACTTTTTTTTATATAGAATATTCTTCAATAATTGCAATTAAAATATTACTACTTTATGAATTATTACATTTTTTTATAATTTAAATTTTAAGAAGAGTATATATACATAGATTTTTAAGTATTAATCTAAATATGTTACCTAATTATATTTAGTTGCTAAAATATAATTTTCAAATTATATTTTTTGAATATGTAAGCTCATACGAGTTTATGAGTCGTGTTTATGATTCAAGTTTAACAAGACTTCACAGATTTATTTGAATTTTTGAGTTTGTCAATCTTGCCTACAAAGCATTATACAAGTGCTGAGATTGTTATCAAAATCAAGAATTTATTTGTACAATCATCTTAGTTTACTAGTCCAAATAGCAAAATCAAGCTGACTTGTTCACAAACTCATTTGTGGATAAGCTTAGGTAAATTCGAGCAAAATTACGTAAACTCGTGACTTTATTCTAGATTTTATGAATTGGATATGTTTCTTGTAAGAGTAATGATAAGAGGATGCATAAAATCCCGATGCATACAAGATGCATGCAAAAAAAGTGAAGAAAGTGATAAAAATACTTGATTCCACACAATCATTGTTTTTTGTTGTCAAATTTTTTTAATCCAAAAAGTAAGAGTTACTTTTTGTTAAAAATACTGATAAGTAAACTTACTAGCAGCTTTAGCAATATGTTAGTAACCCTCTAAAAAAAAAGATTGACAAAAAATTCTTACTTATCAGCTTACTATTAAAGATATTAATAAATAAGAGTTATTTACCAATATTTTAGTAATATATTAGTAATTTTTTGAAAAAAATATTAACAAAATACTTTTACTTATCAACATTTTTAATAATATGTTAATAATTTTTTAAATAAAAAAATCTAATAAAAAAATAATAATTATATAAGACTAATTATCTAAATATTTTTATCATTTTTCATATTTTTTCGGCCGCGAATTTGCGCATCCCAAACATTATTCTTCGTGTAAATTGCCAAGGTGCGTTGCCAATACGATGCCGTTTTTATTTCAACCCCACTAAGCCATGTTCGCGCGGTCTCGTTTGCAGCCCCATTCATGTGTCTCTTTCTGCAACATTGAGCCCTAGCCTTGATCGCTAGTGCTGTCTCACCACCACCATCTATCTCACTTTGGCTTCGCATCTTACCTCCATTTTCAAGCTCACCGCCGCCACAATCTACCACTGGAGCCACATCGCCGCTGCACGTTCCTCCTCGTTCTGCTTGGCAGTTCTTTTATTTGTGGTATTCCTTCAACTATGTTAACTTGCTTTTTGTCTCAAATTGTTTACGCATAGATATTGTGAAATTTGGTCCTCCTTCAATGTGATATCAAATCAATTGTTTGTGCATGGATATTGTGAAATTTGGTCCTCCTTCAATGGTTTTCAACTACGATGCTATCTGTTCTTGTGAGTTGTGCTATGAGCTATGTATGTTGCACATGTGCTATGTTTCAATTCAACTTTCATGTTGCAAAATATTTGTATTTGTGGGTTCATGCTATGTTCATTTTGTGGGTTCTGATGTTCTAAAATCTGCTATGCTATGTTCATTTTGTTGTTAATGTGTGTGCTTTGAAGTTGGAATTCTTAATTTTGCATTTGGGGTTATATTAGATTATATTTTTATAGTGTAATATTTTTTTAGAAAATGATTTTTAATAATAGGTAAACTCTTAGGAGTTTACAGAGGCTCTACGAGTTTACTTAAACTCTCGAGTTTGGCAACCTTGGGGATGGCATCAAGGGGCTCAAAACAGTGGAAATGCAGGGGAGATAAATAGATGAGTAGAAATGAGTAGGTTGTCTTTCAGACCTCGACCACTTGACATTCACAAGAAGCTCCCCATTGTCAAGTCCATCAAGGACTTTGAAGATGACGAGGCAACGGCTTCTACCAGAAACTCGCAATTGCTACGTTCTGTTCCTGAGGTTGAAAATGAGGTATGGGGGCTTTATCTTGAAGCTTCATGGTGCAATTTGTTGCACCATATTTCTATTTAAGATCAAATTACACCAGTGTAAATTCAAGCAATTTTTACACCATTGAATAACTTTTCAGTGGTATAATTTTTTACAAATCCAGTATATCTTATAGATTATCTTTATAAAATTTCATGTTAATCTAACATCGTTTGATATATTTTTTATATGCATCAAAATCAACGTAATATATATGTTTATATACATCAAAATGTTTGATCATGTATGCCACTTTTTCACTTGCTTAGTCTAGGTGTTTTAGCTTTTTGGATTACCTGGATTAGTGTTATAGTAGTTGCCAGCAATATGCTAGATTGTACTATGGTGGTGGTTATTATCAGGAGGATGGCTGTTGTACTATGACTTGGAATCACATCACTTTGCCTTGCACAATCTGTTATTTACGTTAGTGGGTTATGATTACCTCAGTAGCATCGATGATAAATTAAATTAAATTATTAATAAATATTGTGCAGAACTCTTTATAATTGAAATTTCGAAGATTCAGAAATTGATCAGGGATAACTCTGCTCCTCTTTCAAAAACTGATAGTAGGAAAGAAACCGGCTAATGTCTATTAGCCATAGAAATATTGTTGATTTGATCAGTGACATTTATTTTTCGTAGGTACATCAAGCTCCCAGCAAGAAAGTGGCTGCTGAGATACCTACTCCTCAGTTTGTTGTTGTGGATACGTATGAGAGGGACTATTCGTGCACTTTCTCTCAACCGACTTCTTATTTGCGGGCAAGAGGAGGTACTAGATAGATGATTTAGTTATATTTGAACAGTTTTGAAAGTTTCTTTTTGAAATTCCAATTCTTGTGCTGAAAGTTCTTTCAATTGTCGCAGCTCGGGCTGAGCTTGGAGAGTTCGTTGAGTATGACTTGGACAATGAAGATGAAGATTGGCTTTCAGAGTTTAATGAAGAAAGGAAAATTCTGACTCCCGAAATGTAACTTGTTAGACTGAATTCTGGTTTCATTGTTTCATATAATTATTTATTTGTGGTTGCTAGATGTTGGTTTCAGTTAAATAATTTAATCTATATATGCTGTTTTGTTTTCATTTATTTTGTCTTGTCTGCTATGCATTCTGGATTGCTTGAAATCAAGTTTTTACTATTGATCATTGTTTGGTTTGAGTTATTTAACTATCAATTCTGTCACAGTGAGTGAAACAGCTTTTATGGTATAGAGATTAATAAGTAGATTTTGAATCAGTATTCACTACTGCAAAGAAAAGCAACACAATATGGATCATACACATTTAAAGTGGTTGTTTTATACATTCAACAGAATGGTTTTGTCTGTGTTATAAAGTGGCTCATATTTAATTTTGGGTTTGGTTGCCATGTGATTTAACCAGAAAACCCTGTGGTGTAACCTTAGAAGGATTTTTCATGTAGTTTAGTTTGAGTCAGTCATCTATTCCATCAATTTTTTTTTTTTTTTTATTGTTTGCCACTTATCTTTTCATATTGTTGTGATATGTTAACATAAGATCTGAGTTATATATGCTGTTGTCTTTTCTTCTAGTTTTCATTTACATTGTTTGGTTGATAGGTTTGAGACTCTTATTTTCAAATTGGAGGTATTGGATCATAAAGCTCGTGAAAGAGCTGGACTAATAACACCTACTCTTGGTTCACCGATTCCCGTGCAACTACGGCTTGATACTGCTATTGAGGTCAGACTTTGTGCAGTCTGTTTTTATGTGTTTAGAATCCTTGAATCATTTTGTTTCTATATGTTGGTTGGCTCTCCTATTAGATTTTGCTAAATGAAAATTTAATTAATGCTTACCGGTACTTTCCTCTAGTTCATGAATGATTAGTAATTAGTGTATCAGCTAGGAGAGATGTCTAAATGGTGCTAGTTGTAGTATGCTAATGACCTTCAACTAGTTGTCTGGAGACTATGGCATATACAAAGTTAATTGAACTTGTTTAAAAAATCTTTTGCAAACATGCAGATGGAGAACCTTACTTGGTGGACTTATCATTAAATCTCACACGGACCAAATTTACTAGAACAAGGGTGGTATTTTGAAAACAAGATATGCAATGTAACCAAAGAAGGGTAGGATTTTCCTTTTTAATGGTTGGTATTACAAGTCCAGAAATATATAAAATCTAATCTTCATAGAAGATTAGTATGAAATAATGGAAGAAATTGATTCGCTATTTGCATTAAGGAAAAGATCCTTTATATTTTGAAAAGCCTAAATGTATGTGGAGTGGGAAGTATGAAGAGTCCCTTCTTTCTTTGTTGAATCCTATTCACCTATCCAGTGCCCTAGATATTAGGATTTGGACTCTTGACTTGTCTGGTTTGTTTACATGTAAATCCTATATTTATTTTTTGACCTCCTCTCCTAATATAGAAAGATTTCTTTTAGATAAGCTTATTTAGAAATCTAAATCTCCCTCAAAGGTCAAAGCTTTTGTTTGGACTGCTGATCTTAACCAGATTAACACTAATGACATGCTCTAGAAGTGCAAGCCCCTCATTGCTATGTCCCCTAACATGTGCATAATGTGTGGTTTAGATTCCGAGTCGGGGGCTCATCTTTTTTTGCATTGCCCTACGACGAGATCTATTTGGACCAGGCTTTTTGGCTTCTTCGGAGAATCATGAGTTTGCCCTATGAACTTACACCAGTTTCTACTCATTAAATTCAGAGGTTTGGGCTCGTGTAAAGAAGCTAAGATTCTGTGGCAGTCTTCAGTCTTTGCAATGATTTGGTGTATTTGGTTGGAAAGGAATGCTAGGGTTTTTAATTATTCCTTTTCAACTATTGATTTTGTATGGGATAAGATTACCTTTTTAGCCTCCCTTTGGGGTTCAGCTCATGGTCTATTTAATGGTGTTCCTCTTTTGCACTTGTGTGGATATCTTATCCTCTTTTGTACATTCTCTTCTTTGCTAATAATATTTGTTTTTTATAAAAAAAAAAAAAAAATATGGAGCAGGAAGAAAGACTTTGATTAATAGTGACAATGACTATATTGTAAAAGGCTGGGTCGTGAGCAAGATTCTTGGTTCAGTTGTTGTTTCTTATAATTTGTTGGAGCTACTGATGGTTTTGATGAGGGTTCTTCTACTGCCATTATTATCATTGTGCAGTTGTCAATGGAATCGGTATATGGGTGTTTTTTGAAAAGTCCCTCTACAATAATTTAAATTAGTAGTGAGGAATAGAAGAAAAAGAATTTTGAAAAATGAAAATAAGGAGGAAGACGAAGAGAAAGAGAAAGAGAAGGGGTAAGGAAAAACATGTAATCTCAAAATTATTGTTCCAGTAATTTAAGGGTACTGTATTTATTATTGATTCTGGAAACTCTAAGTGCTAGAGCAAGGAAGGTAAACTGCACGTGATTGCTTGTTGCACCATTAAATTAATATTCTTGATTCTAGATGTAGTTGGGGCATCTTTTGAATTTTGGAATGCATTTTGTGTAATTGTCATGCAAAACAAAATTGCTTTGCATAGGTTGTGTGAATAATTCTTATTGTGCTCACCAAAAGTTGTCTTCTTGAAATGTTAGGCCCTGCAGGCGCTGTCCATCAAATATACGGTTATCCAGTCTCTGTATGATTACTGGAAAGAGAAGGTATGGAATCAGCATCAAATTCTCACCTTTGACGGACATGCCTCCGTTTGTTTATCAATTTATCTTTCTGAATGATTTTCAATAATTGCCTTCATTATGATAGTTGGAAATTGTACTGGCAAGGTTTGGTATAGGTATATATTAAGTTGTTGACATTCACATAACTGAATGTGGGTGCTGATGGGTAGAGGGTAGTACCCACACTTCACTAACATAATAAAATAGAGGATTACAATAAAAGTTCATGTTGGAATTGGAAACTATGATAAATTTAAATAATTTTTCACTCATCTTTGCTGGTGTTACTGATTTTTTTATTTTGATAAAATCAGAATTTTATAAACAAGAACAGAATAATATTAAAAAGAAAATGGAGGACAAGAGATCCTCATTAACAAGCAGGAACTAACAAAAGAAGACTTAAGAAGAGCAAACCTTTCCAATCTCTCAGTATATTTGAAAGGGAAACCCCTCTAAACTGATCATGCTCTTTGCACCAAGTAGGAGCCAAACGCCTAATCCTATCCCATAGGACCTGCTTTTTGGAATGCTTGTCATTAAATATGCGAAAATTACGCCCCAGCCAAACGCACCAAAAAATGGCATAGATTGTACACCGCCACAAAAATTCGGCTTCCTTCGTCCTCCTAAAACCAGTAAAACCTGTCAACAGGAATTGATCCTGAGTTCTAGGACACACCCAACACTCACCACATATACCAAATAAAACATTCCATAAAATGTTGGCCGTAAAACAATGGAAAAAAGAAGATGTGGAGTTGATTCCAAACTTGCACCATACATAACACATATCAAGGGAGATGGCCTTCTGTGGTCTTCGAACCTGCACTATGTTGTTGGTATTAATTCTATTACGCACAGCTGTCCAAATAAAGGATTTAACCTTCGAGGGAGCTTTGGACTTCCAAATGGGTTTATCGAGGCAAAAAGAATATCGATGATAATTTTATGCTTATCCCACTATTGATTCATAACTAAATTATAGTCGATTGTACATAGTTATTTGCTATTATCAGTCAGTAAATATTGATGCCTTGTTTCTTTTTCCTTTTGTTTCCTCTTTTACCATATTGTTTCGGGGGCAGCGAGAACGGTGGCAAAAGCCCATTTTGCGACGTTTGCAGGTGAGATTTCTGAACAAGACAATTTATATTTTCTTTGTCACTGATATTTCAGTGTATATGTATTGTGTTAAATTTAACATAAATGTATTTGATTTGTGATTTCTTGGTTCTATCACCAAATGTAGCTTCAACATCTTTGACTGGTTTGTTTAGAGACGTATACTTCTATTTTTCAGCCTTTTCTTCTACTTCTACATAACTAGCCACGACATGGTGTCAAATTTTGACATGGTATTATAATTGAATTTATTCCTTGTTTTTTACGTGTTTTCGTATGCCTTCTTACTTCTTATAACATGTTAGTGATTGCTGATCACAAGTATTCCAGTTCTTAGTACGAAGGTTTTTGACTTGATTAATCTTCTCATAATATATATATATATATATATATATATATATATATATATATATATATATATATATATATATATATATATATTCATTTGTGGGTGCATTTTTCTTTTCAAGATATTCCTCTCTAATTTTTCTTTTTTTTCAGTTTGATTCTATCCTAAGTAGCTTGAGTTACTCTTTATTTTATCGTCTTTTTGGGGGGGTAGGGGAAGGGAGTAGCAGAAGTTACTTGCTTGCCTAGAGTAGCATGTTTGACAAGCTCATTTTGAAGAGGTTTGAGAAATGAGTTGCATTTTGCTTGCAGCCACCTCCACCTGTTAATGACACCAACCCATATAATGTCTTTCGGCCACGGGAGAAAGCCCACAGGCTTCACACAAGAAGGGTAGGTGAAAAACTTGGCTCATGTTTTCATCATACCTCAGTTTTGGGTAAATGTTTTTTTCTCCAAAGCATCTATTTATGGAATTTCGTATAATATTTGGTTGACTAAGCTGCTGCTGCTTTTCCGTTCAGATGCAAAGGAGAGAAAACAATGTGCAGTCATTTGAAAAGCTTCGCCAGGTTAGCTTCTTTAATTGTTTCTGATTTGTAGGCATCTGTTGAGATTTGTAGAACTGAGCCTGCAGCTTCATCTTTTTTAAGGGCTTTTGTTGGGTTGAGATTGTGAGTTTATGAACTTGTGGTTTACCCTTGTTTTGTGAATTGTTATTTCTATGAAAGTGAATGTAAAAGAGTTTTTTAATGGAAGTGTAGAGGTCTAATCTGCTATTTATTTTTACAGAGAATAACAAGTGTCCTAAAATACATTTCGTCCCATACTCCCTGGGGTTCTAAACAAGTTTTTTCTGATGTATATATAGAAATCTCTGTTTTCAATATGCTTCAGTATGTATTGAGTGCAAACAGTTTTTCCTCATCTGAAAATTTGGTAAATAAAACTTTGTTACCTTATCATTATCTTTGGTCTTATATTATCTTATCTTATTATCTTTTGTCATGCACTGTCAAGTGCACTGTGCACAACTTTTGCTCCAAAAACATGATGTAAAAGTCATGCTTTTGAAAACTATAAGCTGTTTTGGGGTTATAGGTAAGATGATTTTCATCCTAACACTGTGTTAAACTAAAAAATTGGTGGGGTCGTCGGGCATCATGATATGACCACAAGAATAAATGAACAATGCAAGTGATGTGTTCCACAATTTAGGGCATGACTTGGGTGCTGGAATTTTGAATTTTGAAAGACTACAGAGATTTCGGTAAATCTAAGTACTCATCCTAATGGAGAGTAATTCATGGATTATTTTCTTTGCTGACATGTTTTATTAGTTAAAGAGAAGCCATGTGACTGATATGACAGCTTGCAGCTTGCAGCTAAATACATGAAATTTAAATTTTGCCAGTAATCGCAAATTTACATTTTAAGCAATACAATTGGCAACTCAAGTTTTGAAATAGTAAAGAGTGGGATGCATCTCTTCGCATTTAGCTCATGCTTTGTTAGCTTAAATCTGTCATTGATGTAATACAATTAGATGATACTACGACTATGCATGTGATTATCAGTTTGAATAAAAAATGCTCTGATTGGAATTTGCTTAGTTTTTAAAGTTTCACGAATTTCAGAGTGTAGTGGTAGCTTTTCTAACTTAGTAGCTACGGACTAAAAATGTTATCTTATTTGTCTTTTGTGGCTGTTGAATTTATTCCCCTTCAAATTGGTATGCTTTTGATGCAAATATATATTACCCGAGAATTAATTTTAAAGCTTTCTCCATAAACAGGTTAGGCGCAACCTTGACCAGGCTAAGAGCTTGTTGGAAGCGTTGATCAGGGTATAAATTTCAAGTTGTGTCTTGAGAGTTTTACCCAATTCATATCCTTTTGTATTCATACTTTTTTGTTCATATACACTTGTAACCAGAGGGAAGAGAAAAAAAGAGAAGCAATGGAGAATGAAGTTACACTACAGAGGATGCAAATGAAGTATAAGGTATGTGTATCCTTTTGTATGCTTATTATGTTGACACATAAGAGCGACCCCTTAGCCTTAATTCCTGTATCTAGTTGGAATCTTGGTTCTGATTAAATCTGTCATTTGTTATGGGTTATAATATGTAAGGAACTGTTATCGATGAGTAGAAGAGTTGCAGAAGAATTTCAATGAAAAGAAAGGAATAGAACCAGTACCAGTGTGGTATCTAGCTCCTCCCTCTATGGTGTATTATTCACACTGAAGGGAAAATGTTTACAAGCTCACTAGGGATTCGAGAGACCTAGTTCTCTCCCATAAACTATCCCAGCAATTTGAGATACCCCCTTCGGCACTCTCCCTCTTCCCTGTATTCCTCCTCTCCAATCCATAACAGAATCAGCATTTTCTTACACCCCTCTCTAACCTTGCTAGCTGGCAAGGTTAGTTACAAAACCCACTGCTCACACTCATGCCCACATGCCCCACCCAAGTCATTCTTCTTTTTCTTATTCTTTCTCATGTATACCTTAGCATAGGGTGAAATTCTATCGCTTACTTTTACTTCACCATTTACTACCTCCCTATTTACTGGAGTCCTAACAACACTCCCCCCCTGAAAAGTCACCTTGTCCTCAAAATGATGCAGTTAGCGGAGAATGATAATGCTGAAGAATAAAGGGTTCCTCCGGGGTCCCAAATCTTGAAAAAGATGGAGGGGTGTGTGCTTGTAGCAGAGGAACGTCCCTCCGGGTCCCATAAATCTGATCCAAGTCCCTCAACCAGAATTTCTTGACTTTCCCTAGATAGAAAGGCAGTGAACTTTCCCAGAATTTTCTGAACTTGACAATGATCTTCACCTTGAAGGAGTTTTTGAGCAACTACCAGTAATGTATCAGATCCATTGGTGGCTACAACTTCATTATGCTGGAACACAGTATCACTAGGGCTATGTTTCTCTAAGGAATTGAATGCATAATCCACTCTCTGTGCCATTGTTTCTCCCTTGACCTGAACCTCCATGAGGTGTACCCTCTTCAGCTTCAACCCCTTCATTTTTCTGATCTTAGTGTGAGCCAAAACCCAAATAACCAGCACAGACCTCTTTATTTGCTCAAGTTGTGTCTCAATGTTTTTCTTCTCTTCAAATTCATACGGCCTTGAGTACTTTGTGAAAGCCTTCTTGTTGTTACAAACATCACCAAGCTTCTTTCCACAGACATCTACTTGCACTTTGCCCCTTAATTTCAAAACTGAGCTTCTTTCATATGATTCCCAATTATTCTTCATCCGAACATCATCAATGTCATTCCAGAATTTTGATCTGAATGTAGTTTGATTCTCCTCTCCATTATTGCCTGCAACAAGATTCTGATCACCCATGGTATGCTTTAGATATTCCTCTAATTCATCATCAGTGGCCAAGCACACACCAGAAGCCTTTGCAATCCCTGCTATGGTTATGACTGAATGCCATGGACCAACGCCTCCATGTATTATTCCTATCTTACATGTAAAATTTTGTTGTTCCACATCTTCAGCATCAAACTCTAAATTGTTACGTACAATAGAAGGGTGCAACACAAACCAGCCAATGGCATGCAGCTTCCTACACCATTTAAGTCTCAACTGGTCCTCAACATTGGCCAATAGAGCTTCATCTGCCACAGCAATGACTGATGCTGAGAGCATGTTGTTCTTGTGTAAATCCAGGATAGTCAAACCATTGCTATCAGCAAGAAGCTTGCATATTAAAGAGAAGACCCACGCCTCTCTATCAAGAAATCCCTTCTCTTTTTTGTCATGTCCCTCCGTCTCGAAGTCCTCGATTTGAAAATCCTTCAAACTGCCAAGAATTAAATGAGCAATAGTGGCACGCCCCTGCATCTGCTGTTGGAGATGTGAGTGACCACCTTCATCTTCTTCATGGCCGATTCCTACAGCTGGTTTGAACAGCTCTAAGGGACCTATGAGCCCCTTGAGGCGTGATGGGTCTTGTTTCCACCGCCCTGATCTTGAAGGAGGGCTCTCTTTAGCTTCTGACTGAGTAACAGGGTTTGGCCCCAACCTTGCTTCCCATTGAGGATATTTTAGACCCTTTCTTCTGTATATCATGTCTTGGGCTTGGCCCATGAGCTTCATAACATGGTATTCTATTTTCGAACCTTCATTCTTTTTCCACTGGTTTTGGGCTTGACCCATTGGGTCAATCACCATACCCGAATCTAGAAATGCCCTACCCGCTTCCCATGTTCCTACTTCTTTTGTATTGTAGCTAGGGAAGTGTCGTGCAGTAGCATTCACCGTGGTGATATTGATGGCCACTATGCAAGATTCGACACCTGGCGGGTCGGGTGGTTTCAGTGGCGGTGGTGGCGTGGCCAAGCAACCCCAAAATCATGTTCTAGTGGCCAATGGGCGATGCGACTCCTTCTGTTCCTTTGTGGCCATCGCCGCGGCTAATCCATCCGCCGCCCAGGAAGACCATGAATCCGGCGGTGCCGGCGGTGGCCGTGGGTCGACTGGCATTCCTGAAACTCAGAGCTCCACCACGTTCGCATATTCCTCGCCCCTCTGCTCTTTCCTCTAGCGTAGCAGTTGGTGGGGGCTTGTTCAGTAGTCCTCGCCACCCCAAAAACTGGCGCAACTGTTGACGCGACCCACGGATCCGGTGGTTCTGGCGGCAAGAGGCGGGTCGACATGCTTGAAATCCCAAGTTCAGTCGCAGCTCGCGACTTCTCTTTCTTCTCCGGTGAGGCTCGATCCGGGAGATCTAGTGGTTTTGGTGTCTCAAGCGATGGAGGCTTGGTCGGCCTTCTTAGAACCCAGAACCCTTCTTCCTCATCCCACACATCTCTCTTGGGCTCTATCTTCATGTCCTCCCCTTCCTTTAGTGCTCCCTTCCCTCTGTTAATCTTCTTCGACCCTTCAATCTTCACCCTTCTTCCTCATTCACTTGAGGGTGTTGTTGCTCATCGGCTTCCCCGTTCACAAGTTCACCCACTACTTCTTCTTCCACTAAATCGTCGTTTGCTTCCTCCTTCTCCTCCTCCTCATCTTTAACGTCTTCCTCTTCCTCATCTAGCATGCTTTTGAAAAATACACGAACGTTAGGAGCCCAATCGTCCATGGAGGATCTCCTCCTTCTCCTCCACCACCAAGCTTCATCATCCTCCCAAACTGGTAGTCGACATCGCCGAGGATACCTTCTCCTTATCAGCTTTTCGATTTCCTTCAGATTCTGCTTTATCCTCTTCATGCACTCCTCCCAATCTGACTCCATTGCAGCTTGCGTGGATACCCTTCACAGAGCCCTCAAGATCGTGGGCTTTGATACCAGTTGTAAGGAACTGGTATCAATGAGTAGAAGAGTTGCAGAAGAATTTCAATGAAAAGAAAGGAATAGAACCAGTACCAGTGTGGTATCTAGCTCCTCCCTCTATGGTGTATTATTCACACTGAAGGGAAAATGTTTACAAGCTCACTAGGTATTCAAGAGACCTAGTTCTTTCCCATAAACTATTCCAACAATCTGAGATACCCCCCCTTCCGCATTCTCCCTCTTCCCTGTATTCCTCCTCTCCAATCCATAACAGAATCAGCATTTCCTCACACCCCTCTCAGCTGGCAAGGTTAGTTACAGAACCCACTGCTCACACTCATGCCCACATGCCCCACCCAAGTCATTCTTCTTTTTCTTATTCTTTCTCACGTATACCTTAGCATAGAGTGAAATTCTATTGCTTACTTTTACTTCACCGTTTACTACCTCCCTATTTACTGGAATCCTAACATAATACTCTGTTCAAATATAATTGAGACATCTTGAACATAGTGAAGAAAATGGGTGCTTTTCTTGTTTTTGCCCTTATTTTAGAGTCTTCTGGGCAGAGGTGTTACGTGCTATATCTATTCTCTATTCTTAAGGGTTCAGCAAAGGGGGTGAAAAAGAAAATTAAGAATTAAGAATTGTATTTCTATAAAACTACACTATTTTATGCATCTTGCTGGACCAATTTATCATTCTTAGGAGCTTATAGGAGTTGTGGACTGTGGACTTTATTTTATTTTTTCATGGGTTATAAATGGCATAATAAAGTAGTTTCTTTGAACTTATGAACTGTTGTATAATTCTCTATTTCAGCACGAAACCGAGTTTTTGGAAGACAACTTGGCACTTTCTGGATTTACTCCCTTCTCTTCCAAGTTCGTTTCAAGCGAAGAGGAATTTTTGGACTCAGATGATGTCATGGGAAGCCGTCTTCCTCGCACACGGTCTTCTGCAGTACCGAGTGTGCCATCATATGACACCAACCTACCCTTGGTTCCTGCAGTTAGCACAAAACAAGAATTTAAGAGGAGACATGTCACACATGGATGGCCTCATAAATTGGTAAAATTTAATATATATAATTTTTATTTTTATTTATTATTATTATTTTTGGGGTAATTTCTTCTTTCCCTTCCATGCCTTTGTGTTCTGTCTCCTTTTGTGAGATGATTATTGATTCCAATAAATCTCCCATATTTTTGTTACCTTCATGGTTCACAACCTTTGTTGATGAGTTTTGGCATGATGGGATTATGCAGGATCCTAATGAGCCAGTACTATTATTCACAAAACCACTACTTCCAGATAAGTTGGCCATGGCAGGCATTGTGCCACCAGATTCTATCACAAGAAATGGGGTGTCACCACCACCATACAAATTTCGTGGAAGAATTGGCAGAGGTGGCCGTATAATATTTGACCGATGGAATCCACTAATGCAAACTCCAATTGACTGTGGTAATTCTTATTATATGCCCACCAAAACCACGACCTTCAACATGTAACTAATTTGTATATCTAATCTGGTGCTAAATTGGTACCTACCCTGCTGGTTAGGATTTAGTTGATGACCATTAGGAAGGTACAATGTTTGAAACGGAAATTGTAGGTCCGTTACATGAGTTAGGCCTACAATGTTTTATTGGGGCAGGAAGCTAGATGCATTTTGTATTGTTATATGTTCGGTATTTTTTTAGTCAGAGTATTGATATATGTTCAAGTGTATCTTTGCTCATGCTATGGGCTCTTGCATCCGACCCCTTCCCCCCTAAAAAGGAAAAGAAAAAATAATAGCAAAACTTCCCGCCGTTACCATGTGTCGATGTTGGCCACAACATGGGGTCCACTGAGTCATTTGAACAACGTGCAAGACTCAATGTCGAAGGGACAAAGGATGATAGATTAACCTATATCTTGTTACTATTGACTACAAAATGAGAACTTTTCCGTTTTTTTTTTTTAATTACCAGTATTTGAAGTTCGTTGGATTTAAATTTATTAGGTTTGAGCCTAGTCGGTTTATTATAGAGCTTACTAAAATTAACCAAGTATAAATTCTTTCTGAAGTTATTTATTAACATGACGAGAAATTATTCTATTCTATTGAAATGTTACAGATTTGTGCATATACTATTCATAATTTAACGAGTTTTGTTAATATATGGTTTAAAGGTACATGTTAAGGAATTGAAAATAAAAATTATTACACAAAAAGTACAAGTATGTATTTATTATATCAAAAATTTAAATCATATTTATTAATTTCTTTTTTAAGTAATTAGATTGAATAATAAATTATTTTTTATTTCTTAACTAGTGTTTTTGAGACACACGTTAACTAACAATCAAACTCAAACTAATAAAGTGTGTTTGGATTAGCATAATTTATGTTTGAAAATTTCTATATAAAATGTGATTTTTACATAATAAATGTTTGGATAGTGATGTCCAAAATCAATTTTGAGTACATAATTACTAAAATAAGATGTAAATTTCACAATATCTTTACTATTTTTTATTTTATTAATTTTTACATTTAAACAAGTAAATTATAAAATAGTTAACTTTTACTTTTAATGTTATTTATAGATATAAATATAATAAAAGTTATTTTATTTGTTAAATTTATTATAATTTAAAAAATATTTTAAATAATCTTGTTCAATAAAATATAAAATATGTAATAAATACTTAAAAAAAATTATAATATAAACTATGATTAATTTGATAAAATATGAAATAAAATATGTAGCAATTTATTTAATTCCACTAGTTATCGGCCCCTTTTTACATATCGCTGTTGTAAAACCACAACTAGCATTGATTTGATATTTCAGACTGAATGAAGGTCGAAGGAATAATTAAAATATATATATATATATATATATATATATATATATATATATATATATATATATATATATATATATATATATATATATATATATATATAATGTCATTCTTCATAAAAGGTGAATGGGATATTTTGAACGCAAGAGTAATTTTGGGTTGCTTTCACTTCAATGGAGGTATGGGGTATAATCAATTGTGTCAACTAGAAAGCAAACATATATATATATATATATATATATAATGTCATTCTTCATAAAAGGTGAATGGGATATTTTGAACGCAAGAGTAATTTTGGGTTGCTTTCACTTCAATGGAGGTATGGGGTATAATCAATTGTGTCAACTAGAAAGCAAACATAATATTTTTCTTTAGAATTGTAGTTCGTTGATGTTGAACGTGAGTTTTGTAATATCAACTCTGAGGGTAGATCAATATAGAAGAAAGCTCAGAACTGAAGCAATGGCAAAATAGTAAATAGATGAACAGTAGTAGAAGAAGGGGCAAAATTATAATTTTTAGATTACAATGGCAAAGTTATAATTAAAGGTTTACAGTTATCGGGAGGGACATTAGTAGAAAATTTCCAATTCTAGGATTATGTGGGCCCCATGGCTAGTATATAATTAATATACATGTAATAACTTTATAAATGCTATTTTTACACACCATGTTAAATAAAAGTGTGGGATTACTCACACATGTAAATAATATCTTGGGTAACTAAAAATACCCGAATATCTTGAACTAATCCTTAAGGGTCTCATATTATCTTTGGGCATGACAAATTCAAGAAAATAATCCTACAAGAATTAGATAGATATGTCATGAGAATAGCTATAGTAAGCGGCCAGGAATGAGCCACACCCTACGTTGGATAAACGAGTGGATGTGAAGGCGTCACACCAGCCCTAATTGATGGATTTATCATCATCACTCCTTCTATAAATATTTCATCCTCTCCACCTTTCTTTTATTTTCACGCCACCACCATCACACACCCACCATCATCATTTTCATCATCTTCTTTCTCACTACCACCATAGTCATGAGCTTCAAGCTGATGGTTGATGGCCTTCTTGGTCTCAAAACACCTTACTCTTTTTATAAAAATTAATCCTCACCTCCTTTTCTATTAAACACCTCTATCAATTGGATGATCAAACATCAAGTGGAGCTTTCCCATCTCCATATATGTTGCAACCATGAGAGAAGAGAAAGGCTAGGAGTTGTTCTTGGCTTCTTTGCTTCTTTGCTTTCATGGCTTCAAGAACCATGAGATTGGTAGCTCAAATCCTACGTTTATTTCCTCCAATTCCTCGTGCCTTTGTCATTTTCAAACCTTAGGTTCTTCACTCAAATTTGATGATAGTTGACTATATTATGATGTTGATGAAGAGTTTATGAGATGATTATGTTTGGAAATATTAATTTGAGTAGATTTTCACATGTGATGGCTTGTGATTTTTGGGTGCTTATACTCAGCCATGTATGACCAGGATAAGGATGTCCTTATCTTGGCCTTTGTGTGTTGTTTAACTTGTTAAATAAGATTTTAATAGATGATGGTGAGGGATAACTTAAGATTCTAACACAAGACAATCTCTAAGATCACTAAATGGCTAGGAAAGTCAAGCATTAGTTAAATCAACTTAGAACTTTATATGAACTAAAATAAATGTTTAGTTAACCTTGAATAAGTCTCTTGAGATCTTTGAGAAAGAATCGAAGTGAAGGAAGTCCATAAGAATTAGGTTAAAGAATTTGAAGAAACTAGACACCAAAAAGAAGACAAAATAAGAATCTAAGATAGGATAGTAGAGATGTTTAGTAAAAACTGCACTAACTGAGAAATCTTATGAGGTTAAGGTCATTTCTCCCTGTTAGTATAAGAAGAATAGAGTATATAAACTAAAATCTTAGTCATCCTCACCCAAATGAATTAGATATGAATTTTAGAACAAAATAGGACATAAATTGAGTTCAACCCACAAACCCTTTTCTTTAAACTTGGAACCCAGAACTTGGGGACGAGGAAGAAGTGGTCTATTTTCCTTAATATCATAACCCAGAACCTTAGGTAACATGTAAGTTCGCAATTCGGAACTCTAGATAACTAGTATGATCGAAATAGGAACCTTGGAGGAATTAGGAACCCTCTTCCCTAAGATTGGAACCCAGGTAGTCAGCAAGGTTGGAACTCAAAACCTCGGATAGCTAGGAAGATAGGAACCTGGAACCTTAAGCAACTAGGAAAGAGTAAGACCCCTCTTAAGATCAAAACTCGGGGAATCTGGGGACAAGGAATAACCTCGAAACTCGGGATCGTGCTTGTGAAACTGGGATACCTTTGGTTAAATGGCCATAACTCGAGTTACTTCTAAGTAAATCACATAAGACCAAGAGAGTTAAATAAATGATATGATAAGAAATGATTTTATAAAACATAAGGGCTAGATGACCAGAGATGGATTCATGAGAAATTTCTAATGTGGGAATAGATTCCCAGTGACTTATAACCTAAGTGTTAAGCAAAACAAGTGTTAAGTAAGATATAAAACTATGAGTTAGATTGCAACAATTGTTGCAAGGTTTATTTTAAGAAAAAAGTTGAGCTAGAAATGAATGATTGAATATTATCATGTGCTTACTCACTGTTATTATATGGAATACCACTCTTTTGGGGATGATGACAGATGTGGAAAGATTGGAACATAAATATATGAAGCATGTGTAGAAGTGCATACAACATCCCCATGCATGACCATGTATAAGAGTATATAAAGTAATATGAACTTGCAAGATGTATCGAGTCTCTACCTAGTAGTGGGCTAGGGTGATACCGTCAAAGATGATCACTTGGCCTAGCTCTTGAATAGATTTAAGGGGAATAAGTCGGTGAGAGTTGAGGAAAGTAAACCCGACAATCACGTATAAGAACAAGTTTGGTCTTGAAAAGCAAGTTATTACCCAGAATGATGAGGAACCCCGTGGATATAAAGATCCAGAAACCCCAGACACACACTTTGATAGAAAACAAGATGTAGAATAAAGACCCTCCCTACTAAACCCCCAAGAAACCTGTCCTTGGAAACGTAAATAACAGGAAAAAGATATAAAATTCTGCATCACACAGCACAAAATGAGGAAAACCTCACAACTATATTGATAGTCAAACCATGATCAAAACTATATGATAAAATTCTCTGTTGTCTGTAGGCCAAGTTGCCTATTTATACATATATCCTAAAATTGGAAATTATCTAATCCTATGTAAAAGATCTGATTTGAAACGAAAATTTAAAAATTAAAGATATGATTCTATATATGATTCTATCCTAAAAGATTTATCTCTAACAAAATTAAATCAGATTTGATCTTTATAGATTAAATCAGATTTGATTTAAATCCTAAAAGATAAACTGATTTAATTTAAATCTAAATCAATCAAAATAAATCAAAAGCAAATCTAGATACAATCTAAACATATTTCAAACATAATCAGATTGCTTGTTTTCTAAATTACTTTAATTAAGCTTGATTCCTTAATTTCCAGGTAACTTGAAATGAACTCTTGGATTGCTTGATCTCCAAGGCAGAACCAACTTGCTAGAAACAAGCCTTTTCTAGTGTTGGAATAACCAAAATACCCTCTTGAGCACGTATCATTCTCCCCTTCTTCAAAAAGATTCGTCCTCGAATCTTGTCTTTGTAATCTTCAAAGTCATCTCCACCATTATCTTCCCTACGTGAAGCCATCTAAGAACCTGCAAATGAAGAACCTCACTAACACTTTCCTCTCTTTTTTCTTTATTTTCCTTTTTTTCCTCTCTCTTTTTTTTTTCCTTTTTCCCTTTTCTTTTTTTTTTCGCTTTTTTTTCCTCCTTTTTTTTCTTTCTTTTTTTTTTTTTGCTTTTTTTTTCTTTTTGGACTGAATATACCTCAAATACAAAAAAAAAAAATATGGACAAAGTAGACACAACAATTAAGGAAATGAGACTCAAAACGCAAAGAAAAAAAACTAAGGAAATAAAATTAATAAAACGGAAATGAAATAGAAACAAAGGATAGTAAACATAGGGTTTTCCTACTAGACCTCTAAGAAACCTGTTCTTAGCAACCTAGGTCACCGAAAAAGGATTTTCCTACTAGATCTCTATGAAATCTGTCCATAGCAATCTAGATCAAAGGAAAGAATTTCCTTATTAGACTTTCAAAGAACATGTTCTTGACAACCTAGATTAAAGGGAAAAAAATATTATGCTTATAATCTTTACCTTTTTCTGATTTCTTCTCCTTTTTTTTCCCCTTTTTTTTGGATCTAAACTAACAACAAAAAGACAAATGCCAGATATAGAAGAAACATAGAGATAGATAAAGATGCGATAGCAACACAAAAGGATAGAATGCACAAACACAAAAAAACAAGAACGCTAACGGATAAGAAAAGAAGATAAACGAGAAACGTAAAAGACAAAGATAAATGAGAATTTATCTAGACCTTACTCTGATACTAAATGATGAGGAACCCTGTGGATATAAAGATCCAGAAATCCCAGGCACACACTTTGATAGAAAACAAGATGTAGAATAAAGACCCTTTCTATTAAACCCCCAAGAAATCTGTCCTTAGAAACGTAGATAACAGGGAAAAGATAGAAAATTCTGCATCACACAGAACAAAATGAGGAAAACCTCACAACTGTATTGGTAGTCAAACCATGATAAAAATTATATGATAAATTCTCTATTATCTATAGACCAAGTTGCCTATTTATACATAAATCCTAAAATTGGAAATTATTTAATCCTATCTAAAAGATCTGATTTGAAACTAAAATTTAAAAATTAAAGATATGATTCTATATATGATTCTATCCTAAAAGATTTATTCCTAACAAAATTAAATCAGATTTGATCTTTATAGATTAGATCAGATTTGATTTAAATCCTAAAAGATAAACTGATTCAATTTAAATCTAAATCAATCAAAATAAATCAAAAGCAAATCTAGATACAATCTAAACATATTTCAAACATAATCAGATTGCTTGTTTTCCTAATTACTTTAATTAAGCTTGATTTCTTGATTTCCAAGTAACTTGAAATGAGCTCTTGGATTGCTTAATCTCCAAGGCAGAACCAACTTGTTAGAAACAAGCTCTTTTTTAATGTTGGAATAACCAAAATACCCTCCTGAGCACGTATCACAGAAGTGGGAGAAGCCATCTACTTTTGGGGGACCAAGTATAGATATACAAGTTGCTAGTTAAAGGAAGAGTAAGAAAGACAAGTGCACTTACATAATCTAGTTATGTGCATTCGTATATGCACATTCCAATATCTTATTATATTATACAGCTATCATGATTATGATTTGAAATTATCTTGTTATTGCTGTTGTACCTGCCATGAAAGGTGTCAAGTGATTGCTAAAAGTAACTTGCTTTGAGAAATATATTTTCAAACTTAAAAGGTGTACCAGTTTTCATAATAAACCGAAACATTTAGAATACTTACGATGACACATTATGGGCTTAGTTGATTGAGTGAACCTATTGAGAATTTTAAATTTTCACTACCTATTTATATGTCTCCGTAACTATTCCTATACAAAGAATATGCTCCAAGTCTGCGGTAGAGTTTTGGGATTTCTACGAACCGTGAGATGTGGACTTGAGTCTAGCACCTGGGACTTTGGCTTAAGTGTCAAGGTAGGCCACTGGTACCTAATGTGAAGGAGGCAGGGCGAAACATATTTTGTGTATAATAGTAATTATGTCTTGAACAAGTTTGTATTTTAAATTATATATCTTTCCAAGACCTTGGGATACTAAATTCTTATTTAGTAACGAAGTATGATATTTTAAGATCCATACATTATGTTTTTCTTATTTAAAGTTTTGCACAACAACTATAACAATCTCTAGATATGGTTCCATAACTCGAGCATGGCACATAAGTTTGGCATATCAAAATGCCAACCAAACACATACTAAGAAGTTGTAGTTTAGTAGTAAAAAGCATAGTTACTTTTATAATAGTCTTGTGTTCAAGTCTCTGCATCAACACTTAGAAATGTTTGGATTGGCATTGCAATCATGTTGACACACTTAAAATCAAGTTGGGGGAGAAATTTTGTTGTTTGACAATTTTCACATTAACGTTTGTTCACCATGATCTTCTCTCAAACCAAGGCTTGAGTGGCAGCAACTCTTTGTTTCCTTTACATTGTACCAAAATCACGTTGTAAATATTTTAACATTTTTTGCTCCTCTATTAGAAGATGATTCAGTAGTTTTGGACAAAATCAAGTTAATCCGTATCATTCTTTTTAGTAATTTTATAAGTAAAAGTGATTTTCATATATATCATCCAAATAACATTCATTTTGTCAAATTTACTTTTAAGATAAAGATTCCCAAACATAAATTATGTTATATTAAACTCACTTTTGATCAAAATCAAGTTTATAAAATCACATTGATTCAAAATTAAGTTTACAAATTCCAATCCAAACACACACTTGAGCCATTAAAAGTAAACTAATGGTGAGAGGTTTACATATTATCTTTGAGGTTATGGGTTTAAACTTTAGTGTTACTTATGTTAAGAAAAAAAAAAGGCAAAATAGATTTTTCGATCTCTTATCTTTTATTTTTCTCAATTTGATTCTTTATATTTCAAATTATTTTTAATTTGGCCACAAGTTATTATTTTGTCACATAACTAATGAAAAATGCTGATGTGGCACACATGTGGATTTGACATGAATTATGCCAATCAGTGAGCACATAGGTTAGCTGACAAGGGGTTGCTGTAACTTGACTAGAAGTCTCAGGTTCAAGTCCAGAGTATGTAGCTGCGTTAAAATTCGGAAGGGAGTGAGGTAAGAAAACTTACATCTAATAGAAGGATGCTTGTAGTTTCAAAAAAGAAATCGTGTCAACCCAAATTAATTGGATTATTTGATTTTTTTAATTGGTTGTGGGGTTATCTGAGTTTAGATGGTTTAGAGTTTAAGATCAATATTGGGTGCATTTGGATGTGCTTTTACAAGGTAGAGGAGTACTTTTTTATTTTTATTTTTTTTGTAGAAAAAGTATTTCTAATATTATTTATTTATATTTCTTCAGAAAAGTAAAAGCAGAAAATAATTAATTTTTTTACATTTTTAAAAAATAGATGAAAACTACTTCTCCTCAAAAGCAAAAATAGTAAAAGAAAGAGAAAATGGTCTCAAACTTCAAATTCACTATTTTTTATACTATTTTATCATTTTATCATTAATTTTTTCTTGCAAAATATTATTCTCTATCCACTAAATTATAATATTATACTAAAAAAATATTTTTATATTTATAACATTCAAATAATTTAATAATTTTTTATTCTAATAAAAAGTTTTTTATAATTATATTAAATATAAAATAATTTTTTATTTCTACTTTTATTTTTATTTCTAAGAGTTTAATTGGTATATACTAATAGTGTAAAATAGTTTTACACTATTAATTAATAAAAATAGAAAAAAAATGAAAAATTATGGTGGATCTTTCATTATAATAGATAATTATTTATATGAATTGATATTTTTCACTATTTTTATTGACTAATAATATAAAAATATTTTATACTTTCGTTACATTTAAATTAAATTCTATTTCTAATTTTATTTTTTAAAAAAGGAATTCTCCCAAATTCTTAACCACAATTAATTCAACCGATTCAGAAGCCGAATTATAGAGAGAGAGAGAGAGAGAGAGAGAGAGAGACCGCCGTTTTTCCGCGTGTGCAGCTGTGGGTAATCCATAATGTCCTCCTCCAACATATCCATTGCTTCCCACCCTCTTCCTCTTGTTCATGCTATTGCTCACTGCACTGCAACTACAGAAACAACATCGTTGTAGACAAAACTCAAAAAAGATTATAACCCCACATTCGAATCTTCATCTCCTTTGTTAACTGAGAATAAATATTGTTCTCCGCTCGATTCTTCAAAAGTAGAGTTTTCTGCCTTGTTTCTTCTATTTAATTAATTTCATTTATTTATTTTTAAGTTTTAGCTTATATAGGTGATGAAATGTTCTTGGTTTTTTTCTCCCTTGTCAACTTAATAAATTTTCACAGCATTCCTTTCGGCTAAGATAATGCTCTTACAAATTGCAGCTCCATTCTTGGGAAACTGATGAGCCACCTTCTGAATCTACTCCATGGAACATTCTTTTTAAACAAATTAAGTTTCTATGACTGCCCCAAGTTGCTTAACCAAAAGACATGCTTTTATACTGCAAAGTTTGCCAAATTTCATAAGTATTATGGTGCTCCACTGGCTTTGCAAGGTGGTTTTCTTTGTATGGGAACCTTTTTTTTTTTTTCCAATTATTCTTTCGCTCTTCTCTGTGTATGTGTTTTATTTGATGTTTTTTCTGACAGGCTGTTGGGCGTTAGCAGGGCATGTTGAGGGCTCATTTAACCATAAGGTAATATACTGTCTAGGTTCCCATTTTGTGCTACAAGTACAATCTTATGTTCTGATATGTCACCACACCAAGATTCAGTTCCTCATGATCATAGATTAATGCTTCTACTTGATTTTAACATTTTTGAAGATTAATTTACAATTGGCATGCATATGGAGGAATGCTGCTGTTTTCTATGCTATGATAAGATGTAAGGAGGGAAAGACAGTGAGGATGAGAGAGGGAGTAAGGCTCAGAGAAAGATAGAAAGCAAATGCATGAAGTTTGAGGCACTCGTTAACAGTCGTTATGGCTTCTCTTTGGTGCTCTAATCATAGTTTATTTTTTTTTGTTCTTTTTTTTGTTTTGCCTTGGTGCCCCGTGCCGGGTGGGTTCTATGGCTGACAAAAGAAATTGGACAGCTTTGTTGCATTTTTCAGCAACTTTGGTTCCTTGGTTTCTTAAAAGGGCAAGAGTGGCAAGGATCTAACTCCCGACCACTAGTCATAAAAGTTTAAGCAATTAGATGTATCTTTAAACACGACCCTTGTGTGGAACCCCTTTGGGCTTGAAGTGTAGATGAGGCACAAGCCTGTCAACTTAATTGTGAAGAACAAGGGTAGCATGAAATGAGGTCACAAGGGCTTTCATAACAGGTCAACGACTAGCCATTCTAAAAGCATAAGTTGTTAGGTGCGTATCAAAATGATCTTATATCTTTAACACTTTATAGTAATATAATTTCATTTGGAAAAAAACAAGTTTGGCTTAATGTTTTATTGGCACTAATGTAGAAATAAATAGGTTTTGGTTGATCTATGAATGGTCAATTCAGGTGATTTAACACTTGTTCTCCTTAAGCAAGGTTTTAGGTTAGGGTCTTGTGGATAGAGGGGGGAAAAAATTAGCAATCAGAGAGCTTTACCCTAATAGTAGGCTGACCTGATTCGAATCAGATTAGTTGAAATCTAGTAGACTTTGGATATGGGTGATAAGGACAAAAAAAAGGCTTTGGTTGTTTGGTCACAATATTTTCTCTTACGTTTGGTTTGAATTTTATAATATCATTTTTTGTCTTAAATTTCGAAGATCAAATATGAATGAGATAAAATCAGAGGTCAATGATATCACTTAGCATAACTAGTTTGAATATATGTTATGTCGTCAAAGATTGTAGGCTAAGCTTGTTTGTTTTATTCTTACATGAAAGAATGTTTTAAATACAACTATTGGCTGTGTATTTTGTTGTGGCTCTAAATATGAAGGTTTTTCTTTTAGATTTACGTTAGTAATGGAGAAGAGTTGAATGGTATTCCTCATATACAAACTCTTAGAGAATTTCCTAGGGAGGAGCTTTTTGGAAAAACTGTCATGGTCAGATTTGATTCTAACATATTACTCAAGCCAAAGTGTGACCAGAAGACTCAATCAGATTTTAATGCACTGTTTACAATTAAATATTTATATGGTGCGGGAGCAAAGGTAATCCTGGTCTGTGATTGGGATATGAACACTTCAGAACGTCTTCATATAGCGTCAGTTGCAGGTACATTAAGGATATCCTTGTAATCTTTGTGTTTAGTTGTGACTTCGAAGTTTGGCTATTATATGAACTGTTTTTAGCAAATTTTTTTTAGGGGAGAAAAAGATGGAAGAAAATTATTTAATATTGAAGTGCGAAGATGTAATCACTATCAGCAATGAAATTAACAAACGGTTTCTTTGATATAAGGAAAGGGACCTTCAATATTAGATAATTGCTGATCTCTACCACAGATTTTTTGTCAGCAAATCTTCAAATACAAGTTGTTCCACTGGAGGGCATTTCTTGTAACAAGCCATCAAAGATGAAAGACCTCAAGAAAGAAAATATTTATCTTCTTGAGAATCTTTCTGATTTTAAAGAGGAAGTTGCCAATTGTTTGGAGTTTGCTAGAGAATTATCATCTGGCATTGATATCTTTGTCAATGACTCCTTCTCCAACTCTCACAAAGTTCTAGCATCAACTGTTGGTGTTACTCGTTTCTGCTATGCCTGTATAGCTGGTTTTCACTTTGAGGAGAGGCTTTGTCTACTGAAGAATGTTGCAGGTGCCAGCAGGAAACCGTATGTTGCAATTGTATGTCTCAGCTGCTGCTGTAGCATTAGTTATGAGAAATAACTCTTCCATTCAAGACGGCCTCCTATTCTTTTATCAAATAAATTTATTCACTGTTTGTTTCTCATACAATCCAGATTGGAGGGGGCAATCTCTATGATAAAGCAGCTTCCTTTCAGTTTTTAGCTTCCAGATGCCAGGGACTTGTCTTTGTTGGAATGATGTCGTTTCAAGTAATGCATGCATTAGGAGTATTGGTTCCTCTTAATCTTTTGGACCATAAGGCATTTAATGAAGCTCAATATATAGTGAGACTTGCTCAAGATAGAAATGTGCGGATTCTTTATCCAAAAGATTTTTGGTGCAGGAATCAATGTGATCCTAAGCAATTGCAAGTATTTCCTTCTCATGGAATTTTGGATGGTGAACTTTTTTTCTTCAGATTGATGAAGCAGTTGTGATACGTTGATATTGAATCTGACATGATTTTATCCGGTAAATAAAACTGATCCATATTTGATTTTGACCTAGGTTGGGTGCCTGTTGACCTTGGGCCTGTATCATTGAATGAAATAGGTTCTTTGCTTGCAAATTGTAAGGTACATAGCAATTTATTTTTATGTAGAGTCTAAGCAAAATCTGCTTTTAGTTTAATTTCTTATTATGTATTAAAATATATTAAGAAGCCCATGGACATTTGGGTTGATTTATCTAGTGTTCCTAGGATGGTGAATCTGTTAAAATGGGGATTTCATGCCTGGAGCTTATCTGCTAATTTTAATTCGAATTTGTGCATGCATGTAATCAATATCTTGCAATTGCTATACATAACATACATGTTGGCAATGAATACTGACTTTTTCATTCTAAGATATTGGATTCTACATCCTTTCTAAATGTCATGAGGCACCACCTAACATTTTTCTTTGAATCCATACAGAAAATCATTTGGATTGGTCCAGTGAAATTTGTTGATTCAAATAAGTACACAAATGGGGCATCTAAATTGGCAAAAATTCTTGATCAACTAAGCCAAAGCAACTGTAAAATAACTGTTGTTGGGACCATGGCATGCCAACTAATGAGGCAAGAGGGAAGTTCGATGTCCTCTATAAGTATGGTCGAGAGTGCCTCAGTTGTGTGGGAATTTCTCAAAGGAAGGAAGCTCCCTGGTGTTATGGCTATAGACAGAGTATGTTTTAATAAACTCTATTTCTTTTCAACTCCATATCAGGATACAATGTCTTCTCAAAAACATTTTATTTTGCATAAACTGTCTTGCATGTCTCTTATGCTTGAATTGTATGGCTTTTGGCCCCAGAATTTCTGGAGATGACCCACTTTCTTGAGATATTAAACAACTGATGCAAGTTTTCTCTGATAAAGTAACATGGTGATCAAGTGCATTATTTTAGATGCTATGATTTAGGTGAAACCAAAATATGTAAATGATGTTCCTTAGAAGCAAATATATTTTTGTTGTTTAATGACCAAATTTATAAATTGGGAAAAATATGGTGCACAAAATATTTTTATATGCATATTAAGGATGAATGAAGAAGTAAAAACATATAATCATTTTCCTATAGCAATTCTTGTAGACAAATATAACTAAGATCTAGGCCTGTTAAGATAATATTGATCTTGTACACGATTTCGAATAATTAGCATAGTTCTGGGATCATGCGTAATTAATTTCACTCTCAATTTCCTAAAATAACATCAAAGCAAGTACTTGTGCAAGCTATATATATATCAATGAATGCGAATGAACGAATGCATTGGAACCTTTTTCTCTTGGAAGAGCTGAGATCTTGTTTCTTTTGGAGATGTTCATAGATGACAACCCATACTGTGAATGAAAAAGGAGATTTAATACAGTAAAAAGTGCTATAAGCATTTATCTTTTCAGTAAACAGCTGATATTAGCGTTCCATTATTTGATCTTGCTTTAAGCAACTAAAAGCATTAAAACAATCTACATCAACAATATTATTCCCACTTATGGTAGTTACATTTTGCAGGCATATCCGTTTGAAATCAACTGGAAGAATGTTTATTCTGACCCAGCTCAACCCCTGGTTGTTGATATAGGAAGTGGTACTTCTTTCTTATATAATGTTTACTTTGGAAGTATTTAGTAAAATTATGCAAATGAAAATATATGAGTTCTCAAGCACTATAAAACATATGAGCAGTTGGTCTGAACATATTGTCATTACATAATCTTGTGGCTTTTTAGAATCAAATTATTGGACTTATCCTTTCAACCGTAATATTGTTGTAAGGCAGTTCCCGAGTTCTGTTACAGAAGAAGAGGGAGAGGGGGCCGCCAAGATGTTAGTCAGTTAGTGATTCTTTTTGACATTTGAGTTCTAAATGACAGGTAATGGACTTTTTCTTCTGGATATGGCTAGAAGGAGGAAAGATTTAAACTTCCTTGGTTTGGAGATTAATGAAAAGGTTCCATACTTGCTATATCCCTCCCTTGTACCCTGTCTATTTTCCTACATACTATGCTTCTTTTTGTTTCTTAATGATTAACATCTTTTTCAGCTTGTTTTGCACTGTCTGGCCTATATTCATCAATTTGGCGTAAAGAATGGGTAACACTCTTCCTATAAAAGTAGAAATAGATGCAGCATATGTTTGGTTGGTTTTCAGTTGGACATGATAAAATGGAATTTATCTTTAAATTTCAAGTGATGGCATTAAAACATTCTGGGCTTATTTTAAGGGCACATTCAAATACCATCATAGATACAAATTGAGTTCCTTCATAGTTGAAATGTTGTTCTTTGTTTAACTTTGTAAGCTTTGCTTTTCTGGTTTGCTGGTTTTAGGTACTTCATTGCTACGAATGCAACATCAACATTCCGTTCCATCGTTTCTAGTTACCCCGGAGAGTTAGTTCTTGTCTCAATACAGGTCAAGCTTAAATTTCATTATGTTTTGAATTCGAGCAACATTTTCTTTTATTATTTAATGTCATCACTGTTCTTGTTATACTGAACAGTCAGGATGATTTATGAAGCAGAAAATTCTTACTCCCCTGCCCCCAACCCGTCCCAAGTGGAAATTCTTACCTCAGTTCAGGATTATATTCTTATACTGAGTTTTTGCTTTGGTCTGACTCTTTTCCTGTTAGCTTAATGTCCTTCTTTGAATATTTGTGACTTTTCAAAACCTTAAATATAAAGAAGGCACTGACCCTGTAGTGAGACTTGGGAGCAACATTGAAGTTATAGATTAATATCAATTACTGAGAAGTGCCTTTTGGATGAGAAGCATAATCTGCCAATACAGCTGCGTAAATGTTGTTTTCTGTTTAGTTTTACCCATGGCAAATCTCAACAAGCCAACAATGTAAGAATTATGGCCACTACCATCTTATTCTGCATCACACAACAACAACAACAAAGCCTATTGCACATTACACTGACAAAAATAAAATAAACAAAGACACTAAGATCAACAAACTATCTATTAACACAAGTACACCCTTACTTTCTGTTCTTAGATATTTTTTGCGCCTTCCTGTGTGTGCTATTAATGCTTCCATGTGTACACTCCATTTGTCGCTGCGACCATTGCTCGAATGAATATATTTATTGCATATTAGCCCTGCTATTAGTGACAGCGCGTGTTTGGGCATCATTCTGATAGGAATCAGGCCTATAGTCAATGGACCTTAGTAATTTTTCAACTGATTTTTATCCAAAAAAAAAAAAGAAAGAAACTCAACTGATGCCCTTACTATCTAACTAGTTCTAATTCCTGACTACTAAGGACCATTAATTATAGGCCCGATTGCTATCACATTCATCCTCCAATAATTGCTGTGCACTACTATTGCCAATAAGCAATCGCTTGGGCACAGCTATCTTATTAGCATACTGTATCTACTGCAACACTGCTGCTTTCATCGCCTCCAATTTTCTGAGTCCTAATCCTTAAGGGTATGTTTGGAAGGGTGGCAATGGAGGGAGTGGCAAGAAGTGGAATGGCTAAACTTAAGTAATCCATATTTGGAAGTAATTTAAGAGGAAGGAGTGGAATGGAAGGAAAGAGACAATGTGTCCCTCCCTTGCCATTCAAAGCCCTCATTATTTTTACCCTCCGAATTGGGGGGGGGGGGGTCAAAGAGGGAATAGTTGTCATTTTCTTTCTTTTTCCTCATTAAACTTGTTAAACATCCAAAAAAGGGTGTGACATGCTCTGCTACACTCCACTTCTCACTTTTCTTTCCATTCTATTATGAACCATTCCCTTCTATCATCTTAAAACTCTCAAATATAGTCTAAGTGTTCGCGACCCATCTTTTTCTCTTGACCATCACAAACTACTTTTGGCACAACTGCAATTCGTGGAAGCTTTGATCATTCCTTGTATATTAAACTGAAATGTCTTGTATTTTCTAAGGTCATGATGATACTTACAGTGAAACAACTGTGGTGCATAACTTGTACAGTCTTCATAGTCTACTGTAGGCAAAAATCTGTTGTTTGTTGAGACAGATCTAGTATAAGGGACAGTTTTCATACTTATATATGCTAATCATTCTACTAATAATATTGCTAGAGCCAATTCACGACCTGCTTTTGCTTTTTCCTCTTGATATTTCTCTTAGAATAAACTGTTTTGATGTTTTATGTCAATTCCCCTACTTGGTTGGTTTACCTCTCAGAAAATCTGCTATCAAAATAACAACTATATTTTACTGGAAGAACATAGCTGTAGGGGTCTCAACCTTGCTTTTATTCCTTGTGGTAAATGGGCGATTTTGAGTATAATATAATGAGTAATCACATCTTCGTTTCTGTAATTCTTTTACTTTCTGCATCAACTGTAGTGTCCAAACCCTGATTTCAATAAACCTGAGCATAGATGGAGGATGCTGCAGAGATCTTTAATCGAAGCAGTGGTGGATCTTCTAGCATCTGATGGGAAGGTAATTACATTTTGTAGGAATTCTGCTTGTATTTCCTTGACCATTGTGCAGTTTATGATCTGTTCTACCATGTTATTTTATGAAACATCATTGCTTGTCACGTCTGAGTGGAGAGCATTGGTCCTTAAAGTACAGGAAAATAGTTGTTTTCTGTATTATCTTTATCGTGCCTTTTGCTGATTAGTGACTGATAGGAACCACAAATAGGAACCAGAAAATAGAAGAAACTGAACCTCAAACAGAAGAAACTGAATGTATTATTAACACCCTCAAGATGAACCAGTGTGGATCATTTGAGGAAGGAAAAAGAAGATACAAAGTTAGCATGAAATGGAAAAGAAAATCCTGAGCACTATAGCAGCTTAGTCTCTCCCAAATGCCTAGTCCAATTCTTGCCTAATCCCTCTCACACACACACAACCCCTCTCATACATATAGCTCTCATCTCACTTCCTATGCCAACTCCACAGAGTTGGTTACAAATGTGCAACCCCCCCCCCCCCCCCAACCCCAAAAAAAACTACTCCCCAATACTCTCTATGTTCATTTCCTTATTTGCCATTTCTTTCATGTATTCCGTAATGAGTGGGTTCCTAACAGTGATACTTTCTGATGCTGAGCACAATGAACAGTGACTTATTGCACTTACTTTAAGTTTATTCATATCAAGGCTTATTTACATTGTTGATATCAACCAGGTCTTTCTGCAATCTGATGTAGAAGCTGTAGCACTGAGAATGAAAGAACAATTTTTGAGATATGGCAAGGGTAAGCTTCATTTGGTGCATAGTCAACGCAATGGCCAAAGTGGGTGGCTTGAGGAAAACCCATTTGGGGTTAGGTCAGATTGGGAAAGACATGCGTTGGAGCACGGGGCCCCTATGTACCGAACGATGTTTTCTAAATCATCTGATATTAATGAAGTTTCAGTTGCAAATGATGCAATTCAGAAGGCAGGCTAAACCATCAACCCCTCCAAAGGATTGCTGTTTTGCAGAATCTAACACAGCCAATGGTTTCTCCATGCAAGGCTATGTTGTAGGTAATACGAGCTGCAACACAATTCTTTATGAATTTTTGTCTTATTATGACATGGACCAGTTGATTCATCCCAAGTATTCATCCAGCTAGCATTGCAGGGTTGAATGTCATTACAATTCGGGGGATGCAGTGCAGAGTTGTTGGTGATGAGCACAACAAAACGTTCAGTAAGGGATTCCCACCTTATTGTGCAATGTGCATATGATTCCTTAAATCCAAGGTATCTCCTCCAAGGTTGGATGTAGAAGGTAACCGGTGAAATCAAAGCTGTGGATTACAAAGATGTCCAAAGTTAGCATTTTGTATATTTGTAATGAAAGTATATGAGGCCTAGAAAATCATTATTTCTATATGTGGTCTTTGACCTGAATATCCTCATAGACATTATTGTGAGACTAATTCTTTGGTAAGGTTGTCCTTCTACCAATTGCTTTTTTAAGAGTTTGAATCTTTGTCATCTTCTTCTTATATATTAGTTATTGTTGAGATTATGGGTTTTAGATAGGAAAGGAAGAAAAGAGAGAATGAAGATTGAATGAATAATATTATGATGTATTGTGATATGATACAAGAGATAAAATACTAATCCCTATTTATAATAATACTACTCTCATAATCCTAGCAAAAGAAGGAAACAAATCATGAAATAAGAGTAAATAAGAAAATCAAACCTAAGAGATCATCTAAGATACTCTTTGATATTCTAAGATATGATATAGATATTGTATGATACTTTCTTTATTTCTAACTGTTATCATCTTCTTAGCACATATTGGTTATTGCTATATCAATTCTTAGTTAATTTTTAGAGTAAATTATACTCTTCTTCTAAGAGATGCTCTTATTATACTTCTGTCTTCTCTGTTTTTAAAATATTCATTCCCCTTCATTGAAAGGTTAAGATTCATTGTACTTTAATCCATTGTTTATTTTTTCCATTAAATTGTTGTTATCTTATATTTATTATCTTATTTTTTTGGCCAAAATACCCTTTTATTAACTGTTATACATATTAATATCCTTTTTACAAATATAAAATAAGAGATATATGACTAATAATAATATAAAAATATTGATTATATCTATATATATAAATTTAATTTCGTTAAAATTTTTAATTATTATTATATTAAGAGAAAAAAAAATTAACTATAAGAATAATTTGTCATAATTGTTTAAGAAAAGTAAGAATTAGTTTTTCAATATTTTGGCAATACTTTTAGACTATAATTTGTGATAGTTAATATTAATATATGAATTTTAATATAATATTTTTTGTATTAATTTATTGAAACAAAAATAGAATGTTGATTTCATATTCAATTTTATATTTTTGAAAATCATAAAATTAAATAATATTGATAAATATAATATCATTGATATTAGCATATCAATTCACAAGAATTTATAAAAATAAAATAATATTAATACTATTAAATATTCAATAATTAAATAATAATAAATAAATTTTAAAAATATTTATGCTAATTAATAAAATATTTTGTATAATGGATAGTTTAATAAATTTACATTCATAAATTAATAAATTATTTTAGAGCAAAGTATATATTTTGAAAATAACAGGAAAAATTGTGTAATAAAATCATCTTTTAAGGGAATGAGAGTGTAATTTACTCTAAGTGTTATACATAATATCATGATATTTAATGCGCACGTTTTAGTTTGACAATAAATTCAACTTCTCCGATAGTGGGAATTTTATATACTTTACAATTTATATAGAAGGCAATTCCAAAACATCATCTCAGTCTCTTGAACTGGAAAAAATGGAAGTAGTTTGACAATAAATTCAACTTCTCCGACAGTGGGAATTTTATATACTTTGCAATTTACATAGAAGGCAACTCCAAAACATTACCTCAGCCTCTTGAACCAGAAAAATGGAAATTTTGTTATGGATTTTTACATTTCTCATCTTTCTCATCTTCTCTCTCGCCATATTTCTGCTGACCATAAACAAGTCTCAACCTACTCCACTTTTATCTCTTCCCCCATATATGTTAGTGAATTAGGATAAAAAACAAGTAGAGAAAATGGTGGCCTTTGGACATGATATATTCTTCCATACTGCAGTGAAGAACAATATCTTTTTCCATGGAGCATCTTAACTCTTATAAGGGTGGAAATGAGAGAGAAAGTGAGTAAAAAAAAAATTTAATAGTGAAGATTCATAGTGCAGGATGAAGATTTTTTTCCTCATTGAGCATACAAGAATTTCTCCTTGGGACATAGATAAGGGATTTAACATTGTTCACTATCCTTATCCTTGACAGCATTTATATCTTAAGAGTTATTTGAAATCTATTACCCAAAACCAAATTATTTGAAATACTTAATAAAAATGTTGAGCACTGAACCATCAACTTGGCCCTAAAGTTAGAAAGTACCCTTCATTAATAGTGGCATTGTTTTTTGGGATGACACTTAGCATTGGTATATCAAGCATAAAGTTAGATAACACTGTTTAGCATAGTGGGATAAATTTCCTTTTACTCCAATGATAAAGACAAATCACGAAATTCAAATCATAATGGAGAGCGGAATCTGGAAAATGAAGGAAACAGTAACATGCTATTAGTGCGTTGATGGACAGCGAATTCGATTCACTTGTCAGAGAAAGTACCGATAGTCTCTATATAAACCCACTAGAGCCTTGGTTTCTCATAAGCAAGTAAGATGGCAGTCAAAGACATTGCCCGAATGAAATGGAGAAGTTTTCAACCTCCCTCCAAAGCTTCCAATATCCCATGCTGTTACATACGATGAGAATGTTGGGAGCCTTTGAAGGAATTTGAGGGCTTAACCAAAGTCTTAGACCATTGTGTCTTTTTGGATATATATATATATATTTTTTTAAATTCCAGTTTATGAGGAGGAGAGGCTATCCAATTTCAACGCCCGAAGTAGGTTTGGTTTTGCTAAGTTATTTTCCAAAATATATAGCTTTTCAATAAAAAGGCAGTTTTTTACCCCTCCACCCAAAAAAAAAAAATAAAAATTCTCACATGCAATAGTAACACTTACATGTTTGGGCAAATAGAAAAAAACGCTGTTGTATAAATTTTAATATACTATAACAATTTTTTTTTTTCAATATGCATTTTGAGCATATTAGTTCTTAAAAGTGATTATTCGGAAGGCTTTGGAAATAAATACATTTTGGTCCTAAATTAAATGCCTTTTAATTATTTTATATTTCTTTTTTATCATATAGTACTTTATATACAATCCAAGGACGACTTTTTGTGCATGAACTGCTTGATGTTGTTCCTAACTTCAAGTAGACATGTAAGCACGTGAGAATGGATGTGGGCGTCGACTGCGATGCTCTTCGCAGTCAAAGGTGCATTATGCACCTTGTGACTGTAACATATCCAATGGATTAAATTTGTGAGGTGTATCGATATACCAATCATCTATGATACATTGTAGTAATATATTAATTTTAAAAAAATTAAAAAATATAATTAAATATATTTTAGAAATTAATTTTTATACATTAATAGTATAAAATTATACTGATAATATAAAATAATTTTATATTATCAGTGTAATATTATACTGATAGAAGTGTAAAATTATATTAATAGAATAAAATTATACTGATAAAATTTTTATAATTTTTAAAAATTAATTTTTATACATTAATAGTGTAAAATTATATTAATAATATAAAATAATTTTATACTATCAATGTAAAATTATACTGACAGAGTAAAATTTTATTGATAAAATTTTTTAATTACATTAATAGGGTAAAATTATTTTATACTGTCAGTATAATTTTACACTGTCAGTGTATGATAATTAATTTTTAAAATATATTTAGTTATATTTTTAAATTTTCTTAAAATTAGATATTATTACAGTGCATCATAGGTGATTAGTGCATCGATACACCTTACAATCTCACCATCAGATTGCAAGGAGCACCATGCTCCTTGACCAGCGAAGAGCACTGTAGATGGCGCCATGGATGTGAGGTATTCACCATCAAGTGATACCCCAAATTAAGCTGAAGCTCTACGAAAGCTGAGCGATGGTACGCGTCCCTCTGATCCCTTTCGTCGGAATGAAAGTCATGTCTCGTTATATGGCAGCAGGTGTGTGGAAGGTCTTCTTTGTGTGGAATTCAAGTGTCATGTTTCGTATAACGGCAAAGCATGATGTGCTGATTTGATTGGAAGATTTACTTGACAATTGTGTTTCTGGTAGGTGGCTTGTTGATGCAATTTTGTTTTTTCAAAGGTGGAGAAGTCGATGATTTGATCATATTTCAAAGAATTAGTGTATTTGGAATCTTAAAAAAATAGAAATGATTTAATTTAAAAATCAAATATTTGTGTTTGGATATTTTAAAAATAAGAAATGATGTGATTTCTAATTATCATGGGATTTAACTACTTTCTATTTGAAATCCTATCAAATTTAAAATGATTTGATGAGAATTGATTTGATTTTAAAATTTAGTATAAATTAAATCAAATCAATTCCATTCTTAATCATTCTAAAAATAATCCAATATATTATAAATATAAGAATTAATTTTTAAATCAATACAAATCCTATTTTTATATAATCATTTCAAACATAAAATTTGATTTATAAATTAAATCAATTCCAAAATTTAGTTAATCAAAATCCACTAAGTGTTAATCATGAAATTTGAATCAAGGCCAAGATTGTTTATGATAGAGATCGGCAGCAGAAGCAGAAAAGCTTTCTATCAGAGAAACAGTATGGAAGCAATCTAAGTATAATATAGCAGCGACAATCAGCAATCAAATAAGTAAAATAATGGAAAAACAGAAACATCAAATTTAATGTGAGAAAAACCTTTCAATGTGAGAGATTAAAAAACCCACAAGACAGTAAAAGCTCCACTGTCAACCGAGACACTGGTACAAAGGAGTCTCATGAGCTATAAGTACTGTGCACACGTGTACAGCTTTTCCATAATATCAAATGATCACCCACATCGGTCCAAAGACATCAACAAGATAAAAGCAAAAAAGAAGAGTTCAAGAATGTCACCAGAAAAACAAAGTCTGTTTAGTGCTCAAATTGCAAATCACACCGTCCAGATTGAAGAACTATAGAATCTCTAGTTAAAATTTTAGCTCAATTGGACAAGATTTGACTACCCGATCGTATGTTTGATGAAAATAGGTTGCTGTTGAAAATGATTGTGAATTTTTAACACTTCCTCCCAATTTTTCTTCTCTCTTATCCACTCAATAAAAACCCTTGTCTTCTCTTTCCAATTAGCTAGAGGCCCTCAATCAAACAACATGCTTCAAACTTCTCTCTTGACGATGCTTTTGTCATCATATCAACACCATTGTCATCAGTATGGATTTTCTCTAATTCCAACAACTTGGAGTTTAACATGTCATATGCAATGATACCTGACATCAATATATTTAGGCCTTGCATGAAAGCTAGAAGTCTTACCAAGATGAATAACACTTTGGTTGGCACAAAATAACACATAGTGGTCTTGTTTGAAACCAAGCTCTTGGTGAACATTTTTCATCCACAACTGTTTACATGCTTTAGTTGTTGCAGTAAACTCCCCCTTTATAATATAAAGTGAAATACACTTATGTAATCTTGATTGCGCCAGGAAGTGACACCTAGAAAAGTTTACATTTTACAACCTCTTTAGTAGATAGCAGATAATAGATAATAGATTTTAGTACATTTGATTATTAGATGTACCAAAACAAACACCAATAAAATACTACTTAAGGATAATATTGGATGCAATTGGCAAATTAATAAAAAATGACAAATTAACGGATCACAATGACCAAAATTCCAAATGTAAGGACTAAAATGAATGCACAACTAAAATATAAGGACTAAAAATTTATTAAAGCCTTTTAAATAAATATCTTACTTATTAATTATTAATCATTAGTATAAGATACCCACAAATGGTTCGGTTGAAGTGGCAAATAACTTTGATTCTCTAAGAGGAGAATGATAGTTCAAATCCTAAGGAAGCAACTCTTGTAAAAGGATTATATAACCCTTGTACTCAAGTAGTCAAACCTTATAGGCAGTTCAAATAGACCAAACCTATAAGGCCAACTCCTAGTCCTATTAAAAAGGGGAAAAAAAATTCTCACAATAAAATTAAGAGTAAATTATGCCTTTTTTTTTTCTTTTTAAAAGATGCTTTTATTACACAACTCTCCTCTATGCTTTTAAAAAATAAACTTTACCGTAAAGTACCTTCTTAAAATATGTATGTAAATTTGCTAAACTACCTATTATACAAAGTACTTTATCAATTTGCATCAATATCTTCTTTAATTTTTTTTTTGTAAATTTACCAAACTACCCATCATGCTACTTTATTAATTAGCATTAATATTTTATGGATGAATTACACTAATCTCCCCTGAGATTTAGTATAATTACACTCGACACTCCTCTAATTCACTTTACTCATTATCTACAAATAGAGAGGTGCCGAGTGTAATTACATTGAATCTCAGGGGAGGTCAGTGTAATTCACCCATGTTTTATTTATTTCCATAAGTATCATCTACAGGAAGTAGTCTTGTCCGAGTTACAGTCGAGTACTAAATATGAGCATATTTCTCAATTGGGATTCAAACCATGATTTATCATATTGTGGGGGATTAGCCCCTTCTGCTAAGTGTTTACTATTATTTTAATTATTTCTTATTAACATTGCTAAAATTATTTCATGTTTGTGAGTTATTGAGAATTGATATGATAATATTAATTACATTATATTTATTGAAATTATTTCATACTATTGAATAATTTAAAAAAATATAAAGTAAAAATTTAGTTTTTGTTTCAATAAATTAATACAAAAATATGTTATTGACATTTATTAACAAGAATTATCACATATTATAGTCTAAAAATATTTAAAAAAATTTAAAACTACATATTTATTACTTTTTATAAACAAGCATCATAAAATATTTTTATTTTTGATAATTTGTTTTTTAATATAACAATAATTAAAAATTATATATATATATATATATATATATATATATATATATTCATGACCTCAATTTCATCAAGTTATCTGATTATATAATGGCACATCTATATTTTTTAATTAAACCCACTTAATAGAGGGAAGTCACTGTCAATACCCAAGATTTCCCCAGTACTTCTCTTCTTCCCGTAACAACTCCCTCTTTCGTCCAAAAGCTCCTCTCAAGAAGTCATATTTATAAAACACACAACCCCCTCTAACTAAAAAAAAATAAAAACCAAAAAGAAAAAAAAATCTAAAAACAATAAATAAAAGGCATAAAAACACATTCACTTCACAACTTGACAATGCACACTCACACTTTCTCCAATGTCTCTATTTCATGCACTCACAGCCACTTTGTGACACAATGCACACACTCATCCAAACTCCACCATGGAATCGCAGTCGCTAAGGAAGACATTGTCGCCACCTTGCTGCCGAAGAATCGCCCAAGACTCACCGCCTATCGTCCCTTTTTCCCTGACCACCGCACAAGCTCATCCACCTCATCCCACTACTCACTCTCCTCTCCTCTTCCTATTCCTCATCACATAACCACTATCTATGTCTTGAATATTAAATACTCAAAATTGACAATATTTCAGACCTGGATCATTTCACCGGATTCAAGCACCGGTATGGGCTTCTTAAGGGGAAAAGCATTCACCTTTTAATGGGGGAGTCTTGAATATTGATGGTGATTTAACTCTGTTAGTGGGTTTAATAAAATTATCCATGTGTCCTTCTATAATTGGATAACTTGATGAAATGGAGATAAGGAACTTGATATAAGTTTTGTCCTATATATATATGTGTGTGTGTGTGTGTGTGTGTGTGTGTGTGTGTGTGTGCGTGTGTTATAGATAAATGCATCAATGTTTTTTGTTGTTATAAGTCACATATTTTTTATTTTGTGAAAAGATTTTAATATTATAAATTGTTAATAAAGAAGAAAATGTTAAATCATATTAGGTAACTATCCACTATAATAATTACCCACCATAATTTAGCATTTTCTCGTAATTTTATTAGCTAATAACGTAAAATTATTTTAAACTATCAGTATGTAGAAATTAATATAGATAATATAGATTTAATGCAAAAAATAATGAGATTAGTTTTTTGACGTAATATCAATGTAAAAGAGTTTTATACTATTATTTTATATTTTTATTTGTAGGACTTTTAAAGTAAAGGATAATTGAGTTAAACATTTTTGCTAATTAGTAATATATGATTCGATATTTGTCTAAATTTTTTTTACATTGATAATATATCAAAATTAAATTAAAAATAAAAATATATTGAAATATAGGATATGTCATTTATGAAAGAAGGAGAGTATATAATTTAAAATAGTTTAATTTTGATATATTGGTAATATAAAAGATTTTTACAAGTCAATCAATTGTAGAACCAATGTTTGAGTTAAGATCATTGAGTCACCTGATCCGAAATTCAAATCAAAATTAAGTTCTTCAAATCAATCAAGAGTGTGATTACGAATAATCCATCAAAATCACATTCATACACACAATTTCAGATCATCAATTACAATCATGATCAATGACTCAAAAGTTTAAGAGTGATGAAGAGAAGAAACTGAACCATATTATACATGAAGATCAAGAATCTCAAATTCTTAACCCAACAATCTTTAAGGTTTGGATTGGGTTAAGGGATTACACTAACATTTTGAATTAAAAGAAGAGAAAAATAAAAATGGGGATGAAAAACAATGAAGAACAAAAGAAAATAAAAAAGTTGTGTTTGATTCTAAAAGCTACCACCTAAAACCTCTCCTTGTGTTTAAGACTTCACCCTTTAGAAACTAATCCTACAATCCTCAATTTTGGCTCACCTTAGCCCAATTCAAAAGATGTGCGAGCTTGCTTCCAATTGGCTTTGGTCCGAAGCAATTTGGACCCAAATAGACTGAGTTTTGGCCCAAAACACTGAATTGAGCTATCTGGACCAAATCGGGGACTTGCCTTGCTTTTTTGGCCACCAAATTCTGAGTCTAGTTTCTGCGGTGCTTGATCTAGCCTCCATGGGTCATTCAATTCTTGACGACCTGAGTTCCATTCGGGTTCCGGGTTGTGGATGTGGTCTGTGGCGGCGTTCAAGCTTGTTCTGGCGTGTAATCACAATTCGGGTTCCAATATCCTATCTTCGGGTTTTGACTTTTTATCGTCTGGTGAGGGGTTAGAGCTTCGGGTTTTGACTTCCTGTCTTCGGGTTCTAACTTCCGACCTCTAAACCCAGGAACCAAGATTGTACCTTTGACTACACTTTCAGGCCCAATTTCAGTTCCAAGACTTGAGAATTATCCTCTAATCTCCTCATGAAAGTTGTAGGCCCAGCTCTTAGCTTTCCTAGAAATCAAAAACGAAAATCTAATGAGGTCTCAAACTCAAGTGATGGTCAAAATACAAAAACCGTGTTAGAATGAGCACAATGCTAGAAAAATTGAATTAAGGCCAAACCAAAATCCAAACAACAAACATGATCCAAATTAATTCAATTAAGTACAAAAGAGAGTTAATGCAATATGCAATATATATATATATATATATATATATATATATATATATATATATATATATATATATCAAATTCATCAAATTCCCCTACACATAGACCTTGCACTTCCTCATGCAAACACAAATTCAAAATTAGAGGCAAGGAAACAAAAGAGAACCTAAGACTCAAAAATTTCTAATGGTCTAAGAAGGAAATAACATCAAGGAGCACAAGTTCATGAGTAAGGAAACCATTAAGAGCTAAAGAATCAAACAATCAAGAAATGAGTTTTGTTTTCTACTCAAACTAACAAACAAGACAACTTCTAATGAATGTGGCAAATCAAGAATAATAATCTCACAAGACATACCTTCAATCTCTCAAGTGTTTAAAGGGTAAGTGTTTCACTCAAATTCATCCCAAGACAATTGTATTACCATATTCTTGCTTATTATCTACTTCTCTACCACTTATGATACATGCATGCATAAATCAAAAGGACTTATTTAGGGTTGTAGTAGGGTTAGGGTAAGAGAAGGAAATAATATCGAAATGGGGGGGCTAATTACCTATGAGGCTAATAGAGCATTGCCCACCACGAAGGATCAAGCAAATACAAGGATTTACCAAAGACATGCAATTACTTACATTGCATTCAAATTCTCTTTTGCACAAATTTCCAACATTCTCCACTCCTTTTGTTTATAACTTTTTCTTCTTTTCTCTTTTTTTTATTTTTATTTTGAAGAAACTTTGAGTACAAGAACTTTGAGTACTTCACCAAATTACACCTCTCACACTTAAAGTCTTGCATGTCCTTATGCAAACCCCCACACTTAGCTTAAGCCCATCAAGGAATGAAAAACCAATGCTTTTCTAGTTTAAAGGCAAGAGGGACAAGATGGTTTTCCATTATAGGCTGGTAATGAGCTAAGGACAAAGAATGGTATATAAGACACAAAAGGGGTTACAGGGAAAATCGATGTGAGGGTGGTCTATTTGGCAAATTGACTAAAACAAGAAAGAAGTCCTTTATCATATTCATGCATGCATATGCAAAATGTGGTCTCAAAAGGATGCAAAGCAAGTTTTAGAGTAATAATCATCAAGGGGAATGCACACAAGAAAGAAAGAATGGTGCCAAAGAGGCTCAAAAGCTCACCAAGTTTAATCTAGAAAACTTAATTCACCACAACAATATCCATTGCCAAGAATGTAAAATTCAAGAGAAGTACTAACTCAATCAATCATGTAAGAACCCTCAACGACAAATTGGTCCAAACTCAAGATCTTGTATATTTATTTTCCCTCCAAATTTTATTCTCTCTCCCTTTCTTTTTTTGTTTTAATGAAAATAGAATTTTGTAGAGAAACAGATTTTTGTTCTTTGAGCAAAAATAGAATTTTCATAAAAACAGCAAAACAAAAAAATAGAAAAATAGAATTTAATGAAAAATAGAGAAACAGAAAATGCAGAAAAAATAAAAAAAAGAAAAATTGAAATTGCAAAAAATGTAAACAGCATCCAGAAAATTAAAAACAGAATGCAGAAAATGCAGAAAATGCAGAAAAATCAGAAATGAAAGGTAGAGCATGCATAAGTGCAGAAAAATGTGAAAGCTTAAAAATAAGGTGCAGAAAATTGATTCTAGAACTACAAAACACAACTAGAAAGTCCAAAACAACATAGACAATTAGCAAAAAGTAAAAAGGAAATAGGAAAAGAGAACTCCCCTTCCTTCTCATGGAGGGTAAGTGGCATCAAGCAAGAGGATCTCCTCCTCCATGGATTGCTCCTTGAATTCCTCATACAATGGCTTCACTCTATGCCCATTGACCATGAACTTCCTTTTTGTTGTCATGTCTTGAAGTTCAACTACATTACAAGGGAATACATTAGTGACCAAATAGGGACTTCCCATCTAGAGCTATATTTTTCGAGCATTAATCTAAGGCGAGAATTAAACAGGAGAACTTTTTGCCTAACAATAAACTCTTTTCTAACAGTCATTTTGTCATAGAAGGCCTTGGTTTTCTGCTTGTAGAGCATTGAGCTCTCATAAGCTTCCAAGCAAAGTTCCTCTAGCTTTTGCAATTGTAGCTTCCTTTCTACTCCTGCTTGGGCCAAGTCTAAGTTACATTACTTGACTGCCCAAAAGGCTTTATGCTTAATCTCCACTAGGAAGTGGCGAGCCTTTCCATAGACAATAAAAAATGGAGACATTCCAATTAGAGTCTTATAGGCAGTCCAGTAAGCCAAAAGAGCATCGTCAAGCTTTTTACTCCAATCTCCCCTATTAGCATTCACCATTTTCTGAAGGATTTGCTTGATCTCTCAGTTGGAAACTTTAGCTTCACCATTTGTCTGGGGATGATAAGGAGTAGACACGTTATGAACAACCCTATATTTCCTCAATAAATCTTCCCTACTTTGATTACAAAAGTGGGAACCTTGCTCACTAATGATGGTTCTTGGAGTGCCAAACCTGCAAAAAATGTGTGATCTACAAAATCCACAACCACTTTAAAAGCATTAATCCGAGTGGCTTTTGCCTCCACCCATTTGATACATAATCAACAGCTAATAAGATGTAAACAAAGCTAAAAGAGATAGGAAAAAGACCCATAAGAAAAAGGACCCATAAAGCCAATACCCCACACATCAAATATCTCACAAAACAACATAGGATGTTGAGGCATTTCATTCCTACAAGAGATATTCCCTACTCTTTGGCATTGATCACAAGCTTTACAAAACAAGTATACATCATGAAACAGGCTAGGCGAATAAAATCCAGCATCTAGCACTTTCCTAGTGGTTCTTTGCGGTCCAAAGTGACCACCACAAGCACAAGAATGGCAAAAACTAAGCATAGAATGAAACTCATGATCAAGCACACACCTCCTAACCACTTGGTCACTACAAAACCTCCATAAATAAGGATCATCCCACACATAATACTGAGATTCACTTTTCAATTTATAAATTTATGCTTTATTCATATCACTGGGCTGGCAGAACTCCAGCAACCAAGTAATTCACTAGATCAGCAAACCAAGGAAAGTTACCTTGTAGCTATAGAAGTTGCTCAACGGGGAAGCCATCTTGGATGGGGAAGGGATTAGACAGAGGCCGCTCAATTCGGCTTAAGTGGTCAGCTACTAAGTTTTTAGCTCCACTCTTGTTCTTAATTTCAATATCAAACTCTTGTAGCAGTAGCGTCCATCTAGTCAATCGAGGTTTGGCATCCGATTTCTTTAAGAGAAACTTCAGAGTTGCATGATTAGAAAACACAACCACTTTAGAATCTAGCAAGTAAGATCTAAATTTATCTAAAGCAAAGACAATGGCTAAAAGTTCTTTTTCAATGGTGGTATAATTGGCTTGGGCAGTATTGGGATGTAGTAGGTGGAGCTCCAGTAGAGATGCAGGAGAGAGGAGCATATAGCACAAATCAGTGGTCCACCATTGGATATCATTAAACCCCAATATATGATATGGATCAACTTGTCCCACAGTACACCCTCCTTTTTTTTTTTTTTTCTCACTTGGTATGTGGTGCACCATATTTAAACTGGTGTATCACAGAATTGGCCATATATATATATATATATGTATGTATGGAACTCTTCTCACATTTAAAATGATAAAATTGATTTTAAAATCTATAACAAAAGAACTTTAACTCTTCTTAATTTTTCATGTACAAAATGATTTATTATCTTTTTATCTCATAAAACAAAAGTTAAAGGGTAAATCTGAAGATCTTAAGTGAAGAATTTGAGTTCAGGTATAACATCGTACCCATTCTTGTTCCACTTTTCTTCTTGTACATACGTTTTGGGTTTAGAATGTGTCTAGCCAAGACAGGTGAAAAACATGAAGACAAGGCATTCAATGGCAATAGTGAAATTGGTTGAAAGAAGAAAACTTAGTGCATGCTGGAAGTGATTTTCTCATGGCCTAATGGAGAATAGGCCGATAATAGAGGAAGCGAAAATTTCAGTCCACAATTGAAACATACAATATGTTTTCACACCATGGAGAACCTGTATAAATAGAGGTGCATTATTCATTTGAGAGTAGAGCAACGAAATAGCCAAAGAAAGAGAGGTGCTGAGAGGCAAAGAACAAAAGCCTCCAACAGTGAGAATGAGAGGAAAAAAATAGAAGGTGTTAGTAGATCCTAAAGAGTAAAGAGTGTAGGGTGTAGGTAAATACATGGAAGAAATTCTGGATATAATCTCTATTACTTTTTGATAGTGCAATTACCAAAACTATATTATTTGAATAGAAGAGTTATTATTGAAAAACACTATGTTAATTCTTATGTCAGAGAGTGTGGAAAGAATATTGTAATATTTGAGGGTTTTTACATTAAAATTTGGTGTTCTTTTTATGTATGCTTTACACATATTTTTTATTGCTATGCTACATGAATGGTAGGTCTAGTTCTATCATATCTATTTTGATACTCATTACCACATTATAGTATTATTTAATTTTCACTGGAAATCAATCCTGAGCACAACATAGAAAAACTTCCAAACATTTAAACAAGGAAAATAGCCAGTTGCCCCCAAAAAAATCTACAAGGATTATAATAGAGGTAAATTTTCTCAAACTATGAATCTATGCTAAGAATTCAAAACATGGAACAAATTTACTATACAAAATATATCAATTCCAAGCAACCTGAAGTAGGGTGCAAAAAATGAAGCCATGGGAATAACATGGAAAGAGCAAACTTCCAACAGAAACAATGTGCAACTTGTAAAATTATTTGTTTTCAGCATAAGACTATTGGGTGTAGAAATATTAGGAGACCCAAGTCTTCTTTCCAACAAGTCTTCAAATAAAATATATCATTTTCCAAAAATATCAACGTCAGACTTTGCCTTCAGCACCAGCCCCCACCACCTCCATTTTCTCTCCAAAAACATGGTTGTCTCGCCTCTGTGAACTCATGTATGTGTATGTCTATTGCTGTCTTTCTGCAACCGAGAGCATGCATGTGTCAGACAAGTGAATAAATAAATGAATACAAGGCATTCAATCTATGTAATGATAGAATAAGTCCCCTTAGTGGATTGGAATTAACATTTTTTTCATGTTCAATTTGACTTCAGATGAATACACCCAAAAGAAAAATGAAGCCCTCACATTCTTTTTCAGTTTATGAAGGCTATTATCAAAATGATTAACTATACATTATATACACATAATCAATGGTACATATACCTCATGATAATATGACGAGTCCAAGGTACAGTGATCCACAAAGAAATGCAAATGATATCATTCCCCTGTAATGCATTAGAAAGAGGAAGATTAGTGACAAGTAATAATTATACTCCCCAAAAATTAAAAAAAAGTCTGTTTATGTCCCTGGTTATAAGGCATAAATTATTATTGCTATTGCCATCCTATTGCTCATTCATTTTTACTCTTTATGCAAAACTCCATTATTGTTTAACCATCTCAATAACTAGTTTTTTTAATATAGAAGAAATTGATTAATTTTCAATCAAAATCTTACGTAAAAGAAGCCAAACTACAAGGTGGCAAAATGAGATCATGGAAAAACAATTGTTATCAGAGGGCTATGAGTTTGCTTTGTGGAAAAAAAAAATGGTTCAACTCTATCAAGCCTGCATATTTTAGTCCAAAAAAAAAAAAAAATCCTCTCATGCTTGTACAGTCAAGCGCTTTTCCGTATTGCAAAACTCACCAAATAACTCCCCATGCGACCCCATTACAGGGGCAGGGACAAAGTTCTGCAAACTTCTCAGCATCACTGGAGTGAACTCTTCGAGATATTAAATCATCAAAAATATCTACACAAGAAGTAATTCAATAATATCATATGCAATGTTGGGTGATTTATTATCTGAAGTGAAAATAAAAACATATAAGAGGTGCTAAACTAGTATACCGTAAACTGAAAACAAACTGTTCATGACACCTGAAACCAACCAAATCACAGATTTGTCACCTATGTATTTCATAAAAGCGGACAAAACTATCCAACCAGAAGCAAATTCAAATTATTCAAACGAAACATGTGGAAAGGAGTAGGACTAACATACCAATAAAGAGAATGACATAGCGGAGGATATGGACTTTTGTTGTCTCTTGCAGAAGCCAAATTACAGCAATAAAAATAATAAATCCTGATATTCATTAGTAAAAAAGATAAAGTGAGAAATCTCATTGATTTATTAATTCTTTTATTTTTCATTTTTGTTTGAGAAAATCATAAAGTTACTGACCAATACAGAGTCCGCGGAGTGTCCACTTTTCGGGACAAGAGCATGTAGCAAAACACAGAAAAGAGGAAAGTCAGGCCACAAATAGCTTACTAAAACAGAATTTGCGAAAAGCATTTGCATTCCGCAGCATCCATAACCATCTTACATTTTTCGCAACAAAGAGCACAACAACCAGAGCTACAAGAAAACAACCCGCAGCAATTCTTGAAGCAAGAAGATTTGTGGAAGCAAGTATGAAAGCCATTCCCCAAATCGATGAACCGATATCTGGACGAGCAACCAATCACAAACTGTAAATATAACCGAGGAGAAGCACTTTATGAACTTAAATCACATGCATAAAATGGATTGCGTTGTGTTTGTTTATTCAAGTTATACAGTATCTACATCTAATTTGTCTCATAGTGTTTACTGATACTTTTCATATGTGCAACTTCACATCACAGCTGTAAAAAAGTGCTGTTAGTTGCATCAGACAGCGACCATGAGGCATATAAACATATAACCCTTCTAAATTACCATCAAAAGACTTATCGATGCAATACCTTGTTTATTGTATCATATAATAATCAAGTCATTTGGCATGAAAGCAAGAATTAATTATTGTTAACATAAAATTGAAGGACAAAAGTGCATTACATCCAGCAGGCAAAATCACCCAGTATATTCCGCCGCGTGTTTGTGTCGCCCCACCCTCATTTGCATGAACTTGAATCCCCTCCACCTGTTAGTATCATGCTGACTCTGATTCAGCGTTCAGAGCAAAAGAAAATAACTAAAAATCATACATTAGCTTTAATAATAATGCCACATATCCTTCTCGAAGTTGCAAAATGCAGATGCTAATCTATAGCTGAATATATTTGCAACCATATGGTATACAACTCCACTTCATTGAAACACGCAGAATTTATACTTTAGAAATTCAGGAATATTACAGGGTTGGCTTGATATGAATGCGTAGAGCTACATGTTAACTCACAAAAATTAAACTGGAGAAATATGACCCTCAAAAGATTTAAATTTTCGGTAACGTGACATTGCAAAAAAATAAGTTATTGATTACTAGATCCATGACATCTGATAATTATTGGCAAGAAGTGAAATTCTGGTGCTGTATTATGCAAAAATGTTAAACTGATAAAAATGGTCCTTAGATGATTGCAAGCGGGTAACAAGGCAATCACACTATGAGAAAGAAATTTATATGATTTATCAGTTTAACTAAAAATTAGGCAGCAAAGTGCAAAGTACTCTACCTAAGAGCGTTAGAGTAAAACATTGAGTTCATCCTTGATAAGTAGCTCATTCGGTGAACAAAATTAAACATCCTAAATCACATTAGCCCATTCCCTGTTAACAATTTTTAGTTTTAAGATGAAATGATGCTCTAATGGGAACGCAACAGCGTAAATATCATGAAATGGACCTTAGAGCTCGATATCACCACTCAAATTGAGTTGGCTGTGACTACATATTTGATGATATAAGTTTAACAACAGCCTTCATTGGCTCCAGAAATTTTTTGATTTCTTGCAGCATGAGATTAGAAACCATTGCTCATTTATATTTTCTTATGCTTCAGGTCATAGAATGCCGGCTAAAACCTGTAGCTCATAATATATCATAAGGGGACCAAAAACAAACTTGAAAAGTCATCAACTTGTATCACCAAAGAGCATTAAGCTTCTAATATTGACAGTTTTAATTACCTGACCACAAGTGAGCTTACATGCAATTGCATGACTTGCTTCATGCAGAAAAACAGTGATGAGCTTAAAAGGTGTAAGTAGGACGGTCCTCCATAGCTATAACCACCACAACAAAGTGTATGCATTAGAAGATCAATTGCACAGCAGCCACTGAGACAAACATAAGTATCTAGAGGACAATAAGATCCATGCATATTAATGATACATAAATGAATGAAAACGTTCCTATCTTCAAAAGTATCATCTCAGATATGATTATATATAATCATATGGTATACCATTACTAAACTAAAAAACCTCCTTTTGAAAGGCTCATTGCCCATTATCAAGCCAACTTAATGTTCAATATTCAGCTTAGAACCATACTTCATTAGTTCATCCCAATAGACTAATTTCAATCCAATCCACACATAGCAGCAAATACACACGACTAATTGACGAAATATGTAATGCAAAAGCTAGAAATAATTTTTAATTTTCTTGCCATTTGGCTTAATGATTCACTCAACAAAACCTTTAAGCTTCTATCAGAGCTAAATTCTTGGGTTTCAGGGAAAATGACTAGCAAGAAAGCTTTACATTACATGGCAACAGCATTTATAGTGGTCCAGATAGTTGAGATTACTTGTTATCGCAGTATCTCTTTCCTCATAAAATTGCAAACGTGTCCATGCTCAATTTATTTTACACATTCAAATACAAAGTTACATTATATAGCCCAACTACCTACGAAGTGTGTAATGACATGGAAAAGGTGATAATGAATTATAAATGATTCATCATCTAAATTAAAAAAAAAAAAAAACCTCTGCAGAAGCATCTACTTTTCAATTTCGAAGAAACAGTAACTGCGATCCTAAAACAAAAATGGGTTTATTGTTGTGCTGTCTTTCATGTACAAAGAAAGAGAGATCTTCATATACCACAAGGATTACAACGGTGAAAGCAGCAACACATGCCAGGAACACAATCTGGTTGTGATGACAACAATTCTTGAGCTCCCAATTGGGCATTGTTGTTATTCTTCAGCTCCCAACTTGATCAAAGGCGATAAGTGTGTAAACACAAAAAAGATGAAGGGTGGTGAGTTTGATTCGAGTTCAAACAGTTTGGTGGCTGGGAAAGGGAGAAAGGTATGCATGAAAATTTTACAAAGACAAGTAAAGAACAAAAGAATGACAACGAAAATAAAGAGAAATTGCTGCTGAGGAGACAGTTCAGTGGGCCTATTATGTTGCATATTTTAATGTTTTTGAATATTTTTCTCGAGCTTTTGAGGTTTTCAGTACATTGATCCAATTACAGTGCAAGATTTTTGTCTGTCTTTAAAAAGCCACAGCCGGGGAATGTTTTTTTCTATGGTACGTTTTTGTCTCTGATATTTTAGCAATATTTCAGTTTTGCCTTAAAGGATTTTTTTTTTTTAAATTTCAATTTTGTCTTCAATATTTCACGTTATATTTGCAAAATTAATGGCATCAGCAAAAAAGGTAACATCAAAAGTTTGGTGCGCATACTCTGGTGAAGCTGAATTTTTGTACTTCACCATGAAGAGCTAATGTGGCCGAATACTTGGGAGGCACGTGGATAGTGGGATATGAGACGGTCAAAACTTGTTTAAGTGGGATCAAATGTCAAGTGTCCAATTAGTTAAGTGCACCATGTTGGTTTGGAACAAAACAATACAAAGATTAGAAACCCTCTTTGCATCCCCATTTGATGCTCCCCCACTCAGATGAAGTAGGAGGCCAATTCGGGTGCCCTTGTCCGTTTATGCATATTTTGAGCCACGAAATCCCAATCGTGAAGTCGCTACTCGTGTTCGGCGTTGGTGAAGAAGGGATGTTATCCGTGTTTTTGCTGTCCCATTTGAAAGTGGCGACGGTGAACCAATGTGCTAGCCGAATGATTCAGCGTCAAGTTCTTCTTATGACGGTGGACAAGGTAGGGATGCAGTACATTATCCTTGCAACGTTATAGGTGTGTTTGCTTTTTTTGCTTTGCTTTAATTTTTTGATTTTATTAATGTCTGGTTTAACAACTGTGTCCATGGAGGGGACATCGGAGTTGTGTTCTTGTATTTCTTATCTAATGTATCATAACCGGAAAGTTGTGACAGTGGCTGAGACATTAGGGATAGCTAGAAAAAGTTGGATATTTTGTATTTGGCATTTGGTATTGAAATTGCAGCTGTAGGTTCATTTTGTTTAATTTTTTGGAGTTTTTTCCCCTTGAATCGGCACATTAGTAGGTGGCGTGATGTCCAACGGTTTAAACTTGGATTGGCCTTTTTTATTTTCTTTTAGAGTATTTTATTTTCAATTTGTGATATTTTTTGTAACACCCTCTATCATATAAGCCATGCTCGAGTCATGGAATTACATAAAAAGGTTGTCACAGTGCTGAAAAACTCTTTAAAATAGGGAAAATATAATTCATGGCCCTTTTGTTGTCCACTTTAATACTAACTACTAAACTCTAATACATAGGAATAAAATAATTACACTTTAAAAGCAATTTGTGACCGACAGAGTAAACAGTGCGTACTTCCGACTAATCATTAGCTAGCTTCGATGATCTCTTGATCTGGCTAGCGCCTGAGTCGTGCTCAATGAGCGACCAAGATTCCGCCTTGCTTTGGATGTCCAACTTAGGTACTGGAATATTTACGGAAAAGATGAACATACAAGCTGGCAGTGAGAACCTAGGGTTCTCAGTAGGTAAATTTGAACAAAACTTATGATGTCATCATAAACATTCCAGCCGCTTCGGTTTATTATGAAAATATGAGCATATATAAATAAATAGTGGTTCAATTTTAAGTTGAAAATGCCCTTCTCGAAGCGAGTTATATTTTAACCATCACTTACCATATTATATTACAGACATAGAAATATGATTAGTATGATATGCTTCGACCAGAATCATGATAATAATAATATGATTTGATGAGATAACTAAGGATGCGCTTATAGATGCTTATGCTTGACTGTATGTAAGTGCACTTGACTTAATTCATATCTTTCTTTAATTTGCAACTTGATCTTACTTTTCTATGCTTGGTCCCCCGGAAGTGAATGGCCTTTCTCACCTCTGGGCAATAGCCTGCTTTTCAGGTCCAAGCTCGTACCTATACATGAGTGACAGGTTTACTTTTCCCGACCCTCACACCGGTCTATTCCCACTAATCTGGTCGAGGGCTGGCCCAAGTCTTAGACAGTACCGCTCTGGCCCACGCTAGCTGGGTCTATGCCATGCCTGGCATGGTAGCTTAGTACGTCCCTTTTGAAAGTTCTTATCATTTTTCCTTTTCATATCTTATCATGTGTATAGATGCTTTGTGCATACATGAATATGCCTCATGTCTTATTTCTCATATCATATTCTAATTATGCTTGCATGCATGGCATACATGAACATTTCATGTGAATGTAATATATTCGAGGTATAACTTCTCATAGCAAAAGTTCTTATAACTCATATCATGCCTAAAATTCATCCTTGATAACTCATATCATCTTCAAATTCATCCTTGCTTGTACACATTTCCTAGTTTCCTAGACTTCTGCCGTAAATTCGGCAGCATAACGGATCAGCTCCGTTTTTCCCATGAATAGTGCCAGTTCTCACAGACAATTCAATCATAGCAATATAATCAATTTAACACACATATATATCAATGTCAAACTGGCAATTCTCAACTCATACCTTATATGTTTTACTAACACTTATGAAATCATCAATTGGGTCACTTTTGCCCATCTATTCAGATCTGCCCGAATTTCATATGATCCACCTTTATTTCTATTCAACTCATTTGAACCTGAATTTTGGATATGTCATAGCTCTATATGTCTACTTTCTAATCTCTTTGGTCCCATATCATTTTGATTTATATAACTCAAGATATTCAACCCTTGCCTCAGCTTATTTGGTCACTAGCCCGAATTACACTCCTAGAAGTATAAATTCACTAAAAATCGAAACTAAGCTCAATTCATACGAAATTGGTCTCATATTGAAGCTAACAGGACAACCTTTCAATTGCCACAAGTTTCATTCCATTTGCTATCGTATAGCTCGAGTTATAAGTCCTGAAAATTGACCTTCCTGAACTACCCTGTTTTGGCTCGGTTTGGACATAGAGTAACTTCCTCGAATTACTGGGAACAATTTGGACATCACAAACTCGGAATCTCATATTGGGATGTTCCCCTATGTCTAAGCTTTCTAACAAAATTAGTTTCACTCAATTTGGAGTTGTATAGGGTGAATTATATCTTCCTCAAGTCACCCTGCCCGGATGAAAGTCCTGAACCCTAGGTCAAACTTCAAAAATTCGTATCTCCCTCAATATTAATCCAATAACCTTATATGATATATCTATGAAAAGCCTTGAATGTCTACTTTCATCTAAAAATAGTTTCATCGGATTTGACCGATTGTAGGTGGCGCCGTACACTCCGTCGTACGGACTGCCGTGGGATTCCTCACCAAGACAGCATCCTGATGCTTCTCTCCTTCTAATTTTCTCTTCTAACCATAATTTCAACTCAAGATTTCCTATTAATCCTATCATAATCCTATCATAATTCAGCTATTAACTCATCAAATACATGAAGGAGAATACAAGTTCATACAGCCTTAGGGCAAATAATTCAAGAATAGAAGTGAAATCCTACCTCTTTGGAGTATGATCTTGAGTTAAGTGTTGAAGCTTGAATTATTAGGACCTGACCAAGCTTGAAGGAGTGATGGAGTTGGGTGAATGGAGAAGGGAAAAGAGAGCTGAAGTGAGGGAGAAGAGAGGGCGCAGAAAATGGGTCTGAATGAGGGGAGAGGAAGGTGTTATATAGGCATGAGTGGTAGTTAACTTGGAGGGTTTTGATTGGCCTTAAAACACAAGGCTGAAATTCTGCCAACCTTCCCCTCTTTTGTGACAATTTTCTCTCCACGTCGCTCTAACAGTGGGACTCGTTTCCAGTATATTCTGAAGATGACATCGGAACTCGTGCACTTTATGAGATGAAATCGAAACTCGTGGATGATTTGGAAACCAGCTCAAAGATCCGTACTCGAGCCCTTTCTAACTGAATTCCACTTTAATGCGGGACCTCGTGACATTTTACTCGGAAGTCGGTACTTGTACCATTGTGTTAAACTATAACTTCTGAGGTCGGAAACCATGTACACCATTAAGGTTAGATCGGAACTCGGGTAAATTTTCTTTGAGACATGAAGTCGGATATCGTGGAATTACGTCATATTGTTCGGACTTGAAGTCCAAGTGGGAAGTCGGGAAATGAGGAATTTCAAGTTGGAATCGGAGGTCGGAAATTATACCCACTATACTTTAACTCGAATATTGGAACTCGGAAGCCACTCCAGTTAACTCGAAGCTAGAACATTAAGTCGGAAATCGAAAAGTCCATGAAGTCGGAATTTTGCAGACCAATTCGGAAGTTGGACAGGACATGAAGTCGGGAATGAGGAACATGCTGGGATAAGGTCGGAAGTCGGAATATTGACATGAAGACAAACTCGGAAATCGGAAATTGTTCCATTTCATGTGGAATTCGAGTACGAAGTCGGAAATCATAAAACTAATGAACTCGGAACTCGGAACTCGTTGTGGAGGTAAAGTGGAATAATTTAGCGCAAAGAAAATTGGGATGTTACATTTTTCCTATTCTAGTTGTCCATCTAGTGATGTTGCTTTTTTGTTGCTTCTACAATCATGATTCATTAGTTGTTTATTGCACATTCATGTTTGGGGATAAAATGCTATTTTAATTTATTCAATCTATGTTTTCTTGTTGTTGCAGCAGAGCCTTGATGAATTCAACCTGAGAAAAGAAGATGGAAGGCTATGGACCGGAGGAATTTGATCATTACATCAATAATGATTGTAGCAGGACTAGCCGTAGTGATTGTTCTGACTTGGGGCAGGGGAATGAAGATGCCAATTTGATCACAATATCATGTCATTTCCCTTACAATTTTTTCAGTTAATCTTATGGTGTTGTTGATATTGTAATTCACTTCTAAATTTGTATTGTCATCCAGTTTCACCTTTAGAACACACCTTTGAGTCTCTTAAATAATTTTAGTTCATCAGTTTATTACACAATTTAACATAACATGATTACAAATTGAGAAAACCATTAGCACCAATCTTCCGCATAGGAGCTGGCATAGAAGATGCATTGTTAAATATGGGAGAAGTACCCAGATTTGAATTTGAGCCTGCAAAACATGGAAGAAAGAAAATACTACATGACAAAGAGAAACCCAATGAAGCACCACATTCACAATTTCACAAGCTGCACTTTCCAAAGTAACACAACACAAAAGCTTTCTATGAGCATAAACCACATGGAAGAAGAATTACTTAACCAAGTTCACATGCTAATAATCTTAATCAACTAAACTAAACAAGAAGCCAAAAAGACTAAAAAACACTTTTGGGCATAAATCTATGGATCTGTTTAAACCGAACAAATCAACAACACTCTCTTAGGCGCATGGCTTGGAAAAATCATGGAAATAGGATGGGATAAAAACCAATAAAGCGCCTACTTGATTTATCATTATTCTAATTGAGGTCCACTCAGCTTGTGTTTTAAGCACTAATGCTTCATGTATAGATATCTGCATGCGCGTGCACACACACACACACAAATCTTAAAACATAATGTAACTAAGAGTATAAGATTACATTAATCGAACTTGTAGAACATAAGTCTCATAGAGACCGTAGTTGTAGATGAAAGAAAAAGAAGTTCAAACTTAAATCATAGGACAACCAAAATAAAATGAAAACTGAACAATATGTCATTTTAGACTTTATTAGAATTTTTGATGCAAAACTAAAAAATCAATTAAAAAAATAGTCATAAGTAACTTACTAAAATTTATTTTGATAAAAAACTTTCTAAGGTCATGAATGTAGCAGATAGAAACACCAGACAACTATGAAATAACTAAAACAATATATTAGGTGAAGCAATTTTTATCCACGAATGTAATGTATTAAAATAAAAGATTGTTTGACACAAAATGCTAAAATTACATTCGGCATGAGAATTGAAATGTTAAAATGAAAACATAAAAGAAGACAAACTAATTAACACAGACCACTTGAAACCATATTCGAGTATAGTTCATAGGGACAACTTCAAACCATATCATCATAATAGTTGAAAGCAGTAACTCAATTACATGTATAACATAATCACAGTAAATCATTAATATTCATAATGCAGAACATTTGAAATGTCAAAAAGAAAATATAAAAGAAGACAAACAATTTGGTTAGAAACCACTTGAAACTATATTAGAAAATAGTTAACACTAAACAAGCACCACTCCAAAATATATTTTTTATTTTATCAGAACAAAAAAAGAACGTCATGAGGTCAAGCACATAGATAATTAAATAACACTAATTCAAGGAAATGCTAAATCAAAGCACTTGAAATGTTAAAAATAACATCAAAATAAAAGGCATAGCAAAACATGTCACAATAATGCATAACTCAAATTGAAAATGTTCAAAACAGGCTAATTTATTCATTAGATAATTGAAGGAAAAAAAAAGCACTAAACTATATTATATCTAAAGATGACTCTCATGGCATAAACTCAAAAGTAGCATATAGTTTAAAGAATAAGGCAAAGCACATTAAATCCATAAATTTGATGTATTAATCTAAAAGAGTATATGACACCAAAAAGCTAAAACACATTCAAAAAGCTTCACCTATGATTACACCAAGAACCCAAAAAGAAGCCTCCCACAACATACACGTCTAATATAATAATTTCAAATATACATATATCATTAAGTAACACTTGGAAAATATCACATCAATAGTTGAATTCCCTGCAGTTCAACTCCTCACATTAGCAAAGCCAAGATCCAAGTCTTCAAACTTATCTATAATCACGGATTGGCACAAACATCAACAATATTGAAAGAAGGCCCAAACTGGTTGTTTCTAGTCTCATTCTTTCTAACACCCCATCAACTTATTTCAATATGTATTATCACTTTCATTGATTTTCTCATGCTATCTTTCTGGCTCCCAAACCTAACATGGTATTGATAGATCTAAGTTGTTCTTGAATGATCCTAATGGCATTACCACTCAAAGTTCACCTCATCCTTATCCTCATTCTGCTCAAAGTTCTTCCTTCAACCCAGTATCTCAAGATGCTGAGCTGCTTCAAAAGTCAAACCAACAGTCGTAGCAACCAATCCTACTCTTTAACAGCAATCCAGACATGTGTATTTGAACTAGTTGAATCACAATGTACAACAGATGGTTCCAAAATAACAAAGTTCAATCCATGCAACTAACACAACTAGCTCACTCAATGTTCTTAACATTTCATCCCCTTAGCTGCACCGCTGGAGAAATCAACTCCACTCTGCATAGAAAATAACCAACACCAAAAGGGAAGGAAATAAAAAGAGGGCGTGCACATTTTGCTGTAAATCACTTAAACTTGTACAACGTCATAGCCAACACCAAAAGGAAAGGAAATAAAAAGGGGCCTACATATTTTGCAGTTAATCAGTAGCAAAGTTTAACAAATCAGACATTCCATTTTCACAAAACTATTTTACAAGCCCACAAAATAACATGTAAGACACTTACAAAAAAATAAAAAAAATAAAGAAAAAAAGAAACCATAACCAACTCAACATTATTATAGTCTACAACAAAAATGTACTCTACACTAAAATTCATTATGTCAATTTCATTAATAAAGATATATTCTATAACTCCTATTGTATAACCCTCCTAAGTACAGTACTATGCTTAAGTCATAGTACCACACCCTGGAGTTGTTACTGTTACTTGAACGGACCTTGTCTATCAGCAACTTCCGTCGCCTTCGGAAACTTCTGTAATTATCTGGAGACAACACGGAAAATAGGGGTGAGAATTATAAATTCTCAGTAGGATTCTCTATAATACACATGTAGTGTCATCGTTGTCATCTCCAGTTTGCTTCGGTTTAGTATGAAAAGGGGATCATATAATGTGGACTATTTAATTTTACAGTTCGAAAATATATTATCCGAAGCAACGTTCATTTTTATCATACACTTGGCATCTGAGAGAATCCATAAAAATTCAAGTCATGAATCATATTGGGACTAATAACTGAAATACAATAAAGTACGATAGCATCAATGCACTAGAGACATAACTTCTACATATACTTTACTGGAACTACAGTATATTAAGATGATGCCCACATGACATTAATATGTTGAGAACATAACAACTGCACATAACTTTACTCATATTTAAACGTATGCCTATTCATAAAACTTGCTTTTTTTTCTTCATTTTTCTTTTCATCATAAAATCTTTACGTGCCACATTCCAGAGTATGATCGCCATGTCATACCCCATCAGAGCGTGATCGCCATGTCACGTTCCTTAGGAATATGGGATCTTCACTTGGTACTCACACTAGCTGGGTCGAAGCCATGCCTCATGTGAGTGGGGTGTCTGCATATACTTTAATCTTTAATCTTTACTTGGCACACCTAGGCGTTATGTATCGCCGTCCCTAGGGTGCTATTACTGCCCTTCGGTAGTCTGGCCTTGGAGTGAGCTCGTCAGCTTCACCTGTGACCGTCGTCACACCGACTCACCCGCAAGGGGACCTACGTGCCTCTAGTCTTAGAGGGATCTCATTCTGGTCACGTGCCTCTAATTGAAGGGATCTCTTCTGGTCACGTGCCTCAAAATTGAGGGATCTCATCTGACCACGTGCCTCCAAGGTAGATAGATCTCATAGTCTTAACTGCCTTCACAAGGAGGGATTCAAAGTGCACTGCCTCCAAGTGAAGGGATTCATATCTTTATCTTTTAACTGCCTTCGCAGGGAGGGATCTCAATTAACTACCTCCGAGTGAAGGGATTCACATTTAATATACTCATGTCTTTTCATTCCCATACATGGTTATGCATAGTTGTGACATATAAAGGCCCGTAGCCTCTTTACCATTCTACCGGCACTCATACATATGCCTTGTCCTTTACTTTCATATACCTCATCTCATACTTATGTCATTCTTGAATTTAGGGTTTCTATATACCCATTCATATTCTAATTCATCCTTGATAACCCATATCATCTTCCAATTCATCCTTGCATGTAAATATTCCTAGTTTCATAAACTTCTGCCGTAAATTCGACAGCATAACGGATCAGTTCCATCTCCCCATGAATAGTGCCAATTCTCATAGACAAACCAGTCATAGCAACATAATCAATCTAATATATACATATCAATGTAAAACTGGCAATCCTCAACTCAAACCTTATAGGTTTCACTAATACTTGTAAAATTATCAATATGGCCATTCTGGCAATTCTATTCGGTTCTGCCCGAATCCTGTATGATCCACCTTTATCTCTATTCAAATCATTTAAATCTAAAACTTGGATATGTCATAGGTCTACATGTCTACTTTCTAACCTCTTTGGTCCCATATCATTTTGATTTATATAACTCAAAATATTTAACTTTTGCCTCAGCTGATTCAGTCACTAGCCCGAATTACACTCCTGGAAATATAAATTCACTAAAAATCAAAACTAAGCTCAAATCATGCGAAATTGGTCTCATATTGAAGCTAACAGGACAACCTTTCATTTGCCACAAGTTTCACTTGATTTACTTAAGTACACCTCGAGTTATAAGTCCTGAAAGTCGACATTCCTGAACTACTCTGTTTTAGTCTGGATTGGACATAGAGCAACTTCCTCGAATTACTGGGATCAATTGGGAGCATAACAAACTCGGAATTTCATATTGGGATGTTTCCCTATGTGTAAGCTTTCTAACAAAATTAGTCTCACTCAATTTGGAGTTGTATAGGGTGAGTTATACCCTCCATAAGTCACCCTGCCCAGATGAAAGTCCTGAACCCTAGGTTAAACTTCAAAAATTCGTATCTCCCTCAATACGAATCCAATAACCTTATATGATATATCTATGAAAAGCCCTGAATGTCTACTTTCATCTAAAAATAGTTTCATCGGATTTGACCGATTGTAGGCGGAGCCGTACACTCCACCGTACGGAGTGCCGTGGAATCTCCACCAAGACAGCACCCTCATCCATCCATTTTCTCTTAGTTTTCTTCTTCTGATTCTAATTGCCACTCAAGATTTCATATTAATCCCATATTAATCCAATCATACACATCCAATATATCATTAAATAACCATAAAAAGTAATCTTTCATGCATCCTTAGTTTAGAGAAATTAAGATTAGAGATTGAATCCTACCTCTTTGGAGTGTGATCTTGAGTTAAGTGTTGAAGCCTGAATTATTAGGACCTGGCCAAGCTTGAAGGAATGATGGAGTTGGGTGAATGGAGAAGGGAAAAGAGAGCTGAAGTGAGGGAGAAGAGAGAACGCAGAAAATGGGTCTGAATGAGGGGAGAAGAAGGTGTTATATAGGCATGAGTGGTAGTCAACTTGGAGGTTCTGATTGGCCTTAAAACACAAGGCTGAAATTCTGCCAACCTTCCCCTCTTTTGTGACAATTTGCTCTCCACGTCGCTCTAACAGTGGGACTCGTTTCCAGTATATTCTGAAGATGACATCGGAACTCGTGCACTTCATGAGATGAAATCGGAACTCGTTTCCTTTGTATTTGAAGCATAAGGTCGGAAATCGAGACCATTGCCTTGAGACATGAGGTCGGATATCGGGAATTGCGTGGATACCAAGGTTAAATCGGAAGTTGGGAGTTGAGGAGTGCTGGATAAGGTCGGAAGTCGGAAATTAATGTTGAATGTTGAACACGAACGAGGAAATCGGGAATAATCAAACTTAAACGAAATCGGAAGTCGTACAATACGTGAAGTCGGGAATTCAGCCATACAAACTCGGAAATCGGAAATAATCATTTCTATCTGAATTTCGAAGATGAAATCGGAAATCGGAATTGATCATCCTGGAGCGAAGTCGGAGCTCGGAAATAGGGATGTTACACTTATAGCCATTTAAAATTTCACCTCAACATGAACTTCATCTCAAAACTCAATCCACACATTCAAACAAATGCATTCACAATTTCAGGACATCCCTACAATATCCCAACAACACAAACATTACACCTATTGACATACCCTTTTCTGGTGAATTTGAAAATTCCAAAGCACCAAACCACTAATTACTTTCTTTCTATTATACAAATTCCACAGCGTTATTTCGGTCGCTTGCACATCAATTTAATTTCTCACTTTACAAACTAAAAACAATCCATATTCACACTGTGTGGTAATAGAATGGTAACCAAAAATAGATCATAGCATTAACAAAACCTCATTAAATCTCCAACCACCAAAAACTAACCAAAACTTCCCATAACAAATTAATTAACACAAGGCCAGCTATAATGCATTTGCTAATCAAAATCTAATCATAACAGATCACCCCAGCAAAATCTAACCATCACAATTCCTTCCATAAAAAACTAACAATCACAAATCCTCTAATGTCCCTTCTATTGCAAAAACCTTGCCTTTCACAACAGGTTGGAAATCAATTAACTTATAGCACATTTTTTGAATCACAAAAATTTAAATAAATATAACAAAAAGGTTAAACCAATTGCCCAATATAAGAGAATCAATTCAATACAAAAAACTTGCGATGCTTACGGGTTGCAGAGCACCTTCGCTGCCACTTCCATCAAAAAACATGTGCTGATTACTAGGTCTCTGTCAAATCACTTCTAGCAGCAATCCTCCACCAACGACGTAGCCGACGCCACCTTTCTTGGTCCTTCGATGACGTGCCTTCAAGCAGGAAGAATGGATAAGGGGTAGATAGGGACTTCGCACTTCAACTTCCATTGCTGTTGAAGGGGATATCAGATTTTGCCTCCACGATTGTCTTCATAGGCTACGATAATGGTCGGATGATGTGAAAAGCCACTTTAATGACATAAGGGAAGCGTTCCTCTCTAGGTTTGCAATTAAGACAATGCGTATCAATAAGTGGTTCCCCAAAATGCACAGCTTTATTAATTCGGGTGAACTTGCTTAATTACCTTTGACCAAAATCCAACCCCACTATCCACTTGTCAACTTGCTACTTGCTCAGCTTGCCACTTTATTAGACTCTGATTAATTTAGTTTGAGTCGGGTTAGCCCACTATAGAGTAAAGCTCTCCTAGCACTTTTTTTTTTTCATTCACAGGACTCAAACACGAAAACTTACTTAAGGGGAACCAACTAAATATTGGTGGAACATTATAACTTTATCAAAATGTTATGGATGAAATTGAAACAAAAATGAAAAAAAACTTTTGGCATGAAATAAAAATGTAGCTAAAAGATCATGCACTAAAAATAGAACTTTGTTTTTAAAAAAATTATTTCCTTAAAAAAATTTATTAAGAGAGAAAAAATATTTCTATTTTAATTTTTTTTTATTCATTTCCTTGTTTGAATTCTTAAGAGTTTATTAATTTTAAAAACTTTTGAGAGAATTCGAACACTCTAACACAAAAATGAAAGTCATCACATGATTTCTTATTTTATTATACTCTCTTTCATTTTACCTTTGCTTTCTTTCTCTTCTCTTCTTGTCATTCAAAATGATATCTTAAGCATTTCCTTTTCAGCTCGTCCTCACTCATTGTTTTTTTCTTTAAAAATATATTATTAAAAAAATATAAATAAAGTGTTTAATAAATCTTCTTTTGCAAAAATTACATAAAATTATGGAAGTTAATGTAATGATAAGTGAGTTAACACTTACAGTGTGTTTGGCATGGGGTAATAATGAGGGATAAAATTTCATGGATGAGATTTCTACATAAAATTACATATAAATCTCATTCATGAAAATTTATCACCATTACACTCATACCAAACAAACTCAAGGAAAGAACAAAATCTTAGTTTTAAAATAAGTATTAGTTGAGAACTTTTTGATTAATAACATAAAAATTACAAGAAAAAGATAATAGAATACATTATGAATTAGAATAGAAAATTGGATGTTGGGTAAGATCGATTTTGGACAATAAATAAATAAATAAATAAACAAACTACATAAATGAGATCGCTTTTACCATAGTGAAGCCGAAAAGTTTTGAGTTATGGTAGGTGTACAAATTTTGTATGGGACACCATGCTAATTTATAGCCCATCTATCATTAGATGGGGTGTAAATTGACATGGTATCCTATACAAGATATGTTCACTAAACATTTGAGGTAAATAGGATGTGAATCGATACGGTATTCCATAAAAGACATATACATCTAACATTTCTCAAAAGTTTATCATGGCATGGTGAACTTGTTTTTAATAGTTAGATTAATAACAAATTTAAATAAATGGATGAGATGAATAGTTAATAAATATTACCAACAATGTATTAAAAGTAACAACAATTTGAAATGATGAAATTGACCACCACCCACCCCCTTCATCACCATTTCCCATCACCTCTCGCTTCCCTCTCCTTTACCACTACACATTCACCATTCTCACTTTGACATTTTTACAAACACCGTCCAACAATACCCACCTTCATCCACCATCACTGCCGCCATTATCAAACACCCAAATCAAAATCAACAACAACAACAAATTAAAGAATTACACTACATCATCATGGAGTTATTTTCTTTATTAGCATATAAGACTAGCACACAATGGTTGACAATTTGTCTTAGACCACATACAAAGGCCATGCATAGTATCATTAAAGATTGGAGTTGTTGGAGTAGTTGAACATAAAGGACAAACTAGGTCTCAACTCTAAATACAAAGATTGACAAAAATAAAATTCTATAACTCATGGCTTGGGACCAAACTTTCAGTAGGAAATTTCAAGAAAGGAGAAGAAATTTATTGGAATTATATATGATAGGAGAAGATCTAATAAGAATTTGGAAATATAATAATTAGAAGGTGGCCTGCTAGTGCTAACCACTTGCTACTTGGCCTTTAACATGAAGATGGTCATGGTTATGGAGGTGGATGCATCATCAATAGTGATAACTTGCGCCTAGCTCGGTGAATAACCCATGGAACAACAAATTCATGGCTTGATATAGGTCGTGGCCGGAGGTGGTGTTGATTGAAGGGGTGAATGGCTAGAAGCTCTGGAGGTTGCTTCGAGGAGGGTGAGATGGAGGTAGAGAGAAGAGTCAATGGCAAGGAAGTGTGAGTGGAAAGGGTGGGATGAGGATAATTTTGTAATTTTGTAGGTAAAAACATGTTCACTGGGCTACATTTTTCCTTCTCCATCTTAACAGCCACCAATAAATCAAGTTTAGTCAAATTGAGGTAAATTAATTTGTCAATCGAAACTCAAAACCACCCAATCCAACCATAGTAGATTGGTTCTAGTTAGGTGATCAAGTTAAGTGCTTTTTTTTATTGAAAAAAAAAGAAGATTATCAAAATAGCCCCTTATATACTAATTTTTTTAAAATAAAAAATATAAAAATAAGTAAACTAAATAACTTGATGTTTAATCTTGATGAAAAAAGCAAAACTAGATACTTGAATCAATGGAGATAAAGTTATGTTTGATTGAACTAAAATTGAGTTGATTGCCTAACCCAATTTATATTTAATAAATTGATTTGAGTTAGAATTGTCATATCATCAAGTTAAACCACTCAAAACTAGTTAGTCACAGCTAATGGGGGTTGGCTCACCTGGTTAACCTTCCGCTCATATGATTTGGGCTCGATTCTTAGGTTCTTAGGTTGATGGGTGATATGTAAGTATTTTTGTAAGCATTTAATGAGTGCGGAGGAAAGCTTTGACCTTGAACTGGGGCGAACTTTCCTCACAACTTAAACTTTTGTTTATTTGGTCGCAAAAGAACTATACTGTAACCTGTTATGTTAGATATTTGTTTTCAAGAATCACCACTTTAAGGAGGATTTTACTTAACCATTATTTCCGATTCAAAATTATATGAACAATTTATATGACAAAAAAATCACCAAGTCAAACCATATCCATGATCATCCTAGTAAAAAGTAAAAATTGGAAAAAGTTGTGTACTTTATTAATAAATTTTCTTCAATTAAAGCAAATTATCATATGCGTAACTCTTGGTAATGATGTCTACTTTCTTTTCTTGGTAGATCTAATGCTAATGACCTATCTATTATACTTTCAACTAATAAATTATAAAAACATCTAGTATCTCAAAATCCTAAAGTGGTTAAGGGGAAACGTGTGCATGTCACAAATAAAATGCAGGGGTGTATGATTTTAAATTTGAAGCAAATAATAATAATAATAATAATAATAATAATAATAATAATAATTTGAACAAAAGAAACTTTAGAACCATAAAATGTAATTTACTTTGATGCATGAAGTACACAGATGACATCTACTGGAGATGAAGCATCAATTAAACTTTACGTTGATCTTGCTGCAATTTTATGCCTATAGCAAGTATATGAGTGGCACTGTAACTATAATATCATACAATATTATGCTTAAGTTATAATATCACACTTAGAAATTGCTACTAATAAATTAGCAGACTTTGTTTGATTATTTATTGTATTTCCAAAAAAATAGTGTGATATCTATTTCGTAGTCCTGAGCATATATATGCAAATAAATAGATGGCATAGAAATTTCCTTATATATACAAACATTTACATTATAGTGGCACTCACCAAGCTATATAACAAAGCTTCTAGTCTTACTTAATAGTATCTCAAAACACATAAAAGAGCTCTACTAAGAGCTTCCACTAGTGAAACAACCCTCTAGTGCTAATATATTTGATAGAAATCTTTAGCAGCTAACCTAGCCTCAGTTAGACTCTACCAAGAAGGTCACCATCAAGGTCTTCTGAGCTGTCTGAAGACGATATGGGAACACACAGGAGTGAAAATTATAAATTCTTAGTAGATATTCTTGGACTACTACATACAAAGTCGTCATTATCATTTTAGTTGCTTTAGTTTATTTTAAGAAAGTGTGATTTCATACATAGGGGTAAAGATTCATTTATTAAGCTTAGGAAAATATATCCTTCTAAAGCAGGTTAATTTTAATCATACACTTAGTTTGAACATGATAACCATCACATAACTGATAATGATGCTTGGTTCTAATAGATTAAGCTGTCAAATAATAGTAGATAAGCTATATGCTCATGAATGCATGACTTGATGTACTTTCTTAATTACATTTTTGCTTAGCACATGCTTTTAATTTTTTTTGCCCTTGGATAGATTGCTTTAGGATATGAGCTCATTCCATGATCGTCATTACATAGTAATATGTAAGCTGCAACACCCTTTAGAAGCCACAAGGTGGTTTCGGGTATATCCTTAATGGTTTTGATGAATAACAAACTAAATCTTATGAATATCTTTTGTAAGGACTAATGGTTTGTGTAAATATTTTTATCTTAGATAATACATATCACTCAAATTAAGAGAATTGGATCATGCAATAATTTATTTCAAAGAAATTCTGTAAGTATCCATCTAATTTTAAACAAATTCGAAAGGAAACATCACTTCGTGAAAGAATCTGTGCTCTCAATGATCTTATCTTTCATGGAAAGTTGTTTACAAGCATCAGAAGGATGTACATATGTCATTAGAAGGTTTTCAAGTCACCAATAGGCACATAAGCGGATTAGAAAGATGTTTTGCTTAGAAAGCTTGACTAGAAGGTTCTCGTCTAGAGTGTTGTTCTAAGTAAAGAAGACATCATTCAGATCTCGCCTTTTTATGTTCAAAGATATTTTCTAAAGGTCAAAAGTGACAAGACAGATCTCCAAAAGGTGCGTTGGCACATTGCAAAGTTAGTTGACTCAAAACGACTAGTTTTCTCTTTGGTGCTATACTTGCTTGTTGAGAAAGAAAGCCCTCAACTTTTCTCTTCAGTCTAAGACTAATGGATCTAAAAGCTAAAGGCTCAAGACCTAAAGTTACAACGACTATATTTTGAAGCCTATATAAGTCTTGAAGTCAAAGCAGAAGATGTTGGAATTTTGTTGATTGAAAATAATAAAAAGTTTTCATTTTTCTCAATCTTCTGAATGATCAAAAAATTACTTTCTGAAGCTTTTCAAGAGAAAAAATTGTTCAAAGCTTTGTAATAGCAAATATCCTTTTATCAAGATTTGTGGGCAATCACTTCATATTGTACTTAGTTGATCTATACACCTTAAGCGTTAAAGTGTGAGTGTTATTAAACACAAACCTTTATCTCAAATATTGTAACTTGACCCGATAGTGGTTTTTGTTAGCTTGGAGAAGCTAAGATAATACTACTCTGTTAATTAGCTTGGATAGGCTAGGACAATACTACTTTATTGTAAGCTTGGAGAAGCTTGTACAAAAATACTTGTTGATATTGTAAGCTCCAACATTTTTTAGAAGCTACCAAGTGGTCTTTGAAGCTTATCTTTAAGGGTTTTGATAGATTACAAACCAACTCCGAATGAAAATCTTTTGTATGGACTAACAGTTTGATTAAGTATTTGACTTAGAAAGCACGTATCACTTTATATGCTCGTTTGAGAGAATTGGATCATACAACATTTTACTTTCAAACTAATTCCCTAAGGTTCTTGTGCATTTCGAATGTAACTAATGGGAAAATCTTTTTGAAAAAGAATATATGCTTAAGAGATCCTATCTCTCATAAAAAGGCATATTAGAAGTATCAGAAAGATATTGCTATGTCATCAGAAGGATGCCAAGTTTCCAAAAGGAATAGAAGCACCTCAGAAAGATGACAGGTCCAGAAGGCTTGACCAGAAGGATAATCTCCAGAATGTTGGTCTAAGTGAAGAAGACTTCACTCATAAAGTTTTCCTTGCATGATTCATAGATATTTTCTAAAATTCAAACTTGATAAGACAAAGATCCAAAAGGAGCACTGACACTCTAAAACTTTGGTTGACTCAAATGGCTAGTTTTCCTTCTTGAAGATATACTTGCTTGCTGAGAAAGAAAGCAGCCTACTTCTCTTTCCAGTTTAAGACCATTGGATCTAAAAGCTCAGGGCTCAAGGTTTGAAGTCTCAATGACTAGATTATGAAGCATATATAAATCTTGAAGATGAAGAACAAGTAGCTAGAACTCTGCTAATTGAAAATTCTAAAGAGCTTTCATCTTTCTCAACCTTTTGGACAACTAGAAAGTTTCCTTCTGAAGCTTCTTAAGAGAAAATCTTCTCATTGATTTGTAATAGCAAATACTCTCTTAGTAAGATTTGTGAGAAGTCACTCCACTCTGTACTTAATCGATCATACACCTTGAGTGATCAAGTGTGAGTGTTTATCAAACATAAACCAAAAATCTGCTATTGTAACCTGACCCGATAGTGGTCATTGTTAGCTTGGAGAAGCTAGGACAATACTACTAGACTTTTTTAGCTTTAAGAGGTTACGAAAAGACTACTCTATTGTAAGCTTGGAGAAGGTTGTAAACGAATACTCGTGGTTATAAAATTCTCAACTAGTTATTGAGCACTAGATGTAGGCAAGTGGGTTGGTGGAACCAATATAAATCTTCTTGTGTGATCTTCTATCCTTATCTTTTATTCGTTTTATCTTCTGTGTGCTTATTCTGTTAGTTATCTAACAAAGTTGTTGTGAATACAATAATTTTTGATTCTAACACTTAAACACTTCTGTAATGCAAGTCCAAAGCTCGTACACTTAAACACTTAAACAGGTTTTGAAAAGTTTTAAAAGGCACGATTCAACCTTCATTCTCGTACTACTTCCAGCTTCAATTGGTATTAGAGCTCGACCTATGGGGCTGAGCTTCCTACGATTGCTAAGGATAAAGATCCTAAGACATGGCATAACAGATCACATAATTGCTTAAGGACACTCTATTAATCACCTTCCATTTTTCAATGGAGAGGATTACCCCTAGTAGAAGGATAGAATGAGATCTTCATCGAGTTTACAAGTTTAGGTATGTGGGAGATTATTGAGAATGGAGACTACATTTAAACCATTGAGCAGCCTATGCCTCAAGTGGTTGCTAATCGAGATCAACTTCCTCTAATGGTGGTCAGAGAGATTTCTAGAAACCAGTTGACTAGCTAGCACAAAGCTAAAGCACCAATGAATGACAAGGCCAAATATCTTCTCACTTGTGCTTTAAGCAAAAGTGAGTATGATAAAATCATCTTCAATAATTCTGCGAAAGAGATTTGGGATAGACTCTAAACTCTTCATGAACAGACCGATCAAGTTAAAGAAACAAAGATCAACATGCTTGTGCATCAATATGAGACATTTAAAATACTGGACCATGAAAATATTGATGATACGATAATAAGATTTATGCCCATCATAAATCAGTTGAAGGCATTAGGAAAAAGATATTCCAACATTGAAATAGTCAGAAATATCTTGAGAAGCCTATCCAAGACTTGGTGCCCTAAGGTAATTGCCATTCAAGAAGCCAAAGACTTGAATTTGCTTAGCCTCATTGCTCTCATTGGGTCTCTTAAGACTTATGAGATTGAGCTTAATGAAGCCTCTGAAGAGAACAACAAAAAAGGCAAATCTATTGCTTTAAAATCCAGTCAAAGAAGATCTAATTCTTCCAAAGCCATAAAGGCTTAAGAAGGAATAGACGAAGAAGAAGAATCCTCTGATGATGAGGATAAGGATGATAAAGATGAAATTGCTCATTTGACTGAGAACATTTCAAGAGCATGGATTAGAAAAATGAATAAAAAGAAAGGCTTTGTTCCCAAAAAGGACAAGAAGGGAAAGGCCAAGCAAAATAAGATCACCTACTAAGAGTGCAAGGAGCCTGGATATAAGATCCCCATTTTTCTTAATGTAGCATAGCATAAACTTTAAATTAATTCACTTAGGTAGAGTGAGAATCTATGCCATGAGGATCCTTACACTTAGAACTATATGCATCATTACTCAAATTCGGAAACCAGAAATCGGAAACCGTGGTTAAGGATGTTTGATGTCTAGGAGTATGACTTCCAGTATTCGACTTCCAAGTTTATGTACACCTTCCCTAACAATTAGACATGGCATGGTAAGCTTCTAGAAAGTTTTGATTTTCAAGGCTCGACCTCATGATAGCAAAGCAACCCTGGACTGACCAACTTTCGGGTTCGTGTTAACTGACCTCATATTTACTTCAAAATCTGAGTTGTTCCAAGTTTTGAGTTCCGAACTCATGATAGAGCTCACATCCTATCCCTATATTTCGAGTTCCGAGTTAATGAGGAAGTTTACTTCCTCTTGATCCTTGAGATCTGGGTTCCGATTTAAAAGAAGAGTTTACTTTATCTCCCTTATTTCCATGATATTGAGTTCCGAATTCATGGGAGAGTTTACTTCTGAGTTATCAATTCATAAGTGTTCACTATTTCCTTGTCCCTAAACACCGAGTTTCGAGTTCATTAAACAATCTGATTCTTTGTTGTTTCCATGAGTTCCGATTCACTGGTTAAACATCCACAGTGTTGCAAATTTGACCGCAAAACTTGTGGAAAATGACAATTAGGTCCTTACATCAATAGAATTAACAGAATAGGAGTTTAGACAAAGCAGAGTAACATAGCAGAATCGTAAAAACTCAAATCTCAGCCAACTAAGCCATGGAGATATCCAAGTGTAAAATGACATGGGATGCTTCTAGACTTGCTCAAAATTATGAAAATATCATTAGTTATAGAAAACAGAAAATATAGCAAAAACTCTGATAGAAAACGTACAAGAAACAATAAAGGGCTTATAGAAGGCCAAAAATTAACTGAAAGACCTCGAAAAATTTCAGAAAAATTATAATACATTTTTAATATTTTTTTGAAGATAAATACCAATTTCTAACAAATTTGAGTAATATTTACATAATTACATAAAAATAACCTCATCAGGGTGTAAAATAAGCCCCAAAAACCATATAAGACCCCTTTAAATAGCAATACGACAAAGAATAGATGGAGTTTTAGGCCTGGGCTTGAAAGACCACGAGATTGGGCCTCTAAATGGGCCATGGGAGCTACTGATTTGGGCCTTACAATTTTTGAAATGATTTTGGACTTAATGACACCAAAAAGGCCATAATTATCTCATAAAATATAAAATAAATTAAATATAATATAATACCCTAACCCTAATCGTAAGGACAACCCTAACCATGCCCCTAACCAGCCCCAAAACCCCTGGTTCAGTTTGAACCAGTTTTAGAACTAAATTGGTTAAAAACCAACTAAATGTCATTTTCATGTTACCTTTACATTAATTAAGTTTTACCAAAATCTTTAACTTTTTGACTCAAATCAGATTTTGAAGAATTCTTGCCCCCCAAAGCTGCTGAGTTGTGCAAGATGAACATGGGTTAGCACCAGATTTTTTATTTTATTTTTTAATTTATAGATAATTAATTAGGTTAATTAACTCAAAATAGGCATATTTAAGGTAAAAAATTCACTAAAAATACCAAAATTGTAGAAAAATTCTGGAAAAATTCAGAGTATCTTCTAACACATAATTAAACATGAATTTGATGAAATATTAAAGAAATTTAATTGTTTGCTAATTATTTTATTAATTAAAGCTTAAATGGTCTAAACTAGTTTTAAGAGAAATTGCTAATTATGCATTAAGCCTTAAACCATTCTAATCTTTTCTTACACCTTAATCACCATATAATATGCGTATTATATCATGTCTAAATCAGTTTTTATTTGGTGGATAAATTAATTTAACATTGATGGCATAATTAACTAACCAAACTACCTAATTAAACCAAATTAACCATCTAATTAATCTAACATTTAATTAGCCCTTTTGTCTATAAAAATACCACCATATGCTGACCACACCACACTTTAGAAGCCTTTCCATCAGCCTCAAACACCCCCAAATAGCCACAGCCCTCTCCTTCCCTTTCCTTCATCATTTTCTCTCAAGTTCTTCACAAAAACTCCATCAAAACACCACCAAATCTTCATCTTTTCTAACTAACCTCATACACCATCAATCCTCACCATTAAAACATATATTCAAGCCTTCAGAAAGAAGCAAGAAGCTCATGAATACCTACTGCCCAGCCTTGGAGATTTTGAATTCCCAGAGCTAATCACAAGTAGGGTTTTTCTTTTCACCTTTTTAGGTTTCATGCATATGTTTCATGCTATTTTTTATGGTATTTGAAGCTTTAAGTCTCTTTTTTCAGAATATATGTTCTTATTTTGAAGCTCTAATAGTTGGTGATTGGTTGGATTTATGATGGTTTCTTGTAAGGATTTGTGTTTTTAATCATGCATACTTGTGTTTTCATGCATTAGAACCTGTTTCCTTGCATGATTTTGAGTTAAATCTTCTTGTGCACCACTATGAGGCTCACAACCATATTTAGGGCTGAAAGTGATGGTTTTGTTTTATTGATTTTTATGGTGTTCTATGTTCTTTTGAGGATTCTTAAAGTGCTAGAACATGTTATCATGAAATTTGAGTGATTAAGGTTCAATAATCCTTCAATATACTTAGATGAAGCTCACGGCCTCACCATGGCAGTGGCTGATTCTTGTGTTTTCCATGTGATATGTGGTGTATTAATGATGAATGAAAGTCTTAAGATGATGGACTTGACCTATGGAAGCTTGATTCCTTGATTAGTTGCAATTTTCACCATGAAACTTGTGATCTTCTTATGACTAAGTATGTTGCCCTGTTTTATGTATAATTTTCCAGCATGTTTTAATACATGTAAGGGTGTGTCCAATTGGTATTTTGATGTTATTTAACCTATAGTTTAACTATATTTTCCTATATGTTAATTTTACATGAAATTGGTACATGAAACTTGTGATTTAAACAATTTATGTGGGCTGCCCTATTTTGGCTACACCATATTTATTCATCTTACTCACATTTTGCATTCAAATGATTGATTTTGTGCCTTAGATGATGATTTTTTCATTAGATTAAGTTTATGAGTTAATGTGTGCAAGATATATGCTTATATGCTTAATCTATGACTTTAAAACTTATGATTAAATAAGTTTGTGTTTTCTGCCCTATATAAATCGTAGGTGTGCATCATGAATTGGGTGTGTTTTAACATTCTTAAAATGATGGTTTGGTGTTTGAAAGCCTATATTATCATGTTATGTGTTTGTATGACAAGTTTCTTGTAATTTTGAATTGGTTTTATAGATTGAAGTTTAATTTCATTGGTGTTCTATTTTGGACAGCAAACATATCTCTTATTTTAGTATTTTATAAACTTAATTTGATGTCTTAAATCAAGTATTTTTTCTTGATTAAGCTTTGTGTACAAGTTTGAGAAGTTTTGAAGCAAAATACCATGATTATGACTATATATATGTTTTGGCCATAAGCTTTTCTTTAGCGTGGGAATTGTTTTAATTAGTTTACTATATTGAAGTGCTTTCAAACCTTTGAGCATGTTTGAATTACTGTAGTCATGTGATAGTTTCTTTTGGGACCATTAAGAGTTAATAAAACACTAAATGTCTCTTAAAACTTGTTAAAATGAATTATGACCTATGCTTGGGAGTTATGACATTATGAACTTGTACCTTTGCATATGGACCTTGTATGGACTTATTTAGACTAGTATGAGACTTTGAGACTTGTATTAGACCTATTTGAGAACCTTTAAGGTCATACCTATGCATTGGAGTATTTTTGCTTGGACTTGAATTATGGACCTTGAACTATGACTATGGCCTTTGGACTCAATCACACTTTTAATCACATTAAAGAACCTTAAACATAAAGATTTAAGTTAAAGGTCCCATTAGAAATGTCATGTAAACTAAGTAGTTCCTTGCTTGAAGTGATTTTCAAAGCTTGGGTTTAAGAACAAGTGTTTTCTTGAGTTATTCTTTAAGATTTGCTTTGAAGAATATTTATATTTCTACTAATATATGTTTCGAAATTTATGCACAAGGGTTTTGATGAATTATATGTGTTCTTGTGTTTTTATGAAAGTTTAATTGAATACTATGTTAAATAAATGCCATGATAATGATAATTTCTTACTATGAATTGAGTGTGCACATGAACATTTTTATGAGTTAAGATATTATATGCTCTTGATGCAAGTGATAACTCTTATTTGATGGTTATGAGATTTATGTGCACTTTATGATGTGAAAGAAATTATTTGTGTTATGTGCACTATATGATATAAATGAACTCTTTTATGTTATGCGCACAATAAGAATATAATTACATTTGTGCACTTTGTGGCTGGCTGTTATGTGAATATGAATGAATAAATTACACCTTGGGCCTCGCCTTGTTAGCGGACATGGACTTGGTGATCGTTATGTGACACCTCGGGCCCCGTCATGCTAGCAGATACGGACTTGGTGATCATATAGTCTTGCAGTGGCTAAACAGCACCTCAGGCCCTGCCAAGATAGCGGATAAGGACTTGGCATTCATTAATCTAATTAGGGGATGCCCTAGCGAAGAAAGCTCTTGTAGATTTGGATAACTGATGTAGACCCTACAAACTTCAGCCATCAAAAAAAGAAAGAAGAAGCGGTAAAAAGGGCTAACAGTATACTTGTTATTAATTATGTTGATTATTGTGATTTATATTTCTGCTTCACTGCTTTTATTATTATGATGCACTTTCATCTTCCTTGACACTAATAAATGGCTGGGAATGATAATTTATCTTAATGATCTGCTTGTTTATAGTGATTTGACTTATTATATATTATGCATATTACTGTACTCCGCCTTTATTCTTAGCTTTTTTGGGATGAAGCAGGACTTCCCTTAGAACACCACGCTACTAGGAGATTGCTCTCACCCATTTTTCTTTGGTGTTTCTAGATGGTGCAGATTATTCTCAACATTGAGATAGACATGGCTTTTGAGCTAGATATGCCAAATAATAGGATTCTAATACGTATTTTAGATCGAACACTTGTTATTACTATTATTCATGACTAGACACTACTATGCTCTGATGAAACATAGGACGTCCCTTTTTGACATCTTCACTTGACATGTTTTTATTTTTTTGGGCTATAAACGGGTTGGGTGAGGATGATTAGTAGTATAGGCATCCCATCCCCTTTTCATATTTTGGGTTATGTATTATGAACTATTATATGTACTTTATGACAGTAGCTATAGTAGTGATGTATGTTTTTCTGTAGATGATGGTTGCCTTATCTGTGGATTTTGACCGACTAGTATGTGGTAGTGCTACCTCCATTGCGTAAAATAATTAACTAATGTCTAAAATATGAAATAGCAATTGGTGAAAAAAAAAATTTAGTCGCACAATAATTAAAGCAAGTAAGTTAGTAATATTCTACTGGCTAATTATTATCAAAGTTGGGAAAAGTAAAATTAAGCGATACAATAATAGTTAGTAGCAGGGTGTTACACTAGACATCTATGATCTGAATGTCAAAAAGAAAGCACCTAAGAAGAAAGTCATGATGGCCACATAAGAAGATCTTGATGAAGAATAAGAAGATGCAGAATCTCAAGAAGAAGAGGAGATAATTGCAAATCTCTATTTCATGGTAAATATAGTCTTTGATGAAGAAACTGAGGTAATAGATTCTAAACCAGAACCTTCTTATGATGGTCTTTAAAAGGCTTATGATGAGCTTCTGGATGATTCTTAAATGCTTATTTCTCATTATGCATCTTTGAAAAAAAGTTTTAAAAAATTATCTCTTGAGTTAGGAAACCTCAAGTTAGAAAAAGAGAAACTGAGGCATGGGAAAGATATACTTTTAAAAGAAAATGACCTTCTTTAGAAGGATGTAAATACCTTAAAAGCTGAAGTATCTGAATCTTCTCAGAAAACATCTTTTAATGTCTGTGAACTTCAGAAAACAATGAAGCTTCTCAAATATGATCTTGAGAAGATGGTGAATGGCTCCAAGAATCTTGATTTGATACTTGGAAGTCAAACACCATGTTTTGAAAAAATAAGTCTTAGGTATGAGAAGAAAGAAAATGAAAAATCATCTAAAGGCTCTCAAAGCAAAGTTCCTATTTGTATTCGTTGCTTTGAGAAGGGTTACACTTCTAAGAAATGCTTATTTGAAAAAAAAAAATAAAGAGCAAAGAACCAAAAAGTGAAAAACCATAAAAAGGTAACTAACCTAAGAGGACCCAAGAAGATGCGGATACCTAAGATGAAGATTGTTTCTGATGCAGGTGTGTTTTAAGTCACATCATTAGAAAGAGATGAAATGATATCTAGACAGTGGCTGTTTCAGGCACATGACTGGAAATAGATTTTGATTTAGAAACCTTAGACCCAAGGATGGAGGGGTTGTAAAATTTGCTAAGGGAATCAAGTCAAAGATCATTGGTATAGGTAATGTTGGTAAGATCAACTCTGACTTGATTACTGATGTTATGTTGGTTGAAGAATTAACTCATAACCTTATGAGCATTAGTCAATTTTGTGACCAAGGCGACATGTAACGTCCGAAGAATTTTATCATTAATAACATAGTTGTTCGATTTTTATCGAATAAGTGAGTTTAATCGAAATTCGATTAAGCATATACTTAAGGCCAATCAAGTGTGATTTAGGAGTAATCAGACTTGATGGAATAAGATTAGGAACATAGGAAACCTCATAATAGAAGAAAAACCGGTTTACCGATTTAGATAAGGTCTCGTTTGTTCCCGTTGAGTCGAGAAATTTGCCCTATGTCCAATCTGGGCTAGAATAGGGTAGTCCAGTAGGGTCAAGTTTTAGAGCATATATCTCAAATAATACTTATTCAAATGATATGAAACTTCTTTCATTTGAAAGCTTGTTGTGTTAGCTTTACATGGATATAAATTTCGGATGATTTTACCCAGATTTCTATTTTTAGTGAATTTTATCTCATAAGAGTACAATTCTGGCTAGAAGTAGGATAAGTCTGGGATAAGGCACAAATAACTTGAGTTTATGTCAGAAGTCGGGAACTAGTGAACAAAGAGCTAGGTTAGCACACTTACGGTTTAACTCGGGAGGTCATACTTAAGATTGAACTCGGAAGGTATACTTAAGGCTGAGCTTGGAACTTAGTGAATAGGAAATTACATCGAATGTAGCCTATGTCGGGAACTTAGAGTTTAGGAAACACTCAAAAGTCTTAGCAAGCCAATGGTGGGGTAAGGTCGGAAACCAAAGACAACCCCGGAGGTCGAAAACCAAACACAATCCCGGAGGTCGGAAATTATATAATCTCGGAACTCGAAACTCATTTAACCTTGGAAGTCGAACTCGGGAACCTTAATAACAATTAAAAGCTTGCAAGATAGATTGATGCTTAAGATTCTAAATCTTGCACTTATTGATATTGTTATATTCTTGGTATGAATATGGTGTTTTGTATTGAGTTTGCTATTTGATTAAAGTTTCCTGGTTGTTTGACACTACTCATGAAGAAACGGACTTAATCCATTATACTGCCGAGATTTCGGTAGAAAATGCAATTAAAATGAATTTACAAGTTATGCATGCATTGGTCAAAGTGTTAGACAAGCAATGCTACCTTATAAGCATGAGAAAGGATTTCTATGTAACTTGGGCCAGCCCCTGAACAAAGTTAAGGGGAATAGATCAGTGGGGAAGTCGGGGAAAGCAAACCCGGCGACCCTGTATAGGAACGAGCTCGATCCTGAAAAGCGGACTATTACCCAGGAGTCTTATGACCAATATATACTTCCAGGGGACCAAGTATAGAAAAATATGTGTTAAGATCAAGTGCATCATTTTTCATACATATCCACAATGTCAGATTTCATGCACTGAGTTATTTACACCATTGGATGTTATGTATATGCATATTATTGCTCACTTCATGGCTGTCACTTATCTATGTCAATACACCGATCTGGTTGTTTATTTTCTGTTTAATTTCCTTTACTTCCTTAAGTAAAATAGAGCTGTGTTTCAGGCTATGATTTATACAACTAATTGAGTAGGACTTCCTATTGATGTAACATTTTCTTTTAATTAACCAAAGTCCGAAACACCTGAGAATGGTAGCGATGACATATAAGCATAGATTTAGGAATTCCTACTGAGAAATCTTTATTTCTCACTCTATTATATTCTCGCGTCATTCTCAGATCATGGAGAACGCGGCAACTAGCATACTTTTCATTGAGTTTCCAGAGCTCCACATCCATCTCGATCCGTTCATAGATTCCGTGTATATATCTGGTAGATGTCAGTTTCATCTTTACTTCTTTTTCCAGAGAGATTTTGCTATACCCCTTATGCACCCGCTTTTTGACCCTACCATTCCTTACATCGCCATCCCTCTCCACGTGGCTCATCCCTTTCCACCTCCACCCACAAAGAATGACCAAAGAAGAAGACTGACCATGGCTCCGCTAGTCACTCCACCGCAGCCGATCCCTCTACCTCTATGTCTGAGGAGGATCCATCGGAGGCAGCGAGCTCGTCATCCTCATCTTTTGCCCCGAGTATAGACTATACCCTTGCTGATGCCGGTATGGCGAATGGATTCGTTTCTTCGGAATCCATCTAGTTGGAGTACCCGCCGTAGCAGTAATAGATGTATAGGATGACTCTCTTTTGGCAGTTTGGGTCATAGGCATATGGGTAGGAGTTAGTAGTTGTACATGAAATGTCCCGTGGGGACCAGTAGGAGGGGCTATTCAGATAGTCAGGCCAATTTATTTTGTGTTAGCGGCCTCCTTTTTTTGTTATCCTGTACTGTGTTATATTTCTTTTGACAATTTTAAAAACAAATGTATATGCATGTATATATATATATAAAATGCACTTTGGTTATTTCGCAAATCTTGATTGTGTTACGTTATTTCCGGTACAACGACTGTTTAGTGGTTATCCTACTGCTAAACCGAAATTGATTAAAGTGAATAGTTAACTCTTAAGTTCATCACATATAATAACTTATCAGGTAATATATTATGACTTAAGCATAATATTTTGTCTGGTAAGGTGTTACACGACACGGTTGTGTTTGAACCTTCTAGATCTATCATAAAAGACCCCACATCAGATAAAATCATTCTTACTGCTAAAAGACTCGATAATACTTATATATTATATCTAGATGACCGTAGGTCAGAATGTAAAATGCTTGGCATCCTTTGTGTATGAAAAGTGGATATGGCAAAAAAAACTTGGTCATACTCACATGGAATTAATTTATGAGATTTCTCAAAAGGAGCTTGTAAAAGGTTTATCCAAGATTAGGTTTGACAATGACTCAACCTATGAGTTCTGTTAAAGGGGTAAACAGACTAAGAGCTCTTTCTACAGTAAAAAATGTAGTGTCAACAACACAACCACTTGGGCTTTTACATCTTGGTCCTTTTTGACCAACTAAAATTGCTAGTTTAGGTGGTAAGAAATATGGTTTGGTTTTCGTGGATGACTTTTTTATATTCACATAGGTTATACTCCTAGTCCATAAGGATGAAGTTTGTGAGGCCTTCAAAGTATTTTCAAAAAAAGTTCAAAATAAAAAAAGTTTTTGTATTTCATCCATCAGATCTAATAATAGTGGTGAGTTTGAAAATCATGTTTTCGAAAGTTTTTGTAATGAAAATGGAATTTTTGACAAATTTTCTTCTCTTAGAACTTCTCAACAAAATAGAGTAGTTGAAAGGAAGAACATATTTTTGTAAGAAATGACCAAAACCATGCTTCGGGAAAATGGTTTATCGAAAAGTTTTTGGGTAGAAGCAGTTAACATTGCTTGCTATATTCAAAATCGTGTTTTCATAAGGCCAATAATCAAGAAGACTCCCTATGAATTATGGAAAGGAAGGAAACCTAACATATCTTATTTCCATGTATTTGGTTCTAAATGTTTTATACTTAATACAAAGGACAAGTTGTCAAAGTTTGATCCAAAGTCTAATCCTAGTGTATTCTTCTATGTCTAAAGCTTATAGGGTATACAACAAGAGAACTCAAATTATAAAGGAGACTATTCATTTCATTCAAAGAAAAGAAGAAGGATCTGGACCAGATCATCCATGACCTAGAAGAAAACTTGGAGGATTTGTCTCCAAATGATAGACCACAGAATGAAAACTCCCTTCAGATAGCCTTAATAGATGACAATCCTAAGCTCTCAATGCCTCAACATGTTTTTGATGACATTCCAAAGGATTTTGAAGCATTCCCTATAAAGAGAAGATACACTGGAGCAAGGGACATGAGAGCTATATCTCAAAATCAAGTCATTGGTGAATTACAATTTTGTCTTTGGTCTTACTGGTAGCGAGTGTCGCAGCTTGCTCCAAATTACAATTTTAAAATACTTAATTATACTAAGTTTGAAGTATAGTGCAACCAAGGTCATCTCACAGGGATGTTGTTGCTATCTAGTTAAGTAATAAGGGGGTATGTGCAAACATGTAGTAAATAAGCTATAAAAGAAAATTAGATGAAAATAAAAACACTAGTTCAAAGAGTTCCTTAGTCATATGGTGAATCAATCATTAACGCACAATATATCTAACACATGGAGTGTGGCTAATTTGAGATATTAGAGAGACCTCTACTAATAACCCCACAATTCTACCTAGAGAATTCTAGGAATTCAATCAACACATAATTGATTAGATAATTGAGACCTCAGCTCTAATTAATCTATGTTGATTTCTAGCTCCAATTGTATTAGCCAAGGTTTGAACCCAAACCCAATTCCTAATTCTTTAACTAATCAAGTTCATACCAATTAACCAATTAGCAATCACCCAACTAATTCCTCATTCATAAACCCACATATCAATACCATTCAATGTAAGTTTACAAATGAAAGAGGGCAAACAATCAAGAAAACAAACATGATTGAAGTTCAAGTATAGGGTTTCAAGATTACAACCATAATACCTTTGTAGTCTCCTTGAACTAGCTTGAAGTCCTACTCCTCTATAGCAATGAAGGTTACAAACTAGAATCCAAAACAAGTATCTTACAAAATCAAAGGAAAAGAAAAGAAAAGAAGAGGAGAGGAGAAGAGAAGAGAGAAAAATGAAAAAAGAAAGTTGGAGATGAGTCTCTTCGCGTCTCTATTTTCTCCTTTCTTATCAGACCTAAGATGTTAATATCCAACATTTTCCTTAAGTCTAAGTTAATCCTCTGTCTCTTATCTTTAAGTGGACACCCAATTTGCTTAATTTGGACTTGAAATGAGAGATTTATGGCCTAATCTTTGTAGCATATCTAGGTTGTACCTCTATTCCCATCAATCATACTCAACAGCCAATAAGTCCATCAAGATGTCATTATTTTGGAGAGTATTCTCATATGAATTGAAGCTTTATATCTTAGCTTTCAAATGGCACCAGTTTCACCTCAATCCAATATTTGCAACTCAAGTTATCGCCCAATTAGTGCACAGTTCCAATGCAATAGCCCTATTCTGACTTTGTGGCCCAATTCGTCCTAATAGACATCTGAATTACTTTTGGCTTTTTCATCAAAGTTGTAGATCTTTCTCTTTGATTTCCTACAATATAAAATTTGTAATTTTTAGAGGTTGACAACTCAAGATATGCTCAAAATACATAAATAGTATAAATTTGTAATAATGTTGAAAAATACAATTAAGCCCAATTAGAGCCCAGACTCGTAGAATGTGTCTAATATTGATTAATTAAGCACAAAAGAGGTCCAATAAACTAAATATAAGGGTTAATCAATGTATCAAAATATTACTTATCACTTATTACCAAAAGGATATTTTGTCATTAGCACAAGATGAGTGTTCAAAAACAAACTAGATGAAAGTAAAAAAAGTGGTCAGAAACAAGGTAAGGCTTGTAGCCCAAGGTTACAATCAACTAAAGGGAATTGACTATGTTAAGACATTTGCTTCCATTGAAAGACTAGAAGCCATCAAAATGTTGCTTGCTTTTCTAGCATATAAAGGTTTTGTTCTCTATCAGATGGATGTGAAATCTATTTTTCTTCATAGTTTCATTTCTGAAGAAGTATATATTAAACAACCTCCTAGTTTTGAAAGTAAAACCTTTTCTCACCATGTTTTTAAGTTGTCAAAAGCTCTGTATGGTCTGAAATAAGCTCCAACATCTTGGTATGAAAAACCCAGCTCTTTTCAACCTAAAAATGGGTTTAAAAGAGGAAAAGTTGACACAACCTTGTTTATCATACATGAGAAAGATGATTTTCTTATTGTTCGGATTTATATACATGATATTATATTTGGTGCTGCTAATCAAAATCTGTGCAAGAATTTTTTTAAGTTTATGCAGGGAGAATTTGAAATAAGCATGTTGGGTGAGCTCAAATACTTTCTAGGTTTGTAAATCAAGCAATAGAAAAATGGGATCCTTATTCATGAAGAAAAATATGCTAAGGACCTGCTCGAGAGGTTTGACACGGATAAAGCTAAGAGCATTAGCATTCCCATACATCCTTCTCAAGTTCTGGAAGCTAATGAGGAAAGAGATAATGTTTCTGAAAAACTTTATTAAGGTTATTGTGATGCTAATTTTGCTGGAGACAGAGTTGAGAGAAAAAGTACAAGTGGTTGTTGCTGTTTTCTTGGAAAGTCCTTGATTACTTGGTCAAGAAAAATGCAAAACACTATTGCTATCTCAACTACAGAAATTAAGCATCAATTGGAGGATTTCAACTTGAGGCATACTAAAGTCCCTATTCTATGTGAAAATACTAGTGCTATAAATCTTGCCAAGAACCTCATTTAGCATTCTAGATCAAAACATATTGAGATTAAGCATCATTTCATTAGAGATCATGTTTAGAAAGGAGATATTGAACTAAGTTTTGTAAATACATAAGATCAAATAGCTGATATAACAAAACCTCTAGCTGAAGATCGTTTTTGCTATATTAAGAACCTTTTGAACACGATTAGTTTCTGATCATGTATTCATAACATGCATTAGAACATATCTCCCTTAAGCTTCTAAAGAAGCTTAAAAGCTGAGATTGCATGGCCAAGTATGTTGCTCTTCTGAAGAATGTATCTCAAGAAGTGTTTAGAAAGTTTAGTTCAGGATGGTTGGTAGAATTGGTGCAAAAAGTTCTGTTCAGAATAATCTGTAGAGTTTGTTCAAAAGGTCCATTTAATGACATCTCAGTAAGGGTTAATTAGAAAGGTGCTAAATGAAAGCTTCAGAATTCAAGTTTAGAAAGGTGATTCATTTAAAAAGATGACTCAAGCTTCTAATCAAAAGGATGAGTGTGAAGAGTCAAAGCAGTTTTTTGGAATGTGGGTGGCTTTACTAACTTACCAGTCTCTGACAATTATTGAAGCTGGAAAGCTCAAAAGTTTGCTTGCCAAAACATCATCATTTTGACCATGGATGCTTCACATTTCAAGTGACTCTTGAGCATTCTTTTTAACCAAATAGATTCACTTAGTTACCTTGAATTCTCTTTTCTCTCACTATTTCTTTAAAATTACTAAAACCCTCCAAACATTGTTCATCTTCCTAAAGGTTCAAACTTTAACCACCTCTCTACCTTCACCTTCAACGGCAACCCAAACACATTTCCTTTTGATTGAAGCCATAATATTTCTTATTCTATAAAATAGTCTGACAAGGGTCATCAAAGTGTTCCTTATATGTTCGATGACGATGAGATGTAGGAGAACTTCCAAAGAAACTTCTTCAGATGACCCATTGCAAGAGGAAGAAGTTTCTACCTAGAGAACTTCATATCTTTTCTTAAAGTATACAATGTCTTTGAGTTTCAAGGATAGGGAGACTTTTTGAGATCTCAGAGGACATTTACATAGGGACCATTCCTACTTTTTACAGCACCTTTAATGCCTCTGATAAAGACAATACCTCACTTAGAAGTATTGCCCATAGCTTCAAACTCTAAGTCCTTCCTTCTGACATTGTTGAGATAACTAATACTCCAAAATATGGTATTCTGTGTCATGGAGGAGAAAGATGGTGGGGAGAACTTAGTGTCACAGAAATTGAGGTTGCTAAGGCACTAATGGGAAATAGAGGTGCAAGTGTTTGAGACATTCAAACTTCTAGTGTTTTGGTTCCTGTTAGGGTAGTTTTTTGATTGCTCAACATACTGTGTTACCAAGGAGTGGAAACATAGATGTAATGAGTGAGATAGATTAGATGGTTGTGTTTTGTTTCATGACTAGAAAGAGGATCAATCTTGTGAGATTGAGTCATGATTTTATCATTTCTGCTTTTGGTGTTGATAGGAAAAGTCGTGCAGCATTGCCTTATAACATGTTTTTTGACAAAGGTCTTCATCAAGGCATAGCTTCCTTTGGATGGTAAAAAGTATGACAAGAAGAGACCAACAACCACTACGAGGACTTTTTCAGCTTGGGGCTGAAATCCAAAGATAAGGAAAAGGAGAAGAAGAGCAAGAAGAAGAAAGATGATATTGCTACTGCTATTAATATTGTGCATAGCTCCAAAAAGACCAAATCAAAACCTTTTGAGGAAAGTAAAAAAAAAAAAAAAAACCAAGAAAAGAGAGAAGTTTCTCTCCCATTCTAGAAGAAAGAAGAAGAAGAAAGAGAAGGTTGTTGAAACTTGCTGAAGAGTCCTCTTTTTCTTCAAAAGTTGAAGATGAAGTTTTTATTATTGCTACAGAACTCATCAATCATCAATGTGGCTGATACTACCACAACTCTTGCTATCCATCCTACTCCTCATGCTACCAGACCTGCTCAAAGAAGGATTATCATAAGGGAACCTACACTAAAAGAGCCAACACCCAAAGAGGTTCTAGAAGGAAAGGGCAAGAAGAAAATAAAAGAAGTTTCTATTACTCCTTTAAGAGATTCTACTTCCTTTCCTATCAGAAGAGCCAGAAAGGAAGAAGAAGAAAACAAATTGAGAGAAGAAGCTTGGCTCCAAAAGTAAAGGAATAAAGCCACTGGAGTTGGAGCATCTAAACAGATAACTTCTTCTATCTCTCAAGAAGTGGCATAACACTTTGCTATAATAGAGGAGGTGAATCATTCTTTTGAGATAAGAAGGCCTAATGCTGCCTTCTAAACAACAAGTTGTAGAAGCTAAAACTCAACCATAGAACTTACAAATTGTTCCTGCTATTCTAGCAGGGGCCCTTGCCAGAATCGACACTAGTATGCTTGAAAGGGCTGAGACTAGAACTGAAACTACTACACCAGAAGGAACCTTAATGATAGAAGTTAATGTTGATACTATCCCGACTTTAGAAGTTGCATTCATTTCCACCCCTATTTAGAATCCAATACTAGCTTCTCAAGATGTTCCTACCAACCCAACTATTGCCAATGCCATATTATTGTTGATTGCTCTACCTAAGTTTGACAGAACAACATCTGAAGCTATTTCTAATTCTGTCAAGTCTTTAACTGCTCATACTGAGAAGGTATTGTCTGAAGAACCTACATCCTGCTCCTGTTTTTCCAAGTGCCAATGAGATTCAAATGGATTTTCTCTTAGCTAATCAGCAAATCATCATGGGAAGTCAACAACAGTTGATGACCAATCAACATGGCATAGAAAGAAGATGGACAAGCTGGAGAGTCTCATTTTGTGGCTGATAAGGGCACTTCAAAAGGGAAACAACTAGGGCAATCAATGATGTTCTTCCATGATCTCTTACCATCCTCTGTTGATGTTAAAAGGAGGAGAAGATAAGAAAAGCTTTGATTGAGGGGGAGCTAGGAACTAAAAAACATTCATTTTGCATTATGCATACTTCCATAGTTATTTCTTTGTTGTTTGATAAGAACAATTTTTGATTTTGTTATCTTTTAGTTTCTCTTTTCTACTCTAATATCAAGTTCTTTACTTTTTGCTTTGATATTTATTTGAGCTTCATTACTCTGATATCTATATCTTTTCCTATTACACTGATATTGGATGATGTTTTACTTTGATATGAATTATGAGTTATATCTTGTCATCTGATTCTTGCTTTATTTCATGATCTGATATATCTCATATGTTCTAATTTCTTAGTTTTATTCTTATGCTTTGAGCAAAAGGTTAATTTGGATGTTTCTAGTAGTTTAGAATGATCAGCATCTTATCCTAAAATTTTTGAACAATATAACAAATTAAAATCTACTTTAGAAAGCATGAATTGAATTCTAAAAGATAAAAGCAACCCAATCTGTATAAATGCTTATACATTTTTAAGTTTTTAAATAAAAGCTTTTCTTAAGCATTGGTTTGCCATCATAGAAAAGGGGCAGATTGTAAGCTCTAACACCCTTCAAAAGCCGCCAGGTGGTCTTTGAAGCTCATCCTTAAGGATTTTGATGGATAACAAACCAACTCTTAATGAAAATATTTTGTATGGACTAACACTTTGATTGAGTGTTTGATTTAGAAAGCATAGATTACTCTATATGTTCATTTGAGAGAATTGGATCATGGAACATTTCATTTTCAAACTAATTTCCTAAGGTTCTTATGCATATCAGATGTAATCTAATGGGGAAAAGCTTTTTGAAAGAGAATACATGCTCAAAAGATCCTATCTCTCATAAAATGGCAGATTAGAAGCATCAGAAGGATATTGTTATATCATCAGAAGGATATCAAGTCTCTAGAAGGAACACAAGCATATTAGAAAGATGACTGGTGTAGAAGGCTTGACCAGAAGGGTAATCTCTAGAATGTTCGTCTAAGTGAAGAAGACCTCACTTGTACAACATGCCTTGCAAGATTTATAGATATTTTCTAAAGGTAAAACTTGAAGAGATAGAGATCCAAAAGGACCATCGACACTTTGAAAAGCTGGTTGACTCAAATAGATAGTTTTCCTCCTTGCTGATGTACTTGCTTACTGTGAGAAAGAAAGCAACCTACTCCTCTCTCTAGTTTAAGACCATTGGATCTAAGCTCAAGGCTCAAGGTCTGAAGTCTCAACGGCTAGATTTTGAAGTCTATATAAATCTTGAAGAAGAAGTAGTAGCTAAAACTCTGTTGATTAAAAATCCTAAAGAGCTTTCATCCTTCTCAACCGTCTGAACAACTAGAAGATTTCTTTCTAAAGATTCTTGAGAGAAAATCTTCTTCTTGATGTGTAATAGCAAATACTCTCCTAGTGAGATTTGTGAGAAGTCATTCCACTCTATACTTAATCAATCTATACACCTTGAGTGATCTAGTGTGAGTGTTTATCAAACACAAACCAAATATCTTCTAATGTTACCTGACTCGATAGTGGTCATTATTAGCTTGGAGAGGATAGGACAATACTACTCAACTTGTTTAGCTTGAAGAGGCTAGAAAAAGACTACTTTATTGAAAGCTTGGTGAAGTTTGTAAAAGAATACTCGTGATTATAAAATTCTCAACTGGTTATTAAGGATTGGACATAGGTAAGTAGGTTAGCCGAACTAGTATAAATTTTCTTGTGTGATCTTCTATCCCTGTCTTTTATTCCTTTTTATCTTTTGTGTGCTTATTTTGTTCTAACAAAATTTTTGTGAGTATAATAACTTTTGATTGTAAAACTTAAACACTTCCACAATCCAAGTCCATAGACTTGAATTTTTTTTTTAAAGTTTTTAGGTTTTGAAAAGTTTTAAAAGGCACGATTCAACCCCCTTTCTCATGCTACTTCCATCTTTAGATAAAAATTTCAACTGGTTTTGTTAAGGACTAGATGTAGATAAGTGATTTGACCGAACTAGGATAAACCTTGAATGCTTTCCTTATTTCTATCTTTTGCTTTTGCTCATATATTTTTTGTTATAAGTTTTATGTATCTATCTTTCTTTGGTGTCTAGAAAGTTTCTTATTAAATATTATTTTTTGATTTCTAACCTTAAATGTTTTTGCAATCCAAGTTTCAAGACTTGAGAAAATTTATTTAAGTTTTTCAAGAAACAAAAAGTTTTAAAAAGCAGAATTCAACCCTCCTTCTCGTGCTACTTTCACCTTCATTTGGTATTAGAGCTCGGCTTCCAGGGTTGAGCTTCCTAATAGTTGCAGTGGAAAAGATCCTGAAACATGGCACAACAGATCTCACACATTGCTAAAGGACATTCCATTAACTGTCCTCCATATTTCAATAGAGAAGACTACCCTTATTGGAAGGACAGGATAAGACTCTTTGTTGAGTCCACAAGTCTAGACATGCGAAAATCATTGAGAATGGAGACTATGTCCTAACCTTTGAACAATTACTTCCAAATGTAGCTACTGATCTAAATCAGCTAGCTCTAGTGGTGGTCAGGGTACTCCTTAGAAACCAATGGACTGACCAGCACAAAACTAAAGTTCAAATGAATGCTAAAGCAAAATATCTTCGGACGTGTTCTCTAAGTAAGAATGAATATGATAAAAAAATTTCTTGTGACTCAACCAAGGAGATATGAGACAAATTGCAAACTCTTCATGAAAGAACTGATAAAGTTAAAAAAGCAAAATCAGCATATTGGTATATCAATATAAAATGTTAAAAATGTTAGAACATGAAAATATTGATGACATGACAACAAGATTTATGTACATCATAAATCAACTGAAGGCATTGGGAAAGAGATATTCTAATGCCGACATTGCCAGAAAGATCCTCAGAAACCTATCCAAGACTTAGTGCCCTAAACTAGCAACCATTCAAGAAGTAAAAGACTTGAATGTGTTTAGCCTACATACTCTCATTGAGCCTCTAAAGACTCATGAGATTAAGCTAAATGAATTTCTAAAGAGAGTAGCAAAAAAGGCAAATCCATTGATCTAAAGTTTACATGAAGAAAAGCGTGCTCCACCAAAGCTATGAAAGCTTTAGATGAGTTAGAAGAAGAGAAGGAGTTTTCCAAAGACGAGGATAAAGAAGAGAAAGATGAAATCACCCATCTAGAGGAGAAGATTGCAAAAGCTTAGATCAGAATAAAAAGAAGAAAGGTTCTCTCATGAGAAAGATAAGAAAGGAAAATCGAATTAGAATGAGATCATTTTTTATGATGCGAAGAACGTAGACATATGAGAATTGAATGTCCAAAGTTGAAAAAGAACCTCAAAAAGAAAACACCCAAAAAGAAAGCCATGATGGTCACCTGGGAAGATGTTGATGAAGAAAAAGAAAGTGCATAATCTTAGGGGGAGGAGAAAATAGTTGTAAATCTTGCTTCATGGCAGATATAGTTTCTGATGAAAAAACTGAGGTAACGTTTCCTGATCTAGAACCTTCTTATGAAGATCATCAAAAGGCTTATGTTGAACTTCTAGATGACTCTCAAACTCTCCCTTCTCACTATACTTTTTTGAAGAAAAACTTTCAAAAGTTATCCTTATCAAAGCATTAAAAAAATTATTGGAGTAATAATAAAGTAGAAATAGCCTATGATAAAAGATAGAGTAGAAATAAATAATCCTAAATAGAAATAAGATAATTCATTCAACAAATGAAAAATTGTTTTGATATGTGCAAAATGTAAAATGCAAAAAATAAATGAAGTTTATGCTTTCATTTCTTTAAATTATTTAAATTCCTAGCTACCATCAACCAAAGTTTTTGTCTTCTTCTCCCCCTTTTGACATTAGCAAAAGATGAGCAGGAATCATGGAAGACCATCACTGGTTGCCCTTGTATCTCCTTTTTGAAGAGCTTTTATCAACTATAGCATCATATTCTCCATTCTATCCATCCTTCTTTCTAAGGCATGTTGGTTGGCCATTATTGTTTGTTGATTGGCTAGGATGAGATCCATTTGGACTTCAGCAATATCAAGAAGGACATTGTCATAAGTTCTAGTTAGTTCTTTAGAAGGCAGCATCTTAGCTTAGGCAGCTGAAGACTTTGTAAATTCAGAAGCAGCTTCAAATGCCGTTCTATTAAACCTAGGACCAGCAATCAACAGTAATAGGGTGTTGGCAATAGTTGGGGTAGCAAGAATATCATGACAAGCTTAGGTTGGATTCTGCATAGGAATTGAGATGAGTGTAGTCTCAGAAGCAGGAACAACATCAACTTGAGTTTTTGTCACCAAGGTTCCTTCTGGTGTAGCAGCTTTAGTTCTTGTCTCAGTTCTTTCAACCACAGTTCCTTCTAGACCAAGAAGAATAATTTGCAAGTTTTGTGGTTGAGTTAAACCTTTTGTAGCCTATTGTTTAAAGGGCAGCACCACTCGTCTCATTTTGGAAGGAGGATTCACCTTTTTTATTACAACAAATTATTGTTTTACCTTTTGAAAAATACAAGAACTCCTTTGTTTTGATGCTCCAACTCCAGTGACTTAGTTTCTTTATTTCTGGAGCCAAGCTTTTTCTCTCAACTTTTCCCTTCTACTTCTCTTTTAGCTTTTCTAATGGCAAAGGGAATGGAATCTTTGGAACCTCTTTTGGTGTTAGCTCTTGTGGTATAGATTCCCTAATAATAATTCCTCTCTCAGTAGGTCTAGCAGCACGAGCAATATGAGGGCAGTAGGGATTGTGGCAGTATCAACCATATTAATTGGGTCTGTAGCTATTGTAGATACCTTATCTTTAGACTTTGAGGAAGAAAAGGACTCCTCAGCAAATTTTATCAGTTTTCTTTTGCTTTTTCTTTCCTTAGGAGAGGAGAGAGGCTCCTTTCCCTCCTTATCTTCTTTTTTTTACCTTTCTTAGAAGGCTTAGACTTAGACTTAGACTTTTTTTTTTTGTTATGGGCACCACAGTAGCAGCAGCAACAACAACATCTTTCTTCTTCTTAATTTCCTTCTCTTTCTCCTTTTCCTGACCATAAGGTTTCAATCCCAGATCAGAGAAGGTCTTCATTGTGGTTGTGGGTTTTTTATTGTCAGCTCTATGTCCATCCAGAGGCAACTGTGCCCTGATGAATACTCTGGTGAGAAACATGCCATAGGGCAAGGTAGCATGTCTTCTCCTTTCAACATTAATAGTAAAGATGATGAAATCAATAATCAATTTCACCAGATTAATCTGTCTTCTGACTATAAGATAGAACATGGCTATTTGATCCACTTTGGTCATTACATCTATGTTTTCACTCCTAGGGAGCACAGTCTGTTGAACAATAGAGTAAGCAATCCTAATTGGAATGAGTAGATGAGAGGTTCAAATAATTCTTACTCTCATACTCCTTTTTCTTGTAAGTTTCTACAACATCTTCTTCAATAGCACCAAGTTCCTTCTGCTAAGTTTTCCACCACAACACAGAATACCATCATTGGGGGTGTTAGATATCTCAGCGATATCAGAAGGTAGAACCTGGAGTTTAAAGCTTCTAATGATGCTTTTGACAAAAGTGTTGTCTTTATCATAGTAGCAAGAATGCTCTAGAAGGTAGGAATCACTTTGGTGTAGATGTCCTTAGAAATCCTTAGAAAATCACTCCATTCTTGAAACTCAAAGATATTGAATACCTTTGAAAGAGAGGTGAAGTCCTCTTAACAAAAACTTCTTCATTTGGCAATAGATATCTTGAAGAAGTTGGTTTGGAAGTTGGCTTGCATTTTGTCATCCTCAAACATGTATGGGACACTTTGATGACCTTTGTTAGCCATTGAGAGGATACAAAAGGTTGGAGCTTGAAAGAAAAGAGAATGTGTTTGGGTTGATGTTGAAGATGAAGGCAGAGAGGTGTTTAAAGTTTGACTCATTAAGGGAAAATGAATAGTGTTTGAATAGTATTAGGGGGTTTCAGTAACTTGAGAGAAAAAGGGATTTCATAGTAAATAAATTCGTTAGTTGGAAGAAATAACCAAGGGTCATGGAAATATGAAGGGTTTTGAGGCTAAAACAATGGCATTTTGTGTAGGGATAGCTTTTGGCTTTCTCGCTTGATTGAGACATGGCAATGTGGGAGTTACTTGAGCCACCCACATTTCAAAACTGCCTTGACTCCTCACATTCATCCTTCTGATTAGAATTTTGAGTCAATTTTCTAAAAGAAAACATCTTTCCAAAGACTTTATATAGTACTTTTCTAGTTTACCCTTTCTAAATCAACATTCTGAACACATTTTATAGACCATTCTGAACCACTCTTGAAATGCCTTCTTTAGATAGGAGACACACTTGGTTGCCTTAAGCTTATTTAGAGGCTTAAAGAGATAGATCCATATGTTATGAATGCATGCTCAGAAACTAATCATATTTAGAAGGTTCTTAATATAATAGAAACGGTCTTCAGCTAGAGGTTTTGTAAATATATCAGTTATTTGATTTTCAATATTTACAAAACTTAGCTCAATATCTCATTTTTGAACATGATATCTTATAAAATCATGCTTAATATCTATATGCTTTGCTCTAGAATGTTGATTTGGATTCTTAGCAAGATTAATAGCACTAGTGTTATCACATAGAATAGGAATTTTGGTACACCTCAAGTTGAAATCTTCCAACTAATGCTTAATCTATAGAATGTAAGCACAACAATTTGTTGGAGATACATATTCAGCTTCAACAGTTAAGAGAACAATTGTGTTTTTCTTCTTGCTTGTCCATGTTATCAAGGATTTTCCAAGAAAGCAACAATAATTACTTGTGGTCTTTCTTTCAACTCTGTCTCCAGGAAAATTAGCATCATAGTATCCTGTAACATCACATAAAGTACTTTTCTTGTACCAAAGACCAAGATTAGTAGTATCTACTAAATATGTTAGAATTCTCTTGAGAACATCTAAGCATGATTGCTTTGGGTTAGATTGAAGTTAACACAAATGGCCACACTTAATTGTATGTTAGGTCCACTAGCTGTGAGATAAAGTAATGAGCCAATCATATCTTGATGAAGTTTATAAGAAACTTTATCTCCATTTTCATCAGCTTCCAAAACTTGAAAAAGCTGCATAGGAGTGCTAATGCTCTTAGCTTTGTCCATATCAAACCTTTTAAGTAGATCCTTTGTATATTTTTCTTGATGAATTAGGATCCTATCTTTCTATTGCTTTATTTACAGCCATAGAAAGTATTTGAGCTCTCCTATCATACTTATTTCAAATTCTCCCTACACAAGCTTAGAATAACTCTTGCACAGATTTTGATTAATAGCACCAAATATAATATCATCTATGTAAATTCGAACAATAAGAAAATCATTTTTCTCATACATGATAAATAGGGTTGTATCAACTTTTTCTCTCTCAAAACCATTTTTAAGAAAAAAACAAAAAAAGAACTAAGTCTTTCATACCAAACTCTTAGAGCTTGTTTTAGATCATATAAAGCTTTTGACAACTTAAAAATATGATGAGGAAAGGTTTCATTTTCAAAACTAGGAGGTTGCTTGATATACATTTCTTCAGAAATAAAACCATTTAGAAAAGCAGATTTAACATCCATCTGATACAGAACAAAACCTTTGTATGCTACAAAAGCAAGCAGCATTCTGATGGGTTCTAGTCTTGCAATAGGAGCAAATGTCTCATCATAGTCAATTCCTTTTTGTTGATTATATCCTTGAGTAACAAACCTTGCCTTGTTTTTTACCACCTTTCCACTTTCATCCAAGTTGCTTCTGATCACCCATCTTGTGCCAATGATAGAATGCCCTTTGGGCAATTGAACCAGAGTACAAACTTTGCTATTTTCAAATTGGTTGAGCTCTTCTTTCATGATTTCTATCCAAATTTGATCTTAAAGAGCTCCATCAATACATTTAGGTTGTATTTCAGAAATCCAAGTCATGTTTGATTCTATTCTAAAAGAGGATCTAGTTCTGATTCTTTGAGAAGCTTCCCTAATGATTTGATTTTAAAAGATAGCTCTCAAATCTCTTGCACTAGTATATCTTCTCTTTATAGGGTATCCTTCTAAATCTTCTTGAATATCATCAAAAACATGTTGAGAATGGGAAGGTTCAGAATTGGTAGCCAAATCTTCATTACTTTCTCTTGTGGCTATCTGAAAATCATTATTTAGAGATAAATTCTCCATATCCTTTTCTAGGTCATGAATACTCCACTCTAGATCATTCTTCTTTCCTTTGAAAGATATGCGTATGGTCTCCTCCACAGCCTAAGTTTTCTTATTATATATCTTGTAAGCTTTTGACACAAAAGAATATCCTAGGAATACACCAGGATTAGATTTAGGATTAAACTTTGATAGCTTGTCCTTTCTATTAAGTATGAAGCATTCAAAACCAAATACATGAAAATAAGATATGTTGGGTTTCCTTCATTTCCATAATTCATAAGGGGTCTTCTTGATTATTGGCCTTAAGAAAACATGATTTTGAATGTAGCAAACAGTGTCAACTGCTTCTCCCTAAAAACCTTTCGATAAACCACTTTCCAAAAGCATGATTTTAGTCATTTCTTATAAGGATCTGTTCTTCCTTTCAACATACCCATTTTGTTACGAAGTTCTAGGATAAGAGAAATTGTGAGAAATGCCATTTTCATTGAAAAAAATCTTTCAAAAACATGGTTTTCAAACTCACCACCATAATCTGATATGACGGATGAGATACATAAAACCTTTTTCATTTTGAACTCTTTTTGAAAACACTTTAAAGGCCTCACAAGTTTCATCCTTATAGACTAGGAATATAACCCGTGTGAATTTAGAAAAGCCATCCACTATGACCAGACCACATTTCTTACCAACTAGATTGGTATTTCTAATTGGTTCAAAAAGATCAAGATATAAAAGCTCAAGTGGTCATATAGTTGACATTACATTTTTGCTATGGAAAGAACTTTTTGTTTATTTACCGTTTAGTAGAACTCACAATTTGAGTCATAATTAAAGCTTATCTTGGGTAAACATTTAACAAGCTCTTTTTGAGAAATCTCAGAGATTAATCTTATATGAGTATGACCAAGTTTCGTGTCACATCCACTTTTCATCCACAAGAAATGCTAAGAATTTTACATTCTGATCTGAAAGGTCATCTAGATATAATACATAAATATTATCATGTCTTTCAGTAATAAGAATTGTAAAATCCTCCCAAGCACAGTACTATGCTTAACTCATAGTACCACACTCGAGAGTTGTTACCGTTGCTTTAACAAACCTCGTATGACAGCACCCTTCGGCTGTCTTCAATATCTCTAGTCAACTCTAGGTGGCCGCCTTCAATATGTTCTGAGCTATCTAGAGATAACATGAAAATATATATAGGAGTGAGAATTATAAATTCTCAATAGGATTCACTAAGAAATTACATGCCGTGTCATTATTATTATCTCTAGCTGCTTTGGTTTATTATAAAAAGGTGAGCATGTTATATAAATATATTCAATTTTATAGTTTGAAACCATGTTGTCCGAAATAGAGTTCATTTTAGTCATATACTTGATAAATAGAGCAAGAATTAAAGCATAAGCATAGCAAATTGTGAGTGATTTCATAATAATAACAATAGTAGATTATGCATGTACAATGACTCATCATGAATATTATGCGAATGCACTTATACTTTCTTCTCTTTCTTTACTTGACACGCCTAGGCGTTACGTATTGCAATCCCTAGGGTGTCTGCATGCATATATCTTTGTCTTTAATCTTTATTACCCTTTGGTAGTCTGACCTAGGAGTGAGCTCAACTCGTAACTATCGTCACACAAAACTGACCTACAAGGGGATCCATATGCCTTTAGTCTTAGAGGGATCTCATTTTGGCTATGTGCCTCGAAGGTAAAGGGATCTCATAGCTCACAAGGAGGGATCCAAATAACTGCCTCCAGGTAAACAGACCCAATTTTACATAATCATATATTTTCTTTATTTACACGTAAATATGTAAACTTTCATAAAGAGGATCATGATCATATCATCATACAATGTCCATATGCATTTTGGTACACTTATCTTCAAACATTCTTGCATATAAAATTTCATATTCTTATCATAAATTTCATGACACAGATTATCATAATTTCATAAATTTCTGCTGAAAGTTTGGCAGCATAACGAATCGAGTCCACTTGCCCGTGAATAGTGCCATCCAACCAATCAATCATTAGTACAAAAAATCAATATACTATGCCAACCATTTCAATACTTATACAAAATTTGTAGCTTTTGCATTTAAATTGATTTTCTGCCAATTCCTTCAATTCTATCCGTTTTTAGAAATTAAGCTATAATTTCTGTATAACTCATTTAGATCTGAATTTTGGATATGTTGAAGTGTTATGTGCCTAGTTTGTAACCTCTTTAGTCCCATTAAGTTTTGATATATATAACTCAAGTTATTAACATTTTACCTAGGTATGTCCTGTTATTAGGCAGATTTGCACACCAAAAAGTAAAAATTCATTAAAAATCAAAATCTATTTGGATTCCAACAAAACCTATGTCATTTTAAAGCTAACTAACCCTTATTTCCAATAAATTTCACCTCATTTGAATAAGTAGAACTCGAGTTATAAGCTTTAGTATTTGGGTAACTTGCACTACCCTGCCCTAGCTAGATTAGAACTTAAGGCAACTTTTATGAATTACTGAAAGCAACAGGGATTGAATTTGGTTCTAAAGCTTTTATGAAATGTTACCCTATGTCTTAAATTTCTAAAAAAATTGGTTGCACTCAATTTGAAGGAGTATAGGGCAAGTTATGCCCTCGAAATCCAGTCTGCTCAGAATAAGGGTTAGAATCCTAGGGTTAACTTCAAAAATTCATATCGCATTCAATACTAATTCAATGGCCTTATAATTTACATGGTTGGAAAGCCCTAAATGTCTATTTTTACATAAAAGTAGGTTCATCAAGTTTTAGTGGTCATAGGCAGAGCCGCATACTTCGCAGTACGGACACATTAAGGTTTTTCAGCCTAAATAGGTTCATTTTGTTACCTTCTTGGTTTTTCCCTCAAGTTCCCAAACAAACCCAACTTATACAAGTTTAATAAACCACAAGTACTCATATAGACACACTATAACATCACATAAATGAATGGAAATAAAATTTCAATTAGTTACAGATTCATAATTTGAAGAAAGAAATCATGAATCCTACCTCAATTTAGTGAAACTAGTAACAAGAAGTGGAAATCTTAAGGGATGGAAGTGATTAAAGCTTGAAGCAAGATGAGATGGGATGGAATGAAGGAAGAAAGATGAAGAGAGCTGCTAGTTCTGCTTTGGGTGAAAATGAAGGGATAAGGAAGGAAGATTTTGGAGTTGATAATGAGATAGTTAGGATTCTTGAATCCTATTGGCTCTTGACTTAGGTGGCTATCATTCTTCCAACATTCCTTCTCCTTTATGGCTGATTGGTGGTGCCAAAGTGGGGAAAGTGTGGCTGAGTTTTTAGCCACAAGTCTTAGGATTTTTTATGTGTAATTCTATTGATTCGATTCCAACAGTTTAAAATACTGAATCTCTATCGATTTCCTTCAAATCTGCCAAACGATCTTGAAGAATTTTGTGTGGTTTTCTATGTTTCTATTCTAATTATTTCTAATTCTAATCTCTCTAATTAATATTAATTGGCTCTAAATAAATGCTTAATTGATTTCTAATTAATTCCTATTCTGCAATAAAATCGAATAAATCGATTTAACAAGTTAAAATTTTTCAAATGTTACAAGAATGATCCTATCTAATGTGGAGTCTTTTATGATGTAGCGAGAAGGTTCAAACATAACTTTGTAGCCTTGGACACAAAATTGCCTAATACTCAGAAGATTGTGAGTCAATCCTTCAACTAACATAAATCAAATCATAGTTGTTATTACCAACATTACCTATACCAACGATCTTTGACTTGATTCCATCTCACAACTCCTCCATCTTTGGTCTGAAGTTTCTAAACCCAGACCTATTTCCAGTTAAGTGTTTAGAGCAGCGACTATCCAAATACCCTTTCATCTCCTTCTAATGATGTGATTTAAGACACACTTTCATTAGAAACAACCTTTGCCTTAGTTACCCACATCTTCTTGTGTCCTCTTGGGTCAGTTACCTTTTTGGGATTTTTATCTTTTGTTTCTTTGCTTTTCTTCCTGAAAAGAACTTCTTAGAAGAGTGTCACTTTGTAAAGCAACAAATACAAGTAAGAACTTTATTTTGAGAACTCTTGGATAGTTTCTCATTCTCTTCCTTCTCAAACCCAAGTCCTAATTTTTCAAAATATAGTCTTTGACTGCCAAGCATCAAGTCAAGAGTTGGGAGCCATTCACCATCTTCTCAAGATTAGATTTGAGAAGCATAACTATTTTCTAAAGTTCAGAATTATCAGAAGAAGTTTTTTGAGCTGATTCAGAAACTTCAGCTTTTAAGGTATCAACATCCTTCTAAAGAAAAGTGTTTTCTTTTGAAAGCATATCTTTTTCGCTTTAGCTTCTCATTCTTTGACTCAAGGTTTTTAAATTTCAGGGACAATTTTTGAAAATTTTTCTTTAAAGCAGCATAATGAGAAGAAAGCATTTGAGAATTATCTAGAAGTTCATTGTAAGCTTTCTAAAGCTCATCATATGAAGGTTGTAGTTTAGGAAGAGTTACCTCAGTTTCTCCATCAGAAACTGTATCTGCCATGAAGCAAAGATTTGCAACAATTTTTCTTCTTGAGAATCTGCACCCTCTTATTCTTCATCTAGGTTTTGCCATGTTGCCATTATAGCCTTCTTCTTAGGTGCCTTCTTTTTGGAGCTCTTATTTAGCTTTGGACATTCTGATCTCAAATGTCCAAGCTCCTTGTATTTGTAATAGATGATTTCACTCTGCTTTGCCTTTCCTTTCTTATCTTTTTTGGGGATAAAACTTTTATTTTTCTTCCTTCCAATCTATGCCTTCGAGATCTTTTTAGCCAAATGAGCAATCTCATATTTCTCTTCATCATCAAAGGGCTTTTCTTCTTCTTCATCTATTTCTTTTGAAGCCTTCATGGCTTTAGAAGAATTAGATCTTCTTTGAGTGGATTTTAAGGCAATGAACTTGCCTTTCTATTAGTTTCCTCAGAGGCTTCATTTAACTCAATCCCATGAATCTTTAGAGACCCAATGAGATTATCAAGATTGAGCACATTCAAGTCTTTGTCTTCTTGAATGGTTGTTACTTTAAAGCGCCAAGCCTTGGACAGGCTTGTCAAGATCATCCAGATCATTTCAGCATTAGAATATCTTTTTTCCAATGCCTGTAGCTTATTTATGGTGTGCATAAATCTTGTTGTCATGTGATCAATATTCTCATGCTCCAGCATTTTGAACATTTCATATTGATAAAGCAACATACTGATTTTAGTTTCTGTGACTTGATCAGTTCCTTCATGGCGAGTTTCGAGTCTATCCTAGATTTCTTTGGTAGAGTCACATGAAATAATCTTGTTTTATTCACTCTTACTCAAAGCACAAGTAAGAAGATATTTTGCCTTGGCATTCATCCGCACCTTGGCTTTGTGTTGGTCAGTCCATTGGTTTCTAGGCACCAATCTAAATATTATTAGAAGAGGTTGATTAAGATTAGTAGCTACTTAAGGCATAGGGTGTTCCATAGTTGGAACATAATCTCCATTCTCTATGATCTCCCACACATCTAGATTTGTAGACTTACTAAAGAGTCTCATTCTATCCTTCCAATAAGGGTAATCTTCTCTATTAAAATAGGGAAGGCAATGTATGGAGTGTCCTTCAGTAATGTGTGTGATTTACTGTGCCATATCTCAGGATCTTTTTCCTTTGCAATAGTTTGGAAGCTCAACCCTAGAGGCCGAGCTCTGATGCCAATTAAGGGCGAAAGTAGCACAAGAAGGGGGGGTTGAATCATGCTTTCAAAAAACTTTTTTGTGCTTGAAAACTTGAACAAATTTTCTCAAGTCTTTGGACCTAAATTACAGAAACATTTTAGGTTAGCAACTAAGTTATTGTTTTTTACAACAACTTTCTTAGAAAAAGTTCAACAGAAAACACAGAATAATAATACAAGTTATAAAATCTATAAAGAGATATAGGGATAGAAAATCACTCAAGAAAGTTTTATACTGGTTTGGCCAAACCACTTGCCTATGTCCAGTCCTCAACAAACTAGTTGAGATTTTATATTTTTTTGTAAAAGCTTCTCCAAGCTTACAATCGAGTAGTCTTTTCCTAGCCTCTCCAAACTAAATAGTTGAGTAGTATTATCCTAACCTTTCCAAGCTAACAATGACCATTATCAAGTCAGGTTAAAATAAAGGATTGAAGGTTTGTGTTTGATTAACATTCACACCAGATCACTTAAAGTGTATAAAACTATTAAGTATAGAGTGGACTGACTTTCCAGTAATCTCACTAGAAAAGATTTTCTATCAAGAGAAGTTACAAAAGTAACTTTCTAGACATTTAGAAGGTTGAGAAAGATGAAAGTTCGATAAGATTTTCAATAAGCAAGATTCTAACCACTTCTTTTTCATCTTCAAAATCTAGTCGTTGAGACTTCAGACAATGAGCCCAGAGACTTTTAGATCCATTGGTCTTAGACTGGAGAGAGAAGTAGGTTGCTTTCTTTTTGAGCAAGCAAGTACATCATCAAAGAAGGAAACTAGGCATTTGGGTCCACCAACTTTTCAAAGTGTCAGCGCTCCTTTTCAATCTCTGTCTTGTCAAGTTTGATTTTTAGAAAATAGTTATGAGTTGTGCAGAGCAAGAGAATGAGGTCTTCTTCATGTAGATCATCTTTCTAAAAATCACCCTTCTAGTCAAGCCTTCTGGACAAATCATCCTTTTGATGTGCTTGTGATCCTTCTAATGACTTACGAATGTCCTTCTGATGCTTCTTGATACACTTTTTGTGAGAGAATTTTTTTATCATAATTCTTGTAAAAGGGTTCTATCTTTAGGATTATATATATGAGATATATAGGAACCTTTAGTGAATTTGTTTAAAACTGAAATACTATATGATCTGATTCTTTTTGCCAAGTGTTTAGCGCAATCTTGTGCTAAAAAGAACAAACACTTGAACAAACCATTAGTCCTCAAAGAAGATTTTATTAAGGATTGATCAGTTATCCATCAAAACCCTTAGCAAGATATATCTCAAACCACTTAGTGGCTTCTGAAGGCCATTGGAGCTTACAGAAGAAAGAACTTGGAACTAGGAACTATCTTGAATTCAATAAATTGAATTAAGAAATATGATACAAGAGATGTAGACTTTGTATAGATGCAAGCTGGTGAATTGAAATACAATGCACAAAACTATACTAAACTAACTAGCAACTGCCTTTAATGACAATTAACAGAATTTTAGCTTAGCAATAACTAAATTCTCATCTAACTTTCCTTGACTTCCTTGTGCTCCAAGCCATCGTGAGTGCTTGATTCTGATATTTATATTAGACATAAGATAACTGAGCTCTCTTGTATATTCAAATTAAAGAAAAATATTTTCAGTAAGACTAGTACACTTTAGATTTGGGGAAAGACACTGACAGGGTCACTACGTATAGATCTAATTTCCTAGGTATTCTCTGAACTTGTTAGGCATGGAAGCCAGAAGTCCTACAACTCTTCTTACCCCTCCAAAAGTTGAAATCTTGGCCCACAATGCTTGCAGGTTTGCTAATATATCTAACACGTTATGTGTGTATATTACTTATTTACCAATTGTCACATATTGTTATGACAAAATTCAAAGTGACACTTCGACAATGTTGAAGAAGGTCGAAGTTTGGTCAAAATTTGGAATAAGAGAAATCAATGATTGACAAATTATAAGCTAGAGCAACATATCGTTTGGATGTCAAATTTAATAGAGTATTAAGGATGTCGAATTGAATTGTGGAGCAATGAGTTGCAGCATTTCAAGACAGATCAAGTTTGGATGAAGAAAGGGTTTGAAAAGATGTGGAATGTGGAAATCCGGGGGGGGGGGGCACACATGATCTTCAAACATGGATATGGATGAATTTAGATGTGAATGAATATGGGCTTTAAGGATGAAACTGGAGAATGTGGGGTTAATGGACCAAGTTTCTATGAATATTTTTGTCTATAAATAGGAGAATTGGACTGTAATTTAGGACAGAATTTCACACACTTAAAACACCTCAAAACTCTGCCAAAATGTTCACTTTGACATTAAAGAGTGTGTAGGAACTCAAGTAAATGTCCTTCTTGTTGTTAGTTTCTTTTATCATTTAAACTTGTTTTTATATTTGACATTAGTACCTTTTTATTTGTGAATATTTTATTCCTCATTGTTGCTTTGTCATTTTTATTCTGCTTTATTTAAATTCTAGTTTTTTTCTCATAATTTGACACTTTAAAATTCTGAAAATCCATCAGAGAAACCACTTCCATTTCCTGAATTGAGATTCGTGAAGCAAATTGATAACTGTCGATTTATTTGTTTTATTGACGAAAAAATTAAGAAAACAATTGGCACGCCCAGTGGGACCAAAAAATAAAGAGAGCGTAAAAAAATTCATATTAATCATAATATATGTTTTGAGGAGCGGCACTATTGTGTCCGACATGGCAGAGCAAAAACACCATCATTTAGGAATTTTTCCTCAAGTGACGAGGTGAAGAATGAGGGAGAGCACTCCCTTGTTGCTACTCTGCCATTAGATCTAGTTTTGGCTCCAATAGCCACTACTAACCAAACAGCAACTACTCAAGCACCAAGTAGCATGAGTACGATGGCCATGAGCACAATGCCAATATATGGCTTACCACCTGGTTTTGTACCACCAATGGGTACGCAAGCTCAAACCCAACCAGGATTGGCGGCAGTTACAACAACATTTCAAAATCCATTGTACACAAACATTATTATGACTCATTTACCCCCTTTTGGTCATTGCCTAGGCCTTCAGTAAGCCTAGGACAAAACGTGGGGAACATATTAATAGGCATAATATACCCAAACATGCCTAGGTCCATGCCACTGACCACACCGACATACACTAATGAATTATTAGCCATTTTTTGACAACAACGTAAGGAGAGTCATTGCGAGTTAGTGAATATGCTGGTTCACCAGATAGCCATTGTTATAACACCTTTGTTGGAGTCAAATAACATAAGGTATGAGTAGTTAGCTCGACAAGTTAAGCGATTAGCTTTAATAGTCGATGTTGTAGACAATCCTATTGACCAACCTAGAGTAAGGTCAGGGGGAATGCTAAAAATATTGACCAAGGAATTGTTTTTCCGCTCCAATCAGAAAATCAAATACTTGACAATGACATACATCTTGTCAATCGAGGACAAAACACTAATCAAGTGCTTCAAAAGTTAAGACAAAACAACGATGGGGGCTTCAAAACCTAACTAGGGCAGTTGAACAAGTCTTATATCGATTTGGTTTCAATGTGGGATATGTAAACCAATCTCATTTTATCTCTACATTCCCTGACTATGTGCAACCGACAGAGCTTCCTCGAGGATGAAAGCCCCTAAGTCACTAACTAAATTTTCAAGGGAAAACTGGGAGTCTATAGTCGAGCACATCGCTCGATATATTATAGAAATCAGGGAACTTGCTAATATAGAATATTTGAAAATGAGTTTTTTACCTTCTTCCTTAATAAAAAATGCTTTTACTTAGTTTGCAAACTTACGACCAAATTTGATTTTCAATTGGAGTCAGTTGGAAAAAAGCTTTCATGAACAATTTTTTAGAGGAAAGATTAGAGTAAGTTTGACTGATTTGTTCACCATAAGAAGAGGACAAGTGGAATCGATTGATGACTATCTGGCTAGATTTAGAACAATGAACAATCGATGCTTCACCCCAATTCTAGAATCTACAATGGTCAAAATGGCCACTAATGGCCTCAACTATAGCATTAGGAAAAAACTTGTTAATTTACAATTTCATGACTTAGCTCAACTAGTAGAAAAGGTTCGACAAATCGAACAAGTAAAAGCAAAAAAAGAAAGGATCAAAAGAACGAGACTTAGGAAAACCTTTAGAAAAGAATAGGTGAATTTTCTAGAAATGGAGTCAGATGAAAAGGAAGATGATTTCAACTCGAATAAAATAAACTTAGCCGAAGTCAGGGTAGCTGAGCTACAAGCTAGTCCTCTTCATGTGTGCGCTTCCCTTAAACTAGTGAAAGGGAACGAAAAGGCTAATTCTACCAATAAATCTTATTCTTTTCATATAACTAAAGTAAAGCAAATTTTTGATGTATTGCTAAAAGACAAGCAAATTATTTTTCCAAAAGGAAAGAAAATGCCTTCAATAGAAGAAGTAAAAAATCAAAAGTTTTGTAAATATCATCAAAGTATTGGACATTCAACTAACAATTGTGTCCGTTTTAAGGACTTGATTCAAAAGGCAATCAAGGAATGACAACTCAAGTTTGAGGAAAAGCCTCAATCAACGATGACAGTCAATGTCAATCCATTTCAGATGAATTCTGCTTTTGTCGAGTCCATGTTCATATCAATCAATGTGGTGGGTTTTGATGAAAATGCAAAGGAAAAGATGAAAGAAGACATGGAACTCGATGTATTCGAGAACATGTAAAAGTCTATTTATCCTAAAGTTGGGGAGCATCTGCTTGATTTTTTGCTGAAGTAAAGAAATGCTAGCTAATGTTACCACCTATCCAAGGTGCAGTGCAGTGTTCGACAAGAATGCTACCAAAGCATATAAAAGAGTAAAAGGATGCTGAGGCCGAAAAGGCAAAAGAAAAAGATTGAACAAGAAAGGAAAGAAATTGAGAGAAAATTAGCTAAAAAGGAAGCCAAATTGGCAAGACTGAGGAAAGATATTACTGGTAAACAAAAGATTATCATCAACATTGAGAAAATGGGGCCAAATATTGCACAACCCAATATGAGCCCTAACCAAAAGGTCAAGACAGTTGTTGTAGTTAACCAGAAGCCAAAATGGGTGCAAATGAAAACTCAAGGACCCTCATCGAATATGGTGAATAACAAATGGATACATAACACAAGGAAGGCCCTGAGACGTTATATCCAAATGCCACAAAAGAAGAAAGTAAACTGAGTAAAGCCTTATTACTATAATGTCCCATTAGCTAACCATAAGTGGCAAAGAAAAGAGCATATGCAGCCATAGGTTAATCCAAATAGATCAATCTATCGCCCTCAGCAATAGTATCAGGGGTCCATGTATCGACCAAGGGTGCAGGAGCGAGTAAATCGATAGGCAGCTAAGAAATATCTAGAATATATCCCTCTGGATGATTTCCAAGCTCAGTCCCAAGGAATTCCTATTTAGCAGCCTAATCCGATAATTATTCTGATAGCTCACTCCTCTTCTGAACCTAATGAGGAAAAACAAGCTCATCGACCAAAGAGGATTAAAGATTTCAAATTTGATGACGAGGATGACCTCTTGATAAAAAACTTTGAGACTGGATTTGATGATGACATGGAGGCCATTTTGGGAGTTGACTTTATTGAGATGGTAACAATATTACCTGCTGAATTTGGAGATGTGACATATTTAGAAAATCAAGATGATGATTGCTTCGATGTATTCTTAAGACAAGAATGTCTTTTCCTTAATGAAGACTCTAATGACAACTTGTTATTTGAAAGACCTAATGAGGTCATGAAAGAAAATCTTCGACTAAGCACATAAAAGCTTACATATCAGGAAATATGGTCAATCATGTTTTGGTAGACGAAGGAGTCAATATTAATCTTCTACTTGAATCGATGTTGAATAAGTTTGGTAAGACTATTGATCAGCTCATCAAGGCAAACATAGTGGTCACCAACTTTATAAGGAAGACCTCTATATCCAAGGGAATGATCATATTGAATGTAAAGGTTGAAAGTGTTTATAAAATCACCCCATTTGTTGTAGTGACTTCAAAAGCTAGATATAATGCTTTGCTAGGAAGGGAATAGATCCATGGTGTAGGGGTAGTACTTTCGACACTCCATCAAAAATTGATTGTTTGGAATAGTAAGGTAATGTTAAGGAGGTGTATGCTGATGATAGCCCATGTTACTTTCAATAAACTCATGCTGACTTCAAAGTCTATAATCCTAAGGTTAAGCCTCTGTTCATAGACACTAGCATCTTTGACCCTAATCTTATCGATGGGTGCTACTTTGGGTCCAATAGTTTATATTTTACACCCAAGGTTAAGGCAGGATCAGTGAAAAAAGAGATGTAGGCCATGGATTTAATGAGCCACTTGGCTCAATTATCGGCCTATGGTCGACAAGCAGTTATGTACTGAAGAAGTAGGTTTAGATTGCATTTATGATTGTATCCTTTAAGATTTGAGTAGCCTTTAGAAGAAAAAATAAAAATAGTGAAAGTACAGGATCCACTTGATAAAGTCGACTGGGGGAAAATGGTAAATATTGACCCACATATATTTGTACCTTGATTGCTCTAGATTTTAAGAGTGCTTTGATTAAGGTCCTTAGATAATATAAGGATTGTTTTGCATAGGACTATAAAAAAATGCTAGGGTTGAGTTGAATGCTAGTTAAACACTAGCTTCGGACAAGAACAAATGTTTGACCAGTAAAACAAGCACCCATGAGGTTTTGCCTAGAAATTATGTCGAAAGTGAAAGAAAAAATCCATGGATTATTAAAGACCAAGTTCATATGAACTGCCAGGTATGCCAAATGGATCTTTAACATAGTTCTTGTTTTAAAAACAAATGGTAAGCTTAGGACTTGCATCGATTTTTGACATTTAAATAATGCCACAACAAAAGATGAATTTCCTGTGCTTATTACAGATATGTTAGTAGATTCAACTTCTGGTCATGACATCTTAAGTTTCCTCCATGGGTATTCGGGATATAATCAAATTTATATTGCAAAAGAAAATGTGTCGAAAACAGCATTTTGATACCCTAGCGCCATAGGCACATATGAATGGGTAGTTATGCCTTTTAGGCTAAAAAAATGTTGGGGCCACATATTAATGAGCGATGAACACAAAATTCCATGAATACATTGGCAAATTCATGGAAGTATATATTGATAATGTGATCATCAAATCTGACACTAAAAATCGACAACTTAAGATTGGCCTTTAAGAAAATGCATAGGCACAATTTGAAAATGAATCCATTAAAATGTGCATTTGGTGTGTCAGTAGGAACTTTTCTTGGATTTTTCATCCACAAAAAAAGGATTGAAGTTGAGAAAAACAAAGCAAGAGCCATAATAGAAGCAAAACTTCCATCAAACAATAAGGAGCTACAAATCTTCCTAGGCAAGGTTAGTTATCTAAGAAGATTCATTGTGAACCTATCAGGAAGAACAAAGGTTTTTGCTCCATTGATCAAGCTTAAGAAAGAAGAAGACTTTTCTTGGACACAAGAGCATCAAGAGGCATTCGATCAAATCAAGGCATATTTGGCCATACCCCTAATCATGGCTGCTCCAAGGCATGGAAAATCAATGAAGCTATACATTTCAGCATTGGAAACAACGATAGGCAGTATGCTAGCACAAGATGATAAGGATTGTGTCAAACGAGTAGTGTACTACCTTAGTTGAACACTAGTAGATGCTGAAACTAAATATAGCCTAATTGAAAATTTGTGTTTAGCATTATATTTTTCTTCTATGAAACTCAAGTGTTATTTAATTCCATGTGATGTTTTTATTATTTCTCAAGTTAATGTCATTAAGTACATGTTTTCTTCCCCTATGCTGCACAATAGAGTTGGAAAATGGATGTTAGCTTTCACAGAGTTTTCACTTCATTTTGTCCCAGCCAAAGCAGTAAAGGGATAATTCTTGCCCGATTTCTTAGTCAACCATCCAAGGCTTCAAATTGAAGAAGTTAACTTAATCAAAACAAAACCCTGGAGGTTATACTTGGATGCCTCAAGGCAAGGCTAGGATTGGAATTTTGCTTATATCCCCGATAAGAGAACCCACTAAATTCCTTTTTGAAATCGACAAAGATTGTTCTAATAACAAAGCTGAATATGAAGCTTTAATATTAGGACTAAAGATATTAATTGAAAAAGGAATTAAAACTATTGAAATCAAAGGAGATTCCTAATTGGTTATCAAACAAGTGTCAAAAGAATATAAATGTGTGAATGAAATTTAATTAAATATTTATCAATTGCCCTAAGGCTACTTGATCAATTTGATGATGTTATTATTCGACAGGTACCTAGAGAAGAGAATTTCGAAGCTAATGAACTTACCCAATTAGCTTCAAGATACAAAATTGACACTTCAACATTAAAAAAGTTAATTAAGTTAAAGGATTGTGCCCCTATCGAGGAATGAGAAGTATATTTGCTTGGACAATTGAATTCCTCATATTGGAGAAAGCCTATTGTCGAATTCTTGAGAGACCCAATGTAACCGTCGACAGAAAAACTAAAAACAAGGCTTTGAATTATGTAAAATTAAGGGATTCTTTGTTTAGAAAGTTTGTCAATGGAAATTTATTAACTTGCCTTAGTGATCAGAAGCCTATATTGTCTTGGCTGAGGTTCACGAAAGAATATGTGGGGCTTACCAAGCAGGGGAAAAGATGAAGAGAGTTTGGTATAGACAGAGAGTATACTAGCTATCAATGGTTAAGGAATGTTTTGAATATGCAAAATCTTGTGAAGAATGTCAAAAGCATGGTCACATTCAACATGTACCAATTGCAAATCTTCATTTGATCATAAAACCATGGCCTTTTCAATGATGGGCTCTCGATTTAATTAGGCAAATTAACCTTCCCTCATCAAAGGGACACAAATATATCTTAGTGGCTGTAGACTACTTTATAAAGTGGGTCAAAGCAATGCCACTAAAAGAAGTAACGCAAACTGGGATCATTAATTTCATCGAGGAACATATTGTACATAGGTTGGGATCCCATAAACATTAACAACTGACCAGGGAACAATGTTTACTAGTCAAAGGGTGTTAGAATATGCTAAAAGTAGACAAATGAAAATGATTACTTCTGCACCCTATTATGCTCAAGCAAATGGTTAGGTCAAATCAGTTAATAAGTTGATAATTGCTTTGAGAAAAAGGAATGTTTATCGGCGTCCAAGAAATTGGCATAATTTGCTAAGCCAAGTGTTATAGGCATATTAGAATTCAACCAAAGATTCGGCAAGCACTACACCCTTCAAACTTGTTTATGGGCACGATGCAGTCTTGCTTATTGAAATTAATTTGCAAAATATTTGGATTACAAGGCAAGACAACTTGCCTATCAAAGATTATTGGAACGCATTGTCTGATGAATTAAATGAGTTAGAGGAAGAAAGGCTTAGTGCGCTAGCTAGAAAGATTAATTTGGCAAAAAGAATGGATTGTAAAAAGTTATAATCATCGAGTTAAGTTAAAATTGTTCAATGTAGGTGATTTGGTTTGGAAAGTTATCCTATCAATTGATAAGAAGTCAAGAACACTTGGAAAGTGGTCCCTAAATTAGGAAGGATCTGTTAAAATAAAAACAGTGTTTTCAGGAAATGCATATGCACTAATCGATGTTAATAGTGGTTTAAGAATAGCTATGATAAATGGAAAATATTTAAAGCAATATAAGCCAACAATATATGAAGTAAAGATTCGACAATGACAAAGTGTTTACAAAATTTCAAAAAGCCATGTAGGGCTCAAAATAATGCCTTTAAAGACTAAAGAAATTCATGTACAATTTTGAAAGAAAAGAAAAGAGAAAAATATGTCAAAAAGTCCCTAACATATAATTTTAGCTCTTCCTATTGTTGAGCCAAGTTCTCCTTTGTCGATTGGGCTTCTTCTAGGGATTTTTGAGCCTCTTCGACAGCAAACAGTTTTTCTTGGCGTTGGGATTGCTTTTTGGAAAGTTTACTCTCTGCCTTGATGATATTGATTTGAAGCTTCCCAATAGCCTTGTCGAGTTTCTCTTTTTTCTCTTTCAAGTCCTTCGACCTCTATTCAGCAACTGCTATCTCAAAAGCCATGTCTTGCACCTGAGCTTCTCTTGCAAATAGTTTCGATGAGGCCAAATTCTTCGCCTTCATGGAACCCTTGAGCTCTTTGTTAAAGGCCTTAAACTGTTGAGAGACTTGGGCAAAAGAAGCTTCGACAACACCAACCTTTGGTACTTGCTCCAAGAGGTCCTCCAAGAAGCGACATAGAGACTGATATAAGGGCTAAATAAAAGAAAGTAGTGCAACCTTGCTCACTGAAAAAATGTTAACAATCAAGGACTGTTTAGCTTCACTATCAGTAGCCAAAGAGTCCATAGTATTGTTAAGAAGAGTAGAAATGGAGCCTAAGAGATTGACGAGCAACTCAATTGATGGTCGATTGGTCAAAGGAGGAGTAGGATCTATTGGAGTAGAGGAAGATAGATTTCCAATAGACTTTTGCACCTCCGAACTAGAAATAGCAGGAACTTCTTTCTCAGGAACTGGTAACTAGCTGAAAGAATTTTATTGAAGGCGCTTAGGTCGCGAAAGTTGACATCATCATCATCACCTCCTCGAGTCTTATCCTGAACAGGCTTTGGGAGGGTGGCATTTAGGTTAGTCGAGCTAGAAATAATGATAGTCGAAATGTGAGTAGGACTCCTTTGTAGCTAGTTGACAGCTTCCTTTTCTCCATTATCAACAACAATGGCATCCTTGTCCAAGGATGGGACACCACAATGTCATCCTCATGAGGATTTTTCTGCTCTGAGGTAGTCTTGAGTTCTTTTTCTTCTTCGACTTCCTCATGGTCCTTAGCATCATTCTAAGACCAAGAAATAAAGAACACAAGTAATGGTGAAAGAATAAAGTGTGAAGTAGAAATGCAGAAAGCAAAACATGATCTTGAAAATGAAATGAAGAAGATGAAAAGTCTGGGGCTGGAATGCATAAAGAAGAGGATGAAGAAGGGTTGAGAGGATATTTATAGGAAGAAGGAATGAAGAGAGAGAAGGAAAAGTAATTTAATTTGAAAAGACAGTTGAAAGATGGAGAAAATGAGGGGTTATGACAAGAGGATAGTAATGATAATCAGTTTCTTAGGAATATAAAAGGAATGAGCCTGGTAACCGTTAGAAAGATAGACCGAACAACTAAGATTTGATTTTTTTCTTATCAAAAATGCAAATCTTTGGGGCATCATGTTAAGACGAAATTCAAAGTGACACATAGACAGTGTTAAAGAAGGTCAAAGTTTGGGGCATCAAGTTTGGTCAAAATTCGAAAGAAAAGAAATCAATGATTGACAAACTATAAGCTAGAACAATATAAGGTTTGGATATAAGATAATAGAGTATAAGGATATCGAATCGAATTGTGGAGCAATGAGTTGTAGCAATTCTAGACAAATCAAGTTTGGATGACGAAGGGATTTGAGAAGATGTAGAACGTTGAAATTAGGGGGGACACGATCTTCAAACATGGATATGGATAAATTCGGAAGTGAATGAACATGGGCTACAAGGATGAAATTGAAGAATGTGGGGTTAATGGGCCTAGTTTCTAGGAATCTTTTTGTCTATAAATAGGAGAATTGGACTGTACTTTAGGACAGACTTTCACATACTTGAAATACCTCAAAACTCTGCCGAAATGTTCACTCTAACATTAAAGAGTATGCAGAAATTCAAGTAAATGTCCTTCTTATCTTTAATTTCTTTTATCATTTAATCTTGTTTTTATATTTGACATTAGTACCTTTTTATTTGTGAATATTTTATTCCTCCTTATTACTTTGTCATTTTTATTCTGCTTTATTTAAATTATGTTTATTTCTCATAATTTGACAACTTTTAAAATTTTGAGAATATATCAGAGGAACCACTTTCATTCCCCTAATTGAGATTCATGAAGCAGATTAATAACTGTTGATTTATTTGCTTTATCAACAAAAAAAAATCAAGTAAACACATATGTAATACACACTACTAACCACAATATATGCAAATTAATACACAATACTTCACATAATAATTATCATTCTTAATCATCATGCATAGACGTTAATTTCTTAGTATTTGCACATAAGTTATTCGTGTAAATATAATATGTAAAATTTAGTATGAATATTTTTTCCTATACTTAATATTGGTAATGGAGGACGGCATCTGAACATTTGCTACCCAAAATCTCCTGACATTGCCCCTATTTGCAGACTCTCAAGGGTTCCTTTCAAGAATTGTAAACAGTTTACACTTCTCGGTTATTGACATCTAACCAAAATCTCCTGACATTGCCCTATTTGTAGACTCTCAAGGGTTCCTTTCAAGAATTGTAAACAGTTTACACTTCTCGGTTATCGACATATGCCTTCATACATGTATCTCTATAATTAAAGTCTAAAATTCAATTTCTAATTACCCATGTTTTTATAACAAATCAAATCTCAAATTTTAATTTCTAATTTTCTATGCATTGATAGTGTAAAGTTATTTCACACTATCATTGCATAGAAATTAAATCTTATTTTTTATGTGAAAGTAAGTTTATATAGAGTGAAAATTAGAAACGAATAATTTTATGAAATTTAGTAATTAATTTAAAAACAAGTTCATTTAACGTTGTACCCGACAAATATGCATGGATCTTTATACTTTCCGCACTTCAAAATTCTGGTAACTCGATCTGCCTTTGCTATTAAAGAACGCTAATATCAGACTATATTTTCACTAAATATCAAATCCACGATCAAGATCTAAGGAATCTAATTCATCGGTACTAGCCACCACAAACCATACTAAGCTGTCGAGACTGTGACCTTATAGATGCTTTTTAAGATATAAAGCTAATTTTCCTATCCATATGGTTATGTCCTAAAGACCTTTAGATCAATTACAGTACCAATTTTCATGCACTGCTGTTCCCCAATTATCTAGGATTGGGTCTCATGCCTTACGTGTAAGGCACTAAAAACTTTCTAGCAGACACCGCACCATTTAGTTACTGACCCCTGGTCCATTATGCTTTGGAGGGCAACCCAATTCCAAATCTTATGCGTCGAATGAGAATGAAAAATGGATAAGTTGGTGGATTTTGGATTCGATTAAAATGGGAGTAAATACCTAAATTAGTCCTGACACTATTTTTGGTGAATATATTGGTCTTTAATAAAAAATAATTGGTCTTGATTTTTAACAATTATAAAAATTAGACACTTTAATTTTTGATAATTGTGAAAATTGAAAACTTGTGGTTCCTGACTCATTTACAATCAGTAAAACGTTTGATATAGAGATAAAATGATAAGTACGACTTCCCTAATCTCATCCCATGCGACACCCTTTAAATGCACATAGTTTGCATAACTTTAAAAAATCCCACAAATACACCATTTCGAAAGGTTAAGATTCGGTATGATAGACTAAAATAATGCATTTGGGGGATTTCAAGTTATACAAATTATGTATTTAGAGGATATCATATAGGATGAGATTAAGAAAGTTTTGGTTATTATTTTATATTTACATCAAACTCTTTATTTATTGTAAGTGAGTCAAGGACCAAATTATCTCTAATTTTTGCAATTATTAGGGATTAAGAGACCAATTATTTTTTGTTAGGGACTAATGTGTCCGTTAAAAATATTGTCAAAGACTGGTTTAGGAGGTTTACTCTTAAAATTGCTATGTTAAAATTTAATTACTAATTTATTTAAAATTTAATAAAAAGATGTTAAAATCGAATTCATTTACGTCCTATTGAATAAATAGTTATCTAATTTATTTATTAATTAATTTTTTATGGATAAGTACCTGATCTATTTATTTAAATTTATATTATATTTCAAAAAAAAATTTGACTTTTTTAAAACGATAGAACTCGATAAATTACGGACGATTCATTGTCTATCCAATACTTAAATTAAATTTAGTAAGTCTAACTATATTAAAAATATGTACATTAATAAATAAATTAGATTAAGTTTTATACACTTAAACTGAATTAATAACAAATTCATAGATTTTTTTTTTTGTGTCTTGATTGAGCCATTAATATCCAAACCTTATGACCAATAATTCGAATATTTCAACTCAATACCAATAAAAATTTCTAAAAATTTAAGCTCTTTCAATAATATTTTTTTTTAAGAGTTTAAATTTGGGATCTCTGCAATTCATATTATCACCTTTAAATGAATATAAAGGTCATTGCCAATCTGTAATTAGGGACCCACGTCCTTTGCCTCCAAACTCTTCTTCCCATGACAGAAGACAATCAGAGCTTTCAGATTGGGATCAGAGGGTGCCAGGTTTCACTTGTACCAACCGGTTATGGTTGCTTTTTGTGCGTGACAATCACAAAAATAGCATCCACAAGCATATGCAAAGGGATGAGGAGCAGCAGAGAAGGGACACTGAAAAGATCTGAGGATGGGGTACCCTTGTGTATTATTGCCGGTCCATCTGGATTCTGGCACAAGATTCATAAATGTCAATGGTGTTTCTGCTTTCGGTTTTCGTTCACATGGCAAGTGGCCTAAGATGGAAGTGAAAATAATTTAATTTTTAAAAAGGTGAGGGAAAGAGTTGACAAGTATGTGATAGTTCTTTTGTTTCGGCCTTTCACATAATGGACCCTATATATGGAGCAGGGCCATTGACCTCGAAGACATAGGATAGGATAGATCTCACAATGGAAGGAACAATAATAAAGTTTCATTGGTTATCTTAATTGTCGGATGATTTACAATGTCTTTTCGTGTCTCCTAATCGCAACTAGTTCATTACTCAAATTGTTTTTCGTAAAATAATACTCCTAATTAGTTTTGGACGTACTAATATCGTGATAGGATTGGCAAAAGATCAGAAACTATACCTATGTTTCAATAATATATAAAACGATTTTGTTAACAAGTGCTATTGTATGATCGATTTAGAGTTCAAAACACTTGTTAAATTTTTTATTTAAAAAAGTATTATTTAAAAATAAAATTTCTAAACTTCTAATGTATTAATCATTCGAAAAAGTTTAAAAAAAAAAACCGTACGTAATACTGCAAATTCTTATTTAGATATATTACATAAAAAATAAAAATATATATAGAAAAAAATCGGTTTGTTTAAAGAATTTGATTTGGTGTTTAGCTGAAATATCAAATAAATTTAAAGTTTGATTTCAACTTCAAAAGAGATATTAAAGTGGTAGAAGCAAGTTTGACTATAGAAATGAAAGTGCTTATATAATATATACATTAAATTTAAGCTTACAAGACAATATTTGTAACAGAAATATAGTATTTTAAGTGAAGTTAAGTTTCAGACTAAAATATGTGTACAGATCAACCTCAGAAGAAGAAAGCAAAATAATCTTTTTGGGGGAATGAAAAGAATGATTATATTACTTCATTTTTAAGGTCATAATATATATCACAAGTTTCGATAAGGATGTAAAAATGACTTAACAATATAAAAAATTCACAAACAAGAATTAAAAATCAAAACCTTTTGATCAATTCCTTACGGTTGAGCTAACACCTAATTGACAATATTGAAGTTTGATTCTTATCTATAACACTAAGAGTTTCAATTAAAGGGGCCATCTATAGTATCCGCCATTACATTAATAATTAACGTCACATCCTGCTATCCAAATTATATTCATAAGGACTTGTGGAGTACTTGGGAGACAGTTCCTGAAGGTCATTGATTTTCCATGTCAATACTCAATACGATAATCCCATTAATGGCTTCCTGCTTGTCGGATAATATGTATAACCATCTGAATTCTTTAGAAAATAAAGATGATTCAATTTAAATATTATTTATGCCGAGGAAACATTCCGTCAAATATTTTCAGAAACTAGAGCCATTAATGAACTTGGCACCCTCTCCAAATTTATGTTTTTATAGCATGTCTTATAATCAATTCAGTCAATTCAAGATGTCTACCTAGAACTTTATGGAGGAAACATTCGAATCCCCAAGTATTCGAGGTGATATCACTACTAGAAACTGGCTAAAAACTGATGGATATTACCAAGGGCAACAATGCGTTGAAAATATTGGTGAATAAACTATTGGTAATTTTCTTTAAAAAAAATTTACATGAAATTGTACTGATGAATATGAAATTTGTTAGTAAAATCATCGACAAACGGGCCTGCCTTCGGTAAGATTTTGTATTTTAATTTTAATTATTTTTAAAATTTAATACTTTAAGGACAATAATTTCATCGGTAAATAAAGTAAATTACCGACGGAAAAATTATTGGTAAGGATTTATATTTTCTTTATTATTTTCATCTAAAAATTTAAATTGTTACCAATGGAAAATTTGTCAATATAATTAAAATAAAATAAATATTATTTACTTTTTTCTGATTCAGAAATTTTTTATGCATTTAATAAAACGATTCATTTTATTAAATTGTTATCAACAGAAAATCTGTCAATAATATTAAAATAGAACATTAAAACATGAGACACCCCCTTCTTCTTCTTAATTCGCGCCTCACACACACACACACACTCTCTCTCTCTCTCACTCACTCTCTCTCACTCACTCTCACAGACACACACACTTGATCCCCCATACGGTCAGTGGCCATTTGAGTGCCGCCGGAGCTTCCATGTTGTTGCCAAAGATCACCATTGTGTTCGTGGTATGTCATTAAGTATTTTAATCGGTTTAGTTTTTTTATTTTGCCTTTTTTTATTCCATTTCTTTACTCAAAGTTTTTAGTTTCTAAGTTAGTTAACTTATTCATTGTATTGATTATTAATTAGTTAACTAATTCATTGTATTGATTATTAAATATCTTGTTAGGAGCACCTGGAGTACTTGGTGACTGGTGTATTAACTAATTGGAGTGAGTTTGGAAGCATTAGGTATGTACACTGTAGCCTTTTTTAACTTTATGTATTATGAAATACTAGACACTTAAAATTTCTAGGACAGAGTTGTAAGATGGAAGAAGTAGGATGGGATTGCAAGATGGGGGGAAGGCTTAGAGTTCCCTCCCATTGTTTGAATTGTGTGATGTGGTGTTGTGTGCCTACATGATATAAAGTAAATGGATACGCTCTAGAACAGTTTTTAGGACCTACTGATTAATTTGCATGATTACATGTGTTTGTTATTTATATTTGACGGATGAAATAAATTTTGTGAAGGCTCTTAAATTAAGGAGAGACTCTACCCAAATTTTTTTATTATTTAGAATATTGTTTGAATTGATGAATTAATTTTTGTATAAGCTCCTAATTTAAGGGATGACTCTGCCTAAATCATTTTAAAAATTTAAAATCTTGCTTGAATTAAATAAATATTGTAACTATGGACTAAAAACTTATTGTACGAAGAATTAGTGGGGACTCTTAATTTATGGGGAGACCCTATCCAATTTTTTTTTATTGATGTGTGAATGTATTGCTGTGTAGGTGTGTGATATTGTTGAAGTACAATGTTCACTCCAAATCGAACATGGATATATGATAGATTGCATCCAGGTCAGGGGGGATTAAACCATGGTTTTATGAGGGGGTTTAAGAATTCATAACGACTTATGTTCGAATAAAGCAATTTACATGTGAAGGGACAGTTAGGTATCCTTGTCGTAAATGTAAATGTAGGAGATTTTTAGACATAGAGTCCATTGGATATCACCTGTACAATGTTGGTTTTAAGCCTGATTATTGGGTTTGGATTGAATATGGGGAAGACTTCCACCGGAGAATCAATTTGGCATAGGTTATATTAGAAGTAGTTCAACTAAGGTCCATGTAGGTAACGAAGAGGTCAGTAATATGACTTGGGAAGATAACCTTAGTTTTTATCATGGAATGATTTTGATGCTGCCATCCATGAGTTAGGAATGTCTTCCGAACCTTTGGAAGAGGTTCCCAATTTGGATGATAAGAGATTTTATAGTTTGTTAGAGGCAGTGAATAAGCCTTTATGGGAAGGGTGTGTACATTCCCAATTGTCTTTAGCAGAAAAAATGTTGAGTAATAAGTCAGAGATGAACCAAAACCAAAGTTTCTTTGATTAGCAGGCTTTATTAATGAGTGAGATTAGTCCATAACTAGAAACTATCTTAAAGGACTTTTACAAAGCCAAAAGGTTAGTTTCTAAGCTTAAGATGAATGAAGTAAAGATTGATTGTTGTTTGAATAAGTGTGTGCTCTATTACAAAGATGACGCTGCCATGACTCATTGTAAATTCTGTGTGTAACGTCCGAAAAATTTATCGTTAACAGCTGAATTATTCGGTTTTTTATCAAATAAGTGAGTTTAATCAGAACTTGATTAAACATTTACTTAAAGCCAATTAAGTGTGATTTAGATGGATTAGGCTTGATAGAATTAGATTAGGAGCATAGAAAACCCCACAGAAAAATTTCAAACCGATTTACCGATTTAAGATAAATCGGTAAGATTTCGGAATTTTAAAATGTCGGAACCGGACCAGTAGAATTTTTCTATGAGTGCCCTAGAATCAACGGCTAAGATTTAGCCAAGTAGCTCCCTCAAGTGGCGCCTTGGCAGCCCTTGATGATGGGAAGCTCAACCAAAATCAAGACTAAAGTTGGATCCACCAATCACATGCACTCCACCTTCAAATATCTCACTTCTTTCTCTCTTTTTCCATCAGAAAAAAATTTGACCAGCCAGCAGCCCTTTCTAGTGCTGAAGCTCTCTTCTTTCTTTCCTCCTTGCTCTCATTTCTACTCCATTCTCATCCATCTTCAAGTCTCATCCCAAATCACCACCATCAAAGACTCAAAATCAGCATAAATTACATAAGACAAGGTAGGAAATCCTACTTCTCCTCTTGTTTCTCTGATTTGGGGCTGCATGTTGGGCATACATAATCTGAGATGTTGGTGTTTTATAGAGTGATGATGATGTTTTATAACTGATTTTGCATGTATGTTGTGAGTAAAATTGGATTTGAGGGCAAATAGCTTGAAGGAGGAAGACAAATCTAGAGGCTGTTAGGGTTTTCCCTCAGCGGTCCGTACAGTGGAGTGTATGGCTCCGCCTACCGCTATTTAAATTTGATGAAACCATTTTTAAATGAAACTAGACATCTAGGGCTTTCCACACATATAAAATATAAGGCCATTGGATTAGTATATAATTAGTTATGAATTTTTGAAGTTAGACCTAGAAATTTGGGTTCTCACCGGGGTAACATAGGTTAAGAAGGGTGTAACTCACCCTATACAATCTCAAATTAAGTGCAACCAAAGTTGTTTGAAAGCTAACACATGATAGAATATCCCATAAAAATTTCAGAATTTAATTCGTTGTCATTTGTTTCCAGCACTTCAATGAAGTTGGCTTAGGTTTAAACTGGCCTAGAACAGGACAGCCCAGTAGGGTAATGTTTCAAGACTCACAAATCGAAATCTACTTAGGTAAATGACATGAAACTTAACTCATTTTAAAGCTTGTTGTGTTATCTTTAGTTTGATATAAAATTCGCATGATTTCATCTAGTTTTAAATTTTTAGTGAATTTTCTTCTATAGGAACCCAATTCTGGCTAAGAACAGGACATGCTAAGATAAGATGTTTATATCTTAAGTTATACAACTCAAAATGAGATCAGACTAAAGGGATTAGAAACTATACATATAACGCTATAACATATCCAAAAATGAGATTTAAATGAGTTTAATTGAATAAAAATTGGGGCATGCCAAATTCGAGCATAACAGGGAGGAACAAACTGAAACCTTAATGATGCTTGATTTGGAATTGTTGAATGATGCTATGAATGTATGTATGTAATTGCTGGTCTATTCTGAAATTTCAAGTTGTACAAATGTACTGGTTGTCTGGCACTATTCATGAGGAAGTGGACTCAATCCGTTATGCTGCCGAAAATTCGGTAAGAAGTTCATATGTTGTGGAAATTTATGATAGCTTGAGTACATTATATATGAGTACATTATATTTGTAGAATCAAGCTAGATGTGCATTCATATCATGATATTATAAAGGATTCTACATCACTTGGGCCAGCCCCGGAATAAATTAAGGGGAATAGATCAATGGGAAGGTCGGGGAAAATAAACCCGGCCATCCTGTATAGGAACGAGCTCGATCCTAAAAAGTAGACTATTACCCAGGAGTATATGGCCAATGACTCCCAAGGGACCAAGGATAGAAATAAGTTCTAATAGGCGAAAGCCTTCAAGAAATAAGATGCATTCATAATTACACATTCATATGCATAATGTAATGCTTATTAATTGATTGTCTCAGATACCTGTTTATTTATCGTAATATGCTATTGCTCTTTCACAATTACCGTTTAATTGCCTCAGTGCTTCTGTTAATTAAAATTGAATTTATTTCGGTGTATGTTTTACAAGCAAGTATTTAAATTGAATATTATCATTTTATGATACTATTTGAAAAATATTGCACGACCAAAACAATTGGGAATGACAGCAATGACAGATGTATAGAAGTTAGGATTTTCTATTGGGAAATATTCATTTCTCACCATATTGTATATTCCGCGTCATTCTCAAACCATGAAGTACGCAGCGACCGGGGTGCTATTCATTGAGTTCCCTAAGCTACATATACAACTTGATCCGTTTTTGGATTCTGTATATATCTCTGGCCGATGTCAGTTCCGCCTCTACTTCTTCTTTCAAAGAGATTTCGCTGTTCCGCTTATGCATCTCCTTTTTGATCCTGCTGTCCCCTACATAGCCATACCCCTTCACATGGCCCATCCATTTCCACCACCATCAGCAGCAGCACCAGCCGCACCAGCAGCTCCAGTTCCCGTGGCCCCTCCCGCTTCACCACCGCAGCCAATGTCGTCAGCCTCGATCTCGGAGGAGGATCCGTCCGAGGCAGCGAGTTCTTCTTCATCATCCTCTGCTCCCAGTGTCGGACACCCTCCAGCGGATGCCGCCATGGCAAACGGGTTCCTCTCGTCAGATTCTATCTAGATAGCATGCATACTGTAGTTGGGTTAGATGTACAGAATGACCCTCTTTTGGCAGTCTGGGTCATGGGTGGATGGGTAGGGGTTAGGAGATGTACATGAAACATCTCGTGGGAACCACTTGGGGTGCTGTTCATAGAAACTGGCCGTTTTGTTTTGTATTAGCGGCCTCATTTTGTCACCTTGTATCTCTTTGACAAACTTAAAAATCAGATATCTATGTATACGTTATGATGCCTTTTGCAGTAATTCTGTCCTTATTGTATTTTTATTTATGTTAAGTTATTTACAGTTTACCGATTGATTAGTATTTATTTCGCCGTCACGCAGGAAATTTTGTTATGCGATCAAGTATTCTTATGAGAGTAATTAATACTAATACAGAAATTAGAATTTAATCAGTATTATACATAATCACTTATCAGATAATTTATTATGACTTAAGCATAGTACTTTATCTAGTAAGATATTACACTGTGGAGAGCCTAGATTTAAGCCAAAGAAAGGGGGAAGTGAGGCATACAAGGATGCTCCACATAAAAGAATGCACTATCTTGGTGCCACTTTGAGAACCAAAGGAGTGATGGTATAATGACACATTCTTCTTATAGTGAAACTTGGTAACATTTTGATCGAATCTATCCTGATTTTGCATCTGATCCCTACAATATTTGGTTCAAGCTATGTGCCAATAGTTTTACTCCTAACAATTAATTTAGTAAATCATATTCTTATTGACCTATGGTTGTTATTCTTTACAATCTTCCGCCTGAAATATGCATGAAAGATCCTACTTGTTCTTAACTTGTATAATCCCCAGTCCTAATAATCTGAAGGCCAAGATTGATGTCTATTTCCAACCTTTAATTGATGAATTAAATGAGTTATGATGGTCCTTCGACTTAGAACATCTCAACCAAGCAAAATTTTATATTAAGGGCAGCATTGATATAGACCATCAATGATTTTCTTGCTTACGAGGTGTTGTCTGAATGGATGATGCAAGTGAAATTAGCGTGTCCAATATATATGGAGTATACAAAAGCATTCACTCTGAAAAAGTGCGAGAAGAATTCTTGATTTGACTATCATAGAAGGGTTTTAGATATGGATCATATTTATAGGCGCAATATATATGGATTTAGAAAGAACACCATAGAGAGTGAGGAGGCTCCTATTAGAATAATCAGTCAACAACTTTGGGACATGGTTAAGCGACTTCCAAAGATTATAAAAGTTGGGAAAAATAGTAGATTGCCTAGCTATAGGGTAGAACATAATTATACCAAACAAAGTATATTATGGGATCTACCCTATTAGAATCACCACTTAGTCTGTCATTGTTTAAATGTGATGCATGTTGAAAAGAACGTATTTGATAATATTATATACAATGTGATGAATAGTGACTGAACTAAAGACAATGAGAAAGCAAGGATAGATTTAGAGAAGTATTGCAAACATCCTGAGTTAAATTTATAACCCTTAAGAGATAGTCGTTGGTCTAAGTTTAAGGCCAGTTATATGTTGACCTCCATGTAAAGATAAGATGTGTATAAGTGGGTGCAAAACCTAAAACTACCTGATGGTTATGCCTCAAACTTGGGTAAATGTGTGAATATTGCACAAGGAAAGCTTTTTAGCATAAACTGTCATGTATTTATGGAGTATCTGCTGCTTGTTGCATTGAAAGAACTGCTTGATTATGTTTGGAGCCCATTAACTGAGTTGAGTGAGTATTTCAAAGATTGATGTACATCCACTCTCAGGGTTGATGATCTTTTGGTGATGGAGAAGAACATTCCCATTATTATTTGTAAGTTAGAAAGGATCTTTCCTCTTGGTTTTTTTGACTACATGGAGCACTTGCCTTACACTTGGCCTACGAAGCACAAGTATGTGAACCAGTCCAATATAGGTGGATGAACCCATACAAGCGAGGAAATAGGAGGGTTCAAAAGAACAGTAAAGAATAGAGCTAAAGTAAAGGGATTAATATGTCAGGCATATATTTCGAAGGAGACATCTAACTTTTGCGCCTACTATTTTGAGTCACATATCCAATCTAGGTGAACTAGAGTTGGTCGGAATAATAATGGCAGTGAAAGCTCAATACAATCAACCTTGTCAATATTCAACCAATTTGGCCATGTTGCTGGACTGTGCAAAACTGATGGTTGACTAGGAGTAAATAGAAGTCTACACATTTGCATATATTGCTACATTGTGATGAAGTGGAGTCATACAAAAGGTAAACGATAAACTATTATCTTGTGTTTCTTATTCTCTAATTCCTCAAATCTAATATAATGGTAAATTGTGACAAAGTATCTTCTGTTGTACTTTGTTCAATATTTACAGGTATTTTGAATAACTATAAGGTTAACAATCTCTTCAACAATTTTCTGAATGGTTCAAATTATTTATATGTGACATAGTGATTCTATTTTCCTATTCGTGTTTCTATTTTTGTATTATTTTGTGATTGATGTTCCAATCTTTATACTTAAGTGCATGATCAGAGGAATGATATAACCAATCCTTACTTATACAATTTAGCTTGGGGCACAAAAACCAGAGCTACGAGTTGGCCAATATACTATTTCAATAGTTACAAGTTTTACACAACTAAATGGGGAAGGGGTAAGAAAACTGTCGACACTAGGGTTTGTGTTAGGGGAGATATTGAAGATGGAGAAAGTGACTAGCATGGAGTGCTTAATGAAATACTTGAGTTGGAGTGCCCTGATGAACCTCTTAAATGGGTTATTCTATTCAATTGTGAATGGTATGATCCAACACATCTCAGAGGAATACGTAAACATAATCACTACAAAATAATTGAGATTAACCACACTAAAAGATATGAAAAATTTGAACCATTTATTATTGCCCAAAATGCAAGACAAGTTTATTACCTGCCATATCCTAAAAGGTGCAAATCTAATTGGAAGGTGGTAATAAATGCAAACCAAAGGTTCGAGTAGAAGTTGAAGACGTATCTAAGCAGGCTTTACCAGACTAATGATTCAAATCCTTCCAGGGTTATTATTGATACCGACATCCCCTCCGATCTATGTTTTCTCTTTGGGGAAGTTGATATAATTGAACTCCTTAGGCAATATTCAATTACTCACTGTGATAAGAGGGGGCAGCACTGAGGATGAAGATGAGCAATTTGATAACAACATTAAAATCAAGAGTGATAAAAATAGTCCTCAACTTTCAGATTAATCAAGGGCCAAGTATGTTCTGTCTTCATTTAGTTATTATATGTCTTATATTTTTAATTTTGTGCATATCTATTTTGATATTATAGTTTATTTCTTTGCATTTATAGTTATATGCATGTTATATTTATTGTATATGTTTATTAATTTATGCATATGTTATAAAGGTCATTTATAACAAGATGAGGATCTAATTCTAGACGAGGCAAACGTAGACCGAGAAAGCATGGTCTAGCCCCTCGCACTCGTGCTCCACCCACCGCCTCCACTACATCCACATCCACTACTCCCACTACTACTACTACCTCTACCCATCTTGGTTATTCTCCATATACCCAAGAGTTTGTTATGATACCCAATCTTAGATATGTAGAGCCAGGGTCTCAGCCCTCATTCCCCCCTCAAGCTTCTCCACCTCTACCCGTACCTCTAGGAAGTGAGGCCTACACCTCACCTGTAACTAGATCTACTCCTTCCCCTATCCCCTGCCAGCCTAATCGCAGGGTGCCTAAGCCTCATCATCCACCTCCTCACAAGGCTTCACGAACTAATGCGTGGAGGTCAAATATGACGGTAAATCCTGGTAAGTAATTTCAAATTTAAATTTAGGCTTAAATATATTTTTGGTCCCTGTAAATATAGGTTATTTTGGTTTTAGTCCCTTTAAAAAAATTTTCGACTTTTAATCCTTCTTTTTCCTCATATCATGTTGTTAGTTCCTATAGTTAATCAGCACTATTAAGTAATGATATTTATAAGGACCAAAAGAAGATTATTAACATATTTATAAGGATAAAACAAATTTTTCAATATTTATAAAGGCTAAATATATCTTTTAAAATAATTTTTCGGACTAAAATTTAGAATGACAAGAATTAAATACATGATATTAAAAAAAAAAAGGACCAAAAATGAAGAAATTTTTTTATAGGGACTAAAACAAAAATGATCTATATTTATAAGGACTAAACACATATTTAAGCCTTAAATTTATTATGAATTTTTATTTGTCATAGAAAATTTAATTAATAAATACCTGGCTTAGTCTATTATTTGTGACATGGTTCAATTCCACCAGTTTTGTGCAGACCCCTGAGGTTGCACAGCAATTGTGGTGGAGAAAGTAGAGAGTAAAATAATCACTATTTTTTTTATTATCATTTTTTATTTTTATTCTCATGCATGCTTATTTATTACAATTGAGCTTATTATTGTGTTACTTATGTGCAGCGTATGTTCATTATTGATCCACACAAGGAGGTTTCTATCAACAAGGCATAGAGGACTAAGGTCGGTAAGCATCTTCGCGATATGTTTCAAGAAATTCATGAGAATGACGCTAGCACCCACTAGCTGACTGACGACATCCTCCAGGCACTGAGAGCCTACTGGGAATTGCCCAAGTTCAATGCAAGGCAGGAGAAGGCTCGAGTGAGCAGAGGATCAACTTGAGATGGTTCACTACACACTAAAGGCTCTACTATCATTGAAGGCATGTGGCTGAGGATGGTAAATATCATCCTTTACACTCATTTAGCTATTCATTTTCTGTATTGATTATTATATGATCACATGAAAATTATTGATAATGTAGGATAAGACAGTGAGCAGGCCGCTGACTCGAGGGAAGCTGTTTCGAGAGACCCATACCCAGAAGCAAGACAAGTCCCGATAAGTTGATACTCGGTCAAAGACCATATACATAGGTACTTATAATTTTAGTTTCCAATACTTTTGATTTAATACGTTCACTACTATTTAAATCTAATTTGCTTTGTTTTGTTTCTTCTAATCGTAGCATGAGTTCGCCCAGCGACTGACTGAGGCAAGATTATAATAGTCACAGTAGGGCGATGCGAGCACTCCTATCAACCCTCCTATTAATGAAGATGTGATACGGGCCCAGAAGGTTAGTGGCCGCTACAAGGGGCAGATTTATGATATGGGGATGACCCATAGCAAGTCACATTCTCCAGCCTCTATGTTTGGAGTTGGGCCTGCTAAGACCGATATGGAAGACATTCTTAATTAGGAGCATGCATTGAATGAATCAATGCAGAGGCAGCTTAAGGACGCCGACATGAGGTACATGGAGCTGTATGAGCAACATGAGAGGGATAAGAAGCAATGGACACAGCAAATGTGTAACATCCACCGAAATTCTTTTATCGTTTTTCGTTCAATTGTTCGGTTTTATCGAATAATTGAAATTAATTAAAATTCGGTTAAATAATTATTTAGGATCAATTGATTAGCAATTAATTGAGATTAGGTACAAGTCAATTAGGTTAGAAACATAGAAGATTTCATAAGAATTTTCACGAAACCGATTTACCGATTTAAAGGAAATCGGTAAGTTTACGGTATTTTAAACTGTCGGAACCGAACCAATACAATTTTAACTCATCAACCCTACTTTGAGTGGCTGATAACTCAGCCACTTAATCCCTCAAAATGGTGCCACTTTGGCCACAAGAAAGGAGGCAAGCTTGGCTGAATTTCAGCCATACAAGCATTAGCCAATCACAAGCTAAAGCAAGCTAATCACCACCACTTATGTGATCAGAATTTTTCCTCCCCTTATCACCCATTCAGACCACTTTTCTTGCGCCACTTTCTCCTCTCCTTTCAGCTCTCTTCTCCTCCCCTCTACTCACATAACTCCAGCCAACATCAAGCCTAATCAAGCTTTGCTCATCCAAGCCTTCAAAAATCCAGCAAAATCACTTATAACAAAGGTAGAGGTTTTATTCTTGCATCATTTCTGTGGTCTTGGATGGCTGAGCTTGGATTATTTTCACAATCTTTGATGTGTTAAATGAATGATTATGATGACATGCAATTGGTTTTGGGCCGTTTGTTTGATTAAAACCGAATTGGAAGCAAGAAAGAATGGAAATAAGAAGAGCTGAGGGGCTGGAGAACCAAAACCCCTCGGCAGTCCGTACGACAGAGTTTACAGCTCCGGCTACAGCTGATTAAATTTGATGAAACCAATTTTAAATGAACTTAGACATCCAGGGCTTTCCATAGATATATCATATAAGGCTTTTGGATTAGTATTGAGAGAGATATGAATTTTTGAATTTCGACTTAGGGTTTTGACTCTGATTCTGGGCAGACTGGGTTGTTCAGGGTAGAACTCGTCCTATACTATTTGAAAATGAGTGAAACTAACTTTGTTAGAAATATTACACATAGAATAATGTCCCATAAAAATTTCAGAATTAGATGCGGTCTCGTTTGCTCCTAGTGATCCAAGAAATTTGCCCTATGTCCAAACCTGGCCTGAACAGGGCAGTTTAGAAAGGTCAGAATTCGGGGCTTATAACTCGAGCCTTATTAGGTCAATTGGAATGGAACTTTTCGTAAATAAAACTTTGCCTGTTAGCTTTAATATGAGACCAATTTCGTGTGATTTGAATCAGTTTTCGATTTTTAGTGCATTTTTATTTTTAGGTGTCTGATTCTGGCCAGCCACTGGGCAGGCCGGGATAAACTCTAAATATCTTGAGCTATAGATATCGAAATTAGATGGGACTAAAGAGGTTAGAAACTAGACATATAACACTTTAACATACCCAAATTTGAGGTCCAAATGAGTTAAATAGAAATAATAGCTTGAATTATAAAAACCGGGTTGGTTGACTATGCTGAGGCAGAAACTTTGCCTTGATGAGTTTAATGTTATTATGAGTTCAAGATTGAAATATGTGTGTAATGTTATGATCTTTAAAATAAATTGATGTTCTGATGTACTGGCACTATTCATGGGGAAGCGGACTCGTTCCGTTATGCTGCCGAAATTCGATAGAATCCAGGTATAACTTATGAATTACATGTTAATACATATGCAATTTCAAGTAAGCCATGAAAGTTATGATAAGAATTATGTTACTATGAAAGTTCCATGCTACTTGGGCCAGCCCCGGATAAGAAGATAAGGGGAATAGATCGGTGGGAAGGTCAGGGAAAGTAAACCCGGCATTCCTATATAGGAATGAACTCGATCCTGATAAGCAGACTATTACCTAGGAGTCTAAATGGCCAAGAACTCACAGGGGACCAAGAGATGGAAAAATGATGAAAAGTAATGAAAGAGTTTATGAAGGAAGGTTCAAGAATTAGTCTGCATGATTACATGAATGCATGAATACATGAAATAGTTATGCCAAGATATTTACAGTTGTCTACTATGTTTATTTATTGCTGTTTATTTATTTATTCTATTTATCACTCTATATATCATTATTAGTAATCTATTTTGTTGCTTGTGCCGTCTAAAGTAAAACTGAACCTTCCCTCGGACTAAACATTTTCTTGAACTCATTAAAATGGATATTTCAGTTTGAATACATATTTTTATAATTAAATAAAACCCGAGGCAACTGAGAATGTATGTGACGTCAGATAACCTCTTTACACGAACCCTACTGAGAATTTCTTGAAATTCTCACCTCATTTCTGTATTTTCCCCATCATTCTTAGACACTGGCGAAGGGCTCAACGGCCACTCTTTTCAATGAGATCCCAGACCTGCAGCTTCACCATGACATCGAGTTGGACTCGTTGCACACAGCCTGCTCCTGCTAGTTCTGCCTCTGCTTTTTAGCAATAGGAATTTTGCTATTCATTTATTTCATATGCTGTTAATATACATATATATATATATATATATATATATATGTATATATATATGTATAGACTGAAGCGTTGGCTTCTGACCTACATATGTCCGTGTACTATTGACAGTATATTACTTATTCATATCTTTTCTGTTATGTTATATTAAACTTTATTTTTATAATGCTATTCGCGTCTATTATATGACATCGCGCCGTTTTGACTGTTTTGTAATACTAAACATGAAATTTAAGCAGAATATTAACGCAGTAACACAGTCTACTTAATTGCATGCTATAACTTAAGCGTAACATTAAATTAGTAAGGTATTACATTTTTGGTATCAGAGCAATTCGTCCTAGCTAAGGCCTGAGGATTGGACTGACTATGCTTCGCGCATATTCTATACTTTTTAGCTGATAGTATGCACCAGATCTTGCCTGTACGGTTGAGATATAGTTGTGCATGTGTATGAAGTGCCTGACCGTGTGAGCTGTTATTTACTAGCACATTAGACTTAGTATTGAGCTTGATCAACTCAATAACTTTTGTTTTGTGTGCTTAGAACTTAATGGCTTCCGGAAGGTGAGGCAAACCACGTGCAGAACCTACTCTAGAGGACTCGACTAATTTTATGGCCACAATGCGAGAAATTGCCCAGGCGATGCGGGAGCAAGCCACGGTGGCTCATCAGATGATGGATCAGCTAGGCAGACGACCTGAGGCAAGTTATGGAGGGAACCCTCACGGCCCAGGGATTGACCTGGACTATCTCAAGTTTGCTGAGTTTAGAAAGGCAAATCCGACAAGTTTCCGAGGGGCGCATGATTCGGATAAAGCTGACGAATGGATCAAAGCCATGGAGAAGATTTTCTCTGTCTTGGATTGCTCGGATCATCAAAAGGTGACCTTCGCCACTTACATGCTCGAAGCAGACGCCGAGTTTTGGTGGAACGGCGTATGAAGATTATTCAAAGAATCTCAGACGGTAGTCACCTGGGCGATGTTTAAGGATGTATTCTACCAGAAGTACTTTCCGGCTTCCATTCGAAATGCCACGGAACTTGACTTTATGCAGCTTCGTCAAGGGAACCGGACAATATCTGAATACATTGCTAAGTTCGAAGAGCTATGCAAATTTTCACGATTTACCAGAGGAACCTGGATGAAGATTGGAAGTGCGTTAAATCTGAAGGAGGGTTACAAGAAGACATTCTTACCATGATAGGGCCAATGGAGATTAGGGATTTCCCTACATTGGTGAACAAATGCCGACTTGTGGAGGATTGCAACATGAAGTTAGCTGCAGCCCGGGCATCTGATGGAAATTTTAAGAGGGGGTTAGCCCCACAGGGCCCAAGATTCAAGCCCAGCGTGCAACAACAGCGAATATTTCCGCCAGCAGATAACAAGGGCAAGCAGCCCCAAAGGCCTTTTCCAAATCCAACTTACACAAAATGCGGTAAGAATCATGGCAATCGACCGTGTCTGGCAGGCCAAAATGTCTACTACGGATGTGGCAAGCCAGGCCACAAAATTTATGAGTGTCCAACCAGGAATCCATCACAGCCGCCTCGACCCCAATGGCAAGGACGGGTCTTTACAATGAACGCGGAGGAAGCTGATCAGTCGGAAGGACTAATCCAAGGCACCTGTGACATGGACGGTGAGACTCTAACTGTACTCTATGATTCGGGTGCTTCACATTTGTTTATTTCTCATAGCTGTGTAGCTGCTTTGCAATTGCCAATTTCTGAATTACCTTATGATGTATTAGTTTCTACTCCTACCAATGGGCCTGTTAGAACTAGTCAAATATGCATCAATGTTCCTCTTCGAATTAAAGGTAAGACCTTTGCCGCTAATTTGATTTGCCTCTCTCTGTCTGGTCTTGACATAATTCTAGGCACGGATTGGTTTTCTGCCAATCGAGTCGTACTGAATTGCTCTGATAAGACAGTGGTACTCCCCTCTGTCTCACTTTTTGAATCCCAAACCACAACATTCTTCTATCTGAACTCTTTTAGGTCAAAGAATCAAGGATATATTCTCTTGTCAGCTAATGTGGCAGAAGTTGAGCAGGAATTAGAAAAGATCCCAGTTGTTAAGGAGTATCCGGATGTTTTTCCAGAGGATATTCCTGAATTTCCCCCAGAGAGAGAGATTGAGTTTACCATTGAGTTAGTTCCAGGTGCGGGACCAATATCTATAGCTCCATATCGAATGTCACCTATGGAGTTGACGGAACTAAAAAGACAGATCGAAGAGCTTTTAGAAAAAGGATTCATACGGCCAAGCGCGTCGTCATGGGGAGCTCCAGTCTTGTTGGTCAAAAAGAAAGATGGAAACATGCGCTTATGCATGGATTATAGGCAGTTAAACAAAGTGACAATTAAGAATAAATATCCTCTGCCAAGAATTGGCGATCTCATGGACCAACTACAAGGTGCAATGGTATTCTCCAAGATTGACTTGCGTTCTGGATACCACCAAATTCGAGTTCGGGAACAAGATATCCCTAAGACAGCTTTTCAAACACGTTACGGGCACTATGAGTATACCATGATGTCGTTCAAATTGACAAACGCACCAGCAGTATTCATGGATTACATGAATCGAATATTCCGTCCATATCTGGACAAGTTTGTAGTGGTCTTCATCGACGATATACTTGTCTACTCGGAGACGAAGCAAGAGCATGCGGAGCACTTGCAGTTAGTTCTGCAAATTTTAAGAGGAAAGAAACTCTATGCTAAATTATCCAAATGCGAATTTTGGATGAAGGAGGTAAAATTTCTCGACCACGTAGTGTCATCTAGAGGAATCTCTGTCGACCCCAGCAAAGTAGAAGCAGTTCTAAACTGGGAAAGACCGGCCACAGTCTCTAAAGTCAGGAGTTTTCAGTGCTTAGCTGGATATTAAAGGTGGTTCGTTAAGGATTTTTCGCGAATAGCCTTGCCCTTAACCAAGCTAACCAGAAAGAATGTTCCATTTGAGTGGACATTGGAGTGCGAACAGAGTTTTCAAGATTTGAAGAAGAGGTTGACTACGACACCAGTGTTAGCTTTGCCAGACCCTCATGGACCATTTGAGGTCTATTGTGATGCTTCCAAACAAGGGTTAGGATGCGTGTTGATGCAAACCGGAAAGGTGGTCGCGTATGCCTCTAGGCAATTAAAGCCACACGAAAGGACCTATCCTATGCACGATCTCGAACTAGTAGCAATAGTATTTTCGTTGAAGATATGGAGACATCACCTGTACGGAGTGAGGTTCGAGGTCTTTTCTGATCATAAGAGTTTGAAGTACCTCTTCGACCAGAAGGAATTAAACATGAGGCAGCGGAGATGGATGGAACTCCTTAAAGATTACAAATTTGAATTGAAATACCACCCAGGTAAGGCAAACATCGTAGCAGACGCGTTGAGCAGGAAATCGTTGACCGTAGCCTGGATGATGATTAAGGAGACGGAACTTATTGAAAGTTTCCGAAATCTTAATTTGGGAATCCTTACAACTCCCAAGACTCTTCAGTTACACCAAATAAAGATAACCAGTAGCTTTAAGGACCAGATTCGGCAAGCACAGCAGCAGGATGCTGATTTTCAACATACGATTAATCTTGTGCAGTCAGGGAAACTAACGGGTTTTGCCCAAAATAAAGAGGGCATCTGGCGGTGCCACGACAGAGTGTGTGTTCCTGAAAGGAACGATCTCCGAAGAAGAATCTTAGAAGAAGCACATAAAGGTGAATTCGTTGTATATCCTGGCATAACCAAAATGTATCAAGACCTCAAGAAAATGTTTTGGTGGCCGGGCATGAAGTCAGATGTAGCAAACTTCGTGGGCAGATGCTTGACCTGTCAGAAGGTGAAAGCGGAATATCAGAAACCTTCTGGAATGTTACAACCCTTGGAAATCCCTGAGTGGAAGTGGGAAAGTATCTCCATGGATTTTATAATGGGTTGCGAAGGACGTCGACGGGATATGATGCTATATGGGTCATTGTGGATAGATTAACCAATATCTGCTCATTTCCTACCCATCCGAGCAAATTACCCATTGGAGAAATTGGCGCAATTGTATATTCAAGAAATTATCAGGCTACATGGTACCCCTTCAACGATTATCTCGGATCGAGACCCGAGGTTTACCTCACGATTTTGGGGAGCTTTACAGAAGGCGTTCGATGCGAAGCTGTGTTTAAGCACTGCATATCACCCACAAACAGATAGCCAAACTGAAAGGACGATTCAAACCTTGGAAGATATGCTACGAGCTTATATACTGGAGCAACGCGAAAATTGGGATCGATACTTACCATTGGCTGAGTTCGCATACAACAATAGCTATCACACTAACATCGGCATGGCTCCTTACAAAGCATTATATGGACGAAAGTGCCAATCTCCTTTGTGCTGGTATGAGACAGGAGAATCAACTCTACTGGGGCCTGATTTAATCGAGCAGACCACCGAGCCAATCAAGAAAATACGGAGCAAGATACTTGTCGCTCAAAGCCGCCAGAAAAGTTACACAGATACCAGGAGGAAACCTCTAGAATTTCAGGAAGGAGACCACGTATTTCTGAAGGTTACTCCTACAACAGGGATAGGTAGAGTAGTTAAAGTCAAGAAGCTAAATCCTCGCTTTATTGGTCCCTTTCAAATCTTGAAGCAAATTGGATCAGTTGCTTACCGAGTCGCTTTGCCTCCACATCTATCAAACCTCCATGATATTTTTCATGTCTCCCAACTCAGAAAGTATCAACCTGACCCTATCCACTCCCTAGAACCCGAATCAATACAATTAAAGGAGGACCTTACTTTCCGCTTACAACCCGTACGAATCGTAGACAGAAGTACCCGACAACTTCGGAACAAGACGGTGCAGCTAGTAAAAGTAGCATGGGGAAAAGGAGATGTTGAAGACTACACTTGGGAGCTGGAATCAGATATGAGGAAAGAGTATCCTGAACTATTTTCAGGTACTAAATTTTGAGAACAAAAATTTTTTTTAAAGGAGGGTGGTAATGTAACATCCACCGAAATTCTTTTATCGTTTTCCATTCAATTGTTCGGTTTTATCGAATAATTGAAATTAATTAAAATTCGGTTAAATAATTATTTAGGATCAATTGATTAGCAATTAATTGAGATTAGGTACAAGTCAATTAAGTTAGAAACATAGAAGATTTCATAAGAATTTTCACGAAACCGATTTACCGATTTAAAGGAAATCGATAAGTTTACGGTATTTTAAACTGTCGGAACCGAACCAATACAATTTTAACTCATCAACCCTACTTTGAGTGGCTGATAACTCAGCCACTTAATCCCTCAAAATGGCGCCACTTTGGCCACAAGAAAGGAGGCAAGCTTGGCTGAATTTCAGCCAAACAAGCTTTAGCTAATCACAAGCCAAAGCAAGCCAATCACCACCACTTATGTGATCAGAACTTTTCCTCCCTTTATCACCCATTCAGACCGCTTTTCTTGCGCCACTTTCTCCTCTCCTTTCAGCTTTCTTCTCCTCTCCTCTACTCACATAACTCCAGCCAACATCAAGCCTAATCAAGCTTTGCTCATCCAAGCCTTCAAAAATCCAGCAAAATCACTTATAACAAAGGTAGGGGTTTTATTCTTGCATCATTTCTGTGGTCTTGGCTGGCTGAGCTTGGATTATTTTCACAATCTTTGATGTGTTAAATGAATGATTATGATGATATGTGATTGGTTTTGGGCTGTTTGTTTGATTAAAACCAAATTGGAAGCAAAAAAGAATGGAAATAGGAAGAGCTGAGGGGCTGGAGAACCAAAACCCCTCGGCAGTCCGTACGACAGAGTATACGGCTCCACCTATAGCTGATTAAATTTGATGAAACCAATTTTAAATGAAACTAGACATCCAGGGCTTTCCATAGATATATCATATAAGGCTTTTGGATTAGTATTGAGAGAGATATGAATTTTTGAATTTTGACATAGGGTTTTGACTCTGATTCTGGGTAGACTGGGTTGTTCAGGGTAGAACTCGTCCTATACTACTTGAAAATGAGTGAAACTAACTTTTTTAGAAAGCTTACACATAGTATAATGTCCCATAAAAATTTCAGAATTAGATGAGGTCCCGTTTGCTCCCAGTGATCCAAGAAATTTGCCCTATGTCCAAACCTAGCCTAAACAAGGCAGTTTAGAAAGGTCAGAATTCGGGGCTTATAACTCGAGCCCTACCAGGTGAATTGGAATGGAACTTTTCGTAAAAAAAACTTTGCCCTGTTAGCTTTAATATGAGACCAATTTCGTGTGATTTGAATCAGTTTTCGATTTTTAGTGCATTTTTACTTTTAGGTGTCTGATTATGGCCAGCCACTGGGTAGGCCGGGATAAACTCTAAATATCTTGAGCTATAGATATCGAAATTAGATGGGACCAAAGAGGTTAGAAACTAGACATATAACACTTTAACATATCCAAATTTGAGGTCCAAATGAGTTAAATAGAAATAATGGCTTGAATTATAAAAACCAGGTTGGTTGACTATGCTGAGGCAGAAACTCTGCCTTGATGAGTTTAATGTTATTATAAGTTCAAGATTGAAATATGTGTCTAATGTTGTGATCTTTAAAATAAATTGATGTTCTGATGTACTGGCACTATTTATGGGGAAGCAGATTCGTTCCGTTATACTGTCGAAATTTCGGTAGAATCCATGTATAAGTTATGAATTACATGTTAATACATATGCAATTTCAAGTAAGCCATGAAAGTTATGATAAGAATTATGTTATTATAAAAGTTCTATGCTACTTGGGCCAGCCCCGGATAAGAAGTTAAGGGGAATAGATCGGTGGGAATGTCCGGGAAAGTAAACCCGGCATTCCTGTATAGGAACGAGCTCGATCCTGATAAGCAGACTATTACCCAAGAGTCTAAATGGCCAAGAACTCGCAAGGAACCAAGAGATGGAAAAATGATGAAAAGTAATGAAAGAGTTTATAAATAAAGGTTCAAGAATTAGTCTGCATGATTACATGAATGCATGAATATATGAATAGTTATGCCAAGATGTTTATAGTTGTCTACTATGTTTATTTACTGCTATTTATTTATTTATTCTGTTTATCACACTCTATGTATCATTATTAGTAATCTATTTTGTTGCTTGTGCCGTCTAAAGTAAAACTGAACCTTGCCTCGGACCAGACATTTTCTTGAACTCATTAAAATGGATATTTCAGTTTGAATACATATTTTTATAATTAAATAAAACCCGAGGCAACTGAGAATGTATGTGACGTCAGACAATCTCTTTACACGAACCCTACTGAGAATTTCTTGAAATTCTCACCTCGTTTTTGTATTTTCCACATCATTCTCAGATGCTGGTGAAGGGCTCAACGGCCACTCTTTTCAATGAGATCCCAAACCTACAGCTTCACCATGACATTGAGTTGGACTCGTTGCACATAGCCTGCTCCTGCTAGTTCTGCCTCTGCTTTTTAGCAATAGGAACTTTGCTGCTCGTTTATTTCATCTGCTGTTAATATATATATATGTATAGACTGAAGCGTTGGCTTCTGACCTACATATGTCCGTGTACTATTGACAGTATATCACTTATTCGTATATTTTCTATTATGTTATATTAAACTTTATTTTTATAATGCTATTCGCATCTATTATATGACAGTGCACCGTTTTGACTGTTTTGTAATACTAAACATGAAATTTAAGCAGAATATTAATACAGTAACACAGTCTACTTAATTGCATGCTATGACTTAAGCGTAACATTAAATTAGTAAAGTGTTACAAAATGTAGTCCATGAAGCAAAGGATGATGACCTTTTACAGTTACTTCGAGCAAATGCGAAGTGGGGATTCATCGTTGGGTGCACAGCCTTTACCACCTCCTCTGCCTCCGCAGTGGCGGAGATTTAAAAAAATTATTAGAGGGGCCAAATAATTTAATATGTAAATTAGATGATAATAATTAAATTAAAATTAACAAGGCATCATGCATATAAATTTTAAAGCCAATAACTAAAATTAATTATAAATTTTACAGAGAAAGACAAAAAAATTAATACCTTATAGTATTGGATGTATTAATTTAAAAATAATTAAGTAATGTATTTTATTTGACTTGAGTGAAAATAATTATTTTTGTATTATAACTTATTAAAAAGGGTATGCAATAATTTGTTTATATTTTATTATATTTGATACTTTGGTTATTTTGGAAAAAATATTATAATTAAAAAATAATCAACTTTTACTTATAATTAAAAAGTTTCAAAAACCTCTTTCACATATACACTTGAAATTATGATTTTTTGTTTATAATTCATTCAAACTTTTTATTCAAACATGTAAAATTATTTAAAAACACAACTTTTATTTTTTTAAAATATTGTTTTCTTGCATTTCCAAACATATATCTAACAATATCAAATATTTTGTAAGCATCCGTAGGAATCAAAGCAGAGCTTAGAGTTAACAAATCTATTATTTGATCATTAAATATGCTATTCAATTCTTGTAATTGTTTATCTATTGTAACAAAAAATATTTTTACTCTAAAATAATGCTCAATTGTAACGTGATCTAAAAATAAGTTAATGATCTTTTAAATTAGAGAAGCCTATTTTTATAGAGTAGTGTTATTTATGTAAATTAGTATATTAAAACATACATTTATTTATTAGACAAAACTTCTCTCTCTCTCTCTCCCTCTCTCTCTCTCTCTCTCTCTCTCTCTCTCTCTCTCTCTCTCTATATATATATATATATATATATATATATATATATATATATATATATATATATATATATATTATTTTTTTTAAAAAATTTGGGGGGGCCGCTGCCCTTAAGAAGATCCGCCATTGTGCCTCTGCATTCTCCATACGACCACACACCCGAGGACTCAAACGGCATTTTGGATACTAACAATAATCAATATTTCTAGTTTTTAGGATTTTTTCTATTTTCAGAATTGTACATTAACAATTATATTTTATTTCTTTTGTTATTAACATTTTTTATTTTAATTGATAGTCTGTATTTCTTATATTTTATTATATTTTTTATTATATGGATTTGTAGATAATTAAAATAATAATATAACATATTTAAATACTAAGTTCAAATTTTAATAACACAAACCAGGAAAAAAAATAAAAAATCTTACATTACCGACAAAATTTCCATCGGTAATTATTTATATTAAATATTATTTTTTCTTTACCAACAGATATTCCGTAGATAATTAATTAATTAATAAATATATATATATATATATATATGCTTAAATTATCGATGAATATTCCATCAGTAATTATAAGTAATTCATTGATGTAAATACTTTATTGACGGTTTTTGATGTTCATATTACCGACGCTTTCTTTAATATTACTAACGGAATCAATGTAGATGTTTTATTGACATGTTGATTACCGACGGATCATCGATAATTCTATCTAAAAAATAGGTACCGATAGTTTTTGGCCACTATTCTATCGGTAGTTCCATCGATAAATAGCACATTTCTTATGGTGTATTAGGAAAGTTAATTAAGACTCGACCCATTCCATACTCAACATCTAAAAGAATATTCTTATTCATTCTTGCATGGATTCATCGCTATTTATAAGTTATAACTAATATATGAAATTCACCCTCGCCCACTTTTGTTGCTATGAAATAAGATGTCATTGCCCTAGAATTAAGGAAAAAGCAAGGAGTGATATTTGTTAACGAACCCCAAGAAAAAATAAATAAATAAAATAAAGAAGTAGATATTAATAGACATGTTGGTGATTTAGATTTATGGCCCATTTGGATAATTTTATTTATGAATTTTTTCAATTTTTTTAAATTAAAAGTTATTTTTAACTTTTTGTTCTGTTTAGCTGTTCAGCTCATTACTTCCCCAAAAAATTATTTTTAGTGCTTCTTGAATAATTAAAATATCTAATAATAAGTACTTATATTACTATATGTCAAAATCTAAAATAATTTATTCATAAGTTATTTTTTAAAAGTTACTTTCCCATAAGTGTTTAAATTAGCCATTTAGCCAAATGGCCCTTACAACATAAAGGGAAGGAATGAGAAGATTTAGTCCAAATGTCTCTGAAAGATTTTTATTTTAACACTTTAGTCCTTAAAAGATTAAATGCATATATTTTAGTTTCTGAAAGATTTTCTTTTAATATTTTAGTCCTTAAAAAACTAAATGCATATACTTTAGCCATTGAAAGATTTTCTTTTAACACTTTAGTTTTTAAATAATTTTTTTAATGCTTTAATCCTTTAAAGATTAAATTAGAGATGTCAAAAATCCCTATATAGCGGGGATCCCTACGAGGACTACCCCATTTGGCGGGGATTTTTCCCCTATAGGGATGGGGACGGGGATGGGAACAAAAGTTTCGTCATTATAGGTTTGAGGACAGGGGTCGGGATCATTCTCCCCACCCCGCGGGGACCCCGCATATGTGAAATACCATATTACCCTTAATAGATATGTATTATAATTATATATACCTCAATTTTTATGACATTTCACACTAATTTATTTAATTTAATAATTAAAAATTAAAAATATTTATAACCCTAACTCATTTGACTATTTTACTTCTTTCCCCTTTTATTCTTCTTCTTTGTTGCATTCCCCTTTTCTTCTTCTTCTCTGCCCCCTTTTCTTCTTCTTCTTCTTCTTCTCCACAACAGATTCGTTCGCAGGCACTTCCCCTTTTCTTCTTCATCGTCGTTTCACTACAGAGCATCCCCTCATTGCTACTGTTGCTGTTGTTCCACCACTCAGATCTAGGTTTCCGCCGATCAGATTTGGGTTGCCACCATTGCTGCTATTGTTGTTCTGCCACTCAGATATGGGCTGTTGTAGTTGATTTGTGCTATTACTACTTTTTTTTTTTTTGCAAAAGCACTGCTGCTGCTGTTGTTCTATTGTTGTTATTGTTCTTCTTCTTCTTTTTCTCAGTCTCAGATCTGTCAATGTTGTAGTTCTTTTAACAAAAAAAAAAATAATTATTGCTAGGGCCTCGTGAGGACCGATAGGGAAGTAGGGAACAGGGATGGGAGGAAAAAACCCCCCCATGACGGGGATCGATGACGGGGACAGGGAACAGGGAGGCACTCTCCGCCTTCACCCCGCGCAAGTGACATCCCTAGATTAAATGTATACACTTTATATATTTTGATATTTTCTATTTTTTTAACTATAAAATAGAACTAGAAAAATAAATTATAATAGAACATAATTTTTATTAATTATTTAATTTAATAAAAATATATAAAGTGTATACATTTAATATTAATTTTTATTATATCATATTTCAATATTTATATTAAATATTCTTTATTAACACAATTTTTATAACAAAATAAAAATATGTAGATAAATATAATATTTTTCAATAAAGAATATTTAATATAAATTTACTTATGTATAATAAAAATAATTATATATATGATATATAACTCAATTAAATATTGAAATATGAGATTAACTTAATTGAACTTTGATATATAAATTTTAAATTAAATTATTAATAAAAATTATATTTTATTATAGTTTATTTTTCTAGTTATATTTTATAGTAAAAAAACTAAAAAAATATCAAAATATATAAAGTGTATATATTTAATCTTTTAAGAACTAAAGTGTTAAAGAAAAATCTTTGAGATTAAAATACATATATTTAATCTTTTAAAGATTAAAGTGTTAAAACAAAAATCTTTAAGAGACTAAAATAGTATAAATCGATCCTTAAAAATGTGTAAATCAACTCTCTAATATTTTAAAATAGTATAAATCAACCCTTAAATGATTAAGTTACACTCATATTGAAGAAGAGCTAAAAGAGAGAGTGTGGAAAGAGATTATGATAGTTTAATCATTTAAGGGTCAATTTACACTACTTTAAAATATCAAGGGCTCAATAAATATATTTTTAAAAGTCAAGGGATAAGGTATACTTAGTCTATAATTTAAAAGGATAAAATGTATTTTTTTCTCTAAAAAATAATAAAGATACGAAGGCCTCGCTGCTTGGCATCCGTACTGACGTGTATTGACAAACGGTCGTGTCTAATAGTTTACTCAATAAGATGATTAAAACCCATAAAAGATCAGCAAACAAAAACATATAACGCAATATATGTCACCTCTTCATGCAAAAGAAATATTGCAGATATATATATATATATATACGCGCACTTGAGTGACGTGCTGGATAAATAAGCTCATGCTTTCACCTGTTTAGGACAACAAAGTAAAGAACTAAAAAATAAAAATAATTTAATTTGAATACATTGTCAGTGTAAAACTTTTTATACAGACATCCAATCATATATTGTCACATCAGCAAAAGTCTTTGTTATAACCACCCACTACTTGAATAGTCATGCAAATGGAAGGTTTTAATTGGATAACAGTGTAAAAAAATTTTACATTGTCAATGCATCCCAATTAAACTCAAATAAAAAAGATAGCCAATCTTTTGTTTTTTTCAAACTAATATTATGTTATGATAGAAGAGAAACTGCTTCAACCACAACAAAAGAAAAGGCCGCAATTTGTTTTTCTTTGTACTGGTAGACCATTATACAGATAATGGTAGGTCTACGTTCATTGCGTTTTTCTCCTTTGAAATGTAGCAAATGTCATATTTTGAGAAAAAAAAAACGAAGATTCAAATCTAAAACAAAATAGGAGCTGTTGCTTAATGAACGTACAAAATTAATCCACAAATTTAGCGCTTTGAAAATGCAAAAAGAAGCAAAAAATAAAATAAATGCACACAACCCAATGTCACTTCAGCATACAAAAGAAATCTTACAGAAGATTTATGTCATGACTTTATTTAAAATTATTTGAGTGACTTTCTGAATAAAAACAAGTTCATGTTGTCGCCTATTCAGCAAGAGAAAGAGCTAAAGATTGTTTTCTTTTTAAATTGATTGTTGCTTTGAGTGTTTAAAACTAATCCATAAATAAGCAAAAAGAAAAAAATGTTTAATCCAAAAAGAAAAAACGCGCGCGGTTGTATTCATTGAAATGGAAAATTTGCCAATTGGCAACTTGCTTTTTCTTTTGGCTTGTACCTATTGTAGTTACTTGATATCTACTCGATAAGTTCACCGAATTGTTTAAGTAGTAAACATGGTGAGTGAGTATCATCCTACGAGAATTGATGTTATCAAATAACAATTCACTAATACAATTTCTCTTTAGATGATAATAAACAATCTTTTTGGATTGAAGAAAATTCTAAATTCTAAATTCTAAATTAACAATAAAAGAAAATAAAGCAAAGATAGTACTAAAACAATGGAGAAAAACAAGTGTCAATAAAGGCTAGGGATCCGACTTCAATTGAATTTCCGATGAACCTATGAATTCCTACTTAATTATGCTTATCTCCACAATTGATGGTTAAATTCCCAGCTTGACTAACAATCAATTCTTTAGTATATTAGTCCTCCTTTAACTAAATGAAATCCTCTAATCCCTTAGACAAATTCCAAATAGAAAAGGGCTTTACACAAGTATAATGAAATTTCAAGCAAACCACACAATGAACAATATATATATCTATTCCTAAACATTAAGATTATGGTGCTTATCACACAAGCAAGAACATACATGAATTTCTCAATTCTATATATGAACCCTAGATGAATTTGATACAAGCTCAGGAGGACAAATTGGACATTCAGGTACTAAAGGGCAAGATGGGAATTTCAACATGCCTGTGGGACCTATCACAAGGGCAAAAGCAAAGATACTGAAAGAAAGCTTTGGGAACTTAGCCAAGTTATTTGTGGAAGAGATGCATCAAGAATGGGCTAAAGAAGAGAAGACAAAGCTAAATAGGCCACCTAGTGAAAAGTGGGCAGCCCAAGACTCTAATTGTGGCACAATGGAATTAATATGTATTACGTCCATAGTTGGGCCAGGTTTTATTTAATTAACTTTGTTAGTTTTCGTTTAGAAGACATTTAGTTATTTTGAGGTGTTTTATTCAACCCAATTGTTTGTTTAGTAAGTTGGGCCTTTTCTAGTGGGCTTAGGCTTAATTTAACCTAATGTAAGAGGTATAAATACCTCATAAACAAGTGCAGTGGCAGTTTTGGGCTGATTATCGAAATTATATTTTCTGGTTTCTTCTAAGAAACTCTCAAGTGTGTGCAAGTGAGAAGTAATCATCTTTACTTGTTGCATCAAGAAACTGAATAGGCTATATTACAAAGGTAAATTCTCTTGTGATATTTGTTCAGTTTTATCTTTCTTTATCCCAATTATCTATGTTTCTAAGAACGGGTTTCTTAGGGGTTTAGTAGGGAGGGTGTTTATCCTATCGCTTGTCTCCTATCAAAGTGTGTGTTTGGGGTTTTGGGATCGTTATATCGTTGGGGTTTCGCATCATTTGGTATCAAAGTAGGCTGTAGATAAATTCCTATTTACCTACGTTTTTATTGGCTGCATTTTGTCATTTATTTTTTTTCTGTTCTGGGTTTTTTCCTCTGCTATTCCCATTTTTCTGTTCTATTGTTTCTATTGTTTCTGTTTTGCTATTTTGTGTTTCAGATAAAAAAAAAGTGAAAAAAAAAAAGAAAAATGTGAGAAAAAACAAAAGAGAGAGTGTCTATAGAATTCATTAGAAAAAAAAAAGTTGAAAAAAATGCAATAAAAAAATTACAGAATTTTAGGATTTTGTTTCAGTAATTATGGGTGTTCTTATGAATTTTGGGTTGAGTCCTTGCATTAATTTCGTGTTTTATCACTTTTAATCCAAAATTCAAACCAGTTTTGGTGTGTTTCTTATTTTGTTTTTCTGCTGTCACCACTTTCTTTGGTTCCAATCTTGTGTTTTCTTGACACATTCTTAATCTTAATTTGCACCAGTTTTCCTTCATTTGTTAGTGTCTATTTTTTTTTTCCTTGCTGGTTTTTTCATTTCCTTTGGTCCTAAACTAGAGTTTTCTTTTGCTGGTTTATCATTCATTTTCTGTCCCAAATATTACTTGTGAATTTGAGTTGGTTTTGGTTTGTTTAATTTCTGAAGTGCAACAACCAAAAGTGGTCAAAAGAGTTAAAAGGCAAGAGTGTTGAGTTCAAAAAAGGGTAAAAGCCTGAATTGAGTGCAATTACGAGTGCACCCAAATTTCTGAGTGAAAACATGTGAGAGAGTGAATTGTGAGGTTGTTTTATTAACACTTTGCAGGTTGTTCCAATGGCCGAAGAGGAAGCTTCCATGACACCAGACATGAAGGTGATGTACCAAGCCTTTGTTTCTCAATTTCAGAAATAGAATAGTAGACTTGATGATATGGATGAATGGAGAAGGGAAGTGACACAAGCTATCTCTGAGAGTAGCAGACAAGGTGATCCAAGGCATAGACGAAATCACAATGATTTCAATCGTGAGCCATATGAGGAAGAATCTGATGGAGCTGAGTCAGTTAGAAATAGGAAAGCTAGGAACCGAGGAAGACAAGATAGCAACATTAATGCTATCAAAATGCAAATTCCTCCATTTAAGGGAAGAAACGATACTGAAGCCTACTTAGAATGGGAAAGGAAAGTTGAGATGATCTTTGCATGCCATGATTATACTGAAGAGAAGAAAGTGAGATTGGCTACAGTGGAGTTTTCAAATTATGCACTAGTTTGGTGGGATGAGCTAATGAAGTCTAGAAGGAGGAATGGTGAGCGGCCTATTAAGACTTGGGAAGAGATAAAGCAAGTGATGAAGAAGAGATTTGTACCTTCTTATTATTACAAGGAGGTGCACCAGAAATTACATAGGCTCACACAAGGTTCTAAATCAGTGGAGGATTACCACAAAGAGATGGAGATGCTCATGATCAAGGCCAACATAGAGGAGGACATGGAAGTGACTATGGGTGGTCTAAATAAAGAAATTGCAGATGTGGTGGAAATATAGCATTATGTGGAGATGGATGATTTGGTTAGCATGGCAATGAAGGTGGAAAAGCAACAAAATCAAAGGAGGGCAATCAAAGCATTTTCCAATTCCAACTCAAAGTGAAGTTCTAAATGGCCAAAATATAAGGACACCAAGAAGAATAAAGGTTCAGATTCCAAGGAAAAGGGGCTCGATACAACAAAGAAGAAAGGTATTTCTAACTCATTTTCTTCTATTGTTAATTCTGGACATAAAGATATCATGCTTCAAATGTCAAGGGTTAGGTCATTATGCATCTGATTGCCCAAACAAGAGGATAATGGTAATTAGGGATGGAGAAGTTGTATCTGAATCTGATGATGGTAATGAGTCTGATGCAAGTAATAGTATGCCACCTTTGGAGGATTGTTCTGATGCTGATGAACATATGGAGTATGCTATGAATGGTGAGTCTCTTGTTGCTAGGCGTGCATTGAATTTGCAGGTTAAGGAAGACAGCTTGGAGCAAAGGGAAAATATATTCTACACCAGGTGCTTAGTTGGTGGAAAGGTATGTAGCTTGATCATTGATGTTGAAAGTTGTACTAGTGTTGCTAGTACTACTTTAGTTGAGAAGTTAGGGTTGAAGTGTGATAAGCATCCTAATCCATATAGGTTGTAGTGGTTGAATGATAGTGGAGAAGTGAAAGTTACTAAACAGGTTGTGGTTGCATTTTCCATTGGAAAATATTGTGATGAAGTGGTGTGTAATATAGTACCCATGCAAGCTAGTCATTTGTTGTTGGGGAGACCATGGCAATTTGATAGGCATGTGCGACATGATGGGTACAAGAACAGGTATTCCTTTGAGCATAATGGTCACAAGTTCACACTTGCTCCATTATTGCCCAAAGAGGTGTATCTTGATCAAGTAAAACTTCAACAATCTTCTCTTGGGAATTCAGAAAGTAGGGCAAAAGAAAAAGAAGAGAGAAATGAGGCCATGAGAGAAAAGAAAAAAGATAAGGGCCCGATAGTGAGTGAAAAGAAAGGAAAGAATCTGAATAATGAAAAGAAAGAGATGAGAGAAAGAAAAGAAAAGAGTGAGAAAAATGAAGAAAGTGAAATAATTGAGAGAAAATCATGTTTCTATGCAAAATAGAGGGATTTGAAAGGTGCTTTTCTAGGCAAGAGAGCAATGATTATGATAAGGTTTAGGGAGGTTTTTCTTACTGAAACTAACCTTAACTCAAATTTGCCTAGTAGAATTGTTTCTTTGTTGTAGGAATTTGAGGATATTTTCCCTAATGAGATGCCAAGTGGATTACCACCATTGAGAGGGATTGAGCACCAAATTGACTTCATGCCTGGGGCTAGCATTCCAAATAGGCCAGCCTATAGAAGTAATCCTGAGGAGACAAAGGAGCTTCAGAGGCAAGTGGATGAGCTACTAGCTAAAGCATACGTGAAGGAACGCATGAGTCCATGTGCTATTCTAGTTTTGTTGGTTCCAAAGAAAGATGGCACTTGGAGGATGTTGTGGATTGTCGTGCATTCAACAAGATAACGGTAAAGTATCGCCATCTTATCCCTAGGTTAGATGACATACTTGATGAGTTAAATGGAGCTCAACTCAAGCATTCTACCTATGACAAGGAGCTATATGCCTTGTTTTGAGCTTTGGAGGTTTGGCAACATTATTTACTACCAAAAGAGTTCGTGATTCACACTGATCATGCGTCTTTGAAGCACCTAAAAGGTCAATATAAGTTGAAGAAAAGACATGCCAAATGGGTGGAATTCATTGAGACCTTTCCATATGTGATTGCTTATAAGCACAGAAAAGATAATGTAGTTGTTGATGCTATATCTAGGAGGTATGCTTTAATCACTACACTTTCTTCTAAGTTGTTAGGATTTGAGCACTTAAAAGATTTGTATGCAATTGACTCTGATTTTGCTAATATATATGCTACATGTGAAAAGGGTGCATTTAACAAGTTCTATAGGCATAAAGGTTTTCTATTTCGTGGCAATAGAATTTGTGTGTGTATTTGCTCAACTAAAGAATTGCTTGTTAGGGAATCATATTGTGGTGGATTGATAGGTCATTTTGGTGTGCATAAGACTTTGGATGTGTTGTCTGAACATTTTTATTAGCCTCACATGCGAAAAGATGTTGAGAGAATTTGTGCTAGATGCATTACACACAAACAGGCTAAATCTAAGCCTATGCCACATGGTTTGTATACACCCTTACCTATTCCTACTCATCCTTGGATTGACATTTCCATGGATTTTGTGCTTGGATTGCCTAGAACTAGGAAGTGTAGAGATAGCATTTTTGTTGTAGTGGACAGATTTAGTAAAATGGCTCACTTCATTGCATGCCATAAAGCTAATGATGCAACAAATATTGCTGATTTGTTCTTTAGAAAAGTTGTGCATTTGCATGGTGTCCCTAGAACTATTGTTTTTGACCGTGATGTGAAGTTTTTGAGTCATTTTTGGAAAGTGTTGTGGGGTAAGTTGGGAACAAAATTGCTTTATTCTACTACTTGTCACCCACAAACTGATGGTCAAACTAAAGTGATGAATAAAACTTTAGGTACTTTATTGTATGTAGTTGTTGGTAAAAATTTGAAAACTTGGGAAGATTGTTTGCCTTTTATTGAGTTTGCTTATAATAGGACTATACATTCTTCTACAAATTTTTCTCCATTTGAGATTGTGTATGGTTTTAATCCTTTAATTGTTTTGGATTTAATGTCTTTGCCTTTGAGTGATATTGTTAGTTTAGATGGTGAAAGCAAGGCTGAAAAGGTTAAAGAGATGCACATGAAGGCATGTGAGATGATTAAGAAGAGAAGTAGGTTGACAACCAAAAGAGTGAATAAGGGCCGTAAACAAATTGTGTTTGAACCTGGTGATTGGGTTTGGGTTCATTTGCGAAAGGAGAGGATTCCTACTCAAAGGAAATCCAAGCTTGATGCTAGGGGAGATGGTCCATTTCAAGTGCTAGAAAGGATCAATGACAATGCATATAAGATTGACCTCCCAGGTGAGTACAATGTTTCAGCTACTTTTAATGTTTCTGACCTTTCTCCATTTGATATGGATGTAGATTTGAGGACGAATCTTTTGGAGGAGGGAGGGATTGATACGAGCTCAGGAGGGCAAATTGGACATTCAAGCACTAAAGGGCAAGATGGGAATTTCAACATGCTCGTGGGACCTATCACAAGGGCAAGAGAAAGATGCTAAAAGAAAGCTTTGGGAACTTAGCCAAGTTATTTGTGGAAGAGATGCATTAAGAATAGGCTAAGGAAAAGAAGACAAAGCTAAATGGGCTACCTAGTGAAAGCGGGCAGCCCAAGACTCTAATTGTGGCACAATGGAATTAAAATGTATTATGTAACGTCCTCCTTCATACATTACTATGCTTAAGTCATAGTACCACACTCAAGAATGGTTACGGTTACCTGAGCAGACCTTAACTGACAAAGAACTTCAAATTGCCTTTGCAACTTCTCGAACTATCTGGAGATAACACGGAAATAGGAGTGAGAATTATAAATTCTCAGTAGGATTCTCTAATTACCATACATAATGTCATTGTTGTCATCTCCAGTTTGCTTCGGTTTATTATGAAAAAGGTGAACATGCTATATAAACTGTTTAATTTTATAGTTCGAAAATATATTATCTAAAGCAAAGTTTATTTTACTCATACACTTGGCATTCGGGAGAGTCTATACAAATTCAATTCATGAATTATTCTATGAATAATAATAATAATAACTACATCATATTCAAATATGATAGCATTATTGTACTGGAAACATAATCTCTACACATGCCTTTGAATTTATGCAATCATATAAAATTTACTTTTCTTTCATTCAACACACCTAGGCATTACGTATCGCCGTCCCTAAGGTGTCTGCATCTGCCTACACTTGAGCGTTACGTATCGCCGTCCTCAAGTGTAGCATTACCTAATCCAAAGTATGATTGCCATGTCATACTCCATCGGAATATGATCGCCATGTCACATTCCTTATCCTGCCACGTCCTGGAGTATGATCGCCGTGTCATACTCCATCGGGGTGTGATCGCCATATCACACTCCTTAGGATGTGCTTATCATGCCATATCCCAGAGTACGATCACCATGTCATACCCTATCAGAGCGTGATCGCCATGTCACGTTCCTTCGGAATATGGACTCATCATCATATCTTTTATCATAAAATCATAGATACATAGACTTCGTACCTTACTCTCAAACAATAATACTTGCTTAGTATTCATACCCGTCACATAACAATATTAACACACCATCATTTAGAACTATCACTAATTTCTGCCGGAAATTCGACAGTATAATGGATCAAGCCCGCTTCCCCATGAATAGTGCCAGACAACCAGTACAATTGTGCAAACTTGCAATTCAACATAGACCAGCAAATATATATGTATCCATTAGATTCATTCCTTAGTTTCAATTTAAGCATCAATAGGGCTTTCAGTTCATTCTTCCTTATCCTGCCCGGTTATTGTATACTCCACACTTATTTCAATTTAACTCATTTAAATCTAATTTTTGGATATGTCGTAGCCTTATGTGTCTAGTTTCCATCCCTTTTGGTCCCATCTCATTTGGATTTGTATAACTCAAGATATAAATGTTTTACCTCAGCATGCCCTGTTCTTAGCCAGACTTGGGTTCTTATAAAATAAAATTTACTAAAAATAGAAAACTAGGTAAAATCATATGAATTTTATATCAAACTAAAGATAACACAACAACCTTTAAAATGAGTTAAGTTTCACGTCATTTGCCTAAGTAGATTTTGAGTTACGAGTCCCGAGATATTACCTATTGGACTGCCCTATTCTGGGCCAGTTTAAACCTAAGCCAACTTCATTGATGTGCTGGGAACAAATGGCAATGAATTAAATTGTAAAATTTTTATGGGATGTTTCCTTACATGTTAAATTTCAAACAGCATTAGTTTCACTCAATTTGCAGTTGTATAGGGTGAGTTACACCCTTCTCAACTCATGCTGCCCGGATAAGAGTCTAGATTTCTAGGTCTAACTTCAAAAATTCATAACTAATTCTATACTAATCCAATGGCCTTATATTTTATATGTATGAATAGCCCTGGATGTATAGTTTCATATAAAAATTGTTTCATGGAATTTAAATGGCAGTAGGCGGAGCCGTACACTCCGCCGTACGGACCGCTAAGGGGAAAACCCTAACAGCTTCTTGAATTCTTCTTGAATTCATGTTCTTCTCTAATCAATCCATCCAACCTTCAATTCAAACTCACATATACACCTTAAACCAATCTTAATTCATCATACCCAACCAACATAACATCAAAATAAAGAGATAAGGAGAAGCCCTAGGCAACCCCAAATCAGAGAAAAGAAGGAGAAAGTTGAGATTCCTACCTTAGTGGTGTGAAATCTTGATGGAACTTGATCTTGGAGAGAAGTTGATGGTTGGGGCTTGACCTTGGGGATGAGAGGAAGTGGAAGAAGATGAAGAAGAGTGGGGAAATGAGGCTGGTAGTGGGGAGGCCAAAATTCACACAAGAAGAAGGAAGAAAAGGTGAGATATTTGGAAGCCAAATGCATATGATTAGTGGATTTCTTCATGCTATCCATTTTGGTTTGGCTTCCACCATCAAGGGCTACCTTAGGCGCCACTTGGGTGGGTTATTTGGCTAAACCTTAGCCATTGATCCTAGGGCACTCATGGCATAATTTCTACTGATCCGGTTCCGATAGTTTAAAACACCGAAATCTTACCGATTTCCTTTAAATCGGTAAAATGGTTTTAAAGAACTTTGTGAGGTTTTCATAAGTTTCTATCTTAACCCTAATTTCTCTAATTTAAATTCTAATCAACTCCTAATTAACCTCTAATTAACTTTTTAATTAACTCTACAAACTCAATAAAATCGAGTAAATCGATTAACAGTGTACATTAAACGTTTTGCAAATTTTAGGGCCTTCTGTTTTCTTTTTTTCATGGCTAATGGCATTTTCGTAATTATGGGTAAGTCTAGGGGCATCCCATATCATTTCACATATGGATACCTCCGTGGCTCAATCAGCCGAGGTTTAGGTTTCTATGTTTTCGCTATGTGATTCTGCTTCGTTTAAAACCTTATTCTGCTAATTCTATTGATATAGGGACCTAAATGTCATTTTCTAAAAAGTTCAGGGGCAAGGTTGGGAATAACAAAAATTTGTTTTTATTATTCCCTATTATGTTATATGGGAATGTTACATATTACGTCCATAATTAGGCCAAGTTTTATTTAATTAACTTTGTTAGTTTTTGTTTAGAAGACATTTAGTTATTTTGAAGTATTTTATTCAGCTCAATTGTTTGTTTAGTAAGTTGGGCCTTTTCTAGTGGGTTTAGGTTTAATTTAACCTAATGTAAGCAGTATAAATACCTCATAAATAAGTGCAGCGGTAGTTTTGGGCTGATTATTGAAATTACTTTCTCTGGTTTCTTCTAAGAAACTCTCAAGTGTGTGCAAGTGAGGAGTGATCATCTTTACTTGTTGCATCAAGAAATTGAATAGGCTATTACAAAGGTAAATTGTCTTGTGATATTTGTTCAGTTTTATCTTTCTTTATCCCAATTATCTACGTTTCTAAGAACAGGTTTCTTAGGGGTTTAGTACGGAGGATGTTTATCCTATTGCTTGTCTCCTATCAAAGTGTGTGTTTGGGGTTTCGGGATCGTTATATCCTCGGGGTTCCGCATCAGAATTCATGAGTGACCACCTCATAAAAAATCATGAAAAACTATGATGAACAGTCAATTGGTGGTAGAAACTTGTCTTAAGCAAGAAAACCAAAATTATATCATCCAATTCAAGCTACATCATCACCCCAACCAAAAGAGTCTAGCTACACATGATAGAAAAATGAAATAAAAAAAAAAGAAGAAGAATGCAATAAACCCAATTTTTGGAACAATAATTCCTCAATCTCTCCTCCTCGAGCTATACTTTGCCCTTTCCCAAAATTGGGGAATCTTTTTCTTTTATTTCTTTCGTATTTAACATTAAAAAACATGAACTGGTACACTGCTGGCACCAAGGCGATGGCTTTTTGGTGCCTAGGCACAAGCTTTGCTAAAAGTAATTTCTATCTTATATGCTAGTGCCTCGACAGTGGTGTCTTGCACCTAAGCGCAGGTTAGAATACATGAAATTCTTCTTTTTTTTTTGTTAGCTCACCAATGCTTTAACCTTCCCATGACTTGAAATTATAATCAATATTCATTCTTAAACCAAAATAAATCTTAAAACAAGCTAGAAAACATGCAAAACATAAACTATTAAAAATCAAACAAAAAAGACACTCATCAAATTAAAGGTCAATTTAAAGGGATTTTGATGGCTTAAAACTCTTAAAAGTTCATCAAATTGATGGAACATCACATCCCCAAACCTAAGATGTTGCTTGTTCCCAAGCAAAAGGAAGTAAAAAAAGAAAAAAGAAAAAATAATAACACCTAGGAAAAGTTGGCAATTAAGAATTGTGTATCATACATACTCTCAGAAAACTCCTTAACACCATAATTCAAAAAGAACTACAAGGATCAAATAAAATGATGCAATTACCAAATGCAACTTGTATGACCCAACCCACAATGCACATAACTAGCTAGGATCAGTTTCAGATCAATAATCTAGATTAGATTATGAAAATACTCAAGAAATATCCCAAACTCAGACCATATTTTTCATCTTTGTCTCCACTAAAGTAGAAGAAATGCATCAAGGTGACCAAAAGGGTTTTTCAAAGCTTATAATGTTAGGCCAAAGGTTAAGGTTAAGAAATAAGGGGAAAGGAAAGTTTACACTAGGTTGAGTAATTGAAGCATACATCACAATCCAAAATAAAAACAAAGTAATGCCAAAATTCTTTATTTTTTTATCTTTTTCCTTTTTTCTTTTTTAGTTTTTTACTTGTGCTTTTCACCTTTTTTTTTTTTCATGAAGACTCAAAACAAAAACAACTTAATCCATGAAAATGAGGCATTAACAAATAATATGAATAAAACTTGTAATGCAACACTTCAAAATCTAACAAAATTTATTACATGTGGGAATTTTTTTTCTTTTATTATTTTTTCGGTTAAAAAGGGTAGGATAAAGGAGATTCAAAACAAAAGAAAAGACCTTTTATCATTTTTTTTAAGCTTCAAAAGGGATCCGGGGACATACATTATATGGTATGCTTGAATGACTCAAATGGTTCAAAGAATGCCCAAATCATTTCACCAAGATGCACTACCCTAGGATTTTGCCTCAATAGAGAATCAAACATGCCACAAGATAAGAGTCAATCTAACTATACCGCATTAGCTTTCTCTGGAAAATTAACCCAGTTCATCCCCTAAGGAAATGCACAATCTCATATGAAAGTAGTAATAGGAATTATGAGTAAAAGCATAATCTTTTAGAGACACTATGCTCATGATACTCCAAATTCATGAAAATTCTGCAATCATTGAGCACTTAACACAATTCTCAAAAGAAAACCTTCACACAATTACAATAAATAGACTCACCTTTTTTTTTTTTTTTTGGAAAAAACACTCTACTAACATGATGAAAACTAAAACATAAAAATACACCTAAACTTGAACAAAGAAAATAAAAACAATAAATTAATAACAACCAAATAAAACAAAATAAAGAAAAATACAAGAAAGCAGTAAAACTCCCTTTTTTTTCTTGAAGCAAACCATCACCGACTGCTTAGCATCATTCATCATTATCCAGAGGCAATAGAAAGGTCGAAAAATGGTCAATATCAACTCAATGGTTTGAGCACAAGCTCAAATCATCTACTCCATTCCTCAATTTTGCTTATTATGAGTTGGCATGAAAATAGAGTAAGAAAAATGTTCCAATGCATGCTATCAATTAAGAAAATATTTTGTGATTGACACTATATACACCCCTTACAAGGGCTTCGAACTCGAGGAAGCACTCAAGCTGACACAACAAACACTAAACTATCAGAAACATAAAAACAAAAAGCAATAAAACTTGGATTGCCTCCCAAGAAGGCTAATATAAGGTCCTTAGCTTGATCTGTGGAAAAAAAAATTATCCTAATCAAAAGTATCATAAATTTATATATTTTCCTCACAAATAGTAGAATTATAAGATATTTACCAAAGATATGCACAAGAATAACAAACAAAATATGAGAAACATAAACCACTTGTTTGTGCATAATTTAAGGAAAACTAACAGCCATCGATTTACACCTCTAATTCATTTTTGAAAGATAGAAACACTAAGCATGATTGAATTGTCCTCATCTAGATTTTTCATATCTTCCAGCACATATGCCTCACTTAGTTCCTCATTGATCGCCACTACCACTCCATTATCCTGATCATCATGCACTTTTGGCTCATAATATGGGCACAAACATATAGGATGTATGCTACTTGAACAAACACAACAAGAATCTAGTGATGACATCCAATTTCAGGCTCATAAAATGGACAAAAATATGTTTGATGCATGACACTTAAACATGTCACAAAAAGGAAAAATGATTGGGCACACATTTGTTGGATGTGTAGAACTTCAACATATACCACGGCAATCGCCATCCATATATGAACAAGTAAACAGAGACAATTTTTTATTTTAAATTTTTGAAAAAAAATTTACATACAAAGTGGACAAATTAGAAATTTATTAGCTTCTATTATTGTCGATAAAAACACTCACTCCCCGACAACGGCCAAAAAAACTTGATATTTATTTGGCAAGTACACCGAATCATTCAAGTAGTAAACATGGTGAGTCAATATCATCTCATTAGGATTGATGTTAGCACACAATAACTCACTAATTCAATTTCTATTTAGATGATAACAAATGGATTAAAGAAAATTCTAAATTAACAATAAAAGAAAACAAAGCCAAGAGAGTACTAAAATAATGGAGAAAAACAAGTGTTTATCAAGGCTAGGGATCTGACTTCATTTGACTTTCCAAAAAACCTATGAATTCCTAGTTAATCAAGCTTATTTCCAGATGGTTAAATTCCCAACTTGACTACCAACCAATTCATTAGTATATTAGTCCTCCTTTAACTAAATGAAATCCTCTAATCCCTTAGACAAATTCCAATTAGAAAAAGGCTTTACAAAGGTACAATGAAATTTCAAGCAAACTACACAATCAACAGTATTTATTCCTAGATAAAGTTAAGGTTATGGCACTTATCATATGAATTTTCCAATTCTATATATGAACCCTAGATTAATTCATGAGTGGCCACCTCATAAAAAATCATGAAAAACTATGATAAACACTCAATTGGTGGACATAGAAACTTGTCTTAAGCAAGAAAACCAGAATTACATCATCCAATCCAAGCTACATCATCACCCTAACCAAAAAAATCTAGCTACACATGATAGAAAAAGGAAATAAAGAAAAAAATAGGAGAAGAATGCAACAAACCCAAGATTTGGAGTAATGATTCCTTAATCTCTCTTCCTCTAGCTATTCTTGCCTCGTCCCAAAATTGGAGAATCTTTTTCTCTTATTTCCTAACCTAGATATCGTCTTTTCTTTTGATTTTTTTTTTTCATATTTAATGTGAAAACCAAGAATAGGTATGCTGCTGGCACCTAGGCAATGGCTTTTGGGCACGTAGGCACTAACTCTGGTAAAAGCAATTTCTGTCTAATGTGCTAGCACTTGGGTGGTAGTTTCTGGTGCTTGGGCGCTAGTTAGCATGCATACAATTCTCCCTTTTAGCTCACCAATGCTTTCACTTTCCCATGACTTGAAATTATAATCAAAACACATTATTAAACCAAAATATATCTAAAAACAAGCTAAAAGACATGCAAAAACATAAACTATTAAAAATCAAACAAAAAGACACTCACTAAAGGTCAATTTAAAGTGATTTTAATGGCTTAAAACTCTTAAAATTTCATAAAATTGATGGAACATCATTACTTCATGGTGCATTTATAAATCTACTTTAAATGTTTTATCTCCAAATGCACTGTGTGCAAGAAGAATTTGTGCCTCTCTCACTCTAACCTCTCTTTCCGCCTCTCTCCTAAACCCAACCTCCGTTTCCTCATCAAGCAACTGGGGTATAGTACTCACACACCCCGAAAATGGTTCCTTCCTTAGAATCAACTGCGAATCGTAGATGCTCCCGCCACTTACACTCTCATCCAACTGCAAACAAACCCTGACTATGAACCTCGATTGAAGGAACTCCTCGTTCTCCTTCACTACTCCCGCACATGCTTCCACATCTCATCGAATGCGATTAAAACCAAACCTCTCTCACCGTTTCTAGTCAACTTCGACGCATTGAGATTGAGATAGTGACGGTAAGCAAGGAGGTGGTGATAGTAAAGAAGTAGACAGTGGTAGGTGAGGAAGATTGGTTAAGGAAGAAGGAAAGGCTTTGGCAAAAACAGTGGCCAGTGACAGCAGTGGCATGAAAGAGGAATCGAGTGAGGACGGGAGTTGTAGAGAGCTTGTGGTGCACCTAGTAAGGGTGGTAGAGGAGGAGGACTTGGGTTGAGGTTTTGATAGGATGTAGGGGGAGGACATGGCAAAGACACACCAAGTTGGGGTGGTGGTAGGAAGGGCAATTGGAGTGGCGGCAAGGTGACGATAGTGGTTCCAGCATGGTGGCAGTTGGGAGGTGGTGGGAGGCATTATCTTCCAGTTGTTCTGGCTCCATGCACTGCAATCATTATGTTGCTGCATCTATGAGGTTTGAAATGCACGTGACCTTCTGTGAGGTTACGGTTTAGGCCACTTTCAACTGAAATGTCAAATTTTTTTATAGTTGCGGGTTGGAGAAATTGTGAAAGTTTATTTTATTTTTTATTTGTGTTTAGTATTTTGAGGATGTATATTGAGTTCCTGATATGATCTAGTTCATGTGAAAGTACTTTTGGGCAATAGTTGTAGATTATTTCAAACATGTTGCAGGTAGTTTGAGAAAATTAAAAAGATAGTTGCTATGGTGTAACACCTAGTGAAGATAGGTTTCTCCCTTCCCCTTGTGTTGGATCGTCAACCACCTGCTGGATTGAGACATCAAACAAGTCAGCTGTGTGAAGGTGTGGTTGTGGATGGTCTGAATGTGGGTGATGGGCAAATGGCCTTAGATGGAGTTTTCTCACTTTATGTTGGCAATCTCCCTCAACCACACTTCCCTTTGTGTGATGGTCGAGGGTCTAGTTTGAGGTCGCAATGTGGTGCGGCACCATGAGACCATCCACAGCCACATTTCACTCAGGCTCATGTATCATGTTTCGGGTTTTGAGTTTAGTGTGTTGTGTTGTGTTGTGTTGTTGTACTCCGTGTGTTGAGAAGCATGTGTTGTGTTTTGTGCCTTTTTTGTTGACATTTTGTATGTATCCTAATTGCTTATCTCTTTTTGAGAGTTGTATCTTATCCAATTATCGAAAAAAAAAATCTTTTATCTCCAAATGTTCCTTCATAAATTGTAGGGAAAAAAATACTTTACCTCCTGAATTGTAGGTCATGTGCATTACTCATAACGTTTTGAAAATGTACGAATCGACCCCTAAACTTTCTTAAATGTGCATTTTATTTCTTCTGTTAAATTTTCATCTATTATTAACAAAAAATAAATGCACTATACTACGCTAAACTTTGGATCATGCGTACTTTACTCCCTAAATTAAAAAACAATATACAACCCAATACCCAGCCCTAAACTTTCTTGAACATATGCTATTTCTATTAACAATAGATCAAAGAGTTAATAAAAGAGTCAATTTGCACATTCATGAAAGTTCAGAAATTGATGTACACCTTTTCAAAATGGTGGAAATAAAGTGCACAAGGCCTATAGCTTGAGAGGCTAAAGCGCATTTTTTCTTCCCCTAAGTGTATTGTAGTTAGTTTGTATAGTCTATTCATTCCTTTATCCATCATACTATTTAGCATGAAAGAAATTGTTACTAAGTGATAATGAATTCAAACCATGAAGTGTGATTGGCATTTTAGCAAGGAATTGGCAAAATCGAAAGGAAGTGAGTAAAATAAGCCCACGCCATTGGTTAACGCTTCGGACGGTAATTTTTCATACTAATTAAAAAGCAAATTTCATTACTCATTATTATTTGTGTAATAGTGCTGCTAACACTGTTATAGTCTCACATCACTAATATAGGTAAGATAGTCTCTACAAGTATTTGAGTAACGTTTTTCTCATAAGTTAGCTTTTAGAGTTAAGTTAGGCCCATTCAAATCTAAAATAATATCAGAGTCTATTATGTGATTATTTTTAGGCCATTTGCAAATAACCAGTTTTATGGCTAAAATAACTTTTATAATTATTTAGGCAACTCTCCCCATAAACTAGTTTTTGGAGTTGAGTTAGCTCCAATAATTTTATAAAAAAAAATATCTTAATAATTCCATGGTCCTTAGTAAGATGCTAATTTGACACATTGCAAACATAATGAGTGACATTACACGTATCTAGTAAGCTAAACATAGACAGAGTAACATGCAGTGTTGTTATATTTTCTGAATCTCTTAAAATTATCAATAAGAGTTGGCTACAGTGATAATTAAGCTACATTTTCATTTTGAAGAATATAAATCATTTTTTTTTTTTGGACAAGATGAATCATAATTGCTTAATTAGTTTGATATTGCAACTAAGCTGTATAAACCAATTGTTCAAGTCCATATTGCAATTTTACCAGCCTATTAGCACTATAATTGGGAATCTAAATGACTAAGCATATGGCAATCTATATATTCAGATATGTACCAGAAAAAAAAAAAAAACAAATCTATCTATTCATATGGCAATAAGAGTTGGCTGCAGTAATAATTGAGCTACACTTTTATTTTGAAGAATATAAATTTTTTTTTTCAGACAAGAAGAATCATAATTACTAATACTGTGTTTGGATTGGCGGTAGGGGAGATTAGAATTGATTTTTGGGTTGCCAAAATCAATTCTAATAATTTTTTATGATGTTTGGTTTTCTACTCACAAAATTAATTCTTGCCTCTAGAATTGATTATGAGAAAAGTGAAAATTTTTTACTTTATGTCAGAATCACTTTTAAAGGAACTATCAAACATAAATCATTTTACCTCAAAATTAATTCTATGCAAATCAATTCTATCTAGAATCAATTGTATAAAAGCTGAACCAAACACCCACTAATTAGTTTGATATTGCAACTAAGTTGTATAAACCAATTGTTCAAGTCCTTATTGCAAATTTACCAACCAATTAGCACTGTAATTGGTACATAATTGAGAATCTGAATGACTAAGCATATGGCAATCTATCTGTTCAGATATGTACCAGGAAAAAAAAAAATCTGTCTGTTCAGATGAAATTTACATTGCTAACGTCTAATCCTTTCTTGTCTCTTGTATGAAATCGAGTTAGTTAGCTAATTCAATCATGGTTATGATGTGAATGACCCCAACTATGAATACAATAATTCTCTCATGTTGTACGTTATCGCTAATTTTTTACTTAATAATTTTTAAGAAAGTTTTATTTTTGACGAGAAACTTTTCAAGAAGGTTAGTTCTTAATATATTAGAATTTCTATACTTAAATGGTTAGAAATTTAATTCTTACTGTTTTCTTTTTTAAAATAAAGATAAAATTTTAACATAATATAAAGCAAGTATCCTCCAAGCCTAAAATGATTTTTAAGGGAAATGCTTCTCAAATATAAAATTTTCCAGAATCCTTTACTTAATATTTTAGGGTCTTTTTGGTTTCTATTTTTAATTCCTTTTTTAAATTTTAATTACAACAATGTTACTGTATTTTTAATTTATTTTCTATTTTTAAAATTTTATGAAAGAAATGGTGAAAATAAGAAAAATCCTATTTTTTATTTTTATTCCCTATTTTTATAAAAATAAAAGCCAAACAGACTCTTGATTAGTTCTTGAAAAAGTTATTTCTTAATATACATAATTATAAATAAATAGTACAACAAGACTAGATCAATTTTTATGTTACTTTCAGAAAAAAGTATGCTATTTAATAAGACAAAATTACATAATGATAAATAAATAAATAGTAAAGGACTAGATCAATTTTTATGTTACTTTCTGCAAAATTGTATTCTATTAAATAAGACAATCATTAAAATTAACATAAAGTTCTTATGCCTACATGGCATACATAGGATGCATAAAAATATAAGAGTTATATATCAAGCTAGTGTTAATCCTTCTTTTCTCTTTTCTCTGGTCTCCCTGGTGTAAATATTGTTATGGGGGGCTACCATCTTTCTTCTTTGGCTATGGCTCCATTGTTTATTTTTTATTTTTTGGTCCTTCGTGGTTGTTTTAGTTTATTCGCTTTGTAAGTGTTTTTGTTGCCCCTTTTATGGGTGTCTTGGTTCATCTTCTGAGGGTATTTCTATTTTAATGGTCTTATAGATGATAGAAATGTCTAGATCTTTTGAAAGAAGGCGTAATGCATTTTCCTGTAACACTATTTGTGTTGGTTTACAATATAGTAGATGCTTAGACATCAATAATTTTCAGGCAAAGAGCTACAAATGCATTTGTTTCTTACTAAACTTAGATCTAATATATCTTTTTCAATTTTGTAAGTGTCATTAATCTTATCCATGAATGAAATTTTCTTTTTGGTCAAGAAAAAAAAAGTTATGTACCAATGCTTAATGGGTCAACCCACCTAAAAATAAAGAAAAATAATGGCTTATATAACATCCCAAATTTTGTATAACTAGCACTATCAAATAACTAAATTTTTAGATACATTATAGATATATGAGTAGTCAATGCCAAAATGTGGATATTAGGGTTAGAGAATTCAAGTTTTTTGTAGAGGAAATTTTATGAAGCCAAATAACAATATTTGGTTAGTTTAAAGCAAATCGGTTTAATTTCGGTGTCTTGTTCATTTCCCACAGGTTTCATTTAGTTTGGGTGAGTAGAGCTCAAGTTATGAGCTCTCAAATTTAGCTAAAAGGATCTGCCCTGTTTCAGTCCAGACAGGTTATACGAAAACTTTGAAGAATTTCTAAGAGCAATGTACTCAAGATATAAATCTGAAATTTTTATGGCATGAACCTCTATATGCTAACTTTCTAAAAAAAATTAGTTGCACTTAATTTGAAGTTGTATAGGGTGAGTTATGCCCTTCACAAGCCATACTGGTCAAAACAGTGAACAGAATCCTAGGGTTTAGTTCAAAAATTCATAACTCTTTCATTTCAAATCCAATGGGCTTATAATTTATATAGTTGGAAAGCTCTTAATATCTAGTTTCATTGAAAATGGTCTCATAAAATTTTAATGGTTACAGATGAGGTCGTACAGTTCTCTATACAAACGCACCCTAGGTTTTTAATTCTTAACAATTCTATTTGATCTTCTTTTTGAGTTTCTCACCAATTTTCCAACCTAAACCAAGAATCCCCATAGTCAATCAATTGAAACAAGTCATATATTCAACATACATCATCATATTAGGGAGAAACATGCAAAACACTGCTCAGCCACATAGGTCCAATATTAAGAAAGCTCAAGAATCCTACCTTAAGTTGAAGTTTGAGCTAGTCAAGTGCAAACTTTGAGTGAAGGAGATTTAGTAGGATGAAGAAGGGAAGATGATGGGATGAAAATGAAGAAGAAAAATGAGAGAGAGAAGTTAGTATATTGGGGCTGAATTCATAAAGGAGAAGATGAGAATTATTTGAATTTGAGTCATAAATTTTGAAAGTGACTTGTGTAATGTAATTGGTGGATGTGTGGCTTCTCTTAATTTTACTTGAGCTGCCCACTCTTGATGGCTAGGATGGTGCCACTTTGGGGTATAGATGGCTAAATCATGGCCATCCAAGTTAGGGTTGACAATGTAAATTTTTACTGATTTAGTTTTTGCGTTGTACAATACCAAAATTTAACCGATTTCTTCTAAATTGACAAAATATTGCTAACGGTCCTCATCAATTTTGTTACGTAACAAATTCAAAATTTTCTAATCCTAACCTCTCTAATTCAACCTTAATTGCTCTTATTTTCTCTAATGCAATGGAACAAATTAGTTAATGATGTGAATTAGACGCTCCGCGCTTCAGGATGTTACACATAAGCCTCAATAAGACATAAACAAGTGAAATCATGAAGTAAAACAAAATAAAAATTGATCCTTGGCAACCATATAGGTTTTGGCCACCAAAGAGGAAAATACAAGGAAAAATGAGTTGAAACTTTAAAATGGTTGATCTTGGTTTCTCTGTAAAACTTAGTGAAACTTGTAGCAAGGAAACAAAAATTTTGATAACTTAGGCAAATTCTAGGTATGGATTCGGCCATAAAGAGAAAGGAAAGAAAAGAGATGTTTTTAATTAAGTTAAGTACAAAATTTGATCAATCTAAGTGATTAAATAAGTCTTGATCCAAGTGTTATGACTTAGCCATGAATTATAATAATCCAAAGAAAGGAAGGTGAAGTCCTTATAGCCTCCTTGGATAAATGATTAGGGCCATTGGTTTTGTCATAAAATTTGGAATACATGCATGTCCCTTGAATAAGAATCACAAGATAAAATTTTGCTCGAAATCTGAAGATAAGTCACGGGCTTGAAAAATTATCAAGAGGAAATACAACAGTTAAAAAGGATCATACTAAGTAAAAATGCAAATTTTAAGGGTTAATAAACAAAGATAAGAAGTTAAAATCTCTCTTTAAGATTAATCTAAGACTACAAGTAAAATTGATAATTTAAAAGATTGCACATAATCACCCAACTATGTCCATAAGACTTTTGAGTGTATTGGTGTGCTTTATTCCCTAATCATATAAAAAATGATGAAGTTGCTTGTTGATGAGAATATTGATCTGTGTATTATAACTGTACTAGGATTGAGTGCTGGGATTCTTAAGGAGAAATCTACAAGAATCATGATCTATGCATATGATGAATTATTTGTGAACGATTGAATATGAAATGAATGCTCTGCATACTAGTTACGTGAAGGTTTGCAATTTTTGGGAATCTCCTGGTCTAGCCGTTATACTGCCAAATTTTCACCAAAATTTTGGATTTAGAAATATTTGTCACATGTATATGAGTGACTTGTATTAAGATAAGAAAGACTTAAGTCCTTTATCTTAAGACATGAATGACATAAGACTTAATGCATCATCTTAAGTTAGAGGAAAATGTCTGACTTTTAAAATTTAAAACCCATTTAGAGCCAGAAGAAGTTGTCTAGCTTTTATGTCAGAGGAAGATGTCTAAGTCCTAGATTTAGGTGATGATGGTCAGGTATGAGCTCATAAGTTAAGAAAAGTCTAGTTAATGGAGTGTAAAAGATGTTCAAATACAAAGTAAAGTAAAGTCAAAGAAAAACTAAGGTCAAAGTCAAAGTCAAAGTAAGTTAAAATCAAAGAAAAGTCAAAGTAAATAGAATTGCATAAAATCAAATTGAACTTGTGCATTGTTATGAATCTCTTATATCTATGCCTATGCATGTACATGTATACTTTATGATGCCATTACTTATTATGATATGCTTATAAGAGAAAGAATAAAATCAAATTGCTTTGGGAATGAATGATTTTCAAACTTAATTAAAATTGAACTTATGCATGCTCACTTTTTTATAAGAAAACCCGAAGTAGCTGGGATAATATCGATAACACTCAATTGTCTAGTCAGAGTCCTACTGAGAAATTCTATTTCTCATACCTACTCCGTGTCATCTTCAGAGGAGGAAGGTGATGGGCAATGTGGTAATTTATGTTAAGTTCCCTACCTACCACTGGCACTTTGACCCAGTGCTGAATGCCACCATGTTAAGAGCACATGTGGCGATAGGGTATATATCTCTCATGACTGTTAATTTCATTCTTTTGTTATGAGTCCTTTTTTGGCCCCCATAACCCATATAATGGCATCACCTTGGATGCAATGCAACCCCCTTTTTAATCTTTTAGGACACATGTCCAACACCGACGTATACCATTGAGTCTGATCCCATGGAGCCATCATATCCATCAGTGATTTGGCTGACATCAAATATATCATCTTCAATGGAAAGCTAAGTGCTCGGCCCGAGGCACGGGCAAGGTTTCATTCGTCCTCAAGCAATACCTTGGGAACGAGGGCATGCACGAAGTAGAGGGTGTGGTGACGCTCTTGGAGGGTTTAGGAACGATTTCACTCCTTTCTAAAGGCATGATGGGCAGGTGTGTTGTGGCATATACAAAGCTATGGATCCCTAGTGCATCTTTCTTTTGTTATGTAGTTTCAGGCTACATGTGTTTATGGCACGTATGTCATCTATGATTCATGGAGGCTAGTTATTTGTATTTTCTTTTGTTTTAGCATGTACTTATATCTCTCTTTTGACTATGGTTTATCATGATGGGCCGAATATGGTTTAATGGTCCTTGTCCTACTGCTACTATTATTTTATATATACATACATACATACATACATATATATATATATATATATATATATATATATATATATATATATATATATATATGTGGATGATAATTACAGTTATGTATGCTAATAGGATATGAATGTCATTTATGCTTATATTTATTTACTGCAATGCGAATACCTATGTATAAGTTGCACCGATTACACAACACTTATTACATGCTTATGGCTCACGTTTTCAAAGGTTAATTTTAGTAATAGATAAAAAAAAAAATTTACTCCTATTTTCTACATAAAGTATTTTAATAAATGAGTTAATTTTCCATAGAAACAAAAATAACAACTAATAATTGCATTAATATGACTTAAGTATAGTATGGGATTATTAGGGTATTGCATGTATCATATAGTGAAGCCCAAATTAACTTCCCTAATAAAGAGACATTCACCATCCTAGCCTCCCTTACACCAAGGCCACCACAAGCTTTAGGAGAAGAAATAATATCCTAGTTAATGAGATTGAAACTTTGACCATGGTCTCAGCCAATCCAAATAAACTTCTAATTGCACTATTAATCTACCCATAGACACCTGTGGAATCTACAAACCCTGCATAGAATAAGTAAAGGATAGTAGTTAACATCGATTGAGTTAAGCAAACTCTTCCCGCCTTATTCAATAGTCACCCTTTCCAAGAAGATAAATGGGATTGGATTTTCTGAGTAATGCCCCTAAACACTGCTCTAGGTGCTCTCTCTTGAATAAGGGGAAAACCCAAATATTTACCAAAGTCTGAAGCAAACCGAATGGAAGAAATATTAGTAAGATTGTCTTGCCTCCTTTTTGAAACATTTTTGGAACACATTGCTTTAGATTTGTCAACATTTACTTTGAGTCCTAAAGTTGCACGAAAATTAGACATAGTATCCAACACTACTCTCACTTGAGAATTTTTTGCTTTACAAAAAAGAAGAACATCGTTTACAAATAAGAAATAAGAAATACCTGACCTTCCAACAACCCTCATCCACCTTCTAGTGAACTTAGAAAGCCAACTTCTCCATACATAAGACAAAAAAATGTGGAGATATCTTGTCTAAGGCCCTGAGTAGGTTCAAAACTCTCCAATTTAGACCCATTCCAAAGAATAGAAAGTCTCGAAAATTGCACACAACACATGACAAGTTTGACAATAGTGCTAGGAAAGCCAAAGCCACCTAAAGTGGATTCCAAAAAAGTCTCAATTCACTCAATCATATACTTTTTCAAGATCAATTTTAAAAGCCACCACCCCTTTCTTGATTTTTGTTTTTATGCATGTTAATAAGCACTTCCTAGGCAACAATCATATTATCAGTAGCACACCACCTAAGAATAAAACTACTTTGCAAATGTCCAATTAAATCATGCAGGTAAGGCCATAATCTATTGACTAAAACTTTCGTAATTATCTTGTAAACCATATTACACAAATTGATCGGTCAAAATCATGCAAATGAATAGGTTGCTTACCTTTGGGAATGAGAATAATAAGAGTCTTCACAAGAGACACATCAAGGAAGCCAACCCGAAAAGCCTTCACCACAAGCCACCAAAGGTCATCACCTACAACTTCCCAGTAATTCTTGATATAAAAAGAAAGGAAAACCATCCAGTGCCAGAGCTTTAAACAACTCCATTCCCATCACTTCCTCCTTCATAATAGGATCTAAAAAAGGAGCATAACCCTCCTAATAAAGTTGAGAAACAAACTGAGTTTTCCTTGATCAAGATTCTCAACAAACCCAAAAAGCTTCTAATAAAAAGAAAGTGCCTCATGATAAAGAGTCACGTCATCATTGGACCAGGAACCATCATTAACAAACAGGCCACAAATCTTATTCCTTTTTTGGCGCACAATGGTTCAGGTATGATAAAATTTAGTGTTTCTATCACCAAACCTAACCCACCTCTATCAAGATTTTTGGTATCATAATATCTCCTCCTGATAAAGCACCAAAGCATAGTCCTCTTGAAGCTCCTTTAAAAGTTGAGTCGGCAACACAGACTCCCAAGCTTCAAGAGCCTTTTGAATGTCACTAATGTGGACTTCTAATTTCTTCTTACACCTCTGAATGTTACCAAATGTCTAGGCATTGAACTTCTTAGAGCTCTCTTGCACTTCTTTCAAACCTACACTAAATACATGATGGCTTCTGCCCCAGGCCTCATGCACCACTTGCTCAGACTATGGATGAGATACCCACGCTACTTGAAATCTAAACAACCTCTCCCCTCTCACTAACTTCAGCCCACCACAATGAACTAAAATCTATGAATAATCTCAACACAATCTACAAATATTCTTCACAAAAGCCTTAGGAAACATGCATCTCCACCCAGCATCTACCACTTTATCCAGTCACTTCGATATACTCCTACCCCTTACTTCAAACAAAACCAAGTATGGTTGTAGCCAATGGGGCCAAGATCATGCAGCTCACATTGATCGAACACATTGGAAAAATAAATAGCTCTCTGATGATAAAAGCGCCACCTCAAACCCTAGAAGGGTTTAGGACCTCATTGAAATCCCCTAAGACCATCCAAGGTTCCTCAATACATTGTCTCACCATCACCAAACACTCTCACAACCTTTCCCTGCCTAAAGGAATTGGGCTGACGTACACTACATTACACACCTTCCCACCTAACCTCATTCTAACAGTAATCATTTGCTCAAAATAGTCTTCAATAGAGAATGAAATGCTAGATGTAGCCTCTGTAAGCATCAAAATACCACCCTTGTGACCACTAGCTTTAACCACCTCAACCACCTTAAAACCAAGGCCCTGCCAGAACCCCTTAACCTTCTCAAAGGTTTTGATTGTGAGGAAAACAGAAGATTGGATAGCAACTACCCCAAGTGGAGATGGCATCCCAAATATTGTAACCTTTCAAGGTAATGTCAAATTCAATCTTCTGGGAACTTCTCTTTTGCATCTTGCAAGTTTAGTTATACAATTAAACTTAGGAATTTTACTTCATTTTTCTATCGAGGCAATGTTTAGGAATAACAAGAAAGTAATTCTTCATTTTCATTTTTATTTTTATTTTTTTGCTATTGTGTTTTTGGCAAAGGTTAAATGCAACAAAAATGCTAGAGTTTATGAGACAGAAACGACATTATAGTTTCAAGTTTCTGGTAATTTTGCATAGCCTTACTTCATTTTTGTAATGTATATTGCCTGGTCTTGGAGTATTAGATGTTTGCACCTTCAATCTTGTAGGATTATAATGCACAATTGCATACTATATCAATCATTTCTTAGTTCATGAAAGCAAGGCAAAAATAGGATAGAAACGAAACAAACCTTATGAACTGATGCCATTGATCATGGTTCTTCAAGATGGAGAGGAGCTAATATCTTGGTTTCCAATAGTGCACATTAGTGGTCATAGCACAAAACAAGTAGGTTGCTGAGAGAGATGAAGGGGATGACAGTCATACACAAGTGGGTTGCTATGAGATAAACCTATGGATTAATGGTAGCAAGCGTTTGCACTTGTTAGGAATCACAAGAATTTGTTTTCTTCTCAAGGACCAAGGTGTCCATTGAAAAAATTGTCATCAATCGATAAGGGGGGTTCACTCTAATAAAAGAAGGTTTTGTTGAGGGTTAGCTAAGGTATAAGGAACAATTTAGAATTTTCAATAAAGTAAACAGGTATGCTTAGATCAGGAATATACTTTTTTAATACTATTTACCTATTTACTTTAATTTTTATTCCTTAATTAATATCTTAAGACCTATCACTAATAAAAAATAAATAAATTTACGTGGCAAGTATTTCATTTTTGCGCAAAGTAGTAGGGGACAGGTTATAATATAAGAAAATTTTAAATGATTTGTTCTTTTTATTTTAATATTGGAGTCAGTCTCATTTTTTTAATGGCTCTTGACTACCATCTTTTAGGTGCTGAATCAGTCTAAGCTCACAAAAACACATGGCTTCATCTCTCTGCCACCACCTTCTTCAACGTTCCAACCTTTGAATCTTCTCCAAAAGCACTCACCATTTTCCTTTCCAAAGTCTCAATCCTCGTTCCCCTCAAGACCCCAGATGCCATGTTCTTCCTTCCTCACATCACACTCTTTCGGCCTCCACTCCCATCACCCCATTCTTCATCCACTTTGGATTGCACCATTGGACCACTGAAAACCAAAAAAAGTTGCAAACTTTGATTTGATTTCACACCTTCCTCAATTCAAAGCCTCTTTTATGATGTCCCTTTTTGAACTCTGGGACTTCTTTTATTGCAGTCTATCTATGCTTGGTTTTTATGAATAAACTAAATTGACCAATTATAGTTTGCTAACTTTTTTTCAGTTTTTGACCATCCATAAATGCCCTCTATTGTTCTGTTTTGTTTATCATAAAAGGCCCTCTTTTTGGTTAATTTTGTCGCTGATTTTTCCTGGTTTTATCAAAGGTTCTAAGAAATGGTGGTTGAACTTTGCACAGAAAATTGTGGTGGTGTTCCCATGAGTCCAAGGATTTCATTCTCACATGACTTCTCTCAATTGGATGTGATACCAGTTGAGAGACAACCTTTGAAATCAAACTCATCTGGCTTGAACTCAAGCACTGATTTTGATTTCTGTGTTCACGAAAGCTTAGAGCATGAGTCATCCTCAGCAGATGAGCTTTTCTCAGATGGGAGGATCCTTCCCATTGAACTCAAGAAGAAGAATGGTCCTTTGAACCAAAAGGGTCAGCAGCTAGCACCTCCTCAGCCTTCACTACCACCCCCACGTGCCATCCGTGGCAATGCTCTAACCAAAAAGAACTCCAAGAAAGAGAGTAGCACCAAAGAAAGCAAGGACTTGAATGATGAGGTGGATGAGAAGCAGGGTTCAAAGTCCTTTTGGAGCTTCAAGAGGAGTAGCAGTTGTGGAAGTGGATATGGTAGGAGCTTGTGCCCTTTGCCTCTTCTATCTAGAAGCAACTCAACTGGGTCTTCTTCACCAAGTGTTAAGAGGGTGCCACTTTCAAAGGATGGTCCTAATATAAAGCAAAGTTCCCAGAAGCATTCTTACACGACAAGCACAAGGTCTTCTCATCACTCCTACTTGGGTCCAAACAATCATCTGAAGCCTCCACTGAAGAGAAGTCATAATGCATCATCTTATGGTAATAGTGTGAGAGTCAATCCTGTGCTGAATGTTCCTCCTGTAAACATCTTTGGTTTGGGTTCAATCTTCTCCAACAACAGACATAAGAGCAAGAAGAAGTAATTTACAGGGGGGAAAAAAAAAAAAAGAAAAAAAGAAAGTTTTATCCAGCTGCTCATTAATTTACAGTTTTACTAATTTGCAAATCAGTGGGGTCTATCTTTTTTTCTATGTACTTCCTGGATTTACCATGTATTTAGGAGAATTAGGTGTAATCTATAGATTGGAAGTTTTGAAAGTTAAATGATTTGCATCAGGAAGACAAAGTGATAAAAAAAGGATATGTGTGTGAATGGGAATAAGGATGGAGAAGCAATGATATGATTCTGGCACATGACTTGGGGGCACAAAATGACAGATAAAGGTTGCTTTCATGGCTGTCCCTTGCTTGTGTGTGTGTATGTCTGTGTGTTTTTTTTTTTTTTTTTCATTTTGTTTCCTCTTCCTCTGTTTTTGCTCTTTGGTCAGACTGTGTAAATACATTGATTTTGATTTATGTCTCCCTCTCTTTCTATTCTTTCTTTTCTGGCTCTCTCATACTGTGTATGAAAAAAAAACTAAAGGGAGAAGTTGATTATATAACTGTAAGTGAGAAGAACTCAATGGATTTTTTTTTTTTTCGCTTTTGGATGTTGTTATCTTGCATAGATTAATTAATAATAATAAAAATGTTTTCTGGTTTATAGTGTACAGTTCTTCTACACGCAAAATCAATAATCAGTATAAATATTATAAATAACACATTAGATCATTATATAAATTGCATTAATGACATGAATAGTGTTCCTTATTTGTTGGTTTGTCCCCCCTCCTTGGTTAGCGGTTTCTCTTCAAAATTTGGCAACCTGATAATGTATCTGAAATGGATTCTTTACAGTGTCCTTTTTTGGACGCAGTTTTGGGGAATCCCTGCAGATTGTAGAACAATAAAATCTTGGGATGAAGGCGCAATAGTAAGAAATTTGACAATCTATTAGATTTTGGCCTCTTCTCTCTCTCTCTCTCTCTCTCTATATATATATCAATGGTAGTCCAGCTAGTAGTGAACATTAAAGCTGAAATTAATGTATTAGATCCTCTGAAAAGATGTATTAATATGGATAGTTTCCCTTAATGATGGTCTTGGTGGACTCCATATATAAAGGGCTTCCCAACTTTGGTTTCTTTGTTATCTCTGTGTATTGAACACGAAGACAGGAAGTGTAAGATAAGGTTTAGCGATGAGCAAGCTAGTAAGAGAGTTAGACTCAGCGTCAAAATTTTATCAACTAACACTATTGCTGCAGGCAGTTGTCAATGTAAAGGTTATGTGTTTTTAAAGTGAAAAAAAAAAAAAGATTCTATTCATCTTTAATTTAATAAAATACATTGTGATATTAGCAGAGCAAATAATTTAAGGATAAATACACATTTATTTCCCACTTTAAAGATAAATTTATTTTAAAAGAGTTTTTTTTTTTTCTCCAATTGCCAACATTTAATGAATAAACGCTAATCTATGAGTAACATAAGGCTCAACTCTACAGGTTGGGAAATACTCCCACCTAATTGGTTAGAAAATGAAACTACATCTTTCTTGGAGGACCTAACAAATCAGGCTATGCAGAACCCTTTCTTTCTCTTTTTTCTCTTTTCTTTTTTTTTTCCCCTTTTTTGGAAGCTTAGTCCTGAAGGACATACCCAAGATGCAAGGAAATGCAAATGGGTGTGCGACAAAAAAACAAATGATGTATATGGAGACCAAAAAGAAAGAAGAATATGCATATAGTCACTAGTAAGGAAGGAAATTAAAATGGCTCCAATAGAGTTCTTAGACAAAGATTCTATTCTATTTTAGAATTAGTTTAATACGAGGGTGGTCATGTTTGATCTTGTTTCATGGATCTATTACACTTCTAATAAAATTTCTTAGAGGTTTTCTTTTTTTGTCAATAATGAAACAGGAACTTGGTTTTCGCACTTTTCTATGGATACACTTTAAGTTGTTGAGTCAATAATTACGTAATCAGTTGACAGCTGAATATATTCCATCGACAACTTGCTCGACGTAGATCACCAGAAAGTGTGGTTCAAGGGTTTTACAGTTTTAGCCTGTGATTTACCTTTCTGTTATTTTTCTTTTTAACAGTGAATGTAATTTCAGATTAATTTTTACATTAATCGAGACCAAATTCCTTTCTGGATGAACCAAATAGTTACGCTCGCTACAAGTGAGTTCAGAACGTGATACTCACTATTTCAACATTTTATTTTACAGAAAAACAGTGCAACATACGCATATTTATATTTATATTATATCACATTTCTAAATTTTTATCATTGAATTATGATTATGATCAACTGGTTTTTTTAACTCTTACATTTTAATTATGTTACACATCTCTACGTAGCATATTTGTTTTAACAGTTATTGTATTCTCAAATCAATTTTAAAGTGACATCTCCAAGATTCGAACACATTGAAAATGAAATTTATATGACATTCACTTTTATTATAACTATCTACTTTTATTTGTTTCAATCAACGAAATAATAAAGTTTTAATTTCTAAATATTTAGTTTTCTTCTACTCCCCCCCCCCCCTTCTTTTCTTTTTCTTTTTTTTTTATCAGCCCCCCTTTTTTTCTTTTGTTTTCCAACTATTTTCCCCCTCGGTCAAAAACACAGTGCTACATTTTTTTCACTTGGGTGAAAAAATGTGGTCCATTTTTCTAACTTCTGCGCCCCTCTTCGCCGTTGGCAGCAGGCAAAGTCAAGTCAATAGTCATACCCAGATTTGAATCATCCATAGTCAATTGTCAAAGAAAGGAAAATTAAAAGGAATACACGGAATTGATATCCACAGTCAACTAATGCACAAACTTTCTTGGCAAAATATTCACATTGAATGCGATGCCACTGGTTGATTTTTTTAAAAGGTACTTACTTAGGATTTTGAAAAATATTATATACAAGTTATTAAATTTTTTAATAAATTATATATAAAAGTATTTTTTATGTAGTATTTTATTTATTAATGTTTTTAATTGTGTTGCCCTAAATAGTTGCAGCACCCTAATTAGCAAAAACTTTTTTCTTTTAATAGAAATTAAGGGGAAGTAAAGTAATTATTTTAATATTTATTTTCTTTAAGTAAAATCTTAAATTCGAATCATATGGGTTGATTAGTTTGAATCAATTAGTTAGAGTTTAATAAACTTTATATACTAATTATTTAAGATAAAAACAGAAAGTAGAGTAGTTGCAACATTCTTTTGCAATCAAACCGGGTAAATATCAAATAAGATGACCAAAATTATACCTTTTATCTTAGTATTCAAGATTTTGAGGTAAAGAAACCTTTGAAATGAATGGATAATGGCAGGGCAATGGGACCTAATAATGAACCTATTGAGGTATGAAAGTGTTTAGGAGGAAAAGGCTTAAGTTAGGTTCAACAAGATTACAAAGTCCAAGAAAATCCCAACGAGTAAATAAGTTCCTATTTATAAAAACAAAGAAGGCATACAAAATTGTGATAATTACAAACTAATTATAAGCCATACTTTGAAGCTATGGGAACAGAGAGCAATTGAGCAAAGATTGAGACAGGAGACTCACATTATAGAGAATCAATTTGGTTTATGTCTAAGAGGTTTATTGTGGAAGCGAGTTGTTGTTACAGAAATTGATGGAGAGGTATCTAATAGATCAAAGAGATTTACATATGGTTTCATGCCACTATGCATGTTTTTAACATATGTTATAGTCCTAATATGATACTTGAGAGAAAAACTAAATGGGAAGCTAGCACTATAGAGACAAGCTTCCAAAACATATGGTTGTCGTATAAGTAAAAAGAAGACGGAGTATCTAGAGTGTAAGTATAGCAAAAGACACACAAATTCTAACTTAGAGGTGAAAATTGGGGATGATATCATATAATGAGTCACACAATTTACGTATTTTGGATCTATTAGTAGAGATGGGGAAATAGACAGATATATAAATAATAGGATTCAAGCTTGGTGGATGAAATAGAGAAGTGCTTTAGCTATTATTTGTAATTAGGAAAAAAAAATACCACGCAAGCTTAAGGAAAAATTTTATCGCACAACTATATAACCAGTGATGTTTTATGGAACTAAATACTAGTAAAATGCCAACAAAAAATAAATTTAATGTTGCAAAGATGGGGATACTATGTTGGATGAGTGAATACACTAGACAATATAGGATTAGAAATGAAAATAAATGCATTAAAGAAAAAGTTATGGTAGCATTGATTGTGAAAAAGATGGTAGAATCTTGTCTTAGATAATTTGAGCATATAAGGAGAAAGCATGTAGAAATCCTTAGTCTAACAACTAAAGGCAGAGGGAGATACCTAAAAAAATTGTAGGTGAAAGTATAAAGAAAATTTTAAATTTTAATTATTTAAAATATAAATATAATTTATAACAAGATACTATAACATTATTTGATTTATGCAATTGACCATAGCTAGTAGGATAAAACTTGGTTATTATTGTTGTAAAGTAACTGCAACATATATACCTACAAATCTATGATGGCTTTTCATGTTTTTGCATATTATATTGCGCAAATGTGTTATTATTTTGACTAACCACCACAAAGAAAATGACAATGCACATTACGAACATATATTAAAAATTAAAATATTTGTTGGGGTGGAGGTTATGTATATACTTTTTTACTTTAAAGAAATAAGAGATAATATTATTTTTCTTTTTTTCTTGTTTTTTGGGTAGTGAGTTGCATGTGGCAAAATAGTATTATTAGCTAAGTTAGTTGACATATTTAAAGTAGCTTCTATTAAATACAATGACTTGTTTTAAAAATTAGGTAACAACATGTGAAAGAAACAGTATACATACATAGCATAGGTTGGCCCTTTTCGCGTGAGAATTTCGAAGCAAATTCTATTCTATTCGACTAATATAAGGAAAAAAAAAATTTAAAAGAGTTTTTTCAACCCTCATTTTTTTTATTTTAGTCGTGAACCCTCCTGTTTACATATCAACATCTTTTAATAATTGGTAACTATAAACTGATCATTAATTTAAGAGATATTTTTTATTCTTTTATTTTTAATGAAATTAAAGATTTGACTTAATGTTTACTCACTAACTACTTAAGATATTAGTACCTTCATTAAAAATGGAAATATCCAAAGAATCTCCATGTTTTTAATAAGTAGAAAAATGGTAAAACGTATGATATCAAGGACTTCAACACAGGCGCCTAAAACCGTAGCAGAAGAATTATTGGTCAAACACATGGTTTTCTGGCATGCTTTGTACTTCATGATGGTTGAAATTCAAAGCCATTCCAATTGGAGGTACCGTTGAATTATTAGAATATAGAAAGCCATGTAAACGCGTAGGACATGGATGGATGGCCAACCTGCAAGCTATCTATATATCCGATTCCTTTAACAAAATAGCCCACTGATTTTGCTTCGCCAGGTTCAAGATCATGAGTTGTATTCATCTTCCAAGTACCAAATACATGAGCCAGAGTTGATGAACCTATATTTTAATGTTTGGCCTGCCTTTCTAGTCCAATCTCTGGATCTGCTTCTTAATAACGTAGGAGAATCGTATGTTACACTACTGCAAGTGAAAAACATAAGTGAATTATATCAACCTCTCACGTATTTAAGAGTTATTATGCATGCATTTTATCATAAAATTTATACAGATTTTTCTGCTTAGGCTAAATTAATAAAAGAAATATTTAAGTCAAATACTATAACCTTTTATTATCTTATCTTATAGATATAATAGACAGTTTATACCTTAGAATTATGATTGGGCCATTAAGTTTTGAATTCAATGCTGGAAATGTCTTTTTTTTTTTTTTTTGGACATGATGTTGGAAATATCTTTTAGAAGTTACTAGAGTATGACTATGATTAGATGTTTAGGTGTATGTTTGGATTAACTTATTTTATATTTAAAATAGTTTATAATTTTATTTATGAAAGAGATGAAAGAGCAATTTAGTCTTTCTTCAAAAATTAAGCCATTTCAAACATATATGCACTAAATAATGTGTAAAAATATTAATTGGAAATTCAAATCTGCTTATTACAATCGTAAAAAACGTAAAATTATTAAAATTTAAATTCCAATTTCTTATAAAAAATTTCAAAGAGACAAGAAAAACTATATAAAGCTCTTGCCAATTCTAAACCCAAATTTTTTGGGTCAACCTTAGCTTTTTTTTTTTTTTTGGCTAGGGGGTAGGGGTGGCCCCATCTATGTGAAGGGAGGGACATGGCAGCTCAACTCCCAAGAATCGAACACAGTCCCTTTTTGTTCGGGTGCACTGCTATAAAGGCACATTGTCTTTTGCCATATGATCTAAGCCTTTGCATGCCTTAACTTTTTTTTAAAATTATGTTATTTGAAATAATTTGCATTTTTTTTAACTATACTGCCTTTTTAGTCCAGTTGAAGATAGGCCTTAAAATGCTATTTGCCCAAGAGATTGCTTCTTGAATTATTGGGCTTGTAGGAATAGGTTACAAAACGATCAGGAAAAACTGAAATAGTCTTTTACTGTAGGTGCATCTTTTGCTTGTTTAGTTGAGATAGGTACCACGATCATACGCATGTCCTGGACCTAAAGGCAGTCTCTTGGGCTTAGTTGTTGGACCCAGAAATGAATCGACAAGGTTCAAGAAGTAGTAGTCCACAAAAAAAAGAACGTGTAAATTCAAAATTCAAAATGAAACTCACACTAAGCTTAAAGAAAAGTGAGTTTAAAGATGATAATAGTAGGTTCATCGCTCTAAGTCCACATATTCTTCTTTAATTCTCTTCTCTCCTTTTTAATTCTCCCATTTCTTTTTTCTCCTAACAATTTATCTTCTATGGTATTAGGTGGCCATCAAGCACTTGTTTTAAACTATTTTTGGCAAGGCCAAAAAAAAATGATTTTTGGCATATATTATCGGTTATAACATGTTATGATTTGATTAAATAGGCTTTTGAGAAGGGTTATTTTGATCCAAACTTTCAAAAAAAAAAATGTTTATTTATCTTGATTCACCACTCAACCAAGAATCACTCAATTTTGCCCTCTTAACTTGTGCTATGTGGCATACGAAGTAAGTTAATCCTTTTAGTCCATAATCTAATGATATTGCTGGCCCCTTGTAAAGCAGTTCCATTCTAACTAGCTAGATATAGGCATTGGTGACAATATCTTGGTTGGAAGCTTGCAAGGTAGTTTCCGATTGAATGGATTGATATTTTCTTTAAGAAACTCTTCTAGACTTTGGTTTTTATCCTCTCATGGTAGCATACTTTCCAACTCTCTTAGCAAAAGCAGGATATCTCTCTAGTGGTGTATATCAAGTTAGGTAAACTTGTGAATTCATGAGTTTCAAGTGGATTGAAAACCCCTCTAACTCACAAAGTATGGATTTGGAGATTTCAAACCCACACAACTGATTAATCCAATTCTTCTAAAATTTTTTTCCTTGGAGTGGTCTTAAAAAGGCTTTGGGGATAAAGAATTGTTTGCTTTTTTTGTTCTTTAGCTTCTCTAGCAAAATTTATCCACATGCAAGATTCCAATCCAAGCCCAATAATGGAGAAAATTGTTGGACTTGATTTTTCCTGTTGATCAGCACTATTCACTTTAGTAAATTGAGCTTAAAGAGTTATTGTATCCAAAAAAAAAAAAAAGCCATGTTGATTCGTGAGATAATTTGTTGGACAACTTGTTATATCATTGTTTAAAAATATTTAAGGAATTTTTAATAGTAAAGTTAAAAAAATCCATTTTGGCATTTTAGGATACTTTTTGCTGACTTTTCTGTAGTTCCAATTATATTCTTGTGTATTCATTGTGGTCACATTGAGAAAACAACAAAAATAAAATAGAGATAAGAAGATAATGAAGCATCAAACAAACCATTGCAATGAGAACCCACTGGACCATGTAGATGATATTGAATATTTTTAAAAGATTCAAAGTAAAGTCAATAATTATGTCAATTCACATATTATATGTAGAGCTAAGTACACGAGTCGCGGACCACAGGTCGGTTTGTTAAACCTACAACCAGCACAGGTTAAGACCAAGCATTTTCCTAATTTATTCACCTAGTCTACTTAGTTTGCGGATTATGCATACTGAAACCTTTTCTTTAACACTTCACCAACCCACTCCATGGCCCACCCCACTAAAAGTCGCACACTCACACTAACTTGCTTATTTTTTCTCAAACTCTAGCATCATCACACATTCCAATCACCATCTCTATCTCATCAATCTCCATCTCCATTCCATCTCATTCTTTCTTCCTCTACACATGCTAACCCTTTGCTCATTGATTATCACTGCTCGCATCTCCACTGCCTACCACTACTTGTGCCTCCATTGACCACCATGACTCATTTCCTCTTCATCAACATGATTGCAGCTTTCTTCCTCTCCACCAATCACCACTACTTTCCACTTCACCTAGGCTTTTCATGTGCTGGTGCTGCGATGCGAACCAACCTACAAACTTGTGCGCTAGCATTTCTCTAGCCCATTTAGTTTGCAAGCCAACTTGATCCAGACCATTTAAGTTTATTCTGTTGCAAACCAATTTGGCCCGAATATCCACCTCCAGTCATATGTGATAACACTAACTTCAACTAACTTATGTAACTTATTACGCTTTTAGGACTTATATATGCTTTTTTGGCCAATTGCTAACTTACATATATTTTCTTAAACTAATTTTATTTTTTCTTGAACTTATATATATTGAGACTTATTACTATTATACTTGTTAAAAGATTTAATAATTATATTAGAACTTATGTTACATATGTTAAGACTTATTGTGTTCGATTCTTTAAACCCTTTTTTATGTATATCGGGTCTATTGAAAGATAATTTTTTTTTCATAACTATAATTTTTTTTTAACTCAACCCATTGCTTAAATATGTCATTTGGGCTAAAAAAAAAAAAAAAACACCCCAAACCTATCAAGCCCAATGCATGGACTTCCCTTCCTCCCTTATTTTCTTTGTTGTCTTCTATGGCACTTCCCATATTTCACTAAAGAGAAAATGGCTCTTTTTACACTCCTCTAGATCTTAGACATGGATATACTTTCTCTTTCTCTCTCCTTATCTCTTCTTCTAAGTTCTACATAGGAAATTTTTTTAAAAATCCAACTAAAGTGGGGTACCAAACACTTTTATTTGAATTCTGAAGGGCATCACCACAAAGCGCATGTTTGGATGTGTATTTCTACCCGTCAGAATTGATTCTATGAGACTAAAATCAATTTTGCTCAGTTTTGTTGTGGTTTAGTTTTATGTTGGTGCACTTGTCAAAATTGATTTTTGTCTCAAAATTGATTTTGGATAAAAGTGAAAATTGTTACTTTTCAATTTTATTAGAATTATTTTTGGGTATTTCTTTATAAATTATATATCTAAAAGTGATTTTAATCAATATTATCTAAATATAAATCATTTCTCAAATCAAAATCGATTCTAACTCAATTTAAATAAAATCAATTATATCTATAATCAATTCTATAAAAATAAAACTAAATATACTATTAGTCAATTACACCATGTGTAAAGCTACTTCTTTTCTCTCCATGCTTAGAAGGGTCCAAGAGGAAATTAAATTGATTGGCACTATTTCTTTCCACATTTGTGCAAGTACTTGGACATTCCTCTGATTCATGGTCGGATCCAGGCTTATTTTCAATTTATTACCAAAAAAGCTTCAGAGTGACTTACGTCTTGGAAAAGGACAGTCCAGAGTAAAATTTTTTGTATTTATTATTTACTCATATATCACCGTATCATTAAATAAATTTGGCCATTCTAAGGATATGCTGTAAACTAAAGAGCTCCAATGTTTCAAGCTTCAGCCAGGTCAAATTATAAACTCAAAAAAAGAAAAAATTGCTGATCTCAAAACGAGGAACCATTTAACAACTGAAAACTTGAGCGCTTAACTCGAGATTAAATTATAGCATATCTTGAATAGTACGTAGTAATGGTCAAATTTCGTTAATAATATCCCACCATATCTGTGCTTTAGAAGTCATATTTCTTCTGCTACATGCTCAATTTGTGACAGCAATTGCTCGTTTGTCGTAGCTTTGTGGCTCCTCAGGTTCCTTGGTCATGGCATCGCACCATCTCACCATTGTTTTTCTTTTCCCCCCAAAGATAGATGATGAATTCATTCAATAATGAAAAGCACATAATAGGTCCCTTAGGACACTCAGCAAAGGTCAAAATGGGAAACCCAAGGACATTACTTACTAGTAGGCAAGAAATACAAGAGAAAATAGCTAAGAGAAGGGAATTAGTTAATGGTGCGAAGGATTTCCTCAAAGAGCTGGATAGTAGAATTCACGATCTTTTGAGGCCTCAAGTTTTTTCCTTCAAATACTTTTAGATTGCGCGCCTTCCAAATCTGTCATAAGGATATCACCATTGGTTTAGCTTTCGAAAAATTTTAAATAATAATCTAGATAAAAACATGTTATTTGTCATTTTTTTGTTTAGACCGTGATTTTGAAATTAAAAAGCTAATCCAAATATGCTAATTTGCTTGCTAAACTGCAAGCAGTGAGAGTCATTTTATCTGAAAGTGATTCTCCTGATAGTGATGCTGTTGAACTTCGGACTCATTATTCACTTAGCTCGTTTAATTTCAATGATTAATTGATTATGTTGTTGTTGTCAATCTAAAAATCCCAATCTCATGGATCCTTTTTGGTGATACTGTTAGCCACATTAATTACATATTGCCATTACTGTTAATTAGGACAGGCTCATAACACTTTTAGGATATGCATCAATGTAAAGAGCATCAAAAGACTGTTCTTAACCGTGCTCGACCCTTTTTTTAAAAGAGAGGAGATAGGAGATTCATTTTTTGTGAGATACTATATTAACTCATTACTCATTCATTATTAAATAAGATGTGAGCTCAATTTAAATAGAATCCACCCTCAATTATGGATGAATAATAAATTAATATAATATTCCACAAAAAATGAATTCCTTCAATATTTCTCTTTTTTTTAAACGGTTCACTTTATCATATCCTATTCTCATCATTGTTCATTCATGTGACGACACAGTGCTTTGATATTCACATTATTTTACCTCGGCTCCACGCAAACTCACGTGTCTTGAACTTTTTATCCAACAGATGAGTGTACCATAACATAGCTCATCGTAAATTTCGTCAAAAAATTACACTCATCATTGTAACTTGTACAAAAAAATCTATCTACCATGTTTTATTTTTTTTCTGCTCTCCCTTTTTATTTTGTTAAAATGTGTTATGATCTTTTTTTTTTTCTGAAAATGATGGGTAAGCCATGGATTTTATTGTTTTAGGTGATGATGATAGCTTTTACAAAAATCTTTCCTATGAGTTTAATTATTTTATATAGTTAATTGAGGTCCTGTGAAGCTCATCAAAATCAATGACTCATATTCGAGTTTAGGCGTTCTATCTTATCATGTTAAATGACTTACATCCCAAATAAGTCGAGGTTGTGTCAATTGAGCTTATAGAGTTTCAGTTTGGTCACTTTTTGGTTGTTTTTAAAAATGATAATTCATTTAAATTAAAAAGTAAATTATCCAAACTCGCGAACAATATTTAATATATGATCAAATTAACTTATTTTAAATTTAAAATAATTTATGTCTAACCACCGATTAATTTTTTTCAAGCTACTGTTATTCATTATTCATTGAACTTCAACCTTTCGTTGTATCAAGGTTTAATTAGTCTATGTGATTCAACCATTTTCAAATTCAAGTTTTATAAATAAAATAAAATAGTATTAAGAGAGTTTTATTCTAGTCGTGAACTAATTTAGCTTAAACCAAATTAACTTAAATCTAATAAATTGTAAAGACTTATAAAATAAGAGTTTAATTGGTATATATTGACAATATAAAATAATTTTATACTGTCAACTAATAAAAATACTAAAAAAGAGAAATAATAGGTGGTTATTTATCTAAGTTGATACTTTCTATTATTTTTATGAATTTAATTTAAATGCACTATCAATAAAAATATTAAAAAGTGTCAACTCATACAAATAACTACCTATTATAATTAGGGATCCACCATAATTTCTCACTTTCCCCTATTTCTATTGGTTGACAATGTAAAACTGTTTTACACTGTCAGTGCATACCAATTAAACTCTATTTCTATTGGCTAACAGTGTAAAACTATTTTATACCGTTAGTATATTTAAATTAAATTTATGAAATAAATAGAAAAGGATTAATTTATATTTAAACACTTTCTATAACAAATTTTTAAAATCAGAAATAATTATTTCTTCAAAATAATCTTTCTTGAAACGTGCTCCTAGAAACAAATGTTATTTTATCAAAATTTAAATATGTCTTTTATTCTTAAGAATATAGTTTCTTATTTTAGTTCTTCAAAATGATTTTTTTTATTTAAGTTTTTTATCTTTAAATAGTGAGAGTAAATAATTGTTGTAATATTTAAAAAAATTATGTTCTTTTATCTTGTCACAAGAGTCATTTATAGTCATTTAAAAAAAATAAGAGACTAAAATAAAAGAGAAAAATAAAAGAATCAAAGTTTTTATATTTTTAAAGATAGAAAACATATTTATACTTTAAATGATGAAAATCCCTTGCAAGCTTTTCGGCTTCTACACCAATTTTGCCGTTCAGTTCATAATTACACAGCCATTCGTCGCGCCATTGTGAGCGTCACCTCCATATTTCCGTTGTCTAAGCACAACTGTCCACGGTCTGTTTAAGCGCGCGTGACTTCCGTAGAATTTCTCATTTGGAAAAATTGTGAATTATAAACTGCGCGCACACTCTCTTTTGGATTTTTGTGGTCTTTGTTTGAATTTTTCAATGATAATTTCTATTTCATCTTGTCTAAAATAAAAGGTATGAAATTCATCCCAGTTGGCCCAATATATTTTGACGTTTTGTGAAATTTTTATCTACTTAAATAATGACTTGGCATCACATCAAAATATATATTTAGATCCACTTCACTTTTTTTTTCCTTTCAATTTTAGCCCACTGCTTAATTTTAAAATAAAAAAAATTTATTTCCAAACATTAAATCAAATTACCTATTCTCATCTCCAAAAACTTAAATAAATTTTATTTTTAAAAATCTCAAGAACTCTAACAATTATCCCCCAAACCAAAATCCCTAGAAACTTTTTGATCTACAATCACGACACCGAAATGGCATTTTCAAGAGATGTGTTACTGTCTTTTAAACCGGAACCACTGTACAAGGTTTATTGCCTTTGTTACTAAGCTTTTTTTTTTTTTTGCAAAAATAAAATATCCATATAGGTTACTGCTATACTCCTTGATAAGCAAGGAGTATATAGCATAATAGATCTAATGGAATATCTATGCATCTAGCTATTGAGGATGCACTTCAATACCTTTTCCAACCACCCAAATTTTAGAGACTCTCCCTGATTGGAGAAACTGCTAGAATGCACCCTTAATAGTTAGAAGCACAGATACTCCCTTAAATCTATTTTGTTAGATTAACAGGTGTGCTATACTCCTTACTTATCAAGAAGTATAGCAACAAACGCCTTCACTTACCTGACATCTTTTATTAGGAAAGAAATCCTGGGAAAGAAATAGTGGTGTTATGGACCTAGTTCCAAACAAGTGCAATTCATGGTTCTACTAATTTTAAGACGCACTCTTCCACTTGTAATTATTGGAAAAAAGGTATATGCGATTGGACCAACGAGTAATGGAGTTTTGACCACCAATTCTGTGGTTTGTGGTTTATGGCAGAATAGTCAACGTTCTTTTGATCTTTATTAGGGCTCTTGAGATTTTTAAAAATAAAACTTGTTTAGGTGTTTGGAGATGAAAATAGGTAATTTGATTTAATATTTATGAATTAAAATTTGTTAATTTTTAGAATAAGCATTGGATTAAAATTGAAAGAAAAAAATGGTGAAGTGAGTTTAAATATAAATTATAATGTAGTGCCAAGTCAGTGCTTAAGTACACAGAAATTTTACAAATGGTCAAAATATATTGAGCCAACTAGGATGAGTCTCATACCCTTTATTTTAGAGAGGGTATCATATAAGCCTCCTTTTTCAACACAAAATTTCTCTTTCCTTTGATTAGTTCTTCAAGTAAATAGAAAAGGTATTGTCTAATTTGGTCCCCACCATTTTTAAACCATTACATGGTCACTTTTGTGAACCATTAAATTCGTTTTAATAACAATCCTACAATTAAGATAAAATATGTATACATATAGACTCTAGTTGAGATAGAGCACTCAAGTATTACCCCAAATATTGTGGACTTGTCTATCAATACTACTGCCGACAGCACTAACACTCCCAATAGGTAAAGCTTTCACCTTATGAAGAGTGGGTTCACGGCCCTATTAGATGTTAGATAATGGCTTTTTTTCATTTCATTAAAAAAAAATCCTACAACTAATTTCAACCCCCCTTTAAGCATTGTCCATGGCATGGATTTTTCTTTTTTTTTTTCTTTGTATAAATTATGGGCATTAAAGATTTTCCTTTTGTCTTTTCACAGATTATGATGTTGTAGTTGTGATTCATCTTGATATTGTGCATCTTATTGTTATTGATGCTATATTTTTTTCGAAAAATAATTTTGGTGGAGGCGATTATGGCCTTCCACTGCGAGCTAAGGCAACGACTCTTATTGGTGGTGGTGATGACACGGATCATGATTCTATTTTAAAGTATACAAAAAACATGTGAAGGAGCATTCATGTTTTGAGCTGCCCTCCTAGTTGTTGTGGTTCTCTTCTTAAAGAAGATGTTTGTGGTGTTAGCTTTCGTCATAGTCTAGTTGTTTCTTAGGGCTCTTTAGTCCTCCATGTAACCAAAAAAAATTCTTTTTATTTCTTTTACACACATCAAAACATCATTCTAATGCACTGAAGATGACCTTAGTATTTAAATTAAGGGAAATTCACTTTATCCCCTGAACTCTAGATTATATGCACTTTAACTTGTATATTTTAAAAATATGTAAATCGACTTCCTGAACTTTTGTGAATGTACAGTTTAGCCAAAATAAGCATATTATACCTCCTAAATTTTGAGTCATATGTAAATCGACCATCTGAACTTTCCTATATGTGTAACCCCGATACTCTAAACTTTCTTGAATATGTGATATTTTTGTTAATAATTGATGAAAAATTAACAAAATGGTCAATTTGTACATTCGAGAAAGTTCATGGGGTCGATTTACATATTTTTAAAATTTAGATATTAAAGTGCACATAGCCCATAGTTCAAGGGTAAAGTAATTTTTTCTCCCTTAAATTAATTGATTAGAAACTATCAACCAACTCAACTAATAAGTCTTTATTAATGAATGTAAGTACCTAAAAGGAAATCGAGCTTTCATCCCTCTCTTTTCCAATTCCTCAAGTTTATTAATCAATTTTATTTTACAAAAATTATCACCAAAAACCAATATAAAAATTATTTAATTTGTATACACTATCAATGTAAAAAAAATTTTATATAGACATCGAATTATGTATTGACACCTTAGCAAAAGTGTTTGACTCATCATCCATTAACTTAAAAATCTTATAAATAGAAGCATTAATTATATAATAGTATAAAACTTTTTTTACACTGTTAGTGCATCAAAATTAATCTCATGTAAAAAAGAATATTTTGATTAAAAAATGAATACATACAAATAAAATTTGGCTTTGAATTCCATTTTTTTTTTTTGAGGTAGCACATTACAATATATTTTAAAAGTTATAATTTAAAATTTAGAAATTACAATTTAAAATAAAAATTATGACATTAAAAAAATATTTTATGGCATAAATTAAAAAGCATGTCGTTTACGGGGTTGATTCACTTAGTTGACCTTGAGTTCATGCATCCTCCATGCCTTGGTGTAATACTTAGTGTGGAGTACTGATTACCATGGTTAAATATCTAAGTACTAAATTTAAGTAATTGAGTATGTTTCTAATTTCGTGCTTGTGTATCACACCTAAGTACTTGAGTACTTTCTAGAGTTTGTACTCGAATACTATACCCAAGTACTCAAGAACTTTTCCTAATTCAGCTTTGTTGTGTTTGAGTGTAAATAACATGTACTCAAATACATGATACCCGAAGCCTAGAATATATGAGAAAATCTCGAGTCATTTCAATGCGCCTTGTAGAAATCTGTCATTCTGAACGCCCAAAATTTTTGAACTTCAAATCTTATGCCTCCTTGGAGGGTTGCATGATAAAAATATTTTCTTCAAACCAAAAGTCTCCATAATTGTTCTTTAGATAAAAATGAGTTAAAGACTGATTTTTAATGAATTAGGGGACTCATTAACCCTTCATTTTTAGCTAGGAAATTTATAAAATCTCAAAAATTCCCAAAATTAAAATTTGATTATTAAAGATTTTTATTTTTTTATATTTTATTTGAATCCAAATGGGGTATTTTCTTATTTATATTTATGTTTTAAAGCTAATAGAGAGTAAAATAAATGGGAAAATGTAAAGAAATATATGGAGACAACTCAACCCCAATACACTCTCTCTTAAATCGTGATAGACCCCCCCCACTAGACCCGAGCCGCGTCTTTCTCCTTCCCTCAACTTTAGTTTTCTTCTTCTTCTTCTTCTTCTTCTTACATCTTGATCTTCCCACCTCTTCCTTATTACTCCACCATTGCTCTACCATCGCCATGACACCATTGTTCAAGTTCCATTGCAGCTGAGGCAACTATGGTGCTAGGAAAGGTGTTCTCACGTTTTAGGGGCTGGGTTTTCGAGATTGAAAGGAACCCAATAGTAGAGATGACAAAACGGGCTCAACCTACCCAGTTGACATGTCAAATTTGCAAAAAATAATAGGTTGAATTGATATATTAGGCTTGCTAAAACTTTTTAGCCCGCCTATCCTGCAAGCTAAGGCAGATTAGGTTTGCAAGTTGAGGTGTTCTTTTTTTTTTTCTATTTTTGATTTTTGGCTTCTTTTAGACAATCAGACATGTGTTTTTCTTTTTTTTACCCAAGCCCACTAACTAACCCAATACAAGCCATCATCGCCACTCTCATTAAGGTCTTTTCATCTTCTCGATTACATTTTCAAAACAAAACAACACACATCATGGCAAGGCTTGAGCATTTATGTAAGGCATCGAAGTCTTGTCCCAACTTAAACTTAACTTACACCACTAGTATGTTATAGAGTTATAGTTGCCATTTCTTCTCCACTAGTCCCAATTCAAGACACTTGGATTTTGTTCTCATTGTTATTCCACTACTTAGTCTAGAAAAATGTCATCCATTCCCAAGGTCATTGTTGTCCCTTTGTGCCAGAAGCATGGGAATGATGATAGTGATGGTGGGTATGGGCATGACTACACTCCTGCAACTTGCATTGAAGGGGATCACCACAATGGGCATGGAATTTTTATTCATATAACCTAATTTGTTTATTATGTTTATATTTAAATTAAATTTGGATATAAATCATATAGTTTAAGTATTTTTTTTTAAGTTTATGTGGATATTATTTTATTGTATTTAAGCGAATTTTTCATTAAATATTTTTTTCAATTTAAAGTTTTTTTAAGTAATTTAACTCATTAAAAATATTAAAACAAGGTTATTTATATTTTTTTAATTTTTTTGGCGAATCAACCCGCCAAACCGCCTACAAATAAGACGGCCTAGCATGTTTAACCCATTTTACTAAGGCGGGTCAGACTACCCCATTTTAGGTGGGCTTTTGGAGGGTGGGGAAGGTTGGCCCCCTTTGCCATCTCTACCCCACAACACTCACTCTCTCCTTTCTCCTTTTGGACTCCTAAAGGTATTCCTAAGGCTCACACCTCTATTTCATGGATTTAGCTATATATTATTGAGTGTGGATTTGAGTAGCTAATGTTAGAATATAGGGTTCAAATTAGGTGTTTTGTGATTGGAAGTTTTTTTGAGGTATTCTATAGTTTTAAATATGAATTTGTGCTTGTCTAATAATGTTTGCAGTACTATATATATTGGGGGATCATCCGGGTGACTTCGTGGCTTCATAGAGGAAACCCCATCCCTTGGCTTGTGTGCTGCAAGTCTTTCTTTTTTGTGTTAGAACCTCCATCACATCATGATTAGATGAAAATATCCCTTCTTTATTTATTAAATAACTTATTTTTAATGGTATTATCATAACTTATCACTTGTCTTGATAAAAGTAAATAAAAAAAAATTTCTTTCTCCTCTCTTCTTACCTCTTTTTGTTTTTGTGAAGAATTAATTTTTATGTAGATCAATCATAGATAAGGAGAGATGAAAGAGAAAAAACTTTTGGATTTATTTATAAAGACAAGTGCTAAGTTATAATAATATCCCTAAAAATAAAGTTATTTAATAAATAAAGAGGGGACATTTTTAAGTAATCATGATGTGGTGGAGGTTGCTTAGTTATACCAACATATTTTTGATCTATGTGAAGAGTATGTTGATAAAGGGGTCCATAAAATTTTTTCTTGATAACGCTTTTTTTAAATGCATGGAACAAGCTTGATGAAATGATATATTTTGCTTTGGGTTGGAACGGATTATGGAACAGGTGAGATTTTAGGTTAATTTCTCTTATGCCATGAAAAGCTTTAAATGAGGTTATCTTTTGTTTTGATAAAAGAATAGTGATTTTTATGGGAGGAATTTTTGACAGAAACTATAACTACCAGTAGAGGCATTATCCTTGATACACCTTGATTAGAACCCTAGCTAGTAGGGATGTTGCTAGCCTAGTATGCTGAGCTGACATGTCCAGATTGGTATGGTCACACTAAGGATGGGTGTGAGGGTTGCCCAATTATAAACTTGATATTATGGTCATATTAGGGATAGGTGTTAGGGTCGCCCAGTTATGGAATTGATTCTGGATATGTTTTGACTTTGAAACCTCCCTTATGTTTTTTTTTTTTCCCCCTTTCCATAATGACCATGTTTGATTTGAACCGTTTCAAGTATTTTGCATATATGCATAAGCATGCTTTATCTTCATATGGTTTTAGAATATGATTTGACAATTCCCTTGTTAACTTGTTTCATGTTAACTATAGATATATTATCCTTCACTGAGTTCTATAACTCACCCCGTTGCTTCCCATGTTTCAGATTCAGGCATAGATCCGAGTCTAGCTCCGTTAGCTCCATAGGACTCAGTCATTTCCTTTCTGGTGAGCTGGACGCTGGTGCATCGGCCTTTTTTTGTATCCCTTGTCTATTTGTAATCATATATGAATCCTAGAAGATCTAGTGCTCCATTGAATTATAGACAAGGTACAAATTTGTTATGTTTATGTTTTTGTTTTTGTTATGGATGTAGTGAGATTTTGCCCATTTTACTCTAAGATTCTTGTTTAGGCTTGCTAGGGGTCAAAGCCCCCTTATGTGTTAGCCACGACCCGGGATTGGGTCGTGACACTGAGTTTGATTCTTAGGTTCTTGCATTGATGGATGATACATAAACAACTTTGTAAGTACTTGATGAATTCGGAGGCATACCTTGACCTCGATAGAAGTGAGCCTTCCTCTCAACCTAAATTTTAATGTACCAAAAAAAATTAAAAGCATATAGTCACAACAAGCTTTTCAAAAAAAAAAAGAAAATAGCATGTGTTTTTTAACATGTTCTATAATGAATATTCTTAATATTATAACTTTTTTGTCTTAAAGAAATGTAATCAACAATTATTAAAATTAATAGCCCCAAAGATTTGAGACTAAAAGCGCTTAGCAATATTTCATTAATATAAGATTTTTTAGCTTGAGTTGGGTTAAAAACACATAATATATTTTTCTCATCACCACCTTCAAATAAAGTATTTTCTACTATAGCACCATGAATAGCACATAGTAGGGTAGTGCCCAACACACGTGCAACTCCTTCATATGAAATGGGTTTAGTAGGGTAGTCCCAATACACTTGGAACTCCTTCATATGAAATGGGTTTAATGTTCAATTATGAAACCCTTAGAAAATAGGATGAATTGAAATATAGCTACTACACCAAAACTAGACATAAAGAACCAACCAAACTTAGTTGATAAATCAAGAATACATAAATAAAACCATTGAATTAGAAAATGTGATTGCATTATAAGGGCACAATTAAATGGATCGAGTAAGTTCAAATTGATGTAACATGAAACCTATTAATCCAAAAGCATCATCACGGAGTGTATCAAAAGTCCACAAATCACTTAATTAACACTAACAGTGTGTTTGGTATGAGATAAAAATAGAACGTAATATTACATATAAATCTATTCCATATAATTTTATCTCCCATTTTTACCTCTATACCAAACACACTATAACGAGCAAAATCTCCTTGTGCTTTAGGATCCCATTGTACAAACTACAAAGAGTGTGCTAAACTATTAGCAAGAGTAAAGATACGAGCTTGCTAATCCATGATTACATCATGAAGTTACAAAGCTTGTACTTGCAAACCAAGCCCCCAAGATGACAAAATAAGCACAAAAAAAGAGCAATAGGCTAGACAAACTGACAGAAGTGAAACGGTACTTTCATAACTGGTCATCCATAATACCAAATAAATCATAGTATAATTTAAGTGTACTTCCTAAAGAAAATGATACTTTGCCACAAAATTTATAGATTATTGCTACTCTGTTAGAAAACATTGCCAAAATTTTTGACAAAAAATAAGAGTAATTTTTGAATGATATAAAATAATATAACTTATTTATCTCTCCAATGGTTAACCTATATAATACATCATTCTTGCAAATAAATTAGGCCAAAAATTGTCTATCTAATATTTTTTAAATTAATATCATGTATTTTATATAACCAATTTAAATTTTTATAAATTTTATTATGAATTTAATTTATATACATTAATAAAATAAAATTTTTTTACACTATCATCTAATCAAATTCTTCTATTTATATAACTATTAAAATAATAAATTAAAAATTATGCATATTTGCTTATTAATATTTTGTCTTCTTGTTTCTTTGACTTGTTACTTCTTGGTTCCATCAATGCGCGTGGATGTCTCCTTTGTCTCATTTGGCTCAACCGACGCGCACGCGCTATTTGTCCCTCCACGCGCTGTTACACTCTCCTCGACCAGCCTCTGTCACTGCACAGCCACCCACAGAGCACAGAGCCAAAGAGAGAGTAGGAGGAACCCAAAAAATAAATAAATAAATAAAAACTGAAAAAGCTTCACTGGCAAAGCCTCGAGCTTCAATCTCCTTCTTGGGTTCCTCAAAACCATGCAAAGTAACGTCCTTTTGCAGTCACTTCTGATTTGCACCGTTTCCCTCTGAAGCTTGGTTTCCACAACACTAGTTTGTTTGTTTGGTTGGTTGGTCACTCTTTGGTTCCTTCTTCGTGTCTCTTCTTTCCCTTCTGCCATTGCTTTTCTCTTTCTTATTTTTGGGTCCTCAAGGGTCGTTTTCTGGTTCAGGCCAACGTGGGTTTTTGCAGGTTTGGTTTGTTCCACACTGTCTTTTCTGTGTGGCAGCATTATTGTACCAAGTTTCCTTACGTGAGTTCTTGGTTTTGTTTTGGACTGGTGCAGTTTTTGGGGAAAAAAATGATGGGTTTTGGATTTGGAGTGAGGTTAGCATTTGGAAGAGGAAGGTTCAAACATGGATTTTGGATAATGTGGAGATAGGTTTTTGGGTTGGTTTTAGAGCTTTGGAGTGAAAGCTATCTATACCATCCCAGGAACGTGGTATTTTGAGGCTTTGTTTTTGGGGTGTTGGTCTTTTGACCAGTGTTTGTAGAAATGAATGATACTAGTGGGAAAGGTTCTTCTTGTTTGGCTATAACCGAGAAGAAGAATCACCAAAGGCCAGGTGGTTGCATTGGCATTTTCTTTCAGCTATTTGACTGGAACAGGAGGCTCACAAAGAAGAGGCTCTTCTCCAAGAAACTTCTGCCCCCTGGTTAGTTTCCTCATTTAACATTTTTTACTTGAACTACTTTATTTTATTTTGAAAATTCTTGTCTATATGTTACACTCATGCACCGACAATAGAGATTGTTCCTGGTTAGTATTATCATGTAAAATATTTTGCTTGAACTGCCTTTTTTTTTTAAAAAAAAAATTCTGTATAGCACACAGACACAGACATTTGAGGTTACTTCTAGTTTGTGGAAACTAATGATCTGTTTGGTCTTTTGTTGTTGGTGTATCAGCTCGTGCAAAACAAGCTTCTTCAAAGAAGCTTAAAGGAGACGAGAAAATGCCAAATTCCAAGCTCCACTTTGTAAGACTATACTTGTTGTTTTGCTTCGGAACTTTGGATAAAGGCCTTTTTTTATTTTATTTGGTTTAATATGATGTTCAACTTGGAAAGTTAATCATCTTCTGTTTTGTTGGCTATTGTGATTATGTGTCAATTTTAGATTGCTAATGAGAACAATGGAGGTTTTCCAAGTGCCAAAAAATCTGGGGCTCGTGTGTTAGAGGTAGAGCAAAAGCATGAAATGAGAGTTCCGGGTCTGGTAGCTAGGTTGATGGGTCTAGAATCTATTCCAACTTCACAGAGAAAGAAGTCGAAGAAACCTTCCTTTTCCGATACTTGTGGGGAAGATGACAAGGACTCTTTGGGTAATCATAGTTGTGAGGCTGAAAAGCAAGGGGTGGATTTGGAAATGGGGGTTCCTAAGCACGATTTGAGGCCTCAGAAGCTTCAGAAAACGGGGACATATGATAGAAGGGCAGTGACTAGGTTTGGAGCTGATGCACTTCAAATTAAGAGTGTTTTGTCAAGAGCAAGAAGGTATAATAATCACCACTATCATCACCCTAAGCTTCCTTCTCCTTTGAAGAGTCCAGGAATTGCTTCTGGAAAGAGTGCAACTCGAAGCTCTAGGCTAATAGGGGCGGCTACTAAGATCTTGGAACCAGGGCTGCAAGCTACAAGCAGAGCAAGATGTGCTCTTCCATCTTCTGCTTCCATTTACCCTCCTAAGAATGGCATAGTGACAGAAAGGGTGGGAACTATGTTGGGAGATGCAAAGTTTCAATCTGGTTATGAAGCCAGCGCTGCCAATTCTTTGATGGGACATGCTTCTTGCAAAAATTGTGGTAATTTGCTTGATGTTGTTGAATGCAGGCCACTGGCTGAGGAGCAGCCAGATGTTCCTCCATCTTCACCTATTGTTTCAGATGTGTTTGATGCATCATCTTTGGTAGTAGTGCAAAAGAGACGGTCATTCGTGCCTTGTCATGAACATGATGTAGTTCTTCTGAGAAGTCAGGAGAAGATCATATCTATTGCAAATGAAGAACAGGGGAAAAGGAATGGACAGGCTTGCGATGAATCCTCTACCAGAAGAATGCCTTTGCTAAGTGAAAGTCCTACTAAATGGAGTTCATCACGCAAGCCGAGTAAGGCCCTTGAGGATGATGCATCTTCTTTTGCTTTCAGACACAAAACTCAAGCACAAGAACATATGTTAGGTAGTGAAAGAATTTCATCTGAATCTAGAATGAGTAATATGCAAGCGAAGAGAGTATCATCAGTTGCAAGTACCGTGAGTGGGACTAAAGACTTTGTTGCTTTGAATAGAAGCCTAAGCGGTCGAGCCAGGATGAAGTCACCTACTAAAATGGATAGTTCCAAATTTGACCTAGAGAGAGAGGCCTGTAATAGACAGGATGATTCCTTGTCTCGGGTAAGAACCTTAGAGAGGAAAAGAAGGACCCCAAATGTCTCACAAGTTGAAGGCACAGCTTCTGTTAATCTGGTAACAGTGAAACAGAGAAATCTTAGTTCTGATGCACAGAGGGGAAGAAGGAGGGACTTAAATACTTCTTCTCCAAACAGTACTAATGTTAAGAGTAGACGGGGTGGTCAGCGAAAAACTGATAAGGTTAATGACAATAATGTCAATGAGGTGGTTTCATTTACGTTTGATTCCCCCTGTAAGCAAAAGATAGTAATACCTGCAGGAAAGGAAGAGACAAGAACTGATAATGAGATTCAGACATTTTCTCAAAGACCTCTACCCTTGAGAGCGGATGCTATAGGCGCCTTTCTAGAGAAGAAGTTGAAGAAATTAAGCTCTCAAGAAGATGATGAGTTGTCTACAGGTGGTCCGTCTAAACGATCAACTGCCATGATTCTTCAAGAACTGATATCTGCTCTTAGTTCAGAGCATCTGACATGTCCTGATGACCTTATTATGTTCACTGACAAGGTAGGTTACAATGTCAATCTTCTCTTTCTATATTGTCTCATTGTATTTTAGTTTCTTCTCTGATCTTTTTGCTTTTGCTATCAGTTATCTGTTATCATCAGCAAGTGTAGGAAATACGCGATTCCTCATTTTCATTGTAGTCATTGTTGCTTATATGAGTTACTACACAATGCATAATGCTTGAGTCTGAAGTTGCTGTTTATAATACTGCTGATGCAGTCCAAATTGCTTGTCACTCTGTAATTTCGGCTCTTTTCTATGCATAGTCTGGGCTTGGAGTTAAAAACGAATGAGTTTGACCACAATGTACCAGCAACAATGAAAGACATTTGTAGAGTATTTTGGAAGGGGGGGAGGGGGGAGGGGATCACATTTTACATGATTTCAAATATTTATCATCTGGCATCTTTTTTTCATACTAGCTTATCATTGTTTAGACTTCATCCTTTTGCTTGAATTAATTGGTTTTAATCTTAGTCCAACAAATCATATGTTGGATATTAAATAGTGTATTTGACTATTTGTAGTAAAAAAACATTTAGCTGATCAGTGTCACAGTAGGGTTAACTGCATAAGAGAAACCATACAGTAGATCTCACTCTAATAAATAGGCTTGTTGGTTTTTGATATTCAATGACATTGTTTGATCCATGTAATTGAATCTACTTAGTGAGATTGTTAGGGACCGGTTTTCTGGTAGGGTGTACAGTAGAAAAGGGAAGAAGGGTGAGGGTCGGGATGGACTTTTTGACCAGAATGTAACAATAATGATAACAGAAATTGGGAGTGGAGGGAAAGTTAGTTAGGAAGTGTAGGAGTGTAAAGACTCATTCTGAAGTGTAAAGAGTTTTTGTCTAGTCATTTTGGCATTTTGGGAGAGATTGAGGTCTCTACAATTCCCTCTGTGAGAGATTCTGCTGTAATTCTAGGGTTCTTGGTTCTCTACCAAGAATTCCCCAAATCAATAATACAATCGCTAGTTCTATGTCTATTATCAGTACCAGTGTGTTTAACAGAGATAAGCCATTAACTTTGAGCTTAGTAATAGGATCCCTTCCCGTTAGGATGATAAAAAGGCTGACAACACTTTTTATGTTTGAAGGGATGTATAGTTTATTTAGTGGAACTCTAGTTACTAATGGTTGAAGTTATGATAGGGAGGACAGTCTAGCTGTCAAATAATTTGGACTAATCCAATTAGTTTTGAAGTTGTCATTAACTATCAAACTATCAAGACTTGATGTCTTTAATCAGTGTCATGGCCTGCATTATACAGTAGCAGGTTGGTGGAGAAATTCTTTCTGAGAAGTATTTACTTTTGCACATAATGTACCTTAGCAGGATGTGAAATCTCAATTGTAGCTGACCTTCAGCAGGAGTCCTACAGTTAGTTTCTTCTTTTTAGAGTGTAATTATTCTCAACTAACAGCGGCATAACTATAATGTTGGATGAGGAAAATCAACAAATATCAAATACTTTCTTTCATAACTCTCTAGTACATTGCCATTTTATGTGTAGTTAGTATCTTGGGTTCTCAATTTCTATATTTTTGAAGTGTTAATTGACTATCATTATTTACCTTAACGAAATAGAACAATATTTTTTCAAACCAGTGCATTTACTTACAGTTACAGCCACCTGAACTTGTTTATATTCATTTTGAGCATGATCTTGATTTTCACAGTAATATTTTATTGATACTTGTAGTGTAACTGGTGGAAATCTGCATTATGACTATTATACCTGACATCATCATTTGCTTATATTGATATCAGCATGAGCCAAAGCAAGAAAGGTTATCAGGAACCACTTGCAATGGTAATCATCTCAGTCCTGGATCTGTTCTGCAAGCTTCCTTTTCTTCCAGTAGTCTGGATGAAAGCTCAGGTAAATGGAATTGAGAATATGATTTCTAATTTTCATTTATTCAGTTTCTCTGGTTTTTGGACCTAGTTTAATCCCATTTCTTGATGTCTTTGATCCTTGATTCAATTCCAGGGCACGGTTTTCACCCTGACTCTATGAATTGCTCATACGATCAACTTGAACGGTTGGAACATGATGCTGAGCTTTTAGATTCTGCAACATCATTTAACAAAGGGAACATAGGTTGTGAGATACTGACTGATCTAGTCAACCAAATTCCCACGATATTACAAAGTTTAAATTCTTTTGGTATAAGATTGACAAAAAGCAACCTCACCCATATGGAAGATGTTATCTTGAATGCTGAATTGGTTGTTGGAAATGCTGCTGAGCATAGCAAGGACGTAGCGCCACAACTTCTTATTTCTCACTTTCTGCTTGACGAACTGGACGCCATTGCAGGTGATGCTATGTGGATGGATTTTAATGGCTTTATGGGTTGTGACGATTCCAAAGAGGGAGGCCTGCTCAAGGGATTTTTCTTTGATTGTGTAATAGAGTATCTAGAATCAAATTGCTGCCAACATTATAACAGTGTATGCAAGGCATGGTCTGCATGGACATATCTGCCTTTGTGCATGAAAGCTGAGATGTTGGTTCAAAAGGTCAAGAGGGAGATTAAGAAGTGGGCATGTATGACTGGGATGCTACCTGATGAAATAATAGAATGGGAGATGAGCCACTCCTTGGGGAAATGGACTGATTTTAATATTGAAGCATATGAGGCTGGTGTTGATATAGATGGGGAGGTACTACAAATTCTGGTTGATGAAATTGTTGAAGATCTTCTAGATACCAGGCAGGGCTCCATTTGAATGTCCCTGATCTTGCTACTAAAAATCCTCTAAACTGGTCATGATGCAACATATCACGATTATTTTCTTTGGTTTTTTGTGCTGATCTAGGAACCATGGTATACAATGTTGTACAAATACGTTAATGGTAATTTTATTTCAAATTGGGATTCTTGGGATCTTTCGGATGATGATCTTATCTTTTTTTGTGTAATTTGCCAAAATTGCCACCAATATGGCTTTGTGCTTTGATAATTAACCGAAGCTGATAATTTTGAAAGCCTGTTTTGTTTCAGCATTTTCATTTTACATTTGAAGCAAATGTTGAAGACCCAAAGTCCGAAACAGAGGAAAGAAATAAATGAACAATTTCTTAACCACACCAGAAAGAAACAAATGATTAGGCTAAAATCCAAAAGATAAAACGAAAATTCCCACCTTTTTACCTTGGAGAAATTATCAGATTCATTGGTTTACTACTTATGTCTAAACAGTCAGCAGATAGATAATCCATTCAATTTTGAAACTTCGATAGAACAACTTCATTTAAAACCACAATGATGGAAGTCCCCCACAATTAACAGAGGAATGTTACTCAAGAAGTAAAAACTATGTATTCCCAACTCAAGAAGTAAAAACTGTGTATTCCCTATACCAGTATTATATTGATCAACACTCAGTCAAATCTTGCTCTTACATTACAGCTTTACAGAATACTGTAAATTCCTCAAAAGAAAAAAATAAAATCCAAAAGAATGAAAAGAAAAAGAGAAATAGCATAACCATGATCACCATGGCCTCTCGTAGCAACAAACTCAACCAACAATGAACAAATCCAAATATAAGGAACCCCATTTTCGACAGCAACCAAACCACAATTAAAACTGTCTGCAGTGCCCCGAAACGCTCCTTCCCATAACTCTATTGTTCCTTCCTCCTCTCCCTTCGCCATTGATGGCACTGGCCGTGGCAGAAGACAAACTCCTGAGTTCATCAATGCTGGCATAGCTCTTCCTCGCCATCAGAACACCCTGCTTCTTCTTGTCCCCAGCACTCTCTGACTTGCTCCCTCTTGAACCCGAAAACACCCCATTAGTATTACCATTACCCTTGTTGAAACTACTTTTGGATGGTGGTGTCATCTCCAATATTGAAGGCAGCGTGTTCACCACCGGTTTCCTATTCTCCTTCCTCAATGCAGCAGAGAAATCTGGCACTGACCGCGCAAGAACCGAGGAGGACCCTTTTCTCCCATTGGCCAAACCTGTAGCTTGAAACTTGACCTGTTTCTTTGGTGGGGTTGCAACAAGTTTTGGTTCCAAATATTCCTCGTGTTCCTCTGCTTGTTGTTGTTGTTGTTGTTGTTGTTGTTGTTTCATGCGCAGCTTTGTTTCCCTTAACTCAGCGTATGCTTCGTACCTTGGTCCTCTCTCCATGATGAAGCTGTCCACGGTGGTGAGCCTCAGAGGGACAGGTTGGTCTGAGAGAGAGTTGTTCTGGTTGAGGATCAGAGAGATGGGGTCAAGGGCATGGAAGAGAGGCTCAAGAATGGGGTTTGTGTCAGGCATGAGTACTGATGATTGGGAATTCTGTGAGAGGTTTTCGGTTTGGCAGTGTGTTGTTCTTGTTGTTTCTAGTTGCTCTCACGAACAGTTTTTGGTTGGTTTTTGGTGAGATTGTTTCGCTTTTCATCAATGTAGTACTTGATGAGAAGTAGAAGGCGCAATAATAATGATTTGATTTTTGCAACGGTCTAATAAATCTTTGGTGGGAGTCAATAGAGAGAGAAGGGGAAAAGGCAACCTTTTCTTCTTTGATTTTGCTAACCTCGTCATGGGTCTCTAACGTTCTAGTTTACGATGCCTCTCCTTCAAGAATCTTTGTCTTTGAAGTGCTGGTGCACTTTGGATTCTATATTAACTGCTTGATTAGTTGATCACCTTGATTAATGCATGTGCAGACGAAAAATATGTTTTTTTTTTCTTTAATTTTATTTTATATAGATTGTAGTATTTTATTTTATTTTATAATAACCATATGTTTCAATTTTAAGGGAGCGTGCTAGCTCTGCTCATTTGCTTGCTTTATCCTCAAAGACGGCCTCCCATGGCTGTTTGCATAGGAAGCATGTGTCAAGTTGAATAAAAATCCACACTCTTGATAATTTTAGCTTTAAATCCGTTTTTGATCTCTACAATTTTCATTAATTTTGATTTTAGTTCCTGTGACTTTTTTTAGATTTTAATTCTTAATAGTGCCAGAAATTTTATTTTTGATTCCTAAAATTAATTATAGTTCTTATAATTTTTATCTTTTTAGATTTTAATCCCTATAGTAGCTATATTTTTTTTATGAATGATTGATCCTATTTTTCATTAAGGATGAGTATCTATAATTTAATTTATTTTGATTTTAATTTTTCAAGGATCAAAATTCAAATGATAAAAAACTCCAAAGACTTATACCAAAAGAAAAATACAGGGATTAAAACCAAAAGTTGGTGTAACATAGGGATCAAAATAATATTTAAACCATAATTTTAAGTTCATTACAAGGAAACCTTCTGCTATGTGCTGTTCATCTAGCCAATTTTTTCCCTTCAAAATTCTCAACTTTATATTGTTATAATGTACCTGGAGGACACTATGATGAGAGGCAACAAAAATATTGAAAAATATCAAGGGAATAGCTACCAATTTTTATTTATGAGAAAAATTGGAAAAACTTTTTAAATTTACAAAATTGGTTTTAGAAAATAATATTGGATTTAGAAGTCTAATTATATATAAGGAAGGATGGAAACTTAATTTCACTGCACCTCTAATATATCGGTTTGTAGACGGTTATCTTAAGTTAGTTGTGTAAATTGATTAATAACTTAATAATATTTATTTATCCCCTTTGAAGAAATATTAAAATTGAGTAATTATTCATAAAAGGAAAAAAAGAAGAGTTAAAAAAATTAAATTTTGAATTTTATTTTCAAGATATAATGATTATTTATAGGACAAATAATTCAAGTAATTATAAATAATTTATCTATAAAATTGTTTTTCTGTTGCATTTATGAAGGAGAAATTATGAAATAATGTATTTCTTATATAGTATAACAGTCAAATCTCGTTAGCACTTTTAGAGGAACATGATATGAAACCTCAAGAATTTTTGAAAAAACTTACTTGATTGGTACTCCAAATGGATAACATTAATAATAGCAACAATAATAATAATAATGGATAATAAAAAAAAAACATAATAACAATAATAAATAAAATGATCAAAAATAGCCATTTTCATTTTTTGTCACAAACAATATATATATATTTGTCACCTGACGCACCCCAGGGGGATAGGGCAAGCAGTCTTTGACCGTGATGCAAGTCGAACTCGCGAGCCTCAAGGTGTGGCTACTTGTGAGGCAACAGATTGCCGGTCACATTACAGCCTCAGCCACTCACAAACAAGATAGTTAAAGAACATAAGATCAAGCTTCCAAATTCTTTTTTTTTTTTAAAAAGACCCAATAGAAAGCAAAGCCCATAGGGCAAGCATCAAGGGAAAATAAATAGCCTAGCCTAAATAATCAGATTTGGACCAAAAGAAAAGCCTAAACAATCAAATTAAAATAAAAATAAAATAAGAAAAAGGAATGAAATAAAAACAAGCAGAACGAGTTAGGGATTTCATCTGAAGCTCAAGAGACAGAGGCTTGGTTTGGGGTTTGGGCAGTGGGCAAAATTGCAGCAGCTCACGGCAGCGGTTTTAGGTATGGCAGTTCGGCTAACACATTGGGATTAATAGTGTTTAACACAACACAATAATTGAGCTATTCAGCTGACACCAGTTTGGCTAATTCTTGGAATAGTTTCTTATCATGTCTGTGTTCGACAAAAGTCCCACAGGTCAAAAAATAAAAGAAAAAAGTCCTTACGAAATAAAAAGACCAAGCATAGTCCCTAAGAATTACAAAGGTCTACTTAAGGACTACCAATGACCAATATAACTAACTTAATATTTTACATCCATATCCTTACAATTGTAAGGACTCGTTTGGATAACACTATGTATGGCTTTTTTTTTTCGATATTTGATAATCAAAATTCGACTCCTTGAAACACAGAAAGAGGAGCAAAAGGTCTAAAGATCCAACATGCAAAAATAACACAGATATTCAAAAGCAAACATAAAAAGACCCCAACAAATAGACAAGTCACGATATTACATCCTACACATTTGCAAACCACATGATTGATCTTTGAGCCTCCTCCTCTTTCATTTGGTTCCACATCAGAATCCACTCCCTCTTAAAGGATTGTACACAATGGAATTCCACATTTTTTATCCACCTCTGCATGTTCCAAAATGGATTTCTTTCAAATCGCAAATCCCAGTTGAGTTGATTAGATTGTTTCAACCAAGATTCTAACACCTTTGAACATGACAGAATTTTTAGATCAGCATCAAATACTCCAACCTCATTTGTAGCAACCTGGATTGAATCCACCAAAGCTAATATTTCAGCTTCCCCCTTGTGATCTAGCTTGTACATATTCAATGAACCCACATATAAGATTGAAATCTACTTCAAAAAGCAAGCCTCCAATAGCATACTCCTTCTTTGCAACAATATACTCAGCAAACAATCCCTACCTAAAAAATTTTCCCTATTCTAGTATATTGGGCTCACTTAAACACAAACCACCAATTTCAATTTGTTTTCCCTTAATATCAGCCATATGTACTAGCACCAAATTCTGATCCTTGTTTTGGTTCGTACGCAGATTCCAGTTTTCCCATCTATTTCGTATAAGCTACTCAAAATTAGTCCATTTTACCTCCTTGTTGTAAAAAATAACTCTATTTCTATACCCCCAAATAGACCAAACTATGATAAAGAATATGGAGCACCATTTCCTCTTAGCTATTCGAAGTGTCAAACATATTTATGAGGCTGTCAGGGACCACTCATAATGTAACACTTCCCAACTACAATACCATGTTCAAGTTATAGTACTACACTCGAGAGTGGTTACTGGCTCATACCGAACCTTGTCTAATAGCGCCTTTCGGCTGTCTTCAATCTTCCTTGAACTATCTGGACATTGTTAACTTCAATGCCCTTCAGAAACCATTCTATGGTTGTGAACCAAAATGAGCTTTAAGGTTTTGATGAATACCAAATCAGAGCTTAAGCTAATCTTTTTGTATATAAACGATTTGTTCCAAGAAATGTTTTCTTTCGCGAAAAAAGATCTTAATCGTGTGCCTTAACTGCTTGAGAATTAACAAAGCTTTATTATCCACCGTTCTTTTATTTGACTATACTTGATATGGATTATATGCTTTGCGTACATCTTGATCTATCACTTGAAAAACAGAAAGAAAAGTTTAGAAGGATGAAACTACATCATCATAAGGGAAAATCATACCTTAAGAACAAACACTGTTTATTCAGAAAGATAACTCTGTCTAGAAGGGATATCCCCAAAAACATGCTTATCACGATGTGATATACCTTCAAAGCTTGCTCTGCACGCTTCATAGACGAATTCAAAAAGTCAAAAAGGTGATTTGACAAGATGCAGAAGAGGCGCTGACAAGTTTGAATAGTTGGTAAACCAACAAATGGCTAATTTTCCTTGTCTGTGCAAGTTTCAAAGAATGGGAAAAAAAGAAAGTTATTTCTTCTATGTCCAGTCTTAGACCAGCAAACCAAAAGAATCACAAGGATCAAAGCCTGCAAGCTTCAACGATCACATTTTCGAAGTCTATATATAGTTGGAAGTCGAAGAAAGAGTACTTTAGACATATTGAATATTTCCTATGCACAAAGAGCTTTCTACTTCTATCCTTCGCAACCATATGAAATACCAGAAAGTTACTCATCGTAACTTCTATTCAAAAGGAAATCTTCTCTTCTACTCTATAATAGATAATATTCTCTCTTTGAGAATTTAGAGAAGTCACACACATTGTGCTTTATTGTTTATTCTCTGTAAAGAAATTTAGTGTGAATGTTCAAACACAAACCTATTATTTTACATCAATTGTATTTTGACTCAGTAGTGGTCAGTGTGAGCTTGGAGAGGCTAGGACAAACACTACTCGATTGTAAAGATTAGAGAGGTTTGAGAAAAGACTACTCATTTGTAAGAAGCTTGGATAAGCTTGGACAAAGAATAATCGTGATTTATAAAATCTCAACAAAGTGTTGGGAATTGGAAATAGGCAAATAGTTGGCCGAACCAATATAAAAATTTCTTATGTGATTCTTTCTTCCCTTATCTTGCTATTTGGTTTTATCACATAAATTCTTTACTTTGTATACTTAATATGGGAAGATCAATACCGCTTTTTAAATAGATCAAAAATAGTTTTATAAACTAACAGAATTGTTTCCGCTATCCAAGTCTTGGACTTGAAAAAATTGTTTTATCAAAGTTTTTCAGGTTTAAAGTTTCGTTGAAAGCATGATTCAATTCCCCTTCTCGTGCAATCCTATCCAATAGAGATAACATAGAGATATACATAGAAGTGAGAATTATAAATTCTCAGTAGTATTCACTAGACTATCACATATCGTGTCATCGTTATTATTTCTAGCTACTTCGATTTAATATGAAAAAGATGGGCATGTTATATAAACATCTCAATTTTATAGTTTGAAAATATATTACCCGAAGAAGAGTTCATTTTATTCACGTATTTGATAAATAGAAAAAGAATCAAAGCTTGAGTATAGCAGATTGAGAGAAAGTTCATAATAATAATAATAATAGCAAGGACATAACTTCAGTTTCTTAATAATAACAAGAACTTAATGTATGCATATGCAATCACTTAACATCAAAGGATATATCTATACTTATGCTTTCCTTACTTTCCTTACTTGACATATACAATCCAAAGTATGATTGCTATGTCATATTGCATCGGGGTGTGATCGCCATGTCACATTCCTTAAAATGTGTTTCTCATGTCACATTATAGAGTATGATCTCCATGTCATACCTCATTCGAGTGTGATCATCGTGTTACACTTCTTAGGATGTGTTTGCCATGTCGCTGTTATATTCTCTCTTACTTGGTCCCCTTGAATTCATTCTGGAGTTGGCCCAAGTGATATGGAATCCGCATAGTCTTTATAGATCATATGTTTATCACCAAATCAACTTGAATGACGTGAGAAATATATGCAAAGCACATAAATTCTACTGAAATTTCGGCAATATAACGAATCAAGTCCACTTCCCTGTGAATAGTGCTATTCAACCAGAAAATCAATCACAACAATATAACCAATACAATGTGTCAATCTTTCAACATTGATACAAATTCTACAACATTTAAACTTGAGTTAAGTTCATGCATGTACTAGGGTGTAAAATTCCTTAGATTGGGAATTTTGCTAACTACCTTCAATTTTGCTCAATTTTGTAAATTATGCCATAATTTTTGTTTAACTCATTTAAATATGAAATTTAACTATGTTAAAGTATTATGTGTTTAGTTTTTAACCTTTTTGGACCCATAAAGTTTTGATAGGTTTAACTTAAATAATTGAAGATTTATCTAGGTCTATTCAGTAGTCAAACATATTTACATACTGAAAAGTAAAAATTTAGCAAAAATAGGAATCATATTGGATTTATACGAGACCTATATCATTTTAAAGATAACTGAACTAGCTTTCATTTCCAATAAGTTTCATTTCATTTGAATAAGCAGAGATCATGTTATGAGCTCTTGAAATTAGCTAACTTGAACTACCTTATTCTAGCCCAGTTAGGACATAGGACAACTTGAATGATTTACTGGGAGCAATAGGTATTAAATTAAACTCCGAAATTTTTATGGGATGTTGTCTATGTGCAATATTTCAAACAAAATTGGTTTAACTTAGTTTGAAGTTGTATAGCATGAATTATACCTTGTACAAGCCACTCTAGTCAGATTTAGAGGAGTGGTCAGATCCAGAGGCAGAAACTTAGGGTGAACTTCAAAAAATCATATCTTATTCAATACTAATCCAATGACCTTAAATTTATATGGTTAGAAAGCTCTAAATGTCTAGTTTCATTAAATTTGAATTCATCTCATTTTGATGTCTGTCGACGAATTCGTATGCTATGCAAGTATGGGCATCGTAGGGTTTGTAATGTCCAAAATTATTTTTAAACGTTTAATTTATGTCATAAGTCGATCTATTCGATTTTATTAAATATATAAGGATAATTAGAAATTAACTAAAGGCCAATTAGAAATTAATTGGATGTTAATTAGAGAAAATAGACTTGAGGGAATTAGAATAGACATATAGAAAGTCTCATAAAATTTTCCAAACCGTTTTGCCAATTTAAAGGAAACCGGTAGAGATTCGGTATTTTTAACTGTCAGAACCGAATCAAAAGAATTATACACTCAAAACCTTATGTTTAGTGGCTAAAAACTCAGCCACTTAACCCATTAACAGAGGTGCAAGACAACCACAAGAGAGGAAGAGAGTTAGCTCCTTCTTAGCCACTTATGCCAAGGACCAATGGGGAGCTTTCCTTCTAACTACCCCAATATTCTACTTGCTTTAATTCCTTCTTTGGCCTTCAAAATTCGTCCCCCCTCTTCCAGCAGGCTTCTCTCCTTCTTCTCTTTATCTTCTTCATCTCCTTCTTCCATTTTCAGCCTCCCTCAAGTCTCTTGCACCCATATCTTTTATTAGAACTCAAGACTAGCTAGTGGTGACATCAAAACAAGGGCAAGATTCAACTTTTTTGCTTAATTATATTGAATTAATGACTGTTAGGAATACTTTCTTCTCTCATGTAATTGATGATATATGGTGATGGTGTGATGATTTATGGCTAGTTTAGCATGTATTTGCTTGGGTTGATTGAGATTTGAATGAGAAAACACAAAGAGCCACAAAATAGAATCTATTAGGTTGAGAAACCCTACGACGTCCATACTTGCGCACTGTATAGACTCGCCTATAGAAACCAAAATGAGATGAAACTATTTTTCCCTGAAACTCTGGGGCTTTCCAACCATATAAAGTATAAGGCTTTTGAATTAGTATTGAGTGAGATATGAATTTTTGAAATTAACCCTTGGATTTTGACCCTAATTCTAGGTAGATTGGATTTCGTGGAGTATAACTTGCCCTATACAACTTAGAATGGAGTACAACAAAATTTGCTAGAAAGTAAGTTAAGACATAGGAGAACATGGTATAAAAATTTCATAGTCAAATTCATTTTCTATAATTCCCAGAAAATTCGTGAAGTTGCCCCTTATTCTGGTGAAATAGAGACAAGGCAGTCTAATCTTATCAAGTTGATGAGCTCATAACTTGAGCTTTCCTTAGCCAAACAAAGTGAGACTTTTTGCATATGAAAATTCGAGCAATAAGCTTCAAAACAGGGTTTGGTAAGCATCCACTCAGATTTCAATTTATGGTAAATTTTTACTTTTAGGCATGCAATTCTGTAGCAGGCCAAAATGAAACCATAATAACTTGACCTACACTTATCAAAATGAGATGGGACCAAAGAGGTTAGAAAATAGACACATAACACTCCAACATATTCAAAATTCAAGTACAAAGGATTTTACTAGAATTTATGACAGATTTTACAAAACCGAGCAGAATTTCCAAATTGAAGAACTAGGCACTCTAAAGCATATGTGATTTCAATTAAAACCAAAATATTGTTATTCCATCTTAATGTTGAAATTTAATGTGCTATACTTGTGCTGGTACTTTGGCTGGTTGTTTGTACCAGAATGGTACTATTCACGGGGAAGCGGACTCGATATGTTATACTGCCGAAAATTCGGCAAAAGCTGTACATAACATATGATATACTTATACATGCATGCAATATTCAAATTAAGTATCCATCATTATGAGACTTACAAGAATGTTTGAAGATAAGTGTACTAAAATGCATATGAACGTTGTATGACGATATGATCATGATCCTCTTCATGAAAGTTTGCGTATTTGCATGCAAATGAAGAAAATATATAATTATATAAGATTAGGTCCCTTCACCTAGAGGCAGTTATTTAGGTCCCTCCTTGTGAAGGCAATCAAAGTTATGAGATCCCTCTACCTTGGAGGCACGTGGCCAAAAATAAGATCCCTCCAAGACTAGAGGCATGTGGATCCCCTTGTAGGTTAGTTCTATGTGACGACAGTCACGAGTTGAGCTCACTCCTAGATCAAATTAGCCAAGGGTAGTAAAGATTAAAGAAAGCTAAAGAAAGTAAAGGAAATTGAGAAAGATTATACTTGAGGATGGCAATATGTATAGTGCATTCAAATGAATTCATGATAAGTCATTGCACATACAAAAGTTATGTTCTTATTACTATTATTATTATTATTATGAAATCACTCACAATCTGCTATGCTTATACTTTAAGACTTATGCTTATACTTTAATTCTTACTCTATTTATCAAATATATGACTAAAATGAACTCTGCTTCGGATAATATGGTTTCAAACTATAAAATTGAAAATACTTATATAGCATGCTCACCTTTTTATAATACACCGAAGTAGTTGGAGATAATAACGATGACATGGCATGAAATTCTTAGTGAATCCTACTGAGAATTTATAATTCTCACTCTACATATTTCCGTGTTATCTCCAGATATCTCAGAGGAGCTAAGAAGTAAGTGTTCGGGACAAAGTTAGGAAAATTGAAGATGGCCAAAGAGCGCTGTCATACCAAGTCCGTTGAAGTGACATTAACAACGCTTGAAGGTAGTACTATGACTTAAGCATAATACTATATTTTGGGAGGATGTTACAGGGTTTCCCAGTTAGATTCACTCTAGTTACTTCCTTTTTGGTTCTTTCACTAATTAATCAATCAAAACTCAATATATACCTAATAATCCAGCCATAAACATATACATAACCTCAATATAACCTCAAATACATGAGTAGAGATGAATTCCCAGCAGCCACCAATTCACAAGAAATCATGAAAAGAGAATGAATCCTACCTCTAATCCAACTTGTAGCTCTTAGGTTTGAGTTTTCTTGGTGATTCCTCCTCACTATGGCTCTAAGAAGGCGATAATTCCTCCTTTTCTCCTTGGTGGCTGAGGTTAATTAACTTAAGGGAAAGGAGGTTTTGTGAGCTTATCTTAAGGATTATTAATGAAATACAAGGAAAGAGTGAAATATTTGTGCAAAGGTGACAAGGTGCAATATCTTTAGTGAGTGTGAATGAGCTTAAGGAGAAAAATGGAGATGGAGAACATGAAGGGGAGGGGTTGCATGAAAATCTTCAAGGAAAAGAAAGGAATAAGTGTCTTAATCTCTTGATGACTTAACTTGGTGGTAGTTGAAATCTTAGTCTTGTATTGGCTAATGGTTGGATGGTTGAGATTCAACCAACATTTTTCCTTATCAATGGCTGATATCGCGCCATTTAGATGGGGGTGGTGGCTATATCAGCCACCCATTCTAGGGTTTTATCAGTATAAAATCTTACTGATTTGGTTCTGATAGTTTAAAATATCGAATCTTTATCGATTTCCTTCAAATCGGCAAACTATTACTAGTAACTTTGTAAGATTTTCTGCATGTCTACACTAATTTTCCTTAATCCTAATCCCTTTAATTAATTTCTAATTGACTCATAATCAACCTTTAGTTAACTTCTAATTAACTTCACATATTCAATAAAATCAAAGAAATCGATTAATAACGTAAATAAAACGTATTATAATTCTGGACTTTATATTAAATAATTTCTTATAGTCTTTTACATAACAACCTAATTTTCCTGTAGCTCTAATATTTATAATTCACCCCTAATTACTCTTATTTTCTAATAAATTGATTAAAAGTGCAAATCAATCTCACCGTTGCTTCGGAATTGTTACATTTTAGCTTTGTCATAAATCCTTTAGTATTTTCTGTTTTGTTTCCATAACTAATGACACTTCTATAATTTTGAATAAGTCCAAGGGCACCCCATGTTATTTCACACCTAAACACCTCGTGACTCAATTGGCTGAGATTTAACCTTCTACGATTCCGTTACGTGATTCTGCTCTGTTTAAAGCCCTATTCCGCTAACTCTCCAGATGGGGGAACATAAATATCATTTTCTAAAAAGTTATAGGGTCATTATGGAATTAATCATGTAGGGTCAAAATATAATTTTTAAAAGTTCTGGGCAATCCTGTAAAAAATAAAAATTTATAGGGGCATTTTCATAATTTTCTAATTTTTAACATACGGTAGCGCCATATTTTCAGTGACAGTGTTATGCTACCCTATAATTTTAAGTGTGAGAATCATTAGGGTATGACACTACCTGAGAAATTATCACACTATGTAAGGGAAATAATTCAAAGTTTCTATTATACTCCGTTTAAGAAAGTGGGGATATTACACATAATATGCCACCATTTGAAGCACAAACACCATGCTTTCGAAGCAAGAAGACAATGAACAAACAAATCATCAATTGTTTCATCCATGATATTGTAGAAAATGCACCTCAAATTGCCATCTTGAATTATATTAAATATGTGAAGCTTGTCCTTTGTCTTTAATCTCCTAGTAATCACAAACCAAACCATTAACTTAGCTTGCGGATGAGCTAAGCCCCTCGAAATGTTGTTGAAGCTACATTGACATTCTATCTTCACATACTGCAGTTAACTGGCAAGTTCAATGAAGGATTTGATAGAGAAAATTTCGGATTGATGATGTTTCCACACGACTTGATCTTGTATTTCCTTATTGAAAACCACCTACGACAATAATAATTGCAAATCAAAAACCATTTGTTTTTCCTATTCAAAAAATTGTCACTGTTGGATAGGATACCATGAGAAGGGGACTGATTCATGCTTTCAAGAATCTTTGATATCTGAAATATTTGATAAAGTTATCTATCTCAAGTTCAAAACTTGGATTACGGAAGTGATTGTGTTAGTTTATAAAATAGTTTTATTCTATATAAAACAAAAATAAACTTTTGTTTCAGATAAAGTATAAACAGAAATGACCCTATGTGGTAAAAACAAATAACAAGATCAGAGATATAGATAATCACATAGGAGATTTTTATACTGATTCGGACAAATCACTTGCTTACTTCCAGTCCCCAACTCTTCGTTGAGATTTTATACACTTCAAGTACTCTTTGTCCATGCTTCTTACAAGCAAGTAGTCTTTTTCCAAGCTTCTTCAAACGTTACAAACGAGTAGTCTTTACCTAGTCTCATCAAGCTTCTTACTGACTGCTACTGGGTCCAGATACAAATGATGTGAATAAAATGTTTTATTTGAACACTCACACTAACTTTCTCAATATAGAATGGATGATGAAGTACTCTGTGTGAGACTTCTCTAAATTCTTAAAGAGAGAATATTATCTATTACAAACCAGAAGAGAAGATTTTCTTATATCCTAAAGTTACGATTAGTAACTTTCTAGTGCTTTAAAAACTTGAGAAGGATGAAAAAAGGAAACTCTTTTCACATAGAAAATATTCAAACAGTCTAACTATTCTTTCTTCGATTTCTAGCATTATATAGACTTCGAAATATGACCGTTGAAGCTTGCAAACCTTGATCCTAGTGATCCTCTTGGTCTGTTGGTCTACGCTAGATAGAGAAAAAATAGCCTTCCTTTTTCCCATTCTTCAAAACTTACACATAAGTAGAAAAGTAGTCGTTTGTTAGTTTGCCAACTATTCAGACTTGTCAGTGCCTCTTCTGCATCTTGTCAAATCACCTTTTTGACTTTTTGAATCTGTCTATTGAAGCATGCAGAGGAAGCTTTGAAGATGTAACACTTCATGAGAAGCATGTCTCTGGAGAATCTCCCTTTTGGACAAGGTCACCTTTATGAACAAATAGTGTTCACTCTTGAGGCACTGTTTTCCTTTCTGATGTAGCAATTTCATCCTTCTAAACCTTCTTTCTTATTTCTTTCATGATAACTCAAGAAGTATACAAATCATATATTCCATATTAAGTATATTCAATTTAAAATACCAATGGATAACTTGACTTTTTGCAATTCGTTCATATATATAGCAAGATTAGCTTAAACTTTGATTGGGTATTCATCAAAACCTTAATGCTCATTTTGGTTCACAATCATAGAACAGTTTTTGAAAGACATTGGATCTAACAATCTCCCCCTTTTTTATGATGGCAAATTAGTGTTTAATAAAAGTTCTTGTTAAAAAATAACGAGCATGAATTATTGTTAAGAGAAAATAACTTCCTGAAGAGTAATGACACTCATAATATTAGAAAGATTGAATCCTTTTTCAAAAATAGATGGTTTTGATTTTATTCTAGGTAAAAGTGCATGGGATTCTTTTGCCATATAAAATTATCATTGAAGTAGAATGATGTTTCTAATCATATCAGAGCAATTGTTCAGATAGTTCAAATCAGATTCAAATAATCAGAAAGATTATGTAGCAAGCAATTATATCCATACAGATTCCATAATCTTTTAGTAGAATAATCTCAAAGTAACCAAGCAACTTTCATCTCAATCAGTTTAGATGTTAGAGCAGGTATCAAAGCAACTATCAAAGCATTTAATAACTCACATATCATATCATATAAAGGCTCGCACATAATATAGTTGCAGCGACAAAAAATTGATCAAGAGATATGAAGCCATAAGTGATAGAGAAATAATTATAACTGAACATAAACTATAACTGAACTATAAACTAATGATAAAGTGTTCAAACATGAATAAAATAAAGAGATGATTCTGGATTGAAAATATTAAATAATTATTTCTGAGATGCGAAAAAGAAAAAAAAAATGAGTCCTAAAAGGCTAATGTATGCAAATTTATGTATGCTTGCTCCGCCTCAGCTTAAACTTAGACTTTCTAAAATAACTTCTCCCCCTTTGACATCATAAAAAAATAATAATAACAAGAATATAGGATTATGGAAGAGCCATCACTGATTGCCTTTGCCTCTTTGAAGAGTCTTTAGGATCTATAACATGACAGTTTCTAGTTTAGCCAATCTTCTCTTCATGTTACTTTGATTTACCAAGATTGAATGTTGATTTGACATGAGAGTGAACATGTTTTCTTGAAGCTGTTCCAATTGAATTTGGATTGGATCAGGAGTTCCTTATACTCTAGATGGAGATATCAAGAAAGAATGAGCATATACTAAAGTAGGAATTGGTGTTGAAATGGTAAGGGGTGCAATTTCTAGTGTAATCTCTGTGCCTTTATATGCAAGTTCAAGAACAAGGGTTTGTCTGATCCTGATCTTTCTGGCAAATAACTTTGAGTATTCTGATGGTTGATTTCCAATGAGGTAGCAATCTTTGTAAACTTTTTAGATGAACCAGCTCTGTCTCTTTGCTGTTGTAATCATTCTTCCTCTCTAAATCTATGTTTTGCAGCTTGTAACACCCTCCTCAGTACAGTACTATGCTTAAGTCATAGTACCATACCCTGGAGTTGTTATCAAGTATCTGAAAGGACCTTGTCCGACAAAGAACTTCACTGCCTTCGGAAACTTCTAAAACTATCTGGAGACAACACGAAAATAGGTGTGACAATTATAAATTCCCAGTAGGATTCTCTAAGTATCATAAATAATGCCATCGTTGTTATCTCCAGTTTGCTTCGGTTTATAAAAAAAAGTGAACATGCTGTGTAAATTGTTTAATTTTACAGTTCGAAAAATATGTTATCCGAAGCAAAGTTTATTTTTATTATACACTTGTCGTTTAGGGAGAGCCCATACCAAATCAATTAATTCATGAATATTAATGAGTAATAATGGAAACATACTAAAATACATTAAAATCAATATACTGAACACATAAAATCTACCCATGGCTTTACTTGCCCTTGAATTTAAGCATATACATAAAATGTACTTCTCTTTCTTTATCTTCCTTTACTTGTTACACATATTCCAGAGTATGATCGCCACATCATACACCATCGGGATGTGATCGCCATGTCACATTCCTTAGGAATATGTTCCTTCTGCCACATCCCAGAGTATGATCGCCATATCATACTCCATCAGAATGTGATCGCCATGTCATATTCCTTAGGGGGTGGGATCATCATGCTATATTCCAGAGTATGATCGCCATGTCATACCCCGTCAGAGCGTGATCGCCATGTCACGTTCCTTAGGAATATAGACTCATCATCATATCTTTATATGCCACATTCCAAAGTATGATTGCCATGTCATACCCCATCAGAGCGTGATCGCCATGTCACGTTCCTTAGGAATATGGGATCTTCGTTTGGTACTTACACTAGCTGGGTCATGCCATGCCTCATGTAAGTTCTGGCCCCTATGCTTACACTAGCTGGGTCGATGCCATGCCTCATGTGAGCGGGGTACTTGCATGTACTTTAATTTTGGTCTTTAGTTTTTAACCTTTACTGCCCTTGGGTAGCCTGGCCTTGGAGTGAGCTTGTCAGCTCCACCCGTGACCGTTGTCACACCGACTCACCCACAAGGGGATTCACATTTAATATACTCATGTCTTTTCATTCTTATACATGATCATGCATAGACATGCTAAATGTATTTATATATATATATACTTCATCATTTATTCTCATGTACCTCATATCATACTGCTTCTTGATTTGTTCTCATATATCTCATATCACACTTATATCATTCTCGCATATAACTATCCCTAGTTGCATAGACTTCTGCGCGTGAATCCGGCAGCATAACAGATCAGATCCGTTTCTCCATGAATAGTGTCAGTTCTCACAGACAAACCAGTCATAGCAACATAATCAATTTAACACATATATATCAATGTCGAACTGGCAATCCTCAACTCAAACCTTATATGTTTCAATAACACTTGTGAAATCATCAATTGGGTCACCTTTGCCAATCTATTCAGTTTTGCCCGAATTTCATATGATCCACCTTTATTTCTATTCAACTCATTTAAATCTGAATTTTGGATATATCATAGTTCTATATGTCTACTTTCTAACCTCTTTGGTCCCATATCATTTTGATCTATATAACTCAAGATATTCAAATTTTGCCTCAGCCTATCTAGTCACTAGCTCGAATTATACTCCTGGAAGTATAAATTCACTAAAAATCGAAACTAAGCTCAAATCATACGAAATTGATGCCATATCAAAGCTGACAGGACAACCTTTCATTTGCAAGAAGTTTCACTTCATTTGCTTTAGTATACCTCGAGTTATAAGTCCTGAAATTTCACCTTTCTGAGCTACTCTATATTGGCTTGGTTTGGACATAGGGCAACTTCCTCAAATCACTGGAAACAATTGGGACTATAACAAACTCGAAATTTCATATTGAGATGTTCCCCTATGTGTAAGTTTTCTAACAAAGTTAGTTTCACTCAATTTGGATTTGTATAGGGTGAGTTATACCCTCCTCAAGTCACCCTGCCCGGATGAAAGTCCTGAATCCTAGGTCAAACACTGTTCATTTAGAAAGATGACCTTGTCCAGAAGGGATATTCTCCATAGACATGCTTCTCATGAAGTGTTATACCTTCAAAACTTCCTCTGCACGCTTTAATAGACAGATTCAAAATGTCAAAAAGGTGATTTGACAAGATGCAGAAGAATCGCTGCCAAGTTTGGATAGTTGGCAAACCAACAAATGGCTACTTTTCTACTTTTATGTAAGTTTTGAAGAATGGAAAAAAGGAAGGCTATTTCTTCTCTATTAAGTTGTGGACCAGCAGACCAAGAAGATCGCTAGGATCAAGGCCTACAAGTTTCAACGGTCATATTTTGAAGTCTATATAATGCTGGAAATCGAAGAAAGAATAGTTAGATTGTTTGAATATTTTCCATGTGAAATGAGCTTCCTTTCTTCATCATTCTCAAGTTTCTAAAGCACCAAAAAGTTACTTGTCATAACTTCAGGATATAAGAAAATCTTCTCTTCTAGTTTGTAATATATAATATTCTCTCTTTGAGAATTTAGAAAAATCTCACACAAAGTACTTCATCGTCTATTCTTTGTTGAGAAAGTTAGTGTGAGTGTTCAAGGTAAAGACTACTCGTTTGTAAAGCTTGGAGAGGCTTGGAAAAAGACTACTCACTTGTAAGAAGCTTGGACAAAGAATACTCGAAGTATATAAAATCTCAAGGAAAAGTTAGGGACTGGAAGTAGGCAAGTAGTTTGGCCTAGTCAATATAAAAATCTCCTGTGTGATTATCTCTATCTCTGATCTTGTTATTTGTTTTTACCACATAGCGTTAATTCTATTTATACTTTATCTGAAACAAAAGTTTATTTCTATTTTATATAGTACTAAACTATTTTATAAACTAACATAATTGCTTCTGTAATCCAAGTTTTGAACTTGAGATAGATAACTTTGTCAAAGTTTTCAGATATCAAAGATTCTTGAAGCATAATTCGACCGCCTTTCTCGAGCTATCCTATCCAACAATTGGTATCAGAGCCTAACTCTGGGGTTAAGCTTCCTAACGGTTGCAAAGGTCAAAGATTCTATCAGATGGCTCAACAGATAAATCACATTGCAGAAGGTCACTCTATAAGTCATCCTCCTTACTTTAATGGTGAAGATTATCCTTATTGAAAGGATAGAATGAGACTCTTCATAGAATCCACAAGTCTGGACATGTGGGAGATTATAGAAAATGGTGACTATATATCCACAGTTGAGCAACTAGCACCTCAAGTAGTTACTGATCAAGAACAACCTCCACCTGTTGTAGTCGGAACCATCCCTAGAAATGAATAGACTAATCAACACAGAACTAAGGTCCAAATGAATGCCAAGGCAGATTATCTTCTCACATGTGCCTTGAGCAAAAGTGAATATGACAAGATTATATCCTACGACTCAACTAAGGAAATATGGGACATACTTCAAGTGCTACATGAAGGAATGGACTAGATCAAAGAAACCAAGATTAGCATGTTGGTTCATCAATATGAAATGTTCAAAATGCTAGAACATGAGAATATTGATGAAATGACGGCCATATTCATGCATACCATAACTCAGCTGAAGGCTTTATACACCAATGCAAAGATAGTGAGAAAGATTCTGAGAAGTCTTTCAAAGGATTGGCGTCCAAAAGTCACAGCTATTCAAGAAGCTAAGGACTTAAACATACTTAGCTTAGATGCTCTCATTGGGTCATTAAAGACTTATGAGATTGAGCTAAATGAAGTCACTGATGAGGTTGTCAAGAAAAGAAAATCCATTGCTTTGAAATCCACTTAAAAAAGGACTCAATCTCCTAAAGCCTTGAAAGTCTTAGAAGAATCTGAAGAAGAAGAAGAGGATTCTTCTGATGATGATGATAGTGAAGAAATTGCTCACTTAGTAAGGAAGATTTCAAGAGCGTGGATAAAAAGAAAGAAGAAGAACTTTGTTCCTAAGAAAGACAAAAATGGCAAAGTCAAGTAAGATGAGATCATCTGCTTTGAATGGAAGGAACCTGGACATGTCAGATCTGAATGTCCCAAACTAAAGAAAGCCTCGAAAAAGAAAACTGCAAAGAAGAAAGCTATGATGGCTATTTGGGAGGATCTATATAAAGAACAAGAAAATGCAAAATCATAGAGTGAAGAAGAAATTGTAGCAAATCTTTGTTTCATGGCTGATATTATTTCAGATGAAGAAACTGAGGTACATGATTTTGAACCTGAACTCACTTTTGAAAATCTTCAAAAAGTCTATGATGAACTTTTGGATGATTCCAAGTCTCTTGCTTCTCATTATGCCTCTCTGAAAAAGGATTTTCGAAAATTATCTTTGGAGTTTGAAAAACTTAAGATTGAAAAAGACAATATTGGTTGCAAAAAAGAAAGATTGTAAAATGACAATATCCTTCTTCAGAATGATGTAACAGCCTTGAAAATCAAAGTTTCTGAAACTCGCTTTAAGTCATCTTCTGATGTTTTTGAACTTCAAAAGAATGTAAACTTCTCAAATCAGATCTTGAGAAAATGGTTAATGGCTTTATAAATCTAGATTTGATACTTGGTAGCTAAAAGCCCTATCTTGACAAAACTGGTCTAGGCTTTGAGAAGGAAGATGACGAAAAATCGTCTAAAGATTCCTCATATCGAATTCCTGCATGCGTATATTATTTTAAAAAGGGGACACTCTTCTGAAGGATGCTTTTTCAGGAGGAAAGCCAAATAGAAAGTGAAAAAGCCCAAAAACTCTACTAACACAAAAGGATCCAAGAAGATATAGGCACCTAAAATTAAAATTTCCTTTGATGTAGCTGTGTCTTAAATTAGTACATCAAGGGAGAAGAAGTAGTATCTGGATAGTGGATGCTCCAGACACATGATCGAAAATAAATCCTGGTTCAGAAATCTCAAACCCAAGGATGGTGGAATAGTTAAGTTTGCCGACAGAATCAAATCCAAAGTCATTGGTATAGGTAATGTTGGTAAGAACAATTCCAACCTAATATCTGATATTATTGTAGTAGAAGGATTAACACACAACCTTCTGAGCATTAGTCAATTCTGTGACCAAGGCTACAAAGTTGTGTTTGAACCTTTACAGTGTATAATTAAAGATTTCACTCTTGATAAAATCATTCTTACTGCTAAAAGGCATAATAATATGTATGTATTATATCTAGATGATCTTCTTGATTAAAGTGTAAAATGCTTAGCTTCCTTTGTGGACGAAAAGTGGCTATGGCACAGAAAGTTTGGTCATGCTCATATGAAACTGATTTCTGAAATTTCTCAGAAGAAGCTAGTAAAAGGTTTGCCTAAAATCAATTTTGAAAATGACTCTTCTTGTGAGTTCTATCTTAGAGGCAAACAGACCAAAAGTTCTTTTCATAGGAAAAATGAAGTTTCTAATACCAAACTACTTTAGCTTTTATATCTTGATCTTTTTAGACCAACTAGAACTACTAGTCTTAGTGGTAAGAAATATGGTTTAGTTATTATGGATGATTTTTCTATATTCACATGGGTTATATTCCTAACCCATAAGGATAAAGTTTGTAAGGCCTTCAAATCTTTTTCAAAAAGAATTCAAAATGAAAAAGGGTTTTGCATCACTTCCATCAAATCATATTATGGGGGAGAATTTGAAAATCACTTTTTTGAAAACTTTGGTAATGAAAATGGCATTTCTAATAACTTCTCTTATCTTAAAACTCCTCAGCAAAATGGAGTTATGGAAAGGAAGAACAAGTCATTGCAAGAAATGGCTAGAACTATGCTTCTTGTTATAAAAATTTTTTGGGCAAAAGCAGTTAACACTGCATGCTATATTCAAAATCAAATTTTCTTAAGGCATATTGTCAAGAAAACTCCAAATGAATTATGGAAGGGAAGAAAACCCAACATTTCTTATTTCATGTCTTTGGATTTGAATGTTTTGTACTTAACACCAAGGACAAACTTTCAAAGTTTGATCCAAAATCTGATCCTAGAATTTTCCTAGGATATTCTTCTGCTTCAAAAGCTTACAGGATTTTCAACAAGAAGACTCAAGCAGTGAAAGAAACCATCTATATAAGCTTCATGAAAAAGAAGAATGATCTTAATCAGATGGTTGCAGATCTGGAAGAAGAAATAGAGAATATGTTATGAAATGACACTTCCTATAATCAACAAAATATTCAGATTGTCACTAGTAATAACAAGGATGATATTTCTGAACTTCCTTCTCATCAACATATTTCTGATGACCTTTCTAAAGAACCAGAAGGTATACCTCTGAAGCGTAGGTACACTGGTATAAAAAACTTGAGAGCTGTCTTTCAAAACCAAATTATCGGTGAACCCTTTCAAGGAATCAGAACAAGATCTTCACTCAAAAGCGAATCCAATCTTGTTCTTATCTCTGAAATTCAACCAGAAAGTATTGATGAAGCTTTGACGGATCAAAATTGGATCGAAGCAATGAAAGAGGAGCTATCTCAATTTGAAAAAGCAAAGTTTGGACCTTTGTCCCTCTACCTAAAGGACAATATGCTATTGGGACAAAACGGGTGCTAAGAAACAATCTTGATGAAAATGGAAAAGTTATCAGAAACAAAGCAAGATTGGTGGCACAAGGTTATAATCAGCAAGAAAACATTAACTATGATGAAACTTTTCCCCTCGTCGCAAGATTGAAAGCAATCAGAATGCTACGTGCTTATGCCTCATATAAAGTTTTATGTTATTTCAAATGGATGTAAAATTAACTTTTTTAAATTGTTTCATATCTGAGAAAGTTTATGTGAATTAACCTCTTAGTTTGGAAAATGAAAATTTTCTTCACTATGTCTTTACGTTTTCAAAAGCCTTATATGGTTTAAAGTAAGCTCTTAAAGCTTGGTATGATAGACTCAGCTCTTTTTTAATCAAAAATGATTTTATAAGAGGAAAATTTGATACTACTTTATTTATTCTTCATGACAAAAATGATTTTCTAATTGTTTAGATTTATATTGATGATATCATTTTTTGTGCAACTAATCAAAATTTGTGTAAGAATTTCTCTAAGCTTATACAGGGAGAATTTGATATGAGTATGATGGGAGAACTTAAATTCTTTCTTGGACTCCAAATCAAATAACAAAAGGATGTAATTCTGATTTATCAAGAAAAATATACTAAATACTTGCTCAGAAAGTTTGACATGGACAAGGCTAAGAGCATTTGTACTTCCATGCATCCTTCTCAAGCTCTAGAAGCTGATGAAGATGGTGAAAAAGTCTCTGAAACTCTTTACAGAGGTATGATTGGATCTCTATTGTATCTTACTACTAGTAGACCTGACTTACAATTAAGTGTGGGAATTTGTGCTGGATTTGAATCTAATCTCAAACAATCACACTTGATTGGATCTTTATTGTATCTTACTGGATTTGCTTTCAGGAGAAAGTTCTTCAACTCAAATATGTGGCTCAGAAAGATCACATTTGAGAAAGGATTCAAAGAATCAACTGAAAATATTTCCTCGGATGGTTTAGAAAGTAAATTCAGAACTGGTGATCCACCTAATTGAGAAAGTTTGAAATCAAGTTCAAGTTGAGATCAGAAGTACTTCAGAAAGATTACTTCAGAAGAAAGTGAAGATGGGATTGAGAAGAATAGTCTCAGAATGATTTATTCAAGAAATAAATCTTCTCAATGGGCAAAAAATTGACATATCTCTCTGGAAAGATGATCAGAGGTTCTCATCAATGTATAATTTCTGGAAAAATAAAACTGCCTTGTGACGTGTGTCGTTTTGGTTACTTCCACTATTACATGTTTGCCATGATCTCTAGAAGCGGCAAAACCAAAAGACTTAAACCTGAAATAGTAGCATTTCATTTGAAACCTTTCACATTCTTTAACCATAAGTTTTACCCCAAATAATCCTCATCTATTACATCAACTATCCACTTTCCTTTATCTTATCAACTCAAATTATTACCTGCTTTCTTCTCATTCAGAAACTGTCTTCTTTAAAACTTTCTCAAATTTTCTTGAAACCTTTCACATTCTATATCCTCCACTTCCTTTCTGGTCAAATCTTGAACCATACATTGTGTCCAGTATAGTATATACAATCATTATCTATCTCTGATGCTTCAAGATTAACTCATGTGTTCTTTACACTATGACAAAAAGGAGAAAGAAAAACAAAATCAAAAGCATAGATAAATCAAGAAAAAATCTATCTCACTTTTTTAAAAGTAAGTTCCCAAATAAAAAGACACAACAAGTTTCTTCTGATATTAAAGATACAATATCTACGACTGATACGGACTCAGTGGAATCTTCTTTTGGTAAACTAGAAATAAGAGTCTTAAGACCTCTCAAAAAAGGGATTACAATCAGAGAGCCTCTTCCTCAGACTCATTCAAATGTGTAAGCTGATAAGGAAACTCATGGTGGAAATATATATTCAGACTACAAAAGAAAAGGGAAAAAGAAGATTTCTGCTGATGATCTTGCAAAAGACTTAGCTTATTCTACTTTAAAAAGAGTAATAAGAGAAGCTGTGTAACATCCGATTTCCGAGTTCCGACTTCGCCTCCAGGATTGATGAATTCCAATTTCTGACTTCATCTTTGAATTTTAGATAGAAGTGATTATTTTCGAGTTCCGAGTTCGTCTTGCACAATTTCCGACTTCATGTCCTGTCCGATTTCCGATTTCATCTAATTTTGATTATTCCGCATGTTCTAGTTTCGAGTTATATGGGTGGCTTCCGAGTTCGAATAACCGACTTCGAGTTAAAGTATACTGGGACATGATTTCCGATCTCCAAACTAATGTCCAGGTCCCCAATGAAGACCATTCCCGAGTTCAGATAGGGAGTTCCGAGATTATATGATTGCGAGTTGTATGATTTCCGTCGTCCGATTTTACTTCCAAGTTGCGAATAAACAGAATATTTCCTCAAGTCACAAACAAGATGGGACAAGTTCCGACATCCGGCTTCAGCTCCAAGCTCACGTAAGATGGCACGAGTTCCGACTTCAGGAATAATAGATATGATTTCCGATTTCAGGTAGAACGGAAACAAATTCCACTTTTGGGGCGACGTAGAAAGCAATTTGGCCACAAAAGTGAGAGACATGGGCGAACTTCAACCACAAAACTCCAACCAATCAACACCATAATCCCAACTACCACTTCACTATTTAAATCAGATTTTTCTCTTCTCCCCTGCTGACTTACGCCTCATTCTCCCCTCATTTCAGCCTTCACGTTCTCTCCTTCTCTCAACAATCTTCATCAAACCTTCAAACTTCACCAGGTTCCATCAATCCAAACTCAAATTCAGCAAGATCACACTTAAAGGAGGTAGGATTCCATTCTATTCTTGAATTATTTGCAATATGATTGCATGAAATTGTATTCTTCATTATGTATTTGATGAATTATTGACTGTATTATGATGGGTTATGATAGGATAAATATGAAATATTGAGTTGAAATTAGAGTTAGAAGAAGAAAACTAGGAGACATGGAGGGTTTGGATGCTGTCTTAGTGAGGAATTCCACGGCAGTCCGTACGGCGGAGTGTACGGCGCCGCCTACAACTGGTTAAATCTTATGGAACCATTTTTAGATGAAAGTAGACATCTTTCATGATAACTCAAGAAGTATATAAAGCATATATTCCATATCAAGTATGTTCAATTTAAAGTACCAATGGATAACATGACTTTGTTGATTCTCAAGCATATAATGCACATGATTGATAAAGAAACACTTCTAGAAACAATTCGTTCATATATATAGCAAGATTAGCTTAAACTCTGATTTGGTATTCATCAAAACTTTAATGCTCATTCTGGTTCACAATCACAGAACGGTTTCTGAAGGGCATTGGAGCTAACAGCCGCCTCCATTCTAGCTTATCCCAAAACCCACACTCAAATATTGTATGATTTTTTTGGGAGGACATAGCTAACAATCGAGGAAATTTCTCCATTAGATGTTGATCACCAATCTAAGGATATTCCCAAAACAAAGTTTGTTGACCGCTACCAACCAACAACCAGAGGCCACTAGCCACAATCCTTTCCACCTCTTTATTGCATTTGCTAATGTTATGGATAGAGCCCCAAAGGGCCCCTATCATTTTTCTAGTTAACTATCAATGTTGGTCTAAAAGGTTCCACCTTGTTACATGATCACACAATTCTTTTCCAAAAGGGTTCTCTTTATTGCAAATCTCCACCACTATTTATACAACATCGCTACATTTTTCATTAAAATGCTCCCGACACCTAATCCTCCAGCCTCCTTTGGTAGTTGTATGGTATTCCACATCACAGTAAGAATGCCATTCTTTCCACCTTTTGCACTCCAAAAGAATTTAGCTTATACTAAGATAATTTTTTTAGCAACAGTTCTAGGCATTTGAAAGAGCCCCATATAGTACAAAAGAAGACAATTTAGGATAGATTTTATCAAAGTGAGCCTTCTAGGCTGGGATATAAGGCTAGCTTTCTAATTACTGAGCCTTTTTTTTTCAATTTTTTAAATGGTAGGTCTTTAAATTTCTAGCCATTTTGGATTAGCCCCAAGAGGAATCCCCTAGATATTTAATCCATAACGATGCCACCATGCAGCCAAGCTTTCTTTTCATATTTTTAACCCATTCTTTTTCACATTTAAAAGGGATAGGGGTTGATTTCTCATAGTTTATCTTCAGGCCTAACATTACTCCAAAAGGATCCTCATATAATTTAGCAGCATCTCCTCATTCCCTGAGCAAAATAAGATTGTGTCATCCATAAATTGTAAATGTGTTAGGTTAACATGATCATTCCAATTTGCAAGCTCTCCGTAAAAGCCACCTTCTTTTTCTTTTTTCAACAATTTATTGAGAACTTCTACCACTAAAACAAACAAAAAAGAAGATAGTAGGTCTCCTTATCTCAGTCCTTTCCCTAAATTAAAAGGCTTGGAGGGTGACCCGTTGATCAAAATGGACATCAAAGTTGTCTCGATATATGTCACAATCCATCTTCTCCATCTATCACCAAACCCTATCTTCATCATGACTTGTTCAACAAAACTCCACCGTACTAAGTCATAAGCTTTTTTGAAATTAAGTTTTAGTAATACTCCCTCCTTTTTGTGTTTGTTCAACCAATGGATTGTCTCACAGGCAATCACGACCCCATCAAGAAATTGTCTTCCTTTTACAAATGCAGTTTGTACTTCCATTGCAAGGTTGCCCATCATAATACCAAGCCTTCTAGTAAGAATCTTTGTAATTATTTTATGCATGCAACCAATGCTTATAGGTCTGAAATCTTTTATTTGTTGGTCCCCTCAAACTTGGGAATACGAGTGACCCAAGCCATATTCAGCTTTTTTGGAAGTGACCCAGATTTGCAAAATTGCAAAACCATGTCCTTAAAATCTGATCCTATTACTTCCCACATTTTCTAGATAAAGTTCAAATTGTATCCATTCGAACCAGGTGATTTTGTCAGATCGCAAGACCACACTGCCTCCTTGATCTCATCTCCTATTGGTAAACTCAATGGTGGGGCATTTTTCTGCTCATACAACTTCTTAAAAAACCATTTAATCTTTTTTTTTATTCTCTTCGGATCACATAAGGTTCTACCATCAATTGCCTCCTTGATCTCATTTCCTTTTCTTTTTGATTAAGTACTTCTCCCTTGATAGTTGTTTCCGAAATTATCCTTTCTGGTTGTACCATTTATCCAGTTGGCTTGGAATTGTTGCCCTTCTAGCCAGTAAGCTTTCCTATTCATCACCTTCTTCGAAGCTTTGCTCCATCTTAGCCATTTCCTCTTCAAACTTTTTATTTTCTTTATCAATGTTGCCAAACACTTCATTATTCCATCTTCTAATCAGACCTTTCAATTTCTTTAATTTTTCAGCTACATCTACATTCCCTAGATTTTTCCATTCATCTTTAATCAAGATCTTGAATTTTGGATGAGAGAACCATGTGTCCAAAGACCAAAATGGTTTTGGACCTAGTCAATGTGAAAGGATTCCACCAATAACAAAATATGATCGGATCTAGAACATTGCAGACCACTAAGTCTGAGATCTGGAAACTTTAGAGTTTACTGAGCATGAACAAAGACCTTGTCAATACGACTGCTTGATCCTCTTCTCCAAGTATATTTTCTCCCGGATAAAGGTAATTTAACAAAATTCATATTTTCCACCCTGATACCAAAATCTATCATGCTTCCTAATAAGGCTGTGCTACTACTTTTTCCTTCAGCCTTCAATAGTTCATTAAAGTCACCTATCAACAACATCGGAACACCCAAAGATTGTTTTGCCTCCAATAATTCCTTTCATACTCTATTCTTTTTTTATCTTTCATGAGCCCCTTACACAAGTCCAATTGAACATTCAAAATTGCTATCTTGAATCAAGCTTTTTACACACATCCACCTCTCACCAAAAATGAACAAATCCTCCCTAAAAAAGTTTTTATTCCATATGCACAGCAACCCTCCCTCCATGTTAACTATAGAGATCTCCTTCCATCAAAAGTCATCATACCCCTAAAATCTCCTAATAGTTTTCTCACTAGTCGAAGTTGACTTTGTTTCCATCAATCCAACAAAAAGAATATTATTTTCTCTAATAATTTTTCTCATAACACCTTGTTTTCTATCTCTACCCAATCCTCTCATATTCCAGCATAGAAATTTCATGATGAAACATTTTGCTTACCTCTAGATTGTGCTTTCTATTTTTTCCTTCTTCCACAACTTTTCTTCATCTTTTGCTTTGATCTATTGTCTATCTTTTTTTCCATGAAATCTTCAACTAGGGCATGAACCACGTGGTTATCTTATTTTCCAAATAAACCAATGGCTTTATCCAACTTCTATTATCTTAGCACTTCCTTTCTATGGTCAGTTTATGGTTCATAATGTGTTGAATAATTTTCACTTCCATCTGTATACTCTCTATCCTTCAATGGCATTGTTTCTTTAACAAAGCTTTCTACCTCATCCTCGTTAATGCTAATGGGGTATTGCTTGGGTTTGAATCATGTGACTCTCTATTGTCACATACACCTCATTTAGATGACCATAGAGGCCAAGGCCATTACACTATAGATTCCCACTCTATTACCCACCTGAGAATTGGATATATGGCCCAAAACTAGGCGAAAATGAACTCTCGAAAGGTTCATTGTGCTTACCCACTTGCACCAATATTTCCTTATTTGTGTGTGGGCCATTAGATTTTGGGCCTAATATATTACTCCCCACATGATTCGCTTTCAATTGTTGTACCAAATCCTCAATTATGGTCATCATTTAACGTTGGAGTCCTTGGATTGATTTCTACATTAGCCCAAAATTCCATTAATGCCTTTGCCCTTATGTGCTCATCAGAATTGATCCCACAATAATTATTCTCCTTATCATTTGGTGGTAGAGATTTATGATCATTAAAATCCTTTTCTTGATTCCCACAATACGTGTCTTCTACACCATAACGTCATCATCCTCCTCATGCACCAAATGAAGTGACTGTTCATCTTCATCATCAGATACAGGATCCTTCCTTCGATGGATGTGATGTTTATGCACATTGTCGAAGCACTAAAGCTTAATACATTCCATCCCTACTTTTGCAACGTAGATATCGTATCCCTTTCCATTCACAAGGAAGAACACCCAACTTTGAATAACTTGTAAATAACAAGTATCAATTAGGATTCTAGCAGAACTAAAATCTACACCACCTACTATTTTATTATCACAACATACCACTTCCCCACAAATGCTTCCTATTTTATCAAAGTTTTCCCTTGACTAAGCATAGGGAGGTAGGCCAAAACATTCAAGCCAGTTTTACATTGCTCTTCCTCAGTCCATTTGTGTATCTATCCAAAGTAGTTCATAAGAAAATCTGCACCAATAGACAAGGCATCTTCCATATGTTCCTTAGAGATGAAAGTTATCAATGTTTCATAAGCCCCCATTTGTCTCACTTTGGTAATAGAAGGCTAATCCTTGAAAAGTCTTTTTGCCATGACGTCAATATTAACTGGATAAGTGGATTCCCCAATGATATTTATTTCTAATTGCTCCTTTAGCTCTTCATTTACCACCCCCTCGACAACTAATGTCTTTTCATGTTGTGCCTCCCTTTCATTGTTATCTCCTTGCCCTTTCTTTGACTACAACATTTTTGGGCTAAGGCAACACTTATTTTTGGCAACGTGTGAAAAATGTTGCCTATAATACAAAAAGGCAACGCTTTTCAACGGTTGCGATTTGGACAGGGTTTTGGCAATGAAATTTTAGGCAACACTTGAAAAATATACTCTTTAACAATAAAGAGTACACTTGCAAAGTGTTGCTCTATTATTTATACATTAGTAAGGTTTATTTAAAAGATAACTTACACTTTATTGGTGTTGCTTTTTTAAATTCTGATCACCCATACTTAATAAACATAGTCTAAAATTTTTAGGTGCCATTTTAAAGTATTTTTCTCACTAAAATTTTTACTTCGTCCCACCATTAACATAAACCACCTAAAGCTCTAATTTTGTTTTCTCTTCCAATGTCATATATCCCCAATTTATAACCCCAATAAACACATTTTCTTCCCATATTAACCACCTAATTTCATTTTCACCATCCGTAACAAAAAAAAAAAATCATTTACACCTAATCCCTTATTCACACCCTCACGCAGTCCCAGATCAGCCGCTAACGTTCGAACGCCACTGCAACAACTATGATCGCAACCATTGTGTGAGCTAAATGCCGCTGTAGCCACTGTTTAAACATCGCATGACTCCTTCTCCTAGGTATGATGTCGACCTAGCCGTGGCTCTGTCTCCTCTACATGACATAGACCTGCACGAGGCCCTTTGAGTGACCAACTCAAATAACAGACACACTCTCACCACGGTAGCGGTGCCCCACATGGTGGTCAACGGCGGCAAGCTCTTCTTCTCCGGTCAGCACCCTAAACCAGATTTCAGTTTTGTTATTTAAACCCTGTATTTATGTGATGAATAGTTCTTGTTTTTGGCTATCCTTCATGTCCCTGTTGCCATTTCACTTTCATTTCCTGTTCTTGTTTCACTATTCCTCCTCATTCATTTATTTTTTTGCTTTTTCGTTGTGGAATAGCCTGATTAATATTTGTTATGTGATTGTTCCTTGAAGTTATTGTCTCCTCTGATTTATGTGATTCTTCCTTGAAGTTATTATCTCACCAGCTTTTTCTCAAAAAATGGCTTGAGTTGATGTCTAAATTCTGTTTTGGGCCTTTTATTTAGGTTGAAAGAAAAGGAAAAAAAAAATCTAAATGGAACAAGAATTAGAGCAAATTTGTGAAATTTGTTCATTATTAAATTTTGGGTGTGGACACACAAATGGAGGCACTTTGTGAAATTTGTGAAATTTTGGTTGAATTAGAATTAAATTTTGAGCCTAAAAGCTGTATTGAGTTTGATTTTTAAGGAAAAATGTAAACTTTCATTATTCTTTTAATATTATTTGAAGTTTTTTTTTGGTATTATTGGTGTTGATGAGGATTGGATAGCTATTGTTCAGAAGAGAGAGTTATATTAGTAGAAGTGTTGACTTAGTCACTAATCGGAATTTGATTTGTTGATCATTTGAAATCAATATGTTGTAAAAATTCTTTATTATTTCCTCAACTTAGGCTTGCTGTAAAATTTTGCACGATGCAGTCAATTTGCTGTTATTGCTCGTGGTCCTCTCCCTAATTCAAGGATTAAATTGATTGAGTTTTATCTATATATTCTTAACTCATGTACAGCATTTTGGTGTGAATAAAATTATCTTGCTATATTCCTTTTAATATCAAGAACTCACTCTATTATTGTGGAATTCTTTTGATACTATTGGCGACCAACATGATCCAAGCTTTTTTGAGTGAGATTCCTAATTTTTTGCATAATTGTTTTGGTGTGGGAAGTTTATTTGTCCCGGTCAGGCGTATACTTCATGGAAAAGCAAGTCATGGGAGTTTGTACGCATTCTAAACGGATTGAAATTACATTAATTTTTGTCCCTTTTTTTGGCTGAACTGTGTAATGAGCATAAGGTAGTTTTTGTATGTAATGTTGTTGCTATTAGGATCAGGCTATCGGCAATAATTATTGTATATAACAATAAGTATTTTCTTATAAATTTTGAATTTGAGTTAGAATACCCCACGCTCAATCATTGAGGCAATCCTTAAAAAACTATGATCATAGCTTCTTAAAGATAAAGAATTCTAGTTACCACTAAGTTTGAAAATGTAAGTCACCGTCCTTTCACTAATGTTGGTCTTTGTATTTTATTCTTGCGCATTTGTGGGAACTGCTTCCAAAACACTCTTCTTTCACATTTGCTTGCTGCCTTTTTTAATTTTTTCAATGGTGCTATATGAAAACAAATAGAAAAAGAGATTCGATGTTGATCCCAAATGTCTTCCTACATGTATGGTTACTATCAATAAGAAGACGCTAGGAACTCATCACCAATTCTCAAATGAGTTCTTTGGATTTTATATATATATATATATATATATAGTCCTGACTGATGACTTTGCTTTTATGCTTGTTGGAAGCATTCATGAGAATGATGCACAATATGCTTGCATATTTTGATCCTTTTTATTTGGCCACACTATTGATTTTGAAATTTTCTCCATTATTATTTTTGCAGGAAAGAAAGTGCTTTGAAATTTGGATGGTTTTCCTTGTTTTACGTGGTAAATTGATTATATCTCTCACATAAGCTATGCTTAAAAACTTTGAATAAATCTAATCATTTTTCATTTCTTCTTCTGCTTTCAGCTTCACATAGGATTCTACATCTTAGCTGCAGTTGCTCCTCCTATAGTTTCCAAAGGCAAATCCCTGGTGTATGTCACCTTCATATATATACACTCTATTTAATATGCCAATTTTTTCTTAATATTTGTGTAACAAGGAGATTGAACATTTAAATATATTTTCCTTGTAGAAGATAGGTTCTTTTTTTTTTTATATCTTCTAAAATAGAAGTAAATATCTTAGAAAAGGATATAGTTTTAGGACATCTCCCCCTGAATTACCTGGTTCAAGATCTAAATGGTCCTAGAATGACTTAAGAATATCAAACATGTAGGCATGTGGGTGATAGTGGTAAAATATGGGATCTAATGTTTGTGTTCTGTATCTTGTAAGAGACTGAAGTTAATCTTGTTTCCTTTTTCCTCTTCTTCTTCCTTTTTTTTTTTGTTACCTAATGGTTAGTACTATTTATTGATTGATACAGAGCCATTCTGTCTACCATAGATATGCTGGGCAACCATGCTTTGATTAGGGTAAGAATGCTCGTCTGAATTTTTTTTATTCGCACATCTTATTTAATATGTTATTGGATAGTTATTTTTAACAATCGTGTATCTAGCTACTCTCTTGAAAGTTCTGAGACTTATCATCAATGAATCTATCAGAAAAAAAAAGGATATTTTAATATGTTATTGGATAGTTATTTTTAACAATCATATAAATTCATAAAAATACATACACAATTTTCTTACTTTAATTGTGCTTACATTTATCTCATCATTGTATATATTATGTTACAGATTGAACTAATATTGCATGTGCAACTCAGAAAGGCTAGGAAAAGGAATATACAAGATAGAAGTTGCAATGGATATGGTTAGATGTATTTTGTTTATCTTCATGACTAAATGTATTTTGTTTAAGTTCATACTAGATGCATTTTGTTTAGTTATGTACATTTTTTGGTTTGATGCTTGATAGTATATGTATTTGGAACAAAGCATATTGATCATTATATACTTAGGATGACTTTTTTACTTAACCGATTGATAGTAATTTATCTTATTTTATTTATGAAGTTAAGTTGATTAAATATAAAATAAAAAAAAAAATTTGCATATAAATAATGTGGATTTATTTTTAGAAAGTGTGTTTTATAGTTAATAAAAGGTGACAACTTTAATAAGACCATGCTCAAATTAGCAAATGCTTTTGGAAGTGTATGGCCTATCTCAACACATTCAAGAGATACAAGGTTGGGAGTTTATTGCTGTAATTAGAAAAAAGACAACGCTTATTGAAAAAAGAGGCAATGTTTATAGTATGTTACTTTTATTAGGAGAAAAGGCAACACTTCTAATATGTGACTTTTATTAGGACCAAAGGCAATGCTTGTCTAGTGTTACCTGTATTAAGAGAATAGGCAACGCTTGAACACTATTGTCATAGAGTTTGGCAAGAAGCGTTGCCTTTTGTCACAAATAGGCAACGCTTAAAATGTGTTGTCACGTATAGCGTTGTCTTTTCCTTCAAAAAGCGTTACTTTAGAGAAAAGGTAACGGTCCTTTAGGCCACCCTCCAAAAAGTGTTCTCTTAGGTTAGAAAGTGTGGCCTTTGATTAAAAGCAACGGTTTTTAGATTTTTAGGCAATGCTTTACAAGCGTTGTCTTAGACCTAAAATGTTGTAGTGTTTCTCGTATCTTTTGAGCTACTACCTCTTTGAAAGACTAGCCATCCCTTTTGGTTCCTAGTTGCACCTCGATCCTACCTTGCTTCATCCACTTTCCCTTTAGATTCCCTATTCTTATTGGTCTTTGAGAATCTTCTATACTTAGCCTCTTTGACCTCCGATGTGCTTCCTCTCATGATCATTCTATTCACAATTGTTATATCCTTCGAAGCGTCTCTCTTATAAGCAAATGCACAAATGCAAACGGTGATGAAGAATGCCCCCTGTTCTTCCTTAACAAGAATACATCCATCACATGGTCCTCATGCTGAAAAATCTGCCATAACTAAGATCTTGACATAGATAATGGCGAATTATCAACAAAAATTGTCACATATTCCTTTTCTAACTTTTTGAGCACATCATTCCTCCTCTTCCAATGGCTTCTTGTTCTTCCACTGATCCCTTGAATTTGTTATCTCTGACCGTTTCAATTTTGAACCACTGTCCATGGATTATTTCCTTGTTTGTGCGCTTCTTGCCCACTCAAAAATCTTGTTTTTGTTCTCCACTCATACCCACCCCCCTCTCTCTCTCCCTCCTTCTATCTCTCACTCTTCTCTTATAACCACTTCTGTCCTTTGTCCTCGAAGAAAATGCAAGAGTTTCACCAAATATTGAAGACACTACTTATGACTTTTTTTTAAAAAAAACTTTTTTTATTTTGTTTGGCTATACAACTTATTACTTCTCAAAAAGTCATATTTAGTGCTTTTTGGAAAGTTAAAATATTTAACTTCTTAAGAAGCACTTTCTAAAATACTCAAAACAAGCATTTCTATTACTATATATCCAAATATATAATAACTTATTCATATATTATTTTTCAAAAGTTTCTTTCACATAAGGGTTTTAATAAGTTATTTACCCAAACGGGTCAATCTACAACGTTTTGTGTGTTGGTGTATGACTAAATGAAATCCGATAGATATGATAAGAGTCTAAGAATTACGTGCATAAGTCTCATCAAAGGAGATATAGGGAAGCTTATGAGAAGTGATGATGACAGGCACAAAATCTGAAAATAGAAATGAATTGTGATTATGGTTGTGTAAATTGGGAATTTGAGATAAATTAGAAGCTTCGGATAAATTGATAATTTAATAAAATTAAAGTATTTGCTAAAAGAATCTTTGATTTATATTGTAAATTAAAAAAATTAGTAACTTCAATATTTTAAAGATGCTTAATAGATGCTCATTGAATGTTAACATGGATAAAGAGACTAATAAAAGTTTTCATGTTATGATATATTTTAATACCATCTAATTATTAGATATACTATAGCAAACATGATAAATTTAAAGAATATCGTGTGATGAAATAATCTAAATTAGTTCTTTTTATTTAGTTTGACTGCAAATCTGCAATGACAAAGTAAACAGGCAAGCAATGCAAGAAAATCGGTTCACGCTCTTTATTTATTTATTTATGATTATTAATAATTATTAATATTTGGTTATTCGAAAGAGAATAATCAGGGAAAAGAGCATGAGGGTGTTTTTTTTTATATAGTATTTGGGTAGAAAATGTACAAAAATATAAAAATTGGGAGGAATTTATGCTGATATGGGATCTAACAAAATTAGAATTCCAATTTTGTTAGATCTCATATCAATATAAATTTCTTTCAATTCCTATATTTTGGTATATATATAATTTAAATATTATATAAAAAATAAAATCCCCAAGAACATGGGTTTTTTTTTAAAATTTATTTTCCAACCGTTGATTTTTATGATATAATTGGATGAGGAAATTGTAGTTGACTTGTTGCAAAAAGCGACCAGTACGCGTCAGATAGCCTCAGGAAAGGACACTCAGCCAGCAGATCTAATACAACCCAACGTGCAGACGCGACATTCCCAACTCAACCTCATTCAATAATCCAATCCAAAATTCCCACGTCACACTATTCCAATTCCCGTTTCTGTTATTTAATTTTCTCAGAACTCTCCGGTTTTTGCTCCATTTTTCTGTGTCCTTTCAGCAAACTAAAATTTAAAAATATTAATAAAAAATACTAACCGTCCATAATTTAAAATTTTTAAGTTTGTAATAATGATAATAAAATTTAATTTGAATATATTGTTAGTATAAAAAATTTTATACAGATATTTAATTATATATTATCATATTAGTAAAAGTCTTTAATATAATTATCCACTACTTGAATGATCATATAAAGAGAAAATTTTGATTAGATGACAGTGTAAAAAAATTTTATACTATCAGTAAATTCTAATTAAACTCATAAAATATTACAATTAAGCGATTAACTTTAATATATTATTAACGTGAACTATTTCATAATTTTATAATATCAATCAATTATATTATTTTTTTATTTTTATATGATTTTAAAATAATTATGTTAACAGTTAAATATTTTTAATAATATAATTATATATAATTAAATAATTATATAAAAATATTTACATTAATAATATTTTTCGTTATTGATATAAATATTTTTAATTTTATGACATGATAAATATTTTTATTAACTAATGTAATTACACATATTTTTTTGGTTATAAATATTCATAATATGAATTTAATTTAAATATATTAATAATTTAAAATAATTTTATATTATTAATTAATAAAAATAATAAAAAATATTAATTTATATAAATAATTATCCATTATAATAAAAAATTTATCATAATTTTTTATTTTTTAATAATTCTATTGATTGATACTATTTGTGTATATTAATTAAATTTTAATAATATATTAAAATCAGATTTTAAAAATAAAAACTCAAAAATATGTATTTTAATTTTTTTTTAAACAAAAAAATAGAGATTCTTCACGAGTCACCATCTTCGTCCTTGTTGTTGGTTTCACTCCGTAGCGGTCCTTTCGAAGCTCCCATCTTCCATCACAAAACGTAGCATCGGGAACATAGAAAATCCCATCACATAATATTGCATCTTTATTTTATTTGTTTCCTATTCAGTGAGAGAAGCTAGCTAAGCACACAACCTTCTTCACCCTTTTCCCTCAGTTTCTGGGCTCCATCAGTTACTCTTTAATTGCCACCCTTTCACACGGTGATTCATCCCTCACTTCCTTTTCCTTCACACTTGAACAATCTCATTTCTTATCCAAGCCATTCTCTTTTTTCTTATTGCTGTTTTTAATTTTCGAAGATATTATGTGCTTTTTTTTTTTAGTCAAAAATAGAAATGTTTTAATTTTCTTTTTGCAATCAGATAACATGCAAGCATCAAGTTTTGGGGTTAAAGGAGCCACTTTTGGGGTTCAAAAGCAAAAGACCCTGGTGGGTTTTGGAAGCTTCAGAAATGGGAGTGTTATGAGACCCAGAAGAGTGTGCATGCCCAATAGTACTAATTGCTGTGGCTTAAGGCTTGGTTCTGTCACCATGGAAACTGAGATGTCTAGTACTAGACTTGGTTCTACTGGCATTTTTGGGTCCCCTGCTAAGCCTAGATCACTCAGGGTTCAGGCTTCTGGTTTGTATGCTGTTGCTGATGGCTTTGATTTGTTTGATTTATAAATTGGTCTGAAATTTTTTTGACTGCATTTAACAAAGATGTGTAATGTGATTGATTCATGTGTATGGGCCATGGTTTGTTTGGTTGATGATGCCATGTTTGGGTTCCTCTTCTTTTTTCATGGCAAGATTGCTTGTTTAACATTTCATTTTGTTGTTGTTGAATTGAACTGCTGCGGTATTTTATGGTAAGGCTCTGCTTATTTGGGTTTGTATTGTTGCTGTTGTTGGCTGTGATGGTAAAGTGGCTAAATTCTGTTGCCTTATTTCCTAGATGACATTCTGTTCTGTGATGGGAATGCTAGTCATACTTAATGAAGTAAAGTAACGATGTGGTATATGAATGGTGAATTTCAACATGGTTGCAGTAGTTAGGCAATTCATTCTTTTCTTTTCTTTATTTTTTGGGTTTTTTTGTAAGGCCAAGGACCACCTTGTGGTGTGGCAGAAGAGTTTCCTAGTCGAGATCTTGGGTGGCCTCCTAATGGGGACAAGGGAAGGGAATGGGGCACAGGGAGAGGAAAATTAGGATGGACAACATTTGTGGGACTGAAACCCAACACACTCTATGCATGTCTCTAGCTCCTACCAACTGAGCTGTTAGGAAATTCAATTTTTAAAAATAATGTTCTTTTGCAAAACTATGTTAAGGGTGTATATTATAGTATTCATCGCCTGTTCCAATTGTCTTTTGTCCCTTGATGGCTCCCAATATCATCTCCAGAATTTTTGTGATATGAATGTGCTTACATCATGCAGTTGCATATGCATTGATTCTGAGAACACTGCTTTTAATGATGGAAATTGCCTATACCAGTCTAATATTTGCAAAGTCTCTGGACAGTTTTCCCAAGTTTCAACAGCTTACTGTGTGAATCTGGCACTTCTGGCTTTCTCATATACTTATATACTTTTAATAGCAAGTAAAATTGAGTTGCAGATGGAGATATCAAGGATGTTGTCCCCACTGTTCCTCAGGGAAAATCGTCTGGAACTGTTCTACCCTATGTTGGCATTGCTTGCCTCGGAGCCATTTTATTTGGTTATCATCTTGGGTATGGATGGCCTTTTCATTTTAGTTTGTGGTCATTTCAATATACTGCTGTCTAAGTGATATCAATGATGAGTTCAATTCTACATGTCTTAAGCTCTTGGTTGCAAGTCATGTATTTGAGTCTTTTGTAGAATTATTATTGTTCTACCACTATTTTTCATTAAATAGTATCTTTATGTTGCAGAACTCTGACAATGCCCTCTCTGGTGTAGGGTGGTAAATGGTGCTCTTGAATACCTTGCCAGGGATCTTGGAATCACTGAAAATACTGTTCTACAAGGTACAATGAAAATGCTGTCTCTTCACATTAGAAGAAAAGAACATATTATCTCTTATTTTTTCGTTTTCCAGGCAAGTTTTCAGCATCCCTGTCTGTCCATGTTATGTCACTGTTAAACAAACAAAATATAAGTGTTAAGAGCCTTATGGCAGAAACTTAAGCAAAAGGATTTATTACTTTTATTCGCTTGTGAATTTTTGTGACTGTTTTCGTTAACTTCTGATTCGAAAGGTTACTAGCTTTGCTTGTAATCTTGTATATGCCCAATCAATTGTTTTCTCTTGATTTTCATGAGTGTAAAATCCTTGAGCAGGTTGGATTGTCAGCACGCTACTTGCTGGTGCCACTGTTGGTTCATTTACTGGTGGAGCATTGGCTGACAAATTTGGCAGAACTAGGACTTTTCAGCTAGATGCAATCCCTCTAGCGATTGGAGCATTTCTTTGGTCTGTTAGTTGTTCTTGAGTACAAGGTTTGATCTTTTATAAAATTATTTAAATCTGATGTTTTAAGCTATGATGTATTTACAGTGCTACAGCCCAGAGTGTTCAGACAATGATCATTGGTCGCTTGCTTGCTGGTATAGGAATTGGTGTCACCTCTGCTATTGTACCACTATACATATCTGAGGTGGTGACTTTAAAAATTATTTTAACCTTTGTGATCATGTTTACATGTTCATATGGACTATGTGGTGATCTTGTTTACATATTTATAATGGGCAGATTTCACCAACTGAAATTCGTGGAGCTCTTGGATCTGTTAATCAACTTTTTATTTGTATTGGGATTCTTGTAGCACTGGTGGCTGGGTTGCCTCTGGCAGGGAACCCTATATGGTATTGAGTTGTTTCACCTTAACACTTTGTTTTTATTATTATTATTATTGTTATTATTATTATTTTGGAATTTTTCACCTTACCACTTTGTGAGTTGTTTATTTGTTCTGATGAATAATATCATCCAGAGATAACATGAATATTGGAGATGGAAATTACTGTGATTGGCATAAGCAATGTAAAAGTTTAAAAATTAAAAAAAAAAAAGAAAAGCCCTCCTTACTTCCGTTACTTGTATTCCATGTAAAGGAAAATCAAAAGATGTGTTTTTTTTTTTCGGTCAATGAGAAACCAATAAAGTCACAAAAGAATTCTTTACCTCTACATTTTTTTTTGCTTTTCCTTTCTGAAAATAATTCTTCAAGGCTGATTTCATTTTGTGTTATTTTCAATTTGAGTTAATACTCAAATTTTGATGTAGTGTCTTCATGGTCTATTTTCTTCTTGGAGAATACAGAATCATTTATTGGTCAGTTTCCTACCTCTTCCAACTCATTCAATTTTCTTGATTTTATTGATCAGGTGGCGGACAATGTTTGGCATTGCAGTTGTTCCATCTGTTCTGTTGGCACTAGGAATGGCAATTTCTCCAGAAAGTCCCCGGTGGCTTTTTCAGGTTGTCCTGCAATTAAGTGCTTTCTTATGTTGTGGAAGCAATATGTTTATATGATAAATAACCATTGGGAAAAAAATTACTACGTTTAGATCCATCAATGACTTTTTGTTAAATATTCTTATCACGAACCTAATTATTAGATCACATTGTCATATGGTAACAACTTTGCAAATGAACGATAAGCTTATTCAAAGACTGGGAAGTAAGCACATTAAAATAGAGCTTATATCATGTTTTAGATATACTAAAGACACTATCAATTTCCTTTAATTATAAAAGTGGGTTGAAATATTAAGTTTTGATACTTATGTTTGGTAATTTAATCCAATAGAACATAAATATTAAACATTTTATGGTATGTTGTCTTTGATGTGTATCAGTTAGGAGTCTAATGCGATAATTTTATTGTAGGTTTTCTGAGAAAATTCCGTTTATTATTTTACAGCAAGGAAAAATTGCTGAAGCTGAAAAGGCTATTAAAACACTATATGGAAAAGAAAGAGTTGCTGCAGTTATGCGTGACTTACAAACAGCAAATAAAGGTTCTTCTGAACCTGAAGCAGGGTGGTTTGATCTGTTTAGTAGCAGATATCGGAAAGGTATCCCAAAATTTTTGTTAATGACTAATCTAAGTTTGATAACACCATGGAAAAAAAAAATTCTTTCAGTGTTTTTAAGAATAATTGCTATTAGACGTCCCTTCTTCAGTTAATTTTATCTGCTTGTTATCATTAGTGCTAACCCGCATCTTTTGAAGGTTTTTTCATAAAATTTCCTTGTTTGAAGGGTGTTCATGTAAAGGAGGTCCAACATACGTAAATATCATAATCATTATGATAATTTTATCTTGAACGATGATTCATGAAAGTCAATTGACTTGTTTCAACCTCAACCCATTGCATTGTCAGATTTGATGACCAAAGAGACTGCCTTTTACATTCTGACTTCATTGAGGCATGTCTATTATACCTGAAATATTTGCATGAAGGGTTTTATCTTAGTGATGATCTTACTGTGGCTTATATTTTAATTTCACTGCTGAACTTTGTTTTTGGTTTACTGTTGAGTTGATGAATGCTTTCTTACATGAAATGGTGTAGTAATTCTCTAAAATATGTCTTGTTGCAGTTGTGAGTGTTGGGGCAGCACTTTTCTTGTTCCAGCAGTTGGCTGGAATAAATGCTGTGGTGTATTATTCAACTTCTGTTTTCCGCAGTGCTGGAATTGCTTCTGATGTTGCAGCAAGTGCCCTAGTTGGTGCATCAAATGTTTTTGGTTAGTATTTTTTAGTCTTAATGTGGTCTTTGTGCAATATGCACTGACATGATATTGTTTCTGACTGATGTTTTATTTTGTTGCAGGAACTGCTGTTGCTTCCTCCTTGATGGACAAACAAGGAAGGAAAAGTCTCCTTATCACAAGCTTTACTGGGATGGTAATAGTTATTTTCAGCACGCATCTGTCCTAGATCTAAAGCAGAAAATTGTGATATATTGCATGATAGATTGATGATCTCCCTGGGACATCACAAGCTTAAATGTAAAATGTGATTTTTGTGGGCCCAATGCTTTACGGGGCTAAGGGCTTGTATGGTTTCTATTTACATTTCCTGTTTTCATATCTTTATGATTTTGTGAAGAAAATAGTGAAAACAGAAAAGGATTTTATTATTTTTACTGTTCCCTTCACAAAATGCTGAAATCAGGAAATGAAAATAGAAACCAAACAGGTCCTACACTTGTCCAAAGCAAAAGAAATATTTCTTGCACTACTAAAGTGACAATATGCATGTTTGGTTGATGCATCCATATATACCATTACACTTTAAAAGTAATTTTGGATGCTGACAAATTAGAAACCGTCTCTTTTGGCCTTCAACTCAGCCATGATACTAAAAGGTCTACATGGCGAAATATAAATGGAAGTAGTACTGAATTTATCAGTATTTCCATAATACTAGAAATGCTTCTGCAGAAAAACAAAGATATACATCATTCCAGTGTACGCTGATTTGCTTTTTCTTACATGAATAGTCTTTCCCTTGTCCTTATCTACTTTGTTAGTTGTATCTTTAGTTTTTATTGTCTGTGTGATGATCGGTTGCAATTTGCAAATATCATTTCTTGTTGAGCTGGTTGGGCATGCTGATTCTATTGGGTTTATTAGTTATAAGGGGGATGAAGAGATTCCTATGCTGGTTAGAAGTGGTGTTCTGTAAGAATTTATATCGATGTCTGGCCTGTGCTTGGGAATGGAAGGTTTCACAGATGCTACTGTGCCATATTTAATTTTGGAAAGATAAAAATGGGGCAATACATACGAGAAAATTCTGAGAATTCTAACAAGGTGTCAAGGTTTTTCTTTTCCATTTTTCTCACTCCCCCTTTCTTGTGGATGCTTATTTTTTATTTCATTAAAAAAGGTTTTAAAAATTTTTCGTGGTCTTAAGGGAAGGTTACTTTCTAGAATTAGGATGTTTAATTTCATTTTATGGTTACATGTTTTAGCACAATCTGATTGGTAGGTATAAATCTATTCTTAGTTTTTCTTCAGTCAATCCTTTAAATGTAATAAATAATTTGTTATAAATCTAACTAATTTTCTGTCCTCTTGGATGATATGATGTCTTTGTATTTTTGTTCTGGTTGCTGCAATCAAACCAAATCTGATAAGACTAGAAGAAGCAAGCGAGAGATAGGAACAGGGATATGTATTATTGATGAATGGAGAAGACAAGTCAATGTGACTTGAGTTCCCAAGAATGGTGCATTCGAGAGGTTATTTGAGAGATCCTCTCTCTCCAAAACTCACTGATGAGTGACAACCAAAAACTGACTACCCAATTACCCACTTACTTCTTATGACTACCAAACAGTAACTAACTAACCTTCTAATTGTTACACAGGCCATTGTCGTTTCCCTGGCCCGCAGCCCCAACATCCTGACCCCTTCTCACATATACCTGCCTAATAATTGGGCCTCTATCAAAATCTTTGTCCCAAAAGCTTAATTTCATTTCATGTGTGATATAACCGATTCATCTTCTTGCAAGTCCTGTTTAGAAAACCCTGTGTTTTTTTATTCTTCAAATTGACCACCTTTTCTTTATCTCTCACAGGCTGCTTCTATGTTGCTTCTTTCCCTGTCTTTTACTTGGAAGGTCCTTGCACCATACTCTGGCACCCTTGCAGTCCTTGGGACTGTTCTGTAAGTCATTTAATTTTGTCAATAATATTTATGCCATTTGCTGATATCTCAATGAACTTGTAGGTTCTTTGTATCATTTAAGCTTTCCATTTCTGTTGACTATATGATCTATGGATTTTAACCAGCTATGTCCTATCCTTCTCTCTTGGTGCTGGTCCTGTGCCTGCCCTTCTTCTGCCGGAGATATTTGCTTCTAGGATCAGAGCAAAAGCAGTTTCTTTGTCATTAGGCACACATTGGGTGAGTGACTTTATTGTGGAATCTGATATTTTACGTAGTTACTGCTTTTATCTTACCATAATACCCTTTTTTTTTTCTTTTTTGATAAAAATATCTTGCCATAATATTTGAAATTCTACTGCTTAGTCGCTAGATCAAACTATAAAACTTCGGCACTTTTTAAGAGTAGTTGCTTGTAGTTTACCAAACACCAAACTTGCTGTTCTTATAGAGGACTACAGTTAAATAAAATACAAATAAAAAGGTGCCTCCAGATGCCATACCAAACACAGCTACAGGCTTGTGCTTATGCCTGCATATATTGGTTTCTAGATACTATAATTGAAGAAACATTCCTAAGAAAATAGCTTCACTACAAGGTCCTCCTTATTCTGCTTCAGAAGTTCCTTGGATCTTTTTTCCCTAAATGATATCAGGGTACATTGAGTTTTATTACTATACTGGCTTTATTGATGCCCAAATATTTTTCTAACCACGAAATTATGGATTTTTCTTGTCTTATCAGATCTCCAACTTCGTCATCGGCCTCTATTTCTTGAGTGTCGTAAACAAGTTTGGTATCAGCTCTGTATACTTGGGCTTCTCAGGTGTTTGCCTTCTTGCTGTCTTGTACATAGCTGGTAATGTGGTGGAGACAAAGGGTCGATCTTTGGAGGAAATAGAACGTGCTCTCAGTCCTGCAAATTGAAAATCTTTGAAAATTGCATGTGGTCGCAATTCCAATGCTGTTTATAGAACTGTTTTGCCTTAGAGCTGTTGCTAGTTATTTACTCTGGACGGTGATTAGCGTTATTTGTCTCGTGAGTGTGGTAGCAGCCTTACTGTTGTATTGTGCCCAAATTTTGCTCTTGTGCAATAATGTGTGAGTTTTGGTCAAGCATCTGTATTTTGTACTATGTTTTTGAACTGACATATTCTGTCACAAATGTATGCTTGGTAGATATCAGCAAGACCATTCTCACTTCAATTGGCAGGTTGAATAACATGTATGCCCCATCTTCAAAATTAAGAATTGAGTTTGTCGAGATCCCTTTAATGTAATAAGCTATAATGTTGGCACCAATTGTATACTTTTAAGCTTATGGAAGAAATAATTATCCACATTGGTGTAGCTCAAAAGGTAAAGAAGGGGTTTAAGTGCAAATGAATACGTAACACTCTGATTTAGCAATGTATATAATTCATATTGTCACATGCTAAAGTATTAATTAAAAATTTTTAAAATGCGAAGGGAAACGTGAAATAATAAAAGTAAAAATGTGGTATGGTTAAAATTTTTATGGTAATAGAATTTTAATTGCACGGTAAAAATTTCACGGATAGTTTCCTGGGAAAGAGGAAAATGATTTGATAGAGATTTAAGATACAAGAAAGTTTATTCCCATGTGGCAATTTAATTCTAGTGGCCTCAAATTTACCATTAAGGTCAATCTTATGACCACAAGAAAAATCAACACTTATTTTTTTTCATTTTTCTTATTATTAAAAATCAAAATAAAAGATGACAACTCACATAAGAAGTCATCTTCTCTCTTATCCTTACCTTGGCCGAAGCTCCTCTCATCTCCCCTACCTCTATTTTTGAAATTTTCTTCCTCAAGGTCTTGCCTTCTTCTTGTTCTTTGATCATACCACCCAAAATCTAAGCTTTTCAACCATAACCTAACTCAAAAGAAACAAAAATCCCTCCCCTTTGGTCCTACAAGTTTTGGCCATATAAGGGGATCACAAGGAGTTTGGGTTGTTTGAGTTATTTGGGAGCACTTGGAGGCTTAAGAAGAGTATCTTCAAGTGTTGATAGTTTTGAAATCAAGATAGATGCCCTAGAACTTTTGTGCTATGTTGAGATTGTTTTCTTGAAGTTGGGGTTTCATTTTTATTTTCTATACTTATTGGTGGCTGTATAAAATGCTATGTGGTCTTGTTTTAGTGATTTAGAGTTTGTAAGATTGGAATAGTGAGTAATATTGAGTTAGAGAAACAAAAGAACACAAAACAAAAATTCTATCTTGGAATATAAAATTGGACAGTAAAAAATTCATGATTTAAAACTCCAGCTAGGAAACTCAAAATGAGATGTAGCTAATTTTAATTGAAACTTAAACTCATAGGAGAACATATTCACGAAATTTGGGGTCCATTAAACCTAAGATGAATAAATTATGAATTTTTGAAATAGGTTGTAAGCTAGGAGGAACAAACTTCAGCAATGTGTTCTAACGGGCATAACTTGCCCTATAGACCTTTAATTGAGTGCAATTAATTTTGTTAAAAAGCTAAAAAGTTAATAATAAGCCTATAAATTTTCAGATTGTATTTGTATTTTCTGAAAAATTGTTCTCCGATTTATGCAAGTGCGATTTGTTTACTTAACTGACATGTTAAATACTTGCTATGTGCGTACGATCAAACCAGCAACTATGAACATTGTATAGGCTCCTATTATCGCTATATAAATGAGTATTTGAAAATGGAAATTAAATTAAGCCATAGGCTCTCACATAGCAACTTCTCACTGGGGTATTGTGACTTAAACATAATATTGTGATGGAAAAGGTGTTACATTTACCTATCCTGCAGTGCACTCAACTCGAAGTTTGTTGGATATGGCAGTCCCGTGCATGCAGAAACTCTATATATTAAAGTGAATTAGCTTCAACTTAATATGGATATCCGGTGGTTTCAGTTGCCATATAGCAAAGTTGCTTACAATACTTTTACTAAAATTTAGCAATCAAAGGTGTTGGAAGGGTTTCATTTCTCCTTTTAAATTTATCAGAAGTTTTCTGGAGTCTGGACAGTGGCTGCCAGCCTGCCATAGAACTATGCTCCTACATAACATGCACACCCTTGTGCATGGCTGTAACTTAAAAGGATAATTTAGCTATATCTTGTGTCATACAAAAATCAAATCTTTGACAATAAGCTGTAACTACCATCGTCAATAGAGTGGACATGTGATATAAGATTAGCGAAAAGCCGAAGTGGGTTCTGAGTTGTACAAACTTGAAACACAGCTACATTCAGCATGACATTGATGTGTCCAAATTTCTTAAACATGTATAGTCTCCAGGTTGGGGAATGAGGGGAGAGGAAATGCAGATGTAAAACAAATAATAAAGAACCTTAAAAATTTCTATTCAGTCTAAAGGTTTTGTTTGATGGTTACATTGATGAATGCTGATCATGTTATTGTTATCAAATAGAACTCCTCATGATGTATAATTAGCTCAGTATCTACCATCTATTACTTGCCATAATAACCAGGGCAGAGTTATAGATAAGCATGATGATACATGTCAAATTGTCAACTTTCAAGCCCCGAAACTGATGTACACTAACCATGTATTGCATGTGCACCCAATAACTTGAGCACTTCCTGGGTTGTCCCTAACACTCAACAGCCATGTTCAAACATTTTGATGAAATTTCACGAACTCTTTACAGCAGTTCCACGGTGACATCTACATGTTGGATTTCCTCTCCCACCTCTCCTTGGTGTCAAGCCTACAAATGTAAATAACAGACATATCAACTAAGATTGTGAACAGCTCATATGAAACATAACAATAAACATATATATGAATATACAGTATTATGAGCACAATCAGTGATGTGTTCTGTCAGAACAGGGACTTCTGATTCTAGCGATGAAAGTACTCCTTCTTCTCTTATCTGCCATTTAAGATTGATGCACAAAAGTTAAGTCATTAAATAACTTCCATTGTGAGTAAAAATAAGTTCATTTGATTGAATTATCCTAGATTGAGACACTCAATATTATTATCACTCTATTAATCTTCTATTCCATATGTTAATAATAAGGGTCATATGAGAAAAAAGACAAATTAATATTTTGTTTATTTTCCAAAGAGATATAAATAGGGACCAAAATATTTGAAAAAAAAAAATCTTAACTAAGTCTTGTATTGGTAGTTCAGTCAACAAGAGCTAAGAGCATGTAAGCATAATAGCATAGTTGAATCCCTACAAATGCTATCCATCCCCCATTTTCCTTCCCTTATTCTCCACTCTCGCATCCATCTCCCATGCCTATTAGGGGGCTTCTTAGGCTATGTGAGAGTCTAACCATGAACCGAATAGAATAAAATAAAATGAAATGGAACGGAATAAAAACCCGACACTATTGTTTGGATATTCAATGATAGAATAGAGAAAAATTATCACTCCATTGTAATGCAAAGGAATAGAATGGAAAGGATTACATATTTTTTCCAAAATAATGACAGTTATATCACATATATTGCAGTTAATTGTTGTTTTAATGGAAAAGGTTTGATACGCATACTGTTAATCTGCGGTGTTCATTTCAGGAGGGAATTGTCTTATATAGGGACTTCATTAGGAGGCTCCTCCACAGGGTTCTAAGGATAAGACTTAACCCCCCCCCCCCCCCCCAAAAAAACAAAAAAAAAAAAAACAAAGAGCACACCCGCACACACATAATAAGAGGGAGTATTAACCAAAGTGGAGTTAAGAGTTATACCCCCAATGCAATTTTTGCTTCTTTGGTGCAGAAAGCACAGATACATTATCTTTTAAGTCTTCATTTCTGCTATGAAAATCTTCACAAGTCCAGAGGCTTCGTTCTTTGTCATCAACTTTTAAGCCTTCAGATCCACTGCTTTGGATTGATTGATCATTGCCCTGAGACTTATTGGCATCATCTGCAAAACCCAAAAAATTAATAAAGACACGGAAACAACAACAACAAGACACCACCACCACCACCACCAACAATACAAAAACCATAATAAGAACCTTTCGATTTCGTTTTGAACTTTGATTTTGACTTTAGTTGTAAACGCCTCTTGTGTAGTTCCTATCACATGTAAATGGACATACACTGTTAATACTAATAGAGAAGAAAATCAAACAATATATAATAAAACAATAGCTAGAAAGAAGAAAACAAAAGTGACCCAGATCCCAGAATGTTGGAAATATCTCAAATTTTCATTTTACAATGGTTTTTTGAGTGTTGGAAAATCTCAGAGAAGGAAGGAACACGATCAAACGCTGGGAGCAGAACACGAAATCAAAGAAAATTCTGAAATTGAAATTGAATTGGATAGAAAATTGAAGTGAGAACCCACACGAAACTTCGAGAGCTGCTCTTTGGCGACACCTTTGGGCTTGAAATTGGGTTGCAGGCAGGGTGTTGACGCGATTGCTGCTTCCCTTCTTCGATCCTCTTCTTCCTTTTCCATGGCTGGCTCCTATGTGTTCGCTTTTCTATAATATGTTCTATGTCGAAATTAAAATTGTTCTTGTTGTTTTTAAATTTTTTTCATTTAATATTTATAATTTAATTGATATGCACCGAGTATAAAATGATTTTACACTATCAATTAATAGAAATCCTAAAAATATGATAAATTATGATAAATTTTTTATTATTATGGATAATTATTTATATGAATTGATACTTTTTATTATTTTTATTGATTAACAATATAACACTATTAATGTATTTAAATTAAATTCTAATAATTATTAACTATATGTTGTTTTCTTTTAAAGTTTTACTTAGCATAATTTTACCAACTTGAGTTGGGCCATTTCAATGGGAGACCTAACTCCATTCAAAGACGCCCATTGAATTGAGCCGGATTTGTTCGGATTTCTGAGAACATGGCCTACATGCCAATGGCACCATCTAAATTAATAAAAAAAATAGTATAATCTTTTATCTCAACCTTTTCTTTAGACTTCTCAATATGAGATTAATTTTGATAGATGGTGTGTGTAAAATATTTTACACTTTTAACTAACTATATATTATTTTTCATATGACTTTTGAGCCAAATAAGAAAAAATTCAAATATTTTTAATAATGTAGCTACATATTTTTAATTAGATGCATTGAGAGCGTAAATAATATAAAGTAGTTTTATAGTATTATTCAATGGAAATACAAGTATGTGTCATATTATATTTTTAAAATTTAAATTCATGCAATTACCCATAATGATGTGTCAATTTCTTATATTTTTATTGGATGATAGTATAAAACTATTTTACACTATTAATTTATAGCAATTAAACTTATACCAAAATTAAATTCATCTTATATTTATAATATAATCTTTTTGAAAAAAAACAAGTAAAACCTTATTTAGATAAATTTCTAAATGATCTTTTTTTTAAAGACCTTTTAAAAATGTAAAAGTTATTTTAAGATTGGATGTAAAATTAATTTATACTTGGGTGTAATATTAAAAGATCTTCTTTTATTTTTAAATAATCTTTTTATGTTCTAAAAAGATCTTTCTCTAGAAGATCAAAAGTATAACTTTTAAAAGAAAATCTTTGTTGTACTTTTTTAATGATATTTTTAATCCAAACATATCAAAATACATTAAAAAAAAATTTTAATAATTTTTTTTAATCAAGATGATAGGCACCCAAATAAGTAGTAAGTCAAAAAAACTAAAAAGTTGTAATACTCACTTGTTTTTGTTAGAATTATTTTTAAGAGTGTCATATGAATAAAAAATAGTGCACTCATATCATTTATAACTTCAAATTTTATTATCAGGGAATCATTAATTTTGAATTTAATTTTAATGTATTCTTAGGATAAAAATTTTTTGTCCAGATATATAATAATATATTATTATATTTTTAAAAGTATTTGATTCTTGCTATAACCACCTCAAAATCATATATATAATAAAAAGTGATTGGATGACAATATAAAACTCTTTACATTAACTATATATCAAAATTAATCGCCTAAATTTTTATATGTAATGTATTTTATACTAGAAAATTCTATGGAATTCTTACATAACATTAGGTTCCAAAATCCTTGCATAAATGGACCATGAAAAAACATTCATGTAGCTTTATAATAATGACATGAAAATTGTGTATATGTAATTATGTTAATATTTAGTTTTTCAAAACAGTATTTGAAGAAATCAATTTTACAAAAAATGAATCTTTATTTTTATTTTTATAAAAATACTCCCTTCAATTCATAATAGTTGTCAATTTGGCCATTTTCAAACAAATCAAGAAACTTAAAATCAATGCAAAATTATGATATAGGTTCATTAAAATGCCCTTATTAAATTTTATTATGTGGTAGAAAGTATGAATTCATTATGTGGTAGAAAATATAACTTCATTATATGGTGGAAAGTAGCCACCTCTTTCAATCAATGAAGATGAAGGGTAAAATTGAAAAAACAATAATAAATATTGCATTAATATGTGAGAATGATAACTATTGTGAACCAACAAATTTTACCCAAATTGACAACTATGGTGAACAGGATGAAGTATCATGATATATGAGCATTGCTAGTAGGGGTGTATTGTTCTGTCCCGCACGAGTTGAGCCACAATAGATAAGATTAATCCATAGGGTTGTTAAACAGGCCAGCCTTGCTATTTAGATCCTGACCATTTAGACTTGCTAGTTAAATGGGTCAAACTAACCTATAACAAATGTTAACGAGTATCATAATATCGATTTGACCCATTTAAGATAGCCCATAGGCTCAAACAAGCCAAGCCAGCCTGTTTAGGCTTAATTAACCCATTTAGGCTAGTGAGTTGAATGAGTTAGGCTAATCTATAACACATGTTAACAAGCTAGCATAATGGCAGCCCTACCCATTTAAGGCTAGTCGATGGGCTTAAATGAGCCAATTTTTCGATTTTGTCAAATTAAAATATTTACGTACTATTACACGCAAAGTATAATCTAACTTAAGTCTAAACTTCAATTTAAATACATTACATAATTTTGGCATGATTAATTTAAGATTACTTACAAGCTTAAATAGGCTAGCTCACCCCATTTAGGTCCGCAAGTTAAATGGGTCAAGCAATGTATAGCAAGTGTTAATGAGCCGTCATGAAATCGGCCTTGCCCATTTAAGATCAACCCGCGGGATTAAACATGCCCATCTTTTTCAATTTTTGCAAGTAAGAATATTTAAATACCATTACACCCTAATATTATCAAATTTAAGTCTAAACTTCAATTTGAATACACTATATAATGTTGTCCTGATCCATTCAACACTATAGGTAGGCTTAAATAGATCGGCCCAGTTCATTTTGGCTTAGCCTATTTAGGTCTAGGAGTTAAATGGGTATAACCAACCTATAGCAACTGTTAACAAGTCAGCATATAACATCTGCTTAGCTTATTTAAGGCTAGCCCCCAAGCTTAAATAGGTCAATTTTTTCAAAATTTTCAAATTAGAATTTTTAAGTGCTATTACACTCCAAAGATAATCAAACTTTAGTCTAAACATCAATTTTGATATGTTACCTATTAAATAACATAAATTGAAAACAAAATAAGCATCAAAATCTAAATTCAAAGTCTCGATGTTCAAAATTCAACACATTACATAATCAAACTTAAGTTAAAATTTCAAGAGTTCAAGTCCAACACACTACAAACAAATTACATATGCAGGTCAACCTAAATATCAAAATTCAAATGCAAAGTTCCAAACTTCAAAGTTCAACACATTATAAATCCTAAATATATTTTTTTTTAAAAAAATAATTGGGTCCATTGACTCAAAGGACTAACTTATTTAATTTGCAAGTTAAAAGGAAAGACTAAAAATGAATTGTGTAATAATACCCCAATCAAAAATTATGTGATCTGTGGTTCTATGTGTTTTCGAACCCTGTAAAATTTCTAAGTTTGAACCTTATGCCTCCTTGGAAAACTATATGATTGAGACATTTTCTTGAGATCAAAAGTTCCGATAATTGTTTTTTTATATATTAAAGAAGTGAAGATTGATTTTAATAGATTTTAGGAAGTTATTAACCCCGCTATTTTTAGCTCAAAAGTTTATAAAAATGCAAATTTTCATAAATTTGCACTAAAATCTAAAAGTTGGATTTTAATTCTCAAGGATTTTGATTTTTTTGATATTTTTATTGAATTCAAATGGTGTAATACCTTATTTACATTTATATTTTAAAGTTAATGAAGAGTAAATAAGTATGTAAGACTGAGCCTGAGTGGCATTGAAGGCATGAACACCAAGCTAAACTGATTTTTGTTAATTTTGGGTGTAAGGGGTTGCACTATAGCATAGCAGCTTAAAAATATGGGGACAGCATTCTAACCACTGTGCTCTAGCCCAGCAACAAGGACACAATGATGCCATTTTAGCGTCAAGCGTTATAAAAGGGGGTGAATGTAACACCCTTCCAAGTATAATACTATGCTTAAGTCATAATATTATACTAGGTAGTTTGTCATGTAATATAAATTTTAGCTTAACTTTACCTTTGAATTATTAACTTTAGCAGAGTTCATTTTTAATTGAATACGAATGATCGGTTACATTTTCTTTATGTGATAGGTACTGCACAGGTGTGTCGCAATATAAAAGAAAAGTAAATGAAATAGGCAGCAATGAAGTTCATCATTACACATCTGATACATACATAGCCATAGTCCCATGTATTCGTGTATACAAGTGCTGAGTACATCATGTTAGATCATAAACAAAAGAACTAGGTCCATCTCTGTGAAAAAAAGCATCTCTATAGTGGCTCTTAAAAGGACATTTCAGCTGACATGAGTACATGAGAAACAAAAGAAACTAAAATAAGAGAAAATATGACTATGGCCTAAGGTCATAAAAGACACCAAAAGAGGGCCACTCTATACACTACTAGAGTCCCTAGTGTCTAACATGTATTATGAGACAGACTCCTAAGGGAGGAATCTGTTCGGCATTAGGCCAACAGGTCCATGGTCAGTTGGTGCGAAGTCGTTATCAGGAGCTAAAGAGGAAGAGGAGGATAAGTCCATCATCTCTAATGGATCGCTCTCTAAAGACTCTGACTGTATAGGAGAAGGTGGGTGAGCCTAATGTGGTAGTACAGGATCAAGAGTGAGCCATATACAGGGATGCTCCTAGAAATGGAGCAGTAGGATCAAAAAGGGGGCTAAGGACAGATGCAGCAAAAGCCCACTGGAAGAATATGTATAGGTGGACTCGAGAGGTAGCAATCAAGTGCAAGGAATCCATAAACGGATCATAATACTAGTGTCACTCGGGCACCTCAGCGAAGAAGACCATCGCCGCCATCTTCATCATCTCAAAATGACATGAACATATAATAGGATAAGAATTCAGAAAATTCTTAGTAGAATTCTCTATGTAGTACATATTGACATCGTAATCATTTTTAGTTGCTTCGGTCTAGTTTAATTGAGTAAATTGAGTAAAGGTACTAATAAAGTAAATGCCTCAATTTATAAGCGTTAAAAATGTGGTCCGAAGCAAAGTTCTATTTTATTCATAAAATTAAAAAATGGACAAGTACACATATGATAAACAAGATAAAAATCACAAAGAACAATTCATAAATCTGATTAAACTATAATTAACATGACATGCATAATTAAGTGCAAAGTAAAATCTAATGCATATGCACTTGACTTCTCATCTTTCTTTACTCATATCATAGTTTTCCATACTTGGTCCTCCAGGAGTTTCAGACCATATAACTCCTGGGTAATAGTCTATTTCTCATGATCGAGCTCGTTTCTACACAGGATAGCCGGGTTTACTTTCCCCAACTTTCCCACCGATCTATTCCCCTTATTTTCATTATGGGGCTGGCCCAAGCGATATAGAATTCTTATATTTCTCATAACTTATATAATCATGACTAAATAAACTTGAGGGATGTATACACTTATAATGCATCATTCACATAAATTCTGCTGGAATTTCTGTAGTATAACGACTTAAAATCTGCTTCCCAAAATGCAACAAGCACATTTCCAACAACCAGTCAAGATACTAGAATTAACATGATAATATACCAACATTTTAGTAATAAAATAGAGGAATTTCATCAACAAATCTCAACCTTTAGCTACTTATGGTCTAAGGGTGTTCAACCACCTAAACTTGGCACCTCAATTTCCTAATTCTGCCCTATTTTAGAAATTGTGCCATAATTTCATCTTAACTCATTTAAATTTAAAATTTGGATATGATGTGGCATTGTTTGTCTATTTTTTTGTTCTCTTTGATCCCACTAACTTTTGATGAGTATAGATTAAGTTATTGAGATTTGACCCAAGGTTGTCCTACTATTGGGTAGAATTGAATACTTACATATAAAAATTCACCAAAAACAAAATACTTATTAGTTTTACCCGAAATTTATATCTACTTAAAGCTAATTGAACCATCTTTAATTTCCCATAAGTTTCATTTCATTTGGTAAGTAGAGCTCAAGTTATGAGCTCTCAAATTTGGCTAAATGGGCATGCCCTATTTCAATCTAGATAGGACATAAGGCAATTTTAAAGAATTTTTGGGAGCAATGGACTCAAGATATGACTCTAAAATTTTTATGGCATGAACATTTATGTGTTGAATTTCTAACAAAATTAGTTGCACTCAATTTGAATTGTATAGGACAAGTTGTATCCTTCATAATCCATACTGGTCAGGATGATAGATAGAATCCTAGGGTTTATTTCAAACATTCATAACTTTTCATTTTAAACCCAATGAGCTTATAATTTATATGATCAGAAAGCTTTGAATGTCTAGTTTCATTTAAAAATAGTTTCATTAAATTTTGATGCCCACAAAAGAAGCTGTATGCTCCATCGTACAAACCCATCCTAAGATTTAGTTTTTAGCAAATTTGTTTGAGTTTCCCTTTGAGTTTTTCACTACTTTTCCAACCCTAACCAAAAGTTTCCATGTTCAATCAACTATAACAAGCTACATGATCATCATATATCACCATAATAAAGAGAAATATAGAAATGCTAAGTCAGCATAAAATCCCAATATTAAGAAGACTAAATAATCATACCTTAGTTTGAAATTTGAGCTAGTGAAACACAAGTTTTGGGTGGAAGAGGTTTATGATGGAGGAAGAAGAGAAGATGTAGGGAAAAGATGGTGAAGAGAATGAAAGAGGGTGGTTAGCTCCTTTTGGCCGAAATAGAGAAGGAGATATAAGGAATTATAAGTGTTTTATTTTATAATTAAAGAAAAGGACATGTTTGGTTGAATTTCCTTATTTTGTGGCTGATGGTGGCACCACCTTATGGGGTATGTGTGGCTAAATTCTAGCCACCAATTTTAGGATTTTTTACAGTATAAATTTCTACTGACTCGATTTTTACGGTATACAACACGAAAGTTAAACCAATTCTTCTTAAATTAGCAAAATAATGATAATGATTCTATTAAATTTTCTACATAAGAATATCAAATTCCCTTAACCCTAATCTCTCTAATTCACCTCTAATTACTCTTATTTTTCTAATTCAACTGAATAAATTAGTTAATGGTGCAAATTAGACACACGGTGTTTCAAGATGTTATAGTGAAACCACCTTCAAAACCCAAAACTCGCAACCTTTCTCCCCTAAACACTATCTCTCGGCCTCTTTCCCTCTTTCTCATTGTCTCTTCTCTTTTTCTTCCTCTTCTTCCTTGTTTATTCTTCCCCTCATTCCTTGTCCTTTCTTTGGTCCTAACTGAATGAATAATCCATGGGTGGTGCTTTTGGAACTTGAAAAAAGGTGATTCTTGGGTGAAGGAGTTTTGAGTTGGTGTCCACTTCCTCTCAACTCTTTCTTTGACCTTCAAAGAAAATCTTTTCTATTTCGAGAAATTAGAAGGATTTTTATAAAGGTTTGAGCTAAAGTTAGAAACTTGGAAGTTTAGAGTTCTTGATTGGGGATTTGTGTCTTGGGATTACTATGAATTAATCTTTGACTCAAAAGGCTATTATTTGGTTAGTTAATGATATTGGTGGTCTTAGATTCTTGCAGAGAACAATCGTTGGCCCGAAACACCATAAGCTTGGAGTTGGAACTCCACCTCTTGGGCTAAGTTTGTGAGTGGATAGTATAGCTATGTTAACATTGTGTAATGCTTGTGCTATTTGCTTGTTATATGTTAATATAATTTGATTTTCAATTGATAAGTTATGTGTATGCTTTAATCATGAAATTGAATTGCAGATGGATATTTGAAAATCAATACTTGTAATGCTATCTAATGGAAAAGTTAGCATCCTGGGAACAATGATGCGTAATGCCCAGGCTTGCACAAGTTTGTACCTTGGGGATGAGAATACATAGTGCCTAGGTACAATTCACATTAGAAACGATGAGACATAATACCTAGATGTGATATGGCTTGTTTGCTCTAGTTGTGTTGCTGATGGTTGTGACTTATGATAAGCTGTGGTGACAAGACTATGATGCAATATGTGATAACTTAGAAATATATTCATACATATGTATTTGTATATACACTTGAGTGTTTGGTCAAATTGTAGCATGTTATTCATACATAGACAATGGTTAAAACATTCAATTTCAATTATAGCCCCACAATTGTTTATTGTCGCTCCTTATTTAATACTTTTACTTGTAACATTTCTAAAATGCCCTTAACTAAAAACTTGTTTTAAATTTGTAATATATTGTCACCCTCATATTCTAAATTTTACATTTAATAATTATATTAATTAATATTAAATATAAAAATTAACTATAATTAAACTTAACGCAAAAAAACTACTAACATATATTGATTAACTTAAATAAAAAAGTGTAATGAAATAAAATTTAAATAACTTGTCAAATTTGATCAAACAAAAGATATAACACTTTTTTTTACATCATACTTGTGCAAAAATAATGCATCCAAATCTTATAATGTTGTAACTCCATAAAAAATTAATTCATGCAAATAACAATGTTGCAACTCCATCTATATCCCAAGTTTTAATTTCATAAGCATATGAAAAATATTGATATCTTATTAATTATAAATTATGTTTTAATGTTTGATTTGACATATCATTTTTTTCATTTATTTCAAAATAATAACTCTTAAATCTTATTGACCACAATAAAAGAATTATTGTTAACTAAATAAATGGCTATTATGTGTAAAATTTGATTATGCTTATACTTCTATCATCTCTTTTATTTTAAGTATTTTCTCACATTTTCAATGGCACGACCATTTCTTTTTAACTATAGTTTCTCTTTTTTCATTTTGAAAAGTGATTATTTAATCGTTTAAGAATAAAATATAGTATCAAATGTGTTAAAGAATTTAAAACGACTCAATAATATTTTCATAAACATAGTTTAAAAGCACAAGTGTTGATACGAATTCTTTAGGAATAAATTTCTTTATTGCGCAATTCTCATGAATAAAATTTCTTTTAAAATGCATAAGATACTATTTATCATAGAATACTAACTACAAAATAAAAATAGATTCAAATTTTGGTTATCTTCCTTAATCTATTTATCAATCATTTTAATGGAGTTACAATATTATAAGATTTGGATGTATTTTTTTTTTCGCACAAGCATAATGTTAAAAAAAATTATATTTTTTGTTTGATCAAATTTGACAAGTTGTTTAAATTTAATTTCACTACACTTTTTTATTCAAGTTAATCATTATATTTAAGTTAGGATTTTTTTTTGTGTCAAGTTAGAAGTTTAATTATAGTTAATTTTTAAATTTAAAATTAATCAATATATAATTATTAAATATAAATTTAGAATATAAGAGGAGCAATATAATACAAATTTAAAACAAGTTTTTAATTAAGGAGTAATATCACAAGTAAAAACAATAAATAATTTGAAATTTTAATATGTAATATTATTTATTTTTATTAATAAAAATATCATAGATTTAATAGTTCAGAAAGCAAATGTTGAAGAATTTTATAAGTTTTTTAAAATTTATTCATAAATTGGCTGATATAGTAAAATCCTTAAATAACCTAAGAAATTTTAATGACATAAAAAATATTCATAAATTGATTTTTCGACTGATACCTCAATTAGATAATAGTAAATACGTATTATATGGGTGATGCAAACATAAAAATTTCACTTTAAAGTGATACTAAATATATATTACATGAGTGATGTAGACATATATATCGCAAGGATAATTATTAATATACATTATAATTATTAACAACTAAAACTAAATTTAAAATTAAATATATGAATTCTAAAATTTATAGTACAGTCTAAAGTTATATCAATTCAGTTTTTTTATTAAAGATATAAATTACTGTTAATTAATTTTTCTATCCTATTCATAATATATACTAAATTTTTTTAATGGAGTTTTAATGAAGCTACTTTTATAATATAATTGTTTCTTCGTTAAAGTTTCTATTAAACACAATATCTTTAATTAACTAATGCTAGAAAGCTTGATTTTTAAGATTTATACGACTTTGATAATTTATAAAAAAAATACTATTGATCAAATTTATCTATTCTATATGATTATAATTACAATAATCTTATTATTTTAAACATATATAATTTTATTCAAAATTTAAATTATATAAGATAAATCTATACTATTATATAAAGAACTTAATTTAAATGTACTGACAGTACAAAATAGTTTTACACTGAGCCAATAAAAATAGTAAAAAATGTCAACTCATACAAATAATCACTCATTATAATAAAAGATTCACCATAATTTCTTATTTTTTTCTATTTCTATTAGTTAATAATATAAAAATATTTTATAATATCAATGCATATCAATTAAACTCTTATATAAAAAAGATTCTCTTTTGTAACCGCTTTTGGTCTCCCCCGATTATAACGGAACTTTTTTTCAAGTCCAAATGCAAATTACATATGAATTTAATTTAAATATATTGACAGTATAAAATAATTTTATATTATCAACCAATTGAAACAGTGGAAAACGTTAATTCATACAAATAATCATCCATTATAATGAGGGACCCACCATGATTTCTCACTTCTCCCTATTTCTATTGATTGATAATGTAAGTGCATATCAATTAAACTCATTATATATTACTAATATTGTATATTTTCAAAGAGTTTAATTGGGGTGTAATAATAGTATAAATTTTTTTTACACTATCATCTAATCAAAATCTTCTATTTGCATGATTGTTCAAGTAGTGGATGATTATGTTAAAGATTTTTGCTAATATAGTAATATCTGATTAGATATCTATGTAAAAAAATTTTACACTAAAAATGCATTCAAATTAAATCTATTTTCAAATTCTAAAACTTGATAATACATCTTGAGCACGTTGGGAGAACATGAAAGCAGTTACACAAAGGTCGTGGAAAGTAGGTGCAGTTTACACGATGTGAAGATTGGATTTACAGATGTCATGAACCGTAACAATCCATATTATACTGCTCCCACGTTCCACACCCTCATCGTTAAACTCACCCACATAAACATCTAGATAGATGCCGACGTTTATAATGGTCCAGGCTCAATCCTAGTACACCAGTGTACCAGGATTTTAAAACCGTTAAGATAAAAACAAAAATATTATAGCGGGCCAGATGTTGTGTGAAAGTGTTTCAGTAGTAACCATTTCTCAGGTGCCACCCACACACTTCGGTCAGCAGGCTATGTTGCTTAACAAATTTAAAAATGGGAGAGTCAAAATGACCTGAATGGGCATACACTGAGTGACAAAAAAAATCGCACGTGGCTGAGTTCTTTGTTTTTTATTTCTAATCTTATTGGTTATGCTACGCGGTGCAGTATAATCGGTGGAGGAAAATGTTATTAAGTCTATATTGTAATGTATTTAATATACACAATAGAATACACTGCATAATTTTCTAATAAGTTTACTGCTAGTATATAAGCCATGACTGATAGAAGTAAAAATTCCAGTACAATCTGTTTTTTTATTTTTCATTGCAAATGCATATACTTTCAAATTTAATGAGTTGTAATACTTAATTATATCCGGAGGCGGTGGGTGATATCACTGGCAGTTACAGGCTCAACGTCAAGTTCATGGGCATGTTGGAAAGGTATTGAGTGAAATAACATAAATAATATTAGAATTAGAATAGAAATAAAATTATCTCTAAACAATAAACATAATTGATCACAAGAATATAAAATTAAAGAATTGAAATAAATAAAAAAAAATAACTTGTCATTATGAATGGTTTATGCATGCTAGATATTGAGTTTAAAAATATTTCGTCATTATGAACTAATTACTTGATACAAATGTTCTTCACGACAAATATCCTCTAAAATACAATAGTCATTTCTCACTAATTATGCACTTGAACTAAACTATAAGAACAACTATATTGATTGTTCAAAGAAACCAAAAACTAGTCTCTAGAACCTAAATTTGTATATATTTATGAACCTTAATGAAAAGAACTAAGAAACATAATTAGCAAAATTAAGAAGAAAGTCATTAAAAGTATTCAAAGAAAAAGTGTCTCGTTGGGCATATCCCCTCTTCACTTGGTGAAAACATTGTGATTTATAACTAAAAGTTTTTCCGTTATCCAACATTAAAAGGCTAACGTGCAGTATCTTTGACGGGATTTGATATTTAGCTGTGAAGCATTATCTAACGTAAAACCATCAATGTTATAAACACAATAAAGGGTTTTAAAAATAATATTGTTGTATTATTTAGTCAATTGTATTTACTTGCGAGATAGTATTATTGTATAATTTAGAAAAGTTTATTATTTATGTAAATATAATATATTGTTTGAAGGTTATATGGAGTAAATCATTGACAAGCACTTGTTACTATCATTAGTATTATATATTTTTTACAGTTTTTACATGATTTTTTTGGTGCATATTATTTTTTTTTGAGTATTTTGAATAAATATAAAAATATAAATAAATTAAGAAATATACATGATAGGGGAAAAAATTTGATGTGATGAAGTAGAGAGAAGAGTGATGCAATAGAGTAAACAAAAGAGTTTTAGGAGAAAAATATGAGAATAATTGATATTAAATGGGAGTGTGGATAAGAAAGTAGTAATTTACTTAATTAATCCACTAGGAGTGGGTCGATAGTGATGGATTTAGATAATTTGCATGAAAATATACATAGATTCAAACTTCAGTATCATCGATGTACAATATATATATATATATATATATATATATATATATATATATATATATATATATATATATATATATATATATATATATATAATCTACTTAATTAAATTTAATTTTAATAAAATCAATTTATTTAAATCAAGGTAGTCTAGGAAATCAAAGTTATAACTTAATAATGGGGGAGTGTAGATAAGTGAAAAGAAGTGCTAATATCCCTACCCGATTATCAACTTATAAGAGAGTAAGCAGATTGAATTGATCTAATAAATTTGAAGATTTGAACCAAATCAAACCAATAGAATTGGTTTAGATTTGTTCGGACAATCGGATTATTTTAAGATAGAAGCGTGATCACCCGATTAACTAATTGTTTTTATATATTTCTAATTTTTCAAAATTTTACACTTAAGATTTTAGTAATAGAGTCACTTATTATTTTCTTTGTTAATGTTTATTTAAAGAATTTATCTATTTACATTATTATTAAAGCATATCACAATCAAATTTTATATTATTATTAGTTGTTATAAGAATAAATTTTTTTAAAATATATAATTCTTTATATTTTAATTCAACCTGATTACCCAAATCAAATTAACTTGATATTGATAAGATTGATTTGGTTTAGATTTATTGGGAAAAAAATGTTAAAAATCAAACCAAATCAACCTGATTAAATTTGATCAGTTTAGACTCATTTGTACTCAAATTCAAACCAAATCAACCCACTTATACTCCTGTCAACTTATACAAATTAAATAAAAATAGATTTTTTTTAAAAATAGAGTGTCTTAATATAATTAAAAAAACAATATTTAACCTTTTTTTAAAAGAAATTATATAAAAAAAGGAACATCGATAAAACCAGAAAAATATTATAAATAAAAATTAAACTATTTGTTTAACTAATTTTAATGTGTACAGAACAGTAATTATAGCTTTATATATTAAATATGTTAACTTTTATTAAAAATGAAGAACAAAAAAAATACTAAACTCATAGATCTTGTACCACAACTTCAGAATATCGTACTATAAAGTAATATTAATGTACATATCGTGGTATCTAGCCACGACTTTGGAAATTAACAAAAGAAAAAAAAATGCTACTTATTGCTAATTGGAACTTTGGAATATCAGTTTTTTTTCAACTGCTATATTTACTCTTTATGCAATATCAATCATTACGTTTATTTCCTTGCTTAATCAATGGATTAAAATAATGTAGATTAGTGTTTGATCAATTGAATTTTATTAAATTTTTTCTTGAACTATAGCAAAATCTTTGATTCCTATTAAAAAAGTTTAATATGTATGTATTTCTTAAAAAATAACATCTGTCTACGTGTTTTATATCCCTTAAAAAATAAATTAATTATTATTAAAATATCTAATATATTAATTGTATTTAAATAAATAAAATAATATATATAAATTATATGAACAAAATTTAAAATAAAAGATGATATTTATATATGAAAATGCTAATATCCACATGAAAAGCTCCATATTTTATCTTGGATAAAATACTTAATTCCTTTTTTTGAACTAATTTATAATTTTAGATAATTTATAATTATTAATTTTTTATGAGTCTTTCGTTTCTATTAAAATATATAAAACGTGATTATACATATAAGAAACTTAGGTTTATGTATAAAATATTAAATTTATTAATAATATTAAAATATTAATTTTAATATATTATCAATATAAAAATAATTTATATAAATATTTAATTATATATTATTATATTAATAAAAGTATTTATATTTAACTATATATTATTTTAAAAATTTATAAATAAAAATATATAATTAAATAATAATATAAAATTTTTTTACAATAATAACGTATTAAAATTAATCTTTAATAATAATAATAATGATTAATAAATTAATAGAATACTAAAATTATTAATCAACAAATTAAAAAAAAAAAAAACTGCACATTCAGATAAGCTTGGACCAAAGAGATGTGAAAGGGACGTTCAAAACAGTGTCATAGAGACAGGTAGACCAAGTAGCCATAAATGACTTTTTAGGCGTTTTTTTGGAAGAAAACTGTTAATAAAAAATGGTACACCAGTGTACCAGAATTTACCTTGGAACATTGCAAAAGCCGCCTAGATAGACATGAATCAAAGTCAAAATTTTCCTTTTGTTTATTTCATATTTTTTTGTCTGTTGTGTTGCTTTTGAATCAATCTTTTGAAGAAGGCGTTTATCTTGGACTTTGTGTAGGTACTACTTGCTTACAGTTTGGATTCTTTTTTTCCTGTGCAGTGTTGTTGACATACTACCAAACCCATTGCTATCACACAGCTAGAATCCTCCGTCAACATTCTACCTCAGAAACCCTCCACCCCTAGATATCTCTCTAATATTCTTTTCTTATTATTGTTATTGTTATTTTTATTATATTATTGTTGGTTTTATTATTCATTCTTTCAATCATGATGATTATACTCAACTCTAAATGGGTCCTTAGTTGCAGAATCACAACAGAGCAAAGCTGTGAATTTTAATTGATACATTGCTTAATTATTGTTAATACTACTGTATGGGTTTTCATGAATGGAATTGCATATCATATGCAAGATAGATGTCATGTTAGGCATCAAGGTAGTGCTATTGTTGTATTAATAAATGAGGGCATTGGTAGATAAATAAGTTTAACATGATGAAACGATGCAACACTTGAAATTTAATCAGAGAAATTTTTTTTTAATATTTATAGAATAAAAAATTAGAGCCCCGATTTCCACCAAAAAGAATAAAAATTATATTTGTGATTTAGTTTACAGTTTATATCTCAATTACTACAAGAAAGAATTAAGAATTTCTGTTGTTCCTTTTAATGCTCCCATTTAAATGTTGACCTAGATTGGATAAATAACATATTGATAGCAATATATCAAGAATTGATGGGTTGAAGTGATAACAGTTGATTTTATTTTAAATTAACATGGGGTTAGAATAATAGGTTGAAGTGATAGATTTTTAAAACTAATGAGATGGAGTGTAATTTCTTAATATCTCAAAGGAGTCAAGTTTATTTTACTCAATTATTTATTATTTATTATTCTTATTCTAAGAAGATTAAAGATAAGAGTACATCCAGAATTTGATCTCTAAGTTAAAAATCAAAATCAAGAGAAAAAAACTCAATCTAGAATAATATTTGAAATTATTTGTAGCTATTTTTTTTATTTATTCATTACTCATTTTATAAGTATTTGTAAATACATACCTTACATTAAATATTTTAATATATAATATTTATACAAATATTTCTTTCTACCATCTTTCTATCATATAAAATGCATCACATCTAATTATATTTTCTTATTTCAAGTATTAATGACAAATAACTATTCATATTAAATAATTATTAATTACATTGATATCCAACAAAACAATAAAAATACAAATGTGCGAGTATATTTAATTATAGTGGTCAGTATGAATGTTTTCTTATTTTCTTTATGTATTTCACAGCTTTGTGAATGAAATTTATAAATATTTATTCATAATTATATTTTATAAATTTTAAATATTGATGTGAAATTAATATTTATGTTAATTTTATTAATTTATAATGCATTACTTTACATATATGAATTTAATTATATTATTACCCAAAAAAATAAAAAGGCTGCTTAACAATAAATAATAATTATATATTTAACTTGATTCAATATTTTAATTGTATAAATTTTTTTATATTTAAATTATGTAATTTTTTCATGTATCACATAGATAAATATGGTAGTTATATTATATAAAATAAATATAAATAATAATTATATATTTAAATTGATCTAATATTTTAATTGTATAAAACTTTTAACTTTAAATCGTGTAACATTTTGGCACATCGCAGGGGCGAATATTCTAGTAAATATCTTAAATGAGAATCAAGTTTCAACGGTCAACATCGATCGGTACAGGACGAAGAAGTGAATTTATGAAATGTGAGTTGGCACTGTCGGTCTCTTTCTCAGCCCGCAGAAAAGAACATAAATACAATGGCTGCCCGGAACACTTCTGAACCTATCTAGCTGTCTCTGTCGCACTTTCAAAATGGATTATTTCCATTGGACCTTGCACAAATGCTCCGTACATTTAGGGAATCTTTGAATCGTTTCGGGGAGTATGACCTGTGAATGCGACTGTGGATCTCCATCCCTGAAAGCCACGTTTTGCATCGCAAAATGTCTTCTCCTCAGAATGGCACCCACCTCTTATTTGTTCCCTTGTTTCTATCTATGTAACGATGATAAGGTTATTAAAGCTCTGCACACAGTCATATCCTTTGATTAGGATCGGAAGTAAGTCAACATAGCCTATAAACCCATAAGCCTATTTCTAATTCAATTTATTAATTACTTGATAAACTGAGTCTATTCAAGCTATACCTTTAATTCCTTTTATAGAATTGAAGAGTCTTCTTTGTCTCCTATAGAAAAGGGTTCTTGAGCCGGCATTCATTGGAAAGTTCATTTTACCGAAGTTTGAGAATTTTTTTTCTGAAAAATTGTTGATATTCTTTATTAAGATATACCTTTAATTCCTTTTATAGAATTGAAGAGTCTTCTTTGTCTCCTATAGAAAAGGGATCTTGATCCAGCATTCGTTGGAAAGTTCATTTTATCGAAGTTTGAGAATTTTTTTTATGAAAAATTGTTGATCAAAATTGAAGAGTCTTTTTTGTCTCCTATAGAAAAAGGATCTTGAGCCAGCATTCGTTGGAAAGTTCATTTTACCGAAGTTTGAGAATTTTTTTTATGAAAAATTGTTGATCAGAATTGAAGAGTCTTCTTTGTCTCCTATAGAAAAGGGATCTTGAGCCAGCATTCGTTGGAAAGTTCATTTTACCGAAGTTTGAGAATTTTTTTTATAAAAAATTGTTGATATTCTTTATTAACTAATATTTAGCTGTATATTCTATATATTTAAAGTAGAATAAATTACACTCTTTTTCTTGACAGATACACTTATTACATAACTCTTTCCTATATTTTCAAAGCATATATTTTATTTCAAGATATTTTATTAATTAAAATATGTATAGAAATTCACTAAACTACTTACTACACAAAGTAGTAATTTATTAATGAGTGTTAATTTTTTAAAAATATTATTATTATTATTTTAATTATTCATTATTTGACATTATTAAAATTATTTCATCTTTGTAAATTCTCAAGAATTGATATGCTAATAATAACAACACTATATTTAGTAAGATTATTTAAACCTTATTTAATCATTATAAAAATATAAAATTTAACATAAAGATGTCATTTTTCATTTTAAAAAGTTAATACAAAAATATTTTATTAATATTTGTATTTTAACATTAATTATCACATATTATAGAATAAAAATATTGAAAAAAATTAAAAGTATGCAATTCTTACTTTTTAAAAATAAACGATCATCATAAATTGTTGTTATTTTTGATAATTTTCCTTTTAACATAATAATACTTACAAATTTCAATATATATATATATTGTGTTTGTTTATTTTGAAAACATATAAAAGGATTGCGTAGCATAAGCATGTCTCAGAAAAGAGAAGTGTGATTTACTCTTTGATGTATGAATGAAAAAGTTCAAATTTTTGAGCCCGTTTATTTGTGATTTTATGAGTAAAAAAAGTATTTTTTTTTTAAATTTTTTTTAAAAAAAGTACTTTTGAAGTAAAAATGGGATATTTGTTTGTGATTCTCAAAAAAACATAGAACCAAAAAATAATCAATTTTTCTGCTTTTTTGAGAAGCAGATAGAGACCTACTTGTTACAGAAGCAGAAGCAGTAAAAGAGAGAGGTAATTACCCCTAAAAATTCGGACACACTTCCTTCCCACTTCTTTCCCTATTCATTTACCATTCTATCTCTAAAGTTATACAAAAATAATACTACACTTTCGTCTTCTATCGTTCTCACTGATTATCTCCCCTTCTAGGGATGGCAATGGGTCTTCATGGGGGTAGAGACATGCCCCCCGCCCCCCGTCCCTGTCCCCATCTCCATCATGGGTACACGTTCCCCATTCCCCGTGGGGATTCAGATCCTCGTGAATATCCGCGGATTTCTATGAAAAAATAAAAATAAAAAAGGAGAAAAATGTAAAAAAAAAAAAAAAAAAACACTCTTAAGCTTAAATAAAACAACTATAAATATTTATAATTCATATTATCATCCAAGACAACACAATATAATTTAAATTAAAAATAAAATACATAATTATAAATCTATTACAAGACAATAAAAATATCCAAATTTCAAGTAACAAGCCACTTGCACTTGTTTGTTTCCTTTCTTTCCTTTGCTCCACTTGCTTCCTAACAAAGTTTATTAACAATAATATTAGAAAAATTATCCAACTATGTAAGAGAACAAAGCTAGAGAAGACAAACATTAAATAGATAAATAATTTATAAGTATAAATTTATCACAATTCATGATGGCACTTCCTATCACACAGCTACTTACATAATCAAATTAATAACAATTAGAACCCTATAAGAAAAATTAATTTAATAATTAGGAATATTGTGCTTTGTAAAATAAATTTATATGAACACACGCTTACATCAATATCAAGGATACTAGCTTGTACCGTAAAGCACTCAAAATCCACTTTTGATGTAGAAGAACCTAAAATGTGAAAAACAACATAAACTATCAATAAAATTACTCTATCAATATAGTAAGAAAAAAATCTAATAATTCAACATATTTAATATAAAACATTACCTTGGAACTCACTCCAAAGCCAATCTTGAGAACACATTAAAGCTTCTAAAGTATCTGGGTGCAGCCTACTACAATTTGGAGTAACAAACCGACCACCAGTACTAAAGATGACTTTGAAGCAATAGCAGAAATTGGAATAGCAAGAAAATCTCTAACAATTTGTTGCAAGGTTGGGAACTTCAAACCATTTGCTTTCCACCAATCCAAGATATCAAACTTTTCATTTTTTGTTTTAGGCAACACTTTTCATCTAGATAGTGGTCTAACTCAGATCTTGTGTCAGTAAAAGCAGCCTCTTCATTTACATATGTGGCAAAGTCACCTTCCTAATGTTCATCTATTGTAGTTGAGCTTACACTTGTCATAATTAAATTTGAAGGATTAGATGAACTAACCCTCTCTTTCTCTCTACTCTTGTTCACATATTCCCTAACCAAATCTTGGTGAATGGCTTTCACCTTTTCTATTTCATCAACTGCATTTGCTCCATATATTTTAGAGAAAAAATAATTCAACAAATGCATTTTATACCTAGGGTCCAAAATAGTTCCTATAGCCATCACCCCATTAATCACTCCCCAATATTTGTCAAATTTAGTAATCATGCTTGTTGCCATTTGTTCAATTACCTCATTACCACAATTTTGCCATTCTATTAAAGCCAACTTAATTTGACAAATTTTGGGAAAGTAAACATTTGCAGTAGGGTATTTAGTTCCAGAAAATAACTCAGTCACACTATAAAATAATCTCAACCTTTGACATATTTCATTTGCCGTATCCCAATCATCATCACTTGGCAAATATTTATATTGAGGCTCACGTGCTGACAAGCGATCAAACACATCTCTATATAATATGGCAACATCAAGCATAAAAAAAGTTGAATTCCACCTAGTTTACCAATCAAGAGCAAGGTTCATACCATAAAAAATGTTCAATTGTTCACATGTTTCTTTAAACTTTTCCTCCTTCTTAGGTGTTGCAGTCCAATAGTGCACATTCTCTCTCACCTTTTCAATAGCATTAGATATAAGAAGCAATCCATCCTTAACAATCAAATTCAATATATGTGCACAACAACGCATATGAAACAATTTACCTCCCAAAATAAATTTTCTAAGTGACATCTTACTCAAAATATGGTCAACCATAACATCATTTGTGCTACAATTGTCAACTGTCAAAGTGGATATTTTTCTATCAAGATTCCAATCCACTAAACATTCTACCAGAACATCAGAAAGGGCATCAACAGTATGAGGAGCAGACACATAAATAAACCTAAAACAAATAACAAGAACAAAGCATATAAATTTTATAATTTACAAGTTACCAACAATAAGAAGTAGGAAATCAGATTAGAAAAATAAAACATATTATTACCTCACAATTCAGCTTTGCAAAGTCCAAGAATCATCAATAGAATGAGCTGTGATAGCCATATAACCTCTATTTTGGTTGCTAGCGGTCATATATTAGTTGTAATTGCAACTCGACTCTTGTTGTTTTGAAGCAACTTCATTGTCTTTGCCTTTTCATTTTCAAAGAGCTTCATAATGTCACTCTTTACGGTATTACAAGAAACCATCTTAAATAGAGGTCGAAGAGCATTGCAAAATCTCCTAAAACCAATGTGGTCAACTATGGAAAGTGGACACTCATGAAGGCAAATCATCACAAAAAGCTCTCTTCTTGCTATTTCTTAATCAAAAGCATATGCACTAACCATGACTATTTCACCACTAATTGATGGGGTGGTCTTAAGCAAACACTGCCTTATGTCCCGAGTAGTGTGGAGTTTACAACTACGGAAGTGGTCATGCAAGTGTGAGGTTCCTTGCTTAGGGTCACCTAATTGTTTTGACTTACAATAGTTGCAAATAGCTTTCCACTTCCCATTAATTCTTTCCCTCATGAAGTGATTCCACACATCTGATGTGAATTTTCTTTTAAGTCCTCCACTTTCAGCTGGAGTTGAACATTAAGTTTCTGTTTGAGTTTCACTTGCACTTGCATTTGTTGGTTCTTGTAAATTTGCAACTTTAAGTGATTCACCAATAGCAGGTGTTTCACTCACAATGGGTGATGGAGTTTGGTTGTTGATATCCTCAGGTGTAGATAATTGATTGATAGACATTCTATCAATTGTAAACAAGCATAACAAATTTAATAATCAAAATAGCTACCAATTAAATTTGAGGAATTGAAAGAGCAAATAAGCTTTGCTTTGTTAATTAATAAATTTCCTAGTAAGTGTGCAAGTCAAGGAGAAACATAGGTAAGAAAATTATATATTTAGTTATTAAAACTTAAAAAAGAATAAGAAAAAATAATAACATGACCATTTTTGATATAGGAATTGAAGATAGAAACTACAGAATAATTAGAAACAATTTGGAAAACTAAGAACACAATTGAAACAACAACTTATAGAATCTAAATTATTCAGACATCCACTGTAATAATATCCCTCTTTTTTTTTGAAAAAAAAACTATGATGATTCTGATTTTTGAATAACAGCAACAACAACAACATACATCGTTACAACAACAGCAACATATGTAGAAACATAAGAGCAAAATAATGGAGATAGAGCAGGGGATTCGGAACAATTGAAGACCTGCAGAAGATAGTGGAGAAAGGAAGTTGCCGGACGCTAGACGGTGAATTTGCGGCGGTTGATCGACAATGTGGGCTCTTTCTTTGGATCTTTGGGCAATGGACAACGAGTGGCGGCTAGCGGCTCTGGACGTTGGGCTAATGGTGGCTTCGGGCTGATGGCTGGTGGATGCTGGTTGCTGGAGTTTAGAAGAGAAGATGGAAGAAGGGTAGCAGAGAATAGAAGTAGAAGGCAGTAGTTGAGTTGAGGAAGAGAGGGATCAGAGAAAAAGTAAAGAATGGCACACTTGACTTGAAGGAGAGAGATCTCAGAGAAAGTATGTGTGGCCTAGGGTTTTTTTTCTATATATATATATATAAGGGTATTTATGTAATTTTATGTCTAAATGGGGACTCTACGAGTCTCCATGGGGCGGGGACCTTATCCCCTGTCCCCAACCCCATTAACTAAACGGGGACATCATCCCATCCCCGCAGGGACTAAACCCGTCCCCGTCCCCATCCTCATTGCTGGAAATCCCCATGGGTACCCGCTTTAACAGGTTTTTTTTCCATCTTTAGTGAGCAAGCCACATACAAGAGCTTATGCTTAGTATGTAATGAAGATAATATACTATTGTTGTAAAAAGATAAAAAGGAAAAAATAAATAAAATAAAAAGCTTGCTATGGTGCCAAATACCTTTATGAAGGAGACGGAGTGTCAAATGACTTGCAAAATAATTGGGATCATGAGACAAACCTCAACCTACGGAAAGCCTATAGAAAAAGATGCTTAAAGGCATTCAAAATATTTTAGATTAAAACCTCGTGTTGATCTCTGAAAAAATATGGTGGTACAAATTTATCATTGAGAAATGAAGATTCCTAATATAGTCATTGAGAATTTAAAATGTGGATCAAATTAGTTTGTTTTAGGTATAGATAAGTTCCAGAAAGATACATTTTACTAGACACATTAGTCTTTAAAAAAATTAATTTTATCCATATTTTTAATTCTTAAAGACTATGCTAGAGATTTTCATTTCTCAAATATGAATTTTTTGATATTATTTTTGTTAGCAATTAATTTAAAGGTTTGCTTAATTTTCTAACTATACCATTCACACAAACTAGGGTAAATCTTTCAAAGGCTCCCCCTCTTCTTATCTCCAATTAAGTGACATGAGTCTTTCTTATGAGACAAGTCTTTAATGTCATAGCCCAACCTATTCAATCAAAAGAAAGACTCATTGATTTTGTTTAAAGGGCTTTTTGAGGCACACGTGTATCTGGCATGGATTATGCCACATCGTTATTTTCCATTAATCATATGATAGAAAAGTAACTAGGAACCAAATTAAAGAAGATTTGAAAAATAAGAGATCAAATTGAGAACAATTAAAGATAATGGACCAAATTGAATTGAAAAAATAAATAAAGATAAGGGAACAAAAATCCCTTTTTACCATATAAATACTATCAACATCGTAAAAAAAAAAAAGAGATTAATTTTGAGGCACTGTCACTAGAAAAGAGTTTTATAATAACTTTTAATCATATATCACTATATATGAGATTTTTTATGTAGTGGAGGTGTAACATCTTGATTTAACTATAATCATAAATAACACTATTAGAGGTGAAATGTCCCTTGAAACTCGGAAATCAGGTAACGGAAGTTGGACTTCAACGTATTGTATAACCATAACCAGTAGTATTCGCCCTTTGAGTTGGAAATTAACAGAAACTAGAACTTTATGCCATGAGGTTGGAAAGGAAAAGTGGACCCCTTCTCTGTCAAGATCGGAACTCGGAGGCCTTAAGTTCGGAACTCGGGAGCCCAAAAACTATGTAGTGGAAAATGGGACTTATAACCTAGACTTAGCTTATGAGCTTAAGTGGGGTTACTTTGTAAACTTGGAGCTTGGACCTTGAAAACTAGGGAGAGATAAGTGAACAACTCCATTAAGTGTTGAGGTTGCCGAGACTTAAGAAAGTGAGACGATAAGTTCGAAACTCAGGGACAAGGGAATAACCAATTCTCCACATTAAATAATACTTTGAACCGAAACTAAGAGCTCAGTTAAGTGACATGTTGAGCTTGGAACTTGGAAGCTTGAGGGCAGACTTCAGAACCCGCGTAAGAGAGAAGGAGAAGTAAACCCTTTCTCTTGAACTCGGATCTTGAAACTTAGGATCTTGGGAAGGTTAAAACTGGAACTCGGAAAGCTGTGGGAACAAGAAAGAAGTGGACCCTGTCTCTCATTTAGTGGCAGGTTAAACCCATAGGAAGTAAAGGTGAAATGTTACTTGAAGTTTGGAAACCTAGAAGGAGGAGTGAAATGCTAAACTTGGAACATGGAAACTTGGAAGGAAAGAGTGGAATGTCAAGCTCAAAACTCATAACTTGGGGCAAGGAGGTGTGACTTCTCACGTTAAGCTACATGTTAAACTCGGAACTCAGGATTTAGTGTCAGGAAGTGAACAAAGAAGAAAATAGGGGCCTAGAATTCTCAAAGGCCAAAGAGCTAAATAACTACGTTACAAACTTTATATTCATGTGATATAATATAATGTGTGGTTGAAAAATTAGCCACTTAGTTAGTTGGTAGAAGTAGCGGCCAAATATTTAGCCATATATCTAGGTAAGATTAAAAATAAGCCACACATTAAATCAAACTAGCCTAACTCTCACTATATTATAAATATTGCATTAAGCATGACACAATAAAATTTTTACACTCCTTTTGTTGCTTTTGCAACTTGTACCCCCTCTAATCCTCTATCTCTCTTTCTTATTCACATAACCTTGCTTCCTTTACATCCCTAAGAGTTTGGCCCTTATATTCCCTATAAAACCAAAAGAATCCAACCAAATAGCCTCTCCCTTAGCCAAGCAAGATTTTTGGGTTTAGTAAAAGTGAGGAGGGTAGATATATATTGATATAGTTAAGGACCATTGAGCTGCAGAACACCAAGATAGGAAGTCACAAAGCATGGAAGTGAGGTAGGAAAATCCTAAGATTTGATTTATTTTGCATATGTGTTTTGTTGTTTGGATCTCATTATTGTCTTGATGAGAATGTTGGAGTAGGGATTAGAGATATTCATTTCGGTGCTTTTAATGCTATGAGGTGGTTGGACTTTAGTTATTGAAAAGTGGTAGTTGTTGCGTGTAACATCCCCATTTTCATCTAAGCTAATTAGCTCGGTGTCTCCGGCTAATTAGAGGGGTTAGCGATTAATTAAGAACTAATCGGCTAATCTCAAGAGTAAGGGCTTAGTAAATTAAAGGCAAGTCAATAAGATAAGTGAAAGTCAACAATTGAAACATAATGTATTAAAAGTTACAATTAAAGGCCTAATTGTCCAATTCTTATTCAGTCATGATTTAGAACATAAAATCAAGGTGGTCTAACCTAATTAACTAAGAGCATATAAGTATCACATCTTAATCACATTAACCCTTACATCTTCTTTACATAATTAATGAGGAAAATCCTTTTCATTGAAAATATGTTAAAGTGTAATTTAAACCAATTGAATTAATTAGCATTTAGATAATTGTAACAATTGTAAAATTTAGAAACTTCCCTTTAATTATTGTTTGAAAATTTGGTCAAGGCAAAAGCCATATCCAACCATCCATTTGCCTTCTCATCATACACCACTAGATCAAGAGTCCATATTAGTAGATTCCTTGAGTCAAGACAAAAGATTTACTTTCCATCATCAAGATTGTGACCATTGGATTAATCATATTCATCCAATGCCAATCCTAAGATAGGTCATGCTTTTAACCACTTGAAAACACTACATGGTCATTACCCAAGTGCCAAGACTCAAAGAAAACACAACTCCCTTTTTTGCCCCAAGGTTTTTCCCATTCTCTTGCTTGTTGTAAGAAGCAAAATCATATCACTCCCTCCCCCCTCATTTGCGCCATCAGCCTCTCCTCTCTCCCCCTCACTTCATTTTTCATTTCCTCTCCCAAAGACACAAAGCTCTCTCCTCTCTCCAAGACCCATTCCCACTCTCTTGTTCTTCCAATCTTCCTTGTTCTTCTTCCAATCTCTCTACTACTTCTTATCTCATTTCCATCACCACCCTCACCATCCCTTCAAGGACCATCATTTTTGGCCTTTGGAGAAACAAGATCACTCATACACAAGCCCCCTTTTCAAGCTCTCAAGTAGGAAGGCTCTCTCCAATCTTCTCCACCTTCAAAATTCTTCAAGAAAGCTTTCTTTGATAGTAACTCTAATCTTGCTTTTTCATGTATTTTTCAAGATCTAGAACTCCTAAGCTCTTCATAGCTAGGTGGTTTTAGGACTTGCTTCAAGGTCTCATGACCATATCTTGCTCTATGAGTTTTTCTTACCTTATTGAAAATGTTGTCTTAAGATGAGATTATGTAGCATGATGGTTTTAGGTATCTTGCTTTATTTTGTTTTAAAATACTGATTTGGTGATTAAAACTTTGAATATGATGATGAGATAAAACATAAAAATGGTGATTTGAAGTGGTATAGCAACATCTCCACAAGTTTGATATGTAAAATATGAAAACTAGTTAAGCTGAAATTCTGGCAGTCTGTAATGCATACCACATAACTCATTCTACAAAACTCAAAATGAAATGAAACTAATTTTCTTGAAAGTAGACTCAAAGAGCTTTCCAAGCACATAAAATACGTGAGATTTGGATTTAAAATGAAGGAGATATGATTTTTCAAAGTTGGCTGTTCCCGAATAGATTTTTATTTGGGCAATCTGCACTAAAAACCTTATAAGTGGAGCTACAAAAATCATTTTTGAGTGAAACCAAGTTTGTTAGAAAGCTAAGACATAGCGGAACACCCATATAACAGTTTTGTCCGATTCCATGTGAGGAACTCCCAGTGGAGTTGACAAGCCACTGACCCGAGTTGAACTTTCAAGTCTGAACAGTCAGAATAAAATGTGTATAACTCAAGCTACAAAATTAATTTTTGAGTGGGACTTATTTTGTTTAAAAATAGACTCAGAGAAGTATATTCACACAAAAATTCGAAACAAAATAGTAAAAGATGAAATTATGGTGAATTTTTAAAGTTACTGCCCTACTGTAAAAAGTAAAACTGGTTGTGGTGAAAGTTAAAGAATAATGAGAAATAAGCTTTAAGACATTAAGATCTTTACTCTAAGCATTGGAAAAACCCTTATAATTCAACTTAAAAGTTTCAAAGAGGATAATGGATGAAATTGACCCTACGCCTAATAAAAGAGTTTTACACTAGAGACAATCTCAAATTAAAAGCTTGCACCCAATTTATTAAGCTAAGCTCATAAAATTTTGTTTGAGAATATGCCTATGTTTATGTGCAAGCATGATGCTATGATGATGATGAGTGATGATGATGATGTGAATATGATATGTTGATGATATGATACTTAATGATATGTGATATTGGATTTTCTTTGTTTGGCAAAATTTTGGGAAGCTTCGGCCTAGCCGTTAAGCTACCGAAATTCCGCGAAAATTATGGACTTAGAAATATTTTGCATCATAAGCTTTAATAAGAAGAGATTTAATTAAGTGGATGATCCTTCAAAAGGGAAGGTGACCTAATTTAAACTCTCCTCACCCACGACTCACATGAGGTATGACATGACCCAGCTAGTGTGAGTATAAGGGATAGGGCTTACATGAGGCATGGCATGACCCAGCTAGTGTAAGTACCGAAAAGTTATGGTGGCGACGGCCACAGTATGAGCTCATTACCACTTATGTTTAGTGGGTAAAAAGAAAAGACTTAAGATAAAGTCAAGTTAAGAAAAGAAAAGGGACTTCGGTCCAAACCCTAGAAGGGAAGAAGTAAGAGAATCTTATAGCATGGACATGCATGTTTTATGTAATTATACTTGTGTTTATGTATATTATGATATAAATGATTAGAGGGCACGCTAAAATTGAATCCGCTTCGGATATTCATATTTTCGAAATCCAAGAATTGGATCTTATGCATGCTCACTATTTTCATTAATAAAAACCGAAGTGGCTAGGACAATGACAATGGCACTATCATGTCAGGTTCGAGTCCTATTAAGAAATCTTATTTTTCACTCCCGTTATTTTTCCGTCTCGTCACCAGATACCGATGGCCTACCCCGTGGAGTGGAGTATGGATCCTCCCCACCATGAGTTGGCCTACGACGAGGATGCCTAAACTATCGTGGTGACAACCACCACAGTAGTCCATACCTACTTTCATCTTGGTCGCATACATGAGGGATAGGAGCCCAACATCCCGCCAGCCCCAGTTGACACTTCCTCTGCACACCTTGGACAGCCGTTAGGTCCTTGGGATTTTCCTCCCGAGCCCTTGCCGGATATCGAGATGGAGCCGATGTCTCTGGGCCTGCCAGCAGCCGAGCCCATGCCACAGCTGGCGATTTTCGTGATCGATGTGAGCTCTATAGCTACCCCGAGGACCGCAACCGCTTCTCTGCCGCCCCCTGAGTACCACCCTGCCACGACTGAGGAGGATTCCTCCGAGGAGCGTTCGTCAGTAGCCAGCTATACTCCGGCTCGTCGTATTCGTCGTATAGAGGTGAACAATAGGCACCCTCGCATCATCCGTACTCTTTACGTTCCCCGAGGTCGAGGAGCGAGGGGAACCAGGCACTCGAGAACCTGATTTTCACCTGATCGAGCGTCGCAGAAGGGGCAAGGAAGCCAGAGTGTCTACATGGGCCTATTTTATTATTGCTCCTTATCTTATGTGTTTCATTTTGTGGCGAATCTTGTCATATTTGTTTATGTTTGATATTTTGGGGCCATGGCATGACCATGAGTCTCCTTTTTATGTATTTATGAATATTTTGAGGCTTTATATATGTATGGTTGTTCTAGTAAAATGAATGTATTACATTTCTACTTATCCATTGCTCCTTTATTTTATGACTTGTATGTATGCGACACGTTCGTTTATCGCTATCTTCTCGCTCCAGGCTTTACTTTCCAAAACGCTGCAAAGTGACGACATATTTCAAAAAAAAATTTACCGTATTTTCTGCGTAACTTAACTTATAAAAGAAGTTTAGTTTTCTATGAGCATAAGTAACAACTAATAAAACGCCGTAATACGACTTAAGCATAGTATAGGTTTATTAGGGTATTACATTGCGTGTAAGAATCGAATTAGATGTGAGAAGAAATCTGGATAGTTAGCAATTCAACCTCCATAACTAAAACTAGGAAATCCAAGATGAATTGAAAATAATTTTAGATGAAAGTTAACTTAGACAAGGGTTTATCCATAGAGAGTTGTATAGAGAAAGTTATGATTTTTGGAAATAGCCCTATTTTATAAAGGACACAACTGGACAACTTAGGGTTAAGACTAAAATATCATGAGCTATATACATCATTTTTGAGTGAAACTAATTTTGTTAAAAAGGTAAGACATAGAAGAATAAATTGGTAAAATATCACGACCAAATTCCTATTATGGAGGTCCCAGTAATTAAATGAAGTGACTGTTACCATATTAGCACCCAAAATAGAATAGCTGTAATGCGAGATTTATAACTTAGGTTTGGTTTAGAATTTTCAAGTGGGGTTTCTTATTGTAAAAAGGGTTCATTAATCTACAAGTCCATAAAATTTCAGGGCAAAATAACAAGCAACGAAATTTTGATGAATTTTCTAAATTAGGTAGTCGAATCTATCTTATAATAGGGCAACTAGTAGAAAAACATGCATACTTTGATCCATACTAACTCAAATTGAGTTGGACCAAAGAAGTAGGAAATTAGAGTAATAGAGGATATTTCTTATAAAAGTTTAACCTAAATTAACTTAAAATGAAATTTAGTGAGTTTTCTAGCCCTGGACAGATTCTAGGTATGAAATTTATATTCTCAATTGAGCTATCCTTGAGATGATTTATTTTCCCTTTATTTTACTTGAAACTTGAAGTGTAACAATTCAATGTACATCGCTATATGGCCATGCTCTCTTAATAATGAATTGCATGCATGGTGATGTAATTGTACATTATTCCTTATTTGATTGAGATAAACAAAGTTAATGCTTTGCTTGGATCGGAGAGAATGAATCCAACTAAGTCAGATATGTGAATCTGACTCCCTTGGATTAAGTCAAGGGGAGTGAACCTAATATGGCTATGTCAAAGAGAGTGAATCAGACCTTACTATGATATGTCAGGCAGAGTGAACCTGATTAGGGATAGATCTGCGTAAAGGTCAGAAAGCATAATTTGCCAATCATGTATAGGAATAACCTCAATCTTGCATAACGAACTATTGTCCATAATACATAAATGTCACTCAAAGTCAAGGGATTTCCAAGCCAAGCAACTATATTAATTTAAAGTTAAATAAAGTAATATGAGCAATATACATTCCATGTATGTTTATTTTATTCTTATGGCTCATTCAATATCTGCTCTATCTCTCTTATTATGATACTGATGTTATTAGTATATATTCATCATGATTGTGCAAATTAAAATGAATTTATTTCGGATATAGTTTTACCATTTAAAGATAAGTCTTTGTTTCCTCATTCGATGAGAACTTGTTTTATTATTGTACACCGAAGTAGCTGGGGATGATCATGATGACACTATCTATAGTAGTCTAGGATTTCCTACTGGAAATTTTAAATTCTCACACCTATCTCTTCTCGTATCATTCTCAGACACTACGACTCGTATTCATAGTGATTATCCTCAAGACACCCGACTGGACCTGGCACCATGGTGGAGATCTAACAGCTACCTTAGGATACTTTCGCTAACAACTCTGACCATTCATGTACGCGCTATGGTTTCCTTGAAAGAGCTTTTTAGTCTCTGATACAATGAGGGCCTTTAGATATATAGATGATACAAAATGTATTGGTATCCTGGGTTAATATGAATGGGTTTATAAGGACTATGAATGCACTATTGTACATATTTACTATAAAAGTATATTTAGTACTATGGCCTTATGCCCTGCTTTATGAATTTATGTTATATTAATCCACCAACAATATGATATCCTGATTTCTATACATATAGGCAATGAGTAGCAATTTCTAATTATAATATTATGACCTAGGTATAGTATTATGGTTAGAAGGATGTTACAGGAGGTGAGAGTTAATCACTTTTGCTAATATGACAATATATGATTGAATATCTATGTAAAATATTTTTACATTGATAGTTTATAAAAATAAGAAATAAATTTAGAATATAATTACTATCAAGAGAAATGCTGAATCCTTATAATTGGTGTGCCTAAAAATCCCCCTAATTCAAAATTTTACTTACATGTATTAAATAATTCTTGGATGTTATGTAAATTATAACTCCTGCCATTATGATTGAAATTTTAAATAAGGAAAATTTTTAGGTTAATTGTTAAAAGGATATTTAGACACTTATACTCTCAATATTTTCATGTCAACTTTGGTATCGACAGATGTTAAATCTCTCTTTAGATGATTTTACAAAGTACTACTTCTTAGGCAAAGGCTCTGAAGCTCTTGACTATACAAGGTGTTTCAAGCACCATGTAATCTCATGGTAAGATTTGATGATTGTATCAATGCAACCAATAATTATGATCTACCATAAAACTCTCTCTCCCCTCGATTGGTTTCACTTTTTCCTCTTCTTTCTTCCTCTCCTTCCTTTCTCATCAGTGCCACTACCCACCCTCCAGTGTCACCCATGACGAGTACAACATTGTGACTGGAGCTTCGATTACAACCTCCCCTCGTTAACTACAATGACATCGTTGACATCTTGCAAGCACCACCTACTTTCATCAGTGCTACCCTTTCTCACTATTTCACTCTTCGATGGCCTCATCGCCCACCCCCAGTGCCACCCCTATGGTTCCCGGCACCATCGCCACCTCCACCGCAGTTAGCGCCAACTCCGAATACTGGCAGCTCGTCTTGATAAAAAGGGTAGTGGAGTAATGACATGTGGAGCAGCAGTGCTCGGAGTGGCACACATGTTTCTATTGGTTGATGGAAAATGAGATATCCTCAGAAAAGTTTAACTTAGAAGATTGATCGAAACTTTTTTTTTTTAAAAGTATAGTGAAGATTGATGGATAATTAAGGTCCTGCCACTGACATTTACTATTTTGTATTTTTTTCAAGCAGAATGACATATGTATGGGTAGCATCCAATTGAAACATGCTAAGTGAGCAAACTGTAAAAGGCTTCATTGATAACTCGTAGGAAGTGCCACTACCAATAGTGGGTGGTATCAGTGGTTGTGGGTGGTGTCGACGGTGGTCTTCATTCTGGCAAGGTGAGGACTTGGTTTGCCATGGTGGAGAGAGATGATGGAGTTGTTAGGGGGCAAGAGAGAGAAAGAGAGAGAGATGGTCAAGGGGGAGGGTAGCGCATTGTCTAACATGCATTTTGGTGTATTGATACACCTCAGGGTGCTTCATGCACCTTGCATGGTAAGGAACTTTGGACCCTTTGCCCCACTTCTTATATTAACTTAGTACATTAATGAAGAGAATTGATTTCAGTAGTTGGTAGTACAACTATGATATCCCAACTCGAGTGTTGATCAACCCAACATTCATCCTCAATGAATTAAGCTTACTTTTTAGGCTAGTGAGTGTGTGTTATAAGGTTTAAGGCAACCCCTTTTATTTTGATAAATTGTAGGGCACAAGGAAAACCAATTAATAACTAACCAATTAAAGAAAACATTACTAGAATGAGCCATAAAGACAGTCAAGACATATAGGAAGGGTAACTAAACATGAAGACTCGTGTTTGGCAAGAAATTTTGTATAATAATTACTATCTTTAAAGACATAATGTTGAACCAGCTCCATATCATTTTGAAGAAGATTATATTCATTTAAATCAAAGGGGGCACACAGGTGCCATGGATTGCAACCAGAGGACAGCTATTGAAAAGAACTTTCCTGATAGTAGCTTTTTGGTAACCCAAGTCATTAATGTCATCAATGTAGCTTTTTAGGTTCGTGAATATGTAATTGATGTAATTTTCAATCATAAGTGTTGCACATCCCTTTCTCATGGTAAATAGTAACCATTTTGCTGGAAAGAGTTATGTAACTTTTTTCCCCCTTATTTCCTTTTCAAACAAAACTTTTTTATATTTTGATGTGTCAAACAAAACATTATTAATTAACAAAAAATAAAAGTTATTACATTTGCCCTTTTTTCTAACATTAGATTTGATAACACATGCTTATAATAATATTGTTAGGGCACATGACTAAGGTGTATGGCACTCCTTGTGACCTCATGATAGAGATCATAGGGTGTATTGATGCACAAAGTCACTTGTGATATATCGTGATAATTATGTGATTTAACAGGACCTTAGAAATGATCAAATTTTATATATGTAATATCCCAAAAAGTTTTATTTAAGTTCAAGATCATATAGATAAAATACTCCAAAAAATTCTATTTAATTTTAGGGTTACGTAGGAAATTTGGTCATTTTTTACATGCATTTAATCATATTTTTAAATTTTGAAAGTGGCCAGATTTTATTTGTGACACCAAAAAATTTTATTTAATTTTAAGATTATGCAAATATAATTTGATCACTGGTTAAATACATTTCTGAAATTTGACTAAACTGAAAAACTACTATTATATATCATAGGTTATTTGCTCTGCCATAAGATCATAAGGAGACGCACACTCCTTATTTACTAAGGTGTATAGCAGCATGAGCCTATGATTAGTGACCAAAGCTTGACCCTCGAAAAGAGACATTAGTCTTTTGGTTAGCAACTAATTACGACAATATTGATGAATTAATTTTTAAATAATGCTTGTGAGAATATTTAAATCAAAATGTAACACATCAATTCACAAGAATTTTACAGAAATGAATATCTTACATCAATATTACATTCAAATATTAAAGGTTTAAGCTGGTAATAATTGTGTCTTTTAACTATTCCATCCATTTTAAAATAATTGTGAAAAATTAAAAATACATAAATTAAAAATAATAATAAATTAATATTGATAATGGTACAAAATTATATAAACAAACAAAATTATCACTATTTAAAATAAAAATAAATAAATGCATATAACTAATGGTTATGTAATCATTACAATTAAATTAAGGGTATTATTAAAAAAAAATTAATATTACTTTAATATTAGAAACAAACAATTGGAATTCTAAAAAATTTAAAATTTGATGAATATATTGAAATGGATAGAATAGTAAATAACAACCATTGCATGTCATACTTTACTTTTTATAGTTTTTATTTTGTCAAGATAAAGATAATTAAAAAGAAAGCGCTTTTTTAAAAATTATATTATAATTATATAATACTAAGAAGTGTTTGAAAATGATTATAGCTAGTGGAATGACAATTACTAACGTGCTTGTGAATCCTACTTTTTATTTCCAAAGTATTATATAAAGTTTTTTATTTTATATCTTTAAGTTGAATATATTTTGGACTATACAAAATTAAATTTATTTTTAAAATTATATATATAATGAATTTATTGTAAATATCAATTTAAGTAATATATTATTAAATTTTCCTTTTTTTTATTTCCATGCATCAAGTCCCCTCCCTCAAAAAAAAAAAAAAAAAAATCCTACATATCCCTTCCCTTTCCCCAGTTCATTTACCGTCTCTCAGCCCCAATCCCACTTCTTTTCACTTCTCTCACTGCATTTGAAAATGGGCGTCGACTGCGATGCTCTTTGCTGGTCAAAGGTGTATTATGCACCTTGCAATCTGATGGTGAGATTGTGAGGTGTATCAATACACCAATTACCTATAATATATTGTAATAATATCTAATTTTAAGAAAATTTAAAAATATAATTAAATATATTTTAAAAATTAATTATTATATACTGACAGTATAAAATTATATTGATAATATAAAATAATTTTATATTATTAGTGTAATCAAAAAATTTCATCAGTATAATTTTATTTTATCAGTTTATAAAAATTAATTTCTAAAAATTATAAAAATTTTATCAGTATAATTTTATACACTGATAGTGTAAAATTACATTAATAGTATAAAATAATTTTATACTATCAATGTAAAATTACACTAATAGAGTAAAATTATACTGATAAAATTTTTTAATTATACTAACAGTACAAAATTATTTTATACTGTCAGTATAATTTTATACTGTCAGTATATAATAATTAAATTTTAAAATATATTTAATTATATTTTTAAATTTTCTTAAAATTAAATATTATTACAGTACACCATAGGTGATTGGCGTATCGATGCACCTCACAATCTCACCATCGGATTGCAAGGTGCATCATGCTCCTTGACCCATAAAGAGCACTGTAGATGGCGCCTTAAAAATGGGCTCGTTTAGTAATTTTTTTATGGCCAAAGCTGTGGTGCACCAAATAATGTATGGTGCACCACACACCATGTATTAGGATATGAAATATTAAATTGTGTGGATTAAAATTGGAGTTCATCACCACTTTAGTCCTTAAAATTATATGTGTACGTTATTTTAGTATCTGAAATTTGGAAATTAACTTTTTAGTTTCTGAAGTTACATTTCATCGATCACTTTAGTTCCTAATTAGTCAACCGTTAGTCAACTACTATAGTTTTGTTGATGTGTCACATTAAGTGACATATCAGCATACCATATGACATAACATCTGACGTGACATGCCACGTGGCGAACACCATGACAACCTCTAATGTGGCATGTCACGTGGCATCGATTTAAATTGGTTCAAATTAGTCCTTGAAATTTCTAAAATGTGTCAAATTAGTCCCTGAAATTTTTAAATGTGTTAAAATAGTCCCTGAAATTTTTAAAATATGTCAAAATAGTCCAAAATTTCTAAATTTCTCCTCTTCCCCTTCACAAGCTCTTAATATTTAATCGTCCTTAAACTTACTAATTTCTTTCCCAGTTTTACACCATACATAGACTAAATCCTCCCCACATAAAAGTTTGTGCATCTTATTAAAGTGACAAGTAAATTTAAATAGATTAAGATTAGTAAATTAAAAAATTATTGACAATTATTAAATGGATTTAATTTAAATATACTGTCAGTGTAAAACTTTTTTACACAGACATCCAATCATATATTGCCACATTAGTAAAAGTCTTTATATAACCATCCACTACTTGAATGATCATGCAAATGGAAGGTTTTGATTGGACGATGGTGTAAAAAAAATTTACATTATCAGTGCACCCCAATTAAACTCTTTTTAAATCAAACTTAACATTTAAATAAATTTGATTAACATTCTAAATATTTATTGGTGTTGTTTAATTTAAGATTTAAAGTTTAGGATTAACTAATTTAAAATTTGAAATAATTTATAATCAAAAGTTTTCTAAAACACCTCGCAAGAAAATGGTGAAAGATTTGGTAATTAGATGAGATCATAATTTAAAACTTCAATGCAATCGATGCATCAAAAGAATTTTCTAAAACCACAATTTTAAAGAATGATTATTTTTCTCGGAACAACTATTTTCAAATATGCACTTAATTGATATATTTGTCATAAAAGTTCCATCAATGTGGCCTAATCAAAATAGAAATCAATTTTTTTCTTTTTCTTTTTCTTTTTTAAATTAAAAAACTATAATTTAAGGTAAGAAAAAGGCTTAACATAATTTTGCTGTAGAGAATATGTTCAAATTCATTAAATGCCTATCTATATAAGTACTTACAAATAACTAATTAATAAAATAATAACAAATTAAACCCAACTTATAATGAAATATGAGTAAAAGATCAATTAAATTAATTAACTCTTGGTGAATGAATGATGGCTAATTAGTCTATATATAGACAATAACTCGACCATGTTCAATATTTTGAATATTTTAAAAATTTTCTTTTATTGTTCTATTACTTTTGCCTTTATAATCTATTCTTTGTTATTTTTTATTAAAAAATTAATATTTTATTTATTTAATTTTTTATAAAAACATGTTAAATTTATATTTTTTACATAAGTACGCCTATAAGTATTTGTTAAGTCTAGAGACATTATTGGATCTTGAACTATGATGAGTTATATTAAAATTGTTTATTGTATTTCATTATTTCATTTCTATATATTCTCTTCTTATTATTCTATATGGAAATGATCTAGTCTAGGTAGAGTGTGAAAATGGGAAAAAAATTAATGGGTTTAAGGAAGATTAAAGATTTAGAGCTTGTGAAGGAGAAGAGGAGAAATTTAGGAATTTTGGACTATTTTGACACATTTAAAAAATTTTAGGGACTATTTTGACATATTTAGAAATTTCATGCAGTAATTTGACATATTTTAGAAATTTCAAGGACTAATGTGAACTAATTTAAATCGATGACACGTGGCATGACATGTCAGAGGGCTATGCCACATGGCATGCCACGTCAGAGGTTGTCATGGTGTTCGCCATGTGGCATGCCCACGTCAGATGTTGTGCCACATGGTATGACATGTGGCATGCTGATATGTCACTACAGTTGACTGATGGTTGACTAACCAGGGATTAAAGTGATCGACGGAATGCAATTTCAGGAGCTAAAGAGTTAATTTTCAAATTTCAGGGACTAAAGTGACGCACGCATACAATTTCAAAGACTAAAGTGGCACTTAGCTCATTAAAATTGATACTGGCCACATATCTCTCTCAAATATCACTCTTTCTCCAAAGATGCATCAACAATGGCCACACCACCTACACCTTCAGCAGTAACAAGAAGCATCCAAGTTATGCTACTGGCGGCACTGCTGCTAGTGGGTGTTGGTGCCACAACCCATATGGCAATAGCAAGTACCAAATTGGATCGCTGAAGAAGCCCAAAACCAACAGAACCACTACCCACAGCAGCACCTCTTAGTTGAGGTTGCTATTGCTGCTGCTTGTAGGTTGTTTTTAATGGTTTTGGTGAAGACTTATCAACTCTTCCAGCCCTACTTTGGTTCTGTGATTGTGACTGGTACTTTGGAGAGTTGTATTTCCTCTGTTGGATTTGGGAATTTGGGTTTTCTCAGAGATTGATGTGTGTGTGAGCAACAAAATTTATATTAGAATCATACTCTCTTAAACCAACCATACTCATGAAAAAAAAAATCAAGTCAATTAAAATTAAATATTTTCTTATTTTCTAAATAATACAAAATAAAACTTTTTAGAAATTATTAATAGCAAATTATAACTCTATTAAAACAAAAATACCCTTAGTGTAATAACCCTTAACCTCAGTTCAATTAAAACAATTGTGAGAAAGGGTTTTTGTCAACTAATAGGTAGTTAACAGGTATGTCAGGTAATTAAATTTGTGATAGAAATATTATAGTTAAATAAAATGTAGATAACAATCATAAAAATTTATTAACTCATTGAGCCTGTTTAGGGTAAAAGCGTCTAAAAGCCTAAAAATAATTAGAAATAACTCTGGAAGAATTATAATAAAATTATAATTGATCATTTGACTCAATTTATATACATAGAACTGAGTTATAATTATTTTAGAATTTATTTGTGTAATTTTAAGTCAAAGTGAGATATTATTTTTGACTCATAAAATAAATTAGGCCAAGCTCAAATAAGTTCTAGAAATCAAATTGGTCCTAAAACCTAATTCTTGTAATTAGAAAATGAATTAAACCAAACTAATTAAATTAATGCATGTTAATTTACCTAAACTAAATTGATGTCATTTTAGTGTTACGAAATAAGAATTGATCTTAGCCCTTGATCTTGCCAAGTGGCGCCATCTTCTATAACTTTGGGGACCAAATAGTTGATTTCATTTAAGGAAACTTAGTTAACAAGGAGTTGTCATGTAGCTTCTCCTCCTCTATAAGTAACATTATAATATAATTTAAAACTTCATCATTGACTCTTTATAATAATAATAATAATAATAATAATAATAATAATAATAATTTAAATAAAGGTAATTACTAAGAAAGGGAAGAATGAGTGGAGACAACGGTGTGAGCGGGGGCCATCAGAGCAAGTGGGGTGGCGGGTGGAGTGCAGACACTGGGGGCGAGTGAGTATGGAGAAGGGGGTGAGAAGCAGGATTTACAACAGGAGAGTGGGCTGACAAGTGGGGAAAAAAAAGTGAATAGGAGTAGAGTTTCCTTTAGCTATAAGGTACTTGGAGGTGTTGTCCCATAAAGGAAACAGAGGACAATGGATTTGCTAAAAGAGAAGCTGGTGAGAGTAAAGTTTCAAGATGGGAACCGATTGCTGCCACAAGTTTTCTTTAATGAGAAAGTAGTTAAGAAGTTATCAGAGCCATGGAAGGATGCCCTTGTTGTGAAAATATTAGGGAGACATACGAGCTTTACTTTCATCCAACAAAAACTCAAGGATCTTTGGCGGTTGCAAGCTGGGTTGGATATTGTGGATGTGGGGAATGATTATTGTATGGTCAAATTTGGCATACCCATGGATAGTGAGAAGGTGATTATGGGTGATCCTTTGATGATTCAAGGTGTTATTTAGCAGTCAAAGAATGGACACCACAGTTTAATCCCAGCGAGGAATGCTTTGGTCAGACGATGGTTTAGGTTGGACTGTCAACACTGAACCTACTCAATCATGATGAGCAGTCATTGAAGGTCATTTCTGCAGCTATAAGGAAACCTGTTAAACTCGACATGACAATGTTGAAGTTAGAACGTGGAAGATTTGCATGGATATGTGTTGAAGTAAGTTTGGCAATGCCAATGGCTCATCGTCTTTAGATCCAGGATCATTGCCATGAGGTTCAATATGAAAATCTTCATCTAGTCTATTTGGGATATAGTTGCTATGGCCATGCTAATAGGGACTGCCCACACAAGAAGGTGGCAATGATGGGGCATGATGAGTTGCAGGTATAGAAGGAGAGGCGGCCAGAGCAGGATTCTGTTCAGGGAAACTCTTCAGATATGATGAGCAAAGAATCCGGATATGATCTTGCTACGATTACAAATATCTTGCAAGAGAATAATTAGCAAAAGGTTAAAGGGTGCAAATCCCAGAAGGCAAAGGGTAAATCAAATTATGCACTAAAAACAAATGATTTGAAGGCGAATTGTGTAACTCCCATAATTACGAGGAAGGAACATGTGTGGAACGTAGGGGTTAATGAGGGGCACGTGCGAGAGATGGATGTGAAGGAAGCTAATGGGCCAAAGGTTGGGAAGAAAGGTCCAGGTGTGCACTCGAATAAGAACCCCAATTAACCCGCCTGGTCTTTGGCTTGGGTAACGAGTTTAAAAATTAAACCCCAATTAACCTACCCCGAATCCCCATTTATACATTTTTTAAAAAAAAATAATGAGCAACTTTATATTATTATAGACCCTAAATCCCTAATTACCTAACATTTCAAACTCTCATCTCCTCCATATCTTTATGCTGTTCCTACATCGCTCAACCTCTCTATTTCCCTGTCGTGGCCGATGCTTTCCTTCATCTTAGTTCACCACGACAAGGCACCTGTGTTGCTCAAGTCTTTCGCCGTCCCACCTTCGGCTTGAGTTTCGAGTCTCATTTGTACACCAACGCGAGATAGGGACGTCAAAGGCCATTGCATCAGAGAGGTTGTCGCCGTCTCCGTTCTTCAGCCACCATGTTGCCTCACCTCCTCATTCTCTTCTTCTTCTTCTTCGTGCAGTTGCGGTGCTAGCAGCTTGATGATGTCAAGTTTTGAGCTTCGTAATCTTTTTTTTTTTTTCAGTATTTGAAAAAAGGGGAAACTTTGATTTGATTTATTTTTGTTTTGATGTTTGGTTAGAACTTGTTGAGATTGAGTTCCTTTTTTAGGTCACAATTTCAGATCTGGATTGGTGTATTGTTGTTGGTAATATTTAGTTGAAGTGGGGGTTTTTAGATGTGAGATCTGAGATGAGCAGCAATGAATTATGTACATGTGTGTGTATTTTTTTTTTTTAAAAGTGAGAACCCAATCACCCAACTCTATCTAACTTATTTTTGATCCAGTTGGACTTTATTAACCCTTAAACCCGACCCAAACTCCGCCCGTGCACAGCAGTATATAGATCCCATTGGCTACACATGTCATGTAATCTTTTGATAGATATAAGATAGTTACGTGGAGAATTCTTTTTCCCTTTTCATCTGCACAACAAGAGTCAAGCACCCCTAATGTTCCACCTTATGAAGCATCCAAGAAACGCCTCTCCAGCGCTAAAATATTCGCTCGCCACAAAATAAATAAATAAATAAAACACAAACCTAAACCTTCGTCCTTCGTCTGTGAGGCACTTGCACGCGCCTTCTCTCTCTCTCTCTCTCTCTCTCTCTCTCTCTCTCTCTCCTCTTGTTGTTGTTGTTGGTGGCATCGCACACATTCGCAAACCTTCCATGGAGGACCCAAGAAGCGAGTATGGGCAGCTGTTCGTGGAAGACACAGAGTTGTACAACCGCATTGTGCTGGGGATCTTCTTGCCGCAGGGCGCGTGGGCCCCACTCCCTCGCTTCTTCCAGACATGGCTCCGCAACTACATTGGCGGAGTCCTTCTCTACTTCATCTCTGGCTTCTTGTGGTGCTTCTACATTTACTATTGGAAGCGCAACGTTTATGTCCCCAAAGGTCTCTTCTTTCTTTCTTTCTCTCATCAATCAATACACACTTTGCACTTCATGTGTTGTTGTCACGTATCTCTTTCTTTTTGCTCGGTCATCTTGGTTAAAGATGTCGTTTCTGGGCTTTGATATGAGCTGGGTTTTCGGTTTTCCTTAGTTTTCCAAGTTTTTTCATTTTTTTTTTTTTGGGTTTTGGTTTTGCCTAGCTTTTATTTCTTTCTTTCTTTCTTCTTCTTCTTTAAATTTGTGTGTTGTCATCGTATTTCTCTCTTCTGGATTGCCCTTTCTGCTGCCATCTTTTGTGAAAGATGGCATCTTTGGGCTTTGATATGAATCTGATTCCTTGCTGTTGCGGTTTTGACTTTTCTTTCTTTTCCTGGGGGGTTCTTGTTCTTGGTTCACTATCTGTGTTTCTAGTTTTTTTTATTTTTTATTTTTTTTGAGGAAAAATTTTGGTGACCTTTACTCTTACATGCTCTGAAGCTATCTATCCTGCATGTGTTATGCTTCTCTGATTCTAGTGTTTCCATTCCCTTCTGATATCTGATTTTTTGGCTGGCTTTGATTATTGTGACAAAAATTGATCAATGTAAATTTTAGTAATTTCCTGTTAAATTTTTATATTAATAAATGAAAGAGTTTTTGGTTCAGATGTTGCGCATTGTTCCTGCTTCACTCTTATTCTGCTTTTCTCGTCTTGGATCTGTATTCTGAATTTTAATTTTTTTTAAACTTTTTTCTGTTATGGACTGTTTCATAAACTACGAGTGAGTGCCTCTAATCTATTGCCATAGCCTGCCTTCTAATGATTGTCAACATTGCATTATAGCTCAACACAGAGATGGATTACTGGGTTTTCCCAGTTGTATTTGTGGTTTATTTTTCAAAAAAAAAAAAAAATTGTGGTTATGTTATAAATAAGTACCCAGTTCAACCTTCAGTCAGTTAATATTGATATACCTATCTGAATTAGTTGAGACTAGTTTTTCACCTCATAATAATAATAAGCTGAGAGAAAGATATGTAGAAGTTTTTAAACTTACTGAGCAATAAGCAACTATTGGGGACTTCTGTTCTTGTTCTAGGAAAGATCACTGAAGAAAACACGGTGCATGTTCTTGCAAATAAGATGTAGAGTACAATACTGCCGGAGTTCTATCTAGTTAGATTACAGAGTTGACATTATGTGGTGGAAGAGTTTTGTAAAAGTTGTGGTGTCTCCTTTCCTTTTTGAAATGACTACTTATCTTTATGCTTTTCTAGAGAAATTTCATTGTACTCTACTACTCTCTTTCAAAGATGCTGTAACATCTGTTTTCTGGTCTTTTCTTCATCTAGAATCTTAATAATGTTCCTTGTTTGCAGCTTACTTTGGCATATTTCACCATTACAAATACTAATATGATTTTAAAGTCTGCAACGATAAATTTTACTACAAGGATCATACCACTATTTTAGTTAATCAAAATATTGATGCTCATTATTGCATACCTAGACTAATTAACTAGAGCCTTGTTCAGATATCTGTATACCTTTATCACTAGCATTTGTTTCTACATTATAGTAATTGTTACTTTGGCCATAAAGGAAAATTTCAAGTTGGTATTTTATTTCACCAATTGCAGTTTGATGGATGCTTGAAACATGATATATGGATTATATAGCTTTCCCACTGCTAGCATAGTTATGCATTATAATCTACAACTGAGAGATAAGCTGATTTCCTATGTCTGTATCTGTGATTTCCACCGAAATAGCTTTACCTCTTGCTTTTATGTTAAGCTAGCATGAAATAATCGATCTTTAAATTGCTGCTGTTACAGAAGTCTGAGTTGTTTATATCTTGGTTTAATTGGCTCCACAAGGTTTCTAGCATATGTCAAACTTAACTACTTTCAACTCTTGTATGAGTTTTCGTTGGACAAACTACTGGCATTTTTCCGATTATCCTTGTATGTGATTTTTGTGTATCCGTGTCTGTGTATTTCTTTATTTCTGTGTTATGGGTTTTATAAGACCTTCTGTAACATTGTTTTCTTGATATATTGAAGTCTACTGTTGCAGATTTTATTCCCTCACGTAAAGCCATGCTCTTGCAAATATCTGTTGCAATGAAAGCCATGCCTTGGTACAGTGTGCTTCCAACTATTTCTGAGTACCTGACAGAAATTGGCTGGACAAAGTCTTTTCCTAGAATATATAATGTTGGTTGGCTTCCCTACGTCGTTTATTTAGCAATTTATCTAATTATTGTAGAGTTTGGTATTTATTGGATGCACAGAGAGCTGCATGACATAAAACCACTTTACAAATATCTTCATGCAACCCATCACATCTACAATAAACAGAACACTCTCTCCCCATTCGCTGGTGAGTACATTAGAAATTCAACATTTTAACCCTACAATCATTGTTATGCCAAGCTGAAAGTCTGTTTATTTAATATTTTTTCTTACCTTTCTATTATTGTTGATATGAAAATAGTTTGTATGTCCTTTGTTGGGTTATTTAACAATTGATGCATATGCTGCAGTAGATGGTACTGATTTTTAGGGTTTGAGCCTGGTCAGAATGGCTCAGTATGTGATTTTGACTGAGCGTTCTCCTGGTGGACTCTACATTTAATCACTCATATCAAACCTTATCATGTGGAATGTAAATTCAATGATATGATATGATGATCACTTTAGTTTGAGCTCAAATTCACACACTAGCTTTGAAATAAAAACAATTCTTCTGAACCTTATGTCATAAGAGACACAGATTTGCTCTTGTGGCTTCAGTTAGGCCAAGAGTTAGGGCTGCCAGCGATCCTGATTGAGAAGCTGGGGAGGAAGCTTTGGAAGCCTTTCCAAAAGTGTAGCTGGCTTTGTGATTTTGTTTTGTTCGTTGACTAACTTAGCTGGAGTATGTATAAATAAACTAATTACTAAGAATTTTACATGTCATACACCTCCTACCAATTTAGAATCTTGTCACCTGTATCGGCTCGATAACTGAACAAACCTGAGAAATGGAAGGAAGTGTAACATCCTCCTAAATATAATATTATGCTCAAGTCATAATAGCATATTAGGAGTTGCCACATATAATTAAACGGATCTTGATTCATTATTTACTTTATTTTTCGTGTACATAACACAATTTTCTTTTTTTTCTTTTTTTTTTCTTTTTTTTTTTTTTACATTGCACAAATATTGATATACAAGACAACTTTGCAATTTACATGAATAACTCTACTAAGAGTTTCAACTAGGACAATAGCCATCAAATAATGACCTAGATATATAAACATATATACATTTGTCATTTAACCTCAGCAATCAATCCAATCTTAGCCACTTACTTTTGAGTTGGTCTTTTTCAAGATCTTCTGATCTGTCTAGAGAGGACATGGAAACACATATGGGGATGAGAATTTTACATTCTTAGTAAGATTTCTAGATTACTTGGCAATTCATGTCATCATTGTTGTTCCAGCTGCTTTGGTTTATTTAAAAAATACGATCTCATACATAGGGCTAACGATTCACTTATTAAGTTTAGAAAATGTATTCTTCCGAAGCAGATTAATTTTAACTCAAACACTTAAAAATAGTAAGACAATAAGTATACAACTACTAAGTGTGTATTTTTTGACAAATCAAATTATTAAATACAAATAAATATGCTGTATGCCCATGTAACTTAATGCACCTTTTTACTTTCTTTCTTACTTGCATATGTCTTTAATCTTTACCGCCCTTGGGTAGCCTGATCAGGGAGTGAGTTTAACTCGTGACTGTCGTCACACAGTACTAACCCACAAAGGGGTCCATGTGCCTCTAATTTGGAGGGATCTCGTTTTGGCCAGTTACCTCCAAAATAGAAGAATCTCATAGCTTTCATATAACTGCCTTCACATAGAGGGATTTCATAACTGCTTTCAAGTGAAGGGATTCTTATCTAACTTACTCACATACTGTTTGAGTTCACATTTACATGTACATGTCATATATTCATATATGCATAAATGAATATGCTTGAGGAACTTATAATCATGGTACATAATTTATGTATTTCTGCCGAAAATTCGGCAGCATAATAGTTGAAATATGAGGCTTCCCAAAATAAATAGTAAATTTATAGCCAATTAGTCGGAGTCATAAAAATCATATCAATATATCAAATTCATATCATTAAGATAAGAAATTGCACAATTCATTCAGCTATTGACTCTTCATAGTTTAGGAAACACCTAAACCTTAAGGGTGTGCTTGGCAGGTTGTATTAGGCATGATAAGATAAGATAATATAATACGTTATGACTTTATTCGTTGTTTGGTGCAATTAATTTATTGTATAAGTTTATCCATCAAATCTTTCTTATACATTAAAATAATCAATAATTTAATTCTCCTAGGGAGGTTATAATAGGCCTGATTAGCTTTTGATATATAAGAGTTCTTTCTTTTTTTATTTTTTAATATATTTTATTAAAATAAAAATAATTATTAAATAAATAATAAAAATAAAAATCATATAAAAATATTATTTAATAAAAATATTTAATAATAAATAAATAATTTTTAAAAAATTAATTGCAAAATAACTATTTAAACTAATATAAAAATATAGAATAAAAATTTATTACTAAAATATATAAATAATAATAAATAATATTTAATATAAATTTAATTATATATAATAAAAAATAGGAATATAATATTAGGCTTACTTGAATTTCAATATATAAAAATTTTCTCTCTCTCTCTCTCTCTCTCTCTCTCTCATTCACACATTTTTTATATTTATGAAAAAATGTTAAAAATAAATAAATAAATATTTTTTAATATAAAATTATTTTTATATATAATAAAAGATATAAAAAATAATTATAATAACTATTTAAAAAATTATATTATTTTTTAATTTTAAATTTAATATTTAAAAAATTGTATTTATTATAATCTTTTTTTTTTGTTAGTTATATTTTATACAATACAATATGTTATACGGTGACATACCAAACACTGTATAGTATTAATTTTTTATGAGGTTTTATACTATCAACCCTTATCCTATCAGGTCTTATATTATCAGGCATGTCAATGGGCCCTAAAGTTGCCAAGTTATCTTGGCTTCCTCAATTCTGCTTTGATCTTCTAAATTCCACTAAAATTCTATTTTAATTTATTTTGATATGAAAATTTAATAGATTATGGCCTTATTAGTTTTCTTTTGAATCTCTTTGGTACAACCTTGATTTGAGGTGTATAATTTGAGTTATTTAAGTTTTGCTCAAGGCTGCCCTATTTCTCTGTAGACCTAAGCACCTAAATTTAGAAAATCATTAAAAATCAAATTTTGATCTTTTTATCCAAAATTTATGCCTAAAACTTTGGACCATCTTTCATTTTCCACAAGTTTCACTCTGATTGGGTAAGTAGAGTTCAAGTTATGAGCTTCAAGTGGGTTTCCCTATTTCATCTTAAACAAAGCATGAGTTAACTTTGAAAAATTACTGGGAGCAATGTACTTATGATCTAAGTCTAAAATTTTTATGGCATGGTTCTTGATGTATTAACTTTCTAATAAAATTGGTTTCACTCTATTCAAAGTTATGAAGGGCGAGTTATGCCTCTCACAACATATATTGATCAGGACAGTGAGTGAAATTTAATTGTCTAATTCTAAAAATCATAATTTTCTCATTTTAAATTCGATGGATCTATAATTTATATAGTTGGAAAGCTCTGAAAGTCTAGTTTCTCCTAAAATTAGTTTCACGTGGATTTGAGCCCTATAGCTTAAGGGACACCATTTGCTGTATAGACACCCCTTTAGGGTTTTCCTTATAGCATTTCTATTTGTGTTTTCTTTTAATCTTTTGAGCAAATCTTCAATTCAAACCAAGGTTTTCTATCTTAAATCACTACAAATGAGTAATATTATCATCATGCAACATCAAATAAAAGATGGCATAAGAAACCCTAGCAGTCCCATAAACTTTCGATATCCATTAATCTAAGAAATCCTAACTCAAATCCAACTTATAGCTTCTAAATTTGAGCTTTCTTGGTGGTTCCTCCTTACTTACTATGGCTTCAAAAGGGTGATGACTTCTCCTTTTCGCCTTGGTAGTTGAAGCTAAATTATCCAAAGGAAAGAAGTTTATGAAGTTATCTTGAGGCATCACAAAGAAGGAGTGAAAATTTTGAGTAAAAGGAGGCAGGATCACTTAAGGTTTTTGGTGGAGATGGAAAGGATGAAGAACAAAATGAGGTTGAAGAAGAAAATGGAGGGTTAGGGTTTGGAGAAGCTTTGGCCGAAATTTGGAGGGACAAGAGTGGAAAAATCTTTGGCTTCTTAGGTTATAAGTTATAAAGACTCATGAAATAACATAATTGGTGGATTTCAAATGGAATTTCAATTTTTGTTAAGTCTTCTATTGTGTGGCCATAATTTGGCCAACAAGAATAGGTTAGGTGGCTAGTTTTTAGCCACAAATTCTAGAGTTTTTAACTGATACTCACGTCATCTACCATATAGAGCTTTACCAATTCAGTTCTTGTATTACAAGGCACCGATTTTCTTCAAACTAGGAAAACCTTGCTATTTGTCTACGTATAATGTCTCTACAAAAGAAAGATAATGTCATCTAACCCTAACACTTACATTTTGATACTGACAACTCGTATATCTCTAATGTACCATAATAAATCAGTTAACACTAGTCAGCCGCACTATTTTTCGAGATGTTACAGGAAGTGTCTATAAGGGAATAGTATTGAGAACAAAAGGGAAATATAAATAAAACTACACACAGATTCTGAAAGTAAGGAGACTGACCGGAAGCAAAGAGGTCTGTAGGGGATATAAAGAAAGCTATGGACAAAATCAAATCATATAGATAAGATATAAATCTTTGCAGAGACAAAGAACGTACGAAGAGACAAAGATAGGTACTTCTGTAGGAAAAGAAAAGTAGTTTCGTGCCCTCAATCATAACATTCTTGTTGACATCCCATTTCATGTGACTTATCTTATTGTTTTGACAAACATCATGTATAGTTTCCCAAATTGAGGTGAGGTTACAGGTATTATTTATTGGCCTTGAATAAAATTCCTCTGATTCATTATGCAAAACTTTCAATACAGTTAGTCAGCTACCTTTCATTTTTGAGCCCTCAGACTCCAAATCATTTCTGACAGAACCTATTATGGCACTTCGACCTTGTCTGTTTCTTTTCCGTTGTGTTTTCACGTTGACAAATTAAACCTTTTGCCCTCTCTCCAAGCAGTTAGTGATTTAAATGTTGCAACATCATTATTTCTTTCATTTTAGTGGTTGATTACTGGACCTACGTGCTTAAAGTATTATGACTAGACACCTGTTGCCAGGTTGTGGTGGTCAAAATTTATTCTTACATGCTATTTTACAAACAAAACCTCTAACTAATATCTGTGAGTTCATTTTAGCCTTAAAAAGGATTTCATCTCATATTGCCTGCAACCTCTTCCATTTCGGTATCAGGTCACATTATATTTGTCTGTTTCATTTCGAATATCATTCTGTCACCCGACTCAGGTTTTGAGAAGTTTGATCGTCTTAATCTCTGCTACCATGGATTTCTCTTTTATAATTACTTTGATCTCAGGTGTTAACTGTTTTCCCATGTATCGCAGGTTTGGCATTTCACCCTCTTGATGGGATACTCCAGGCATTACCCCATAGCCTTGCTCTACTTATTGTCCCAGTCCATTTTACTGCACATTTAGCACTCATATTCATGGAGGCTATTTGGACTACAAATATTCATGATTGTATTGATGGCAAATTGTGGCCTGTTATGGGTGCTGGCTACCACACCATTCATCATACTACATATCGCCACAACTACGGCCATTACACCATATGGATGGATTGGATGTTTGGGACTCTTCGCGACCCTGAGGAGGATGAAGGTAAGGCGATGTGATGAATTGAAGACTTGCATTGATAACTGCTTTCATAGTCTTCGTCCGTTTTCTTTTCTGGATCGTTGAAATGTGGTTCTTCGCATGTAAAGCATAAAGATGTCCGCTGTATTTCTCTAGTGCCATTCACTAGGTGATATTAGGAATTAGAGAGACAGGGGTTGGGGGGTTTATGTGGATCTTCCCCGTATCTAACTCAAATTGTTACTGTGTATGCCACAACTTATGTGGTTGATGTTTATTTTCTTTCTTCGGGGCAGAGTTTGAAATGATAAATTTTCCCCATATGTGAGGTAGGTTGGTCTCCTACTAATGTTTTGTCATGCTTCCTTCTTTTTGCCACATTGCTTATCTGGTTATATTATATAAACCTCAATCTCATATCATAAACGCCACCCCCCTTTTTTCTCTCTTTCTCGCCCCTCCCCAAAATAGTTGGTAAAATAGTTGATATTGTAGATATTCTATGAAAGCTTACTGTAGTTTTGGAGTTCAAGCCTAAAGAGAGTCCAGCGTACCGCAAATAATGCTGGAGATGCACAACTCAGTACCACCAGAGAAGTTCTTCTGTCTTAATGGATGAAGGAAGAAATTTCTTCCTCTAGGGAGAATCCTAACCCTTGAATCTGTAATGGGACTTATTCGCTTACATAATTAATGATCCTAAGTACGTTAGAAGTTTGTGATCTATAATGGGCGAAGAAAATCCTTCGTCGGGAAGGAGGAAAGAATTTCCTGCACCGCCATTAAAATTGAACGGCTTAATTGGGTTTTTATTTTTTATTTTTTTGAGACTGCTAAATATTTTTATAAGTTCAGTCTATTAAAATTGTCCATGAGATTAATTTATGTCTCGTTTATGTTTATATTGAATTGGGTGTTAGGTATGCTGAATCTTGAAATTGGCTAGCCTTGGATTAATTTTTGTAGAATTCAAGCGCTAAATGATTTCTTTAAGGAGAAAAATCTATTTTTTAGATATGGGTTTCCAAGTTTCTTGGTAGCAAGTAATTGACTAAGATCAATTAGAAAATAACCAACACCAAATGTAATCCAAATTGGAATATAACTGGCAGAGTTTATATTGATACTCAAATGAATTACAATAGAACTCTCACAGGATCTGATTGGAATCCCTACTGGAAGGTTTGGTGAAGTAACAAAAAGTATATGTGAGTAAAGGCAAAGAAGTAGAAGACTTGAAGGTTAAAAGGCTTAAAGACTTAAAACTAAATGGAAAGGTAAATACAAAGATAAGGGTTGTTGCTGATTCTGGTGATCACTTGCAATAGTTGAGTCTTCTCCTATTTATAGGCAAAATTTGTTTCAAAGCGACCGTTTGATGACCGCCCACATCGTCATTGGCTTGCCATGTGAGCCCTTAGATTGCCATTTGTAGTAAAACCTCCTTATTGATGTAGCCACGTAACTTCGGCTATGATTTGGGTCACCCCTTGGTCATCAATTATGACTCAGCCAGGACTCAAGTCACAACCTAACTCGTTCTTAGCTGGGTCAGTCCTCGGCTAATAATACTTAATAATTTTTGGTGTCAACAATGTCCAATTGTAGAAACACAAAAGCTATGTAATTTTCTTTGGTGCCATTCTTTTTAGAAGGATACTGATATCCTTTTGTATTTGGTGGTTGTGATTTAATTAATTTTAAAATTTGATAGCTTAAATAGGGCACATAACCAAAGTTTAGCTATTAATAACTATCGAGGTACTATTACATTTGCTTTTTATAAATGTACCATAGAAACTGTCAATTTTTTTATGGAAATTACTTTTTTAGGCTACTTATCAGCGGGTCAAAGTTATTTATTATTCTAATCAATCTTTTGGAGATAGGAGCTTCGAACATGAAACAACAACAAAGGCATGTTGGTATAATGTCAGCTGATATAACTTTATGCACTATTAATTATCAAAAGGAGTCCTATTTAGCCATAAATGAAGAACACTTGTTTAAACACCTTTAGCTTTTATTTCTTTTGCATTGCTACATTTATTTTCGAATTAGGAAAAGAGTAAAAAAAAACTGAGTCACAGGTACTAATGTTGTACAAGCTAGGCTCAGTGTTCATTACTTGTGTAGTGTATTGACCAATAGTGGAACTGAATACCAAGCAAGTATTTGGTGTGATCAGAATCAGGTGGGTAAGGAGGGAATCTAAATGGACGGAAAGGACAAACCAATGGTGCGTTTGGTATGAAGTTAAAAAGGGGGAAGAACAAACTCCAAGCCTCCAGTCTTGACCACACAGGCACACAGTTACGTGCATTTGTGGCTCATACTGTCATGCGAATCTTCCAAGTCAAGCCAGCACAGTTCTTAAGTCCTTTACTCCACCACTTAGTAACATGGCATCTCTCCAGCTACTCAAAGGAGATATATCTCATTAGTGGTGTTTGTCCTTGTTGCTTAAAAAGTAGTAATCGTAAATTCATAATTCATAATTGGCTTAAACATATTTTTAGTCGTTGTAAATATAGGTTATTTTGGTTTTAATTTCTCTAAATTTTTTTTTTTTTGGGCTTTAAGTCCTTCTTTTTTTTAATATTATATTTTTTATCCCTATTATTAGTCAACACAGTTAAATGATAATACTTATAAAGATCAAAAGAAGATTACTAAAATATTGATAAGGGTAAAACAAAATTTTCAATATTTATAAAGGTTAATTGTCTATTTTAAAATAATTTTTCAGTTTAAAATTTAAAATGACAATGATTAAAAATGTAATATTAAAAAAAAGGAAGGACCAAGAACAAAGAAATTTTTTTACAGGGACTAAAATCAAAATAACCTATATTTACAATGACTAAAAATATATTTAAGCCTTCATAATTTATGCAGAGGAAGATACTAATAAGGGTTTGGTGAGATATTTGTCCTTTTCATGCCTATACACTTTTTTATAAGGTAAAACCTCATTTACGTCTTTTAGTCCTAAAAGTTTTTTTTTGTTTTATTTTATTTATGTCCTTAATGTTTTCAAAACATCTTAATCTTGCCATTTTGATATTCAAATTATAAACAGAAAAAACTGATATGAAGGTTAAGTTATAAACTTAGTGATGATATATTCATTACTTATCTATATCAGATGATATTATTTATTGTTGTATCTATATTTATTTTATTATAAATAATGTGTTAGAAGTTCTTAGCACTTGATCTTGGAAAGATTTTTTTTTGTGTGCAGGAACTAAACATTCTAGCAGCAAGAAAATGAAGGTTTTAAAGCAAAATCTACTAGAGAAGTAACAGATATAGCGACTGCTACATTCAAGCATCAAAGCACAAAGTCCAAAGAGTTGACTCAAGGTTGCAATATCTCAATGGCTATATCAGCAAAAGCTATTGAAATGAAAAGCATCTTTTGTATTCTCCCAAGCTTGTTTATACTAGAATGGGAATACAAAAGGTATAAGCAAAAAGTGATATAACCAAATGGAGAAAAAGACAATTTGACTTGTACCATGTAAGAAAAAAAGCCATGATACAATGTTCAGCACATGGTAGCTTAAAAAGACAACTACATGGGTTCATTTGGAGGCTCCCCAATGTTCAAATCAATGGGGTGGAGTCCAAGTCTCTTACATGGGCTGAAGCATCTATAAATGTTTGTTTTCTAAACCTAGTTGAGGGTTTTTTTAATAAAGTCTATGTGATTGAAGTTCTTTGTGAACTATTGTGATAGCTTAGTACTTTTTATACTCAATCTTTCTTCTTCTCATTTCATATTTTGAAATTGTTGTAACTCAAGTAAGTGAAACTTGAGAGAAAAGTGAAAATCTTGTGAGGTGCACAAGTTAATTAAACACCATTGAGAAAGATCTTTTAGGGGTGAGAAAAGAGTGGCTGAAGGTTGAGTGAAAGAGTGATAGAGCTTAGAGACTTATTATAACAAAGAATACTCATAGTGAAAAATCTTACAAGATTGTGAGGATTGGATATAAATTCCAAGTTATGGAGGTCAAACTAGTATAAATTCTTGGTGCAAGCTTTTCTATTCCTTACTCTTTATATTTCTATTTTTAAGCTATATCTCTTAAATCTAAACTCGTATTACTCTAAAATTTTGAGATATACATTCTATTTATATTTGGAGTTATTTGATAACTAAATCTGATAGGCTCTTACTAGATTTCCACTAACTATTTACTAGAAAATCTTGTTATGTGAACTTTCTGAATTGTGTGTTAAGCGTGCAAAAAGTTTTAGCCAACCGAGGAGTTGATTCAATTCCCCTTCTCAAGTCCTCTGGTACCATCATTTTTCCTCATATTTTTATAGGATATAAAAGTTTTTCTTTTTAATTTAAACCCCCTAACACTCAATTAATCTTTGTCGTACTAAAATATATATCTAAAGTTTTTCCTTGGAGAATTGAAGGCAAATAATCTCTATTGGTGGTGTTTCAATATCACTAATATTGTAATTTGACCTTAATATCAATTTTTTCATTTATAATTTAGATGTCACTTATCGAAAGGACAATATTGAAATGTTTGTGAAACATTAGAAATAAAAATAGAACAAAAAATCTTTAGGGACAAAACTGAAATCTTTGCTAAATATAAGAGATATAAATGAGACTTTACCCTTTTCATTATTTGGCTTTGCTCTCTCCTATTTAAAATATTACAAATTGTTCCTTGTCAAAATTAGTTAGTGTAATTTCATCCTTAAATTAAATAGTCATCAACTGTTTATTGTTTATGTAGTGTGCCACTCAAGCAATGGCATGGTGGGTGGTAACACGGCACCAAAGCCACATGGCTATTATTCTACACCTCCAACATCCCCTTGTGGCTCTAGATCTAGTTATCTAAAAAACTTGTTCTCTTTTGAGGTTTTAAGATCTATTTTTCTTCCTTTATAGTTGCAAAATAAATGCTTGATACAATATTTCTAGTGCTCAAGTAAACTATTTCTAACAAGAACGTTCGTATCTTTTGAGAGGGTTATCAGTATTTATGAGGGAAAGGCCAATTGGATCATCAGGTTCGGCCCATCCAAACGTATCTCAGTGGACATGATTTGGGTGGAAAAGGCAATAAGAAAAAGATGTCTGAGATAGAACAAGGGAGATGTTTTGGTGAAGAAAGAGACCTTGGAACAGATTTTGGTGAAAGGGTCCGGAATAATTTGAAAAAGCATTTAATGAAAACACAAAGTGGACCAAGTTTAGAGAAATCAATGAGACAGAACCAAAAAAAAAAAGAAAAGGATTTTGAAAGAAGAAAACTGACCTTGGAAAAGAATATTGTGAAAGGTTTGGAATAATATGAAGAATAATATATAATTTAATTTTGATATATTGTTAATATAAAAATATTTTATATAATTATTCAATGATGCAATATTAAATCAGTAAAAATATTTGACTTTTATATATATATAACTTTAAAATTCCCATACATAGTTATATCGATTATATGATAATATAAAATTTTTTACTCTGAAAGTACATCAAAGTTATTTTCAATAATATATTTATCAAAACAGAAAGTGGTCCAAGATGTACTTTGGAGTGATCCAACAAGTTACGAAAGAACCCTCAATGGCCGGTGACCAGCTCAGTTTGGTCATGACTTTTGGGACCCCACTCTACAAGTCAAAATGCTGATCAATCATCAATTAATTTTTTTTGGTCAAGATATTGATCAACAATCAATCATCAACTAATGTAAACGAGATACTTCACTGGCCCAAAACGAAGTGAGAGACATAGTTAATGTGGGATGATAAGAGCATCCCAACTCTTCAGATAGGAACCGAGGAGTTATAGTCCGATCTTTTAAAATGTGTACTTATTAAGAAAGTCCCTTAATTAAGTCAGCAATGTTTGTAGAGATATTGAGGAGGATCGAAGAGATAAAAAAAACGTAAATCTTCATGATAGGCATATATATATTGTCCAGTCCTTTTTTCCACCCACTAGAAAACGAAGGTTTAGTAAATCTTCATGATAGGCATATGTATATTGTCCAGTCCTTTTCCACCCACTAGAAAACGAAGGTTTAGGGCCCCATCAGGTCCATCTTGCTGGGAAATGATTCAGCATGTCACAAAACAACCCAAAATCTGACCAAAAAAAATGGAAATGACTTAAGAAGCACTGTTAAAGGAGAAAAGTTGTGAAAAAGTAAAGTAAAGGTTTTACCCTAGTGGAGAGGGTGGTATAGTATCGCCTCGGCCTCTTCATTTGAGTCTTTCTTTTTTTTTTTATGTTTTACTTGATTTTGGTTAACACCTCTTCATTTGAGTGCAACAGAAGATGTCTCATAGTCAACATTGAGGCTTATCAATTAGGCGGATAGTGGATCCAAACGTACCAAAAATTTGAAACCCATCACGTCCATATTGTTAATGTTAATCATGTGCAAGCGTGGTTCAATATGTCTATTAGGCTCTATGTGGTGCATCATTTAAGATCTAATAGCATTAAATTTGATAATACAAAACTTAATAGTATAGCATAAGTTATGTACCATATAAGTTTTTATACCGTACAGCATTTGGTACAATACGTATAATAGTATAAATTTATCATATCCAATGTTTATTGTGAATTCATGTAAGTTAATATAGGTTAATGTGTGGGTGTATTGCAAATTATTGAACAACGAACCTCGGACATGAAAGAAAGACTTGAAAATAAAGTTACGGCCCTGCTATGCTTAAATGAAAACAAATACATTATGGCAGTGGTTTGGTAATTGTCAATGGGTATGTGGGTTTTTTGTCTTTGCACCGATGGTGAAGAGTGGGTCTAGGTTGCAAATAAAAGATAAAAGAAAAAAAAATAGAGAGATTAATGACCTTACTTCACTAAGAAATGGGTATAAGAGACTTAAGGAGTGTTTAGTTGGGGGGAAAAAATAAGATGCAAATTTTTATAGATAAATTTTATTGATAAAATTATATATAAAACTCATTTATAAAAATTTTCATTCTTTTTTCACCTCCTAACCAAACATACCCTTAAAAAGGAATATAAAGATCCACTCATTGAAAATGGAGAGGAATGATAAAGATGGAGACATAAAACACATGCGTTGTATATAACTTTTAATGGTTATTAAAAATTTTGTTTTACTCCCTAAGGGTGTATTTGGTTGAAGAGTAAAAATAGAGTCGAAATTTTTATGTAGAAACTCTATGTCACTCCTCTGTAAAAATTTTCACTCCATTTTTACTCATCAACCAAACACACCCTTCCATGAATTAGATATGCAGACGGATGAGAGATTTCTCATCTTTAAACTGAAATTCCACTCATGGTGCTACAATACCACCAAAGTGGCATCACCATTAGAAGCTCACCATGCCATTCCACCATTCTAACATGGTCCATTTGATAACAATGAAGGTGTGTTTAGTATGCTGTATTAGGTATGATAGAATAAGTTAATACTATATATTATGGCCCTATTTATTATTTGGTGCAAGCAAGATAATGTATAAAACTATCCATCATATCTCTCTTCATACATCAAAATAATGGATAACTTAATCAAGTATAAAAAAGTTAAATTAAACTTGATTAATTTTTAATGTATAAAATGTCTTTCATAATTTGATTTTTTTTAATATATCATCAAAACAAAAAATATATATTCAATAAATAAATAATATAAATAATTAATTTTAGTTAACAACTTTAATAATAAATATTTTAGAATAAATAATATTTAATATATAAATAAATAATTAGAAACATATAAATAAATAATAATTCATTGTAAAAAATAAACAATACATCATAAATAATATTAAATAACAAATAATTTTCATATAAAATATAAATATATATAATAAAAATAAAAACATTTAAAATGATTGTAATTAATAAGTAAATATTTTGGCTATAATGTTTTTTAAATTTATATGTAAATGATTAGTAAAAATTATTACTTTAATACATTTTCATTTTTCTTTTAACATACTATGATGAAAACTACCAGCAGGAACTATTAAAATGTATGAGAAAGAAAGTATTATACATTTTTTTAGTTTTTATATTTATGAAAATAAATAGTTATTAAAAAATATTGAATTGAATAGCAATTAAAATTTAACATAGATTTCAGTTTTATGTAATAAAACTTAAAAATATTTATAATAACTATAATTAAAAATGGTGAATTTTATTGGCTGCAAATCCTAACTCAACCCCCTTCTTTTAGTTGCAGTTGAGACCCGTTATGTAGAAATTTACAATAAATTCCAACAGAGGCAAAGTTCCTTTGGTGAATGAAAGAAAAGGAAAAAAAACTGAAAATCATAGCAAAACATACGAGACACTTGACATTTACCGAAACAAATTATCTTAATGATTGCATTTTGATCAAGCTGTTGATTTTACAGGCCATACAAATGCACATTACTTTCAATCATTACAGCTGAATTATGGACCTAAAGGGAGGAAAGCAAGCAGAAAACTCACTCAATATATTCATTTAGAATTACAACTTCTTGTCATTACCTCAGAAGTGGAATTAGATTACCCGCCATGTGCATACAAGCAGATAAATTATTCTGGATACAGTTTGTGTACGAGAGACTACCAAACTAACCCCTTTCTTCTCCTAAACCTATCAACATGATCTGTGCTCATTCGAGATTTTTCCGGTTTGTTCGATTTTTTAGATTTCTCAAGACGGCTATCTAAACTGTTCCTAGAAGCTTCTGGAAGATCTGTACTTAGTTCAGACGCATTTGAAGTTCCACATTCAGATTCCTTGCTAGCTTTGCCTTGGTCCTCAGTTTCTACCGTATCCTTTTTAGAACCATTTGCAGTTGCTTTAGATTTTCCAACTGTCTGTACAAATTTCTTTAGGTGTTTAATGAATTCTGGGTAAAGCTCAAGATTACAGTGCCCACCACCACTTACCCATAAGGGTTCGTACTTTACCTTGCAAAGCTCCCAAAGCTGCTTCCCATGGGACACGTCCACGACTTCATCTGCTGTCCCCTGAACATGGAAAAAATGAACATCATCACTGTTATCTACAAAATTCTAAAGGAAAGTGACAAAGTAAACCAAAAACGAAAAGCAAAAACAACTGGTTGGGAAGGAGGCTTGGTCAATGTTAGTCAATAAAAGTTTACTTTCGATCTGCTATTTGCATAAATTCTCAAATTAAGCAAGGACACGGATAATTTTCTTGAAATTAGTAACTTGTAAGCCAAAAGTATACACTCTTCTCAAGAAAAAGATCCAAATATCATGATTTGATTTGAGAATTGAATGGATGGATATAAACAACTTGATCTAAGCTTTTTTCCTATACTATTAGTAAACAACAGAAGTTACTCATCCTTGCATAATTGTAATATTAAGGATTTTTCATTTATGGCGGAAGTTTTAGTTGTCAACCATCCTCTTTGAAAAAGGAAGCACCATATGGTTTACTAATAGTGCAAACTGCTTAACACTAATAATGGATTGAATTCATCAATTGCGAGGTAGTTGTCTAAATCAAAGCACGTTCTTCTTGCAAAAAGAATTCCTTTTGACACAATAAAAGCTTGGATTTGGGTGGTTTACTCAGTGACATCTGAAAGGAAACTAGCTGCATTAACAACCAAGGCAAGCTGGTTGACATGTAGCCCTAAAAGAACACATTATAAGGATAAAAAGACAGAGAGAGTCACTTACATGTATAACCAAAACAGGACAATTGACCATACCAATCTTATCAATATTCTGGATAGAAAAACAAATCGTGTAAGTTCCCATATATTGAATGAAACAGATTGGAATACAATCAGCAAGGAACTCTACCTTGTAAATATCAAACCAGTACGTCCGTTTCACAGGGTATAGTACCCTCAGCCCCGACAAAATTGGACTATGCAAGACAACGCCTCTCAATTCCGGTAACCGTGAAGCAAGATCAAGTGTGGGACCACTACCAACAGATTGACCATACAATATCAACTGCTCATCTTTCAATCCATATTGCTCTTTTAGGCATTTATATGCAGCATCAATATCTGCGTATGTATTATATTCAGTTGGCTGTTTCAACAGAAAAAAGGGATAACCGTTAACTTACAAACAATATTGCAACTCGAAAACAACCATCAACAACAACACACACTAGTCTTGTACTGATAGTTCTATACTAGTATTTTACCTAAAGATTAGTATAAATAGGAATTAATGCTTTGTATTATAACACATTTCATATCAATCTAATCTCAGAGTATCTACATTATTTTTCTACCTAAACCCTTTAACTTAACAGAGTGAGTATGATTTATCGGATGACAAGAAACTGAAATCAATATTTAATGCACAAAAGAACAAGCATTTAAAAACTAAGATGCACCCTAACCTGAAAAAACAAAAACAATGAGTTTTAACTGTCCGTAGAAAATTGAGAGGCATGGCAAGCACAATAATGCAAGATTACTCAAATCACAAGTTCAAATTAAAACAGAAATGAGTGCCTGGCACTCTGGCAAAATAAATATCGGTTAATATAATGAAAATGCAACCAGAGGGTAGAAGCATGATGCTCCTGCAGGTTCCAAAGTTCAGAGATTCAACCAGTGCTATGAAGCATGAAACAAATACCTCTTGAAAGACAACAAAATGAGTAGACATATTAGTTACTCCATCAAAAGAATACATCATAATGTGATGGAAAAACTCTGCAAAATCATGATGTCAAGCATTATTAATGGTTATTAATACAATGTATGTCATCTGGGTCATATTATCTTAAATTTCTGCAAGGATATTTCCTATTGCGGAATGCTATTGATTCATACGTTTTTGGTTCTATAAAATGAGCAATGGCCGATCCACATTGGGAATAAAATAAGCTAAGGGTGATCCATTTATTTATAGACCTACTACTCCTTATTGGACTGATATACCAAGCAGCTATTAGTGTAGGTCCATTCCTTGGTAGCCCATGATGAGAGGGTTCACTAGTGATGACATCATGTAGACAAAATACATCTAAGTCCCCTCTCAAGTGCTTACCCATTAAGAGCAGCATCTCAACTTGGAGACAAGAGAGGAATGCCTATCCTCCCAAGGAGATCATTCAACTGATCAAGGGCACAACGGGTATGAAATTTATTGTGTTTATCTCACATGTGACATTTATGATCATATATAGTATCGCTTAAATTCTTATAAGTGGTATCATAACATCCATATATGATTTTAGAACCCAATTAATTAATTGCATATGAGGTTTTAATTCTGAAATGTTTCATTTGCATGAAGTTCTTGACAGTTTGATTTTTGAATCTCTTGCTTTCCTTGAAATTGGAACAAATTATGCTAGAACTTTCACGGATCTAGCTGTAAGAAGTCTTTTGACACTGAAATTGCATCTAATCAAGTGTTATACAAAGAGATTTACGTATTCAATGTTGCAATCTTTTAACGTAGGGTCCCCAAAAAAAACATTTTTAACACTTATCTCATAAGCTACAAAAAAGTAGCTTCTGGGACCAAAAAAGAAAAAATTCAGAAAGTTAAATCACAAAAGCACTTTTTTAAGCTTAAACAAATTCACCCCTATAGCATATATTTTCAAAATAGTTTTAAATTTTTGCATGCAATCGACTGCCAAAGAAGGTTATTGCATGTATGAATTTTGGAATGGCAGTAATACTATTGAATATTGAATAATTAGATAGCATAAGAAATGTGATAGGGGCATGTATACTATTGACGGTGTGTTAAGTTCTCTGCATTCTACAAACTGGGCCCGTGATTAGTGGAAGACTTTTGTTAAAAAGAGAAAAAAGGTGATAGAGGAAATAGGAGAAGAAAATGAAAAGGAACCAAAAAAACACCTACATGCACACTCCAAATAATTCTTGCTTTCATCAGACAAGATGCAAAGACCTAACATAAATAAATTCGAAAAAGCTTAATCAATCCAAATCCTTAAAAATTAAAACCTTAGTGTTGCATCTAGTTCATGAAATGTTGATTTCATTCACTTATCTTTCATGCAACAATATTAAATGATGATTCCATAAAACAGGACTCATTACTCCAGCCTTTTACAAAATAGGTGTAATGGTGAATTAATTTTCCCACTTCGGTGCAACTTGAGAGTTATTTACTCCAGAGGTGCATAATTAACAGTGATGTGCACTGGTTTAACAATTTTTTTGTTTTGTAACGGAGACCACGGCTTCAGGTTGAATTTTGTAATAATATTTTACTCAAGTTGACTAAAAACAATTGAACTTGGTGGCCATGACTCATCTCAAAAACTGAAAAAATGGAGAAAGAATTCACGGCCAGTGAGTAGTGGCCATGACTCGTGTACCATAAGCATACATCAAACTAAGCAGCTACACCCCATGTTTGATGTTGAGAATACCCAGATCACCAACAGTCAATCACAGTGCTCTCAGAATAGTTTACTTTCACTAACAAATTAGTTTACCCTTAAATTTTCCTTTTCCTCTTTTCAACATTATCATGGAACACTGGCTTTATATGTCATTCACAACTTTGAACTTTAATTTAAAATTGATAACCAGTTGGGCACTATAATATCTACATAATGTGGTAGCAATGAAACAGTGGAACCTAGAGGGATTCCCTTTTGCCTAAAAATGTGTGTGCCTCTTTTGAAACTATCTTGCTAAACAAGTCACTGCCAAAGGCCACAACTTCTATCTCAATTTCTTTAAATTGAGCAAAGTCAGTCATGTCATAAAATACTATTTAAGAACAACACTTTTACTTGGGGTCCATGGCCACAACTTCCATATATATGCAACAACAACCAAGTCTTGCTCCTCCCATTAGATGTGGTCCACTACATGGATCAGAAGACACCATAGTGTCCTATTGTAAACCATGTCTATAATCAAAATATTAAAATCTAAATCTTTTTAGTGGTTTTTCCTATCAAGAACCATCTCTTCCAAAAGTTTAAGTTGTTGGGTAAAGGTATATAAATGGCTTTATCTCTTAACAAATCCCCTCGAACAAGACCTCTTCGGGCTTGAAGTGTGAACAATGCATAAGCCCACCTACATTGTGTGGAAATCCAACTTATTTTATTTAGAAGAATGGAGGCAGCAAGAATTGAACTCTAGACCACTTGGTCATAAAGGCTCTAATACCATGTCAAGAACCATTTCTCCCAAAAGTTTAAGTTGTTGGGTAGAGGCAAATGAATGACTTTATATCTTAACATGTCCTATAGTTTTTCTTCACCTCCTTCTACCTCTAACTATTGGGCTATTGTCCATCTAATCTAATCTCCTTACTAGGGCTTCTACAAGCCTTCTCCACACATAGGCAAACCACCTAATGCAAGATTCTACCATCTCTTCCACAATAGTTGTTGCTCCAATTTTCTTTTAAATACATTCATTTTTAATCCTATTTTATCTAATGTGTCCACTCATCTACGGTATTGTATCCGATTTTTACCTCTATTCTAAAACTAGAATTAGTACGCCTCTTGCTAAACTTACATTCTATATACTGTTTTACTTCTACTTATATGAAAACCATATGCTTTCAAAGCTTATCTTCACAACTCCAACAATTTCCTCCCTCGACTCTTCAATTAGGACAACTTTCTTACATATATATTAAAAAAAAAAATGTTTAATTCCAGCCATGACTTGGTGTATGACTTGGTGTAAGTCACTATTGATTACCCACCTGTAAGGTAAATAATCTCTAAATTGCACAAAAATAGAAAAAGTTGATTACCACTTGCACTTGCTGAGTAGAAAAGCCCACTATTCTCTTATGAAGAAGTGTATGTTGATTCCCAGAAACCAAAAATGAATTAATTACGATGTTGTTTCATGTTTTATTCCATGTACCAAACATAAACAAAATGGAATGCAATGGATGGGTTTTTTTTACCGTGCTCTTCGGAAAAACAAATTTCCAGCTTTTTTGTAGCTTTGGGATTATTTACGCCAAAGATTCAAATGAGTAGTGACAACCAGAGTTTTGGCACAGTATTGGGGTTGTCACTGTTCATTTTGCACTGCAAATAATCCAAGCACTGCAACAAAGTAGGAATACATTTTTTTTTTCCCACTAGCATGTGTACAGTAAAAGAACCAAATGGATATCATTCCATTCCACAAAATTTAATTCAATGTCCCCCAATCTTAAGATTATGGGCCTAACTCCACTTTAGAAGCTAGCTCAAGGGAGGAGGATTACCAAAGTGTTTATTAAGGCTTATTTAGGTCATATGTCTAGCTGATGTGGGACTCAATACGCCCTCCACACACCTAGGATTGGACATCTAGAGTGTGAAATTTGCAGGGCTAGATATCTACGGGTAGTGCAACATAAAGCATAGGATTGGGCTTGACTCTATCCCAAAAGCCAGCAAAAGGGGTGACAATTGTCCAAGTATTTATAAAGGCTATCTAGGCCATATATGTAACCAATGTGGGACTCAACACCCACAATAATCCTATTGATTAAATTAACATTTAAAATTTTAAATAGAAAAGGAAGACCTATCAAGATAAGATGCAACACAGAAAAAGGGGGTAAAAAAGTGATAAAACTGTGATCACAAATGAGCACAATACATAAATATAAAAATCAATTGAAACAAATGAAACTTGATAAACATAGAGAACATTGAAAATTTTATGTAAACAAAGTTAGATACTTTGAGGGGCTGAAATTTAAGCAACCAACCTTTCCAGTTGACTGTCCATAACCAGAGTAATCGTAGCTGCAGGGGGGAAAAGGTAGAAAGAAATGCTGTTAAAATAATTCAGCAAAAAGAAATAGAGTAGTTACATTAAAGAAGTTTATTAGAGAGCATAGCAACATTTTATCTATGACGTTTGAGATTAACAAAAGCATTCCCATACGTATTTTTATATATTTACATTCATATAACTCTAAGTAGCCAAGATAGAACTCTTCTTATATTCACATTTAAAGAAATTCAAGAAATATATACAAAGGCAGCTTTAAACCAGCTATAGGAAACCAAATGAGTGCATTATGAAATAGCCATCTAATGAAGAACAAACAAAATTGAAGAATATTAAAGGCAATACTTAGCTTATTCCAATTGACAGCATAGACAACATACACACAAACACACTTTCCCAATGAACAACTATGATTAAAAAGAATGCATATAACATTAATGCTTCCATAAATTTTAAGTCAGTCTACTTATCCTTCATACCTTTAGGGCCTGTTCAGGAGAAGGAAGAAGGAGGGAAAAGGGAGAGGAATGCAAGACTAATAATACCAACAAATACGATATCAGTAAAGAACAATGCTAGCAACAACTGCCACAGACACTACAATAACAAATTATCATAGATAATGAAAATTCAACAGAGAATGATTTGCAAGTTTACTGCTATCAATTTGCCAACATAATTTATTTAGAAACTCGAATGTAATATAGTTCGGTAATTCTGCTCATATCTGTGCCATAAAACAAAACCAAGTTCTGCTGACAAGGATGGGAACAATCTTTTTAGAATACAAGTTCGCAACATGAAAGAAAATTACCATGAGAAATTGCACCAAAGCAAAAGTTATCTCTCAAATAGAAATTTTTTACTTCCCTATGCATAATCACAATTTTAGGAGCCAAAAATGATCTCTTCAAGATAGTCAGTCTGCACAAGAATTGATCTCCTCAATAGCTTGTAACTGAAATGGTCTTGTGAATTAACAATAAGTCAATAAATGAAAATGAAAATAGTTGCTTTATAAAATTTCACAACAGATGTTCCCACAAGCTAGACATAAAGACGATCTATGCAGTGGGAACATTTAGAACACAAACTAATGCTTAATGGGCATTTAGTTTACCAGTTTATGAATGTACTTTAAAAAGATCACTTCTAGTTAACAAAGCTTTCTGTTGGGGAACACCTTTGCCCGAATCCATTAACAATTAACAAAGAAAATTGTCTCTTTACCATACTATTTTAGCCACAAAAAGCATCTTTTGAAGTTTGAACAGATGAATCAACTACAAATCGTTCAAAATAAATAATGAAATCTGAACTAGGCGTGTATGTATTGTAGCCAAACTGCCAAAGTCATTATATCTCAAAATGTGTTTTGAAATGGATAACTTTGGTCTCCAGACTAAATTAAAAAATGCAAGAAGTAACCTGTACTACCATATCAGTAGTATGCCACTTCAAGATGGCCATGGTGCAAGTGTATAAACTCCACCTCTCCTTTACTATTCGTACAATGTAAATTGATGCCATTTCCTATTATTGGGGGACTAAATTCATGTCAAATTCCTATGGCTGACGACTTGAATTAATGTCATTTTTTTCATTTCTACGCAACTAATTTGAAGTCAACTTCTTTAGAGGACTAAACTGATCTCACTCCATCTTTCACTTTCAGGAACTAAATTGATGCCACCTATCTCAGTTACTAAATTGATGTCAACCCAATGTTTCAAGAACCAAAATGGTAGTTCCTCAATTATTATTTATACTATTTATTTGAACAGGATAAGAATGTATCTTCAATAATCCGACATGCCATTAATGTAGCTGACTATTCTCCGAGACAAAATAAACCCTTTCCTCTTTTAAGCAGTTCTCCCATTACCAGAACCATCACAAAGGCATTATTGCCTACACCAAACACAAAATAATTGCATAAAAAACAACGGGGTTGGCAATCAATCCAAGCTTAATCACAAAACAAAAATTCATCCAGACACCCATTTTAGCATAATAAACAACCCCAACTTCTATACATCAATTTTTTTTTTTTTTTTTTGAAGAAAAAAAAGGCAAATCAATTAATGGATAAACACATCACATCAATTAACGCAACCACCATTAACATCTATACCCATCAACAACCAAAAATGAAATACTACATCAACATCCCCAAAAACAAAAAAAAAAAAAAACCTCAACGCTTCGTTGGTTCAAATGGTTCTCCTTACGCAAGGACTCGAGCCAGTCTAGCAAAGTTTAGATACCCGTGGTTTAGACAGGAAAAAAAATTTTAAAAAAATTAAATAATTTAAAAAAAAAATGGTAGAAACACGCCATCTTCAAAAATCTCAGCTAGCACCATAAAAATAAAAAAGAAAGAAAAGGGGAAAGTACAGTACCCGATAACATTGAGGCGAAGGCGGTTACTCAATTCAACGAAGAGCTCAAACATTTGACCCAAATCAGCGGCATTCCCATGAGAGTAGAGCATGGTGGAGGTGGGCCTATGGTACTTCACATACACCGCCACGATTTCGTTCCCTCGCCGGGTCCGAAGCCTCAGCACGTCCACGTTATCCTTCCTCGGAACCTCCGGAATGGTCAACCTCGGCGGAGCACCACCGGCGTCGGCGGACTCGGCGACCACTGTGTAGGACGGCGGCTGCGGCGGGAAGAACGCGAACTTGGCGGCGATCGAGGAGGTCACTCCGCCCATGGCGGCGATTACTCATAAAGCCAAACGACAGCCCACGGTGGTCGGCGGCGCAGGTCGCGAGCTGAGATGTAGTGAGAGAAAGTGGAGGAGAGAGAGAGAAGGGAGGCGGCGCGTGGTGTCTATGGGAAGTGCGTGTTGATAATAATACTGCTATAATAATGTTCAATCAACTTTTTGAATTTCAAGTTTTTAGAGAGAGAGAGAGAGAGAAACAAGGGAGGAAGCAAGGGAGAAAGAAGAAGAAAGAGACTGTTCAACGTGTTGTGGTTGTCGACTGAAGTTACCTTCATTAACGCTTTATTTATACGTTGAGACAACCTACGTAGTACACGGACACAGCAATAATGGCTGATCGTATGTATCTGCGGATTTATGTACACATATATTCATGTAATCAACCTCGATCAATTTTTTTTCATTTATAAGCTTTTAAAATTTAACAATTAAGCTTTTAGTATAATAAAATTAATTAGTGTCTTTTTATATTTATATTGACTTAAAAAAAAGTTTAACGGATATGGGATATATTTTATATTATTATCTAATTATATGTTTATATTTATAAGATTTTTAAAATAATAATAATTGAATCAAATATTTTTATTAATGTGATAATATATTATTAGATATTTGTATAAAATGGTTTATATTGAGAATGTGTATAAATTAAATCTTTAAAAAAAGAATTTTGGCTAATAAAGACGGAGAGATAGAATGAAAGTTAAATATGGAATATCTCAAGTTCAATGATATATATAAAAGATAATTACTAAATTGTATGCTCAACTAACCTTATATTATTATTAATTGTTATAAATATAAAAATTTAAAAGAGTTGTTATAAAAATAAAAATTTAGAAAAATATATTTTTATTTTTTTCACTTCAACATAATAATTCAATCCAAACTAACTTGATCTTGATCTGATCAATTTGGTTTGGATTTATTGAAAAATATTTAAAACCTAAGTCATACCAAATAAATTAAATTTAATTGATTTGGATTTTTTTTTCCCCAATTCCGAATTAAACTGATTCACTTATAGGGTTTAATTGATATATATTATTAATATAAAATTATTTTATACTGATATCTATTTATATATTATTATATAAATAAAAATAATTAACTCTTACACCTACTATAAAAAAAGAAACTAATTTTACTTATATAATAATATATAATTTAATATTAATTAAAAGTGCATGCCAATTAATCTCTTCACTTACATCCATACATGAATACACCATTTTTTTTTTTTTTCGCTTAGAGGCTCTATAAGGACTAAATAAAAGGGGGAAAAAATGAGTCTGTTTCTTTTCAGCTGTCATTACCTGTTTTTCTATCACTGGATAGAAGAAAAACAAGTTTATAACCAAAAATTATTTCAATCCAGCGTTAAAATAAGGAGGACCATGACTGCATCCTATCAAAAAGGTCCAGCATAAAGGAATCTGGAAAAAATGAAAAAAAGAGCAAATAGAACACAAATTCTATCATTTTCTTATTTGCAAAAATAAAGAAAAGTGATGCTTGAACTAGAATTCATTAGCACAACTCATTAACAGTATAACAACTATTACACATTTTTTATTTCTTGTGTGCGATCTTCCTACTTTCGGGTATTTATCAGACATACCATAACATAAATCGTTATGGGCTATCAGAAACGGTTAAAATTTAATTTAAGTATATTAATTTAATTCAAGGAGCTTGCTGCCATGCACCTTGTCATTTATGGTGCACCATGCACCTTGAACGTCAACGGCAAGATTCGATGGTGTATCTGTGCAGCCAACTGCATGTGTAACAGTCTAAAATTTTTCATTTCCCGTGCCCTGCCCCCTCCCGCTGCAAACCCACCTCCCCACTGCCCCACGCACCCCGGCGCCCCCCATGGCCACCCCCACGCCCCCGCCACCGCCTGATTCGGTGCAACGGCCGTACTTTACCGTCACCAGCGAGAATCTGGATGAGAAGATGCTCGATCTCTTGATCTTTACCGGGTCCACAAAAAATAAATCGAAAAAATGGTGAGCCATCTCGTGACCCCAACCGCCACCGTTGCTCCTCCATCGCACAGCCACGCCCTGTACCCCCAACCCATCAAAAACCATCGCCGTTCTCCACCACTTCAAATTCACGAACCACCCATCCGAGCCACCCGCTACAGTCAATGAAAGGCCAAGCACTGTTTCGGAACTCTGGCCTTCTGGGCATGCTTTGATGATGTGTGCAAATTTTATGTACAATATTTCAAAGTTGATTTTTCAATTAACCATAAGATTTCGGTTGGACTAGCATGTTACTAGAGCCCTGTGATTCAAGCTTGCTTCTGTCTCTCCCAAATGATGTGTTTGCCATCGTTCCTTGGTTCCTATCCCCCAGAGATGTGTAACTAGTGCTTGTGTTGCAGAGCTTGAATGCTCTTGTGCACTGGGGAGAGAATATTTAGGCGGGGTCGCCGGGGGCCGGGCCGGGAACGGTGGTCGGCGGCGACCGTGGGTGGCGCCAGTGGGGAGAGGAGGCGGACAGATGTGGTAACATGGGGATGCGCCATGGGGCGGGTGAGGGAGAGAAGAAGAGAGTAAGGGATATCTGCAGTGCATCACCACTAGTTGGTGTATAGATACACCATTAGATCTTGTCCATTTTTCAGCAAAGTGCATGGTGCACTATAAATAACAAAATGCATTGTCAAGTAAGGAAAAGGACAAGGTAAAAAGGAAAAAAATGCTTGCGTCTTTTGAATCTGCATCGAATGTCAAGAAAACGGTGACAAGAATTTGATACGAATTCATTTCTTATAAATTTGAATTTTTTTGGGCTCACGTTGATTAGTTTCATTTCGCAGTTAAAAAAAAAAAAAATTAGTTTCATTTCAATTCATAGTTGTCAGAAATTGACTCAATCAATCAACCCCCTAACTAAAAAAGTTGACTAAAAGTAAATTTGTAAAAGAAAAAAAAATACAAAAACAGGTTTATTTTTATTCGATTAAATTTATTTATTTATTAATACTAAAAATAATTTATTAAGGTTTTTCAGCTTTTACTCGATTGATAGAATTTAGATAAGGGGCTATATTTTTATGAAATTATGAATTGAACAGTGAATTTTATATTTTGGTATGAAATGTCTCTTTAATACTTGGAGGTAGGGGAAGGGAGGGCCTAACTATATTTTTTATCCAAAATGAAGTTTTATTGATATGGAGGCTACGTAATAATGACTCAACTAAAATCTTTATAAATGTCTTGTAAGCTTCCCAATAATATGATTCCTACAATTATGAAATGCATATACATTTGATACTTTCATAGTTGTTGGTGGCATTGACGAACTCCCCACGACCTGAGTCCTAAGAGGATGATAATGAGATCCGTTGAGTTGGAATGATGAGTTTTTCTGTTAGTGTTAAAGAAATATATTTCTACATACTCTGTAGAATGTCTATTGATGTTGAGTAGTTACATGTAGGAGTGCCAGTGGGGCGGGGTGGAGATAGGCCCTATCCCTTGTCCCATACTCGTACGAGTACCCATCTTTAGAGAATCTGTGAATATTTATGGGTATCCATAAGAAACATAGTGCAATTGGGGACATCTTGAGAGCTTAGGCAATTTATGTGGGTTCCAATCATAGGTCAAGTTTTCCCTCATTTGGAGAATGATGGTTCAAAAAATCAGAGAGTTTAGTGGCCTAGCTCCCTTGTTTTTCTTTTTCATCCCTCCCCCTTACCTGTCCTTGCTTGGATGAGGATGTAAGGCAGCCAGCAGACTCCTTGTCAACTAGGAAGATGACGAGCTCATGGTGGAAAAGGTGCCCGACAGAGGCATCATGCGACACAATCGTGCTAGGCGAAGGTGGAGGTGACGCGATCTGGGGCAGCGGATGAACGCAAAAGCACTAGCACTAGAGGCAGAGGCGGTATGCTGCTTGTGAGGGTCATACATAACATAATTAGGATTTAGGGCTTGTATTGTGTGTACATATAAATAAGAGTAATTTGATAATTTCATATCAAGTACCCGTGATACGAGATCACAATCCCTATGCTGCCTCGTTTAACAAATGGGCATTTAAATTTTCCATCCCGATTATCCGTGGGAGGAAAATCCTCCCTTCATATCTGCCCTGTCATGGATATTACCCACAGGTATCCATGGGGCGGGTAAAATTGACATTCCTAGTTACATGTAAATAGTGAAGAATTTGTGTTAATGACCTAAAAATCGGGGGATTATAGTGGTAAGTAATAATACTATTATCTAATTGAGGATTTATGTGCAAATGATTAAGGACTTTATATATATGATAACATAATCGGATAACAGTATTATCACTTACAACCATTATATCCCTAATTCCCCAATCATCAATATGAATTCCTCACAATTAGATGTGACTCTCTAGTGTTGATAGATACATTAAATAAGTATGTATAAATATCATTTTTCATTGGTATTATCATCAAATTTCTTATAAGATGATTCATAATTGAGTGTTACTATCTTTTAGAATATATATTCATATAATTATGAATGACATTTTTAGAACTCGAACTTTTGTTCTCCTTTAAGAGCATGTTTAATCTTATAACAATTATTGAAGGGCTTTTTAATTATAATAGTGTTTGAGAGTTTAATCTCAAAACAATGTCTATAGAGATACCCTAAAAATAAAATAAAAAAAATTGATTTACTATTGCATTATAGATAATGTTATTACACTTTGAACATTGAAATAATATTTTTGCTTGAATTTTGGTTTTGTCAATGAAAAGTAGTTCTGGTTGAGAGTTGCAAAAGTATGAGTAGTGCTTTTCTAAACTTTCAAATTTGATTGTTCGCGGATCCAGCCTTAAAATATCTAGTCCCTACACTTCTTAAAGCTTGGAGCTGAGGGGTTATGGGCTATCCAAGAATCTAAGTTTTGTCATATCCCATTTTCTTGGTTTCCTTGTCTTGTTACGGTCTGTGGCCACTTGGCCCTCCTTCCTCCCTCAACCTTTCCCCACTTTCTCCTTTCATTATTGAATTGACATGGTTTGATGGAATTAGCCACTTTTTATCTAATTTATTTGGAATTGCGTAAACTCCCTGGAATTTATGTTTATTTGAAGATTTAGGGTGAATTATAAGTAGAAGTGTTCAAAACCAATCTAAACCGAAAATCAATCCAAATAAAAAATAAAAAATCTATTGGTTTGATTTGGTTTGATTCGATTTTTTGTTTTAATTTCTAAAATCAAACCAATAATGTATTACACATTAATAATTATATATATATTTATGAGATATAATACTTATTATATGTTACTTATCCATATCTATATTTATATAAATATACATGATTTTTGTTCAAATCTTTTATTATTTGCTTAACTTATTAATATTATACATTAGTATATTCTTTATAATTAATTTAGATTTATAATTGTGTGGCTTTATAAAAGAAAATTAATGACTAATCTAATTTAATGAAGTTAAAAGTTACTTTTTTTATATCTCATAAAATATTTAATAGAAGACCAAAAATCGAACCAAACCAAATTGATTTAAATTAGTTTGGTTTAGTTCGATTCTTTAAATATAATCAAACCAAACCATGAACACGCCTAATTATGAGGATTTGAGGGTGAATCTAGACCATTTTGACAATTGGAGATTAAGTTAGATAAAATTGAAAGATATTTGAGTGCTAGCTTGCATGGAATCAAAGCAAGTCACGAAGAAATCTCCATAACTTCTCTTTGAATTTTGAAATTTGGTGTTTGAAGAGGATATGGAAAGTAAAGAAATAGCCCTACAACTTTGTTGTTCAACACTTTTACAAGTTCCTAAGTCTTCTAGGAAAAAAAGTGGACACAAGACGAAAGCTATAGTTTTCCTCAATCCTAACCTTCCTGTACTAAATCATCTACATATCTTGAGTTAGAAGAGTCTAATTCAAGTGGTTCTTAAGGAATTGGAATGCTAAGACAAAGAGGGCAAACTTTCATGAAGATATCCAAGCTTGAGTTCTATTATAGAAGGCCCTACATCCTTTAAAAAGGACCATTTTATATGTTGTCAAAACATAACATGACCCCTATGACTTATTGCATGATGCCATGTCTCTTCCTATAAAAGGTTGACGACTTGAGTTATTTTGGCTTATGGAACTCATAAGCCCATGTTTTGGGGACCTAATCTTGCCAATTAAGAATTAATGAAGTCCAAAACAAAGTTAGGGGCATAAATAGAGCTTTTGAAGAATCAAGAAAGGTATTTTGGTCCCTCTTTGGATCTGCAATCTTAGAAATTCTGCACTTTGGAGGCAAAGAAGGGAGTTAGGTTTGTTGACTATATGAAGAAAATATTCATACGTTTGATTTTATCTACATCTATTCTCTTCTCTTGATTCATGGTGATTCTATACTCTCTATTTGTAGATTTGTGTATAAGAAACAAATTTAGTGGCTAGATTATTTCTTTGCTAAGGTGATGATGTAAACTAGTTGGATGATGATGTATTTGTTGGATCAAGTACTTATCACTAGGCCAAAAGCTCTAACTATTGGCAAGCGTGTAATTTTATTTCCTTAAAGTTTCTAAAATCACATCAAGCATAAAGGATTACACCCATTACAGGCATCATTGATTGTGATGTTAAGCCCATTAAATTCTAAGGGTGACATTGATCAAATAAATCTAACAATTTTCCCTAATTAGTATCCTTTACTAGTGTGAACACCATATTTTGTCCGAGACAAAAATAAAATAAAATAAAAAATAATAAAAAAGAAAAAAAAAGCAAAAAAAAAACAAAAAAGAGAAAGACAGAAAAAAAGAGGAAAAAAAAAAGTTGGCCCATTTGCTTTTTGGAATAAGAAAATAGCCCAAGTATGAAATGTTTTGACCCAAAAAAAAGAAAAAAGAAAAAAAAATCAAATCAAAATAAATGAGAACAAATTCGGTCAAATCTCTTAATTTTGGCATTTATATCCAAATCAGATCAAATCCGCCAATTACCATTAAGGCAAAATTTCAAATAGAATCAATCAGATTAATATCATTTGATCCCTTCAACACATATAAATAGATCAAATATTGAGAAGAGAGGGGGTTTTTTTCTTCGGGGGGATCTTTTGGGGGGGAACGGCAGGAGAGAGTAGGAGCAAAAATTGTGATTATATACAAAGGATTTTTTTTTTTCTTCTTTGGATCAGAGTGGAAGTTTTTTTTTATTTTTTTGAGCAGTGTGTACAGAGTCCTGAGCATCAGAATTCGATCAGTCTTGGTTGGGTATATTGGTTTGATCAATTTTTGATTCTTTGTGCGGTAAATCTCTTCTCCCTGTATTTCAGTTTTGCAATGTTATATCAACTATTGCGTGTAGCTACCATTCTACAGATAAGCGCTGCGTAGCACAAATTTGTCAAGTAGCTGGACGTCACCCTCCATGTGTTCATATTCTGCCATGTGGTTGCTAAGGGTGTTGCATATGACGCACCACCATCTTTATGGTACTCGTGCTCCTTTTCACCCTCCATTCTTTTTTTTTTTTTTCTGGGTTTATTATGTTGCTGTTTTGTCTTCAAATATTGAGACCTTTCCTCTTTTCATTTTTTGGCGTGTGCCTTTTTCTTCATTTTGATTTTTTTTTTTTGTGTAAATATAGAAAAATTTAAAATTCTTTCTTTTTGCACTTAAACAATGAATTAAACTGTTGTTTTTTAAAAAAGAAAAAAGAAAAATTTATGCAACAATCTCTAATATTGATGTATGGCTTGACCATCCTCAAGGATTATGAGAATTGTAAGAATTTATTGTATAGCTGATGCTATCCTAAATTCTATGCAAGAATGAATTTTTTTATTTTTATAAATAAAATCAACCCAATCCACAATTATTTTCTACAAGAACTACGTGATTTTGAATTTCTCATTGCACCAGAGGATACGTAGGAGCGGACAATCTCCGTCAAATCAAAAATTAAATTTTCTTAAATTTGATTCGATTTTAATTCCTTAAATAATTGTAACATTAATTTTACTTTCTTTTCCGTTTGTAAATAATTGTTATATTAATTTCTGTTTCTTTTGTAAATAATCAATATATTAATTTTACTTTCATTTCTGTATGTAAATAATTGTTATAATAATTTCTATTTTTTTTGTAAATAATCATAACATTAATTTTACTTTCTTTTTCTTTTGAAAATAATTATTATATTAATTTCTGTTTCTCTTGTAAATAATTGTATATTAATCTTGCTTTTTTAGGGAATAATTATCATATCAATTTTGCTTTTCTTTCTTTTTATAAATAATTATCATAGTAATTTTATTTTTCTCTTCTTTTGTAAATAGTTGTTGTACTAATCTAACTTTATTTTATTTTATTTGTAAATAATTATTATATCAATTTTGCTTTTCTTTCCTTTTATAAATGATTATCATATTAATTTTATTTTTCTTTTCTTTTGTAAATAATTGTTGTACTAATCTAAATTTATTTTATTTGTAAATAATTATTATATCAATTTTGCTTTTCTTTCCTTTTATAAATAATTATCATATTAATTTTATTTTGTCTTCTTTTTTGTAAATAGTTGTGGTACTAATCTTGCTTTATTTTATTTGTAAATAATTATTATGTTCTTAAAAGGAAAAATCAATATTATTAAAGTTATTAATTTGCATGATAAGCTCTAGGGTAACCGTAGCAAAACGGATGTATTAGGGGTGCAGTGGGATTAAGTTTCCACCCTTCCTTATGCATAATTGGACTCCCGAATTCAATCTCTTTAAAAGACCAGTTTTACAAAACTAAAAGGTTTTTTCGATTTTTTCTATAAATAAAAATTGGTGGCGACTCCATTGAAATTTATTATTTTTAATATTTTTGTTGCTTCTCGTCATGGCACCCTCCGGGTACGTTGTGACAGTTTGGCGACTCCACTGGGGACAGTTAGAGAGTCAAGCCCATTAGAGTAAATTATGCAAATTATATAACTAAAATAATATGTATTTTTCCCCTTCCTGTTTCTTTTCAATTTTCCGTGATTGTAAATAATTATTTTTGTACACAACTTTTATTCGTGTGTGTTCTATTTGTAATTATTTCTCACTTAGACCTTAGGGTAGCAGATTTCTTTTCATCTTTTTTTCCATATTTTGTATATATCTCAAACCTTAGGATAATCGATATACTGTGTATATGCGTGTTTTTGGTCTTTTATAGGGTTTTATATTTAGTTTTAGAGTTAAAAAGTTTGTATGCTCCCTTCACACACTTCACTATCACTTACCTCACACACTAATTGGGCTCTATACCCGAGCCTTGGAAATCCATAGGAGTAGAAGGGGTCTTGACGAGGTTATTGTGAAGCTTACGCTTTCCTGACAGTCGTTGATTTTCCCGCTCAGATTTGCTACTGGAATTGTAAACCTCCACATTGTGACTTTTATGTCCCTGTGGCCGTGCTTACAAAACTAGGTCCTTATTTTTCAAATAAGGGCAATCTGAGAACCATGACTTATAAGGGTCTAGATCTGTCCAAAAAATTGTGCACAATAGAACAAACTAGTGGACTACCCAATTAGGGTTCAAGCCTCAGAAGTACCCAACCACTAGGTCCCACCTTTTTAGGACACAAAGGAGCATACTTTTCTCATCATAAATAGGCAAAAAAAAAAAACTCATTGAACATGCATTTCTCATTTGCCCTTTCCATGCATTCATTAGATTGTAACATGGCATTCATACATAAGCACAAAAAAAAAAAATCATTGAACTTACATTTTTCATTCTTTCTTTTTCTATCTCTTTCATATGATCATGACATGCAAAAAAAAAAAAAAAAAAGCAAAAAAAAGGTACGGTCATAACATTGCATCTTTCTTTTTTTTCCTCTATTATTTCCATAGATTCATAATGCATAAATTAATAAAGAAAACTCATTGAACATGCATTTTTCTTCTCTTCCCTTTCTATCCTTTCCATAGATTGCAACATGGCATACATACATAAGCAAAAAAAAGGAATCATTGAACTTGCATTTTTCATTGTCTCTCCCCTATTCCGTCCATACATTCACCACATGCATAGAAAAGCAAAAAAGCATATTTCTTTTTTCCATCTATCCTTCCCATAAATTCATAGCATGCATAACTTGAAAACAAAAAAACTCTTCGAACTTGTATACATTCACCATATACATAAAGAAAAAAAAGCCAAAAAATCTCATTCATAATATTGCATATTTCCTTTTTCTTTCTATCCTTTCATAAATTCATAGCATGCATAAATTAAAAAAAAAAAAAACCTCTTCAAACATGCATTTTTCCTTTCTTCCCTTCCATAGATTCACCACATGCATAGAAGAGCAAAAATAAAAAAATAAAAAAAAATCTCATTCATAACATTGCATCTTTCCTTTTTTCTTTTTTCCTTTCCATAAATTCATAACATGCACAAATTTAAAAGAAAAATTTTTGAATTTACATTTTTCCTTTCTTCCTCTTCCATACCTTCATGACATGCATAGATAAGAAAAGCCAAAAAATTCATTCACAACATGCATCTTTCTTTCATGATATGCATTAAAAAAAAAAAAATGTCCATATAGCATGCATTTTTCTTATGCCCACAAATTTTCATGACATGCATTATAAAAGCAAAAAAAAAAAAAATCAACATGTATTCATCTTTAAACATTCATAGCATGCATTTTTCCTCATCTTTCTCGTGCATAATAGCACAAATCAATAAGCATTTAGGAAGAGTTCGTCTAACCTGCATTTTTTCCTTTATCTCTTCCATATTACTCATGCATATTGTACACATTCTCTCATTTCTAACATACCTTTTTTCATGAAAAATAATTTTTGGAAGGATGATGCACCATTTTGTCTCTAAACATCGCTCGCTCAAGGAAAACTTTGTTAAATCCAAGTAGCTGTGTTTAAGAGTCATGGGCAGAACAAAAAAGAGAAAAAAGAAAAAAAAAAAGAAAAGAGGAAAAGGAAAAAAGAGATAAGGCGGAAGAAAGAAAGTTAGAAGAAGGGGATATGACCCAAGGAATCATTGAAGAGGAGATCCTACATATTTGAAAGTTATTCCTAGCCTTGGCAAAAGCTGCAACCCTCGACCTTGATGAGTCTATCAAAGCTTTGGAAGATATGAAGAGATGTGTTTATTGCTATGAAGAGGCATTAAACAATTAGTGATGTGAATCTTGATCTGACTTGATGTATCTTGAATATTGAATAATAGACTTTTATTGTCTTTATTTTGTATTTGAGATCCATTGGAGTAATGAAATGATTATGCATGGTTTCTTCTTTCAAATCAACACATTATCTTTCATGTCTTGTCCATACACTCTCTCTTTCTTTTGTACCCTTTATAAGGTCATTTCTTCCTTATAGAATCTCTGTCCCATGTGAATAATCATGAAAAATCCATCAATTGATTCTTTTGTTATAATGGGCATGAACTATCATGAACACGATAATGGTCCTTAGCTATGCAAACAATTTGCTGAGATATTGAACTTAGTGGCAAAATGGCAAGGCAGTTGTAACTAGAGAGCGAAATGTTGCCCCACTCACTCCAATTTAATTATCAACTGGGGCAATTGTATGTTTGTTGTATGAAGGCGAGAACTCCCAAAGAGTTGAATCTGATTAAGAAGAAACATTGAGCTACCGTGGGTACATGTACCAAAGTTGAGGGGAAAAGCATTCTAGCTCAAATAGTTTAGCTAGATGGCTTCTCAACTCAAGAAGATAACTAAGACAGGAGGGCACCAAGAACTTCGCAAGCTAGTGAAGTGCAATGAAAAAAAGGAAGAAGAAAGAGAAAAAGGCTCGCTAGATTGAAAACTCGAAAAATCGATCTAGGCAAAAGTTAGAGCAAGAAAAAAAAAAGTGAAAGCTCGCTAGATCGAAAACTCGAAAGGGCGATCTAGGCAAAAGTTAGAGCGACAAAATATTTGCTTGGTTGGAAACCAAAAGGGTGACCTAAGTAAATGTGCATCACTTAGGAAGTCAAGCAAAAATCTTCACCAACAAAGACCCCAGAAGAATGCTGAACTGGGGCAATTTGATTAATAGCAGGGGATTAATCATTTCGAGTCAACAATCAAGGGTTGATTGACTTGTTGCATAGCAAGGGATCATAGTCTTGGTCATGAATTCAGGTCTGATGTAACTAAAGAATCAATGAAGTGGGTCAATCATGTGAAATCTGCATTGCAAGTCTCTCTATACTCCATCTATCTTTCCTTACTTGTCTATGTCTTGTAAACACTTCCAGTTTTGAACTTAATAAATTTGTCTTGTTCCTTTACTTTCCCTCTTACTTTCATTCTCTACTCTCTCTCTCATTATCATCATCAAAGGGTGCATTCTGGTTGGTTCATATGTTCTCTTTTAATCATGCATAATCAAAACATTAGATTTAGAATTCACATTGCAGTGATAAAAAAGCAAAAAGAGAGAGCTCGCTGGATTGAAAACCCGAAAGGGCAATTTAGGCAGAAGTTAGAGCGAAAAAAAAAAAAAAGCTCGCTAGATTGAAAACCCGAAAGGGCGGTCTAGGCAAAAATTAGAGCATAAAAGAAGAAATGAAAAAAAAAAAGAGGAATAAAGAAAATGCTCGCTAGATCAAAAACCGAAGATGGCAGTGTAGGAAAAAATTAGAGCACAGAAAAAAAAAGGGGCTCGCTAGATGGAAAACAAGAAGTGGCAGTCTAGGCAAAAGTTAGAGCAAAATAAAAAATGAAGGAAAAATCCAAAGCATGACAAGACGATGAATCAATTGAAAATGGAGGTCAAGACATAAACTCATGGGACAACCAGTTCACAAGAGAGGTTCTTCAGCACACAAGACCAAGAATCAGTTGAAAATAAAGGTCAAGATAGAAATTCAAGAAGCAAGCAATTCACTTAGAGGTTCTTCAGCATATAAAGCCACGGGTCAGAAGCCAAAGTGAGGTTACAACAAACAGTTCAAAAGAGTGGTCAAATGTAATGACTCTTAAAATAGAACAACTTACTTGAATCTAACAAGAATTTTCCCAAAAGTACGATGTTTAGAAACTGTAAACTGGGGCAATTTTTTTCACTTTCTCATCATTCATCTTTTTGCATCATCATATTATCTAGGACAATGCACATATTGCTAACACTAACTCATTCTTTATACCACCTTCACCATATCATTCACTTTTCATATCATTTCACAAATTGGGGCAATTTTTTTCTTTTCTTTCTTTCTCCTAATGTAAAGCCATTCATTTTTTAAGTCATCTAGGTCTTGTAGTCAATACACACGTCATTCTTCATATCATCATTCATTTTTTCATATCATTTCATACACTGGGGCAATTTTCTTGGTAAAATCTTCTCATCATCATTGATCATTCAATTTTTTTATACATTATCAAAATCATGACATCATTCATCATATCATCGTCACATCATCATCCTTAGGCATTTTTCATAGCACAAATCATTTTCTTTTCTGTAAATATCGTATGTCATAGACCATTCATTTTCAATAGTTATTACAAGTCATTTCCTCTTCTGTAAATATCGCATATCATGGATCATTCATTTTCAAGTCGTCACAAATCATCTCCTTTTGTTAATATCCCATATCATAAATCATCTATTCTTCTGCAATTATCACCATCACTTTACTTTTCTACAATTATCACTATCATTTTACTTTCCAGCAAATTATCACAAGGCATTTCAATTCTGCAAAGCTGCATGTTCAATCTTTCAAATCTGCATCATCAAGTTCAATTTCAAATCTATTTCAATTCTACAAGTTGAGTTTTCAAATCTATTTCAATTCTGCAAAGTTTCAATTTCAATTTCAATGTCAATTTCAAATCTATTTCAATTCTGCAAAGCTGCATTTTCAAATTCAATTTCAAGTCAATTTCAATCCTGCAAAGCTGCAATTTCAATTTCAATCCTGCAAAGCTGCAATTTCAATTTCAATCTTTCAAAGCTGCATTTTCAATCTTTCAAATCTGCATCATCAAATTCAATTTCAAATCTATTTCAATTCTGTAAAGCTGCATTTTCAATTTCAATTTCCAATCTATTTTCAATTTCTCAAAGTTGCATTTCCAATTTCAACTTCAAATCTATTTCAATTCTGCAAAGCTGCAATTTCAATTTCAATCTTTCAAAGCTGCAATTTCAATTTCAATCTTTCAAATCTATTTCAATTCTGCAAAGCTGCAAGTTCAATTTCAAATCTATTTCAATTCTGCAAAGTTTCAATTTCAATTTCAATGTCAATTTCAAATCTATTTTAATTCTGCAAAGCTGCATTTTCAAATTCAATTTCAAATCTATTTCAATTTTTCAAAGTTGCATTTTCAATTTCAATTTCAAATCAATTTCAATTCTGCAAGTTGCATTTTCCAAATCTATTTCAATTCTGCAAAACTGCATTTTCAAATTCAATTTCAAGTCTATTTGGCAAAGCTACATTTTCAATTTTTCAAAGTTGCATCTTCAAATTCAATTTCAAATCTATTTCAATTTTCCAATGCTGCATCTTCAAATTCAATTTCAAATCTATTTCAATTCTGCCTACATCTTCAAATTCAATTTCAAATCTATTTCAATTCTGCAAACCTGCATTCTCAATTTCAGTTTTCCAAAGCCGCATCTTCAAATTCAATTTCAAATATGTTTCAATTAAAGTCAGATTCTCAATTTCAATTTCTCATACACCATCTCCAAATTCAATTCAATTTCAAATCTATTTCAATTCTGTAAAGCTGCATTTTCAATTTCAATCTATTTCAATTCTGCAAAGTTGCATTTTCAATTTCAATTTCAAATCTATTTCAATTATGCTTGCATCTTTAAATTCAATTTCAAATCTATGCTGCAAAACTGCATCTTCAATTTCAAATCCGCTTGCATCTTCAAATTCAATTTCAAATCCATTTTAATTCTACTTGCATCTTCAAGTTCAATTTTAAATTATGCAAGGCTACATTTCATTTTGCAAGACTGCATCTCATTCACATGGTTGCATTTCATTTTCATTTGCAAGGTTGCATTCATTCGCAAGGCCACAAGGCTATATTTCATCCGCAAGGCTGCATTTCATCTCATTTATAAGGCCGTAAGGCTGCATTTCATCTCATTCACAAGGCCGCAAGGCTGCATTTTCATTTGCAAGGCCGCGAGGCTGCATTTTATTTCATTTGCAAGGCCGTAAGGCTTCATTTCATTTCATTCACAAGGTCACAAGGCTTCATTTCATTTCATTCGCAAGGCCACAAGGTTGCATTTAATCTCATTTGCAAGGCCGTAAGGTTGCATTTCATTCGCAAGGCCGTAAGGCTGTATTTCATTTCATTCACAAGGCGATAAGGCCACATTTCACCTCATTTGCAAGGCGATAAGGCCGCATTTCCTTTCATTTGCAAGGTCCCATTTCATCATTTTCCTTGCTCGGACAAAAATATGTGTTCATGTCTTTACTAGTTCCTCACAACGAAAATATTAAAAGCTATGGTTTTATATTTTCTAGTAAGCTAGTAAAGAGAATCAGCATGTGAACACCATATTTTGTCCGGACATAAAAATAAAATAAAATAAAAATAATAAAAAGAAAAAAGCAAAAAAACAAAAGAGAAAGACAGAAAAAGAGGAAAAAAAGTTGGCGATTCTTGTTTTTTGGAATAAGAAAATAAAGTATGAAATGTTTTGGCCCAAAAAAAAGAAAAAGAAAAAAAAAAATCAAATCAAAATAAATGAAACAAATTGATTGAATCTCTTAATTTTGGCGTTTATATCCAAATCAGATCAAATCCATGGAAATTACCAGTTAAGGCAAAATTTCAAATAGAATCAATCGACATTAATATCATTTGATCCTTCAACACATATAAATAGATCAAATATTGAGAAGAGAGGGGGTTTTTTTCTTCGGGGGGATCTTTTGAGGAGCAGCGAGGAGAGAGTAGGGCAAAAAATTGTGATTATATCTGAAAGGATTTTTTTTTTCTTCTTTGGATCAGAGTGGAAGTTTTTTTTTATTTTTTTGAGCAGTGTGTACAGAGTCCTGAGCATCAGAATTCGATCGGTCTTGGTTGGGTATATTGGTTTGATCAATTTTTGATTCTTTGTGCGGTAAATCTCTTCTCCCTGTATTTCAGTTTTGCAACGTTATATCAACTATTGCGTGTAGCTACCATTCTACAGATAAGCGCTGCGTAGCACAAATTTGTCAAGTAGCTGGACGTCACCCTCCATGTGTTCATATTCTGCCATGTGGTTGCTAAGGGTGTTGCATATGACGCACCACCATCTTTATGGTACTCGTGCTCCTTTTCACCCTCCATTCTTTTTTTTTTTTCTAGGTTTATTATGTTGCTGTTTTGTCTTCAAATATTGAGACCTTTCCTCTTTTCATTTTTTGGCGTGTGCCTTTTTCTTCATTTTGATTTTTTTTTTTTGTGTAAATATAGAAAAATTTAAAATTCTTTCTTTTTGCACTTAAACAATGAATTAAACTGTTGTTTTTTAAAAAAGAAAAAAGAAAAATTTATGCAACAATCTCTAATATTGATGTATGGCTTGACCATCCTCAAGGATTATGAGAATTATAAGAATTTATTGTATAGCGATCTATCACCAAATTCTATGCAAGAATGAATTTTTATTTTTATAAATAAAATCAACACGTCCACAATTATTTTCTACAAGCTACGTGATTTTGAATTTCTCATCGCACTGCAGGATACGTAGGAATGCGGACAATCTCAGATCAAATCAAAAATTAAATTTTCTTAAATTTCATTCGATTTTAATTCCTTAAATAATTGTAACATTAATTTTACTTTCTTTTCCGTTTGTAAATAATTGTTATATTAATTTCTGTTTCTTTTGTAAATAATCAATATATTAATTTTACTTTCATTTCTGTATGTAAATAATTGTTATAATAATTTCTATTTTTTTGTAAATAATCATAACATTAATTTTACTTTCTTTTTCTTTTGAAAATAATTATTATATTAATTTCTGTTTCTCTTGTAAATAATTGTATATTAATCTTGCTCTTTTTTGGGAATAATTATCATATCGATTTTGCTTTTCTTTCTTTTTATAAATAAATATCATAGTAATTTTATTTTTCTCTTCTTTTGTAAATAGTTGTTGTACTAATCTAACTTTATTTTATTTTATTTGTAAACAATTATTATATCAATTTTGCTTTTCTTTCCTTTTATAAATGATTATCATATTAATTTTATTTCTTTTGTAAATAATTGTTGTACTAATCTAAATTTATTTTATTTGTAAATAATTATTATATCAATTTTGCTTTTCTTTCCTTTTATAAATAATTATCATATTAATTTTATTTTGTCTTCTTTTTTGTAAATAGTTGTGGTACTAATCTTGCTTTATTTTATTTGTAAATAATTATTATGTTCTTAAAGGGAAAAATCAATATTATTAAAGTTATTAATTTGCATGATAAGCTCTAGGGTAACCGTTGCAAAACGGATGTATTAGGGGTGCAGTGGGATTAAGTTTCCACCCTTCCTTATGCATAATTGGACTCCCGAATTCAATCTCTTTAAAAGACCAGTTTTACAAAACTAAAAGGTTTTTTCGATTTTTTCTATAAATAAAAATTGGTGGCGACTCCATTAAAATTTATTATTTTTAATATTTTTGTTGCTTCTCGTCATGGCACCCTCCGGGTACGTTGTGACAACTAGTCCATCAACATCCACAATAGTTACAAGTTTTCCTTTTGATGTTGAGCAATCTACTTTAGAAGAAGAATGAGTCATCATACAATGAGAATTTAATGATCCACAGAACTACTTTTTGGATCATTAAACATTGAATGTCTTTTCTCTTCCATAGAAGATAGTAGAATGCTGAAGCTCAATGCCCTTATCCAATTTTACTAGGGATTCTGCAACAATAGTTTTCATGAGTAAGTCCTCTCTTGACAACAAATTAGTAGCCAAAGGGTCATGAAATTAGCTAAAAATAAATTATTTTTGTCATATGTGACAAATTGTACATTTTTCCACTTTATAGTGGTAAAAGATTTCCAATTTATTATTATATACATCAACACACTCATGAATGTAGTTAATATGTTAAAATAGTTTCAAGAAGGAAACAATTTAAAAGAGTCAAATTTTATTTTCAGAGTAAGGATGTCCATGAGAATATAGACAGAGCAAAACAAATTAAAAATGCTCGTCTTTTCTATGCCAAAATTTTAAAAAGTCATGATGCACAAGGGCTTGAGTAGAAAATTTCATTAATTTCTCTACATTTTTTTGGATATATTCTCTGCCGCAAATTAATTTCAAGAAAATAATTAAATGAAAATTAGTATTAGTGGCAGATACACACTCATTAATATAGTTAATGTTTTAAAATAGTTTCAAGAAAGAAACAATGTAAATAAAAGAGTCAAATTTTATTTTCAGAGTAAGGATTTCCATGAAAATATAGATAGAGCGAAACAAATTAACAATGTTCTTGTCTATTGTGTGCAAAAATTTTAAAAGTCATGATGCACAAGGGCATGAGTAGAAATTTTCATTAATTTCTCTGCATTTTTTTGGATATATTCTCTGCCGTAAATTAATTTCAAGAAAATAATTAAATGAAAATTAATATTAGCGGTAGAATTATCTATTGCAAATTTTTTTTTTTTTAGTTTCGAAATTTTTTGATCTCATTGTGGTCAATATCCGTTGCAAATCCGCCACAAATTAACAGTAGATTATGTCCACCGCTAATTAACATTTTTCTCACAGTGAAGATTGATAGTTATAATTTGCAGTTAATTGAATATGGGTATCCTTTTAGTGCGGTGCCAGTATAATTCCTCACACATTTGGAGGAGAATGGAATTGAGATCTCTACCCTTTAAGCTTGGATTTTAATTGCCGAATGATGTCCGAACTTCATGACTAAAGGATCATGCTTATAATAAGCTTATAACATACTGACTACATATCATGAAGGAGATGGTTTCAAAAGCCTTAAAATAATGAGTATACGAGATTTCATATTTTTATGATCTTGACGTAGTTTATTTTTAATTAAGGTGAGACTTCATCATTTATACTTAAATTTAACAAATATTTTAGATAATTATATTTATATTTGAGATTAATTTTAATACATTGTCAATATAAAAATCTTAAGTCCTAAATTTTAAATCTAGTTATCTAATACTATAGTATTATATAGGAAATTTTTAAAATAATGAATATGAGAATTAGATATAATGGAAGAGAGTTAAATATATTTTTTACTGATATAATAATATATTGAATGATTATGTAAATACTTTTATGCTAATACTGGATAAAAGATTAAAAGTAATCTCTTATACATTTTTTTTTTAACATGATTATATTTATGCAAAAGGGGAAAATTACCGATTGCCAACAAATGGAAAGAAGACTTGAGGTTGGGGTTGACAATATGGGATAGTGATGGAGACGTCGAGGCGCATTTTATAGTTATAGACCATAGTTTGTGGAGCTTTTGGAATATTAATATATGGTGGGATCCAGCACGGCAAAGCAAAAATCAATATATGAGACTGCTCGTTTATATCATCAAGGAAAAATATTCTTTTATGTCTGACTATAATATGCTCGTTGAAATTCTTTAAATATATCATTTTGGGTTTGAATTATGCGTGTAATTTAAAATATATATATATATATATATATAAATTAAATAATAATTTAAACAGAATTAGTTTTATATCCAAAAATATAAAAAAATGTGTGATTAAATAAAAAATATCCTTGATATAAGTAAGCAAAAGATGCGATGCAAGTTTTTTTTTATAATTTTTTTATATTTATAACATGCTATGCAAGTTAATGTTTTGAATTTTTTTAGTGTTATAAAAAAAAGTGATAGAAGAGACCACAATATTTTTCGTCTTCTCTCTTTCCCTAGCCTTTCCTTATGTGAATATTGTTGTGGGAATTGCTATATTTCTTTTTTTATAGAAGACCTTCCATTTTATTTTATTTTTCTTTCTATTGTTTAGATTTTCTATATCTTGTCTTATTTTTGTGTTGTCCCTTTTATATGAGTTTTTATTGTTCCTTTTGTAGATATTTTTGTTATCCCTTTTATAAGTGTTTTAATTTTCTTTTTATGGGTGTGTTGGTTTTTTCTTGTATTTATTTCTATTTTGATATTTTTATAAATGAAAAAATTGTTTAGATCTATTTTAAAATAAGACGTAATATATTTTTTAAATTATAATATCATTCTTGTTGATATTTGACATAAAAGATACTTAAATATTGATAATCTTTAGATAATGAATAAAATCATAGATCATTAATTTATTCAAAATATAAAATATATTTATTTTTTATTAAATTAAAATTTAATATATTTTTTCAATTTATAAGTGCCATTAAACTTATTTATAAATAAAATTTTCTTTCCCATTAAGAAAAAAAAGTGACAGACGAAAAATGTTACCGAAGGAAATACTATTAAAAAACTCTAATTGTGAGGTTATTATGGTACTTATTAAGTGTGCCTGAAACATATTTTTATCTTACATAAAAAATTATATTTTATTTATTTATTTATCATTGTTATTAGTATTTTTGCAGATTTGCATAATCATATTATAAGCATTGATTTTGTAAATTTTTCTTTTTCCCACTCTTTTTTCACCTACGATGGTTAAAATTACTGCTATGAAGGATACATATTTACACATCCTCTCTCTCTGTCTCTCTCTCTAAAACTCATCTTACATTTTCATTAATATAGAGTAAAATATTCATATAGTTCTCTTAATACGTTTAATAATTTTCCTTCATAAAGTATGAGACTCATTAATTTAGGCTTAGATTGATTGTGCTATTTGAAGGGGTATTTTAGTTTATGAAAAGTATAAATTAATATTTTTTATTTGATAAATAAAAAAATTGGAATATTTTTATTCCTGACTTTTAAAAATTAGGAGTACTCTCGAGAACTCTCACGAGATATTTTTTAAAATTGATTTATATTCTTTATAATTTAAAAGATTAATATAATTTTACTTTTATTAATAATATTAAAAATAAAAATTATTCTCTTTAATATTTATATTTATTATAATTATTTTAAATTTTAAAAATAATTTTATTAAATATTATTTTTATAATTTTTATTTATTAAAAATAATTTTTATATTATTTTATTAAATAATATTATTATAATTTTTTAAAAATAATTTTTAAAAAACTTAAAAAACCCAACAACTATAAAAAAATTATAACAACATCAAACCAAATCTTAATAATGTGAATGATGTGGATTAAAAGAAAGTGACGTATCAATAGATAGTGGTAGGATGAGACGATGAGATAGCAAAGAGAAATAGACATACGCAAGCATGCAAGGTGTAACCACCAAAAGGAAAAGCATGTGACGTGTTTGAGGAATCTTTACATGTTTTTCAATGAGAAAAAAGCGTTTTAATTATTTAATGCTAATACATTAATTTTTATATTAAGAATATATTTAAATTAATAAGAATATAATTAAATTAAAATTATGATTAATTTAGGGTATGAAATTGAAATATTAGATACTAAATAATATAAATTATTTATTTTTCATTTTAAGAATATTTAAAATTCTTTAGATATTTTAAGTTAAGTAAGGAGATATGTACACAGCTAACAGAGCCCAACACATTTTCTCATAAAGTAAATGCTATGATAATGTCTCAGTTTAAATGAATAAAAATCAGGATTATGAATGACAAAGACGGATCATGAGATTTTTCCATTATCATTCTGCTCTTTCATTTTATTTAATTTCTAAATACATATTTTATAAAATTTTCTGCATTATTTTATTTCATTATATTACCTGTTATCTCAATAATTATTATTTATCTAAGCATACCCCTAATTTTCTCATAAACAACTGAATTTTTTTTTTTCAAAAAAGGAAACAAAACGCTACTCATCAATGAAGACTCAGATTTTATTCTCCCAAAGGAAGAGGGATGGCAAAAAAAAATATGTCAAAGTAGATACCTATGAGAATTATCCGTGATGGTGATAGGGATAAGGATAAGTATAGTCCTCACGAGGATGAAGGAAAAATTCCTATTTAATAAATAGAGTTGGGCCACGGATTGAGGTCCCCTTCCTATGAAAATTTACTAAATCCTTATTAATTTAAATTTACTTAAATGTATTTGTATATATAAATACATAATTTAAAAAAACCTTAGTCATGATATTAGTATCTTTGTAATTTGGATATTTTTAATTATTCTTTAATAAATTTGTATTATTTATTTTATTTTTAATTTAGATTCTATTGTGTTGGATAATATTATAATAAATTATAGATATTTATAAATATTTTATTTAGATTTTTCTCTTTTTTTAGATTTTTTTAAAAAAATTTATATAATTCATGGATATCCATGGAGATTTAAATCCTCGCAGAAAATGGGGAATGGGGACTTGCGATAGAGATAGAGACGAGAATGGGGAGCAAAATTCTAAATGGGGACGGGTGGGGGGTATGTCCCCACCCCATAAATATCCATTGCCATCTCTAAAGAAAAGAGTACTTTAACTCTTACTTGCGGTTGGGAGAAAGAGAAAGAAAAAAAAATAAAAGTGAAGCTTATTTTATGAAATAATAATTTTTATTCTTGGAGTATAACAATTTTTTTCATCGATGAATATCTAGACTTCCAACATAAAAAAGATCATAATTCATAACTTTTCATGAAAGTAGTTATTCTTTTTTATTCAATAATTAAATATGAAAATAAACATGTATTTTTCTGTTTTATTTCTCATTTCTCCATTCTATTTTATTTTTATTTATTTTCTTCCGTTATATGTGAATGTCCCAAAATAGCTTAACATTAATACCCCAACAAAACTTTTCATAATATCAATTCTTTTTATTAAATAAATTATCGTAAGTATGTTGTTTCAATACTATCTGCAGATAAGGTGACCTGCATATATCTCAAATGTCACATGTTATGACATATTTCTTGCTATAAATAATTCGAAAGAAAATTACTTTATTTATAAAATGTTTATTTAGATATTTCATCCCCACATTATTTGAAAACTCATATGGATTTGCAAATAATAATTCATTATTTTAGTCTCTTTAATACTTTTGTAGTGATGATCCAAGACTAAGCGGTTGGAATTGCGCTTCAGGTCATATGCATTGTTCCAAAAAGGGAGAGTAAGGATGCTCAATCTTTATTTCGTCTATCTTTTCCTGTCGCTTGTTGTTTGCATAGAGGATATATTCTTCTTAAAGCCAAAAAAATCCTCACTTTGATGGATGGTTTTGCGCTAAATTCAGTTTACAGTCCACGTCAAAAGGAAAAAAAAGTGTTTACAGTCGTTTATAGTGTAAAAAGTAATCATAGGAAAATTTTAAATACCCAAAAATTAAATACAAAAATCTAATATATGGATAGGTTTTTGCTATCAAATGTCAAAATCATAGCAGTCAAGTTTTTCTCCCTCCATGCTGTTCGCATGTGACATACGTGAGGATTTCGTATTTGTTTTTTTTTTTTCAGTGTATCCAGCATTTTCCTAATTTATATGGTTCTTTCGTGGTCAATTAAAAGTGTGTTTATTTCAATTTTTAAAAATAAATAATTATGAAACTTAAATTTTGGATATATTTATTTTAATTTTTTTAAAAATAATTATAAAATTTAAATTTTATATATAATTAAAAAATTAAAAATTAATTTTTTTTCATAAACTATTCTGTTTAACTTTTATAAGAAAATTAGAAATAAATTATAAAATTTTGAGTATTTTTAAAAAATTATGTAAATATGTGGAATCTGATTTTTTAATTAAAAAAATAGTTTTTTAACAAAAAAAATTCACAAACAAATACATTCTAAAACTCATCTCCTTAATAATAGGTTGCTCCATGTTCAACATAACGAGAGCACGAAAGGAAAATAAGAAAGTAATGGCTTTTAATTGATATATTGTATGAAACTTTTAGTTCTAATTTTCAAAATTTGTGAGTAAGATAGTAAAAATAGAGATTAATTTGTATGTATTGCAAATAGAAATACAAGAAATTGACAAATTATGGTAGGTCTGTTATTATAGTGGATAGTTATCTAGTATGATTTGACACTTTTTTATATTTTTATTATTTGATAATGTAAAATTATTTTATAATGCAAACAAATTAAACTCAATAAAAACAACCATGTTTGTCATTATAATAAATGTAATTTTTACTTTTTGTTTCATTTTTTTTAAAAAAAATATAGATTAATTGAAAGAAATTAATACATTTTTAAAATAAATTTGACAATGATTACTTAAAAATTAATTGTTTATATTTTCATAGTATAAATACATTAATGAAAATATCTATATCTATATCTATATATATAAGTAAAATTCACTTTGCTTTGCAGTTAATGATTCACAAGTTTACTCTATCTTATAATTAATGACTAACATATTTTTTTGTAATTAAAATTTACTCTAATTTATAGTTTTTACATAATTCAAGTAGTAATACAATTTTCAATTAAAATTCATTCTAGTTTGTAATAGTTAAAAATAATATTTTGAACATTGTATTATAACAATATTATTCTTTTATTTTGATATTTAATTACATTAAAATTTAACATTATTATCTCATAATAACTTAACTTTTTTATTTTTAATCTCTTAGAATTATTTTTTATATTTTATATTTTAAAAATAATTTTACTTTTGAATTATTTAATCTTTAATGGTCAATTTTAAAGTAAAAAGTGACATTAATATCCTAAAAAAAAGTTTTATGTAACATTTTATGTAGTTCCCCATAATAATATTAATCTTTTATTTTTGAATTATATATTTTTAAAATCAAAATAATTACACTAATAACTTAGCTTATAATAAAATCTATCTATATCTATATCTATCTATCTATCTATCTATACTTATAACAAAATTTACTTGATCTTGCAATTAATAACTCATAAATTCACTCCATATTACAATAAACGACTATCAAATTGTTTTATTTAAAATACTCTAATTTACACTTCTTACGTAACTCAAGTAGTAATATAATTTACAACTAAAATCCATTCGAATTTATAATATTTAAAAATAAAATTATTTAACATCATGTTGCATATATTAATCTTCTATCTTTGAATTTAACTCGCAATATAATTACTTTTGAAGTTTTGATCTATTTCATTATTTAAAATAATTTAAAAAATTTCATATTTTCTTATCACGTTTAGCTTTTAAATGCTATCATGATTTTTTAAAAAAATATTCTTATTAAAAGAATTTATAAAAAAATATAAATAAAGCGCACGGAAATTACCTCTAATATATATTTATTAAAACCACTTTCTTAATTAGTTACATGTTATTGTCATTTGAACTTTATTTGTTAGGAATATAAATCCATAAATGACCAACCATCATCAGAAAGGAAAAGGAGAAAAGGAAAGAGTATATACTCGGTTTACCATATTCTTGACTCAAGGTTTCCCATAAATAACCATTTTATCTTCATACAAACTGAAATTTTAGGTTTGGCAGCATATTCCCACTTTGCAAAGAAGTCTTTTATCTAGCACCAAAAAAGTCTCGCTGATACACTCTGCCACAAAAGATGAATCTTTTATCTTGTTAATTTATGACGACTAATCAACCCAATCGGAAGCCCTGAACAAAAGTAGACTCCAATAATTAAAGTCGTGCTTGTACTTGTAGTCTCTATTCTGTGCCTGTGATTACTATTTAACGTCATATTAAGGATAACTTTACTTTCTGTCCATTTTTCTATTAGAGTCAATTTTGACTTGTTTTATTTCTTTTCTGCATATAAAACAAATATTACAGCTACATTAGTATTCTAATATATATTTGTTTTATGCATTTATTTAAAAAGTAATTGTAATAATATTACCTTTTCATTCTTTTCTTCTAATAAAAACATTATTATTACAATTATTACCTTAACCACGTTGCAAATGAGCGCATAGATTAGCCGGTGAGGAGCTGTCCCAACTTAATTAGATTCGAGTTTTGGGTGTATAGTTGTGTTAAAACTAAAAAAGAAAAATTTTGTCACCCAAGTATTCGTATCTGTCTTGAGTAGGATTGCGTAGGAGAATACTTATCATTTTGAACCCCCCTCCCAAAAAAACATGTTGTCAATAGAATCTATGCTAATAGTCAATATTTTCGTTGAGAACTTGCAAAAACACTATGATGTTTAACTCAAAAATGAAATTTCTTTGGTTTAGTTGTAATGGATTCCAATTACTTACCTTGAATCTAGAGTGGTTCCAAGTTTATGGTTTGATGTTTTCCATCCAAGCATGGATCTCAAGTGAAGAACTCTTGAAAGTCGAGATCCTTTGGCATAGACTAATAGGATTTTCCTCCCCAACTTTTGGGATCTTGGTAAATGTAATATCCTAAAATTTCTAAACCTAAATATAAAGCTAACTATGTGATAAAAATGCCCTTAGTGTCATAACTCATGTCCCTGGTATACTTTAAGAACCATGAGAAGGATCTCTGTCAAACAATAGACACTTGACATGCATGATAGAGAGTCAATATTATGATAGAAATATTATGAAAAAGTAAAATATTAATAATAATTAACTTATGGACTTACATTTTGAGCTCATTAAAGATACAGGAGTAAAAAGAAAAAATGGAGCTAAAAAACCAAAATAAATTAAAGAAAATTATGATAAATTATAATTAATTATTTGACTCAAATAAAACATGTGAAAATAAATTATAAGTATATTAGAAATTATTTGGGTAATTTAGCAATTAATTAGAAGCCTATATAACTAAGAATTAATTATTTAATTAGGAAAATATGAAAATTAATTCTATAAAAATTTAAGACAATATGAGATACTCAATTAGGCTCATAAAATTAATTGGGCTTCTTGAAGACTAAGAAAATGTGTCATAGACTAAGAAATGATCATTGCCCTTCATCTTGCCATGTGGCATGACCACAACAAACCTTGGGGACTAAGTTTTAATTTTAACATTACTAGTGTATTTGACCTATAAATTTTATATATATATATATATATATATATATATATATATATATATATATAATTTTATTTATTGTAATAATTTTGTTATTGGTATTTTATTTTATTGTATAAATTTAATAAAAAATTATAAAATTTGAATTATAATATGATTATATAAATTAATTTAAAATATTATAAAATTAAAATTATGCAAAATGAAATAATTATGTAAATAAGAAGTATAATTATGAAATTTGTATTGAATAAATTATTTTAAATAGTATTTATAGAAATTTATTTTATATAATAACCCATTATTAAAAATATTATCTTTTTATAAAGATACGTACTTTTAATTTTCAAATAAGGATAGAACAAACAAAAAAATTTTCCTTCTCCCTTCCATTTCTTTTAGTCACTCATTAGTAAAGTGACTTTAGAAAATAAAATTTCAAATAAATATTCTATTTAACAACTCGTTATTTAAAGTGTAATTCACTTAATAAAGGTTTTACTTCTAATTATTTAGGTATGGATAAAACCACTGAAAAAAATTCAATTGATTTTTGTCTATCCTTTCTCCAACCTCCAGTAAAGTAATTTAAGAAAACTATAACAAAGCATGTCATACAAACTCATTATTAAACATGTAACTTGATTATAAGGAACACACTTTCAATTTTTAAGTAAGGATTAAACAACTAAAACTAAATTTAGTTTCCTTCTCATTCCCATAAAGTAATTTTTTTTTTTTTAAAAATTGTATAAAACCATTTAATATAATAACTACTTATTAAAAATATAATTTATTATATAAGAATATATACTTCCAACTTTTAAGCGGGGAACAAACAACAAAAAAAGATTAATTTCTTCTGTATCTCCCTACCCTTTATTCAATGAAACTTGTAATAAAATAAATTTAAAGAAAAAGGTTTACAAAAATATTTTATATAACCCATTATTGAAAATATAATTTTTTTATAAAGATACTACAAAACAATTTTTTCGCAATGATTGAACTCAAGAAAAATTAGTCCATTTCATTCTCGCTGCGTATTCTTCAGCCTCATATCAAAGTAATTTTAAATAAAAAAAATGCAAAATTCAGTTTCATATAATAATTCATTAGTAAAATAATTTGTTGTTATAAATTGTCAAAAATAATTTGTTTACTTAATGATTTTTAACTTAAGTTAATTTGAGAACTAATTAAATAGGATAAATCACATCAATTTATTATTTTTTTTCATTTACTTTTAGATTATCACAACTCCAAAATGAATTTCTGTCACATCACCATCCAAGCCAATAGCAATCCACCAATGAGATTTAAAGTTTTAATTAAATTTTTGTTTTGGTTTGTAAACCTAATGAATAGATTCATGGTCTTGGCCTGATTATAGTGCATCATCTAATTAAATGGACATACACTTAATATCATTTAGTCCCCCCCCCCAAAAAACACTTAATATCATTTAATCTAATTGTTTTATATTTTTGTTTTAATTTTAAATTGATAATTTCCTAAATTAGAAAGTCTTCTTTAATTGGTAGTATAAGTACGAGTCTTTACTTGCAAGAGTAGACAAAAAGAACTTGCAGTTATTCATCATCTTCTTCTTTTCTCCTTGGCCGAAGTTAGCATTGAGAGAGAGTGAGAGATTTTTCTTCATCATCTTCTTCTTCTTTAACTTCAAGAAGAAGGAGTCCTGGAGTGATATACTTTGAAAGCTTGAGTGTTGTTCTTGGAAGCTTGAATCCTTGCTTCTTGGAAGCCTTCCATTGCCACCTTCACCACCATCTTTCAAGTTCATAATCTTCATCTTCACCATGTAGGGGGTTTTCTTGTTCTCTAAACTCCCAGACTTTATTTTTCTTTGATGATTTCTTGATATAACTTGATTCTAACTAGTTTTCCTTGTTTTAATCTTTTTGCATGGATTTTGGAGGAGAAACCATATTCTATTGGAGCTTCTATATTTTTTATTGTTTTAATGTTATAAATTTCATGTTTTTTTCTTAACTCTTTTAATTTGTATGGTGTTGGTTCTTGACATATATGAGTATCGGAGTTGAAAGGAAGTAAAAATAATATGTGAGGGTGTGTGTATGAAGGGATGAAAGGGAAGTTTTTTTTTTCTTGGGACGGTATGGATTCATATGAATTGTGATAATGATCTTGATAAGGATTGTCTTGTGTTTATGTTAAAAGAAGGAGAAGAACAATTATGTGCATGTGTGTTAGTGCATTTTCCAATATCAAGGGATTAATGAGGTAGTTTTTGTGTTATTGGATTAATAAGTTTCATGTGAGTTATTAGTAAAATATGAGTAAGGATATTCTTGTATTTATGTTGGAGGAAGGAGAAAGTATGTGTATGTGGGTGTGGTGTAGGTTTTCAGCCATGAAAGTTTAGTAAGGGGGTATTAGTGTTTTAATTAGTGTTCTAGTGCTAACTGAGTTCTTGGAAATTTAGATCCATGAATACTTGAGGTTTGTGAGAGTTGAGTGTGAAAATCCTTCCCCTTAGGTTATGTATGTGGTTCAGCCATCATGGGTTAGGAAAAGAGGAAATTGGTTCTATTATGTTTTATGAGTTTTGAGGTTATTAGCTTACTTGAATTTATACGCTTGATGATTGATTTGAGTTAAGATGTTATTTTGAGGGATTAGAATGTGATAAGCATGGATATTTCTTGCATATGTGCTTTTGGATATCATAGCCTGGTTAGTTCATGTATAGGCATTATTTAGAGCTTTGCATGGATAAAGGATGTTTAGAAGTACTTAAGTTTGAATCTTGATATGGTTGGATTTTTTAGTTCAAGTGTTTTTATCATATACATATTTGAGGATTAGAGGAGTTATGTACCTAGGGAATTAACTTTTATACGTCTTAATGCTTTTAGTTATGATCTGGTTAATTATGGAGCATGCTTGTATTAGCTTAAGGACAAAATCTTCTTATCTTTTTGGTAGTTAATCCTCAATTCTATGGTATGGCTAAATTCAAGAATGCCCGACCACCTCAATTTTGTGGAGAATACAATCTGAATGTGGCTGAAGGATGGTTGATGCAAATAGAGGCTTGCAGCCTGAAGCAGCAAGTGACTTATGCAACATATATGCTAATTGGAGAGGCAGAACACTAGTGGTGAGGAGCAAAAAGCACTAATGGAGGCTCAAAGAACTCCAATTATCGAGGAGAATTTCTAGACTGCTTTCCTTGAGAAATACTTTCCTGTGAGCGTCAGAAACTAGAAGGAAGTTAAATTCTTGCAACTAAGGCAAGGTGGTGTGATTGTTAGGGCAGTATATGGCAAAATTTAAGGAACTATCCAAGTTCTCTTCCTATTTAAGGAATAATCCTGATGAAGTTGGTAAAATTTGAGTCGAGATTGAAGCTGAAAATCCGAAACATTATGGGAACATTGGAGATCCATAACTATGGTTTGTTGGTAAATAAGTGTATATAGCTGAACAAAATTTGATGGACATGGCTACAGAAAAGCAACAAAGAAAAAGAGGGATTTTGAGAAAGGAAAGTTGAATAATCCTTACTTCAAGGGAGGTCAGAATCAGGATAGATGTCCAAAAGTCACTTGAAAAGGCCATGTTTGCTTTACTTATAGGAAGAATCATGGGACTAAGCCTTGTAGGTATGGAATGCAAGTTTGTTATAACTATAGAAAGGCCGATCATTTTGCTAAGGAGTAGCCTCAACAGAAGGGGACTAAACCTACTCAGAGACCTCATGTTGGAGGACGAGTTTTCGCTTTGAGTGGAGAAAAAGCAACTTGGGATTCAAATATAATATAGGGTACGTGTTTAATAAGAAATAAATCCCAAATTGCACTTTTTGATTCTAGAGCTATTTAGTCCTTTATATCTCAAGCATGGTTGGACAATTTGAACTTCCTTTGTCTCAATTTCCCTATGATTTAATTGTTTCTACTCCTACTAATAGTAGAATCTTAATTTCTAATGTCTGTTTGAACAATCCTATTCAAATTGATGATTTTGTTTTTGAAGGTAAAGGTAGCATGAGAAGGGAGTTGAATTGTGCTTGAAATAAAATATACCTAAAACTTTTGTAAAATATCTTTCTCAAGTCTAAGACTTGGAATGCAGAAGCGGTTTAATTAGAGATATAAGCTGTATTTAATATAGAAAAGTTGGTTTTATTCAGAATGTTATATTGAAACAGATTTAATAATATGATGAAGTGAAATAATCAAGATGAAAGGGATAGAAAGATCACACAGCAGGATTTTGTATTGGTTCGGCCAACCACTTGCCTACTTCCAGTCCCAATATTTATTAAGAGTTTTATATCTCGAGTATTCTTTATGCAAGATTCTCCAAGCTTTTACAATCGACTAGTCTTTCTCAAGCATCTCCAAGCTTTTACATAGAGTAGTTTTTACCAAGCCGCTTCAAGCTAAAAATGAGTAGTCTTTTATCTTAGCCTCCCCAAGCTCATAGTGACTACTAATGGGTTTGGTTATAATGAAAGAAATGTAGGTTTGTGTTTTGAAACACTCACATTAAAACTCTCAGTAGAGTGTGATCAATGACAAATAATGTGTGAGAACTTCTCTAAATTCTCAATGAGAGAACGTTATCTATTATAAATCAATAGAGAAGATTTTTCAAATAGGAGTTACAATGAGTAACTTTCTGATAGTTCAGAAGGTTGAAGGATGAAAGCTTTTACTACGTAGAAAATATTCTATTAGTCTAACATTCTTCTTCGATTTCCAACTGTATATAGACTTCAAAATATAACTGTTGAAGCTTGCAAATCTTGAGCCTTATGCCTCTTTGATCCACTGGTCTAATACTGGAAAGAGAGAATGCAGCTTTCTTCTTCAACACGTAGAGTAACACAGAAGGTGGAAAATAGCCATTGAAGTATCCACCAAATTTTCAGACTTATCAGCACTTCTTTTGGATCTTGTCAAATCACATTTGACTTTTTGAATTTAACCTTGAATCGTATAGAAGAAGCTTTGACGATGAGGACCTTCATAAGAAGCATATTTCTAGTAGTCACCTTTCTAGATGTAGCCTTTTCGTAGGTGCATCCTTATAAATAGTCTGAGTATTCTTCTGATGGCTTATTTTCCTATATGATGAGTTGAATCTATCCTTCTGGACTTTTTAATCTGATTCTTAAGTGAGAGAACACACACACACACACACACACACACACACACACATGCACACACACACACACATACTATATATATATATATGCCACAAAGTTTTCCTTTTAGAATTATATTCATGAGAATTACAATGGAATAGAATACTTTATTCAATTCAAAAACTATTTAAGTTTGAAATGAATAACCTTACTCACAAAAGAATGTATATTATAGTAACAAATTATTGACTGACAAGGATTTCCTTAAAGCTTGATTTGGTGTTCATCAAAATCTTAGAGCTCAAAATAGTTTAAACCATTGAGATGGTTTCTGATGGGAATTGGAGCTTATAGTTTCCACTGCTAATCTTATCTATTTATGTATGATTGGAATTGATCTTATTCTTCGTATGAACTAGTTATTTACAAATCGGATTCTTCTAAACTGCCATGAGAAAACTATTCAATTCCCTGTTGGGAAACCTTTTCCAATTGCCAAAACTGCCAAGTCCTTGTTTGCTCAGATTAAGAAATGCATAAGTATTGAAACCCTAGGATGTGTTCTATTTAGAGGTTGAGCCCAGGCAAAGGATGGAAGACATCCTAGTAGTAAAGGAGTTTCCTAAGGTATTTCCCCAAGAAATAAAGAACTTGCCCCTAGAGAGAGAGATTAGTTTCTCTATTAACCTGATGCCAAGAACTAAACCCATATCCATAGCACCTTGTCGGATGTCCCTTCTTGAATTGAAAGAATTGAAGGAACAAATAGAGGACTTACTAGACAAGAATTTTATTAGACCTACTACTTTACCTTGGGAAGCACCAATAATCTTTGTTAAGAAGAAGGACAAAAGCCTTAGGTTGTGTATAGATTACCGTTAGCTTAATAAGGTGACCATTAAGGACAAGTACCTTCTTCCTTGGATAGTTGATCTCTTAGATCAACTAAGAGGAGTGTTAGTGCTTTCCAATATAGACCTTAGGTTTAGATACCATCAGATCAGGAAAGACATACCTAAGACTATCCTTAAGACTAAGTATGGCCATTATGAGTTCTGAGTAATGCCCTTTGGATTGACCAATGCACCAACTATTTTCATGGATTGCATGAATCAAATCTCTAGGCTATTCCTAGACCAATATATAGTGGTTTTTGTTAATGACATCCTGATATACTCCAGAATAGAGAAAGAACATGAGAAACATTTGTAGATAGTATTGAAAATCCTTAGAGAGAAATAATTGTATGCTAGCTGGAGAAGTGCGTATTTTGGTTACAAGAAGTGAAATTCTTAGGCCATGTGATTAATTAGGATGATATAGTTGTTAACCCCAGAAAAGGTTGAAGCTGTGATGTCTTGAGAAAGACCATATATATTGACCGAGATAAAGAGTTTCCTAGGATTAGCAAGCTATCACTATAGGTTCATACGAGGATTTTCCCAGCTAGTGTTACCCTTTGCCAAGTTGACTAGGAAAGGAAACCCATTTGTATGGATGCCTGACTGTGAGAAGTGTTTTTCAGAATTAAATAATATGCTTACCTCTATCCTAATATTAGTGATCCCTAACTTGGTTAAGAGTTTTTTTGGTTTACAGTGATGCATGGAGAAAAGGGTTAAGGTGTGTGTTGAGTAGGAAAGAAAAGTGGTTGCCTATACTTCTAGATAGCTAAAGAGCCATAAAGAATATTATTTCACCCATGATTTAGAATTGGCAGCTATGGTATTTATTCTCAAGATTTGGAGACACTTTTTCTATGGAGCTAACTTTGAAGTGCTCATAGATCATAAAAGTTTGAAGTATCTATGTGATCAAAAGGAGTTGAATCTAAGGTAGCGCATGAGGGTTGAATTCTTGAAAGATTATGACTTTGAAGTTAAGTACCACCCTAGCTGATGCCCTAAGTCAAAAGTCTGTGTGTATTTCCAATCTAATGGTTAAAGAACAGGAACTGTTAGAGAAGTTTAGGGATCTAAACATTTCTGTGGTGGTAGAACCTGATATGCTTAGTTTGAATCAACTGAGAGTTGTAAATGATCTAAGAAGCCAAATCATGGAGGCCGAGAAATTGGATCCATTAGTGCAGAGTTGTTGAATTCAATTCATTCAAGGGGAGCAAAAAAAGTTTAGCATTTCTTATGATGGAGCACTGTTGTATCAAGAAAAGGTGTTTATGGCTGAAGGAAGTGAGTTGAAGAATCAAATCCTAGACAAAGCTCATAATAGTAGGTACACTATTCACCCTAGAGCAACTAAGATGTAAATCTTAAGAAATCCTTTTGGTGGCTAGGACCGAAAAAGGACATTGCAGAATTTGTGTCAAAATGTTTGACTTGTCTGAAGATGAGATAGAACATCAAAGGCCATTAGGGTTACTTCAACCTTTGGAGAAACTTGAATGGAAAAGGGATAACATCACAATGGACTTTGTGATAGGGTTAACTATGACTTCATCAAGGAATAACACTATTTGGCCAATTGTAGATGGCTTAACAAAGTCTGTCCACTTCCTAGCAATTAAAGCTACCTCATTTTCGGGTAAGTTAGCTCAGTTATATGTCAATTCCTAGCAATTAAAGCTACCTCATTTTCGGGTAGGTTAGCTTAGTTATATGTCAATGAGATTGTGAGACTACATGGGATACTTGTTAGTATTGTGCCTGATCGAACCCTAGATATACCTCTAGGTTTTAGAGTGCAATGTAAAGAGCATTTGGAACTAAATTAAACCTTAGCACTGCCTATCATCCTCAGATGGATGGACAAATTATGAGAACTATACAAATGTTAGAGGACATGCTTAGGGCATGTGTGCTAGAGTAGAGAGGTAATTCGGATAACTATTTACCTTTGATTGAGTTTGTTTATAATAACAATTACCACTCTAGCATAGACATGATAGTCTATGAAGCTTTTTATGGGAGGAAATGTAGATCCTCATTATGTTGGTATGAGATAGGAGAGAAAAAGATGCTAGGACTAGATAGTGTAGAGAACCTTAGACTAGATTAAGTTTATCCTAGACAAGCTATTGATGGCTCAGAGTAGACAAAAGAGTTATGTTGATCAAAATAGGAAACCTCTTGAGTTTGTCGAAGGTGAAAATATTTTCTTATGGGTTTCACTTACCATTGGTGTTAGAAGAGCTCTGAAAACTAGAAAACTAAGCCGTAGATTCCTTGATCTATTTCAAATCCTCGAAATAGTTAGACTTGTAGCTTATCAACTTGCTTTTTCCCTAAGTTTGTCAAAGCTTCACAATGTTTTCATGTGTCCTCCTAATAAAAAAAGTCTTGTCTAGACCCTTCACACATGCTCCAAAATGATTCAATTCAATTTTAACTTATTTCATAAGGCTTGTGGATATTCTGAACTAGAGTCAAAAATAGCTCAGAGGAAAATCCATTCCCTTAGTAAAAGTTCTCTAGAATGGGCTTACATTGGAAGAAGCAACTTAGGAACTAGAAAAGGATCTTCAAAAGGACTAGCCTGAGATATTTTAAAGAAGAAAATTAACCAAATTTCAAGGATGAAATTTTTTGAAGGGTGGGAAAAATGTAACATCTCAAAATTCCTGACCTTAAACTTAATAAAGCTTATATGACAAAAATACCATTAACTCCTAACCCTAATGTACTATAGTCACCATGAGAGGGATCTTTGTCAACTAATAGGTACTTAACATGCATGATAGAGTCAATGCTATGAAAGAAATGTTATAAAAAAATAAAATATTAATAATAATTTACAGGTTGACATTTTAAGCTCATTAAGGTAAAAGAGTCAAAAAGGAATTAAAAGGTCAAAATAAATTGTAAAAAATTATGATAAATTATAATTAATTATTTGACTCAAATAAAATATGTAAAAATAAATCATATTTATTTTATAAATTATTTGGGTAATTTAGCAATTAATTAGAGGTCTATACAACTAAGAATTAATTATTTAATTAAGAAAATATGGAAATTAATTCTATAAGAATTTAAGACAAGTTGAGATACTCAATTAGACTCATAAAATAAATTGTGCCAAGCCCAATTCTTGAAGACTAGCTAGTTTAATTAAGCTAGATTAATAAATTAACAAGATTAATTAGTATAATTGGAAATTAATTAAAAAAATGTGTCAAAACTAAGAAATGAACATGGCCCTTCATCTTGCCACGTGGCACAACCACAGCACACCTTGGGGAGTGGGGACTAATTTCAATTTTAATATTATTATATGGTGGAATTGGTAGTATAATTATGGGTCTTTTCACTTGCAAGAGTAGACAAAGAGAGCTTGCAACTGTTCATCAATTTTCTTCTCTTATCCTTGGTCAAAGCTAGCATTGAGAGAGGGCGAGAGATTTTCCTTTATCTTCTTCTTCTTTAACTTCAGGAAAAAGGAGTCATTGAGCAATACACTTTGAAAGATTGAGTGTTGTTCTTGGAAGCCTTCTGTTGCTACCTTTATCAACATCTTGCATGTTCATCATCTTCATCTTCATCATGTAGGAGGTTTTTCTTGTTCTCTAAATCCCATGCTTCCATTTTCTTTGATCATTTCTTGATATAACTTGATTTTGACTAGTTTTCCTTGTTTTAATCACTTTGCATGGATTTTGGAGGAGAGACCATAGTGGCTATTATACTTTTATTGTTTTAATGTTATGAATTTCATGATTTTACTCTTTTAAGTCTTATGGTGTTGGTTCTTGAAGTACATGAGTGTTGGAGTTGAAAAGAAGTAAAAATAGTATGTGTAGGTGTGTGCATGTGTCCATGTTGTGTTTTGAAGCTTGCAATGTATTTCGAAAGGTTTATGAGTGCGTATTTTGCACATGTTTTTCTTTTATGCTTAATTAATTTGATCGTTTTTAGCCGTTACTTTATAACTCTAGCAAAACTATCATCTTACATTAACTGTAGTTATTACCAAATGTTTAGTATTTTATTTTTCTTTAAAAATTGAATTATTAACTGGTGCATATAGTGTTTTTTCTTGCTATATATTTGTTGCCATGGTTTTGTTTTTCTACTGTAGAATTATATTCTTTTTTTTTTTCTCTCCGTATAGTGTTTTTATCATCTTATCTTTTCCTTGGGATATACATGATAGTTTTGTCTTGCATTTTTGGATTCCTAGCCAAGCCAGAAAAGCCTACCATACCTTAAGGATTTATGCATTGTGATAGAATAATCGTTAAGGGCAGTGCAAATTTGCACACCTTAGGCTTAATAATTGTTTGCTTGCTTCTCTTTGCAGGACCTTATTTTCCAATAGTCCGTGAGTATGAAGGGGTGAAGGGGAAGTTTTGTTTGTGGGATGGTACAGATTCATATTAGTTGTGATAGTAAACTTGACAAGGATTGTGTTGTGTTAGGGTGTGGTGTAGGTTTTCGGCCATTAAGGTTTAATGAGGGAGTGTTAGTGTTTTAGTTAGTTTTCTAGTGATAATTGAGTTCTTAGGAATTTAGATGTATGAATAGTTGAGGTTTAATGTGTGTTGAGTGTGAAAATCCTTCCCCTTAGGTTATGTATGTGGTTTGGCCATCATGGGTTAGTAAGGAAGGAAGTTGGTTCTCTTACGTTTTATGAGTTTTGAGGTTATTAGCTTACTTGAATTTATATGCTTAATGATTGATTTGAGTTAAAATGTTATTTTGAGGAATTAGAAGGTGATAGGCATAGATATCTCTTTCATATGTGCTTTTGGATCTGATAGCATGGTTAGTTTATGTATAGGTGATATTTATTGCTTTGCATGCATAAAGGATATTTAGAAGTACTTAAGCTTAAATCTTGATATGGTTGGACTTTTTAGTTCAAGTGTCCTTATGCTATACATATTGGAGGATTAGAGTAGTTATATGCCATGGGAATTAACCATTGTATGTCTTAATACTTGGAGTTGTGATCTAGATTAATTATGGAGCATGCTTGTATTGGCTTAAGGACAAGATCTCATGTTTTTGGGGTTTGTAATTCAGCCAATAGGAGGAAAAGGGTAAGGGAGTGGTGTTTAAGTACTTAAAGTCATTTTATAGTATTCTAATTTCTCTAGAAGAAGTAATCAAAGAATTTGTTGATAAATTGATACAAAGAATTTGAATAAGGCTTGAAATAAAGTTGAGTTTGCTTATGTTTCATAATTAAGTGATTGCATGAGTTTAAGAAATTTTGATTTCTCTTCTCACTTAATTACGAGGTCCGACCATAGCATGCGTACACTTGAAGATTTGTTACTTATCTAATGCCTTATGATTTATTTGATGAGAAAGCTTGAGCATGAATTATGGCTTGATATGGGATTTGATTAAATGATACTAGAATTGTTATTATGACATGATCATGCATTTACTTTGAATGACATGTAACACATGAGATTATACTTATAGCATGAATCATGCACATGAACTGTTATTATATGATCAGAAATTAAAGCTAGGCAAAGTCTCATGGGATAACTGTGTGATATTGAGGCAACAGTCACATGGGTGGTATTGATACTGAGTTAAGGGTCATATAGTTAGAGAATGAATTTGATGGATCTAGATTGGGGGATGCCTTGGTAAAGAGCTTTCACAACACAGGCCACAGCATGAGAAATGCACACAAGGTTCATAAAATGTTTCCTTACAAGCACATACAAGCAATGATAATGAAAATGCAAAAAGAAGTCGCATTCTTACATACATGCATTTATTACTGATATCCTGGCATGCTACATTTGACAATTATCCAACTAGTTATATCTATTTAGATTGTTCTAAAATATGTATATTATTTTTCGGGAATTGTTTGTAAATTATTTATATGCCTGTTATGTTGTGAATTGCCTATTGAAAAGCTCAGGAGATTTTGGGGTTCTAGCGGACTCCAGGAAGCACCACCTTCTAATGAGATTTTCATGTTGTTGCTTTCAGAGGAACAGATCCATGGGAGTAATGATCATTATGGAGGTAGAGATCACCAAAATGTTTGACCTGTTGTCCAAGTAGTTCGTGATAGTTCTGCAACATATTTGTGTCTTTTACTATCTAATTGGAGGCTGATGTAGTTATGCATATGTATTTTGACTCTATTTGGTGGATAAACAAATTATTGTTATCCTTTTGGCCTATATATAGGATCCTTATTTGGGCCTATATATGTATGTATGTATATGGGCTAAATGCTAAAAGAATTAGTAACATATGCTGGTTAATTGTTAATTAAGAGGAATCGGAACTAGCTTACTAATAATTAACTTGTGGGATAGGGATCACCAAGCTAGGAATCCAAATCATGCGGCAAGTATACAAGAACTAGTTTAAAAGGCACTCTCAAAGGATTGCATTGAAGAGATTGAGTTGGTTTTGGAGCCAAGGTGGTTGACTATGACCACAATTGAAGGACTGAGTTGATTTGGAGCAACTTATACTAATTGCACCAAACCAAATTATTTTAATGTTATTTGGGCCCATTTTGGATTATTTTTATTAATTATTAATTTTAGGATTAATTATTATTTATAATTTGGGGCTAATATTTTATCTATGATCAAGTCTTTTTCCAATATATTTAGGATCAAAGTTAGGATCAAATCTAGGGTTTATGTTTTAAGTAAGCAAATTGGCTTAATAGATTATTTAGTTTATCATCAATACTATTGTGAGTCTTATTCCTTTTTTTCTCATATTTTGTGAGTTCTTGATATTCTTGATTCTTGTTTCATCTATGAACAACAAGTCAAGAATCCAAATCCTTATCCCAAGGTTCTTATTCACGGATTAAGTAAGGGTTGTGAGCGCCATATGATTCCAAACCTTTTACAGGTGTTACATCTTTACATGGGATTCATATCAGTTACACTAAGACTTCGGTAAGTGATAGGCTCTTCTTAATTGAATCGTTTTGAGTTAGTGCTTCTTAATCTATGTTTGCACTAGTTCGATTCATAACTCCTAAGCTTAGTGACACTTTGAGTTTTAGATGTTAACCTCTAATTATTTCAACATTATGGTAGGCCCCAAGTTTAAACTGCTTTGTCTTTTTGTTTCCCTTATGATGGTTATAGGGCATAGCACATATAGTATAGATTGCCACCTTCTATCATGTTGTGCATTTATTGCAAATCATTACAATGTTGTTCCAATCTGGACCATAAAATACCTACTTCGAACCATCATTGTCTATTTGTTATGTAGCTAAGATCTTTCTCCTTTTCGGTGGGAGTTAGTTTCCACCATTTGATCACAAGGGAAGTTCCTTTTTGTTTTTTTCCTTCTTTGATCAAAAGATAAGCCATTTTTCAACTTGCTTTAGTCATAACCTTCGATTTAACTCATTCTTCAAAGGTTTTTTTACCCTTTTACTCCATTGTTATTGTATTTCCCTAGTGGTTAGGCCCCCATTTGAGGCTTTCATATGTCTTTGCAATCTTTATGTTCAGGTAGCGTGGAATTCTTTTCCTTACTTCTTAAAACTCAACTTGGTGATTTTGGTTTGACATCATATCGGAGTTGAATTATTTCCATTGCTATTTGAGCATTGTTTATTTCACTTTCTATTCTTTGAATCCAAATCCTAATATTGAAGGGGGTGACTCTAGTTCTACAACTTTTAGTTTGTAGTTTATAGGGATACTGTTATTTTTCTAGGAATTTTGGTCTTAGAATGTCTGAACGTGGAAATAGTATGAGAAGGGGGGTTGAATTGTGCTTTTTAAAACTTTTTCGAAACTGAAAACTTTAAACAAATTTTCTTAGGTTTTTGGACTTGGTTTGCGGAAGTGATTTAACGTTAGAAGCTAAAGTTCTTGTTTGCACAACAACTTAATCAAATAACAAACAGAATAAGCACACAGAGATTCAAACAGAAATAATGAAGGTAATAAATAAGAGAAAGGGATAGAAAATCACTCAAGAAGGTTTATATTGATCCAACCAAACCATTTGCCAATATCTAGTCCTTAATAACCTAGTTGAGATTTTTATAATCACAAGTATTCTTATACAAGCTTCTCTAAGTTTACAAATGAGTACTCTTATCCTAGCCTTTCCAAGCTAAACAAGTCAAATAGTATTGTCCTAGCCTTTTCAAGCTAACAACGATCACTATTGGGTCAGGTTGTAATAAAGAATATTAAGGTTTGTGTTTGATAAACACTTACACTACAGCACTCAAGATGCATAGATCAATTAAGTACAAAGTGGAGTGGCTTTTCACAAGTCTCATTAAGAGGATCTTTACTATTACAAAGCAATGAGAAGATTTTTCTTTCGAGAGTTAGCAATCATTTTGGATCTCTATCTTGTCAAGTTTGATCTTTGGAAAATATCTATGAATCATGCAGGGCAAGCTTTGAGAGTGAGGTTTTCTTTACTTAGACCAACATTCTAGAGATTACCCTTCTGGTCAAGCCTTCTAGACTAAGCATCCTTTTGATGTGCTTGTGTTTCTTCTGATGACTTGGTATCCCTTTGATGATATACGAATATCCTTCTGATGGTTCTAAATAGCTTTTTATGAAAGATAGGATTTTTAAAGCATAGATTCTTTTGCCAAAAGCTATTTTCTTTTTAAATATCGTTTGATATGGGAAAGAAACTTAGAGAATATGTTTGAAATCTAAATATTGCATGATCCAACTCTCTTAAATAAGTGTATAGAGTGATCTGTGCATAATCAAACCAAACACTAAAATACACCATTAGTCCATACAAAAGATTTTCATTAAGAGTTGGTTTGTTATCCATCAAAACCCTTAAAGATGGATTTTAAAGATCACTTAATAGCTTCTGAAGGGTGTTGGAGCTTACAATCTCCCTTTTTTGATGATGGCAAACCAATACATAAGAAAAGCTTTTGGTCATAAGATAAAATTTGAAAGCGCATAAGCATTTGTATGGTTTGTATTGTTTTTGTCTTTCAGATTACAATTCATGCTTTCTAAAGTTGATTTTAATTGGTTATAACATTCTAAATTATCAGAAACATCTGAAGCAACTAATCATTTTGCTCAAAACATAGGATTTTGCCAATATATAGCGCATGTTGTTATTAGAGCACAATAAAACTAAGAAACATGTCATATATATATATATATATATATCGAAGCATGAAATGGAGCAAATATTAGTGCAAAAGATATAACCTATATAACAAAACAATAAGAAACCAGTATCAGAGTGTATAACAAAACACTAATAAACCAACATCAGAGCAATAAGAGATATAGAAATATGATAAATGGCAGAGCAGAAATATGATTAACTATATTAGAAAAGATAAATATTGTTATTAAAAAATATGCAAAATGCAAAATGTCATAGTAGAATGCAAAATGAATTTTTCTAGTTCTTAGCTCCCCCTTAACCAATGTAGCTTTTCTTATCTTCTTCCCCTTTTGACATCAACAAAAGATGTGTAGGGATTATGGAAGACCATCACTAATTGCCCTAGTTATTTCCTTTCTGGAGTGCTTTTATCAGTTGCAGCATGAGACTTATATTGTCTATTCTTCTTTTCATGGCATGTTAGCTGCTCATCAATTACTGTTGATTTGCCATGATTGTTTATTGGTTAGCCAAGAGAAGATCCATTTGAATCTCATTAGCAATTGGAAAGGCATGTGCAGGAGCTGATGCAGGCTTTTCAGAAGGTAGCTTATTCATGTGAGCAGTTAAAGACTTGGCATATTCAAAAATAGCTACAGAGACTATTTTGTCAAATTTGGGGCCTTTACTCAATAGCAGCAGGGTGTGTGTAGTGGTTGGAGTGGCAGGAATATCTTGAAAAGGTTGCAATTGATTTTGAATAGGAGTGGAGATGAGGGCAACTTCAATATTGGCTTCTGTTACCAAAGTTCCCCCTAGTGCAGTAGTCTTAACTCTAATCTCAGCTTTTTCAACTACACTAGTGTTAACCCTAGTAAGGGTTCCTTCTTGGTTGGCAGGTACAATCTGTTGGTTCTGGGATTAAGCCTCAGCTTGTTTAGCTTGTTGTCAAGAAGGAGGATTTTACTCTTTAACCATAATAAAATGTTGTTCTACCTCTTGAGAGATGGAAGAACTTCTTTGTTCAGAGGCTGCAATGCTAATGGCTTTGTTCCTGTGCTTCTAGAGCCAAGCTTCCATTCTTAATTTATTTTCTTCTACTTCATTTTTGGCTTTTCTAATAGGTGAGGGAATGGAATCTCTTGAAAGAACGGTAGAACTTTCTTTTACCTTTTTCTTGCCCTTGCCAGCTGGAATCTCTTTGGGTAATGGCTTTTCTGGAGCAAGTTCCCTAATCACAATCCCTCTCTTAGCACAAGCAGGTTTAGCAGCAAGAGTGGTAAGAGTGGTAGTAGTATTAGCCACATTGATTAGTTCTATAACAATAGTAGAAACCTCATAATCAGCCTTTGAAGAAGAAAAGGATTCCTCAGCAAGTTTCAGTAGCCTCCTTTTGCTTCTTCTTTCTTTTGGAATGGGAGAGAGGCTTCTTTCTCTTCTTTCCTTCTTCAAAAGTTTTTGATTTGGGTTTTTTTGGTGCTAGGCACCACAACAGTAGTAGTAGTAGTAGTAGTATCATCTTTCTTCTTTTTGCTCTCCTTCTCTTTTTCCTTGTCTTTGGGTTTTAAACCCAGAGCTGGAAATGTCTTCATGGTAGTGGCTATGGTCACACCTTTCACCATCCAAAGGAAGTTGTGCTTTGATGAAGACCTTTGTCAGAAACATGCTGTAACACCCTTCGAAGTACAGTACTATGTTTAAGTCATAGTACCACACTCTGGAGTTGTTACTGTTACCTGAGCGGACCTCATTTGACAGTATCTTCAGCCGTCTTCGGAACTTCTTGAACTATCTGGAGATAACACGGAAATAGGAGTGAGAATTTTAAATTCTCAGTAGGATTCCTTAACTATCATACATACTGTCATCATTGTCATCTCCAGTTTACTTCGGTTTATTATGAAAAAGGTGAACATGCTGTACACACTGTTTAATTTTATAGTTCGAAAATATACTGTCCGAAGCAAAATTCATTTTACTCATGCACTTGGCATTTGGAAGAGCCCATACAAAATCAATTCATAAATTATATTATGAATAATAACTGAAACATAATAAAATACAATAGCATCAATACACTGGAGATATAAAATCTGCACATGCCTTTACTTGTATTTGAATTTATGTAGATACATAAAATTTACTTTTTTTTCTTTATCTTCCTTTTCATCGTGAAATCTTTACATGTCACATTCCAGAATATGATCGCTATGTCATACCCCATCAGAGTGTGATCGCCATGTCACGTTCCTTAGGAATATGGGAACTTTGTTCGGTACTTACACTAGCTGGGTCATGCCATGCCTCATGTAAGTCCTATCCCCTATACTCACACTAGTTGGGTCGATGCTATGCCTCATGTGAGTGGGGTACTAGCATATGTTTTAATCTTTAGTCTTTAGTCTTTAGCCTTTACTGCCTTTGGGTAGTCTGATTTAGGACTGAGCTCGTCAGCTCAACTCGTGACCGTCGTCACACCGACTAACCCACAAGGGGATTCACGTGCCTCTAGTCTTGGAGGGATCTCATTTTGGTCACGTGCCTCTAATTGAAGGGATCTCTTCTGGTCACGTGCCTCAAAATTGAGGGATCTCATCTGACCACGTGCCTTCAATACAAAGGGATCTCATCTGATCACGTGCCTCCAAGGTAGAGGGATCTCATAGTTTTAGCTACCTTCACAGGGAGGGATTCAATGTGCAACTGCTTCCAAGTGGAGAGACCCACATCTTTATCTTTTAACTGCCTTCGCCGGGAGGGATTCAATGTGTAACTGCCTCCAGGTGAAGGGATTCACATTTAATATATTCATGTCTTTTCATTCTCATACATGGTCATGCATAGACATGCTGAATGCACTCATACATATGCTTCATCATTTATTTTCATATACGTTATAACTCATATCATACTTATATTCATCCTTGCATATAAACATTCATAGTTTCATAGACTTCTGCCGTAAATTCGGTAGCATAACGGATCAAATCCGTCTCCCTATGAATAGTGCCAATTCTCCCGGACAAGTTAGTCATAGTAGTATAATCAATCTAACATATCTATCAATGTAAATCTTGCAACCATCAACTCAAACCTTATATGTTCACTAACACTTGTGAAACTATCAATTTGATCATTTCTGCCAATTCTACTCAATTCTACTGGAATTTTGTATAATCCACCTTTACTTCTATTCAACTTATTTAAACCTGAATTTTGGATATGTCATAGCTCTATGTGTCTATTTTCTAACCTCTTTGGTCCCATCTCATTTTGATTTGTATAACTCAAGATATTTATGTTTTAACCCGGCTTGCCCTATGGCTGGCTAGAATTACACACCTAAAAGTAAAAATCTACTATAAATCGAAAACAAGTCCAAATCATATGAAATTGGTGTGATATCAAAGCTAACATGACAACCTTTTATTTGCAATAAGTTTCAATTACTTTGCTTTAGTATACCTCGAGTTATAAGTCCGGAAATTCGACCTTCCTAAATTACCCTATTTTGGATATAGGGTAATTTCCTTGAACCACTGGGAACAATTGGGATCATAACAAACTCAAAATTTCACTGTGGGATGTTCTCCTATGTGTAAGCTTTCTAACAAAATTGGTTTCACTCAATTTGGAATTGTGTATGGTGAGTTACACCATCCTCAAGTCACACTGCCCAGATGAAAGTCTTGATTCTTAGGTCAAACTTCAAAAACTCATATCTCTCTCAATACTAATCCAATGGCCTTATATTATATATGTATGGAAAGCTCTGAATGTCTACTTTCATATAAAAATAGTCCCATCAAGTTTAACCGGCTGAAGGTAGAGCCGTACACTCCACCATACGGACTGCCGTAGGATTCCTCACTTAGGCAGCATCCCAATCCTTCACTTCTCCTAGTTTTCTTCTTCTAACTCTAATTCCAACTCAAGATTTCATATTAATCCAACCATAATCTATCACATACATCCACTATATCATCAAATACATGAAGAAGAATAAAATTTCATACAGTCATAGTGCAAAGAATTCAAGAACAGAAATGGAATCCTACCTTTTTGGAGTGTGATTTTGCTAGGTGTTGAAGCTTGAATTGATAGAACCTTATTAAGCTTGAAGGAGTGATGGAGTTGGTTGAGTGAAGAGAAGAAGAAGGTTGGAACGAGAGACAGAGGGAGGCATAAATCAGCCAAAAATAAGAGGGAGAGTCTGACTTAAATACATGAGGGTAGTTAGAATTGTGAGTGTTGATTGGTTGAAATTTTGTGATTGAAGTTCGGCCATATCTCCCACTTTTGTGGCTAAATTGCTCTCCACGTCATCCCAAAAGTGGAACTCGCTTCCATTCTATCTAAAATTGGAACTCGTCTCGATTCTGCTTAAAGTCGGAACTCGTGCTATTTATTTGCCCCTCGGAGATGAAATCGGATATCGGAAAACATGTCTGGTTTATTCGAAACTTGGAAGCAAAGTCGGATGTCGGAAGTCATATAGCTTACAATCACATAATCTTGGAACTCCCCATTCAAACTCGGGAACACTAACAGAAATGGAAAGCTCCTGGGAATAAACTCGGATATTGGAACTCGTGTATGACTTGGAATCAACTCAAAGATCCGAACTTGTGTTCATTCTAGTTGAGTTCAACTCTAAGGCCGAAACTCGTTACATTCAACTCGGAGGTCAGTACTTGTAACCATTGTGTTAAACTATCAATTCGGAGGTCGGAAACCATATACACTATTTTGAAACATGAGGTTTGAGGTCGGAGCTCGCTACATCTTGCTTGAAACTTGGAGATAAATTATGATATCGGAAATCGGGGTCCGTTTTCTTTGAGACATGAAGTCGAATATCGGAAATCACGTCCATGTTGTTTGGACTTGAATGTTAAGTCGGAAGTCGGTAAATTATGCTGAAATTCGAAGACGAACTCAGAAGTCAGAAATAATCCCATTTTATGTAAAATTCGAAGATGAAGTCGGAAATCATGGGAACTTGAAGATTAAGTCAGAACTCGGAACTCGTGGTGGATGTTACACATGCCAGAAGGAAAAGTGGCATGTCTTATCCTTTCAACACCAACAACAGAAATTATAAAGTCAAGAATCAATCTCACTAGATTGATCCTTTTTCTGGTCATGAGATAGAACATGACCATCTGATCTACTTTGCTCATTACATCTATGTTGCCACTCCTTGGTAACACAGTGTATTGAACAACAGAATAAACAACTCTAATAGGAGTGAGTTGCTTCTTTTTCCTGTGAGAGTTTCTATAACATCTTCCTTCCACTAATTTTCTCCACCACAACACAGAATACCATTGTTGGGTATGTTGGTGATTTCTACGATATCAGAATATAGAACTTGAAGTTCAAAACTCCTCACTATGCTTCTGAGTTAAGTGTTGTCCTCATCTAAGGCATTTAGAGTGCTGTCGAAGGCAAGGGCTATTTCTATGTAAATATCCTATAAGATCTTTAGAAAATCTCCCGAACCTAAAACTTGAAGATGCTATGCACTTTAGGGAAGGAGGCGAAGTTTTCTAAGGAAACACTTTTACCTCTAGCAATGGGTCTTCTGAAAAAATTTCTCTCAAAGTTTTCTTGCATCTCTTCATAATCGAATATGTAAGGGGCACTTTGGTTACCTTTGTCAACCATTATAGTGTGCAAGAAAGGTTGGAGCTTGAATGAAAAAATGATGTGTTTGGGGTAACATTGAAAGTGAGAGTATAGAGGTGTTTAAAGTTTGAATCTTTGGGAAGATGAACAATGAAAGAACAGAGAGTTTGGATTACAAAAATGAATTTGTTTGGTTAAAAGAGACAACCAAGAGTCACTGGAAATGTGAAGCATCTTTAGGACAAAACTATGTCGTTTAGTGCAGGTGAGACCCTTGTTTTCTCACTTCATTCAAACATGGCAACGTGGGAAGTTACTTAAGTTGCTTATGTTTCAAAACTACCTTGTCTTTTCAAATTTACCTTTCTAATTTCTGAAGCCTTTTCTGATCATCTTTCTGATGAACCCTTTCCGAAACATTGTTCTGAATAGATCTTTCTGAACACGATTTCTGAACACTTGTCTAAGCACCTTTTTGAAACACCATTTTGAACTAAGTTTTCTGAATTAATTCTGAAGACTATCTAAGTTTTCTGAATTAATTCTGAAGACTATTTTGAACTGAACTTTTTGAACATTTCTTAAGATGCATTCTTCAAAAGAGAAACACACTTGGTTATACAATCTCAGCTTTTAAGCTTCTTCAAAATCTTAAGGGGGATATGTTCTAATGTATGTGTTATGGATACATGATTAGAAACTAGTCATGTTCAAAAGGTTCTTGATATAACATAAATGATCTTCAACTACAGGTTTTGTAAATATATCAACTATTTGATCTTTTCTATTTACAAAACTTAGCTCGATATCTCCTTTTTGAACATGATCTCTAATAAAATAATGCTTAATATTAATATGTTTTGATCTCGAATGTTGAATGAGATTCTTTGCAAGATTTATAACACTAGTATTATCACATAGGATTAGGATTTTGGTATATCTAAAGTTGAAATCCTCCAGCTGATGCTTAATCCATATAATTTAAGCACAACAATTTGCTATAGACATTTATTCAGCTTTCATAGTTGAGAGAGCAATAGTGTTTTGCTTATTACTTAACCAAGTGATCAAGGATTTCCCAAGAAAATAACAATAGCCACTTGTGCTTTTTCTGTCAACTCTGTCTCCAGCAAAACCAGTATCACAATAACTTGTAACCTCATAGAAAGTATCATTCTCGTACCGGAGACCAAGATTAGTAGTACCTACTAAATATCTTAGAATTCTTTTGACAGCATTTAAATGTGATTACTTTGGGTTAGATTGAAATCTGGAATAAGTACCCACACTTAATTGTATGTCAGGTCTACAAGTTATGAAATAAGGTAGTGAACCAATCATACCTCGATAAAGTTTATCGAATATTTTATCTTTGATCGCATCACCTCCCAGAACTTGAGAAGGATGCATGGGAGTGCTAATGCTCTTAGCCTTATACATGTCAAACCTTTTGAGCAGATCCTTTGCATATTTTTCTTAATGAATGAGAATCCTATCTTTCTATTGCTTAATTTGCTAACCCATAAAGTATTTGAGCTTTCCCATCATGCTCATCTCAAATTCTCCTTGTATAGGTTTAGAAAAACTCTTGCACAAAATTTGATTAGTAGCAGCAAATATAATATCAGCTACATAAATTTGAACAATAAGGAAATCATCTTTCTCATGCATGATAAACTAGGTTATATCAACTTTTCCTTTTTTAAACCCATTTTTAAGAAAAAAAGAGTTGAGTCTCTCATACCAAACTAATATATATATATACAACCATACAAAGATACAAAGCTTTTGAAAGCTTTAAAACATGGTGAGGAACTGTTTCATTTTCAAAACCCAAAGGTTATTTAACATAAACTTCTTCAGAGATAAAACCATTATGAAAAATAGATTTTACATCTATATGATAAAGAACAAAACCTTTGTATGCTACAAAAGCAAGTAGCATTCTGATGGCATTTTGTCTTGTAACAGAGCAAATGTCACATTATAGTCAATTCTCTCTTGTTGATTATATCCTTGAGCAACAAACCTTGCTTTATTTTTGATCATATATCCACTTTTGACAAGCTTATTTTAGAATACCCATCTTGTGCCAATGATAGAATGTCCTTTAGGTAGTGGAACCAGAGTCCAAACTTTGCTTTTTTTTTTTTTGAATTGGTTGAGCTCTTTTTGCATAGCTTTTATCCAACTTTGATCTTGAAGAGCTTCATCAATACATTCAGGTTGGATTTTAAAAATCAAAGCCATGTTTGATTTTGATTTGAATGAGGATCTAGTTCTGACTCTTTGAGAAGGTTCACAATTACTTGCTTTTGGGATACAATTCTTAAGTCCTTTACACCAGTGCATCTTCTCTTTATAGGGGATGCATCAGAATCCTTTAAAATATCATTAGATACATGATGAGGGATGGAAGGCTTAAGATTAACATTTGTTGTGGCTATTTGAAGGGAGTTTTCATTTTGTGATCTATCATTCTTCCAGGTTATGAATGGAAATAGGATATGTTGGGTTTCTTTACCTTCCATAATTTCTTGAGCATTAGCCTTAGAAAAACACAATTTTGAATATAGCAAGCAGTGTTAATTGCTTCTGCTCAAAACCCTTTTGACAAACCACTTTCTAAAAGCATGCTTATGGCCATTTCTTGCAAAGATCCATTCTTCCTTTCAACAATTTGTTGAGGAGTTCTAGGAGAGGAAAATTTGTAAGAAATGCTATTTTCATTGTAAAAACTTTCAAAAACATGGTTTTCAAACTCATCACCATGATTAGATTTGATGGATGAGATGCAAAAGCCTTTTTCATTTGAACTCTTTTATAAAACACTTTGAAGGCCTAACAAACTTCATTTTTATAAACTAAGAACATAACCTATGTGAATCTAGAAAAGTCATCCATGATGACCAAACCATATTTCTTATCACCTAAATTGGTAGTTCTAGTTGGTCCAAAAAGATCAATATGTAAAAGCTCAAGTAGCCTTGTAGTTGAAACTACATTCTTGTTGTGGAAAGATCTATTGGTTTGTTTACTGCTTTGGTAGAACTCACAAGTTGAGTCATTATCAAAGCTAATCTTGGGTAAACCCTTAACAAGCTATTTTTAAGAAATCTCAGAGATTAATCTCATGTGAGCACGGCCAAGTTTCTTATGCCACATCCACTTTTCATCCACAAAAGATAGTAAGCATTTTATATTCAGATCAAAAAGGTCATTTAGATATAATACATAATTATTATCATGTATTTTAGCAATAAGAATGATTTTATCTGATGTCGAGTCTTTTATGATGCATTTAGAAGGTTTGAACACAACTTTGTAGCCTTGGTCACAAAACTGACTAATGCTTAGAAGGTTGTGAGTCAATCCTTCAATCAAAAGAATATCAGTAATCAAGTTAGAGTTATTCTTTCTAATATTACCTATACCAATGATCTTTGACTTGATTCCATCAGCAAATTTTGCTAGTCCTCTATCCTTGGGTCTTGGGTTTCTGAACCACGATCTATTTCCAATCTTGTGTTTGGAATAGCCATAGTCTAGATACTACTTTGACCTTTTTTGATGATGTGACTTAAGATACACTTGCACAAAAAATATTCTTCATTTTAGGTACCTACATCTTCTTGGGTCCTCTTGGGTTAGTTACTTTTTTTTGGGGTTTTGACTTTCTATTTCTTTGCTTTTCTTCAAGAAAAATAGTTCTTCGAAGAGTCCCTTCTAAACGCAATAAATACAAATAGGAACTTTGTCTTGAGAGCTTTTAGATACTTTTTCATTTTCTTCCTTCTCAATCCAAGAGGAAAACTAGCCGTTCAAGTCAGCTAGCTTTTCAAAGTGTCAGCATTCCTTTTGGATCTTGTCTTGTCAAGTTTGATTTTTAAAAATATCTATGAATCGTGCAGGGCAAGCTTAGAGAGTATGGTCTTCTTTACTTAGACCAATATTCTAAAGATTACCTTTCTAATAAAGCCTTCTAGATAGATTATCCTTTTGATTTGCTTGTGTTCATTTTGATGCTTCTAAATAGCTTTTTATGAGATTTTCATTAAGAGTTGGTCTATTATCTATCAAAACCTTTAATATTTATTTCAAAGACCACTTAGTAGCTTTTGAAGGGTGTTGGAGCTTACAATGTCTTCTTTCAAATTATCATTTTAGGTCTAGCTGGTTTAATAAGAACATAACTAAAGAGAAGTATCTACGTATCATTAACCTTGAGAATAAACGGAGTTCATCCTAGTAAGAGGTCGAGGCTTTCGTGGGTTACCCTTTAACTTTCATTGATCCTCTTAGTTGGGCTAGAAAAAGTGTAAAAGAGAAGGTCTTAAGATTTTACACTAATGAGAATATAATGGTGCTTCATGGGTATATAAGTCTTGCTACAGATGAGAATAAGACCCCTTTATATTTGTCTTCGTTATTTTGCCAAGGATAAAGTCCAGAGTCTAGATTCAAAACATGGTTGGATTTACAAGTATCAGGCATTCTTTAACAAGCTCAACCTTTGTCTCCCTTTTACAAACTTTGAGCACTCAATTCTCACTCAACCAAATATGGCACTTACTCAACTCCATCCAAACAGTCGGATGATCTTTTGAAGTTGTGATGGAATATTGAGATGGAGTGTCTTTCATGAGAAAATTTTCACTTTTTTCTAGACTAAAAGGATTAGGAAAGGGACCTGATTTTTTATATCATCTTGAAAAGAGATTAACATAAATTATAATAAGGTTAAGACAAAAAAAGCCTCTAATAGCATAAAATTCAAATATAATATAATTAAGCTACTAAAAGCCAAGCCTCTATCAGTTGACTCCTTGGTAATGACAAACCCAAAGGGTCCACTTTATGATATAAAGAGTAACAACCAAAACAAAATACAGATAGTAATTTAAATTACAAACACATTTTTGGAATTTTGACAAAGTTAAGGGTAAAATAGTCAAAAGCACTAGAAAAATTATGGAAAATTATAATTAGATATCTGGTAAATACAAGACATATAAAATTTAACTTTAACAAAATAAAAAATTTATCACTTAAATTACCCATAATTTCAAGGAAAATCAATAGAAAAGCACTAAGCTAATTACCAGTATAACATCAACTTTTACTATAAAAAATCCAATACATTTAAAATTAGGACTTAGGACATGATAAAAAATAAATTAGACTATGACTACACATTTGGTGCCATATAGACTCAAATTAAATATAAAAATATGATATAAAAATAATTATGGTATAAAATTCTAGAAAGATGACATAATCAACATTATGTCACCAAGATGATGTCATTCCATGGGTTTCTACAAAACCATGGCCTAATTACCATTGTTTTCAAGAAACCAATACCTTGGTCTCTTGTTTCCTAGGAAATTAAGGGCATTTGATGGTTTTTGGCAAGATGGTTTGAAAACCAAGTGCCAAAACCACTGACTAGTCATGATTACTTCCATTACTTTATGAAAATTTAGTTAGAATCCAACCAATAGAGAATAGTAACAAATTTCACTCTCAAGCCTCCCAACACTATATATAGGGCATCATTCACGCTTAGAAAAGCAAGAGAAAGAAGCTCTAATAAAGCATAGAGAGAGAAAATAAGAAAGAAAAGAAAAATAGGCAGTTACTCTACAAAAATTTCAAGAAAATTCCTACTTGCTAGAAATAGCAAGACAAGCTTAGAAACACTTTCAAAACACACAAAAAGCTTTCTTCCTCATCCTTCAAAGAAAAATCGCCCAAGAATTAGTCCAAGTAGAGGTTTTCTAACTCAAACTTTAAATCTTATCTATTTTGTGCTTTTATATTGTTATAATGACATTTTTGGATTCTGATCGTGATTTTATATAATCTTTATGATGATCTTCATGATTATAAAATCTTGTTTAAAATTATTCTTTAGAAATTGTTTTTATGTGTCGTTTTACCACTTTAAGTGTTAAAACTAAATAAATGTTGAATTTGATACTTAATGCATACTTCGATTATGATGAATTTTTGAAGAGTATCATGTATGTTATAAATATGTTAAATTTATGAAGAATGCTTGTTAGAATGTTTCTTTAAAAGTTATGCCCACCAACTATTTGATAAAATGTCTCTTTGAAAATTTTACATGCTAACTGTTTGATGAAATGTCTCTTTGAAAGGTTACATGCCAACTACGTGATTAAATGCTTCTATATAAATTTTTTGATATGCACTCTCATGATTTATGGAAATAATAAAATGAAATAAATGAGTGTCTTAGCCCCACCTCAGAGTGGATTGATGGGATATTCACTCAGTGACGTCTTGGCTTGCCCTGGAGTGGATTAGTGAGAAATTACCTATGACGTCTTGGCCTTGCCTTAGAGCGTATCGGTGGGACAATCATGATCTGACTAGGGCACATTCTCGTAAGAAGAGCTCTTTCAAATCTATATATGATGATGAGGACTCTATAGGTAAATGATGAACACGAATAGTTGCCTGAAAAATATAATATGTGTTAACTATGGTGATATATTTGTACATGAAAATGAAGGTTAACCTTGTTCATGTATCCCATTATTAATATAAATGCATATTAGCCTATATGTTGTATTGATGTTATATCTTTTTTGAAAGGTTTTTGGGCAGCTTTAGCATATTCTTGGAAACATCACTCAACTGATAGTATGGTTCTCACCCCTATTTTCTTGATGTTTTTAGAGGAACATCATGATTAGGGTTCTGGTATCAATGGATGCAAACATCTATTGGAAGTATGGCTCAGTAACAAGCCAGGTCTACCTGAAAATCTATAGATGTCGTACTTATGTCTTTCTTTTAGAAGACTAATGTAGAGAGTAGTTTGTAACTTTTGACTCCTACTTGAAATAATGGATAGACACTAGTTATCCCTTTTGTATTTGTATATAGTTTAAGCAAAAATTCGTACACAACAGCTGGCATTTGTAACACCCTCCCAAGTATGGTACTATGCTTAAGCAATAATACCTCAACTAGGAGTTGTTACTGTCACTTAATCGGACCCTGTCTGGCAGCAACCTTCAGCCACCTTCAGTCTTAATTGTTAACTTCGCCTCGGAGGACGTTCTCCGGAACTTCTGAACTATCTGGAGATAACACAGAAATAAACATAGGAGTGAGAATTATAAATTCTCAATAAGATTCATTATCATATCTTTGTCGTCACGTTATTATCTCTCGATTGCTTCGGTTTATTATGAAAACTGTGAGCATGTTAACTAGACTGTTCAGTTTTATAGTTTGAAAATATATTATCTGAAGCAGAGTTCATTTTAGTCATACACTTGAGTCACATTGGCAATATTTCATATTTGGAATAATAATCACAGCATAAGTAGATAGAACAGTCTCAACATCAATAAAATATGGGATATAATTATGCCAATACTCATACTTGAATCCTTGCAAATGCACTGGTATTTTTCTTTAACTTTCTTTGCTTTCTTCTCTTTAGTCTTTACTACCCTTAGGTAGTCGATCTGAGTGAAACTCAACTCGTGTGACCGTAAACTGACCCGACTACAAAGGATTCACGTGCCTTTAGTCTTGGAGGGATCTCATTTTGCTCACGTGCCTCTAAATTGAAGGGATCTCTCTTGGTCACGTGTCTCAAGAATAGAGGGATTTTAGCTGACCACTTGCCTTCAATATAGAGGGATCTCATCTGACCACGTGCCTCCAAAGTAGAGGGATCTCATAGTTTTATACTACCTTCACACGGAAGGATTCAATGTGCAACTGCCTCTAAGTGAAGGGATCCACATCTTATCTTATTTAATAGCCTTTACAATGAGGGAACTCATAACTGCCTCCAGGTGAAGGGAATCACATTTAATATATTCATATCCTTTCATTCTCATACATAATCACGCATAGATATGCTGAATGCACACGCTTACTTTCATATATCTTTGCATATATGATTTCCACATACATATTCATAACACATAAGTGTTCATAATCTCCTTACAATTCTACCGAAAATTCGGCAGCATAACATATTAGATCCGTTTTCCTATGAATAGTGCCAGTTTCAACAAACAGTCAGTCACAGTAAGAGATCAAATATAATGCATAAATATTTCAAGCACCAACATGGAATTGCAACACTTAGACTTTAATTGGACTCATATATGCATTAAGGTGCCAAATCCTTTAATTTTGGAAATCTTGCTCATATTCTTCAACTCTACCTATTTTTAGAAAATAAGCCTTAACTTCATTTTAACTCATTTAGACCTAAATTTTGGATAAGTGTTATATGTCTATTTTCTAACCTCTTTAGTCCCATCTAATTTTGATAAATGTAGCTCAAGTTATTTAAGTTTTACCTCGGCTTGCCCTGTAGTTGGCTAGAATTGCACACTTAAAAGTAAAAATCCACTAAAAATTGAAAATTAGTTCAAATCATATAAAATTGGTCTCATATTAAAGCTAACAGGACAATCTTTCATTTAAAAAAAGTTTCATTCCATTTGCCTTAGTAGGGCTCAAGTTATAAGTCCCAAAATTTGACCTTTCTTAATTGCCCTATTTTGGCCTGGTTTGGACATAGGGAGATTTTCTCGAACCACTGGGAGCAAACGGGACCTTGCCTAACTCTGAAATTTTATGGGATATTTCACTATGTGTAAGCTTTCTAACAAAGTTGGTTTCATTCAATTCCAAATAGTATAGGGCGAGTTTTGCCCTGAACAACCCAGTCTGTCCATAATCAAACTCAAAAACCTAGGTCGAACTTCCAAAATTCATATCTCACTCAATATTAATCCAATGGCCTTATATTATATATGTATGGAAAGCCCTGAATGTCTACTTTCATATAAAAATAGTTTCATCAAATTTAAATGGCGGTAGGCAGAGCCGTACACTCCGCCAGTACAGACACTGTAAGGTTTTCCAGGTTTCAGCTTCTGTTATGCATCCCTTTTTGAATTATCACCCAAGTTCTCATCCAAACTCAACATTTATACATTAATCCAGCCATAAAAATTCATATAAACACCATATATCATCAATCTAATGGAAAGAATAGGAATTCTACTCAGTCACAATAGCACTAATAATAGAAGAAATTGAAGAATCCTACCTCCTTTAGGTGTGATTTTGCTACGTTTGAGCTTTAAGTTGATGGAACCTAACCAAAGCTTGAAGGTTTAATGGAGTTGGGTTGAGTGGAGAGGAGAAGAAAAGAAGAAGAAGGCTGAAAACCAGATGAGAAAGTGGCGCAATTCTTTGCTGAAGGGAAAGGAAGGAATATGTTGTTAAAGTTTAATGAAGCAATTGAAAGCTTGGGATTTGATTGGTTGCTATTTTGTGGCTCATCTGCAGCCAAGTTTCCTTTCCTTTGTGGCCTTGGTGGCACTTCATAAAAATTTGAATAATTTGGCTAAGGAATCAGCCTTGAGTCATAGGGTTTTGGAGTGCAATAATTCATTGATTTGATTAGAACGGTTTAAAATCTTAGAAATCTTATTGATTTCCTTCAAACCAACAAATCATTATTGAATAGTTTGTAAGAATTCTTATATATCTCTCTTAATCTTCTCTAAACTTAATCCTTATAGTTGACACTTAATTAAATCCTAATTAATCTCTAATTAATTTCTAATTAACTTTACTTATCCACTAAAATTGAATTAATCCATTAAAGGTGTAAATTAAACGTTTTGCAAATTGAGGGCCTTTTTGTTTTCTGTTTTTCATGGCTAATGGCATTTGCGAAATTATGGGTAAGTCTAGGGGCATCCCATGTCATTTCACATATGGATGCCTCCGTGGCTCAATCAGCCAAAGTTTAGGTTTCTACGTTTTTGCTACATGATTCTGCTTCGTTTAAAACTTTATTCTGCTAATCCTATTGACATAGGGACCTAAATATCATTTTTTAAAAAATTTAGAGGCAAGGTTGTGAATAACAAAAGTTTGTTTTTATTATTTCCTATTACGTTATATGGGGATATTACAGTATCTAGTTTGAATGAATGTATATAAACTAACTTTGAATCTTATGAATGAATGAGCAGTTGTGTATTACTTGATCTAGTAATTTTAATTTCCAAATAGAACTATTTAAATAATGATAGCTTTTGAGAATTTGATTATTCAACCTAAACGGTAAAAAATAAAAATTTTTGGAAAAGAGTTAGTAACACTCAACTAGTTGGTGTTAAAATAATAATTTATAAAACAAAGATAAATTAATAATAAACTAGTAAGGCATTACATTATGGTATCAGAGCCTGGTTGTCTAGGGCAACCAACTATGGGTTAGGTTTAGTACAGTCATATTGCTCTAAGGGCTATATTCTATACATGGGTTTAAAATTTATTACCTATGTGCTTCTGTTTATGTGTGGTATGTTTAGCTACTAAAGTGATATTGGGATTAATTACCTTACTATTTAATTGATTATTTGCAGAATATCATGCCACCTAAATGGAGAACCCATGCTTCAAATCCAGAGAATGGAAACGAAGGTAGGGATGCCCTCAAGAATATGGTTGAAGCAATTAGGGAATAGGTTATTACCACTACTTAAGTTTTACAACATCTAGAAGAAAACAACTAGGCAAATGGTCACAACAAAGGAGTGCACAATGGAGTGATTCCTGGAATGAACCCATCATTGTATGGGCTAACAGAATTTAGGAAAGCACAACCTTTATCTTTCCAAGGAGATTTTGATCCAACAATTGCTGACGAATGGTTAGTACAAGTAGAGAGAATTTTTAATGCGATGGCTTGCATCGAGGAGCAAAGAATTATGTATGTTGCATACGTGTTGGTTAGGAAAACTGAATACTAGTGCAAGGTGCCAAAGCCTTACTAGAGGCACAAGGAATGGCATTAACTTGGGAACTTTTTGAGACTATCTTTCTTGAAAAGTATTTCCCTATAAGTATAATAAACCAAAAAGAGACTGAATTCCTATAGCTGATGCAGGTAAATATGTCCATTAACTAGTATGTAGCAAAATTTGAAGAACTCTCGAAGTTCTTCGAGGTACCATTGTGACGAGGCTTGGAAGGTCATTAATTTTGAGTCAGGACTAAAGCCTAAGATTTGTAGTGTAGTAGGCGCTATTGAGATTTGTAACTATGCCCTACTCATCAACAAATGCAGAATCACTGAGCATAATTTGGCTGAAGCAGCTAAGCAATGACAAAGCTTGTTTAAAAGGATACGTGAGATGGAAAGAGGTGGATTTAACAGCAGTTGTTTCAGCAAAAATCAAAATAGAGGCAAACTAGCTCATAACTAGATGCCTACTACATGCCCAAACCAAAGAGCCATGGGAATAGACACTATATGCAAGGAAGAGGAGTTTGCTTTACTTATGGCAAGCCTGGACACTTCTCGTGAGAATGCCCTTAGCAAAAGGAGGTTAATCCTACCCCCAGATCTCAAACTAAGGGAAGAGTTTTCACTTTGAATGGACAAGAAGCGACTCAAAATCTGAATCTTATACAAGGTAATTGTTTGATAAAAAATTGTTCTTTAACTGAATTATTTGATTCTAGAGCCACTCATTCATTTATCTCTCTAATATGTGCTAACCAACTTAATCTCCCCATATCTTGTCTACCTTATGACTTGCTTGTTTCCACTCTTACAGAGAGTAAAGTATTAACTTCTTCTGTGTGCTCAAATTGTTCTATTCAAATTAATAGTCATTGTTCTGTGATTGACCTTGTCTACTTATGTAGGAAATTGATATCATTCTTGGTATGAATTGGTTATCTGCAAATAATGTCCTTTTAAATTGTTCTGATAAGACCATCCAATTTCCTATAGAAGAGACCACTGAACTTCTAGCTACCCAAGTTAGGAAATGTTTAAATAATAATACTTTTGGATGTACCTTATTGTGTTCCTTAGACTAAAAAGTAAAGCAAAGAGTGGAGGATATTCTAATAGTAAAAGAATACTCAGAAATGTTTCCCTCTAATATGAAGAGTTTACTCCCTGAAAGATAGATTAATGTTTCCATAGATTTGTTACCAGAGGCGGGTCCTATATCTATAACGCCTTATAGAATGTCACCACTGGAATTGGGAGAATTAAAGAAACAACTAGAGGAATTACTAAACAAGAACTTTATCTGACATAGTGCATCACCTTGGGGAGCTCCTATGTTGTTTGTTAAGAAAAAAATATGGAAGTTTGAGATTATGCATAAATTATAGACAACTCAATAAGATAACTATTAAGAACAAATATCCCCTCCCTAGGATAGATGACCTCTTGGACCAATTGAGAGGAGCCTTTGTATTATCAAAGATAGATCTAAGATAAGGATACCCTCATATTAGGATAAAGGAAGAAGATATTCCCAAAATTGCCTTTAGGACTAGATATAGATAGAGATGGTAAAACGGGCTCAACCTACCGGGTTGGCCCGCTAAACCTGCCAAACATAGTGGGTTGATTTGGCATATTTGGCTTGCCAAAATTTTTTGGACCCTTAACCCACCTTGTTTAACCTGCGGGCTTTGGCGGGCCGAAATGGGTTTGGCCTGCGGGCTAGGGGGTTGTCTTTTTTTTTTGGGTACAAGTTTTTTATTTTTTAAATTTTCGAGTTTTTGTTGTCGACCATGTTGTTATTATGCTTTGTTAATTTGTGGACTTTATGTTATAGACTTATACTTAATCATTATTTGTGAACTTTTTATTTATACATTCTAATTTGTTTATTATATTTGTCTTTGAGTTAAACTTAGATATAAATTGTGTAGTTTACTTATTTTGTTCTATTTTATTCAAGTTAAATTTTCATTCAGTATATCTTAAAACAATTTAAAGTTAATTTAGTTCATTAAAAATATGAAAACAAGTTAATTCACTCACAAACCTGGCCTTAAATGAGACGAGCTAGAATGTTGAGCTCGTTTTCCTAATTTGGCCCCACTTTTGGAAGGTCGGGACAGGCGGGGGCAAATCGGTTCCCTTTGCCACCTCTAGATATGGACATTATGAATACTAGTAATGCTATTTGGGCTAACTAATGCCTCAGCCATCTTTATGGATTATATGAATAGGATTTTTAGAACATTCTTAGATTAATTTATGGTAGCTTTTATCGATGATATTTTAATCTATTCTAGGAATGAACAAGAGCATAAAGAACATTTGAGGATATTATTACAAATATTGAAAGAAAAGTAATTGTTTTCAAAATTAGAAAAATATGAATTCTGGCTCAAAGAAATTAAATTTTTAGGACATGTAATCAATCAGGAAGGTATAGTAGTAGACTTTGGAAAGGTTGAAGTAGTAATGTCTTGGGAAGAGCCTAAAATTGTAACAGAGATTAATAGTTTTCTAGGATTAGTTGGTTATTATCGAAGATTTATTCAAGGGTTTCCCAAATAGCTTTACCATTGATTAGATTACCTACAAAAAGAAATCCATTTGTGTGGTTTGCTGAATTGAGGCTAGTTTCCAAGAACTTAAGCATAGAATAACAACTGCTCCAATATTAGTGATTCGTGACCTAGAGAAAGGCTTCGTGATTTATAGTGATGTCTCTGTAAAAATTTTAGGGTGTGTATTAATGCAAGATGGTAACATGGTAGCATATGTATCTAGATAGCTAAGACCTCATGAAGAGAATTATCCCAACCACGACTTAGAATTAGCAGCCGTAATCTTTGCTCTTAAGATTTGAAAGCACTATCTCCATGGAGCAAAACTTGAGTGTACACTAACCATAAAAGCCTAAAGTACTTATTTGATTAGAAAGAATTAAATCTAAGACAAAGAAGATAGGTAGAATTCCTTAAAGAGTACAACTTTGAAGTTAAATATCACCCAGGGAAGGCTAATGTTGTAGCAAATGCTCTTAGCAAAGAGTGGGAACTTCTAGAGAAATTTAGAAGCTTAAACCTCTTGGTGACATTTTAACCTAATAGATTAAGTTTGAATCAGTTAAGAGTTGAGAATGATTTGAGGAAACAAATTATAGAGGAACAAAAAAGAGATCAATTGCTACAGATATATATGGACTAGGTAATCCAAGAAAAACAAAAGGATTTTAGTATTGCGGGTGATAAAGCCCTCATGTATTTAGGAAGAATTTGTGTACCTACAAAGGGAAACCTAAGGAATCAAATTCTAGAAGAAGCTCATAGTAGTAAATATACTATCCATCCTGGAGCAACTAAGATGTACCAAGACATTAGGAAATTCTTTTGGTGGTCACCAATGAAGAAAGATATCGTAGAATTTGTAACAAAATGTTAAACTTTCTAAAAAGTGAAAACAGGATACCAGAAACTGACAAGATTACTTCAACCCTTAGAAATTCCTGAGTGGAAATGGGACCATATAACTATGGACTTTGTAATGGGTTTATCTAGAACTTGATCTGGACATGATGCCATTTGGGTAATCGTGAATCGGCTAACGAAATCTGCCCATTTCTTTGCCATCAAGGCTACTCATTCTTTAGACAAATTAGCCCAACTATATATAAATGAAATTGTTAGTTACATGGAATCCCAGTTAGCATAGTATCTAATTGAGATCCAAGGTTCACTTCTAGATTTTGGGAAACTTTGCAAAAAGCTTTTAGATCTAAATTGGACTTTAACATTGCATATCATCCTCAAATTGATGGTCAAACTGAGAGACCAATCCAAACCCTAGAAGACATGCTTAGAGCCTATATACTAGAACAATAGGGAAACTGGGATAGTTACCTACTATTACTTGAATTTGCTTACAATAATAGTCACCATTCCAATATTGGGATGACACCATATGAAGCATTGTATGGTACAAGCTGTCATTCAACCTTATGCTAGTATGAAGTAGGTGAAAAGAAAATCCTAAGGCCAGAAATTGTTCTAAAGACCACAAATCAAATTAAATACATTAGAGAAAAATTGTTAACTACCCAAAGCTGCCAAAAGAGTTATGCAAATCAAAGGCAGAAACTTCTTGAGTTTATTGAAAGTGAACATGAACTTCTTAAAATTTCTCCAACAATGGGAGCTAGCAAGTCTCTAAAAGCTAAGAAACTGAGTCCTCCATACCTTGGTCCTTTCCAAATTTTAAGATCGGGCCAGTGGCCTACCAACTTCCATTACCCCTCAACCTATCTAATCTCCATGATTTCTTCCATGTATCCTAACTAGTCAGGAACCAGTGCTATGCACGGCACATTCAAAATAACATCTATTAATAAAATATTATAAACACTTAATCATACAAATTTGGTCAAATAATTCAAGTTACAACCGTAATTTAAAAAATAAACACTTACAATAACACACAACAAATAAATAAGCTTACCTTTGTATTGCTTCAAAAACTTGGCCTACAACTAAAAAAATCATGTTTTAGGTAGGGATGAGAATAGATTTCCATGGGATAGGGACCTGCCCTCCACCCCCATCCCCATTTAAAAATCTGCTCTATCCTATCCCCATCCTTATTCCCATCACGGGTTTCCATTTCCTGTTCCCCGCAAAGATTTGAATCTCTATGTATATCAGTTGTTTATGTAGAAAGTTAAAATTAAATACAAAATCAAATCCAACCAAAAAAAAATGGTTATTCATGTTTTTGAAAATAGAATTACTCCAACCCCACTTTAGAAATATTATAGTGGCAATGCATAGGATAAAAATTTATTTGCAAATATAATAATTATAAAAATTAATTTGATTACACAATTTAATGACAAAAATTACATAATTTGATATAAAACTAACAAAATGATTAGTAAATATAAAATTTAGTATACAATATTAATAAATAAATAAAATTGATATGAAGGGTAATAGAAAATAAAAATAAAAGGAAATAATAAAAGAATTCTTTTGCCATAAAAATGAATTCTTCATACTTGATGTTTCAATGAAAATACAAATTGTTTTGTAAAATAATAAATTAAAATAATAATAATAATAATAATAGTGATGACAATGGATATACATAGATGTGGAGACATACCCCTCGTCCCTCATCTTTATTTAGAAATTTACCCCTATCTTCATCCTCCGCCACCATCCCTGTTACGGATCCCTATTTTTCATTCCTTGTAGAGATTTGAATCCCCTTAGATATTCATGGATTTATGCAAAAAATTTAAAAAATTTATTTAAAAAAGAGAAAAACTCAAATACTACTTCTAAAATACTAGTAACACATCGCAACCCAAATTAAATATATGATAAAATTCAAACAATTATAATCATAAAAGATAATTACAAAAATTCAAATCATAAATATCCTCACTAAAGTTTGTATATATGTATTACTGTATGCATAAATATAAGGTTATTTAAATAATATTACATGCAAATGAGAACTTGGCGAGTCTCCATGCGGTAGGAATCTCATCTCCCGCCCCGACCTTATTTAGTAGACCTTGTCTCCATTTCGTGGAGATTAAAATCATCTCCATTGTGGGTAATCCTCGTGGATGTCCATCTAAATAGGTTTTTTTACCATCCCTAAATAAGACATTTAATCAATTATTAAATAATAATAATAATAATAATAAATAAAATTATTAACATCTAATTTTTAAATAAGGATCAAATAATTCATTAAAAAAAATTATTTCATTTTCACTTCCTTTCCTATTCATCAACTTTTTAGTAAATTAATTTTTTTAAAAAGAAAATACAAAACTATTTCATATAACGACTAATTATTAAAAGTATAATTCATTTTATTAAACTCTGTCCTTTCAATATTTGAACGAGATAGAACTAAAAATCATTCATCTTTCCTCTTCCTCCCCTTTCTTTGCAACCGTGTAAAGTAAACAGTTGCATTATAATGAATATCTTTTAAACATTATAAATATATGATTACTTATTGAATTTATATAATTGATTAAAGTGCAAGTTTTATTAAAAGTCGATAGTTTTTAAATCTTTCACATGTAAATATAAAATATCAAATGCTTTTATACAACTTAATTATCTCAAAATAAATATGATGTGTTTTAAATATTATCTTGCATTCTTAAGGAATAACTCTTATAGGTATTCAAAGACTTCGCCAATCATCTAAAGTTGGATGCTTAAATAAAGAAATAGGAAACCAATTTATATGCATTAAAGCAAACTGGATTAAACATTGTTTTTGATAACTAAAATGCTCAAGACATATGGAGCCAAAGTTACAGCAAATTCAAGCTATCAAATTCAATCTGAGTTGTTATAAACTTATAATACACCACATTACAACAGAATAAGAAACAATGCATCAATAAGCGTCAACCAAGGAAACCATCTACTGCATCCTCAGCTTCAATGCAACCATTTCCTTCATTAAAATATGAATTTTGGCTTTGTTGTCAAATTCCCAACCATGCTGTAATAATAGACAGCTCCATTAATTAGCACACCCTTATTACATGGTCTAATAAAATTTGAACTGCTTATCCAAACCTTGCTAATATAGGAATATCATAGTATTTCATTATAGCCCTATATTGATTAGAATGCTCTTTATTCTTCGTTGCATTCAAGCCAAGCTCTGAAAGTGCCAACATCAGATCACTGTCGCACCAATGTTGCATTAACAATTGTCCTATGTTGCATAAAACATAATATCTGAAGCCCATGACATGAGACAATAAATTAACGAATTGCGAGGTTCATTACAATCTTAGGGAGCACTTGAAACCTGAGACGTTATTGCACAGCTTATGGCAAAAGTTCATAGTAAAAACTCACACCAAATCAGACTAAGTAAACACCAATCAAAACTAATAAGTTAGCACCGACCTGAACAAAATGATTAAGTAATCAAAACTAATAAGTTCTATTAAAAGTTGCAACACAGAGATGGGATAGGTCAAAATCCAAGCCAAATACCAAAAAAATAAAAGAAACTAAAACCTTCATAAAAAAACCTGTAACATAAATGAATGATTTACTAAAACATTGAAGCAGAATCCATACTAAATCCAATCTAACACTATTGTACTAAAACAAAATAAGTAAGGCTTACACACGCTTAATTGGTACATTAGAACAAAGAATTAAAATCAAAACTGAATGGACGGAGATAAAAGAGACAATAGCACCAACCCTCTCAACTCTCAAGCAATTATATTGTACATATAAATAAGAAGTAGCAAAAAATGAAGGATTCATATTTTAAGATGAGAATAACTAAATCACTAACTGAAGTCTATGTCAAACAATAATGCATAACAATAAGCCAGAACTGAACTGAAAAGAGTGAGCACTTGCAAACTGAAACAGCATTGAACAACTATGAAAATTGGTTCATAATAAGAACTCAAACACACAAAATCCAAAACATGCAAAGAAGAGATGGAAGGACATATTACCTAAAAAGACAATTCCATGAGATTGGTTATGAACACATACAAAAGACAAAACGTGAAGCTCAGGCAAAGAACCCATCAAAGACATGCCTTCATAATTAAACGCACCAAAGGAACTGAACCAACTTGGATATAATAGCCACAAAAGAAGAAGAAACCAAAGATAAGTATGACTTTTAAAATTACATGGACACAACTGATAAACATCAAAGCATCCACATTGTATTTATCCTTACCAGAAATTGGAAAAAAAAAATCTAAAAAATAATAGATAATATGTCACTATCACAGACAGGTACCTCGTTGACTGTGAGCTTTGTCACAGCCTCTTTGGCATCTCATACCAATGCATTGATAGCAAGAGGAACAAAGGGGTGAATCAGAAAAGATAACTGTACGATACTGAGATAGAGTTTGCCTGTCAAGGTCTATCTTGAGTAGAAAAGTAGTTCCATACAAATTGACCATACAATGCCTCTTCATCACTTCATTTATCTTGATTGCCTAAAATAACAAAGAAAAGCAAAATAATCGAAAAGGGAATCATTTGACAGAACTGAATTTGAAACCAACACGAATTGAGTAGAAACATCAGCTCATTAGTATTAGCATTAACTTTCAATGTTTTTCAGTCGCCATTTTTTTTTAAAAAAAAGGACAACTAAAATTTCAAAGGAAAAAAGCTTATTGACTATTTCCAATCAAAGGGAGCCCTAATGAAAATTGGAAGTAGCTAACTGCTAAAGCTGTGCCCAGCAAGATTTAAACTTGAAATATGAAATACAAAAACAAATGCGCTAACCATAGCAAGTTGAGAAAAAAGAGTGATTATAGATTCGTAAAGCAACTTTCTTAGAGACTTATATTGAAGCTACACTATTTGATTTGATTGGTGCTTGTGCATTTTTAACATGCTTCTTTGTTAAGTCATGAAGCACTCAAGCAGGGACTAATAAGGGAAATAGAGGGACAACTAAATAGCTCATTTGAAAACAAAAATGAATACCAGAATTTGGTGAGATATCTAACCGTGTTGTTAGAAAAAGTGGAGCTTCCTGAAGTGTCTATAGTCAATAATGATGCAACAACAAAGTACCCGCAAAATTCACCAACCAAATCAAGAAGCCTATACCCTTCATGTGGGTTCATTTTTCTTGTTGAATATTGTTATTGGGTTAATTTACCTTTCCATGAAATCATACATTTTGCAATTGATATATTTGACATGTTGAGTGTCACTTGATTACTCAAATGACTCATACACCTACATCATCTATGTTGATGCCTCAGGCTCTGTGGTCAAATAATCTTAATGCATCCCTTTTGTGTTTAAATAGTCAATCTCACTCCGGCATACAATATTTATACCTTTTTCCTCTTTCACAGCTGAAAGCAAACAAATAAGATGCATAAGTTTATTAGGACTTCACAGCGCAATTATGCAAGGGACTCACTGTATTCATTGGTCTAATGGAAGATTTTTAGATCAACTAATTAGTTCTGCATTAGAGGTCACTTATCAGTTATCAGTGAGAACAGATAATTAAATACTCATTCCACTATCCATATATTCATATAATGGTCACTATATATTAAGGCACTTTAAGAAACTTATTTTGACTATTATCACTCAGACAGAGGAAGCCAATATCAGTACATAATCGATAAAATAGAATGGGAAACAAAACACAGAGGATAAAAGAAACAGACAGAGATCTGTTTAAAAATTTTGCAAAGCATGAAAGAAGCCTTCACAAAAAAGAAGAAAAAGAAACAGGCAGAGATCTGTTTATAAATTTTGCAAATTTTGCAAAGCATGAAAGAAGCCTTCACAAAAAAGAAGGGGATATTTCAAATGAAATACATTAAAAGCATTGACACAAAAAAAAAAAAAAATAGCAACATTTTCTCAACAATATAAAAGAAAAAAAGAACATGCATTGCCATTAGAAAAATGTAAAGTCAACAATATAGCTAGAACCTACTTCTTCTCGTCCAATTCAGGCAGGCCTGTCCTAGAATATTTCTGAATAATGACCTGCAACGCATAATACATGAAGAAGAAAAATAATCATGAGACAGAAAACTCACTTAATAAGAAAGTTTTTGTATTTCATTACATGCACTCACAGAAATAGGAGGGTTCAACCCAGCAGCTGAACCAAGATCACCATAGCCAGTGCAAATAATCGATAGAAAAATTAGGACGGCAAGCAAAAGCTTAGCCATTGCTGCGATTTGCAAAGGAAGCAGAGCGATGTTAGTGCCAAAAGCAATAGAAATCTCCTCCAGTAGACTAATTCTTAACAAATATTGTGATGAAGCCAGTGCTAATTAAATTACAAATAAGCAAGATGGCTAGCATATATCTACAACCTGATGCATTGTATTCCAAATCAGATATGCTATAACAAAGACCAGCAAAATGTACAGAATACGTTATATTCCTTTCTAATAAGATAGCATGATACATCACACATCCATGTAGTCCAGAAATTCATATCTGAACCCCCAGTACATAAAAAGATATGATGAAAAATGGAAATGTAAGTAATAGTATCCTAATAAAGAATGCATGCTAGTATTGTCCTATGGAACAGAGAGCATTAGACTTCGCGTGCGTGGGTCATCTCCAGGATCATCGCTGGAAATTTTATAGCCCCATCATTGGCGACGCATTACAGATAAGGGGTAGCTCATCTAACCCTAGCTATAACCGAAACTAACTTCTGGTGATGGATAAGGTTGGGATGGAGCATGTGGTTCATAGTGGCAGCAATTCGAGGAAGGGGAAGAAGGGGAAAGGTGTCGCCGTTGATTTGGGTTTTCCGTCGAGTGGTGACATGGCGAAGGCGTGTTTAATGGTTAAGAGGTAGCTAGAGGTTCTTCAAGCTGAGAACGGGTTGTTGAGGAACCCCATGGAAGATTTCCGGCATATAATTCACCGGCAGCGATGGAAGGAGGGTGTGGGGGTTCGGAGTTGGGCAAGCAGAGAGAGTTTGAGAGGAGTGGAAGAAAGTTTTGAAGGCCGAATCGTGGTCTTCATTTTTTTGGTCGTAAGCACCATCTCTCACCCATGGGTCAGTAAGGGTGAGTATGGGTTATTATTAAAAAAGGAGAAGTGCCAGCTATGTACTGAAACTATGGGGTAGGTTCCAGCTTTTTAGCGTTGACTGTTGACCAAAGAAGAAGAACTTTGGCCCATACTCCGTGAAGAATGTGGGCTCGGACATATGTATAATGTGGGGTCCAATGATTGAGATGGATTAAGGCCCAGACAAAATTTCCATCTCTTTAACACGTATCTTTAATTTTTTATCACTATAACATCTTTATTTTAAAAGCATTCTTATTACAAAAAATACAAGCTCTTGCGCCTAGGGATATTATCTCTAGTAAATATTGGATCATTATACTATAGGCTGAATATTAAGTAAATTAAATTCTAAGGATCACAACTTAATAAATCTAACTACTATAGAACAAAGAAAAAATTATTTTAAATATAAGAGTTGAAGACAAGATAAAAGCAAAATATCTAAGGTTGTAATCATTCAATAACTATAGCATAACTTCTCATGATCATTTTTCCTTGAGTAGAAATACATATTTACTGTTACCTGCATCATTTAATAAAATACATCATGAAAATGGAGTTACCCCCCGTCGTTTCTATCTCTTTAGAACTTTTTATATTTTATTTCTTATTTTAAAAACATAATTCTTTTGCTCTATTCTTAGTACTATACTACGAGAAACACATGAATTATCGACAGAAAATATCTGTCAATATTATCGATGGATTTTCGACACAAATTCCATCAATAAGCCAATAAATAAAATTTCTAGAAAAATAATTGACAAAATAGATATTCTATCAAAAAATCCTTGATAAAGTTGATGCAATATGACACAAAAAAAAATATTGATATAATATCCGTCACTGCAAACAAACTTATTTATCTTAGAGTTATCAACGCGCAATCTGTTAGTAATATTTGTTTGATTTGTTTTATTTTAAAAAAATTTAATTACTATCGACAAAAATTTCCGTTGGTATTTAAATTAATAAATGTTGAAGGGAAATTGATACATTACAGATAGAAGATAGAAATTTCTATCAATATTTAAATTAATAACCTTTGGAAGGAAACTGAAATATTACCGATGAATTATCCATCGGTAATATTAGTTAGTGAAACATTGCATTTCATTTTTTACATTATCGACGAAAAATCTATTAGTAATGTTAGGGCTAAGAACTTAAATGCGAGCCCCTTCTTCCCCTTCCATTTCTCTTTTCTCTTTCCTTTCTCTATTTGCCATGTCAAAGCTTAATTATTTGATAGTTGCAATTTACATCATGGAACTTGTGATTTTTCTTAAGTGCTTGTGCGCTGCCCTATTTTGTAACATATATTCCAGCATGTCTTCTTATATGTTTAAATGTGTAAAAATGTTATTTTGAAGTCACGAAACATGTATATTGATGCTATGTGCTTATATGTTGATTTTACTTGAGTTAGATGCATTAAACATGAAATTTGCTTAGTTTTTGAGGGCAGCCCTATTTTGGGTGACACCTTAACTCATCTTCTCTCATGCATTTTGAGCATCTAAAATGTTGGTTTTGAGTCTTAGATGATGAACTTTCATTTGATTAAGCTTTTGAACTCATATGTGCAAGTTACATACTTGTTTTCTTTAATCTATGCACCTGAAATATATGAACAAGATTGATTATCAAATCTGCCCCCTTTGAACCGTGACCTTGTGTCATGAGTTGGATGTGTTTTAATGTTCTAAAATTGGTGGTTTGATGCTCTAGAGTCTATATTGTCATATTATGTGTTTACTTGCCAAGTTTCTTGAATTTTAGAATTGATTTCATTAATTAAAAGTGAGTTTTCAAAACTGCCCTATTTTGGGCAGCAAATAAATCATTTTATTTTCTCTCATTTAAATGTTTTATAAACTTTGTTTGATGTCTTAAATCATGTATTTTTACTTGATGAAGCCTTAAGCACAAGTTTAATAAGTTTTGAAACAAAAAGACTTGGTTTTAACCTTAATTGTATTTTTGGCCATGAGTCCTTTTGAAGCATGAAAATTATTTTATTTACTTAGCTATGATGAAATATTTTCAATCCTTTGTGCATATTTGAATTAGCTTGATTTATGTGATAGTTTCTCTTGGGACCATTAAGACTTAATAAGCTTCTAAAAGACACCTAAAACTTGTTAAAATGAACCATGACCTATGCCATGGAGTTTATAACTTTATGTACTTGTACCTATGCTATTAGATCTTGTATGGATTATGTTTGGACTAATATGAGTCTTTGAGACTTGCTTGGACCTATTTCAAACTATTTATGGTCTTACCTATGCTTTGGACTATGGACTATGGACTTCGGACTTTGGACCATGGACTGAAATACACATCTAATCACATTGATAAACCTTAATCATAAAGATTTAAGCTAGGTCCCATTAGAAATTTCATGTAAGTTAGCTAACTCCTTGCTTGAAGTGGCTTTCTTAAGGCTTTGGTTTATGAGCAAGTGGTTTTTCCTAAAAGCGTTGGTTTATGACTAAAGGGTTTTCGCAAATTGCTATTTGAAAGTTATTTTAAGGCCCTTGTTTGATTTGTGTTTACATCCCTAAAGTTGCATGAGAATATGTTTAGTATGGCTTTGAGCATGAGCATAAAAATTGGCTTTGAATATGTGCTATTACATGTGCACTTGTGATATGAATTATTAGTGTACGATGTCCTATGCTCAAATGCCTTGGAATTGTGCATGTTATGGTAAATGGTGAGATTTGCCATGGATTGAATATGATATGAAACTAGTGAATGTGCACATGAATATGGTTATGACTTGAATTTAGAAATTGATAATATGTGCCCTTGATGAGATTGGAGTTCTTGATTGCTGGCATCATGAGATGAGCATGAAAATTTATGTGGACTATGTAAAATGGATGATATGTGAAAGTAAATCAATAAACAACACCTCGGGCCTCGCTTTATAGTGGACAAGGACTTGGTGATGACGTCGACATGGTCTTGCAGAGAAATGAGATTTGTGATTTTAATCCTATTACGTATATTTATATATGATGATTTCTTTGAAATAATTACACGCATGATATGTTTGATGAAATATTGATGGCAAGACCATGTGGAGAATGGAACTATGAGTGAATATATCGACTCACCTCGCAGTGGACAAGTGGTATATTCACATGGAGCTGTAAAGTGAATGTGTTGGCCTCACCTTATAGTGGACAAGTGGTGCATTCATAGTGTAATGCATTAGCCCCATCTCAGAGTGGATAAGTGGTGCATTTACCCAAGGTGGCATATCGGCCCCCACCTCATAGTGGACAAGGGATATGTTCATCGTCTGGCAGTGGTCATGGTAATGCATTGGCCCCACCATGGAGTGGACAAGTGGTGCATTTATCTCGATGATGTCTTGACCCCACTTAGGAGTGAATAAATGGGACATCTACCTGGCAATATCTTGGCCCCATCGGGTAGTAGATAAGGGGGACACTTGCCTAGTGACATCTTGACTCCACCTTTGAGGGGATCAATGGGATGTTCATTGATCTGACTAGGGGATACCCTAGAAATAAGAGCTCTCATAGATCTGCAATAGCTATGGAAGACTTTGCGAACTTCAGACATCAAAAAGATCATAAAGCAGCAAAAAGGAATTGGACAGTATACTTGCCATTATTTATGAGTTATATAGATGAATGTGATATTTGTGTTGCTGCTTTACTATTATTAGTATGCACTACTATCTTGCTTGACTGTATGAAATGGCTGGGAATGATAATTTATCTTATCTATTATTTGTGACTCATTATGTATTATTTTGCTGCTAAATGTTCTAATGATTTTATATGTAATTTGATTTATTACGTGTTATGCATATTGTTGTACTTCCACCTTATTCTTAGCATTTTTAGGATGAAGCTGGAATCTCTTGGGAACAAAACCCAACTAGGAGATCTCTCATCTTTTTTCTTTGGTGTTTTCAAATGGCACAGATTTTGGTGACCATTAAGATAGATATAGCCTTAGAATATGACTTTGTCACCCACAAAGTCAATTTAGTTATTTTAGATCGTATGCTCAATATTGCTATTATTGTATAGGGCGAATCCTTTTTGCATTTTATCTATTTATTTTGTATTGGTACCTATGTAACCCTTATGAGACTTGGTAATGATGATGCATGTTTTAGTATGTGATGGTTGCCTTAACTATGGGAATTACCGACTAGCATGTAATAGAATTATTCTTTCATTAAAAATTAATAAATAAAGAATAGAATTAGACATGGCAATTGGCCGAAAAAATTTACCCTGGAAAATTTAAGATAGAAAGTTTGTAATATTTTGTTGGTTAATTATTATCAAAAGTAAAATAAAATGGAAGATAATAGTTAACTAGTAGGGTTTTATAGGGGACAACAAATCCCCTTATCTTGGGCTGTTCTTAATGTCTTGATTGTTTCCCATTTAGGATAATGGAGAAGGATATCGATTGTATGCACTTCATCACGAGTCTAATCCATTTCTCATCGAAACTCATCTTCCTCATCACATCTTCTATGAATGTCCATTCCACCCCATTGTATGCATTTCTCATGTCTAGTTTTGTTACTATTCATCATATTCCTTCCCTTCTCCTTCCTCTAAAAACATGCATTAGCTCATGCAACTAAAACATTATCTATAATTTGGTGACCTAGAATAAAAGCACTTTGTAATGGTGAAATAATTATGGATAGAATTAGCTTAAGCTCATTAGCTAGTACCTTAGATATAATCTTATAAATTACATTACATATGCTAATAGGTCTAAACTAGGTCATATTCTTTGAATGCTTTATTTTTGGGATAAAAATAATATTAGTGAAATTAATATCATCTAAGAAAACCCTGCCCCCATTTGAGAAATTTAGGACACTATCTAATACATCCTTTTCTTACTATATCCCAAAATTTATGGAAAAGTAAAGGTGGCTTACATCAAGACCTAGAGACTTTGTGGGAAACATTTGAAATATAGCCTCTTTAACATCCTTTACCTCGAAGGGTCTTGTTCGTTCTTCGTTCATCTCCCCTATGATTCTATGATGAACAAAATTTAAAGTTTCATCTACATTGTGCGGATTAGATGTCTTCGAAATCCTTTATTGCTATTCACATTATCTTCTTCTCATTTTCACACCATACTTCATCTTCATTTTTTAGCTTCTTTACTATGTTTTTTCTATAAGAATCTCAACTCTATTATGGAAGAATGTTGTGTTTTTGTCATCTTCTTTTAGTTAATACACCTTAGAACATTGTTTCCACATTAATTCTTCTCTACCCAACATTTCATTTCATTCTTCAATTACCTTTATCTTTCTGCTCATATTTTCCCATTTGGGAATCTTTCTTTGTAGCTCATCTAAGTCCTTTGTAGCCTCTTTATTTCATTTTTTGACACATGGAACCTCCTTATAACTCCACCTTTCTAGCTGTTTGCTTTTATGCTTTATCCTTTCATTGATTATATGCAAAGATGGTTGCCCCACCCCTGGTATTCCAACCATATTTGATTACTTCTGTGTAATCTGGATGGCAAGTCTATATTTGTTCAATAAACCATTTAGATTTCCTTGGTGATTTTACCCTCTCTGATTGTCCACATCAGTAGCTCATCATGATTGGACAATAATTCAAAACTAAATACGATAAATGTCTTACTTTTCTTATTTTGATCAAATTCTTCCAAGATTGGTTTACTACAACTTTGTCAAGACATTCGTCAATGATATTCGACACTTTTCCTCGACTCCATGTGAATTTTGCACCTCTATATCCAATATCCTACAAAGACAATCGTCCAAAACCTTTTTAAATTTTTCAATCTGGTGTTATGGCCAGGTTTTCGTTTCAACTTCTCTTTTGCACATAAAATTTCATTAAAACCTCCTGCTACTGGTCATGGAAGATCAAAATGATCACACAATAACACTAGCAAATTCCATACTTGAGATCTTACATGAGTTTTTATATGACCATAGAATCTCGTGAATCTCCATTCACCTTGCCTTCAAAGTTGTTTATTTTGATGTCAATATGTTCCTTGGAAAATGACATGAGACTTACATCTAATGCATCCTTCCCAAAAGTGCCAAACCCCCTCTTTTATTCACAAAACAATCAATCACTATGCCATTCTTGAAACCCCATTTCTCCTTTAGTTTATTTGCTTCATACGAGAACAATTTTGTTTCAATGAGAACAAAATTGTGGGAGCTAGGAATCTCACAAGGAGACGAGGTGCACGAATGGCCTTGGGATTCCCAAGCCCTAAGTAATTCCAACATACAATTTTCATTGTTCTCAATGAGGTCGATCACCAGCCTCCGCCGATGTTGCTTGGAAAAAGATAGATGCCATCTTTTCATTCCTCTATTTTTTTATTATCTCCTATACTTCCTCTTAGATCAGCCTTAGCATCCTTTTTCAGTTTCAATTCTTCTCTTAGAGCCCATAATAAGATAAGTTTCTTGAATGCTGGATTTGCTGCCTTGCTCACAAGCTAGGTTTTTTTTTTCTTTTTTTTTTTTCTCGGCCTTGGCCTTTAAAAGTTGATGCTTGGTCTTTTTCCATCTTAAAATTTTGTGGTTGGGCATGGGCCCTATATAGATTTAAAGTGGGTAAATTCCTTAGTAGATCCTTAAGTTGGAGAGTTCCCATTCTCCATAGAGCTTTCCATGAATCTTCTAGCTGCTGCTATTAACATGAAACTTTTCGATTCCCTGGGATGATCAACTATCTCCTCCACTACTTCCATCTAGGCGACTCTTTGACTTCCTTCTAGTACCTCCATCTACATGACTTTTCGAGTTCTTTCCCCTCCTAGTGATTGAGTTTCTAGGACCTTGTTGTAATGGAGTTGGCTTGAAGTTAGAATTCCTTCCCCATATGAGATTTTCCTATATGGTTCAGAAACCATAATCTTGGGTCTTAACTGGATAGTGATTGAAGCTTCTAGGTGTTGAATTCCTCCAACTCTTTCATCTGCCTCCTGACTTTTGCTACACAATCTTCTTCGATCTCCAAGAGGATCCTTCAATGATGCACCTTTTATCTTTCTCTGCTTTGAATTGGAATAAGAAAATATTCTCCCCTAATGATTTAATATCCACCTCTTCATACAACCTCCATACTCTTCTCAGTGCTTTGGTCATTGCTTCGATACTAGCCCACTCTGATTGGATGAGTTTGCCTACCAACAAATGGACCAAGCTCCTCATCCTTATCTCTACTATCTTCAATCACCAAGCCCTTCTCACATCCTCCTTAGTCAAACTTAATCATTGCCAAACATCTTCCATAATGTTTGCCATAAAAGGCCAGTGAAGCTCATCAAGAGAGCATAGTTCACATACAATGAAATTGTCACTCACAGAGTGAGATGAGAAAGAAAACTCGCACAAACCCTGCAAGAAGAGAAAGGTCGACGCTTGGTATCATTGTTTTTTAATATCCTCAATAAATTGTTTTCTAGGTCAATAATAGGGGTGTGTTTGTTTGAGAAAAGAATCACTTTTTTCATCTAAAAAATAAGTTTTCGTATATTTGGATAATTTTTTAAAAATAATTAGATTATCAAAAACATTTATTTTGAAATTTTTTATAGAAGCTGAAAAGAGTAGCTTATAAAAAAAAATTAATTTTTAGCTTTTTTAGCTATATAAAATTTTTAAATTTTAAAATAAATTTTTTTAAAAGCTGAAACAAATGGAATCTAGATTGGTTTGAATAATATAACAAACCATATGAAATTGTCCAATAACTTAAACCTGAATATTGTTTGGCCCGAGTAGACTTGGCACGACGCAATTAATCCGTGCTAGGTGGGCTCATGTGATGAAAAAACTATTAAATAATTTATAAGATATATAAAGCACCGAAAAAAAAAACTATTAAATAATTTATAAGATATGTAAAGGGTTTTATCCATAGTATCTAATGTAAATTAATATTTGTTTAACGTTTAATAGTACTAAAACGGGTGAAATATGACTTAAGGATTTAACTTTTTATGATAAACTAATTAAGGGATTGAATTTATATCTTTTCCATTAAGGATCTCAATTTTATTAAAATATATTTTTATTAATAAAATATTAAAGCAGAAAAAAAAAATAGATAACTCCTAATATGAAAAAAAATCCATAATATATATGTCCAATTTTTTTTTCAATTGATAAAAAATATTAAAATATCATTATTAAATATGAGATCTTTAATTGATAATTAGAACAAGCTGAAGTTTTGCTATCTCATTTAAAATCGTGAGAACTATAAAAAATTATTTTTCCATTTTTTTTTCAATTCTTTTAAAATAGAGCTAGCCTGCAAATCTCATTTGTCGAGCAATGACGAAAATCAACCTTAGTGATTCGACGGTACTGAGTGAAAGGGGTCTCATTTTATCTGAAAATGATTTGTAAACCTTATATTGATCATCCCTCATTGGTTGGTTATGGATTCCATCATCAAGAAATGGATCCAAGGCTTCTTGTCCCAGTTTCTAATCAATAACAATACATACCCAAACTGGGATCTGGGAACAACAAGCAATTCCAGATTTGGTTGTAGCCACCCTCCTCCGTGGGCTTACTGCTATTTGCGGACCTTCCTAGTGCTAGCTGCTGTACGACTTAGTTGTCTTTTTGCATTCATTCCTTTCCCATGCATAAGGGAAACAAGAAAAATAAAACAGGTTAAAAGTACTTAATCAGTTTATGTCCTTTTATATTATTTTTCTTGAAGTTAAACCATGCAAGATAAAAGGGAAGGTAACTAAGCATGTCTAGTTATAAAAATTATGTGTAGACATTTTCTTTCGTTTGAGTTAGGAAAGCCGCCAAGGAATATAAATTAAGTAAATTTTTATTTTAGTTCTAAAAATATTTTTGAAAGATCAATTATTTTGAAATGATATTTTTGACATCAAATCAATTTAAGGTTATTATTCATTTGAACTACACTAATATTATTTGTGGACACCAAATTATCATTTAATGTCACCGATATATGGTAGATCAAATTAATGGTTTACTTCCGATCCGTTCCTCCTAAGCTGGAAGAAGTTCCAACAAGTTGTAGATTTGAAAGCAAATCGATGTTCCAATCAATATCCATGTACATACATCTCTTTACAAATAGAGTAAATCAAAAGACAGGAACAATTAAAGTGTAGATAAATAAGAGTTTTGTTAAAGAAGGTCTTAAGAGAGCTGTTAAGAAGCATTTAATAAACATGAAGGCTTGAACAGACACTTCCTTGGCCGGTTGCATATTATCATTTGCCTCAGGTCGCAAACCTGACTTTTTGCCTATGCAACAAAGAAAATGGTAAATTGAAAATAATATTAAAAAAAAAAGGATAAACACAATGATAATAAGGAGGCCTATTCTACTCATATCCCCCCATCCATTGCCCGTTATTCACTACAACTTCTGTAGAGGTGGCTAACATCATTGCATGCCAACATTGTGCACTACATCATGATTTAAGAAACCCATCATTTAATATACATAAAGACCCTGAGATATTAACCAAAAAACAAGTTCCTAAAAGAATACCAGTTTTGAAATTTGAATCCATGTGTTGAATTAATTTTAGGTACATGTATGGAGGGTTTGAAGAACGTATACAAGCGCCAAATACTGCTTATAGTGTTTGCATAACTAGGTTCAGTGACTTGAATCTAATGTATGAGTCCCTGTAGAATGTAATACAATATTACTCTTTAAATTGGTGACACCCCCAATCAATCAATTATTTTAAATTTTAAAATGTGATACCGTTAATCCTTGATATACTAGAAAAACAGTGTAATACCGTAAGAAACATGTTCGAGTCAGAGATATATTACTTTTAGAGATGTGCCTCTCACATCTTATATGATAAAATTAAAATATATATGAATATGTAAGAAATGGAATAAATTTAATTATAATTAAATAATGAAAAATACAAAAAATATGAGATAAATATAAATATAAATATTTGTCATTAGTATTGTGAATATTGTGATATGACACGAACAGAAAAACTAATGATTATAAGAAGACACGTTTAGAGACACATGGAAACTCCGAAACTGCAGTACAGGCTCTCCACTCACAATAGGACAACGGACAAACAGTACATCATTTTACATAACTAATAACCTAAAATCTTTTTTTTCTTTTTTCCTTGGATGTGGAATAACTTATAATCAAATTAAATCAAGTTATTCATGGTGCATTTTTTAACCCTTCAGAACGAGATAGAATATCATCTATGAAAATTGGCATTCAAAAAACCATAATACGACGTCGTTTACGGCATAAACGCACAACCCTAGTCCCCATAAATATTATTATACATATTAAAGAAAAACAAAAATTATAAATACACATAATAAAAACACTCTTTGCCATTTTAAAAAAAGATTATTTTCTAAAAGCTGAATAAAATTTTGACAAAAAATTCATTTTATTCTTTGACAAAAAAAATAATTTAATTTTTTTATAAAAATTTTAAAATTTTTTTGATGATAAGAATATATATCAAAGGACTATTAATCTTTTTTTTTTAATGATAAAAAATTACCCATAATTTAATAAATCCGAATAATTAATTTATCTTCTATAATTTTGTCAAAGATAAAAATAGATAATTTTTCAAAAACAAATTTTTACTGTAATTAAACTCGTTAAATAATAACAATAACAATAAAAACATTTAATATATCCGTACAGTTATCACCGTACAACGTAGTAAGTAGGAGTAGTGATTACTCGGGGATGGCGAGGAGCACAGGTCGCCAAGCTCTTCTCAGAAATCTATGCCGGAACGCCGAAGATACCGGGCCCAGCGCTGCGGCGCCGCCGCGCCGGAAAGCCGATCCCGTTCGGAGCCGGAATCCGAATCCGCCGGAAGCATGAACGGCCGGCAACAACCCTTCCTGCTCTTGCCGTTCAACTTGCCGGTGGCGCTTGTCGTCTCCGAGCGGCGGCGATGGCGGAGAGGAGAGGAGCAAGTCCTTGAGCTTGTGGCGGCGGACTCTGACGGCGGTGGCGTCGGCGGACTCCGGCGGGTCTTGGTGGCGGCCGTCAAAGAGCATGCGGAGCGTCTGGCGGCGGCGGCGGTGGCGGAGGCGGACGACAGGGCTGGCGGTGGGGCTGTGGGTGGCGGTGGTGGTTGGGGCGGTGGCGCAGTGGGTGGCTAGGAGCTTGATTCTGTGAAGGGTGGGCATTTGGATTTGGGTGGGTAGAGAGAGAAAGTGAGAGAAGTTAGAGCGAGAGTGGTGCCATTTGGTTCCAAAGGATTGAAGGGAAATTAATGACGGAGAAGGTGTGTGGTTTATAAAAAACGTAAAAAATATTATTTGCACCTCGGTTATATTACATTAATTTCATAGTAGTTACTTACCCCGAAAAAATAAAAATAAAAATAGCAGTTAATTTATATTTTTATAACTTAAAAAGTACTTCTGTAATATAAATATATTTTTTAAAAAATTTCATAAGTTTTGTTTAGTTAAAAAATTTTAAACAAATGATTTTAGTTGAAATATATAAGTTTAAAATAATTAAATAAATAAGTCTTATAATTTAATTAAAAGAAATCATATATTTTAGTTATTATTTTAAGAATTTAGTTATTATTTCTTTCAACTGGCCCTAATCCTTTTTCTCTGCTGTTCCTTTCTCTAATCTTTCCTTGTCTAAATGTTATTGAAAGGAGTTGTTCTTTTTTTTTTTTTTTGGCAATTTCATTGTTTTCTTTTCTTTTTTTTCCTTACTTAGGTTTTCATGTTTTTTATTTTTTATTTTTTTGTTGTTTGATGGGTGTTTTTGTTGTCTTCTTTGTGGGAGTGCTAGTTTCTTTTTGTAAGTATTTATATTTTGATAATGACAAATATGTTTAAATATATTTTTAAAAAAGACATAATATATTTTTTAAGTTGCATCACTTTTTATATTAATTTCCAATATGAAAGATATTTAGCTATTGATAGTTTTCGGACAAAGAGCAGAGCCACAGATTATAGGTTACTTCAGAATGTAAAATATATTTATTTCTTATCAAATTTGAATTTTTTTTAGAATCAAACTGATATCAATTTTAAAATATTAGAATTAAAAAGATTATTTACTCTATCTTTTTTTATTTGTACGTGTCGTTAGATTTTTTATGAATGAAATTTTATTCCTTGTAAAACAAAAAAAAAATTGCTCAGACAATTTTAGGTCAAAGGTATTGGTTAGACAAAGCTCTCCCAAATGCTCAGCGAGTTCAAGTGGTTCGATATTTATTCTTCGTAAACTAGGTCTAGAGTTTGAGTTTTGTGAATAATAATGTAAAAAAAAAAAAAGCTTTAATCCAATAATGGACTAATCCAAACTGAGCTAAATTAGTTGGAGCCTAATAAACTTTAAATAGTCGTGGTTTAGTCCAAAAATCAAAGTGGCAACTTTTGAATTTGAATATGTCTATTGAGGGTAAAGTTCGTTTATGATTGCAATTTATTTCCACTAGGACTAACCATTTTTTAGTATCTCATTTAACTATTTTAAAGTTACTTTTTTATTTTTATAGTTTAAGAATAAAATTGTGAATGATTATAAAAATAAAAATTATTTATTTTATTTTACTTGCTGGTAGTTTAGCAAAATGTGGGTTGTTAACTCCATAACTCTTCGGAAGCACTTACAGTGTTTCTGAATGTCTTTTTTGTAGGATTTTAATAAATGACAAACAATCTGAAAACTTAATGTTATACTAATATCTTTGTTTGAGTGTTGATTATAAGAACAAGTACTTTTAAGATCACTCGATACACTAAGTAAGGAATCTCAATTAAAAGCACTATAATTCTCTGTCTTCAATATGATTTTGAGCATACGAAGAACAACTTCAATCTAAAAAGAAACTTCCAACTTTCATAAGAACAACCTAAGTGCTTTGAATCCTATTTAATCCTAGAAGGATGATAGACAAATTAGAAGACATGTACATATCTCGGACAAGGTTTATAAAAAAAGCCTACATCAGAAAGATGTCATATTCAAAAGGCACTCTCATTAGAAGGATGCAATTTAGAAGGATTTGTACATTGAATCATCTCCTCCAAAGTTAAAGATTAAAAGATTCAAATGTTATAGAAGGGATCAAGAAAGCTAAGAAATACACTAAAGCAAATACATTAGACAACTGGCTCCAATGGCTATTTTCCAGTTTTGGCCACCTAACTGTTTGACAAAATAGAAGCTTACCTATGCTAAATACGAATAAAATAACTACTAGTATCATGTAAGGACTAAAGGTCAACTTATGATCACCTATAGACTCTTGAAGAATTTATTTCACAAAGCATTTATTGTCTTTGTATATCCTCTTGAACAAACTTTTGAATACATTCTCTTCTAAATACTATTCAGAAAGAAGATTATTTCCTCTATGAGTTGTATTAACAAATATCCTCCTTGAGAGTTGTTAGAGAAATCCTTTGCACCAAAGCTATATTGTATATCCACACTTAGTGTAATTAAGTGAGTGATTCCATACACCTATTCTCAACTCATACGTTGTAACCCAACCTAGTAGTGCTCAAAATGTTAGCTTGGAAATGCTAGTACAATACTACTCGATTAAGTTATCTTGAAGAAGCTAGTACCGAACTACTCGTTGTAAACTTGGAAGGACTTATACAAGACTATTTAGATAGACAAAATCTCAACTTAGTATTGGGGACTAGTGTAGGCTTAGTTTGGCCGAACCAATACTAAATCTCTTGTGTGACCTTTCTCATCCTTATTACTTTATTTTTATTCTTTTTTTCATATTCACAACCTTTTTTTTTTTCATATTTTATCAGATGAACATAAGGTTTCTGAATACTATTAAGAAGGTTCACCTTTCTTAAAATCTATTCTTAAAGAAAAAAAAGTTATCTAACTTATATGCTTCTGCATTCCAAGTTAAAATACACTTGAAAAATATGTTTAGGTTTCAGATTTAGAAAAGAAGCCAAGGAATGATTCAACTCTCCTTATCACACCAGCTGCTATCCATACAAGTGTGAGAGGGAATTATTCCAAGAATTAATCGAACTGTAATAAAGGTTTATTTGATTGATGTGTTAGGTGGATGTTGTCTTTACAGGCAATATGCAAGGCTATTTATAGTTACAAAAATTAGTTATTCAACATTAAACACCACTGACCACATTCCTACATCCTCAACTTAGTGGTCAATAGCATATGGTACCAACTACACTACCTTGACTAACGTAATTTACAATTTTATCTAGATTCAATGTACTTATCAATTCATGGCTTAGCCATGCATCCTATTTTTAAAAAAGCAATTCTCACTCTCTTCTACAACTTCTTATTACTACATCTCAATTGTTTTCCCTACTTTATGAACCAAAAACCAACTTCTTCAACTGGTCCTATTTTTTAAGATGTGGTTGTGGGCTTGGTCAAACTATTCTCTTTAGTTATTAAAACACGTTTCTTCCTTAATTGCTCTCTTGTTAACACTTGGCCCCCTGTATATTCCAAAAATTTTTTAGGTGTTAACATTTGGTCCCCTATATATTCCAATAGATAGATATGTAAGGAAGTTGAAAAGATGCATCTTTTCAAGGAATGCCAATTCTATGCACCTTCCGAAGATGCTCCTCATGTCAACATTCTTCCACCAACAAATTAGTCCACCAATGTTTCAAGATTTGTCATTTAGTAGACTATTTTGTTTGGTAGATTTAGGCCTACTTTGGTCTCTCAGTTATTTTTCCTTCTCGATTTCCTCCTAAGTGTATCAGATTCCTTTATTTTGGTCTCAAATTTTAAAAGGGCTAGCCATCACATAGGATTTCCTACAAAGTCTTACCTGACTAATCCATAAGCTAGGCAAGTGAATGGCTTTCCTTTGAAAATTTAAACTGCTAGCATGTCAGCTATTAATGAGGCTTGTTCTTGAGCTACAACGTCATCAACTAAGTCATAGTCATCAACTGAGACTAATTCTAGTCTCCTGCCTCCTGCTTTGTTTGTGATAAGCAATGCCAAATGCTATCAAATTAAAACTGGGTTCATTAACTATTTGTAGTATAGTGCTCATCCTAGATCATTTTCCATGGATTTTGGATGGTTTTTCAATCAAATTAGTTCATGAAATAAAAAGGGAGGTTTTGACAATTAACAGAGGATTAACAAGTAATTAAAAGGAATTAAATGAAATAGAAAGCAACCATCTAGAACCTATCTAATTAATGGGTAAAACCTATCACAGATCAACAAAATAAGCATAATTCAATAGTTGGTTGGATTGAATTGAATTCTCAATTTCAACCCTTGACTTTGTTCTAGGCAATCACCTAGAATATGATCAAACACTTGGCATGCAATAACATAATCCAATGAAGTGCATTGAATTCGTGTTAATCTAATTCCTTGAGTCAACTAACACCAAATTCCAATTAGAATTTAGCTCTTCTCATAAAAAAATAAATGTAATTGAGAATAATCCATCGTAACTATATTCACTTCACAAATTCAAAATTAACTAATTAAGAATAATCCATCATAATCAACTAATTTAGAAATTGGAAGAACAGAAGAAGAAACTGAAATATGCAGTCATCAAGACCCAAAATCTCAAGATCTTAACGTGAGGAGATCTTCAAGTCCTGGATTGGTTCAAGCATTTTTCAGTAACATTTTGAAATAAAATGCACAAAAACAAAGAAAGAGATAAAGAACAAGAAAGCAAAAGAGAGAAAATGAAAAAGAGAGACTTTGATCTTAAAACTACAAAGTAAAAATTGATTTCGTGTTTGTATTCTCAGCCCCTAAAAACTGATCCTAATGCCCTTGTTTTCGTGCATACTTGGCCCCAGTAGAGGAGTGCGTTAGCTTTCAAATGGCTCAGTCCCATGCAATTTGGACCCAAATTGAGTGACTTATGGCCCAAAAATTGCCTAAAGGTCAACAACACCATTGATTTGACTTCAACAGTCTCAATGGCCTTCAAAATGGTGGAATTAGCTCCTAGTGTCTCCATAATAGTTGTAGCCTATTGAGTTGGCTTTCTTTCAAAAGAAGTTTGGGATTAATTGGACATCTAGAACTCAAGATATTGCTAAATTACTAAAATAGTATTAAGAATTGAAATTACTCAAGAAAAACAATTAAAATCAACTAGAAGCCCAATTAATTTATTTGGCTCAAAATTGCTTAATTAATTCATATGGAGATCCAAAACATTAAATGTTAAGGTTAATTAAAGTATTAAAATGCTAATTATTAGTTTGCTCTCTGTTCTTTTTTTCTCAATGATAAATTTCTCAATTCTAAAGGCCATAATTGCTAGCTGAGTGAGATCTATAAATAAAACTATTAGAATAAGTTTTTTTTTTTGTATAAAATATGGATGAATATTGATCGGGGGAGATTCTTTTGCCTTTCCCTCAATTCTCCTAAAATAATTGTAAAACAAATTACGATTTTTTATAAATTAGGTCGTGCATGACCCGACTTGTAACCCCCCAAAAATCCCTAATAAAGATTATAAAATAAATTATTAGAATTTCTAATTAATTTGTCACTAGTTTTGGCCTTGAAGAGGAAAAGTGCCCAAAATCCTTGAAAAAATCTTTAAAAAGTTATAATTAAATTACAAATAATTGTTCACATTTAGAGTGCAAAAATGGATTAGAATTAATTTAGAAAAATTATGTGCAAAAATTGGTTGTTTTTAGTGTTAATAGTACGGAAAATGCAAGAAAGAAAAGATTTAATTATCCTAATCATATAAATTTAATTCAAGGATATTAGAATAGCACAAGAGAATAATTAGGCTAAAAAAATATGGTAAGATGATCCTAGGAACCTAATTGGGCCGCAAGCCCGTTTCTTGAAATAAAATTGGTAAAACTAAATTAACTAACATAAAATGTGATTAGCATAGTCAAATTAGGATTTAGATTAATTAAGTAACATGACATAAGGCATGATCTTGACCCTTGATCTTGTCAATGTCCCAAGGACTGAACTCCTTCCTTTCCAAGTTTGTTGACTCCATTTGACCCATTATTTTATTGTTGAGAAGTGCATGAATAGTAAATGAATAGTATAGTTGTTGTCCTTTAGGCATGGTGATACCTTCTCCTAATGGTTAACTCAAAATTTGATCATCTTTCCTTTCCTATTTGGAGTTTGATTGAGAGCATACAGAGGAGAGTGAGTGAGATCCATCTTGTTTCTTCCAACATCACAGAAGAAGCAAAAGTGAATTTACACACTTGTGAGTGTAACACCCTCCCAAATACAGTACTATACTTAAATCATAGCATCACACTCAAGGCCTATTACTGTTACCTGAGCAGATCTTATTTCATAGCAACTTCAGCCATCTTTGAAACCTTTCAAGCTATCTGGAGATAATACAGAAATAGGAGCAAGAATTTTAAATTCTCAGTAAGATTCTCTAAACCATCACAGGTAGTGTCATCGTTATTATCTACAGCTACTTCGGTTTATTATGAAGAAGGTGATCATGCCAAATAAATTGTTTAGTTTTATAGTTTGAAAATATATTATCCGAAACAGAGTTCCTTTTATTCATACACTTAAGATATAAGAGTTATTATAAAATAAATTTACAACTCATAACTTAAATAATAGTTGCAGTATATTCAAACATAATAATTCCAATATAATGAAGAAATAGAACAGATTATGCATATGCAAATACGTTCACTTGAGTTCATGCAAAATGCACTTATGTTTCTTTAACTTTCTTTGACTTCCTTTCCTTGGCACACCTAGGTGTTACGTATCGCTGTCCCTTGGGTGCTTGCATATGTTTTAATCTTTAGTCTTTACTGCCCTTGGGTAGTCTGATCTAGGAGTGAGCTCAACTCGTGATCGTCGTCAGTACTGACCTGCAAGGGGATCCACGTGCCTCTAGGTCGGAGGGACTCAGTTGGCCATCTGCCTCCAACATAGAGGGACCTAAAAGTTTTAGCTGCCTTCACAAGGAGGGACCCAATGTGCAACTGCCTCCGAGTGAAGGGACCCACATCTTTATCTTTTAACTGCCTTCAATTGGAGGGACCCAAATAACTGCCTCCAAGTGGAGGGATCTCATATATTCTTCCCACATTCATATGCAAATATGCATGCTCTCATAAGAATAATTCATGATCATATCACCATAATATATTCATAATTGTATAGCTGTTCATATCATAAATTTCTCGTAAAATAAACACTCATAGTTTCATAGACTTCTGCCGAAAATTCGATAGCATAACGGATTGAGTCCGCTTCCCCATAAATAGTGCTAGTACTCAGACAATCAATTATCCGGAAAAATCACAACAGTGCATTCACATATCAATATCAATCTCATAGAAATAATAGTTGTACTTGAATTTTAGTTGCTGCCTATTTACCTTCACTCTACCCGATTTTTGTAAAATAAGCCATAATTTCTATTTAATTCATTTAAACCTAAATTTTGGATATATTGGAGTGTTGTGTGTCTATTTTCTAACCTCTTTGGTCCCATCTAATTTGGATAAATGTAGCCCAAGTTATTAGGGTTCTATCTTGGCCTACCTTGTAGTTGGCTAGAATTGCACACCTAACAGTAAAAATTCACTAAAAATCGAAAACTAATTGAAATCATACAAAATTTGTATCAGATTAAAGCTAATAGGACAAGCTTTCATTTGCAAGAAGTCCTATTTCATTTTCTTAAGTAGAGCTTGAGTTATAAGTTCCGCAATTTGACCCCTCTGAACTGCCCTATTTTAGTCCAGTTTGGACTTAGGGCGACTTCCTTGAACTACTGGGAGCAATTGGGGTTGGATCTAACTCTAAAATTTTTATAAGGTGATCTCCTATGTGTAATATTTCTAAAAAAGTTTGTTTAACTTAATCCCAAATTGTATAGGGCAAGTTTTACCCTGAACAATCTTATCTGCCCAGAATTAAACTCAAAAACCTAGGTCAAAATTCCAAAATTCATATCTCCCAATACTAATCCAATGACCTTATAATTTATATGGTTGGAAAGCCCTAGATGTCTAGTTTCACATAAAATTATTTTCATTGAGTTTCAACGGTAGTAGGAGGAGCTGTACACTCCGCTGTAGGTTTCCTTAACCTAATCCATTCTGTTTGCTTCTCTTCACTAGATAATCATCCAAAACTCAATTTACACACAACAATCCAGCCATAAACCTTCATATAGACTCAGAATAACATTAAATACATGCATCTAAATGAGTTTACAGTAGTCCCAATTCACAAGAAAATTCAAAGAAGAGGTTGAATCTTACCTCAAATTTGGAGTTTGAGCTAGAAATATGGAAGCTTTGGATGTAGAAACCTATGTAGGGTGAAGAAGCAAGGAGGAAAGAATGAAATGGAAGACAAAAATGAGGGAGGGAGGTTTGAGATGATGATCAAATTATAGGGGAGAGAATGGAGATATTTGTGGCTTGTGTCATAATGACTGGAAGTGACTCATGGTAGTTGATTGGTGGATGCCTCAAGTGGTTGGAAATCAACCAAGTCTCCCTTATTGTATGGCTGAAGGTGGCGCCATTTGTTGGGGTAGAGGTGGCTGAATTCTTAGCCACCTAATTTAGGGCTTACAGTATAAAATTCTATTGATTTGATTCTGGCAGTTTAAAACACCAAATCTTCACCGATTTCCTCCAAACCAATGAAATGTTACTAAATAACTTTGTAAGATTTTCTATGTGTCTATTCTAATTTTCTTAAGCCTAATTGTAAGATTTTCTGTATGTCTATTCTAATTTTCTTAAGCCTAATATCTCTAATTAATATCCAATTAACTCCTAATTATCCTTTAATTACTTTCTAATTAACCTTGCTTAGTTAATAAAAATTGAATAAATTGACTAGCGATGTAAATTAAACATTTTGCAAATTTAGAACCTTTCTATTTTCTGTTTTCCATAGCTAATGGCATTTCTATAATTTTAAACAAGTTTGGGGCATCCCATGTCATTTCACATGTGGATACCTCCGCGGCCTAATTGGCCAAGAATTGGGTTTCTACATTTTTGCTATGTGATTTTGCTTCGTTTAAAACCTTATTCTACTAATTCAATCGATATAAGGACCTAAATGTCATTTTCAAAAATATTCAGGGGCAAGACTGTAAATAATAAAATTTTGCCTAAGGACGTTTTTATTATTTTCTATGACATTATATGGGGATGTTACAGTGAGGATTTTGAGTGAGCTTAATCTTCAAGATGAAGGAGAACAAGCTAGGAACTCAACCTTCATCTTCATCATTCCAACATCTGTTCATCCATTTCTAAGAGGGTAAGGGGTTTGCTCTTCTCATCCTCTCCATAAAACTCCCATGATTTGTTCTCTTACTAGTTCTTCAGTAGTTTTTAAGGAACTCTAACTAGTTTCTCTTATTTTTGGCTTTTGCATGGAAATGGAAGAGACCCTTAAAACTTATTTGGAGTTGATGTGTTTGTGATGTTTTGATGCCAAATATTTCATATTTTCAATCTTTTAAATGTTGTGTGTAACATCCCGATTTCCGAGATCCGACTTCGCCCTCAGGACTGATCAATTTCAATTTCCGACTTCATCTTTGAATTCTACACAAAGTGGGATAAATTCCGAGTTCCGAGTTCGTCTTACGTAAGTACATGATTTCCGACTTCATCCTATGATATTCTCCGATTTTCGAGTTCGTCTCACCTATGTCCACGACTTCCGACTTAATCTGGACTATTTCTACAACTTCCGAGTTTAACATTCGAGTCCGAACAATGTGAGGTGATTTCCGATGTCCAATGTCACATCAGAGGAAAACGGACCCATTTCCGATCTCATGACTTATCTCCAAGTTTCAAGTAAAATACATGCGAGCTCCGACTTCATGTTTCAAGGACAAATATACTCGGTTTCCGATCTCATCAACTACACTGTATATAAATCCTGACTTCCGGGTTTAAGTACTTGGGTTTGGCCATGTGATTCGAATTCTCGAGTTCCGATCTCCTATTTTACATCCAGCATTGACATTCCCGACTTCAAATAGGGAGTTCCGAGATTTTATGATTGTCGGCTGCATGACTTCCGACTTCCGACTTTGATTCCAAGACTCAAAGTAAACAATATTTCCTCAAGTTACAAACAATGTAGTACGAGTTCCGACATCCGGCTTCGGCTTCAAGCAGTGTAAAATAGCACGAGCTCCGACTTTAGGCAGAAAAGAGACGAGTTCCGATTTCAGAATGCAGTGGAAACGAGTTCCACTTTTAGGCGACGTGGAGAGCAATTTGGGCACAAAAGTGAGAGACATGGCCGAACTTCAACTGCAAAACTTCAGCCAATCAACACCACAACTTTCATCTATTTAAGTCAGACTTCTCTCTTCATTCCTAGCTTATTTACGTCTCCCTCTCCTCTTTGCTCCAGCCTTTGTCTTCCCTTCCTCTCTTAAATCCAACTCCATCAAATCTCCAAGCTTTGGCAAATTTCCATCAATCCAAACTCAAATTCAGCAAAGTCATACTCCAAAGAGGTAGGATTCAATCTCTAATCTTAATTTCTCTAAACTAAGGATGCATGAAAGATTACTTTTTATGATTATTTGATGATATATTGGATGTGTATGATTGGATTAATATGGGATTAATATGAAATCTTGAGTGGGAATTAGAATTAGAAGAAGAAAACTAAGAGAAATGGATGGATGAGGGTGCTGTCTTGGTGGAGATTCCACGGCAGTCCGTATGGCGGAGTGTACGACTCCGCCTACAATCGGTCAAATCCAATGAAACCATTTTTAGATGAAAGTAGACATTCAGGGCTTTTCATAGATATATCATATAAGGTTATTGGATTAATACGAATTTTTGAAGTTTGACCTAGGGTTCAGGATTTTCATCCGGGCAGGGTGACATGAGGAGGGTATAACTCGCCCTATACAACTCCAAATTAAGTGAAACCAAAGTTGTTAGAAAGCTTACACATAGGGGAACATCCCAATATAAGATTCCGAGTTTGTTATGGTCCCAATTGTTCCCAGTAATCCAAGGAAGTTACTCTATGTCCAAACCGAGCCAAAACAGGGTAGCTCAGGAAGGTCGACTTTCAGGACTTATAACTCGAGGTATACTTAAGCAAATGGAGTGAAACTTGTGGCAAATGAAAGGTGGTCCTGTTAGCTTCAATATGAGACCAATTTCGTATAGTTTGAGCCTAGTTTCGATTTTTAGTGAATTTATAATTCTAGGAGTGTAATTCGGGCTAGAGACTGAACAGGCTGAGGTAAAAGTTAAATATCAGGAGTTATATGAATCAAAATGGTATGGGACCAAAGAGGTTAGAAAGTAGACATATAGAGCTATGATATATCCAAATTTTAGATCTAAATGAGTTGAATAGAAATAAAAGTGGATCATATGAAATTCGGGCAGAACCGAATAGAAGGTAGCAAAATGGCCAAAGTGATAGTTTCACAAAGTGACCCAATTGAAGATTTCACAAGTATTATGGAAACATAAAAAGTTTGAGTTGAGGATTGCCAGTTTTACATTGATATATATGTGTGTTAAGTTGATTTATGTTGCTATGACTGGTTTGTCTGTGAGAACTGACACTATTTATGGGGAAACGAATATGATCCGTTATGCTGCCGATTTTACGGCAGAAGTTTATGAACCTTGGGATATTTATATGCAAGAATGATATAAGGGTGATATGAGGTATATGAGAAATACTGATGAAGCATATGTACGAGTACATTTAGCATGACTATGCTTGACAACGCATGAGAATGAAAAGATATAAGTATATTAAATGTGAATATAAAGATGTGAATCCCCTTGTGGGTGAGTCAGTGTGACAATGGTCACGAGTTGAGCTGACAAGCTCACTCCAAGGCCAGGCTACCCAAGGGCAGTAAAGGTTAAAGAGTAAAGACTTAAAGACCAAAGAATTAAGTATATGCCCTACTCACATCAGGCATGGCATTGACCCAGCTAGTGTGAGTATATGGGGGGTAGGACTTACATGAGGCATGGCATGACCCAGATAGTGTAAGTACCGAATGAAGGTCCTATATTCCTAAGGAACATGATATGGCGATCACGCTCTGATGGGGTATGACATGGCGATCATACTCTGGAATATAGCATGAAGACCCCATATTCCTAAGGAACGTGACATGGCGATCACGCTCCGACGGGGTATGACATGGCGATCATACTCTGGAATATGGCATGCAAAGATATGATGATAAGTCTATATTCCTAAGGAACGTGACATGGCGATCACGCTCTGACGGGGTATGACATGGCGATCATACTCTGGGATATAGCATGAGGATACCATATTCCTAAGGAACGTGACATGGCGATCACGCTCTGATGGACTATGACATGGCGATCATACTCTAGGATGTGGTATGATGTTGCACTTGAGGACGGCGATACGTAACGCTCAAGTGTAGACAAATGCAAGCACCCTAAGGATGGCGATACGTAACGCTTAGGTGTGTCGAATGAAAGAAAAGTAAAATTTTATGTATATGTATGAATTCAAGTGCAAGTTAAGCTATGTACAGAGGTTATGTTCCCAGTAGATTAATGCTATGTGCGTTTTATATGTTGAAGTTATTATTCATGGTATTATTCATGAATTAATCTTGTGTAGACTTCCCCAAATGACCAGTATATGAGTAAAAATGAACTTTGCTTCGGATAAGATATTTTTTTTTTTGAAATGTAAAATTAAACAGTTTGTGCAGCATGTTCACCTTTTTCATAATAAACCGAAGCAAACTGGAGATGACAACGATGACATTACATGTGTATCATAGAGAATCCTACTGAGAATTTATAATTTTCACTCCTATTTTTCTGTGTTGTCTCCAGAAAGTTCAAGAGGTATTAGAGTAGTATAGTGGAAGTTACTATCAGATAAGGCCCGTTCAGGTAACCGTAACAACTCCAGGATGTGGTACTATGACTTAAGCATAGTACTGTACTTAGGAGGGTGTTACATTTTGGTATCAGAGCAGTTCGATCCTCCCCGGACCTGAGGATTTGGACGGACTACGTTTCCAGTGCACTCTGGAATCGTTAGAAAATGTCATGTGACAAATCTTATCTGTTTAGACAAGATATAGGGAACTAGATATGCATGACCGCCTAACTGCGATTGTTGTTAGTTGCTGTCACACTTAACTTATTGTTGAGCCTGATCAACTCAATGCTTTGTTGTGTGTGACTAGGAACTAATGGCTTCCAGAGGGCGTGGTAGGCCACTTAACCTGCACTCCACTCCGTAAGATCCTCATCGATTTTATGGATATGATGCGTGAAATAGCTCATGCCATGCGGGAGCAGGCCGTTGCAACTCATCAAATGATGGACCAGTTGGGTAGGCGGCTTGAGGCTGGTCATGGGGGAAATCCACATGGCCTAGGAGTAGACCTGGATTACCTTAAATTTGCTGAGTTTAGAAAAGCAAATCTGCCCAGTTTTCGAGGAGCTTTCGACCCAGATAAAGCTGAGGAATGGGTTAAAGAAATGGAGAAGATCTTTTTTGTCTTGGCCTGCACTGATCAACAGAAAGTGGCCTTTGCCACTTATATGTTGGAGGCAGACGTCGAGTTTTGGTGGAATGGCGCAAAAAGGCTGTTGGCAGAACCCCAAGTTGGTATCACCTGGGACATGTTCAAAGAGGCATTCTATCAGAAATATTTCCCTGCATCGGTGCGAAACGCTAAGGAATTGGAGTTTATGAAGCTTCAACAAGGAAACATGAGTGTTTCAAAATACATTGCTAAGTTCGAAGAACTCTGTAAATTTTCCACCATCTATCAGCGGAGCCCAGATGAGGCGTGGAAGTGTGTCAAATTTGAAGGTGGATTAAGGGAAGATATCCTTGCAGCAATTGGCCCTATGGAGATCAGGGATTTTCCTACTTTGGTAAACAAGTGCAGACTTGTGGAAAACTATAATAAGAAATTGGAGATTGTCCAATCTGACGTTTACGGAAAAAGGCCAGCACTTGAGAACCAGAAACTCGAATATGCCTCACCACCAAAGAAGCAATTTCACATTAGTGAATATGAGGGCAAGCAGCTACAAGAATCGGTAGTCAAACAACGATGTTCGAAGTGTGGGAAGAATCACGGAAATAAGCCTTGCCTGGTTAGACGATATGTGTGTTTCAAATGTGGCAAGCCAGGACATATGATCCGAGAATGCCCCGATAACCAACCACTGACTCCTAAACCACAATGTCTGGGAAGGGTTGTCACTATAAATACGGAGGAGGCGCCACCCCGAAGGAGCCATAGCGAGAATTAGGAATAAACCAGAATAAGGAATTGGCTAATTTAGTTTTAGTCAATCCTATTATGCTAAGTGGTTTTACATCTACTATGTGCTTGTATGTGAACCTTACTTATACTGTTATAGTTATAACAAATTTTGAAGAAATTTGTCTAAATATACGTTATATCAGAGTAGAGGCGTGGTTATTCACGGTACGAAAATGAAGTAAAGCTATACGAATAACCCGAAAGCATCCTTTAAAGTAAGGGCAGGATATTTCCTACTAACCAGAAGAATAGGGTGGCACATGAAGCAAGCTTGGTATTCCTTATCCATTAAGGGTAAAGGAGGTATCGGAAGATCGGGTTACACCAGGACTCTATCAATCTTAGTCATTATAAGCATCATATGATGCGACTATTTTCAACATTTGTAAAGAGATACAGTTATCGGGAGAAGAAATGTAAGGTGTAAAGATCGTCAATGGACATCATTATAAATGCTATCAGTGGGGAAACTTGAGAAGGAGCGTAGTCAAATTCAAGTAAGAATAACAAGGAGTCAGAGTGTTCAACAGATCCCGATAGGACGAGATAGCAGTATTATCGGAGGCCATAACAAGCCAAGACCAAGATAAGCTTCTACACAAATAGTAGGACACTACAAGAGAGAGAGAAAGAGACAAGACTATTAATTTTCCTCTCACATTGGGTAGTCACACATGGGGACAAGATATTGCTATAAATCGTAAAAAGGTTTAGTAATGAGAATGATATAGAATTTGACCACTAAGGTTGATACGCATTGTATGGAGGCTAACCGCTGAGGAGGACAACAACCTTGGGAACCGCAAGACCTCTTAAGCTAGCATTAAAAGACTCGGAGGCTAGAATTCAACACATCTAATAAGGAACCCCCGTGTTTTTAAGATAAAGGGGATAGGCAAGGTAGGATTCTTGCAAATCAATGTGGAAGCAAAGCTGTTATTCCCTCCTTCCCCCATCTAGTTGGTCCTGTTTGAGGAAATAAACTCAGGAGGAGCATTAATAGTTTTCGTAGAAAAGACAATCTGAGACCTTTCTAACACGCGTTGAGATACGAAATAAAGCTTATAAAGAAGAAGAAATTCTAAGACAAAGCTCCTACCTATAATTCCAAAGGAGAATTTTTGAGTCTCTATAAGGGTCGTGCCTCTGAACTAGTAGTATAGTCAATCGAGAATGCCGAAAATAGTTGGACTCTACTTGTGACTTGTGGTATCTGATAACTCGGGCTGAGCCGCAACTTTAAGAAGATTTCACAAGGAAATTTCCCAGCATAATCTTATGACTTGTTAGTCATATGTTAACGGTAGCAGAGCAAGGGAGCATGCCCTAAGTTATTCGAGAGCTAGTAGATAGAAGTAAGCAACTATGCTAAATGACATGATTAGAAAGTTATTGTGAAGGATAATTATAGGTCAAGGTCAACATTCAAAATCTAAGGAAAAGTGTGACCCTACAAGTGGGATTTACCAGAAAAAGCTTCTCCATATGATCGAGGGTGATCACGTAAATAGGAATTCTTAAATTAGTGAAACTAGCTTCTCAGCACCGAATATGGTTACTATGACTACCACATAGCGAAGTTAACTATTGCTATAGGTGATAACTGTAGAACTCACAAAGCTGCCCGAAGTGATAAAGGGGGTAAGTATCCTTTAAAGGAACTCAGGATTGGGTCAGAAATGTTATATGTAGGGTGTTATTGAGGTAAATACTTTAATATTGTCATCGTAATCATGACCTGCTGACGTCGAACATGGGGACAGCTGGTATACGCACAACAAAAAGTTTAAATGGCTACTACTATGCAAAGTAATTGGGCACAAAAATAAGGAAAATGAGAATAGTCTCCACCAAATTGGATGTTGGTTCAGGGCGTCATACAAACTAGACAAACCCGAGGCATGAACATACTTCTTATGGATCCTTTGTACTTACTGAAATAGCACCTCGTAGCTATCCGCAAGAAACACCGCGAGAAGGAGTGCCTCTGTAGGATAACAGATTTCTCCTCAACCATTCTTAGCCACGGAATTTTGAAGACAAAATTCTTTTAAGGAGGGTAGTAATGTAACGTCCCGATTTCTGAGATCCGACTTCGCCCTCAGGACTGATCAATTTCAATTTCCGACTTCATCTTTGAATTCTACACAAAGTGGGATAAATTCCGAGTTCCGAGTTCGTCTTACGTAAGTACATGATTTTCGACTTCATCCTATGATATTCTCCGATTTCCGAGTTCGTCTCACCTATGTCCACGACTTTCGACTTAATCTGGACTATTTCTACAACTTCCGAGTTTAACATTCGAGTTCGAACAACGTGAGGTGATTTCCGATGTCCGATGTCACATCAGAGGAAAACGAACCCATTTTCGATCTCATAACTTATCTCCAAGTTTCAAGTAAAATACATGCGAGCTCCGACTTCAAGTTTCAAGGACAAATATACTCGGTTTCTGATCTCATCAACTACACTGTATATAAATCCCGACTTCCGGGTTTAAGTACTTGGGTTTGGCCATGTGATTCGAATTCCCGAGTTCCGATCTCCTATTTTACATCCAGCATTGACATTCCCGAGTTCAAATAGGGAGTTCCGAGATTTTATGATTGTCGGCTGCATGACTTCCGACTTCCGACTTTGATTCCAAGACTCAAAGTAAACAATATTTCCTCAAGTTACAAACAACGTGGTACGAGTTTCGACATCCGGCTTCGGCTTCAAGCAGTGTAAAATAGCACGAGCTCCGACTTTAGGCAGAAAAGAGACGAGTTCCGATTTCAGAATGCAGTGGAAACGAGTTCCACTTTTAGGCGACGTGGAGAGCAATTTGGCCACAAAAGTGAGAGACATGGCCGAACTTCAACCGCAAAACTTCAGCCAATCAACACCACAACTTTCATCTATTTAAGTCAGACTTCTCTCTTCATTCCCAGCTGATTTACGTCTTCCTCTCCTCTTTGCTCCAGCCTTTGTCTTCCCTTCCTCTCTCAAATCCAACTCCATCAAATCTCCAAGCTTTGGCAAAGTTCCATCAATCCAAACTCAAATTCAGCAAAGTCATACTCCAAAGAGGTAGGATTCAATCTCTAATCTTAATTTCTCTAAACTAAGGATGCATGAAAGATTACCTTTTATGATTATTTGATGATATATTGGATGTGTATAATTGGATTAATATGGGATTAATATGAAATCTTGAGTGGAAATTAGAATTAGAAGAAGAAAACTAAGAGAAATGGATGGATGAGGGTGCTGTCTTGGTGGAGATTCCACGGCAGTCCGTACGGCGGAGTGTACGACTCCGCTTACAATCGGTCAAATCCAATGAAATCATTTTTAGATGAAAGTAGACATTCAGGGCTTTTCATAGATATATCATATAAGGTTATTGGATTAGTATTGAAGGAGATGAATTTTTGAAGTTTGACCTAGGGTTCAGGATTTTCATCCGGGCAGGGTGACATGAGGAGGGTATAACTCGCCCTATACAACTCCAAATTAAGTGAAACCAAAGTTGTTAGAAAGCTTACACATAGGGGAACATCCCAATATAAGATTCCGAGTTTGTTATGGTCCCAATTGTTCCCAGTAATCCAAGGAAGTTACTCTATGTCCAAACCGAGCCAAAACAGGGTAGCTCAGGAAGGTCGACTTTCAGGACTTATAACTCGAGGTATACTTAAGCAAATGGAGTGAAACTTGTGGCAAATGAAAGGTGGTCCTGTTAGCTTCAATATGAGACCAATTTCGTATAGTTTGAGCCTAGTTTCGATTTTTAGTGAATTTATAATTCTAGGAGTGTAATTCGGGCTAGAGACTGAACAGGCTGAGGTAAAAGTTAAATATCAGGAGTTATATGAATCAAAATGGTATGGGACCAAAGAGGTTAGAAAGTAGACATATAGAGCTATGATATATCCAAATTTTAGATCTAAATGAGTTGAATAGAAATAAAAGTGGATCATATGAAATTCGGGCAGAACCGAATAGAAGGTAGCAAAATGGCCAAAGTGATAGTTTCACAAAGTGACCAAATTGAAGATTTCACAAGTATTATGAAAACATAAAAAGTTTGAGTTGAGGATTGCCAGTTTGACATTGATATGTATGTGTGTTAAGTTGATTTATGTTGCTATGACTGGTTTGTCCGTGAGAGCTGGCACTATTCATGGGGAAACGAATATGATCCGTTATGCTGCCGATTTTACGGCAGAAGCTTATGAACCTAGGGATATTTATATGCAAGAATGATATAAGGGTGATATGAGGTATATGAGTAATACTGATGAAGCATATGTACGAGTACATTTAGCATGACTATGCTTGACAACGCATAAGAATGAAAAGATATAAGTATATTAAATGTGAATATAAAGATGTGAATCCCCTTGTGGGTGAGTCGGTGTGACAATGGTCATGAGTTGAGCTGACAAGCTCACTCCAAGGCCAGGCTACCTAAGGGCAGTAAAGGTTAAAGAGTAAAGACTTAAAGACCAAAGAATTAAGTATATGCCCCACTCACATCAGGCATGGCATCGACCCAGCTAGTGTGAGTATATGGGGGGTAGGACTTACATGAGGCATGGCATGACTCAGCTAGTGTAAGTACCGAATGAAGGTCCTATATTCCTAAAGAACGTGACATGGCGATCATGCTCTGATGGGGTATGACATGGTGATCATACTCTGGAATATAGTATGAAGACCCTATATTCCTAAGGAACGTGACATGGCGATCACGCTTCGACGGGGTATGACATGGCGATCATGCTCTGAAATGTGGCATGCAAAGATATGATGATGAGTCTATATTCCTAAGGAACGTGACATGACGATCACGCTTTGATGGGGTATGACATGGCGATCATACTCTGGGATATAGCATGAGGATACCATATTCCTAAGGAACGTGACATGGCGATCACGCTCTGATGGGGTATGACATGGCGATTATACTCTGGGATGTGGTATGATGTTGCACTTGAGGATGGCGATACGTAACGCTCAAGTGTAGACAGATGCAAGCACCCTAGGGACGGCGATACGTAACGCCTAGGTGTGTCGAATGAAAGAAAAGTAAAATTTTATGTATATGTATGAATTCAAGTGCAAGTTAAGCTATGTACAGAGGTTATGTTCCCAGTAGATTAATGCTATGTGCGTTTTATATGTTGAAGTTATTATCCATGGTATTATTCATGAATTAATCTTGTGTAGACTTCCCCAAATGACCAGTATATGAGTAAAAATGAACTTTGCTTCGGATAAGACATTTTTTTTTAAATGTAAAATTAAACAGTTTGTGCAGCATGTTCACCTTTTTCATAATAAACCGAAACAAACTGGAGATGACAACGATGACATTACATGTGTATCATAGAGAATCCTACTGAGAATTTATAATTCTCACTCCTATTTTTCCGTGTTGTCTCCAGAAAGTTCAAGAGGTATCAGAGTAGCACAGCGGAAGTTGCTGTCAGATAAGGTCCGTTCAGGTAACCGTAACAACTCCAGGATGTGGTGCTATGATTTAAGCATAGTACTGTACTTGGGAGGGTGTTACATTGTGGTGTTGCTTCTTGAATTGTATGAGCTTTGGTATTAAAAAGAATGAAATTTTCATATGTTTTGTGGGGGAATATGCTCATGAGTTTCATGCATTAAAAGGGGAAGGATTTTGTGTGCATTTTTGGCAAGAAAATCAAATTTGAGTGTTTGTATGTGTTCTCGAGTTCTTGAGGCTCTAGGGGAAAGATTTTGTGTTCATAACTAAAAATGATTCATTTGAGATATTTGAAGAGTAAGGTTAAAGGTGTGATGCATGAAGAAAAGAATTTTCAAGTATGTGAAGGTGAGGGTGTGGTTTTGGCCCTAGAGAGAAAGAAAAAGTGTTAGTGTGTTTCTTACATGATTACTAGTGATTCATCATTTTTAAGTTATGTGTGAAGGGTTAATATAGCAAAGGAAACTAAATTGTGCAAGTGTGTGTAGTGTTTGGCCTCTTGGGTAAATAAAGGTAGGAATTAATCTCTTAAATGATTTTCAACGAAACTAGTATTTTAAGACTTATTCTTGGACTTAGGGAAAATTTCCCTGTGTATGCGTATGTGGTTATCTTCAGGTATGATGTGAAAGAAAAGAAAAGTTTTAATTTATTACATTAAATAGTGGTCTTATGAACTTCTTGAAGTATTTTGATTAAGGATTAAGGGTTTTAACTTAAGAAGGAGTCCTTGTATGCTTGTGTGTGAGTGTTTCAGCTTCCTAAGTAGAAAAGAGGAATAAACATATTTCTAATGTAGTTGTGATGACTAAAGGATCTCTAATGTTCTTTTGAAAGAATTATTCAAGTTAAATTAGAGATAGAAAGAAAAGCATGCATGGGGGGGTGTATGTTAAGGGTGCAATTTAGGTTTTCCAAGAATAAGTGAAGGAAGGAATAAAATTGGTATTCTTGATGATGTAGAACCTTAAGAATCTACAGAGGAACATATATTGTATTGATATAATTCAATTGATGCATTCCTTATTTCCTCATGTGTATTTCGCCAAGGGCAAAAAGAATGAGATAAATTTTTTTATCATTAAACTAAATGATGCAAGAATGACCTATATGTGTGATTTGGCCATATGCTTCAAGGTGTGCTTGTGATACTTTGTTTTAGTGATATGCCTATTATCATGAATATTGAACTTGATTGAAATGCATGAGCTATTGGCGTAAGTGATTCTCATGGCATGCACATAAAAAGGACATCAATAAAGGCATACTGGAGATTTTGACATGCTATAATGAAAGATAAAGTCATGATATTGGTATGTCTTTGTGAATAGTTTTAGGGCTATCAAATGGCCTGCCCCAACCCCTTTTTTTTCTTTCCTATTTAGGCCTTCAAAAACTAATTATACTATATAATCCAAATTTATGCATGTTGATTTTGCCAAATTTTTCCTTTTTTATTCCTTACTAAAAAGTGAGAATGTCTTAAATTTGATTACCTAAATCATGTTCTTATGTAGTAAAAAATCATGTACCTCTTCAATCAAATGTTCTTCAAGCCCATAATATAACACCCCTCAAATCTTAGTGACCCACTTTGTTTTCTCCCTCATAGCATTGCCAATTTCCTTTAAAAAAAAAGGAGAAAGAAACGTGGATAAATGGGCCAACCCATTAATTCACCCAAGCTGGCCTATTTAACCCGTAGTTTAAATGAGTTGGGTTGTATGTAATCACCTAATAGAGGCTTTTTAGTAGTTATATATTTATATTTTGGGATGTGATTTTCATATCTGCTTGATGGATAAAATGATCCACCTATTATCCACCTATTTGATCTATATATAGATCAAGCAGAGTTTACCTGATGATTGTTTGGACTTTTTATTTTAGATGATTGTATAATCGCTATAACTATTAAACTTTGCTAGACACTCATCCTGTGGATTATATGCTATGATGGATGACATGTATGCTATCAATATGATATAGCCACTTGCTATTTGCGATTATTAGTCAAAATCAATGACCCTCTAATTAAAATGAACTACTAAAAAACATATGGACTAGCAAAAGAATAGCTACGAATAATGTGACACATGCTAGTTGATTATTAAACGAATAAAAGTAACTAGATTAATAATTAATGATATGTGTAAAATATACACACATCTATTGCTAGTTTTAATATAATTTTGAGTGTTTTTTGTGATGGACCTAGTCATTAATTATTTAATTCATTAGAAATTAGTTTACTCCTTAGGATTTATATTTCTTGGATGATTTTCAGGTAAAAAAATAACACTACAAAAAAAGAGGTAAAAAATGGCAATTTATTTATGGCAGATTTAACCGCCATTTATTTACATGAATGGTGGTTTTTAAAAATGCCATAATTGCATTAGTCATTCAATAAATTATGGCAATTTTCAGTCAACCTTCACATTTTGCGCTAGAACTAAAAAAATAATGGAAAATTATCACAGTTAGAACCACCACAATGTACACTAAAATTGGGGGAAAAAAAGTAATTTTGGTAGTTCAATTTGCCGCAATTATCACTACAGCTCAAAAAAAGAATGAAAAATGAAGAGAGCATCACAAATCTGCCATAATGCATTCCCAAAAACTGCCATGTTCATTTCTTGATATGCCTAAAGGTTCACCAAAAAGAGAAAAGGCAAGCAAATGGCTATATTAAACTAAATAAGCATTGGTAAAAATATCAAAATTTGTGACTAAAGAAGAAATTAAAAAAAAATTAAATTGGTAATTGTTGGTAAGTATACGGAAACTTCTGCAGAGTAATAAATAATCAGGTAGATACAAGCTAAGAGAAGATCACACCATCATTCTCTTTCGCCATGAACACTGCTTTGAATCATCTGCAAAAGTATCAGATAATAGTAGAGCTTAGATTTTAAAGAAAAAGGGGTTGTTTGAAACCAATTTTAACATACTACATATAATCTACTACAATAATTATACAAAGTGTAGAAGTCTTATGACACAGAAAGCACCTACGAATATTGCATTCTAATAATATTAGCAAATTGAGAAAGGAAACAACACAAACCTATTCAAAAACTTTGTAGAAGTCTAACTCCATGAAAACCCAGCAGCTCCACTGGAGTTCCTTTGCAAATACATAAACCTAAAAGCAATAAATCAATTATGGATAATTCATTAATGGTTGACAGATAATACACATACAACACATATAAACTTTGAATTGATTAAGCTTACATAATTAAAATTAATTAAATAATATCTAATGTTGAGAAAGACGACTTTTATGGTTGGAAAAGTTTTTATACTAATGTGATTCACAGCTCTAAATCCCTATAATTAAACTTGTAGGACTTCATTAAAACTTGAAATGCGCTACTTGTAGAGTGTATAACAAAATTTATGAAATGACGACCAATTAGCTCGATATGCAGAAGAATACAATATGTACGATTCTCTGCATCGTTAAATTTTTAGGTTCAGATTTTTTTGGCTGGAATTTTGCCTTACGTCATTTTTTATGAATATCTTCCATCAAGAGAAAAAAAATGATATAACCATAAGCAAGTTCTAATTCTTACTTCTTACAATTGCCAAAATGAATGGACAATAAAAAGAAAAACTAATAAAAAGGCAGTAGCTTATACTTTATGGTGGTATTGTTGGAAGAGATGACACAAGAAGGGGAGTTGAATCGTGTCTTTACAAAAATTTCTTAAACTTGAAAGCTTTTATAAAGTAACTTTCTCAAGTTCTAGACTTGAAATGCGGAAGTAGTTGTTAGATAGAAAAATATTTTGTTTTATAATAATTGAGTTATTTGAAAGTTGCACAGATCTAAGAATAAAATAAATATTGCTAGTGAATAAAGGAAAGATAGATGGATCACTCAGAAGGATTTATCCTGGTTTGGCCACAACAATGCCTATGTCTAGTCCCCAACTCCTTGTTGAAATTTTTTATACCAAGAGTTTTCTTTTTCCAAGCCTCTCCAAACTTTACAACTAAGTAGTCTTTCTCTAGCATCTCCAGACTTTACAATTGAGTAGTCTTTGCTAAGCCTCTCCAAGCTAAATGAGTAATAATTGTCCTAGCCTCTCCAAGCTAAACGAGTAATAATTGTCCTAGCCTCTCCAAGCTTACAGTGACCACTAATGGGTCTGGTTACAAGGGATATTTGAAGGTTTTGTGTTTACACTCACACTGAGCTTCCTATACAGAGCATAAATCAATGAGGCACAGTGAGTGACTTCTCTATATTCTCAAACTAAGAATATTATCTATTACACTCCCATAGACAAGGTTTTACAATAGAAATTATAATGAGTAACTTTCTAGTAAATTAGAAAGTCAAGAAGGATGAAGATATGAAACAGTTGCTAATTTGAAAATTTGTATGGCATCTTTGTCTTCTTCTTCGAGTTCCAACTTTATATAGACTTGAGATGTTACCATTGAAGCTTGCAGACCTTGAGTCTTGTGCTACTATGATCCATTGATCTATAACTGGAAAGAGAGGGTATAACTTTTTTCTTGAACAAGTTTGAATGACATAGAAGGGAGAAAGTAGCTGTTGAAATTTTCACCAACTTTTTAGGCTTGTCAGCGCTTTCTTTGCAACTTGTCATATCATATTTGTCTTTTAAACTTCTTAATGAAGCGTACAGAAGAAGCTTTAGCGGTGAAATACTCCATGAGAATTCATCGTTCTAGATCAAGTCATCTTTCTGATAAGGTGTGACCCTTCTTGTGGTATGCTTTTCCTTTCTGGTGCATTATCACTATCCTTCTGAACTTTCTATTTTGTTCCTGAGTGAGTAAACATATAGGACACAAAGCGATATATCCAATATAATCTCGTTCAAAAAATGTACCACGCACTTGACGCTTTGATTTATACAAAAAAAAAAAACTAGCTTTAAAGCATATTATTTTACACAAATAAGAATGTGTTTAACAAATCATTTGCAATTCAAGAGATTTACTTAAAGCTTGATTTGACATATATCAAAACCTTTAAAACTTGAAACGTCTAAGGCAGAGAGTCTGTTTTAGTTGGACATTGGAGCTTATAATCTCCCCTTTTTTTATGAGGGCAAATCAATATTTAAGAAAAGTTCTTGTTACCAAAAAAAAAAAAAAAAAAATTTAAAGAGCACAATTTGCTATTTGGAGTAAGTTACTTTTTGAAGAGAGTAGTAACACTCATGATATCAGAAACCTAAAAAAAATTGAATCCTTTTTCAAACAAGAGGGTTTTGAATATATTCTAAGTAAGAGTGCATGGGATTCTTATGACATATAAAATCATCACTTTAGCATAATAAAGTATCTAAACATATTGGAACAATAGTTCATATAGTTCAAATAAGATACATATAATCAGAGTGATTATGTAATACAAAAAAATATATCCATATAGATTCCATAATCTTGTAACAGTGTAAACTCAGTGTAACTAAGCAATTATCATCTCAATCAGCTTAGATTATTTAATATCAGAGCAAATATCAAAGCATTCAATGATTCACATATTAGATCATTTAATAGCTCATACATAATATAGTTTCACTAAAAATTGATCAAAGGATATGAAAGTATAATTGTTAGAGAGATAAATATAACTGAATTGTAATGCTATCCATAGTTTTGTGATAAAATGTTCAAAATATATATATATATATATATATATATATATATATATATATATATATGTAGAGAGAGAGAGAGAGAGAGAGAGAGAGAGAGAGATAAAGAAATATTTCTGGAATGCAAAAAAAAAAAAAAAAATGTGTCCTAAAACTAACGTATGCATGCTTTGCCTCAAGGTATGCTCCCCTTCAACTTAAGCTTTTCTTGAAATATCTTCTCCCCCTTTGACATCATCAAAAAAATGAGGATGTAAGATCATGGAAGAGCCATCACTGATTGCCTTTTGCTTTTTGAATAGTCTTCACAATCTGCAAAAGAAGATTCTCCATCTTATCCATTCTTCAGTCCAACCTTTGCTGATGAGCTTAAAGTTCAGCCTGATTGGCCATGATAGTATGTTGATTGGCTAGGAGTAGATCCATTTGGACTTCAGCAGCATTTGGAAAAACTTCAGCAGATGAAGGGTCTCTAGAAGGCAGTTTTTTAGTGTGCTAGCTATGATTGGCTGAGGATTGTTGGGGCTGATAAACAGCAGGAGTAGCTATTCTATCATATTTAAGTGTTGAGGTCAGTAGCAGCAATGTCTGTGCAGTAATAGGAGTAGCAGGAACATCTTGAGAAATTGTGGCAATGGTTGGATGAGGCATTGGAGTGCTCAAAAGGGCAATCTCAGATTCAGCAACAATAGCTTCATTTTCTGGTTTTGCTACCAGAACAAGTGTCCTTTCAGGCTCTGGTCTTTCTGGTGTAGTCTCAACTGGTTGAACTAATGATCCTTCTTGATTCAAGGGAATCAATGGTAGGCTGACAAGTTGAGTTGCTGGCTGTTCTATTCTTCCTTCAGCTCCTTCAGAAGGTAGCACAACCCTTCTCATCTCAGAAAGTGGATTGACATCTTCAATGACCACATATTGTTGGTTCACCTCCAAAGAAGTAGATGAGCTTCTTGTACCTCTAGTTGAGGCACCAACTCTTGCAGCTTTATCCTTTTGTCTTTGCAACCATGCCTCAATTCTCATTCTATTTTCTGCAGCTTCCAATATTGCTTTTCTAATAGAGGAATGAGGGAGTTTTGCAGAAGGCTGTGCAGGGGCTTGCTTCACTGGCTTTTTCCCTTTCCTTCTGATTTCAGGGTCCTTATCTTTATCTGAAGCTTCAGCTGCAGATTGCTCTAGTTGCTTTTGAGGAGGTTATTCCCTGATCGTAATCCTTCTTTCTCTTAGTTTGGAGGGTCTTGGTGCAGATTTTGTAGGTGCAGCAGCATTCATTTGTTGTGTAGTAATGGCTAATGCTTAATTTTCTGCATTGGAGGAAGGGGATTCTTCAGCAAGCTTCAATAATCTTCTTTTACTTACTTTTCTCTCCTCAGAGACAGGGGGGAGACTTCTGTCATGCCTCTTTTTCTTTCTAAGTTCTTCAGAAGGTTTGGATTCAAGCTTATGAAAAGAAGCTTGTCTTCTCTTCAGCTCATTCTTCTCTTCTTTCTTTCTTTTTTTTTCCTTCTTTTCCTTTTTCTTCTTCTTTTTCGTTTTCTCTCCCTCTGTGTCAGGGCCTTAAAGTTTTGAGCCCATGCCAGAGAATATTTTCTTGGTAGTGGCAAGATGTTTGACACCACCTTTGCACAGAATGCCTTTGTTGGGAGTGTTGGTGATTTGAACAAGATTAGAAGGAAGCACTTGGATCTCAAAGCTTCTAATAATGCTTCTTAATAATGTATTATCTTCATCAATAGTGGTGAGAGTGCTATAGAATGAACTAACTAGCCCTGTGTAGACATCCTTTAAGATTCTTAGAAACTTGTTCCACCCTTGGAACTCGAAGACTTCTACAATATGAGGAAGGAAGGTGAAGTTTGCCAAAATGCAGGTTCTTCGAAAATCAATAGGCCTGATGAAGTAGTTCCTGTGAAAGGTCCTTTGTATTTCATCATCATCCAACATGTAGGAAACGTTGTAATCTCCTTTTTTCGTCATGATGACTTGAAATGGTAGAAAGTTGAAAGTGAAAGAGGGAAAGTGTTTAGGTTAGGTGTATAGAGGAAAGAGCAAAGGTAGGAAGGTTTGTGAATGAAGAAGATAAACAATGAGAGTTTTTTTCAGTGACTTGCGAAGTGAAAGGTTGATGTGATAGGTGAGGTTCATTAAGGGAAACTGATAGTTAAAGTATGTGAATGGTTTTCAGCATGCAAACGACATCGTTTTAGGTTAAGTGGCCTTTTGTTTTTCCCGCTTCAATGGTAGCGTGGCATAAGAAGTTATGAGCAAGCCCCACATTTTTAAAAAATCATTTCAGTTCTTCAAAAGTTTGAAGTCTATAAGAAGCTTCTGTCACCATTTTGATGAGACGAAAAGGTTTTTTTTTATTTTTTTGCAAATGAACTAAACACCTTTCTGATATATTCTTTCTGAGTCATTTCAAAATCCATCTTTCTCAACTTGTACTGCACATCATTATTTCTCAACCAAGTAGATCACTAGTTCTAAATTAGCTTTTTGAACCGTATGAGGAAATTTTCTGAGCTGGTTCTTTAATCCTTTCTTAATATGATCTTTTTCAGGCACTCATTGATCTTGAAGAACTTTATCCAGAAAGCAAATCCCATTAGGATGCAGTAATCTCAGCTTTAACTTTTGCTTAAGAAAGAGGGAGGTACTGGATGTAATGTATATGAATGATTAAAAGTTAATCATGTTCAGAAGGTTCCTTGTATGATAGTAATGATCTTCAGCTAAGGGTTTTGTAAAAATGTTAGCAATTTGGCTTTCAGTATTAATAAATCTTAGCTCAATATCTCCTTTCTGAACAAGATCTCTTATGAAATAATGCTTGATGTTAATATGCTTTGATCTAAAGTTCTAAATGGGATTCTTTGTGAGATTAATTGCACTAGTATTGTCACATAGGATAGGGATTTTGGTATACCTCAAATTGAAATCTTCTAGTTGTTGCTTAATCCACAGAATCTATGTACTGCAATTTGCAGCAGACACATATTCAGCCTTTGCAGTTGAAAGAACAATAGTGTTCTGCTTTTTACTTGACTGTGTTATTAACGACTTTCCAAGAAAGCAACAACAACCACTAGTGCTTTTTCTTTCAACTCTGTCTCCAGCAAAATCAGCATCATAGTAGCTTGTAACATTGCAAGCAATACCTTTCTCATACTAGAGACCAAGATTAGTAGTACCAACTAAATATCTCAGAATTCTCTTAATAGCATTCAAGTGTGATTGTTTGGGATTAGGTTGGAATCTAGCACAAATTCCCACACTTAATTGCAAGTCTGGTCTACTAGCAGTAAGATACAGTTAGGATCCAATCATACCTCTATAAAGAGTTTCAGAAACATTTCCACCATCTTCGTCAGCTTCTAGAACTTGAGAATGATGCATGGGAGTACTGATGTTCCTGACCTTGTCCATATCAAACTTTCTAAGCAAATCCTTAGCATATTTTTCTTCATGAATTAGGATTCCATCCTTTTATTGTTCGATTTGTAGTCCAAGAAAGAATTTTAGTTTTCCCATCATACTCATCTCAAATTCTCCCTACATAAGATTAGAGAAATTCTTGCACAAATTTTAATAGTTGCTCCAAAAATAATATCATCAACATAAATCTGAACAATCAAAAATCATTTTTTTCATGAAGAATAAATAAAGTAGTGTCAACTTTTCCTTTTACAAAACCATTTTTTATCAGAAAAGGACTAAGTATATTATACCAAGCTCTAGGAGATTGTTTTAAACCATATAGCGCTTTTGAAAGCTTAAAGACATGGTGAGGAAAGTTTTCATTTTCAAAACTAGGAGATTGATTAACATAAACTTCCTTAGATATGAAACCATTTAAAAAAGCAAATTTTACATCCATTTAAAATAACATAAATACTTTATATGCGGCATAAGTAAGTAGCATTCTGATTGCTTCCAATCTTGCTACAAGGGCAAAAGTTTCATCATAATCAATGCCTTCTTGCTGATTGTAACCTTGTGCCACTAATCTTGCTTTATTTCTAATAACTTTTCCGTTTTCATCAAGCTTGTTTCTGAACACCCATTTGGTCCTAATAGCAGATTGTCCTTTTGGTAGTGGGACTAGAGTCCAAACTTTGCTCTTCTCAAATTGAGATATACCTTTTTCATTGTTTCAATCCAGTTTTGATCTGCCAAGGCTTTGTAAATACTTACTAGTTAAATTTCAAAGATAAGAGCAAGATTAGATTTGCTTCTGAGTGAAGATCTTGTTCTAATTCCTTGAGAAGGTTCACCAATAATTTGATTTTGAGAGATAACTCTCAAGTTTCTTACACTAGTGTATCTTCGCTTCAGAAGGGTACTTTCTGGTTCTTCAGAATATCATTAGAAACATGTTGATGAGAAGGAAGTTCAGAAACATCATCATCATCATTACTAGTGGCAATCTGAAGGTTCTACTGATTTTAGGAATTGTCATTTAATGACATATTTTCCATTTCTTCTTCTAGATCTACAACCTTTTGATTCAGGTCATTTTTATTTTTCATGAAGCTTAGATGAATTGTTTCTTCCATGGCTTGAGTCTTCTTGTTGAATACCCTATAAGCTTTTGAAACAGAAGAGTATCCTAGAAAGATTCTAGGATCAAATTTGGGATCAAACTTTGAAAGTTTGTCCTTGGTATTAAGTACAAAACATTCGGATCCAAAGACATGAAAATAAGAAATGTTGGGTTTTCTTCCCTTCCATAGTTCATAGGAAGTTTTCTTGAGTATAGGCCTTAAGAAAATATGGTTTTGAATATAGCAGGCAGTATTAACTGCTTCTGCCCAAAAGCCTTTTGATAAATCACTTTCAAGAAGCATAGTTCTGGCTATTTCTTGCAATGATCTGTTCTTCCTTTTCATTACCCCATTATGCTGAGGAGTTCTAAGAGAAGAGAAATTATGAGAAATGTCATTTTCATTACAAAAGTTTTCAAAAGAATGATTTTCAAATTTTCCACCATGATTTGATCTGATGGAAGTGATGTGGAAACCTTTTTCATTTTGAATTCTTTTTGAGAAAGATTTGAAGGCCTCACAAGCTTCATCCTTATGGATCAGGAATATAACTCATGTGAATCTTGAATAATCATCCACAATGACTAGACCATATTTCTTATCACCTAGACTAGCAATTTTTGTTGGTCCAAAAAGATTAAGATATAAAAGCTCAAGTGGTCTAGTAGTTGAAACTTCATTTTTGCTATGGAAAGAACTTTTAGTCTGTTTTCATCTGAGATAGAACTCATAAGATGAGTCATTTTCAAAATTGATTTTAGGTAAACCTTTAGCTAGCTCTTTCTGAGAAATCTCAGATGTCAACTTCATATGAGTATGACTAAACTTCTTGTGCCATAGCCACTTTTTGTCCATGAAGGAAGCTAAGCATTTTATATTTTGATCTAGAAGGTCGTCTAGATATAACACATAAGTATTATTATGCCTTTTAGCATTAAGAATAATTTTATCAGCAGTGGACTATTTAATAATACATTGCGAAGGTTCAAACATAACTTTGTAGCCTTGGTTACAGAATTGACTAATGCTCAGAAGGTTGTGAGTTAACCTTTCTACTAACATAACATCATTTATTAGATTAGAATTGTTCTTACCAATATTACCTATACCAATGACTTTGGATTTGATTCCGTTGGCAAATTTTACTATTCCACTATCCTTGGGTTTTAGGTTTCTGAACCAGAATTTATTTCTAGTCATGTGTCTGGAGCACCCACTGTCCAGATACCACTTCTTTTCCCTTTGATGTATTGATTTAAGACACACCTACATTAGAAGCAATTTTAACTTTAGTCACCCATATTTTCTTGGGTCCTTTTGTGTTAGTAATGTTTTTGGGCTTTTTCACTTTCTGTTTAGCTTTCCTTTTGCAGAAGCATCTTTTAGAAGAGTGTCCCTTTTTGAAACAACATATGCATATAAGAATCTTAGATTGTGGATCTTTCGATGAAATCTCATTTTCCTCTTGCACATATCCTAATCCTGTTTTGTCAAGATATGGTTTTTGGCCTTCTTGCATAAGATCGAGATTTTTTGAGCCATTTACCATTCTTTCAAGATCAGATTTCAGAAGTTTAACTTAGTTGTAAAGTTTAGAAATATTAGTGGAAGCATTTTGATTATCTTCAAGAACTTTAGTTTTTAAGGTATTAACATTCTTCTGAAGGGTGTCATTTCCTTTTAAAAGATCAGTATTTCTTTTTTCTAACTTCTCATTCTTAGTCGAGTTTTTCAAAATCTAAAGATAGTTTTTGAAAATTTTTTTTCAAAGAGACATAGTGGGAAGCAAGTAACTGAGAATCATCCAGGAGATCATCATAGGATTTTTGAAGTTTTTCAAATGAAGATTCAAGTTCAGAATCAGATACCTCAGTTTCTTCTTCTGATACGATGTCAGCCATGAAGCAGAGATTTGTTACAATTTCTTCTTCACTTTATGATTCAGCATTCTCTTATTCTTCATCCAAATCCTCCTATGTAGCCATCATAGCCTTATTCTTTGTAGTCTTCTTTCTAGAGGCTTTCTTCAGTCTAGGACATTCAGATCTGACATGTCCAGGATCCTTGCATTCAAAGTAGATAATCTCATCTTGCTTAGCCTTGCCCTTTTTGTCTTTCTTGGGAACAAGGTTCTTCTTCTTCCTCTTAATCCATGCTTTTGAGATCTTCCTTGCTAAGTGACATCAATAGAGGAATCCTCTTTTTCTTCTTCAAATTCTTCTGAGGCTTTCATGGCTTTGGAAGATGTAACATCCCCATTTTCGTAAACAGAATGTAATGGAAACTTTAAATTATTTCCCTTAGGCAGTGTGAGAATTTCGCAGGCAGCGCTTTACCATGACGATCCTCACACTTGGAATTATAGGATAGTGTAACACTGCCGTTGAAAATATGGCATTGCCATATGTTAAAAATTAGGAAATGACAAAAGTGCCCCTATAAACTTTTGTTAATTGCAGTGATGCCCAGGATTAGAAATTATATTTTGACCCTGAAGACTTATTCCTACAATAACAGTAGAACTTTTCATGAAACGACCTTCATGTCCCCACATCTGTAGAATTAGCAGAATGGAATTTTAAACAGAGCAGAATCACATGGTGAAACCGTAGAAGTTTAAATATCTGCCGATTGGGCTGTGGAGGCAGTTTGGTGTGAAATGACGTGGGGTGCCCCTAGACTTGCTTAGAATTACGAAAATGCCATTAGCTATGGAAAACAGAAAACAGAAAAAATCTAAATTTGCAAAATGTTTAAATTATGACGTTGATCGATTTATTCGATTTTATCACATAAGTGAGATTAATTAGAAATCAATTAGGCATTTAATTAAATCCAATTTGGTATTAATTAGAGAGATTAGGATTAGAAACAATTAGAATAGAAATATAGAAAACTTTACAAAATTCTTCAAAATCATTTTGCCGATTTGAAGGAAATCGATAGAGATTCGGTATTTTAAACTGTCAGAACTAAATCAACAGAATTATACACTCAAAACCCTAAATCAAGTGACTTAAAACTCAACCACTTAACCCATTAAGAGGGGTGCAAGACAGCCACAAGAGTGAAAGAGAGTTGGCTCCTTCTTAGCCACTTATGCTAAGGACCAATAGGGTGCTTTCCTTCCAACTACCCCAAAATTCTACTTGCTTTAATTCTTTTTCTGCACCCATTTTCGTCCTCCCTCTTCCAGCAGGCTTTTCTCCTTTTTCTCTTCATCTTCTTCATCTCTCTCTTCCATTTTCAGCCTCCCTCAGGTCTCTTGTACCCATATCTTTCACTAGAACTCAAGACTAACTAGTTTTGCATCCAAATAAAGGTAGGATTTCTATTTTTTTCCTTCTTATTTTCATGGATTAAAGCTGTATGAGAATTCAACTCTCTTCACTTCTTTGATGATATACTTGATGTGTGTGATGGTTTGTGGTTGGTTTATTAAGTATTTGGAGGGATTGAGATTGAATCTTGCATAGAACATAAGATAGAGAGCAAACTAGAATCTAAAAACCTAGGATAACCTACGACAGTCAGTACGACGGAGTGTACGGCCCTGCCTACAGCTGTTTAAATTTGATGAATTTATTTTTATATGAAACTAGACATTCAGAGATTTCCATACATATAAAATATAAGGCTATTGGGTTAGTATAGATTAGTTATGAATTTTTGAGATTTGACCTAGAAATCTGGATTCTCATCTGGGCAGTATGAGTTAAGAAGGCCGTAACTCACCATACACAACTCTAAATTGAGTGAAACCAATTGTTATTTGAAAGTTAACATATAAGGGAACATCCCATAAAAATTTTAGAGTTAGATTCATTGCCAATTATTCCCAGTACATCAATGAATTTACCTTAAGTTCAAACCAGGTTGGAACAGGGTAATTCAATAGGGTCAAGTTACGGGGCTTATATCTCAAAATATACTCATGCAAATGATATTCAGCTTATTTCATTTAAAAGGTAGTTTTGTTAGCTTTAAATTGACGTAAATTTCATATGATTTAACCCATATTTCTATTTTTAGTGAATTTTCACTTATAAGGGTGCATTTCTAGCTCAGTACAGGGCAGTCTGAGGTAAAATACTAACAACTTGAGTTATACAAATTAAAATGAGATGAGACCAAAAGGGTTGGAAACTAGACACATAGAGCTATGACATATCCAAAATTTAGGTTTAAATGACTTGAATTGTATTAAAAGGAGATATATAAAATTTGGGTAATATAGGATGAAGTAAGCAGAAAATTCTATTGAGGGTTGTATTGAATTTAATGAATGATATTGTGAATGTATAATCACTGTCCCATATTGATTTGCATGTTTGAATGATTCTACTGGTAGTTTGGCACTATTCATGGGGAAGCAGACTTGATCCGTTATGCTGTCGAATTTTCGATAGGAGTTTATGAAGTTTTGAGAGCTTATGCTATGGATGATTATGCTTTGAATATATTTACATTTACCTGTCATGTTCATGTATGTCATGCATGCAAGCATAATTAGAATATGATATGAGAAGTAAGGTGTGAGACATATCCATGAATGCACAAAGCATCCGCATGCATGATAAGATATGGAAAGGAAAAGATAATAAGAACTTGCAAGAGGGACATACTAAGCTACCACGTGAGGCATGGTATAGACCCAACTAATGTGGACCAGAGCGATACTGTCTAAGACCTGGGCTAGCCCTCGACCAGATTTAATGGGAATAGACCGGTGTGAGGGTCAGGGAAAGTAAACTCGTCACTCATGTATAGGTACAAGCTCGGACCTGAAAAACAGGCTATTGCCCAGGGGTGAGAGAGGTCATTCACCTCCGGGGGACTAAGTACAGAAGAGTAAGATCAAGTTGCAAGTTACAAAAGATACGAATTAAGTCAAATGCACTTGCATACAATCAAGTATGAGCATCTATATGTGCATATTCAATTATCTTGTTAAGTTATAATGCTATTATGATTCTTGTTGAAGCATATTATACTATTTATATTTCTATGTCTGTCATATGATATGGCAAGTGGTTGATAAAATATAACCCGCTTCGAGAAAGGTGTTTTCAACTTAAAATTGAACCACTATTTGTTTATATGTGCTCATGTTTTCATAATAAACCAAAGCAGCTGGAATGTTTATAATGACACTGTAAGATTGGTTTGAGTTTACCTACTGAGAACTTTAGGTTCTCATTGCCTGCTTATATGTTTTTCTTTTCCGTAAACATTCCAGCACCCAAGTTGGAAATCAAGTGCAAAGTGGAGTACAGGGCCATTCATTGAGCAAGAATCAGGCGTAAGCCAGATCAAGAGACTAATGAAGCTAGCTAACGATTAGTCGGAATTAAACGCTACATATTATGTCAGTCATAATTTCTTCTAAAGTGTAATTATTTTATTCTCTATGTATCAGAGACTATTAGTCAGTAATAAAGTGAGCAGTTAAAGGGCCATGTATTATATTTTCCATATTTTAAAGATTTCTTAGCACAGTGACAACCTTTTAATATAACTCCATAACTCGAGCATGGCTTATATGATAGAGGTTATTACAGAGGACTGAGTCCTCTTCTGGGTAGACTTCAAAGCAATAGATTTTCCCTTCTTGGTAGCCTCATCAAAGACTTCATTTAGTTCAATCTCAGGAATCTTCAATGACCCAATGAGAGCATCTAAGCTAAGCACGTTCAGGTCTTAGCTTCTTGAATAGCCGTGACTTTTGGACACCAAGCCTTTGAAAGACTCCTCAGAATCTTTCTCACCATTTCTGCATTAGTTTACCTTTTGCCTCAGGCCTTCAGCTGATTTATGATATACATAAATCTAGTTGTCATTTCATCAATATTCTCATGTTCTAGTATTTTGAACATTTCGTATTGATGAACTAACATGCTAATCTTGGTTTCTTTGACCCGATTTATTCCTTCGTGAAGTACTTGAAGTCTATCCCAAATTTCCTTGGTTGAATCACGGGATATGATTTTATTATATTCACTTTTGCTCAAGGCACATGTGAGAAGGTACTTTGCCTTAGCATTCATTTGAACTTTGGTTTTGTGCTAATTAGTCCATTCATTTCTAGGAATGGTTCTAACTACAATAGGTGGAGGTTGCTTTGGATTAGCAACTACTTAAGGTGCTGGTTGCTTAACCATAGGTACATAGTCGCCATTTTTTATTATCTCCGACATATCTAGACTTGTGGACTCGATGAAGAGTCTCATTTTATCCTTTCAATATAGATAATCTTCACCATTAAAGTAAGGAGGACTTTATGGAGTGACCATCTGCAATGTGATTTATTTGTTGAGCCATTTGATAGGATCTTTGATGTAACGTCCTGATTTCCGACCTCCTTACACACATTTTCCGATTTCTGACTTTGTTAATACACTGGCTAACTTTACGACTTCCGACCTCATCTCACCGAAATGGTCATAGCTCCGGCCTTCGACGTCATCTCCAAATCCCAAATGAAATGGCATAACTTACGATTTCCGATCTTAAGTTTCAAACACAAAGGGATACGATTTCCGACTTCATGGTTGATTGTTCAAACCGGAATGACACATGATTCCCGACCTACGAGTTAATGGACACGAGATCGGATCTCTAAGTTGGTCTTCAAGTTTGACCAAAATTTATATGGGTCCCGACCTCATACTTTACTTCCAAGGTTCAAATAAAACGGACATGATTTCCGATCTCCAAACTAATGTCCAGGTTCCCAATGAAGACCATTCCCGATTTCCGCGTTCATCCTCACCTTTCAGCATAATTTCCGACTTCCGATCTTAACTTTCAAGTATAAACGACACAAACGTGATTACCGATATCCGATTTCATGTTTCAAAGAAAGTGTACCCGATTTTCGATCTCATACTGTAGCTTCAAGTTTTAGATGAGGTTCCCGAGTTCCTACCTCCAACTACGTGGTTTCCGACCTCAGAAGTTATAGGTTAACACAATGATGCAATTACCGACCTCCGAGTTTAATGTAACGAGTTCCAGCCTTAGAGTTGAACCCAATGGACATGAGTTCAAATTTGAGTTAATTTCCGGTCATACTCGAGTTTCGATATCCGAGATTATATGATTACGAGCTGTATGACTTCTGACATCCGACCTTGCTTCCAAGTTTCGAATAAACTAGACAAGATTCCCTCAAGTCACAAACAAGAGGTTATGAGTTCCAATATCCGGCTTCAGCTTCGAGCTCAAATATAATAACACGAGTTCCAACTTCAACATGTTAGATACGAGTTCCAAGTTCAGATAGAATGGAAGCGAGTCTCACTTTGAAGGACGACGTGGAGAGCAATTTGGCCACAAAAGAGGGAGACATGGCCGAACTTCAACCACAAAACTATAATCAATCAACACCACAACTTTCTTGTATTTAAATCAGACTCTTCTCTCCATTTTGGTCTGATTTACGTTCCCCTTCTCCTTGTTCCAGCCTTCTTCTTCTTCCTTTCCTCTCTCAACCAACTCCATCAAATCTCTAAGCTTGGTCAAGGTCCCATCAATCCAAAACTCAAATTCAGCAAGATCACACTCCAAAGAGGTAGGATTCTATTTCGGTTCTTGAATTACTTGCAATCTGATTGCATGAAATAGTATTCTTCTTTATGTATTTAATGAATTATTGGCTGTATTGTGATGGATTATCATAGGATTAATATGAAATCTTGAGTTGAAATTAGAGTTAGAAGAAGAAAACTAGGAGAAATGGAGGATTGGAATGCTGTCTTAGTGAGGAATTCCACGGCAGTCCGTATGGCGGAGTGTACGGCGCCGCCTACAACCTGTTAAATCCAATGAAACCATTTTTAGATGAAAGTAGACATCCAGGGATTTCCATACATATATCATATAAGATCATTGGATTAGTATTGAGAGAGATATGAATTTTTGAAGTTTGACCCAGGAATCAGGACTTTCATCCGGGCAGGGTGACTTGAGGAGGGTATAACTCACCCTATACAACTCCAAATTGAGTGAAAATAATTTTGTTAGAAAGCTTACACATAGGGGAGCATCCCAATATGAGTTTGTTATGGTTCCAATTGTTCCCAATGATTCGAGGAAGTTGCCTTAGGCCAAAACAGAGTAGTTCAGGAAGGTCGACTTTCGGGACATATAACTCGAGGTATACTTAAGCAAATGGAATGAAACTTGTGGCAAATGAAAGGTTGTCCTGTTAGCTATGATATGGCACCAATTTCGTATAATTTGAGGTTAGTTTTGAATTTTAGTGAATTTATACTTCCAAGAGTGTAATTCGGGCTAGTGACTGAACAAGCTGAGGAAAAATTTGAATATCTTGAGTTATATGGATCAAAATGATATGGGACTAAAGAGGTTAGAAAATAGACATATAAAACTATGATATATCCAAAATTCAGCTTTAAATGAGTTGAATAGAAATAAAGATGAATTATACAAGATTCGGGCAGAATTGAATAGAATTGATGGAAGTGACCCAAGTGATTATTTCACAAGTACTAGTGAAACATATAGGGTTTGAGTTGAAGATTGATAGTTTTACATTGATATATATATGTTAGATGGATTATATTACTATGACTGAATTGTTTGTGAGAACTGGCACTATTCATGGGGAGACAGAACTGATCCATTATGCTGCCGGATTTACGGCAGAAGTCTATGAAACTAGGAATGTTTACATGCAAGGATGAACTTGAATATGATATGGGTTATTAAGGATGAATTAAAGTATGAATAGGTATATAGAAACTCTATATTTAAGAATGACACAAGTATGAGATGAGGTATATGAAAGTAAATGACAAAGCATAGGTATGAGTGTAGTTAGCATGTCTATGCTTGATTATGCATGAGAATGAAAGAGACATGAGTACGATAACATGTGAATCCCTTCACTCGGAGGCAGTTAATTGAGATCCCTCTCTGTGCAGGCAGTTAAAAGATAAAGATGTGAATCCCTTCACTTGGAGGCAGTTGCACTTTAAATCCCTCCCTGTGAAGGCAGCTACCTTCTACCTTGGAGGCACGTGGTCAGATAAGATCCCTCTACGTTGAAGGCACGTGGTCAGATGAGATCCCTCAATTTTTAGGCACGTGACCAGAAGAGATCCCTTCAATTAGAGGCACGTGGCCAAAATGAGATCCCTCCAAGACTAGAGGCACGTGAATCCCCTTGTGGGTGAGTCAGTGTGACGACGGTCACGGGTGAAGCTGACGAGCTCGCTCCAAGGCCAGGCTACCCAAGGGCAGTAATAGCACCCTAGGGATGGCAATACGTAACGTCTAGGTGTGCCAAGTAAAAGCTAAAGATTAAAGCCTAAAGACTAAATATTAAAGCATATGCAGGTATAGAACTTACATGAGGCATGGCATGACCCAACTAGTGTAAGTACCGAATGACGATCCCATATTCCTAAGGAACGTGACATGGCAATCACGCTCTGATGGGGTATAACATGGTGATCATACTCCGGAATGTGGCACGTAAAGATTTTATGATGAAAAGAAAGATGAAGAAAGAGAAGTACATTTTATGTATATGCTTAAATTCAAGGGCAAGTAAAGCCATGGGCAGATTTTATGTGTTCAGTTTATTGGTTTTAATGTATTTTAGTATGTTTCAGTTATTTATGTGCAGGTGTTATGTTCCCAGTAGATTAATGCTATGTGCATTTTTATATATTACAGTTATTATCTATGGCATTATTCATGAATTAATTTTGTATAGGCTTTCCCAAATGATAAGTCTATGAGTAAAACTGAGCCTTTACTTCGGACATTATATTTTCAAACTGTAAAATTAAACAGTTTACATAACATGTTCACCTTTTTCAAAATAAACCGAAGCAACTGGAGATGACAACGATGACATTATTTATGATACTTAGAGAATCCTACTAAGAATTTATGATTCTCACTCCTATTTCCGTGTTGTCTCCAGATAGTTTCAGAAGTTTCCGAAGACGGCTGAAGCTGCTGTCAAATAAGGTCCATTCAGGTAACAGTAACAACTCCAGGGTATGGTATTATAACTTAAGCATAGTACTATACTTGGGAGGGTGTTAGATTTGACCTCTGTAACTATTAGGAACCTCAACCCTAGAGTTAGGCTCTGATGCCAATTGTTGGAAGAGATGACATGAGAAGAGGGGGTTGACTTGTGTCTTTACAAAAATTTCTTAAACCTAAAAACTTTTATAAAGAAACTTTCTCAAGTTCTAGACCTAGAATGCGGAAGCAATTGTTAGATAGAAAAATATTTTGTTTTATAAAGAATAATTGAGTTATTTGAAAGTCACACAGATCTAAGAATAAAATAAATACTACTAGTGAATAAAGGAAAGAAGGATGGATCACACAGAAGGATTTATCCTGGTTCAGTCACAATAATGCCTATGTCCAGTCCCCAATTCCTCATTGAGATTATTTATACCAAGAGTTTTCTTTTTTCAAGCCTCTCCAAGCTTTATAACTGAGTAGTCTTTCTTTAGCCTCTCCAAGCTTTACAACTAAGTAGTCTTTGCTAAGCCTCTCTAAGCTAAATGAGTAGTAATTTTTCTAGCCTCTCCAAGTTTACATTAACCAATAATGGGTCTGGTTACAAGGGATATTTGAAGGTTTTGTGTTTACACTCACACTAAGCTTCTTATACAAAGCATAAATCAATGAGGCACAGTGAGTGACTTCTTTATATTCTCAAACTGAGAATATTATCTATTACACTCCTATAGAGAAGGTTTTACAAAAGAAGTTACAATGAGTAACTTTCTAGTAAATTAGAAAGTCAAGAAGGATGAAGATATGAAACAATTGCTAATTTGAAAATTTGAATAGCATCTTTGTCTTCTTCTTTGAATTCCAGCTTTATATAGATTTAAGATGCTATCGTTGAAGCTTGCAGGCCCTTGAGTCCTATGCTACTATGATCTACCGGACTATAACTGGAAAGAGAGGGTACAACTTTCTCCTTGAACAAGTTTGGATGACATAGAAGGGAGAAAGTAGCCATAAAATCCTCACTAACTTTTCAGGCTTGTAAGCACTTTTTTTGCAACGTGTCACATCATATTTGAATTTTTGAACTTCTTAATGAAGCATACAGAAGAAACTTTAGTGGTGAAATACTTCATGAGAATTCACCCTTCTAGATCAAGTCATCTTTTTGAATGAAGTGTGACCCTTTCTCGTGGCATGCTTTTCCTTTTTGGTGCATTATCACTATCCTTTTGAACTTTCTATTTTGTTCCTGAGTGAGTAAACATATAGGACACAAAGTGATATATCCAATATAATCTCATTTGAAAAATGTACCACGCACTTGACGCTTTGATTTATACAAAAACTAAATTTAGCTTTAAAGCATATCATTTTACACAAATAGGAATATGTTTAACAAATTGTTTGCAGTTCAAGAGATTTACTTAAAGCTTGATTTGATATCCATCAAAATCTTTAAAACTTGAAATGTCTAAAGGTACAATGACAATGACAATGACAATGACAATGGCATTGTCTATTTGCTATGTGCTCTTACTATTCTTTGTCTAAGACATTTCCATCTAGAACAATATGTACTAAGAAAAACTAAAAGCCTTAGTAGTGAAAATATTACAGCAATATCTATGTAGCAGTTATTCATCATGAGAAAATGGATTTAGCATCAACATTAGAGATCTTCATGGAAATAGATTGTGCAAAATACACTTGCAAATTAAATATTTTAATGAAAGAGAAGAAAGACTTCAAGTTTGAAATAAATGTACAACCTTTTTGGCTTTCTAAATGGAATTTGAAGGATATAATAACATTTTCTATGAAAGATAGGTAAATAATGCTGTGCTTTCAAGTGGGAAAAAAAATCTATATGTAAAATGAGAAACTTGCTTTTTGCTCTCCTGATGAGTTTGCAAACTAAAATGACAAGTTTGGAGCCCCAAATACAATCAACTCACAAAGTTTAAATTAAAATAGTGAACGACATTGATTGAACACTGACAAGAAAAAAGCCCTCAAGTTGTTCAAAGTAGAGAAAAACAAATAAGCAACAGACAAAGAAAAAGAAATTAGCAAAAGTATTACTTGATTCTCAAATAGGTATTTGGGTCAAGAATGTTCTTTCATCACCACAATCGCAGTTTTCATAAAATGAAAAAGTGGATGTAAAGAACATTTAAGCTGAAGAGATTGAAGGGGAAAACTAGTTAGCTCACCTCTGTAAATTGTGCAATTTGTAATGTCAAACATAATATCTAGATATAATGTGAAGTCCTACCACACAATACAACGTGGTATCACCCTAAGAACCTTTAAATTTAGCATAGAAAGACAATCAATAGCAAAAAAGCACCTGAACCTAAAACAAGAGAACCTCAAATTGTTAATAGAGATTTAATTAAATGGCTTTGAAACATTCAGTATTTAGTAAACAAAAAATGACTTTGATCATTATGGCAAACTAAAACTCAAGTAAATAATAAGACAGAATTTCTGCAATAAGTTCTCCATTTAAAAAAAAAAAATTGGCTAACTTAGTTTCTGTTGCATATGGATATTCCACGGTTTGTTCAAGGAGCATAATTGCAACCTTAGAAAGAAGGTAGGGATTCCAAAAGAAATTCTCTTTCATATTGCACTGTACCAAATGACATTTTTCAAATAGAAAATTTTACTATATTATTTTGCTCTTACCAGATAGTACCTATATCTCAAATAATAGTTTCACTCATCTATAGAAATTAGGAAGGAATGGACAATATTGGGTTAGCAACTTAGAACCTAATTGCAGAGATCAATGGCCCAATATTGTACGCTTCCCAACATCAATGTAAATTGTGTACACATTTGCATCATCAGAATGAACAATGAATGAAGTGATTAACACTTGCAATTGCATGTTACTGTCGATGTAAAAAATATTATTCCAAGCTTTGCAAATCCAAAATAAGTATAAAGCATAATGGAAACCTTATGATAACTTGAATGATCAATTAAGTATAATGAAAGTCAATCAATGTGCCAAATAGTCACTCATACTTAACTTTCTTAAAAACTTGAAATTGTTCTACCCCTTCTTTGTTTGTTCCCTCAATAGTCATTAAAGGAGTAATGTATCTACTTCAACAATTATAGAAATGCACATTGCATCATGTGTACCATCATCATGCTTAATATTTACTGGCAAGAGGAAGAAGAGAAAGGATATGGAGCATGACCTTAATACAATAAATCAAAACAATCTTGTTCACTTAAATTCATATAGGGTGGAATAAGAAGTACATCTAGTAGGAAATTATTGACTAAAACAATAGATGAACATATATATAACATTTACAATCAAGTAAAAAATATATAGAGCATACAAAATCAGAAAATATAACTGCAACAATTCAAATTTCAAAACTCCATTTTTTTTAAAAAAAAATACACCTAAACTTGAAGCCCTGCACAAGTGCAATCAAAGCATCAATGCATCAACTTGAAGAACCAACCAAAAAATTAAACTAAAAATCACAAGATTGAAGAAGGAAATACATAGTAGTAATTTAAGGTTTACACATAAGGACGTCATTTCTCCTTGGCTCATCAAAAATTGTAATCCTAAACCCTAAACTAGCTCTTACTCCTCCCCCTCTTTGTCCACCAAAATGACATTATTCTCTTTAAGATTGACAAGGACCCATCCCTCAACCTTCCTAAAAAATGCTTTAAGGTCCCCACCTCATCGTTTCGGAGTTCCCAAACACCAAGCTCTAGCTATAGCGCCTCTCATAGGAAACCCTAGGTGATGACTTCACACATTCCTCCAGCATCTATGTATATGTCTTCAATGGATACGATGCCATTCTCCACCATGACCCCTTCGAGGTCTTCGTCTGCAAAAAACTGAAGAACCACCATGTGGTGTCACTAAACTCTCACAAATTATTCGATTTCAAGCAATTGAGAGAGAAAAATGATAATGATGATTGGCCACACTGATAAACATGCTTACATGCCATGAGCTATGCATTGAAGCCAATGAAGGTGGACTCGTTGTCACTGGAATTCCTATTGGGGCGGCTGTTATGGATTCGGTTGCATTAGAGCTCTTTAGCGATGCATTGGGGAGAAGATTTTCAACATTTGGGAAAGAGTGAAAAGGGCTAGAGGGTTTGTTTTCTTATTATATTATTTCAAGCTATATAAACTTACATAAAGCAAAAGATAGGGCGGTTAAAAAAATAACGCAATATAAGATATAATCAAGCGGTTTTTAGAGACCACGACATTATAAGTTCCATAAAACACATGATTTTTTGTAGTGTAAGGATTTGAAGTCAAACTTACATATCTTGGAAATTGGAGAATTAAAGGGCTAAATTGAAGTTGTTTAGATGATGTGCTTGCATGGAATCAAAATATGTCTATGAAGAAATCTCTAAATTATCCTCTCCAGAAGTCCAAATTGGGTGATTCAAGATGTTTTGCAAAGAAGAGAAAGATTGCTACAACTTCACTGTTGGGCACTTTATCAAATTTTGAGGGCTTCTAGGAGAAAAAATGGAAACAAGCCAGAAGATGTAGTTTTCTTAGATCTTGTCAACCCTGACCTTGCTACACTAAATCATTCATATTTTGAGTTACAGAAGTTCAATTGAGGTGGTTCTAAAAGCATTAGAAAGCTAATACATAGAGCTACAAGATGATACTTCCAAGCTTGATTCCCATTGTAGAAAGCCATACGGATACAAGAAGCAACAAATTCACATTTTGTCAGTGCATCCCACGACCCCCACGTGGGGAATCACACGGGGCCATGGTTCCATATGTAAAAGATCGTCAAAAAGCCAATATCAACGAATCGCATGACTCCCTAGTGGAAAATCACATGGGGCCATCGGAATGATCCGGAAAACATCGAATTGAGCTATTTTAGACCCATGGTGTGCACAATTACATGTTTTCAGGCAATTCCTGATAATTAAGACTTACTCAAACACTAAAATATGAGGGAGGCTATAAATATACATCTAGAGATCATTCAAAAAGGGGGTCTTTTGGCTATCCTTGGCTAAGAGCTCTACTAGGGTTTGGTGGCTAGACTAATAGAAGAAGGCTTATGCTCATCAATTCATTTATCTTCTTTATCTTCTTTTCTTGATTCATGTTTATGATATTCCTTCTACTCTTGGTTATGGATATTGTAATCATGTTTAGTGGCTAGATCTTTTCTTTGTTACGGTGATGATGTAACTTTTGTTTGGGTTATGAGATATTAAAATTTCTTTAATCTATTGAATATTCTTTTTTTCAATTGAGTTTTTATTTTTGTGCTTAATGTTTTTCTAGCTTGATCAACTATGAATTGATGGTATGAGTTATGTAGGCAATTGCCAAATTGGTACATAGCTTCGACCTAGGGATAGAAACCATAATTGCTAATTGTCTAGGAATAGAAATTAACAATAATGTAGGATTTATGAATTAAGGATTTCATAGATTGTTCATGCCTTTTGTCTTATAATTCAATTTTTTGGTATGCTAGTTGTGTTTTAAGGATGTAGAGTGAATTAGTACACAAGAGGAATCCAGTGCTAACTAGAATAGGAAATCCGCCATCAATTGAATTGATAGAACTTTGTTAGATTGGGAGCTCAATAATCATAAGAATAGCTAGGTGGACTTCGAACCCTAGCACCTCTTCGATATTGACTTTTTCAAATTGCAATATTTCAAGATTCTTTTATTAATTAGTTAGTTTATATTTGATTTGATTCTATTTAGGTTTGATTTAGTTTAGATTTTGCATTTAAATTTGTGTTCTTGAATTAGGAGCCTAAATAGTTACTAAGTTAAGGAATTGGTAGTTGGTTGAGTCAATCCCTATGGGAATGATACTCCACTAATATTTTATTGCTTGTATGATTTGGTATATTTGTCGGTGTTGCTATCAAGCTTTTGGCGCCATTGATAGGGATTGGTTTTCAACCAATATCATTAGTACCTAATAAGGATACTACTTTAGGCAAAATTTTCTTTTCTTGTATTCTAGGTTTATTTTAATTTAATTTAATTTAATTTAATTTTCTTATTCTTAATCTTTTGTTTTTTTTTTCGAGGTACTTGGAATGCATATAGTGAATAAGTACTATATAGCCTAGGCTAAACAAATGGATCAGATGTAGTTGGAAGTAAGGAGTCCTCTTTTATGGACTTGTGATTTAAGTAGAGGAGGCCATCCAAATGGTTATTGTGAGTTGAGTTGTCATGTGCCTGAAGAGCAAGCTATCAATATGGATAATCCTCCAAGATTCCAGAATAATCCATACTTTGATATCTATAATTTTGAAGGGAGAGACTGCCCTAATTACTCATGGAACAACTAAGGCTCATACCCACACAACCAACAAAGCTATTAGCATGATGGAATCTTATCACTAGAGGCCACATTTGAAAAGTTTAACTAAGTTTGTGAGGAGATTAGAACATCAATGCTAGGGTCCACCCTTAAGAAGTTCATGCAGCAAACTGAGGAAAATTTAAATATTCAAGGAGCCTCTCTTTGAAACATGGAAATTCAGATTGAACAAATCTCGAGGTAGATGGCAAAAGAACAACAAGGCACACTCTCAAGTGATAAGATTGTCAACACAAAAGGAGCAATGTAAAATTATTATTTGGGAGGAGGCCAAGCATGTGCAAGCCCGATAATGGAAGATAGGTGGATGCGGAAGCCCCCTACAAAGCTCACCCAACAAATGATTCATGTTTAGAGCAAGCACTTATTGAAGCATCCATTAAAGGAGAACGGTCAAACAAGATGAAGGAAAATGAGCCAGATTGCAACACATTGTATAAACCCTTATTATATGATTAGATCTCATACCCACAGCCACTCAAGAATTTGAATCAAGAGAATCAAATGATTAAGTTTCTTGAAAAGTCGAAAAAGTTGTTGACCATTATCCCTTCTACGAAAGCCCATCAACAATCATGTACATATGCTAAATTTAGGAAAGAGAAAGAAGGGATTAAGATATGGGATCCAAGAATTACTTGAAGCCATTTGAACAGCAGTATAGTCGAGCTTAAGACTATAAATGAACGCTTTTTGGGAGGCAACCAAAGTCTTTTTAGCTTTTCTTTTCAATTGTTTGATTTTCTTTTATTTTCTTTCTTTAGTGTCATGTGTCATTTAGACCCTATTATTTTTCTAGCAATTGACTTGATGTTTATAAATTTATTCTAGAGACTTGAGTAGAAAAATGGAGAAGGAGCAAATGACATTGAAGATTTTACTACATTCTAAGTTTGGCATTGTATACCCCACGAGTTCTTTTCTATTCTTTTGTTTAGTTTGTTTTCTATTTCATTTTTGTTTTTGTTATTTTAGTTTATGTTATTTCTCTACTACGCCTTTTTTAGTTTATTTTATTTTGTTAGATTAGTGTTTGGTCGGTATAAGTGCCTCCTTGAGTTACACGGTCTCTATAAGTGATGTATATAGTTATAGACTGCACAAAAAGATTTTCTTTTTCTCTCTTTTATTTTATTTTCATTTATTTTTTTTATATTTTTTCAATACCATCACCCAATTTGCATCATCATCATCTTTACCATGTCAATACAAGCAAAATAAATTTTTGAAAAAGAAAAAGGAAAGCATTGCTTGTGAGATGAGTAGAGAGTTAAATTAGGATTGAATCATGATAATATATTTTTTGGTTTAATTGTATTTGTTCGTGATGGTCATTCACATTTAGCTTAAGGTACCATATCTTACCTTGCAGAGTTTGAATGACTTCTGATTGAGTTTGTGACTGCTTAAAGAAGGCCTACATGTGCCAAAGTGACTAATTGTGACCCCAGTAACCTTAGAATAATCCCTCTATTTTTTATCGAGGTGAAATTCTAGTGTGCATCCAGAAGAAGATGATTAAGGCATTTTATTCTTGAACATCACCATAGCCTTAGACCACCCATGTTATATTAGAATCCTTAATTTGCTTACCCCTTTGAGCTTATGATATGCCTATATTTTCTTTTAGTGACCCACATTATAATCCTAATCTTTAGCCTACACACTTACCTATGCAAAATCTAGTGAGAGAGTAAATGAGGAAATGGAAAGTTAATTGAGATTGTTCCAATACAAGGGGAATCCAAAGTTTGACAAGAAAAGAAACATTGAAGGCTACATAATCTAAAAGAAGTACCACCCAAGAGTCACAAAAGAAAATAAGTTTGGGAATGGAAGAAAAAGAAAAAGCTACAAGTGTTAAAAAATCAAAAGAAAAGAATGTAGCAAAATAGAAGAAAAGTGAAAGAAAGAAAGTGCTAGCCAACAATTGGAGTGATTTCCCTTGGATCCTACATTATAGGTTCATTTAAGTTATAACTTCCCCATCATGATTCTCTCACATTTGCATTCCTTTTTACCTGTTCTTTCTTTTAACCCTCAATCTTTAGCCACGTTACAAGCCTTATAATGACCCTTTGATCTTTTGAAAGTGTGCACTACATGGATATAGGGATAAGGTTTCACCTATGGGAATTAGGACATTCACATTCACATCATATTTACATGTCATTCATGTCATGGGGTTCACTGAGGTTGTTAAGTGTACATAGCCTCAAAATTTTATCTTAGAAGAATGCATTGCTTTGAATTGTTTGCCATTTATTAAATGAGTATCCCTGATGAACTTCTAATACCCTAACTAGCATCTATTTGAATCATGAGGATTTCTTTTAAGGCCTTTCCAAAGTCTTGCATTACAATGCTTGTTTTGATGAAAAAGATATCAACCCAAGTTCTTAACGTCTATTTTTTTTTTTTTTTTTTTGCTTGAGAACAAGTAATGGTTGAAGTTTGGGCGTATTTGATGTGTGTAAAACATACACACATCTATTACTAGCTTTGAGATGGTTTTGAATGCTTTTGTGATGGAATTAGAAATTAATTATTTGATTTATTGCAAATTATTTTATTCCTTGGGATTTATATTTCTTGGACGATTTTCAAGTAAAAAAATAAGGATTTGAGGTCAAACTTGTATTATCTTGGAATTTAGAGAATTAAAGAGCTATATTGAAGTTGTTTGGTGATGTGCTTGCATGGAATCAGAACATATCTATGAAGAAATCTCCAAATTTTCCTTGCTAAAAGTCCAAATTAAGTGATTCAAGATGTTTTTCAAAGAAGAGAGAGAGGGCTACAACTTCACTGTTGGACATTTTCCCAAATTCCTAAGCTTTTAGGAGGAAAAAATGGAAACAAGCCAAAAGATGCAATTTGTCTTGGATCCTATCAATCCTGACCTTATTGCACTAAATCATCTATATCTTGAGCTATAGGAGTCCAATTGAGGTGGCTCTAAAAGCATTGGAAAGCTAAGATAGAACTACAATTTTCATGAAGATGTCCAAGTCTGATTCCTATTATAAAAAGTCACATAGATGCAAGAAGCAACAAATTTGCATACTATCAAAGCATCCCACGAGCCCCTACCTGGGAAATTACACTGGTCATGGGAATGATGTAGAAAACACTGAATTACTATTCTAGGCCCATGGTGTGTGCAATTACATGTTTTGGCCTATTCTTGATAATTAATGTAAATCCCAAACTCTGAAGATAGCCCGGTATAGAGGGGAGTCGGTCTCGAGGTAGAGAAGTCGATCCTGAGTAGGGGCAGAATAGGAAATAACTGGATTATAGTGACGAGTGGCAAAACTATAAACAATGGATTACAGTTGTCAGGAGGGGCATTAGAAGAAATATCCTGAGTCCAAGAATATGTAGGCCCTAGGATACTAAAACCTAAACAATATACATGTAACCTTATAAATGATGCTTTATACACATGGTTTTGAATAAAAGTGTAGGGTTGCTCACACCCTAAGTTAGCTAAATTTAGTGGTTTAGAAGAAGATACACCACCCAAGTATTAAGAACAATCTACTGAAACATTAGAAACTGACCTAGTATGGACCTACAATACAAGAGAACCTAAATATCCTCATCCTAAACCCTAGAATATGCGGCTAAGAATTAGCCACACTAGTCATCTTTGAACAAAAAAAAAAAAAAAAAAAGATGACAACATAACTCCAATTACGAAAAATAAATTTTCCTTTCAAATCCAATTCTTATAAAAATCTAAAATTGAAGAAGATGAGCACAAAATGCTCATCACACTCTTTTTCTTCTCCTTTGAAGATTTTTAGCCAGCACCCCTATACCTCCACCTTCATTTTCTTCTTCCTCTCTATCCCCAAAAGCTTATTTTTCTTGAGCCTCTTGATTTCCACTTGCAACCTAAGCTTATTTTCTCTTAATTCAACCAAAACAAGAAACAAAACTCCTTCCTTTTGGACTATATGTCTTTAGCCATCATAAGGAGGAAGTGAGGTTGGTTGTCAACTTGGTGTTTGAAGGGAGTTTAGAGCTCAAAGAAGTAAGACTAGAAGAGTTTAAAGCTTTGGAATCAAGGTAGGCTCCTAGACTTATTTATATTCTAGAGTTTCTTGGAGTTAGGGTTTTTCTTAATTCACTTTGCTCTACTCATTTTGAAGTTTGTATGATGTTAATAACTTGTTCTAGTGATTTAAGGCTAGAGAAACTTGGTGGGTGTTGAGAAATAGGTTAGAAAATCAAGATATCTCCAAAACAAAAAACTGCTATAGGGGAATTTGAGGACAGTATGTACCACAAAGGATTTATCTCAAGATATAAAATTTAATTTGAGATAAGACTAATTTTAGATGAAACTTGATTTGAAGATCAATCTAACCATTAAAATATAGGTCCATTGGACTTGAGATGAAGGATTTATGATTTTTAGAAGTAAGCTATTGGTTAACATCCTCTGTCTTGACTAGTGTGTGATATAATGGGCATAACTCGCCTTATATAAATTCAATTTGAATGAAACCACTTTTGTTAGAAATTTAACAAATAGAGAATCATGTCTATAAAATTTTAGAATCAGTTCCTTAGTGGATTATTTCTAGTAAATCCTTGAAATTACCCTATGCCCTATGAAGATTGAAATAGGGTAGCTCTAATATGGAGCTCATAACTCGAGCTTTACTTATTCAAATTAAGTGGAGCTTGTTGGATTTGAAGGAGAGTTTGTAAAGGTATATCCCAGTATAATTTCGGAGCAAAAGGATACAAGATAGATTTTTAGTTATTTTCTAATATTAGGTGTGCAAGTCTATCCTGAAACAAGGTAGCCTTGATTAAAACTTTTAATAACTTCAACTATAAATCTCAAAATTTAGTGAAACTAAAGAGGTTTAAAAGTAGATTAACAGGGTTATATTCTATTAAAATTTGATATTAAAATTAATTAAAATGGAATTTTAGTGCAATTTAGAAATTATGGGCAGATTTTAAGAAAAGTAAAACAACTTGTGAATTACATGGCTTAGAGGTAACAAGATCATGTGAGACTAAATAGATTAAACATTTATGCAACTACATACATGAATGACATCGTGTTGGTATATTATTTATGGTCATACTTGAACTCTTATTGGTATCATATTGAGATCATGATTTTTGTGATTGGTTGGCTGTTATTGTTGTTGTCTATTTTGGAAACCTTTATAATTTAGCTATCATGTTGTCGGATTGTCGGCAGAAAATATGAATTTGTAGCATAATCATAAGCACATCAAGCATATTTTGAAAACAAAGGTATGAAGCACATGTAAAGATTTATATAGCATCTTCATACATGACCATGTATACGTAATGCATATGAGCATATGAATCATGAAAATACATGAACAGACAAGATGGAGTCCCTTCACTTGGAAGCAGTTATGAAATCCTTCCATTTGAAGGCAGTTATAATAAAAGATGAGATCCTTCTATATTGGAGACAATTGCACAATGAGTCCCTCCAATTTAAAGGCACGTGGGTCCCCATGTAGGTTAATATTGTGTGGCAACAGTCACGAGATAAGCTCATTTCTCAAATTAGGCTACCCAAGGACAGTAAAGATTAAAGACATATGTAGACACCCTAGGGATAATAATACGTAATATCTAGGTGTGTTAAGTAAAGAAAGTTAAGAAAAGTTAAAGAAAGTACAAATGCACTTGCATGAGTATATGATGTACATTTGCATATGCATAAAGTATATTTTGTTATTGACCCATTATTAGCGTTATGAAACTACTCTCTTAATTGACAAGTGTGTGAATAAAATTAACTTGTTTCGGAATTATATTTTTGAACTTTATAAAACGAAACCTATAGTTGATATGACATGATCACTTTGTTATAATAAATCGAAGCAGTTGGGGATGATGACGATGATACTGTATGCGATAGTCTACAATGTCCTACTGAGAATTTATAATTCTCACTCCTATATTTGTTCCTGTGTCATCTCTATATAGCTTAGGAGATTATTTATGATGGCCATCCTATACAAAGTTGATCAAGATTGGATGGGTGGCCGAAAGTTACTGTCAAACAAGGTCTGTTTATCTATTAGTAACAACTCCTAAATGTAATATTATGACTTAAACATGGTATTGTGCTTAGGAAGGTGTTACAATTAAGACTTATTCAAACCCTAAACTATGAGGGAGACTATAAATACACATCTAGATATCATTCAAAAAAGGGGTCTTTTGGCCAAAGAGCCTGCTAGGGTTTGGTAGCTAGATTAAGAGAAGAAGGCTTATGCTCATCAATTCATTTATCTTCTTCGTCTTCTTTTGTTGATTCATGTTTATGATATATGTTCTTTCTACTATTGGTTGTGGATATTGTAATCATGTTTAGTGGGTAAATCTTTTCTTTATTAGGGTGATGATGTAACTTATGTTGGGATTATGAGATATTGAGATTTCTTTAATCCATTGAATGTTCTTCTTTTCAATTGAGTTTTTATTTTTGTGTTTAATGCTTTTGTGACTTAATCATCCATGAATTGATGTCGTAAGTTGAGTAGGCAATTGGAAAATTGGTGCATACCTTAGACCTAGAGATAGAAACCATAATTGCTAATAGACTAGGAATAGAAATTAACAATTGTGTGGGATTTATGAATTAAGGATTTCATGGATCGTTCATGCCTCTTGTCTTATAATTCAATTTTTAGGCATGCTAGTTGTGTTTTAAGGATGTAGAGTAAATGGTACGCGAGAGGAATCCAGTGCTAATTAGAATAGAAAATTCTCTTTCAATTGAATTGATAAAACTTCATTACATTAAGAGCTTAATAGTCATATGAACAACTAGGTGAAATTAGAATCCTAGCACCTCTTCCTTCTTGACCTTTTCAAATTGTGATCTCTCAAAATTCTCTTGTTAGTTAGCTAGTTTAGATTTAATTTGATTATGCTTAGATTTGATTTAGTTTAGATTTTGCATTTAAATTTGTGTTCTTGAATTGGGGGCCTAAATACTTTCTAAGTTAGGAAATTGATAGTTGATTAAGTCAATTCATGTGTAAATGATACTTTACTCACATTTTATTACTTGTACAATCGACCCAGTATAGTTGCCGGTGCCACTATCAATTAACTAGTAGGGTGTCATACAACTTGCATGGTCACAAATCACTGCACAAAATTCCTATCATGATTCATGCATCATAAGCGATTCATGCTAGTTACGGCAAGATTCAAAGCTTCGAACGATTCAGCGTGCGATTTGCCCCGCTGAATTTGAGACTTGCATAGCGTCGTGATTATCGTAATGCGATTCATGTGACACTAACTAATGATACCAATAAAAACAATATTGGGCAAGAGTTTAGTAAAGCACTTAGGCCAGCATACCTTGAAACATGCATAAAATTATGTTAGAAATATAAACACACGTTATTTTATATTTATATAATTTAATGAGTTTAATTGATATGTATTGACAGTATAAAATAGTTTTACATTGTCAACCAATAAAAATAGGGGAAAGTGAAAAATCATGCTAGGTCCCTCATTATAATAGGTAGTTATTTGCATCAATTGACATTTTCAATTATTTCTATTGACTGATAGTATAAGACTATTTTATACTGTCAGTGCATTTAAATTAAATTCTAATTTAATTATAATTAGGTTTATTAAAATTACGGAATATCTATACTTTATACTTTTTTAAATTGAAATCGTAAAAACATATATACATGCTTGAGATCGAGATAGGACAGAACACTTTTCAATTAATTTCTTTGATGTATTACAGCGAGTTGTTCGATCCTTGCTGGCCAGCCTTGATTGTATGTGCGTATTGTTTTACTTTTGAAAATTGTAACTTCTTTTTATTTATTTATTTTTTGGATTTTTCTTTTTCATAGATAGATCATAATGATTAGAAAAAGAAGAAAGTAGGAAACACAGAAGGCGTGTGTATATAGCAATGTTATTTATACATAGTGACTTAGACACTCAAATCAATATCTGATTATTATAGTTTAAATAAGTGTGAATTTAAGTTATATAAGTGTTAAACGTGACGATTAACTAGTAATAGATATACATTGTTCATTAAGTCAATATGTCAGTTTGACATTTATAACTAAAATTTATATTTATTTGCACTAAGATTACCATATGTTTGTTACTGGAGATAATATATCGATTTAATACTTATATAACTAAAATTCAAGCTTATTTGAACCACGATTACCAAATGTCGCTTAGGGTGTCTAAGTCATTATATTCAAGTAATATAACCCTGCGTGTAAATGCTAACTATATTGAACCTGGTGGCATGTATGCTTAAAATAGAATTTTTGTTTTTTAATCTATATAACAGAAACCATCTTGAACATATGGGACTGAGGTATAAATAATTGAGAATTTCAATTACATTTCTATCAATATGTGGTGGATGTGATAAAGTAACTTATAATAGATGTAAGATTCCTTCACTGGATTTATTAGTAAAACAACTGAAAATTTCATATTACTAACATATGATTTTTCATATTTTCTCACATGCAGATTCCCTAGTAAATGCTATTAAAATGTTTAAGTATTAATATGTAAGTTCCCATGTATTCCAATGATGCCTAAAAAATTGGTGTACCAATAACAATACTGCTATTTGAGAAATGTTATTTGTATATAGAAATTAAACACATTGTAAACATACAATGAAACATAACAAGGAATTTTGTTCTCCAATTATTGAAGATTGTAGAAATCAGATAATTTGCTTCATACAAACGGTCTCAATTACAATTATATATAGCGTATCCAACGTCAGCAATGCAGAATTCAGATTTATTGGGTACATGCACGTATCTTCATGTGCTAGCATCTAAGGCCAAGATGGTGCTGAGGTTCATTGGGTTCATGTACCTAGTAGAACCTGACATAATTTGCTCCACAATAATTCTGTTCGCCTTTTCAGATGGATGGAATGCATCCCAGAATGCATACAAGTCTCTATTTGGGCATAGGTTGGAGAGTGCTGTGCACAGCCCAAGACCATTGTAGGGTCCTTGTCCACAGCATGCTATTTTTGATGTAGTAAATCCTGCCCAATAAAACAACATAATTGTCAGTGCCTGTTTTTATCATTATTATTTGCTCTTTCAATTCGAGAGACTAGCAAGTTGACATGAAAGTTAATTAGTAGTACTATAGTAGAGTGCGTGTAATACCATATGCTGCGGGGTTACTAATGAAGTTAAGGTGCATTTCTGCTGTGTTTGCAGCGATAAAAACGTCCCTGCCAATTTTCCTGTTGAGTTCTAATAGCATGCGTTCAAGTTGAGGGTTGTACAATGCTGCAGCACGTTGTAGCTCAGCAGCACATTGCCCATTTCTGCCACGTTGTGCCAATTCTGCTGGAACACAACCCAATGGACCCGTGCCTGTCACAAGAACTCTGCGAGCTCCCAGATCATATAGCTTCTGCGAGACATTATTACATATGTGGCTATGAGAAAATAAAGACTAAAGAGGGATATCACAAGAGGTCTTTGAATAAGCTATGCTGTAAGTTTAAGCTTTGCCTTTGTAAATGGGGGTGTTACCTGCAAGAGCTTTTTGTACTCACAGATGAGAAAGTTGACATATTTAGGTAGTGGATACTGTTGGGACCTTACAGAATTGGGCACCAAGTAGTAGTTGTTTACAAAATCATTGCCACCCACAGTGATAAGCACCAGTGATTGATTCACCAAACTTTTAGCCTGCGAGGCTCCAATTATTGCACTCACTCGGTTCTGGTACTCTTGAAAATACTCTAGCTGTCTATACATTCTGATTATGTTTACCTGTAAAAGTTGCATTAAGCATTGCCAAGTGCAAAAACTTAATTAGCCTTTAATTTCCAAATTGTAATTTTTCTTATTTTAGTATTTATCTTGGGTTATGCAATGTCTACGTATGCTAATAATGCGTAAGGTTTTGAGCATAAATTATGTGCGCGTATAAGAAACATTGTAATGAAGGAAGTAATTAGCTAGTAATCAACTTACAAACTGAACTCCAGTGTCGTTAAGGATTCCAATGCCGGCTGATGCAAAATTAGCACCAAGTAGGAGCTTTTCTCCTCTTAGTTCGGGGCTCAAGTATGGCAATACAGACTCAGCACCAAGTCGCTGACCTGGAATAAAAATGGTTTAGGATGTGGAATGATAAAGATGAATATCATAAAAATGAAATTAAGAAATTGAACCCAAAAAATAAAAAATAAAAATCTCTGGACATGCCTCAAATATTTGGCAATGATAAGATTTGTGACAAGAGCCTAATCACATCATCATATGTCACATATTTGCAAATACCATTGAGCTAGCAAAAGGATCTTTAAAAGTAAAAACTTAACTGATAAGATCAGGAATGTTGAAGCCATTGGAAAAACGTCCACTTGGTCTATGTGTTGGATGATCAATTCCATAAGGAGGAGCATCAGCACGTGCAGTGGTAGCCAAGTAATTGTTATTTCCACTGTCTACGAGTGAATCTCCAAATACAAAGAAAGCTCGTGGCCTAGGCCTGGCATCAGCTCCAGAGACAATGACACCAACCACCATAACTAAACTAAGAGTAGTCAAAGGAACAAAACTTGACAAGGCTGCCATTGAAATGAACGTTTGGATGTGGATATGGAGGCTTATTGAAACTGAAGGCTAAGTTTTGGATGTGGATGGACGATTAACTAGGATTCAAGTCTTTATATAAGCCCCTTTCTTGGATTTTATGCAGATCCCGCTTGTATATGAGGTCGCTTTTCGGTGGTCTTTAAATCATGGCATTGTCATAGACGTAAGTAACTTACGATGGATGCAATAATGCTACCAGAAACAGAGCATATAATGATGCTACTTCTACAAGTACTTTGTTGCAAGAACTTCGAAAGTTCTATATATTATTAAACTTTAACTATCACATGACTTTATTTATCCAACTTCGATGCAGAATAGCCTTATATAAAAGTAACATAGTTAAACATTAGAGGCCATTGAAATGATAAATGAGTTGACATTTAGTTTGACATCATAAGTTGAAATGACTTGTATAAAAGAATATTATGTCATCATATCACAAAAGTTATTTCGACGGCCATTTTTTCGGGTAAAATTAGAAAAAGGTGACAAGTGAATGTGTTTTTTCTTTCTAAACTTGGATGCATGCTTTTATATTAACTAATCTGTTGAGTAATATCACATCTCCTTCTTCATAGGCTTACATAAGTACTAATAATTACTAAGAAATGATGGGTTAATTTAATAAGGAACTTCATTAACACAATGATTTGAGTTTGAATTCTAAAAAAAGTAAATTTTTAAAGAACCAGCATAATTCTCATACTGCTAATTATTCGGGAGCCAAAAGATTCAAAAACTAATTAATATATCTTGGATACTTCTGGATTTAATTAGTAACCTTTGTAGGTGATGACTAAAATTATGACTAGGAATTTAATTTTGGAGCGAAATTGCGGTGCAATGAATGGGGTTAGTATCATTTGGTAGAGGAAAAGCTAGAGTAGAGGAGAGTTAGAGGCTATTGAGTCCAACAACTGGACACCGGGTGGGGCTTCTGGGGCAGCTTGATTTGAAGGTGTGATTGTGAAGGGCTCATCGATAATCTATGTGCTCTAGGAGAGAAGGGAAGGAAAAGAATGAGGCTAGTAGTTGCCAGAGAGAAAGTGAGAGATAAGACTGGTTGAGCCTTTGATTGCAAGGAGTGAAGGAAGGAAAGGAAGTGATGTTGCAGAGTGTAGAAGAGGGAGTTCTAAAGGCAGAGATTTCGAAGTACTATTGAACATGCCTTAACTAAGTTTTGCAGACTATCGTTATTTTTTACCTTGTATGATTTTTGGTTGAAGACAATAATGTTTATATTTTTGGATGAATGATAAATTAGTTGGGATTGAATAGTAATAAGATCTAATTATTCTAGCCCTTGACTGGTCCTCACATAAAGGAATACGGACATGGAATACACAATTTATTTTACGAGCTAGGAACCGAATGAATCGGCGAGCTGGGACGGGTTGCTACTTAACAAAGGTACACATAAAATACCTGTCCTTTTTGTCATTACTCTGGTGGGAATTAGCATTTTCCAGTTAAAGGAAGGAGATTAAAATTGATTTGCCACTCTTTTATGAATTCATCATCAGTCTCAGTTTGAGATGAATAATTTTATGCTCTAATGTTCTTAGAAGTTTATGATTAATTAGTACTTAGCCACATCATTTACTTGATTAGATTCTCTAAAAGATATATGGCAAAAAAAAAAAAAAAAACAAAACAAAAACACCTATATAATTTTTTTTATGTTTTATTGTTGAACGCACATATCGTTAAAAATTTATCCTTCACCATCAAATTAAAACAACACCATCGTAAATAATATTAAAACAGCTTTTATCATAGATCTTGATTGTACAGTTTTAATGAGAGAGTTTAATTTTCATGCAATTAAAGTGTAAAATAGCTTTATATTGTTAACTAATAAAAAATTTTCATATTATCTATTTTAAAATAATTAATCCTAATTCAAATTTTAGAATATTATGTAAAATAGATAATATGGCAACTTTTTATTGATTGATAGTATAAAATTATTTTATATTACCAGTGTATGAAAATTAAATGCTAAATGTAAACCTGAAGTTCATACCATTTTGTATAACTTTTTGTATCTATATGAATTTAATTAACTTTGAATTATTATTAGTATAATTTTTTTTTATTATCAATCATATTGTAATTTTTGCGATGATTATTATAAAAGTTATATATTTTTTAATGATGTAATAATATATGATCAAAAAATATTTTTTACATTAAACATTTAATGTTGCTAATGTAAATAGCAACACTTTTTCATTATTTAGTAATATTTTTTAAATGCTACTAAATTTCAATTATGTTACAGTGAGTTTTAAGCCATAGTATACCAATTGACTTAAATTAAATTAGTTGAAATCTAATAAATTTCTGACATAGGTGGTTTATATATACAAAAAAAAAAAAGATCTATTTAGGAAGCAACATTATCGATTTTACCCCTAAGATTTATTAGGCATAACATCTCAATTCATGCTGCTTATAATAAGTGCAAACCCTTATATTAGGGTGAAGGATTCATTACTCATGCTAGATGTTTGAGTAACGATACTCATGCGTTTGAAATGATGAAAATACCCCCCACCATATTTTCTAAAGAGGGCTTGAATTTTTTTATTTGCACAATGGTACTTATTTTATTTCCCCCTTTTATTTTCCCCTTGTAGCAATTTAAAGATTCAAAAGTGTCCAAGCAATGAAGCAAACAATTCAATCTGTGCAGTTCAAAATGAGACCTTTCTAAGACCCACTCACTGCTACCGAACTATCATTCCAAATTAACTAGCATTTGTTTTATTAGGGTTGCAAAAATGATGTTCAAATCATGCAAGTCATGCCAGCCAGCATTAGATGTGAATGGGGTACCTTAAATTCGTGATATCCCTCCTGCAGTTCTTTCTTAGAAAGGCTTAAAAATAGTTAATAACTAGTTTCTTTAAGGACTAGGAGTCTTTCCTTGCTCTTATATCCCCATGAGCAAGAAGATAAACAACTCCAGATTCTTTAGCCTTGCGTATAAAAGATAACTCTCTTTCAAGACTCTACTCTGCATCAAGACTCGACGGAGTAGAAGACACTGGGTTCACCTCTTCTAATGTGCTTACTTCAAATATGGGATTGCTTGTATCATTAAAGTCAGCCAGAAGAGGAACACCGAGTGAGTACACACTCCCATTGGGAGCTATTAGAACTTGATAACTAGAATACTCATCCTCTGAACCAATATCATCCTCCCATTGTTCCAAGATTGCAGCCTAATTCTTACATTAAATCCATTGACAACTTCTGCTTGACTTCAGTTTCATATTTAAGTTTGCTTCCGTAATTTCATACAAACATTATAAGAAACATTATTACAGCAAAGACTAATATAATCCAACTTCCATCTATTACACTCCACAAAATTGATGAAAAGAAAGTCAAATCCAATCCCAAGAAGAGCCCCACAAAAGTCAGCACTCTGGCGATGTATATCTGCCATATAAGAATCATTTCAAGAGTTACTAAAATAGTGGTCATCATCTTCGTTTGCGGTAGATGGCTTTCATCCACCTCAACACCTTAAATCCGTCGTTTACTGTACCCTAAGAATCCATCTCCACAACTTCATCCGTGGTTTGCTGTCAGAATAATGCCTCTGACGAGTACAACCTCCTTCTCCATAGGCTTTGACAACCACCGCCGACGAGGTTACCTCAAATTCAATAACAAAATGATTGGGGGTTCATCTGCAAATTGAATCCCATAGTAACACGTGACTATTGTCAACCGTCCAATTTTAAAAACGCGATCTAACGGTTCCATATTATCCTTTGGGGTCAATTTTGGTATTTTTGCTTTGATAATAGGGGTATTTTCATAAATTGACAAGTGTGAGTATCGTAACTCAAATGTAGCAAGCATGAGTAATGAATCCTTTGCCTTATATTAGATGTGGTCATGATAAACTTCGAAAAACGAAAGTTAATTTGATGTCCTATCAATATTGAATAGTCATCCTAAATTGCATTGATTGATCCCAAAAATTTCACTTTAATTGGAATTTTGTTATTTACCATTACAAGCTCGAATCCTGTTAAATATCCATAGTTGAATGGTTAAAGGGCTCAATTCACAATTTGCAAATTTGCAGGTTCAATTCTTATTGGATGCACCATATGACTTTCCCTCAAACAAGTTTATTATGTTGATTTTTTTTCAATAATGAAACCTTATTAGAATTTTCTATTTCAACCTTAGAAACTGATGATGTCAAAGGATTTGAGAAGGGGGTGGATAAATCAAGTTTTCAAGAAATAAAATTTTTTTCTTCAAAACAAAAATCAAATCAATAAATTTCCTGATACCAATATTTTTGTTTAAAATATTTTTCTTCCCATTTCTCTTCTCGTAATGTAATTAGAAATTATGATGATATTTAGTTTCTGTGCATATTATGTTCTTTATTTTCTTTGCTTTTCTTTTCTTGCTCATCTTACTACTAAACTGTTAATATCTCAGTATGATTAACAGCCACATATATATAGTGCAATGGAGAATGGATGACCATGTGAGGATAGGATCCCATTTAATTTTTTTTTTTTTTTTTGGTAGAGACCCATTTACAAAATTTTAAAGTATATAATTAAAAATTTTTAATGTATAAAAAGCTATTTAAAATTATGTTGAAACTGTAGGAACTAACAAACTAATTTAAAAAAGAACAAAAACTATGTAACACATGTAGGGATTTCAGAATGAATTTACCATTTCTATCTTCCATTGTAACTTTAGATAAATATAAGTTTGTCTTCCCTTATGTTTCTCAATGATATATTGAGGAATACGAAAATCACAAATACAATAATAATAATAACAATAATAATAATAAAGCAACAAGAGCCATCATGAACTAGCAGTCTAGCACCCAAGGCCAATACAGCGCCTGGATTTATTGGATTTGTGTATCTTTATGTGCTAGCATCCAAGGCTAAGATGGTGCTGAGGTTCATTGGATTCATGTAGCTTGTAGAACCTGACATAATCTCTTCCACAATAAGCCTGTTTGCCTTTTCAGATGGATGGAATGCATCCCAAAATGCATACAAGTCTCTATTTGGGCACAGGTTGGAGAGTGGTGTGCATAGCCCAAGGCCATTGTAAGGTCCTTGCCCACAGCATGCAATTTTGGATGTAATAAATCCTGGCCAATTGAACAATATAAAACGTCAGTGCTTGTCTTTCATAACTGGACTAACGAACAAAGACTAGCTAGTTGACATGAAATTCAAGTTAGTGGTGTGTGTCTAATTAGTAATACCAAATGCTGAGGGGTTGCTAACGAAGTTATTGTGCATTTTTGCTGTATTTACGGCAACAAAAACGTCCCTGCCAATCTTCCTGTTGAGTACTTGTATCATGCGTTCAAGTTGAGGGTTGAATAATGCTGCAGCACGTTGTAGATCAACAGCACATTGCCCATTTCTGCCACGCTGGGCCAATTCAGAAGGAACACAACCTAATGGACCCGTGCCTGTCACAAGAACTCTGCGAGCTCCTAGATCATATAGCTTCTGCAATGCATTATTACATATATGACTATGACTATGAGAAAATAACATCTAAAGAGGGATATCACAAGAGTTCTTTTTGATGAGCTATGCTGCAAGTTTAACCTTTGCCTTTGTTGTGGTTAATGGGGTGTTACCTGCAATAGCTTTTGGTACTCGGAGATAAGATACTTGACATATTCAGGTAGTGGATACTGGCGGGACCTTACAGAATTGGGCACCAAGTAGTAGTTGTTAACAAAATCATTGCCACCCACAGTGATGAGCACCAGTGCTTTATCCACCAGACTTTTAGCCTGTGATGCTCCAATTAGAGCACTCACTCGGTTCTGGTACTCTTGAAAATACTCTAGCTGCCTATACATTCTGATTACGTTCACCTGCAATTGTTGCATTAAGATTAAGCATTTTAAGGGTCACCTTGATTGGCTTTTAATTTTACGGTTGCAATTTCTTTTTCTTATGTTAGACTGTGTCTTGGTTCATGTTTGCGTATGCTGATGCGTAAGGTTTTAAGCATGCGTTAGATGGTAACATAGGGAGTAATTAGCAAGTGTTCTTATCAACTTACAAACTGAATTCCAGTGTCGTTAAGGATTCCAATTCCGGCGGATGCAAAATTGGCACCAACTAGGAGTTTCTCTCCTCTTAATTGTGGGCTCAAGTATGGCAATGCAGACTCAGCACCAAGTCGCTGACCTGAAACAATCAAACTAATTAGATATACGTGTCTTTGGTTTATTAACAGGCTATGCTGCATGAATGAATAAAAAAGGTTCCGAATGTGTAGAGAAGGCTCCGCTATCATTTTTGACAGAAATGGTAGAAAAGGAACTCATACTATATAAAGGAAGAAACTTACCCGGTTTGATATTTTTAGCCGCCCGAATGCATGAAAGACACAAAAATGCTTAAGATTATTTATAAATATACATGATATTTTCGGACAACTTTTATAAGAATTTTGACTCTCAAATATTTATTTCACCTTTTAACTTAAAACACGCATGGATAAATCCTTAAACCTATAAAAATATAAATATGCCAATAGATAAATAAATAATTAATTGAGCGAATGTATCAAGATTAAATTTTTAACACACCGACAGTGAAGCTAAAATAATAATAATAATAATAAAATTGAAATTTGGAAATTGATGTCAAGATATATTGGGAATTTAACTGATAAGATCGGGAATGTTGAAGCCATTGGAGAAGCGGCCAGTTGGTCTACGAGTTGGATAATCAATTCCATAAGGAGGAACATCAGCACGTGCAGTGGTAGCCAAGTAATTGTTATTTCCACTGTCCACAAGTGAGTCTCCAAATACAAAGAAAGCTCTTGGCCTAGGCCTGGCATCAGCTCCACAAACAATGACACCAATTACTATAACTAAACTAAGAATCAGCAAAGGAAGAGAACTTGACAAGGCTGCCATTGAAATGAACGTTTGGAGTTTGGATGTGTGGTTTGGAGTGTTGATTGAATTAAGAGCTTGTTTTCTGATGTGGGTGCATGGATGATTACCTGAGACTCAAGTCTCTATATAATGATTATTTTCCCACTGTTTTGTGCTGATCCTACTTGTATTGGTGGTCACTTTATTGTTCTCTTTAATTGATGGTCTTATTTCTGTTCTACTTTTGAAAATGGTGGCGTTGTCAGAAACGTAAATGCTATCGTTTGAATTCATCGAGATCCAACTAAAATAGTTAAAGCCTTAATTTGTAAGTTATTTATTGACTTAAATGTATATGCCTTGTTTAAACTTTGTTTCTTAAAAAATCTTTTGTATAAGAGACTAAAAGATCATAGAGAAATAGAAGAGTGTTACTAATAAGTGTTCTAAAGATTATGGTGAAGGGTATGCAATATACTATATTAAATACTTTTAATTTCACAAAAATGAAAATCTTAAATTCCTTTTGAGTTTATAATATATTAAATATTTTAATATTTGAATATTTTCTATTTTTAATTTCTTAATGTTACAAATACAAAAGTTATTTATGCACCTTTACTTAATAATTTAAGTTTTTATATGCATTAAATGTGTTTGGACGCGAATTTGAAAAATAAGAGAAGATAAGAAAAAGCTCACTTACGGTTAATTTAGAAGCTAAATAATTCTTAAGAAAAAAGTATAAGTAATTTTTAATACAGAAATAAATTCTACCTTTGTTAAAAGTATATCTCATTTCTTGATTTTTCTTGCATCTTACAAAACATATTCATTGAAATCCTATTTATTTTTACCTTGTCCCTCCACTTCACTCTATAGCTATAAAATAATATTTATATATTTCAATTTTTAATCATAGCAAACTTAAGAATTCGTTGTAATTTATAAGTATTTTTTAAATGTTGTATCCAAATATAAAATAGGCTTTTCTTAATTTTAAAAAAAAGCTTAAAATAAGTTTTTTTAATAAATTTATATGAATAAGCCCTTTAATTTTAATACAGTATCACAGCGTTTACAATTAATTAGTTTAGAGTTTGATTACGTTATATCGTGCAATTTTTAATTAACACTTAATTGACAGACTAAATTTCAAATCATGGTAAAAGTGAGTTTCTATATTATTCATGCTTCTTCAAGCCTCCTAAAGATTTCGTACATAAGATGACTTGCAAAAATATTAGGGACTTACAGCCAAGGGTGCATCGAGTTTATTCCGACCTAACTAATTAATAAAGAAAGTTAGTCTAACAGTACCATAAGAAACAAATAGAAAATTGACAGAAATTACCGATGGATAGCAGTCCATCGGAATTACTAAGGAATTTTCCAACCGATAGATTAAATATATGAAAATTTAACCTCGTTTTCGATAAGTATAAATATCTGTCAGTAATTTTGTCAGTAATATTACGTGCCAATATGCGCCACATGGTGTGCATGTATTACCGATGGATATTTATTTAGTCAATATATATATATATATATATATATATATATATATATATATATATATATATATATATATATATATATATATATGTACCAATTTAAAAAAAATGAAATTATGATGTTGGTAATTTTTTTATTTTGTATTTTTTTTTTAAATTATTGATAGATATTGCCGTCGGTAATTGGGTACCGTTATGGATTTCCTTAATTTTTTTTAATACTATTGGAATTTCCATCAGTAACTAAATATATCGTTTCATAATAATGCAGTTGCCGATTATTCGTCGACAGTGGATTAAATGAAATGGTGCATTCATCCTTTTATTATTGACGGATGGTCCGTTCGTAATACACACAGTAGTGGTTAAAAAGTGACGCCCAATAAATTAAATGAAATGGTGTGTTTCATACTTTTTTTTTTATAACTAATGGATGGTTAGTCAATAATGCATCTCGGGGGGTTAAAACATGAGGGGCCCAGCTTTTTTCTCCGTTTTCTTTTGTCTCTTCTCTCTCACCGCCGCATAGCTGGTCATTGCTGCCTAAGCCCCATTACTACTGCTAGAAACCACAATTGTGTTTCAGATACCTTCTTGAGCATTTTAAGCGCTTTAGTTTTTTTCATTTGATCTTTCTTTTGCATTCCATATCTTTGGTCAAACTTGTTAGTTGAGAACCTTAGTTAACAAATAGTTTTTCTTCTTTTGTTCATTTGGGAGCACATTTAGACCATTATTTGGTGTGTTTAGCTTGGAACATACTGTTTGGAGTATAGATGAATACAATCTCTAATTCTTATATCTATTTTTTCTAGTAAAATTAGAGATTTATAATCGTTTGGATAGAATTGTAAGATGAAAGGACAATGGGATTACATGATTGGGAGAAGGTTTAACATTTCTTCCCAATTGTGTGAATTATGTGATGTGGTGTTGTAAGCCTGTATGTTGTGAAATAAGGAGATGTGCTTTAGAATGACTCTTAGTATTGATTGGATTGCATGGTTACATGTGTTTGTTGTTGAATATTGAGTTTGATTGTTGAATTAATTTTTGTGGAGTCTTCTAATCTAAAAGGTGACTCTGCCCACTTTTTTTATATTAATTTGTTACTAATTAAGTTGTGAATTAAAATTAGTTGAATGTAACAAAGGGAGATTACTATTTTCAAGGGAGACTCTATTGAAATTGTCGTTGTTGTTTAAATTGTTGTGCTCATTTAAAAAGTGCTCTAATCTAATAATTGGATGCTCCTAATCTACGATGAGACTCTACTAAAATTATTGTTGTTGATTAAATTGCTTTCTGTATTAAAAAAAAAAAAAGGTGTAATAATCCAACAAGTGGAGAGTCAATTTTAGTAGAAATTGAAAGTGATTATGTTGCGAAATTTGTAATCGATAGTTGTTTATGTGTTTATAGGGTTAAAAATTGTTCAATAGCAAAGATCCCGGGAAACCAATCATGGATATATGATAGGTTGCACCCAGACCTAGTAGGATTAAGCTAGAATTTTATGAGGGTGTTGAGCAATTTATAAGTGCTACATGTTAAACAAAATCTTTGATAAGCAAAGGGAAGGTTAGGTGTCCCTATGGTAAATGCAGATGTAGGAAGTATTTAGACACTGAGAGCATTAGGTATCATTTGTACAAATATGGGTTCAATCCTGATTATTGGGTTTAAGCTAAGCATGGGGAAGTCATCTTTGGTGACAAGATTGTTGAGTATTAAGTTAGAAGTGAATCAAAGCCAAAGTTTCTTTAATCAATGGACTGAATCAATCAGGGAACTTAGTCCATGATGTGACTCCCTCCATAAGGACTTTTACCAAGTGAAAAGGTTAGTTTCTAAACGTGGGTTGAAAGAAGAAAAGATTTATTGTTGTTTGAAAAAATGTATGATTTATTACAAAGATGATGCTACCCTGACTCATTACAAATTTTGTGAAGAGTCTAGGTTTAAGCTCACGAGTTCGGGAAGTAAAAAGTATAAGGATATTCCTCAAAAAAGAATACACTATTTGTCTTTAATCCCTAAACTTAAAAGATTATATGCATTGATGAGTTTAGCCCTGCATATGAGATGGAATTATGAGAATAAGAGGAATATTGGTGTAATAATTCATCCATCTCATGGTGAAGGTTGGCTACATTTTGACTAAACCTACCATGATTTCGCTTCGGATTCCATAGATATCGGGTTACGACTTTATGCTAATAGTTTTTCTCTGAGTAATCAATTTAATAAACCCTATTCTTGCTGGCCTATAGTTGTTATGCCCTACAATCTTCCTCCTGAGATGTGCATAAAAGATCCTTATTTATTCTTAACTTATATGATCTGTGATCTTGCTAATTCCAAAGCCTATATTGATGTCTACCTCCAACTCTTGATTGATGAATTGAATGAATTGTGGTGTAATAATATCTTGACTTATGATATTTCAATGAAGTTGAATTTCATGTTGAGGGCAGCATTGATATGGATAATCAATGACTTTCCATGGGTGGTTCTAGCCCTACCTCTACATAGCTTGCAACTGAGAGTGAAGCTGTCTTGTCAAGGTAGTCATAGGCTTCCACAAGAGGCATGCACATCTGAGATACGATGGGAAAAGTTGGTAGGTAATTTATTTCATTTCAATGTCAATGTAATTGTGATTTTTTATTCAATGATATATCACTTTTTTCTTTATTTGACATATTTGGCTTCCTCCGACTCCAAGCTTGCATCGCATTGTGGAAGTTCTATAGCATAGTATATGGCTCTATATTTGTGGTTCTCCAAGGTTCCTCTGGCCATGAAAGAGATGTGGTATCAAAAGGGGGCAGTAAAAAAAATACTAGACACCTGCTTTTCATTTAATTTTAATTCTTTACTTCCATATATGAGTTAAATGACTAATATCTTACTTTGTATTTGCAACAAGATTTTATCATTGACCAATGTGAAGAGCCTTATATCAAGAAGGCTTGGATGACAAGGGCGGCTAAGTGGATAAGGGACATGTACTGCGATATCTACAAGGGGAAGGCGAACCATGATTGGTTATAAGAAGCCCACTTGCGGGCATCAAAAGGAGTATTGGGCAACAAATGGTTTCAAGGAGAAGCCACAGAAAGCAAAGGTGAGTTGGGCCTCGGCCACGGGTGAGTCTCTCCACACTAGTGGCTCCACTAACACCGAGGGCATTGGGGCGTGAATGGTAATAATTTCAATTGCATTTGATTTTACCATGTCAATTTTTTTGGTATTGATTTATGTATGATCATGTGAATTTAATTTGAAATACAGGTGTGGAAGCAGACTAAGGAGCCGACCCAAGGTGAGCTATTTAGGGAGACTCACATGCAAGCAAGACAAGTCACAGTAGGTCGACATATCGGAGGCAACATATGTAAATCCTGAGCTTACTTTTTCATTAAATTATATTATATATGCTATGGTGCTATATTAATTTGTTTTGTTTTGTTATAGTATGAATATACGCAGTGACTTGAAGATGCACAAAACCAGCACACGCTACAAGATAAGCAGGAAAGGTGCCAATTGCCTTGCTAGTAGTGAGGATGAGATCTGGTCAAAGATTGTTGGTGGCTTTTACAAGGTTCCATATATGCGATGGGGACTTACTATTCTGGTGGTAGTGTGTCCTCTGCCTTTGTGACTAGATCACTTATTGCAAATGAAAAGGTTAGTGACCGTGTGGATTTCAAATGTTAAACTTCATGCTTATCTGCAATAGCTCATGTTTTAGGACAAGCATCAACAATAAGAACTGAAGGACATGAAGATCAACCTACAGAAAGAGGCAAAAAAGGATAGGAAGAAGATGTTTAAAAAGATGTGCGCCTTATTCTAGCAGATGTAAACAGGTCGGTCATCTGCACTCCACTTTCGCCTATGCTCAAGGACTCCTCCTCCGATAGTAGCTACAACTCCTACTCTGACTTTGACTTTGACAATGCCATGGCCTATCATTGATGTTAATTATGTATTTTTTTTCTATTGGATTGAATATTTGAACATTTTTATTATTTCTTAATTTTAATTTGAATACTTATTTTATTAGATATTATATATTATATAATAATTACATTTAATATTTTCCTAGCATTAAACATTAATAAATTAAACATTAATTGTAATTAGTCATTTCAGTTAATTAATTAATAAAAAATTACCCAAAATAAACAAATTCTTTCTTTACTGATAGATTTTTTGTCGATAATTTAATTATTTATAATTATAATATTATTTATAAACTAAAAATATTGGCAGATTACTAATCGGTAATCACAATTAAAAAAATTATTAATTGAAAATTATTGATGGAAAGTTCGTCATATAATTAAAAAAATCCATCTGTATTTATTATGAAAACAATGAAAGTGGGAATGAATTTTTCAATTAAGTATTGATGAATTTTAATTAAAGTCTTTTGGAAATTCTGTCCATAAGTTATCAACAGTTGATAAATTATGTCAATGATTATTACTAACACATGATTAATTGACGTCCATATTCTATCGATGATAAAGTTATTGATAGATTTTTAAATATTTTTATTAGTAATTTCGTCTATTTTCCACATGTTTCTTATAGTGTAAGGTTAGTTTAAAATCCCTTTCCAAAAATACTAAATGTTAAGAAGTTGTAATATACCAGTCAAAAATTATGCGAATTGTGGTTTTCTGTCTTTTCAAACCTCGTAAAATTTCTAAATTTGAACCCTACGCCTCGTTGGAGAACTATATGATTGGAATATTATCTTTAGATCAAAAATTTCAGTAATTAATCCTTAGATATCAAAGAATTAAATATTAATTTTTTAATAAATTTTAGGAAGTCAATAACCCCCTATTTTTAGCCTGAAAGTTTATAAAAATACAAATTTTCAGAAATTTATACTAAAATCTAAAAGTTGGATGTTGATTCTTAAGGATTTGATTTTTCTTATATTTTTATTGAATTTAAATGGGGGATATTCCCTTATTTACATTAATATTTTAAAGTTAATATAGAAATATAAATAAGTGTGTAAGACATAGCCTAAGTGGCAGGAACACAAAGCTAAACTGATTTTGGTCAATTTTGATGCAGGGTTACGCTATAGCACTACAACTTAAATAAATTTTTTGGTGGCATTTTGATTGCTGCACTATAGCGCAACATAGTGCGCTATAGCAGGGACGCAAAAATGCCGTTTTAGTGCTAGGCATTATAAAAGGGGTGAAAACCCCACCCCTCTCCCTCAAAACCGCGACCGTCTCTCCCAACCTTCTCTCTAAGTTTTCTCTCCCTCTTTCTCACTATCTCTTCTCTTTTTCTCCCTCTTCTTCTTCCTTCTTTCTTTTCCACCATTCCTCTTCCTTTCTTTGGCCCTAACATTATGGATGATCCATGTGTGGAGCTCTTGGAGCTTGGAAGAAAGTGGTTTTTAGGTGAAGGAGTCATGAGTTGGTGACCACTCCCTCTCAAATCTCTCTTTTGCTTGCAAAGATTCTCATGGAGAATAACCATTGGCTCTGGGACACCATAAGCTTGGAGTTGGAATTTCATCTCTTAAGCTAAGTTGGTGAGTGGATAGTTTATCAATAATAGCATTATATGTGTGCTATTGTGTTATTACCCATATACGTGAATGTTTAAATTGATTGGAATAATTGAATTACGAAAATATTGAATGCCATGTAATACTTTAATTAAAAAGATTACAATTAGAGCTTATAAATTTATGTTACGGACTAAGTATTGGATGAAAAATATGAAAATATGAATGTATAAGTGGTTTGCTTTGGATAGGACTAGGAGCTTAAATGTGATATGCTATTGTATGTTAACATTTGAGTGTTTGTGATGTCCATTGAAATAATTGGTATCCTTAGGACAGTGATACATGACGCCAAAGTAGGTACAAGATTACATCTTGTGGATGGTGATATATAACACCCAGATATAGTTCCATGCACATTGTCACACTAAGGGCGGTGAGATGTAACTCCTAGATGTGACCTAATTTGCTTGTGCAAGTTTTGGTTGCTGACGGTTGTGACTAATAAAAAGGTATGGTGATGAGACTATGGTATGATTTGTGATAAGTTATATATATATATTTGAACACTTGGGTGTTTTGTCGTACTGTAGCATGTTATTATGGCTATGTTATTCTTCATTGGGTCTGTATGGCTCACTCTTTTATCCTCCTCTATTATAGATTTAGTTATGACCTGTGGTCCACTTCCCCAGCTAGCTAGAGGTGTCCAATATCTAGTGAATTCACACACTTGTCTGTGTAGTTTGGAAGGTTGTGTTATTGTGTAGTAATTATTGAAATATTTGGTTGTGTGTAATCTTACCTATGCTTGATTAGTCCATGGGAAAGGTTTTGCTTTTACTATGTTGTTTGGGAACAATGGGACATGTTCGCGTGTGTATGGACATGTACAAATGTATGTGTGTACATAAATATATTATATTCTAGGAGTGTTATGAGAATGCTCGCTTAATTTTGAATTAGGAATTTATATATATTTGAAATATGAAGGTTATACATACTCTAGGAATGCCCGATTTTAAGGGGTTACTTTGTCTGTTTTTTGCAAGAAATCTCAATTAGGCTTGTTAGAAGGCTAAAATTCCCTATATGTCAGCCACTGCTTGGATTGGGTCATGACATGAGTTTTTTCTTCATAAAATGGTGTATAAAGCTAAAAAAAAAAAAAAAAAGCAAATTAGAAGCACTTGATTTTGGGCCACAATGGTTTTTCTTTCTCTTTATTTGACAATTTCGCCCATCAGTAATTAGCTGTAAGCCTTTGTAACTGTCGCATGAATTGAGAATTCATGCTATATGGCACTGCTAATCCTTTTTTACCTAAAAATGTAAGATTTAGGTAATTTAAAAGGCTTTTTAGGCTTAATAGATTATATATAACTTGTTTAAAAACTTAGGCCTATTAGTTTATTTAGAAGTTTATTAATAGACTTTATCACAAACTAGATTTTTAAATAAGCTTTTAAACATCAGGTTAGACTATTTAAAGGGCCTATATGATACGTATTCCAGTTTTGTAATTGGGAAATAAACTAAGCTTGTTAAATACAAAGTCTCACCTACATGACCTAGGTCTACACTAACTGAATGGTCTAAGCGTTTGAAATAATTAACTTTTGACATTAATAACATTCGGTAACAAATGCTAAAACGTAAATAACGAGATAACTACGAACAAAAAATAATGAAAACATAAAAATATACAAGAATAGTAATTAAGTTGAACAGGTATAGTTGTGTAGAAATATTTTGATTTTGAAGTTGACTTTTACTATCAAGTGAACTGTTTCGAGCTTGCAACTTTATGCACACCCATCTTGATGGAAAACCAGCTCATGAACTAGCCAAGTTAGCGTGCATTTGATCGAGGAACCACTGGATACATGTACTCATGCAAAAAAATAAACCATTGAGAGACGTTAGAAAATGACACGAAAGACAATTTGAATTATTGATTTTGAATTATCATCTCATTTTGAATTCAAATTAAGATATACTATAAAATAATAACTATAACTGGCCGAACTAGGTACTTTTATATCATTAATTTTTTTTTTTTATACAAAGTCAAAAATAAAATCTCAGAAAAAGACATGTTAGTAGAATTTAATGGCCTCAAAATTAGGAAAAGACGGATACACAATTGATTGTGGCAATTATATGGGTCAAATTAAGCCGCATGGTAATTATATCGGTCAAATTAAGCGGCATGGTACTGTAGTCTCGGCTCTAAAGTTAAATTCGTTGCCAGGGTTAGCCATCACCTAAAAATATTTAATGATTAAAGTTGTAAATAATATCTCAGATTTCTTTTGGTAGCCCAACAATTAGATGGCTTGATATATGTAAAAAAGCATGCTTCAACAGCAAGAAAGTGAGAACACAAGCACCTCTTCGCATTTCACATTTCATTTTTTTTTATTTTTCAATTCCATTTAGCTGTTGAAATAGTTTATGTTTGAATAATTTTGTATTAATTAAGATAATCAACTTATAAACACAAGTTGGTTTTAACCTCATATTTGTTGTTTATATCATATGAATGAAATTTTTATTGGTTACAAACAATTAATTATGTAACACTTAATTAAGACTACAAGTGCATAATTAATCTGCATCGAAATATCACAAATTAAGTTTTTGTTTGTTTGAAATTCTATAACATACAGAAATCTATACATCAAAGCTATTACAAATAACTTAAAGTATATTGTGGAGGTGACATTATGATATTCCAATTTCTGGTTGCATCCCATGAGTTCAACCTAACACATTAACGTTTGCCAGGATAACGCCACCATTTTCAGAAGTAGAACATAAAACCTTCAATTAAAGAGATCCATTAAGTGTCCACCTTTACAAGTTGAATCTGCTTAACATATTGGTTAAAGGTTTACTATATAAAGACTTGCATCATAAGCAATCATCCATCCACGTCAGAAAACAAGTCCTCAATTTAGTCAACACTCCAAACCTCACATCTAAAGTTCATGTCAATGGCAGCCATGTCAAGTTTTGCTACTTTGGTGATTCTTATTATAGTTTTGGTGGTTGGTGTCATTATCCCTAGAGCTGAAGCCAGACCCAGGCCAAGGGCTTTCTTTGTATTTGGAGATTCGCTTGTTGATAGTGGAAATAACAACTACTTGGCTACCACCGCACGTGCTGACGCTCCACCTTATGGAATTGATTATCCAACTCGTAGACCAACTGGCCGTTTTTCAAATGGCTACAACATTCCCGATTTGATCAGCTAAGCTTCCATATCTTGCCATCAATTTCTAAATTTTGTTTTATTTGCTCTTCACTTTCATGCACCAAATACTTCCAATACCAAAAGATACAAAGAATATATATATAACTAGCTTATTGTTGAACTGTTTCAGGTCAGCGACTTGGTGCAGAATCTGCATTGCCATACTTGAGCCCACAATTAAGAGCAGAGAAACTCCTAGTTGGTGCCAATTTTGCATCAGCCGGAATTGGAATCCTTAACGACACTGGGATCCAGTTTGTAAGTTGATTACTTGCTAATTACTTCCTTCCGTGCCATACTTCTTATACATGCAAATAATGCATGCTTAAAGTCCAAAACCATACGCACAATATTAGCATGTGTAGAATAACCCAAGCCAAATTGTAAAATAAGAATAATTACAATTTTAAAATTAAAGGCTAATTAACTTTTGCACTTGGCAATGATTGAAATGCAACTTTTGCAGGTAAACATCATTAGAATGTATAGGCAGCTAGAGTACTTTCAAGAGTACCAGAATCGAGTGAGTGCTCTAATTGGAGCTCCAAGGGCTAAAGTTCTGGTGAATCAAGCACTGGTGCTCATCACTGTGGGCGGCAATGATTTTGTAAACAACTACTACTTGGTGCCCAATTCTGTAAGGTCCCGCCAGTATGCACTACCTGCATATGTCAAGCTCCTCATCACTGAGTACAGAAAGCTTTTGCAGGTAACACCCCATTAACCACAAAGGCAAAGTTTAAACTTGTAGCATTGAGACATAGCTCATCCAAAGAACTCTTGTGATATCACTCTTTAGTCTTTGTTTTCTCATAGTCATATAATATGTGATAATGTATTGCAGAAACTATATGATCTGGGAGCTCGCAGGGTTCTTGTGACAGGCACGGGTCCATTAGGTTGTGTTCCTTCTGAATTGGCCCAACGTGGCAGAAATGGGCAATGTGCTGCTGAACTACAACGTGCTGCAGCTCTGTTCAACCCTCAACTTGAACGCATGCTATTAGAACTCAACAGGAGAATTGGCAGGGACGTTTTTATCGCTGCAAATACAGCACAAATGCACAATAACTTCGTCAGTAACCCCGCCGCATATGGTACTACTACCCGCACTCTACTACTAACTTTCATGTCAACTAGCTAGTTTCTTAAAAGAGCAAATTATAAAGATAAAAACAGGCACTGACATTTACGTTGTTGTATTGGGTAGGATTTACTACAGCAAAAATAGCATGCTGCGGACAAGGACCCTACAATGGTCTTGGGCTATGCACACCGCTCTCCAACCTGTGCCCAAATAGAGACTTGTATGCATTCTGGGATGCATTCCATCCATCTGAAAAAGCGAACAGACTTATTGTGGAACAAATTATGTCAGGTTCTACTAGGTATATGAACCCAATGAACCTCAGCACCATTTTGGCCTTAGATGCTAGCACATGAAGATACACGAAACCAAATAAATCTGAGCACTATAGTGGCCTTGGATATTAGTTCATAACGGTTCTCATTGCTTTTTTTTATTATTGTAATTGTGAATTTTAATTTGTAGTCCTCAATGTATAATTGGGGAACATATATTATTAATGGAATGAAAGAACTTACTTTTACCTAATAAAATCGTAAGAGAGTATAGAAATGGTAAATTTACTGCCAGAGGCAGACTCCAACTATATATAGGGGCTGTGTTATGCGAGAATGAGTTTGCTACGTGAGACATGAGAAGGGCATTCTTAACCTTTAGATCAAATTGTGGGATTGAGATTAGAATCCCAATTAAAAAAACTCACATTGCACTGGTGCTAATGGTTATTTGCTAAGGTTCATTAATGAATCAATCGTGGGACATTAATCAAAAGAAAATCACAGAATATTAATTTTTCTTGCTTTAAAATTCAATATCTTAAAAGTTCAGTTGTCTTTTTAAGATTTGAAATAGAATTAATATATGTGGGGAATCTGCTTTTAGTTACTATAGGATCCCTAACTTTTTGATTGAATATACAGATTCAAATAAAATTCCAAAAAATCAAAATCTATCAGGAACTAGGTGAAATCAACCCCTAGCATGCCAGTGAATTCTCTTACCTTAAACTGCAATCAATCTTTCTTTTATTGCTTTATTATTTATGGCTTTCAAATTGCTTTCAATCACTCTCATATGATCTTTAGAGCATTAATAGATTCTAATTGGTAATTGTAGTAGTTGGTTAATTTAATTCTCGTGAAAACAATATTCTACTCACTACTTTATTATTTGATTAACCTGATGCACTTATCAGAATTTGGTTGAGTAAACAAAACCATTAGTCATATAAATAATGCAATGACCGGTATTGAAGAAAAGCAGATAATGAATTTTGTCCTTATAACCTTCAAATATATATAGTAGGACAGGATGCTAGCAAGGTTGCTGTTTTCCAAGCCTATGGTCATATCATAGTTCAACTTCCACATTATACTTGCGAGGATACGTGAAGACAACCATCATCATCCTGACTCGGCCATTTTGCTTATTTGGGAAAAGCTTAAAGACATTAGAAATGGCTTTACACTTGGGTTCTATTAACATAATAGGCCATATTTCAATCTTAATTTGCTTTGTGTTCGCAAGAATGCCTATACGTGGGTGGGACTGAAACAGAAACCACAAAATAAAAATGTAAAAGCTTAATTGAAAGAATAGTTTAAAAAGAGAAATGATAGGGGACTCACTTTTTGTGGGACATCGTATCAACTCACCACTCATTCATTATTGAATAGGGTGTGGACTCTACTTAGATTGGATCCACACTCTATTCAATAGTAGATGAGTGGTGAGTTAATATGGTGTCCCACAAAAAGTGAATTATCCTATCATTTCTCATTTAAAAAATAAAACAAAATATAGTGAAGCGAGGGAGAGAGAAAGGTGGCAATACTTTTTTGGGTAACAGCAGTCCATTTTTTTTTTTTTTGGCACAAAGTAACATTCACCCAACCAAAAATGACCAGTATACAATCATCAACTCTCATCCCTATACTGGGTTAATGCAAGCAAATGCCTGCAAATGCTTTGGTTGGGAACAACACAAAACAACTTCTTTTTCCCCCAAAAAAAAAAGTTATTTTTTTCTATTTTTTAAATCCATGTTGATTGGATAAAATTGAAGTTGGCATATAATCAAAAAATTATAATTTTAGGCTAAAAAATTGGATATAATTATAAGCAACTTTTTGAAACTTTTGATAATAAGAAAAAAATTGATTATTTTAGAATTGTGATTTTTTTATTAAATTGATCTTGTGTATCAAATATTACAATCATTATATACCATTTTTAATAATTTACTATACAAAAATAATTTGTTTTTCATATAATCCAAACAAAACACACTACTTTAAGACTCCCATGTGTATTAGAGATGTATTATCTTTTGATACTTGTAGGTGAATAAAATCCAATTTCATATTAAAAAAATGTTTTTAAGGATACATACATTCAAGCACAAATTGATTTTCACATTATCAATTATAAAAAGGCGATTAGATATATAATTGATTATTGAAATAATTTTAATCTTACAATTTTGCTAAACACATACTTATAGTAGAGCAAGTTAGACAAATTTAACGCGCACATGCAAGTACGTACGTGTAGCCATCAACTTTTTATTCTTCTAAGATGTAGTCTGTGTTTGGTTCTGCATTTATAGAATTGATTTGGTTAAAATTGACTTTGAGATAAAATGAGTTATATTTGTTAGTTTGATTTGAGAAGTGATTTTGACAAAAATTAAAGAGTAAAAACCTAGAAGCAACAATTTTTCACTTCCATCTAGAATTGATATTGGATCCTAAATTGATTTTGAAAATAGGCGAAACTCAAAACCAAACAAGAAGGAAAATAGGCAAAATCAATTATGAGCTCTCAAATTGATTTTGAGTGTCTCAAAAGTTTTTCCAAATACACTAGTAATATACTCTATAGCCTTTGTAATATCCCTATTTTTCCTAATATAACATAATAGAAATTTCGATTTATTTCACTTAAGCAGTATGAGAATTTCTTATGCAGCGATATGCCATGATGATCCTCATACTAAGAAATTTAGAGCAGTGTGACACTATTGTATACTAAAAAATTAGGGGATTATAAAAATGCCCTTGTAATGCAAACTTTTGTTATTTATAAAATTGCCCTAATATTTGTAGTAATTATAATTAGATCCTAGAAATTATTTATCCTTAGGCCCCTGAACTTTTAGAAAATTATATTTGGGTCCCTACACCATTAGAATTAGCGAAAAAGGTGTTTTGGCGGAACTAAGTGATATAGTGAAACCGTAGAAATCCAAATCCAAAGATTTGTGAATGAGATATGGATTCAATTGAGATGTGCACACTTGAGTATGTCTATGTTATGAACCGTGAAGGATTGTTTGTGTGCCATTATGTGAGAAATGAGATTTCGTGGTTTTGGCCATATTATGTGCACTTGACGATAGATACATATGATTCGCTCTTTGAAATAAAAATGTGCACAATATTCTTGATGATAAACTGATGGCAAGACTATATGTAAATACTCAATATATGTTACATTTTGCCTTGTGGCCATACCATGGGAAATGGAGTTATGAAGTGAATATATTGGCCCCACCTCGTAAGTGGTATATTCACTATTTAACATGATGCTAGGGATAATAATTGAAAACACATCATCAATTGCCAACACTGTCTCTACCATCTAAAGTTCCGAACATCGATAGCTTGATTTTTGTAAGAACCAAGCATTTTAGATCTTCAAATCATACCATTTAGTGGTTGGGGCCTGGGATCATAAAGTGGGACGGGGGGATTGGAACGGGAGATATAACAATAATAATAATAATAATAATAATAATAATAATAATAATAATAATTTATTAAAAAATATTGGGTAAAATCTCTTTGTTGGATTGAAAGTTTATTAGAGATTATCTCAACAACATTTTATATTAGGGAAAAATTGCACTTTATCCCCCTAAAGTATAACTCATGTGCACTTTATTTTCTAATGTTTAAAAATGTGTGATTCGGCACCTTGACATTTCAAAACTATGCAAATGAAACCTTCTGTTATCTTTGCTGTTAAATACGAGTTCCGAATTCAATAGTATGAGTTCCAAGTTCAGTGTATCAATATGAGAGGATTCACTTTTTCCTTATTCCAGTTTTTGAGTTCTGATTTTAATAGAGAGTTCACTTCTTGTTTCCATATTTGCAAATTTATTGGGTTATGTGAGTGCCGAGTTCCGAGTTCTAAGTTTAATAGCATATGTGAGTGAGTTTCGAGTTCCAAGTTTAATGGCACATAATCACTAACGGTGGTATTTAACAGTAGAGTTAAAAGAAAGTCTTATTTGCACAGTTTGAAAATATCATGATGTCAAATTGGATATTTTTAAATATTAGGGGATAAAGTGCACACATGTTATACTTCATAAGGTAAAATGTATTTTTCCTTTATATTAATATAATATTATTTAATACATTTTTTTATCTACATTAAAAAATCAACGTAAGTCATCTATTTAAATGATTTTGAAGGCTTAAGAATTGGAAAGATAAAGGTACGGAAGATCCTTAACCTGAGATTTCACGTGTTGTACAGTGTTTGTATTGACAAATGTTCAATGAAGAGGGTTGCTGTGCAAACATTCATGAAGAGGCTAGATTATGCTAAGGAATAAAGTCAAAAAAATGTAAGTCACACAGCCTAGGAGTTTGCAGCTGACTTTTACCAATAACTTGATTTGGGAACTTTTCCACCTAGAAAAGTGCTCTGTGCTTCGAAATATATTGTGCCAAAGTAGGTATGACTGGGGTGGCAGCTTCTTAATGCAGTCTATCCCCTATGTATTCCATCTTTTATGGACTTTACATCCAATAAGATGGTGTTTTTGTGATTCGTATGTGATTTTTTTATGTAAAAAAAGCATCAGTCTTTCGCAAATTGTATGGCACGATCTACAGGAACAATTTTTGCTTGATATATGTTGTGTCCAATAAATCTGATCCCCGTCTAGAAAAGATTCATTTTTTGTTTTGAAGACAGCAAAACCATTTTGCTTAATGACTCTTATCTAATTAACATGCTTGAAATGTTGGTCAATTGATCGAGAGAGAATATTAAAACATCATCAATATAGACAATGATAAAATTGGTCAATTGATCGAGAGAAAATATTAAAACATCATCAATATAGACAATGAAAAAATTTGAACTAGGTTAACATATGTCATTCATAATTCTTTGGAACTTAGAAGAAGTATTGTGTAACAGAATTCGAACCTTGAGTGAGATTCATCAAATCTTTGCCAAGTTGAAAGATCCTAGGGCCATTTTGTTGTTTAAATTTGGGTTGAAGATCATTTCAAATTTCTGCAGCAGTTTAGAGTAGACGATACTAGCTATCATGTCCTTGGAGATTGACTTCAAGATCCAAGACATCACAGCTTGATTATAAATATTCCAAGCAGAAAACAGTGCTGCTGTATCAGCATCAGGATCAGGCTGTGGAATGGAACCATCCACAAAACCAAATTTATTCCTTGCAGAAAGATCAAGCTACATAGATTGATGCCAAGATTCCAGGATGATCAAAATGATGTAAATGATAAAGATAAGGACCAGAAGCATCATCGGCAGCCAAAGGAGTAGCCAGGGATAATGACAGAGAAAATCGCACAAGAAAAGATGAAAAATTGTGAGAGCCCCAGAAAAATTTGGAAGAGAAAATAGCATATCAAAGCGTCGCACTGTACTGATACCATATTAGAAAGAAGTAAAAGCGATTATTGCATTAACTTATTGGTTTATATACTAGATGGGATAACTAACTTCACAACAGAATGGTAAATGACAAGTTAACTATCTCTAATAATTAGTAGTAATGCCTAGTCTTTCATATTGGCACAAATATATGTTGAATTTCAATTTTTTTCATACCTTGCAAGACGAAAAGAATGTCCATAGAAATTGGACCAAGTAGCTTTGCCTCGAGGAAGAAGAAAAGTAAGACGAACCACCAAACTTAATATACGCTGGTTTGTTGAGTTGAAGAGCATCTCATGCAAGACAGAACTTAGATCGCCAATGTGTAAACTGAATTTTTTTCTGTCCTAGTGGCATGCATTATGAATAGAAAATGGATCTGGATACAAAGTACATCTTCGAAACTGAGTTATTAAGTTATTCTTGATTCCAAGTTAAGGCAAGCATTGGCCAAAGCCTAGCATGCTAGCACTTTGTGGTTGTTGTTGTTGTTTATTTTATTTTATTTTATTTTTAATTAATGCAGGTCCATAGTTGTTCATGAATCACCACCCGTGACCCAATCATACTCTTTACTTTTCACTGGCAGGTGGCGAGCTTTATTCTTTCCAATCATTTAGCAGTTATTTCATGATTTCATCACTCCCACTGTAACATTAAAAATAAAATAATTTATGCAATTAACAAATTTTGTGATTCCAAATAAACTTATAACTTATAATAGGCTTTTCAGTGGCTAAAATCTGTTCTTTGATTTCATCGAAACGTTACCGCACACTGGCAAGGGCTGCCGGTTTTTGCAAACAGTGAGAATGTAGTCACAGTATAGTGATTGCTTTAATTTTTTCTGCTGCGTAAATAATGGCGGCCTTATCATTCGTTGATGTTATCGTCTGTATCTTGTTTCTGAGCTTGAATAATATGTGGAACAGTAAACTGACAGAATAACAACGATCGATGGACAACCCATCAAGGTTGCATTGGAATTACATTAAAAAAAAAAAAAGTAATGATATCTATGCATATGAAAGGATAGCACTATGAAATGCCAAGAGAACTTGTTTATTATGACATTTTGGTTAGAAGCCAACTTCAGGTTATTCATCTTTAAGATGTTTCAAACTTTCAGTACAAACCGCAATATGCAGGCCGTTTTATGGTACCTAATTGCCATTACCATACATATAACTCCTGATGGAATTTGGCAGCAATGCAAAAGAAGTCAATCAGTTTGGTCATTGTAAGATGTTGTATTAATATAGAGCTTCTGCTCATATGTACTGTATTAATATCAAATGAGCTATGTATATTTTCACAATTTAATTCACAATTCTAGATGTTGAGTAGATATTGTCGTCAAATTTGATGAGTGATAGCTCTATCATGAAACCAAAACTGCTTCGGAAGCCAAAAGCAAGGTACGGCGGAGGCGTCATTCAGTTATTGATTTGATTATTGAGCTAATCATCAGTGGCAAAGTAACGATCACCAAACTCCCCCAAGCCTGGGATCACATGGCAGTTCTCATTTATTGATGCATCAATCTCTGATGTCACTAGTTTCAGCAATGGAAATCGGTTGCAAACTGCATGTATTCCCTGCGGAGCCTGCAACATGCAGTTTAATTAGTAACAGTGGAGGGAATCCACAATGCTCATGCACAGTTAGAATTAAGGACGAAGCAAATAAGAGTGACTCACTGCTATTAAATTTAGAAAGATGATGTTGGATTCTGGTACACCCTTATTGAGAAGCAGAGAGATAGCTTTGACAGCAGAATTTCCTGATAATTACTACTATTAGACAGTAAAGCACAGACACCATTTGAGTGCCATGTCCATGTGTTGTGAACTTGTCTGTGTTGGATCTTATATGCGACACCAACGACATGCTGCTTTATGTGTTTAATTATTATTATTATTATTTTTTGACTCCAACAGAGTAAGCTACAACATAGGTAAGGCCATTAAAATTTTGGAAATGGAAATAACTTAGAAATTGTGATTGTTTCAAGTTTTTAAGCAACTTTGAGCAAAGAAAATACAGCGGAGGTAAAAAATAATTTTTATAATTTATATATATGTATATATGTATCTATGTTGTATCCTAGTCTTATAATTTTATGTTGTGCTTCTTGTGTCTATGTTGTGTCATGTGTCCGCGTTGTTAAATGTTGTACACAGTGCCAGAGTATAGATGTAACATATTCTATCAAACCTGTTGCCAGAACTGGATCAAGTAGCAGCACATGGCGGCTTGCAATGTCTGATGGTAGCTTCTCATATATTAACTGCATGACATTAAAATTATGAGATGACCACCCCAAACTAAGCGCAGCAGGAAGAGGAAAATGCATGCGGGGGCAACATAGTGGCCTCCACCAACCTGCCTGCCATCTGTGCCCTGTCCAAGAATAAGGATTTTCCCTATTTTGATTCCGTTGCAGCATGCTCTTAATGCGTTTTCCATGCTTTCTCCGCTGATGTTAAAATTGGAGGGAAGAGTAATTCAATTAAAAATTGTTAATAAACAAATATGATATGCTTCATACACCCCAATTAAAGAAGGAAAGTTCCAATCAGCATCTCTAGTATTGACCATTGGCAATATTGGTCATTTGCTAAGGTTAACCGATAGTGACAGTCAGTTCTCGGAGGTGCAATTCAGAGTGAAAATTTTAGGTTAGATTTGGGGACATAATTGGTTCTTTTCATTTCGGTGGAAGACTTCTCTAAAAAATTTTTCGTTTTCCGATGGCCTTGTGGTTTCAAGCCTTGGCATTCAACAACGTCAACAACACTCATGCCTTGTTCCATTAGCCGAGAGCAGCTAAATTTATCAAACACTGTTATAATATCATATCATAAATCATAAGTCAAAACATTTAAATTTAAATCTTTTTTAATTTAATTTATCTTTTATCTCATTTTACCTTTCGCTATTAGGTTACTCTCTGTTACGCAATAGTGTATATAAACAAAATAAGATACAGAAAGAGAGAGAGAGAGAGAGAGAGAGAAAAGTAAAGTAGATTGTAAACTTTTTTTTTATATTTTAACATACACAAAACACAGCCTTATATAGGTTTTACAAAACACAAATAAGTGGTAGTGAAATACTATTCACGTAAACCATAAAAACAATAGAAAAATAGTAGTGAATTTCCTTCTTCTAAGGGAATATTTTGACTTATTTTCCTACAATCCCTCTCTTAAACTGAAAGCTCTTAAGCTTCAGTTTAAATCTAATTACTTAGTAGCAATGCCCATCAATCTTCTTAGATTTTGAAAAGGGAGTGGCCTGAGAGGTTTAGTAAAGATGTCTGCAAGTTGTTCTTCACTTCGACAATATTCAAGCTCAATTGTCCCTTCATTGCAAAGATCTCTCAGAAAATAATACCTCACATCTATGTGTTTACTTCTCCCATGCAACACTGGGTTCTTTGACAATTTGATAGCTGAGCTATTGTCACAAAAGACGGTAGCAGCACCCTCTTGCTTGACTTGTTGCTCTGTAAGAATTTTCCTAAGCCAAATAGCTTGCCAAGCACAAGTTGTAGCAGCAACAAATTCAGCTTCTATAGTTGACAAGGTGACAATGGTCTGCTTCTTAGAAGACCACAAAATAGCTCTTGTCCTAAGCATGAAGACGTAACCCGAAGTGCTTCTTCTATCATCTTGATCTCCAGCATAATCGCTATCAGTAAATCCAACCAACTTTGACGACTTCTCACTCGTCTTATAGAGCAATCCAAAATCCTTGGTTCCTTGCAAGTAATGAAGGATTCTCTTGGCAGCTAGCAGGTGTGTTTTAGTTGGGCTTTCCATATACCTACTTATAAGACTCACTGCATACATAATGTCTGGCCTTGTAGCAGTCAAATATATCAAATTGCCAACAATTTGCTGGTAAAGTGTGTTGTTAACCTTCTCCCCTTCTTCATCTTTGTTCAACTTCAAGCCAAACTCAGTTGGAGTGTTTACAGGATTGCAATTCTTCATTTGGAACCTGTCCAAGACCTCATGTACATACTTCTTTTGGGAAACAAAAATTCCATCATCTGATTGTACTACTTCTAGGCCAAGAAAATAATGCAATTTTCCAAGATCGGACATTTCAAACTCATCCATCATTGACTTCTTAAAATCACCGAACATTGTAGTATCATTCCCAGTATATATAAGATCATCAACATATAAGCAAACAATGAGCATTTTCCCCTCATCTCCATTTTTGACAAAAAGTGTGTGCTCATATGGACACTTTTGAAAACCTTCTTTCAGAAAATAAGCTGCAATATGACTATACCAAGCTCGTGGAGCTTATTTTAATCCATAAAGAGCCTTTTTCAATTTATAAACTTTATGCTCATTTCCAATCTTAATATAACTAGGGGGTTGTTCAACAAATACCTCTTCCTCCAAGTTTCCATGCAAGAATCTGATTTGACATCTAGTTGATGAATGACCCAAGAATTTTGTGCCGCTAATGCAACCACCAATCTGATTGTGTCGTGCCTTGCAACTGGAGCAAAAACTTCCATATAGTCAACTCCATACTCCTGTTTATATCTCTTAGCCACCAATCTTGCCTTGTACTTGTCAATCTCTCCATTGTCTTTGAGTTTTGTTTTGAAAACCCACTTTACACCAATAGTCTTGTGCCCTTCTAGAAGATCAGTTAACTCCCAAGTCTTATTCTTTTCAATGGCTTCAATTTCAGCATCCATTGCCTTCTTCCACTTTGCTTCCTTGACAGCACTTTCAAAGTTTGTTGGATCACAATATGCAAATAATGCAAAATATGTAATTTCATCTCCATCAATGTCTATCTCATAATCTTCCATCCATGCAAGTCTTTTTCTAACACGACCAAGTGCTTGACTCGTTGTACTAGTTTCTTCTCTTGTTGATGGTAAACTTTCAGCAATTAGTGGAACGATTTTTGCTAGAATTTTAGATAACGGAGCTACTGTTTCAGCTTCGTTATCAGCAAGAACTTGAGTAGGCTACATCTCATCCCAACTCCATGTATTTTCTTCATCAAAAACAACATCTTTGCTAGTCACAATTTTCTTTGTTAGGGGATTATACAGCTTGTATGCCTTAGATACTTCGCTAACACCAAGAAATACACATTTTTCGCCTCTATCATCAAGCTTTTTTCTCATTGCATCTGGGACATGTGCATAGGCAATGCACCCAAAAATTCTAAAGTGATCTACAAATGATCTTCTTCCACTCCAAGCTTCCTCCGGTGTCCTATCTCGTAAAGAAAGAGTAGGACTCCTATTCAAGATATGGATACTTCAGTTCACAGCCTCCAGCCAAAATTCCTTTGGAATTCTTCTTTTTGTCAACAAACTATGAACCATGTTAAGGATTGTTCTGTTCTTCCTTTATGACACACCATTTTGTTGAGGTGTATATGCAGCTGTGAGCTCTTTTTTGATTCCATGACTATTACAAAACTTCTCAAATTCATTTGAACAATATTCTCCACCACGATCTATTTGAAGAGTTTTAATGGTCTTTCCAGACTCATTTTCAACACGAGCCTTGAAATTCTTGATTGCATTAAATGCCTCCGATTTCTTCTGTAATAAAAAGATCCAAGATTTCCTAGAGTAGTCATCAATAAAGCTGATAAAGTATCTCTTACCTCCATTGAAAGCAGGAGCTGTAGGACCACAAATGTCAGAGTGGATAAGCTCTAGGACATCATTGGCTCTCCATGACTTGCCTTTCGGGAACTAAGAATGGTATTGTTTTCCAATGAAACATTCTTCACAAACTTGAGAGGGAATAGCAATTTCAGGGAGACCAATTACCATACTTTTCTTCTGTAAGGTTTTCAGTCCACTAAAAGCCAAATGGTCATATCGAAAATGCCATAGCCATGAAGGATCTTTCACTTCTACCATCAAACAAGGTTGTGCACTCTCAATCTTTAACGGGAACAACTTTTTGGAATTCATTTGCATAATAGCAGCAGCTCCTCTAGAAGGATTTAGAATCTCACAAGCACTATTTCGTAGAGTGATAACATAGCCCTTTTCCAGCAATTGGCCAACACTTAACAAATTGCTTTTCAAGCAGGAACATATAGAACATTAGATATTATTTCTATTAAACCATTCTTGGTTTTAATTCTAATGTCACTCTTTCCCATCACATCCATAGTGGAGCAATCACCAAAACTAACTGTAGAGTGAAAGTTGTCATTTAAATGAGAAAAAGAAGACTTACTTCCACTCATGTGGTTACTACATCCTGTATCCACATACCATACATCCTTCTCGGATTCCTTTTCAGCTTGAAACACCATCAACAAGGCCTCTCCTTCCTTATTTTCAGCAAAATTTGACTTTTCTTCCTTTTCATTAGGCAACCTTGTATAACATTCAGGGTGATAATGGCCAAATTTATGACATTTAAAACACTCTACCTTGGATTTGTCAAAATCACGTTCTCTACCACTATTCATTCTAATATTTTTGTTGCCATCTGTGCTACCTCCATCTCTATTTCCTCGATCTCCTCATCCTCGTCCTCGTCCTCTACCTCTACCTCTACCTCTTCCTCTAAAATTGAAGGAATGGGTACTAGTAGAAGCCGTCAGTGCTTGCTCTTCGAAAGTTGAACTTTGGTTCATCTTCTATTCATGGACCAACAAGGAGCTTTGCAATTCATCAAGGAGAAGTTTATCTATGTCTTTTGACTCCTCTATGGAGCAAACAACATAGTCAAACTTCAGTGTTAGGGAGCGCAATATCTTTTCACAATGGTGACATCCACCATTTTCTGACCATGGAACCGCATCTTATTGCAGACCTCTATGGTTCTAGCGAAATAGTTAGAAAGAGATTCTTTATTCTTCATTTGTAAGGTCTCAAAATCCCTTCTCAAAGCCTAAAGTTGTGCATGTTTTACTCTATCAGATCCTTCATACTTCTTCTTCATTGAATCCCAAATATCCTTGGAAGTTTCTTTGCAAAGAATAGTTTCCAAGATGGGACGATCAATAGCTTGAAAGAGATAATTTTTTGCTTTCAAATCTTTCAGCTTCTTTGCTTCAAACTCTGCCTTTTGAACCTCCGTCATATCTGCTTCTTTTACGGGTGTTCCAATACCGAATTCGACAATTGGCCAAAACTCCTTTGACCATAGGAAATTTTTTATCAGCATGCTCCAATGGTCATAATGACCATCAAAATGAGGAATGGATGACTGCACAAAACTTCTTTCTGAGGCCATGGGTGATGAAGAAAAACTTAGATGGGGAAAAGAATTTAGCTGCTGCTAAGAATGTACTCTCAAAATCACATTCCCAGGATAACAAGCTCTTGATACCACTGTTACGCAATAGCGTATATAAAACAAAACAAGATGGAGAGAGAGAGAGAGAGAGAGAGAGAGAGAGAGAAAAGTAATGTAGATTGTAAACTTTTTCTTATATTTTAACATGCACAAAATATAGCCTTATATAGACTTTACAAAATACAAATAAGTGATAGTGAAATACTATTTATGTAAACCATAAAAGCAATAGAAAAATAGTAGTGAATTTCCTTATTCTAAGGAAATGTTTTAACTTATTTTCCTACACTCTCCCGAGAAATAGGACTTGAGAAAATTGAGTTCTAAGCTCAAACTTTAGTCATGTTCAATGGAAATCTATAGAATCTAGCGTATGATATCATGCAAACTCTTATATTCCAACATTGATCAAAAACATTAAATTAAGTACCTTCTTATGACTGATACTCCGCATAGCCTGCTACAGAAAACTACTCCAGGGTATACAGACCCTGCAGTCAGGGGACAAAACTTCAAATTACTTTACCAATTTATTGGTAATATTATAAATAAATTTATAGATAAACATACCAGGTAAAATTATGCGCACAATTTGAACCCATCAGAAAAATGTTGCATGGGGTCAGAATTTTATCAGAGTTATCTAATGGCTTGTCTATTGGAGGAATGTGTAAATAAAAGTGTGCATAAGACTCGTTACTTTATCAAAAACTACAATGTTAGGTTAAGGGGGAGGCTACAAATTCAAAATTTTGGCAAAGCTTGGTTCAAAATGGTTGTTGAGGCACGCTCCCATTTCCATATATTTGTTCAACCGAAATGTTTTCTCAGCCCAACTTTTCGCACATTATTTGGACACATGAGATTGGACTTATCAATTATTAGTGGTTTTAGTTATATTACTAGTAAATGTGGTAAAGGTGCCAGTTCTATTATGACAATATTCCACATTCACCCTAAAGTAAATGAAATCCCTGGTAATTGATCTCTTATGTCCAAATAAAGTCTGAAAAAGAGTCGGTCCAAATAGCAGTTCTGTTTGTCCAAGCATTATTAACAATTACCTGTTGGTGTTGTGACCTGCTTTTCACTAAAAGGAAGGTGTCCCAGTCCATGCTCGACAACCTTAAAAATCAATACAAAGTCATCATGTTTCACATTTATGATCATTTGCAGCTTTACTTCTATTTATACAAACATGTTTACCAGCCTGATAAGGCGGTCTGAGTAAAAGACAAAGTCGTGCTTTGTCGTTCTGGCATCACGGATGAGGGTGTGCATTCCCTTTATCTGAGTACAAATAGAAATTTGGAATTTAGATTGATATGTAATCATCATCTTCGTCATCATCATAAGGTTTATCTCTACATTCTACTTCTGCACGAGCAAGAATCTAAATATGAGGATTTTACCTGAAATGTTGAAAACATAACAACAATATTTGGAAATATTTTACACAAATCATGCTGCCCGAGCTTCGTACGTATATTTTGTACTATCAAGTCAATGGCAACATCATTATCGCCTCCACCCGGGATGATAATATCGGCATATTTCTTTGTTGGCAAGACAAAGTCTTCAAAGCTAGGCTTTACAAATCTGGAATACTGAAGATTTTTTGTGATTAGTCAGGAAGAGTTATAAACCCTTGTTAAACAGCTTTTAACTTAGATGCTTTCAGAAACACTTTATTACTCCAGCATAACAGATTGATGTATTTTTGTATTTTCTAATTAACTTCATTCACCCTTGACAAATACGGGATCGCATTCCATAAAGACAAAAGATCTTTAAGATCATATGTGATTTCAAAACCAAAGAAAAAGAAATAGTAAATTCCTTTTTCATAGTGTTTTCTTTCATTAACTCTCATACCATGGTTTGCTTTTGCTATGACCCATGGGTACAAGTTCCCTATAACATTTTAGAGAAGCATCTAGGGCATTAGTATCTCAAAGTGACTGAAAGTAGAAAAATTGTATCAAATGCAGTACTTAAGAACTGTTTTATAATTACAACTTAATTCCTATGGAACCATACTGACATCTTAAGAATCTTAAGAATGTTTTACATTTATAGTCCAAATGAAGAACGCAGCTATCTCAAATCTTTGATACCTTGATTAGATAGCAGCCGCAGCAGCAGTGCATTATGACTTAACCATACGACTATGGGAACATAATAATTATCCACTCTGAATTCCCTTTAAGCATTCAATGAAACAGATAAAATTGCATCATGAAGTGAGTCTAAGATAGAAAAGAAAAATTAAGTTCACTAACTTGATCTAAAACATTTTGGATGTTCCTTCCACGATCAATAGCGAGACGTTGAATCCTCCTTGCAAGGCGCACATCAGAATCTGCATTGCTTAAACCACAGTAGTGTTTTTAACAATAAATGACACTGGAAGACATTCACTGAAATTTCATGCTACAGAAATTTGGACCATTGAGGAAAAAAAAAGAAAAAAAGAAAAAGAGATTCTGGTGCATCCTTTTCGAAATTCATCATTAATACAATTTTACAAGAGTTTCTGAATTCATCCTTTTCTGGTGCATCCTGTACAAGAGTTTCTTAATTCATCATTGATACCATTGAATTCATCCAAAAAAAAAAAAAAAGAGATTCTGGTTAATCCTTTTGTAAATTCTACAAGAATTGCTGCATTTTATAAACTGAAAGAAGCAGCAGTAGTCGGGGTACAAAATTGAGTTTCTGGTCCTCAACCTATTATCAAAGAAACTATCACCCAATTTATTGAGGCTTGACAGGAAAGTTTGTGAATTGTGATAATGTTGCAATGTCGACAATGTAAACATTCGTATGACAATCTATTTGTTTTCTTATTCAATTTATTGTCTTTATGGATAAGAGAGAAATCAGGGAATAGCCAACCTTCATCAACAAAGATCTTCATGTTCAAAAGATCACGGACACGAGAATCATGAAGAACTAATATCCCTTCAAAAACTATGATATCTGCAGGGTGAACCTACAAGTGATCAAAAGAGAAGGAATATAAGACCCTACAGATTATATCAACAGAATGCATCCAAAGTTGATGAGGCTTTGAAAAACACAGGATAATGTAATGACATTTATGGTCTAAAGTATTACAAACAAGTTATTTCAATGTCTTAGACAAATTGCATCAATCTCATCATGAGTTAAAATCATACAGTAATTAATAGTGTAGCAGTGAGACAATTGCAAATAGAATCTCATCGGCAAATAAATAAATAAATAAATAAATAATTAAAAAAAAATTGCTAAAACAAAGTATGGCCTTAACTAATAATCGTCCAGAAGGCATGAACCTTTCCCAAACATGTCATAGTGAGGAAGGATATGTCTGATCTTCAAAATGCAGTTAGTACCTGACGTTCAGGTTCAATTCTCTTGTGGCTTTTGATATCATAATTCGGTATGGTAACAGCTTGTCCATGTTTTAATTTCTCCAGAGTTGAAAGCATAAGCTCCGTATCAAAGGCAGCTGAAAATTAAGGAGTGGCCAATTGTTCTTGTATCAGATTGGATTTTCAAACCAATTCTGCCTCAAATCATGTCTTTCATTTGTACTCACCAGGGTGATCAAAGTTGTACTCATTAACTTTCTCTAGCGTCTTGTCATTCAACGAGTAGTAAAATGAGTCCTATAAAATCATGTTTATGAATTATATAAATAAAGCTTCCAGATTCAATTCTTGACATGGAAAAGGATTTTGACATAATAATACCATTTACATTAAACACAATCCAGCTATTAGTTTATACCATTAAAAACTGGCCAACCATATTTAATTTACTTCCTATCAACTAAATGCAAGAAAAAGGAAATAAATAATCCCATCATTTTAGAGAGTATATATTATGGAGAATTAATTAATTACTTGATTAATGAGGACAACACGTCGATCATGGAGCTGGGTAATTATCAAGTTACAGACAGTTGTTTTCCCAGACGCAGTTCCACCAGCAACACCTGGAAATTATTCATTCTTTCAAAAAAAAAAAAAGGAAATTTAAAAGAAAGGGTTAATTTAAAAAAACATTGGTTACCAATGAAAAAAGGTTGTTTGGGGGATTGTGGAGCTTTGGAGTCATTAGATTGGCGCGAAAGCTTGTCCTCAATGATTTGATTCAATTGCAATGTAGCCTCTTTCCCAGATTTGTTCATCTTTATTACTATCTATGAATATGATCGTTGCAACACACACTTAACACGTTCAAATGTACTTGAGATCAAAACGGCCCAACACATACGGCAAAGGAGCACTACCCACGCTTCGTCAATGCTAGTGTTCTGGGGAATTCGTTACTGACAGATTATTTAATTTAATTATTACATCACTTTCTTAAATAGGACTTACTTCGTGCTTTATGGTTATTACTTTCTATTTATAGAATGATGCAAAGCACTTAACGTGCTCGTGTTAACCAAAGACAAATAGATGTGGGTTTGACTAGTAATGTTGACACAAGGGTTGGCATTTGCATAAGGAAGCGTGCCTATGGCATACATCAGAAATAGCAAATTAGTTATTACCGATGCACCCCAAAAAAAAAAAAAAGTTTTTACCCAAGAAAAATTTGATAAACAATTTTACGATACTTCATAGGGAAATGGAAGTGTTGCACCTATGTTTAGTGGAAATGTCATGAAGCTGTACAAATTAGAAAGCTCGAGGTGAAAAAATCACCTTATGGCCGCAAGGCCTATTATACTTGTTTGATGAAATTTTATCAATTTAAAATGCATTATGTGAATGGTGGAAGCAAGTCGTCTAATTTGGTAATTTTGGTGGTGTATGGCCAAAGGGCCAAGTGAGTATGCTAAGGTATGTACATGTGAACTTAATGTCATATTGTTAGTCTCTTGCTCTTAAAGTGGATATGTGATCGTGGAATTCCAACTAACTGATGGGGCTAAGATTATTTATTGGATTATGTTTCATGTTTATCATTGGAATGATTGTTAGATCGCTATTATCAAGATGGTATTGATTTTGTAATTATAACTAGGCTATTGTTGATTGTTTGATTGATCTGGCTTTTGGGAATCTTTCGATACAGCCATTATGCTGCCAAAATTTCACCAGATGATTTCTTGATTTATGATATCTAGTGACTATAAGTTATGTTTATATGATAGAAGTTGTGCCAACTTGCTAGTGAGACTAGTTGCATTTTAAGAATGCATGATGCATAAGAATTGTTGCACAATTCCATAATTAAGAAAGACATTTTGAAATTATCTTTCAGCAATTAAGATGATCCCACATTAGATCCCCTTGCTTGAGTCAATTCGAGTCTGACTAGGAATAAAACTATGTGAATAACGATTCACATATAGGAATGAGCACAATCTTGATAAGCAGTCTACCAGCATCAAGGGCACGAAAGAGTTAAGAGCACGTGCTAAAGTTGAGAAAGTAAAGAGTATAAGGACATGCATGTCAACAAAAGCCATATCATCTATCATGTGCATTTTATCTTATTTTGAATTGAGCATTAGTATAGTTTATTGAATGATAAAAGTCTTGAATAAAGTGTTTGATAAAAGGAACCTATTTTGGAACAATATGTTTTCGAACTTATTAAAGTGAACATTTATTTTCTGTTATAGCATGGTCATTTTTTTTTAAAGTATACCTAAGTAGTTGGGACGATGATGATGAAATTGATTTTATGTTAGCTTAGAACTACCTATTGAGAAATCATATTTCTCACTCCTGTGTGTTCTTATGTCGTCCTCAGACATCGCTGATAGCCCCCATAGTGATCTTCCTCGAGACGCCTAATTGGTTCTGGAATTATGATTTGGCTCTTGACTCCCTCGTCATGATGGGTCAGACTTGTGCTAGGATTTACATTTTCTTCCGTCACCCATTTAGTGTTTGTGTCCTCGGTCAGCATTTTGATCCATAGTATCCATTTGATGATTTTGTGCTCTATTTGGCTTATCCTGTGTTTATTCCCCCACCAGCACCTTCTTCATCTATTATGGAGTCCAATCCATTAGTTCTCACTACACCTACACCGTTCCCCTGGAGACCAAGAGTGATCCCCTGCAAGAGGAGGGCTAGGTGGTTCTTGAGCTACCAAAGGAGGGGTCTGGTGCTATAGCAATATTGGAGAATGGCTTCCATACCCCCTGATGGTGTTTAGTTGATGCCTAGGACCTTTTGAGACTTTTGGACTTGTATATGATTGTGTATAGACTTAGTACTGATAACTACTGAGCACATGTTGATCTTGATGTATACCTGTGGCCTTTTTTTTTATACATATATTTTGGTCAATGTACTATATTTTGAGGCCACAGACATAGTTTGCATGTTGCTGATATTATCCGCTAGAAGGTAGTCTCTCTTGTGGACGTTGTTGCAGGTATTGACTATTTCTGATAAGTTCAGGTACCCTGTACTGGACATGGTTGTATATGACCGCTGTTGCATGTACTCAAAAAACTTCATGAATCCTATGTATATGTATATATACATCATATCTACTTTCTAGTATCTTTATATCTTAGATTCTGGATATTTTTGTATACTAGACTATGACCATGCAACTCTATACTATAGATTGTCCGAGGAAATTATTATGCTTACACGCAAATATTATGAATGTATCCAATGTACAAGCTTGTATCTTTTCAAAGAAATAGAGTATACTTATTTCCCATACCTATTACCAATATACACTTTACACACATAAAAGAAGAATTTCCTTTGTTATGCATTCACCTTAGAGCATCCTAATGGTGTTAGGATAGTCACCAGTTCTCTCATAACATCTTTTAATTACAGCATTTTGAATTAAGCATAATATTGTAATTAGAAAAGTGTTACAATATTTTATAACAAAAAATTATGAATTATTTAAAATAAGAAAACTTCTAAAATGATAGATATTTTTAAGTGGAGGAGTAAGTGATAATTACGATAAAGATTTCATAATTGTACGTTTTTAAAATATATTTTAATAAATTAATGATAAAAACTACTCAAAGAATTTATTTGACAAGTAATCTCTTTGAAATTTAAAATGTTTAACAATTTCTTATTTTAATATTAGTAAGGAATATTAAATATTAATTTTGATTATCAACACGTATATTAAGGTTATGCTTGAAAATCTTTATTGAAGCTATTTCACATCTATATATTTGCTGATTTGCAAGTTTAGTTTCACGAAAATTGATTTGCAAAGTTTTTAAGAAGACTTAACTTTTGACACAAATTTAGAAGTATAGTTTAATGATAACATCCAAAAAATATTTCTATTGTAATTTATTTTCATTTGTAATTGAGTAAATATCTTTTTTAGTCCTAATATTTTAAAGTTGGTATCAATTTAGTTCTAAAATAATTCTTGACATCAATTTAGTTCTATATTGATGATTTGATGGAAATTTTGATATTGCAAAAAATTTATTAGGATTAAATTGATGTCAAAACTCAAAATATTAGGATTACATTTATGTTAAAATTTAAAGTGTTAGATGTAACACCCTCCTAAGTACAATAATATACTTAAGTCATAGCACTGCACTCAAGAGTTGTTACTGTTACCTGAGCGGACTCTATTTCATAGCAACTTCAGCCGTCTTCGAAATCTTTCGAGCTATCCGGAGATAACATGGAAATACGAGTGAGAATTTTAAATTTTCAGTAGGATCCTCTAAACTATCATAGGTAGTGTCATCGTTATTATCTTCAGCTGTTTCGGTTCATTATGAAGAAGGTGATCATGCCAAATAAATTGTTCAGTTTTATAGTTTGAAAATATATTGTCCGATGCAGAGTTCTTTTTATTCATACACTTAAGATATAAGAGTAGTATAAAGTAAATTTACACTTCATAACTTAAATAACAGTTGCAGTATATTCAAATATAATAATTCTAATATAATGAAGAAACAGAACAGATCTTGCATATGCAAATATGTTCACTTGAGTTCATGCAAAATGCACTTGCGTTTCTTTAACTTTCTTTGACTTTCTTTCCTTGGCACACCTAGGCGTTACGTATCGACGTCCTTAGGGTACTTGCATATGTTTTAATCTTTAGTCTTTACTGCCCTTGGGTAGTTTGATCTAGGAGTGAGCTCACTCGTGATCGTCATCACATAGTACTGACCCACAAGGGGACCCACGTGCCTCTAGTCTTGGAGGGATCTCATTTTGGCTACGTGTCTCTAAATTGAAGGGATCTCTCCTAGTCACCTGCCTAAAAAATAGAGGGATCTCAGTTGACCACTTGCCTTCAATGTAGAGGAATCTTATCTGACCACGTGCCTCCAAGATAGAGGAATCTCATAGTTTTATATTGCCTTCACAGGAAAGGACCCAATTAACTACCCCCAAGTGAAGGGACTCAATCTTATCTTATTTAACTGCCTTCACAAGGAGAGATCTCATAATTGCCTCTAGGGAAAGGGATCCACATTTAATATGTTGATATCCTTTCATTCTCATACATAATCATGCATAGACGTGCTGAATGCACTCATACATATGCTTCATCATTTACTTTCATATATCCTTTGCATATAGAATTTCATATTCATATCATGAATATTCATAACAGAAACTATCATAATTTCATAAAATTCTGCCGAAAATTTGGCAGCATAACGGATCAAGTCCGCTTCCCTGTGAATAGTACCAGTCAACCAAACAGTCATTCATACAGAAAAATCAATGCAAGATATAGATGCTCCAATAATCAAACAAAGTTTCATAATCTTAATCTTGGATTAGTTTTCTACCACTTCCTTTTGATTCCACCCAATTTTTGTAATTTAGGCCATAAATTCATTTAAACTCATTTAGACCTAAATTTTGGATATGTTGAAGTGTTATGTGTCTATTTTCTAACCTTTAGTCCCATCTAATTTTGATAAATATAGCTCAAGTTATTAGGATTCTACCTTAGCCTGCCCTGTAGTTGACCAGGATTACACATCTAAAAGTAAAAATTCACTAAAAATCGAAAACTTGTTCAAATTATACGAAATTGGTATAATATTAAAGCTAACAGGACAAGCTTTCGTTTACAATAAGTCCCATTTCATTTGCTTGAGTAGAGCTTAAGTTAAAAGCTCCGCTGTTTGACCTTTCTGGGTTGCCCTATTCTAGCCCAATTTGGACTCAGGGCGATTTCCTTGAATCACTGGGAGTAACTGAGACCGAATCTAACTTTGAAATTCCTATGGGATGTTTTCCTATATGTAAGATTTCTAAAAACATTAGTTTCATTCAATTCCAAGTTGTATAGGGTAAGTTCCTGAACAATCTTGTCTGCCCAGAATCAAACTCAAAAACCTAGGTCAAACTTCCAAAATTCATATCTCTCTCAATACTAATCCAATGGCCTTATAATTTATATGGTTGGAAAGCCCTAGATGTCTAGTTTCACATAAAAATAGTTTTATTAAATTTAAATGGCAGTAGGCAGAGCCGTACACTCTACCATACGGACTACCATAGGGTTTCTCTTGGCTAACTCACTCTGGTTGCCTCCCTCTTTGATTCTTTAATCAATCAATCCACCAAAACCCACTAAACATCCAATAATCCAACCATAAACATATACATAGACTCAATATGACATCAAATACATGAATATGGATGAGTCTCCAATGGCCACCAATTAACAAGAAACCAAATAAAGGGAGTGTATCCTACCTCTAGATTCAAGGATAGCTTGACTAGATGGAGAGGTTTGATGTTGGGTTTGCTTGGAGCTTGGAAATGGAAAAGAGGTGAAGTGAGGAAGAGGGAAGATGAGAGAAAATGATGGGGGTGGGGTCTGCAAAGGAGAGAGAGCAGAATTGGGTTTGAAGTAGAAAGGTAAAAAATGAAGTTGTTATTATGTGGGTAGTTGGAAGGCTTGGTTCTCATTGGTTGGAAGTGAGTGGTGATGAGTTGAACAAGTCTCTCCTCTCCCTTTGTGGTTGACATGTCGCCAACCTTAGGGGATGAAGTGGCTAAATTTTTAGCCACTAAACTTAGGATTTTGGTGTAATAAATTCAGTTAATTCGGTTCCGCCAGTTTAAAATACCTAATCTCTACCGATTCCCTTCAAACCGGCAAAATATTACTAAATAGTTTTGTAAGAGTTTCTATATGTCTATTTTAATTCTTCTTAATCCTAATCTCTCTAATTAACTTCTAATCAATTCCTAATTAACCTCTAATTAACTTTTAATTAACTTTATCAACTCAATAAAATCGAATAAATCGATTAATGGTGTAACTTAAATGTTTTACAAATTTAGGGCCTTCTGTTTTCTGTTTTCTGTTTTCTATGGCTAATGGCATTTTTGTAATTTTAAACAAGTCTGGGACATCCCACGTCATTTCACATGTGGACACCTCCGTGGCCCAATTGGTCAAGAATTAGGGTTCTACGTTTCCGCTACATGGTTCTGCTTCGTTTAAAAACTTTATTCTGCTAATTCGATTGATATAACGACCTAAATGTTATTTTCAAAAATATTCAGGGGCAAGACTGTAAATAATAAAAGTTTGCTCAAAGACGTTTCATTATTTCCTATAACGTTATATGGAGATGTAATATTAGGATTAAATTAATGTCAAAAATTTTTTGAATACCACATTGATGTCAACTTCAAAGTGTTACGACTAAATTGAAGTCAAAAAATTTTTTAGGACCAAATTGATGTTAATCTTAAAACATTAGAATTAAAAAGTTTATTTACTCTATATATTTTGATAAATTATTTTTAACTTTTCATTAATTTATTTAACTTATTTATATTTCGGAGAAAGCATTCGATGAAAAAGTTTGGAAAAGGTGAACTATTTGTTCAAATTTGAATTGTGCAGAAAACTGACAACATTCTTCGATTGGTAGTAGCAATATTTTTCGCATAGGACCTTGGCTCCAAATTTTAATTAAGTCAAATATATGTATGAAATAGTTAATATGTACCATTGTTATTTTCCATCTATTTACTGTTGTTATTTCGTTCTATATATTGGTGGACATGAACGTCTGAAAAAGATATTTACTCGATGGGAAAGGCACAAATTTACACATATATGTAAATAAATTCAACAATATTTTGAAATAATTTAAAGATGATTATTTTTGTTCGTGGCCGTATAATCTTTTGCATTCGATTGAAGCTCCAAAAATAAATTTTGTCAAAGATATTTACAAGGTACATGATAATTATTATCAATATATTTATAATTTTATTGTCAATATCATGTAATTTTAGGAGCAGAATTAAAATTAATGGATAATTTTCCAAGAAAAATGCATCATTATATAAAATAGTACTATAATGTACTAATTTAAATTAGTCGTCTTGTAATTTATTAATAATTCTCATAAAAATTTGTAGGTTTTAAAACAATATATGATTGTAAAAAATTGATGAGACAATTTAAAGTATGGTTGAAAACTATTCCAAAAAAAAAAAGGATAAATTATTTGACATTGAAAGATATAAAAAATTTGCATCATTATTTAATTGTTGGATCCAAAACTTTTTGGGTGGGATGCTGGCTCCAAAATTATATATGTTTTGTAATAGACAAATAGAAGGTAGTATTGACATTGTTTAAAAAAGAATTACTTTATTCGAAAGACACAAACTTACAAATATAATTGAACAAATTGAGTAGTACGATGAAATTAGCTCAAAATAATTACTATTGCCTGCTTTTTAACATTATCCTCTAATAAATTTCTTTTTCAGTTTTTGTTCATACAAGTCAATATTTTAAATATGCTAATAAATAAATAATGAAATAAAGAAATAAATTGAGTAGCTTTCTAAATTTGGATTATAAAAAAAGTAGAATACCTTTTGGATTGAACTATTTTCTTGGGCCTTGGACCTCAGCCTAGAAGGAACTCAACGAGGACTTTCTACAAGTTCTCTCTAGATAAGTCTCAAAGGAGTCAATGCCCTAAAGTGGCCTAATCATTGAAGGTGGTTATTGAGTACTAAGGAATCCCATGGAAGTAGGAGAACATGGGGGCCTCAACTAAAAGGAAGGAAATTTGAATTTGAATAAAACGGAGGGCTTGGGAGAGCTAGAGGTAAGTAACTGATTACATTTGATTTACATCCAAGTGGAGTAAAGTTTTGATTTGAGTGTCGGAGTCCCTTGCAAGTCCCACATTGGAGACGTGAATACAAAAAGTGCTTGGACTTGCAAAGGACATCATTGGTTGACCTCAAAAACAAGTCAAAACATTGGCATCCATCGTGGGGCAGAAGCTGTTCCTACAATTAGTAAATGGTCACCGCAAGGAGTCGAAGTGTTAACATGGCTAATAGCACCAATAATTTGAATAACCCAAACAACGGGAACAAGATGAAAAATGTCCTACCACCTCCTACTGTGGAAGGGCTATATTGAATGATTCATCAACTTCAAGACTAGAATAGAATGTTGACAACCTAAATAAAAGCAATGAACCGAGAAAATGCCAGGAGGGAGAACAAGGCTAATAGTCATCCAAATAATGATGAACTAACTAGAAATCGAGAACAGAACAACATTTGGAACACTCATGGTAGAAATGAGACATATCAGGCGACCACAATGCAATGCCTTCCAATATATTCTGGGCCATTCTTGGAATTTATTATGTCTATGGTTCTTCCAAAAATTTCAAGTTCCCACAACCTTGAGACCATCCGATGGAACCGAAGATCCTCATGTGCACATGACAATGTTCAAATCTATGAGTTGGTAAACAGAGCTACCAATCCATTTCTCTGTCAAATATTCCTTATATTTATGGAGAAATCGGCCTCTTATGGTTTTCTCCAATACTTGCAAGGTCGATCCATGACTTTCCCGAGCTTTTACAAGCACTCAAGAACCATATCTCCTCAAGTTGGGTCTACAATAAGACCTCATATTCTCTGAATGCAATAAGGCAAGGCCCTCAAGAACCATTGAGAAAATATTTGGACTAGTTTGATGTTGTGGCCATGCAAATCCAAGACATTGATCCTGCCATTAAATTGCATTTCATCAACAGAAGACTATGAGTTGGTCCATTTGCTGATTCTTTAGTAATTACTTCGCCTAGGACTATGGCTGAGTTTTGAGAAAGAGCAGTTAGATACATTAATATGGAAGAAGTTCGGGAGATAAGGAAAGCAAAGGCTTAGACAAAGAATGGGAAGACTAAAGACTCGAGGCAAAGTCAAAAATAAGAAGGAACAAAAAAAGCCAGAAGCAAGGCAAGTTTATAAGAGGGAAAGGGTTTGAGATGAAAGACGGCACAATTTCTACTTCCCTCGGTCTCATTATGACAATATACACTTCTTAATGCAAAATAAGATATGTATAATGCTCAAATCATTAAGCTACTATCCAATACTAGAACACAACAAATTCCCCCTAGAGTGGACAGAAGTAAATGGCATGAGTTCCATAGAAATTATGACCACACCATGGAAGATTGTTCTATTATGAAGGACTAGATTGAGCGATTGGTGAGACAAGGAGTGCTGGACAAATATATTGCTTAGCAAAGAAGTAGTTGAACCCGGATAGAGATGCAGGAAAAAATTAGCAGAGGAGTCGAGCTGAGGAAGGCAAACTCCAGAGACAAGTCATGAGGAAGTACCTAGAAACCAACAGCCATAAGAGATACGAGGAGTAACATACTATATTGCCAAAGGGTTTGCAAAAGGTAGAGAAATAAGCTCGGCTAGAAAGAGCATCTTAGAACTATTATAGAGGTGGAAACTACACCACAACAACCACCGAAGACACCAAACCTGGTAATCTCATTCTCTGATCTTGACTTTAGAGGAATTGATCAAAACCACATGATCCCATGGTTATTTCAGTGGTCATAGAAAATTATATAATTCAGAAGGTACTAGTTGACTAAGGGAGCTCGACCGACATCCTTTATACCTCCACTTTGAAGAAAATACAAATACCCAAATCCAATCTCATCCATCAATGAAGACTTAGTTAGACTCTCTGGAGAGCGAGTTAATGACATTGGAGTTAATGAGCTAAGAACAACTTTTGAAACTGAGCCAAATATCAAAACTATTAATGTTCGGTATCTGATAATTGATTCTCAAACTCTGTACTACATGATACTTGGGAGACCATCTTTGAACACCCTTGGAGCTATAGTGTAAACTCCTCATTTGGCACTAAAGTTTCCAGTTTCAACCACAGAAGTTGAAGTTGTGCATGCTGATTAGAAGAAAGCTTGACAAGGTTATAATGAGTCATTGAGGAAAAAGCAAAATGCAGTAAGGACCGAAGGAACAGAGGAAGTGCACATAGTGGAGATCAGCCAGAGCAAAGGCATGAGTATGAGGGACCTCGACTCATGAGAGGAGGGACGAGCAAGACCGGAACCAAATGATGAATTAGAAAAGGTTCAAGCCATACCCATTATCGAGCATAGATAAGTTGGTGGATAGAGCTTCAAAAGTGAAGTTTCTTAGCTTTATGGATGCTCACTTTGGTTACAACTAAATTAGAATGCATCCCCTTGATAAGTAAAAAACAATCTTTATAATAGAGAATGCAAATTATTATTATATGGTCATCCCATTTGGATTAAAGAATGATTGAGCCACTTATTAGAGGCTGATGAAAAAAGTCTTTGTTGATTAGATAGGAAGGATCATGGAAGCATACGTGGACGACATGATCGCCAAGGCCATGGGAGAAGGAGATCATTGCAAGGACCTGCATGAAATCTTTGTCCAAACAAAGGAGTTCAACATGTGCTTGAATCTTGAGAAGTGGGCATTTGCAATCCGAGGAGGGAAATTCCTCTAATTTTTGCTGACCAGCAGAGGAATTAAAGCAAACCTAGAGAAATATTGAGCCATATTAGAGATGAAGAGTCTAAGCACCCTCAAGGATGTACAACAACTGATTGGACATATAGCCACCTTTCCAATTTTTTGTCCAAATCTGCAGAAATAGCACATCCCTTCTTCCATCTCTTAAAAAAACAAACAAATTTTGAGTGGATAGAAGAATGTGAAAGAGCTTTTCAAGACTTGAAGAAGATTTTAGTAGAACCCCTAATTTTGAGCAAGCCAACAAATGGGGAGCCATTCTATGTGTACTAATTAGCAACTAAGAAAGTGATAAGCTCGATATTGGTAAAGGAGGATCAGAAGCAACAAAAGCCTGTTTACTATGTAAGCAAGGTAAAGCAAGGAGCAAAGGTTAGATATCAAAAGATTGAGAAGCTAGCATTTACTCTAGTCGTAACTGCTTGGAGACTATGACCATACTTTCAAGGTATCACATTATCATTATGACCGAGCACCCTATTAAGCAAGTCTTAAGGAAGCCTGACTTGGCTGGAAGAATGATAATATGGTTCGTGGAGCTTTCAGAATTTAGCTTAGACTATCAACCTCGGCACATAATTAAGGCCCAAGTTTTAGCTGATTTTATTATAGAGCTATCTCCCTTTGTGGCCAAAGATGAATAGGAATGGAAGTAGGCACTGCATGTAGATGGATCGTTTAATGATAAAGGAAGTAGGGTAGAAGTAATTATGGAAAATGCAAATGGCATGTCCATTGAGTAGTCTTTGAAGTTTTTGTTCTGAACAAGCAACAACCAACTTGAATATGAGGCCTTGATAGCTAGTTTGGAGTATAAATGCTAGCAATTAAAGGAGACTCTCAGTAAGTGATTAGCCAAGTTAAGGGCAAATTTCAAGCCAAGGAGCCTCAATTGGCAAAATACTTAGCCAAAGTTAAAGAAATCATAGGAGAATTTAAGCAATGTACTATGGAATATATTCTTTAGAAGCAAAATTCCAGAGTCGATCTATTATCAAAACTAACTAGCATTAAAATAATAGCAAATAATAGATTGATTATTGAAGAAAAAATCGAGGAGCTGAGTATGTTCGAGGTAACCCCCTCATCACTTACTCCATAAAACAAGGGCAGCATTGAAAACAACCCATCCTGGAATATTTGCTGACCAGGAAAGTACTTGAAGAAGAAAAGGAAGCTAAAAGGATGAGGAGAGCAAGTTTCTACATTATGGTCGTAGGAAAGCTCTACTGTCAAGGATATTCCTAGCCTTTGCTGAAACGTCTTGATGGAAAATTTGCATAGGTGATTATAGCAGAGATGCGTAAAGGTATATGCAGAAATCATGCTGGAACCCGAGCACTAATGGCTAAGATACTCTGGGTCGGCTACTTGTGGTCCACAATGAAAAGGGACTACTTGGAATTTATGTTGAAATATAACAAGTGCCAGAGGTTTGGATAACTAAAGCATACATTATCCAAGCAATTGCATTGCTTAGAGACCAGTTGACCATTTAACAAATAGGGAATAGACATTCTTAGCCAATTTCCACTTGCACGTGGGTAGTTGAAGTATTTGGTAGTAGCCATAAACTACTTCACTAGATGGATTGAAGCTGATCCACTGTTGACAATTATCATAGAGAAAGTGGGAAAGTTTGTGTGCAAAAGAATAATCTACAGATATGGAGTGCCCCACCATTTGGTCAGTGATAACGGAACACAATTCACAAATTTGAGGACTTTTGTAGAGAGCTCAAAATTGTGCAATTGCTTTCATTTGTGGAACACCCTCAAACTAATGGGCTTGTAGAAGCAGCCAATAAAATTATCATAGCCGAATTAAAGAAGAGATTGGAATAGGTAAAGTGTCTATAAGTCGACAAGTTGCATGCTCTATTATGGGCCTATCACACCACTCCTTATTCATCAACCAAGGAAATGCCATACAAATTAGTATATGGGTCTGATGCAATGATCCCTATTAAACTGGTAGAACCTAGTCCAAGGATAATGGCAATGACTGAGGAGTCAAATGAGCTTGCTTGAAGAGCCAAGCTTGACCTAATTGAAAAAGAGAAGGAAAGAGTCAGGATGCAAGAAGAAGCCATAAAGTAGCAAATGGTGATGAAGTATAACAAGAAGGTCAATCCACAAGGATTCGAAAAAAGAGACCTAGTCTTAAGGAAGGTGGAGTTATAAAGGAAGTCCTAAGGAGAAGGAAAACTAGCACCAAATTGTGAGGGGGCCTATTGGGTTATGCGAAAGATAGGCAAATTAAGGAGCTTACAAGATAACCGAATTGGAAGGAAAGGAGTTAGTGAGGACTGGGAATGTGTCCTCTCTCTGCAAGTATTTTAGCTAAGCATAAATCCTTAAACTATGTCAGTGGGTGTACTTTTTTTTCTTTTATGTATTTTTTTCCATAAGGTTTTCTAATATATATGAGGTTTTAGTGAGACATGACCTATATAGGTCAAACATATACAAGTCTCAATGGTAGGAATAAAAGTGAGCATTATACAAGAGCTCACTATTGTAAACTTTTCAATTTAATAAATTCCATTTTAATTATTTCACATGAATTATTTGCTCTGTTTTTATTTGAGGAAGAACTTAGGAAAAGAAATGAATATGATAAATCTAGAGAAAGATTTTGAGACAAGGACCTCTTGGATGAATATGACAAGTCCAGAGAGGGACTTGGAAGATAACTCCTTGCTTGTAGGCGAGGACCTGTTGGAAATTAAATGGAGTAAAAAGTAAAAATAGCCTTACCTGTAAGTTTAGGCCTTAAGTAATATGAGGGAAATATTAGCAAAAGGAGTTGTTCCGTTCAAGGACAAACCTAGAATCGTTGAACGTGCAAATCAAAGGGTTAAATGGAATTGAAGAATTGTGATAAACTAAAAGGAATTATCAGAAGTAAGCATGGAACTCAATTTGGAAATAAAAAGGGCAACAAAAATCTATCAACCAGGCGAGGATAACTTGGAAAAAGCTAGAATAAACAGAAAGTGGCTACCTAAGTAAATGAAGTAAAAATTAAAACTACAATACAACTAGGAAAATAAAATGGAATTGTCTAAATACAACAACCATTAAATTTATTCAGTGGCTAGAGAATCACCCGCCTGAATATCAGATTGAGGCATTGGATCAGGAACGTCTGTAGAAAGTCTAGTCTAATTCGCCACCTTGGCCTTCATTGGATTACTGCCAAGGATAGGCTTGTCCACCAATTAGTCTCCTTGGATTTCCTTGAAATAACTGCAGAAGGAAACACCTATGTCTAAATGCAGGAATTTGACCGGTATTATCACAGTATCAAATCCTTCTATATACTACTCGGCTACTTCGCCCTAAAAGTCCTCGATCTCCTTGTCTTTAGTGGCCAGTGCTTCCTCAAGTTCAGCCACTGCAATAGCAATAGAGTCTTCTTGCTCCTTGGCCTTTCCTTCCAACATGGCGATCTTCTCTTGGAAAAATTTTTCTTTCGATCCCTACTCTTTCTTCTTTGAAGAGTATTTGTCCTTGGCCTATTTAAGTTTGCCCTTGAGAATCCGAACCTCCTCGACATGAGCCTTCATCAGCTTGGATAGCTCCTCCTTTAGCTTTGTGATAGTTTTCCCATCAAAGCACTCCTTCAGCTCCAAGTGACGAGCAATCACATAAGAATACAAGTTCTCTGCTTCAATCCATTCATACATACCTGTGGCCCGGCAACCTCGAACATGACATGATCATAGTTAGATATGAGGAATCCCAATATCCAAAGAGAAAAAGGAGAGGCATTGGTCAGGAAGTCTTACAGGAAGTGGGTGTCATCGAAAGTCCTGAAACGGATCTTCTTCAACTGAAAGGGAGTGTATGTGCTTAGAGAGGAAGTGGATTGCCTCTAAGATGATTCTTATACATCGATTACATTCTCGGAGGTCCTCTTTCTCCCCTATTTGATAACAAGGGGTTGAGAGTCAAATGCCATTTTCAAGTTGTCCCCTGTAGGCTTAGAGCTAGCCCTAGGAGCATTGCCTTGAGTAGCTTGTTCTCGGCAGTATGCAAGGGCAGCTTGGAGGGAGTCCTTGGATAACTTCAGGGCCATTTCTCCTGAAAAAGAAGAACCAAAATAGGAACATAGTTAAAAATATGAATACAACAGAAAAAAAAAAAGTGAAAGGAAAATCTTAAGAAAACTTACTGAGGTATTTGAGCACCTTGGCCCTTTTGGTATCTCATTGCAATAACTCGATACAGGAGAGAACCTTTTTCTTTTAGATAGATGTTCAACTAAATGATCAAGGACAACTTGGTCATACAGAGGGAGGATATGGTAGTCAATTCTAAGAACCCTCTTTGGATACCTATTCCAATAGAGGGGAAACTTTGCATGACTTCTTTCATCCAAAAAGAAAGGATATTCAAGCTCGAAAGCCATGACCCTAAAGAACTGGTCTTTGAAACACTTCAAATCAAAGGTAAAGATCTCAAAATTTCTTTTTCGATATTGCTACGAAGGGAAACCCACTTACCTTTCTCGACATCCTTTACTTGGGACAAAGAAAATAAGACCCCAATGGTTGGAGTAGCATCTAGAAATTCCATCAGAGCCTCAAAAGATCGGATGAAGGCCCAACTATTTGGATAAAGCTAAGTAGGAGCTACATTTATAAAATTAAGGCATTTAACCTCAAAATTAGTAAAAAGGAGCCTAATACCAAGAGTGGAGAAAAAATGTCATAAACGAAAAAGAAGACAGCCTCTTTATCATCAAACACTTTAGCTATATGACAAGCCTAATCACTAGGTTTACAAGGAAGGGACTCAAATGCTTTCTCTCAGGGCAAGCGATTTTATAATCCCTAAGAAAATGGTCCAAAATTTGTTGATTGATATAAAGGGAGTAGGCATTTTTAACCTCATCTATGACCCAAAAATAATAGTCCGATGACCTTATTTTCTTAGAGGAATTCCCTTTGTCTTTAACAACCTCATAAACATTTTCTAGAGAATCTCTTTCCATCTAGAATAAAACACAATCTGAAATCAGGGGCTCAAAACAACCATTAGGAATTATAAAATCGTATAATAAATAGGAAAATACCAGTGAATATAACAGGGATAAGAGAGACTAAGCATCTATAACTTTAGGGTTGCAATAACAATTTGCAAGAAGCCATTTAGAAAATAAGAAAGACGAAAGAAGAAGGAACAAGATACTTGTAGATTCTTGGGGGAGAAGGAAATGTTGAAATAGTGATGGAGTGCTTAGATGAAAATGAATTAGAATGCTTGAATGAGGGTGAATTCGTAGAGAAATGTTAACAGAGGATATAAGGAGAAATTAGATATTGAGAGGAAATTGGGAACAAATGAGTGGGAGATTAAAATAAAATGAGAAGAGAGTGAGAGAATATGTCACAACCCAACCCGACCATTAGCTACGATTCTATGAATTGGTCATCCTACCAAACTCATTTCCTTTCATTAGAATACATCTAATATCAATGCTAGTTTGAAGCATAACATAAACAAGCTCTTTTTCTCTAATGAACATAGCTCAAGCTTTTCTAATATAGTATAGCTAGAAAATTATTTCTTTCCCTATATAAACTGTTAATAACCTTGGAAATTATAACTATTTCAAATCTAATTTGAAACTATACCTAGATTATTCAATCCAATGCTCTTTACATTGAAAAAAAAAATCTATAGCATACACTTATTCTTCATTAGCATTTTAGTTATAGAAAACTAATTTCTTAAACCTTTGTTGTACCATCCACTTTTGTGGTAAATTCAAATAATAATAAAAAATATATATACACAATATACATAAATCATGTTTTATTCATTTTAAAATCTACTATAGATAAACTATCTACTCACAGTACACTAGCCAGAAAGGTGGAAGCTTTTTGGTGAAACCATCGAGCCAACCAGTCGCTCTGGGAGCAAATCTGACCACATAATAGGATAATATAACCAAATCTCATTCATAGGAATAAAAGATTAACTTAGACTACCTTTAAATGTGAAAAACCCTAGGATTTAGGACTCTAGGACTCCAAATCCTAGCCCAAGAGCAAATCCTTCAAAAAAGTTTCCAAAATCTGAGCATAGAAGGGGTTTTAAGCTTAAAAGTTACCCTTGAGCATCAAAGAACAGAAAAGAACATGGTGAAAAGCTTGGGTCTCCTCCTAGGACTTCCTATAGCCTCCCTTACTTGTTCAAACGAGAGAATCAATCGGTCGATAGGCTAGGAATATAACTATTAAGAAGTAGATAGGGACAAATAGTGGTATAAGATGGTAAAAAAAATCATATTTGAGAAAAAAAATTTAGAGAAGGAAGAGAGAGAGATCGAGGGGGAAGAGAGTGAAATGAAAGAGGAGAAAGAAAGTGAAAGATTGGGGCTGGAAGCCCTGTTTTTATTTTTCTCACTGACATGGGCACGCTCAAGCACAGAGGGCTATCCTTGAGCATGGCTTGGTTCCAGATCCTTCCTCGCTCTGCTTTGGGAGAATGCTGGAGTACAAGGGGCTATGCTCGAGTGTGACTCCATGCTGAAGTGTAGGGAGCTACACTCGATGTGGCTTTCAGATTCCAGAATTTTTGTTTTTCTTCCTCTTCTGATCTCCAATGCTCTTCAGGTCACAGTCTTACACACTTATTTATATTTACTAATTTTCAGTTAATAGCACTCTCTATTAATTTTAAAATATAAATGCAAATAAGGGAATATCCCTCATTTGAATTCGATAAAAATATTAGAAAAATGAAAATTCTTAAGAATCAAAATTCAACATTTGGACTTTAGTACAATTTCCCGAAAACTTGTATTTTCTTAAACTTCCGAGCTGAAAGCAAAAAGGTTAATAACTTCCTAAAATTCATTAAAAATCACTCTTTGATTCTTGGATATCTAAGGAACAATTACTAGGACTTTTGATCTTATGAAAATGTCCCAATTGTAACATCCCGATTTCCGACTTCATCTTCGAATTTCACACGAAGTGGGATAATTTCCGAGTTCCGATTTAGTCTTGCACAATTTCCGACTTCATGTCCTTCCGATTTCTGATTTCATCTTCAATTTTGATTATTCCTTATTTCCGACTTCATGTTCTAGTTTCAAGTTAAATGGAGTGGCTTCCGGGTTCCAATATCCGACTTCATGTCTGAAAGGAAACAAACTGATTTCCGCTCTTATAATTTATATCCAAGTTTCAAGTAAAATGTAACGAGTTCCGAATTTAAGCAGAGTCGAGACGAGTTCCAAGTTCAGATAGAATGGAAGTGAGTCCCACTTTTAGGACGACGTGGAGAGCAATTTGGCCACAAAAGAGGGAGACATGGCCGAACTTCAATCACAAAATTTCAACCAATCAACACCACAATTCCAACTACCCTCATGTATTTAAATTAGACTCTTCTCTTCATTTTGATCTGATTTACACCACTCTCTCTCCCTCTTGCTCTAGCCTTCTTCCTCCTTTCCTTTCTCAATTAACTCCATCACTCCTTCAAGCTTAGCAAGTTTCTATCAACTCAAGCTTCAACACTTAGCAAGATCACACTCCAAAGAGGTAGGATTCACTTTCTATTCTTGATTTCTCTGAACTGTGGCTATATGAGATTCCACTTTTCTTCAATTATTTGATGATATATTGGATGTATATGATGGATCATGGTTGGATTTATATGAAATATTGAGTTGTAATTAAAGTTAGAAGAAGAAAACTAGGAGAAGTGAAGGTTTGGAATGCTATTTAAGTGAGAAATTTCACAGTAGTCCGTATGGCGGAGCGTACAGCTCTGCCTATAGCTGGTTAAATCCGATAAACTATTTTTAGATGAAAGTAGACATTCAGAGCTTTCCATAGATATATAATATAAGGCCATTGGATTATTATTGAGAGAGATATGAATTTTTGAATGTTAACCTAGGAACCAGGATTTTCATCCGAGCAGGGTGACTTGAGGAGGGTGTAACTCGCCCCACACATCTCCAAATTGAGTGAAACTAACTTTTTTAGAAAGCTGACACATAGAGGAACATCTCAATATGAAATTCCTAGTTTGTTATGGTCCCAATTGTTTCCAGTGATTCAAGGAAGTTACCCTATGTCCAAACTGAGCCAATACAGATTAGTTCAGAAAAGTGGTATTTCAAGACTTATATCTCGAGCTATACTTAAGCAAATCAAGTGAAACTTATTGCAAAGGAAATGTTGTCCTGTTAACTTTAATATGAGACCAATTTCATATTATTTGAGCTTAGTTTCGATTTTTAGTGAATTTATACTTCTAAGAGTGTAATTCGGACTAGTGACCGAACAGGTTGAGGCAAAATATAAATATCTTGAGTTATACAGATCAAAATGAGATGGGACTAATGAGGTTAGAAAATAGATACATAGAGCTATGACATATCCAAAATTGAGGTTTAAATGAGTTGGATAGAGGTAAAGGTAGATTATACAAAATACGAACAGAACTGAATAGAAGTGACAGAATAACCAAATTGATGGTTTCACAAGTGTTAGTGGACATATAAGGTTTGAGTTAAGGATTACAAGTTTTACATTAAGAGATATGTTAGATTGATTATATTGCTATGGTTGATTTGTCTGTGAGAACTGGCACTATTCATGAGGAAACGGATCTGATCCGTTATGCTGCCAAATTTACGGCAGAAGTCTATGAGATTATGAATGTTTATATGCAAGGATGAATTAAAGTATGATAGGAGTTATAAAGTATGTGAAAGTAAATCATGAAGCATATGTATGAGTACATCCCGCATGTCTATGCTGGATTATGCATAAGAATGAAAGATTGTGAATATATTGAATGTGGGTCCCTTCACTTGGAGGCAGTTGCACAATGAATCCCTCCCTGTGAAAGCAGTTAAATGATAAAATATGGGTCCCTTCACCTGGAGGTAGTTGCACAATAGGTCCCTCCTTGTGAAGACAGCTAAAACTTGGGTCCCTCTACCTTGGAGGTAAGTAGTCAGATGAGATCTCTCAATTTTGAGGCACATGACCAGAATGAGATCCCTCCAAGACTAGAGGCACGTGGGTCCCCTTGTGGGTGAGTCGATGTGACGACAGTCACGGGTGGAGCTAATGAGCTCACTCCAAAGCTAGGCTACCCAAGGGCAGTAAAGGCTAAAGACTAAAGACTAAGGACTAAAGCATGTGCAAGTACCCCACTTACATGAGGCATGCCATCAACCCAACTAGTGTGAGTACAGGGGATAGAACTTACATGAGGCATGGCATGACCCAGCTAGTGTAAGCACCGAATGAAGGTCCCATATTCCTAAGGAACGTGACATGGCGATCATACTTTGGAATGTGGCATGTAAAGATTTTATGATGAAGAGAAAGATGAAAAAAGAGAACTAAATTTTAATGTATATGCATGCATTCAAGTACAAGTAAAGTTATGAGTAGACGTTATGTTTCCAGTGTATTGATGTTATTATATTTCATTATGTTTCATTCATTATTCGTAATTTAATTTGTATGGGCTCTTCCAAATGCCAAGTGTATGAGTAAAATGAATTTTGCTTTGGATAATATATTTTTCGAAATGTAAAATTAAACAGTTTGTATAGTAGGTTCACCTTTTTCATAATAAACCGAAGCAAACTGGAGATGACAATGATGGCATTATATGTGTATTATAGGGAATCCTACTGAGAATTTGTAATTCTCACTCCTATTTTCGTGTTATCTCCAGATAGTTCAAGAAGTTTCAAAGATGGCTGAAGTTGCTGTCCTGTCAGAAAAGGTCTGTTCAGGTAACAGTAAAAACTCCAGGGTGTGGTACTATGACTTAAGCATAGTACTATACTTGGAGGGTGTTACACCAATCATATAGCATTCCAAGGATGCATAAGATTCAGACTTAGAACTTCCACAAGCTCTGACAGGACAAAGTATCATAGTTCATGTAATCCTTGACTTGGGTATTACATTCTTCCCTTTAAGAAATTCAATCCCTAAATTTCAAAAAGGGATTTTAACCTTCTTCTTCTTCTCCTTCTTTTTTTTCCCACTAATTAATGTACTAAACACTTCCTTCCTAGGGTACGTCTTTACAGGTTTGCAAGATGAATCTTATCTTTTGTCATGACTCAACCCATCGTGACCGGTGCATAAAGAGTCGTGGATCCCTAGCAAGTCTCAACTGAAACTTTACTGAAAATTGACAGAGTTTGTTTCAAAAAACCTGGACATTTTCCATAAATAATCCCTAAATACAATTTGTTCACAGGCATTTAGAATACTCATACCAATGTACACATATATATAAATACATATAAGTCTTCAACACAAATAGGGTCATTACTACCACAATTTGAGACCTTATCTATAGTTTAATGGAGCACTAGACCAATCCCGATGACAAGAAAAGAAGGCCCAATCAAGTGTTGGGCTTACGGAAAGGTTAAGCAAGATCATGCAACTCTGGTAGGTTCTTATGTAACCTCAAAGAGAACAAAAAGGGAGTTATTCCTTTAACTCACCAATTATATCATGGGTCATAGAAGATATTTACTTGTTTCTATCGTCTCATTATAAGCCACAAATCATATCTTTCTCATGTACTATGCTCTCAATATCACATAAATTTCCATATTCACTTTATGAGCCCCCACAAGTTGTACAAGACTACACATTTCATAAAAAGAATTAAAACCTAACAATAGGTTGGGAATAGGTGGTAGCGAGTGCTGTAGCCCACTCTAAATTACAATTTTAAAATATTTAATTACACTACTTGTAGGATAGTGTAACCAAAGTCGTCTCACAAGGATATTGATGACTATTTGATTAGTAACAAGAGGGTTTTGTTTGCCTACAAGAAAACTAATTAAAAAAAGAAACTAATAACTAAAACGGACACTTGCTCAAGGATTTCCTAAGGCCAAAAGCATATCTATTACAAATGTGCATATGATCAAACACATGATGTGTGACTAACTTAAGCTATTCGAGAGACCTTTACTAATAACCCCGCAATCTTATCTAGACACCTCTAGCCATTCAACCAACATACAATTGATCAGATAATTGAGAACTCAACTCTAATTAACCTATGTTGATTTTTAGCCCTAATTAGATTAGCCTAGGTTTGGACCCAAACCCAATTTCTAATTCTTTAATTAATCAAGTTTGTACCAATTAACCAATTAGTAATTACCTAACTAATTACTCATTCATAACCCACATATCAATACTATTCAATGCAAGCATATAAAAGAGTAAGTGGCAAAAAATTAAGAAAACACATCATGCATTGAAATTAAAGAGTAAAGTTTCAAGATATAACCCTTGAAGCTCTTTGGAGAATCCCTAAGCTAGCTTCCAACTCTACTCCTCTATAGGAACTTATAACAAAAATAGAAAATAAAGAGTGGTGATGGAAAGACGAGAGGGTGAGAAGAAGAGAAGAGAAGAGAAGAAGAAGAGGGAAAATAAAGAAAACTAATCTACTCTAACCTAAAGAGAAAAGCTAAATTTCTAAAAGTGAGACTTCCTTTTGCATCCTTATTTTCTTACTACTTATCATACCTCAAATAAGAAAATCCAATATGTCATTGAGTCCAAATTAATCCTCTACCTCCTAGCTTTAAGTGGACACATAATTTGCTTAATTTGGACTTGAAATGAGAGAGTTATGGCCCAATCTTTGTAGCATATCCAGGTTGTACCTCTATTTGCCTCAGTCAACTTCAACAGCCAATAAGCCCAGAATGATGTTATTATTTAAGAAAGTGATCTGCATATGAATTTAAGCTTTATGTCTCAACTTTCAAATGGCACTGATTTTGCCTCAATCCAATTCTACAACTTAAGTTATGGCCTAATTAGTGTATACTACTTAGAGTCTAGAGATAGTAGCCCTATTCCAATTTTGTGGCCCAATTCGATCCACTAGATATTTGAATTAGCTTTCAACTTCTCTATCAAAGTTGTAGATCTTTCTCTCAACTTTCCTTCAATATAAAATTTGTAATTTTTAGAGGTATACAACTCAATATATGCTCAAAATACAATTAATCCCACTTAGAGCCCAACCTTGAAGAATGTGTCTAATATTGATAAATTAAGCACAAAAAAGGTCTAATAAATTAAATATGAGGATTAATCAATATATCAAAATACTACTTATCAAATTCCCCCATATTTAGCTTTTTGCATGTTCTCATATAAAATCCAAAATATGTACAAGGGTGTCAAAAGGAAACATCAAATCTAAAACAAACACACAAGTTCTAAAAATAAAAAATGACCAAACAACATGAAAAAAACAAATTTCCAATGGATCCTAAAGTGTGTCAAGTATATAGGCAAAAAGTACACACAAGGCATCAAGAAATTCAGTAATCAAGCACATCTCTACAAAGGTGCAAGCACGGCAAAAATTACTCCAAAAAGTATGGATCAAGCATGGAAGACCTCACAAAATATTGTGTTTACCACTCTTACTCTCAAGTGTTTAAGTCTCAATTATGTCTCTCAAATCACCTTAAAAGGAAAAGCACTACCATAAGCTTGCTTATCATCTAATTCTCTACTAGTCAAACACATGTACACACAAATCAAGATGACTTTATTCAAGGTTGTAATGGGGCCAAGGTAAAGGTTAGGAAATAGTAAAGATATGCAAGGTAAAAACCAAAGAAAATAGAAGAACATTGGCAAAGACATGTGGTCCCAAATGTGAGGGTCCTCTTCAAATCCAAGAAATATAACAAATAACTCTCTTTTAACCCAGTTCTTCACTTTTTTTTTTCCATCAAAATTGTCCTAGTTTATTGACTTTGTCTTTTTTCTATTTGCGATTTTTATTTTTTTACATTTTCTTTGCTTCTTCTTTTTTCTTTTGTTTTTGTTTTTTTAATCTTCTCGTTTCTTTTTTTTTTTTTCTCTTTTCACCTCTTTGCATCTCCTACACTTAAAGTCTTGCATATTGTCATGCAAACCCTCACACTTATGTTAATACACATCGCTAATGGTAGCTAATGGTCTCTTATTCCCTAAGGCTAGGTAAAATCATGGTTCTTCACTTTAGACTTGCAATGTGCTAAAAATAAAGAATAGGTACAAAGACGCAAAGGGGCTAAGCAAGTGGAAAAATGCAAGGGTGGCTATTTGGCTAAGTGGCTAATTACGAAATGAATAACTCAATCATGTTCATGTGTGCAAATGAATAGTGTAGCCTAAAAAAGAATCAAAGAAAATTCTAGAGTGATAAATCCTATGAGGGAACAAAACACATAAGAAAGAAAGGAATGGCATGTAATATAGCCATCCAAATATGGCTCAAAAGCTCACATGGGTCATGTCCAATATACACAATCCAAACAATTGAAGATCAATCTACCATGTATGCAAAACATAAAAAATGAGATGAAAAGTCGAGCATGTTGAAATGTCAAACCATGAATATCTAATGCCTAAAGCTAACAACTCAAGAATCACCATGGGAAAACATCCAACTAAACAACATAACTACACTAAGCATATTTTATTCTAAAAGTAAAATGCAAGACAAAAAATTAAAAGGATATAAAGTGATGAGAACTCCCTCATGGCGGTTTATCCTTGAAGTGATCCAGGAATTCCCACCAAGGCTTGCATTTATGACCTACTCTAGGATCCCATAAGGTGATCTTGAATTCATTGCCATCCTTGCTATTGGTGGCTTGATAGGTCAATGTTGATGGCTTTGTCATCCTCCCAGGTAGCACCTTTACAATGATGAAATAGGTAGCTTGGGGGCAAGATCTGTTTTTCACATAGGCATAATCCAAGCACCTTCATGCACTTGGATGAAGTGAGCCAGTTGTCATGTCACAAATGGTTCGGAGTTATACATTGTTCTTCAAGTGGGCATATTCAAACCGCCCTAAGAAAGGTGTAGGTTCATACTCTAAACCAGTAGAGTATATCTCAATTGTAGGTAGAAGGACAGTAGAGGCAAGAAGTTGGGCAATTTTTTTAATTTGTTCCTCTAATAGCTCAACTCTTTGAATATCGACTACAATCCTACCATTTTCTAGCATCGAAGGATCTCCTCTCGGGCATGCTTCAATCTCTGTACACACGGGGCAGATATTCTCACCCTCACAATCAGTACATATAAATCCAGCAAAAGTGTCAATAGCAGTTAGCTTAGAGAATTCTGCCAGGAGGTCAATCAGGGGGTCTTCTGAAGAAGCAGAAATCTCTATATATGTGGACTCAGTCAAGTTCTCAACATAAACAAGATCATTAGATATTTCCTCAACCAATGTCTCCTATAGTGTCTCATCTAGTGGCCCAGCCACATCTTGACTCTTGTCAATCCCCCCAGCTAGCTCATGTGATTGCATATCTGGCATATTCCCCTCATGAGTCAGAATGGTATAGGAAAAGAGCTGGGTAGACTCATGAGTTTGCAACTGGCTCTATGTAGAAGTTAACTGGCTCAATTCTGTTTGCAAGCCCTGAATGGTTGCATCAATCTTCTACTGCTATTGAAGGTTACTCTCCATCAGCTAGTTTACAAAATCTTCTAGAGAAGGCTCAGGTGAGGTGGCTAGTAGATCAACCTGCTGATATGCAAGTGGTGACTTGAGTTGTGGTTGCTTATAAATGCAAGTGCTTCTGAGCGAAGGGGAGTGAGGGTTGGAACTGCTGCTGAAAATATGGGGGCTGTTGTGATGAAACAACCCCATATCCCTGATCAACTCTATCATACCCATCATACTAGTATATCCTGGAGTATGGGTCATATCCTTGTTGTGGTTGCTGGGTGAGATTCCTCATGGTATATTGTTCTATTAAGTACTTTATCTCATCCAGCTAGCATTCCATTCTCTAGTAAGGATCCTCATCAACTACTCCAATTCCTGCAACATTCCAAGAACCATATGTCTGGGAACTAAAAGGGGGGTTAGTAAACATGTTAGAAAAGTGGAAATGATAGACTAAAGGCAAGAAAAAACTAAAAAATACTCTAAAATGACTTAAAACAACTAAGAAAAATACTGCAAAAGATGTTTTGGGTTACATAAACAAGAAACAAAGAGGGAAGACACACAAAAAAAAAAAAAATGCAAGAAAAATCAAAATAGATTGAAAAAATGTCAAAATGATTGAATTTGGTAAAAATAGGGTAGGGCTCACTTGGTGAGTATTCTTTACTGTAACACCCTCCTAAACATAGTAGCATGCTTAAGTCATAGTACTATACTTAGGAATTGTTACTAGCTCATATACGGACCTTATCTAATAGCAATCTTTGACCATCCTCTAATCTTAATCAACTCCATCCAGGATGATCATCTTCATTATCTCCTAAGCTATCTGAAGATAACATGGAAACATACATAAAGTGAGAATTATAAACTCTTAGTAGGATTTTCTAGACTACCATATATAATGTCATCATCATTATCTCTAGCTACTTCGGTATATTATGAAAAAGTGATCATGCTATATAAACTATAAATTTCATTTTTATAAAGTTCAAAAATACCCTTCAACTTAACCCAAGTTTTCCTATCTTAAAACACGAGAAATGAGTCATATTAGCATCATACAAAAATAATTAAAGGATGACACCATGAAACCCTAGCAGGTGGGCTAGCAGGAGTGCTTCCATCCCTTACTGCAACTGCTGTAATTAGGCCTCAGTCAGCCGTTGGATGAACTCACGCTACAATTAAAAAAAATATATTAGATTTAAATAATAATAAATATAATAAATTAAAAATATTAAAAACTAAAATTATAAGTACTTAAGTATGTGGCTTTTGACTGCATATCAACCCATTAGCACTTGTCCCATTTTCGGGTGTAGGTCTCCTAGAACAGCTCCCCCAGAGTCGGCGACTTACTCATCACCTTCTCCTTCATTTCAAAGAATTGTCACATAATTATATATATAACATTTAATAGGAAAATAGAAAAACTAAATGAGAAGAAAACGATATTTACCATTCTTAGTCGTGTGCCCTCAATGATGGTGGAGGCTTCAAGGTACAAAAAGCCACTATGGGCTAATCTTCTACTCGTCTGGCCCTTCACCTGTTTCGCCTTAAATCCAGGTGAGTCTTAGTGGGCCTTCAAGGCCTGGTGGATTTCCTCCATGAGCCAGTGGATGCTTGTGTTGCTCTCACGAATATCATGAAACACATTGCGAAGGCACTTGCCGACCCCAGTCCTCCACACTCTGTAGATGGCAGCCTCCTCGTGTGGATTAATAATAAACATATGCTGCATACATGTAACACAATAATCAACAGGTGAAGTAAAAATCAAAACTAATAATAAAAAAATAATAATCATTTTACCTTCCATTCTTTCCACCACAACTCCTATGTGATATTAGGGGCCTGCACAAAACTGGGATGTGAGTCATGGAAATTCTCCTCGAATACCTTTTGTAATCCTACACAACCCTGGCTGTAGTGGAATCTAACTGTGTCATAAAATAACAGATTATATCATATATTTGTTAGTTAAATTTTCTATCATAATTAAAAATTTATAATAAATTAAAATTTTAAATTACTTACCAAGATTTACCATCATATCTAAGCTCCACTCGTTGGTTCGTGGAGCATTGTGAGGGGATGGACAAGGTGGCCTAGGCACCTTGTGAACCAGGCTGATAAGGGTAGGGAAGGCAGGTGGGGGTGAAGGTGGAGAAGCCTACTAGGGAATGAAGGCTGAGGCCCTGAGTTATGATACCCAAGGTTGGATATCATAACAAACTCCGCGGTATGTGGACCAGGAGGGACGGACAAGTCATCACTTGCGGGAGTGGTGGACACAAGCGTAATGGAGGTGGTGGGCAGGGCACGGATGTGAAGGGGTAGATCATACTTCTTTCATCTACCCCTACCTTATCTAGAACCAGGTGTCCGTCCTGCCATAACTGATTTGTATAACATATACAAAATTAAAAATATAAGACATATATTAATTAAATAAATTCATAACACATTTATCATATCAATAATTATTTAATTCTAATAATATTTTAATGACAAAAAAAATTTGGGCAGAGTCTCCCCTAAAAATTAATTCAGTATTTTAATTTTAAATATAATTCAATATTTCAACACCACAGCACAACTAAAATAAATTGTATAATCATAGCATTCTAAAGTTAATCCTAATAACTGTTCTAGAGCACATAACATCACAACATACAATTCAAATAATGGGAAGGAACTCAAAGCCTTCTCCCAGTCATGCAATACAATCCTACAATTCTATCCTAGAAAATTTCAATCTTTAATAAAGGAAATAACTTAGTTAACTAACTAAGAAACATAAAACTTCGAGTAAAGAAATGGGACTGAAAAAAAAAAGGCTAAACTAAAAAACTAAATCAATTAAAACGTTAAAAAAATACCAGGAACACAATGGCGGTCTCGAATCATGAAAGGAGGGCTCCGGTAATGGTGAAATGACAGAGAGAACGAAGAGAGAGAATGAGAGAAAAGTGAGGAAGAAGAAGAAGTGGCTTGCGTTTTAAGGATTTTTTTTTTTACCGATGGATTATTCGTCAGTAATAATAAAACGAAATGAATTGTTTCATTAATCGAATATTACCGACGGATAATCCATCGCTAATATAAAGCATGAACAGACAATCGCTGTAAAACCCAATTTTCAAGTACCGACGGATTATCTGTCGGTAATATAAAAATATAAAAATACAAATTTCTGATGACAAAAAATTTTAAAAAATTAATTTATTTTAATTTTACCGACGAATAATCCGTCGATAAGTAATAACAATATTTTTAATTCATCTAAAAAATGAATATTATTTATCGACGATTTTTCCGTCGATAATTGTTTGGTGCAAATGGCTGGAAGATTTATCGACGTTTTTACCAACGGGCATTTTTTCCCTCGGTAAACGGTAAATTCACATGTCAACGATTTATTTAATTTTTATCAATGGAATTTCCATCGGTAATACCGACAAATAGTTGCCATCGGTAATATCTGTCAGTTTTTCATGAATTTCTAACAGTGGGTGGAAGAAGAAATTATTATCTAAGTGGGGGAAAGGAGGTTCTTATAAAAGCTCAGGCCATTCCTACCTACACTATGTCATGTTTCAAGATCCTTACAACTCTTTGCAAAGAACTAGAAAGCCGTATGGCTAGATTTTGGTGGGGGGACCAAACTAACTTAAAGAAAATTCATTGGATGAGTTTGGAGAAAATGTGCTGGCCAAAAGAAGCTACAGGTTTGGGATTCAGAGACCTACACATTTTTAATTTGGCAATGATAGCAAAATAGGGATGGAGGCTCATCCAAAATGAAGATTCTTTAGTGGTAAGGATCCTAAAAGCGAAATACTACTCACAGGGAAGTTTTTATGTTAGTGGATATAGGATCTAATCCATCATTTACTTGGAGAAGCCTGATTAAGGGAAGGATTATCTTGAAACAAGGGTGTATATAGAGAGTTAGGAATGAGGAAAACATAAACCTAGATGACCCATGGTTGCCTAATATGCCTGGATTCAAGGTGTACACGAGAAAAGGTACATCATTGAGGATTAACAAGGTTAGTGAACTGCTACTCCATAACCCAACAAGATGGAAGAGGGATCTAATTGAGATGGTTTTTAATTTGAATAAAGCCAACATTATCAAGCAAATTCCTTTAGCACACGGAAACATTCCGTATTTTATAGCACGTAATTTTGATACTAAAGGGCAATGTATAGTGAAAAGTGGCTACAAAACTTATACTCACATAGAAATCCAAAGATAGGAAAACCAAGAATATAATCAGCTATTTTCTACACTATCCTAATACAAGAAATTGTGGAAATCTATATGGAAAATGAAAATTCAACCTAAAATAAAGATATTTACTTGGAGAACAGTAAGGAATATTCTTCCTACTAGATCTAGACTACCATCTAAAAATATCTAGGTAGGGAATGATTGTTACCTTTGTAAGGGAAACACTGAAGAGGTTTGGCACTTGATGAATGCTTGTCCACACTTTATTTCTATTATGAGTGCTTCTGAATTGTAGGTGTAGGTTGACCTAACAATCCGAGATCTCTAAGCATGGCTTCAAAATCTACGAAACAATTTCAACACAATGAATATTAGAGACAGGGAATTAGTGGCCACAATTTGGGAAGGAGTTTGGAGCCAGAGAAACCAAGCATGGCTTCAAAATCCAACCCTAAACCCATTTTGACTACTACTCCAAAGTGTGACTAACCTGAGATGCTTCAAGTGAGCACAAGCCAACAATAAAAATCCACTAGAGAGCATATCCGCTGCTACAAGAGAACAAGGAAGTGCCACCCCCGGGAGTATTTAAGATGAACGTGGACGGAGCTATATTCGAGGAAGAAAATGCTTATGGAGTAGGAATAGTGATTCGAGACTAGAGAGGAAGATTCATAGCAGGGAAATCAATGAAGGTTGAAAGGTTGATTGAAGCTTCTAGGGTGGAATCCATGGTTGCAAAGGAAAGAATGAAATTGGTAGAGGAATTGGGAATTAGGGCACTTATTTTAGAAAGTGATACTCAAATTATAATCGAGAGTTTTGACTCTAGTGGTATGGATCTATCTTACAATGGGCGCATTATGCTAGAGGCCTTTAGACAAGCTTTGGGTTTTAATTATTTTAAAGGCCAATACACTCCCAGGGGCTGTAATAGCATAGCAGACAGATTGGCTAAATTAGCCAAAGAGTGGGATACTAGGATATGGACCATGGAGATTCCAAATTGTATCAAAGACTTTTTAGCGCTTATCCTTGAATAAACTTTTTCTTTTCATCAATTTATATATATTTATTGTAAGATTTTAAAATAATAGGTGACTGGACAAAATTGATGAGACAATTTAAAGTATAGTACAAAACTATACCGAAAATATGGATAAGTTATTTGACTTTGAAGCATATAAAAAATTTGTTTCATTATTGAATTGTTGGATCCAAATCATTTTGGGTGGGATGCTGGCTCCAAAATGTATATGTTGAGTCACAACCAAATATAGGGTAGTATATATAGTGTTTAAAAATGAATTACTTTATTGGAAAGACACAAACTTACAAATATAAATGAACAAATTGAATAATATGATGAAATTATCTCAAAATAATTATTATTGCTTGTTTTTTAACATTATCCTTTAATAAATTTCTTTTCCAATTTTTGTTCATATAAGTCAATATTTTAAATATGCTAATAAATAAATAAGGAAATAAAAAAAATTGAGTTGATTTTTGAATTTGGATTTTAAAAAAAGTAGAATATTTTTTTATGTTGCTGGTTCCAAAATTTTTGGGTCGAATACTATATATACATATATATGCACGATAATTATTACCATGACTTTTTTACATCTTTATGTTTGTAGATTTCAATATTTTATTGGGCATACTTTAATGAATTCGAGGTGAAGATTGCTTTTGAAACTATTGAAATTAATGCAAGAAGACCTGAGCTTTATTATATTTGTGTCAACAGATAAACGAATAGGCCATAGCCTTACAATATAATAAATGGGTTGGTAATTGCTAACATATCAACCTAAGACATGGAATTTTTAAAAGATTGTTTGCATGGTATTGTGTGTTTCTTATTCCTATCTCATGTTACCAGTGATCGTTTCCTATTTATGAGTCGAAAACACAAGTTCCTTCTAGTCCAAACCCAACAAAGTCTCCTGATCCAGTGCCTATTGTGGGAGACACTTTTGTTTCTAATGGTTATGGCTCTATGGATGCTTTTAACTATGAGATCAAGAGGCTTGTTCCACCTAGGCCAAATTCTACAGGGTCACCTAATCCAGTGCCACCTACAAAATATTATTTAGTCTTGAAGGAATTTGGTCTCATCCATGATGTTCCATCAGGTCTAAGTTCAATAGATAATCCAGAAACACCAACGAAACTTATTTTGTAACCAAGGAATTTAGGGTCAATCATGACATAAAGAAACTTGTTCCATCTGGGCCAAATCCTGCAAGGTCACTTAATCTAGCGCCACCTGCAGAATATGATTTAGTCTCGATGGAATTTGGTCTCAATTGTAACACCCTATCAAATATAATACTATGCTTAAGTCATAATGTTATATTCGTTAGTTTATTACGATGACTAAACTTCTTTTATTTTAGCTTTTTATACTAAGTTGGTGAAGTTAAATTTAATAAAATGAAGTTTGTCTGTTTTCTTCTAATTACACAACATCCATTTATTTATAAAATTTCATATTGCATAAGGCACGTCATAAAGAGAATTTATAAAGCATACGGAGGAAAGCCTCTCGATAATTACTTACCGTGCATCTCATAAAGTATATGTACATAATCTCATACATTCATGTATAGAAGTATTGAGTACATCAAATAGGACCGTCAAAACACATACTCTGTCCATGTCTGTGAACATCGTCTCAATATGGGTCCTAAAAAGGGCATGTCAAACTAGTAAGAATACATGAGAGAACCAAAAATAAATTGTGCTTATGGCCTAAAGTCATATAAAAGACACCAAAAGAAGGCCGCTCTATACAAAATTGTGGCCTCCAGAGTCGGATAACTCCATTAAGCGGATCCCGAAGAGAGGAATCCATTTGGCATAAGGTATGTAGATCCAGGGTCGACTAGTGCATAGTCATCATCGGGGGCTGATGATGAGGATAGTCATCATCGGGGGCTGATGATGAGGAGGAGGAAGAATCCATCATCTACAATGGATCGCTCTTAGAAGACTCCAACTGTACAGGATGGGGTGGTACTACGGGTGGCTGAGCCTGGTGTAGTGGTACAAGGTCTAGGTAAGCCATGTAGAGTGGAATTCCTAGAAATAGTGCAGTTGGGTCGAAGAAAGGGCCAAAAATAGGTGTAGCAAAAGCTCGCTGGAAGAATACATACAAGCAGACTCGAGAAGTAGTAGTCAGGTACAACGAATCTAAAACATGATCATAGTTCCATTGCCACTCTGGCACCTCAGCGAAGAAAACTATGGCCACCGTCACCGTCGTTTAAGAAGGACACGGACATCTAATAGGATGAAAATTTAGAAAATTCTCAGTAAGATTCCCTAACTAGTACACATCGACATCGCAATTATTTTCAATTGATTCGGGTTAGCTTATTTATGAAAAAGTGTGATCAATAGAGTAAAATCTCAAATTTTATAAGTATTAAAAACATGGTATCCAAAGCAAATTCCATTTTACTCATAAGATCAATAAATAGAGTAATGATACACGTAATGAGCAAAAATAAATATCATAATGAGTACTCATAATTCAGACTAAGATTGTAATTAATCGCATAATATATATAAGGGAATGCAAGTAGAATTTAATGCATATGCAGTGGACTTTTTCTCCTTTTTAACTTGCATCATAATTTTCCATATTTGGTCCCCTGGGAGTTGTAGGCCATATAACTCCTAGGTAATAATCTGCTTCTTAGGATCGAGCTCATTCCAATACAGGATTGTCAGGTTTACTTTCCCCAACTCCCCTACTGATCTATTCCCCTCAATTTATTCTGGGGCTGGCCTAAGCGATATGGAATCCTTATGTTTCTCATAATTCATGTACTCATGAATAATCAAAACTTGAGAGACTTAAAATCATAATACATCATTCATATGCATCCGGCCAAAAATTTGGCAGCATAACACTTGAATATAATGCTTCCCCAAAATAAAATAGAGTAATTTTAAGCCAGCCAATCAAGATACCAAAACCAATCATAATCGTGTATTAACATTTGCAATAGTTTAATAGCAGTAATTCTCATGCATTGACTATTCATGGTTCAAGAACCTTCAACTAATTAAATTCTGCCAAGGCATTTTGAAACTCCTAAATCTGTCTTGTTTCATAATTTGCATCATAATTTCATTTTAACTCATCTAAATCTAAAAATTTAGTATGTTGTGGCATTTTTAGTCTAATTTTAATTCCCTTTAGTCTCACTAAGTTTTGATGAGTATAAACTGAATTATTGAAATTTTATTCAAGGCTGCTCTGTTGGTGGACAAATTTGAGCACATAAATATAAAAATTCACTAAAAATATAATTTTTATTAATTTTATCTAAAATTTATATCCAAATAAAGTTAATTGAACCATATTTCATTCCTACAAGTTTCATTTCGAATGGGTAAGTGGAGCCCAAGTTATAAGCTCTCAACTTAGGCTAAAGGAGACTGCCCTATTATAACCCAAACAGGCAATAGGGTAACTTTAAAGAATTTCTTGGAGCAATGTACTTAAGATATAAATCTAAAATTTTTGGCATGATTGTCTATATTTTAGCTGTTTAACAAAATTCATTTCATTAAATTTGAAGCTGTATAGAGTGAGTTATGTCCTTCACAATCCTTACTGGTCAGAATAATGGGCAGGATTCAAGGGGTTACTTCAAAAGTTCATAACTGTCTCATTTCAGGTCCAATGGGCTTATAATTTATATGGTTGGAAAGCTCTAGATATCTAGTTTCATTTAAAAAAGGTATCATTAAATTTGATCCCTGTAAATCAAAATGCACCATTTGTCGTACAGACAGTCCCTAGGTTTCAGTTTCCAGCTCTGTTTAAGTTCTTCCTTGAGTTTTTGATCAATTTTCCAACCCAAACCCAAGAATTTCCATGTTAATTCATTTGAAACAGGCTATATAGTCATCATACAATATCATATTAAAGAGGAAAAAAGAAACCCTAACAAGTCACATGAACCCTAATATTCAACAAATTCAAGAATTCTACCTCTAGTCTCAAGTTGTAGCTAATAAGAAGCAAGTGTGAGGTGAAGGTGTGGAAGTACAATGAATGATTGAAGATGGAGAAATGAAATTGAGAAAGAAAATGAGAAAGAGAGGTGTAGTTTGCAGGCCAAAAATATGGGGGAGAGAATAGGAAAATTTGGTTTTGTAGTGAGTCATAAAACAAGATGACTCATATAAGTATGATTGGTGATTTTATTCAAAATTAAATTTCATTTAGCTTCCCCTTTTGTGTGGCTGATATGGGGCCACCCAAAGGAGTGTAAATGGCTGAATTTTGGCTACTCAATTTAGGGTTTTAATTGGTATTTGTATGATCTTACAATATAAGTTTTTGTTGATTCGGTTCTTGCATTACACAACACCGAAATCAAATTGATTCTTCTTAAATTAGCAAAACATTACTAATGGTAATGAAGTCGTGAAATATATTCAAATATGCAGAGTGCTTGACTGACTAAATACTTCTTTATCATCTTCTAGGTTTATATAGGCTTCAAAATGTAGCTATTGAGACTTTAGACCATGACCCTAAAGCTTTTTGATCCATTGGTCTAAGATTGGAGAGAGAAGAAGGTTGTTTTCTTTCTCAGCAAGTTGATACAGTACTAGAGAATAAAACTAGCCGTTGAAGTTCACCAACTTTTCAGAGTTGCCAGCACTTCTTTTCGATTTTGTCTTGTCAAGTTTGACTTTTAGAAACAACCCATGAATCGTGCAGAAGAAGTCTTGAGGGTGAGGTATTTCATGTGAGTCAACTTTCTGGAAGTCACCCTTCTAGACAATTCATCCTTCTGAAGTGCTAGTGACATTTTTTGTAACTTGATTTCTTTATGATGACATCAATACATCCTTCTGATCTTCCAAATATGCTTCTTGAGAGATAGATCACATATTCTTTAGCTAAAAAGTTCTTTCCTTATGGTAAATATCTATGAGATACATATAAGAACTTTTGACTTTGTATTATCTGATTCTTTATCCAAATACGTATGAGTGATCTAATGCAAAAGTAGAAAAGTTTTTATTAAGAGTTGATTTGTTATTCATCAAAATCCTTAGCCAAACAAAGCTTGTACAACTTGGTGGCTTCTGAAGGGCATTGGAGCTTCATGTTGGTCACCATCTACTAGTATTACTACCAGCTGCTTCATCAAATCCTATAGCAAAAGTTCTAGTGCAGTAATGGGCAGCTGGGGTGTCTGCTACTGGAAAGTAAGCACAGTCTGTTGCCTAGTATGTGATGACCGATATTTCTGCTGTTAGATCTTAAGTTAGGATGATCCATCCAACCAGGGTTATAGGTGTTGGAGTAGGGATCATCCCTCTACTATGAGCTTTGTATTGAGGCTTCCCTGGAAAAACACTTGCATTAGCTACTAAATGGTCCTATGGTAGCTAAAGACATGCATCTGTGAGGTGATATGCACAAGCACATAACTACAAACTCTAGAAGACTCTGGTGGGGCAATAAGAGTTACATGTTGCCCCATGGTTAGTTGTCTAACTTGTTATGTCAGCTCATCAATTTTATCCTTTATCCTCTACTGGTCTACATGCGCAATCTCACTGACTCCTCGTGTACCTATAATCATCTTGGACCCAAACTGCTAGGAATTTTCTCTGCCATATTCGCTGTCAAAGCTCGAGCAACAGCTAGTGTCTTATCAATGAGGACTCCACCACTAGCAGCATCTATCATACTCTAGTCATACGTAGCAAACCTTCATAGAAATACTAGATCAACAACTACTTATTGACCTAACAATGTGGCAACTAGACATAGCTTCTTGAACCTCTCCCAGTACTCATAGAAGGTCTCTCCTTGTAGCTGATAAATGCGACAAATATCCTTTCTGATTGCTGCAACTCTGGATGTTAGGAAGAACTTCTCAAAGAATAGTTGCTGCATGTCTAGTTTCCTTGTGACAGCTCCTAGAGGTAGGTAATAGAGTTAGTCCGTAGCAGCATTCACTAAGGAGAAAAGGAAAGCTCTAATCTTTATGTGATCCTCTTCAACTCCTCGTGGCTTCATGATAGAGCAAATCACTTGGAACTCCTTCAAATGCTTGTGTGGATCCTCACTGCAAGACCAAGAAATTTAGGCAGTAAGTAAATTAATCCAGATTTCAACTCAAAATCAACATTAAGATCAAGATATTGGATACAAAGTGGCTAATATGCCATATCAGGAGCAGGCAGCTCCTTCAAGGTTCTACTTGGATTCGCCATGTCAACTGCAAAAGTAGTACAATTAGATTTAAAATGAGAAGAAGAAGTAGTGTCACACAAATCGAGTTCCAAAAATGTTCTCCTAGCTCTCCTAAGAACTCTCAAAGTCCTCTCAATGTTAGGTTTAATTTCAAATATGTTAGACTCATGTTGTAACCTAATCATGTGCAAACAACACCAACAAGCAAGCTGAAGAATACTTTAAAAAGAAACAATAAAAGATAATAAAAAAATTGAAAACAAAAAAAGGAAACAATAGAATAGAATTTTAAAAAAGTAAAAACATAAGAAAATAGAATTTACAATAAATAGAAAATAGTAAAAAGAAAAATAGCAAAATAGCAAAATAAATATAAAATAGAATGAAAAATTAAGAACAGAGAAAATGCAGAATCAAAGAAAAAAATGCACAAAAAATTTTTGTGAACAATAAAAAAAATTAAAACAAAAATTGAAAAATAAAGATTAAAATAAAACAAAAATTAAAATAAAATAGTATATAAAGAAATTAAATTTAAAAGGAAAATAGAAATAAATAGAAATAAATAAAAAAAGGAATTAAAAAAATAAAAAATAGAATTAAACTAAAATATAACGTAAAAGAAAAAAGAGGAAACACAAAATAGAATTAAAAATAAGAGTAAACCCTCAAAGTAGTCCTTATTAATTTTCATATTGGATAAATTAGTTCCTATTAAAAATAAACTAATAAATTGGTTCTTAACGTTTGAAAATATCAGATAAATTAATCCCTAACAAAAATAAACTGGCAAATTGGTCCCTAATGTAACACCTTCCCAAATATGGTACTATACTTAAGTTATAATACCCCATTTAGGAGTTGTCACTGTCACTTAGTCGGACCTTGTCTGGCAGCAACCTCCGGCCACCTTCAATCGTACTAGTCAGCTCCGCCTTAGAGAACCTTTTTCGGAACTTCCGAACTATCTAGAGATAACACGGAAATAAACATAGCTACCATATGCTATGTCATCGTTATTATCTCCAGCTGCTTCAGTTTATTATGAAAAATGTGAACATGTTAAATAGACTATTCAGTTTTATAGTTTGAAAATATATTGTCCGAAATAGAGTTCATTTTATTCACGCACTTGAGTCACATTGGCAATATTTCCTATTTGGAATAATAATCACAGTATAAGTAGATAGAACAGCCTCAGCATCACTAAAACATGGAATATAATTATGCAAATACTCATACTTTAACTAAAACATGGAATATAATTATGCAAATACTCATCACTAAAACATGGCAAATGTACTGGTGTTTTTCTTTAACTTGCTTTGCTTTCTTTTCTTGGCACACCTAGGCGTTACGTATCGCTGTCCCTAGGGTGCTTGCATATATTTTGATCTTTAGTCTTTACTGCCCTTGGGTAGTCTGATCTAGGAGTAAGCTCAACTTGTGATCGTCGTCACACAGTACTGACCCGCAAGGGGACCCACGTACCTCTAAGTCGGAGGGACTTAGTTGGCCATCTGCCTCCAACATAGAGGGACCCAAAAGTTTTAGCTACCTTTACAGGGAGGGACCCAACGTGCAATTGCCTGCAAGTGAAGGGACCCACATCTTTATCTTTTAACTGCCTTCACTTGGAGGAACCCAAATAACTGCCTCCAAGTGAAGGGACCCAATCTTGTCTTATTTAACTACCTTCACAAGGAGGGATCTCATAACTGCCTCCAAGTGAAGGGATCCACATTTAATATGTTCATATCCTTTCGTTCTCATACATAATCATGCATAAACATGCTAAATGCACTCATGCATATGCTTCATCACTTACTTTCATATATCCTTGCTTACATGATTTCCTTCAACATACATATTCATAACATATAAATGCTCATAACCTCCTTACAATTCTATCGAAAATTCGGCAGCATAACGGATCAGATCCGTTTCCCTATGAATAGTGCCAGTTTCAGCAGACAGTCAGTCACAGTAAGAGATCAAAGAGAATGCATTAATCTTTCAAGCACCAACATGGAATTGTAACACTTAGACTTTAGTTGAACTCATATGCATTAAGGTGCCAAATCCTTTAATTTTAGAAATCTTGCTCATATTCTTCAACTCTGCCCGTTTTTAGAAATTAAGCCTTAATTCATTTTAACTTATTTAGACCTGAATTTTGGATATGTTGAAGTGTTTTGTGTCTATTTTATAACCTCTTTAGTTCCATCTAATTTTGATAAATGTAGCTCAAGTTATTTAAGTTTTATCCCGGCCTGCCCTGTAACTGGCCAGAATTACACACTTAAAAGTAAAATTCCACTAAAAATTGAAAACCAATTCAAATCATACGAAGTTAGCATCATATTAAAGCTAATAGGACAAGCTTTCATTTTCAATAAGTTCCATTTCATTTGCTTTATTATAGCTCAAGTCATAAGTCCCGAAATTTGACCTTCCTAAACTGCCCTGTTTTGACCTGGTTTGGACTTAGGGTAACTTTCTCGAATTACTGGGAACAGAAGGGATTGATTTAAGTTATAAAATTTTTATGGCATGTTAATATATGTCTTAAATTTATAAAAAAAATTAGTTTCACTCAATTTGAAGGAGTATAGGGCAAGTTATGCCCCTCAAAATCTAGTCTGCCCGGAATCAGGGTCAGAATCCTAGGGTAAACTTCAAAAATTCATATCTCCCTCAATGCTAATCCAATGGCCTTATATATATATGTATATATATATATATATATATATATATATATATATATATATATATATATATATGTATGAAAATCCCTGAATATCTACTTTTACATCAAAATAGTTTCATTAAATTTAATTGGCTATAGGCAGAGCCATAAACTCCACTGTACGGACTACCGAGGAGTTTCTCACCTAGACAGCATCCTAATTCTCCACTTCTTCTAGTTTTCTCCTTCTAACTTTAATTCCAACTCAATATTTCATGTTAATCCAACCATAAACCATCAAATACATCCAATATATCATCAAATAACTGAAGAAGAGTGAAATTTCATGCAGCCACAGTTCAGAGAAATTAAGAACAGAAATTGAATCCTACCTCAAATTGATATAGAAACTAGCTAGATTTGAGTTTTTGGTGGAAGAAGTAGGTAGAGCTTGGAGATGGGAGGAAGAAGGAGTGGAATTGGAGAAGAGAGAAAGAAGAATGGGCAGGTGATGAAGGGAGCACGAAAATGAGGGGAGTTAGGAGAGATTTTGATGTTTTAAAACATGGTTAGTTAGGTTTTGTAGCTTGTGATTGGTGGAGGCTTTGGTGGCGGTGAGTGAGCCAAGTTTCTCCACTCTTTGGGCAGCTACTTGGCACCACTTAGGTGGAAGAATGGTGGCTGAATTTCAGCCACTTATCCTAGGGTTTTCATCGCATAATCCTATTGATTCGGTTCCGACAGTTTAAAATATCGAAATTCTACCGATTTCCTTCAAATCAACAAAATGGTTATAAAGTATTTTATGAGGTTTACTATGTTTCTATTTTAATTGTTTCTAATCCAAATCTCTCTAATTAATATCTAATTAAATCCTAATTAACCTTTCATTAACTTCTAATTAATTCTACACATTCAATAAAGTCAGATAAATCGATTAATAACGTATATTAAATTTAGCGTAATTCCGGATATTATACTAAATAATTTTTCATAGCCTTTTACACAGCAATCTAAATTCCTTTTAGCTTTAGTATTTATAATCCATCCCTAATTACTCTTATTTTTCTAATAAATTGATTAACAGCACAAATCAATTGCACTGTTTCTTTGGGATTGTTATCTTTTCATTTTTTCGTAAATCCTTTAATATTTTTTGTTTGGTTTCTGTAAGTAATGGCATTTTCGTAATTATGGGCAAGTCTAGGGGCATCCCATGACATTTCACATGTGGACACCTCCGTGGCCCAATTGGCCAAGAATTGGATTTCTACGTTTCCGCTACGTGGTTCTGCTTCGTTTAAAACCTTATTCTGCTAATTCTATTAATATAGGGACCTAAATGTCATTTTCTAAAAAAGTCAAGGGTAATTATGTAAAAGATCTTTAGGGTAAATATGTAATTACCAAAAGTTTTGGGCAAAGTCGCAAATAATTGAAATTTGCTCGCAGACGTATTCATTATTTCTTATTACGTTATATGGGGATGTTACAAACCCTAATATTTTAAAATGTCAGATAATTTAGTCCCTTCATCAAGTTTTTCCATTAAATACTATGATATGGCTTGTCAAGCAATTGACTTGGCATCATTATCTCTCACCCTATCATCCTAGTTACTTCCATTTATTAAAATGACGTTGTTTTGGCAAAATTTCTCTTATTTGCATATCATATCATAAAATTCAGTATATTAGCTTAGGAATATGCCAAAAACAACTTCATTTTAATAAATAGGAGTAACTAAGATGACCTAAAAAGAGTTAACGGTGCCATGTCAACTATTTAATTGATCTAATCATAGTGTTTAATGAAGAGACTTAATGAAAAGATTAAATTGTTTGATATTTTAAAAGATTATGATCAATTTGTCAGTTTATTTTTGTTAGGGACTAATTTGTTCAACATTTTAAAAGATCAGAGACTAATTTGTCCATTAATTTTTATTAAGGACTAATTTGTCCAATATGAAAATCAATAAAGACCGTTGTAAGAGTTTACTCTAAAAGTAAATAAAAAAGAACGATTAGGAAATGAAAACAAAAGAACTTAAACTGACAAAAAGAATAGAATAAGAACATAAGAATAGAATTTTAAAATAAATAAAACCAAAAAAGTAATAATAAAACAAGCTAACATCAACAATCAAATAACACAAAAAAAGTAATAATAAAACAAGCTACCATCAAAAATCAAATAACACCCTTGGTCCTAAGCAACAACGCCAAAATTTGATGCGGGTGTCGTGCTCAATCAAATTAAAATACCAAAAAATTACACTTGTAAAACAAGTGCAATCTGGATCATCTCTAAAAGAACCTTAAATGCCATCTTTAAATTGTTGACAGTTAAGAAAAAAAAAAGGGGGTTACGTTTGCTTGGAAAATATTAAAATAATGCAAGAAAATTGTGAAGAAAATTCAATGAGAAGAAATAGCCAACCAACAACAATCAGGATTACGAGTATTGGTCTTTCATCGGTTCAAAAGATTTTTTATTTAATCACAAATTTGAAACACTTCAGAGTTTGTATGAAAATTGATTTGAAAATTGAAAATTGGAAAATCGAAGGACATGACACTATAGCCCAAACTCTAACTCTCAATGAACAAAAAAAAACAAAAAGACAAAACTTCATAGCCTTTTGAAAAGCTCAACTCAAAACTCATAAAGAACACACTTCAATTATGGACAAAGAATTGAGTGTAAGAGATTAAAGAGATAAAGCTAAATAATATTACATTAACAAAGGTACCTCTAAGACCAAATTGTAACCTTCAAGTTCTTAGAGTTGATTACAAGATTTAGCCTTGCATAGCCATGAAAGCCATCAAAATGCAAATGACAAAGAAGCTAAGCTAGGAGATGATAGAATTAGGATTCGTGACAGCAAGGGCATATGGAAAGTATGAAAAAGATGTTCTAAATGTATGCTTGACCCAAAAATACCCTATACAAAGCCCAAAAATTGAAAATTTGTGCAGCTTGTCAACATCTAGTGTTGGTGCTTGACAACATGACCTTTTATCACTATTTCATCGATATCTTGAGCTACATAGGTCCGATTGAGGTGGTTCAAAAGGCCTTGGAAAGCAAACTTGAAGATCTACAACTTTCATGTTGATTTGAAAGCCTAAATCATCATGTATCGATCTGTATATGGCCTAGAAATCACCAATTATATGTTGTTTAGGTACCAAAATGCAAATTGGGCCAATCTTGGTTCACTCCCCCTACTTTCACCTACACAAAACATAACCAAAACATAAATACCTATCATAAAACATCAAACTAATAACAAAAATCCTAAACAAACCTAATTTTTCTAATTAAACAAAACTCACACAAAAGTGAATAAAATTAGTAAAATAATGACTCAAAACTCTACAGAAAGCAAATAAAAATAACACAAGATAAGACTAGCAAAGTTGAATTTATTGACCTTCACCAAGATATCTTCCACTATGCCATATGGATGCTTAATTGAACGGTCAACAAGTTGGAGAGATATCATAGTCAGCTTAACTTCCTCTATGCCTAACTTGTGAAAATATATAATGGCACCGAATTTACACTATCCCCAAGTTCACATAATGCCTTCTTAATAGTTAAATAGCCAATAGTACATGGGATGGTGAAGCTCCCAAGATCCTTGAGTTTGGCAGGTTCACTACACTCCTTTGTTGACATTACTATCTCATCCTCTTTCAACTTCCTCTTCTTTGTCAACCATTCCTTTAGAAACTTTGCATACTATGACATTTATTAAAGAACTTTTGCGAAAGGAATGTTAATTTATAGTTTCTTAAACACAATCAAGAATTTAGTGTATTGTTCATAAAATTCATGCTTTTGCTACAACTAAAGAAAAGGGATCCGATCATAGGAAAAAGGCATGTATGGCTTGTCCTAGTCTAGCTCTTTCTTCTTCTTCCTCCTTGGACACTCTTTTGTAGGAAAGGTGTCATTTGATACTTGCTCCAATGCATCTTTCACAAATTGAGTTTTAGGCGAGGCTTGACAATGTTCAATAGGCTTATCTTGCAACCTTGGCCCTTCATAGGATTTACCACCCTAATAGTGATAGCATTACACTACTCTATATTGGTGTCTGAAAGAAGTGTCCCTAGTGGTCTCTCAGCTAATTTATTTGAGATCTAACCAAGTTGAATCTCTAATTTTTTTAATAGAAGCCCCTTGGTTGTCAAGCTTCTCTTCAATCCTCTGCATAAAAATGGTGATCTACTATAATAACTTCCTAAGCAAAGTCTCCAAGGATGTCATTGTACCAGATATAGTGCCTAATTCATCAGAGTTGTAATTCTATTGGTCAAACTTTTGAAGGCTCAGATTGCTTCAAGAAACATTGGGATGACTCTTCCAACCAAGATTGTAATAGTAGAATATGAATCACCTTCAGGCCTAGGAAGAGTCCCCATGAAATTAACTTGCTCAGGGGGTACAGAAAAAGAATTTCATCACCACATCCCATGGGGCGATAGCCCTCACAAAAATCACTAGCTATAAGCATAGGCACTGATGCAACTTATTGCATTTGCATATTCTCCAAATGCTTGGATAGATATGTCACATGTTATTGTAAGGCTACATTATTGGCTAGGAGGGTGTTGGGGGTGTCAAGCTCATAAACTTCTTTCTTCTCTAGTTCCCTCTCAAATAGGGCTTGATAATTATTTGACACCATAACTTCAAATAGTTCCAAAGCTTCTTTTGGAGTCTTCAGGTTGATCGAACTACTAGCAGTGCATCAATCATCTTCCTAGTTGTCTAGTCTAGACCATTGTAGAAAGTTTATCCCTATTCCCTATCCTATAAGGGGTGATTTGGGCATCTTTTCAACAATTCTCTAAACCTCTCCCATGCCTCATGTGATGAATCTCCTTCTTGTTGAAAGAAACTACTAATCTCCTTCTTCAACTTGAGGTACTTTGATAAAGGAAAATATTTCTCCATCAACTCTTCCCGTATGGATATACTACCAAGAGTTTGGATTTGAAGCCACACCTTGGCTCTATCTTTGAGAGGAAAGGGAATAATATGAGTCAAACTGCATCATTACTCACTCTTAGATCTTTACAATGTCACATAATTGTAAGAAATAATCTATGTGAAAGTTAGGAGCTTCTAATAGAAGCCTTCTAAACTGTTCTCATTATACCAAGTCAATGAGAAAGATGATCTTGAAATTGTCTGCATGGACTAAAGGGCTAACTATGCTTGATGTATATTTGCCTACAGTAGGGGCAAGATAATCATTCACAGTCTTCCTTTTGATGGTATTATTGTAATCATCCATGATATCAACTTAAGAGAACCTGAAATTCAATAGACAGCAAGAAAAATTAATAAAGACAAATTGAACATAGACAAGAAACTAGAAACAACAAAATTATGCCTGAACTAGTTTCCATAATGGCTACTTGCAATATTGATTAAAAACAATCGTAAGCAACAACACCAAAAAGCTTATGGATGTTTTTATGTGTTTCTTTCTTTTTTCCACGATACCGGCAAGTGCATTGGGATAACCAAGTAATAGATTAGAGTATTGTTCCCACAAGGATTGATTAAACTAACTATCATAATTACCAATGAGAAACTAGTCAAGCTAATCAAAGGATGTTTAGATCATAGGAGAGTAATTTGAAAGCGAAGAAATAAAAAATTAATGAAACAAAAAATATATATACAATATATAAAAGCTATTCCTCAAGGTAACTACTTTTGGTATCGAAATTTTAGTTTTCCAAAATTACCATTTGTTCGAACGTTGGATCTCTAATGTCGATTCTCCAGAGCTGAACTTGAGGTAATGATCATGAGGTTGAGAGCTAGCTTGCACGTCCAAGGGAAAATGTTCGTGCGGTACTTGTAAAGAATCTGAAAATCAACTCAATAAGAGTCTTAGAGATAAGAAGTAGGAAAGTATGATCAAATACCTAATTTTCTGTTCACTTCTCCTTTTTATCTGCTATGAGATAAAATCGTAACATTTATATTCACCATGCACACGAGTGGTTATCTCAGAACCCATAGCCATATGTAGGTTACTGCGAAATTGGACATGCATCTTTCAACAAATCGGTTCCTTTCCCGGGTCATGCCTTTGAGCCCAACCTAGTTTCCAATATTGGGCTTTGTGAAATTGTGCTTCCCATTTGCTAGCTAGATTTAGCCTGTAACAATTGCCCCTAAGCTCAGGTCTGATGTTCCAAAATCGAATCAAAGCATGTAAGAAAGTTCTTTGACTTTTGCTCAGGGAAGCAGCATTTAATTGAGACACAAAATCTCATAACTCATAAAGGTGTCACCTTTTATGATGTGATGTTTTGATGCTTCTGACACCTAGTGCTAGGTGGCATTTTTCATAGATCACTAGAAAAACTCACAAATGCTGAAATAACATGTGGCATGCAATTTTTCATGTGATGATTTAAAATTACAAAGGGAAATTACTCACCTACCCTTACTTTCTAAATAAAGAGACTGAAATATCCAACACATCATTTCATTTCGCATCGCTTGAGTTTCTTTATATATTGTACACTTCCTTACTTCCTTACTTCTTTCTCTATGCTCAAGAGAAAAACCATTTCAGACATTCCCCACCTTCTTTGGATTCTGCATTATTTGGAGCGAAGAAACAACCTTTACCACAGGGAAGCTCATTTTTGTTACGCACGATACGTTGCTTGCCCCTTCCCTTCGTCTATCAATTTCTCTACTATTCTATTATGCATTGCTATTTCTATGGGGTTTTAGGGGTAGTAGTGCAGAGTTTTAAAAAAAAAAGGGTTGTTTTGGGTAGCGCTCATTTTGATGCCGCCGTGGCGTTACAATGCCCATAAGCACTTTGCACTGCACACTTTCCTTTTGTCTATTTGAAGGAAACCTCTTCCTAGGAAACCACCATTAGTCCTCAAAGTAGTATTTTATATTTTTCTTAGAGTGGCTTTCTATAACTCTTACCCATGGTGGTTTCCTTGTAGGTTATAAGAAGACAGGTCTCTTTCCTCTTCTAAAGTCCTCCAATTTCCATGATCTATTGACCTTTTCCATCGATGGGTGGATAAGGAAGTCCTAGGTACCCCCTCCTTTATTAGCAATGAGTACCTCCAAGGTCCTAAGGAGGAGGTTTTGTCTGCATTAGAGGAACGAGAGGAATATGTATAGGAAGGTCCTGACGAAGATGAATGAGTATGCTTTTCCAAGGGCGAAGAAAGGGATTATTGGTTACGGATATATTGATGCCCCAATAACTCAACTGGGTGTTCGCATGCTAGCCTAGCTTAGCCAAGCTCTTATCTCAAACAGTTAAGCACAAATCCAAGGGAAGTAATAAAGACAATCTAAATTCAACCTCTTCCCAAGGTCCAACCCTTATTGACCCAGAGGCTTCTACCCCCTGTAACACCATACCAATTTAATATTATGCTTAAGTCATAGCATGAAATTAAGTAGATAGTGTTACCGTGTTAGTACTCAGTCTATAGTTGCACTCATTATATTATATTTTCTTTTCCTTTGACATACATACATACATACATACATATATATATATATATATATATGACAAATATACCTACGAAACGGCACACTGTATATAATAATCGTGATCAATATTGTATAACGTAACAAAATTTAACAAAAAGCACTATAGAAAGGAATAAAGACAGGTAGTATATCATTAGTCGTATACATACATATGTAAGTTGGAAGCCAACGCTTCAGTTTATATATAGGTTCAAAAGCGGGAAAAATAAAGGAACAACAAAACTCCTATTTCTGAAAAGGTAGAGACGGAAATGGCAAAAGCCAGCTATGTACACGAGTCCACTATGGGATCATCGTGGAGCTGCAGGTCCAGAATTTCAATAAGAAGAGTGGCTATCAAGTCCATCACCAGGGTCTGAGAATGATGCGGAAATACAAAGCGAGGTGAGAATTTAAGGAAATTATCAGTAGGGTTCGCGTATGGCATTTAACTGGCGTCACATTCATTCTCAGTTGCCTCGATTAGTTATAAAAACATGGGATCAAACTAAACTATCCATATTTAATAAGTTTAAGAAAACGCCTGGTCCGAGGCAAGGTTTAGTTTTACTTAAGACAGTATAAGAAACAGAATAAACTACTAAATAGAGATACATGGAATGATGAGCAGAATAAACGAACATACAGCAGTAAGTGATCATCACAGTTAAATGGTAAACAACTTATAATGACTATTCAATGCAACCATACCAAATATCATCATTCTTAAACTTCTCTTCATAAACTTTTTCCATTACTTGGTCCCCTGGGAGTTCTTGGCTATTTAGACTCCTGGGTAATAGTCTGTTTTTCAGGATCGAGCTCGTTCCTATACAGAAATGCCGGGTTTACTTTCCCTAACCTCTCCACCGATCTATTCCCCTTAACCTTAATCTGGGGCTAGCCCAAGTGTCATGGAACTTTCATCATAACATAATCTTTAGGTTCATCATAACATAACTTCAATGACTTTCTTGAAAATGCACATGTATCTAAATGTATATTATAACTCATGCATAGACTTTACCTAAATTTCAGCGGCATAACGAAACATGTCTGCTTTCCCATGAATAGTGCCAATACTCAAAACACTAATTTCTCATAAAAGTCAAAATATTTCATTCATAGTTCAATATTAAATTCATAGGAGCATTAGTTACATTAAGACAGGGTTACTGCCTCAATACAATCACTTGACCCGATTTTTATAAATCAAGCCAAAATTTCTATTTAACTCATCTGAACCTGAATTTTAGATATGTTAAAGTGTTATGTGTCTATTTTCTAACCTCTTTAGTCCCATCTAATTTTAATAAATATAGCTCAAGTTATTTAAGTTTTATCTCGGCCTGCCCTGTAACTGGCTAGAATTACATACTTAAAAGTAAAAATCCACTAAAAATCGAAAACTAATTCAAATCATACAAAATTGGTTTCATATTAAAGCTAACAGGACAATCTTTCATTTGCAAAAAGTTACATTCCATTTTACTTAGTAAGACTCGAGTTATAAGCCCCAAATTTTGACCTTCTTGAACTGCCCTGTTTTGGCCCAATTTGGACATAGGACAACTTTTTCGAAACACTGGAAACAAACGGAATCTTATCTAACTCTAAAATTTTTATGGGATATTCTCTATGTGTAAGCTATCTAACAAAGTTAGTTTCATTCAATTCCAAGTAGTATAGGGCAAGTTTTGCCCTAAACAACCTAGTCTGCCCAGAATCAAACTCAAAAACCTAGGTCGAACTTCCAAAATTCATATCTCTCTCAATACTAATCCAATGACCTTATATGATAATATATATATATATATATATATATATATATATGGAAATCCCTGAATATCTAGTTTCATATAAAAATGGTTTCATCAAATTTAAACAGTGGTAGGCGGAGCCGTACACTCCGCCGTACGGACTACCGAGGGATTTTGGGTTTCCAGCTTCTCACCTCTTCTTACTTTCACCTTTTCTTACTTCCTAACCGATTTTAACTTCAACAACAGCCAACAAACCAACCAAATATCATCATATTCATTCAATCAACACATCGAGGATTGAGAAATTAAAGCCACCATCAGCTACTCACAACCAGAATAGCAAGAACAAGAATTAAACCTCTACCTCTTTATGTGTGATTTTGCTTGATTTTGGAGTTTGGATTAATAAAACTTGGTTGGGCTTGAAGGTTTGATGGAGTTGGGTGAGCGGAGAAGAGAAGAAGAGGGCTAGAGCAAAGGAGAAGAGGGCGCAGAATTTGGCTGAAGGAAAAGAAAGGAATATCTTGGTGAAGCTTTGAGGTGGTAGTTGAAATCTTGCAATTTGATTGGTCTAAAATATAAGGCTGAATTTCAGCCATCTTTTCTTATTTTTGTGGCCTTTATGGCACCACACTTAGGGTGTAAATGGCTGAGTATTCAACCTTAGGTCATAGGGCTTTGAGCACGTAATTCTATTAGTTCGATTCCGACAGTTTTAAATACCGTAATCTTACCGATTTCCTTTAAATTGGTAAATTGGTTTAAGAAAATTTTTATGAAATCTTCTATACTTCTAACCAAATTAACTCATATCTAAACTCAATTAATTGCTAATTAATTTATCCTAAATAAATATTTAGTCAAATTTTAATTAATCTTAATTATTCGATAAAAATCGAACAATTAGGTGAAAAATGATAAGAAAATTTCGGTGAATGTTACACCCCCAAGAGGTAAAGGACTCGTCCTTGTCGCCGCATGAGCCCGATGTGGTTGAGATCAACGAATCTCCAAGTTCGTATAGTTCATCTGTTCGCTAGGTGGTCTCCAAGTACTTCCCTTTTGTCGACTTCAAAGATAAGGGATTTATGACTTCGACTTTCAAGAACCAAGTCAAACATTTCAACCTAGTTGGGAGCCTTCAACAGGTTGAAAGGTGCTTGTTAAAGTGTGTTGTCCTTTGCTGATATGCCGAGCCCCTATTCGAGTAGTTTGTCTGGTCGCTAGGTTTTCTCCAAGTTCTTCCCTTTTGATGACTTTAAAGACAAGGAATTTATGACTTGGACTTTCAAGAACCAAGTCAAAGATTTCAACCTAGTTGGGAGCCTTCAATATGTTGAAAAGTGCTTGTTAAAGTGTGTTGTCCTCTGCCGATATGTCAAGTCCCTACTAACAACTGGTTATAAGACTCAGGATGATATTCAAGCTACAGAGGAGAAGATATCATCCATGCAAAAGGAGAATGAGGAGCTCGAGCAAGCCAATGAGCAGCTACTAAATTATTCCTCCAAGTTGAGGTCAAGGGTGGAACGTACCGAGAAGGACTTGGAGCAACCCAACACTAAACTTTCCAACGTAGAGGAGGTCAAATTGAAGGTGGAGGCTAACAAGCTTGGCACCGAGAAGAAGTTCAAGGCATTGAAAGAGGAAGTTACTCACCTTGAAGACTCCTAAGCTAAGTCCTCTGACAAAGTATATAGAAATATCAAGGAACAAGTCAAGGTCATCTGCAAGGACCATGACTTTTTGGAGGTCAGATTTTTCTATCACATAGTGGATGGCTGAATCGAAAATTTCCTTCAAATGAGTGAAACTCAGACGACCCTTAGGCTTAGATTTCCTTTCTCCGTCTTTAATTATTGTAGTTAAATGTTAATACCTTCTGTGGACTTACAATATTTTTTTTCTTTCTATGGATATATTTAATGCAACTATTCAAGGTTTGATTTAAAGTTTTTGTTTAAGTGGTTATTTCTATTATTACTTCCAAGCTTAAATCATATGCTTAAGGGGCACTTACGATATTCATGAAGTGGTGATCAATCCTTTGCTCTAAATGCTGTCATAGTACTTGATATTTAACAAGCATAAGATTCGACCTAGATTGAAAACCTTTGAAGTAGGAATAATATTGGAAACTTTTATTAAAGTAGGAAACAATTCACTACAAAGTATATAACATAGGAGGCTATATGTGAAATTCTTTTATTACAATGAATTTGGAAACTAGATGCCAGGGTGAAAGACGCTCCACCCTATGCAAATCGCACCTCGTTAGAACCCCCTTGGTAAAACCCAATGGGATAAAACCCAAGGTAGGAAAAAGAGTATGCCAGTGTTGCATAGATTACATAATTTTAATTAAAAAAATGTTCTAAGGTTCATGGCATTCCATGACCTAGGTATAACCATTCAGAATTTCTGACTTATATGCCCCTTCTCCAAGCACTTTCAAGATCTGGTATTGGCCTTTTCTAGTTGGCTGCTAATTTCCCTTAACTTGAAGTTGTACACCTATATCCAATCTCTGTAGTATGAGGTTTCCTTTGTTGAAATGGCTCGAAATGACTCCTGTATTATATCTTCTAGTCACTATTCTCCTCATTGATCGCCTCAAAGAAAAAGACTAATCTTAGGCTTGGCTCTCCAATTTCCATCGAAGTTATTGCATCTACCCCATATGTTAGCTTGAATGGAATCTCTCCAATGGTCAAATGAGGGGTGGTCCAATAAGACCACAGGATACTACCGAGTTCATCAACCCATAAACCCTTAACTTCATAAAGGCGCTTCTTGAGACCTTGTAGTATCACCTTACTCGTAAATTCCACTTACCCATTAGCTTGTGGATGTTTTACCAAGGTGAAGTGTTGCTTAATCTTTAGACTGAAAAGCATCTCTTGGAATTTATGCTGTGCAAATTGTGTTCCTTTATTAGTCACAATGGAACTTGAAATACCAAAGTGGGTTATGATATTACGCCAGAAGAACTTTTAAAACTGAGCACTTGTGACGGAGGACAATGGTTCCACCTCAATCCACTTGATAAAATAGTCCACAGCCACAATAAGATACTTTAATTCACCCAGAGCTAATAGAAAAAGACCTAGGAGGTCCAACCCCCATCGATTGAATGGTTAGCTTGAGCTAATAGTGTTCAATTCCTCTAGTGGGCAACATGAAAATGTGCATGCCGCTAGCACAGAGAGCAGCGCTTTACGAATTCCCTAGTATCTTGGATCATGGAAGGCCAATAGTATCCTACCCTTAGGACCTTTAGGGCTAGTGACTTGCCCCCCATGTAATGCCCGCAACATCCCTCATGCATCTCTCTTAGCACATATTTTGCCTCTGTTTCATCGAAGCACTTCAACAAAGGGTGAAGAAATCTACGCTTATAAAATTTTCCATCAACACAGAGTAATGCAGGCTTTCCCTTAGAATCCTGTTTGCTTTTAGGAGGTCGGATGGCAGTTTACTTTCTTTCAAGTACTTTCTTATGGGGCTCATCCAACTTGATTCCTCTATCACCTAGGCTATGTTATTCCTTTCCAAGATGGAAGGTGATCTTAAAACCTTTTGTTATTGCCTCCTAGCTTCATAGAGGCCAACTTCAAAAGTATATCAGCTCGGGCATTTTCTTCTCATGGGATGTTCTTCACTTCATAATATTTAAATTTTTGTAGTAGAACATGCACCTTTTATAGGTTTTTCCAAAGTAAATGGTCCTTAGCTTAGCAATTTCCCTCCATCTATGAAGTGATTACTTGTGAATCATTACATATACTTAGTCACTTGACCCCTATATCACTAGCCAGGTTCAAGCCTGCAATCAAGGCCTCATACTTGGCCTAATTGTTGGAAGTTGAGAACTTGAACTTTACTAATAACTTAACTCAAATGTTGTCCAGGTTTCCCAAGATTACTCCGGCTCCACTACCTTGGGTATTAGAAGAGCCATCAACATAGAGGATCCAAACCTTTATCTCGAGTGTCCGCACATCATTTACCATTTCAATAATGAAATCTGCTAGTACTTGAGCATTAATGGTGATTCAACTTTCAAACTTCAAGCCAAACTCAGACAACTCCACAACCTAAGCCACTATCTGCCCTACAAGGTTAAGTTTTTGGAGAATCTGGTTTGTTGGCTGCCCTGTTCTTATGCAAATAGTATGAGCTTGAAAGTAAGGTGAAGCCATCGCACAATCGGAACCAAGGCAAGTACGACTTTCTCCAGCTTACTATATTAGACTTTGGCTCTTTGTAAGGCTTTACTTGTGAAATACACCAGTTTTTGGCCTTCATTATCTGCCCTTATCAAACTAACCTAATTGTTAATTTTGCCACTAAAAGGTAGAGAATTAATTATTCTCTAAGCTCTGATTTTAATAAAATCAAAAGGGCAAACAAGTACTATTTAAAAGCTTAGAATGCAGCTTCATAGTCATCAGTGCAAGAAAAATCTTGCTTCTTCTTTAGGAAAGCAAACAATGGTAACAACTTCCTAGCTAAAGTAGGCAAGAATAAGGAGAGGGATGCCAATCTTCTTATTAACCATTGGACTTCCTTCATTGATATTGGACTTTTCATGTCCAAAATTGCATTGCACTTCTTTGGGTTTGCCTCAATACCCTTATGAGTCAATATAAATCCCAAAAACTTGCCTGCTTCTACTGCAAAAACACACTTTGTGGGTTTAGCCGCATGTCGTGTTTTCTGATGTAGCCAAAAATTATTATGAGGTCTGGTATAAGTTGCTCAAACTCAGAGGTGTTGACCAACATTGCATCAATGTAAACCTCAAGTAATTTTCCAATGTGCTCCTTAAATATCTTATCCATCAAATGTTAATAACTAGACCCTACATTTTTTAGCTCGAATAGCATTACTTTGTAATAATAGTTTGCTATTAGGGTTATAAATGTAGTTTTCTCCTCGTCGCATGGATGCATAACTATTTGGTTATAGCTAGAATATACATTCATGAATGAGAGAAATCGGAACCTGAAAGCTAAATCAACCAATGCATCTATACCGGGCAGCAAGTTTGGGTCCTTAATGCATGCCTTGCTCAAGTCTGTGTGGGCCATGCACATCCGCAATTTCCTACTGGACTGGAACCATCACGACATTGGGAAGCCAAGTTAGGTACTGGATTTCCCTAATGAAATGGGCCTTCAATAAGCTTTTCAACTTTCTTCTACATTGTCTGTCCCTATCTATCGACATTTTCCTTTTCTTTTGTGCTACTGGGTGTAACATCCCCAATTTTTGTCTAAGCTAATTAGTTCAGTGATCCTGACTAATTAGAGAGGTTAACGATTAACTGAGAATTAATCGACTAATCTCGATGAGCAAGAGCTTAGAAAATTAAAGGCAAGTCAACAATTGAAACATAATGCATTAAAAGTTATAATTAAAAGCCTAATTGCCCAATCCTTATTAATCCATGATTTAGAACATAAAACCAAGGTGATCTAACCTAATTAACTAGGAGCATATAAGTATCACATCTTAATTACATGAAGATTAACCCTTACCTCTTCCTTACATAATTAATGAGAAAAATCCCTTTTTATTGAAAATGTGCTAATGTATGATTAAACCAATTGGATTAATTAACATTTAGATAATTGTAACAATCATAAAGATGTAGAAACTTCCCTCTAATTATTATTTGAAAGTTTGGTCAAAGCAAGAGCCATATCCAACCATCCATTTACTTTCTCATCATACACCACAAGATCTAGAGCCCATATTAGTAGATCCCTTAAGTCATGACAAGAGTTGTACTCTCCTTCCTCAAGATAATGACACTTGGTGTGATCCTAGCCATCCAATGCCAAATCCTAGGATGAACCATGCTTTTAACCACTAGAAAAGAAACACCTACAAGTCTTTACCCAAGTCTTAAGACTCAAACACAACCCACCCTTTTACCCCAAAGTTCCTAGCCCTTTTGCTTGAAAAAGAAGTAAGACTCACCTACTCTCTCTTGCTTGTTGGAGAAGCAAAGCAATCAGCCCACTTCTCCCCATTTTTGCTAAACTAGCCCTCCCACTCTCTCATTTGTGATTTTCATCCTCTCACTACAAGCCTAAGCTCCCACTTCTCTCTAAGCCTCATTCTAGCTCTTCTACTCTTCCAATTCCTCTTGTTCTTCCTCCCACTTTCACACCCCATCCAACTCTCTTTCCTTTCACCATTCCACTAGCCCTTCAAGGACCACCCTCTTTGGTTCTTGAGGAAGCAAAACAAACACTCACTTAGCCCCATTATCAAGCTCAAGGAGGAAGGAGGCCATCTCCAACATCTTTCTTTCTCTTCAAGCTTTCAAGAAATCCAATTGGTAGTGACTTTAACCCTTCCTCTCCATATATTTTTCAAGAACTAGAACCCCTAAGCTCTTCATAGCTAGGTGGTTTTAGGACTTGCTTCAAGGTCTCATGACCACATCTTGCCTTATGAGTGTTCTTGCTTTGATGAAAATGTTGTTTTGAAAAGAGATTTTGTGGTATGATGGTTTTTATGTATCTTGCTTTATTTTGGTTCAAAATACTGATTTGGTGACTCAAACTTTGAATATGATGATGAGTTAAAACATGAAAATGGTGATTTGAGGTGATATAACAATTTCTCCATAAGCTTGAAGTGAAAAACTTAAAAACTAGTGAATCTGGAATTCTGGCCGTCTGTAAAGCGTGCGGTATATTTATTGCTACAAAACTCAAAATGGAACGAAACTAATTTTATATGAAAATAGACTCAGAGAGCTTTCCATACATATAAAATACATAAGATTCGGAGTTAAGATGAGTGAGATATGATTTTTCAAAGTGGACTGTTCTCGGATTGGTTTCTGTCCGGGCAGTCTACACTAAAATGTGTATAACTCGAGCTACAAAAATGATTTTTGAGTGAGACCAAGTTTAAATGAAATCTAAGACATAGAGGAACAAACCCATAAAACAGTTTTCTCAGATTCCTTCTGAGTAATTATAATGAAGTAACAATCCACTGTACCAGGAGTAAACTTAGAAACTGAACAGTCAGAATAAAATATGCATAACTCAAGCTACAAAATGAATTTTTAAGTGGGGCTTCTTTTGTTTAAAAATAGACTCAGAGAAGTATAAGCATACCAAAATTCGAAATAAAAGAGTAAAAGATGAAATTATGGTGAATTTTTGAAGTTACTGCCCCACTGTAAAAGTAAAACCGGTTATGGTAAAAGTTAAAGAATAAGGAGAAATAAGCTTTAAGACATTAATACCCTTACATTAAGCATTAGAGAACCCTCATAATTCAACTTAAAAAGTATCAAAAAGGACATTAGACAAAATTGGCACTAAGCCTAATAAAAGAAGTTTACACAAGAGGCAATCTCAATTAAAAGCTTGCACCCAATTTACTAAGCTAAGCTCATAAAACTTTGCTTGAGAATATGCCTATGTTTATGTGCAAGTATGATGCTATGATGATGATGAGTAATGATGATGATATGATATGATGATGATGATTATGATATGATATGATGATGATCATGATGATGATGATGTGATATGATGATGATTATGATAGTGTTATGATGATGATAAGGATGATAATGATATGATGACGATATTATGATAAATCATGATGATATGAATATGATATGTTGATAATATGATGCTTAATGATAAACATGAAAAGACTAATAATGAACACCCTGGGGACGGCGATACGTAACGCCCAGAGGTGATTGATAAAGGAACCACATTTGGGGACGGCGATACGTAACGCCTAAATGTGGAAAAGAATCAAAATAACTTTGCATCATAAGCTTTAATAAGAAAAAGATGAACTAAGGGTATGATCCTTCAAAAGGGAAGGTGACCTAATTTAAGCTCCCCTCACCCACGACTCACATGAGGCATGGCATGACCCAGCTAGTGTGAGTATAGGGGATAGGTCTTACATGAGGCATGGCATGACCCAGCTAGTGTAAGTACTGAAATTCTATGGTGGCGACGGCCACGGTATGAGCTCATTACCACTTATGTTTAGTGGGTGAAAAGATAAAGTCAAGCTAAGAAAAGAAAAAGGGACTTGATTCCAAAACCCTAGCAAGGGAAGAAGTTAAGAAAAACTTATAGCACAGTCATGCATTTTTATATGATTATACTTATGCCCATGTATGTTATGATATAAATGATTAGAGAGTATGTTAAAATTGAATCCGCTTGATGTTCACGATTCGAAAAATGCAAAGAATTGAACCGTATGCATGCCCACTATTTTCATTAATAAACCAAAGTGGGTGGGGCGATGGCGATGACACTTTAGTGTCGGGTTCGAGTCCCTCTTGAGAAATTCCATTTCTCACCCCGTTATTCTTCCGTATCGTCACCAGATCTCGAGGACGCATTCGGTGGAGTGGAAGCGTGGATCCCCAACACTATGGCCGGACATGTGGCGTGGGATGCAAGGCAGCTGTTTTTGGGACTTATAGCGACCATCGCTCTGCACCTTAGCATATTTCTTTTGGTGAGCATTGTCATTTAAATTTGTACTTAGTATCTAGTATTTGGACCATGGCCCGAACCATGAGCCTCCTTTGATGTAATGTTGATATATATGTATGTATATATATTATGAACCCATATCGATGTAATGACTTTTTGCTATATAATGCAATGTACTTGTGAATTACTATTCATTTATCTTTCTCTGGTTTTATGATATTGAGTATGCGTATTTTATCGACACGCCCTTACTCTGTCTAACTTCGTTCAAGGCTTTACTTTTCAAAAGCGCAAAGCGACGGCGTATTTCAAAGAAAAATCTTATCGTATTTTCCATAACTTAATTTCAAGCAAAGTTTAGTTTTCCACGAGCATAAGTAACACTAATAAAGCCGTAATCACGACTTAAAGCGTAGTATGGGTTTATTAGGGTGTTACATTATGGTATCGTATCAGGCCATTCATCTGTTAAAGCTGAGGTTGGGTGACTATGCTTCCAAGACATAACTCTCGTGCGCTATGTTAGGTCGTCTTTGAGAATCTGTCATGTATGATGGGATGTAGGACTTAGAATGCATGGCCGCTATGTGAGATTGCCTTTAGTTGCTGCCATGCTTATGCTTAATGCTGGGCTGATCAACTCGATATCTTTGTATGGTGTGTTCGGGAACTAATGGCAGCTTCCTTGAGCGTACCTCCAACGAGAGCGCGACGCCGAACCTCGCCGAGTTCATGAGGACCTTCCAGGATGGCAAATGCAATGCAAGCCCAAGCTATGACAATTGAGCATATGATGGACGATTGAGCAGAAGATCCAGAAGAGAGTTCCATGTTGGTGGAAATGGGCGGATCTGAGTATCGAAGTTCTCGGAGTTAGTAAGGCAAACCCGCTAGTTTCAAAGGGCTTTCAACCCTGACGGCCGGCGATGAGTGGATCAAAGAGATTGAGAAGATCTACTCCGTGTTAGCTTGCTCAGAGACCCAAAGGTGGCCTTTGCCACTTACATGTTGAAGGCGGATCTTAGGGATTAAGTGGAAAGGAGCAAAAGCTTGATGGAAAGTGATCGAGGGAGATCACATGGGATGCCTTCAAGGTGGCTTTTATGAGAAGTACTTCCCGATGTCCGTAAGGAATGCGAAGGAAATGGAATTTCGAGGCTCTCTACCAGGAGTATGAGCATTCTTTGAGTACAGCGAAGTTTGAGGAGTTGTGCAAGTTTTCTACATTGTATCAATGAACCGGATGAGCATTGGAAATGCATGAAGTATGAGGAGGATTGCGGGCCGACATTCGGCATCAGTGGCCCCATTGGAGATAAGGAACTATCACGGCACTTGTTAATAAGAGCCGTGTAGTAGAAGAATGTCGAAAGTTGGCGGTCCGGATCGAGGCGTAAGAGGAGACAGCGTCTCAAGAGCAACACACGAAAGGAGCCCTTGCAAAGCCCTACTACGATGAAGGATCCAAGGGCAACCAGCCACAAGAGCCCTCCGCTAAACCTCCAAGACCGCCAGGCCAGCCCTCGAAGCTTGCAATGAATGCGCTTTGCCCAAAGTGTGAGAGACAACACAAAGGGATTTGCTACGCCGGACAAAATGTTTGCTACAAATGTGGACAGCCTGGGCATTTTGCAAGAAACTGCACCAAGGGCAAGCCTGCCCCCGACCTGTTTACAGGTAACAAATTTTGAGGGCAAAATTCTTTTTAAGGAGGGGAGATTGTAACATCCCCAATTTTTTGTCTAAGCTAATTAGTTCAGTGATCACGACTAATTAGAGAGGTTAACGATTAAGCGAGTGTCGACTAATCTCGATGAGCAAGAGCTTAGAAAATTAAAGGCAAGTCAACAATTGAAACATAATGCATTAAAAGTTATAATTAAAAGCCTAATTGCCCAATCCTTATTAATCCATGATTTAGAACATAAAACCAAGGTGATCTAACCTAATTAACTAGGAGCATATAAGTATCACATCTTAATTACATGAAGATTAACCCTTACCTCTTCCTTACATAATTAATGAGAAAAATCCCTTTTTATTGAAAATGTGCTAATGTATGATTAAACCAATTGGATTAATTAACATTTAGATAATTGTAACAATCATAAAGATGTAGAAAACTTCCCTCTAATTATTATTTGAAAGTTTGGTCAAAGCAAAGAGCCATATCCAACCATCCATTTACTTTCTCATCATACACCACAAGATCTAGAGCCCATATTAGTAGATCCCTTAAGTCATGACAAGAGTTGTACTCTCCTTCATCAAGATAATGACTTGGTGTGATCACTAGCCAAATCAAATCTGCCAAATCCTAGGATGAACCATGCTTTTAACCACTAGAAAGAAACACCTACAGTCTTTACCCAAGTGCCAAGGCTCAAAGGAAACCTAACCCACCCCTTTTTACCCCAAAGTTCCTAGCCACTTTTTGCTTGAAAAGAAGTAAGACTCACCTACTCTCTCTTGCTTGTTGGAGAAGCAAAGCAATCAGCCCACTTCTCCCCATTTTTCTTTAAACTAGCTCCTCCCACTCTCTCATTTGTGATTTTCATCCTCTCACTACAAGCCTAAGCTCAAAGCCTCTCTAAGCCTCATTCTAGCTCTTCTACTCTTCCAATTCCTCTTGTTCTTCCTCCCACTTTCACACCCATCCAACTCTCTTTCCTTTCACCATTCCACTAGCCCTTCAAGGACCACCCTCTTTGGTTCTTGAGAAGCCAAAACAAACACTCACTTAGCCCCATTATCAAGCTCTTCAAGGAGGAAGGAGGCCATCTCCAACATCTTTCTTTCTCTTCAAGCTTTCAAGAAATCAATTGGTAGTGACTTTAACCCTTCCTCTCCATATATTTTCAAGAACTAGAACCCTAAGCTCTTCATAGCTAGGTGGTTTTAGGACTTGCTTCAAGGTCTCATGACCACATCTTGCCTTATGAGTGTTCTTGCTTTGATGAAAATGTTGTGTTGAAAAGAGATTTTTGTGGTATGATGGTTTTTATGTATCTTGCTTTATTTTGGTTCAAAATACTGATTTGGTGACTCAAACTTTGAATATGATGATGAGTTAAAACATGAAAATGGTGATTTGAGGTGATATAACAATTTCTCCATAAGCTTGAAGTGAAAAACTTAAAAACTAGTGAATCTGGAATTCTGGCCGTCTGTAAAGCGTGCGGTATATTTATTGCTACAAAACTCAAAATGGAACGAAACTAATTTTATATGAAAATAGACTCAGAGAGCTTTCCATACATATAAAATACATAAGATTCAGGAGTTAAGATGAGTGAGATATGATTTTTCAAAGTGGACTGTTCTCGGATTGGTTTTCTGTCCGGGCAGTCTACACTAAAATATGTATAACTCGAGCTACAAAAATGATTTTTGAGTGAGACCAAGTTTAAATGAAATCTAAGACATAGAGGAACAAACCCATAAAACAGTTTTCTCAGATTCCTTCTGAGTAATTATAATGAGAAGTAACAATCCACTGTACCGGGAGTAAACTTAGAAACTGAACAGTCAGAATAAAATATGCATAACTCAAGCTACAAAATGAATTTTTAAGTGGGGCTTCTTTTGTTTAAAAATAGACTCAGAGAAGTATAAGCATACCAAAATTCGAAATAAAAAGAGTAAAAGATGAAATTATGGTGAATTTTTGAAGTTACTGCCCACTGTAAAGTAAAACCGGTTATGGTAAAGTTAAAGAATAAGGAGAAATAAGCTTTAAGACATTAATACCCTTACATTAAGCATTAGAGAACCCTCATAATTCAACTTAAAAAGTATCAAAAAGGACATTAGACAAAATTGGCACTAAGCCTAATAAAAGAAGTTTACACAAGAGGCAATCTCAATTAAAAGCTTGCACGATTCTTACTAAGCTAAGCTCATAAAACTTTGCTTGAGAATATGCCTATGTTTATGTGCAAGTATGATGCTATGATGATGATGAGTAATGATGATGATATGATATGATGATGATGATTATGATATGATATGATGATGATCATGATGATGATGATGTGATATGATGATGATTATGATAGTGTTATGATGATGATAAGGATGATAATGATATGATAACGATATTATGATAAATCATGATGATATGAATATGATATGTTGATAATATGATGTAATGATAAACATGAAAAGATCTAATGAACACCCTGGGGACTACGACACGTAGCCTGCAGGTGATTGATAAACCACATTTTGTGTTTGGGGCGATACGTAACCTTCTAAATGTGGAAAAGAATCAGAATAATTTTTGCATCATAAGCTTTAATAAGAAAAAGATGAACTAAGGTATGATTCTTCAAAAGGGAAGGTGACTTAATTTAAGCTCCCCTCACCCATTTGACTCACATGAGGCATGGCATGACCCAACTAGTGAGTATGGGGATAGGTCTTACATGAGGGCATGGCGACCCGGAAATAGTGTAAGATCTTTGAAATTCTATGGTGGCGACGGGCCACGTAGTATGAGCTCATTACCACTTATGTTTAGTGGGTGAAAAGATAAAGTCAAGCTAAGAAAAGAAAAAGGACTTGTCCAAAACCCTAGCAGGGAAGAAGTTAAGAAAAACTTATAACTACAGTCATGCATTTTTATATGATTATACTTATGCCCATGTATGTTATGATATAAATGATTAGAGAAAGTATGTTAAAATTGAATCAAAGCCCGGATGTTCACGATTCGAAAAATGCAAGGAATTGAACCGTATGCATGCCCACTATTTTCATTAATAAAGCCCGAAGTCGTTTGGGGCGATGATGACACTTTAGGTGTCGGGTTCGAGTCCCCTTGGAAATTCCATTTCTCACCCCCGGTTATTCTTCCGTATCGTCACCGGATCTCGAGGGCGATTCGATTGGAGTGGAGCGTGGATCCCAACACTATGAGCGGACATGTGACGTGGGATGCAAGACGGCTGTTTTGGGACTTGTAGCGACCATCGCTCTGCACCTTCGCATATTTCTTTTGAGTGAGCATTGTCATTTAAATTTGTACTTAGTATCTAGTATTTGGACCATGGCCCGACCATGAGCCTCCTTTGATGTAATGTTGATATATATGTATGTATATATATTATGAACCCATATCGATGTAATGACTTTGCTATATAATGCAATGTACTTGTGAATTACTATTCATTTATCTTTCTCTGGTTTTATGATATTGGAGTACGTATTTTATACGACACGCCCTTACTCTGTCTAGCATCTCGTTCAAGGCTTTACTTTTCAAACACTATTTGCAAAGCGGCAGCGTATTTCAAAGAAAAATCTTATCGTATTTTCCGCGTAACTTAATTTCAAGCAAAGTTTAGTTTTCCACGAGCATAAGTAACACTAATAAAACGCCGTAATACGACTTAAGCGTAGTATGGGTTTATTAGGGTGTTACACTGGGCGGATCTCAGGATAAACAGATAGTCGATGACTCATGAAATCTGGGTCTATGCTAAGCATGTCAAATGCTGACCCAACAAAGAGATCAAAATTCTCCTTTAAGTGTTGCATAAGATCCCCCTCAATTTAGTCAGCAATCATGCATTAATCTTTGTGGACCTATCTAAGGTGTCACTAATTTGCACTTTTTCCAACTCCTCATTAGGCTTTGGCTTTTCTTCCAACTTTATTCACAAAACATCTAAATCCACTGACAAAACTTATTCTTGGACTTTCTAACTACTTTGCGCCATCTTCTCACCTTGGATCTGAAGGCTTGCATTATAGCACCTCTAAGCTACAACCTGATCACCTCGAACAGAAATTATTTTTCCATTCTTTGAAGAGAACTTCATCATTAAGTGGCTTGTAGATACCACTTCTCTGAGCTTATTGAGAGTAAGGTGGCTGAGTATGGCATTATATGCTGAGCTGCAATTTACCACCAAGAATTTTATCCTTACTATTTTAGACGTGGGTCTGTCACCCAAAGTCATGTAAAGTTGCCCATATCCATTAGTTCGGATTTTCTCACCGATAAAGCCAATGAGTTCCTTTGAATAAGAACAGAGGTCGGAATATTGCAACCCTAACTTATCAAATGTGTCTCTAAATAGGATATCTGCCGAGCTGCCTTGATAAACTAGTATGCATTTGACTTTTGCATTCACTATCATGGTGGATATTACCATAAGGTCGTCGTGGCCTCTTATGACCCCTAAGTAGTCCTCATCTATGAAGGTGATATCTAGTTTCCGAGTAGATTCTATTTGTAACACGCTGCTATCTACACTTAACACCTCTTTTAGGTGTCTTTTCCTAGCGAACTTTGTTAATATGCTTCCTACGAGGCCACTGGCAATGGTGCTTATAGTGCAAGTGATGAGGTCATCTGTCTGCTCCTCATGCCTCCTAGATTGTCTTTCTGGGGACATCCAACTTCAAGGGTGTGATTGATCATCTTCCTGACCTAATGAGTTTACCCTCCTTCTCAAGCTTCTTTGAGAGGTAACATATTTTGTAAGCCTTCCTACTTAGACCATTTGTTCTATAGCATCTTGTAAATCATAACAATCCTCTGTCTTGTGCCCATAGCTCTCATGGTACTCACAATACAAAGAATGATTCCTGTTAGCCTTTAAACATAAGGGCTTTGGCTTTGGGAGCCACTAGGTTTGATACACCTCTCTATACACCTCACTCAAAAATACTGCTTGGGAAGTATATTCTGCAAACCTTCTGACCCTAGGTGTCTAAGTTTCCTTTTTGAATCTTGCATCTCGTCTAGGACTAGCTTTCTTTCTTTGTTGTCGCTCTTCTTTAACTTTAAGTTTCATGGTTTCCTCCATGTTAATGTACTTCTTGACTCGCCTTTACAATTCCTCAAGGATCTCAAGTTCATTCTTTGCAAGGGACTTTGTAAAGGCCCCCATTCTTAGCCCATTTACCATTTTTACCAAAATGGTTTGTGGATGTTGATCCTTAGTCTTCAATGTTTCTTAGTTGAACCTCTCAAAATAATCTTGCAAGGGTTTAGTAGTGTAACATCCCGAGCTCTAGGGATAGACCAGAATAGGGGGAAGCTTAGGGCCGGGGCAAAGGAAAAATTGTAAATTGGTAAACTGTAAGAAAACCAAGGACGAAATTGTAATTTTAAGATTATGATGGCAAAATCGTAATTAAGGCTTTATGATTGTCGAGAGGGGCATCCATAGAAAAATTTGATGCCTGAAGCTACTTTGGGTCCCATGACACCGGTAGATATCCAAATTACTTATAATAACCTCAAATTGAGGTATCCTACTCACAATTTTAAGTAAAAGTGTGAGGTTACTCACACAATGTTTCAGTAACTCGAGTAACTTAAAATACCCAAATTGATAAACGAGTACCTTGCATTAATCCTCAAGGGTCCTACATTATTTGTGGGCATGAGTATCAATTAAAAACCCTCTTGGGGACTAAAGTTGAGCCACTTAAATTCAAGCCTAGGAGAATTTAATTTTGGTTCTAAACCGACCAATGAGATTTGACACATATAGCTTCAAAGAGAAGCCCAACTAACTTAGTAAGGAAGTCATCAATTATTCCCTTTTTGCCTCTTATATTTCATCCACCTACTCTAAATTATCCTTCTCCATTTCTTTTTCTTTAACCTCATTTCCTTCCACCACCTCCATGGCTTTGAGATTCAAGCTCAAATATGGAGGCCTTCCTGGCCACAAAAACACATGCTCCTTTTATAAAAATTGATTTCATGCTCTCATCTACAAAACCCATCCATTAATTTGATGATTTAATATCAAGTGGAATCTTTCCACCACCATTTATTCTACTGCCATGATCAAGAAGGAAAGCTAAGAGTTGCTGTTGTCTTTCTTGCTCCCATAGTTTCAAGGATTTTGAGGTAGGTAGCTCAAATCCTTAACTTTGTTTGTGTTTTCAGATTATGTGGCTGATGTGTTCTTCTATGTATCATCCATGGTTTGTGCTTATATGATGTTAATATGGGTTGTTTCTAGTGATTTAAAATAAGAAAACTTGGTTTAGGTTGAAGATTTAATCAAAAGGACAAGATAGAACTAAAATATAGAAGCTGTGAAATAGGAATCCTAGGCATCATCTATACGGTGTAGCCCATAAATCACCCTACAGAGTTTATATTCAAACGAAAATAATTTTAAATGAAACTAGACTTCAAGAGCAATACAACCATATAAATTATAAGACCATTGGATTTAAAATGAATTAGTTATAAATTTTGAAGTTAGCTATTGAATTTCATTCTCTGTCATGATTAGAGTGTGATGTGAAGGGCATAACTTGCCCTATATAACTTCAAATTTAGTGCAACTAATTATATTAGAAAGCTAAGACATAGGAATTTTGCCATAAAAATTTGAAAATGAGATAATGAATAGATCTTCCCAAGTAATTCTTGAAATTTGACCTATACTCTGTTCGGGTTGAAACAGGGCAGTCAAATTGAGGAACTCATAACTTGAGCTCTAGTTACCCAATTAGGGTAAAACTTGCGAGGATTTAAAGATGATCCAAATAGCTACACATTGGTATAATTTTGAATTAAAGTGATAAAAGATGGATTTATAGTGATTTTCTAAACATAGGCGTGCAAGTCTGTCCTGAAATAGGGCAGCCTTGGATAAAACCTTAATAACTCAAGTTATACACATCAAAATTTAGTGAAACTAAAGAGGTTTAAAAATAGACTAACAGGGCTACAATCCATAAAAATTCTAGATTAAAATGAATAAAAATGGATTTTTTGCATAATTTAGAAATACAGGCCAAATTTAAGGTAAAGAGGAATAACTTCAAAGTGTCTTGACTTAAGCGTCCTATAAGTCATGGAAGATTCAAAGGCATAATTTTGTTGCAACTTCACACTAAAATGATGTTATATTGATATGTTATTTATGATGAACATGATTGCTAGTACTGGCTAATTGTTTGTATATTGGGATGGTTCTATGTTTTAGTTATTATGCTGCCGAATTTCCGACAAAAATATGTGAAAGCCATGAGTATGTATATATTATATACATGAGCATCATGCATGCAAGAATGTTTGGAAGTAACATATGAAGCTTGTGTATAAGTGCATGTGACATGTTCATGCATTACGATATTCAAGAAAGAAGAAGGATTATAATAACTTGTAAAGTGAAGTATCGAGTCTGGGCAACACTATTTAAGACTTGGGCTAGCCCTATCACCATATTTAAAGGGAATAGACCGGTGGGAGAGTCGGGGAAAGTAAACCCGACAATTCTGTATAAGTAAGAGCTCGGACTTGAAAAGCAAGCTATTACCTAGAGGTAAGAGAGGCCATTCACTTCCAGGGGACCAAGTAAGAAAAGATAAGAATGGCTACAATTTGACGATGGCGATATGTAATGCTTAAGTATAGACCCATGCAGACACCCTAGGGATGGCGATATGTAACACCTAGGTGTGTCAAATAAAGAAAGTTAAAGAAAGAGTTAAGAAAAGTCAAGTGCACTTGAATAACTCAAGTATGTGCATTCATATATGCATATTCAAGTATTTTACTATGTTGAAATACTATCATGATTATGTTTGAGATTTTATCTTGTTATTATTATTATTATTATTCTTGCTATGAATAAGTCAAGTGAGTGTTAAAATATAACCCACTACGAGAAATATGTTTTCAAACTTAAAATTGAACCATTGCTTATGTGAATACACTCACATTTTCATAAGAAACCGAAGCGGCTAGAATATTTATGATGACACTCTATATGATTTGTGGATTGAGTATACCTACTGAGAATCTTAGGTTCTCACTACCTATTTGTTTGTTTCCTGTAAACATTTCAGTATATAGGCTAGGCTTCAAGTTTGCAACTAGGCTTTAGGACTACTATGGATTAGAGATATTGATGGGAGTACAATACTCGGACTCCAACTCAAGCATCAAGACGTGTGACAAAGTGAGAATCCAATACAATACCTGTTTTTGGTATTATTTTAGTGAAGTTTTTCAATTTATATTTGGAATTATATGTATATTTAACAAATACTTAAATATGAAAATTTGTATTTAATAGAGATGTATGAATTTTAAAATGCCATATATTATATATTCTTATTTCAAAGCCTTTTCAATACCCGTGACAACCTCTAGATATAAGCCTATGACTCGAACATGGCGTTTATATCTGAAGGGTGTTACAACTAGGGCCCTGCTTAAGGCTGAGTAAAGTGGTTGCCGACTTTAGCTTGCTTTTTCTTGTCATGAAATGTGCCAAGAAGAGGGAGCTGATATCCACAAATTTTGTGAAGGACCTCGGAGGTAGGGTATTGAACCATTTTATTGCTGATTTCCTTTTGATGGCATCCGTCGCCCCTGATAAGCATGTGAGTAACTGAAATGCATTAAAATGATCTTGAGGATCCGAGGTTCTATTATACCCCTCCATATTGGTTGGCTCTTTAAAACTCGCCATTAGTGGTGTTGGCATGATTTCTTCTGAGAATGGCAATCCCTCATCACCTTCATCATATTGAGAGTCCTCGTACCCCAACAAGGCCGTAGATCAGTGCCCATTCCTCTCGATATGGGTAGCTTGCTTGCTTGCATCGAAATAAGACAATCAGTCCACCCTCTTCATTGTGAAGGCAAGGAGTCTCCCTTTCACCTTGTCGCTGCCTATAATGCCCATCTCGACCTCAAGCGGCCTTCTTCCAATGTTGTTTGAACTTGTGTTCATTGGAGCACTCCTCATCGGAAAAGTATGTAGAAGCCCTCCTGCAGGGGCCTTTGCTTCAGCTCCTTTAAAAGTGTCGACTTTGGGCCCTCCGGCAAGCATCCTCTTCCTTGTGTCTTTTTTCATCCTCTATTCGCCTCTTCTCTATATCATGTTCCAATGTGCAGATAGAGTAGCTTAGTCCTATACCACCCTGAGTATCTCATCTAGGGTAGAGTTATTATGAGCAACTTCTACCATGGAGGTTACCCATTTAGCGGGGGTTAGTGTTACAACCTCTTCATCTCCTGGAGGTGGATTCCTTGTCTCAGAGATGCGATTCCTACTCTGGGATTCCAAATTGGAAGCCGTTACTCCATCTACTCCTTGCTCAAGGGTCAACAGCAGAGCCCCGTTCTGACAGTTCATTAATGACACGTTTCACTAGCTTGTCAACCACACGCTCCCACTATGGTCGCCAATGTTCAAATGTTGGATCTTTGATGCCAATTCTCTAGAGTCAAACTTGAGGTAATGATCATGAGGTTGAGAGCTGGCTTGCGTGTTTGAGGGAAAATGTTGGTGGAGGTACCTGTAGAGACTCCGACGATCAAGTCAATAAGAGTCTTAGAGATAAGAAGTAGGAAAAGAATTATCAGATACCTAATTTTCTATTCACTTCTCTTTTTTATCTGCAATGAGATGAAACCCTAACGGTTATCTCCACCATGCACGTAAGCGGTTACCTCGGAACCCATAGCCATATGTGGGTTACTGTGGATTTGGACATGCATCTTTCAATAAATCGGTTCCTTTCCTGGGTCATGCCTTCGGGCCCCACCCAATTTCTGATATTGGGCTTTTGTGAGATTGGGCTTCTCATTTGCTAGTTCGATTTAGCTCGTAACAATTGCCCCTAAGCTCAGGTTCGATATGCCAAACTCGGATCGGAACTTGTAAGAAGGTTCTTCAACTTTCGCTTAGGGAAGTAGTGTTTATTCAAGATACAAAATCTCGGAACTCATAGAGGCGTCTCCCTTTATGACATGACATTTTGATGCTTCTGACACCTACTTGCAATATTGATTAAAAATAATCCTAAGTAACAATACCAAAAAGTTTATGGATGTTCTTATGTGTTTCTTTCTTTTTCCACGATACTGACAAGTGTATCAGGCCAATCAAATAATAGATGAGAGTATCGTTCCCATGAAGATTGATTAAACCAACCGTAATTACCAATGAGAAACTATTCAAGCTAACCAAAGGATGTTTGGATCACAAGAGAGTACTTCTTTTTTTTTTTTGATACATCACAGGAGAGTAATTTGAAAGCAAAGACATAAAAAATCAATGACAAAAATATATCTATACAATATATAAAAGCTATTCCTCAAGGTAATTGCTTTCGATATCCAAATTTTAGTTCTTCAAAACTACCATTATAGTTTACTTGTTAGTGATGGGCTTGCAATTTAAGTTAATTAACTTACAAGGATAAAATTGTAGTACAATCCTAATTTTATAGGCAGTTATCTACTCAATAATTTGTTCCAAAAAAAAATATAACTATCCATTTTCTCACGTTTCTTCTATACTGAAAATGGTTTCACATTGTTTTCTTCTGTCTCTTATGCCCATCATTGCTTCTACTCCATTCAGCTATCATCGAGAGAGAAGGGTTCCACAACTCCTGGGCAATACCTTGGGCTTCCCTGTAGTCATTGTAGTGAAGATGGAGTAAGTACATATACCTTGGGCTTCGCTTCAAGGCCTAAACTCTATACCAACATTCATGGTACGTTCAAATTATCTCAATATAGCATGCAAGGACTTGGTTCAGTCGGCAAAAAGTAGTGTGCTTGCAACAGTGCACCCAGAGGAAATTAAGGGACAGTGTTCGATCCCTGGAGCAGAGCTCCATGTCTCTCCCCCACCCCCCAAAGACCCAAAAAAAAAATTTTATCTCAATATATAATTTTTTGGTTGTTGACATAATTTTTTTTAGTGTGAGGTAGTCGCACCAACTCTGTTTCATGCCACATTGTCATACAACGAGATAATTTTATTTTGCATGTATGTTTTAGTTTTTTTTTTAATATATTTTCAGCGTCGCATGTTGCAAAAACTTGCATCGGCATTTCTGCCAATCTACTTATTCGTCGCTATAAGGTTCAAGTACCTAAGTTATTATATAGAAAGTTGAACATGTTTAGAATACCAAAAACAAAACAAAACAAAACAAAAACACATTATGGATCTTCTCTGTGGTGAAAGAGCACACGCTCATAGGAAAAGAGGTTAATTTTGATGCATCATATGTGCAAAAGAATTTTACATTATTATCTAATTATATGTTTTTATTTGTAAAATTTTTAAAATAATGAGTTGTTAAATCAAATATCTTTGCTGATATAGTAATATATAATTAAATATTTATGTAAAACTTTTTTATACTGATATTATATCAAAATTTAATTTATAAAAAAAATAAAAAATTACATTTTTTTTGGATAAATGAATTATGAGATATATATATATATATATATATATATATATATATATATATATATATATATATATATATATATATATATAAGGAGAGGATTAAGTGAGAAGAGTAGGGATGTCAATGGGGCGGGGCGGGGGTGGGGGATAGGCCCGTCCCCCGCCCTATGAGTAAATACCCACCCCATGTCCATGTGGGTACCCGTTTTTTATTTACCCGCGAGTTTACGAGTACCCATGAATATCTATGGATACCCGTTAAAATATTAACAATTTTAAAAATTTAAATTAAATATAAAAATTTTAATATTATAAAATACTTAAAATAACCATAAATAATAATCTAATTTAATAATTAAAATTCTAACAATTTAATATACTTAAAATAAAAATAAATACATAAAATAAATAAAAAATAAGTACAATAATCCAATTCTATAATCTAAATTCTAATAACTTAAAATACTTAAAATAAAACTAAACACATAATAGTAATCCAATCATTAGTCTAATATATAATAAGTACAAATAAATCTAACTTATAAATTTAAATCTTAGTCTAATCAATTTAAATAATAATAATAATATTAGTTTAACTAACTTAATAATTTAAGGGTAAAATAGTAATTTTATGGCGGGTACCCGCAGGTATGGGGATAGTGATCCATGCTGTAACATCCTCCCAAGTCCAGTACTATGCTTAAGTCATAGTTCCACACCTTGGAGTTGTTACTGTTACTTGAACGGACCTTATCTGACAGCAACTTCAGCCATCCTTGGAACTTCTTGAGCTATCTGGAGATAACACGGAAATAAGAGTGAGAATTTTGAATTCTCAGTAGGATTCCTTAAGTATTACACATAATGTCATCGTGTCATCTCCAGTTGTTTCGATTTATTATGAAAAGGGGATCACATTATACGAGCTGTTTAATTTTATAGTTCAAAAATATATTATCCAAAGCAAAGTTCACTTTATTCATACACTTGGCATTTGGGAGAGCCCATACAAAGTCAATTCATGAATTATACTATGAATAATAACTGTAACATATTAAGATACTATAGCATCAATATACTGGAGACATAACATCTACACATGACTTTACTTGTACTTGAAGTTATGCAGACACATAAAATTTACTTTTCTTCCTTTATCTTCTGCTTATCATGTCATATTCCAGAGTATGATTGCCATGTCATACCCTATCGGAATGTGATCGCCATGTCACATTCCTTAAGAATATAGACATATCATCATATCTTTCATCATAAAATCTTTACATGCCACCATAAATTTCCGGTACTTACACTAGCTGGGTCATGCCATGCCTCATGCAAGCCTCATCCCCTATACTCACACTAGCTGGGTCGATGTCATGCCTCATGTGAGTAGGATGCTTGCATATGTTTTAATTTTTAGTCTTTAGTCTTTAGCCTTTACTGCCCTTGGGTAACTTGATCTGGGAGTGAGCTCGTCAGCTCAACTCGTGACCGTCGTCACACAGACTAACCCACAGGGGACCCACTGCCTCTAGGTCGGAGGGACTCAGTTGGCCATCTGCCTCCAACATAAAGGGACCCAAGTTTTAGCTGCCTTCACAAAGAAGGACCCAATGTGCAACTACCTCCAGGTGAAGGGACCCACATCTTTATCGTTTAACTGCCTTAACAGGGAGGGATTCAATGTGCAACTGCCTCCAAGTGAAGGGACCCACATTCAATATATTCATATTATTTCATTCTCATACATAATCATGCATAGTCATGCTGAATGTACTTATACATATGCTTCATTTATTTTCATATATCCATGCACACATGATCTTCACGTACATATTCATAACATATAAAGGCTCGTGGCCTCTTTACCATTCTACCGGCACTCATACATATGCTGCATCATTTACTCTCATATATCCTTGCATATAGAATTTCCACATATAGATTCATAATTGTATAGCTGCTCATATCATAAATTTCTTGTAATATAAATACTTATAGTTTCATAGACTTCTGCCATAAATTCGATAGCATAACGGATCAGGTCCGTTTCTCCATGAATAGTGCCAATTCTTAGGGATAAATCAGTCATAGCAGTATAATCAATCTAACATATCTATCAAGGTAAAACTTACAACCGTTAACTCAACCCTCATATGTTCACTAACACTTGTGAAACCATCAATATGATCATTTTTGCCAATTTTACTCAGTTCTGCCCGAATTTTGTCTAATCTATCTTTACTTCTATTCAACTCATTTAAACCTAAATTTTGGATGTCATAGCTCTATGTGTCTAGCTTTCAACCCTTTTCGTCCCATCTCATTTTGATATGTGTAGCTGAAGATATATAAATTTTGCCTCAGCCTATTCGGTTACTAGTCCGAATTATACTCTTGAAAGTAAAAATTCACTAAAAATCGAAATCAAATCCAAATCATACGAAATTGATGTCATATCAAAGATAACAGGACAACCTTTCATTTGCAATAAGTTTCATTTCATTTGCTTTAGTACAGCTTGAGTTATGCATCTTGAAATCTGACCTTCCTGAACTACCCTGTTTTGGCCTGGTTTGGACATAGGGTAATTCCTCGAACCACTGGGAACAATTGGGATGATAACAAACTTGAAATTTCATTATGGAATGTCCCCCTATGTGTAAGCTTTCTAAAGAAGTTAGTTTCACTTAATTTGGAGTTGTATAGGGTGAGTTACACCCTTCTAAAGTCACACTACCTAAATGAAAGTCCTGATTCCTTGGTTAATCTTCAAAATTCATATCTCTCTCAATACTAATCCAATGACCTCATATTATATATGTATGGGAAGCCCTGAATGTCTACTTTCATATAAAAATAGTTTCATCGAATTTAATCAGCTGTAGGCGGAGCTGTACACTCCGCCATCCAGACTGCCGTGGGGCTTCTCACTCAGGCAGTATTTCAATCCTCCACTTCTCCTAGTTTTTCTCTTCTAACCTTAATTCCAGCTCAAGATTTCATATTAATCCAACCATAATACATCATATACATCCAATATATCATCAAATATATGAAGAAAAGTAAAATTTCATACAGCCACAGTTCAAGAATTTAAGAACAGAAATGGAATCCTACCTCTTTGGAGTGTGATTTTGCTAGGTGTTGAGCTAAGTGTTGAAGCTTGAATTGCTAGAATCTTGTTAAGCTTGAAGGAGTGATAGAGTTGGTTGGGAGAAGAGAAGAAGAAGGCTGGAACAAGAGGGAGAGGGAGGCATAAATAGGCCAAAAATGAGAAGGAGAGTCTGACTTAAATACATGAAGGTAGTTGGAAATGTGAGTATTGATTGGTTGAAATTTTGTGATTGAAGTTCGGCCATGTCTCCCTCTTTTGTGACTAAATTACTCTCCACGTCCCTCCACAAGTGGAACTTGCTTCCCTTCTATCTGAAATCGGAACTCGTGCCATTTATTTGACATCCGAAGATGAAATCGGATATCAAAAAACTTGTCTGGCTTATTCGAAACTCGGAAGCAAAGTCGGATGTTGGAAATCATACAGCACAGAATCACATAATCTCGGAACTCCTAATTCAGACTCGGGAACACCAACAGAAATGGAAAGCTCTTGGGAACAAACTCGGATATCGGAAATCATGTACAACTTGGAAATCAACTCAAAGATCTGAACTCGTGTCCATTCCAATTGAGTTCAACTCTAAGGTTAGAACTCGTTAAATTAAACCCGGAGGTCGATACTTGTAACCATTGTGTTAAACTATCAATTCGAAGGTCAAAAATCATGTACACTATTTTGAAATTAGGTCGGAACTCGTGTACATCTTGCTTGAAACTTGGAAATATATCATGAGATCGGAAATCGGGTACATTTTTTTGAGGCATAAAGTCGGATATCAAGACTCACGTCCATGTTGTTTGGACTTGAAGGTTAAATTGGAAGTCGGGAAATTATGCCAGATGAAGTTGAAAGTCGTGATTTATGCTAGAATTCGAAAACGAACTCAGAAGTCGGAAACTATCCCATTTTGTATGATGATGAAGTCGGAACTCAGAACTCGTGGTGGATGTTACACATGCCCCCGCCCCGTTTAATATGCGGGTATTTAAAATCCCCATCCCCATTATCTGTGGGGGCAAAATCTTCCCCCCATACCCGCCCTGTTGTGGGTATTACCCACGGGTATCCGCAGGGGCAGGTTTTTTTGACATTTCTAGAGAGGAGTGGTTAATTGTAAGAGTGAGGGAAATAAATATTGACTATTGGATCTTATATCAATAGTCAAGATTAAAATATAAAATTATGTGACTTTTTTTAGTAATCATATAATCTTTAAACAACTTTAAATCTTAACTATCCATACGACTCATATTTGCTCATTTTACTCTCATAATAAACTACTCCTCTCATATGATATGCCCCGTATATATATATATAGATAAAAAGAATTCTTATAATTAAAATTAAAAATAAAATATACTAACCATAATTTATGTGGACAAAATTTATGGAAATGAGAAATGTTCCTTAAGCCAAACACATTTTGGCTTCCTGATTAAAGTTATGAATCAAAAAGATTAACTCAATAAGATGCATAACATATATTTGTATATTAAATTTTTTAAGTTTCCATGTGAAATTGTCATTCATATTAAATTATTAATAAATATAATATTGAAAAAGAGTTTAAATATAATACACTATTAGTGTAAAAAAGTTTTATATAGACATTCAATCATGTATTGCTATATCAGTAAAAATATTTAACTCAACTATCCACTACCTTAAAAGTAAAAAACATATGATTGGATGATATAGTGCATCAAAATTAATCTCTAAAAAAATGTAGACATAAATTTATGAATTTTATTTCTATGCACTAACAGTGTAAAACTTGATTTGTCACTTTCCTATAATTTTATTGATTAGCAGTGTAAAATTATCTTATATTGTCAGTGCATAGAAGTAAAATTCATAAATTTATAGATATATTTAATTATATTAATATCTAAAAAATAAAAAATGCTAGTACCTATCAAGTTGCTAGTAATAATAGTCGGAATGTAGAAAATCAATGGAAATGAGCACTAGGGATCCAATTTCACCTGGATCCTGATGAGTATTAACTTCCTAAACTTAATTAAATCTATCTATTTAATTGTTGGGAAATGATCCTTTCCTGATTAGTACTAAATTCCTCTAATATACCAGTCCACTCTAATCCCCTAAAAGATAACTAGCATACCTATAAATTAAATTCTTAGATAAGAGATGTGAATGATCTGTGATTCCACTTTTTATTCCCATAATTATTCCACACTATTCATAAACAAATAGGTGAATAATGGTTTTTATTCCATATTCCAAGCGTACACCTAAATTTCTCTTAATCTACACAACTTTAGAATCATCTCCATAGGTGATCAAACCAAGAAAAGTATTAAGTTAGAAAAAAAAAAAAACACCAATTGAGATAGAAAATATATAAATTAAATCAAACAAAATTCAATACATCTTCATTCACAAATGTTACATCTTGACCCTAGCAAAAGAGAATCTAGCCACTCATCTATATGATACTCATCCACCTTTTGGTCACAATTCTTATCTTTCCAATTTTGCCATTTTTGAAAAAAATTGAGACAACTTAATATTGTAAGTAGTAACACAGCTACACATCACACATCATCGCATTATCACTCCACGGTTATAAGAAGTTGTCTAACTTCCTCCTCTCCCACTATCAACAGTTTAAAACTAACTATTCCTTGATTTCTATTATCTGAAATCTTCCTATTCCGTCCTCAATACCCCCTTCGTTATATTCCTCTATCCTGCTTTTTGGGTTCGTTGTTTTCATGGTCCAGAAGTGAGATCAAGGGACTGATTTTGTGTGGGTAGACGGCCATGTTCACTTACGTGGTGTTATGAAGTAATATGCTAGTGGTCCTTTCAGGCATAAAACTACTACAAAAATAGCTAGAACAAGTCATGTTCCATTGGTCACAAGGCTTCAAAGGTTGGTTTTAATTTTTTTTTATCTTCTATTTTTGTTAATTGTTTTGGCCTATTTTTTATTTTATTTTATTTTTTTAATCTTTTTAAGCATGTAGCCATGGAAAGAAGATTTGTGTAGAGACAACTATTGAGATAAACATCCTTCTGGAGAACTGGAATGTTATGTCCCGACTTTGTATAAAGTAGTATTAACTGGAGTTTTAACTTTCGATTAGTATGACCTTTGGGAATGTGATCTGAATAGCCTAGAGCATGCATTGGGGATGATTTATGTTTGTTACTGACATGAGGTTGAGCATCTTGATTGTTATACTGCCGGAACTCCACTAGATAAATTCCTGAAAAGAAGATCTTATGATTGTTAAGTATGAATGCATGATGAAATTGTGCCAAGACTTATAAGTATATAGTTGCATGGTAATGATGCATCATGAAAATGACAATTTTGCGCAAATTCCAAAGTAAAGAAATTACCCAGAAATGATCTTTCAATGTATGGGGTGGTCCATACTTTAATTTTACCTCACTTAAGTCTGAGGAAGATGTCTGACATAATTTACCTTGCCTAAGTTAGATGAAGATGCCTGACTTAGTTCTCTCTTGCTTAAGTAAGAGGAAGATTCTAGTTAGAAATAGTTTTGTGTGATGATAGTCACGTATAGAAATGAGCTCATTCCTAAAAAGCAGTCTATTTCCCTAAGGTTGGCAAGTCCACCGGCATCAAGGGCACTTTTAACTGAAAGCACGTGCTAAAGTAAAGAAAGCATGACATGCATGTGAAGAAAGTTATTTCATTCATTATGTGCATCTTACATTATTCTAAATTATGAGTTATTGTGGCTTATTGTATGAATATCTAGGATAATGTTCAGTAAAAGGAACCTACTTCGAAGGGAAATGTTTTTCGAACTTATTAAATGAATCTTATTCTTTGTTATGGTATAAACATATTTTAAAATAAACTGAAGCAACTGAGACGATAATGATGACATTGATTGATGTTAGTTTAGAATGCCAACTGAGAAATTATATTTCTTACTTCTATGTATTCTAAAGTCGTCCCTAGATGGTGTTGATGGCATTAGTGGTGATATTTCTGGAGACACCTGACTAGGCGTGGCATCATGACCTAGATCTCGACTCCCTGGTCATGATTGTGTCCATGTTATATCCAAGCCGTATCTAGCCGTATCCAACGTGTATCCAAAGCAAAAAATAATATTTTTTAAATGAGACACGTAAGACCACGTGTCAGATATGTGTCGTATTGATATCCAACGCACGTTGGTGTCCCACTTGTGTCAGATATCGGTACACACCATCTGTGCTTCATAGATTATTTATGTTTAACTGATCCTTCAAATATTTGTCAATTACACTATAGTCAACACTTCCTACAAAATAAATGTTCATTGATTGGTCACATAATTATAACGAAATAAGCATGTGCATGTGAAAGAGAGTAACTGTGTTCCCATCCCATCGTTTGGTAAGCTGTCTATCTAAACTCAAGATAATCTTCAAAAATTGAAGACAACCGGTAATATGAGTTACATTATTGTGTATATGTTATTTAACATTCAAAACGGAAATTATGACAAATTAAGATGGCAATACTAATGCTGTTGGAGCAAAGCATCAATAATAGAGAAAAAAGAAACCAAAATTCCAAATTGTTTAAAGAAGAGTTTAGGACCTTTAGGAAGAAAGACCGGTGGAAAACAAATCAAGGCTAGGTTACGAACTTACTTATTTCACCAAATGTAATAGATAGCAGGTTCAACGTAGAGAACCAAGTAATTGTAAATAGCTAATCATGGACTGTGAATTACTTTAAGCATCTATTAGAACATGATTCAACACTAATTTTGGCATTAAAGCACATGGTTAATTAAATGGCTAATTACCTGATTTTGTCATCAACATGTGATTATTAAAAGTATTTAACTCTTTCAAATAGCCACTACTAGAAATTGTCGCATTCGCGACCGATTTTGCGACCGATTTGAGTAATGGGGCTCGAAAGTCATGCTGTAAAAATCAGTCGCAAATTTTAAATTTGTGATCGATTTTGCGACCGATTTTATATATATAAAATGAAAAAATGGGAAAAAAAGTGGTCGCAAATTTAAATTTTGTGACTGATTCTACAAATTCAATGATGATAAAATTTTCGATCGCAAAATCAGTCGCAAAATTTTGAATTTGTGACCAATTTTCAAAGTTCAGATAATTAATTTTGATTGATAAATCCGTTGCAAAATCGGTCCCAAATTCTAAATTTTGCAACCAATTTTGCGACTGATTTTCCAATCACACATAATCGATATATAATTATAGATCGGTCGCAAAATTGAGCAATTTTGCTATCGATTTTTTAGGCCAATTTTGTGACCGATTTTAAAACGTGGCCAAATTTCCAATGTGAAGTCTGCACCTCCGTTTCTATTTTTCCTTTCCCAAAGCATTCTTTCCCTTTCTCCTAACCTTCCCCACCCCCCACCTACAACAACAGGCCACCGCCAAATAGGAGCTTGCCGCAGCTGTCGTTGCCATTTGAAGCTGCAGAAGCGGAATGCCGTGCAGTATGTGGGAGATCACTGCTGATAAGCAACCCCACCACCACGCAGATCTGCACCACTGCGAGTAGCCCGCCACCAAGTTGTTGTCCCCAAGCTGCCGCCACTTTGGTTCTCCCTCACCAGTTTGGTTCTTTCTGGTTTTTCTTTTTTTTTTTTATTTGCTGATCTATTTTTTTCTGGTCTGTTTTTTTTTTCTAGTCTGTTTTTTCTTTTGTTGTAGATCTATTTTTTTTTTAATCATGGGGTTTTGGTTGTTAGTTTGTTAGTTAAGTCTAGTTTTTTAAATTACATTATGTGGATATTTATGTTGTTAAATTAGTTGAGATTTTTGGGTTTGATTTTTTATTTTATTAGTTGATAGAGACTTTATTGATGTTAAAGGTTGTTATTTTTTATTTTTGATATATGTTATTTTTTCTAAAATAATGAGAGTTTGGGTATATTTAATTATTGTGTTGATTTGTTTGTGTTGGTAATTTGGTTGAGGATATTGATAGAGAGAGTTTGGTTAGATTGATTTTTGGGTTTTTAATTATGTTGAAGCAATGTTTAGGTTAAAAGCATTAATTTGTGAGTTAAAAGTGTTAATGCTGTGAGTGACAATTGTTAATTTCAATTAACATAGTTAATTTTTGCTTTACAAGTGTTAATTTATGAGATAAAAGTGTTAATTATTTAGTTAGAATCGTTAATTTGGATTAGAAATGCTAATTTTTGAGTTAAAAGTAATAATATTTGAGTTTGAAGTGTTAAATTCTTAGTTAAAATTATTGATTTGAGTTAAAATTATTAATTTTTGGTTAAAAGTATTAACTTTTGAGTTAGAATTGTAATTTCAGAATGGTTGAAAGTCTTAATTTTTGAGTTAAAAGTAATAATATTTGAGTTACAAGTGCTAATTTTTCAGTTAAAATTATTAATTTGAGTTAAAATTATCAATTTGAGTTAAACTTGTTAATTTTGAATTAAAATTGCTTTAACATAATTAGAATGTTGCGATTATGGGTATATGTACTTAGTTGTTATAAAATATATAGACTTTTCTTGTGAGATAGGATCTTTCAAATTTTTTGTTCACCAAATTCATACCTTATGTATATGATCTTCTTCACCACATGTTAATGGGTTGTCCTTTCTATCAATAAACATATTAAACTAGTCCATGGTTTGCGGAAATATGCTAAATTTGTTAAATTATTATATTTGATTGATGGGTTTTAGTTCTGGATTTATTTTATTTGTTTTAATTTTTTTTAAGTTATGTGTCACTTGATTTATATGTTGTCTAATGATGATGTTACAGAATATGGACATGCATCAATTTCGTAGTTGGATGATAATAGGCTTATGCCAGGTTGGAAGAGTTATAATAATGAATTTTTAAATGGAGTAGAAGAATTTGTTACTTTTGCATGCCAACAAGCGCATTTGGCAAAGGGGAAGATTAGATGCCCCTGTTCTAAGTGTAAGAATACAAACCAAGCTAAGGATGATGGATCAACTGATGATTGAGAAGGATCTGAATGAACTTAGAACTTCTATTTCATATTGGATGTAGTTTAGATCATACACTACTTACTTTTATCTAATTTAGTATGTCTTGAACTTTAGGTATTTGACTTTTATGCTTTGGGATGTTGTACAATTAGCTAGTAACACTTAATGATATGCAATATTGACTTGTTAGCCTTTGGATTATTGGTTTTCATTTTCTGGGTTGTTGCTAAATGCAGGTGTAACAATTTTGGATTTTAAAATATTCTGGTTGTTGTCTTGTAAAAGTTGTGAAATTTGTGACTGATTTTGCGACCCAAATATAACCTCAAGTAAAATGCGAAATTGATCGCAAAAAAATCAAAATTGGATATGTCTTAAATATTTGCCACCGATTTTTCCATCACAAGTTTTGCGACCAAAAAATCGGTCGCAAATTTCACCATTATTTTGGACATTTGCATTCGAAAAATCGGTCGCAAATTTGGAATTTTGCCACCGATTTTTCGGTCGCAAAATTGTAACATTAGGTCCAATTTACGATTGATTTTTCAATCACAATTTTATTTCTAAATTTGCTACCTATTTTTCAGTCTCAAATCTCCTTTTTGCGACCGAAAAATCGGTTTTGCGACCGATGTCAACAAATGACCAAATTCCAATCTCAGAAGCTCTGGCAAAATCAGTCGCAAAACAAAAAAATCAGTCGCAAATTGCGACCAAAAAAATCAGTCGCAAATGGATTTGCAACCCATCTATATGTGACCAACAAAATCAATCGCAAAATCGGTTGCAAATAATCTTAGCGACTTCATTTTGCGACTGACAATCGGACGATTTTCTATTAGTGAACTCAAAAGTCTCATATCGTATATAATTAATAATCATGAACTCAAGTTTATTGTTTTTCTTACATAGGTTAATCAGTCCCTGTAAAATGAATGGTAACTACCATATAACAAATGAATAGTTCTATAATATATTATGTGTCTAATATTATTTTTGCTTTCCTTAAGAAAGAAATGATCTTACCATATTAGATATAAAAAACATTGGATATATTTGTATTTTTTTATTTTTCAAGTATTAATATGAAATTATCATTCACATTAATTTATTATTTATTACATTAGTACCACCAAAATATAAAAAAGAAATTAATTTATAGACATACATTTTTGTATTTATACACAATTTTTTTTCCATAGTCTTTCTATTAACTACAAAAAATATGTCATATTGTGGCGATTGTTTCTTGGCAAGTTTGTTAACCGCCAGTAAATAACTTGTTCTCGTTGGTTATATCAAACGCCAAAAAGTTTTATTTTCTGGCGGTTATAATTTCATTTTTTTGGTAGTTTTTATTTTGGGTTTAATTGGTGTGTTTGTCTACAATGCACCAAGTTTTTTTATGGTGCATGATACGCTGCGTCATTTAGTGGTGAAGATTAACAGTGTATGTATACAATCAATCACCGCTAATGCACCTTAAAATTTCACACCCACATACATATCTTCTCTCTCCTAACTCCTGCATCGTTGCCTTCCCATTCTACTTCACCCTTCCATGCTACTATTCCGATGAAACTAGAATCTTTGACAACCTCAAGTAAATGTCATCCATCACCACCAATCTCTGGCAACACTCTCCCAATCAGCGACTGCCACCCTTAGCAAGCTCATCTCCACTGGTGACAAGCTCAGTTTGCCTGCTTCCACTGTCCCACCCCTCCCCCCTTGGCGCCAACAGCTCCTTCGCAAAGCCGTCTCGACCCCCCTTCGATGCCACTGCCTACTAATGGATTTGGCTTGATGTTAAGGAGGGCGATGACGACAAGATACCACGAATAGGGGCTATGGTGGTTGCCGATCTGGTAGTTAAGTAGAGGTAAAGGTTGGAGAAGATAGGATGGTGGCGGTATGTAGTGGTACCAATGTTGGTGGGTGGTGAAGGGCCATGGTGGTTGGATCTGGAGAAGATAGGATGGTGGCGAGACATGGTGGTACATGATGGTGGTGGGCCATGGTGATTGGTGGACGGGTGGAGTAGTGGGAGTTGAGGATTGGAGTCAGGAAAGGAAGATAAGCTCTCTTATGGTGCATCAGTAAGTCACGGTGTATGGATACACCTGCTACTTAAGATTTAACTAGCTCAAAGGTGCTTCAAGCAACATAAAAAAAAAGTGTGTTGTAGACAGACCCTTAATTGGTTATTATTGAAAAAAAGTTACACTTTTAACCTTCTCTCTCTCTCTCTCTCTCTAACCTCTTCTGCGACCTTACTCTCTCGTGCCTCCCCTTTCTCAAAATTTCTCACGAGACTATGACCTCTTTGGGCTCTCAAATTTCTCTCTCATAAGCTCGTCATCACCGTCCCCAAATGCTTCCCCATAATCGAAGCCTTAGCCTTCAATCTCCCCTCTATGACACTCGATTCTTCGAATTCGTTGAGCAATTTTGGTTTGGAACTACGTAGATTTAATCAAAGAATGGAGCTAGAGCTCCGGCGAGATTCTAGGTGAATGATGGGAAGGAGCAAGGGAGTGGTACAGCTTGGCATGGCGAAAAGGTTTCAGGTAGAATGACGGGAATGACGTGTTTGTGCTTACTGGTACTGCCCCCCTTCTTTTTCAACTTGGTTCATCATGTTTGTCTATGTTTGCAGTGCAATGGTTCTTATTAATAGGTTGTAATTGTGAATTGTTATGGTGGTGGAATGCTCTCTATTGTTGTAAATTTGTATTAGATTTAGGAATTTGTTGCATGTGATGAGTGTGGATTAGTAAGGAAGAAAAAGTTTAAGGAAAGAAGATTCAACCTGTTGACTTAATTGCCTTTTTGAAATCAATGTTGTTCCATTTTATCCTATCTTTTTCTTTTACACCAATTGGTTATAAACATTGGCTTGGTGAATTATACTCTCAGACTGTTGTTTGGTCATGTACATTGTACAATTATTTGTGATTGAAGTGAGGAAGAAAGTGTAATTTCATGGAGCAATTTGCGTGAAGAAAGTACTTATAATTATGGCTATATCGAAAATGGCAGAGTAGGCGATATCACTCAAAAAGGTCATGACAGTTCTCATATAGGTAGATAAATATACTTCAAGATTGCTCAAACTTTGTGAAGTGATATCAATTAGCTACTTGATCATTGCTTTTAAAGTAAGTTGATGGCTACTTTCTATGGATACACTTGTTTGTCATGTAATCTTTATGTAAGGTCATGACACTATTTCTTTTGCAATTCAATTCTAGTATGTAAAATGCCTAATGAATTAATTTGGCTAGACTTTTTTTCCCTTTTAAGTGTGTGTTTAGATTAGAGTTTGCAAACTTGATTTTGATCAAAAGTGGGCTTAATATAACGTGATTTATGTTTGGAAACTTTTATCATAAAAATGAGTTGGACAAAATAAATATTCTTTGGCAGATATTGATTAAAATCACTTTTACTTATAAAATTACTACAGAGGGTATATATTACAAAGTTAATTTTGTCTTTTTCTCACCTAACACTGGTGGATCATCTTTAGAAGAAAGGATAAAAATGTCAAAAACTTTCTAACATGATTTTGGTTGAACGTGAAAGCAACAATATATCACTTCTTAGTAAACTAGGGTTTGGGAAATCCTGTTAGAATTGGTTTGATGAGAAAGTATCCAAGCAATATAATCTCATCGTTCAAGATAAAACAATGCATGTTCTCCTTACAAAATGCAAAAACAAACATAGCCTAAATTAGATTACTGTATTTTCGCATAACTTATATAATTTTTCATTTGTCCAAAGGGAAGCAAAAGCAATATTCTTGTGACATGAAGGATTGCTAGGAGCTTTAGGAGCATTTATGAGATATGAAAAGCATTCTTTCCAAGTTTGTAATGACTATCATTTTCTCTTCATTGTTTAAGTATCATCGCTTAGTGTGTGATAATTGACACATCTCTATGTAGGTTCTTGCTAGAGCCACTTTTCATTTTTTAAATTCAATGTAAGAAAAAGTTAGAAATATCTGTGGCAATATAGAAAAGAAATTCCCAATATAAACATTATGCCAAATGCCATCATTTACCAGTAACAAGTAACAACTGAGGAAGCTTTTGTAAAACTAATGCCCATGAGACGTCCACTTGTACCAAGCTGCCAAAAATACTCTTTCCACTAATCAAGTGTAGTTCTGTTATATATAGTTTAATGACTTTAGTCATATTCATATATTGTTTATGTTAATATTTTTTGATAAATTTAACTATTTTAATAATTATATAAGATCAATTTTTTCCTTTTTTTCCTTTTTTGTGTTAAAATAGGAGAAGAGTAAAGTGTAACATGCTTATAGAGTAAAAGCAAAAGGGGGAGTAAAATTCACGCATTGATGGGAGGCTAATGGGATTCAAGCCTCAGCTCATGTGTTGACAGCAGGTATTCTCATTGAATCCTATCCTATGAATCATTCTTCCTTAATATTTTCTATCGCTACATCTTCATTTTAAGTTCTTGGTGCATTACTATTACTTGTCAAAATGTAGAATCACCTAAAAGTACCATAGGCTAGCCCATCTTTTAAGTTTACAACTTCCTATCAGTAAATTAAGAAGAAATATGTGATATCATTGATAGTGTCGATTGTTAAGAAATATATTTAATTAGTCTATTAAGTAGGAATGCAGTTGAGGAGTCAAACCTATTTTAGTTTGGAAAAATGCTCATTTGTAGTAAATTTGTTAGAAGAGTTAAAAAAGATTTGAATTTAATTAATAAAATATATCTTAATCATAAAGTTAAAAATTATGTGTAGCATACTAATGAGGAGAAAGCAATTATCCTTTACAAGGTTAGTGGGTCTTTAGTACCCCAATCTTTTATTGGTTTTATCATTATCTAATCAGTCTCAATTAAGAAGCTCAATCTAGATTTGATGGCCTGAATATTGGAAGTGCATTAGGTTCATTATATATTTTCTTATGCTTGAAGGTTGGAACTTGGAACTACTATGGTTACTCGAAATTATGGGTGATTAGCTTTCTTTGTGCTTACTCGAACTGCTATGTTTTGGATTTGTAGATCAAACATTATGAATTATCTCAAATTAAATGCATAAAAAATATGACTTATTTATACATTGTCTTTCATATTTTATTAATAGGACAAAGGATTTGAAAATGCAAAACTATAATTGAAGTGTTAAAAAGTAAAAGTATGTCTACTATTGGGTTGGTGGAATTTGTTGGGAGTTGTAAGTGCTTCTCATTCCACTTATTTGGTGTGCTTATTTTTTTTGTTTCACCTTCCTTTTGTTTATATACATTGTAGCAGTTTCAGCTTCTCTTAAGTAACCTTATTGGTTTGATTTCTAGTTTTAAACACAAGTACACAACTATAATTGCAAACGCTTTAAATGAAAATTGTTCCATAACAACAATTGATCAGGTAAGAAGAATTTTACCATTTAGTTTGCATATTTGTGTCCTGCCTCATCACTATAGGACTCTGATTTGGCTGAGTTAATATTACAAGGGGAAATAACATTCTCGCTATTGGAGTTAGTGCCATTGCTCAAGTTCTGGAAGATAATTCACTTTAGTTGTAACATCCCAAATTTCGTATAACGAGCACTGTCAATTAATTAAATTTTTAGATACATAATAGACATACGAGTAAGCCAAATTGAAATTTATCTATTAAGGTTGGAGAATTCAAGTTTCTTTGTACAAGAAATTTTAGAAAGACAATTAGCAATGTTTAGCTAGTTTAAAGGAAATCGGCTAGTTTACAGTATCTTATAAGACAAGAGCCGAGTTGATAGAAATTTATTCTGTAAAATTACATGAATATCAGTTTAAAACCCTAAATCATGTGGCTAAAAACTAGCCATCTAACCCTTGTTGTTGGCCAAATTATGGCCATCCACTTGAAGAATTAACAAAAATTAAACTGCCACTTAGGTCCACCAATCACACACTTTTTCTATTTTTCCAACTTAGCATACAAGTCATCAATTTCTTCCCTCCATGTCCCCAAAAATTCAGCCATTTCTTCTTCTTCTCATCCTCCATTTTCTTCCTCAATTTCACCATCATCTTCATTCTCTTCATCTCCACCCAAAAAGCCTAAGTAATCTTGCTTCTTTCTACTCAAAATTTCCACTCTTTCTTTGTGTTCCTTCAAGAAACTTCAACACAACCTCATAATCCTCCTATTCTGGAATCATAAAGTTTCATCCTACAAGGAGAAAAAGAGAAGCTATCATCATTTTGGAGCTTTATTGAAGAGAAACCATCAAGAAACTCCAAGTTGCAAGTCACAACTGATATTTTTAGGTAGGATTTCTTAGATTATCTGACTTCTATGGTTTATATGGCCACTAGGGTTTCTTATGTCACCCTTTGTTAGATGATATTTGATGTTAATATGGCTTGTTTTGAGTGATTTAAAATAGGAATCATTGGTTTAGCTTGATAATTTGATCAAAAGACTAAAAGAAACTACAAACAAAAAAGCTGAAGGACAACACTAGGGTAGCCATCCATACAACGGATGGTGTTTCTCCACCCATAGATATCAAATTTGAGTGAAACTAATTCTAGATGAAACTAGATCTCCAGAGCTTTCCAAACATATAAATTATAGGTCCATTGGATTTAAAATGAGAGAGTTATAAATTTTTGAAGTAGACTATTGATTTTCACTCCCTATTCTAACCAGTATGTGTTGTGAAGGGCATAACTCATCCTATATAACTTCAAATGTAGTGAAATCAATTTTATTAGAACGCTAACACATTGATAACCATTTATAAAAACTTCAGATTTAGATTCTAAGTACACTAGTCCCAATAATTCTCTAAATTTACCCTATGTCCTATCCTAGTTGGAATAGGTTAGCATAGGGCACCCTACTTGAGGAGCCCATAACCTGAGCTCTACTTACCCAATCAAGATAAAACTTATTGGGACTGAAAGATAATTCAGTTATCTACATATTGGTATAAAACTCGCACAAAAATGATAAGAACTAGAATTTTAATGATTTTCTAAAATTAGGTGTTCTAGTCTGTCCAAAAATAGGGCAGCTCTGGGCAAAACTTTGATAACTCAACTTATACACTTCAAAACTAAATGGAACTATAGAGATTTAAAAGTAGACTAATCAGGCTATAATATATTAAATTTTCGGATTAAAATAAGTTAAAATGAAATTTTGGTACTAATTATAAATACAAGGCAGAATTGAAAAATTAAAGGGAGTTTCCAATCTTGAGGGTTAGAAACCCTATAAGTCATAAAGGACCAATGGTTGAACTTTTGGGTGTAGTTCCTTATTATATTAATATGATTTTGATGTATTGACCTTATGATTCTGCTCACTGTGACTGGCTGTCTGAAATGATGATGTCTATACATGGGAACTTTCACATTTTAGCCATTATGCTGCCGAATTTGTGGCAAAAATATGTGAAAATTATGAATGTTTATATACTATGTACATGAATATCATGCAAGCATGAATGTTTGAAAGTAAGATATGTAGTATGTACGTAAGTTTCTCAAGCATATTCATACATGAAATATAAGAGCATATGAACCATGAAAGAATATGAACAGACAAGATCCCTTCACTTGTAGGCAGTTATCGGGTCCCTCCCTGTGAAGGCAGTTAAATAAGATAAGAAGTGGTTCCTTTCATAGTAGTTAATCACGGATAGCAGTACGGAGCGGTTGATCCCAAAAACACTGTAGCGAGATGGCCGTTATTTGAAAAAAAAACTATAGATAATTATGTGCAAAAATTTATACAACATACATATAAATGTTTCAACAATAAGTAACAATCCACAATTAAACTCATATTTATCATCAATAATCAAATGTCATGATCTTAATCAGTGAAAAGTGAATAAAGAATACCCAACCTGAGGAAAAGGCATTAACAAGAGAAGGGAAGCAGGCCGTAGGGAAAACAATTTAGGAAAAAGATGGGAAAAAAAAAAAGAAAGACTACAGTGGATTAAAATAGAGGGAGGAAAGGAATGAAAAATAAAGAAGTAGTAGGAAAGAAAAGGAAGAAAAGGAGGGGCTAGTGTCACCCGAAGGAGAAGAAACATGCTCTGTTTTTTAGAGAAAAATGGAGTTACTGTAAATGTAAACTTTGCTCGGTAGGTTGAAGAAGGTGAGGTATAGTGAGGGCAAACTAGAAATTTCCTTGGTTTAAGTGAAGGTAAAATAGAAACTTTACTAGTTTATATGATAGCAAAATAGATATTTAACTAGCTTAAGCGAGGGCAAAATAGAAACTTCATTAATTTAAGTGAGAATAGACACATAATTTCACATGAAATTTTAAAAGAATGGAGTTTTTAGATCTAGAGAAGAGCAGCACCCAAATAGCACGCCATGAAATGTCACGATGGAAAATTGCTCCGCACTTGTAGTCGCGTCATGCCAGACCTCCGCTCTGCGCCGTGATTCTGCTATAGTGCCGCTATTGACTACTATGGTTCCCTTCACTTGGAGGCAGTTATTTGGGTCCTTCCCTGTGAAGGCAATTAAAACTATGAGATCCTTCTACCTTGGAGGTAGTTGGCTAAAATGAGATCCCTCCAAGTCTAGAGGCATACGGATCCCCTTGTAGGTCAGTACTGTGTGACGATGGTCATAAGTTGAGCTCACTCCTAAATCAGTCTATCCAAGGCCAGTAAAGATAAAAGAAAGTAAAAGAATAAAAAAGAAAAGTGTACTTGCATCAAGAAGTCATTTGCATTTATCTATGACTTTTATTCAGTTGTTCTATACATTCTTATTCAATTGTCCTTTATCTTGTTATGTTGATGATTAGATTCTTTCTCTACTTAATAAGTATATGAATAAAATAAACTCTACTTCAGAAAGATATTTTTGAACCTTTTAAATGAAATTTATGGTTTAAATGACATGATCACTTTTTCATAATAAACCAAACTAATTGGAGATAATAACGATGACACTGTATGTGGTAGTCTAGGAAATCCTACTGAGAATTTGTAATTATCACCCCTATGTATGTTTCCGTATTATCTCCAGATAGCTCGGGAGGTATAGAAGATGGCCATACTGGGCAAAGTTGTTTAGGATTGGAAAATGGCCGAGAGTTGCTATCAAACCAGATCCGTTCATGTAACAATAACAACTCCTAGATGTGGTATTATAAGTTAAGCATGGTACTGTGCTTGGGAAGGTGTTACATTAGTTATTACCATTGTAAGCCTCAACAGTTTCTTGTATTTGATTTTGTTGTTTGTGCCCTAGTACACACTATTCTAAGTTTATTTATTTGTTTTTTTTCTGAAGGATAGGAATACTAAAACTCCCCCTCGATAGGAATACTAAACCCCCCCCAAAGAAGTACTAAAATATGTTCTTTGGTGTTTGATTATTTTTTCTTGTTTTAACTGTACTATCTTTGTCTCTCCTTTAAAATTTTAGTTGGACATGCCAGCTTGTTCTTCATTATTGCTTCTCACCTACTTCTTTTAACAATCAATGCATGTCAACATAATTATTGGATATTGTTACCATAGGGTATTTTGCTCTCTTCTCTCTTTATTGGAGATATCACGGTTGTTCTACAATTAATACAAAGAGAAATAATTGTTAACAAGTATCTTTGTCTCTAGTTAAGAAGTTTTGCTTCATTTCTTATATTGTGAACCCTTTCCTACTCGGCCAATAAATTATTCCATTTAAGTTTTTTTTCTTAATCTATCTTTGTTGATATTTTCTTATTATTAACTAAATCCTAAAATTTTGTGATACTTGCTTATTGCTCTATGTTTTGGCAAGTGATTGTAGGATCAATGTTATTTACGGTGGAAAATAATATCCCGTATTTTATTTGCAAATTTCCACAAAATCCATTGTAGAGTTATACTCCTAGAGTTTTTGGTTTCAAAGGTCATAAGCCGTGAAGCTAGAAGCAATTTCAAGCTTTCATCAACACAAAAGTTCGCTCATGCCTTGTTTAGCTTAGTCTTTTTTATATTTCTTCAAAAATTCAGTGGATTTTCAGTTTTCTATATAATTTATTTTCTCCTATTAATGAAATTGTTGGTTTTGGATATTTTTAATGCTACTGGTTTACTCTAAGCTTTGGTTGCTCATTTTTAATTGTTTCTCTATATTTTATAAACAATATTTTGAAACAATTACCATATAGGCTCACTTTGGAAACTAATAATGATCATTGCTCAATTCAGCATATACTAGAATTGACAGATTAAACTATCAAAATATTAGTTGTCAAAATAAAAAAAATATCAAAATGTTAAAAAATAAAAAAAGTAAAAATTAGAAAGAAAGGAACATTTTGCGGTGGTTTTAATTATCACAACGAACTTGTGTTGAAAAAAGATAACTTTCTAGCAGTTTTGATTGACAGAAACACATAAGCTAATTTTAAGAACTTCAGTCTTATTTAGTGGCAGTTTAAATCTCCACTAAGTGTTTTCTGGAGGTGTAAACCGCCACAAAATAATTGTCAAGATTTAATAAATTTAGTGGTAACCATACTAGTAGTTGTGAAAACTGCCATTAAATACTTATCATCGCTTTATTTGTGGTGAATTTTGGATTCGTTGGAAAATTTATGAGTGGACGTTAAAAACCACCACTAAATAATACTTATTTTGTAGTAGATCATATACGTATGTATATTTTGTTTTTTCGATGTTGATGTGAAATTGACATTGATATTATGGGTTGTTCTATGACACACTAGGTTTTAAATGGTGTTTGATGCACCTTGAATCTAAACCATCCAAAATTTTGTTAGTGTATTGATACACCAAAGCTATTCATCCATGATAAAAGTTTCACTCTCCCTCTTTCTCCCTGTCTCCCATTCTTAGTGGCTCTCCTTTGCACCGACCCACCACCCATACCTCTACCCTTTCTCTAACATCCACCAGCGCTACCCACTAGCCTGCCCACCATGTGCCTCCACCGCCCCATCCTCTCTAGGGATGGCAAAAAAACCTGTTTAAGCTGATACCCGTAATAGGGATAAGGACGGGGATGAGTTTGATCCCCACAAGGACGGTAGCATGTCCCCATTAAGCTAATGGGGGTGGAGATGGGGGATAAGGTCCCCGCCCTATGGGGACCTATGAAATCCCCGCATAAATATAAAATTACTCAAATACCCTTCTATATATATATATATAACTATATGAAAATACCCTAGACTTACTTCACTTTCTCCACTGCCGTTCTGCTTCTCTATAAGAGTGTGACTGTGGCTTCTTTCTTTCTAACCCGAATGTGAAGTGGCTTGTTAAAGTTTTTATTTAGAATTTGGATATTTGAGATTTTGTAATATGAATATTTTTATTTTATGATTTGGATATTTCTATTGTTTTATAACAAATTTCTAATTATGTATTTTATTTGTAATTTAAATTGTGTTGGATAATGGTATGAAATATGCATAATTATGGATGTTTTATTTAGACTTAAGAGTATTTTTTTTAGATTTTTCTCTTTTTTTAGATTTTTTTAGTTTTTCTTATAGAAACTCGCGGATATCCGAAAGTATCTGCATCCCTGCAGGGAATGGGGAGCGGGGACCCAGGACTGGGACAGAGGGCAAAATCCTAAACAGGGACGGGGGGCGGGAGGCATGTCCCCACCCCCATGGAGTCCCATTGCCATCCTTGATCCTCTCCTCCGATCTTTACCTCTACCTAATCACAGATCGACGACCACCACAGCACTAGAGAGGACGCAACCAAAATGAAGGAATCCATAGATTCGCCATCCTGCATCACCATTATCACGTCTTGCTGGTTGAAGTAAAGGGCGGCGGAAGGGAGGTGGTTGGTGCAAAGGAAAGAAAAAAGGATTGAGAAGATCTCTATGTTTGTAGTGTAACATTGGCATGCACTGTTTGTCGGAGATCTAGATCGGGGGGCAAAGGGAGCTTGCTAGACGCCGAGGCCGACAAGGTGGCAATCGTCGAGGAGGTATCAACGGAGGCCACGATAGGGACAACCACAATTAGAAGATGGCAAGGCAGGAAGGGAGGATGCTGGGATTTTCAATTTGGTAGACCAAAAACAATGGGGGCTAACAAAGGAAGGAGGGAAGAGAAAGCTGCTGCAATAGTGAAGCTCTATTTGGTAGTGGTTGTAAGAGAGAGAGTGTTTTACAGTGCTTCGCATGTTATTAGTATATTGATACACCGGCGGATTCAGATTCAAGGTGCATTAAGCACCATTTATAACCTTGTATATTGTAGATAGACCCCTGATATTAAATTATTATTAATTCAATTAACATAAACAAATATAAAATTCAGATTTACAAACACATTTAATCATATTAATCCTAAAAAATAAAAAATGCGACTTGAGAAGCATGACAATAACATGATATAATTAAGTATACTTATAAATTTGATGCAAAACAAGATATTTGCACTTTCTAATGCCTAATCAAGGATCGTTGTTGAAAAAGCAATATGTTAATTTTTGTATTTCTTTTCTTATATCCTTTTTGCTTTTTTTATTCCCTTTATCCTTTTATACATGTACAAGTATATTAAGTTATATTAATACCCAATAAATAAAAAAAAGAGTTAATTAATTTGCAGATCCCTATAGTTTCACTCAATTTTTAATTAGATCCCTATAATTTAAATTTTTTTAGTTAGATCCCTACATTGTATCAAATTTTTCAATCAGGTCCTCGCCTACATCTATTGTTACAAAAACATTAGTGAATATGGAATATTCTATGAATACTCCTTGACCCCACCATTGTGTCGTCTCTCAAGTTATCCCTCATATTCTTGCAACCACCTCATCGTCTCTTTGGTCATCCCCCATATTCATACCCTCTACTACAATTCCCTCTTTCTCAAATTCAAACAACGTGGGATGGCGGCGGTGTCAAAGGTCGAAGACAAAGTTGGGTTGTGGTTCGCAAGGAGTAGTGGCATGGTGGTGCAAAGAGCGGGAGGACGGTGGTGCAAGGAGCTGCATGATGACAAAGGTGGCGGAGTTTGGAAGACAGTTGATGCACGAGGTAAGGTGGTTGCAATTTTGCAATTGAGGGAAGAGATGGCTGTTTTGCAGCAACAACTCGAATAGCGGAGGTGCACAATAGTGGGGTTCATTGATGGTAGAGTATCGATGTTAGAGAAACTAATCGGGAGGGGATAGATGGAGTTGTTGGAATGTGACTTGGTTTGTTGGGGAAGTGGCTTAAGTTGGCGGTGCTTCTAAAGTGCATCACCTATCACTAGTTGTATCAATGCTTTAATATAGTTTAGCTATTGATGTTTATTGTATAGAAATTGAATGGCTAGGATTAAATTAGTGTGTGATGCTCCATTCTTCACAATGAGCATGATAGCATTTGCTAAGGAATATTCACAGAATATTCGATTTTCACCAAGGTTTGTGTAGCCATGGATGCAAATAGGGACTGATTGAAAAACTCCATATAATGTAAGGACCTAATTACAATTAAATTTTGAAATTATAAGGACCTAATTAAAAATTGACTAAAACTATAGGAACATGTAGATTAATTAAACTGTAAAAAAGGCAACTTAACAGGCACAACTGTGGCTGTTAAGCCGCTAGTATTCAATAAAAAAAAAAACAAATATCATAAACATGAAAGAAGAAGAGAGATAGGAAAGATGTGATCTGTGATTATAGATCTTCTCTTCCTTCAAGCTCCAAGAATGCCCTAGTTTTAAGCTCCCTTTTGCCTTTCCAAAACAAGGATTTGTATCCAACTGTTATCTACAAGAGCCAATGAACCTTCTCCTAATGACAGAAAGTGCCAGGGTTAGCATCTAATTCCCTTTTTATATCTAACATTAGAGCCAAAATAATGATCTTCTTTAGTAATGAAGTCGGGGCACAATTGAGAGTGAGAAAAGAGGTCCAATTAACCATTGGTTGTATCTTGATTGAGCTAACAACATCCAATTCACATTCTGGTGCAGAGCTCAATTTGGATTGTCAAATTGTAGGCTTTATAGTGCTCTCTATGATTGGAATTAGCCTTTAAAAGTAGAAATAACAATTGTATATCTTTGAGTTAGCTTATTAGTGATGCAAGAATCACCTCAATTGAACTTTTGTAACTTAAGTTATTGGCAAAATACTAAATAGAGGTCAGATTAGATAGAATCAAGATAGATTTGCTCCTCAATCTTGCAACTCAATTTTCACTAGGATTTTTTGAAAACTGGAATTTGTGGTCAACAGCAAAGTTTGAGATCTTCTCTTGATCTTTCCAAAACATCTTTAATCATCTCAATCCGACCTTTGTAAAGAGATATTCAAAATTTTCTTATTCAGCATTCTTCCAAAATAACTCAAATTTGGTCCCAAGATATCCTCATTAATTGCCATAAATTCCTTCCTTGCAAAAATTGAGTAAAATCAACCATAAAACTTACAAAATCGGTAAATAATCACCAAATCAACATTAAGCATAAGAAATCTACATAAACTCCAAATATCACATAAAATTGACTATAATCTCTACAAATCAAGCACAAATCTACATCAAATCTATCAATAATTGAGTATATGATTTATACTCACCAATCGACCTTAGTATTACACCACCTCCCTTGTTTATGAACAAGCCTCACTTTGATGATGATGAGGAAGTTACTGATAAGTTCGACACTGGGTTTGACGATGACCTAAAGGCTATCCTTGAAAGTTTCGTCGGGGTAGTATTTGTTTTACTTACATAATATGGAGTGTCAAGCCATGTGAATTACATTGGTGATGATTATTTTCAAGATGCAAAGATGCAGCCAGTTGAGAAGAAGGCTCAGGAGGTTGAGTCAGACGCTTTTGACAAACCCACATAGGAAATGAAGACATTCCTTCGTCCATTGTACAATAAAGTAGTAGTTGAAGATAAAAGAGTCAACAAGATCTTAGCGAAGGACTTGTAACGAGTGGAAGAGGTCACCATATTAGGGGTGCAACTATAAAACTTCTACCATTAAGGATTCTTGACAAGCTTAGAAAGAGTAAAGAGGATTTGAAGCAAACAAATATGGTAGTCACTGACTATAAGGGCAAGGCTGCTCTAGCAGAGGTAGTCATTCTGTTAAATGTGAAAGTAGGGACAGTCGAAAGCCACACTTTGTTTGTGGTGATCCGTTCAAAATCTAGTTACAATTTGCTAATTGGAAGAGATTGGATCCATGGAGTGGAACATCAACCTTCAACCATGGAACCTAGAACAATGATGTTGAAAGGGAATGTAGTAAACGAGGACCTTGACACTTGTTCCCTTTGCTTAAGCATTGAGTTTCAAGGCAATGTTCCAAATTGAACATTAGTTATGGGGTAATTGATCACCTAGACCTATCCCCTATCAAAAGCATCATCGCAGTAGAATCCCTCCTAAAACTCCTATAATTTAAGGATTATGATGCCCACCCTATCCATTTTATTACTATCATCGCAACTAATCATGGGAAGAATCTCCTTCATAAATGCACCTTATTCTTGCCACACCCCACATATAAATATGGGGCTTTAAGCCACCAAGATAACCATATCTTCTATACTCTTTGTCCTATTAGTACAAACCCTAATTTAAGCGTGTTAGTGTTTGTCCTTGCAAATAAATCATCTCTGTGTTGTTGCACAAGGAACTCCTAGAGACCATCAACCTTTTACCCACATTTAGATAGCATGAATTTTTGACAAAAACATTAAGTAAAGGGAAAAACCCAAAGTGGGTTCCATAGCCAGATTAAAAAGAGAAAAAAGAAAAAGGAAAAAGAGGAGCAAAATTTTATGAATAAGATTTATTTGTAATTTTACATATAAATTTTCTCCATTAAATTTTATCCATATTTTTATTCACATACCAAACATACTCTAAATATTGATGCTAGACAGAAGAAAGAGGACAAAAAATTCCACAATTTTTCATATATACCACAATTATCGTTAGTCCCCAACTAATTGTGATTTACAGCAAATATTAAAAGATAACATTAGGATTTCAATAAAATGAGTTTTCAAGTTCAGAAAATATGAAACAAATGAAAAATGAGTTGGCGAGAATTAGGTGATATCACATGCCAACAGCTGTAGCCTTATATATATATATATATATGAAAATTATATATAAAAAATTTCTTTAATTTCTTTTTCTAACGTCTACAGAATATTTTTTACTGTCAAAGCAATGTTTTAAAATTTAAACTAAAGATTAAATTGACAAAAACATCTGAGTCATAATTTAATTATTTCAATTAATTAATTTTTTATTATACTTTTATTGAATTACAATTTAATTAATAAATACTTAAATTAGAGTCACTATCAATTTACGATTTTCCCGAATTCAACCCAGCAGCAGCTATCAGAGATTGTCCGAATGCTTTACCAAAGTCTGGAGACTTCACACTATGGAAGAGTACCAAAAAATTAGTTTCTCAAACACGTAATGAATAAATTATTGGAAATGAAGGAGAGAAGGACATGTGGTATGAATAAATAAAATAAAAAATTAATTAATGTCACCATTGCCGACCAACGCTGCCTGTCACGTAGCCAAGTAACCCGTCCAAAGCCACCCTTTCAGCAGAAGCAACAACATTCACCCCTTCTTGGTTGAAGGGATGTTGAAGAGGAAGAAAATTGGGAGAAATAAAGAAAAATTTTATATTCTCACTTAATTAGATTAGATATGAAGAGAAAAAATAAAATAAAATAAAAATAGAGTCTATTAAAAAGTTTTTTCTTTATTTTTAAAGAGAAAATTAGAGAGAAGGAGCAATTTTGTTTGAAATAATAATTTTATTTTTATTTATTGTTTAACTTTTTATTATAATAAGGATTAAAAATTATTTATTATCATTTCAAATTTTTTATTATTTTTTAAGTAAGCAAGAAAAAATTTATTTTTTATTTTCTCTTTATTTAAACAACCAAAAAGAAAATAAAATCTTTTTTTTATTTTCTTTCCTTTTATTTTTCTCTCATATAAAAATAAGAGTAAGTTATTAGAAATGGATCAATAATAAAAATTAGACTTAAATATGATTTTAATTTATCTAAATATTTGATTTTTTGAATTTAGTCTTTTAAAAATTTTGTACATAGTTTTGGTCCATTATTTTTTAAATGTTATTAATATTAGTCTTTGTCATCAATTGAGTGCTATTAAATACTGACATAATAATGTAAAATTTTGACATGTATTAATATTTATTAGATCTTACGTTATTATATTAGTACTTAACAACACTCAGTTAACAATAAAAATTAATATTAATAATATCTGAAAAATAAACCATCAAAATCATATAAAAAAAATTTTAAAAATTAAATTTTAAAAATTAAATATTTAAATAAATTAAAAATATATTTAAACCTAAAATTTCAGGAACGTATCAAACTTATAAGTTTAAATCTCATTTATCATTTATATTTTAAAAACAAAAAAGAGTAAAAGCTGGTGGAAGCAACAGCGACAGCTCGTGGCCATCATCATCATCATCATCATCATCATCTTGCTTTCCACTCCGTCATCGTGCTCCATGCATATTCCTTCAATCTCAACAAGCTCCCAAACCAAATCTTCGACCATTTTTTATTTCCAATTCAATATCCTTCACCGAACGCTATTTAAATTCTATTATTATTATTATTATTATTATTATTATTAGTAGGTGCTTAACTGGTAATATATTTTTCTTATTTTTTATATATTAATATAATTAAAAAAATTATCATATCATAATAGAAAAAAACTATAATATAAATGTAAATAATCAGAACATATTATTTGATTATCCAAAATTTTCGTTGGAAAAATTACAGCATAAATATGAGTGATAAGAAGAAAAAAAAAACAAAAAGATGGTGGCGTGAGGTTAATAGTACGATAGGTGGTTTTTTTTTAATAATTATTTAAATATTTATTTTTATAAATAATTTTTTTTGCTTCATAAATATTATAGAAAAATATATATGAAAATATTTAAATATAATGAGTAGAGACTAAAAGGTGGTTATTTGGGAGAATTTCTTTGTTAATAGTATAGATTATTATTATTATTATTATTATTATTATTATTTACTAATCGACTGGTGGATTTGGTGATTATCAACTTATATTTTTTTAATTTTAATATAAATTTTAAAAAATTTAATTTGTATATATTGTTAGTATAAAAAAATTTTATATAGACATTCAATTATTTATTATTATATCTCTAAAAATATTTAACTCAACCACTCATTATCTTAAAAATCTTATAAATACAAGCATTTATGACAATGTAAAACTCAACGTATAGCAATTAAACCTATTTAAAAATTTATTTTTATTTTTTTGAAAAATTAATTTAAATATATAAAAGATTTAATTTATATGCACTATCAATATAAAAATATTTTACACAGACATCTAAGTATATGTTATTTTATCAATATAAGTGTTTAACTCAACCATTCATTATATTAACAGCCTTATAAATACAAATATATGATTGAATAATAATGTAAAATGTATAGCAATTAAATTCATATATAAATAATTTATTTTTTGAATTAATTTAGTAAATTGTTTTATTATAAAATTATATCTTTGTATTTTAATTAATTGGGTAAATAATACTCACCATCCTTGAGGTTTCTCAATATAACACTTCATTCCAAACTTCTCAAAAATTGACACTTCACCTCACTTTTATATTTCTCTAACAATTAAGTGAGAATATTTTGTTATTCTAAATAGAATATTCTCATTCAATCATAGAAGATGATGCATTCTTTAAAAAAAAGAAAAAGCAAAAAGAAAAGAAAAGAAAAAACCGTTAAAGGCAGGTTATCTTCCACATTTGAAGGCCACGTCCACACCATAAGCTCAACCTAGCTTCACCAATACTCTATCATGAATTTTCAACAAGGATGCATCAAGAAATGCTCCTTAAAAGATCCTTAGTGTCATGAATCCTGCCAAGTAACATAACATGTATCCTGCTAGTGAAGTAGAAGCACAAACTAAAAAACATGCATAACAAAAGTTGGCATAAGATATATGACAAACTTAATATAGCCATCATTTTGCATAAAGACAATATAAAATAATTGATTATATGGGTGGATTTACCTTGAACCCGAAATCAAATTTGATCCTACCTGCATCCAAACTCATCTCGTACCTACCTACTCCGCTGCTAAACAAGTTCAAAACCTGACCCGACTGAATTGGGGTGGGGTGGGTGCTGGCAAATTGAGTTATAATTGCCAACCCTAGGTGAAAGGTTGGGTAAAGGGAGTGGGTTGCTATGCCTAACTATAGTTAGCTTTTTTTTTAATCATGATTTATTATAGTAACTGTTAGAGTCTCACATTATTTAAGGATATAGTATGGATAGCCTTTATAAAAGCTTAGGTAACCCTCCCCCCATGAGCTAGCTTTTAGGATTGAGTTAGACCCACTCAATTTTAAGATAGTATCAGAGCCAATCATGTGATTGTTATCGGTCATTGTAGATGTCCAGTCTTGCAAACTTCACGCTCTAGATGTCCAATGAGGGGGATGTATTAGAGTTCTACATCGCTTAAGGATATGGTATAGATAGCCTTTATAAACAATTAGACAACTTTCTCCATATGAGCTAACTTTTAGGGTTGAGTTAGACCCACTCAATTCTAAGAGTAACAGAATCGTTACCTCTTTAGTGATCGGTGAGATGGAGTATTAATTTCTTAAATACAAATAAGGTGGATTGTTAGCTTTTGAAAAATTTTAGGTTAAGTGTTATTTTAACAAATCTTAAGAGGGTGAGTGTCATTTATTCTAATTAATTAAAGTATACTAAAATTTTAATATATTAAATTAAAGTATATTATGAGATGAATTTAGAAAAGAATATTGTATCATCGATAATTTTAACTCCCTTTTTTTGGGGTACATTATAAGTCTTTTTTTAACCGTTAATTCTTTCTTTTTTTTACCATTTGAACTCTTTTAAATATATAAAAATAAAATATAAAAATAAAAAAAGTAAAGAATTTAATTTCTATATATTATCATACAAAATTCATCAATAGAAATAGCAAAGCAGTAAATTATTGTGAATAACTATCTAATATGATAATTATTTATTATAATTTGTTATTTTTTTGAATTTTTATTAGCTCAATGGATAGAATTATTCTCAAAATTAAAATAGGATTAAAAAAAATAGGTAACTGGGGAAATCTCTTTTGTATTAGTATAGATTGGACGCACTGTTCAATTTAATAATAGAAAACCAAGCTCCATGTGCTTCCCTCTTCTTCTTCATCGCCATCACTAAAATACAAAAAGAATTCAAAATTGAAGAAACAAAAAGAAAACATACAGTCTCTGCTTTTCTCCGGTGGTCACATTTTGCTGCGTTTTCAAGAATCGATTATTCGAACTGAAAGATCCTCCCTGTTTCTCTCTCTGAATCGCGCTTTTAAACTCCAACTGCGATTCCAGAATATTCCAAAACCGCTATGTTCCATCGCCACCACAGTTACCCGGATCCAGGTATCTTCAGCATCCACCGATTCGCATCTCGAACTCTTTGACTCAAAACTTCACCTTTTCGCTACTTTTTCTTAAAAGAAACGCGACCTTTTTACTAGGATTTTTCAGTGAATGAAACAGCCAACATTGTTCCGATATCCTGCAATGCAATGCCGTTTCGTAGTCTTTGTTTTTTGCATGTTGCATTCATGATTTTCACCAATTGAATCCGAGTTTCATCGATATTCATCAACTAGGGTTAGATTCTGCAACTCATTTTGGTCCTGAATCTGAGCATGTTACTTTCTGGGCATACGATTTTTATTTTTATTTTTATTTTTTTCCTGGCTATATTCATGATTTTCTCAAATTTGCAATTTTTTTTTTTTTTGGATAGTCATAAATTAGGGTTATATTTTGCATTCTAGTTTGGGCTCTAAATCTGAGCGTGTTGAATGTTAATTGATAAGGCTTAATAGAGAGGGTTTGGAAATTGACGAATCTCTATTCTTGGTAATTTTAAATATTGCTTTACCCACTGAACTACAAAAAACGGAGTTGCCGTGTGTTGATTGTGTTTGAAGACATGTGGCGGCTAAATTGTTTTTTGTATTTTTGAGGTTACTTACGGAGGATGTGTTCCTTTTTTAAGTCGGTGGGATTTGTATGAACTGGTCTTGTGCATAAATTGAGAATTTGCTTGGAAATTGGAAACTTCAACCTCGAAGAAGATACATTTAACTCCTTTTTATAGCATCTTGGACTGGTTTTTGAGTTCATTTTAATTGTTGGGTCTTTGATTCGGATTGGTTTTGTTCAGTCTGCTCCCTGTTTTGATAAGGTGACAAGTGTGGTTAGGAAGTATTTGTCTATCTTTTGGTTTTTCCAGAGAACTGAGTTGATGGGGGGCAACAATTCTAAGGAGGATAATAATTGGAGGCGGAATTCGTATGGCCGCTCAAGCTCCTCCTCTAGTGCATATCCTCACCCTCAGTCGGGTTATGGTCAGGGGGGTTATACCTATGAGCCACAACAATCTTCTTATCCTACGCAGCAGTATTATGCCCCTCCTCATCCTACTCAAAACTATGGCTATGAACAACCTTATTATAGTGGTGAAGCGGCCCGCCCTGACAATAGGAGAAAGTTAGAGAGGAAGTACTCGAGAATTGCTGATAATTACAATTCCATAGATGAGGTAAGAGATGCTTTACGTGTTGTGCTGTTGTCTATTGCATTAATGTCGATAGTTGATCATGAGATTACCCCATGCTGTTTTTTCCTGTTCGGGGATTTAAGTGATTTTTTTCATCTGATTTTTATTTATATTTTTTTATTTAGCAGTCTAAATAAATGAAAGACTAATATTATGACAGCTGTGCGATTGATTGTTATATTGAATTTGGAGAAAGGCATTTTTCTTTCTCAGAGATAAGTCATTAGGAGCACAACTCAGTAGATTGTAAAGTTTCCTGCCTTGTGCTTGCCCATAAAACTACTGGTGAATAGCTGTGTTCATCTAGCATTTGATTGTGGCCATTGAACTCTAATAAACTTAATGCACTGAACAGAAAGAGTTAAATATTTTCCTGATGAATTTAGAGATATAGATTTGACTTCTTATGGGCGCATTTTTATGTGATCAGGCACTACTTAGCTGTTGATAGTACTGTCTTGCAGTTTGCAAATTCCTTTCTCACTGATGGTGCTTCTTTTCTTGCGTGTATTTCAAGAAAATTGTTGATGCTCTGTTATTACTTTAATTCTTAACATTCTAGCATTTTCCATACGTATATCTCATTACAGGTGACCGAGGCTCTTGCGCGTGCAGGCCTTGAGTCTTCCAATCTTATTGTTGGAATTGATTTTACTAAGAGCAATGAATGGACAGGTTAGGTCTCATATACTTTTATTTTTTTAGCTAGAGTTGGAAGTTATGCAGTGTGTTTTACTGAAAAATATGCTGAACTACGTTGTTTTCAGGGAAGAATTCATTTAACCGGAAAAGCTTGCATCACATTGGGAATGCTTCAAATCCCTACGAACAAGCAATATCTATTATTGGGAAAACTTTGGCTGCATTCGATGAGGATAACTTGATTCCTTGTTTTGGATTTGGAGATGGTATCTCTCTCAAAGGTCATACTACTTATATGTTGTAGGGTTTGTTCAAAGTTTAAAGATTATAATAGGCATTACTATGATATCATGGCAGCATCAACACATGATCAAGATGTCTTCAGCTTCTATCCAGATGACAGAGTTTGCAATGGTTTTGAAGAAGTGTTGAGTCGGTATAGGGAAATTGTTCCTCATATTCGACTTGCAGGTTATATTTCTACTGCCTGTTTTGTTCTTCTGTTGCAATTCTAATTATTTGTGTTAGAGATATTGTAATAATAAGCTAATCGGACTTATGGTTTTATGTCAGGTCCTACTTCATTTGCACCAATCATTGAAATGGCCATGACAATTGTTGAGCAGAGTGGAGGCCAGTACCATGTTTTGGTGATAATTGCAGATGGCCAGGTATTCTATTCTAAATCCAGCGTATGGAGTTGTCTTCTAATAAGCAAATAGAGGATGGTTATCATTAGCTTCATAAATAACTTGGTTTACAAGACTGAATTTCTTCATGCTTTCTCCTTCAATCTTACTTCAATTATTTCAGCAACAAAAGCAGTTGGACTAGGAATCCATCTTTCTCATTCTCCAAAATTTGTTTTACTTCTTCTTCTTCTTCTTTTTTTTATTAAAAGTAATACATCAATGCTCTTAATTTGCAAAAAGCATGTGAAACTGGCATTGCTTCTGGGGTACTAAATGACATCATTTTCCCCCAGAAGATGGAAAGTGTGTGTGAAATAATTTTATCTTATTATATACAAAGCTTAGCCAGTGGCATAAAACTAATGTTACATAAACATATCTGTTAACCCTATATAGCATTTTTGATTGGTAATGAGTGCCTGATTACCATTCTACACGTGCTGGATTGAGAACTTAATGGGTTACGGAAGTCCAGTTTCATGGTCCTATTTTGCAGTTTTGACTCTATGACCATGTAATCGGTTCCTTATTAGATGCTGCTTATTGTTCTGATCTCAGTGATGTGCATTTGAGAAAGAAAACAGTTGTTATGAAGCATAAATAGGATTAGATCTTATGTCATATTGTTTTCTAGTGGCTATTGAAAGGGGTGGATTTGAGATTAGAGTAGCTCATACAGGTTGATAGGGAAATCAGTGATAATGAGTTTATCTTTTCCCAATTGCAATGCATATTGAAGTTACTTGTCTTCCTCATTTTGGTTTGATACAAACATAAGCCTAGTAGACTCTTGAGGCAGGGTCTTTTTCATGCCTTTTGAGGTACATTGTAGTTGATGTAAACAGAAAGTTTTAGTGAATTGCAAAGAAGGGGGAAAAATCAAATGTATGTTATGTATATGCAAAAGAAAGTGATTTTAGGAAAAATGATTTGATAAATAATAATCACTGTCAGTCTTGTCTTACATTGCTGTAAAATTACTTTAATACCATTATCATGAATTTACTTTAATCAATACTTGCTTTTTCAGGTATAAATTTCACCTGATTTTGCAAATTTATGTCAGATTTTTTGTGAGCCTCATGCTTTTTTTGCCTTAACAACATCAAATAGTTGTTAAAACAAAAATGTTACCTAAACATTTGTTTTTATAAACTAAGATTCTGAAATGTGTTGGTATTTGAAGTTCTATTCATGTTAGTAGCATCGCTAAATCTTTTAAAATCCCCTAGCCATCCTATTTGTTTTAGGGTTGTCAATGCTATTCCCATTCTGATCTTGATAGATGTTGGAGACTTGGAGGTAAGCTGAGTTGGTTGGAACTTGGAAGGCTTTATGGGTAACTTCGAAGTTGGTGATGAGGATGGTTACTGTTTTGGTATTAGATTTAAGACTTGATGAGTGGGTTCTAATGTGGTTGTGAGGCATAACATGATGAGATTGTAGCCCCTTGTGGTCACTTTAAGATATTGCAGTCTGCACTGGGTTTTTAGAAGTGAAGACATGGGTTTTCTAGGATGATGGTGTTACTGATGTTCCCAGTGTTCTTGATTTCATGGAAATGTTTTTTTTTTCCTCCAATAACTATTACTGCTGGAGATAACTTTGCTTCTTTTGCCTCCTGATAATTTGTCTGCTTGTTTGTTGACAGTGGTTTTTTTTTTCTTGACTTTGTTTGCTTCCTTAACATACATATTGTTAAATATATAGGAAACTTGGCTAATCCTGTAATTTCATGAATCTATGGTCATGGTTGCTATTTGCTACAATGCAATACGGCAATGTAAAGGGTATGTACTTTCCTGTGAAGTCTAAGCCCACCTGCAATGATTTTTGCTGCAGGTAACAAGAAGTGTTGACACTGAACATGGGAGGCTAAGTCCACAGGAGCAGAAGACTGTGGATGCCATTGTTGAGGCCAGGTGATTGTGCTGCAGGTTTTGCTTGAGAATGTTTGAGTTGTTCAAATACATTGTCTTATCTGCCTGCTTTTTCACAGTAAATTTCCTCTTTCAATCATATTGGCTGGTGTTGGAGATGGTCCTTGGGACATGATGAAGGAGTTTGATGACAATATCCCAGCTCGGGCCTTCGATAATTTTCAGGTCTGTAATGAGGAACATACAGAATATTGATTGATGAATAATTTAATGCCTCTTGCTAGTGGAAATTGATCCAGTGAATTGTTTTGGGTTTCTCTTTGTGCTTCTTTAGTTTGTGAATTTCACAGAGATTATGTCAAAGAACATTCCTCCTTCACGAAAAGAGGCAGCATTTGCTCTTGCAGCATTGATGGAAATTCCTTCTCAGTATAAGGCAGCGATAGAGCTTAATCTACTGGGGTAGGTTTTTGGCTCCAAACTGTTTCTATTGGTTTTCCTAAGTTTGTTGGGTTCATTTTTTGACTTTTTATCTGTGCTTATTACTCCTGAGTAGTAGTCGGAAAGCCAATGCTCCTCGGAGAGTTGCCCTCCCACCACCCACCTTTGGTTCAGCATCTTTGGGCACTTCAAAACCCTATGGTTCAGCATCTTTTGGCACTTCAAAACCTTATGGTTCAGCATCTTTCGATGCTTCAAAGCCTTCTCATGCTGCTAGTTTCGAGCCAAGTGTCCCTGCTTATCCCAGCGACAGCAGCCTATCTGGCACAGCTCCTCCAGCCCCAAGTTCCACTTATGACAATCTGGTAAAACCTATAAAGTGCTTTTACTAGTAATAAATATCTGTTCATGTTCCATGATCTGGCCTTGTGGGGGCATATATGAATTTTATAGGGTTTCGATTTTCCTTATCTAGTTAAAATGTAGCTTTTATTTGGCATGATCTTCTCGTGCCTCAATCGAGAAATTAGATTACACGTCTGAAAAGCATCTACTGGAAAGCATCTACATCGTCTAATGGGGAGAGACTCAAGGCATTAGTTATCTGATTAGTTTTCAAGCATGGTTTTGTGGTCTCTTTTCTTATTCTTACCGTGCATTTTGTATATGTAGGGTGTAGGGACTGAACTTCAACTGGTTCATGTTATGCATTGATTATTCAAGGTTGTGTGGTAATGTACATTTAACAAATTAAATTGTTTTTGTGCAGCTTTGCCCCATATGTCTGGTCAATTCAAGAGACATGGCCTTCGGATGTGGGCATCAGGTAAAAATAAAATTTTCAATTTCTTGCCTAATTATTTTAGTATCTAATAAGGTCCTGAGGAGAGTGCATGTGACATCTTTCTTTTTATCCTTACATGACAGACATGTCGTGAATGTGGACAAGATCTTGAGTTGTGCCCCATCTGTAGGAGCATCATTAACACCAGAATTAACCTTTACTAAGCAGCTTCTCTTGGGAATTAATTATTTTGTATGGTTTCAGCTAAAATTCTTTGAATTTTCATTTAAATTATCAATTTTTAGGGTTAGATTTGGTTGTGTACAACATTAGATCAGGTGTGCCTACCGAAGAAATGTGGTACCGACCGCCCGTTTGAGATGTAACCATGCCTTGATATTTTCTTTTTCCCCGCTAGTTTTAAAATTCTTTGTCGCTTGTGATTTGTGATTGTATCAATTTGACTGTCTCGCTCGCTGGCCTGGGATTGCATCTGTACAGTTTGAAATAGATGTTGAAAAGATCTCACGACCGAATGAAATATGTTGAAAAGATCTTGCTTTTTGGTTTAACTACTTTTGTGGAAGAGTGTTATCGTCGAATATAACCGGCCCTAATTCCAAGTGTTGCTCTATATCACCGTTGTCCTTAAATTCGTCCCTGGATAAAATAGTACACATTAATCCTTAAAGAAATAAAGATTTCTAAGACAGTATATCAAAATTAGAGTAAACTCAATTTGATCATTGCTAATGGCACTTATTGACAAATTCATCCCTTAACCATTTTTATTCATTCCAAGATCTCTCGTCATTAAAAGCATAGGAGATAATAGTTCGCTTCTTAAGTGTCCTCTATTAAAACAGAGGTGTAAATGTGGACTGTTACGGGGTGATGTGATGTGATGAGGGCCCTTTTGTGCCATGATGGCATTTTACACACTCTAGGAAATTACATTTTGGGCCGTACTCTGGTGAAGATGGATTTTTCCATCTTCACGTGAAGATACGATGTTGTAATGGATTGATGACGTGTGGCAGAGGTGTATTGATGCCCCAATCACTTAAGATGTATGGTAGTAATATCTAATTTTAAGAAAATTTAAAAATATAATTAAATATATTTTAAAAATTAATTATTATACATTGATAGTATAAAATTATACTGATAATATAAAATAATTTTACATTATTAATGTAATTAAAAAATTTTATCAGTGTAATTTTAATTATTATACACTAACAGTATAAAATTACACTGGCATTGATGCACCAATCACTTATGATGTACTGTAGTAATATCTAATTTTAAGAAAATTTAAAAAAAATAATTTTACATTGCCAGTGTAATCAAAAAATTTTATCAGTGTAATTTTAATTATTATACACTGGCAGTGTAAAATTACACTGGCAGTATAAAATAATTTTACACTGTCAGAATCAAAAAATTTTATCAGTGTAATTTTACGTAAAATTATACTGGCAATATAAACTAATTTTACACTATCAGTGTAATCAAAAAATTTTATCAGTATAATTTTAATTATCATACAATGACAATGTAAAATTACACTGGCAGAATTTTAATTATCATACAATGACAATGTAAAATTACACTGGCAGTATAAAATAATTTTATACTGTCAGTGATAAAATTTTTTGATTACATTGACAGTATAAAATTATTTTATCACGCTGTAATTTTACATCATTATGTATGATAATTAAAATTATACTGATAAAATTTTTTGATTAGTGTAAAAATAGTTTATATTGCCAGTATAATTTTACATGAAATTCACTGATAAAATTTTTTGATTCTGACAATGTAAAATTATTTTATACTGCCAGTGTAATTTTATACTGTCAGTGTATAATAATTAAAATTACACTGATAAAATTTTTTGATTACACTGACAATGTAAAATTATTTTATATTATCAGTATAATTTTATACTATCAGTGTATAATAATTAATTTTTAAAATATATTTAATTATATTTTTAAATTTTCTTAAAATTAAATATTACTACAGTACATCATAAGTGATTGGTGCATCAATACACCTCTGCCACATGTCATCAATCCGTTACAACACATCGTATCTTCACGTGAAGATGGAAAAATCCATCTTCACCAGAGTACGGCCCTAAATTTTATCGTATGTACCAAAACAATAAACTCTCGTCTTTCTAGGTGATTCTTCCCTCTCTTCCATGTTGAGCTGATACTGAAAATTGTAAGTTGCATGATCCGTGGAATGATAGAACGAATTGCTAGTTGTCTCCCCCCCACAAAAAACCAAAAAAAACCAAAAGGCTAACAGTTTATCCTATGTTTATCAAGCTATGTTCCAAATTTCCCTGAAAACAGCTTTTCAAGCACTATTGTAGATGAGAAAATAAGTAAAATGAGAAGAAACAAGCAGAACGCTTAATCCAAAATAACTAAAAATGAGAAATTAACTAAAACAAGATGACGTAGAATACGAAATTAATCACGCACTACTTTAAAACCAAATCCGAAATACACTAGAATAACTCTCAATAATTTCTTGACGTAGGCACTTACAAGTCTTAACGCTAACACAATGTGCAAAAAATCTATTTATAATATATTAATTCTGGTATGTAAGTTGTGATATGCTTAAATATTAATATATTGATACTCTATAATATTGTTATGTTAATTTATTATTAGAAGTGTCATATTCTCATATTTTCTTTTATTCTTCTATTATACAAAATTTAATGATGTCAAATTTATATCTATTATTTATGTTTATTTAAACAAAAACTAATGCCTCAAGAACCAACCAACAACGACAAATCAGATACATATATAAGCTGTTAATTGTGTTTCATCATTATTTATTTTACAGAAAATTGAAATTCATAAAAATGTGAAATTATTGTCATTTTTATGATCTAGTATCTTACCAATTTATGTTCAACTTTTACTTTATCATAAAAAATTTAAATTTTACTTACATCACATAGATATGTCACTTTAAATTATTTTTATATTTATTAAATAATTTCTATACCTTATCTACATATGCAATGGGCGGTCTCTTTCTAGTGTTAGTTACGGTGGATTCGTTGGTGAAGTGTGTTACTAAAACTTCACTGTGAAGCAGTGATGTGTCTTGGATGGATAAAACTCCACATGTAATGAGTCTAAAACTGTCATTAGAACTTAAGACAAAATTAATTTATGTGATTAGAGTTAACAATAAGAATTTAATTGATACGATAATATAAAATAGTTTTATATTATTAATTAATAAAAAAAAAAAAAAATTACAATAAATTTTTTTTTATAATAATAATTATTTGTGGAAGTAAATATTTTTTATATTATTAATATATTTAAATTAAACTCTATCAATAACATTAAAAAAAAAATGAAAGTTGAATTTTCCAATCAGCCATGTTCTATCTTCCCCCAGAAACCAAGCCACCATCGTGCCACCTTCACCACGACGCATAGCCCCGTGAAACATCACCTCGTTCTCCTCCTAACCGCCCCGCCGCGAGCCTACAACCCTCGTCTTCTCGCCGACACAAGTCCGTCGTCCATCCCGCAAGCTGCGTCCTGTGGCACAAAGGTGGATCTCCACGAAAAGCGTCACCGTCCGCCTAACGCTGCTCCCTCACGATTGCTCATTGACGACGGCGACGAGGAATGTAACGGCGGCGAGGAGGGGTGCCTCGCGCCGTGGAAAGCGGCAACGGGTTCTCCTACGGCCTTGATCATAACAAAAGCCAGGATCTTGCTGGAACAATTGCTGTAAATTTTACTCACGGTTTAGGATAGATTTTCTGGGTAAAAAAGTTAAGTTATTGTAACAATTGTTTTAACTTATTGAAATACCTTAGCCCAAAAATTTTACTCAGGCTAGATTGTCCGAATTTTTTTCGGTTGCAACTCTGTTAATATGTGGCAGGAGTAGTATAAGAAGTGGTGGACGAGAGCTGCCGCCGGAAGTTAGAACAGAAGAAGTGGAAAGATTTAATGCTAACCTTGGTTTCAATACTAATCCTGAACGGTGAGTTTTATTAACACCTTATACTCCCTTAGTTATGTTTGACCAGCTGCTACCCCCCCCCCTCGCACTTTCCACATGTAATGTTAATAGTGGCCAAAGTCAGCACTTCACCGTGAAGTACTTGATAAAACTTGTGCGGAACTCGATGAAGGGCCATGAGCAATGCCATACATATTAGATTTTGAGTTCCGAGTGAAAAAAAATAAAATAAAATAAAATAAAAGAAGCCAGGCTAGCAATACTTTGCCTGCTTGCAAATTCAATGCAGCTATTGTGAGTTTGGTTGTGAAAAGTTGAAGCAATCGATCAATTGCACGGTACAAAGTTGAGCATCTTCTAGCACAATCCAAGTTGATAGTTGTGTAGCTTTATTATGAACTTAACGGTTAAGCATATGTACTTGGACACATGATGCCACTTGTAAGGAATTCGAAGCCAACTTTGCTTTTGCTGATCCAAGCGCAACATAAAAAGCAATAAAGGTCCTTTAAAAATCAATACATTTCGTTTTTTGACATGATATGATAGTGCTTTACTGCAGATGCTTAGCAAAAATCAAGTATTATTTTGTGTTATGTCAAACATATATCAGGCACAAACTATTTATTAGATGGCGTTAAATGCATAGTTTGGACAAATCAGAGCTTGTGCTACGTATACAAACTTGCGTCAGTACATGGTTAGCTTCCTCTCTTGTATTGTATGTGATACATCATCAGTTTCTAAGTATCAAACCCAACTCATCCGGCAAACTCTCTCAAAAGGGATAAACAGTTCCTCATCTTTATCGCTGTATATTCAAATTTGTCTTAGCTGCTCTCGTTATCAAAAGCTCACCATGTCTTCCATAGAAATGGCTTCTGCTAGTGCTAGCAGGCTTCGCTACCAAATGCTCAGACCTGAATCTGAGTCTGACGATGAAAGAGAAAGGGTGATTCTTAGACCTAAGAAGTGGCATAGGTTCAAAGGGATTCCCGTGAGGAAAAGGTTCAGGCTGAAATTCTCAATGAGCTGGAAAAGACAATTGAAGAAAAAAGTGAGATTTGTATGTGCTAAGGTGATGAAAAGATTCAAGGAGGGACACGTTCATTTTGGTGATCTTTTTGCTGGGAACTACTTGTTCACACAAGTCAATCCAACATCATTGGAGTATCTTGAAAAGAAGTTATCTCTTTCATAAATTGCTTGATGTTTATCTTACAGTCTTCATTGGCTATGAACTCATCCCATAATGGGTTCTGCTATATATGCAGCTAAGTCTTATTTTTCTCTTTATTTTCTTAGCTTTCCTTGTTTACTTGTAACTTCTTTGTAGAGGAATGCAAGATGCTGATTGCTGCTCTGCTTACAAGCTTTTCTGTCTATCATCTGTTGCTTTGCCCAGAATGACAAAAATATTGGGTTTAAAGTTAATTTATTTATTAGCCTAGAATTGATATTGTCTTTCAAAGCTAATTTTATTCACCACTGCAGATAATTTTATCATAGAAATCTTATAATTTACTTTTGAGACAGACAAGTTCTGTCACATGGAATAGTCTTTTTTATGTCACTCCAATTATGCAGAATTTACAAGTTTTTAATTATTATTATCAAATGATATATTTTTAAACTTCAATGAACAAATGCGCAAATAATCAGTACTGAAATTTGGGACATTTGTCAGGGAATAAGATTAGGACATCATTTTGTCTACGCCAATGGTAATTGTGTTGGAGAAATATTTTTTATATCACTGGGGTAGGTAGACATCTTGAACACTCAGAGATAGAAAGGAAAAAAAAATTATAAAAAAAAGTGAAAAGAGTGAAATGATTAATGGAGAGAGAAAAAGCTGAGAGAGGATGTTAGGGTGTTGGAGATTTTGATATGTATAAATAACATACCTCATTGCGTTGAAGCATACTGGTCGGTCGGCTCTGTAAGTTGTTAATGTCACATTTCGTAAAGTGAAAATTGCTTATTCCTTCTTATTGTTGGCCTTTTCACCTGATGAGAAAAAGGAAGATAAACTTCAATATGTAATACAAAGAGTAGGTATATTATTTCATATAGCCATCAAGCAATTACCAACTAATAGCACTACTTACGTAACCTTACTTCAATTTAGTAAGCTTGATAGTTCACTTGATTAGAATAATATAAAAATATTTAAATTTGATTATCACGAAAAGATAACGTTACGACTAGGTTATGGCAGCAGGTTAAGTCATCTCTCCTTTACAAGCATGCTGCAAATTCTAGCTTGCTCCATTGGCATCTCACATTTAGCTTTGGGAATGCCTTGTTTCTGTCACAAGAACGGGAAATGTTATTTAGACGCATATTTTGGGACATATACTTGACTCGTACAAGTATGTGTGACTTATGATGGACTACTATAATATGGGTCTAGGGTGGATTAGTAGAGATGAATAATTTGAATTTGAAAATACTTAAAAGAAAAAAAAAAATCTTTAATCCTCAATTCTTCCGCTGCCACATTCACATCTCTTGATACCACAATACACTCAATCTCAGCTCTATGCCTCCAAATTTCCAACCCATCTCTTCCTCATCTTTTCTCTTTATTCTTGATCACCAGTGAATCTCCATGTTGAGATGATAGGTGCCTTAAACAAACCAGTAGCTTTCCTTCACATTTTGCATTATCCAGGTTTATTAGCATTGACTTGCTTTGCTGGACCTTCTTGATAAGATACCCATGAATTTATGCCTATGTTTGTTAAAAAGCTTAAAATATTAACATTATCTTCCACGTTGGTTTTTATCTTCATTATGTTTATTGTAGTTTCTTCCTCGTCAAGCTGCATACTGGAAGAGGGAACATATTTTCTTTATTTTCAAGTATCGATTTTGATGTCATTAACTAACTACACTGCGCATGAATATGGATTGGACAGTAAAAGAGAGACCGAGAGAATTTAGGGTTTGACGACATTTGATTACCTGGGATCGTTAATTTGCAATCTGAAACTGATTGGGGTTGCTTAGTTTGCCACATGAACCAATACTCAAAATTGTTATGGATGTTGATGGGCTTCACGGACATGACAAGGAATAGGGATGGATGGGGAAAGAAATAATATTTGGGGTGTGATGAGTAGAAAGGAAGGCTTTTAGAATGGATTAATGTGTATTAGATATGTTTTGGAAGGACTTAAATGAAGTATAGGCAGTGAATCCACATAAAGGACATCACATCATTGACAGATTGTTATAGAGCATAAAATTCTGCATTAAAAGTAGACCAGGGCAGTGCTTTTTCCTAAGGTTTTGGCTGCTGGAAATTAATGCTTTTGAGGCTGTTTGATGCGCATGTGGGGAGTTTCAAATTACTTGGTATCGGTTATGTTTTTGCTTTCAAGATTATCAAGATTTGGGTGGGCGTATAATTTTGTTTGTATGGCCTGTAAAAAAATCTGCATTAACAGGACAGCATCTATTGTGTTGTTTTGTGATTGTGTCATTATGTTAAAATGATTATTTTTAGCATAGAATAAACATTCCCCTAGGGGCAATGCTAAGGAAGGTCCAAATGGTGTAGTTAAGGTTGATTTGAGTAGGCTAAGTTACCATGTTTTTCTTCTTCCTAGTTCCGCCAACACGTATATCACTAGGGGAAGAATGATTTGCTGTACCTATGAGAGTTGGTTGTTTTGGGCTGTGTTTATACTTAACTAGGGTAGAAATATGGGTTTAGTGATAGTCTTGTTAAGTTCTTTCGGAGCTGGGTGATTTAGGCATGAAAACCACTAGTTTGTGTCATGCAATAAATTGCTTTGAATATCAAGTGCAGGAACTGTTTTGATATGTTTGAAATCTTGATTTAAATTATGAAATTATGTAGCTCTCATGACAAAAAGAGTGAAGCTGTTGGTTTCTAAAATTTGCATGAACAAATTATGGAAGCGAGATTGATTAGAGATATAGAACTAGCAAACTTGGGGTGTCTAGACTGCGGCCTTATTGGGGCACCAAGGGGATCATTGTGTTTTGAATAACACTACTAGAAATACGCGGAGAATTGACAACATTACCGACATGAAAAAATTTACCAATGGATATATCAATGGATACTGGATGATGATTAAACATGTGTCAGTACGAAACATATCGACGGAAACATTATCCGTCGATAAAAATCGACGAGCTTACTATAATACCCTTCTAGATATGAGGGTTATGCTTAAGTCATAACTCTTTATCTAGAAGTTGTTACTAATAAAATATCATACTAGTTGTGAACATGTCAGCATTAGCCATCTTTTTAGTGCAAAAATCGACAAAATAAAATCAGTGAATCATGAAATCTATGAAATAAAACTTTTGGTAAAAATCATTGGCTTTAAGTTACAAGAAGTATAAGCTTTGTAGTATCCAAAAGCCTTCAAAGTAAACTATATGCATCTTTATATATTCATATCGACAGTGCCATTTGCTTTGTACAAAACATATAGATATATAGTTTATATATGTTCGCTGAAAATATAAAGCAAAAGAGTGGGTCCTATGGGCCTCATAATATGCAGCCGTGGCTAGTAAACCATGCTATACACAAAAAGATGTAAATAAAAAGATCCCAAAAAGAACTATATATTACTGGTGCTACCTCAAAAAAAACAAAAAATGAGCACCCTCAGTGGTCCTACTTGCTATCATCTAGTAGGGAAAGTAGTGCGGAGTGTGAAACCCATTGGTCTCTGGCCCATGCAATGGAACAGGTGTCCTAAATGGCTGTTGTGACCCAAAATCCATGGCCCCTAAAGGATTGGTTGCAAATTGTCCAAGTCCAGGTGTTGGAGGCTAGAAGGTAAATAGGCACTGCTGGTAATGCTATTCTCCGTACGAAGACTCCAGCTTGAAGTAAGTGCTGTCTATGTGTGGAACGAATGCGTGTCCAAACGAGATAATGACCCTAACCTTAAACTCTCCTACTATCTATATACGTTAGTTTATTGAGCTATAAATCCAATACCACAACACTGGCTCAATAAAAACAGTAACTAAGGCCATAATCTCACACTTGGATACATACGAATACAAATAAACACAGAATGAGAATTTGGAATTCTTAGTGAGCAAACTAAACTAACTAGCCATGCACAGTATCATCCTATATATTCTAGTTACTTTGGTTTATTATGAAAATGTGGAAATACACATACAAGCACAGGTTCAATTTTAATTTTGAAAACATATTTCTTAAAGTGCGTTGATTTTAACAATCACTTAGCTTGTCACAGGACAGATATAAAGGCCACATAAAGTCATATCCTTAATGATAGTAATCAGATGCATATGGACTAACAATGTAAAGCATCATCATATATATAAGCATCACATATACAATCATCATCATCATAATAATAATGCATAGACATGCTCTTTATTTCGTGAGTCTTTTACTTGAGTACATGCTCGAAAGTTATGATCGCCATCTCATGCCTTCCTTTTATAGCTTTCATTCATTTCATCCCTTGAAACATAATTGGAAATCCTTATTTATCCTCAATTGTCTATTGGGGGGCCACCAATCCATTGAGGAACCCAATCCCAGGTAATAAATAGCTACTTCTCGTGAGTGGAAATGAGGTCATTCTGGTGCTAACACATAATAAGGGAAACTTTGGGCATCTTGTCCCATCATAACATTTGGCTAGCAGCCACTTTTACCATTTAAAAGCATGTAACTAATGCTTTGCATGCAAAGGCCAACTATTTCTCATAGTTGAGCTAGCACCTTCGATGCCTTATCATGTCATCATATAGCATGCATAATCATCCAAACAGTTCATAACTCATGCAATGCTACTCATACATTCAATTGTGGGCTCACGTAACATATAACCTTTCATAATACATTATGATCATTTCATGCATTCTCAACTCATAGGTTCAGCAATAAAGCATAGCATAACATTCATGAAAATCTCATTGTACACATGAATATAACACATTTAGGTCATTCCTTGCATCCTTCATGTGGTTACTTAGTAACCCTTGGCATATATTTTCATTTTGAGTCAATTTACCTATGAGTAGGCCTTAAGCCTCTCTTTACTTCTCATTCATATTTGCTTTAGCCTAAACATTCAATTTCCATCAAGTTTGTCCCAACTCTTAGTGGGGATATTCATTTTAAATCAAGATGCATGCTTAGGTCCGCTAGGCTCACCCTTATCCTTGAATGCTCAAATATGTCCCATTCTTGCAAATTAACTTTAATATAGTTACTCTTGCTAATTTGGTTTCATAATTTATATGAGTGATATTTTATATATGTTCTAATCATTGGTTTTAGTTCCTTAGGCATTTGGGTTATCCTAGTGTGGTTCGATATCAGACTAGCAAGTTAGGAAATTCACTAAAAGTAGGATTTAAGTCATTTGAACCTACAAGTTTGTTGGGCGGTTACTTCATTTTCCCTTGGTCACATGTCATTCGAGCATGTACATTGCAAAATATACCTTAAAAACAAAAGCTGCCCCACCTACTAACTCATTTACTACAGTAAACTTAGGAAATTCATAACTAATTCTACAAAAATCTTCTAAAGCTCAAACTTTATAGTTAATTAATGCGTCAACTAAACTTTCAATTAAAGTTAGTTTCACTTAAATCCAAGATCTATAACTTGGTTTATGTAGGTCACAAGTTTACTACTATAAACTTGGTTTTATGCAAAATCTATAACTTCTAAAATGCATAACTCAGGTTCTATGACTTCAATAAACCTCAAAATTTATGAGTATGTCAAATTTAACCTATATTTTATGGAAAAAAATATTCTTATGCACTGATTAACACTCTAGCTTAAAGTAACATGTAAGAAATTTACCGGCGGAGTAGTCATTGGTAAGATATCGCTCTTATAAATATTAACAAAATAATAAATACTAATGGATTAGTTATCATTAATGTTGTGAAAAAAATAATTAGATTATCGTTGACATATTCATCAATAATGCCATTAGTAATTATTAGTGCCAAGTGGCACCAAATTTTACTAACGGCATTACAAATAAATATATTAATTTGGATCTAAATTCCATATTAATTCATTCTCCGTCGAAAATACTATTGGCAATACCGATGAATTTTTGCCATCGACAGTGTCTGTCAATATTTTGCGTGTTGCTAGTAGTGTAAACTTGTTAAAGAATGAAGTTAAAATGAGGAGAAAATCATGATAAGAATAGGTGAGTTTAGGTGACTGTAGGTCTTAAAGATTAAATTAGCAGTACATAAAGAATAAATTTATTTGCTTGATAATAACTTAAATCTAAGGAAATTAATTTCAAAAGGGGAATATCGCTGGTAAAGCAAATCGAAGTAAACTAACTCAAGGAATCTCCTTTTCTACTAGAAAGATATTTAGATGCCATGGCTCCAGATTTGTCCAAGTTAATATGAACTCCTAACATCTCACCGAACTCATTCAAAGTATCCATGACACATTTTACTTGAGACTTCTTTCCATTACAAAATATTGCAAAAAGTAGGTAAGAAATATCTGGACCACCTCTATTAATATGAATAGGCTTCCAAACTCCATTCTCCACTTTCTTCTGAATCATCACTCAAAGTTACTCCATTCAAAGAAAAAAAAAAGATATGGAGACATAAGATCTTCCTATCTCAAACCTCTAGAAGGATGAAAGGATTCCAATTGAGCACCATTCCAAAGAATAAAGAGCTAAGATAAAGTCATACAGTGCATAATAAGTCAAATAATAATAGGAGGGAACCCAAAATCATGAAGAGTAGCATGGAGAAAACTCCACTTTACACGATCATATGCCTTCTCTAAATCAATTTTAAAAGCCACTGCTCCTGCCATGCCATGACCTAGAATAAAGCTACCTTGAAGCTGACCCACTAGTCTATGGCAAAAAGGCTTGATTCGATTCACAAAAACTTTACTCACACCTTTGTAAATGACATTACAAAGACTTATTGGTTTGAAATTCTTCAGGTGGTTTGGTTGCTCCACCTTAGGAATTAAAATCAATAAAGTCTTTGGTAACATAAGATTAAACCACCCAATGAGAAAAGCCCTTTTCACCAACAAGAATACATTTTTATGCACCACATGCCAAAATTGTTTGAAAAAGAAAACCTAGAATCCATCTGATCTGGGGACCTTAGATGACTTCATACCCATAACTGCCCTCATCAGCTCCTCCATAGTCATTGGCCCATGTAGCAAATTGCACTCCTCATTATCCGTTGTTTGGTATAGTCAATGTATTGTATAAACTTATCCATCAAACCTCTCTTATACGTCAAAATGATGGATAACTTAATTCAGTCTAGAGAAGCCGTATTAGGCCTGATTAGCTTTTGATGTATGAGAGTTTTTTCACTTTTTATTTTTTAATATATCTTATTAAAAGAAAATAATTATTAAATAAATAATAAAAAATAAAAACCATATAAACAAAAATATTATTATTTAAATAAATATTTTTAAAAAATAATAATTGTAAAATAACTATTCAAACTAATATAAAAATATAAGAATAAAAATTTATTAATAAAATATGTAAATAATATTTAATATAAATTTAATTATATATAATAAAAAATACAACCAAATATAGGAATATGGTATTAGGCTTGCTTGAATTTTGATGTATAAAAATTACCTCTCTATTTCTCTCTCTCTCTCTCTCACTCATATTTTTTATATTATGAAAAAATATTAAAAATAAATAAATAATTTTTAATATAAAATTATATTTATATAATAAAAAATAGCTAAAATAATTATAATAAATATTTAAACAATTATATTAATTTTTAAATTTTAAATTTAATATTAAAAATTATATTTATTATAATCTCTTTTTCTGGTGTTATTCTACATAATATAATATCTTTTATAGTGACATACCAAATACTACATAGTATTAAAATTTTATCAGGTTTTATCTGATAGGCCTTTATCTTCGTCCTTATCCTATCAGGCCTTATACTATCAATCGTGCCAAACAGGCCCTTAGGCAGTATAAGAATTTATCAAGCAGCACTATGCTATGACGATCCTCATACTAAGAACTATAAGGTTGTCTGACACTGCCGTTGAAATTATGGCACTGCCATATACTAAAAAATTAAGAAAAGACAAAATGCCGCATGCAGTACAAATTATGATATTTATATAATTGCCCTAATATTTATAGTAATTACACTCAGATCCCATCCCAGGAACTATTTCTTCTTAGGCCCCAGAACTTTTAGAAAATGATATTTAAGTTTCTGCACCATTAAAATTTGCAAAATAGGTGTTTAAGTAGAGCCGAGTAATATAGTGAAATCATAGAAACCCAAATCTCTGTCAATTGACCCATGCAAGTATCCAAGTGTGAAATAATATGGAATGCCTTTGGACTTACAAATAATTGTAGAAATACTATTAGTTATAGAAAATAAAAAATACAGCAAAAACTCCAATAGAAAATATTAAAAGGCTGTTGGAAGGCCAAAAACTATCCGAAAGACCCCAAAAAATTCTAAAAAAATTAGAAATACATTTTTAATATATTTTTTAAGATAATTACCAATAGCAAATTTAAAAAATATTTGCATAATTATACAAAAATAATTTTATTGAGGTGCAAAATAGGCTTTGAAAACCCTATGAAATCACTTAAACTTATAGTACAATATTGAATCAGTAGGGTTTTTGGGTCTGAGCATGTTAAGCCACGAAATTTGGGCATGGTTGTGGCTGAAGTTGGGCCTAGCCTCTTTGAAGCCATTCTTAGGCCAAACTACACCAAAAAGGCCAAAATTACATCATACCGACAAATTTTTCATCAGTAAATAGATAATAAAACGAATTGTTTCATTAATAAACTATTATTGATGAAAATCTATCAGTAATATGTAGACCAAAGAGTCTCTGGCGATAGCCCCAAAATTACAAATACCAACAGAATTTTCTTTGGTAATATTTAAAAAAGAAATTCTAAAGAAAAAATAAAAAAATACATAATATTATTTTATTTTAATTATCAACGGATTTTTCGTTGATAAAGTATTAAATTTTTTAAAAGGTAAAATTAAAATGTAAAATGTTATTGACAATGTATTTGTCGGTAATAGTTTGGTGCTATTAGACGCTAATATTTATCGACAGTTTTACTGATGGAATATTGAACTGTCGGTTGATGGAATATTGAACTGTCGGTAAAGTTCCACGTCAATATTTTTTTTAATATTATCGATGTATAATCCGTCAATATTTTTGATAGATTATTACTATCAATAAAATCCATCAATTTTCAACAAATTTCTAGTAGTGATTATTTTAGTTATTTTAATTTTCATCCATGGTCAATATTAAATTTATGATACTTCTTAACTTTGAGACTAATGTTACTTCCCTTCTTCAACTTCTAGTATATTATTTATATTTATATTGTCTATATTCGATTCGTTATATGATAAATGATGTCACTAAGTGAAAGTAGGAAAGTAAACTCAAGGAAAATATTTGTTCACCACTTAAGTAATCTTAAAAAAAATCACGTATTTATATTTTGACATACCTTTTGAGAAGGAAAGTTAATGTAATGAAAAATGACAAATGAATGTCATTTCATAAAAAAGCTATCATGTTGGTGATAAAAGGATACATGTGTTTTTATAGAATTGAAAAAAAAACTAATTTTTGTGATCAATAAAAAATATTACATGTAATTTATATCTAAACAATCCAAAAAAAGTAAATTACCTTAAAATCACTTTTTAATTAACATATCTAAACATAAAATTGATTTTATTATAATCGATTATGTAAAAAATTGCTTATATTCTCACCTAAATCTCAGTAAATTGGGTATATTGGTCAAATTTCGGTAAGAACAACTTATACAAATGGTTAATTATTAAAATAATCTTAAATTCACAATTTTTTTCCAATATATTTTTCTTATCACCCTTAAATACATTTTTTTAAACAAAAAAAACAACATAGCGCATTTTTTTGGGGATAAATAAAGAAGTGTTATTTGTATCACTCCCTATTGTAGATATCCATATATCCAGAGATAAATTAGAAAAAAAAGTTATGGAAGAAAAAGGAAAAGTGAAAAAACAAAGGGAGAGAGAAGAGAAAATAGATATAGGGTGTCAAAGTATGTTAATTAGTGGGATGGACAAAACAAAATATTTCCCGGATAAATATAGAAGAAAAAATGCTATACCAGAAAAATAAACTACGAAAACAACAATAATGAAGATGCAAATAGGTTGCAAGTTTGTATAGCCTCCAAAATTGGACTTACCTCATTGGATGCCCTGAGCAAATATAGCCCATGTCCAGGAGCACACTCCAGTTTATCCAGCACTAAACCAAAGCCCAAACAAAACAACAAAGTAATACTAACGCACAAAATCCCAAGGGTTTTACTTTCACAAATAAAAAAAAACAACTCAACCGCGAGAGCGAGAGCAACTATTGTGAACTGGTTCCACTGCTATGAAGCTCCTTCAATCTCTCATAGGCACTCTTCTTCTACTTCTTCTTCTTCATTTCCACACACAAACATCAATTTTCAGAATCTCAACTTGACGTGTTCTTTCTCTTTTTCTGCTGAATACCCATTTTGCAGCTCGTCGCGGGTCGTTGGGTCGGGTCGTGGGGCCCCGATACTTCTCTGCTTCCACCGAAGAGTACTCCAAGAGGAACTACGCCAACAATGTCGCTGAATACAACACCGTCTTGGGTTCTCTCAGTGCTCAAAGAAGGTTTCATTTTATTTGTGTTTATTTTATTTTTGCTCTTTTGGTTAATTTGAGGCACACCCTTTTTCCCCAAAAAAAAAAAAATATATTGATTATTGTTATTTGTTCTTTCTTTCTTTTTTTTTTTTTTTCCCTTTCTCGTAGGCATTTCTTGCTTAGGGACGTGTATGATGATATGATGCTTGATGGGGTGAAGCCAAGCCGCGACACTTTCCATTCCCTTGTCGTTGGGACCATGAGAGGGTCTAGAATGCAGGATGCTTTCTTCTTCATGAACCAAATGAAAATCATGGGTTTGGTTCCTGATGTATGTAGTACTAGTTTTCATGTTCTGTTTCTTTATATGTTTGCTTGTGTGAATTTTTTATTTTTGTGAACTTGTTGCCTCTTTCTAATTGGCTTGGAATGATGCTGTTGATAAGTGTTATTGGGTCTATTGTTTGAAGTTTATGTGTAGATACCTGGCACAAACCAAATCGGTTGCTTGAAATTTCAAATTGTTGCTTGCTGGAGTATGTGATTTGAAGTGGAGATCTTCAAAGTAGCAGTGTGTTTGGATTAGCTTATTTTTGGTTCAAAACAGCTTACAATTAAAAGTTCTCTGAGACAATTTTTGAAAGAAGAAAAAAGCTATTATTTTCCCCAAAAATAAACAAAATCGAATGCGCCTCAGTTTTGCTGCTTTTTCCTTATTCCTTTCCACTAGAGATGGGTAAATATAATACCCGAGTGTGTTTCAGCTCTTATCTTGAGTATGCTAAGTGAAACCTTTTATTTTTAATTAAAACTAGATTTAGGTTTCTATATGTGTTTTAGATTTTGGTTTTAGTCCCTACACTAAAAAAATTTTGGTTTAAGTCCCTATACATAAAAAACTTTTGGTTTTGGTCCCTATAGTGGTAATGAATTAGTCCCTACTGTTAAAAAATTACAAGACAATGTTATAGGTTTTGCTAATGTGACTAACGGGAGTTGATATAGGATGTAGTAAAACTCAATGGAAGTCATTTTGGCCCAAAAAAGGTTATTTTAATAATATTTTGATCATTTTTCTATTTTTGAAAAAGGTCGTTTCAGACATAAAAAGGGCCTAAAGGAGGTCATTTCAAGACTACATTAACAACATACCATATCAATGTAAAATTCTGTTAACCACGTCAGTAAAAACTAACACCGTCTATTAATTTTCAAATGGTACGGACTAATTCCTTAATGGAATACCAGTGTAGGAACCTAAACCAAAATTTTGTTAGTGTTGGGACTAAAACCAAAATTTGGGATACATACAGGGATCAAAAACTAGTTTTAACATTTTTTTTTTCTGTCTGTTCCTATTGTAATAGATTGTAGAATGTGTATTATTTTGATTGATACTGATAACTGAAGTTGTAGAGGTTCTTTTCTTCTTTATAATCTTTTTCCAGGGACTCTGGTTATTTTTTGTATGTGGCTTGAAATAAGAAAAATGTGACTTGATTTGGCTGAAACTTGAGGCAGGCCAGTCTGTAATTTACAATGTAGCATTCTCGTTTGATGTATATGTGTGCATGAAATGGTTGGTGCCTGGGTTTTTGTACCATAGTGGCTATTCATTTTTTAATCCCTTTTGAAGTCCATCCTATTTCAAGTACAGCAGAATCACAGTTATAGTGTTCTCTCAAATAGAGCTCACGCCATATACCCAGTAAAACTTGTTGACATGTAATTTGTAAGAACTTCTACTTTCCAGTTTTTATGTTTCTAGATCAATGATTTGTCTCATCTTCATACATAGGTTACTTTATACAACTTTCTGATTTCAACTTGTGGGAAATGCAAGAACTCTGATCAAGCTGTTCAGGTACCTTTCACTGTGCACTTGTTGTCATGATTTTAAAATTCTATTGCACTAGAAGTGATTTCTTTGTTCCCAATAGGTGAATAATGTTCTTATTTGTTTTCCTTTGAAATAAAGATTTTGGAGGAGATGAAGTGCATGGAAGTAAAGCCAAATGTGCAAACCTACATCTGCTTGTTAAACGCTTGTGCAGCCGATGGACGCTTAGACCGAGTGTATGTTATAATACCACTTCTTTTGTTATCTAATACACTTTCTTAACTGAGTGTTTGCTATAATACCACTTCTTTTATTATCTAATATTCTTTCTTGACTAAAAATTTCTTTTGCTATTCATTCCTCCCCTTAAGGACTCCATTGTTCATTTTTACAGTGCTTAGTTTATAGTCATTCAGTACCCAAGGGTTTGTGTTGATTTTTCACAATGTTTTATTTGATGCTAATCTTGATGACTTAACAAATACGCCTGATTCCCTACAATTCATTGCTTCTTTGTTTCTTTATTTATTTTCCTTTTGCGTAAGGTTTGGGGATTGCAGACTCCTAGTTGTCTTTTCTTATGGACCTATGTTCATATCAGCATCATCAAGTCTTTTTCTACATGCAATTTTTTTTGAAATATCTAATTCATATAAAATTTATTGATATAGGTATGCAATTGTCCGTGATATGACAGCAGCTGGTCTAGGATTAAACAAGTTCTGCTATGCTGGGCTTATAATTGCACACAAGAACAAAACACCTGTTACTGATGATTTTGCTGCAAAAGTAGTTATCATATCTGTTTCTTGATTTGACAGCATTTATGCTGTAGTTTTTCCAGTGATTTTTAAACTTATTATTCTGTGGAAAAAGGTTATTGAGTTTGTGGAGAGGTCGAAGATGTGGTCTTCAGTTGAAACTGACAGTGCCAATGCTGAGAATGTGATGATGGGTGTTACAGATGAGGAGTTATACAACTTACCAACAGCAGAATATGTTAATAGGCGTGGAGCATTTTTGGTTAGGGCATTTACAGCATATCATACTGCATTTTATGCTGCTGCAGACCTCAAGAATGTTGAGGTATTTGCCACCATGTCTCTGGGGATTTTGATGTTATTGTTGGATGGTTCTTGCTTTGCTTCGTATCTCTCTCTCTCTCTCTCTCTGTCTCTCTCTCTCTTCCTTTTTTCCCCCCTTCCCAATGCTGGCTTTTTGTGTGTGACAAGAAATCTTTCAAACACATGAATTTATGTTGGATCAATTATCAAATCATCAGCATGAATCTTCCAGAAATTGGTTGTGCACGATATTTGAATCTGGATGTCTATGTGGTGTTTAAGCCAAGTCCTGATATCCACTTTCCTGGTTAGTATTGTTTATTTCCGGTAAATATGTTTTACACTCTTCATTTTGGCTTACTGTCTTATGGCAGGGAAAATTGGTGTAATATTATTTTTTGCTAAACTAGAATGCACACAATAATCTTCCTTTTGTTGGAAGTCTTTCTAAGAGTTCTATTATGATTGTACTTTGTACTAACTAGAAAATAGAGATTAAATGAACAATAGTGATATAACTTAATACCAATAAATTATATGCTCTCTCTAGTTTCTACTAATTTTGAACTAATAAAGTTAATTAGCACATTACCATCATGCTCCTGTCAGCTACAACAAAGGTATACATAATATCAGGACTCAAAAAAATACAGTCAAATTATCTGTTAAATTTGAAACATACCTATCTCAGAACTGTGCTTTATTTGTTTACTTTAAAGTGATTTTATTTTCATTTTTTTTTCATTTCTACTATTTTTTGTTTCAAATTGTCTTTTAAAATTTGCATGGTTGACATCTGATTGCGGCAGTTGATGGAAACTCTTCTGGAAATGCTGAACAAGGAGGGGAAAACTCCTGATATCTATATTATGATGCAAGTAATTAGGTAATTTATTTATTTTTATAGTTTGTACCATACAGACAGCTTGAAAACATGCATACTGCCAAACTATACATTTTATTGGTATGTAAATTCACCAATGAAATGTGCTGGAGTTTAACTTGCTTACACTAATTATATGAATAACTTATGTATTGATTGATTGCTTCTGTTTTGCTAGCTTTTGGTGCACGTGATGATCTAGTTTTTTTGTGTCTCAGTGTTGTCAATGGTGTTTGACAGCAAGCCAAATATCTGCCACACTTCTATGGTGGATTATGTGGTGGCACCATGTTGAAGCAAGGCAGCCATGTTTTAAAAAAAAATACAAAATTCAGTTGATACACTAATAGAAAGAAAATGAAAATACATGGTACTTTACATCAAGAACAATTATCATAATGAAGGGCACAGAGTGTTGCAAACTCAAATATAGAAGTACTATAAAAGAAGGGACACACAAAGTCACTATACAATCAAATGAAAATAACATCATTGGAGAAAGCCAGCAGCAGTCCCTAAAAATGCAAAGACCATCAGCCTCCTGAATTCTCCTCCTTTTCATCATATATTAAGTTAGCAATCGAATATGTCAGGGCTCTTAATGTTTGGAACAAGCTTTTTGAAATTTTTGGAGAGAACTGGGCCATAAGGGCCTAATTCAGTTTCTTCTTACTAAATTCAGAGGCTTGGGGGGTCATAAACAAGCTAGGATTCTGTGGCAATGTTCAGTTTTTGCTATTCTATGTCATTGGTTGTAAAGGAAGGGTAGTATTTTCAAGGGGACTCCTCATTTTTAGACAACAATTGGGATAGAATACCTTCTTAGCTTCTATGTGGTATTCGGCAAATGGTCTTATTAGAGGTGTTTCCTTGGCAGATTTGCAGAGATATTAACATGCCTTGTTACCGTGCTCAATGTCCTAGGACCTACATGTTTTCTTTCACTTTCTTCTTGTCAGGGTACCTTACCCTTTCTTTATGTTATCTTTTCTTTCTCATTAATAAATTTCTTTTTCTATAAAAATATTTGCCTTCTTTCTATTGCTAGTGTGCTACCAACTGATGGACATTCCTTAGTCTCCAATAGCTCGCGATCTTATGACTTGCAAAATCTAAATCTCTTATGACTTGCAAAACCTAAATCTTCAATGTCAGCACTGGAAGCAGCAGTTCCTTTGTCTTTCCCTTGCTTCTTTTCATACAACTCTTCCCTAACTCCTCTTGGGCACTTCTGGTATGCTGCAACATCACTGGTCTATTACATTTGATGTCTTTTGGCTTGAGAGATGCTTCTTAATGTATATGTACCTTTTCCGTAGAAGTTGCTTACTACAGTAATTTTATAATTTTCATTCAAACAATAGTTGTACTTCCATCCTAAATCAGTCCAATTTGGTTTTACTTAAGCTGAGGATCCCCCACTTGCCATAGCCATAGCCCCTAATTGAGGGGAAGGAATCAAACCAGGAAAAAACAAATTGAGAAGAATGCAGATGCAGAACAAATTGTTGGATGGGTGTTTTTCTCTTGGTCAGTTCCTTTCTTCACCTGTGATAAGAAGGGAAGTTGCTAGTTGTTTGAATAATGGGTGGTATTTAGCTATTTTGATTCAAAAGAATTTTAAACTCTTAAGGTAAAGAAGTATCTTTGTATATTTGGTTAACCCATTAGTATTCAAAAGAATTTAAAACTCAGGTAAAGAAGTAGCTTCGTATATTTGGTTAACCCGTTAGTAATTTCTTAAAATCTACAGTTGCTTTTTGAAGGATTCCCTCAGGTAGGTCAAGGGTGTATTTTGTTATTTATTTCTCTAAAACCCTCCATGATCAGAGAAGAATTTCTTAATGTCTATACAACAAGAATGAAACCTTTTGCCTCTAGATGGGGTCACCTATATGCATCAAATGACATCATTGTGTTCTATCCTAAAACATGTTTGTAGACACAAATTATCCTTCTACCTCTAACCCTTCGATGCACTCCGCATACTAAATGTTTTACAAGTCTTTTTCACATATAATCAAATCACTTAAGGTGAAATTCTACCATAGTTGCTGCCCTAACCTTCTCTCTGATGCATTATACATTCATTTCCAATCCTATCTTGTCTAGTCCACTCATCCAACGCAATATTCTTATCCCTGGATCATTGAACTTATGTTTTGCTGGCTTTTTGCCACCTAACATTTTGTCTCATATGACATCACAGATATTATAGCTATACAGTAAAATTTTGCCTTAAGCTGCATTGATACTTTACTGTCACGAATAACACCTGAAGCATTGTTCCATTTCATCCTCCTAACTTGAATTCTATGATAAATGCCTCCCTCTATTCCTCCGTCATTTTATATAATGGACCCGAGATACGTAAAACGTAGTTTCGTTGAGTGTTGGGTGTGCCCTGCAACATTAGATTAGTTCTTGTTGACTAGTTTTGCTGGTTTTGGGAAAAGGAAGAAGGCCAAATCTTCGTGGTGGCAATGTGCTACATTGGCCTCTGTTTGGAGTATTTGGTTGGAGCTTAATTCTCACACCTTTGATGATAGATTTTCAGACAAGCAAGTTTTGTGGGATAAGATCAGGTGTTTGGCTTTTATATATGGTGCAAAACACATGATCTTTTCAGAGGAATTTCCCTCTTAGATATGCTGAGAAATTGGAAAGCTCAGCTTCATTGATAGTATTTTCTCTTGTTTGTTTTTGTTCTTTTAAAGAGGATCTCTTGTCCTTTTATCTTCTTGTATACTTCTTATCTTCATCTCAATAAAATTCTTCTTTTATCCAAATAACTCAGTTTATCTCTGATTAACATTATCATGCAGGTGCTATTGTAATGCAGGAGATATTGATCGTGCCCTTCAAACTTTTGAGGACTACAAAAATTCAGGAAAGCCTATTGCTGCGGATCTTTTTGTGGTGAGTTTGGCCATGTACAGCTTGTGACTTTCAATACCAAATCTTGGGGTTGAATGATTGTGTTCTTTCACACAATCTTGAGGACCTAGGAGTGTGGATGAGGACCTTTGTGGCAGTGTTGTGGGCCTGTCTGAATTTTAAAAACACTGATTGTTCTCCTCAGTTTCTGTTTGTGTTCCTCACTAGCATCTAACAATCAACCTCCATTAATAGTACTTGTGGCCAATTTTTGTATTTCCTCATGATAGCTTCAATTTTTGCTGCTGTAGTTAGGATGGTTTCCTTATTGAGCAGCTGATATTTTCTTAATGCTAATTTTTGTTGCAATTTATATAAAATGTATACTGAATATACAAACCAACATGGCTGCAGACACTTGCAGAGGGGGCAATGGTTGGGTACACTGAAAAAGGAATGCAAATTGCTCAAGATATACTGGTAGGTTACAGTAGGTACTTTATCAACTATGTTACATAGTGGTTTTTTTAGTTTGTTTAAACTTTAAAGACTTAATATTTAGATCTTTAAATGTAGGTTATGATGAACCAAAGAAACTTCTTCTTAAATACCAGAGTGGGAAGCGAGCTTCTGCTTTTAGCTGCTGGTGAAAAGGTATGCAAACTCTCCCAGACTCCCAGTTATATCCTCTTGGTATGTGCTTGATACAAGATAGATTATATTTCCTGCCCTGGATTTAAATGTGTATTCTGGTGTTGTTTCTTATATGGTAGACTGGGGGATATACTACTGCTAACTACATATGGGACTTGATGCGAGCTCGTAATGTTACCCCTTCACTTCCTGCAGTAGAAGCATATTACCAGGGCCTAAAAGTGAGTTATTTTCCTCACTCATACAACAAACTTTTTATGTTCTGTTTAATGTTATTTCCTGATAGTTTGTGTATTCATATTTGTTGTAAAGTCATTAAAAGTTGTACAATTCATGGAGGTTGCGAAGTCCCTCATCTGAGTTGAGGATAACAATTGATAAGAGTTTAATCTAAATCTACTGTCATTTTTTTTTTTCCATTTGGTAGAAAAAGAAATTTTATTAAAAGAGAAGAAAATATTACGAAAGAGGATAAGACATCCTTACAAAGATACGAAAAGAACAACTAAGTAATATAAGGATAAACAAGAAAGCATGTCAATCCCTTTGTATATCAACTAAAGGAGCACCAATAAACATACTATGGGCACAACACCAAAGAGATGCAAAAAAAGTAATCCTATCCCAAATAAGTCAGCAGTTGAAGACGAATCACTCAAAATTCTAGCATTTCTTTCCAACTAGGCACACCCTATAACAATAAAAACCAAGGGCTGTTATAGGACTTTGCTTTTTTACGAGAGCCAAAACCTCTGAACTTGATGAGAAGAAATTGATTAAGTTCATAGGGCCACGAGGATTCAAAAAAAGCTTGTTCAAAAGATATGTATAGGGCAATGCAGAAAGAGATGAGCCCGCGATTTAGAATCTAAACCACATATTATACACATGTTTGGAGACAAAGCAATGATAGGCATGCGCTTTTGGGGCATGTTATTAGTGCAATCCTATTAAAAACAGTAGTCCAAACAAAAGCTTTGACCTCTGAGTGATATTTAAATTTCCGAATGAGTTTATCCAAAAGAAATCTTTCTATGTTAGGGAGAAAGTCAAGAATTGAAAATAAGTTTTACAAGTGAAAAGCACCAGAGGAATCAGAATCTACTGTCACTGTTTAACTTTTTTGTACTATAGTCCAATCATATTTTGTTGCGTTGTTAACAGGTTTTAACTTCTTATATGATTATTGTCATTGTAAAACCCTTTTACGAAGGTGGCAATACATGATTAGATCATAATAATATATAAAAATTATACTAATAGCAGTTCAAAATTAAACTATAGGGTTGGAAAAGCGTTCAACTTTTTGTATAGGAAGGAGTAAAATAAGTTGCCTGATTCAAGTTCTCAGGATGACTGCGTATACTGATATACTTCAAAGTTCAAAATGCTTGTATTGTGTTTGAATAAATGAAAGAATACGGTTGAAGTATGTGAAAAATGTTCGGATATATTTATTGTTTGCTCTTTATGAAGTTTAAATGGAATTTATTTAAGTTATAGTTCCTTTTGGAGTTGGGGTAGCATGAAGTTCACTTACAAGACTAGTTAGTTCCCTAATTGCTGTCCTCTTATTTGATTGCTTCACTTATTAATAAAAGTTTTTTTTATGTTCATTTCTCACCTAGTCAAGCTATCTTCCCATACACTGAATTCTTGATGTTCACCGCAATCTGTATGGTATTGCAGGATCGTGAGATACCTGAAAATGATCCAAGACTCGTACTGGTTTCTCAGACTTATGATAACCTTCGCTTGAGATTCGGGAACAGGATGAACTAAAATGTATAGAGATTTAGGCTCGTCCTCATTAACCGTCAGCTGTTGATGGATTTGTTATTTTGAAGAGAGAATCCATAAGTCACCAAAATTGTTTGATTCATGGAAGAGTTGGTATGGATTCCTATGGAGTCACGCATGGTTGTGATATTATCAAGCGAAAGTTGAGCTAAGCTTTTGAAGATAGTTTCTAGCATGTAATACCTTTTTTCCCACAGTATGATAGTTCACGTATTTGTTTAATGGTTTCTTTGCTGTAGATTAGGAGTGCCAGAATTCGCATTGCACAAAGTTACCTTGAATTTATGGATACAGAAAACTGCACTTTTCTTCTTGAGGTTTTGTCAGAATAAGAGCAAACTGTGAATTGTTATAAATCGAGAGATTTTAAAGCTTAATTTTATGGCTGCATTTTGACTATTCCAAGTCGGCTGTTTGTATAACAGTGTATAATTCAATAAATGTAGCAAAGAATATAATTGAAAATGAATAATTTTACTTTAACTAATAGTTAGCGTACTTTGTTCATGTAAAAATTATGTGTAACTGAAAATGTTACGTCTTAAAAAGAATGCATTTTCTTTTCTTTTTTTTAAATATAGATCAACTTCTTTAAAGAACTATCATGCTGAGCATAGGACAAAGTTAAGGAGGGGATAGGTTAATCTCCTTTAAATGAATGTGGGGCGGAATCATGATTTTCATTCCCACAAGTAATTGCTAAGCAAGTGCAACTCACAATTAGAAAACACAAAATAAACATTTTATATCATAGCTTGCTTATGCTTAAGCAAATTAATTATGTTATTTGAGTATTTGATACATAAATGTAAAAATTATAACAGCACAGAGCACAAATTGTGTAATAACATGAAGTTATCCAATTCGTCCGACAAACAATTCCACTACATTTTACAAATTGAATTGTGTTATTTTGTATATTCCAAGCCATATTTGTAATAATTTATGCTATTATATACTTATACTATTATATAAAATATTTAGGCCACTTTTAACTATATTTTATCATACTTTTTATTTTATTCTTTTTATTTATCCATAATATTACATACTCTCTTTAGATCGTTTAATACCTTTTCTTCCCTCGCATTTTATTTCAGTATAGCCACCAACTATGGGGAATGGTCCCCCTCATTCTCCCTTAAAAGCTCATTTCCTGTTCCCCTAAATTTGGGATGGAATGAGGGGAAATGAAAACCTATGAGTTAAAAATAATCATTTCACATTTTTGTCCCTCATTATATTTGTAAAATTTCATATTGCACAAGTAAGGGTATGAGTATTGAATACCATTTACAATATGATATATAAATACAAAAATTTTCTAAAAATATAAACTAGAAATATGACAATATATGTTAAATAAAAAATTATATTTGTATATAGTGTCGAATATTTAAAATAATCTTAATCAAATATTTATTATAATTATCCTAGATATGACAATTTCTCCCTTGATTTAAAAAAAAAAAAACAATTTGTCCTTTGAGCAAGTTGCAAAGTTTCTCTATATTGATGCGCACAATGTAAGGAATCGCCCAGTAAATTTTTTTTTCTTCTTGAATATCTAGTGAGACTATTAGTCACCACTTCCATAGTATAATAGTAGCTATAATAGAGCTAGAAGAAATTTTTTTGAAGCAGCCCAATGGAATAGAAGTTCCTAAAGAAATATTCAACAATAATAAGTTTTACCCATATTTTAAGGTAAACACAATCTTATTAAACTCTAAATTAAGTTAATAAAAACTTAAAATTATATAAATTTTAATTAGATTTTCAAAACTCAAAATTATGTAAGAGCAATTGATAACACAAAGTGCACGTAAAAGTTTCTAAAGAAGAAGGCCTTAAATATCATGGTAGAAAGGATTTTCTAATTCAGAATATCTTAGCAGCATGCTCATTCAATTTAAAGTTCACTTATGTCTTATCTGGTTGGATGTTAAACAAGGCATGTTACCAATGATTTATTATCATCTTGTTCAGCATCCTGATACTACGAAAGTTGTGCTTGGTTGTCCATTTGAGATGTGTACGAAAATGTTAAAGCATATTGTGTTTGGCTACTCTCCAAAAAATTAATTTCTAGAGACTTGTATTAGGTTTGCATTTTTTTTTTATAGATTACATAATTTTTTCTTATGGATTTATATATTCTTATAGATTTTTTTATTTGAAACTTATTATAAATAATGAGTAATTATATGAAAAATTTATTTTATGGTTATTTTGATGTTCAATTGAAGGTTTTGATTTTTTTTTTTTTTTTACTTATTAATTGAATGTTTAGTTTTCATAACTATATCAAAACAACATAGAGCTATTAAAAGGGCTATTTGAAAAGTCAATAATCATAAATGTTTTGTTTCATTCCTTTATAATATATCTTCCAAATATCTATTTGGTTCACTTATTAATTTTCCAAACAAGTTTGTTCCCTTCCTTTTCTTCCCTTTCCAATCCCTTGCTAACTGTTCCAATATTTTCCTCTAATGAAAGAACATTGAAACACATTGTTAAGTTTAATAATTAGTCACTTCATCACCAATCCACTTAGGTATGTCAACGAGGCGGCGCGGGGCAGGGGATAGCCCCCTGTGCCCCTTCTCCTACCCTGTGAATAAATATCCGCCCCTGTTTCTCGCCCCATATCTGACGGATATCCGTTTTTGACTTCTCCGTGGGTTTATGAATACCCGTGGATATCTATTGATACTCATTAGAATGTTAAAAATTCAAAAAATTTAAATTAAATATAAAAATTCTAATATTATGAAATACTTAAAATAAGTATAAATAATAATTTAATTCCACAATTCTAATTTTAACAATTTAATATACTTAAAATAAAAATAAACACAAAATAAGCACAATAATTCAATTCCATAATCTAAATTTCAGTAACTTAAAATAAAAATAAACACATAATAATAATCTAATTATTAGTCTAACACATAATACTAAATCCAATTTTTAAATTTAAATATTAGTCAAATCAATTTAAATAACAATAATATTAGTTTTAATAACTTAAGAATAAAATAGTAATTTTATATCGGGTATCCGTGGGTATGGGGATAGTGATCCCCGTCTCCGCGCCCGTTTAATATGCGGATATTTAAAATTTCCGTTCCTATTATCCGTTAGGGCAAAATCTTTTCCCCATATTCACTCCGTTGTGGGTATTACCCTACGAATATCTGTAGGGGCGAGTTTTTTTGGCATCCCTAAATCCACTACTCGCTCTTATTATTTTTGTGCATATTTTTTATCTTTAGAACATTTCATTTAAAATTTAATTTGAAGAGTTTAATGTTGATACATTGATAGCATAAAAGAGTTTTATACTATCATCTAATCAAATATTTTTATTTATAAGACTTTTGATGTAATGGATGATTAAATCAAAAATTTTTGTTGATAAGACAATAAATAATTAGATATTTATATAAAAAAATTTTACACCGATAATAGATACAAATTAAATCATAATTTAAAACCCTGATATCTATTTTTTCATCCGTCGCTAGTATGAGCATTCTCTCATTGCCCCCATATCACAACAGGCCGCAACCCGCTCTCTCTTTCCCGAATATTTTGTAGTCACGCCATCATTGTGCCACCCCGCCAGACCGCCACCTTGCAATTGCACCCGCATCACCGCCTCCCCGGAGCCTCACCTGAACTGCGCCAGTTCCATTTCTAGTCCCCTCTGTCTTCATTTTAAATTTGTTTTTGTGAGTGATGATGCCCATTTTAATTGTTCAGGAAGTCTATTCTTGAGCAAATGCCCATTTTAAATTTCTTTTAGTTGCAGCTTTCGATGCTTTTTGAGTAACAGAATGGAGTTCTCTATGTGCTTTTGCAGTCTAGCTCAACAGTATGTTTAATTCTTTATGCATGAAAAGAAATGGTTGTGTGGTGTTTGATACGATGGTGCAAAGGTTTTGTAATTTTCAAGTAAGCAATGATTGTGATTACTTCGCATCGCTGGATAGTTGGATTCATGTGATGGATATATTAATTGGGTCTTGTTTCTCCATTGTTGAATTGAGATTAGAGGAAGAACTGCTTTTGTTTCTCCACTGTTTGAAGGCCTAGGCCTATCTGTGGACAAAAATGCTTGTGTTTGGCCTATTTAACGCGTTGGCCCCCTGTATAATTTTTTCTTTGGTCAACCTGTATAAAATATTTTAAATTATAGAGTTTGTATGCTTCAAGTTAGGCTAGGCTTTTGATGACGTCAGACTTAGGCTTAAATAAAAAAGTCTATAATAAAAGACTCAGATTGATAAGCTACAATACAAACTTGGCTTATTAAGAGAAAAATCTGGCCTCATTTGTTATCATCTCTATTTTTCACAATTAATAATCGCCATCGCCAGCTAACCAGCCCCTGTCCTCTGTTGATTGTTAATGGTCGATCCTGTTGTCATTGTTGCAGGTATCGCCCGATTTACCACCCCAAAATAATAACTTCCAAAGCAACATGTATATTACAAAAAATTGCACCTTACCCTTGTAAATTATAAGTCACATGCACTTTAGCAACTAAACTATAAAAATATGTAAATCAATTTTTTGAACATTCATATAGATGTAATTTAATTAAAATAAATATACTTTACTCCTTCAAACTTTAGGTTATATGCAAATTGGCTTATTGAATTTTTCTAAATATATAATATGATATCTTAGACTTTATTGAATATGTGATACTTTTATTAATAATTGAAGAAAAAATTAATACAAAGGTCAATTTATACATTGAAGAATATTCAAGGAATTGATTTACATATTTTTAAAATTTAAGGGTTAAAATACATATGACCTATAATTCAGGGGAAGAAAATATAATTATTCATATATATTATACAATTAGAAATTTTGATTTTCTTTACAGTTAGCATAAATTTATAATAGACTGAAAACAGAAAGAATTTAATTTTTATACCCTGAGGTAAAAGTGTAAGTTATACCTTTTGTTGATTGCTATATCTATTTAGTTTCATGGGATCATCGATATTTGTTTAGTTTATTTATATCTTTTCCAATTCAATTTTTATCTTTTTATTTTTCCTTTTAAGAGTCATATTCTTTTGTAATTTTTTTGTCAACTATAATATTTTTCAGCCAATCGATATTTTTAATCCTTTGCTTTTTGCCCTTTTATGAATTTCTTTTCCCTTGTTTGACCGTAATTTTTTTGCCTTTTATGAATCGGTTTGTTTTTCAACTTCTTTTTTGGTCCGTTTTGTCAACTGTGAATCGATATTTAACCCATCAACTTTAATGGGCTGAAACCCAACATCACAGTCGACCAACTATGTTGGGCAACCCGTTAAGTGCCGGGTTATCCCGTTTTACAAGCTCTGCCCTGCCTCATGTAAGTAACTCAGGTGATCTATTTCCCAGAAACGCAAACCCGTCTGCTTTGTGAAGCTGCTGATAAAAATATAACCCTCTATCATGAAAGACGAGGAGGCTCTTCCCCACGCCGAGGAAGAAGGCGCTGCGTCTCCCCAAATAAACAATAAGAAGAAGAGGAAGAAGACGAAAGCTGTGGAGGAGGAAGAAAACGCCGAGATTGGTAAAGAGTTGAAGGACAATGATGCCACAACAACAACCACCTCGAACGAACCCAATGACGAGAAAGCCAAATTGAAGAAGAAGGAGAAGAAGAAGAAGAAGAAGAAACGGTTGTTGAAGGAGGCAGAGAAGGCGGACAGGCGCGGCGTCTGCTACCTGAGTCGCATTCCCCCTCACATGGACCACGTCAAGCTCCGCCACATTCTCTCTCAATTCGGCGATATCCAACGCATTTTTCTTGCCCCTGAAGGTGTCCTTTTTACTTCCCATTCTCCACTCCATTTTATTAAAAAAATTTAATATAATATATTACATGTGTATTATTAGCTTATTTTATTGCCTCCTATCCTATGGGAGGATAGCTGTGGTTCCCCCGGGGGGGGGGGGGGGGAGCTTATTTTGTGCTCAAAGCAGCTTATAATTAAAAGTATTTTTTTTTTTTTTGGAGCTTTTTGAAAATGAAGCTATTATTCCTCAAAAAATTAATCAAATCTGAACACCCTCTAATACTCGATGTATTTTATTTGAATGTTGCAGATTCTGGTGCTCAAGTGCCACCTAAACGGTCCCGTGGATCCCGAGACCAAGCGTATTCAGAAGGGTATTTGTCTTTGGGGAAAATGCGCAAGAAACCCTCCAATCGTGTTTTATGTGTAGAGAACTTACGCGTATTAAGGGACTGTTTGGTTTGACTTCTGTTTTCATTTTAGGTGATATGTTTTCGGTATTAAATATTAAATATAAAAAATGTCACTTTGTTTTCGATAGATTTCCTGTCTTTAATATTTGTTGAAGAAAATGGCGAAAACAAACCAAGCAGCCCCTAAACATAGTGTATGTTGATCCCTTGAGCATGTGCAGAAACCCTTCCATAGCGGTCAATGAGCTTGGTTTGCTGAGTTCAAAATAGTTGTGTAGATGAGTATCGAAGCATAGGGGGATTTTCTGCGCATGACTCATAGTTTGAGGGAGTTTCTTGTGCTTTGCCCTTAACTTTTTCGGAATTGAACTGATATCTGATTCTAGTTGTTAAAATGGTTACTGATTTTAAGTTAGTAGGATTTGATTGTTTCTGTGTAACTGTGTAGGTGGGTTGAATTCCCTGATAAAAGCGTTGCAAAGAGGGTTGCCAAAATGTTAAATGGCGAACAGATAGGTATGTATGTGTTTGAATCAGTCACCTGTGGCACTTTGTTCTTGATTTATAAATGGAAAATCATAATGTTTTCCCATCAATTCTGGAATATCAATTCAGTATATCACACACATTCGCTATTATATGATATTGTATTTACTTGTAGTAGGCAGACGTGTGATTATATACTTGTGGTGGCTATATCTGTTGCTCTTTGTTCTTTGGTGTTTTAATTGGAATTGTAATGTTCTCTACCAAATCTAGGTTCTTTAAATATTTATTCTGTAGAGACCTTGTTGACAATAGGCTTTATACAGCTTGGTAAAAAGGCAAAGAGGTCAAGATACAGTAGATTTTGCAGTATTTGAGTGTCTTTAGAATTGTGGGATAGAATTAGGTTCTTGGCTTCTCTCTGGTGCTCAGCTCATGATTTCTTTAAGGAGTTTACCATTGCTGATTTACGTATGAATTGGGCTTCCATTATCCACTGTTATTCTTGATTTTGTTTTGTTGATTCTTTGTAATTTTATTTGTTTTCTGATGGAGGATGTCTTATCCTCCTGCCTTTATAATTCTCTTCTTTCTTATTGAATTTCTTTTCTGCAAAAGAAATTGCGAAAAAATAAAAATATATGATATATTGTGATAGCAACTGGTAACAGAGAAAAGAAAATAGAAACAAATACGGAATGTATGATCTGTATAATACTTCCCTGCAGGATATCAGTGGGATATTCTTACAGGGCTTGAAGGAAAATGGTATACAAGAAGCAAAACAATGAAACAGTAAAGGTTAAGGCTCTTCGAGAGGCCACCACTCTCCCAAATTCCCAATAACTAATTACCTGACTATCCCCACTCTGTCACACCCATACATATATGACTTGCCGCCCAATTCCTCCTCTCCCCCCAATTTCCCTTGCCAGCTCAGCATTAGGCAGTTAGACGCCTTCAGAATTAACTAATGGGCCTGACTCCTTGTGGGCTCATCTCCAACATGCCTCTTAGTTATTCTGAGGATCCCAACATATTCATACTGGTGTTTACTTGTAGTAGCAGGACTATTCGATGTGTGATGTGTCTGTCTGAGTTGATTTGGTTGTCAAGTTTCAAGTTTCTGATATGCATTGCTCAATGTTCCATGTCCAGGGGGAAAGAAGAGGTCATCATTCTACTATGACCTTTGGAATATTAAATACCTAAGTAAATTCAAGTGGGATGATCTCACTGAAGAACTAGGTAAGGCTTTATAATCTCTGTCTTGTTTTTATTTAGTCAAGCTTAAGCAAGCTATGCTAAAGAAATATAATTACAGCCTTAAAGAAAGCTATCCGGGAGCAAAAACTAGCTTTAGAACTTTCTGCTGCCAAGAGAGAGAGGGATTTCTATCTGTCCAAAGTTGATCAGTCACGTGCTTTGAATGCTATAGAGGAGCGGCTGAAGAAGGTACTCTATCTACACTTGTCAAAATTTCATTGAATTTAAATATTTTTGGGAAGTTTGCACTTCATGCATTTAATATGTTAGACAGGAAACTTTATGTTGGTTAAAAACTCATTTGATTTGATGGAGGCCAATCCCAGTTTCAATAAAATAAAAAATAAAAATAAATATGTTATCTCTAATCTTCATTCCTTGGTTGGTACAATATTTTGTAACTTACTGTTTTCTGGTATTGGGAGATATCAAACAAGCAGAACAGCAGTATTTATTTATTTCCTCTTAAATTGTCTGCTTTCAAATACCTTATGCTGGTTAATTGGCTATGATCGGTCAGAAAATGGGCTAGCATCAAAAATATTGAAAAGCTTCTCCACTAATTTGAGCTTTAAATTGAGCAAGTAATGAAGTTTACAATTTGAACTAATTGAAATATCATGTTTATTTTATTCTTTTGGCTTGGAATTAAAATTCCTTACTACAATTTCGAAGAATTGTAAAATAGCTACCGTATACTATATCCAATTCTAAACTTGAACTAGAAAAATCAGAGTTTTATTCAATAAATCTAGCAATGGTCTCACCTTCCCTGTTGCCTCAAGCCTTGGCACCGTGCCTTCTTTCATACAGCTGTCATAGGTGGCAATTCTGGCAAGACCATAATATGGCATTTTACCTCTTTCTTTGGCTTTCTTGTCATGCACTCCCCTCATCTGATCTTTATCTAAAATAAATTATTCATAAAATCTCTTTACTTGTTGTGGCGATGGCAGGCCTATTTTATTTTTAGATTTTAACCCATGGAGACTTTCTTTTTCTGAAATGGCAGTGAGGTGAATCTATTCTATCACTGTTATGGACCAACAGTGCAATAAATATTATCAGCAGTTTTATTTTTGGCAAATGATTGAGATTGTCATACTAGATTTTCTGTTATTTAGACTTTGAATGCAATCCTCTCCTGGGACCCAAACCTAATAATTAAAATTGTGGATAAATTAAATAATGCCAATTTTGTGAACCAGATTAAATTAAATAATGATATCTGCTTTCAAATCTACTGCAAATGTTAAATGTTGGTTTGCAATTTGCAAGACAAATAGAACACTTCAAGCTTTTGACTAGCTCAGAACTTTCGTTTTTAATAATTTGAGTTTTATTCATTTTGCTGACTAAAAACTTCTATTCTTACTCCTTGAAGATGTTTAATGCTATCATGATCAAAGAGCCTTTGAGCAAATTTCAAACAATCTCAGAAAACAGAAAGGAATTATGCTCTACCAATTGAATTATTTAATGCTTGTCATGATTGGATTGACTGTATTTGTAATGACAACACTAGGGTATGATTACTCGTCCTGCCAAACATTAACTATAATTCCTAATTATAATTCAAATTCTGATGGATTAATATTACAAGTCTGAAATTCCGATTCTTGAAATCCATGCATAGAAGTGATATTGCTGAGTAGAGCACACAATAACTATTCTGGTCGTATCAACGCTATGTAAAACCAATGCTCCTGCATTCATTGTTTTACTGTTTTTTAACAACTCATTATTGTCCTGATTTTTTAGACTTATACAAAAGAACACGAACTACAGTTGTTGAATGTTGATACTTTATAGATCTGTTCTTCACAATCCACTGAGGATTTGTGTTTTCTGATCCACTTCTGTTTTGCGGTCCACTGCATTGCTCTGCATTTTGGCTTGTATTACTTATCCTTACTTGGACTATTTTAACTCCTTAAAACTAGGGTAGACTGGCAAGCTACGTAGCTAGTTTATTTGGTAATGGAAGAGCTTGTTTTGGATTATTGTTGTAGCTAGTATATTTTCTTCAAGCTACAAAGAATTCGTGAATTATCATGTACTTGTTGAAGTTTATGGGGTGTTCTTGGACGTATACCTTCTGATCTGTAGTTTCCAATGCATATTAAGTATATATGGAGGAATCACAGTTCATACTGATACCATTTCATCTGGCTTCCACAGAAGCAGAAGATTCCACAAGACTCTGGACAAGTGGCAAAAGTGATTCGCCGTTTCCCTCAAACAAAGCCAATAGCTGTTAATTCTAAAGAAAGTAAACCTGGACTCTCTGATGATATGCTGGATGCAGTAAGTATCAATTTGTTTTTGGTTAGAGCTAATAATTCTTATTTTGGTGTCTCATTCTGTTTGGTGCCTACTTGTCTTCTCTATTTTGTTGTAAATAGGTCATAACTTCATGTATGAAATCATTAGTTTTTAACTGATGTTTTTCCACTATACCCCTTGCAGGTATTTGGCGGCTCATAATGCATGTATTGATACCTTCAACATTGGGATCCAAAATATAGCGCTGCCAAGGGTTGCATGTACATTGCAATTTTGTGTTCAACCCTCATAGCCAGGGATTTGTAATGATTTATCTAAAGAGTGATGTTCTTGTTGATCGGGGTTTTTGAAATGAAAATTAAAGTAATCTGGAAATGTAATAGAGTGAGCTTAACGGGAGTTGAAACGTCTAAATTTGGCAAGACATTTTTTTACAATGAATTTTCATGCCATTGCTGTACACCGTCCAATTATGAGTTGTGGACTCCAAATATATTGTCTAGAATGCAAGTACGTTGTTACGGCAGGTTATTTGAAGTCAACTACTGTATTCAATTTTTGAGATATCATGATTCATTCATTGATTACGAACTGATAAAATACATTACTACATATTTCGCATTGTGATATAACATTGTTCCCTTTAGGGTTTAGGTTTGGGGTGGCATCTGTTATGCATCCCCTTCAGTTTGGTGCACCACGCGTTTAGGTGATCTAATGACAAAAAATTGATGGTGTAACTATACACAATTAGCTTATGATACATGATAAAAATTCCCATACCTTATTTTCCTCCATTCTTACTACTTCCAGCGAACTCCCCCAATTCTTCGATCACCCCTGCCTTATCGTCACTGCCACCGCCATTGCCACCACCCTTCAGCGCCTACCACAGTCACTTCTAAAGCCTATTAGGTGGAACAACTCAATGTGGCGGAAGCTCGATCTCGACCTCCTCGTCGCGATGGTGACGAACTCGTGGTTTCTCGACGCGATGGTGGGCGTGAACATGTGGAGACCCAGGGGGTGACTTGTTTGACTTGGACCAAGTCAACGGAGACTAAACCCTTGGCGGCGTGAATCACTCTATAAACACTCCACCATTGGTCTTGGCCCCCCGATGGAAGTAGATGGTGTGATCATTGACCCAGCAGGGCCAGCCTCTATGTTCCACCACCTTAACTTAGTGAGTTCTATCTCGAGTTAAGAATACATCGATGTTAGTGGTGAGATTCTTGATGTCTCTGGACTTGCTGCGGGCGCCATAGGAGGCGATGGTGGTCAAGGCCATGTGCACCGCCTCGTTGGAGCACGTGTTGATGGGTTGGAAGTGAATGGTGCGACAGTTTGCAAGCAAAGAGAGGGAACAAAGTTAGAAGGAGTGTCTCTAGTGCATAAATGCTTTTTGGCGTATGTATGCTCTGGTGAAGATTTTCCTGCCACATCACCTGGTGCATAATGCACCATAGATAGCAAGGTCCATAGCATATGCCGCCTAAGTTTGGTTTGATCCTTGCTAAAGCCAACTTCCTTGTCTTCAAAATTTCGAGATATGGCACTATGTAAATCAATGTTTTTTCTTCCTATTTATGTTGATGAAAAAAATGTATTAATCACTTTTAAAACACTTGAATCTTATGGCATTCTGATGACAGTATATGATGAAAAAAATATGAAGACCATAATGTAAGATGTTCAATTTAATAAATAATAAATCCCTGGTCTTTATCGATTTTTACATAGGATAAATTAGTCTCTAATAAAGATAAATTGATAAATTGATTTTCAACATTTTAAAATATTGAATAAATTAGTTTCTAACAAAAATAAATTGACAAATTAGTCCCTAACTTTTTAAAATTTTAGACAATTTAATTCCTCCATCAAATCTTTTCGTTAAACACTATGACGTCATGCCACCATTATTTTCCATCTTGTCATTCTAGTCACTCCTATTTATTACCTAATTTTTGATAGATTTCTAAGTTAATATGCTGAATTTTATGTTCTAATCTAATATGCAAATAAGATGAGTTTTGCAAAAATAATGCCATTTTAATAAATAGGAGTGACTAGGATGATAAGGTGAGAAATAATGATGCTACATCAACTATTTAACAAGTTATATCATAGTATTTAACGAAGAGATTTGATGAATGGACTAAATTATATGAGGTTTTAAAATGTTAAGGACCAATTTATTAATTTATTTTTGTTAAGAACTAATTTATTTAATATAAAAATTGATAGAGACCATTTGAGAGTTTACTCTTAATAAACCCATATTGCATTATAAAACAAATTTTATCATTTACATATAGTTCTAATATTCAATCAAATTACTATATCCCAGTTTTCAAGGTGCGCCAAATTACAGAGGTTATTAAAATTCACACACCAAAATTTTTCTTTTATTAAAATACAATAATAATGTAGAAACCTTCTGAAGTTAATAATAAATCAAAACTAAACCTACAATAGAGTTAAGTATTGCCTTCTTAAGAAATATAAATAATAAAACAACTATAAATTAAAAAAGTTTAGCACCTTTTCCTAAAATAAGTTCATTGAACGTGACAATGTCTTTGAAAAACTGATTAGAACTTGGGTAAAAAGAACCGAGTGATATCATATACTCCTAATATATCCTCCTAATAATTCTTTTACATTTTAATAAAAATATTAAATAAAAAATAATTATAATTAATATCTTTAATACACAGAAAGATATCTAATACTTAAGATGATTATTTTGAGGATGAATTAGGAGGACTTGCAATTGTTCAAATTATAGTAAAATGTCATTGCATCATTTCAAGTTAAAACTTATGTTAACCAGCTGTCACAGTACTATATATTTGGCATTCTATGCTGTGGATTTCAGATTATGTAAAAACCTCACTTGGGCATCATTCCGCACAGGGATGGCAAAACAAACTAGCCCACCAAAAGCGGGGTAGGGCAGGGCAAATTAAAAAGACGAACTCAATATTCTAGCCCATCTCATTTAAAGGCGGATTGGTCCGTCAAAAAAATAAAAAATAAAAATAAATTTATTTTAATATTTTTTGAGTTAAATTACTTTAAAAATTAGAAAAATATATTAAATAAAAAATCTACTTAAATAAAATAAAATAAAATAATTAAACCATATGATTTGTATCCAAATTTAGCCCAAATATAAATATAATAAATTAATTAAAATATATAAATAAATTTATAAATAATAATTAACTATAAATTTATGACATAAAATCTATAACATAAAGTTTACAAATTAATGAAAGTATAATAACATAATTTATAATAAAAATATAATTTTTTTTTAAAAAATACTCTTGCACCTCTAAAAAAAAAAAGGAGAAAAGCTGGACCCGACGGGCCAATCTACCTCGGCCCGCCAAAGCCCGCAGATTAGGCGGGTCAAAAATTTTTTACGGGTTTGGTGGGCCAACTTGACGGGTTAAGCCCATTTTGCCATCTCTAGTTCTGCATGATAACATTATGCGTGTAAATAACACTGGAAAGATGAAATAAATTTAAAACCAGGCATTGAACAATTTCAGAATGGCATTTAACACCACAGCCGATAATTTTTAAACATTCAGTGGATGTGAACAACTATGTAGTCAAATCTGTGCGAAGAACGTCATTGAGATTAGATCTATACATGAAATTGCAGTATTATCCAAAAGTTCCATGACAAGTCTAGGAGTAACGGAGTATATACTCGGTTATGACAGCCAGAAATAGACGCGCAAAAGGATAAGATGCAGTGCTTTTCCCTCCCAATCAGCCGCAACAGCCACCTCTAGCAGAAACAGTTCCATCTCTTGCACCTGCTTGACCTTGGGGACGTCCATAGCCAACTTTTATACCAAATGACTGCAATCATAGATTCATTGCTAATTTTAGCCAAAGGCGCACATATGGCTACATGAAAATCTCTTCTTTATTTTTATTATTTTTTAAGAAAAAAGAGAATAGAAAAGTATCCATGCTTCTGCTTCAACTAACTCATTTTGGTGAAACCAACCATCGCTAACACAACTTTAATTTCAGATGACAATTCTAACTACGACAGGTGAAAATGCCAAATTTCTTATGAGCAGGTAAACCTGTATATCAATAGAACAAGATGGAAACATCCATTCTTAAGACGCAACTGAAAGAATTATTTTTTTTTTTTTCTCATGCATTCGGACTTTGATATTTTGATTTTTTAAACCTGATGCCATACTGTTGCAGGACCAATAACTTCCCACAACTTTTAAATGAAACTGACAGTAGATAATTACCTCATTGGACACATCAAAGATACCGTCCTGAATATTCTGGAGAATCTTTGCAGCAGTCCTTATAAAGGCCTGCAGAATATGCATCAAGTTACTTTTGACAGTAATGAAAAATCACAATATCCTTGAGGCTACATAGCGCACACAATGTGTTATGAATGTAGGGTTTGTCTTGCTATCAATTTAGATAAATCACCTCTTCCACATTTTGAGCTGTCCTGGCAGAAGCCTCCAAGAATAGAAGTCCATTTTCCTTTGCAAATTGCTCACCCTCCTCTTTACTTACTGCCCTCCGGTGAGATAGATCACACTTGTTCCCTATGAGCATGATTGTCATGTTAGGATTGGCATGCTGCCGGGCATCTTCCAGCCAACTTGCTAAATGATTAAAAGTCTCTCTCCTGGTCAACAACAGAACCTTCTGGTTTTCAGTTTAAGCAAGGATTTAGGAAAAGGAATGAAACTCAGATTTAACACTCCAGACCAGCACATACCAAAAAACACGAAAGAAATGGCAGTTGGGACACAATATTTTGTTTATATGGAAGAAAAGTGTAATGTACACTCTTTGGGGGGTTGCAAAATGCAAGGGAGAAAAGATACCACATGCATGCATACACTATGACACATGCAAAAAACCATACCAACCATGACAATGTGTTGCAAAGCAGTAATAGAGCTCCTCAGATGAGGTATTTGAAAACCAAAAACCATATAAGGTGGTTTAACTATCGAAAATAAACTAAGACACAGATGTTTTAGACTCCTAGTTCAAAAAAATGGAAACTTCCAAATACAGCAATCACCAACAAGGAGAGGAAGGCAATAATAAAGCTTCACTCAGCTGCCAAAACTTTATAAACACATAACTTCACAGCATTTCACTTCTATAGCATGCATTGTGAACATGTCAGATCACTTTTAGCATTCACAAAGGTGGCAAAGACCATGCAACATAGGTGCATTTTGAAGGGTCACATAAACTTTGGCATTAGTCTGAAGATGCAGACCATGAACTCTGTGTCAAAGTTAACAACAGCATCACCTACCTTGTAATGTCATAAACTAGAAGTGCTCCCGCTGCTCCCCTGTAGTAAGATCTAGTAATGGATCTAAAAGACTCTTGCCCAGCCTACAGTTAAACAATGTATTATGCATCAGTATTCATGCATTATTGTTGAATACCATAACATAACTGCAGACACTTGAAAAAAATTTATGACTAAGAATTCTATCTGCAGCACTATAAGTGTCCAATCTTATATTGTGTGTTCAGAGTATACAAGCACAACTTCATTTCATGATCAAGCAGAGCAACAAATGCATTCATTACTGTACCAATTTAATCTTACCAGGCAAGGCCAAGCACTGTAATCCCATGCTCAGCCTCGCAACTGTAGAGCACACTTGTGTGGAACTGTGGATTAATATTATACTAAATAGGTGTCCGATATAATTTAAGTAACTGGTTTTCCTAGGCTGAATGAAAACAAACTTTGAGGAATATCATACTGAAATGCTTGATGCCTTAATGCTTCTAATCATATTTACAATTCGCCAAAAAATAAAATAAAATAAAATAAAATTAAGAAATGTAGAGAAAAATAAGCAGCATAAAAAATATAGAAGAGTTTAAAGTAACATCGCGGGGCACAAATAATAGGTTGTGTGACATCTGCTTGAACAAGTTCAACAAAGATTTGTAATCCTGAATGAGGTCTTAAGCATTTTATTTTATTTTATTTTTTCTCTATGCTTTCTTTTTCCTTCCAACCTAAAGCATCACTTGTGAATTAATAATATTCAGAATTTTTATTACAAGCACAAATTCGATACCTCATGTACATATATATAGACCCTTGTTCCTAATTACGTACCCACTCCAAAAACGAATTATCATTCCAAAAACGATAAAATTTCGAAATAAATAATCAATTTCAGTGTCCTAGTGCATACCATGTAATCATTTCTAAACTAATTTGTAGTATCCAAACAGAAAAGACTGGAATTAAAATAATAATAATAATAATAATAAAGTTACACAAAAATTCAAATAAAAAATTCGAAAAAAAAAAGTATATCTAGAGAGAGAGAGAGAGAAGTGACTAACGGTGTCCCATATCTGAAGCTTAATGGGTCGGGAATCGATGGTGACCATGCGAGCGCCGAACTCAACGCCAATGGTGAGATCATGGACCGGTTGGAACCTCTTGTCGGTGAACTGCAGGAGCAGGCACGATTTCCCTACACCTGCGCCGCAGAGCATAAAAACCCACCCAAAACATGAGTGAGAATGAAATCAGAGAGTGAGAGACCCAATTGGGAAAAGAGAAGAGAAGAGAAGAGAACCTGTGTCGCCGATGATGATGTACTTGAAGAGGTAGTCGTAAGACATGGCGAACAACAACGAAACGACGCCGTTTAGAGAGATAGAAGAGTGAAGAAGAGGAAGAAGCAAAGTGAAGGTGCGAGTAACAAGTGAGAGTAGAGAAGAGGAACACGACGAAGGAGAACGAAGAAGGGAATTTGCGATATTGGGTTTTGAATCCGGTAACAAAATAAAAAGAGCAAGACAGACGAACAAAAGGTTGGGGATGGCGTGGCGTATGGGTATTAGAAACGTCTCCAATATTCATCATTTGTTTATATTTTTTAAATTTTCAATCGTGATTCAGATAAAATAAATAAATAAATTTTCTTCGGTGATCGATGCACTCTACTATCATTTCAGTTTTCAAAATTCCGACCAGAATGGACTCTGTTTTCATATGATCACCAATAAAAATCTTTTAAATAATTATTCAAGTATATTCTGTTATGCTACATAAATTATTTAATCAACTAATGCTTTTTTATTAGTTTAAGTAAGAGATTAATTTTGATATATTTTTAATATAAAAGACTTATATATTATTATTAAATTATATGATTTAATTTGTAAAACTTCTAAAATAATAGATAGTTATGTCAAATATTTTTACTGATATGATAATATATAATTAAATATCTATACAATTTTTTTTAATATTGTGAGTACATCAAAATTAAATTCTTTAAGCAATTTGACACTTATTTTTCTCAATTAAGATTTTATGTTTGAATTTTATGGATTAAAAAAATGAAATTTAGGAAAGTTTTATCCACATAATAGATGACCTGACTTAAATTAAATTAGTTAAAATTTAATGAATTTTAAATATTGATAGTTTAGACTAAAAAGATAAAATATTTAACTTTTATAATAAATATTACAAAAATTAAATACAAAATAACATGTAACTAATTTATTAATTGTAGATAATACTTTAAGTGAAATAATTGTGATTAATTTTGAAATATCATTTAATTATATATTATTATATAATTAATTTTTTATGTAATTATCCTAATAGTTAAATATTTTTGTTGATACACTAATATATAATTGAATAATTATATAAATTTTTGTTTTGAGCATAAGGCTGCAGAGAAATGTATTACTAGAGTAACAAGTAACTTAAGAAAAAAAAATGCAGTTTAAAAACCCAACAAAGAGCAATTAAATTAAATTAGCATTTCACCTACACTTTGTATAGCTTACATGTTCTACCCCTGGAGGTCTACAATGCAAAAATTCAAAGCCATAGCTAGTTTTATGAAAAGATGATTAAAGAACAAAATTAGATAAATCTAGACAGAGAGTACCTTCATAACAGAACAACTATTCAAGGGAGGGAAAAACTCAACATTCCTCAACCTGCCAAGCCCACTTCCTTGCTTCATAATACATAAATAGGCAAAGTTGATTTGATGGCTTAAGTATTGCAAAAATGTTATTTGTACTTATGATTGGAATTTTTTTTGTGGGATTCAGTAAAGTGTCTCTTAATAATTGGTTGGAGAAAAAAGTGGGATCCACTCTCAATCAATAGTCAATAGACATTTTAGTGAGTTACATAAAATGAGTCCTAATCATGAGTAAAAATAGCAGAACTGTAAGTATTGTGAAACCATGGATACACCAACACAGTTTTGTGGATGCGAAGGGCTTGGTCAATAGCATAAAATTGATTCCCTTTCTTATTAGCTTTCTTTATCCTCTATCACTATCACTTTCATCAGAACTTGAGAAGTTAGACTCTGACTTAGAACTAGTTCCTGAATCTAATGAATCAAAAGTCCCAAATTTTGAATTTGACACTTGTTTATGTTTTGCATGTGGCATATTGTTCAAATACTCACATAGGTTCTTAGTAAGACCATCAAGTCCGATGGATATGAAGAAGTTAATGGAGAACCACGTGTTTTTTGGATTATTTTTCGGAAACATGGATTCAAAAGAGTCTTGCATTGTTGCATCATTTAACCATTTATTTAGCAGCCGAATGCCAAGATGCTCTAATAGCACTTGGAATAGAATCTTGATGAATATATAAGAAGATCAAGTTGTGTCCTCTTTGGTTGACTATATATATGACCAAACATGTCAAGGTGAAGCATTTATCCCAAGTAAGTGGGCGAAAAGCTTCACCACATTTTGCACTTTACTTGTTTTGAGTTGATGAATCATTGAGTATTGCAGGACAAAAAAATTTTCAAAATTTTCTTAATATTCCTTGTTGATCATGCAGAAATGCTACCCTAGAAAACCATAATAACAGAGGTAAGTTCTCTCTTTGCTGTAGCATTCCAAAAGCATAATGCACAACTCCATCTCCTGACCAAGCTCTAGCTTGATCTTTAGAAGCTTGTGACCAACTTCCTCAAAGTCTACATTGGACATAATTGTTAGGTACATTGTCATTGTTTGGACATAATTGTTAGGTACATTACCGTAAACCCTAGATCGACAAGGTTTGTCTTTATTTTATCTTTTCTTTGCATCCATTTTTCTTCCTCTTCATTGTCATCATAAGAGTCCTCCTCATTCTCAAATTCCTTACCCAATATAGTTATTTTCAACTCTTCATAATGTTTCCCATTCTCCAAGAGATTAAAGTTTGGCTTGAAAACTTGAAAACATATAGGGAAATATCTAGATCTATTTCCTCATCCAACGAGACTCCATTAATTTGTGGAGTCTAGCCATGGATAGTTTGTCAAAGAAAGAAACAAAAAAAAACGAGACAAAGGTGAGACAAAGGTGATAGACCACATTTAATGCAAAATGTTAAATTGGTTGCTTGAAGATATTGCAATGTGAAGCTCTGCAACTGAAGTTGAAAATATTGAGAAATTTTGGCATCGTAATCTTGCATATCCCATAATTTTGTGATATGCAATTAATTTTCAACACACGTAGGTGGCTTCAAGCTTCAATAAATAGAAGCAAGTTTCATTCATTCAGCAAAACAAGTAGTGAAGAGTTCAGCTGTAGAGTAAGAGAGACTTAGAGAGTGAGTCTCTAAAAGTGAGAGAAAAATAGAGAAAGTAAATCATAGAGAGTGCAGAGTGTAGGTAAATACACCAGAAATATTTTGGGTATCATCTCTATTATTCCTTGGTGCTGTAATTACTATAAAATTATAGTATTTGAATAAGAGGGTTCTCAATGAGAAACACTATATTTACCTATTGTTTGAGGGAATATAGAAAGGATACACTGTAATTATCTTGAATATAGCAGAATATTTTTCGGAATTTGTCCCGTGATTTTCCTTGGTATTTGGGGTTTTCCATGTTAAAATTTGGTATTCTTTTTCTCTTGTTTTGCACATATTTATTTCCACTGAGCTGTGTGAATTGGTAGATACAACATTACCAAGTCTATTTTGGTGCTTACTACCATATTAGCATCATTTAATTTACACTGAGAATTACCCAACAAGTGGTATCAGAGCCTGGTTGAGCTCTGAGTTGTGTTGTGTAAATTATGGAGGAGAATATAGGCACCATGATCAAGCTAACAGCTGCAAATTACTCCATTTGGAAGCCAAAAATGGAAAATATCCTTTTCTACAAGGATCTGTATGATCCTGTGGAAAAGGGAGAAGTAAAGTCGAACAATGTCATAGTTGACGACTGGAAAAAGATGCACCGGAAGGCTATTGGATTAATTAGGTAGTGGGTGGATACTAGCATGCTTTAGCATGTGGCCACAGAGACAGATGCCCATACTCTATGGAAGAATTTAAAGGATCCCTATGAGAGAAAGATTGCACAAAATAAAGCTTTCGCAATCAAAAAGTTGGTGAATCTCAAGTACCGAGATGGAAGATCTATTGCTATGCCCTTGAGTGACTTCTAAGATTTAGTAAATCAGTTGAATGCCATGAAGGTAGTGTTGGATGATGAGTTACAAGCACTATTACTTTTAAGTTCTTTGCCAGATAATTGGGAGACCTTGGTGGTATCACTAAGTGACTCTACTTCAAATGGAAAACTGTCTTTAATCCAAGTCAATGATAGTATGTTCAATGAAGAAAGACTTGGGGACAAATAATTCCAAGCCCTTGTCACATAGAACAGGGGGAGAAGTAAAAGAAGAGGGCGATCGAGGAAATCCAAAGATTGATCGCAGTCCTAGTCTAGAAGAAAGTTCAACTGCTACCATTGCAACAAAGAAGGACATATCAAAATGAATTGTAAAGCTTGGAAGAATAGAGATAAGAAAAGTCAGAGAAGTCATGACACAACTAATGATAAAAATACCATAACCCCTATGATAGAGGGGAAAGTGGTGTTGCTTTCTTTTTGAGAAGAAGAGTGCCATATTTCAAATTCATGCCCTGAATGGGTCGTTGGCTTAGCAGCATCGTACTATGCTACTTCTAACAAGGAATTCTTTACTGTGATAAAGTAGGAGACTTTGGCAAAGTAAAGATGCATAATAGCAGTAATGCAAACATTGTAGGAGTTGGTGATGTGTGCATTCAGACTAGCATTAGTTGCACTCTAACATTGAAGAACATGCATCATGTGCTAGATTTATGCCTAAATCTGATCTTCGAGCATGCTCTGGATCTAGCCGAATATCACAACGACTATGGTGATGGCAAATGGAAGCTTTACAAAGGCTCAATGGTTGTTGCTAAAGGAATGGTGCACAACACACTATACAAAACTCAAGTCAAGCAGATCAGGGAGTTGAATGCAGTTGATGATAATGCTTCACCAAATTTGTGGCATAGAATATTGACTCATTTAAGAGAGAAAGGATTAAAGATTTTGGCTAGGAAGTCCCTCATTCCTTATGCTAGAGATACAAGACTAAATCGTTGTGATTATTATTTGTTCGGCAAGCATCCTTGGGTGTCTTTCAGCAAAACATTGAAGCTGAAAGAAAATATTTTAGATGTGGTTTACTCTAATGTATGTAGTCCTGTGGAGGTGGAGACTCTGGGATATTTTGTGATGTTTATTAATGATGCTTTATGAAAGGTGTAGGTGTATTTCCAAAAGAAGAAGGACTAGGTGTTTCAATAATTCAAAAGGTTTCATGCCATAGCAGAGAGAGAAACTGGGAAACCTTTGAAGTGTCTTCACAATGACAATGGGGGTTAGTATAATTCCCATGAATTTAAGAATTATTAATTTGAACTTGGCATTAAGCATGAAAAGACGGTTCATAGCACCCATTAGCATAATGGTGTTGCCAAAAGATTCATCAGAATCATTATGGAGAAAGTCAGATGCATGTTAAGAATGGCGTAGCTACCTAAGCCATTCTAGGGTGAAGCTGTTCAAACTACATGCTACTTGATTAATAGATCTCCATCTGTTTCTTTGGGCTTTGACATTTCTGAGAGAGTATGGTCCGGACATGATATTAATTGCTCTCATCTGAAGGTGATTGGATGCAAAGCCTTTGCTTATATAAGTAAGGAGTAGAGACAAAAGCTTGATGATAGAGTCATTCCTTGCATATTTATGGTCTATGGAGATGAGGAATTTGGCTACAGGCTATGGGATCTAGAAAAGAAGAGGATTATTAGAAGTAGAGACGTAGTGTTCCATTAGTAAGAAACTATGTCGGATTCTGCTATTCCAGAGAAAACCAGTGAGCCTAGTGGTAAGTTGATTTTACACCAGTCTCTCCTCACAAAGAAAATGCTATAGAAGGGGGAGAGTTACATGAACATGGGGTCGATGATGAGCTAGTTACTAATAATGCTAAAGATGGAGGAGGTTTCAAGTAGGAGGAGCAAGCTGCTATACCACAGCTCAGGAGATCTGACAGAGAGCGTCATCCATCCAATAGGTACCCTAGTTCGGAGTATATCCTTCAAACTTATGAGAGTGAGCCAAAGAGTTTTGAAGAAGTTTGAACTTATAAGGATAGAGTCCATTGGATAAAAGCCATGCAAGAAGAGTGGATTCCTTATAGAAGAATGATACTTATAGGCTTGTGAAACTTCTTGAAGCCAAGAAGGCCTTGAAGAACAAATGGGCGTTCAAGCTTAAGAAAGATGGCAACAAGTTGGTGAAGTATCAAGCTCGCTTAGTCGTTAAAGGTTCTGGATAAAAGCAAGGGATAGATTTTCACAAAATTTTCTCTCCAGTTGTCAAAATGAGTTCTATTCGAGTCATACTCAGATTGGCAGCTAGCTTGGATTTGGAGCTTGAGCAGTTAGATGTGAAGACTGCATTTCTCCATGGAGATTTGGAGGAAGAGATCTACATGGATCAACTAGACGGATTTGAGGAAGTTGGCAAGAAGCACATGGTTTGCAGATTGAAGAAGAGTTTGTGTGGACTAAAGCAGGCTCCCAGAAAATGGTACAAGAAGTTTGACTCATACATGGTGGGTCATGGATATACCAAGACTAATGCAGATCATTGTGTATATGTTAGAACATTTTCAGGTGATAAGTTTATCATCCTTCTACTATATGTAGATAATATATTGATAGTAGGACAAGATGCAAAGATCATTTGTTATTTGAAAAATGAGTTATCAAAGTCCTTTGACATGAAAGATCTAGGCCCTGCAAAGCAAATTCTGGGAGTGCAAATTTTGCGAGACTGAAAGGCTAAAAAGCTTTGGTTGTCACAAGAACAATAGGTGGAGCGGGTCTTGGAGCAATTCATTATGAAGAATTCTAAGCCAATTAGCACACCCCTAGCTAGTCACTTTAAACATAGCAAAAAAAGTTGCCCCACTACTGATAAAGAAAAGAAAAAGATGGCTACTATACCTTACTCCTTTGCAGTCGGGAGTTTGATGTATGCCATGGTTTGTAGTCATATCGCTCATGCGGTTGGAGTTGTTAGCAAGTTTCTTTCCAATCCTGATAAAGACCATTGGGAAGCTATGAAGTAGATCTTGAGATTTCTGAAGGATAGCTTAAGAATGTGCTTGTGCTTTGGAGGACCAAAATTAATTTTGGAAGGTTATGCTGATGCAGATATGGCAGGTGATCTAGATGGTAGGAAATCTACCTCTGGATTCTTGTTTACTTTTGCGTGAATCAGTATCTTGGCAATTAAAATTGCATAATTGTTTGCCTTATCCGCTACAGAGGCAGAATATGTTGCTATGACCAAAGCTAGAAAAGAAATGATTTGGGTGCAAAGATTTCTTCAACAATTGGGAATGAAGCAGAATAGGTCTGTTATCCATTATGATAGTCAAAATGCTTCGGATTTAAGCAGGAATGCAATGTACCACTCGCATATGAAGCACATTGATGTCAGATATCATTGGCTACGCCAAGCAGTTGAAAAACAACAGTTCCATCTAGAAAAGATTCACATTGATAGAAACCCAGTTGATATGATGACATAAGTTATGCCACAAGATAAGCTGAAACTTTGTGTCGAGTTGATCGACATGGATCCTAGATGACTGCTTCCAAGATTATTTTCCCTAGTAGCTAGAGGGGGAGAATTGTGGGGTCCAGCCATGGATGGTTTGTTAAAGAAAGAAAAAAATTGAGACAAAGGTGACAGACCCTATTTAATGCAAAATGTTGAATTGGTGGCATGAAGATATTTCAATGTGAAGCTTTGCAACTGAAGCCGAAAATGTTGAGAAATTTTAACATCGTAATCTTACATGTCCAGTAAATTTGTGATGTGTAATTAATTTTCAGCACACATAGGTGGCTTCGAGCTTCTATAAATAGAAGCAGGTTCCATTCATTCGGCAAAACAAGCAGCGAAGAGTTCAGCTATAGAGTGAGAGAAACTTAGAGAGTGAGAGTCTTTGAAAGTGAGAAAAATAGAGAGTGTGAATAAATCCCAAAGAGTGTAGAGTATGGGTAAATACACCAAAAATATTTTTGAGCATCATCTCTATTATTCCTTGGTACTGCAATAACCATAAAATTATAGTATTTGAATAGGAGGGCTCACTAGAAAATACTATATTTAGCATTTTGTGAGAAAGTGTGGAAAGGATACATAGTAATTATCTTGAATATAGTGGAATATTTTTTGAAATTTGTCCCGTGGTTTTTCCCTCGATATTTGAGGGTTTTCCACGTTCAAATTTGATGTTCTTTTTCTATTGCTTTGCACATATTTATTTCCACTGTGTTGTGTGAATTGGTAGATACAACTATGCCAAGTCTATTTTGGTGCTGACTGCCACATTGGAATTATTTAATTTATAGTGAGAATCAACCTTGGAGCCCAACAGAGTTAACTAATTCTTCTCCTGCTCCACAAGGTTAGTTTAGGACATACAGCAGGATAACCACAAAACTTGGCTTTTCTTAATGCAAACAAGCCTTCAATCAGAAAATAAACCCATTTGTCAATTTCTCCCTCATGAAAGATTTCACAAAAATGCTCAAAGATACCATGAAGGCCTTTAGATGAAACATCTTGTAATGTTGAACCACACTCTGTGACAAATCCCACAACTATCTCGATATTATCATCAGTGAGGTTCTCGAGCAAAACTATAAGTAATTCTAGGGTAATGATCTCATGAGCCACTTGCTAGTTCACAAATGTGCTATGAAGAATTGTCATTCGACTTATAAGCTCTCTTAAGTTGCAGAACAATCCTTCTTAGCAACAAGTCCCTGACTTGAGGGAACTTGGTATTCACAACAACAACCAATGCAGCAAAGACATTTGTGAATGTTGGTGATGCCATTTAGGACTTGATACATGACCAACAAAAGAGGCTTCTTCCTCTAATTAGGTTCTCTGAAAACAATTCCGAAATTATATGTTTTATATTAGTAGTATTAACCTTGTTCATAAGGCCGTTAAAGCTCTTCCTCAGGGCATCCCATCTTAACCGTTGACACTCAATATCCTAAACTTGTTTTATCGTTACAAACAACTTAGGGTATATTTGGTTTAACTTTTAGGAGAATTACTTTTGAAAAAACTCTTTTAAATGAATTACTTTTAGAAGAATTACTTTTAAAAGAATTGATTTGTGTTTAGTTTGAGTATGTCAAAAGTAAATTTAAAAGAACGATTTTTGTTTAGATATGATAAAGTAAAATTACTTTTGGCTATTGATATGAGAGTAATAGTAATATTTCCTTTCAAAAGGCCTTTTTTCTATAATGAAAAATAAATTCAAAGATACTTCTCTCAAAAGGCCTTCTAAAGTTTCAAAAGTAAATTTAAAAAAAAGTCTTTACACGCCCAAATGCACTAGTTACTATATATTTTCATTCTCATGCCAATAAAAGGCCTTTTACCCCCTAACAAAAGTGTATCCGAATAGCTCTTAAATAGGGGAATGTAAACACCTAGACTCCTGCCTAGATTAGCTACATCACCACCATTCAGGTTACCTTTTTTCGGGATCAATGACTGTCTATGAGGTCTTCACCGAGATTCCACTTCATCTTGTTTCCTACCACGCTCATCATAATGCTGACGTGATCTCTCAACATCTTGTTCTATAGCCATAGTTGTGGAACCCATATTGCATTGCAGAGGCAGATATAACAAATTAATAGAAGAAAGGCAAAGCAGTGTGCCCTAACTGTGGTAGCGAGACAAGTAGAAAAAGAAGAGGGATTAGGCGGCCTTAGGTAGGTTTTACAAAGGCGTACGGATATAATTTTTTGGGAAAAATACAATTTATCCCCTTGAACAATATATTATGTACTTTATCTCTGGATTTTTAAAAATATGCAAATCAATCACCTAATGTTTTAAAACAATGCAAGTTGACTCTTAAATAACTAAATAACCCTTAGCTTGAAGAAGAAGTGGAGAAGAGAGAGTGGAAGGAGATGAAGGTAGTTTAATCATGTAAGGATTGATTTGGACTATTTTAAAACGTTAGGGGTCCATTTGCACCTTTTTAAAAATCTGAGGGGTAAAGTATATATAACTTATAGTTAAGGGGATAAAGTGTATTTTTTCCTAATTTTTTTACACTCAAAAAAAGAGAGGAAAATTTAATTCATAATAATATCTTGGTTGATTAATTCATAATAATATTAATAATTGAACGTTTTAATTTTTTATAGAAAGCAAAAGTTATTTTGTACTTAAATGTATAATGATAAAAATATTTTTATCTTTTTGTTGAATATCTCCTTTAATTAATTATTTAAAGAAGTTATTATTTTTTGTTTTAGAAAAAAAAGTTGCTTTTTTCATTTTTTTTAAATTTTCTTCAAATAAATATAGGTACAACTTTTTGTATATGGATTTAGAGCATAGAAATTACCATAATATGAGATTGTAAAAATATTTACAAAAATATGAAATTTTAGAAAAATCCGCCACAGTTAGCGAAGGGTTGTCAATTGTTTGAAAAAAAAAATTAAGAACCCACTATAGCTAGTGGTAGATTATATTTTTTCATATAAAAAAATATATTAGGAACCCCCACAGTTGGTGGCGGGTTGTAAGCTTTTTATGAGAAAAAGGAAAAATAGGAACCCGCCGAAGCTTGCGGTGGATTGTGTGGAAAATCTTGCGGCTTCTGTCAAGTGGAGCAAGTTGTATGTGGGGCTCAACATTGTTTTTTGCCTAAAGAAAAAAATGTGGAATCCGCTGTACAGATTCTCTATGAAATCCTATATTTTTGTAAATACCCACAAGTTCTGAGATTTTGATACATTTTCACTTAAACACTATATAAAATCACTTCCCCAATAAATATACATATCAATTATTTTATAGAGAAAATAATTTTTCACTTTTAAAAAAATAAACAAACGTGCTAGTGACTTTGAATTGGCTATGTTTAAAATTTGACCCCTTTGCATACCTCCTTTTCTTTTCTTTTTTTTTAATTTTGAGTAAAGAAGATTTATGACTTCATAATACTTGCACGAAAGTACAAATAAGTCCTCGTTTCTTTTGTAGAAAAATTTGTGGGCGGCACTGGCTAGCATTCATTCTCGCATGCTTTGCATGAGACTTTTGATGTAAGAAGTCATATTCTTTTTTCGGTGGATAAAAAGTCATATTCTGAATATAAAGATTTTAAATATATAAACATGCATCTAAAATTGATTGTCAATTAAAATAAAAACACATAAGATTGACGGCTTTTGAAACTAGCTGTTGGTTTTGTTCACTACTAAAATAAATGATATACAAAGGAGAATCTTATCCACTAGACCACTACCTTTTAACTGCACGGCAGTTGGGAGAATAATGAAGTCGTCGACAATGAGAACTTGTATGGTCAAAATAATTAATCTTAGCACACAAATATTTACTCAGAAAACGTCATCACTGACTAGTAGCATCGTTAATCAAATTCTTGATTTTAATAGATGTGCGCCCACCACTTAATGAAGTGGTGATTCTACAGCTAAAATTGTCTTGTTAGCTGTTTCCTTTTTCATTCTTTTTAGGCATGGCTTGCAACATCGTAGCCAAAACTGAAAAGGATATGAAAATGACCGTTCCCAAATGATGAAATATGAGGGAAACAACTTTTAATGATCCAATGGAATCGAGAGCAGTTGAGGTAAATACAAGTCAAAGTAGTGAAAAATACAGATATAAAATATCAAAACCATTCTAGTAGCCAAAGTTCTACATCAGTTACATTTGTAGCAAATGCTGCTACTCTTCCATAGCATCTCCAACTTCAATAACTTCCACCTTCTCCTTCAAGGGGGTAATCTTTGTTAAGAGTACCTCTGTACCAGAGATGAATATTGTCATTAGAGAACATATATCACTAATTTCAGAACAGATAAACTTTATGGTTCGTACAATTTAATCAGAATAAAAGGTGGGAAAAGGAAACACTAGGAATTTTGACTATTAGTCCATGTGTATCTGTTCAAACCCCTCAGCTATAGAATGCAGCAAAAGCACAAGTGATACTTCACCAAATCATGTCCCAAAGATTACCAAGTTTCTCAAAAATTATAGAGAGACCATTTAGTCTGATTGCAAGATATAGAGGCACATAGCTAAATAAAATGTTAGTTTGTGATCTCAATTGTAATAAATTAGCAAAGTTCGATACTAACCAGTCTTTTTGGGGAAGGTAAAGCCCTTTGGATTAACAAAGGTTCGAGGATTTGGCAGGAGGTGGTTCCTAAGATAGTCCTTGTGCCCCTGTGCAGTATAAAATAAGATTTTGCATAAAAATTAAAATTAGATCCCCCCCCCCCTCTTTTCTCTTTGCCCAAAATATAACTCATAGGATGGATTATCAAGATACTAACCTTGGTTATTACACAAATGTCAACATTACTTCCACTTCCCAAGTCATTAAATATACCAGCACATATCGCCTCGCATACTAGCTTTATTCCTTCATCCCTCTGTACCACAAGAAAATGTTCATACTAAATTAAAATCTTTCGCAAATTGCAATATCAAATTTGATGACATTTTAGCAGAGTTAAAACCACATTAGTATCAATTAAATGTAGAAACTATCTCATCATTGACTTATTACTTTAATACCATACCATTGAAGAGAACGTAAACAGTAGAGGTGCACAAAGAATTGCTCTAAATTGGACCAGGCCACACCAACCAAACCTTATAAAAACCAAATTTCTACAATCAGTTCTTAAACTAAACTGGTTTATATCATATTAAGTGGTATGGTTAACTGAACTTAAAAACAATACAGTTCTCCAAAATCAACCAAACCTCCTCTGGTTGTTCTCTCCTAGACAGGGAGTGCTCAAGCTAAACACAAGGCGAGCTGCTAGCAATCTGAATAAAAATTGTCAAGGATTGGAGTAGAAAAACTAGGGGAATTCATGTCCAGTACAAATTAATCTTGACCATTCTTAACTTCTGGTTGCACATTATTTTCATGAATTGGCTGTATGTTCGTGTGGTCATGAGCCCAGTTTTGGCTATCTGAAAATTATATGAGATTTGAGCTACGACTTCATGGAGTAATTCTAGATTTTAATCTTGATCTTGCACTTAAGTTTCTGTGGTTGGAGGGCTTAAAATTCTATTGTTGTTGTGCTGTTATGTTGTAGTATATGTATCCTGTTTCCTATACTTAAAGAAGATGCACTGCAGAATTTTGGTAAAAACTCCATGTTATGTGAAGCTAGGTATCTATGAATATGGCATCTGAATAATAAAGAGCCAGGGCTGATTCCCTTTGTAATCAACTAATTACTTGATGAAATCTCAAAATAGAATTACACTACTTTCTGTCATGTCAGAATCTGAAGGAACTGAGTTTGGTATGGAAAGTAGCACTTAGGCTAGTTGTTCCAGGTGACAAGCAAAAGCTGTCAAGGTCTAAGGAAAACACAGTCCAAACTATTTTTTTTTAGGAGCCAGAGAGCCATAAAGAAAAGTCTAAGAGCAGCCAAGGTCATGACAGATAAAGTTGGAGGATATCCCCGTAAGTAAGTATATTGTGCAGAGTAATGTCTTAGAAATAAATATCCTAGCTAGAGAATCTTGAAGATAAAAGGCACGCCAATAAGGAGACGAACTGAAGGCGACCAACCTTGAGCACCCTAAAGGATAAATAGGGTGCTCAACTGCATGCCACCCCCAATCTGCTGCTGCACAGACTAGTTAGCAACATGCAGATGCATGGTCAACATGTCACTATCTAATCCACCTACTCTTTATCCATTGACACCCCACACTAACAAATGGATGAATACTAACTAGCCTTTATGCTTGAGCACTGCCTCATGCGTCATGCCTCTTGTTTACTTAGACATACACCAAGAAAGTAGCATACTAGGCAGAATAAACACATGAAATGCATGAGGACTTGTCTTGCCCCAACAAATACTAAGAGCACAGAAAGATGAGAGATGGGACAAAGATACGAAGAATAACCGTTCATATATTCCTTAGAACATGAGAGAAAGGAACCACTAGTGATACCCATCATTTCAATCCATGAACCCAACCGTGGAGATCCGTCACTCACGCCTTGTTGAGCAGAGGACCTAATTCCTGAAACATACTATCCTGGCATTCTAGAACTATAGACTAGACTAGCAGATACTGTGCAAATGTGCAGTTCGAAGTATTAGGTTCATATTAGTTTCTTAAAGTAGTCATCATATTAGTTTCTGAAAGTAGTCATCATATTAGTTTTCTTTTTCTCATATTAGTTTTCAGAATTGAGCTTTATAAATTTTGATTCATGACTTGTATTAGATGTATGATTACAGAAATTCTACTGTCCATAAGGTGGTATTCATAATCTATTAGTTTAAAAAAGTTTGGTTATAGGATATACATATAGAAATACAGAACACAGGTCTTGAATATTAACCTGTTTGTGAATTGGTTTTATGCATAACTATTCTCTAAAGCTGGTTTGAACTGGTTCCACACAACTGGTTCAGAACCAATTCTGAACTGTTTTATAAGCTGTTTTGACTGGCTTTCAATAGTCATTAAGAGCACGCAAAACCAGTCAGATCTGGTTAACCAGTTAACCAAACCTACGAACCTGTTTAGGTTTTCTCATATTCATGCAGAACATAAACAGTTCATTTCAGTTCTTCAAACCACATAAACAGTTCAGTTTGTCATGGAAAACCAAACCAAGCCCAAATCCTAATAAATAGAATACCATATCAGAATGTTAGGAAATGTAGGTGTGTTAACAAGTTTTAAGGTTGTCTTTTCTCACAATTTTCAAAGCCTTAACATGCTCACTTACAGTCAAGCCTTCCTTGAATTTAGACTCAAATACAGACATTGCAGCAAGTGAACCTGATCCCATTGTCGCAAAGGGGAGCGAATCAGTTGACCCATGTGGATAAATCTGAAAACCTTGTCATCAAAAGCCAGGAGATATTAAAGTATATGCATTTAAAACAAGAAAAGTTGAGTATTAAAGATCAAAAGTTTTAGCAACGAACTCACTGTATACAAATGTGGTCCAGTGACATCAACCCCACCAAGCACTAATGCAGCCTGGACATAACCTTGGTAACTGAACAAAAATCCAAGTAGTAAGAATGAGAGGTTAATGCAGAAGCAAGTTAACTTGACGACTGGACAAAGTCAGAATGAGATGTTAATGCAGAGAGCAAGTTCACTTCAGGGAAGATCTGAAACTCAACTTGAAAAGGTGTCTCTTCAGAAGGGTCAGTGATGTAACAACTCTTGATTCTCGACCAGTATGATAACGATGCAGTTGCAGCTGTGAACTAACCATGTCTAGAACAAAGAACAAACTTCTCATTTTCAATGGTTCTAAGATATTAACAATGAATCTATAATATCGATATAAACATGGTTTGAATTGTTGTGACTAGAGAATTGTGACCATTGTGGACCACAATTGCAGCCTGATGTGGTTACTGCAGGTTCCACAACAGCCATATTGTGGCTGCACCAGGGGTTGTGGTCCACAATTGAAAACGAAGCTGTGAAAATAGCCATAAGGCATGAAATATAAGGTGTAACAAGAACCAATAAGCTCCATTCTCTTCTAAAAAAATTTCTTTTTCTATCCAAAAAAAAAAAAAAAAAGAACCAATAAGCTTGTAGCTTAACTGGCATGGCCCAAATCTTTATGATTTGGGTGTGACGATAGTGTCAGAGATTTAATCCTCCACCAGACCAGTTATCACCCTCCTTTAACCAGGTGCTTGCAACTCAAATGTACTAAATCTAAAACATACAGGTGTAAAAAGAAACCACATTAATCATTTTAACAAATATGAAATACCTGTTACTGCCTCTGTATCAGCAGCAGTGCCTGCTCCACAGCAATATATGTTTGGTGCCATATAATGAATTTTCTCACAGTTTTTATCAGCAACTATGGGTCCTTCAGTGGCCCTCGTATCTGCTCCAAGAATGACACCATCCTAATGCAAATTTATTTGTACGGGAAACATCAACATTAGAATATACTACACAAATACAATAACAAAAACTAATCCTTTTTCCACTAATAAGGGGGATTGACTACATGAATCAAATAACATCATTACATCCTATCGTAAACAGTATATGCTATGCAAGTCAGTCAGAAAATAAATATTCAATCAACAAATGTACTTCTACAAAACTATTCGGAGTACAAGAAAGGCTCGACCAACCAAGACTCAAGAACTACTACTATGATAAGCAGTTCTACAAGTAGCTGATTATTTATCAATAATTCTATAAACTGTCCAATAGTTATCTGACATTCTGCCTAAATTAATTATTACTAACTGTTTCTAAATTCTGTTCAAAAGAAAATCATCTTTCATATGTTGGAATACAATTTTAACATTTTACTATCAGAAAACTAATTTGTTTTGACGCCAATAAGGTCAACCATTGAGGCAAAAAAACTATTATGTGCTTTATGGGCAGTTACAAAAGGAAACAAAAAGACCAGTACATGGTCTTCATTGATTATAAAAGCCTTATTACAAGGTGCTATAGAAAAAATTAAAAAAAAAAAATCCTATGAAAAGCTCTAGAGAAGAAAAGAGTCCGTATTGCGTACATTTGAACTATACACAATATATGTATTATAGAGTAATCACTAAGGACTGAAGTTATGGGGTGTAAAAGAAGAGTTTTCTATAACAAGTAACAATAGGTTGGCACCAAATATTGACTGTAAGTCCATACCTTTCGACTTGGTACGGTACAGTCTTACAGGTTTCACCTAACAGAGCCATCGGACATACTAAATGGTTACATCTAAGAGCAGTGCCTTAATAAATGCTTTGCGTCTTAGTCGATGAACCGAAATAAAGAGAAAATTCCAAAATTGAGTTGTTCTTAGGCTACTTGTGATTGATTAAGATAAAAATGGTAAAAAGGAAGAAAACCCAAAAGACAAATTAACCCCTTAAACCTCAGTTCCATCACCATATCAAATTTATGGGGATAAATAATACAATATAAAACATTAATAGAACAGATAAAATATATATAAATAAAGAAGAAAAAGAAAACGACTGGCACCTGGAAAATCAAACCAACTATAGTGGTCCCTGTCTTGAGAAAAGATTGCGGCTTAAGACCCTTCTTCTCAAGCATGTCATTTCTTCTGCAGAGATCGAAACTGAAACCACCTTTAGGAGGAAGATCCACCAACGCCTTAGCCATGCCTTAACACTCTCCAATTGACCCTGACAACACAAGATGACAACAACTCATTCACCCCTACTCTTCACAATAAAACGTTAAGAAAAACACACATTGCCCAGAAAGCAAAATCATATTTTGGTGTTAAAAGCCCAGCTTCGTAAATATGATGTGGGCAAAAGAACAAGAAACATGAACGGGGTTGCCAAGAAAGTAAATAGGAAAAAGAAAAGGAAGAAGAAGAAGAAGCTGCACCTTTGATGATATGCGTAGCTTAGCTTCGAACTGCGTGGAACGATTGAGAGAGAGAGAGAGAGAGGTGCTCACTGCTGCGTGAAGTGTGAAAGGATGAAGATGGAGAGCAAGAGCAACGAGGTTTCAAAACGGCAAGTCGTTCGGTGTGTCGTGGGGAGGAAGAAAACATGAGGGGGCGCATAGTCTTTTCAATTTTTTTTTTTCTCAAGGGTAGGCAAAGAGGCTCATAGTTGGATTTGGATTCTTGTTATAGGCCATCATCATCCAGCCCAACTCTTCCAATACAGCATTTAATCGCTCTCTGGGCCCAAGAAAATTACAATTCCATGGTCAAATTACCAAACAAAACGTTCCGAGTGAATGTTTATTTTTATTCCTGAAATTGTATGTATACTTATTTTAATTTTTGAAATTAAAAAATTAATAATTTAATTTTTAAAGTTGCAAAAATCGATTCAAGTCAACCCCTAAGGTGATGTTCGTAAAGATTAAGGGTGTATTTGTTTCAATTTTTTAAAAAAAATGATTTTACAATTTAAATTTTATATATAATTAAAAAAGTTAAAAATTGATTTTTTTTCAAATTATTCTTTTCAACTTCTATAAAAAAATTGAAAATAAATTTTTTTTAGATTCTAATTATTTTTTAAAAATTATTTAAATATATAAAAATTAATTTTTTAATAAAAAAGTGATTTTCTCACCAAAAAAAAAGTCCAAAATAAACACACCTTAGCTTAAATCATCAAAATGACTAATTTGAATTACTTTTTGTAACTTTAAAAACTAAATTTTTAATTTCTTAATTTTAAAAATTAAAATGAATCATATATACAACTTTGAGGATCAAAATGAATATTCACTCAAAAGAACTACTTATATACTATCTATAATCTATAATCTATAAATTTTAAGTGCTATTGAAATTAAATAACAAAGGCTAAGGGCCTGTTTAGCGTATTATGTTAGAATGATATGATAAACTAATTTAATACATTATAATTTTCCTAGTTGTTTGGTACTAGCAATGTATGTTATAAACATATCCACTATAAACCTTATATATATTAAAATAATGAATAAATTAATCAAGTCTAGAGGGATAGCATTAAGCTTGATTAACTTTTAATGTAAAAGGTCTCTTTTATTTTTTAATTTCTTATATTTTATTAACATAAAAATAATTATTAAATAAATGAATAATAAAATAAAATTAAATAAATGAAAATTTATTATTTTTAATAAAAATATTTACTAATACATAGATATTTTATAACAAAAGATATTTAACATAAAAATGACTATTCAAAATAATATAAAGTTATATTAATAAATAATAATTAAATATTATACAATAAGAATATTTAATATAAATCATACTTATATATCATAAAAATAAAATTATATGAAATAAGTATAATTAATAAATAAATATTTTAATTATAATATTTATTTTTAAATACTTAATAAAAACTATTATTAAAATACAATTATAGTGAAATGTACAAGCTAAAAAATTTTAATTATATAAGATAAAAAGAGTATTATATATTTGTTAATTTTTATATTGTATTAAAATAAAAATAATTATTCAAAAATGTTGAAGTAAATAATAAATAAAATTTAATGCAAATTAAAAATTTAGATCCCATTAAGGTCCCACTACTTGTCACATCAACGCCACATAATTAATGCATCATAAAAATCAAAAGTGTCCAAAAAATGAGACTTTTGTCTCCAATAGAAAGGACTAACTTAGATCTCAATTTTGGCCTCACATAATTTTTAAATTAAAAAAATAAATTAACATATTTATTAAATACTTTCTAACAATATTTGTATTGTGTAAATTTATTTTTGGGTTGGCTAAAACTATAAAAGTTAATTTTTTTTCAAATTAAAATATAGAAAATTCCTTTTTTTTTTTTTTTTGCAACTAGAACAAATCTTCAATATGCTTAACAAGATTGTGTAATTTTAAAAGTGTTACATAATTGAAACGTGGTTAGAAACATTGCATAATTAAAACATTATATAACTACAAGCTTTACTTAACGGGCATTATGAAATTGCTAGATAAGCTCCACCAAGTCTGCCTATAGTTGTCGATACTTTTCTCTATCATGAAGTTGCATATGCCTTTGGATATATCTTTCATACGGAGCAAAAGTTTCCTCACCTAGCTCTAGTTGTAATATGTTGTTATCCACATAATGATAAGAGTGAAATTGAGCAATGTTTCCTGCATACATTTCTTTCTCATTCTCAATAATAATATGCAATATGATGCATGCTCTTTATTCTTGCAAGCTTATTCTTCTCCCAGAATTGTGATGGCCCACGAATAATTACAAAACGAGCCTGCAGCACTTGGAATGCTCAATCCACATCCTTTCATTGTCTTTCTTGATATTTTGTAAACAACTTACGCTTATCTCCTTGCGGTTGGGGGATTATTTTTAACGAATGCTGCCTATTCATGATATATATCATCTATTAAATAGTACCCTATAGTATAATTGATACCATTCATAATATAATTTGCCTCTAGAGCACGACCGTCAAGAACTTCATCAAATACCAATGAACGGTCTAACACATTGATGTCATTGTTCAAATTGGTGATTACAAAAAATGCATGCCATATCCAAAGGTCAAGTGAAGCCATATCTCCAAGTACCATAGTTGGAACCCCAAGGTAACCACTCATGTACATATCTTTCAATGCTTTCGAGTAGTTTTTCCACTACTAATGCATGCAGTTGATGCTCCATATCATGCCAGGAAAGCCACAATCCTCCACCATCTATAGTAGGTGTTGTACATCATTCAAATTCGGCTTTTACAAGTATTCAATCTGGAATACCAAAATAACATCTTCGACGAACTTCTCTAAGCACTCAATTGCATTGCTTTCGTCTATTCGCACATAATCATTAATGGCATCAGCTAATACTTTGTACACAAACATATGCATGTCAGCTTTGCATTTTTGTAACAGGGATAAGACTTTGTTGCCTGAAGCATCAACCCTCTATCGAAAATATGGATCAACATTTTTTAGGGCTTCTATTATGTGAAGGAAGATATGCTTTTCCATTCGAAACCTTTGTTAGAATGTCTCAAAAGCATACACTGGATTAGGTGCAAAGTAGTCACTAAAAATATGTGTGTCCTACTTCATGATCTCTGCCTATCCTCTTGCAAGATTTGGAGAAAGTGCTTTGCTTATGCATCTGCAAAATAAGTTGAAGTTGGTGCTCATCTGAATCATCAAATAAAAAACCTTTAATCTAATAATTGGAAGATATGACATCGGGTTGGTCTTCATCACTGAACACATTATTGTCAATCAAGTCATCCAAAGGCAAGTAATTAGGTTAATCAGAGTTTCTAGTAATTTATAGTAATAAATATCTTAGCGGTGGTTGTGAGTGGATAAGTGTTTTGAGAGGATATAATGAATGCAGATGAGACATAAAACTTCTAATAGAAGGAGGAGGAAAGATGTTGTGAGTAAATGTGGAAAAGTTATGCTCCATATTTATAAGCTAGTTTTGTAACAGCTAGTTGACTAATGGCTAGTTGTGTAATGTCTAGTTTGTTAATGGCTAGTTTTTTAATGGCTAATTTTGTAATGACTAGTTTTTTACATGTTAGTTTTTCATACATTTATGTTTTGAATGTTAAAATCTAAATAACTTTGCCTAATAGAAACAATCTAAATTACATTATAAAATATAGTACCTGGAACAACATTTCATGATTGAAACATGACAAATTAAAGTTAAAATAGACACTTAAATTAAAAATCAACCGACATATAAATTGAAAATACTTTGCCTTAATTTTCTCTACGAGCTTTGCATGATAGAATCATTGTTCTTCAGTTGTCATAGATGTGTCTATCCAAAGGATTTGCATGTCTGCTTCCATTTGCTTCATCGCCATTTCATTTGCCTTGATCTCCATTTCCTTTACCTTTGGTGCAACCACCTTTTCCTTTAGTGTCAATTTTCTTTCTTGCAAACTCTTAAAATCCACCAAGAGAGATAGTTTCCTAGCCATAGCGGATTTGAATATTTCAAGCTCTTCCCTTACAGAGGCTTTCAATTTCCCCTTACCCTTCTTTTTGGATGCTTTGGTGCCTTGTGATTGAATTAGAGTGTTCACACCAACATCCTCACACGTTGGTGTTTTTGGATTAAATGAAAATGAGTAAGCTTCAGAAACACTTATCTTTGTTCTCTTGGAACCTCTACTTTGAGTTGAAAATTGGGATCTCCAATTTTGTTTCCTCCAAAGCTCATTTCAGTGTCTCTAAAAATTTTCTTTTTATACACAGCAAAATAGAGGTCATGAGAACCGCTCCATATTTTTTTAGATGCTTGATCGTGGCAACTACCAAATCATTAAGCCCCCATGCTGATCCTATCTCATCATTTTTTCATCACACCTACCCTTCTTTTAATCAAGCCACGGTTGCTTTCTTCGCAATATGCATGGATCTGGTTCCAAAATGCATCACCTTTTACCGACTATAAGATCCATTGACGCGTTCAACCATGCACTTATTAGGAGCCCATTCTTTTCCCATCACTATTGATAATATTGCCCACCATCTTCATTTTGCTTATGGTTGAGGTCGATAGCATCTAGCCTCTCGAAGTTGGAAAATTGCAAATACTATGACCTCGGATTTGAATTGATAGGCGATTGGGGAGATGATTCATAAGACCCCCCCAACACCGAAAAATCCCGATTTTGACCCCTAATTGGGTTTTGAAATGGGAAAGATGGTCCACTAGTATTTCCAAGCGATGGGTTAAAAAAAATGGGAAATGAGTTGAAAGTTTGTGGATTTTGATTGTGTGGAAAAAGAGGAACAGGAAAATTGGGAGGAACTTGAAAATTTGGAATTTAAAAATTGGAATTTTGGAGGATTTTGATTTTAGAAGAATTTTGAAATTTGGAAATTAGAATTTGGATTTTGAGGGGGTAAAGATTGAGAATTTTGGATATTTGGATTTTGAGGGAAGTTACAATTTTGTAAGTAATTAAGAAAAGAGTTTAAGTTAAATGGATTAGGATCCATTTTTTGTGTAAGAAAGGAGGAATAAAATTTGTATGGAAAGAATTTGGGAAGTGTTGGAAACAAATGGAAAGCATAGTTATAAAACTCGGACTAGTGATCGACTCGGCCAAGATACTGGGTCACTAACCAATGGGTCACTGGTTAAACTACTTGAACCAGATATAATTAAATAAATATATAAAAATATATTAAAGTTAATATAAATATAATACAATGATACTAATAATTAATAATTTAACACAATTTAAAAGATTATATTCTTATATAAATATATACAAAAGCATGTATACCATTATTATATACTAGTTAATACATTTAAATTTTCAAAAACCAACATCTAAAATAAAAAATTTATTTCAATCTTTGCAAATTTTACTAAAAAAGTTTGGGCCTAGCACCCAAAACAAAAAAAAGATATATTACCTATCTAACATGAATTCGGCTGATCACAACTATAGGTAGCATTGGCCCATTATTGCTTTTTTAAATTTAAAAAAACAAAACAACAAAAAGCGAAAAGGCAAAAACTAAACCCTAATTCATATCTTCTTATCTCCCCTCTAATGCTCTCTGCACTGTAACACAAGCTTTGTCTCTCTTTCTCTCACTCTCTCTCTCTTTCTCTGTTTTATTAGGATTTTTGGGCCCAAATGACAAACAAAACTCAACAACAGTGGACACATGGATAGGGGAAAGAGAAAGAGGGACGAGTTATTTGATGATATCTCTGTCTCTCTCTCACGGCCCTTCCTCAACACGGATGTGTTGATGCCGTGATGGTGTGAGATGGTGGTGCGAGACAGTAGTTGGCGGCTCAATGGTGGTTGGGGGAGATGACCAAACAGCGAGCAGTGGAATGGACGAACGATGGCAATGGCGATGGCTGCTTCCTCATTTTGTGCTTCTAGCCCTTTTCTACCGTTCTGCATCTTCATTTTTCATGACCCAGTCCAGTTTAATAAAATCGACCGGGTCACCGATTTTTAACAAAAACCACCGAGTTAAACCAGTTTGTTCCGGTTCGATTGCATAACCAATCTTTTGGGTAACTCGGACCGGCTAGTTGTCCAGTTCACCGATTTATCAATCTAACTGACTGGTCCGAGCTGGTTTTTACAACTATGATAGAAAGAGTTGCGAAGAAAGAATTTGAAAGCGATTGATATTTATAGAGTAAAAATAAGAAAAAAAAAATCTAAACAAGGACTACAATGGTAAAATTGACATTGGTTAAAATTTGCAATGATTAGTTACATAAAAAAAAAAATCAACTTCATAAAAAGTTGTCAAGGTCCATGTGTCGATCTCCTATTGGTTGTTAGTAAAATGGGATTGATCTCACCTGCAAGAGATGCATCCTACTAATTTGTTTCCCTCAATCCCAAACTATTTATGCCCAATGGTTGTCTTTGTAGTGGGATTGACATGGTAGGATCCCTTATAAGGGTGTTCACAGGTTCAAGTAGACCTGTGAACCTGATCGACCCAACCTGACCCAATCACAAAAATCTGATTTGGGTCGGATAATCGGGTCTGTTTGGGCAAAACCCGATTAACTTGTCTTGTGTTTGGATTGGTTATCAGGTATAAAAATTGAACCTGTTGAATATTATACTTAGTTACCTAATGTAACACCCTCTATTATATAGGTCATGCTCGAGTTAGAGTTATATTAAGAGGTTGTCACTATGCTAAAAGAATCTTTAAAATGTGGAAAATATAATACATGGCCCTTTAACTGCACCCTTTATTACTGAATAATAATTCATAAATTTCATCTCTGATACATAGAGAATAAAACAGTTACAATTTAAGAAAATTTTGTAACTAATGTTATACGCAGAAATTGCCTCTACATTGCGGCTATCGCCCTTTCTGAACTTCAACCGGCTTCTATAGTCTTCCAGGCTGACGTAAGCCTGAGTTTTGCATAATGAACACCCCAGTATTCTGCCTCGTTCTTAAGTTTAACTTATGATCTGGAACGTTTATGGAAAGAAGAACATGCAGGCAAGTAGTGAGAACCTAAGGCTCTCAGTAGGTAAACTCGAACCATACAGTGTCGTCATAAATATTCTAGCCGCTTCAGTTTCTTATAAAAACGTGAGTACATATACACAACCAGTGGTTCAGTTTTAAGTTGAAAACATCTTCTCGAGGCGAGTTATATTTTAACAATCACTTGTCATATTATATGATAGACATAGAATTACGAATAGTATAATATGCTTAAACAGGAATCATAATAATATTATGACTTAATGAGATAATTGAATATGCACATAAAAATGCTTATACTTCATTATATGCAAGTGCACTTGACTTAATTTATCTCTTTCTTTAACTTGCAACTTGATCTTGCTCTTCTGTGCTTGGTCCCCTGGAGGTGAATGACCTCTCTCACCCCTGGGTAATAGTCTGCTTTTCAGGTTCGAGCTCGTACCTATATATGAGTGACGGGTTTACTTTCCCCGACCCTCACACCGGTCTATTCCCATTAATTTTGGTCGAGGGCTGGCCCAAGTCTTAGATAGTACCACTTTAGCCCACGTAATTGGATCTACGCCATACCTCACGTGGTAGCTTAGTACGTCCTTCTTGCAAGTTCTTATTATCTTTCCTTTCCACATCTTATCATGCGTGCGGATGCTTTGTGCATACATGGATATGTCTCACTCCTTATTTCTCATATCATATTCTATTATGCTTGCATGTATGACATACATGAACATGACACGTAAATGTAAATAGATCCAAAGTATAATCACCCATAACATAAGTTCTCTTAAACTCCTGCCGAAAATTCGGCAACATAATAGATCGAATCCGCTTCCCTGTGAATAGTGCCAGGCTCCCACGGACAAATCAATCATAGAGTATAATCAATCTAACATATTTATTAATGTAGAACTTGCAACCTTCAACCTAAGCCTTAGATGTACACTAATACTTGTAAAACCATCAATTTGGTCATTTTTGTCAATTCTATTTAGTTCTGCCCGAATTTTGTATAATCCATCTTTAGTCTAATTCAACTCATTTAAACCTAAATTTTGGATATGTCATAGTTCTATGTGTCTAGTTTCCAACCCTTTTAGTCCCATCTCATTTTGATTTGTATAACTCAAGTTATTTAAGTTTTATCACGGCCTGCCCTATAGCTGGACAGAATTACATACTTAGAAGTAAAAATTCACTAAAAATAGAAAACTAGTTCAAATCATGCGAAATTAGTCTCATATTAAAGCTAACAGGACAGTCTTTCATTTTCAAAAAGTTCCATTCCATTTGCCTTAGTAGGGCTCAAGTTATAAGCCCAAAATTTGACCTTTTTGAACTACCCTGTTTTGGCCCGGTTAGGTCATAGGGCAATTTTCTTGAACCACTGGGAGCAAACAGGACCTTATCTAATTCTGAAATTTTTATGGGATATTCTCCTATGTGTAAACTTTCTAAGAAAGTTAGTTTCATTCAGTTCCAAGTAGTATAGGGCAAGTTTTGCCCTGAACAACCTAGTCTGCCTAGAATCAAACTCAAAAACCTATGTCGAATTTCCAAAATTCATATCTCCTTCAATACTAATCCAATGGCCTTATATGATATATGTATGGAAAGGCCTGAATGTCTAGTTGTATATAAAAATAGATTCATCCACTTTCTACGGCGGTACGAATACCATATAGTTTTCTCACAAGAATAGATTCTGCTTAACTCATTTTTGAGTTTTTGATAAATTCCTCAATTTAAACCAAGCTTCTCATCTCAAATCACTAGATACAAGTATGGCATAAGAGGAACACAACAGCCACATAGTCACATGATATCACAAATAACTAAGGATTTGAACTACCTACCTCAAAATCCTTGAAACCATGGATGCAAGGAAGGCAAGAGCAATATCCTGACCTTCTTCCCCTCTCATGGCAGTGCCATAAATGGTGGTGGAGAGACACCACTTGACGCTAAATCATGAAATTGTTAGAGGGGTTTTGTAGAGGAGAGGATAAGGATTAATTTTCATAAAAGGAGCAAGAGGATTTGCGGTCAAGAAAGTTTCCAATCTTGAGCTTGAAGCTCTTGGTCATGGAGGTAAGGAAAGAAAGGAAGAAGAAGAATAAGAAGAAGAGGAGAGGAGGCTGCTGTATGTGGCACAAAAGTGAGAGAAGAAAGAAAGAAAATTATAATTTGGTGGTGGTGGTAGTTGGAAGCTTGACTCATGATTGGTGGTTGTATTTGTGGTGAGTGTTTGGCCACTTTCTTTCACAAAGTGGGCAGCAAGGTGGCGCCTTACATGGGGGGAGGAGTGGCTAAATTTTGGCCACTCATGTTAGGGTTCTTGGTGTGTGATTCTATTGATTCGGCTCCGGCAGTTTAAAACACCGAATATTTATCGATTTCCTCAAAACCGGTAAAACGTTACTTAACAGTTTTGTAAGATATCTACATGTTTATTTTGATTTTTCTTTAGCCTTATCTCTCTTAACATCTAATTAACTTCTAATTATCCTTTAATTACTTTCTAATTAACCTTACCTAATCAATGAGATCGAATAGATCGATTAATAGCGTAGATTAAACATTTCACAAATTCCGAGCCTTTCTGTTTTCTGTTTTCCATAGCTAATGACATATCCATAATTTTGAGCAAGTCCAGGGGCACCCCACGTCATTTCACACCAAACTGCCTCCATGGCCCAATCGGCAGAGATTCAAACTTCTATAGTTTCACCACGTGATTCTGCTCTGTTTAAAGTCCTATTCTGCTAATTCTATAGATGTGGGGATATGAAGGTCATTTCATGAAAAATTCTAAGGTTATTATGGGAATAAGTTTTTGTCGTCAAAATATAATTTCTAAAAATTCAGGGTATCACTGCAATCAACAAAAGTTTGTAAGGGTACTTCTGTTATTTTCTAATTTTTAACATATGGCAGTGCCATATTTTCAACGGCAGTGTTATACTACCCTATAATTCCAAGTGTGAGGATCGTCATGGTATAGCGCTGCCTGAGAAATTCTCACACTACCTAAGGGAAATAATTCAAAGTTTCCATTACATTCTATTTACGAAAGTGGGGATGTTACACCTAATCCCTAATCTGAGAGTCACCCAATTCATCTCGAGTTCTCAACCCCAGCCGACCATCTTTCTCTCTCTCTCGACCCTCGCCATCGTCGCCATGCCATGCCATGCCAACAACCATTCTAGCTGGTCTCCTTTTCCATTTCCCAGTTCCGGCCTTGTCCCACATCTCCAGCTCTTTGCCATACTGCTAGATCGAAGGAGCCCTTTTGCCACTACATTCTTGTTGCCCAATTCAGCCTCAGAGCCACTAGCCGCGAAAGTAACTCTGGGTTGTTGCAGTGTTGTGTGTTGACTATTGGTTGCCTCTTTGTTCTCCTTCTTCTTCTTGTTGCAGTGTTGTAGTTTTGTCTTTGTATTAGGTTTTTTTTTTTTTTTGTATGTTGCTGAGATTTGGTTGAAACTTGTTTCAATCTCATATCTAAGATTGATTTTTTCCCCCTTGTTGATATGTTCAATTCAAATGTAGGCTCCAGATATGATATATGAGATAAGGGTAGTATGATTATTATTATTTTTTAAAAAAAAAAAAGAAAGAATGAACTCGATCACCCGACCTGATTTAACCTAATTTAGATCGGGTTGGATTGGTTCGGGTATAGTAACAAAATTTTCAAAAAATGACCTAACCCAACCCGGCCCGTGCATATCCCTAGTCCCCTAGAGGAATTGGGACCATGAAAAATAATTGTTGAAGATGCTCTTAGAACTGTCAAATGGACTAACCTATCCCCATTAAGCCCTAATTCACATAGGCTAGACCAAAAAGCCCACATCTACAAAAAAGCCTATAGGGCCAAAAGCCCAAATGGGCAGCTAAACCAATCCACTTACAAAAGTTTCAAATTTTGCCCACTTTTTTAATGACGTGACCTTAGCCCTAGCTTACTAGATTGGCTCACTTATAAAAATTTCAAAATTTGCCTACTTTTTTAATTAATTGGCCCTAACTCTAGCCTTAACACAAAGCCCATAAAGTCAACAAGCTCATGCTTGGAAAAAGCCTACAAAGCAAAACATCCTACACTTGGAAAAGGCCCATAGGGCCAAAAAGCCCATGCTTTTAAACATTATTCAACTAATCTACACATATGAGAACAAAATTCAATATAATTGATCAATTAATCACAAAATTATCAAATGATCGTTAATATTTATCAAAAAAGAGGGTTGAGAATGACTCAAAAAGCCAAAATTATGATATAATCCTTCCAGTATTTGTCAAATTTTCCCTCTATTCTCACAAACGTGTCATTGATTACATCTTCATTAAACTGGATTTCTTCTAGCATGTATTGAATCTTCTACACTTGCATAAAATATAAGTTTGAAGTTATATAAGATGAACTAAAGATTAGGTTTGAAGTCTCATACAACATTTCCAAGAATTCACACATCTTCTCTACCTTTCTGCGTTTTGCATATGATGGACAACATTTGTGATTTGTGTCTATCACATGAAGAATATTAAATGACTTCTCAATTTTGATTGCATTTTCCAACATCATATATGTTGAATTCTTCAAAGTTAAAACATCTAATTTTAAACCAATGCTTTCATCAACCCCATCTTGTTGTACACACTCTTTGAATTTTTTCACCCTTGCATCTCATTCTCTCACATACTTAACACTTTCTCTAGTTTTAAATAATGCATCACTAACTACTTTCAAACCCTCCTAGATAATCAGATTGAGTATGAGAGTAGAACATTGCATATGAAAAAAAAAATTCTCCATCACACAGTAAATAATTGTTCAAATGTAAATGATTTTTCAAAATAATTTACATGGTATCGTTTGTAAGAGTATTTCCCAAGGTAATGGAAAACACCTTCTTAGTAATATCCTATTGCTTTAAACAATTGAATAAGGTGGTTTCTAATTCAACCCCACATTGTTTTAAACAATCGAATAAGGTGGTTTTTGATTCAACCCCAATATGTAGAGGTTTCATTCGATAGAAGTTAAGAATTTTACTTACTAATCTCTAACTTTCTTCAACAAAATGAGCTATTAAACATATGTACCCTTCTATGATAGATGTTGTCCACACATCTCATGTCAGACAAACTTGATTAGGGTTCCGAGACATTACTTGCTTAAGTTTGTTTTCTCTTTTTGTGTAAATTTTTTGAACATTTGATACCACAGTGTTCCTAAAATGTATCAAAACATTAGGGATCAAAATAATCAATCTATTATCTGATCTTCTCATACTCAACAAAGTTAAAACGAAGTTCATGCTAGATTATAGCCTAAGCAAGCAAATCACAATGGGCCTTTTAATTAATTTTGATCATGCTAGATTTCTCCTCTAGCATTTCAACCCTATCAACTTCTGAGTTTACAATACTTTTACAAACAGCTACATGATGACTTAAATATGAGGTCCCATAATTATTTTTGGTCATAGAATTTATCTCAACTGTGTAGCTATGACCATAATAATTTCACACGACTCTTTTAAGCCCATCCTTATCCTTCCCAATTTTCGTAAAAATTCTCCAAACACTAGAGGTTTATTTCTTAATTGAGTCAACATTTCTAGACACTCTAGTAGGAGTTTCATAAACAACTTCATTATCCACATTCACAGACTCCATAATATAACTATGTCTCTAAATTCATAAAAATTAGGACAAATAAAAATGTATAAAAGATCAAAGTAACTGAAATAGAATGTGTAGAAATATAACATGCAACTACACGTATAACATTGATTTCCAATCCTCACCTCCAAACCTGCCTCTTAACATGGTATAGTCTATCCTATTTAGGAAGAAGCTTTTTCTTTATTTGGTTAATGTTTGTTCTTTAAATCTCAAAGCTTGTACTTTACGAAATTTCGATAGCATTTCCCTTTGGTCTCTAAGTACACGACTTGAGCATGCTAACATTTACCATGACCAAGTATGCACCCAGAGAATAAAAAGAAATGCAGTGATTGAAATTTTGTTAACTACAAGTTTTGAGATTTAAAGGAAAAAAAATTAACCAAATAAAGAAAAATTATAAATGGTAGTTGGCATAAGAAGGAGGTTGAATTGTACCTTTAAGAGCTTTTTCGAATATGAAAAACTCAAACAAGATTTCTCAAGTATATTTTTCAATTTGAAATATAACTTGATTTTATCTTTTAGAATTGATTTTATGAAAAAGTCTTGTTACTTGGACTTTACAAAGATAGTTTTCTTAATTAAGTTGAGATGAGATAGGAAAGATATGTGTCCATAAAGGAAAGAGAAGCTAAGAAAATCAAACACAAGCATTTATATGTAAGGAAGGGAAATGCAAGTAATAAAAATGACTTGTTGGAGGGCATTAGTGGAACACACACGAAAGAGGAATTTTGTAGAAGGAAAAATCACATGGCAGCAAATCTCGATAATTTTGCAATCAGAAGGAGCACTAGGGCTAGAAAGGCAAATACAAAATGGCATGATTTCATGGCATAAAGTAGGGAATATTGTGGTATCTTCTCAATTTCTCTATCTGAGCTTTTCTTCTTCCTTGGCTATTCCCCTATTCTATATCCGTTATAAAATCAATTTTATGAAGGTTCCATCAAGCAGGAATTCATCTCGAGGCCTATTGCTGATTTTGAGTTGTTCTAGTCATTTAATTTCATTTCTTGTTATTGAAATTGATACTAAAATTTAGATTTTGAATTGTTGTACTACAAGCAACTTTTATCGAGGAATTATATTTCTATAATTGCACTTGCTTACATTGATGCTTTCATCTCCATTAATGGCTAACAACACCTGCTTGAAGGATTTGGCAGCTAAACAGAAATGACTTCAAGAAATTAGTGATAGCAGAGACAAAATTTCTGGAGCAATTTGATAGCTTTGATGTCAAATTTGAACAAATCCAAGCTTGCTTAGTGATATTCATGAACAAACAACAAGCTACTAGTGGTTTGAACTCACTAGCATCTACACTAGGTAACAATCATAACCCATTTCAACTTAGAAATGTCAAGCTTGATTTTCCCAAATTTGATGGTTCTGATGTCTTAGATTGGCTTTTTAAAGCAGACCAGTTTTTTTGAATTTTATAGCATTGATGATCATGAGAAAATTACTATTGCCTCTATTCACTTCGAGAAAGGAGTTATAATGAGAAAATTACTATTGCCTCTATTCACTTCGAGAAAGGAGTTATACCTTGGTTCCAAATAATGCAATGGATTAATCCCCTTACTTCATGGCTAGCTTTGTCTCGAGCACTTGAGAGTGAATTTGACCCCTTGTTGTTTGATTGTCCCTACGCTTCATTATTCAAACTAGCACAAAATGGTTCTGATGCTAATTATCATATTGAGTTTATGTCTCTAGCCAAAAGAGTTTATGGCCTTTCACCAAATGCTTTGTGAGACTGTTTCAGTAGTGGGTTACTATCCAATCTATAAAGAGAAATAGTAGCACAATGTCCAAATTTACTTTTGAGAGTGGTTTCCCTAACTAAACTCTTTGAAGAAAAATACTCCACTCTTCACACAAAACCAAAATTCCCATATGCATTAACCCGATATCCACCACTTCCCCTTAAAAGAACTTCTCTACCTTCACTATTACCCATCACCAATTAAGCCAACATTCCAACCCAATAGGCCTAATAGCATTAAGAAGATATTTGCAGCTGAAATGTAAGCAAGAAGATAAAAAGGTTTTTGCTACACATGTGATGAAATGTTCTCTTTTAACCATAGGTGCCCAATAAACAACTTATGGTTCTACAATGGGATGAGGCACCTTGGATGCACTCAAAACATACGTGATAACACAGAAAGGAAGGATTCCTGAAGAATTTGTTGGCCTCTCTGCTTCTCAACTAGAGGTACACAAAAAACTTGAGTTTTAATGCTTTTGCATAAGTTTGTCTATTATTAATTGTTCATTTGAAAAAAAAAAAGAAGAAAGTTTTCCCCAATAATATGCTTGCTACTTGGTAAATCTTCATTTATGAGTCGAAATAGGTGCTAGGAAATTGATTATTGAGGTTTTAGATCATGCGATGTAGTGGTCCATCACATGACCATACCACATCATGCCAAGAAAGGTGGTGAAAAATTGTGGGTTTTTATGCATACTTTTAATGTGAGACTGATTTTCATTATAAATAATTTAATAGCTCAGTTAAAGTTTCATTGCTACTTGAGTGATTTATTATGAGTTTTGTAGGTATATGTATTTTATTTATTCTATTACTTACTGGATTTGATCGTTTTAGAAGTTTCAATGTTTTTCTTTTTAAGAATGGTTTAGTATCAAGTGTAAGCTAATTAGTTAAATAAAAACAATAAGATAAAATAGGTACCAATATTTGATCCTTACATTTAAGAAGATAACCAATTTCATGAAGTAGACCTATCATGTATCAATTAATGTTACTTTTATTGGTGTTGAAGGCAAGTTCACTTGACTGTGTGCTTGTATAAAATTGATAGTTTAGTTGGAGAGTTTATCATTGCTCTTTCCTTGGTTTGTCCACTGAATGGGAATATAGTGCAAAAGTAGTTAAAGTGGAAAACTAGGACAATTTGTACATGCATCAAAATAAATGAACGCTTACAAAAAATTGTCTTTCTTCAATATGAGCTTAGAAATAGTTTTCCACTGAGCCTATAACACTATTAAATTCTATTGATATTTGCTTTCTACTTATGTGATGTATCATGAACATGTAAAGTTATTAATTTATTGCTTTATTTTTCTCTCCAAGTATTCTTTTAATCGGTATTTTTTTATTATTATTTCAACCTAATGATGTTGGAAGTGAGCCTTCTACCCCTTTGGATGTTAGAAGATCATCACATGGTAGCAACACAAATTATGGAGTAAATGTTTAGGACCTTTTTTTTATTTGGTTTAGAACCACTAATTAGATTTTCAGTATATCCTAGATTTATTTAGTTTGGAATTGCCTTATCTTTATGGATTTAAAATTGTAATGTTTAAGTTACTAACTACAATTAATGTTACTTTATATGTATTTGAATATTATGACTAATACTATTACTATGGATATTTTAAATTAAATTTCAGTTACATTATGGGATTATTTTGTGTAGCAAGTTTGTTTGTATATATAATTATAAAGGTGAAATATAATTTGAATAAGTGTACAAGTAAAATGGAATAATTATATACTAAATGTAATTTGAATAATTATTTAATTAATTGTCAAAATAAAAATAAAAAAATAATATTATGGCTGTTTTAAACCCCCCACAATATCAAGGTCAATTTATTGTATTTTGTGGTGATTTTAAACTCTTACAATTTAATTGTCTTTTGAAAACGTGTTGATAAGTTTGTAGAGGTTACAAACAGAGTAATTAATTTCAAAAACCGCAACAAATAGGTTGTGCATTTTGTGGTAGTCATCAAACTACCACAATATAACTCGTGGCGATCATAAAACTGCCATAATTTATTTTGTGGGGAGTTTGAAACAGCCACAAAATGAAAAATAAACCTCCACAAATCGAACAATTTCTCGTAGTGGATTGATGCACCACGAGGCTCTTTGGAGGCTCTTCTAGGTGACAATGTTGGATTTAATGTTAAGAATGTTGTTGTCAAGGATCTCAAGAGACGCTATGTTGCCTCAAACTCCAAGGATGACCCTGCGAAGGAATTTGCCAATTTCACATACCAAATCATTATCATGAACCATCCTTGCTAGATTGGAAATGGATATGCCATACTTCTCACATTGCTGTCAAGTTTGCTAAATCCGTGACCAAGATCAACAGGCTTTCTGGTAAGGAGCTTGAGAAGGAGCATAATTCTTGAAGAATGGTGATGCAGGTTAACTTAGAGATGAAAGATGATAATCTGACAACTGAATCTTTGGTATGTTAATCCAAGTTCCAGCATTTGGTTCAAGATATTCAATAGGACTTTGCATGAAATATGGGTAGATATATATCAACGTAGCCGCAACAATATGTTTTATGAGAAACTCTTGGGGATGGAAATTCTCACTTCAAGCATGCGGACCAATTTTGCACTTACGTAAAGTCGTGCTAATGCATAAGCTTTAATTTATCATAATCCAAATATCACATTAAAAATTAATTTGCATGCTTAAAGTATTTAGTGACCCGATATGACTGCCATTTAAATCTATCTAATTGGCAGTCGCATTGTAATTCCTCAAGAAATATTATTTATACTATTTTTTTAGATATTTTTGAAAAAAAATGTTATTTATACCATTTTTTTAGTTTTTGATATTTCAATTAATGTTTAAAGAATATTTCAGGGTATATCTTCAAAAATATATAAAAAAAGTGATATAAATAGTATTAGTCAGCTCCTCTCTATCATTAATAACTTTTAGGAGTAATCCATTATTCCCTCCATTTCATATTAGTTTTCCTCCATTTCATGTTAATTGTTGTTTGAAATTTTTACACATGAATTACGAATTTTTTTTTTTTTTTGTATATTAGTGGCACTAAGACTTAGACATATGATCTGATATAAACTACTTAAATATTTTACTACTAACTTATGCATAGTAGTTTGAACCAAGAAAATAATTAATAATCTTGATATTTCAAAAAAAAAAAACAAAATAAAAGACTAAATTACTTTTCATCTGATTGGACCGACATCAATTATTTCTCTTTATTAACACAACACAACTCAAATATAATTAATGCAAATAGGAATAGAATTAAAATAAAACAATTAATGATTTAATGAAATTTTAAAATGACTAATAATGTAAAACAAAACTAGTTTTTTGAAAGATAATCAATATAAAATAGATGCACTACTAATTTGCTGATGTCAACATACCTCCACCATAGGTATTAAATTTTACCCCAATACCATCAAAAGCTTGTATCAAGGTCTACATTATACAGTTTCTTGGATCCCGAAAACAAGAAGCAGGTGGCTTAATTACTATTAGCTCAAGTACAATGTTATGCACCCCCCCCCTTCTTTCTTTTTCTCCTGCTCCCGCTCTTCCACCCAAAAAAGAAAAAAGAAAAAGGAAAAAAAGCAGCTCAAGTCAACCTTGCCACTTCCTGGACAGCGCTCTTTCCTTGAATGCGCTCTTTCCTCTGCTGATCATGTCTAGAAGTACGTAGACTTTTTTTCACATGAAATGCTAACCAGCAAATGCCTACTACTCATTATAGTACGCGTAGAAATGAAAATGTATGAGAGTAAAGTCAAAACCTTCTAGTTACCGGAAACCAGAAGTTACACTTGAAATTAAAAAAAAAAAAAAATCCAATTAGCCTTCTAAAAATATATAGATATCAACTTGGTCGGCTTTGGTTTGATTAGAATGGTAACAAAGGGTAGAATAGAATGTAACGAGACGAAATGCTATAATTTAAAGTTTGAATTTTTTTAAAATGATAATGGAATAAAATAGTATTGGATGAAATATATTTTTTATATGCAATAGCATTCCATATTACAATTTTTCTTTCCTTTAAAATTGGGGTATGAAATAAAATAAGAACAAATAATTTATAATTTCTACCTATTTCCTTCTTTAGGCATTTTAAAGCAAATGAGTTAAATCCTTTTTTTCATTTCATTTTTCAATATTTAAATAATAATATGAGATTTTTCTTTCAATATATTCCATTCAATTCTATTTTTCTCACCGTTAACCAAATAAAGCCAAAATTTTGTATATCAGTTTGGTCTTTTAATATCTAAAATAAGATTAAGATCCTTTCATATTTTTTTATCCATATATAATTAGATATGTGAAATGAAAAATAGACAAATAATTAAATTGAACATAACAAATTTTAAGAAAACTTTACTTACTTAAAATATTCGTATATATCTTTATTTTCACGTGATATAGTGATATAAATAAACAAGCTATGTGATTTACGCATAGCTTTTGAACATAATTGATTGACACCCTTTTTTATACAAGTTGAAAATTATTTACAGTTTTTTCAATTTTTTTATTGTAATATTCACACATCAAATATGGGGCGTCAAACCTATGTCTGAGTTTTGGGTATGTACAATAAAAAATTCTCCAAAAAAAAAATCAGAGGAAACTATTCCCTAAAATAGACATCAGTCCAATATGAAATTTTTAAGCATCAAATAAGTTTCAAAATGAATACTTATTTTACATAATAAAATATCCAAATTTTCAAAAGGCTAATCTATTTTCCCGTATTAGGGTCAATTAAATATAAGAAATAAAACTCCGTTTAGATCATAGTTGAAAGAAAACGTGCATTTCATAGGTTGTAGGAAGTTAGCGTTGAATAAAGTGAACTCAAGCTCAACCTTTCTAGAAATCTAGAATGCCTCAGGTAGACGTGCTGTTGAAGGAAACATCCCAGAAGGAAAGCCACATCCCCTTCATGACCAAGTCAATTTGGCTATATCTCTCGCACTCCCTCTGGATTCTAGAAGAAAATCTCGTATTATCGACGTTACATGTAAACATGACGGGACCAATGTTTCCTTTACCCTTCAACTATATATGTCCCTCAGTGTCCCACTTCCAATATTCACAGCCACCTTCAGCCACCCACTCTTTCCTCTTTTCTCAGACAACGCACGTCCAACTGTTTCCGATAGACACTGTCACAAAATGAAACGCTACACGAATTTACTTGAAGCCGGACCCGTTTCTCAAGCGCATTCGGGTCACTCTAACTTCGAGTTCCCCAGAGCTATTTCCCCTGCGGTTCCCAACGACGTCGTTTTCTGCGGCAAAATCATAACCCGTCAAACCGGACCAGGTCCACAGCCACATAAACCGGAGTCTTCGGCCGAGATCAACTCCGGTCGGACCAACGGGTTCACCGCCATGCTACGGTCGCCATCCGGCAGGGAAAACCGGTGCCGGAGAAGCGACAGTTCCCGGAAGCGTTACAACGGGATGTTTGGGACGGTGAAGTTCCCGTTGCAGATGGATCTGAGTGACATGAAGATGAGGCAGGAACGGAATGAGCCGATGCCGCTGCCGAAACTTCCGGCGGAGGACGGCGGTGGAGAGAGTTGCTGGGAACTGGTCCGGCCGCTGAGACGTCGGGGAACGCTGATGAGCGTTTTGGCTAAGGCCTCGTTTGGATGCATTCCCACCGTTTAGGATTTTTCCTTTTTTTTTTTTGGCTTTTTTTTATGTTTTTCTCCCAATCGTTTATGATTTATTTATACATACATACTTGGGAATTATGTGAATTATCCAATTAGTGACATCAATAAACATAAGCCATTACGATGGGTCCAAAAAAAAAAAAAACAGAAACACATATTCTTTCTGTACTTTATTTGTACAAGGATATTAATATTTTTATAGCTAATAATCAATATTTAATTATAGATTTATTTAATTTAACATTTGTTTTGCTTGAATTTTGGTTGGGAAACAAATAAAATCAACAAGCTTGTCTCATGATCTCAATTTGGGGAGTTAAAGTAACTTCTCTTATATGAGTTCTCATACTCTTGAGTTGTGTCAAATTCTCGAGCAAGTTGAAATGATAGGAGCTCATACTAGTGCTTAATTAGTTCAAATAATTTGGTACTTTTTTCTCTTATGCAAAGTCTTAGGTTTAAGTTTTGTGGATGAAAAAATACTAATGTTGGAAGAGTTTTACTCCCATAGTAGACCAATCCAGCTAGAACAGATTAATCAAAATCTAGTAAATTTTTAGATATTGGTGTTTAATACTAAAAAATCAAGAAATAATAGGCGTTTAAACTTAATTTTGCCGGTGATGATTGAAATCACAAAGAACAATTATTAACGAACTTAAACATGAACTCCAGATGTAAGTATTAATATGTATTTCAACATATAATGTTTGAAGTGAATAAGAAGAAACAATGTACATGAAATGGAAAAAGAACAACAGCAAAATAACTCTAATCTTAAGAATTAAAATAAGGATAAGCATGGTGACTAGCAAAGCATGTGAGTGTGTTTGAGTAAAATTTCCAACTCCGTTTTGCTCATCTAAACTCCTATTTATAGACAAATTGGAGTCTTAAAAATGCTACACATATCCTCGACTGTTATTGGTAACAATGCATCCCAAACTTGCCTTTTTTCACGTGTCCTTGACCAACTTCCTTTCTTGCATGGTAAAAATTGCTTGCAACCATTGCTAGGTACTCTATTCCTATGATTTGAACACCATTGCAATTGAGCAGATGGTGTCGGATGAAAAATGCAATCGACTAATTTTCTTAGAAAAAATTTATTCAAAGAGCAACATTTCAAAGATTACCAATATTCAAATGATTTGTGCTAAGGAGGGTACTCTGCTCTTTAGTAAATGAACTCCTCAAACGGTTCATGGGAACAAGCCTTTGAGCAAGATCGGTTAACGAAGAGTTGAATAGAAACTTGAACTTTTATTAATCAATTAATGAGTTCATACAAAGTCTTGAAGATTGATAAAGAAATTAAAAAAGTAACAATAAGCTAAAAGGAAACTAACAAAGAGAAATAAAAGTTGGTAGTTAAAATAATATGATATGTGTTGATCTGAGTGATGATTTTCTTAGTGTATGCATGAGCCTTTTATAGCATCCTTAAAATCTCGCCACTTTCTCAAGTCATGCACGTAATGGCCTTCGGCTTAATCCCCATGTACCCATGTTCTTGATAGTGATAACCATTGCTCCATCAAGTAATCAATCTCCAACTACCTTTCTTTTTGGCTATTGGGCTTATCTACTTCCATATGCCCAATCTTCTCTTCAGCTGATGCTTCTTTCCTAGCCTCATTTATCATCCTTCAGCTGATGAAGGCTATCCTAGCACCTACCTTATCAGGCCCAATTCTAACTTTTCCAAGGCCTAATTTTTGGTTACTTGCTAGCCCATTTTGTGGTGCCAACAGATAGACTAAGTATTTTGTTTGACTCCTAGAGCTTCGATGACTTCTATGTTCTTGCTGATCGACTCCTCGTCTAATCTCTATCCAAGTCTGCATTTGATCTTTCACATTCGAATAGTTGACATTAACCAGAGTCAAGTCACTTTAACGTTGAGCATTGAAGTAGTTGATCATCATGGTGATATGTTGTTTTTAGGTGTTTCTTAGGTGGTTCGTAAACTTATGTGAAAGAGGAATCTGGCTATGGTGGCTTAGGTGGACTTGAAAGCACGAGGCTCCCCCCTCAATAAGGGAGCTTACAACATGAGGGGGATTTCAAGAGATAGGAAAATTTGATAAAGCAAAAGAAAAAAGACCTAATAATCACATTATCTTGTTACACAAACTAGTGTATTAACTCGTGCAATGCTCGAATGTTAATTAGGTACTATGTATAATAGAAAAAATATAATATAATATTATATGCATGCAAATTATTCCACAATTAACTTGTTTTTAAAGAAAAACATATATGTAACTTCTAATTTTCAAAATAATTATACTAAATTTATAAAAAAATTGTATAAGTTCATTTCATATAATAGTAATTAAAAGTATAATCGATTTATGAGATTTTTTTTTAATTTTTAAATGAATATAGAATAATTAAAAAAAATCATTCCATTTCACTTTCCTTCCCCTCTAATAAAAAAATATTTTCATTTCTCTTTTTCTTCTATTTATTTAACCTTCTAATAATGTTTTATTAAAACCAAACCAAAAAGAACATATTGATCGTAAAAACTAAAAATAAATTTATGATATATTCTTGCAATAGTTAAGTAGACATATGATCATTGAAAGAAAAAAAAATTCATTTGCTTATAATATTTTCTTAAAACCAAATTAAAGCATAATTATGATAATCATTTGCAAATTTTCTCGTAGCAATTGAATGTAACCTCATCTCCATAATATGTACACAAAATTTCAATTTTTTAAATTTAGGGTATGTTTGTTTGTATTTTTTAAAGTTAAAAATTACTTTTTTATTGAAAAATAATTTTTTATATATTTGAATAATTTTTAAAAATAATTAAAATATAAAAAAAATTCTATTTTTAACTTTTTTTTATAGAAGCTGAAAACAATAGTTTCTGAAAAAAAAGAAAGATAATTTTAAGTTTTTTCAACACTATATAAAATTTAAGTTTTATAATTATTTTTAAAAAAATTAAAATAAATGCACCCTTAATCTCATATTTTTTTATTTAATTATATTTTATAAAAATTTTTCAATCCCATATATAATAATATAAATAATTTTTAATATTACATAATAATTCATTAATAATTCATTTTATAAATATTTCTATTTCAATTTTTAAGTGACGATGAAACTACAAAAGGAAAATTCGTTCCATTTTTTTATATTCCTCTTTGTTAGACTATTTATTCTATTTCCCTCTCCCTCCTCTTTATTCAAACTTCTAATATCGATTTATTAAAATTTAATGTAAAATATATTCTTATAATATTTAAGTGAAAATTCAATAATCAAAATACAAATTTTCCTTAGTTTTCTACCCCCTCCACTTTTGTGAGTATCCAAAGAACAAATTCTCAAAATTGAACTAAAAAATTTTAATAATATCTATTGACAAATTATTTCATAATATATAATATATATATACACAATACTAAATTTTTTAGCCTAACCTTATACGTTTTAATTTAATTATTTTTTATGTATAGTTTTCAATCCTATAAAGTTTTCAAGTGGAATCAAATTGTAGGTGTGAAGCTTCAGTCTCCCATTCCTCTAATCAAATTGCTTTACGTTTTATAATGTCCAGTTTGTACTTTATTTTTCGGATTTTCTTCGGTTGCCTATATGAGAAAATTCGATCATGTTGCATACTTTGCCGTGGGAAGAAACAAAATGCTATTAGATGATGAGTACCTATGATGGGTTATTGCGGTTATTGCAATTGATGATTCATGATGGCCCGTATAATCCGTAAGAGTTTAGCTAAGGTTATATGTACGAAAATTTTGTTGTACTTGATAGAGATTTCATGCTGATACAGAAAGTGTATACCCTATAAATTATAGGAGTTGCTTGAGTGACATGAGATAAGCCAAAATACCAACTTAAGGTGCCAAAACAAACAAAGGATAGAACATTAGCAAATGAAAAAATATTCATTAACAATGCTTATATTACAAAAATCAAAATGGTTAATCAATATCTACTTGAAATTAAAACTTAATCTATCAATTGTTTTTCGTTAATTTTACCTTGTTAAATTAGGATAGTTTTATCTATTGCTTATTGTAACATCTCCAATTTTGCTACATTATAATTTTGTGCTACAAATTAAATAAATAATATTATGTAAAATTATTTAGGAGCAAAATATATTTAAATTAAGGTTAACATTATTTAGAAACCATGAATTTTAAATAAAAAGGTAACAAAAAAGAATTATTTACCAAAATGTAGCAAATAAAAGTTTAAAATGGAAAAATAAAATAAGATAATACCGGATTAAATTGCACCGTTAAATGTCCCATCAAGAATAAAAATTTCATAAATTATATCTTAAGGCAAAACATTTAGAAACAGTTCTGAATTTCTTTCAAAACCTCTTAAAGCTACCGAAACTATTTAATTTAAGGATTTCGGATATAATATAGTACTCGTGTCATGTCACAAAGTACTAATAAGTGATATAAAGTGATAACTATCACTTCCAACCTTTTTATCAAAGGTTTGGATCAAGTTACAAGTCTTGTCTCTAATCTAAGGGTTAGATTTTAAACACCCATTACCCCTTTAACACTTAAACTCTAAACACTACTTAAAAAATACAAAACACTCATCCTCTCCTTCTCTCACCCAAGAGCGCCCCTCCCCCAAAACCCTCTCCATTCTTCTTCCTCCAACTTTTCAAAACTCACAAGATCTCCCTCAAACCCTAAGCTATCTTTTTCCTCTTCTTGTTTCCTCTCTTCCCTCTCCATTTTGGGGTGCAAATCTCCTCTCCTTTTACCCCTCAAAGCCGCAGCCTCTACATCCAAGTGAAGGGAAGATTTTTCCCTTGAAGTGGTGGTTCTTGGAAGGTGAAGCTTGAAATATTCAAGCAGTTTCCAAAGCTTGGAAGTTGAGGTAGGGATCTCTAACTCTCTTGTGTTGTTATTGTGAAGAAACTTTGTAATCTAGGACTTGGATCACTATTCTAAGGTTCAAAGGGTTGAACATAGTGATATGTTTAAAGCTTAAATTTAGTTTGTGTTAGCTTAGGTGAGTGTTCTAAAATAGTTTTTGTGAGGTGGAACCCTTTGAAAAGCAATTAATTGAGTTATGTTATAAATTAGCTAGAATAGGATTATTTGGGGTTAAGACTTGAATCCCCAAGATTTAATATGAGGTTGAGGTTCTTAGGAGTTTAAATAACTTAGTTGACCTGAACATAAGTGGAATTATGGACACAAACTTGCTAGGAACACTATATTGAGTTTTGTCACAAAGGGGGTGGTTAAATCCTACACTTGCCAACTAGAAAGATATAAAATTAATTATCCCACTAATGGAATAAGTGCAAACTGAGTTTACCACTTAAAATACTTGATGTATGGAGTCTAAAATTGTCCTTGAGTAGTTGGTTTGGTGGAGGAATAAGTAGAAATAAATTTTTGGCCAAAACTAGTTCCCGTAAGCCACTAGAAGGGTGAATTTCAGTTTCTATCCATCAATGGATAGCAAAACTAATTTTAGACTTGATTATTTGAGTCATATAGACTTTAGAAATCTCCTTGAATGGTTAGAAGTGGTTTAAGGTAAGTTATAGGAGGTTTGGGAGTTAACTAGTCAAGTTCCCTAGCCCATGAGGTCATTTTTGACCATATACTTGAGGGTTAACTAAATCCATGTTTTAGTGAAGTATTCTAAGTTATTATGGTGAATTTGAGTGCCTTGGACCATATATGATCATGTGAGGTAAGTTTAAGAAGGTTTAGAGTTAGTTTGGAGGTATAAATAGAAAAACAAAAGGTGTGTTACTAATATTAGGTCAAAAAGGGTATTAGGTACTATTTCCTTAGCATGGGTTAAAAAACTTGGAATCTAAATTTAATTGTGATTAAAGCATTAACAAGTTGGAAATGACCTCCTTTAAACAAAACTCAAATCTTGAAGCCAAGAATTCTTGCAAAAAATTGTTATGCACATATCTATTTAAATGTGAAGTGAATATGATGGTGCTAAACCATTTGGAATGGAATTATTGAATGATTGGCTGTGGCCAATGAGGCCAAAGAATGAAAGCCAAGGTATGCATTGTTACCCTTGACTCTTGGAATTTGATGATCTTTACCTTGATTACTTCATTTGTGCCTTATGATGATGATGATGATGATATTTATGGTAAAGGATGTGTTGAAATTATGAAATGATGAGTTTCTATTGATGTTATGGTTATGACTGGGGATTTGCTGGCTATTTATTGGTGTTTCTAAATTTTTGGATTGCTCTCGGTATAGCCGTTATGTTGCCGAATTTCTGCCAGAAAGTCTCTTTCATGAGTTGCATTATAATGCATAAGTGCATGAGAATTAGAGAATATTGTGCCATGAATCATGAACTATCTTTTAAAGAATATTACATGTTAAAGTAAAGCACAAATTCTTTAATTAAGACTTGAAAGTGATCCTTCGGTAAAGGAAGGTGATCCGCACAGGCAAGATAATTGGCCAGGATCCTTCGGTAAGGGAAAATAACCCACCAAGATACCTCTTTACTTTGGAGGGAGGGGTCTACCAATTGTAGAGATAGATCTCCTTGTCAGCCAGAGTCTAATTTAGATAGTACTATACGATGATAGTCATGGAGTGAGCTCATATCTTAGGACAGTCTATTCAAAGGCATGTAATAAGAAGAAGAGAACATGCTAAGAGAAAGACCTTAATGGCAAAGGAACAAAGAGCATAAATATCCATAATGAGGCTTACATAGTATTCATTGCATGAGTGATAATTTAATCTATTATCAATGCTATTATGTTCTAGAGTCTTGATTTAAGTGATTGAATAAAATGAACCCACTTCAGAATTATGTTTTCAAAAGTTATTAAAAGGAACATTTATTCTATTTATGCACGTTCACCAATTTTATTAAATAAACTGAAATGACTGAGGCGATGACAATGTTAGTTATATGTTTAGTTAGGAATCTTTACTAAGAAATATTTTATTTCTTATGTAACACCCTCCTAAGTACAGTACTATGCTTAAGTCATAGTACCACACCCTGGAGTTGTTACGGTTACCTGAACGGACCTTATCTAACAGCAACTTCCACTACGCTACTCTGATACCTCTTGAACTTTCTGGAGACAACACGGAAAATAAGAGTGAGAATTATAAATTCTCAGTAGGATTCTCTAAGTATCATAAATAATGTTATTGTTGTTATCTCCGCTTGCTTGGCTATTATGAAAAATGTGAAGCAGGCTATATGTAGACTGCTTAATTTTTACTACAAAATATATTATCCGAAGCAAAGCTCATTTTTATCATACACTTGGCATCTGAGAGAATCCATAAAAAAAATCAAGTCATGAATTATATTGGGACTAATAACTGAAATACAATAAAATACGATAGCATCAATGCACTAGAGACATAACTTCTACATATACTTTACTGGAACTACAGTATATTAAGATGATGCCCACATGACATCAATATGCTGAGAACATAACATTTGCACATAACTTAACTTGTATTTAAATTCATACATAGGCATAAAACTTGCTTTTCTTTCTTCATCTTTCTTTTCTTTGTCATCATGAAATCTTTACGTGTCACATTCCAGAGTATGATCGCCATGTCATACCCCATCAGAGCGTGATCGCCATGTCACGTTCCTTAGGAATGTGGGATCTTCCTTTGGTACTTACACTAGCTGGGTCAAGCCGTGCCTCATGTAAGTTCTATCCCCTATACTCGCACTAGCTGGGTCGATGCCATGCCTCATGTGAGTGGGGTACCTGCATAAGCTTTAATCTTTAATCTTTAGTCTTTAATCTTTAGCTTTTACTTGGCACACCTAGGCGTTACGTATCGCCGTCCCTAGGGTGCTATTACTGCCCTTGGGTAGCCTGGCCTTGGAGTGAGCTCGTCAGCTTCACCCGTGACCGTCGTCACACCGACTCACCCACAAGGGGACCCACTACCTCTAGGTTGGAGCGATCTCATTCTGGCCATGTGCCTCTAATTGAAGGGATCTCTTCTGAACACGTGCCTTCAATATAGAGGGATCTCATCTGACCACGTGTCTCCAGTATAGAGGGACCCAAGTCTTAGCTGCCTTCACAAGAAGGGATTCAATGTGCAACTACCTCCAAGTGAAGGGACCCATGTCTTTATCATTTAAGCTGCTGTGAGGACCTCAATTAACTGCCTCTGAGTGAAGGGACCCACATTCAATATATTTACATTCTTTCATTCTCATGCATAATCCAGCATAAACATGCGAGATGTACTCATATATACATGTTTCATAATTTATTCTCATATGTCTCATGTCGTACTTGTGTCAGTCTTGCATATATGCTTCATAGTTTATTCTCATATATCTCTTATCATACTTATGTCATCCTCAAATATAGGGTTTCTATATACCCATTCATAGTCTAATTCTTCCTTGATAACTCATATCATTTTAAAATTCATCCTTACATCTAAACATTCATAGCTTCTTAGACTTCACTGTAAATCCAAGAAAGATAACATCAGGTCTGTTTCCCCATGAATAGTGCCAGTTCTCACGAACAAATCAGTCATAGCAACATAATCAACTTAACACATATATATATATCAATGTCAAACTGGCAATCCTCCATTCAAACTTTACATGTTTCCCTAATACTTGTGAAATCTCCAACTGGGTCATTTTGTGAGACTATCACTTTAGCCATTCTGCCACATTCTATTCGGTTCTGCCCGAATTTCATATGACCCACCTCTATTTCTATTCAACTCATTTAAATCTGAAATTTTGATATGTCATAGCTCTATATGTCTACTTTCTAACCTCTTTGGTCCCATATCATTTTGATCCATATAACTCAAGATATTCAAATCTTACCTCAACCTGTTCAGTCACTAGCCCGAATTACACTCCTGGAAGTATAAATTCACTAAAAATCGAAACTAAGCTCAAATCATACGAAATTGATCTCATATTGAAGCTAACAGGACAACCTTTCATTTGCCACAAGTTTCATTCCATTTGCATAAGTATACCTCGAGTTGTTATAAGTCCTGAAAGTCGACCTTCCTGAACTACTCTGTTTTGGCCTAGTTTGGACATAGGATAACTTTCTTGAATCACTGGGAACTGTTGGGACCATAACAAACTCAGAATTTCATATTGGGTGTTCTCCTATGTGTAAGCTTTCTAACAAATTTAGTTTCACTCAATTTGGAGTTGTATAGGGTGAGTTATACCCTCCTCATGTCACCCTACCCGGATGAAAATCCTAAACCCTAGGTCAAACTTCAAAAATTCGTATCTCTCTCAATACTAATCCAATAACCTTATATGATATATCCATGGAAAGCCCTGAATGTCTACTTTCATCTAAAAATAGTTTCATCGGATTTGACCGATTATAGGCGGCGCCGTACGCTCCGCCGTACGGACTGCCGTGGAATCTCCACCAAGACAACACCCTCATCCATCCATTTCTCTTAGTTTTCTTCTTCTAATTCTAATTCCCACTCAAGATTTCATATTAATCCCATATTACTCCAATCATACATATCCAATATATCATCAAACAATCATAAAAAGTAATCTTTCATACATCCTTAGTTTAGAGAAATTAAGATTAGCGATTGAATCCTACCTCTTCTACTCTAATTTTATTGAATTTGAGTTTGGATTGATGGAACCTTGACCAAGCTTGGAGATCTGATGGAGTTGGTTGAGAGAGGAAGGGAAGAAGAAGAAGGCTGGGGCAAGAGGAGAGGGAGACGTAAATCCGATCAGAATGAGGAGGAAAGTCTGACTTAAATACATGAAAGTTGTGGTGTTGATTGGCTAAAGTTTTGTGGTTGAAGTTTGGCCATGTCTCTCACTTTTGTGGCCAATTTGCTCTCCACGTCGTCCAAAAACTGGGATACGCTTTCGTTCCACCTGAAATCGGAACTCGCCCCATAATACTTGAAGTCGGAACTCGTGACCTTCTAAATGCTTCTGGACAGCGGATCTTCGGAACTCGTACCATGTTGCTTGTGACTTGAGTAAATCTTGTTTATTTTGATACTTGGAATCGAGGTCGGAGGTCGGAAGTAGTGCAGCTGAAATACATATAATCTCGGAACTCCCTATTTGAACTCGGGAATGTCAATGCTGGATATGAAATCGGAGATCGGAACTCATGTATAACTGAAATCAACTCAAAGATTTGAACTCATGTCCATTGAGTTCAACTCATGTACCATTGTGTTAAACCATTACTTCTCGAGGCTCAACTCTGAATTGAATCATTAATCGCCAAACCCAAGTACTTAAACCCAGAAGTCGGGATTTATATACAGTGTGGTTGACGAGATTGGAAGCCGGGTATATTTTCCTTGAAACATGAAGTCGGGTATTAAGCAATACGAAATCGGAAATCGGAAATAACGCTCTATCTGAAGTTCGAAGATGAAGTCGGAAATCGGGTATCACGTCATGTTGTTCAGCTTTGAAGCTTAAGATCGGAAGTCATGGAAATTGATGTCAAATGAAGTCGGAAATCGTACATTTATGTAAGACGAACTCGGAACTCGAAATTTATCCCATTCTTTGTAGAATTCAAAGATGAAATCGGGAATTGAAATTGATCAATACTGAGGGCAAAGTCGAAACTCGAAAATCGGATGTTACATCTTATCCCTGTGTGTGTTCCCATATCTTCTTCAGATGAAGTCGATGGCAGTTGTTGTGATCTTCCTGGGGGAACCTGAGTGGATCTGACACTGTGATCCTACCTTGAACTCACTAGTTTTAGTAGCCCATTTAGCATGTTGTAGGAACTCTTATGTTCGATTGAATTCCTTTTAAGATGACTGTACATATATTTTGTTTAGCTTAGCCTAGGGCCTTACTAATTTGACTTGCTTGTGTACAATATTGATACTGATATATAAATATGTTCGTCTAGTACTTATATATCTAAATATATGAATTGCTCAAATATGCATGTAAATTATATTGCCTCTTTATTTTATATCATTATTATGATGTGAACTAATTACAAATTTTAGTATTGTACACCGTAATGGTATTATCGATTATGTGCACTATAAGGCTCAATTTTAGAAATTATTACTTTAAAGATAAAAATTATACACTATTTTCATGAATAAACTACTTTAAAGTTAAAAATATTCCGCTAATTCAGCTATAACGACTAGTAATTGTAGCAATACGACTTAAGCATAGTGTGGTCTTATTAGGGTGTTACACTTATAACTTGACTTGTATATTAGGATATACAAATTTATCCATACACTAACCTCTATAAAATTATCAATCAATGTATTATAACCGATTTGATATGTTTCTACATGGTATGAAAGGCTCATATGATTTCATGAACATTGGTTACGTATTATCTAGAATGAGTTATCTATTATCATGCAATGCATCATAATGGTTTTTGTGTTTTGATTAGGCTTTATTGCTTATTAGAAAGAAAAATTTGATAGCTCATTATCACACATAAAAAAGAAAGTAGTTTGAACTTGCTAAAGGTATCACATGCACTATGATAAGACAATAGAAAATTGGTGAGACTGCTTTTTGCTTAATGTACTATAAAAATGTTTGCTTAGCAATTAATTTTGAAAGACACAAATGAAGTTAAAGTTAAGCTCACAAACCCCAAATTATTGTTTGCTTTCATGTCATATTATGCAAGTTAAAATGCATAGGAATAATAAGTAGTTGGTGTGAGTCAAAAAGGATCCCCCCACAAAAAAAGCCCTAAATAGATATCAAACTATAGAGAAACAAACTTCAATGCACACCAAACACGAATACTCCATATTAATCATAACACCCTATCAGATAGTTTTGCCATCCAACACCTTCCACTTAAATCATCAGCCACTCAAGTTTGAAGACTCCACCACCATTCTCAACATCTCATATATAGCATAAAAGAAATGTAGCAGAGCAATTTTCTCTTATGAGGCTAAAACAAAAGCACCACTTTCCCATTCTTCTTTAGCAATCACCTCATATTTCACCACTTCTTTAATTGAATTTTAGAGATTTGGATGGACCATAATTACACCTTTGAATGACAAAATTTGCATAGACTTCCACGCACACTAATACAATTACATTACTATAAAATCCTACATCTACTTCATCAACCCCTTGCAAACTGAGAGATTCAAATTAAAACCATTTTAGTTTCACTTGTAAAACTAACCCATTTGCATTCTTATTCATGTGGTTCACTTGCAACATTTCATATCATACCAAAATTGCTTGCTAGTTGCTACCTCTATACCAAACCAAAAGTTAATCACTTATAACATGAACAACACAATTCCTAGTGAAGCCCCAGCTATCTTCTTCCGGTTTACTCTTTAACAAAACATCAATAAAACTTCTTAAATCGAATACCACAATTACTTGAATCTAACTACATCACCTAACCACCCCTTTTTTCTCAACAGATCTTCAAGATTCAATCAATTTAAATTGAAAAAACTAATAGAAACAAAAAAAATACCCGAACTTGAACAAATAACGCCCTTCTTCACTCTTGGCCCAAAGCCTAGAAACATTCACAATAGTTTCTTCTCTTTTGCATTAATCTTCCATCTACAAGTGATCTCCTCATAGGCTCAACAAAAATACAATAGCTAAATCAAACAAATAACAGATATTAAGACACATCCAAACCTCAAGGTTACAATACAAACTACAAACCATAGAACATTCTTTTATGCAAATCTTGAATGTCATAAGTAAGATAGCAATGGACTCTACAATAGCAATTACACAATCCTTGTACGTGAATATATAAGCCCTATTCTAAGCACCTAAAGGCAAAGATGATATAACAACTTATTATTACTAGATCGTGACATATCACAAATAATGGGAAAAAATAAGATAGTTTTTAAATATTTGCCTAACAATGGAAACAAAAATTATAATGAATAAAAAAAAATGAAAAGTTATTAACACATGTTAGGCTCAATAAAAAAGAAAGGTAATAATTACATTTCCATATTATCCAACAATAGTATAGTCTAGTGATGTTTTATTCTACTTTTGGTTCGGGATTGTCCTTGCCAACAATAAAATAACTATCAAATTACTACAAAATGACCAAGACAATAGACAAACCGTACCAAAATACAATGTGTTTTCAAGAACCAAACTATTTTATTGCTTGAACCAACCAACAATGTCCCTGAATCAACAATTCTATTATTGTGGGTCAATACAACAATCAAATCGTAAGTTCCAGTTAACTGTGTTTCTTTTTTCACTTGTAGACAAACAATTGAGATAAAAAGCAGTAGTTCACTATGCACTAAATTAACTTAAATAAAAAAGACCACCATAACACAAAACCACAATTTTAGATGGTCTCAAAAAGTAAACTGCAATGACCATAAACGAAATATAAATTAATCAAATTTGATATATAAAAGGGTACCTACGTAAAAATGAAATTGCAACATACACATATAGAAAATTACAAAAAAGGGAACATTAAGAAATAAAAAGGCTAATTGAATTAAGAAAATTAAAAAGGGTTGAAGCAATTGCAATTTGTTGTAGGAAATGATGAGAAAGCTTAATGGGTTCACAAAATTCAGACCTTTCTATTTTAAGGGTTTGTAGATCCACACCCTTGTAGTTGAAGAGCTATTGTATTTCGATAGTAAGGACTAAATGTGATCTGTGTCTACAAATAAGCCAGATTTACACCAAATTACTATATTGTCTAAAATGAGAACCAAAATAAAGTCTACGAGCAAACACAATTAGGAACACCAAGAACCTTTATTATATAAACACAAATCAGCAACCTAGCAACTCAAAAAGAGAAATTGAAAATATTTACGGTGAAACCATTGCCACTATAATTCTATTCTTCCATTGGCAGTGATCTCTTGCAACTCCTTTAGTACAAAGTTGAATTATAAATTATGCCTGAGCCACAAGATCCAAGAGATATGCAACAGAGAAATTTCAAAATCAGATATGAAGCAAAATTGAACAAAAACAACTAAGAAAAGTGCCTTAGTTAGAAGAATAGAATGGGAGAAACATGCCCCGAAGCCATGCTCAAGACAATAGAGCTCCTAGTAGGCATTTCTGACTTGAAAAATTTAGAGAGAAACAAACCTTCTAACTCTTTCTCCATGGAAATGCTAGCTCAAATACAAAGAAGACCATTGTAAACCAAATTACTGTGAATAAAAATATGGGGAATATGACAAAAAAGAAAAAAAGAACTTAGTAGAATGAAGTTGTGCTCTAAGGCCATGTCCAAGAAGCAAAGGGGATCGAAGAAGAATATACATAAGGAAGCAAAGAAGAAAAATGAAAACATAGAGAAAGAGAATGAAGAAGGAGAAGCAACGCATATGAAGAGAAATTAAAAAGACTTACATATTGGGAATGTAAAGAGGCTAGCAGAGATTGAGATGAACAAAATAGTCACAACATTAAGAAGGAAAAATAGAAAATAAAAAAAAATTAATTAATTATGATTGGTCAATTTAGGTGGTGGGACACACACATGTGCATTTAAGATGAATGACATTATCATCTTGAGAAAACAAAAAGATTACAATGCTATTATGAATGACAAATAATGAAGGTGTAATTATGGATAAATAATAAATAATAAAGGTATGATTAATAAAAAGAAAAGTTTCTATATTAAGAAAGGGTGCCAAATGAGCGAGAAAACTCTTCCTAACAATGGGCCCTGAAATTGTATATTTTATAGATAAGGAAAAATAATAATGAGAATTGGACAAATCAAATAAGAACCTTTTACTGTGAAACAATGATGACCTTTTTTCTAGAAGACTGGGATACTGACCTTGATCTTCAAGAAAAGTGTTTTGTCCTCACATGAGAGGAGTTTTTTTCAAAAGGAGAGAAGATGATTCAAAACAGGACACATAGAGCTTTCTCCGCAAAGTAACTATGCGCCTTAGTCTCAAATATGATGGTAATGGTTCTTACCTCTTCAACCTATGAAGGTCCCGCTTCTTCAGCTGCCTAAGCCACCACAGCCAGATTCCTCTTTCACCTCATAAACTTACGAACCACCTAAGAAACACCTAGAAATGTTGATCCACTCCATGCATCATTTCATTCACTACTGTTTGCTCTTCAGAATCGGCCTCCATGACTAGGCCTGGTTAAGCTATCTTCCTTTCTCACTCTTCACCAATATTTTCAATCGAACTTAAGACCAACTTCTATTCTACAAGAGAGAACTATTTCCCCAAAAGACAAAAAAAACACTCCTACCCAGAGGAGAGAAACACTCTACATTGTCTAAACATATAGAATAGCCAATGCTTGATATCCGTAACCTTAAATTCAAATCCACTCCCATTAGGCCCATAACCATCTGGCCCAAACCCACTTTCATTAGACCCTTTATTGCAAATGGCCAATATTTTTATGAGAATAATTTTAATGCATTGTTTGTATAAAAGTATTTTATGCTGTCATTTAATAATATGTTTTCATTTATAAAACTTTTAAGATAGTAGATGATTAAGTCAAACACTTTTATTGATGTGATAATATTTTTTTATATTGATAATATATCAAAATTAAATTATACTTTTATTTCTATGCTTTTTTGAGGTTAATTTATAATTTAAAATCTTGTTGGGACAAATAAATATGAACCATTAATGTTGAAAATCTCTTCACATGCGGCTGCAATTAACTATACCATGGTCCATGGATGGTCCAAATTTTTTAAATCCACACGTTAACCAGAGCCGGTTTGTGTAAGTACGATAGAAACAGGGATGGCACTAAACTTGGTAGAAAATGGAATAGCGGGATGATAGAAACAGGCAAGAATAACCGAAGAACCAATCAAACACGTGCATCTGTTTGCAACTCGGTAGAACCTGGCTTCGCAAAGTTGCAACGGCGCAACCTCGCTTCGGTTCTTCAAATGGCTTCGGCGCTCCAGAAACTGCTGAGAAGACCACCACCACCCGCGAGAATCATCGCTACCCTTCACCCCTCACAGCCACCGAACCCCATCGTTGATCTTCACCGAGAATGTCACCCACCCATCGCACGAATTGCGCGTCCACCAGCAACGGAGCACTCGCGTTGCACCGTAGTTTTTCCCAGCTTCCCTTTTGGGTTTGCGTCAAACCCCATTTTGCCAAGTGGGTTTTGTTGCCCCACTCAGCCTGAGGGAGTGGAGGACGCGGGGTTGGAAGATTCTAGAACCGTGTGGGCCGATAGCGTGAAGAAGAAGCGGAAGAGGAAGATGAACAAGCACAAGTACCAAAAGCTCAGGAAGCGCATGAGGAGGCAGACTTAGGGGGCCGCCATTAGGTGAGGGTTCAATGGAAATGAAACGCATTGAACTTGATGAACTAGTTTTTCTGCTATTTTTCTTTTTCTTTTTTTTTTTTAATTTTTGGTGAGACTGTAATCTTGTCACTTTTTTTAATTAGTTTGTGGTAGGGAAAAAAATGTGGGGAGAGATATTTTAGATTATGTGGAGGGTTACTTGACTAGAGACATTGCAATCCAGTTGTTTTGGATTTTTGTTGTGGTAGTGTAGAGGATGGCTCCTATATGGGATTAATTGTTGACTTTTGTGGGCATAATAAGTGAATCGTATTGTTGTTGTTTCACTTTATCTGATATTTCTTAGTTTTGAAGATGAATGAAGCTTTGGTGTTTTTGAGTGTTGGGTTTTGGGAATGGAACTATGGTGAAACAAATGTTGTGCATTTGGCCATGGGTCTCTGCAGGATCTTATGTTTATTACTGAACAACATAGTAGAATAGGGAAATCAAGAGACAGTCTTGTCTTTGGCGGAAGAGATTAATTCCTTTGTTCCTCTTTTGATTTTGTAAAGGCATGAATGTGGTCTTATGATTGTATTCTGTGTAGAGTGGAATGATATTTAATTAGATGTCATTAACAGAATGGAAGTTTATCTTTGCCGTATGATTACACCTTAAGTTTCAACTTTGACGACTTGCATATGCAATCAAATTATAGGAACCTATTATTTGTGCTTTTTGATTACACCTGAAGTTTCAGTTCTCATTTGTGACTTGGCGGTTGAGAAATTTATATCTGTGAGGAGAAAATAATTTTTTTTTCTCTTAAAATTATGACAGACCTTCTTTATCTCCATGAATTATGGAAGGTGTTATTGCCAGATTTGTGCATATGAACACTTATCCTGTGGCACCAAACAGTCTTATTAAGTAGGTTGATGATTAGTCCATAGAATGAAACTTTTAGGACAGTGTGTTCTTCAGTGTAGTTATATTGTTCCACATGTGGTTAAGGTTTTTTTCTTCCCCCCCCCCCCTTTTCTCTCTCTCTTCCTCTTCTGCTTTTGGGCTACACAGGACTATAGGTGGTGCAAGCACCTGGGTATGGTAGTGGCAAAGGTGGACTAGTGGAGTATTGAACCTCTGACATGAACATTATACTCAAATCCTTAAGACTTAGGCTGGTGCTGATTCAGTTAGAAGCTTGTTGGCATTTAAGCTACATTAAGTCTGTTAACTTCTATTTTCTTGTAGTTCTTTTCTTAAGTTACAGCCGCAAGTAGTTCTCGAGTATGGTCAATGTTGAGTTATTTTCTTTTCTTTGTTTTTCCTTTGGCTTTGCAAGGATTCCTCCAAACCCCCCCCCCCCCCCAAAAAAAAAACACAACAGAACAAGACAGCATTATCCAATTTTCTATTACTTTAACATTTCAAATACAAGATCCAAGGTGATGGAGAATAAAGAAGCCTTCTGTGTGTTAACTTACAGCTTTAGTAGTTGAGTCATAGATCCGTATTATTTAGGAGTATGACATATTTTAGCTACTTAAGAGTCATTGTTCTATGTATTTTGATAAGTCAATTAATTCTATAAAAGTCCAATCTAGTAATTATAGGTCTAAGTAAAGGTAGTCCAGAAGTGAATCGAAGGTCATTAAAAGCCACTTAGGAGACAGTCAGCTCTGTGTAATTTCAGCAGAAATGAGAATTCAGTGACGTATATTCAAAACATATCTTCTAGTGTTTCTCTCAAACTTACAATTGAATTATGATCTTATCACATTTCTATCCTAGGAGGTCAACTCCTCTCACACAAACACCTTATCCCATAGACCTAGCTAACCTATCTCCATAATTTCCCTTTGCCTCCATCCCTAAATTTAATGATATTTGTGAGCTGCATAACAAGGGACTTTCAGAGAAAGAACAAGATTTAACTGTGTTTGACAGCCTTTTTTACGTGATACACTGAGTAGCAGGAAATAGCCCTTTTCTTGTTTTCAGAATTTTTATGGGTTTTATGCTATATATTTTTACTTCATTCTTGCTTCACCTTTTCATGCCACATAGTGCATGTTAGATATGAATTGAAGCTTAAAAGTTGAAAGACCAGTGGAAAATCCCAGTACAATCACAGATCTGTTTCATGGCAAATTCTCTTCAGGAAAATGTTTCCATCATTTTTCAAATTTTAGTGCAATAGTCCATGGATAGTTCCAGTCATATAATGTCAGTCATACGGTGGAGGATTTGAAAGTTTATCTTTAAACCCATGCAAAGGAAAAAGTAGAACCAAAATAAGGGTGCTTTGGAAAATTCATGTTCAAAAGAAGGTGGAGTAGAAAACCTAGGGATTGTCCCAAGGGTCTATGTATACATTACACGTAGAATGGAATCACATAATACAACTGGAAAGAGCTCTAGGTTATGGACATTATCTGAAATCTGCTTTTTGGTTGATTTAAAAGAATTCTATTGATATTTTGGCCATTTGTAACCTTAATTCTGTGGAACCTTGGACTCCTATCATGAGCACAGCAGAATCCATAAAATAATTTACTGAAGTCTGCTAAAAACAATCCACTCTGTCGTGAAACCCATGGGCCTAACTAAATTCCACTTTTAAGAACCTCAGAGGATGCTAGAATTTTGCTGTATCCAAAATCTCAAGAAGCTAAAACAAAATATACTGGCAGCCTAATAACATTGCATCAATGGTTGATTCTAATCTAATTTAACTTATGAGAAACCACCCATGGGATCAATATGAAATGAAACATTTTGTTAATGTTTCTATATTCTTCAATCCTAGTCTTTGTTATGCTTATCTAAAAAGCCTTGATTTTCTTTATCCCTATTCTTTGTGTCATACGTTTTTTGCTTTCTGGCATTACCTAACTATCATCTGTTTCAATAACTAACTAGTTGTTAGTCATGTCTCAGCTCAACAATCAGCAATCATCTTGAATGCTTGCTGCGTTGCTGGCCACTTATGTCTGTTAATCCCTTCTTTGAGAATCCATACTCTTCGACGTTCTAAAGTAGGTTTTCAAATGTTTCTTAAAACTAGCTGTTAATGACTGGTTTTCTGTATTGTTATTGTTGTGAACCTGTGATGGTTAAGATGTAAGAATTGTTTTTAAACTTCAAATTGAATTCCAGAAAGTCATTAAAGAACACGTCATAAAGGTATTTTCTATGACGCACGGCACACCAATTTGATGGTGTGTCCGACACAAGTAGGACACCGGCGCGTGTTGGACAATAGTACTGCACGTGTTTGGCATGCGGTCTTACGTGTCCTATTTAAAAAATATTATTTTTCGATTTGGACACACGTCGGTACAGTCGGAACATGACCTAGTATTTTTTCCAATTATTTGATAGATCAAAAAAAATTTAAAAGCTCAATAATCCAACTTCTTTTAGAAATTTTTTTTGAGATATCAATAGGAATAGTATTCTATATTTTTTAGGAGGGATATAGAAAGTATACATGACATATATTAAGAATACTTCAGTTTTTTTGAGGGGTTTAGAAAATAATAAAAATTGGTAGTTTGATATCTATAAATATCTAAAAATATTGAAATATGATATTATGAATTATGAATTTTTCTTAAATTTTTAATATATATATATCATGTCCGTGTTCTGTAATTTTATGAATTTAGGGTGTCTCCATGTCCATGTCCATGTCCATATCATGTAAAGTGTCTGTGTCTCTATATGTGCTTCCTAAGGTATTTTCCTTTTGATCAAGAAGTTATTTTTTTGGCAAAGTAATGGAGCCTAAGATTTTTGAAATATAACATGCCTGCTGCTCTGCTAGCTGTGCTTCAGGTGCTATGTGACTGCATTGTGTGAAAGATATCTACTATTTTGGAGTAAATGCTTGTATATCAGACTCAAGTTATCATATGTCTAAATGTCTAAGTCAATGCATTTGTAAAAGCACATTTTGATATAGTTGGGCTGCAAATATGGCAGGTGATATTGGTAGTGTTAGTTACAATTGGTTGCCATTTTGTTTCACGTGATGAACTAGTTGTACAGGAAAGTAAATGCTGATATCTATATGATGTCTGTTTTATGGCAAGTAAAACTGATCCCTTACGGGAGATGATAGATAGACAAAATAATAATTAAGAGTTTTAACTTTCTTCTTGACTCCCAACTTAGATATTGAGTTTCAAGCCTTTTTCGCAGTTTAATTTATAATTTTACCATTCCTTTTTTATCAGAAGTAGAATGTTTGTCTTGTAGCTGAGGCTGGAGCAAAAGCAAGTGACTTTGCAATGACCAGGGTCTTGGTGCTGAACATTTCTACAACTGCATAGCTATTTCTTCTTCTGCATTGTGAACTGCTGAATATAGATAAAAACATGGAGATGTAGATGTAAATTCTGTCGATTGTTAGAAAATAAAATTTTTTGAAGTGTTTCTGCGAATTTGTTCCTGCATGCAGCTAAATATACGCTGAATAACAACTGAAAAATGGGCATATATATATATATTACTTGATATTCTTATATAGCAAAGCATATTCTTTTGTACTGGTTAAGATTGCAACCAGGAAAGTGGTCAAACCCAATTAAGATTGTATACTCCCTCCTCCGTGTTATATCGGTTTAGCGCGATAATTATTCGTAAGACAGCTGGAATATTTCATCTTCCGAGTGTGTGCCATTAATGTGGGTGACGATAGCATGAATGCTTCATCTTCCGAGCCTGAATGTTTGCAGGTTCCTATTTTCGGAACCGGGGCACCCCTAGTTGTTGATGAAGAGGACAAATTCTGTTTTGATTGACAAAAGCAATCTGGGTCTGCTAGGTTCTTATCTGCACCATTCCACCTACTGCTTCCCAGAAGAAAATTATTTGGCTGCTATTCCGATTAAAATTTTAGTCGAGGCCTTCATCAACTCTTTTACTTCTCGTTGACCAGCAAAAAGGGGCCTTTTTACTTCTCAACTGTTTGCCATGTGCTAGTGCATCGCATTTTCGTTTTTATTGTAAAATCCGATCAAAGAAATTAAGGACATTGAATTAACATATCTACCGATAAAAGCATGATTATACCTAACAATAAAATACTCAGAAAAATCTACTTACAGCGAAGATTTTTGGCTGCCGTGGGAAAAGTGGAACAGGGAAAAGTGGAACAGACTGTTGGTGATAACTATAAGCCGAAGGAAGGTGAAAATCACATCAAGTTGTCATGTCCCTTGTGCCCTGAGCGACACAAGATGCTTTAATTCTATCCTAGTTCATCCTAATTCAACATTAGAATATTGCACTTATATTTAATTTTGTTTTTTTGTTTTTATTTTTTATTTTTTACTTATTTGCTGTTAAGGAGTTTTTTTTTTTTTTTTTCCACTCGCTATGAGCATTTTAAGGAGCATTTATTTATTTACTTTTATTCGCTATGAGCATTTTTTTTCCTATATACCTAATTGGACTTCAAAGTACTTTGAAGACTAAGACTATGTTTAGATCGATGAAAATAGAAAGTGATAGAATGTAGTGAAATAAAATGGTATTAAGCTTCATTGTTTGATCTTATAAAATAGAATAGAATAGAATAAAATAGATATAATCTATATAATGAACTAGAATGATATTCGATTTCATTATTTGATATCTTAAAATATAATAGAATGAAATAGATATGATCTATTCCATTCCATCCTATAGTCTTATTTTCCTTCCTTTCCAATTTAGGCAGATTGTGCTAGAATATAATGGATTAAGAGTAAGAAACTTAAAAATCTTACTATTCCATTATTTCTCATTGTCTTTCTAAACAATAGGATAAAAACTTCTCTCTATTCTATTCCATTCTTTGATTTACGAATATTAGAAGGAAATATTTATTTCATTCCATTTTACTTTATATTATTTCATCACATTTTATTCCACTTACCAGAAACTATGCAAACATAGTCTTGGTGCAAGAGGTCTCCCTCTTTCATGACGCATTATCAAAGTTAGTTATTAATAGGAAGACAAACTGCAAGAAAACCCCCTCTTTTTATTCATTGTACCAATACTCAAAGCCATATCCTTAACTATTATAGAAAGTTTAGAAACGAAGCCAAAATGTAAAAGTAAGTCATGACAAGCACAATAGAACAGACGCTGCGGACGCGGGACATGTCTCATCACCCTATCACAACAAACACAATATAGGGCTAAGACAAGACGAGTGCAACCCAGCCCATCTTTCCCTTTCATCTTCTCACTTTAAAGGTCCCACAACAAAGCAAAAATCCGTTGATTCTGTCGTCGGTTTCAATTCTATTTATTCTCTTATTAAAACTAGTTGTTGCATGGTCCTTTTCTACCAAATAAGATTAGTTAGTGCTTGTCTTGTGAGCCTGATTGATTCCAAGCTTAGTCCCGGAATTTTGGGTCCACACAGGTGCGAGTGATATGATGAATTGATGATTCACCACATTTGTACAGTGGGAGTTCAACATTTGATATTTGTCCATTTGGAAACAAATACGAGTTAATTTGACCAATTGACCCTATGTCTGCTTTTGTGCATCTAACTTATCCCCAAGCTTTTCTCAAGAATGTATAGGGATCCCAGAGACGAAGGCATTGGGATGTGTTAATTGGGATTTCCCCTTTTTAGTGCATAGCAAGTTTTGGTTTTCCACGTTGATGATGTTCACGTGTTTGCATGTAGCTTACTAGTACGATATGCAGTTAAATATTTTTATCGGGGTTGATTTGGGGTGAAAAGTCCACGTGAAATTGAGATTGTGATGTCACATAATTGATTTTGTTACAAAACTTTTTCAAAATTATGATTATGATTGTGCCTTCTTTCAAGTAAAGACGCACTTGGCTTGGCATTTGCAATTACCTCAGTAGTTTGCCTGAAGTTAAAAAAAAAAGTCATAGCACATGTCTCTTTCTCTCTCAAACTTAACCATAAACCTTTACGGTAGTTAATATGAAGCTATTATGGTACATAACATAATATAGCTTTATTCTCGACCCTATTAATTGTGTGATGGAAACCCATGCTGAGATAGAAATGGTAAGCATTCTAAAACACAATTTTTTATCCCCCAATAATTGCTTATATGATTGGTCACCTCACGATTTGAATGACCTTAACCAATCACCATGTTGGGAATATAATCCGATGATAAAAATTTAGAGTGCTTCACCTGTGTATTAAACACCCATATATATATATATACATGCATGAAATCATCCCAGCCTGACCATTGCATGAAGGGTCAAGATAAGATGGACTCTGGTTTAATTAATCACCATGAGTGGGCCATGGGGAGATACAGGTGGAAGGGGTGTTGGGCCAAATATTGTATCATAATTTGTTTTTTGGGGCTACATTCTTAGAATTTGCATTGAAGAGAGCAATCTTGTTGTTTGCTTTGGAAGTCTCCTTTCTCAGTGTGAAGGAGATGAGGATGATGATTGTTTGCATGTGGGATGCAAAAGTGGTCCTTGGTTACATAATTCCAGTTGTGCTTCGTGATTTGGGTTAAAATTTTCATATTTAATACTAAGCTTTTGGTAAATCACCAAGGGTCAGAAAAGGAAAAAAAAGAAAAGAAAAGAAAAGAAAAAGAATATATATTAATGCCTTCTCTAATTCAGGAGAATCATTTTTCCCCGTCTAAATTCCATTTAACATGGACAAACAAACAGGAACATTACATTGATATTTCACCATCTATTATCTAGAATTCTTGACCACCACTACTGCTACATCATTTCATTCGATTAATTGATTTTGTTGTGGCCATCGTTAACTTTGAATCCCATGCATTAACGATGATTAAAAATAATATAAAATAAGTAATTTGATACATTATTTTTATTTCTTTATTTTATCTAGCCTTCTATCATTTATTTTTTTATTTAATTTCTTACGTTTTGAATCCTCTATTAATCTAGTTTTTAGTGACAATTATGTTATAAATCATAACGAAAATGATGCGGTGTTACTAACAGTAATATGTGAAAATGATGTGAAAATGACGCAGCTATTACATGAAAATGATGTGAAAATTATGCAGCTATTAATTAATACATGGCAATGCCGTCGCATTGTATATTTGTTCTGACACATTATAACTTCTCCTGACCGTAGAGATAGCAAACAAGTCTATCCGTCGCAGTTTAGCCTAAAAATTAGGGTCAACCACGTCAACCAGAGTGGTTGACCTGTCTTTAAAAAATAATAGGAATTGTCAACCCAACTTATTTTATGACAAATTGGCAAGTATCATTTAAAAATAAAAAACAATAAAAATGAATATAAATTAATGGGTTGATGGGTTGGTGGATTAATCTATTTAAAAAATAAACAAAAAGAGCATACTGAGTGGGTTAATCTGCCTAACTTAGCTTATAAAAGTATAAAAAAAGCACGAATTAAGCGGATCTGCCCAACGAATCGATCTGCCTCGCCTTGCCACAACCTCACAATTTGCAGGCCAGGCTAAAATAACTTGTATAACAAAGCAGGTTATAAAGTGTAACCCAACTCGTCGTTTTTTTGGTTGAATCATGAATGGGTTGACTTGTCGAGTTTAATCACTCATTTTATCTCCGCTTAGAGTCCGTCTGTTATAAATTTTAGGAGAATTATTTTTTTAAAAAATTAAGTTAAAAGAATTAATTTATATTTAATTTGAATATATTAAAAATAAGTTTAAGAGAATGATTTTTATTTAGATAGAATAAAGTAAAATAATTTTTAGTTATTAATATAAGAATAATATTAAAATTCTATTTTAAATGTATTTTTTCTAAAATAAAAGATAATTTCAAGAATATTTTTTCTAAAATATATTTTTAATTTCTTGAAAAATATTTTTAATAGAATGGAAAAATTATCAAATATATTAAATTACTGTACAAATTCATTTTCATGCTAACAAAAAAATTTTTAGAGTTTGAAACTTTAAAGCAAACAAACTCTTAATCGGTTTATAAAATTATGATAAAGGATAGATTTTATATAGTTTGGAACACATGAGACTGAATTAATAAAATAAAAATATATAACGTTGAATTGAAAAAAAATGAAATTATCTATTTTATCATAGAAATATAAAAATAATAATTTTAATATACATAAATAAGTATACAGACGTTGAACTTTTATTTGTTGATATTGCACAAAAAGTAAAATGTGGATAAATTATCTAGTTTTAGTTACTTGAAGATAAAGCCTTAGTTTAATAACTTCATGCATTCTTGTTTGGTTGCAGAATGGTATGCTCTTAGGTTAAAACCCTATGTTAGTAGAGATTTTTTTTTTTTTTTTGGTTTTTGTTCTAGGAGAACTTAAAAATTTCTCACTCCTCAATATTGTAAGAGTTTAATTAAACTAGCATTTTGTGAACAAACTTCGTATAATAACATGCAATATCAGGGAATGAGGAAAAAACGAATAAATACTTAAATTAGTTTTAGGAATATATAGTTGCATGTTATTATATGAGGTTTGTTACACAAAATACTTAGTTAAAGTTTAAGTGGTTTGATATTTATTTATCTTAAATAAGATTGAGTTAGACTAATTGTAGTTTAGTAAGTTGTGAATATTGGTGGTTTAGATAAAAAAAATCACAAATTAAATTTTTTATAATATATAATGTGAATCATACAAAGATTTAATTTTGATATAATTGAGTGTAAACTATTTTTACACAATTATCTAATGAAATATAGTTACAATATTAAAATTATTTAACTCTTACTATAATCATCTCAAAATTCATATGAAAAGTATAATATAATTAACTAATAATACAAAATATTTTATAATAAAAATATATCAAAATTAATATCATAATATAAACGTATTTATTTTGTATAAAAAAGTAATAGGGGGACTCATTTTTTATGAGGCACCGTATCGACTCACACTCTATTCACTTGAATGAAGTGTGGATTTCATTCAAATGAAATTTACATATTATTTAATAATAAATAGGATATAAATTAAGACAATATTCAACAAAAAATAATTCCCCAAATATTTCTATTTTGCATAACGAATTCTATGGCTTGGGCGAACGTCACTCAGGAAGAGAAAGCACATTATTTATCAAACTTTGGCAATCAAACGAAGAGCAGCTTTCTAAATCGGGTAATGCCAGTGACATCCAATCACAGTTGTGCACGTGGCTATATTTAAGTTTTTAACTCATCATCTCCTGCATGGTGCATTTTCCTTCTAAATTTATAATCAAACCTCAACTTGGTATTCTTTTAACAAACGATTTATCAGCGTATACTATACTAAGGTAGCAAGAACCGAGAAATGTTCTACCATTTTGGCACTTTCTGATATTGCCTTCCACAAATTGCGCATGCGATCGTAACAGAAAGTGTAATGTTATTTGTAATTATTTTATTTGTGATATTATATCAATTTATTTATTATTAAAAATAATAAAATTTTTTATTTTTTTATTTTTAATAATAAATAATAGATAAATCAATATAATATTTTAAATAAATAAATATAACTAATATTACATTAACAAAAAAGTACTATTACTTCATTATCATGGCTTCAAGGGCGGTAAGTAGCTACCCAAGTACTACATATAATAACATACTTCATGTGCTTGATCTAATTAAGCTTTAGTTTTCCATTTTTGTCCAAAAGCTTAGATCTTTTTTTTTTTCCCCTTTTATAAAAACTTTGCATAAAAAGAAGATACAACATTAATTTCGGACCTGAAAAACGTAAGGATTTTAAAATTCAACCCGGCCAACATTAATTGGATTTAGTTAATATTCAATACTTTTCATTAAATTATTTTAATTACTCAAATAAAAATATAAACATTTTAAAAATACTATATACTTTCATCTTTTATTCAATAAATAATATTTTAAAATTCTAAATTTATATCTACGAAATAGATCAACAAAACCCTACATAAATCTCATGGAATCAAATTTTTACATCACTGATACTGTGGTACATGAAAAACATTTTTGTCATTCTCCCAAGTGGGAAAGAAAAAGCCACAAACTCTGAAACTCTCGTTACATTTGAAGCATCCTAACACAAATGACCAATTAACCATCAATTATTAACTCGAATAGAGAGTAAAGTGAAAGGATGCGCATAAACTTTTATAAAAAAAATATGAGTTTAATTGGTATGCATTAATAGTAAAAAATAATTTTATATTATCAATTAATAGAAATATTAGAACGTGAAAAATTATGGTATGTCTCTTATTATAATAGATGATTATTTATATGAGTTGATATTTTTTATTATTTTTATTAATTGATAGTATAAAATTATTTTATATTATCAGTGTATTTAAATTAAATTCAAAATATTTGTAAGACAATAAATAAGAATAAAAGCAACAATAGAAGTAGAAGTAGTTTTCTATTTACTTTTAAAAAATAAAAAATAACTATTTTTATTGTACTTTTTGGATAATCTTATTCAAATAATATGCACAAACTTAAGAAATATATATTTTTTTAATAAAAAAACATAAACAAAAATATAAAAAAAAAAATAATTCTACAGAATGTGGATACATTTTAAAAGATGAGCAATATTAGAAAGTTAAAAAAAAATTATAAGAACTTTTAATTTCAGTACTCATAAAATATTAGTGCATCCCAATTAAATCTAATAAAAATTTAATCTAAAATTATAATATCACGTACTTATCTACCTAAAATGAGATAAATATGCCACGTTATGACAAAATATTTCAGGCATTTTTCTTAAAAAATAAAGTGCATATAAAAATAAATATAATATGTTAGCGTGCTTCTCTCTCTCTCTCTCTCTCTCAGCATTCTGTTCTCTCCTTTCCTTTCAATTTTGCTAGAAAAATAAAAAAATAAGAAAAAAAAAACCTCTCTCGTCAAACACAAAAGAGAGAATAAGCGAGGGAAAGAGGAAGAGGAAGCAATGCATCAACCGGAACGAACAAATTCATCACTCCCATAATAAACTCAGAAAACGAAAAATAGAAAGAGAGAAACAATAGAGAGAGAGAGAGAGAGAGAGAGAGAGAGAGAGAGGCTTCTTTCTAGTGCGAGTATGGGCGGAGTGACGTCATCAATGGCGGCGAAGTTCGCGTTCTTCCCGCCGAACCCAGCAACGTACAAGCTGGTCCGGGACTCAGTGACGGGGCTTCTGTTGCTGAGCCCATTCCCTCACCGCGAGAACGTGGAGGTTCTGAGAGTCCCCACGCGCCGCGGCACGCAGATAGTGTGCGTGTACATTCGGCACCCAATGGCCACCTCCACCATCCTCTACTCCCACGGCAACGCCGCCGATCTTGGCCAGATGTACGAGCTCTTCGTCCAGCTCAGCATCCACTTGCGTGTTAATCTCATGGGGTAACAACGCTCTGCCTCTTTTGCGAGAAATTATTAGACGCTCATTGATCACCAACTCGATTGTCCTTAGATGCTCACTATAGGACGCACCACCGTTAACTTGCGCTTTTATCTAAAATGTCATTGTATTATTGGGTAGAGCACAATCGGCATGGTGCTATATGAGTATCTAATAATTTCTCCTCTGTTAGTGTGAGAAATTCTTGGCTAGACACGGTCTATTATATATTCTTTATATGCTCAAATTATTATTTTATTTAGTAGGTATAAAAGTATTCTTAAAGATATGACTTCCTCAGCCTCTTCTTCTATTAAGCTGCCGGGATATGTCAAGTAATGATCATGTAAATGATAAACTATGCCTGGCTAAGAATTACTACTGTGTTTATGTGTGATTTCTGAGTTTTGATGCCTTTGTTCTTGTTGTTATGTTAGTATTCAAATTCGGATTATAGGTTTAATTCCAAATTTAGCTTTTTTATTTTGGTTTAATTTTGAAGGAGGAAAATATGTGGGCACTTGGTTTTCTGGGCAATTTCGAGTATTTGTGCATGTGTGTGTGTGTGTGTGTGTGTCTTCTTTTTTTTGGGGGGGGGGGGGGGTTGCTCTCTGGATTAGTTTGGAATCAAAATGGGGCTACTTTGGTTTCATTTGTTGTTTATTGCTGTATGATATATGTTTGAAAGAAGGATTTACTTGGAATTTGGAAGTATGAAATTTGTTATCTGTTGGAGTTCTTTGGTACTAAGTTGTTTGATTTCATGGACATGGGATTGATGTTGCTTTCTGGTGTTTGGAATACTGGTTGATCTTTTCTCTGCATATATTGACATATGTCTGCCCTAGTGTGATTTGTTTAGACTTCAAGTGCATGAACCTAGAACAACTCAGTTGGCAAATAATTATTATCAGTTGGTGAATTGGATCTAGTTGGTTACCCACTATATATGTTGAAATTTTCTGAAAGTGCATGTATTTTATCCGTAGAGCATTGAAAAGAATGTGATCAATTTTGCTCACATAAAAGATGAAGTGTAAAGCGGCAGTTTTCTTCTCACTCATCTATATTTTTCTGCAGGTTTGACTATTCTGGGTATGGCCAGTCAACAGGGAAGGTTCGTAAATATATGAAATGTTTGTTTATGTTGTTTCATCTTGCTAAAACATCTGCTGATGAACATTGTTTTATCTAAACTGCAGCCAAGCGAGCAGAATACATATGCAGATATTGAGGCTGTATATAAGTGTCTAGAAGAAAGCTATGGTGCCAAGCAAGAAGATATAATCCTTTATGGACAATCTGTTGGCAGTGGTCCCACTTTGGATCTTGCAGCTAGGATGCCTCAATTGAGAGCTGTTGTTTTGCACAGTCCCATACTTTCAGGCTTAAGGGTCATGTATCCAGTAAAGCGTAGTTACTGGTTTGACATATATAAGGTAGCATACTGTTTTGATTTCTAATCATATATTGACATTTCTAGCCGAATATTGCTGATGTACAGCCACATGAATTCCTTAATCTAATCAGGTGCTGCTTTGTGTTGTCATGCAGAATATCGACAAAATTCCACTAGTTAATTGTCCAGTTCTCATAATTCATGTAAGTATTCTTTAGAGATATTTTATATATTATGTAAGTGCACCTTCTGGTATTAAATTGGATAGGCTTAGCTTGGGAATTAATTGCATTCTTCCAACATTAACTTTTGTTTTTGTTTGCATGGTACCCATGGTGTAGTTTCCCCATATTGGAATGCTTTTATAGTTCTAGACTTGGAATATTTAAACAATTCTTTTTTCTTTTTTTTTTTCACTTCTCAATTCTCATTATTTCCACATGACTTGGAATGCTTTTGTTATGTCTCATGTCTAGGATTGACTCTTCAGGCCTTGAACTTTAACATGCAAAAAATACGGAAATTTTCTTCACCTGAGTTGCTCTATATAGACAAAGTTTATTCAGGGAAAAGAGTATAATTTTATTGTAACATCGAGATCTCCTAGTTAAAATGGTGCCGGTATTCTACTTATGGAGCCTGTTTTCTAGAGAATCTCGTCTTACTTCATTTCTCGAGATTACTAGTTTTGCAGCCATTTCTTTATTACCACTCTGAATAAAATACCTCCAATCTTTCAGGATCTCCTTTACCTTTTCTTTACCACAGCACTTGTCCGTAAGATATTGTTTAGCTAAAATAGATAAGCTGAGATCAGTACATAAATTTCAGTTTAAAATTTCAAAGTGTGCCATAAGACACTTATATTCCTAATAGAATTTGAATATCCAAACCCAATAGTATTAGTAACACAAACATGCAAGCTATTAGTTTAATTATCTTATCTTTTCATTTCTATATTTTGCCAGTCACTTGAGGATATATTACATTTTATCTGTTTCAATATAATCTATCCACAAATATTTACAGAGTGATGAATCTAGTAAAAATCTTATGATTGCAATTACTCAGCAATATTCTTTATATGATTGTGTAGGGAACTTCAGATGAAGTTGTAGATTGCTCCCACGGTAAACAACTATGGGAACTATGTAAAGAGAAGTATGAACCACTGTGGATCAAAGGAGGTAACCACTGTGATCTGGAGCAATATCCTGAGTATATCAGGCACCTGAAGAAGTTTATAGCCACCGTCGAGAAGTCTCCATCCCATAGATACAGTTTCCGAAGGAGCACAGACCAGTTCGAGCAGCCACGAAAGAGCACAGACATTTTCGAAGTTAGTAGAAAAAGCACAGATCGCAGAGAAAAACCAAGGCAGAGCACAGACAGGCCTGAAAAACTGAAAATTATGTCTAATAATGCTGACAAGCTAGAGAAACTCAGAATATCTTTTGATCAAATGGAAAGGTCCCGGAGAAGTGTGGATTGTCATGAGAAGTCTCGGAAGAGCATTGATCATCAACTGGAAAAAGCGAGGAAGAGCGTTGACCGGCTAGACAGAATAAGGACTGGATGATTCTTGTTTTAATCAAATTATATTCATGGACGGCTTGGTTTTCTGAGATTTATTTTTATCTCCCTTTTTTTTTCTTTTTTAAATTGTTCTACTGGTTGTGTAGTATGGCTAATGTCAGATATGATAAATATTGGCATTAAAGGAAGAGTTTGGTGTCAAAGTGTCAAATTGGTCTACTCTTGCTCTCCCTATTTGTGTGTGTGTGTCTTGTATAGGAATAGAAAACTTTTGGGACAAGCCTAACAAGTTTCAAGTACGCATGAAGGTGCACGAGAGACATCCTTCTTGTTTCATATTTCTTTGTGGCATGGATATTTATATGCGCTGGGAACGAAGGCTTTAAGTGTTTAACCATTATACATAGGATAGTATATATGGTAAGAAACTCCATATATGCTTAATTTAATGTGCAGACGGAAGGATGCAAAAATGTTATGTACCCTCCCAAAAAAGTTTGAAATGTTACTAGTAGAATTGGTTTTAAGATTATTTTAAAAAGCATGCATAATCACATCTTGGTTTGTTATTAGCGTGTTCTCAGTAGCCTGAATTTCATTAAAACATCGGTATTCAACTAGAGTCACGTTCTTCATCAGTATGCTTACGCTCTAGAATTGCAAACATCAATTTAAAGAATATTTTAACCAAGCAAAAGCAAACGGCTTTACAGCCTTGATGATGTTCCTTTTCAACCTTTTTCATTTTTTATATGTATACTTTCTAATGACTGCCAATAAGTCAAAACTACATTACATCATTATCTCTAATCACTTATTGTTTCCACTCGCTTTTCACTTATCAGCCTGTATTACCACATATGATAAGGAAATGAACTATGTCCCCAGTTAAAATAGAAAGCATTTTCTTTGTCAACTTCCGAGAAATTGTGCTCTATTGGTTGTGGTTAGGTAAGTAAATGTTTTCTTAAAGTATGTGTTGCTATAAACAGCTAGGAAAATGATCTCTTACTCATCCATATTAAATTAAATACTGAAGCTGGGAAGAGGACTAATTTATATATTTATTTCAAATCCACTAAGTTAACTCCTATTGAATTGGATGTAAACTTTTTTTTCTTTCTTTTTTCTGTTCAACTGATGTACTTTCTACAACCATTCGCTTCATTATAAGAAGTTACATGACAAAATAGGTTATGAACATCAAAATCTTATGCAACAGTTGTTGGCTTCAATTGTGTCGCGATCTTATTGTTATGCTAAGCACAATTTCTTATGTCGTATGTTACTGTCTTTGTATGCAAAATTGAAGTTTATTCTCCCTCCCTCTCTCTCTCTCTCCCTCTCTCTCTCTCTCTCTCTCTATATATATATATAATTTTTTTGTTGCCCGACCCAGATGAGTAGGATCCTTATCTCCCGGGTGCACCTACCTCTGTAGGCCGGGTCTCTCGCCAGTTTTGCTAGCCTTGTGCTGTTTATTCATATTTTCAAATAATTAAAATGATTGGACTGTGGAGGGCTGAGGTCCAAAAGGAACGCAGAGCAAGGGGTATAACTACACGTACATTATTCTAATTGTATATTGTTATATTTAGGGATGTCAAACATCCCCTAGTCATGGGGATTGCCCTATTCAGGGCCCCGCGATCAGCAATTTTTCTCCCATGGGGACGGAGATGGGGACAAAAGTCCCCTTATGTTAGGTTCAAGGACGGGAGCAGGGATTACTCCTCACTATGCGGGGACCCTGCATATATGAAAAGATTATATTGCCCTTAGTAAATTTTTTTTATATTTATACATATCTATATTTTTATATCATTTCATCTATATTTATTTAATTTAATAATTAAAAATATTTCTAAACCTAACTCCATAACTCATTTCACAAATTTCCTATTTTGAAACATCATCCCTGTCGTTCCCCACTTCCCCTTTTCTTCTTCTTCTTCTTCTTCAACCTAGCAGCAATGTTGTCGCCCTCTCATCCCACGACGCCGTCGCTTTCTTCTTCTTCTTCTCTGCAGCCACAACGTTGTTAGCCTGTAGATTGCGTTTCTTCTTCTTCTCTGCTGCTCACCATCCTCATATATGTTATGTTACTATTATAGATTTGTTCTGCTGTTGTTGTTGTTCTGTTGATCTGTGTTGTTGTTGCTGCTATTTTTTTTCTTGTAGAAGTGTTGTTGTTGTTATTCTCTCATATCTGTGTTGTTGCTGTTGTTGTTCTTTGAACCATTGTTATTGTAGTTGTTCTATTGTTGTTGACTTCTTGTTGTTGTTGTTGTTGTTGTTGTTGTTGTTGTTGTTGTTGTTGTTCTTCTTCTTCTTCTTCTTCTTCTTCTTCTTCTTCTTCTTCTTCTTCTTCTTCTTCTTCTTCTTCTTCTTCTTCTTCTTCTTCTTCTTCTTCTTCTTCTTCTTCTTCTTCTTCTTCTTCTTCTTCTTCTTCTTCTCTCATATCTGTGTTATTGTTGTTGTTGTTCTTTGAACCATTGTTATTGTAGTTGTTCTATTGTTGTTGACTTCTTCTTGTTGTTGTTGTTGTTGTTGTTGTTGTTGTTGTTGTAGTTGTTCTTCTTCTTCTTCTTCTTCTTCTTCTTCTTCTTCTTCTTCTTCTTCTTCTTCTTCTTCTTCTTCTTCTTCTTCTTCTTCTTCTTCTTCTTCTTCTTCTTCTTCTTCTTCTTCTTCTTCTTCTTCTTCTTCTTCTTCTTCTTCTTCTTCTTCTTCTTCTTCTTCTTCTTCTTCTTCTTCTTCTTCTTCTTCTTCTTCTTCTTCTTCTTCTTCTTCTTCTTCTTCTTCTTCTTCTTCTTCTTCTTCTTCTTCTTCTTCTTCTTCTTCTTCTTCTTCTTCTTCTTCTTCTTCTTCTTCTTCTTCTTCTTCTTCTTCTTCTTCTTCTTCTTCTTCTTCTTCTTCTTCTTCTTCTTCTTCTTCTTCTTCTTCTTCTTCTTCTTCTTCTTCTTCTTCTTCTTCTTCTTCTTCTTCTTCTTCTTCTTCTTCTTCTTCTTCTTCTTCTTCTTCTCCTTCTTCTTCTTCTTCTTCTTCTTCTTCTTCTTCTTCTTCTTCTTCTTCTTCTTCTTCTTCTTCTTCTCCTTCTTCTTCTTCTTCTTCTTCTTCTTCTTCTTCTTCTTCTTCTTCTTCTTCTTCTTCTTCTTCTTCTTATTTCTTCTTCTTCTTTATTCTTCTTCTTCTTTATTCTTCTTCTTCTTCTTCTTCTTCTTCTTCTTCTTCTTCTTCTTCTTCTTCTTCTTCTTCTTCTTCTTCTTCTTCTTCTTCTTCTTCTTCTTCTTATTTCTTCTTCTTGCTTCTTCTTCTTCTTCTTCTTCTTCTTCTTCTTCTTCTTCTTTTTCTTCTTCTTCTTCTTCTTCTTCTTCTTCTTCTTCTTCTTCTTCTTCTTCTTCTTCTTCTTCGTCTCAGTCTCAAATCTATTGTTGTTGTAGTTTTGTTGTTGCTATTGTTCTCAGTTTGAAAACTATTATTATTCTTCTTTTTCTTCAATTTTTTGTTTGATCTTTTAACAAAAAAAAATTACTACGAGGCCTCGTGGGGACCGACAGGGAAGCAAGGAAACGGGGATGGGAGGAAAAAGTCTCCCATGGCAGAGATTGAGGACGAGGATGGGGAATATTTGGGGTGGCGTGAACGGGGAGCGAGGAGACACTCCGGCCTCCGCTCCGCTCGGGCGACATCCCTTACATTACAAAAAATATTTAATTTTTTATATCATTTTATATTCTAATCAAGAATTTTATAGGCCTTAAATATAATTTAAAAAATACTTTAAAAATTTTGTAGTTTGAGTTAGTGGAATATATAATTAATTCTTAAACACAAATGATTAAAAGATATCAATACTCTTGAATTTTATAAGAGTTCAAGAGAAATCGAAGACGTATTCACAAGGGCAACTAGGGGCCCTCCCCCCTTCCCCACATCTTATATATATATATTAGTTTTTGAAATTTTGATTAAATACTTTATTATATTTTAGTTTTTAATATGCTTTATGTATTTCTTTATTTTGTATTCATTTAGATTTAGTATATATAATTATAATTATAATTATGGAATAAATTTGATTATTTGCTACTTAATAAAATACTTTAACTTTAAATTTAGAATATATATAAATTGAGAGTTCTAAATTTAAAAGTGTATCTTGAATTTATTTATTTTCAAGTTATATAAACATATTAAGTTTCCCACATATTAAATATGTTCAAGGCTAACTCGATAACTTAGTGTGTGACTTATAACTAAATGAACATTATTTCACACAATTTTTTAATATTTTTGTATCAACATTTTAACTTGCGTCTATTTAGTAGTATTTATCATTAAAACTTCTAAACATTTATATGTTTTTCAAAATATATAAATAAAATAATGAATTATAAGTAAAAAAATATGAGATTAAAAATAAATATAACCAATTTAAAATTTTTATATTAATATTGTTTTGGACCCTACAACAATCATTTTTTAGATTCGATCTTGGAAGAAACCCCTTAATTTTTATGTACCAAAGCACTGCCTCTAAGACTTTCCAACATGGTATGTCCAAGCAGAAAATGGTGGAGATCCATTTTCCAACTTGTGGCGGCGTCTCACTGCATATAGTGTACACTATTTATCTTTATGTATAGCAGCTCACTCAGCTAACTCAAATGTGTATAGTTAGATTAGTTAGTGCTGAAAGTTTGGTTAGTTAGATCACCTTGGAGATTCCCCACATACAACACATGAGAATTAGCTTGTATAAATAGGCATGAGTAGTGTAAAACTTTTTAAAGATGTGGGAGTGGGGTGGAAGCAGGGTGGTGGTGGCACCAGAAACGTGAGTCGTGGGGTTGGATTTGTAGGAGGAAGGAGGGGAAGAGTGGAATGTTGATGAGAAGGGTAGAATAAGAAGATAAAAATTAAAATTTAATTACCTTTCGGATTGGTCTTTGTGCAAAAAATCGATCTCGTTTGTGATCAATATTGAAAGTAGTCACCAGGTGATGTATAACAATCAGGGATGGATCCAGAAGCTATATAAAGAAGGGGACGAAAGTTAATGAATTGTATCATCGAATAAATATTATAATATGTATTATATAACACTTTCACTAAAATTGAACATAACATTTCTCCTAAATTTTGTATCAAATTTACATTGTTTTCCTATCATAAAAGGCTTTAATCTCCTTCTCCTTTATTATTATGAAAATATAATAAAAAATAATAGTAATCAACTCTTGTAATAATGGTGTTATATGCATTTAAAATAAATCAACAAATAAAATAAATAGAACATATTTAATTTAATAATTTATAAGACTAAATATACTAACCATTGTTTCTGTCTAAACTCCAAATATTTTTAATTTAAATCCACTTTTTACTTTATTTTTACTTCTTTTGTTCTCTCTTGATTATTATAAAATATAAAAATTTTTATTCTTAAAAATAAACTACATAAAAATAATATAAATAAAACTAAGAAAAAAAGAAATAAATAAAGTTAATTACTTTAACATTAAAAATAAATAATCATACTTTGACTTGCTCCTTTTTACTCCAATATTCTAAGTATAAATAAGTGAAAAAAAAATTTCTTATTGAAGAATACATATATCATATATACTTAGACTTTAGATTGAATGAGATAAGAGGAAAATAGTTGAAGTTATCCCTTTCAAATAATTGGTTAAGAGAGATATTAAGTTAGAAGTTAGGTAAGGTAAAAGGCAAAAATAGTGATAGATGAGTATTTTCAGTCAAAATTTTGAATTTGGGGACACTGGAGTTCAAACTCAACAGCTTGGGGAACAAATACGTAAGAACTACCACTATGCTAGTGGAATTTTTGGTATAATAAGTGCATACATACATACAGATATATATATTTTAGGGAGGGCTGGAGCCCCTGCTTCCCCTGCCCCCCCCCCCCCCAAGCGGTAAATCCATCTCTGATAACAATAACGTGCATTACCTTTTGAGTATTGGGATTATTAGCGCTGTTAATTGGATGTCCAACCTTAAAATCCTATTAGAAATAGACAGGGTGAAAATTATAGTGTCTAGCCTAGTCATAAAATACAGGACAAAAAAATCAGGGTAAATTAATCCCAACCTATGAAGCATACACACCGACATGGATATTTGACAAAATATAGATATCGACACAAAAGATACCAAATTTTTAATTAAACATACGCAAATACACATTTAGTAGAACTAGCTATATACAAATAAATGTGTAACAAAAAAATTAATTAAACTCACTATCTAAAGATTAACTTTATTTCCTTCTACACCATTGTTATTATCTCCTTTATTGCAAAGAGTAAACTCTCCAAAAAATATATGATGTTGATCCAATGTTGGGTATTAGATTGAGCATTTTACTATATGAGTTGGTCTATTAAAAATTAAAAATGTGTCAAAATTGTGTCCCTTGTGTCTCAGTCGTGTCTCAAGTGTGTCAAAGACAAAAAAATAAAAATACTTTTTTAATTGAACACGTATGGACGCATGTCCGATACATGTCATATGTGTGTCAATGAATATCAATATGTGTTAGTCACGGGAGTAAGTTGGCGTGTCCAAGCTTTCTAGATCTCAGCTAAGGCAGTCCTACAACATATACAACCTGGAGTCTTAAATCCTGAAGGACATGCATTTTCCTTATCCAACTTGGAATATAATGAATAGATCAGTTAATAGCTTCTGAAAATTGAGAAAAGCCAATCAATAGATAAATTCAAATTACTTCTTTATCGTATGTAAGTCTGTTGCATGTATTACTTGCAGTGGAAGAAAATAACATAAAAAGAATTTCGTACAAGAGTTAACTAGCTTGGCCTCCAAAAAGAGAAGAGTTACCAAGCTTCCTAATATATACTGATCTTTAACCATGGACAAGTTCCTTGTTGTTGTGAGATTTTGGAAAGAAGAAGCAACTCAGTCATCAAGGTTTTCCACGGTCGATGCACGGCTAACGCACGGTATTTGTATATTCTTGGAACTGTAACTGTGATTTATATTACTTAGACAACAAACACTATCGCCCAGCACCTTGAATTAGAAGGACCTTGCTTGCTTCTCACTGTATTCAACTATAGCTGATGGTGGAAGTAGGCCACTGCTTATCTCATGCACTGTTGAGAAGAGAGGAAACAACTCCAACCATCCACGATGGCTGAGAACCTCGTAAACCTCTCTTGCAGTTGAGACACCCTTCGTGCGAGAAAGTATGATAAATAAGGACATATCAAAAAAGAAAAAAAGAAAGAAAAAAAAAGAAATCAAGAACACAAAAATCACTACTGGTACTTGAAGTGTCGGATTTATCAAGAATCTTTTGATCAATGACTATGATTTTTTCTATTAAGAAGACATTTATGCTTTACTCTGTGGTGGCAAAAACTTGTCATGAATGTGAAAAATTAAAGTTTGGTTGTGTATTAGTCTAACTTATGGATAAAGACATGAAGCTCATAGTTTATGAATGAATAAGCATACTGATCTTTGATTTTCGATTTGCTACTCTTGATTTCAACAAATTAGCACTAGCTGTATACATGCAAAGATGTTTGTGTCTATGATTATCTAGTAGTTCATTTCCAGAGAAAACCTTATACTGTTTGCTACAGTACATTTCATGCATGTACCTGCAATTTCTGGCCTTGCAGCATCTCTGCTTCAAGCTCATCAAAAGACCTGCAGAAACGAACAAAAACCAGAAATACTAATATTTCTTTTGTTTCCCAAGTATGGACCAGAGAGAAAGAAATCCAAACTACCTCTTCCCTCCATTCTTTGCATAAGCCTCAGCAACTTTCCTGTTTCTACCACCCACTGCCATGAATAATATGGTTTTAATGACACCAAGATAAGCAACGAAAAGTAGGCTGAAGTTAATTAGCTTCCTTACAGCATGTTGTGATAAGGTCAGCTACACCACAGCTCTCAAAAAAGGTGTTGTCCTTAACAGATGGAAACAACAACTTCGAAAATGCCTTCATCTCTCTAAGACCAAGTCGCATGATTGCAGCCTACACATATAAAGAGAACCAAAAATAAGACACAAGTTATATATATATATATATATATATATATATATATATATATATATTAATAAAAAATCGTCAACATAAAATCCTATAAACCTACTTTTGTATTGTTTCCCATCTCCAGGCCATCAACAAAACCTGTTCATTTGTGTATCATTCCTTGATTATTCACAAACAATTAAAAAAAAGAAAGAGCACAAACGGCATATACTGTACAACAAACCTGCTGCTAAGGCCACAACATTTTTCAGAGTTCCACACAGTTCAACTCCTTCAACATCCTGGACCTATTTATTATATAGATAGAAAAGTCATAAGCACAAATAGTATCCTGGACCTATTTACAAGTTCTAAAGTACTCATGATCATGTGCAACTGTCATGAGAATATTTTTTTTTATTAATAATTACTATAATCAAATTCCTCTGTTTCATTCAGCATTACTTATGATAACCACTTTGTTGATTATCAATTAAAAAATGGCTGCACTCACAGCTGTCACAATAAAATAGGGAGTATAGAACAACTGAACCCATCTCTCTGCTACTTCTCTGTTACGCCTGTATCCAACAGTTGCTTCACTAAACTTCTCTACAGCTATCTGTAGATACAATATCAATTAGGACAGCAAAAGATACAATGGGCTGGCTCAGAATTTTTTTTTTTAAATAATCAGAGTTCTTCTAACTACCTCATTTGCTATGTTGGCCCCCATTAAAACAGAACAATTGATTCCCAGTATCTGAGAGATGAGACTAGAGATCATACATGGGCCTTCCATCTTGACCTCCATCCCTTTGACAAGGGAAATAGCCTCAGCATCTGCTCTTATTTTCCCATCAAGCCTTTTGCATATTCCTTCCATAAATTGATGTGGAGTAACAAAGACTAACATATTGGCATCCCTCACTGCATAAATTACCCAATCAGAACAAAGCACAAGTTGACCCAAAATCCCCTCTAGAAGTAAAGAAACAATTTTAAATGGTTAATTGGTTGCAAAGTCTAGTATCCATTTTTCTGTTTAAAAATTTGATTCATCAGAGTGTAAAATGCTGAAAAAAAAAAAGATTAATACCTGCATTTTCGAGATCTGGATCTGCAACAACATTTTTGCCAAGCTTGATTCCAGGGAGATATTTGACATTTTCCTGCCAAATGAAACAGTAAGATACATTGACAAATATTGGACACACAATGGGAATGGAAGACATGGCTAGTCCTTACATTTGTTCGATTGATGGCATCTGTTAGCTTCTCGCCACTTGGTAATGTTTCCTCATAAACCCACATCCTCACTTCATCTGAATTTATCAGATGATTCATCAAAACGGGAAATTCAAGATTCTAAAGGAAAGTTAGTTTGTTTATTGAGAAAAGTTATGTTTCAGCAAAAAAAAAAAAAAAAGGCACAAACTTTTCAATAATCCAAAGTCACTGTTGCATTTTATCATTTCATGCCTCTTCCACCCCCAACTTTGGAGGGAGCACCATGTTACACAAATTCACTTGTCCAAAAACACTTAAAAGAACAAAGAACCTCATCCACAATTTTTTTGGGTTTATGGCTTGCATGCCCAAAACTCAGAGAAAACAGAAGAGTACACAAGAGAAAAAGTACCATGGAATGAGCTCAGCCTGAGGGTGTTGGAGGCAATAAGCTTAGCAGCAACACTGCCCCAGTTGCCACTACCAATAACAGTGACCTTGGATCTGTGTGCAGCATCATTGACATTGCTCGAGAAGTTGTTCTGGGCCACATTCTCTTCCCCTTGTGGAACTTGGGCTTCCAAAGCTGGAGCCATGAAGAACAAGAAAGAGAAAGAGAGAGAGAGAGAGAAAGAGAAAGAAATGAGCAATGATAAGGGTGGCAATGACACACAGAAGAAGAATAGAGGGTAGAGAGAATAGAGTGAATATAAGGAAAAGGGAAGGGCTGTAGTGGGCGGAGATTGCATACCAGCTTCGTGAGAAACTAAGTTTTAAGTTAAATCTGGCGATCTCCTCTATGTTTGTAGCACAGGACAGCGCAATTGCGTCGTGCGCTTGGTTAAGTAGGGACCACTTTGTGAACTAATCAATGCAATCCTATTGCAAAATTTTGTTTCACTTCCTCATTTTGTGTTTCTTATCCGGATGAGATAAATGTGGGGTACATTTACTTGAGAATGACGTCAAATATATTGAGTATATGCTCACTTCATCGTCTATACGCGAGTCATTTTGGTCTGAAGTTGTAAGCAGGGATGTAAACGGGGCGGCCAACACGCGGATAAATACCCGCACCCGTCCTCCACATCATATTCGTAGGAATATCCGTTTTTTACTTCTCCATGGATTTATGGGTATCCATAAATATCCGTGGATATTCATTAAAATATTAAAAATTTAAAAAATTTAAATTAAATATAAATATTTTAATATCATTAAATACTTAAAATAAACATAAATAATAATCTAATTTTATAATTCAAATTCTAACAATTTAATCTACTTAAAATAAAGATAAACATAAAATAAGTACAATAATCTAATTCCATAATCTAAATTTTAATAATTTAAAATACTTGAAATAAAAATAAACACATAATAGTAATTCAACTATTAATCTAACACATAATAAGTGCAAATAAATCAAACTTCTAAATTTAAACCTTAGTCCAATCAATTTAAATAATAATAATATTAACCTAACTAAGTTAATAAATTAAGGGTAAAATAGTGATTTTATATCGAGTACCCGCGGGTATGGGAATAGTAATCCCTGTCTTAGTCCCGTTTAACATGCGGATATTTTAAATCCTCATCCCTATTATCTGCGAGACGATCTTCTCATACCCACCTCGTTCTTTGGTATTACCATGAATTATCAGGTAGAGCGAATTTTTGACATCCCTAATTGTAAGACGTGAGTTACATTAGTTGCTGATTTCATTTATGTTACCATACTGTCATGTTTTGTTGATGTGTCACGTTAAATAACATGGTGGCATTTTACGTGGCTTTTAAGGTGATAGATGAATAATAGGTTCAAATTAATCCTTAAAGTTGTAACACGTGACTCGTAAGTCACATTAGTCCCTAACTTCATTTCTGTTATTATGCCGTCACATTTTTGTTGATTTGTTAAGTTAAATGACATGGTGGCATTCTACATGGCCTTTGAGGTGATATTGATGAAGAATAAATTCACATTAATTCTTGAAGTCGTAAGATGTTAGTCATATTAGTCCCTGACTTCATTTTTGTTATTATGTCGTCACGTTGTTTAAATTAATCCTTGAAATTTTTGAAAATGTATCAAAAGTCTTTCCCTTCATAAATCCTAAATCTCCAATCTTTCTTAAACCTACTAACGTTTCTCCCATTTTTGTACCCTACCCAATCTCAACTATATTCAAATGAAATTATAAGTTATATTAATTTATAGTTTTTTATTTTTTATATATTAATATAAGATTATTGATAGTGGCACTGACAAATATAACATGTCATACAAGTTATAAAATATGAGTAAGGTATCATTCTCACAGAAATTGACTTAACTAACTACCAATTCCCTAACCTAGAAACTATGACCACGACAGACTTTGTTCATTTGCCTATTGTTATTTCTTTCACCTTTGACTCTTGTTGCCTATAGGTCTGAGCATTACATTTCCTTTACACTGAGGAAAGAGAGATACATCTCCTCCTTGATCCTTCTGTCAAAGTAGGAACATGAACAGGTTTTCATTAGCTTTTGGATAAATTGGCTTCTTTTCTGACTTGAACACTGACATTGCATATTTAGCGTCGAAGTCAAAGCTATGGTTTTGGTCTATGTTGACAATATTCACTGGCATACTGACAAGACGGACCAGTTTCTCCAATTTGATCATCTAAATCTATTCCTCCTAACAAGTTGTGTAGAAAGGTCCAATTCTTCCTTCAAATCGACCATATTAATCAACAGATATATAGGTTCAGCAAAGCTTGAGTTCACTTCAAAAGGTCAAGATTAAACTTCATTGTAGGTTGAGTCTTTTCCTCAAACTTCAATCTCCCATCTTCGATCGCTTGTTGAATCAGATCTCTGAAATGAACACAATTATTAGTTAAATGACCAAATTTATGATGATATTTATAGTAATATTTTTTTTGATCTCTTCGATTGGAGGGATCTTGGGCACTTTAGGGAGCTTAAGTTGCTTATCCTTTATTAATATGTCAAAAATCTTATTTGCTTTCGTTATGTTGAAAGCTTAAGCTTTGAAGTTAGAGGATGTTTTTTCTTTTCCTTTAGCTGGCCTTAGCGAAGGGCACACATATGGTAGCCCAGCTTGTAACTCAGCCATCACCACGAAGGATTCTTGATCCTCTTCTTCCTCATCAGTTTTGATAGAGTCAATATAATTGACATAAGCAACCCTTTTTTTTCTTGACTCCCTTTCTAATAAATTCCTTTTCCATCCTAAGGCTCTCAATCTATCTCACTCTGTCAGAAAATTGAGCCAAGTTCAAAAATTGTTGATTAACCACTTTTTTTCTAATATTATATTCTAGCCTATTTGTTACCATTTTGACCATTTTAGCCTCAGGTACAAGCGTAAAGCACTAGTTTGTCATATGTCGAAAATGGGCTATACAGTCGTCAATAGACTTTCTAGGGTATCTTAAAGAAAATAAGTCAATTAACTAACTCGTATCTCACCCCTAAAAATTATACGACTATTTATGTGTGTTTATTTCAAGAGAGAGAAAGAAATGAGCAATGAAAAGGGTGGTAAGGACACACAGAAAAAGAATAGAGGGTATAGAGAATAGAGTGAATTTAAGGAAAAGAGAAGGGTGGTAAGGGACAGAGATGGCATACCAGCTTCATGAGAAACTAAGTTAAATCTAGCGAACTCCTCTATGTTTATAGCACAGGACAACATAATTGCATCATGTTCCTGGTTAAGTGGGGACAACTTTGTGAATTAATCCATGCAATCCTATTGCAATTTTTTGTTTCACTTCCTTATTTTATGTTTCTTATCCGGATGAGATAAATGTAGGGTGTATTTACATGAGAATGATGTTAAATATATTGAGTAAATGCTCACTTCCTCATTTTTGATATGAAGTTGTAAGACATGAGTTACATTAGTTGCTGACTTCATTTATGTTACCATGCCATCACTTTTTTGTTGATTTGTCATGCTAGATAACATGGTACCATTCCACGTGGCCTTTGAGGTGATATAGATGAATAATAGGTTCAAATTAATCTTGAAAGTTGTAACACATGACTTGTGAGTCACATTAGTCTCTAACTTCATTTCTATTATTATGCCATCACATTTTGTTGATATGTCATGTTAAATGACATGGTGGCATTCTACGTGGCCTTTGAGATGACATTGATGAAGAATAGATTCAAATTAATCCTTGAAATTATAAGATACGAGTCACGTTAGTCCCTGACTTTATTTCTATTACTATGTTGTCACATTTTTTAAATTAATCCTTGAAATTTTTGAAAATGTATCAAAAGTCTTTCCTTTCATAAATCCTAAATCTCCAATCTTTCTTAAACCTACTAACGTTTCTCCCATTTTTGTACCCTACTCAATTTCAACTATATTCAAATAAAATTATAAGTTATATTAATTTATATTTTTTATTTTTTATATATTATTGTAAGATTATTGGTAGCAGCATCGGAAAGTATACTAGATTATACAAGTAATAAAGTATAAGTAAAGTATCATTTTTATAGAGATTAACTTAACCAACTATCAATTCCCTAACCTAGAAACTATTTAGGCGTCCTAAATAAAGAGAGTATCACAATTATAAAACAAAATCTAAAAAGATCCCATGAATAAAAAATCAAATAAAACAAAAATGCAAAACAAATATAGAAGATTATATGTTAAGAGCACTAAAGGTTCGATTCCACCCAGTTATTCATATAATTATTGAGCTCCTGATCTAATGAATATTTATCTAATCAATTGATGGAGGGGGATTCCTAATCTAATTGTTACCTATAACACCCCGATTTAGCCGTGTCTATAATTAACATTGTTAGAGATTAATTAATACTAAATTTATAAAATAGATATGAGAGTGTATAATAATACAAATAGTAGTAGCATACGGTTAGAATTTCTACAGAAATAGCATTTGAACCGCATCATAAATATTTTAAGAATAGTTTCTTAAAACATAACAAATTGAGCCAGTATGAGCTTAAAATACAAAAGAGTTTAATTATCACCAAATTGCACCAATTACATGTGGTCCAGAATGGGCCATAGGCCAAAATTACACAGCACAATGTAGGTCATATACTCATGTTGAGTCACCTATGGTAAGTCACCCTTACTTTTACAAATATCTCCCAAAAATCCTAACTTTCTCATCATTTTTCTTTCCCCTTTAGCCCTCTTGGCCGAACTTTCTCTCTCCCTTGCTTTCCTCTATTTTTAATTACAAAAGCTCACAATCCATTGGTTCCTTCCACATCTACTTGATTCCTAAGCTTGTTCGTGGTTTTTCAAATCACATAGGAGCCAAAATCTCTCCGCTTGAATCGTATGAAGTTTCAACCAAAGAAGAGAAAGAAGTATTTAGGTGTGGTTTTGTGATTCTAAGGAGGTTTTAGAGTTGGCAGAACTAAGATTTAAAGCTCCTTAAAGTTTAGAAGTGAGATAGGCTCCTAAATCACCTTATATATGATTATATAACTATATGAGCTAGGGTTTTGTATTCTCTTATTCCTCATATTTCTTGGATAGAATTGATGCTCCCTAAGCATTAGAACTAGTGGAATTGAAGTCAATGAGAGAAATAAGTTAAGAACCCAAAGAACTTCATAAACACAAAATAGGAAAATAGGACAAGTCTAAATAGTACTAGATCTGTAGAGCATATCTTGACTTAGGGACCTGTAATTGAAGTGAAGTCAATTTTAATTGAAGCCTAACTCATAATAGAGTATACCCACAAAATTTGAGGGTCATTGGACATAAGAACTTAAGATGAATGAGTGATGAATTTTTGAAATAGGTTGTGGTGGAGTAACTCGGAGTTTAGCAGGGTGTGTTCTAATGGGCATAACTTGCCCCATAAACCTTCAAATCGAGTACAACCAATTTTGTTAGAAAGCTAACATATAAAAAAATAAGCCTATAATTTTCAAACTAAAACTCCTAATGGATTGCTCCCAATAATTCCACGAAGTTAGCCCATACCCTGTAAGTGCCAAAACAGGACAGTTCTAGTGTAGAGCTTATAATCTAAGCTCTGCTTAGTCAAATTGAGTGGGATTTAGTTTGCTTGAAATAGGGTTCAAGTGGGTATAATTCTGAGAAATTTCGGATTTTTGGTGAGTTTTCCCTTCTAGGTGTCTTAGTCTCTCCCAAAATAAGGCAATAGAGAATCAAATTCAAATATCTTAAGTTATACCTATCAAAATTTAGTAGGACTAAAGAGGTTTGACAATAGTAGAATTTGAGATCAAAAGGGATTGAATGGCAATTTTGGCATAATTTGCAAGTTTGGGCAAAATTCGGGAAACTTAAGTCTAATTTGTAGTTAAATTACATAAAACTTGACCTAGAGATCTCCAAACCATATAGAACCAAAACTAATGGAAAAGATGTTGAATGTATATTGGTTTCTCTGTTATGTTGATACATATATCATGATATTGCTTCTCATTAGCATCCTTATGATTAATGCAATTCCTTGCCTTAAGTGAATATGCACATGATTGAGACCTTGACTCCTATGTTGGAATTGTTCATTTTCTATGACTGGCTATTTAATTTGTGGTAGTAAATTTTGAGAATCCTCATATTATAGTTGGCATACTGTCGAATTTTTGGCAAAAATATTTTGAAAGTAAGTTATATAGCATGAACATAATTGCATTAAGCATCCTCATGCACAAGTATAAACAAATTATGCATGCTAAGAATATGAGAAAATGAAATCCCTTTGTTTGAAGGCAGTTATAATAAGATTATGAAATCCCTCAACTTAGAGGCAGTTATATTGAAACAATGGGATCCCTCTACTTTGGAGACAGTTGGCCAAAACGAGATCCCTTCAATTTAGAGGCATGTGGATCCCTTGTCAATTAGTACTGTGTGATGACGGTCATGAAGTTAGTTCATTTCCCAGATCAGTCTATCCATGGGCAGTAAATATTTAAGGCATGTGCTAAATAAGCAAGTAAATGAGAAAGTGTATCAAGTCATGCATTCATGAGCATGTAGCATATTTGCTTTTATTTGATAGTTTAATCTATTAAAATAAAGCATCACTATCAGTTGTATGATTATTGCCATGCTAAAACTAAGTGTATGAGTTAAAATTAACCTACTTTGGAATGATATGTTTTTCTAAACTTAATAGGTGAACCTTTATCCTTGTATATGAGATCATACTTTTCTTAATAAACAGAAACAATTAAGATGACGATGATGACATTGATTGTTTGGTTGCTTAGGTTGCCTATTGAGAATATAAAATACTCACTCCTATATGGGTTCCCGTATCGTCTCTAAACAGCTTAGGTGATCTTGATAATGACTATCCTAGAAGAATTTGACCGAGACTGGATTGGCTACTAAAGGTTGCTATCAAATACATATATGTGTTAGCACTAGATGGCTATTTCACTAGTTGAAATTCTTAGTAGAGCTATTTATGTAATTTGAAGGGCTATTACTGTGTTGTAAATATTTGTGTATGTAAGAAAATTTTTATTTTCCCTATTCATTTCTTTACATATTTTCTTAGTACTACAACAATATATATTATGCTAATTTCTCGAACATTTAACAAATAATCATGCAAGGTCTGTTAATTTATTAGTAGCAACTCCTAAGTGTGATGTTATGACTTAAGCATAATATTATACTTAGGAGGGTGTTATATTTTGATATCAGAGCAATTCGTCCTAACTGGACTTAAGGATGGGACTGACTATACTTCTAACATACTATGGAATTCTTAGTTAATGTCATTCGATGAATCTTTTCTGTTCAGATAGAATATAGGAATTAGATGTGCATGATCGCCTGACTGTGAATATAATTAGTTTTTGTCAACTTAGCTCAGTATTGAGTCTGATCAACTCAATGTCTTTGTTTTGTGTAATTAAGAACTAATGGCTTCTGGTAGCTATGGTAGGTCATGAAGAAAACCTGCTCACAAAGACCTTGAGGACATTATGGGCACGTTTCGAGCGATGGCTTTTGCTATGAGAGAACAAGTTGTAGTTGCTAATCAAATGATGGAATGATTGGATAGGCAAGGTGAAGAAGGTCATGGTGGAAATCCAGATGGAGCAGAAGTTGATTTGGAATATTTGAAGTTCGTAGAGTTCAGAAAAGCCAATACAACTAGTTTCTGGGGAACATTCGACCTAGATAAGGCTGAAAAGTGGATTAAAGCTAAGGAGAATATCTTTTCGGTGCTGGTATGTATTGAGCACCAGAAGGTGGTATTTGCTACCTATATATTAGAGGCGGATATAGAGTTTTGATGGACTGGAAGGAAAAGATTGCTTGAGAGTTCCCAGACTATTATCACTTGGGAAGTGATTAAGGATGTGTTTTATCAAAAGTATTTCCCTGCTTCCATGAGAAATGCCAAAGAGTTAGAGTTCATGAAACTCCAGCAGAGGAGTATGAGCGTGTCAGAATACACCGCAAATTTGAAGAGCTCTGCAAGTTCTCCACGATTTATCAGCGTAATTCGGACCAAGCTTGGAAGTGTGTTAAGTTCGAGGGCAATTTGAAAGAGGATATCCTGGTAGCGTAGGACCTATGGAGATTAGAGACTATGTCACTTTTAAACAAGCGTAAACTTGTGGAAGGGTATAATAAGAAGTTGAGAATTGCCAAGTCTGATGCCTATAAGAAGAGGTTGGTTCCTGGAAGTTGGGAATTCAAACACGCCCCACCTCCAAAGAAGCAGTTTCAACTTGGTGGGTATGAGGGTAATAGCTGCAGGGACCGATCGTGAAGCAAGAATGCCTGAAATGTGGAAGAGACCACGAAGGTAGACCTTGCTTAGCCAGACAGAATGCGTGCTTCAAATGTGGGAAGCCGGGGCATATTGCCAAAGAATGCCCACATAGGCACTAGCCACCCGCCCCTAAGTCGCAACATCAAGAAAAGGGTTTTCATCCTAGGAGTTGAAGAGACAACACATTTGGAGGAACTGATACGAGTTTAGATATAATCTAGGGCATGGATTGGCATTCGGCTAATCTTATTATGTTAAATTGTTCAAATACATCTGTTGTGTTTTCTTGACCATACCTATCGAACCTACAAACTCTGTGTGTTTGTATGTGAATTCTCTAGTGTCAGGTTGTTGTAAGGTTGAAATCGAGAATGCCGAAAGGACATATGAACTTGTTTATAGATAGTGGATTTTCTGAACAAAATTCTTTTAAAAGATGGATAATATTGTAACACCCCGATTTAGGTATATCTATAATTAACATTGTTAGAGATTAATTAATACTAAATTTATAAAATAGAGATGAGAGTGTAGAATATTACAAGTAGTAGTAGCATACGGTTAAAATTTCTGCAGAAATATAATTTTAACCGCACTGTAAATATTTTAAAAATAGTTTCTTAGAATATAACAAATTGAGCCGGTAGGAACTTAAAATACAAGAAAGTTTAATCACTAGGAGATCACTTATTACATGTGGTCCAGAGTGGGTCACACAGCCAAAATTACACAGGAGAACATGAGCCACATACTCATGATGAGCCACCCTTATTTTTATAAATATCTCCCCAAAATCCTAATTTTTTTTATCATTTTTTTCCCTTTTAGCCCCCTTGGTCAAACTCCTTCTCTCCCTTGCTCTCCTCCACTTTTGCTTACAAAAGATCACAAACCTTTGGTTCCTTCTTGTTCCTTTAACATCTACTTGATTTTTAAGCTAGTTTGTGATTTTCTAAATTACATAAGAGTCAAAATCTCTCTTCTTGAACCATATCAAGTTTCAGCTGAAGAAGAGAAAGAAGGAGTTAGGTGTGGTCTTGTGATTCTAAGGAGGTTTGAGTTGGTAGAAGCAAGATTTATAGCCCCTTAAAACTTGGAAGTGACATAGGCTCCTAAACCACCTATATGTGATTATGTTACTAGATGAGCTAGGGTTTTGTATTCTATTGTTCCTTATTTTTCTTGGCTAGAAATGATGTTCCCTAGGCTCATAGTAATGAGTTAGAACTAGTGGAACTCAAGTCAATGAGAGAAATAAGTTAAAAATCCAAAGAGCTTCATAAACACAACAGAAAACAGGATAGCTCTAAATAGCTTTGTGCATCGGTGTATTTTTTTACCCCAATTTATGTTCAATGTTTATATTTAAATGTTGTAACATTTATTTTGTGATGTTTTCGCTTTATTCCTTTGTAAACTACTCTTATGATCAGTAGTATTAATGTCCCTTCATATTCCTTAGTGTTGCGTTTAATGACTACTACTATATGCTGTGTTGGACATTTACTTTGTGCTAAATGATTAAAAGATAGGATTGTTGCGTGTGAAATGCAGAGACAACGGATAGAGTTATAAGGTAATTTCATATTCATGTGATTGCTAGTCGTTATGATTTTTATTTTTTGGTGCTACCTACTCTTATGAATTGATACTTGCTTCTTTTTTTCTTTTTCTTTTTTTTTTCCAGTTCTGATTATTTCCGTGCAATAATTCCTATTTTTTCAAAGATTGTCACTTAATAAGTGTTTTCATATTATTGTTTTTATTATATACACTGATTGAAAGATTTATTGTTAGATAAGCCTATTTATCTCTTAATTTTTTTTAATACTTATCTCATTATATACACTGACTGAAATTATAAGGTTCATTTGTTTTGGCTGATAATTCTTTTTGCTTCATTTTTTAAATGTTCAGTTTTTTTCCAATTTATATCCCTACAACAATTGTGATTTTTGTCAAGGTTGTCACTTATTAAGTATTTCCATATCCCTTTAATGTCTGTCACATGCACTGATTGAATTATTTATTATTGTCTTTTCTATTTGATTTTTTTTAAAACTTTCTATGGCTTTACTTTAGGAGGTGCATGTCTTACTTTAGCATTATCTTAGATATTTCCTAAGAATATTTCCTCTTTTGCATTGTTGATAAGCTAAACCTGCAAAAGAGGAAGTATTCTTAGGGAAATATCTAAGATAATGCTAAAGTAAGACATACACCTCCTAAAGTAAAACCCTAGAAAGTTTAAAAAAAAAATCAAATAGAGAATGTAAATAAAATTTTATTTAATTTTAAAATTATACAAATAAAATTAAGAATTATTATAATGCATCACAAAATTTTAAAAGTAATTAATATTTATCTATATGATCCTGAAATATTCTCAAAAAATTCTGTTTAATTTTAAAATTATCCAGATAAAATTTATTTGATTTCGAATCATACAAATAAAATTAAAAAATTATTATAATATATTATAAATAATTAATATATCAATACATCATCAAATTTCACCTATTAGATTAACAAATTGCATGGTACAACTTGCTGGTGCAACACACCATAGACACCGCCCTTCGTACCTCAAAGATTCTCATTCACACCTTTTTCAATTTTTAACTCTGATAATATCATTTTTTTTTATTTGTTTATAAAACTTGATAGAATTCACTTACTTTTTTGCTTCTTTCACCACGAGAGAACAATGTGACAGCTCTTGGGTGATTGGTGCTAATCATATGGCTTTTGATGGTGTTGATTATCAATTCGAGCAATACAACTAGCTTGACAACCACCATCATTGTGCAGCAGCCGTCATCACAAATTGAAGGAGTTAATAGTTTGATCTCAAGAAGTCAACCAATTGGACTTGAAGACGGACTATATGCACGGAAGTATCGAATAGATGAACTCAATATAGATGTCCATATAATGCCTCTGGGTTCTTCAAATTCCCCAAAAAATCTTGCAGATGAATTCAATAAAATTTGTAATTTGGGAATGCAATCGCATAGCCCAGAAGCAATAGAGGTCATGTAAAGCCAAATGAACAAGTGCTTAAAAAAATTTTCATTGTGCCAAACATTGTAAATCTTTCATTATTGCACTTGACTGTTATTCATTGCAAGCTAGGACGCTGACGTTTGTATATTTGACAATAAACTCGAAACATGTTGCATAGAATTTGAAAGTGGGCTCAAAATTTAGTCTGGCATTGACCTGATGTGAAAAAAAAAAAAGCTATTGGTAAGTAAATTTATTTATTTATTTATTTTGAAATATGATAATAACTTCAACTATTGAAGAAATATCAATAAGTAGGGTTCACGATTAGAATTATGTATTAAAATTGTAGTGTTTAATGGTTTTCTATAATATATATCTATGATTTTTTGTCTTTTTCTTTCTTTTTTTAGTATTTTTCATGCAAAAATCACTTTTTAAATTTATAATTTGATTTATGTATATATCAAATTTATCAAATTCTTGAACATTGAAATTATTTTTTGAATTTATGCTATTGTTTATTGGTGAATTCTATGATACCTTGATAAAAGTGTACATTTTGTGCATTTTTTGTGATGAACGGTGAGAATCGTGCCATTGATTGTGAGGTACATCAATGTACCAATTACCTATGATGCATTATAATAATATCTAATTTTAAGAAAATTTAAAAATATAATTAAATATATTTTAAAAATTAATTATTATACACTGACAGCATAAAATTATATTGACAGTATAAAATAATTTTATACTGTCAGTATAATCAAAAAATTTTATCAGTGTAATTTTAATTATCATACATTGATAGTGTAAAATTATACTGGCAGTATAAAATAATTTTATACTGTCAGTGTAATCAAAAAATTTTATCAGTATAATTTTAATTATCATATACTGATAGTGTAAAATTATACTTGGCGATCTTTGTAAAATTACATCGATAAAGTTTTTACACATCGCTGTATGATAATTAAAATTATACTGATAAAATTTTTTGATTACATTGACAGTATAAAATTATTTTATACTGCCAGTATAATTTTACACTGTCAATGTATGATAATTAAAATTACATTGATAAATTTTTTTGATTATACTGATAGTATAAAATTATTTTATACTGTCAATATATGATAATTAATTTTTAAAATATATTTAATTATATTTTTAAATTTTCATAAAATTAAATATTATTATAGTGCATCATAGGTAATTGGTGCATTGATGCACCTCACAATCTATGACACATTCTCACCATTCATCATAAAAATACACAAAATGCACATTTTTGCTATGGTTCCATAGCATGCACCTTGTTTATTTCCTTTCATACTACACTTCACTGTTAAATTCAATAAGTGATAATAATATAATATTTTACAATTTTATATTTATAATTTATTTTGTTTGTTTCATAAACAAGTTTTTAATATTTATATTTTAATAACTTAATGAAATTAATATTGATAATAATATTAATTTAAAAACAATTTTTAATCTGTGCATCGCACAATTACAAAATACTAATAAACTATTATATGTGAGACTTTTAAAATAATGATATGAAAGATAAATATTTTTGTTAATATGACAATACATGATTAGATATTTATGTAAATTTTTTTTATAAAATATTTTTATATAGACATACAATCATATATTGCAATATTTATAAAATAATATTTTTATACTAAAAGTGTATCAAAATTAAATTCAAAATAATAATAGATCATGTTATAAGAAAATGTATAATTTTCTCTTCATCATATAATACTATGTCTTCCAATTCATTTTAATTGTCAGTTCAACAAGATGTACAGATTGAAAAATCTAAAATTAATGCTCATTTATGATTTTATTTATCAAACCGAAATACCTTAGTCATTTTTTAATATTTAATTATATCATTTCGTTAATGTCACACCATATATTTCAATTAATAATTAATTATGAAGATTTCATTAATTTATGTTAACAATATATTTCTTATAGAGTTCTTTTTTTTTTTTAATGTTACGGATAAAATATAATGAGTGAATGTTTATTTTGATCCCTGAAATTATATGCGTCCATTACTTAATCCACGAGATTAAAAAATTAATGATTTAGTTGTTAAAGTTACATATAGGAATTCAAATGAATTTCTAAGATGATGTTTATAAGAATGATCTAAAATCACTAAAAAAACTAATTTAAATTATTTTTAGCAATTGAGATAAATCATTAATTTTTTTAATTGCAGAGATTAAATTGAAATATGTATATAATTCACTCAAAATATAACAAAATGACTAATATATAAAGAGGGAATCTTTATTTTGATCTGTAAACATATTTGCATACTTTATTTTAGTATTTAAAATTAAAAAATTAATATTTTAGTTCTAATATTGTAAAGGCTTATTAAAATTAATAAGTGATGTTTCTATAAACTAATTTAAATTATTATAAAGATTAATTTAAATTATATTTTATAATTTTAACAATTAAATTATTAATTTTTAAATTATAGAATTGCTAATTTCTTAATTTCAAAAATTAAAATGAATTACTCGTACAAGACCCAAATGAACAGAGGAACCTGATTGGTCACGTCCGAGGATCCAAACCTTAATTGAGGTCGTGTGAGTGAACTCTGCTTCCATCTGAAGGCAACGGAACAAAGCCAATGGAAGATACACCCTCTTCCCCTGTTAATGGCGGCGGAACCATTACTGTGGAGGAATGTCAAGCTATGATTCAAAAGAGTCTCCGAAGTATTATTTCAATTCTTTCATTCCTTCTGCAGCATTTTTTTTTTTGTTGCTTTCTCCATCAATAAATCTCACACCTTTTACTAGGGTTTAGGGTTTTGTAGTAACCCAATTTTTCTTTTTCTTTTTCCTTTTGGTTTTTAATTCCAGCCCCCTTTTTCTCGCTGATGGAGTTTATCTTCAAATTGTGTAAAAAATTTTTTTGAGTATAAAAATTTCCATACTTTTACCCCTTCAAATTGTTTTTTTTTCTCTGAGCAATCAGTGTTAGGAAAAGGAAAAAAAAAGGAACATAATTTGGTGGGCTGTGTTTTGATTCGTATTGTTTTATAGGGGTCGTTTCATTATTCTCTGGACGTTTACTTTTTGAATTGGGTTTTGTAAAAAGTTGATACTTTCATTACCATTAGAGGTGCAACATTTCACTGAGGAATCAGTTCTGAATGATAATCTTCTGGGGTGTGTTCTGATGATTTTGATTTAGTTGGTGGGTTCATTTCATTGTTCTTTTGACAGCTCCAATGGTGAGGTTCTTGAGGCAACGCTTGGACAAAGCTGGGTGTCCTGTAGGAGACAATTTTTTCAAAGCTGTTGTTTGCGACGGGGAAAGGGCTGGTGCTTACGTTCCTGGCCAAGGGGTACCTATTTCCTTGTAGGCTTGTACATTTTACTTATCTATTTTGGTCTTTTTGTTCAAATAAATTCTGATTTCTATTTTTCTCACTTTATGTGGTAACCATGTTCAATCTCCTTTTGCATTGGAACTATACTCCTACGCAATTGCGGATCTTAACTAAGAATTTTGGAGTGGCCGTAAATTGTTTTAATAATGTTTGAGGGAGAAGGATTTGTAAATTTGTAAGTGATTACAAGGCATTGTCAAAATCTTTTGGGTGAGCCATGGCTTTCCCCAAACTATATAAGATCCGACACTGCTTTTACATAAACTAAAGTAGATTGAACTTGTGTGGTTTGCAAAGAAAATAAGCTGTCAATACTAATAAACCTGTTTGCTTATTGTATTGGTTGAAATAGTATTTGTGCTCAATGCTTCCTTTGGTTATATGGAAAGGTTTGCAATTCGCTAACTTTCACTGAATCCTTTGTTGGTGTGCCTTTGTCCCAGGTACACGTGTGCAGCAATTATTTAAAAATTCAAGATGAGGTCAACCAGGTGGTAATTCATGAGCTAATTCATGCATTTGATGATTGCCGTGCTGCCAATTTAGATTGGACTAATTGTGCTCACCAAGCTTGTAGTGAGGTCCCTGTCTTGCAATATGTCCTTGCCAACACTAAGTTGAATGGGTTTTTATATCTTATTTCTCCCCTATTCAGTATTTCTCAAAAATCTGATGAAACAGATACGCGCTGGTCATCTAAGCGGTGATTGTCATTACAAGCGGGAACTACTACGAGGTCATATGAAATTGCGAGGGCATGAACAAGTATACTTTTTACTTTCCTGCTCTGTTGATATCAACCATCTATTTTAGCTGAATCTTTTCATAGATTACATTCTGCAGCTTTTCATGGTTACTTTTTAATTCACAATAGATGTTGATTGGAAAAGGACAAAGTATAACAAGTATACTTTTTAGTTTCCTTCTCCGTTAATGCCTGCCATGTATTTTAGCTGAATCTTTTCATAGATTGCATTCTGCAGCTTTTCATGGTTACTTTTTAATTCGCAATAGATGTCGATTGGAAAAGGAGAAAGTATCAGAGTTCTGTAAAGTCATCCACCCAAGCATGTCTCAAAAGTTTTAAAATTATTATTTGAGACATGGATTGGTAACATCAGGGATAGCGCAGCTTTTTGTTAGTCTGCTGGTTTCTTGTTCTTGCATGTACACTTGGAGGATTAGGGATGCAATACTTCAATAACTAGCTTTTAACAGAACATAGTAGATCTACAGGGATAACAAAATTATTAAAAAATGAGGAATCCTCCGAACCTCTTTTTTTTTTTGGGGGGGGGGGGGTTGAAAGAGAATCCACTGATTACCAGTCAGTTTGAAATAACAATTTTATTTTAAGGCTACCTCTGAAGTCACCCATGTAAACAATAGTGCATTATTAAAAGATTAATATAAAGAGAAGTAAATCCTCTTGTTAGTTGATTTCCGAATTACTCAGAGACAGTCCATTAACCACATGCTCCCCAGGACAACCAAAGTTGTTGGAAGGTTTTCTGTTGGAGTTTTGAGACTATTATTGATCTGATATGTGATAAGTACATGAGATACGATTTGATCAATACTAAGTACTAGGTTACAGGAAAGTAAGAAAATAGCTAGCCATAAAGTACATGTTTGGGAACCAGCAAAAACAGCTCTTTTTTTTTTTTTTTGAAAAAAGGCTGTTTTGGGAAAAGCAAGTATGTTTGGATAATTTTGGTTGACAAGATTATAATCTAAATGTAATAATTTAAGCTGTTTTTGTAGAAATAATCTTAAGCTACTTTTTGGACTTTTTTTTTTATTATAATCAAAATCTACAGTATCTAGCATGCTCTAAATTGACCCTAAGTATCAAATATTATACAATATAAATAATCATTTCATACACTTTTAAGTAATTTTACCATACAAAAGTAACTTTTTTCATATAATCCAAATAAAACAAATTATCTTAAAATCACTTTTCAGTTGAAGTATCCAAATATAAATTGATTTCACATAATCGATTATACAAATAGGCGATTCTTGAAATAATTTTAATCTTACAGCTATTCCCAAACACGCACAAAATCACAGGCCAATTTAAGTTGTCAGATTCTTGAATGACGATTTGGCATTATTTTCTAAGGATGGTATAAAAAATTGTCTGTTTGCAGTTTGCCATAGATTGGTGCAATTGTCTCATTGCCTTATTTCCCTGTTGATGGAATATAGAATATGAACAGTTAGTAGACAACTACTGTCGATTTCCTTTTTCCTGCCTTTTAACCTTAATATTGTTTAGTAATGGTTACTGAATGCCATTGCTATGAAGGAAGAAATTATTTTAGGTATCCTAAAATTTCAGATCTGGATCAAATTTGTCATGCATGCTAGTCATCCCAAATTCCAATACCAATTATTCTGGAATTCATGCTTAGGAGCCATATTTTACCATCCAGTCTGGCCTTTGCCGCAGATGATTCATTTTTTGTTGATGTGTCATGTGTTGGCTGTTAAATGAGTAGAGGGGATAGAAAAATGTAAGGTAGAGAGAGTTGATCGCCAAGAGGACTAGTTTAAATTCGAAAGGATATATTGCTTCTAGTAGACCTAGCTACATGTAAAGTGGGTTTTCTTTCGACTTGGATGAAGGGTTAGTTTAAAAGTTCAGTGTCATGAGATTATGAGGTGATTTGTCTTGTAAGTGTGCCTTACTATCTAGTATATAAATCTTATAGGCCCCTTATGCTCAAATTGATGTTCATTAAACATCGGTGAAGGAAAACAAGAGAAGAAAACTCATCTAAACTTATGCATCGTGCCCTCCTCCTTACCATATAATGACCTGGTGATATTTTCAGTTTTCTCTGATGTCAGCATGTTTTGTTAAGTTCATAATTCTCATCTACCTGAATAGCTATTCATAAGCTGATGGATGAATTTTAAAATCAAATATTATACACCATTGAACTTGCATAAGAAAATGGAAATTGAACTGTTCTTTATTGCATATCATGGCTTTTTTCTTGTACCTGATTTTCATTTATGCAATCAAGCTGAATGAAAAGTTGGTCTCGTTTCTTTTCTCTTCCTCCTTTTTTCTTCTATGAAGATTATGTGAACATTACATCAAATCACGTTTTTCTACGTTGCCATATACTATAACAAGCTTGCTATCTCAGATATCTTGTTGTTTAAAGCCAGAGTGGCCATTGGTCAATAAATTACGGTAAAGATTAGATTTCGCAATGCAGATTAATTAGAAAACAGGAAAAATATGGACCAAAAATAGAAGGAAAAATCTGTATGGAAGCATAACTTACAGTGCTATGACTGCTAGTGCTTCTTCCTAATATTCATACCTTCTTCCTAGAAAAAATTATCACCAGCCTCTCTCTTGTTCAAAATCATGAGAATTAAGCTAAATAACGTTGCATCTTTTATCTTTACATGATTGCCATCTGAGGGGGACAAAAGATAAGGTTATAAGCAACATTTAATTTGAAATCAGGTATAATTCTGTATTTTCCTTATATTACATCTCTTGCTATTTAGTTGCCGCAGTCATGCAATTCTCTCGTTGTTCAAGTATATTTATGTTCTAGACATCATGTTTACTGTAAGTTGTTCAACACTGAATTGATGTAATGGAATTTGAAGGAATGTATCAGAAGAAGAGTTTTGCAATCTCTGTCTGCAAATCCCAATTGCACTGGTTCAGCTGCCAAGGATTCCATGGAAGCTGTATGGGATGTTTGTTACAATGATACACAGCCCTTTGACAGAGCTCCTTAAGAAACTGCATGGTTGGTACTTGGTATTGCCATGCGGTGTATCAGCCATCAGTGCTATTCTTTCTGCGAGGAACATTTTTGGTGGTCACCGGCTTACAATCATAATGGCCCAATGTGGAGAACTATACATTTGATTCAAATTGAAGGCTTAATTTTTTTGGTAGAAATCTCATAAATTTTCTCTGTTGCAACACCGCATGGAAGGTCATACTGTTTGGACATGCACATTTATTGTACACTGAGTTCTTAAGTCAAATTATTCTTTGTTGATTAAGCCACGTTTCAATTTTGGGGTGTCTTGCATCGAATGGCACGGCACTGTTTTAAAATGATAATGTTACACAATTTGAGATCTATGTTGTGGATAAGTGCTTCTTAAATGATGTATGGATTTAGATACCTTCCGTTTCATGATTAACCTGAGTAAGTTACCTGAGTTCAGGTTTATGAAGTTTCTATGGTTGCCTTTGGTGCGCCTTGACAAGTAAGGTGCATAGTGTTTCATGTAGTTAACTTCATCTCAACCTCATTTTTGGCTAAAATAAATTAATGATACATATATGTTTCCAAACTACTACATCTTAACCTTTCATTTTTGTCTGAAATAAATTAATGGTCCATATGTGATCCTGTTAACCTGTTCACCTGATTTTATATTTCTATAATATATTTGTTTTGCCTTTCATCTGAGGCCTTCTTCCTGTTTTTATTTTCATTATTTATGTATTTCAGTATTCCAATTAAAAGTTAATATTGTTATTATAAGTAATAAATAAGTACTGACATCAAAATGTTAACTAAATAATATAATCTAAATACTGACAAATTGGTGTCTGCTTTTCTAGTAATCAAGAATTAAATTCTCCTTTATGAAAATTTAAGTGCGAGTTAGACAGACTCAAAAACAACATGGAAAACCTTTTTTTTTTCTAATGTGATACGTATGAATATAATATGAGGCATAGTTTATTTATATGAGTGTGAGTGGTGTATCAAAATAAGTTAATATATTATGTATTTATATGAAAGAATATTATATTTAGTGTCTTAAACTCTTAATATAATATCCAAGTAATAAACCTCAAACAAAATCATTATTCCAATATTCCTCACTCGTGTTCACATGTGGGTAAAAAAAATAAAAATCTCACTTGTGTTTTGTTAAAAGCCAGAGCTCCCTTCCCCCCGGTTGACTCGCGCTCAATTGAAAGCACTGCCAAAGGTTCAATTAAAAGAGCTCAAAAATGGATCTCTTCCTCTCTCTGTGTTTTCTCCAATTATACTCCCCCATTACTCACAAGCCACCCATATCCATCGATGCATTTGACTTTGACCCCAATTCCAAAACCCTTCCTTTCTCCATCTAATCTCCTCCACATGTTCCCCCTAACTTCTCTCACATCCTCAAACTTAACTTACCTATAAATTGCTCCCCCATGCAATACCCTTTCCCATTCTTACGTTAACCTGCGGTCTTCTTTCTCTCTAACCCCTTAGAGAGAACCGCTGCAGATTACGCCAAGAATCACACACACTCGTGCAAGAAAAACAAGAAATGGCCCGTCAAGTTATTGTTGTTGCACTCATCTTTGTGGCCATTGCTGGCATGGCCGTGGCTCGGGAGGCACCATCAGAATCCCCCAAGTCATCTCCATCACCAGCACCAAAATCATCATCATCATCACCAGCAAAGGCACCATCCGCATCATCCCCAAGGCCCTCAGCTTCATCATCACCCGCTCCTTCTTCTTCTTCTGGTGAGGACCAGGATATCTCGTCCCCACCAGCACCGGGCAGCGAGGCCAGCGAGGGCCCCATTGACTTTTATGGCGCCCCCGCATCCGGCCCCGCTGCTGATGATGCTGCTTCTCTTGAGGAGATCACACCTGCGATCGGCGAGTCCAACGGTGCTGCTGCTCTTCAGGTTTCCGCCCTCGTTGCCGCCATGGTCGCCGGCTTCTTCGCTTTCTAAGCTAGCCGAAGCTGGTCTTGTTTTGTTTGTTATGTGAGCTTTTGAGATGTTTTGTGTACTGCAAATTGTGGCGACAGTTTGATTTTGCACGGTTCAATAAATTCTTTGATTTTTTTTTAACTGAGTGCATGCATGGTTCAATGTTGAGCTTCTTCAAGGTTGAGCTTTCACTCGCATGAGGCGGCACAATAAACACGAGCTGCATCTCTTATATACGAATCGAATCATGAGTAAACCCCAGTAGGTAGGGCCATATTCCAAAATTTTAGGCAATACGAGCAAAAGCAATATACAAGTATATAAAAAAATTTAAATAATTACATTAATACAAATATTGAGATAAAAAAAATACTTTTTTGAACATGCGTTTATAAATATCGCTTGGACCATTATATATGCTAATGTAAGAGCAAATGAATGTCGAGATATATATATATATATATATATATATAACGTGTGCCGATATGAGAAAGATGTAAGTTAAAGGACATTTCTTTTTTTTTTTTTATGTTCAAATAATTTAACTCCTTGGGAAAAGATGTTAGATTAAGATAGAGTTTAACGTCTCTCTTTTCTAGTAATTATTATTAATGAATTTTGTTACTGTGAGTTTGAGCATAATAATACGGAATATATTTCAATGCAAATTTGAGAAATCTAAAAGTTACAGACTTAGTGTAAAACTACTCGGGCATTTCTAGCATTTCCCTTTGTTCATTTACTCATTACCTGAATACAGTGTGAGAAGTATAAAAGAATAAGAATAACAATGAGTAATAGAAAATTTCAAAACTAAGTAAGAACATGTGTCTCTACAATATAATTATCTAAGTTAGTCCTTCCCTGGAAATACTCTTTCTCTTTTTGGTTTACAGGCCGATACCCTTGTTTGATTTAAATTTCAGCACTTGAACACTAGTTTGGTGGCCGTGGGTTATTGTTGTTTATTATTTTTACTATATTTTTAATACGTTATTTAAAGTACTAGATTTAAATAGATTAAAGCATATTTTTTAAGCCTGAAAGGTTTAAGAATTGAGGTGTATTATTTGAATACCCAAAAGTGGGTGTCTTATTAACACCCTTTTATATCCAATCATTCAATTTATTTAATTTCATATTTTAAATTATTTTTTCAACTTTTTCTAAAATCCTAGTGGGGTGTCTTTTGGGGGTGTTGGACTTTACAATGTCCGAAAAAACATTTTCCTTAAGAATTTCCTTATTAGAAGTTGTAGTCCAAAAGACAAAAGAGTTCATATTTACACACTCATGGAATTTTGCTACACCCTGAGGCCTGCTTTTATGTATTTCCCGATGCAATAGGGACTTCAAAACTACGTCATTTTCTTAAATCTTAATCGTATGTTGGTTGATTTTATTTATATAAATATCTTTTTAAGAAAATAATAAAAAAATAGAGTTTTGCTACTTAGCCCGAAAGATTTGCCAGTATTTTGCTTGCCCCACTTACATGGTATTGATTTATTGGAAGAAGGGACGAAAGATAACTAAACATTGGTGGATTGGTTGTAAAAGGGATAATGGACCATATAATACCACATCAGTCGGTCCGAACAACTTCTTAAGCTACTAAGTGTTTTCCGAAAAAAAATACTATATTTTTATGGTGGTTGCTCCAGAACCCTGATTTTTGAAGGGGTTCAGGTAACCCTTTGACATGGACCTCTAATATTATGCCATGTATTAAAAATAAAGCCAATTCATATGTTGATATGTTATAAATTTTTTATTTGCTATTATGCTATTTTTAGTATAAAATTTTAAAATAAATTCTTCAGGGATTTAATTACAAAATTAATTAAAATCAAACAAATTATTTGGAAAATCATTAATTTGTTTGGAAGTCATTTTAAAATCAAAATTTGCAAATTAGAATTTAATTTCCATTCTAAATCTAATGTTCTTAATTTCTTCCTTAATCTTGAACCCTAAAATCCCAAATTTCATCATCTCTTAACATAATTCTTCTCCAAGCATCCCAATCTCTAGTCCATCCCACTATACCACGTTTTGCTTCTATGCAAAGCCATCCTCTCCGTTGTGCTTGACCAAATCCACAACCTCTCGCTTCCTCTGCCTTGTCGAGACCTTTGGTTTATGGCCCGACTCCAACTACGCCGACAATGTTGTCATTGGAGTCCTCGACATCGAGATATAGTCAGAGCTTTGGAGCTTTTCCAACGACGACCATGACTTCCCTACTTCTGTGGACAACAAGAAGATCATTGGCGCATTCTACAGAGGCTATGAGGCTTATGGCGAGAAGTCCATTGATGAGTCCATGGAATCTAAGTCTCCTTGAGATATCGAAGGCTATGGAAGTTAATGCCATCAATAAGCAGCAGGAAACAGCCTTGGATTTGGTGAATAAATTGCCAAATGGAGACGCAGCTCTGAAAATTAAGGAAGCCCTTGCGGAATATGGTGCCGAGTATGCCAGGAATGTTGGCAAAGTAGATGAAGCTATGGAACTTAAAAGAACGGTTAGTGATATAAAGCATAAGGAACAGCCATAACAACTTATGCAAAATGAAAAAACTCCTAGAACATTTTCTGGTATTGCTGATGAATTGAAACCATTAATTCTGTCATTGTCATTGTTGTCCTTTTGCGTCAATAGCATTCTTGGCTATATCAATGGAGATTGGGATGTTTGGGGAAGAATCAAGTTAAGAGAGAAAGAAATTTGACATTTTAGGGTTCAAAATTGGCGAAGAAATTAAGAATGTTGGATTTACAATGAAAAATAGATTTTGATTTGTAGATTTTGATTTTTAAAATTTGAATTCCAAACAAATAAATTATCTTGCAAATAATTTCTTTGATTTTAATTAATTTTATAATTAAATCTCCAAAGGACTCATTTTAAAATTTTATGTTAAAAAGGGCAAAATAGCAAATAAAAATTTATAATATATCAGCATATGAGTTGGCTTTATTTTCAATACATGGCATAATATTAGAGGTACACGTCGAAGGGGTATCCAAACCCCTTCAAAAGCCAGGGTTTTGGAGCAACCACCTATTTTTATTTTGTTATCATGGTCTAATGCTTCTGGTAAAATACGGTATGAAACCTGAACAGACTCAAGAAACCTTTATATAATCAATATTCTAATTCTCTCTCTCTCTCTTTAATTTTTATAAAATTTTGATTCACAGAATAAATTAACGGAAATCGGTTGCCAAAAATGGCTTACATTTCATGCTTCCTATTTTGTGATTGAGCGGAAAGAAAATCCATTAAATTGAAAGCAAACTACAATTGAATGATAGAATAAAAAATTATAAAATACTAGCATTAATTTTTAATAAAATGTGAAAATTATGATCTTCACTGTTGCCTGTATTTTACAAGTATTTTAAACAGATGTCATATGGTAAAAAAAAATAAAAATAAAACTTCTAGTTTCTCAATGACATGAATTTAAATAATTTTAAAATTTACTTTTTATAAGAAATTGCCACGTGACAAAATTTTAAGTCAAGTATCTTTCTTTTATAAATTATTATACTAGTGTAAATGCTGGACAAGTGGCGAGATGCTACTCAAGCATCTACCATAAACTCAGCATGGTGAAAGCTTGATGAAATGAGAACTCGGAATAATAAGAGCTCGGTTTGTAATATTCAGATTATAAACAAGCTCGAGGGCTGTAAAATGTAAACTTTACAAATTCCGTAGGCCCAGTAACAACTGCTCAGCCAGTTTTCAAATTTCAACCTATACGTGTATCTCTTTAGAACGATTCAGACCGAGTTCATTCGTGTTGCATGGTCACGCCTAGAAGTTGGAAGCCACCGAAAGAATAACGGGGGATTTGACGTGCAAGGATCTCGAAACTAGCTTCAGGGGAACTGAAGAAAGAATAAAGAGTGCAGAAGAACGGAGAGAGAAGAGAATTAGGACTTACCAATTGCATAACCTCCTTTAGTTGTAGTCCTTCAGTTTTGTATTAGCCTTAATTTGGTCTAGAGCTAGCACCTCCTCAGGCCCTCCTTTTGCCTATCATTTAATATTTAATATGATACATAAAATTATATCAAATGGATTTGATTTTTATCACTTTCATTAACTTGCTATATGTCAAATATTTTAGGTATTTTAAAAATTAAAGTTTCATTTTGAATTTTTTTGTTGAAAATTTATATTTTGGTATTAAATTTAAAATTATTTAAATGTAACATGATTATTTAAAATAATCATATAACTTTATATTTTATTCTCGACTATTCATGTTAAATCTAACAATCAATATTTAATTCTCTCACACTTACAATTAACCATTCCTCTCAATTGATATGTTCTCATGGATATAAATTTAATCAAAGATATAATAAACTAATATGTACTTAAATCATAGACCACTATATTTAAAAAAAAATATTATTTTAATCAGAATATTTTTAAGTTGACATCAGTTTAATTCTAAAAAATTTTTGATATCAATTTAGTTATTATACTTTGAAATTTGATATAAATTTCTTGCTTCAATCAAATCATATATAACTTCTATTATGATTCATCCTAATTTATTGAGTTATGCTATCTAAGTATCTTGACTTTAAAAAAATGAAAAATAAATAAAATAAAAATTTCTCTAATTGCTATTTTATTTATTTTTCATTTTTAATTTTCAAGTATGAAATAAAATTTATTTTCTCTAACTTATATATATTACAAATTACAAGTGTGTCAAGTAAGATAATATTTAATAAAATAAAGAAATATTTATAACTTTAGAATAAATATCTTTCTCAGTTATCTAACCTTTTAAAGTTAATATCAATTTAATCTTAACACTTTTACTATATCAGAGAAGTGAGAAAAATGAATTCACTTGATGAATGAAATCAGTTTTTGCAGTATATATCCAACAACTTAACCAAAGCCGTAACTAGAGTTAACCAAACTGTAACTAAACTAATCATATCCTAACTAATTTAAATAATTACATTAATACAAATATTGAGATAAAAAAAAAATACTTTTTTGAACATGCGTTTATAAATATCGCTTGGACCATTATATATGCTAATGTAAGAGCAAATGAATGTCGAGATATATATATATATATATATATATATATATATATATATATATATATATAAATATATATAAAACGTGTGCCGATATGAGAAAGATGTAAGTTAAAGGACATTTTTTTTTTTTTTTATGTTCAAATAATTTAACTCCTTGGGAAAAGATGTTAGATTAAGATAGAGTTTAACGTCTCTCTTTACTAGTAATTATTATTAATGAATTTTGTTACTGTGAGTTTGAGCATAATAATACGTAATATATTTCAATGCAAATTTGAGAAATCTAAAAGTTACAGACTTAGTAGTAAAACTAGTCGGGCATTTCTAGCATTTCCCTTTATTCATTTACTCATTGCCTGAATACAGTGTGAGAAGTATAAAAGAATAAGAATAACAATGAGTAATAGAAAATTTCAAAACTAAGTGAGAACATGTGTCTCCACAATATAATTATCTAAGTTAGTCCTTCCCTGGAAATGCTCTTTCTCTTTTTGGTTTACAGGCCGATACCCTTGTTTGATTTAAATTTCAGCACTTGAACACTAGTTTGGTGGCCGTGGGTTACTGTTGTTTATTATTTTTACTATATTTTTAATACGTTATTTAAAGTACTAGATTTAAATAGATTAAAGCATATTTTTTTAAGCTTGAAAGGTTTAAGAATTGAGGTGTGTTATTTGAATATCCAAAAGTGAATGTCCCATCAACATTATTTTATATCCAACTATTTAATTTATATAATTTTATATTTTAAATTATTTTTTCAACTTTTCCTAAAATTCTAGTTTGGTGTCTTTGGAAAGTGTTGAACTTTACAATGTCCAAAAACACATTTTCCTTAAGAATTTTCTTATTAGAAGTTGATAGTCCAAAAGAGTTCATATTTACACACTCATGGGATTTTGCGACACCTTGAGGCCTGCTTTTATGTATTTCCCGATGCAACAGGGACCTCAAAACTACGTCATTTTCTTAAATCTTAATCGTATGTTGGTTGGTTTTATTTATATAAATATTTTTTTAAAAAAAATGAAAAAATAGAGTTTCGCTACTTAGCCTGAAAGATTTGCCAGTATTTTGCTTGCCCGACTTACGTGGTATTTATTTATTGGAAGAAGGGATGAAAGATAACTAAACATTGGCGGATTGGTTGTAAAAGGGATAATGGAGCATACAATACCATATCAGTTGGTCCGGACAACTCCTTAGAGCTTGTTATCTTTCATAAGGCTTTTTTATGAGAATAAAAATGACTTTGTACAATAAATGGTAGTATTTATTTTAACTTTTTACTTTTTAAAAGGCCTTTTGAAAGAAGTATTTTATATTATTTTTCATTCTAAAAAAAAATCTTTTGAAAATAAATCTTACTATTACTTTCATATCAACAACCAAAAATAATTTTACTTTATCCTATCCAAACAAAACTCATTCTCCTAAACTTACTTTTGATATATTCAAACCAAATAAAAATCATTCTTTTAAAAGTAATTCCTCTAAAAGGCCTTCTTTTAAAAGATTTTTTTTCAAAAGATCTTTTTCTAAAAGTTAAACCAAACATACCCATAAGCTACTAAGTGTTTTCCGAAAAAAAAAATACTATATCTTTATTTTGTTATCATGGTCTAATGCTTCCGGTAAAATACGGTATGAAACCTGAACAGACTCAAGAAATCTTTATATAATCGGTATTCTAATTCTCTCTCTCTCTCTCTCTCTCTCTTTAATTTTTACCATTGGACAATTTTAAATTATTTTATTGATGTAAAATTTTGATTCACAGAATAAATTAACGGAAATCGGTTGCCAAAAATGGCTTACATTTCATGCTTCCTATTTTGTGATTGAGCGGAAAGAAAATCCATTAAATTGAAAGCAAACTACAATTGAATGATAGAATAAAAAATCATAAAATACTAGCATTAATTTTTAATAAAATGTGAAAATTATGATCTTCACTGTTGCCTGTATTTTACAAGTATTTTAAACAGATGTCATATGGTTAAAAAAATAAAAATAAAAATAAAACTTCTAGTTTCTCAATGACATGAATTTAAATAATTTTAAAATTTACTTTTTATAAGAAATTGCCACGTGACAAAATTTTAAGTCAAGTATCTTTCTTTTATAAATTATTATACTAGTGCAAATGCTGGACAAGTGGCGAGATGCTACTCAAGCATCTACCATAAACTCAGCATGGTGAAAGCTTGATGAAATGAGAACTCGGAATAATAAGAGCTCGGTTTATAATATTCAGATTATAAACAAGCTCGAGGGCTGTAAACTGTAAACTTTGACAAATTCCGTAGGCCCAATAACAACTGCTCAGCCAGTTTTCAAATTTCAACCTATACGTGTATCTCTTTAGAACGATTCAGACCGAGTTCATTCGTGTTGCATGGCCACGCCTAGAAGTTGGAAGCCACCGAAAGAATAACGGGGGAACTGAAGAAAGAATAAAGAATGCAGAAGAATGGAGAGAGAAAGAAGAGAATTAGGACTTACCAATTGCATAACCTCCTTTAGATGTAGTCCTTCAGTTTTGTATTAGCCTTAATTTGGTCTAGAGCTAGCACTACCTCCTCAGGCCCTCCTTTTGCCTATCAAATGCTACCTGTCCAGAGTGGTTAACCAATATTTTCTCCTCCAATTCTTGCCCCATGCTTTTCTTCCAGTGCCACGCCAGCATCCTTCCTGTTCTCTCTGCTCTGACATGTTTAACGGAAGTCTGGTGCAACCGTAATAATGCATGGTTGGGGGATGGGAATCACAAAATGTCAACAACAGCAGCTCGCTCTTCTATCAATGCCCCTTCAAGCTTTCCAGACAGCCCAATGTTTTTTCGACAGGTCCTCTTTGCAGCAAAACAGATATTGATCGATAGATGAAGCAACCCAAGGGACCTATACAAGATTAATGTCGAGGCAGCTTTGTTAGTTGAAACACGAATGGTGGGAACTAGGAGTGGTTATTAATTTGAGACTGCAAAGAAGAGTTCATGGCAGGTAAATCTAAAGCTATACAGGGGATCCTCAACGGGCAGGGTTCATGGCAGCAAGGGAAGGTCTCCTATTTACATTGTACCTGGGCTTCAGGGAGGTTATGCTTGAGTGCAGTGTGCATAGGTGCGGTACGCATAAATAAAAGCTTTGTGTGTTACATATACGTTGAATGTGACATGCAGGCAATTGGAGATAATTTCAATCGAAGTAGCAGTTTTTTCTTTTAGAGCTTCAACTTGCTTTATAGTTTATACATTTTAGCTTTCTTAAGATGATAGAATGGTTTTAAATTGCGGTTGCAATTGCAGTTATGGTTGTGCTGTGATACAAAAAATTGTGAGAAAACATATTTAAGATAATCGCAATTGCTGCTGCCGTAGTAGAAAAGGGCACCGCAACTGCAATATTGTAGCTGCGATTGCACTTGCGAACCGTAATTTGAAATTATAGATGATAAACATAGAAAAGAAAAATATTTTATTTCAAATGATATATCAATTAGAAGATTTTTCTTATCAATAAATAGAGATCTTAACTCACATATATTACGTGCAGTGATGCTTGTGGTACATCAGCAACGCACATCTGTTCACGCCTCGTAGTATCAAACCATCTAATTGCAGCATATTCACTTTTGCTCACCTGTCACTGGTATGCTGCCGCTCATTCATGGGTGAAAATATAAATGTTTTACATCTTGATGTTCCGTACAATTATTTCGAAACTTCCAAACCCAAAATTTAACAAGATGTATAGCTGAGGCTTTACTGTGATGCTCATTAAACGTGGGATGTTCTCACACTTTTGAGCTCTTATTTATTATTATAAAAATTAAATAACATAAAAATAATTATCAATGATTTAGATTTAAGTTCTGTCTTCTCTCTCATGATTTTTTAGAGCGTGTTAGCATTCGGCGTTTAGCTGTCAAAAGTTAGCCTCTGGTTTGCTCACTGTGGATTAGGAAAAAAAAAAGTTTAATTATTCATTAGTCCCTACAATTTTATCTAAAATTTAAATAGGTTTAAACATTTATAATCAAATCTTTATAGTGATAATAATTTTTTAATTATGCCCCTGAATCAACCTATCGTTAACAAAATGTTACATTTATTGATGTGTATTGGTGGTTAGGGAATCCAATTATAAAATTATTATCATTAAAAGGACCTAATTATTTAAATTTTGGGTGAGACTACAAGGATCATTGAACTAATTAAAACTATCCACATTATATAGAAGATTGGTATATTCTATTTCATTTAAACAGTGTTATGGAAATGGGATGGCCCAGGAATTCCATTATAGAATTGTTAGAAGAAAAACACTTTATCTCCTTAAAATATAGGTTATATGTAATTTACCTCCAATATTTTCAAATGTGTAAATCAATTATTGAAATTTTTTTGACATGCAAGTCAACTTTTTCTATTAATTTATTCATCTATTATTAATAGAAATAGTATATATTTAAAAAAGTTAAAATATTAAGTTGCACATCTTTTAATTTAGAGATTAAAATATATATGACATTCAAACTGAGTATAATATACTTATTTTTCATTGATAATGTATAGAAATTTAACAAAAGAATTAAAATGCACGTTCAAAAATGTTGGGAATTATCAGGTATCAAATCAGAGTTCTCGGAGGTGACTAAGCAAGAGAGGAGGCAGAGAAAGAACGAGAGAATGAGAAATCACGATTTCACTCAATGATGAATAATACAAGTGATGATGTTTATATAAAAGAGTTTAGCTTCATAGTCAGCGTCAGCTAGTATAACTAATCTAACTAAATTGAGCCATAATAATAACTAACTAATCTTGATTTAGTTACAAGCTAACTAATTATTAATTTCAACTTTATCATTTTTTATCAAGGATAAAATATATATAACCTATAGTTTAGAAGGTAAAGAATTTTTCCCCTAAAATTTTTATTACTATGTATACTTGATTATAAATTTTTAATATATAACCACGTGTTTGAGTGAAACTATAACAGCGTACATAGTAACTAAAAATAAATAAATTGGATTGACTCACTCTTGATAAAATGTAATTCCCGTATACTTCAGCCGAACCAATGAATAAAGCAAGTTGGCTCGGCAGAGATTATCTCTGTCTCTCCTTTTTTTCCCCTTTTTCTTTCTTTCTTTTTTTTTTTTTTTTTTCAAAAAAGGCCAATTCTCCGGCACAGATGTAGGTGCGTGCAGATGGTGCAGATTGTGGTTCTTTATATATTATTAATAGCACGTTTCAGCTGGACGTACTGTGGCTGATTAAGCGGTGCGCGCGTGATCCGCTCAGCCTTGGGTCGCGAGTTCGCGCCTCATTAATGTGCTTTTGGCAATTTATGGCAACTTTTCATTTTTAAAAAGAAAAATAGTTAAATTATCATTTAATATTTAATATGATACATAAAATTATATCAAATGGATTTTATTTTTATCACTTTCATTAACTTGCTATATGTCAAATATTTTAGGTATTTTAAAAATTAAAGTTTCATTTTGAAATTTTTTTGTTGAAAATTTATATTTTAGTATTAACTTTAAAGTTATTTAAATGTAACATGATTATTTAAAATAATCATATGACTTTATATGTTATTCTAGACTATTCGTGTTAAATCTAATAATTAATATTTAATTCTCTCATGCTTACAATTAACCATTCCTCTCAATTGATATGCTCTCATGGATATAAATTTAATCGAAGATATAATAAACCAATATGTACTTAAATCATAGACCACTATATTTAAAAAAAATAATATATTATTTTAATCATAATATTTTTAAGTTGACATTAGTTTAATTCTAAAAATTTTTTGATATCAATTTAGTTATTATACTTTGAAATTTGACATAAATTTCTTGCTTCAATCAAATCATATATAACTTCTATTATGGTTCATCCTAATTTATTGAGTTATGCAATCTAAGTATCTTGACTTTAAAAAAAATTAAAAATAAATAAAATAAAAATTTCTCTAATTGCTATTTTATTTATTTTTCATTTTTAATTTTCAAGTTTCAAGTATGAAAAAAAAATTATTTTCTCTAACTTTTATATATTACGAATTACAAGTGCGTCAAGTAAGATAATATTTAATAAAATAAAGAAATATTTATAACTTTAGAATAAATATCTTTCTCAGTTATCTAACTTTTTAAAGTTAACATCAATTTAATCTTAATACTTTTACTAGATCAAAGAAGTGAGAAAAATGAATTCACTTGATGAATGAAATCAATTTTTGCAGTATATATCCAACAACTTAACCAAAGGTGTAACTAGAGTTAACCAAACTGTAACTAAATTAATCATATCCTAACTAACTATTAATTTGTTGTTATAATTGACACAATAACTTATCCTAATATCTTTAAAAATTTGATATCAATTAGGCCAAGAACCTGTGTGATGCAAGAGAATGAGTCTTTGTAATATATCTAATTTATTAAATACAATTTAATGGAATAATTAATTATTGAAATTTTTATATAAGATATAAATTTAATGAAGAATTATAAGATTCATATTGATATTGATATATAGTTATAAAAAAAACGCTATAGTAATACAAAATAATTTAAAGAATAATAATTTGAATAAAATAATTTTAGAATAAAATAATTATAAAATGAAGACCATAATTTAAAAAAAATTATTGAACACAATTAGTAATTTTAAATAGGAGTTCTATAAAATCATTCAATATAACATCTTATTATTCAAAGTACAAAATCATTTTATATTTTGTAGTTTTAATTTTTAAGTGGGGATCAAACAACTAAAATTAAAAAAAAATATTTTTCCTCTATCACCCCTTTCTTCAGCCTTATAAAATAAAAAAAATCAATTCAATTTTTGTAAAATTTTCATCATTATGTATGATAACATAACTAATACATAATAAAATATATAACTTTACAATAAATTATATATTATACATTATACATTATATATTGACACGTATAATTATTCTAACTTCTATTTTCTTCCATTTTAATATTCTTGAGGAAAATGCTTAAAAATGACACTAAATAATTTTTTGAACTTCCTATTGGCTTCAACTATCTTAATTGCAAATATAATAACACTTGATCTATTAATATTAGCAACATTTCAAATGACCAAAGTAAGAATATTTTAGTACCAACATATAGTTTTTGAAAAATCAAATTGAATTTGGATGGTGAAAACATAATAGGCAAAAAAGAGTGTTAGATACTCATTGCTTTAGATGCATTGGTAATTGTATTTTTTTTATTATCAAACGGATTACATGTTAACAGACCCAAAACAAAGTAGAGATAGTGGACTTGGGTTATAATACACGGTGTATTAATGATTGGCTAGTATCCAATAGCTAATAAAGAATTACAATATTAAATAAATAATATAATCTAAGTTCAAAATATTTTTAATTGAAGAATTTCTAAAAATTAATTGGTTATAATGGGTATAATTAAATCTTTCCAATTAAGGAAAGAAATTGAAGGTAGTGGAGTTGAAAGTGCCAGATCGATTGACATATGAGAAAAAAAATTAGATTATAAATTTTGAAATATTATTGGTGTAACTTTCTTTTTTCCATCAAATTATCAATAACTATTATTATGATCCATCCTATTTGGCTGAACTATTTTACTTAACTCTCTTTCTTGATGGATAAGAAAAGATATTTTCATCTTACTAATTTGAAAATAAAAATAGCAAATAAAAATTAAATAAATTTAAGTAAATAAAGTTGTATGACATTTTTTAGTAGTCATATGATATTTAAATAATTTTTAATTTGATATTAAAATTAATAATTTTGAAAAAAAATGAGCTTTATATAAAATATAATTAAATTCAAAAGTACGAGGGTAGGATAAAAATAATAAATTTTTTATATACTAGGAGTTAAGTTATATTGAATTTGAATAAAATAATTTATAAATAGATATTATGACTATACTATATTTTAATTTTAAGATTTTTTTTTCTATTAAGACACTAAATAAAGAGATGGAGGTGGAAAAATAAACAATTATTTTGTTTTTGGATTTTCAATTGAATATTATAGGAATATATCATATAGTAAATATAATGGTAATTTTAATTATTAATATATAAATTTTATTTTGTGTCACTTATTTATTCTAGTTATTAAATTTTTATTTTATTTATTTTCTATTTTTTATTTTCAAATTCACTAGATAAAAATTGTCTCTTCTCATCAATTTAGGAAGAGAGATAAACAAAATAGTTCAACCAACTAAGACGAATCATAAATTGACAATTTGATGAAAAAAATGAATTCACGTCAAATTTCAAAGTGTTAAGACTAAATTGATATAAAAAGATTTCTAGGACTAAACTTATATCAATTTTAAAATGTAGAACTAAGAAGAATATTAAGACTAAATTGATATAAAAAAATTTCTAGAACCAAACTTATATCAATTTTAAAATTTAGAGCTAAGAAGAATATTTGTTTTAAAATTTAGAACTATTGCTGCATTTTATTAAATATTATCTTACTTGATATAAGATAATGAATTTAATTCAAACTTGAAATTAGAGAAATTTCTACTTTATTTATTTTAATTTTTTTTCAAGTTGATAACATATAAGCAACTTTACTTAGTAAATTAGGATTAATCATAGTGGAAATCACATATAATTTGATATAAGAAAAAAATTATTTTAAAATTTAAAATGTTAAGACTAAATTAATGTCAATTTTTTTTTATGATTGAAGTGATATCAATTTTAAAATATTAGAACTGTATATATAGAGAATTGCTAACCTCCACACCTTTAGCAAACTCTATATTTTATTTTAGATCAAAAACCCACTTATCTCTTTCTGAATCAACTTGTAATTTAGGGTAATTATGTAATTTCATGTTATCTAAATTAATCACTAGTTTACTACTTTAACTATTTCTCTCCCTCTCTCTCTCTCCTATTAATTTCAAAAAGGATTTCATTAAACACATGATAATTTTATTAGCTTGTGACTATTTAATTAAAAGATTTTTATGCACTAAAAAAATATTTTTACACAAAAAACCAATCACCCTCTTTTTTAAATTAATTTATAATTTTGGATATCTTATAATTTGTTTTAGGATTTAGGGTTTTGACTTTTGAATATATTTTAATTTGCTACCACCATTCATTGTTGGTTGTTAGGGATATTTTTTAAAATATATAAAATAGTCTCAAAAATAAAATTTCTGAAAATAAAAAACCAATGTGTGTGTAAGTGAGAGAAGATAAACCTTAGCTATTAAATTTAATATAAATGACCAATATTAAAGCATAAAATAATATAATTTTTTAAGTAATTATGTAATATTTAAATAATCTTTTCAATACTAAAAATATAAACTTAGCATAAAAAATAAATTTCAAAATGAAATATTTAATTTTAAATAGCTAAAATATTCAACGTAGAGCACATTCATGAAGGTGTAAAAATAAAATTTATTTAATACAATTTTAAGTATTATATTTAATATTAAATAATTGTTTAACTATTTTTTCTTTTGAAAAATAAAAAAATTGCCAACAATAAAAAAATAGCACGTTCACAAAAATTGCCAACCATGGAAAGGTGGCACCAGTGAAGCTTGAACTCGCGATCTTAAGGATGAGACACTCACGCGCATGCCACCTGAGCTGTCATAGTGCATCGACTCACTAATAATATATAAAGAAAAAAGAATCTGCACCATCTGCACATCCCCCCATCCGCATCACAGAAAGCACTTGGTTAATAATCACCAAACTTTACCAATAATCCATACAATTCAAAACTATTAGAAACGACACTATAAACAAGGGCTTGGAACATTGAGGGTTGAAAAAAGATGGAAGAAAATGACGAATTATTTAACAAATATCTCTATGACATTTCACACCAAAAACGTATATCCACAGAGCTTAAATATGAACACAGGAGAATGGAATTGTACGTGAGGACGACGAATTTCGGCACTAAAGAACACGGCACATGAACATTTTGGAATGATAACTCGTAGGTCAATTGAGTGTCTTTCATTTCCTCCATTATGATTTTTAAACTGCAAAACCCCATATATGTCGGTTCCTTAGGCCCACTGACAACCTTTTGTGCACGATTGACGGGAGAAAGTGTTGCCTTCAGGGACTTCAATATTTCATTTCTCTACAAGAAGTATGTTATATAGCGTGAAATGATTATTATAACTATCTTCTTCTGCTATCTTTTATCTATTTTTTATTTCTTTGCTAGACCAATAATGCCAATTTGGTCCAATTCTTAACTTCTGTAACTAACTTGTCCCATATAGGACAAAGAAGTTTTAAGAAAAAAAAAAAAAAAGGAAACATAGGATGAAGTAATAATAATATTGTACCTAGACGGTTGGAGTGAGTGAATCTTCAAAATGATTGTTGTCTAGTGTATTTGCCATGAACTTTTATAATTCAATTATATTAATGTGGTTTTATCGATACCTTCAATTAGAGTCCACTTTCATTTTTTGAGTTGCGCATGCAAGGTAGGAAGGACATTATTAGGTAGATGGGTCAGCCAAGGATCAGAGAGAAGGAGAGACAGAAGCTACTCTTAAAATGGAATACCAAAGCAAAAAAGATGTATAGTCATTTAGCAGACGAGGCGTGCACATGAAAAAGCACTGAAATATATCATTGAATCAAACCAACACTAACTGCACTCTCTTTCCATTGCAAAAGTAAGATTGTCAGTGCAACTCGCAGTACATTACATCCATTTGAAAAGCAAAAGGCAGAGGTCGAAAATTAAGTCCATAAGGTAAAATAAAAAACTAGGTATAACTTAATTGCTATAAATATAAAAATTATATATTATTGGAAACTGCAGAGGAAGCAGCTAAAGCATAAGTGCTTTTACTCATTCTTACTTTTCTTTTAGCTTCCCTACAGTTATTTTTAATTTCTTAGCTAATTTATTCTTAGGGTCAATCAACAACGTGAGCCCTTCCTGCAGTTAAGTGCACCAGCAGTGATGGTGATGGAGCCAACCAGAGAAGATGGTCTTGCACTGAGGCTTGAGGCCCTGGCGTAGCTAGAAGAAGCACCAGCACCGGATGCCCTGAAGAATGCTCCATTCAAGAACAAGTCCCCCTCTGACCTCCAGTTCCAGCTCATCCATTCACCCTGCGAAGCATCCTCGTGCTTGGTCACCTCCTTGCTAAACCTGTTGTCTGGTGCAAGAAACCTGTTCCCTTGGCTGTTAATGGTAGGGTTAGCACTCCCGCCAATAGCATACATTTCCCAGTGAGTGTAGTCATTGTTCACCACATGAAAATACCCGTGTCTACACCTGCAAGATTGAATATTTAAAACCATTATACTTTCATGATAATAAATATCTTTCTTCTTTTGTATAAGACTAAGATTTCATGATAGTATTTACCTTTCTTTTTCTTTTTCCATTTTTGTATAAAACTGTGAATCATTTTTTTTTTTTTTTTTGTCTAAAGAGTACAAGAATAAGAATAATACTGTACAGTAAAATATAAAAGCAGAATTTTGACAGAATTAAGTGAAATGATATAATAAAGTAATAAATACAAATCATCCCATACCAACTTATTCCGTCAAAATTTTTATCAAAACAATTCTATAAAGAAATATTATTTGAATATAAAAATTAGATACATCTATACATAATAGAAAAAAAATAAATACAAAAATAGTGGGATAGAAAGAGAAAAAATGATAAACCCTACCACTTTTATATTTATCTTTCTCCTAATATATTTACATGTGTCTAACTTTTAGATACGGCTATCATTTTTCTAAGAATTAAAGGATAGATATGAATTTTTTTTTTTTTTTTTCGGTTGGTGATAGGTATGAAATGAGTTACATATATATATACCTTGGCATTCTTTGGACAAGGCCTTCTCCAAAATGATTGAAGGCTATTGTGACCTGCATGTCCTTGTCTTGTGTGTACGAGTCGCTGTGGCCCAAGAGCATGACCTTGTCATGATGGGTCATGTAGTTGTTAGAGATGGTGATAGCTGTGGATCCATGGATGGCATCAATGAGACCATCATTGCAGTTAGACAACGAGCAATGATCAACCCATATGTGCCTTGAATTAAAGATGGACACTCCATCACCATCTGATTTGGTCCAAAATCCAGAATGTTGTGGAGAGTCTCTAATGTCGGTGTTCCCCGTGGGCTTGCAATCATGGATGTGAATGCCATGGATGATGATGTTGCTCACATAATGTATGGTGATGCATCCCCCACCAGCAATGTGAACACTAGCACCCCTTCCGTCAATTGTCTTGAAGGAATTCACCAAAAGCTCTTCCTTCAGATTGATGACCATATCTCTCTTGAAGATAATCCACAATGGCTCATCTTGTATAGCAGCATGCCTTATAGTTCCTGGCCTTGGGTTCACAGGGTCATCATCACCGGGGTCAGTGACAACATAGATTCGACCATTTCTTCCGCCAATGGCGTCCTTACCAAACCCAATGGCACAATCTGCTAGCCTTTGCCTGTTGTTCTCCCAATTGGGGTCACATCTCCAGCAATCATCAATGGGGTTACCAGTTCCACATGATAGATAACCCAAGTTTCTTCTAGAGGCATTGATGCTCCTGAAATATAAGAACATCATATTAAAAATGTGACACATTATTTTGTACATATATAATATATGGTTGAGGTGGATCTTAACGCTTCATCATCTAATGAATAATGTAGATTGGGTACACATACACAAAGAAGTTGAATATTATTGTTAGTTATTATACCTTTGTACGTCTTTTACAACTGGTTCAGGGTCTTGAACTGCGGAGGAGGAGACAAAGTTGGGTGTCAGAAGAGAAAGAGCGAAAAGAATAAGGAAGCATGAAAGATAAGCCATTTTTGCTCTTCTCTTTGTTAAGAATAGGTGTGAAGTGGGAGAGTGTGGGGAACTTTGGGGCGAATAGGGGAGTTTTATAGAAAGAAAAGCCGAGAGTAATGGCGTGATTAATATTTCTAAGTGGGGTCCATATTATCATAATTTCGGGTCTTAACGCACAGTTGATTTGCGTCTTATTTCTCGCACAGGTAGAGATAGTTTGAAACCGTTATATTTTGCCCCCAAGCCCGAGGAGTTCAAGCCCCCAAGTCAAAATGGTTGACCTTTGTTCTCCGCATGAATGATGTGATAAACACAATGGATAGGGCACATGCACCCTTTACGTTTTAAATTTTCGATTAATGAGTTTAATTTTTTTTATGTCTAGTATAAAATTTATATGTTTGAATTTTGAGATGAATTATATGAAAATTAAATGTTTTTAATAATATAATAATTATATAATTAAGTAATTAAAAACAACTAAATAACAGCATAATAAAACTATTTTTTCTAATATTTTAACATAATTGACAATTTTTATCCATATTTATTTTTAAAAATGATGAATAGTACGAAAACAGTTTTACAACATTAATATGGATTTTACCTGCCACAATTTTCTTAAAGAAGAACTTTTATTCCTAGCTAATTGTTATCCATGTGTGGTTATGCATATTCCGAATGGTTAATTTTCACTTCGTACATTTTTGTAGTGAAAATTTTAGTACTAATTTAATTAGCATTATTCTTGTTTTGTACTTTGCTCACATTATGTGAATGGATGAGTAAGCTCTAAAATAAAATTAAAATAAGACTTACCCACCTCTTTTGTTCTTGCCTTCACTGCTCAAAATTCGTTGCATCTATTATCATTTGGTATTCGTCATCTCTGCAAAGTGTTGTACTTGTATATATCTCCTCCTTGTCCGGTTCTTCTCTCCCCTTAAATTGTGCCATGTTCTATTACAGTGTGATCCGCGTGCGCCACCTGATGAGTACTTACCTAGATGGGTTAATGTCAAAGAATTCAGAGGTTTCGGTTTCTATGCGTACACATTTATGAGGTGCTGATACATGAGCCTAATCCATGATATTGATGGGTACCATATATTATTGTTATTCATAAGTCACTTTCTACCATTTTTAATTCACCAATTCCTGCGCCTGGTTCCTTAATTGTCGTCCCCTATACATGCTTGCATGAGGAAGTACAGGAATTGATGATATGCTTTTTCCTTTGATATCTTTAATTAAAATCTGTTTAGCAATACTGCAATAGTATGGTGCCAAAACTTTCATGTAAAATAAAGTATACAGGCCACAACAATTTCAGGTTTGTTTGTTGTAATTTTTTCAGGGGAAAAAAAGAGAGAGGGAGAGAGAAGGGGGGGGGGGGTGGGAATTCGTTTGTCGTGAATTATAAGTTATAACATCCTTTGCTAGTAGAAAATCTAAGCAATTGGCAGTACTAATAGTACATATAAGTAACCATAATGTGTGATGGTTCGGTAACGTTGCTTTTTCTTTGGGCCAAACTGAACAACCAATTCCTATTGATTTTGCCAGCTTCTATAATTGGGACATATTTTCTCAACCCTTACTTTAATACGATGGCTGTTTGTTGACTCCTTTGCCTAATGATTCACAAATCCAGACAGAGCAGCTCAGTTATAACTATGTACTCACTTATTCATTTTTTATCATGGTGTTTTCTTCCATTTTTTTATTAATTAATTATTATCTCAGCCAGGCCAAGTAGTATTAGCATCAGCACGAACCATAACCCATATTTTCCATCCTACAACATGATGCTGCTTACTTTTTTCCACTGACTGCGGAATTTGACTTACAATTGCTGCTTTGTCGATATAATCAACGGTTGGAGAGAATTCTGATAAACAATGTTGAATTTGATTAGAGAATTGACGAATAATTGTGTACCGAACTACCACTGTTGAGTGATGTGGAACATTTCCTGTTACAAAGAGGTTGGTAGGGAAAATTCTTTTATCCTCTGGGGAGTAAATCACTTTGTACTCCATAAAACAAATTCTACCATTGATTTTTCTTCCCTCCTTTTCTCTCTCATTCTCCCAATTATATCCAAGGGTCAAGACACTCTTTGAAGGAAGAAACTAGTGAGGATGAAAGTCTGACTCGATTAGTAGGGTTGGTGCAAAATAGATTGGAAATGGTGAGTAGAAAACCAAGCCATTTAGAGGAATCATTATTCATTATCTAGTTTTAATTTGTGAACAGATAAAAGAGTGGTTTAATTTGTTATTATATTATTATTAATTCAAAATATAAGTGCTTTAGTAAACTTTTTTTTAAATAATTAGATAAAGCTCAACTCTAAAAAAAAAAAAAGAGTAAATGAGTACATCAAACTACTTCAATAAGGAAAAACAAAACATCACATCCTACACCACAAAAACCAGCCACCCAAAAACACGATACTCAATTCTCGAAACACAAAATATAAAACACATAACACGAATCACAAAACCATGAAACACCTAAGTCACCACAAGCAATCTGAGAATAGCATACATGAAGCAACTCAAACCATATCATGAGACTCCATCATCAACACTTGTACCATCATGGAAACCTAGAAAGCGAGACTTGAACGAGGTACTGTGGCCACCACAAGGCAACAGGTTCTACCAAGTAAAGAAGGCTAGTGGCAGCCTTTTCTAGGGTTCTAAAGGCTTCTCTAAAAGAGTGGGAGAGAGAGTGAAACTTGGGGGAGAAAAAGTAGCTAAGGTTATAGCAAAGAAGTTTGAATATTATAAAAAAAAAAGCAAAGAATATTTTTTTGATCAAAACCACATGTTTCCTCCTATCAAAGGCAATCCTATTCGAGTCCGGTAGGACCACTTGAGTGGCAAAACTCTCCCTTCTAAGTTTTAATGTAACTGCATATCTAGGACTTAAACCCAAGATCTCTTGTTAACCTAGAGCCCTCGTTAGCTGATTTACGCACTATATATATATATATATAAGCAAAGAAGTTTTTTTTTTTTGGTGGGTAAATGGGACTAACGCCCAAACAGAACAAGAAACAAACTAAGAAACAAAACGATAAAAAGAAGCACCCACAGCATCATCCCTCAACAAAGAAGCAAGATAATTAGGGACTGAATCATAAAAACAAACACCAAGCTGAGCTGCATGACCAATATTGGCAAGAAAATCCGCAACTATATTTGCCTCACAAAAAATGTGCGAAATATGCACTTCCCAATCATGAATGAGAAGATCATGCACATGCTTGATGATAGAAGAAAAGGGATGTCTTTCTTTAGAATCCCTCTGAATCAGAGATAAAGCACTAGAAGAATTAGATCCCAACAAGATACGCACAAAACCTTTTTGCCAAACTAAATGAAAAGAATAATACATTCCCATATCTTAGCAACTGTTATAGGACAAATACGCAAATTGGCGACAAAGCCCCTGCAAAAATGTCCTAAAGCATCTCGTATAAGCCTACCACATGTAGAAACTTTAGAAACTAAAATAGATCCATCACAATTAAGCTTGACAAACCTATTAGGAGGTAATGCCAATGAACTAAAATTTGGCCTCTGCTAGTAGAAGGTATATCTAAATGAGGAAAACCATAAGCCAACATTTGGGCCTGAAACACAGCCCAAAAACGATCAAAACTCTCATAATCTGATGGAGTAGCATTCTCAAACAATTTTTCATTACAAATCGCAAATCTAAACAATAGAGGCCAATCACTAAATCTAGACGCATTATACATAAGTTTCTACAACAACCATTAATGCATGTCTAATGTATAAAAATTAGCACGCACCACAGGATCAACAAGCTTAAACCAAAAACCAATGATGACAGAGCAGTCACGAACTGCATGGAAGGTTGTTTCATGAAGGCCTTCATTGCACCAAAACAACAAGGATCTGTAGCAATATGTCTATGCATACGAAATATATTAGTCATTAAGGAACCTGAAGCAAGTTGCCATAAAAACACCCAAATCCTTTCCATACCACCCCATCTCCAAATCAAACAAAATAAAGGCTCAATAGGAGCATTGGCCAAATCGGCGAATTGGAGGTAGGTAGTCTTGATAGAAAATTACCATCATGATTCACTCCCCAAGTAGGAGCATCATGATCAACATACAGAAAGGGGGGAGCCAATGCCACAATGGGTTCACAAATATTCTTAGGCAAAACAGCATCAAGCTTTGGCCAATTCTAGCACCCATCCATTGTAACACAATAAAAAATTTTCTCATTCAAAGAAACTTCATCCAAAGGCACTATAGCATGAGATAATAAATTGTCAATCTGGGGGAGATGAGCATGAGATAATAAATTGTCAATCTGGGGGAGCCATCTATGTTTCCAAAAATAAATTCATTCACCATTGCCAACTCTCCACACTATATTATTCTCCACCAAAGGCCAAGCTTGACAAACACCTTTCCAGAGATTGGAGCAGCCCAATTGGACACGAATATGAGGAATTAGATCCTTTCCACACTTGTATCTACTTCATAGAACTCAGGCCCAAAGATCATTACTATTAATAAGACCCCAACTAATTTTAGCCATGAAGGCCAAACTAGAAGCTCTAGCAGAATGCAAACCCAAACCACTAGCATACTTGGGCCTAATTACATAGATGAGTTCTCCTCCTATCTATCGATTCTCGAAGGAAACGCTTGTAGAGAAAATCAATTTTTGCACACATTGGAGGAGGCAACAAAGCAATTTGCATAGAATAAGTGGGCATGGATGTAATAACTAAAGAATAAAGTGTCAACCTGCCAGCCAGAGATAAAGAATTTTCTTTCCACACATTCAAACATTGCATGATTTGATCAATGACATGGCTAAAAAAATGAGAAGAAATTCTCTTATGATTAAGAGGAACACCAAGATACTTACCAAGATCACTAGTGAGAGAAAAGCCAAATTCATTAGCAATTTCTATAGATCTATAATGATGGACATTTTTTGAAAAATAAATTCTAGTTTTTTCACGGTTGATTTTCTGGACCAGAATTAGCCGCAAATATGCCCAAGCAATTCTTAATCATCTTTACTTGTTCCATAGAATCCTCAACAAAAAATAAAGAGATCATCAACAAAACAAAGATGCATAATGGGAGGGCCACCCCTGGAATGGGTAATCGATTTCCAGAGACTATCATCAACTGAAGCCTAGATCAAATGAGAGAGTTGTTTAACACAAATCACAAAAAGATACGAAGAAAGCATATCACCCTAGTGAATGCTTATAGAAGGATGAAACTCCCCTGTTATCTCCCAATCCATAAAATATTCATAGATGAGGAAGAAATACATTACCAAATAAGCTAGCAGAAGTGATCATTGAGCCCCATATCTCTGAGAGAATCAATAACAAAATTCAAATCTAGTTGATCATATGCCTTCTTTAAATCAATCTTAATAACCATGTAACATTTTTTCCCCTAAATAGTACGCATTTTATGAATCACCTCTTGAAGAACAACAACATTATACAAACCACTTCTATTGCAGATGAACCCACATTGGATAGGAGCAATAACAATTGACATAATCCTTCGAAGCCTATTGGCAATAATCTTTGTAACTACCTTACAACATTACAAAGACTAATATATCTAATGAAAACAAATATATCTAATGTTGATACACAATATAAAACTTATTCGACTTTGTGTTGATAGCTCATTTAATAATTAAAAATTAAATGAGGCATCAAATATATTAAAGCTTAAATTAATTTATTAGACCCTATAATATGTTTTTAAATAGGTTCTTGTATTTTAAAAGGTTTTAATTGAATATCAACAAGGGAGTTGGTGTAGTGGTAGAGGTATACTACGACCTCAAAAGGACTTTGGTTCGATCCCTAGAGAGAACTCTTAGTTGCAATGGCAATCTTGATTATGCTCGAAGGGGATTAGGCTCCTTCCCTAGTAATAGAGAGGGGGATACACTTGGCAAACTCAAAAAAAAAAAAAAAAGAGTTTTAATTGAATTCTTATACATTAAAAAATTTGTAATTGGGTTTTTACTACCAACTGATAGTCCGTTTTCCCTTACAATATGATTGCTAACTATATTGGGGTGTTAACATGTGATTTAATGGGCTGAAGAGAAAGAAAAGAAAAGAAAGTATGCATAGAAACTAAATATTATTATTTTTAATTGCATTTAGAACATGTATGTGAAGGGAAATACGAGGAAAAATTATTTTAGGCAAAAATTAAACAATAATATTATTATTATTAGCAAATCTAATTAAAGTTTCATTAGTATCAAAAATCTAATTAAAGTTTACCTAGTATATATAAGTGTAACGAAGCATGGTTAACAACCATATGTGTTTAGTATAATGAAGAATGGATGAACAACTGACAATAGGGAATTACAAATTTTTTAAAGTAAAATAACTTGATTAAAAACATTTAAAGTATAGGGATATATTTAAAGTTACACTAAAACTCTAGTAGCCCATAGATTAATTTAACTTTATTAAATGATATGATAATACATTTTTTGATATACTTATAAAAATAGTAATTAAAATAAAAATAATTTTTGACTAATGATAAGTGAGTTGCACTCCTAGAAATAGGACAAAGATTCAAACGTTAGAGAAATATTTTTTGTAAGGGTCTCTTAGTCGATCTAGATAGTGCTTGAGGGTAAAGAGATTTGTGAGCCATGTAAAAATTTGAATTAAAGGTCTATAAAATTTCTTGACAAAATAAGATAGATTTTTGTAATTTATTAAAAGTAAAGCATATTTTAAAGAATAAAAATAATTGACTTCCAAAGATAACTGTTGACCCAAATATTTAGTTATTTACCACAATGAAATAGTATCTTCCAATCTGACATGTTTATTACCAGTAAGGGATTCAAATCTAAAATGTTTATTACCAATAAGGGATTAGTAAAGTAAATTGTACTTCCAAGAAAAAAAAATCAAAGTTTAAACCCTTAAAAAGATAATTTTTGGAATGATTTCTTGTAGTGGTTAGCCTCACAATAATGCTTGTGCAAATATCAAAGATTAAAAGGTTGAAGTTTTTATTAGGTATAATAATTTTCAAATTAAATCTTCAAGCGATTATTTATTATTTAACGATTTTTATAAATATCTAATAGAAATATGGGAGGATAATATTTTTAATTTGAAAATTATAAATCTGTTTTTTTTTTTTATTAAAACAAAAATATTTTTTTATAAACATTTAACGCACTCTCTATTTGAAACTGTTTTTAGGAATACTCAATATTTGAAGTTGAATACATAGTTTTTTTATAATGCACTTTATCCGAGTGCTTGTAGTAATTAATTAATGTTAAAAAAAAAAACTCAATAACCATTCCACTCATCTCTCATTTATGTTTTCACGACTAGTACCTCCTTCGTACAATTTAATACCTAAAATGGTATGAAAGATCAAAGCATGAGCTTAGTGGTAAATCCCACTTCATTTTCCTAACTAGCAAAATTATGATTTTTTTTTTAGGTAATTAACACAAAACAGCTTTGAAATTTTATAATATTGCACTTCACCTTAAATTATGATGAAAATTGCACTCTACCCCAGCTATTAGCCCCAATTGACAACGAGAATATTCCTAACGAAGTATTTTCATTAAACAAGGCTACATTTGAAAAAAAAAAAAATCACACATACACAAGCTGCCATTAAGAAAAGTGTTGGAGGAGAGGGGATGCTCTGTTGTAAACTACTGAGATTTCTAACAAGATCAACATACATACAAAATGTTGTGTCTCTAAGTAGAAATCCCTCTTGCTAATGGTTGCAAAGCTCTTGAAGCTTGTCTTTCAACAATATTTCTACATCGTGAAGATATACGTAGTTAGGATAGGATTTACTTTTTGAATTATTGTTAGTTTGTTCCTATTTGTTCTCTTCAATAGTTTAGCCTTTGATATCTTTTCAATTTCTAGCTATTTCTTTGTAACTTCTTTGTCTTTAAATAATATTGTTGGTTGCTGCTCAAGTTGAGCTATGTAGGCTATGTAGTTTTATTTACATGGTATCAGATTTTTTCCAAAATGGTTAACACCACTCCCAATTCTAGAATGTCTAACTCTTCATCATCTTCCGCTACCAATGCCAATACCAACAACTCCCTATATCCATATCCTACCAACTTGAATATTAGTAATTTTGTATCTTTTGACGTCAATTCTACCATGTTCTATGGGATGCTCAAATGTGCAATCTCATTTAGAGTCAAGACCTTGGTAGATTCATCTCTGGTGAAACTTCGGCTCCTCTTCCATTGATCCCCTCCTTAGGGACTCCAGCAACCCCAGGCATGAGGTTTGATCAACCTAATCCAGAATTCATTCATTGGCACTATTCTGATCATCTTGTTCATGCTTGGATCACTAGCCGCCTTTTTGAAGAAGCTCTCGGCTTGGTGGTTGATCTCGAAACATCTTAGGAGGTTTGGTTAGCGCTACAAGATGCTTATGCTCATACATCTGTGGAACATGAATTTCTGCTTAAACAAAAATTATCTCTTCTTTCCAAAGAACCTACATTGTCAATCCATGGCTATATTCGGTATTTTAAATCACTTTGTGATGATTTATCCCTTATTGTTAAGCCATTACTTGATCAAGAAAAAGTTTGACACCTTTTACATGGCCTTGAACTTGACTAGAACCCATTCACCACAACCATGCTTCGCCCACCTATTCCCTCCTATCAATCCATCTTTTTACAGCTCATCAACTATGACATCCATAATATAGAACTACCTAAATCCCTTACCCTTGTCTTTTATGCCAACCATGACTCAAAACATTCTTCTAAATGGCCTTCACCACATTTTAAACCATGCACTTCTCGGCCAACCTTCAACTCCAAGGTTCATGGGTTTACTCCACATTCCTCTTCCTCCAGTGCTACCAAACCTCCATCGCGTTCCACCATTGTCATTCTTAAGTTTGCAAAGGAGGAAATCATGAGTCTCTCAGTTGTCCTTATTGATTCAACCATGCATATCAACTTGAATTTATCCTTCCAGCATTAGATGCACTTACTCTTCAAGATTCAGATGATGCTAATGCATGGCTTCTGGATACAGGCGCGGGAGCTCATATGACTAATGATGTAGTTATCTTGTCTAATATTTGTCCTTACAAGGGTTCTACTTGTGTTGATTTGGCAATGGTTATATTCTCAACATTTCTCATGTTGGTGACACCTTTATTCCCCTTTCAATTGGTTCCAATTTACTTATCAGAGATGTTCTTCCTAGAATCAAGAAAAATTTATTGTCCATAAGTCAACTTACTACTACATATCCTTGCATATGTGAATTTTCTGATGATGGTTTTGTGATTAAGGACAACATGACAAGAATGACTTTGACCAAGGGGATGAGGATGGGGGATGTGTATTCTCTTCCAAGGATGATCAATGCTAATTTCTCTACTCGATTTCAAACTGTTGATGCTCGAGTTTGGCATGCACATCTCGAACATCCTCACATGCATTTGGTTCATCACTTGCACAATAAAGGAGCCATCAAGATTTCTAATAAGATACACTTATTTTTTAGGGTGAATTACATTGACCTCCCTTATTTCTCACGGGAGACCAAGTTCTGGTTTCCGAGTTATCAAGTTCCGAGTTAAACCTACCTTTTAATGTGATAATTCACTTCCAAGTTCCAGGATCATTCCCTGATAATTCATCACTCTATAGGCGTAATGATCTTGGAACTCGAAACTCGAAAGTGAATTATCACATTAAAAGGCAAATTTAGCTCGGAATTCGATCTCCTGTGAGAAATAAGGGAGGTCAGTGTAATATAATTAAATAGAGGGGTGCTGAGTGTAATTATACTGAACTTCAAGAGAGGTCATGGTAATTTACCCTATCTTTTATTTGTGATCATTGTACTATGGCCAAAGCATATGAGATGCCTTTTCTTTCAATTAATAAAAGAAGTACTCTTCCATTTGAATTGCTTCTATTATAGACTAGGCCCAAAATCCTAAATAATCCAGTTAGGCCCTATTTGCACAAAGCCCAAGGCCCAAGTCGGAAGTCGTTGGAAGCAGCTCCACGGAAATTGTAACACCCTACCAATTTAATGTTATGCTTAAGTCATAGTATAAAATTTAGTAGTTGCGTTACCGCGTTAGTACTACGTTTATTATTTATTTATTATATTATATGCTTTTTTCCTCTCTTTTTTTTGTGACGAAATACACCTTGGGGGTGCAGAGGATATATATATATATATATATATATATATGTAAACAGAAGAAGCAGTGCTTTATATATAATAAACGTGATCGGCATCGCAGAACATAGAAAATAAATAAAAATGCAACAAAAGATAAAGATAAGTAGCATAACATCAGTTGTATATATATATATATATATATATATATATATATATATATTGAAAGCTAACTCTTCAGTTTATATACAGGTTCAAAAGAGGATATATATATATGGGGCCGGTATATACCAAAAAGACATAAGGTTCGTGTCAGTGAAAACAGTCCTACAAGGTTCTCAGAGGACATTTCAACTAGCTGATCTATGTAACTATATACATCTAGCTGAGTCTATGGCCCAATGCTACATACTGCCAAAAGAAAGTCATATTGTACAATGTAGCTTGTGGGTCGGAGCCTACTCAGTCATGTAGCCGTTGGCCATACCAGGCCTGGCTGGAGAGTAATCAGCACTAGATCCAGAAGAGGAGGAGGATGAGTCGGAAGCCTCAGACGGGTCATTCTCAGGACTGAGTAGAATGTCTAGGACCACCTGCAAAGATGACGCTGGTGGAAGGGTTCCAGGGGCTCCAGGCGCTGCGGGTGCTGTGGGTGCTGGAGGAGGAGCAGGGTGTGCTACATGTAATAGGATCACAAAGTACGGAACGACAGGGTTGAATGCAGGGTGAAACAAAGGAGCAGCAAAATTCTTATTACTAAAAATATAGAGACAGAAGTGGCAGGAACCAACTATGTACAACGAGTCGAACATAGGTTCAAAATGTAGTTGCATGTCCGGAATCTCAATGAACAATACGGCCGTCATATCCATCGCTAGGGTTTAAGAATGATGCGGAAAACATAAAGCGAGATGAGAATTTGAAGAAATTCTCAGTAGGATTCAGGTACTGTACTAAATTGACGTTGCATTCATTCTTAGTTATGTTGATTTTCGTTTAATTATATAAAAAATGGTATCAAGGTGAACTACCCACATTTATTAAGTTTAAGAAAATATTTGGTCTGAGACAAGGTTCAATTTTACTTAAGATAGCAGAAAAAATAGAATAAACTGTTAAATAGCAATATACAGAATAATGAATAGAGTAAATAAATAGATAGCAGTAAGTAAACATAATAGTCAATCTATAAACAACTTACAATGACTATGTAATGCAACCATACAAATACTAATTCTTAAACTTAGTATTATAAGCTTTTCCATTACTTGATCCCTTGGGAGTTCTTGGCCATTCAACTCCTGGGTAATAGTCTGCTTCTCAGGATCAAGCTCGTTCCTATATAGGAATGCCGGTTTTACTTTCCCCGACCTTCCCACCGATCTATTCCCATTAACTTTAATTCAGGGCTGGCCCAAGAATTATGGAACTTTTATCATAACATAACCTATATGAATTTCTTGCAAAGTGCACATGTATCTAAATGTATCTTATAACTTAAGTATAGGCTTTATCAAAATTTCGGTAGCATGATGGAACATGTCCGTTTCCCCATGAATAATGCTAGTACTCAGACAATCAATTTTATAGAAAAATCACAACACTTCATTCGCAATTCAACATCAATTTCATAGGAACATTAGTTGTATTTAAAGCATAGTTGCTGTCTTAGCACTTTCACTCAACCCCGTTTTTGTAAAATAAGTCATAATTTCTATTTAACTCATTTAGACCTAAATTTTGGATATGTTGGAGTGTTCTCTTTGGTCCCATCTAATTTTGATAAATGTAGCTCAAGTTATTTAAGTTCTATCTTGGCTTGCCCTGTAGTTGGCCAGAATTACACACTTAAAAGTAAAAATCCATTAAAAATCAAAAACTAGTTCAAATCATACGAAATTTGTATCATAGTAAAGCTAATAGGAAAGCTTTCATTTGCAATAAGTCTCATTCATTTGCTTGAATAGAGCTTAAGTTATAAGCTCCGCTGTTTGAGCCTTCTGGGTTGCCCTGTTCTAGCCCAGTTTGGACTTAGGGCGATTTCCTTGAATCATTTGGAGCAACTGAGACTGAATATAACTTTGAAATTTTTATGGGATGTTCTCCTATGTGTAATATTTCTAACAACATTGGTTTCATTCAATTCCAAGTTGTATAGGGCAAGTTTTGCCTTAAACAACCTTGTCTGCCCAGAATCAAACTCAAAAACCTAGGTCAAACTTCCAAAATTCATATCTCCCTCAATACTAATCCAATGGCCTTATAATTTATATGGTTGGCAATCCCTAGATCTCTAGTTTCACATAAAAATAGTTTCATTAAATTTAAATGGCTGTAGGCAAAGCCGTACGCTCTGCCGTACGGACTGCCGTAGGGTTTTTGATCATCTAGCCTCTCCATTTTTCTATTCTCATCCCCTTTCACTTTCTCTTCAATTTAAACACAAAAATAGCCATCAAACCAGCCAATAATTATCATATATATCCAAATAACACATCAATAAGTGAAGAAATTTAAAACCCCAAACAACTTCCATAACCAAGGAAACAAGAAAAAAGGTTGAATCTCTACCTTCTTCAAGTGTAATCTTGCTAAATTTTGAGTTTAGATGGATGGAATCTTATCAAAGCTTGAAGGTTGATGAAGTAGGTTGAAAGGAGAAGAGAAGAAGGAGGCTGGAAGGGGAGAGAAGAGGGAACGTATTTCTGCTTGCAAGAAAGGAAGAACAATTTGATCCAAGCTTTAATTAAAGTGGTTGGCTTCTAAGTGGTGATTGGCTCTTGAAATGGGTGGTGGTAAAATGACCAAGTCTCTCTACCCATTTGTGATGCATATGGTGCCATCAAAGGGTGATTAAGTGGCTGAGTATTCAGCCATGAAATAATAGAATTTGTGTATGCAATTCTATTGATTCAGTCTTGACAGCTTAAAATACCGAAATTTTATCGATTTCCTTCAAATCGGTAAATCGGTTTAGGAAAGTTTCTATGAAATCTTCTATGTTTCTAATCTAATTCTCTCACATCTAATCTTAATTAATTGCTAATTAATTGACCTTAAGTAAATATTTAATCGAATTTTAATTAACCTCAATTGTTTGATAAAAATCGAACAACTAGGCGAAAAATGATAAAATTCTGTGGATGTTACATTATCACCCTCCTAAAAATGAATTTTATCCTCAAAATTTAGTACCTGAGAATAGTTTAGGATACTCTTTCTTCATGTCTGATTCTAATTCCCAAGTGTAGTCTTCAGCACCTTCTTTTTCCTATGCTACCTTTACTAACTACACGTTTTTATTTCGAAGTTGCCTGCTACTTCTATTTACGATCCGTGCTGGCGATACGTGAAAAGTTAGGTCGTCTTTTAACTGTGTTGACTCGGGTTCTACGAAGTGTGTAGGTAGGTTGATACCTTCTGAGTTGTGAAACATGAAAAATATCGTGAATGTTTGACAAATGTGGAGATAAAGCGACTTGATAGGTAATTGATCCGATTCGCTTCAAGATTTGGAAGGGACCTATAAAGCGAGGACTTAGCTTCTTGACCTTAATGGCTCTACCTATCCCTATTGTAGGCATAACCTTCAGAAATATGTGGTCTCTTTCTTGAAATTTTAGAGGTTTTCTCCTGGTATCCGCGTAACTCTTCTGATGGCTTTGAGCGGCAAGCATCTTACTTCAAATTTTCTTGATCTGCTCAGTGGTTTGTCCCACTAAATTAGGCCCTAATAGACTTGATTCTTCTATTTTATACCAACATAGTGGAGATTGGCACTTCCGTCCGTACAACGCTTCGTAAGGAGCCATGCTGATGCTAGTGTGATAGCTACTGTTGTATGCAAATTCGGCTAGAAATAAGTACCGATCCCAGTTCCACGTTGCTCCATTATATATGCTCGCAACATATCTTCTAAGGTTTGAATTGTCCTTTCCGTTTGACCATCCGTTTGTGGGTGATATGCAGTGCTTAGGCACAACTTAATACCAAACACTTTTTGTAAGGCTCCCTAAAATCGTGAGGTGAATCTTAGGTCTCAATCAGAGATAATGGTTGAAGGGGTTCCGTGCAGCCTTATAATCTCTTGAATATACAATTGTGCTAATTTTTCTAACGGATAATTTGCTCGAATGGGTAGAAAGTGAGCAGATTTGGTTAACCTATCCACGATAACCCATATGGCATCATATCCTGCTGGTGTTCTTGGTAACCCCATTACAAAATTCATAGAGATACTCTCCCACTTCCACTCAGGGATTTCCAAAGGTTGTAGCATCCCGAAGGATTTTTGATGTTCTGCTTTCACCTTGTGACAGACCAAGTACTTGCTCACGAAGCTCGCCACATCTGACTTTATGCCTAGCCACCAAAATATTTTCTTGAGGTCTTGATACATTTTAGTAATGCCGGGATGTATGGTAAATTCACCATTATGTGCTTCCTCCAAGATTCTTCTTCGAAGTTCATTTCTCTCGAGTACACATACCCTGTCTTGATGCCACCATATGCCCTCTTTATCCTGAGCAAAACCCATTAATTTCCCTGATTACACAACATTGATTGTATGTTGAAAACTGGTATCCTGCTGTTGTGCCTGCCGAATCTGTTCCTCAAAGCTACTGGCTATCTTAATTTGGTGTAACTGAATGGTCTTAGGAGTTATAAGGATTCCCAAATTAAGATCTCAGAGGCTTTCAGTAAGCTCTATCTCTTTAATCATCATCTAAGCTACAGTCAGAGATTTCCTGCTCAAAGCATCTGCCACAATATTTGCCTTGCCCGGGTGGTATTTTAATTCAAATTCGTAGTCTTTAAGAAGTTCCATCTCCGTTGCCTCATATTTAATTATTTTTTATCAAAGAAGTACTTCAAACTCTTATGATTAGAAAAGACTTCGAACCTCACGCCATAAAGGTGATGTCTCCATATCTTCAAGGCAAATACTACTACTGCTAATTTGAGATCATGCATGGGATAATTTCTTTCATGTGGCTTTAATTGTCTAGAGGCATATGTGACCATGTTTCTAGTTTGCATCAACACGCATCTTAATCCTTGTTTGGAAGCATCACAATAGACCTCAAATGGTCCGCGAGGGTCTGGCAAGGCTAACACTTGTGTCATGGTTAACCTTCTTTTCAAATTCTGAAAACTCTATTCGCACTCCGATGTCTATTCAAATAAAACATTCTTCCTGGTTAGTTTCATCAAAGGCATAGCTATTCGAGAGAAATCCTTGACGAATCGCCTATAATATCCAGCTAGACCCCAAAAACTCCTGACTTCAGTGACTGTGATTGGCCTCTCCCAATCTAGTACTGCCTCTACTTTGTTGGGGTCTACGGAGATCCCCCCATGGGATACCACATGGGCGAGAAATTTTACTTCTTTCATCCAAAATTCACATTTGGATAACTTAGCATAGAGTTTCTTTTCTCTTAAAATTTGCAGAACCAGCCGCAAGTGTTTCGCATGCTCTCGCTCTATCTTTGAATAGACAAATATGTCGTCGATAAAAACCCCTACAAACTTGTCCAGATATAGTTGGAATACCCGATTCATATAATCCATGAATACTGCTGGTGCGTTTGTCAGTCCAAACGTTATCACGGTATACTTGTAGTGCCTGTAACGAGTTCGAAAGGCCGTCTTAGGGATGTCTTGTTCCTGAACTTGAATTTGATGATATCCGAAATGTAAGTCAATCTTGGAAAATACTGTTGCACCTTGTAGTTGGTCCATGAGGTCATTGATCCTTGGCAGTGGATATTTATTCTTAATCGTCACTTTATTCAGTTGTCTATAATCCATGCATAGGCGCATGCTCCCATCTTTCTTTTTGGCCAACAAGAATGGAGCTTCCCATGGCGATGCACTTGGCCGTATGAATCCCTTTTCCAAAAGTTCTTCAATCTGTCTCTTTAGTTCTGTTAGCTCCAGAGGTGACATTCGATACAGAGCTATAGATATTAGTCCCATACCTAGAACCAATTCGATAGTGAACTCAATTTCCCTCTCAGGAAGGAATTCAGAAATATCTTTTGGGATAATATTGGGATATTCTTTAACAACTGGGATCTCCTCCAATTTCTGTTCAACTTTCGTCACATTAGCTGACAAGAGAATGCATCCTTGACTCTTCGACCCATTACAATTTACTAATAAAGAGTTCAGATAAAAGTGTGTTAAGGCTTGGGATTCAGAAGACAAGACAGAGGAGAATACCACCGTCTTATCGGAACAATTGAGCATGACTTGATTAGCGGAAAGCTAAACCATGCCCAAAATGATATCAAGTCCAGATAGAGGGAGACAAATCAAATTAGTTGCAAAGGTCCTACCCTCAATTTGAAGAGGAGTATTGATGCAAATTTGGCTAGTTTTAACAGGTTCATTGGTAGGAGTAGAAACCAGTAGATCATAAGGCAATTCGAAAATTAGTAATTGCAAAACAGCTACACAGTCATGAGAAATAAACGAATGTGAGGCACCCAAATGGTAGAGTATAGTTAGAGTCTCACCGTCCACTTCACAGGTACCTTGGATTAGTCCTTCAGACTTGTCGGCTTCTTCTGCATTCATTGTGAATACCTGTCCTTGACGTTGGGGTCTAAATGTTTGTGGCAGATTCCTGGTTAGGCACTCATAAATTTTGTGGCTGGCTTACCACATCCATAGCAAACATTCTAGCCTGCCAAACACAGCCGATCACCATGATTCTTACTGCATTTCGTGCAAGTCGGATTCAGAAAATGCTTCTGGGGCTACTTGCCTTTGTTGCCTACCGGTTGAAATCTTCTCTACTGTTGAAAGTTGGGCTTGAATCTTGGGCCCTGCGGTGCCAACCCCTTCTTGAAGTTGCCACTAGACGCCTTGGCTGTAGCCAGTTTTAAGTTACAATCTTCCACAAGTCGGCATTTATTTACCAATGTGGGGAAATCTCTAATCTTTATTGGCCTTATTGTTGTAAGAATATCTTCTCGTAATCCTCCCTCGAATTTGACACACTTCCAAGCTTCATCAGGGTTCTTCTGGCAAATTGTAGAAAACTTACATAGCTCTTCAAACCTGGTAATATACTCCGATACCGTCCGATTTTCTTGACGAAGCTGCATAAATTCTAATTCCTTGGCATTTCGAACTGAGGGAGGAAAGTACTTTTGGTAGAAGACATCTCTAAACACCATCCAGGTGACTGCTGTCTGAGATTCTTTGAATAGTCTTCGTACACCATTCCACCAAAGCTCTGTGTCTGCTTCAAGCATGTAGGTGGCAAAAGTCACCTTTTGATGATCCGAACAATCTAGGACAGAAAAAATCTTCTCCATAGCCTTAATTCATTCATTAGCCTTATCTAGCATACGCTCCTCAAAAGTTGGGCAGAGTTGCTTTCCTGAACTTAGTAAATTTGAGGTAGTCCAGGTCTGCTCCTGGGCCATGTGGGTTCCCTCCATGGCTAGTCTCAGGTCACCTGCCTAATTGGTTCATCATCTGATGGGCTGTCGTGGCCTGTTCTCATATCGCATGAGCCTTCTCTCGTATTATGTCCATAAAGTCAGTTGAGTCCTCTTGAGCAAGTTCTGTGCATGGCCTACCTCGCTTTCCGGAAGCCATTAAGTTTTGAGCACACAAAACAAAAGTTATTGAGTTGATCAGGCTCAATACTAAGTCTAATGCGCTAGTAAATAACAGCTCACACAGTCAAGCACCTCATACACATGCACATCTATATCTCAACCGTACAGACAATATCTAGTGCATGCTATCATCTAAAAATACAGAAAATATGTAAAGCATAGTCAGTCCAATCCTCAAGCCTTAGCTAGGACAAATTGCTCTGATACCAAAAATGTAACACCCTACCAATTTAATGTTATGCTTAAGTCATAGCATGAAATTTAGTAGTTACGTTACCGTGTTAGTACTTCGTTTATTATTTATTTATTATATTATATGCTCTTTTCCTCTCTTTTTTTTTGTGACGAAATACACCTTGGAGGTGCTGAAGATATATATGTAAACAGAAGAAGCGGTGCTTTGTATATAATAAATGTGATCGGCAGAGTAAATAAATAGAGATAGAGACAGAAGTGGTAGGAACCAACTATGTACAACAAGTCGAACATAGGGTCATAATGGAGCTGCATGTCTGAAATCTCAGTGAACAGTACGACCATCGTATCCCTTGCCAGGGTCTGAGAATGATGCGAAAAGCATAAAGCGAGATGAGAATTTGAAGAAATTCTTAGTAGGATTCGAGTACTGTACTAAACTGACGTCGCTTTCATTTTCAATTTGTCTCGATTTTTGTTTAATTATATAAAAAAATGGTATCAAGGTGAACTACCCACATTTATTAAGTTTAAGAAAATACTTGGTCCGAAGCAAGGTTCAATTTTACTTAAGACAGCAGAAGAAACAAAATAAACCGCTAAATAGCAATATACAGAATAATGAACATAGTAAATAAATAGATAGCAGCAAGTAAACATAATAGTCAATCTATAAACAACTTACAATGACTATGCAATGCAACCATGCAAATACTCATTCTTAAACTTAGTATTATAAGCTTTTCCGTTACTTGGTCCCCTGAGAGTTCTTGGCCATTCAACTCCTGGGTAATAGTCTGCTTCTCAGGATTGAGCTCGTTCCTATATAGGAATGCCGGGTTTACTTTCCCTGACCTTCCTATCGATCTATTCCCCTTAACTTTAATCCAGGGATGGCCCAAGTATTATGGAACTTTTATCATAATATAACCTTTATGAATTTCTTGCAAAGTGTACATGTATCTAAATGTATCTTATAACTCATGTATAGGCTTTATCACAATTTTGGCAGCATGACAAAACGTGTTCGCTTCCCCATGAATAGTGCCAGTACTCAGACAATCAATTTTATAGAAAAATCACAACACTTCATTCACAATTCAACATCAATTTCATAGGAACATTAGTTGTATTTAAAGCATAGTTGCTGTCCTAACACTTTCACTCAACCCGGATTTTGTAAAATAAGCCATAATTTTTATTTAACTCATTTAGACCTAAATTTTAGATATGTTCGAGTGTTGTGTGTCTATTTTATAACCTCTTTGGTCCCATCTAATTTTGATAAATGTAGCTCAAGTTATTTAAGTTCTATCTCAGTCTGCCCTGTAGCTATCCAGAATTATACACTTAAAAGTAAAAATCCACTAAAAATCGAAAACCAGTTCAAATCATACAAAATTTGTATCATATTAAAACTAACAGGACAAACTTTCATTTGCAATAATTCCCATTTCATTTGATTGAATAGAGCTTGTGTTATAAGCTCTGCTGTTTGACCCTTCCAAGTTGCCTTGTTCTAGCCCGGTTTGGACTTAGGGCAATTTCCTTGAATCATTGGGAGCAACTGAGACCGAATCTAACTTTGAAATTTTTATGGGATGTTCTCCTATGTGTAATCTTTCTAAAAACTTTAGTTTCATTCAATTCCCAATTGTATAGGCAAGTTTGCCCTAAACAATCTTGTCTGCCCAGAATTAAACTCAAAAACCTAGGTTAAACTTCCAAAACTCATATCTCTCTCAATACTAATCCAATGACCTTATAATTTATATTTTTAGAAAGCTCTAGATGTCTAGTTTCACATAAAAATAGTTTTATTAAATTTAAATGACTATAGGCAGAGCCGTACACTCCGCCGTATGGACTGCCGTAGGGTTTATGATCATCCAGCCTCTCCCTTCTTTCTATTCTCATCCCTTTTCACTTCCTCTTCAATTTAAAGATGAAAATAGCCATCAAACCAGCCAACAATCATCATATATATCCAAATAATACATCAAGAAGTGAAGAAAATTAAAACCCCAAAAGCTTCCATAATCAAGGAAACAAGAAAAGAGGTTGAATCTCTACCTTCTTCAAGTGTAATCTTGTTAAATTTTGAGTTTAGATGGATGGAATCTTATCAAAGCTTGAAGGTCGATGATGTAGGTTGAAAGGAGAAGAGAAGAAGGAGGCTGGAAGGGGAGAGGAGAAGGAACATATTTCTGCTTTCAAGAAACGAAGAAAAATCTGATCCAAGCTTTAACTAAAGTGGTTGGCTTCTAAGTGGTGATTGGCTCTTGAAATGGGTGGTGGTAAAATGACCAAGTCTCTCCACCTATTTGTGATGCATGTGGCGCCATCAAAGAGTGATTAAGCGGCTGAGTATTCAACCATAAAATAATAGAATTTAGGTATGCAATTCTATTGATTCAGTCCTAACAGCTTAAAATACCGAAATCTTACTGATTTCCTTCAACTCGGTAAATCAGTTTAGGAAAGTTTCTATGAAATCTTCTATACTTCTAATCTAATTCTCTCTTATCTAATATCAATTAATTACTAATTAATTGACCTTAAATAAATATTTAGTCGAATTTTAATCAATCTCAATTGTTCGATAAAAACTGAACAACTAGGCGAAATACGATAAAATTTTGTGGATGTTACAGAAATCGTCTTCGGTTACAAAAGCATTAATTCCAGATTTTGTAACATAACCAAACCAAATTCCATATCATACACTAATCCGAGACCGTTACCTAAGAATTTCAAAAATCCCTTATTATTCAAAGCCTTTATAAATAAGAAGGCTCCTCCATGAAATAGGTATGCTTACTTTCACCCTAAACTCATGCCTCTTACTCTGACTAGCTTGATCGTCGGAGCCCTTGCAGGTACCCCCTTCTTTCACCGTGCGCAGCCAACCAGCCACCATGTGCAGCGTCTCAAGTGCCCCGAATTCAATTTGGAAATCCACCTCCCATGGAATTTGAGCACCCCTTCCGAACAGCTTAATATTGATTTATGGGGACCATCTCTGGTTATTTCTAAATTTGGATTTTGATATTATGCTTGCACTGTTGATGATTTTACCTAGTTTACCTGGATTATTTTTCTAAAACCAAGTTAGAATTTTTTTTCAACATCATTTGTTGTTTGAAAAATTTGTGGCTCGACAGTTTGAGACAACAATTAAATCGGTTCAATGTGATGGGGTGGAGAATTTACTAATCACCAATTTCTCTCTCATCTTGCTTCAAACAGGATCTGATTACAAGTTTCATGTCCGGGAGCACCGCAACAAAATAGTGTGGTTGAACGTAAACATCGTTATCTTCGTGAACTTGGCTTAACTCTGATTTTTGCAAGCAAAGTCCCTCTTATTTACTGGCCCAAAGCATTTCAAACAGCTTGTTTTCTCATCAACTGATTGCCATCATCAGTTCATTCATTTCAGAGCCCATTTTATCTTTTGCATAAGGAGCATCCGGATTACTCTTGTTTACATACGTTTGGTTCCTAATGTTTTCCTTTGCTCAAGGATTCTTCATCTTACAAGTTGGCTCCTAAATCATTGCCTTGTGTTTTCTCGGGCTATTTTGATCGACATAAAGGCTACAAATATTTGTGTCCAGCCACCGAAAAATTTTATATCTCGCGTAGTGTGGTTTTTTATGAGCTCAACTTCCCTCTTCACGACCTCAAGCACTTACATACTCCCACCACCGCTATCTCAACCATAATCACCAATTTTTCCTTAACAAATCGACCCCCACCAAAAGCTTCTATACAACACCCATCAAAATTTGACCAAGATTCCACTCCAATGCCCATAACTACCCAGCCACATATCTCAGCTACTCTCCCTCAATATCAAACAAATCCTATCATGTCCTCTAGCCCATCCTACCCACCTACACAATAACCCAATCTCGTAACCACACCACCTCAAAACTCGGACCCTCTCTCTCACTCTCACACACAAACAATTCCCACCGCTACACTTAGACCATCCACATCACTTCAACAACATATCAACACACCAAAAACACAGCCTTTGACTTGGACCCCACCCTAGCTCAACAAAAAACACATCTCGCCAACACTTCACCCTCTCCTTGGACCCCACCACATCTCAACCAAACCGTAATACTCACCCAATGTTAACCCGTGCAAAAGATGGCATACATTGTCCCAATCCCCGATATCTTCTACACTACGAAACCATTCCTAAAGAACGAAAATTGATCAAGACAGCACTGCTCCATGATGGTTGGAAATGAGCCATGGAAGAAGAGGTTCAAGCTCTAATAGATCAAAATACATTCTAGCTTATTCCTCGTACTCCCAATATGCAGGTTCTTGGCACCAAATGGATCTGGAAAACAAAATTAAAATCCGATGGCTCTCTTGACAAACTTAAGGCACACTATGTTGCTAAAGGTTTCAATCAAGTTGCTGGAATTGGTTTTTAGGAAACGTTCTCTGTTGTCATTAGATATAGCACTGTTCGCCTTGTGTTATCATTGGCCATAATGAATGGTTGGTCTCTTCATTAATTCCATGTCAAGAACACATTCTTGCATCGTCCTATGGATGAAACTGCCTTTGTCTCATAGCCACCTGGTTTCATCAATCCACTGTTTCCCGACCATGTATGGAAGTTGAACAAGGCGTTATACGGGCTCAAGCAAGTGTCTTGTACGTGGTTCAATCGTCTGAGCTCCTTCTTGGTGGATTATGGATTTCAATGCAGCACTGCAGATGCCTCTCTGTTTGTGTATCGAATTGATGATGTTGTCATGCTTTTATTTCTTTATGTTGATGACATTGATCTCACGGGTAATACTTCATCTATTATGAGCAAGTTCGTTCACCATCTTGGACAATCTTTTGCTATCAAAGTCATGGGTAAGCTTCAGTTTTTTCTTGGCATGGAGGTGCACTACACTTCATATGGATTGTTCCTAAGCACAATCCAAATATGCTCGAGAACTACTTCAACGTGCCAACATGTCTGATTATAATGCTATTGCTACTCCGGTGATGGTTCATACTGTTACACCTCATGAGACTGCATTTTCTGACCCTCAGTTGTACCGTAGCATCACTGGTGCACTTCAATATTTAACTTTCACGCATCTTGATCTTGCGTATTGTGTTAATTATCTATGTTAGTTCATGCATGCACCAACAGCTACTCATTTTCATGAATTAAAAAGGGTTCTACAGTATGTGAAAGGCACAACTAATCTTGGCTTGCGGATTCATTCCATTTCTACATTCAATCTATATGCTTTTACTGATACTAATTGGGCTCAGTGTCCCTTAACACGGCGATCCATCACGGGATTTTGCACCTTTCTTGGTAGCAACTGCATTTCTTGGTGTGCAAAGAAGCAACCCATAATTGCCAGATCAAGCACTGAGGCCGAGTACCGTGCCATGGCTTCCACAACTACCGAATTAACTTGGCTGAGTTACTTATTATGGGATATTAGTTTTCCTTTGAGTGATCCACCACGTCTTTTCTGTGACAATCTCAGTGCTCTTCATCTTACTGTCAATATTGTTTTTCACTCTCGCACTAAGCACATGCAATTGGACTACCACTTTGTTAAAGAAAAGGTTGCTTCAGGCACTTTAGTTACTTGTTATGTTCCTTCCACCAATCAGTTAGCGGATATACTTACCAAGCCATTACAGAGAGCTGACTTCTTTCAACTGCGATCCAAACTTGGCCTAAGCACTCCCATGCCAAGTTTGAGGGGGGCTGAAGATGCACATAGTTAGGATACAATTTACTTTTTGAATTGTTGTTAGTTTGTTGCTATTTGTTCTCTTTGATAATTTAGCCTTTGATATCTTTTCGGTTTCTAGCTATTTCTTTGTAACTACTTTATCTTTAAATAATATTGTTGGCTATTGCCCACATTGAGCTGTGTAGGCCATTCCAATTTTACATGTTGAGCTGTGTAGGCCATTCCAGTTTGACTTACACATCGTACGACTTTTGGGCTTTTCTCATTGTACTTATCCTTACTCGATTCATTTTTAAATACTAGTTCAATTAACTAACGATGGATGTCTTCAGCCAAGCCCATTGGGCAATTAACAGAAAGTAAGGGCTAAAATGACATATAGAAGGAAATATTGGATAAATACGATGAGAGCTGCATTGACTTGTGAGGAGTGGGCTCGTGGAGCTAAGATATTTGATAAAGAGACACTAAAGATGCATGAAGCAAACCTTTATGATATAGAATTGCTGATAAATAAGTTTTAAGAGCTTTGCCACTGCAGGCAAGAGGGATCTCTTAGAGACATAATATTGGTTGCTGATCTTGTTAGGAATTTTGGTAATGTATGTAATCTTGCGCCCCATAATAGTGGATCTCCTCTCCTCTAACGACTACTTTTCTTAACAGTACCTCTTTTTCTTCCCTTTCAAAATGTGCAACCTGGATTAATAGTTAGAAATATTCTCACGTAGGCGTTGGTTGAGATTAATGGATGGGATAGAGTGCATTTTTCATCATAGTTTAGGGTGAAGTGCAATGTTATAAAATCTCATGAATACTTCCTGTTAATTACTTTTTGTTTTTTAAAAGTATGTTTTTCTTAATAAGCACACATGCATTAGTAAAGATGCGCCAAAATATGTAATTATTATACACAAACGTAATAACACAGAAGCATCTAGAAACCATCTTGTCTAAGCTAACCATGTTCTGAAACAGTTAGTAATAACCAACAGATCTTGGTAAACCAAAAAAAAAACAAACAAACAAACAGATCTTGAGTATCAGCATCAAACTTTTCTTTTGTATAGATAAAATTATGCATGATTTTTCTAATATAAATATGGGAAGAAAATGAGTTGTCAACTTATTGGCCGCGTGATAATGTATGTCACATAGCTGATGACAGTTGCCTATAAATATTTTGAGGGAATACAAAAACATTATTAATCCGATGCGCACAAATTGCTCCACGTGATTTAATTGATATTATAATTTCAAACTTTTATATGTACAAATTTCAAATTATAACACAATTGTAGAAATTTCATTTTTATATACTTAGTCAAGATTGTCTATTGCATTTTGCACAAATTGTTCCATGGCCATTACTAAATTTAAGCTACACAACTATCAAATCATGCCATAAGATTAAATTGACTTTATAATTTCAAATTGTTATATATGCTATTTTAAATTTTATTTTATAAATTGGTGAAATGAAATTTCTATTTGTGAAAGTCACTTATAGACCTATTTGATTTTTCCATATCTTATCAAGATCGGCTATTGCTTTCTAGCATGTTGAGCACAATCTGCCCCGCGACCATTATTAATTTTATGTTTTCAAATTATGAGTGCTACTGAATTTATATTTCATAAATTGATAAGTTTCATATGTAATATATGTAGGATTTAATTTGAATATAATGTCATTGTAAAATTTTTTTACATAGATATTCAATCATATATTGCCACATTAACAAAACTCTTTGACATAATCACCCATTACTTGAATGATGATGCAAACGGAAGATTTTTGATTGGATAACAGTGTAAAAAAACTTTACACTATCAGTGTACCCAAATTATACTCATATATGTATATCATATGTTAGAGAATGTTTACTAAACAAATAATGTGCAAGTAATTTTATTACTTGTGCAGCATAAAATAAATATGTAAATCATTCCTAAGGCAATAATAAATTTATTTTATTATAAATATAGAGTTTAATTGGTATGCACTGACAGTGTAAAATAGTTTTACACTGTCAACCAATAAAAATAGGGGAAAGTGAGAAATCATGGTGGATCCCTCATTATAATAGGTAGTTATTTGTATGAGTTGGCACTTTCCATTATTTCTATTGGCTGACAGTGTAAAACTATTTTACACTGTCAGTGTATTTAAATTAAATCCATAAATATATAGAGCTTGACTTTTAGGCCTTATTCATATTAATAGAAATTGATAAAATAAAACCCGTGGAATAGAATGTAATGACATTATATTTCATCGGTTGGATATTTTAAAAAATAATGAATTTGAAAATTTTGATGAAATGGGATAAAATAGAATGAAGCGAGAGTATATGATAGAATTATGGTTGAGCCTAGTTTTCAAACTCCACAAAAATTTTACAAGTATTCACTTATCTAATTATTAAACAACTATTTACAATGAGGCAATCCCCTTATTTATATTTCTAAATAACTAACTAAGACCTAACTATTAACTAACTAATGGGTTATAACGATCCATACCTTCTCTTTCAAATTAACCTTGCCTTCAGGTTGAGAAAGAAGAACAATTTTTTTTTACTACTAGAAAGGAACTCAAACATATTTTATTGATAGATATGTACCCGTCAGTATTATTGACAGATTTACTGACAGGTAAAATTAAAATAGAAAAAATCATGCAATTACCATCGGACAAGATTATCCAATGGTACATGCCCCCCGCCCCTAGTTCCCTTTTAGGATTTTGCCTCTCATCTCCGTCTCCATCCCTGTCGCGGGTCTCTATTCCCTATTCTGTAACATCCCAATTTAACTGTGATCATAAATAACACTATTAGAGGTGGAAATGTCCCTTGAACTCAGAAATCGGATAACAAAAGCCGGAAAGTGGATAACAAAAGTCGGACTTCAAGGTATCGTGTTGGAAATGAACAAAAACCGGAACTTCCTGCCATGAGGACGAAAACTGGGACTTCCTACCGTGAGGTCGGAAAGCTAGAACTTCTTACTGTGAGGCTGGGATAGCCTTCAAGGAAACTGGAACTCCAGACTTGGAAACTTAGGGGGAAGACATAACTCAAAACTTGGAAATCGGGGTGGAAGAGGTGGACCCCTTTTTGTCAAGTGAAAAGGCAAGTTTGGAGACCAAGGAGGGAGGTGTCGAGATTGGAATCCGGCAACCTAGGAAGGAAGTGTTTAGGTTTGAACTCGGAGACCTAGGAAGGAAGTGCTAAAAATAAGAACTCACCAGGAACCACTACGTTACGGACACCAAAATTGGGTAGCTAAAAACAAGACGTATAACCCAGACTCAACTCAGGAGTTTAAGTGGGATTACTTTATAAACTTGGAGCTCGGACCTCAGAAACTAGAGAGAGAAGTGAGCACCTCCAGTACGTGACAAGGTGAATCCGGAGATTGGACACTTGAGAAGGAAGAGTGAGATGTTAAACTTGGAACCTAGGGACAAGGGAGGAGTAAACCCTTTTTTTTAACTCGGAGCTTGGAAATTGGGAACTTGGGAAGGTTAAGATAGGAAATCAGAAAGTTGGACAAGGAAAGGATGAGCTCTCACATTAACATGTTAAAGTAGAACTTGGAACTCAGAACTCGAGACCTGGCGTCAGGAATTGAGCAAAGAAAAGGAGGCTGAGGATTTTCAAAGGCCAAATAGCTAAATAACTATATTGCAAACTTTACATTCATGTGATAAAATACAATGTGTGGTTAAGAAATTGGCCACTTAGTTAGTTGGTAGAAATAATGGCCAAATATTTAGCCACCTAACTAGGTAAATGAGATTAAATATGAACCATATTTTTCACCAACCAAGGCTTACTACCACTTCACTATAACTATTACCTTGAACATAACATGCAAACATTCTCTCATTACCTCTGCTAGCTGTAACATTCTACCTCCCTTTTCATCCTCCATTTCTCTTCCTTATTCACCCAAGCTCTCATCCTTTTAACTCCTAAAAAAACTACAAGCATCAAACTGTAACCTCATCCCTTAGCTAATTGAGATTTTCGGTTCAGCCAAGGAGTGAGGAGAATAGACACATATGGAGTTGCTTGAAGTCAATTAGAGCTTCAAAAATGTCAAGGTAGAAGGCCATAAATCATAGGAGTGAGGTAGGAAACCTTACGACTTAAATTATTTGTATATGTGTTTTGTTGCTAGGATTTTACTATCTTCTTGATAGAAATATTGGAATGGAGATTAGTAATATTGCACTCTGGTGTTCACATGCTTGAAGTGGTTAAATTTTAGTTATTGATAAAAGGTTGTTGTGTAAGATTACCAAGAAGCCTGAAACTGAGTTAATATGGTAGGAAATCTAGTAGTCATTGTTTAGATCCCCATAACTATAGCTAAGAAACTCAAAATAGATGGAGACTATTTTAGATGAAAGTTAACTTAGAGATGAGTTTATTCATATAAAATATAAGTCCAAATGAGCAGTGTAGAGGAAGTTATGATTTTGAGAAGTAGACCCTATTTTGTAGAGGACACAACCAAATAGTTTAGGGTTAAGATTTAATATCTTAAGCTATATATATATCATATTTGAGTGAGACTAATTTTGTTAGAAAGCTGAGACATAGAGAAATAACTCTGTAAATTATCACAACCAAATCCCTTCTATATATGTTCTAGTAATTAAGTGAAGTGACTATTATCATATTGGCACCCAAAATAGAACAAATGTAATGCGAGACCTATAACTTAGGTTTGGCTTAGAATTTTTAGTAAGGTCTTTTGTTTAAAAGGGGTTCATTAAGGTATAAGTCCATAAAATTTCAAGACAGAAAATAAGAAATGAAATTTTGATGATTTTCCTAAAATAGATAACCGAATCTATCCTATAATAAGGCAACTAGTAGAAAAGTATGCACACTTTAATTCATATTAACTCAAATTGAGTAAGACCCAAAGGATTGGAAATTAGACTGATAGGGAATATTCCTTGTAAAAGTTTGACCAAAATTGATTTAAAATATTATTTTAGTGAATTTTCTAAATTTCTGGAAAAATTCTAAGTATTATGTAATTTATATTTCCAATTGAGACAATTTATGCTCTCTCATTTTCTACTTGAAACATGAAGTATAAAAGTCCAATATGCATGTCAATATGGCTATGTTCTTCTAATAACGAGATACAAGCATGGAAATGTAAATGTGCATTATTTCTTAATTGATTAAGAAAAACAAGGTTAGTATTGTGCTTAGGTCGAAGAGAGTGAATTCAACTAAGTCAAAGAGAGTGAATCTGACTCCCTTGGATTAAGTCAGGGAGAGTGAACCTGATGTGGCTATGTCGAAGAGAGTGAATCCAACCTTTCTACGATATATCAAGAAGAGTGAACCTGAACAAGGATAGATCCGCATGAAGGTCAAAGAAAATGAATCTGGCAATCACGTATAGAAATGAGCTCAATCTTCCATAACGGACTATTACCAAGAGTACATGAATGCCACCCAAAGTTAAGGAATTTCCAAGCCTAGCACTAGTATTAATTTAAATGAAATAATTTGAGCAATTTGCTTTTCATGCATGTATATTTTTATTTTCATGGCTCATTCAATATCTATTCTATTTCTTTTATCATGATATTGATGTTATTAGTATATATATTTATCATGATTGGGCAAATTAAAATGAACCTACCTCGGAAATAGTTTTACCATGTAAAAATAAGTCTTTGTTGCCTCATTTGATAAGAGCATATTTTATTATTGCACACTGAAATAGTTGGGGATGATCACGATGACACTTCATATAGTAGTCTAGCATTTCCTACTAGGAATTTAAATTCTCATTTCTTTTCTTTCCGTATCATCCTCAGACACTACCAACGACATCCATAGTGATTTCCCCAGAGGCAGCTAACTAGACTGCACATCATGACCCTGCCTTGGATTCGGCATACTTACTAGGCTAGGCAGCTGTTAGACTATACTGGTATCTTATTTTGATACAAATAGGTCTATAACTAATATAGACATGCTTTTGTACATATTTACTATAAAAGTATCTTCAGTACTCAAGACTTATGTCGTGCCACATGAATTTACCCTGCGTAAACCCATTACCGATATAATATCTTATTACTATATAGATAGATCTAGATGAGTAGCAACTTCTAATTATAATATTATGACCTAGGTATAGTATTGTGATTAGACGGATGTTATATGTTCCTCGCAAGGATGCAGGTCCCCACGAAAAAACTCAAAAAAGTCTTAAAAAAAAGAAATATCTAAATAAAATACTATTAAGCCTAAATAAAACCAACAAAAACAATGAAAGAAGAAATAACCAGTAATTGATTACTACAACAACAACAACGATGAAAGAAATAACTAGTATATTCAAAGCAGAGGCAAAGTAGAACAAGGAGAGGGGCAAGGGATTGGGAATGGTAGCGAACCTATAGAAGGTGCTGGAGAAAGCATCGAATCTATAGGTGGTTGCTATAGGCAGTGATTGTTGTGGTTGCTAGTGGCTATAGGTGGGTGGTGGGCGATGGATCTACATTGTGGACTGCAATTGAAAGCTCCACCAGCGTGGCGAAGGACGCAAGACGGGTCAACGACATGGATACAAGGTGATTGTAGGTTGGTGGCTAGCTAGTGAAGGGAAACACAGTGGTTGTGGCCTGTGGGTGGAAAAGAAGAATATGTAAGGAATTTGGAGTTAGAGAGAAGTGAGAGAACGACTCTCATGAAGGAGAAAGATAAAAAAAAATGACTAGGGTTTTCTTTATATATATATATATATATATATATATATATATATATATATATATTCGATGGTGCTAGTTATACGAAATTTGGGATGTTATAGAGATGGGGACAAGTTTTGTCTCCACAAGGATGGGGGATATCCTCGTTTAGTTAATAGGGGCGGGGGATAAGGTCCCCAGCCCATGGAGACCAATAGAATCCCTGCTTAAATATGGAATTACTCAAATACCCCTATATATATATACACACACACACACACACACACACACACACTAGTAAGCTAAACCGAAATGTATCTATTAGGGTTAGAGAATTCAAGTTTCTTTGTAGAAGAAATTTTAGGAAGATAAATAACAATGTTTTGTTAATTTAAGGAAAATCAGTTTAATTGGGGTGTCTTGTAATAGAAGAATCGAGTTGATAAAAAGTTATACTGTAAGATGACATGAATACCATTTAAAAACCCTAAACATGTGGCTAGAAATTAGTCACCTACCCCATATTTGTTGGCCAAATCATGGCCATCCATTGGTAGAATTAACAAAAATTAAAATGCCATTTAGGTATACCAATCACATTCTTTTTCATTTCTTCCAATTTACGACATAAGTTAGCAAATTTTTCCCTTCTTACACCCAAAATTTCACACCCTTTATCTTGCTTCCTCATCTATTTTTCTTCTTCAACCTTTCTCTTCTTTATCCTTTCTATTTCCACCCAAAACCCTAAGTGAATCTTGTCTACTTTTACTCAAAAGTGATTCCTTAAGCAAACTCAAGACAACTTCATAAATAAACCTCCTTTGGATCATCTAGTTCCAGCCACCAAAGAAAACAAAGAGGTGTTATCACCTTCTTGAAGCCATAGTGCAGAGGAATTACCAAGAGAAACTCAATTTTAGAAGCTACAAGTTGGATTTGAGGTAGGATTTATTAGATTAATTGACTTCTATGGATTATATAGCTATTAGGGTTTCTTATGTCACCATTTCTTTGATGATATTTGATGTTAATATAACTTGTTTTGAGTGATTTAAGACAAGAATTATTGGTTTGGGGTGAAAATTTGATCAAATACTAAAAGAACACACAAATAGGAATGCTGTGCATAGACCCTAAGGGAGCCGTCCATACAGCAAATGGTGGTTCTCAGCTTATAGGTCTCAAATTCAAGTGAAACTAATTTTAGATACAACTATACTTCTAGAGCATTCCAACCATATAAATTATAGATCTATTGGGTTTAAAATGAGAGAGTTATGATTGTTAGAATTAAGGTGTTGAAATCTACTCACTATCCTAACCAGTATGTGTTGTGAAAGGGCATAACTCGCCCTATGCAACTTCAAATTGAGTGTAACTAATTTTTTTAGGAAGTAATACATAATAACCATGCCATGAAAATTTCATACTTAGATCTTAAGTACATTGCTTCTAGTAATTCCTCAAAGTTACCTTATGCCCTGTTCAGGTTAAAATAGGATAGTCTATTTGAGGAGCTCAGAATTTGACCTCCTCTTGTCTAATGAGGATGAAACTTTTTGTGATTGAAAGATAATCCAATTAGCTATAATTTGGTATAAAATTCAGATAAAAATGATAAAATATGGAATTTTAGTGATTTTCTAAAATTAGGTGCTCGAGTCTATCATGAAATAGAGCAGCCTTGAGTAAAACTCTAATAACTCAACTTATACATCTCAAAACTTAATGAGACCAATAAGATTTAAAATAAACCAACAAGACTGCAACATATTAAATTTTCATATTAAAATAAGTTGAAATGAAATTTTGGTGCAAATTATAAGAATAGGGCAGAATTGAAGAGTTTAAGGTAAATTGCAAACTTTAAGGTTTAGAAACCCTATAAGTCATAAAGAGTCAATAGTTGAACATTTGATGTAATTCCTTGTTATATTAATGTGATATTGATATATAAACATGATGCTTCTATTTACTATGACTAGCTGGCCAAGATGATATTGTCTGTGTTTTGGGAAATCTCATGTTTCAGTCATTATGCTACCGAATTTCCAACAGAAATATGTGAAAGTTATGAATGTTTATATGCTATGTACATGAACATCATGCAAGTATGAATATTTGAAAGTAAAATATGAAGCATGTGCATAAGTCTCTCTAGCATATGCATACATGAATATATGAACATATGAACCATAAAAGAGTATGAGCAAACAAGATGAGACCCCTTCACTTGGAGGCAGTTATTGGGTCCCTCCCTATGAAAGCAATTAAATAGATAAGAAGTGGGTTGCTTCATTTGAAGGTAGTTATTAGGTCCCTCTTTGTGAAGGTAGTTAAAATTATGATATCTCTCTACTTTAGAGGCAATTCGTCAAAATGAGATCCCTCCAATTTAGAGGTACGTGGATCCCCTTGTGGGTCAGTACTGTGTGACGACGGTCATGAGTTGAGCTCACTCCCATATCAGTCTAACCAAGGGCAATAAAGACTAAAGACACCCTAAGGACGGTGATACGTGATGCCTAGGTATGTTAAGTAAAGAAAGACAAGTGCACTTGCATCAAGAAGTCATTTGCATTCATCTATGCCTTTTTTCAATTGTTATGAATCTATGCATCTTATTCAATTGCCCTTTATCTTGCTATTTTGATGATCAAATTCTTTCTCTATTTACTAAGTGTATGAATAAAATGAACTCTACTTCAGGAGGATATTTATGAACCTTCTAAAATGAAATTTATAGTTTATATGGCATGTTCACTTTTTCATAGTCAACCGAAGCAGATAAAGATAATAACGATGATACTATATATGGTAGTCTAGAAAATCCTATTGAGAATTTGTTATCCTCACCCCTATATATGTTTTCATGTTATCTCCATATATCTCATGAGGCATAGAATATGGCTATATAGGGTAGAGTTGTTTAATATTAGAAGACGGCCGAAGATTGTTGTCAAACAAAATCCGTTCATGTAATAGTAACAATTCCTAGATATGGTATTATGACTTAAGCCTAGTACTATACTTAGGAGGGTGTTACAATCTCCGTCCCCATTGTGGGTAATCTCCGCGATACCCATTTTAATGGATTTTTTTGCCATCCCTAATCCCTTTATTTATATTTCTACCTAACTAACTAAGAGACCTAACTATTAACAAACTAATGGGTTATAACAGTATATACCTTTAACCTAGCCCTCATGTTGAGAAAGAAAAACAATTTTTTTCACTACTAGAAACTTTTGAAACTCTAACGAATTTTATTGATGAATATGTACCTGTCAGTATTACTGACAGATTTACCGATGAGTAAAATTAAAATAGAAAAAATCATGAAATTATCGTTGAACAAAATTATCTGATGGTAAATCCGTCGGTAAATTTTTGCACCAATTGACAGGTAAATATTATCGACAGATTTTTCATTGACTTTTTTAATTTTATTTTTCAATTTTATTATAATATAAAATTATCGACGGATATAGATCAATCAATAAAATTGTTAACTTTAATTAATGAAAAATTTAATTTACCAATGGAAAATACATCACTAAATTTTATTTTTTAGTGTAAATGAAATTTTAATTATTTTTTAATTACTGACAAAAAATTCGTTGGTATTTGAATTTCACGTGTTGGCGCCAACGTCTCTTTGGCTGCCTTATTTTTTAATTACCGATGAGAATTTGTCGGTAATGTAATAAATGAAACAGTGTGTTTCGTTTATTTTATTACCAACAAATTTTCCGTCCAAATGTCCAGAATATGGACGTTAAATGCGAAGCCCCCTCCCTCATTTCTCTTTCCCTTCTCTCTCTTTCTCTTTCTCTCTCTCTCCCCCTATACTGCTCCTCTGACCACTGTCCTGCTCACCATTGCTGGAGATATTTGAATGTTGTTGGAGACCGCCATTATGTTCTGATCCAGTATAAAGTATTTTAATCATTTTTATTATTTGGCCTCTTTTTACCGATCCATTTCTCTACTCAGAGTTGTTTGCACCTTACCATATTTAACTTAATGTTTCTTTTCTTTTGTTTAATAGGAAGCACTTTTGGAGCCACACTTGGGAGCAATTGGAGCTTGGAGCATTGTTTCTAGAGTATAAGTTAGTATAATGTATAGTTTATTACTTTAATTTACATTTATAGAAAATTAGAGACTTATATTTTATAGGATAGAGTTGTAGAATGGAAGAAGAAAGATGAGATTGCATGATTGGGGAAAGGCTTAGTATTCCTTTCCAATTGTTTGAATTGTATGCTGTAGTATTATATGCTTACATGTTGTAGAGTAAGGGGATATGCTTTAGAACTGCTCTTAGGATTGATGAAATTGCATGATTGTATATATTTGGTATTGATTATTTGTTCTAATTGTTGAATCAATTCTTTGTGGAAACTCCTAATTTAAGGAGAGACTCTGCCCAATTTTTTTAATACTTAAATATATTATTTTCAATTGAAAAACAAATTAAGGGGAGTCTCCTAAATCTAAGGGGAGACTCTGTCAAAAATTTTGTTATTATTTATATTGGTTGCCATAACTAAGAAAATATATTAATCTAACAAGTAGAGACTCCTAATACAACGGGAGACTTTGCTAAATTTTTGTTTAATTAATTTGTTGCTTTTGCATTAAAAATAAATTAATCCAAGAAAAATTTCCTAATCTAATAATTAAGGGTTATACATGTAATTTTTAGGTTGAAAATAATTCAAAACCTAGAAACCATTTATGGATGTATGATAAGTTGCACCCGGGTCAGGCACGTATTAAACCGAAATTTTATGTGGGTGTTGAGGTATTCGTAGGTGTTACATGTCAATCACAACTATTTTTAAGTGAAGGGAAAGTTGGGTGTCCATGTGCCAAGTACAGGTATAGGAAGTATTTAGATATTGAAACTATTAGATATCATCTGTACAAAGATGGATTTATACCTAATGTTGGGTTTCAACTAAGCACGAGAAAGTTACTGCCAGGGGGAATCAGTTTAGTATTGGTTATGTTGGAGGTAGTTCTAACAATAGAATCGACATAGGTGACTGGGATATGGGTAACTTAAATTGGGAGGATAATATTATGGTCTATTTGTTTTTGTGATGGGAGGCAGTCAAACTCATGTTTGACCAAAGTGAGTGTAGAGCTGCTTTGGAAAAAAGACATTGGGAGGTGCGCTTTCTTCATTTTCTGATACAGAAAATGATAACCAAACACACCTTTAATCGTTATCAAGAAATGGTATGCCGTTGGACCCGAATTTGGAATATGTTCCCAACCTTCTAACGAGATTCCTAATCTAGAGGCTTGAAGGTTTTATAGTCTATTGGAGGTAGCCAAGGAGCCTTTATATGAAGGGTGTGTACATTCAGAGTTGTCTTTGATAGTAAGGATGTTAAGTATTAATTCAGAATAGAACCAAAGCCAACATTCTTTTGATCAATGGACTGATTTGATTAGGGAGCTTAATCCACAACCTGACTCCATTCCTAAAGACTTTTATCAAGCTAAGAAATTAGTTTCTAAATTATGGGTGAAAGTATGTAGGTGAGCCTATGAAAATGGTTGTGTTATTCAGTTGTAAATGGTATGATCTAACGCGTCCAATCGAACCATGTAAGCATAACTATTATAAAATCACTAAAGTTAACTATACCAAAATATATGGGAGATATGATCCATTTATTATTACCCAAAAGGCAAGACAAATATATTATCTCCCTTATCTTGGAAAATTCAAATCAATTTGGAAGGTGGTTATAAAAATTAAAGCAAGGGATCGAGTTAAAGTTGAAGAAGTATTAGATGAAGCTTATCAATTAGATGACCTAGTCACTTTGAGATTAGTTGTTGATATAGACATTCCCTCCAAACTACTTTTTGCTTCTAGGGAAGTTTATGTACATGTCAATGTTCAACCATAATAATAAAGGACATTGATGTTACCAAGTGGCCTCGAGAACTTAAGAAGGGGTGAATTAAGTTCTAAAGTTTATTTACTTCTTTTCCCAAAAATCTTTTTCTTTTTAAATCTTATTTGAAAATAGGTGATTAAGTGATTAACTATTCGGAAATTAATGCAAGTTCCAAATTACTTCAACAATAAATAGTATGAATTTAACTTGCAATTAAGTAAAAAGATAAGGGTAGAGAAGAGCAAACTCAAATTTATCCTAGTTTGATCACCCTTTGTGGCCTACGTCCAGTCCCCAAGTAATCAACTCAGGATTTTTCACTATGTCAGATTCTTCGAGGTTTTAAAACCTTTACAACACTTGAGTACTCACACTTTTGGGATCCCTCACCCTAGTGTTTGAGTTTCTCAAAATCAAAAAGGGATACCTCACCCTTTTCTTACTTGAGGGATGCCTCACCCTCTTACAATTTGAAGAAGAATAAAGGAAATTGATCACTCTCTAAAAGAGGAAATAATATAATTTGAAGCACTATGAAGCTTTTTAATAGTAACTCTCTTTGGCCACCAAAACTGAGTTAGAAATCAAGAAATTGAAAAAGTTGATTAAGAGTTTTCAACCCTTTAGTGTTCTACTTTAAAATGTGTTATGAATGGCTATTTATAGGCTTCAGATTTCATTCTAGCTGTTTGAGACAAGTAGCCAATGAACATGACTTTTAAGAACTAGCCATTTTTGCAGTTAGGGCTTGTGGTAATCGATTACAGGGCTTTAGTAATCAATTACCATTGCAAAATAACTAATTTATGGGCAAGTCTTTGAATATAGTAATCGATTACACTATTTGGTAATCGATTACGAGTAAACACAATGGTTTGAAAAACACAGTTGTAATGACTTTTTGAAAATTCTAACAAACTTAATCGATTGAAAATATTATGTAATCGATTATACCTTACTAAAACATGTATTTGCTTAATTTAAAAACATATTTTCCATAGACTAGCTTTAAGACAAATTATTTAGAAACTTAAAATATGTTTTCAGAAATCAATATCCAAATTGGTAGCTTGTTAGAAAACATTTTTCAAAACACTAATCATAAAGTTTCAAAAACTTTGGCCATGAGAATTATTAATAGAAAAGTTGTTAACAAAAAGAACCTATGGCCTAGGAATCTATACCAACTATGCTTGAACCCGTTTGTCTTCAAGGAACTTCATGCTCTTTGATTGCAGTTGTTTGTCACCCTTTTGGCATCATCAAAACCTACAGTAAAAGCATACACAACTGAGGGTGAACAAGAGGGAAAGGAATTTGAGGATGATGTTTAATCCAAAAGTGCTGAGGAAAGCCCAAAACTTTCAGATTAATCAAGGATACTATTTGTCTTTTCTTTTTCATGTTTTTATTGTTCGCATTGACTTACACATATATATATGTTGTGTTTAATTCAAATATAGTAGGTAGAGGTACTGGCTATGGCAAAGCTAGACCACGGAAGGATGGTCAGCCTCCTCGATCCATACTAGGACCTTTTAGCACCAGGAGCACTCCATCCAGCTTCTCTACTCCGGCCTCCATCTCTCAACATGTTCAAGTCGAGCTGCAGGGTATCCACATGATACCTACTCTTTGGCATATGATTGTTGACGCTCCACCACCACCACCACCACCATCCATCTATACACAGTCTGCACCTGAGGATGCTTCTACTCCATCCTCTTCCCTGCCCGTAGGTGACATTGGAGTAGTTGCCTCATCATCTATGTAGTAATCATAGATAGCCTCTGGAGGATGCCATTGCTAGCATTTGCGGTTTGACGGAGGTACTTGGTAAGTAATTTGTATTTTAAATCCAATTTTAGGGTTAAATTGTGATTTCTTAGTAATTAATGACTAACATTTATTCCTTTTGTTTATATATTATTTAGTTTGAAGCCCCCTATGCAGGGATTGGGTCATATCACAAATGTGATAAAGAAGCTGTATGATGCATCGTACAAGAACTCCGGCAAAATTTTGAAGACCATGAAGCAGAGGTGGTACAAGGAGTAGAAGGTAATAAACAGTTTTTTAATTCAATGTTTTAATTTCATGTACATTCATATATGACAAGTTTTACTTTCCTATGTGTAGAGGGATTTCATTATTAACCTAGCAGAGGATACAGTCATCTACAAGGCTTGGAGGTCTCGAGCTTCCATGCGCATCCGTGACATGTATCGGGATGTGCAGCTTAGGAGGGACACCGACTACTCATGGCTACAAGAGGGCCACCTGCAGTATTGCGGGAATATTGGGCTACTCTTGATTTCCAGGCGAAGTCAAGGAAGAACAAGGTCAATAGGGCCTCTATTAAGGGTGGATCCCTACACTATGGCGGCTCGACTACCTTGGTCAACACGAAGGCCAATATGGTAAGCTAATTTAATTAATCCATTTGATTTTATATTTTGGATAATATTATGTATTTAATTATCTGTTGATCAATAACATCTAATTAATTTGAACTACAGTCGAGGCTTTTGAACGGGACACCCACATAGGGAGAAGTCTTCAAGGAGACGCACACCCGGAGGGTTGATAAGACGACATCGGTGAACGCCCACTCCAAGACAACATATGTAATTTCTAAAGTTTATACTTCATTTAGTTCTTATTTTTATATCCAATATAATGTAAATTTAATACTTGTTTCAATTAATTGTAGGTTGAGTACATGCAAAGACTTGAGAAGCGTAAATCTAAACAAACTCAGCAGGCATCCCAGGACGGGACTACTATTGAATGCCTATCTATTGACAAGGATATGGTGTGGTCATAGATAGTTAGCAGTCCCTATAAGGGTCGCATCTATGGCATAAAGAGTTTCTATAACGATTTCTTGTCCTCTGCATCTGTGATCGGAGCTGTGCCTGTTAGGTCCGAGCACGTGGAGGAGGCCATTCACACTCATGCCCATGCCCTGAATGAGGAGCTATAGCAACAACTGCAGCAACAGAAGGAGCACTTCCAAGTGAAGAAGGCGAGGCTGAAGATAGTGGAGAGGAAAGGGGGAAGAAGACAGAGAGACGGATCATGAGGCAGATGTAGAAATAATTCCACAATCTATGGGCTAGTAACTCATCATTTCCTCCTCCTAAGTGGCCATCGATACCAAACCAGGAGTCTTCATCGTCTTTTTCATCTTCGTCTACCACTAATGATGAGGACGGCATCCCTGACACTAACGAGCAAGAATACTTCCAAACTTGTCATTTTGTTTATTTTTTATTATATTTGCAGTACTTATTAGATTGTTTCGTATTGTTTGTTTATATTATTTGATGGATATTCATTACATTATTTGCTTCTAATTATTTTATTTCTTATGCTTTTTGTTACAATTAATATATTTTATATTTTTAATTATGTAAAAATTTAAATAATTAAATAAAATAATTAAGCAAAAATTACCGTAAATAATAACAATTAATCATAATGAATAATTAATCAAAAACTAAATGAAATTAAACTTAATTAATTATTTTTTTATTTTTACTATGGAAATGTATATAATTTCAAAAAAAAGATCTGTTGATAAAATTAAATAAACCCATTGGTGATTTTCTAAAAATCGACGAAAATTTGTCAAATTTTTCATTTATTCACTGACACCATTTTTATGGACGGATTTTATGCATCACAGAATCCATCGGTCAAAATTATATACCTATTGGTGAATCCGTCAATATTTCGCGTGTTTCTAATAGTATTTCTTACTTAACAACCTACTATTTCTTATCAAGTAAATGTCTTACTAGGATCTCATCGTGATTGGATTGACAAAAATTTTGCTTTGGTCTCTCAATTCCAAAACAAAATTGTTTATAGCTTCGTTGAGATAGGCTTAGCCCATTTTTGCCTGAAAAGAATTATCCACAGATGTCCTTCCTTTCCTCCCAGCCCTGATGTGGGCCTAGCCCATTTTAGCAAAACCCAACAATAGGCGGGAAAGGCTGGATGTTGTCCTAGTCATCACTGCTGCAACAGCGCCCTTGGCTTCCCTCTTCTTGATCTCCCTCTCGTGAACCCAAGGCCGTATTGCCACTGTTGTCAGCCGCCCAACCATGATTGTGCCTTAGTTAGTCTCTGCTTTGCCATCCTCACTAATCTGCATAGGCATTTCTCCTCTAAAATGCCCTTCGATGCAACAACACGGCGGCGACACCAGGAACACTCCAGGCACCGTGAGTGCATTCGAGTTCACTGGACCGAATCTGGCAGGTGTTGCGGCTACATGCCCATCCGTCACTTCTCTTGTTGATCGACCCTTTCCCACTTGGTTCCCCATTGCAGGAACATCATTTGTCGCTACGTCTACATCTGTCGATGCTACACTGATCATCGCGCACCCCTCCTCGGTCTGTTCAACCACGTAGAGCCCCATGGCCTTAGACCTTCTCCTCTGTCCTTGCCTCCGCGTCAACCGCTGAAGATGTACCGCCAGTCACTACTCATGGATCTCTTACGGTGGTCGGCCGCTCGTGGATCTTTGCTAGCGACAGCGCCTCTCCAATCTTCTCTTTTGGTGATGCCTAGGTTGGGTCCTCCATTTTCTTAGAATGCCATTTTTCCCAATTTTTGATTTGTTGTTTTTATTGATTCCAATTCTTGAATTATTGTTGTTAAACCATTTTCTTAAATATTTGCATCAAGGATCTTGTTCTGTTTTTCTAGCGATAATTGATAGGGGAACGCGAATAGTGACGATCTGCGACGATATCTTAGAAAAGTGAGAAAACGATAAAAATGCTTGCATAATGGGTCTCATATAATCATTACATATACTGGTAAGTTAACAGTGCATACACTGGTAAGCTTTGTGTAATAACCAACGTGAGCGTGATAAAAAAAAAAAAAAAACTTACCAATATGAACAGTGCACACGCTAATAAGTTTTGTTAAAAAAAAAATTTATCAGTATTTTTCAACAATACGCTAGTAAGTTTTGTATTTTATATATACATATGCAAAACTTATCAGCGTATTATTGAAAAATGCTGGTAAGTTTTTGGATAAAAAAAAAAATTGAACAAAAGTAACAATGATTATGTAGAATCCATTATCCAAGTATTTTTGTTATTTTGCTCACTTTTTCCATATACATCCCGTATTGTGACCCAAAAGATGCGTCCTCCAAACATTTTTCTTTTCTAGCATCTCGAGTATCTTAGCAACTCCAAATTGAATGCATGCTTGAAATGCTAGGTGGGTGCACTTTCTTTATCTCACAAATTTGATCATTTATTCTCTCGAGGCTTGCTTCTTTTTCAAGAGTCAATAGCTCTTCTAATTCTGCAAATCATCATACTGGAGCGAATTGATGAGTTCCTTCCATCATGGAAGGCTCTCAACAAAAGCATCAACCACAAAACTATGTTCAAGCCTAATTTTTAAGCTCCACAAAAATTGTACAATAATTCACTTATCACATTATTCAACAGCCATTTACAATGGGGCAATTCCCTTATTTATATTTCTAACTAACCAACTAAAGGACCTAACTATTAATCAACTAATGGGTTATAATAGTAAATATCTTAAAATTCTTATCATTTCATCCAATTCCATTGTATTTCCAAATAATAGAGTAAAGATTTTTCTCAATTTTACTTTTTAAGTCCAAACAATGAAATAGAATATTTGTTGAATTCCATTTTACTCTTTTTAAGAAAAATAGTGTTTGTAGCTTGTGATGCATGATATAACATTTAGAAAATAATATATGTATATATATACAATAAAATTTAATTGCTTAACTTTTTATTTTAAATTAAATAAATGAAAATTCAATTTAAATTTACAAAATTCATTTTTACCATAACAATTTTTTTTTTTTTTTGAGACCATAGGATAGTTCATTCAAATTTCAAACCAAATTGTCCTTAAGAATTAAAAATGTTAGTCAAATTAGTATTCTTTAGGGACTAATGTGTTTAATGGAAAACATTTCCCAAAAATTATTTTGTCCATAGAAAAGATTAATTTGACTTGCACTTTTTATTCTTTGAACTACGTTGGGGAGTTTTTATTTCCCAAGGAGTAATATTTTTTGATAGGCATGAATTTGAAGCTTTACTCTAAAAATTATTTACCACCTTAGCCCGCCCGATAATGGGTCTTTCAGCGTCGTATATATCATCATTTAATGAGGCTTTACTTTTCTTTCTTTTTACCAAAAAAAAGAAGCTTTTCTTTCTTAATTTGAATAATTATGCATAAAACTCGGAAGTCATGAAGCTTTTTGGGTACTTTGCATCTCTTGCATCTTTATGTTGAGAAACATAAAATATTTTAACTGAATCATAATGAAATTAGGGGCGTTCATTGAGTAGAATTGACCAATGAATTAAACTAGTGAAACTAATGAAACTAGTTTGAAAGGGTTCATGTAATCCGATCACTTTACGCCAAAATTGACTGCAAACAATCACAATAGATTTGATCATTGAATTTATGACTTTTCAATTTGAAATTCAAACATCCAACCCTATGGTGATTAACTTTTTTAAAAAAATTATTTCTAAGTTAAGAGTGTGTTGGTTCAACTTTTTTGACAAAAAATTATTTTTTAACTATTAAAAAAATAACTTTTTATAGAAGTTATTCATTTCAATTTTTACTTAAAAATTAAAAACATATTTTTCTTTAACTCTTGAGTAGAAACTAAAATAAATAGTTTCTATAAAAAAAATTTAATCAAAAAATCTTTTTTTTTTTAATCCAGAGAAGCTGAAACAAACACTCCCTAAATTTGATCAATTTAGATTTTTCACCTCATATCAAAACCAAAATGACCCATGAACACCCCCAAAATCAAATTATTGATAAACCAGTTATTAGGAATAAAATTATCAATTTAGTATGTAAAATTATGATAAATACTTCTTGAATTTAAGACATCAAATATCACTAAAAATATTCAAATCTATTTTGAAATAGGACATAATATTTTTTTTTCATGTTGTGGCACTTTTTGTGTTAGCTTATAATGTGAATGATATTTAAACATCAATAATTTTCAATTAATGAATAGAGCCACAGGCTATTGGTTAGTTCAAATTGAAAACTGTATTTGTTTTTTAATAAATTGATTTGATTTTTTTTTTTTCACTCTAAGGAGCTTCTAGTAGAGTTAGGAAAAAAATAGAGAAGGATAGATAAATGGAAATAGAACCCCTAATACAATACCAACAAGTCTCTAGTCACTTGGACATAAGGAGATGCCATTTGAGTTACAAATCATTGGCAATGTATTTTCTTTTTAAAATTTGTAAGTGCTATTAAAATTTTTTATAATGAACTTTTCTTTCTTTCTTTGTTTTGGGGTCCAGTGAACCCTTTTTTCTTAAACAAAAAGAGTGAAAATCTCATTGGCCACAACAATGTTGTAAACTAAAGCTCATTATCGCCGTGAACCGCCCCAACCAAGCTCTGTTAGCCCAAAGCACCCAAGTCAAACTAACTTGATTAATCCAATTTCTCTTTTTCGATTTTTTTTTTTGGTAGGGGAAGGGGGGATTTTTTTGGGGGAGGGGGGAGGGGCAACGGGGCTCTCCCCCTGCAACTCGAAGTCGTGCCCCTTTAGTGCACCCTGTTTGTCAGGCAAGAGCTTGAGCCATTTGTGCTAGGCCTCTTTTCGGTTTAAACTAGCATGATCTTTTTGTGGGGTCGTTAAAAAGCATGATCTTTCATAAGAGAAGGCTGACATAATTGTGGATTGCAACTGGAACGTGATATAATATAAGCTGGGTTACTGGTCCCGTGCCACCCCCATTCCCAATGGGCCTATTTCAACACTTTGCTATCCAGTATGCACATTCAAATTCGTTGGTATTGACCCATCACAACGAAAAGTGAAATAAATAATTAGAGCTGAAAAAGCAGTTGGTATGATTCTCGCTTAGGGTGCGAGAGGTCCCGACTTCAATTCTCGGAATGCCCCAGATTATAATCAATTTTTGTGCTTGTTTCTAGTGTTTATATCAATTATCAAATCATTTTAAAAGATTTATTGTATATTTTTGATGGACCAGATTTATTGTATATTAACTTTACGAATGATGCACAAGCTATTAAAACTACACAACAATGAGTATTTAATATAAAGGACGAAATTTGAACATAAAAATACATTATAGAGACAGATATACAAAAACAAAGATACGCCATTCGAAAACTGCACTTTCTTCTTGTTATTTAGTAAGAGTATTCCTATGGAGCCTCACATAGCCCGGTGCAATGTGCATTCAACATAGACACTTGACATGATATGGATACGAAAACATACCAAATTCATAAAATTATAAGATAAGGACATGGTGTGTGTGTATATATATATATATAAATATATTAAAAAAATTATAATTCATAATATTATATTATAATATTTTTATATAATAGATGTCAAATTATCCATTTTCTGACTTTCTAAATCCTTTCCAAAAAATTGAGTACTTTTAATATATGCCATGTATACTTCTTATATCTCTTTCGAAAAATATGGTGTACTATTTTTATTAATATCTAAAAAAAATTTCTTAATAAATTTGGATTTTTGGACCATTGAATATTTCTTTTATCCATCAAATAATTTGAAAGAAAGTACTAGATTGTATTCTGTCCATATTCGAGCCGTGTCCAACGCGTGTTCAAGCCATATCCAACGCGTAGTCAAGACATATCCAACCATGTTTGACATTTGTGCGATCCAAAAAATAACATTTTTTAAATAGAACATATAAAACCATATATCGAATATGTGTCATACTGATGTCCAATATGCATTAGACATGCGGACACACATCCCTAGTTGATAGGTTTGAAGCCATAAAGACCTAAAAGTATAGAGTACACCTTTTTTAAAAGATTATTAAAAACTTTTGTTATACAAAAGCAGTACAATTCAGGTCGCGCTTCAAGAGGCTGAAATTATGGAACCTGATTTGCAAATCATATCCAGCTCGTATCTTTTGGACTCATGGGTAAAGGATAGAGATAGTCTTAACCCAATTTGAGATTTCAAAGGAATAGTTTTAGGAATAGTTGGTGGTTGGTTGCGAAATATATGCTTCACTTACGGTCAAAAGAAGAATTTAAATGCAACAAGGAATAGAGTCAGCTTGTCTAAAAAGGACAGTAACTTGGAATCATTGACTGAATACATGAAGACGTAAAAACGGGGGTGTAACATAGTTAGTTAACCTTAGATTGATAGCAATTCAGCTCTCTAGGGGGTCGTATGTATGTTTTGTTGAGTTGGGCTTGGGTGTTTTGATGTGTTTTATTGCCTTATTGTGGATTGCTGTGCTGCATCTCCCCCATTTTCTTGGGGTCAAGATTTTTCTCTAAGTATCGTAAAAAACAAAAGCAGTACAATTAAAATTAATGGTTAAGATTGTTTCCAAAATTTCGGTTCAGTGTATTCATAGGTTGAAGTAGAATCATTCCTAAAGAATATGACATCCTGCATAATTTCGGATTTGGATAACGCAGTTGACTTGTTAGTGATTGTCTGTATGGTCTTGGCTAATGGCTGTCATCTTCGAGCATTTGGTAATGATGAGATAAGCCAACTCCAATTTATATATAAGGTGTGAACAGATCACAATTTCCAATTTTCCATGTTTCGGAAGGGATTGTTTATGGATTTCTAATTAACGAATATTCTCTTACTTTCCACTCCCCACACCTACGCCCAAAACCAGGATTAAAAATAGAGAAAAAAAAGCACCATTACAAGAACACTTTTGCTATCAAATTTTACATATAGAAAGGACAAAAAAGCAACGATTTATGGTTTCCACTTTCCAATTTCTCCAAAATAGATAAACAAGGAAGAAATCAGTAGCGGCTAGGGAGCACGGATACTTATTATATTTCTCTGTAATGGCAGCCTAAGTTTACTTCCCCATCAATATCAAACGCACTTAATTTGAAGTTTCTATATCTATAATTATACAAAAACTCCTAGAATCCATCTAAGTCTAGTTAAAGAAAAAATGTATCAAAATTAAACATTCTGGACTATTACCATGGTCGTGATATTTATTGCCACCAGCATGCAATGAACAAATGTCCTTGCAATTATAATCAAAAGAAAAGTGGATTGAACCTTCAAAATCAAGCATTTATACTGAGATTGCAGCTAGCCAAGGACAGTGGTATGTTAATTGTGATCTATTTTCTTCTGTCACATTAAAAATTATAACGAACATATATAGATATGTGGATTCTGGTTCAGGCCCCGTGTCAGATAGCAATTTATAATTTTGTTGAACTAAAGAAATTATTTTGTATAATCAATCACTCACAACGCACATCAATATAAAAACGTTGTTCCAGCACCTAAAATTTCACATCCATTTTACACTGATATATAATATACATAAATTTTGAGTTAATATATATTATTAAGTTATTGCAAAAAATCTTATTAATCTATTAGTTTTGCAATAAAAAAAAAATAGTGTTATTTGGACATAAAATAGAGACACTTAATCAAGTGTAGAATATACTAGTGTGAACCCTAGTTATGATACTTTATATTCAAAAAATACTTGATTGGTCATATATAGATGTCTCCCATTATATATATATAAACAAAAGCTATTCTGGAAAAAGTACACGTATTAACCAAAAGTTTATGCATTGTTAATTGGCGCAAAATTAGTGTGAAATTTTGGATGTAGATGTAACACAAATTTATCAATGTCTCCTTTATCAATATTCAATGGCAAAGCTCTATCTATATGACCTGGTCAAGTCAACTGCTGAAGGTGAAACAGTGTGCTTTGCATTTGCAAGTGGTGTGCTGAATGAATACCAGTAGTACAGTGTGTCTATAGCTAGCAGTAAATAAAGCATCAAATCATGCATGCACCGATTAAAGGAAAACTGTTCAAAGGAAGATGGTTGCGTGCAGGTGTGTTCATCTATGTATGTATGGCTGATAGGATATCTATCTACATATATATATATACCACTGCAGGTTAATTATAGGAAAATGAGTAAATACCAGACTTTGCTCCCTGAGCAATACGCAAGTAGAAGAAAAGAAGATTCTCAAGGAGGGTTAAGGTGACTAGGTAGCTAGTATATGAAACTGGGTGTATTGGCAGAAGAATAGAGAGCACAAGACTGAACACACACAAATCCTTTTGGGTATGTTCAGCTGTGCTCTCTATCTTCTGTCAACAAATTCTTGTGATGTGCCTTAATCTTCAGGACCTTCATCCATTCACCCTCCCTGCATACAACAAGATAGAAGCCTATTTTCATTAGGATCTTCAACCCCACAACACATGCCAGGCAAAGAAGTAAATGAATAATACAATACCTTCATACAAGTTGTGTCCTGTGAGGATTTTCAACCTCTCTCAGAAAGAGGAGCTTGAGAGAAGATTGAGAGAAGAAAAAGGCAAAAAGTGTTTTGTTGGGCTTGAAAAAATGGAAGGAAGAAATAACAAAGCGGGAGTTATTTATGATAATGGTAGGAGACAACTTCGAGAACAATCAGGTTAGCTGTTGAAAAAGTGGTTGAGCGGCAATAGATACCGGCAATTCTATAGTGTGATAAGAAAGAGAACTTTGAAAGACTTGTTGCTATAACAAGTGGCTCATGTTTAATTTCCATGATGGCTACTAGGACTAAGGTGTCAACATCAGATTGTGTAAGCAAACACTGGTTTTCTTTTTGTTATAACTTGCCCAATTTCGAGACAAACTTATGCGTCCAGCATGCATTGGCAGGTCCAAGATGATAAAATTGGACCAGTGTGCTATCCTTCATAGTAATGAAATTAACTCATTCCACCACTTTATTTAGGAGTGAAAATTACTTTTAATGCCAATGAGTGGTATCTTCAATGACACCTCCCTAATCCAAATGACAATAATTTTGTTGGTATTAGGTTAAGACTTTTATTCTCACTTACCTATTTTTCCTTTTCCATTTTTTCCTTAATTTTACCAAGAGTTCCTTAAAAAAATTTTCAAAAAAATATTACTTTCACCAATGCTCGTGTGAAATGAACTAATGAAATGCCGTATTGTACTATAACATATCTTCTTTTCGAAAATGGCGCCAAAGACCCGAAAGGCCACCGCGTGCTGCAAGAACCGCTTTTCGGTTACCAACGCAGACGTAAATGCCGGAACTAATAGCATCTTCATGGTCCCACGTTCATTTAATGTAGAGCAGGAAGCGAGGCTAGGGGCGAAAATAACGCCCGCTGCCATATGAAATTCCTAGATACTTTTGGAGCATTATTCGAATTACTGTGCTCGCCATTAATAATAATAATATAATAATATTTTAAATAAAAATATAAATTAATAAATTTAATTTAAATATATTGATAATATAAATTATTTTTATATTATCAATCAATAAAAATAATAAAAAATATCAACTCATAAAAATAATTATTTATTATAATAAAAAATTTATCATAATTTTTTATTTTTTTTTATTTTTATTAATTAATAATATAAAATTATTTTATATTATCAATATATATCAATTAAACTCTAAATTAATAATAAATATTATTTTAAAATATTATTTTATTATTAAATATGAATATATTTATATAATATTTCAAAAACATTTAATAATTTCTCCGCATGGTGTTCCTTGCAGTACGAGGTAAGAAAAGGTTGAATCACATCCATATTCCAAACATTTGAAAGTTTGTCCTGCTTACTTCTGTTTTATCTGAAACTGTTAATGTTTGTTTACTACAGCAGTTTGCTACGTTTCGACTTTGCATTGAACAAAAAGGAATATCAAGACACGAAACGTGCGACTTGCTCCCGACCAAGACTACCCAACAGTGCATATATTAATTAGAATGACTGAAACATAGCATATGTGAAATGTTACTTATATGTTGTCTCATATGTACACTTCTTGAATACAGGGTATGATAAAAAAAAGTTGCAACCTGCATGAAAATTTATTATAAATACTTAAGTTAGCTAAGTATGCTCTTTGTAAATCTTTTGACAACACAAATTTTGCAGAAAAATCTCGTAAAATAAGAAAAAAATATTTGCAAGGTTTATACACACCATATTTACATCAATGATTTGCATGTAAATAATTAGTAATTGGCAATATATTATATAATTTTTTTAATTTTTCATTGTTAATTTTTATTGGAAGTAATTATATTCGAGACACGGTTGAGCACTAAATATAAGAACTTCTCCTAACTAGAATTCGAATATTAATTTATCACATTATAAGAGATTAATTCCTTCTGCTAGACTTAATCACTGTTGATTATATGATATAATAATATAATAATTAACAATGAATCAATGACATTTTTTATATGAGGACAATGAATCAATGACTACAATATATATAAGAATCGTTATATTTTGTAAGGATCAACATACATGAATTAATTAGTGTATATTATATAACGATTAATCATAAAACCAGTATGATAGAGTAGTGTGCAAACAGAAAGCTATAAAATAACATAATTATTTTTATTATGTCTAACAAGTTTATGTAAGTTTGGATTGCTATTGAATAGGGAAGTTCTTATAAAAAAATTTGTTATGCAATAGCGTATATAAAACAAAATAAGATGGAGAAAGAGAGAGAGAAAGAGAGAGAAAAGTAACGTAGATTATAAACTTTTTCTTATATTTTATCATACACAAAACACAGCCTTATATAGGCTTTACAAAACACAAATAAGTGGTAGTGAAATACTATTCACGTAAATCACAAAAAAATAGAAAAATAGTAGTGAATTTCCTTATTCTAAAGGAATGTTTTGATTTATTTCCCTACAATCCCTCCCTTAAATTGAAAGCTCTTAAGCTTCAGTTTAAATCTAATTACTTAGTAGCAATACCCATCAATCTTCTTAGATTTTGAAAAGGGAGTGGCCTGAGAGGTTTAGTAAAGATGTCTGCAAGTTGCTCTTTACTTCGACAATATTCAAGCTCAATTGTCCCTTCATTGCAAAGATCTCTCAGAAAATAATACTTCACATCTATGTGTTTACTTCTCTCATGCAGCACTGGGTTCTTCGACAATTTGATAGCTGAGCTGTTGTCACAAAAGATGGTAGTAGCATCCTCTTGCTTGACTTGCAGCTCTGTAAGAATTTTCCTAAGCCAAATAGCTTGACAAGCACAAGTTGTAGCAGCAACAAATTCAACTTCTGTAGTTGATAAGGTGACAATGGTCTGCTTCTTTGAAGACCACGAAGCAGCTCCTATCCCAAGCATGAAGACGTAACCCGAAGTGCTTCTTCTATCATCTTGATCTCCAGCATAATCGCTATCAGTAAATCCAACCAACTTTGACGACTTCTCACTTGTCTTATAGAGCAATCCAAAATCCTTGGTTCCTTGCAAGTAACGAAGGATTCTCTTGGCAGCTAGCAGGTGTGTTTCAATTGGGCTTTCCATATACCTACTTATAAGACTCACTGCATACATAATGTCTAGCCTTTTAGCAGTCAAATACATCAAACTGCCTACAATTTGCTTGTAAAGTGTGTTGTTAACCTTCTCCCCTTCTTTATCTTTGTTTAACTTCAAGCCAAACACAGTTGGAGTGTTTATATGTAACACCCCAGCATGAGTTGTGGTTGGTTGTCGATACCGAAACCTGAGAAATTCTGAGTCTAAACCCTATGTCTCCTTGGAGGGCTACAGGATTGAGAAATTTTCTTGAGATCAAAAGTCCCGGTAATGGTTCTCTAGGTATCAATGAGTTGAAGAGGGATTTTTAATGAATTTTTGGGAATGGATAACCCCTTCGTTTTCGACCCTTAAGTTTATAAAAACACAAGTTTTCAGAGAATTGTACTAAAACCCAAAAGTTGGATTCTAATTCCTAAGGATTTTGAATTTTTAGATATTTTTATTGAATCCAAATGGGGGGTATTCCCTTATTTATATTTATGTTTTAAAGTTAATGAAGAGACATTAACTTAAAAATAAGAAATGTAAATAAGTTTGTGCAATATCCTGAACCTAAGAAAGGACTGCAGAAGGAGGGAACTAAGTTTTTGGAGTTGGTAATCGATTACAGAGGATTTGTAATCGATTACAGTCCTCTCTGTATGCCCATGGATTGAAATTTTTCATGTAACACCCTCCCAAGTATAGTACTATTCTTAAGTCATAGCACCACACTCAGAAGTTGTTATTGTTACCTGAACAGACCTTGTCTGATAGCAACCTCTGGTTGTTCCCAATATTTCTTGAACTATCTAGAGATAACACGGAAATAAACATAGGGGTGAGAATTATAAAATTCCCTGTAGGATTCATTAATAAATTTCATACCTTGTCATCGTTATTATCTCCAGCTGCTTCGGTTTATTATGAAAAATGTGAGCAGGTTAAATAGACTATTCAGTTTTATAGTTGAAAATATAATATCCGAAGCAGAGTTCATTTTATTCACGCGCTTGAGTCGCATTGGCAACATTTCATATTTAGAAAATAATCACAGCATGAATAGATAGTACAGCTTCAGCATCAAGTAAACATGGGATGTCATTACGCAAATTCTCATCTTTGAATTCATGCAAATATCCTGGTGCCTTTCTTTAGCTTTCTTTGCTCTGTACTGAGTTAATGTCATGGATGTTGCCACCATACATTTTCATTGCTTACACTAGCTGGGTCATGCCATGCCTCGTGTAAGTGGGGTACTTGCATATCTTTTAATCTTTAGTCTCCAGCCTTTGTTGCCCTTGGGTAACCTAGCCTTGGAGTGAGCTCGTCAGCTCGACGTGTGACCATCGTCACACTGACTCATCCACAAGGGAACCCACGTGCCTCTAGGTCGGAGGGACTCAGTTGGCTATCTGCCTCCAACATAGAGGGACCCAAAAGTTTTAGCTGCCTTCACATGGAGGGATTCAATGTGCAACTGCCTCCAAGTGAAGGGACCCACATCTTATCTTATTTGACTGCCTTCACAAGGAGTGATCTTGTAACTGCCTCCAGGTGAAGGGACCCATGTAACATCCGCGACTTCCGACTTCCGATCCCATCAGTATTCCCGACATCCGAATTCATCTTCAAGGCTGGACAGACATGATTTCCGATTTCCGATCTCAGTGAATTTTTAAAATTCCGATTTCCGACCTTGTGTAAGCGTGTATGAATTTCAACCTCATCAGTATAAATTCCAATTTCCGATTTCATTTCAAGTGGCTGATGTTTCCAATTTCTGATCTTAAGATTTTCGACTTAACACTAAATCCGACGTCCGATTTTATCTCAACCAGGAATGGATGCGAGATCAGATTTTTGAACTTGTCTCCAAGTCTGAGTCAAATTTTCACGAGTTCCGATCTCGAGTTTAATACCAAGAGCCCTCATTTCTCTATCCTCCCGAGTTCCGAGATCGAGGTCCTACAATTCACAACTTCCGACTTTAAGTACTTGGCTTCACATCAGGCTTTGCTTTCAAGTTTCGAATAAACTAGATACGTTTCCCAAGTTCCGACTTTATAAAGAGTACGAGTTCTGATTTAATTTTCAGAATATACTAGAAACTAGTCCCACTTTAGGCGACGTGGAGAGCAATTCTACCACACAAAAAGGACGACGTGGAGAGCAGTTTGGTCACAAAAACAGAGCAAGGTTGGCTGAAACTCAGCCTTATGTTTTGAGGCCAATCAAAACCTTCCAAGTTAACTACTACTCATGCTTATATAACACATTCTCCCCTCTTCTTCAGACTCTTCTCTCACGTTGCATATTTCACTCCAGCTCTCTCTTTTCTTTTCTTCACTCACCCAACTCCACCACACTTTGAAATTCTACCAAGTTGCAGCTACAAACTTAAACCAAAATCATTCATAGTAAGAGGTAGAGGTTTTAATTCTTGTCTTGATTTTCCTATTTCTTGGATGATTATTGGTGGTTTAATTCTTCAATTCTGATATATTGATTGAGTGATCATGATGAATTATGGCTGGTCTATTGGCTGTTTGTGAGATTAAAATTGAATTGGAAACAAGAAAGGATGAAGATATGAAGAAGTTGAGAGGCTGGAAAACTCAAAACCCTCGGCAGTCCGTACGGCAGAGTGTACGACTCCGCCTCCCGCCGTTCAAAATTAATGAAACCATTTTTATGTAAAACTAGACATCTAGGGCTTTCCATAAATATATCATATAAGACCATTGGATTAATATTGAGAGAGATATGAATTTTTGAAGTTTGACCTAGGAATCCAGACATCCACCCGGGCAGTATGGGTTGAAAAGGGTGTAACTCACCCTATATAACTCCAAATTGAGTGAAACTAATTTTGTTGGAAAGCTTACACATAGAAGAACATCCTACCCAGAAATTTCGACTACCATCCTATTTGTTCCCAGTGATTTGAAAAACTTAACCTATGTCCAAACTGAGCCAAATCAGAGCAGTTCAAGAAGGTTAAGTTTCGGGGCTTATAACTCGAGCCTTACCAAGCCAAATGGGATGGGACTTTTTGTAAATGAAACTTTACCCTATTAACTTTAATATGAGTTCAATTTTGTATCATTTGAATTAGTTTTCGATTTTTAGTGGATTTTTATTTTTCGTTGCCTGATTTTGGCTAGCCATTGGGTATGCGGGGATAAAATATGAATATCTTGAGCTATAGATATCAAAATTAGATGGGACCAAAAAGGTTAGAAAGTAGATATATAGATCTATGACATATCCAAAAATTAGGTTTAAAGGAGTTAAATTGAAATAAAGGTGGGATATACTATGACCGGGCAGAATGAGGCAGACTGATGTCTAAAGTCCTATTGATGCTTGATTGAAACTAATGAATGTATATGTCTAATTGTTGATCTATACTGAATTTTGCAAATTGTGTAAATGTACTAGTTGGCTGGCACTATTCATGGGGAAGTGGACACGTTAGTTATGTCTTAGAAATTTCGGTAGAACCCATGCACAAGTTATGAATTCCATGTTAATGCATGTGCATTCTTAAGAAAGTTATGAAAGTTATGAAAAGGGTTATGCCACTATGAAAGTTCCATGCTACTTGGGCCAGCCCCGGATAAGAAGTTAAGGGGAATAGATCCGTGGGAAAGTCGGGGAAAGTAAACCCGGCAATTCCTGTATAGGAACGAGCTCGATCTTGAGAAGCAGACTATTATCCAGGAGTCTAAATGGCCAAGAACTCCCATGAGACCAAGATATGGAAAAATGATGAAAGAAAATAAAAAGTTTAAAAGGGAAAGTTCAAGTATAAGTTTGCATGATTACATGAATGTATAAATGCATGAAATAGTTATGTCAAGATATTACAGTTGTCTACTATATTTATTTACTGCTGTTTATTTATTTATTCTGTTTATCCTTCTACATACCATTATTAGTAATCTATTTTATTTCTTGTGCCGTCTGAAGTAAAATTGAACCTTGCCTCGGACCAGATATTTTCTTGAACTCATTGAAATGGATATCTCAATTTGAACACATGTTTTTATAATTAAGTAAAAACCGAGGCAACTGAGAATGTATGTGATGTCAGTTAACTAGTATACCCGAACCCTACTGAGAATTTCTTGAAATTCTCACCCTATTTTGTATCTTCCGCATCCTTCTCAGACGCTGGCGAAGAGCTCAACGACCACTCTTTTCACTGAGATCCTAGACCTACAGCTTCATTATGACCCCGAGTTGGACTTGTTGCACATAGCCTGCTCCTGCTATTGCTGCCTCTGCTTTTAGCACTAGGGATTTTGCTGTCCTTATTTCATCTGTTGTTAATACATATATATATGTATAGACTGAAGCAATGACTTCTGATATGTAAATATACATGTATGTATACAGTTGATGTTATTATACTATTTCTTATCTGTTGTAGTATTATGATGAGTTTCATTACGCACATAGTATAACAGCGCGCCATTTCGTTTCATTTCAAAAAAAAAAAAAAACATATATATGCAGAATATTAACACGGTAACACAGTCTATCTAATTTCATGTTATGACTTAAGCATAATATTAAATTAGTAGGGTGTTACAACCCACATTCAATATATTCATATCATACTTAAATCATCATTGCATATATGAATCTTATGAGCATAACACATAAATGTTTATCACATTCATATAATTCACATATTTCTGCCAGAATTTCGGCAGCATAACGGATCAAGTCCACTTCCCCATGAATAGTGCCAGCACATCAAAACATTAATTTATCAATAAGGTCACAGCATTACACACATATTTCAATATGGAACTCATAATAATATTAAACTCATCAAGGTAGAGATTCTGCCTCAGCATAGTCAACCAACCCAGTTTTTATAATTCAAGCCATTATTTCTATTTAACTCATTTGAACCTCAAATTTGGGTATGTTAAAGTGTTATGTGTCTATTTTCTAACCTCTTTAGTCCCATCAAATTTTGATATCTATAGCTCAAGATATTTAGAGTTTATCCCGGCCTGCCCAGTGGCTGGCCAGAATCAGACACCTAAAATTAAAAATATACTAAAAATCGAAAACTGAATCAAATCACACGAAATTGGTTTCATATTAAAGCTAACAGGGCAAAGTTTCATTTACAAAAAGTTTCATTCCATTTGACTTAGTAGGCCTCGAGTTATAAGCCCCAAATTCTGACCTTCCTAGACTGTCCGGTTTGGACATAAGCCAACTTTCTTGGATCACTGGGAGCAAAAGGAACCTTATCTAATTCTGAAATTTTTATGGGACATTCTCCTATGTGTAAACTTTCTAAAAAAGTTTGTTTCATTCATTTTCAACTAGTATAGGGCGAGTTCTATCCTAAACAACCGAGTCTGCCCAGAATCAAAGTCAAAAATCTAGGCCGAAATTCAAAAATTCATAACTCTCTCAATACTAATCCAAAAGCCTTATATGATATATGTATGGAAAGCCCTAGATGTCTAGTTTCATATAAAAATAGTTTCATCAAATTTAATCGGCTGTAAGCAGAGCCGTACACTCCGCCGTACGGACTGCCGAGGGATTCTAGGTTTTCAGCTTCTCACATCTTCATCCTTTCACCTTTTCTTACCTCCTAAACGAATTTAACACCAACAACATCCAACAAATCAGCCAAATAACATCATAATCATTCAATTATCTCATCAAGAATTGAGTAAATAGAGTCACCACCAGCTACCCACAATCAGAAAATCAAGACAAGAATTGGAATCTTACCTTTATTTTGATATAACAACTAGCTAGTTTTGAGTTTCAATGGAAGATATGGATGCAATTGGTTTGATGGAGGCTGAAAGAGGAGGAAGAAGATGAAGAGGATGAAGAAAAGAGGAGAGGAAGGCTGCTAGAAAAGGGAGCTCGAAAATTTGAGTGGAGAAGGAAAAAAATCTAATTCAAATACAAAGAGGTGGTTGGCTTCCAAGGCTTTGATTGGTTGAAATACAAGAGGCTGAAATTCAGCCAAGCTTCCTCCTTTCTTGTGGCCTTGTTTGCACCACTTTTAGGGGTTAAGTGGCTGAGTTCTCAGCCACTTAAAGTAGGGTTGATGAGTTGAAATTCTATTGGTTCAGTTCCGACAGTTTAAAATACCGTAATCTTATCGATTTCCTTTAAATCGGTAAATCGATTTTGAAGAAATTTGTGAAGTTTTATATGTTTCTATTCTAATTATTTCTAATCCTAATATCTCTAATTAACACTTATTAGCTTCTAATTAACCTCTAATTAACTTCTAATTTAATCCTACTTATCCTATAAAATCGAATAAATTGATTAATGATGTAAATTAATCATTTTACCAATTTGGGACTATTCCGTTTTCTGTTTTTCGTGGCTAATGGCATTTTTGTAATTATGGGTAAGTTTAGGGGCATCCCATGTCATTTCATATATGGATGCCTCCGTGGCTCAATCAGCCGAGGTTTTATTTTCTACGTTTTTGCTACATGGTTCTGCTTTGTTTAAAACCTTATTCTGCTAATCCAACTGATATAAGGATCTAAAAGTCATTTTCTAAAAAGTTCAGGGGCAAGGTTGTAAATAATAAAAGTTTATTTGTATTGTTTCCTATTACGTTATATGGGGATGTTACATTTCACGTGGTAATCAATTACCATCCTTGGTAATCAATTACCAGTTCTGGGTTGGTGGTAATCGATTACCATTGGTAATCGATTACAATTTATTGTGTCGATTACCATAATTGGTGTCGATTCTGGGTTCTTCGTGTGTCGATTACCACAGGTCAATATATATGCTCGAACGCGTCCCACGCCCTCATTTTTGAATTTTCTTTCTCTCTCTAGCCCAAACTCTCTCCCTTCTCTCTAAAAATCCTCTCCTTCCACTACTCCTCACATTTAATACATTCATTCCACCATTTTCAACTAAATCAACATCAACAACACAATCTTCACTCCCTTTAAACACAAATCATCCATTTAATCCGTTCCTTCTTCTTTATTCTTGCTTGGGTGGATTTGAAGTGGAGAGCTCACATCAATTCTTCTTTTACTCATTCAAATTCTAGAGGTAAATTCGATGTATTATTCTTTTCTTTTTCCCAAGTAATTCCAATTCCTTTGATCTTTAGATGAATTCTTGGAACCCTAGGATTTGAAGATTAGAGAATTTATGGTATGGAGGGTGTTAGTAAGCCAAATTGATGCAAGTGTTCTATTGTAATGTTAGATATTCCCAAGGAACTTCTCTCCAACCTTGTGGATCCGGAGACTTAAGATTTCCCTGTGACCGGCGATCTGTGAGTAAATAGAATACTTTTGAATTATTTCTGTTTTAAATTTATAATTGTTTATTTACTTTAAGAATGCTACTCATGAGTCAATGACGAATGGAATTCGAATGTGATATGGGATTTATGATTTATGAATGTGAAAGAATAGAAAAGTCTGTAACAGGATCTATTTGCTAACGATAGTAGACGTTAGTCTTGGTGCACCTTGGATTATGATATTACATGGCCACCCAAGGGGGTGGTGCGTGACGGATATTTCACGGCCATACATATAGTGTGGCGCATGTTTGTACGTCACGGCCTCTCAATAAGGGGGATGCGTGCCTGATTTCGGGATTCACACGAAGGAGCGGCCACCTAAGTGTGAATCCTGCCTGTTTATCCTATTAGATATTTCCGCATGTTTTCCTTATTTGAATAAAATCATTTTATACCTATATATATACATTGACTCATGAGGCTCAAAAGTGTCCTGTCTCTCACCGAGGTTCTAAAACTCACCCAGTGGTTATTATATTCTTTTCATATACAGTTTCAGACTTGGGAGCTGATTCTTCAGCTCAGCATCATTTGATTCCTATCTGGGTGAGCTCTATTTAGTAATGGGCCTTGATTTGTACTCTGTTTTGTTGTAATCTTAGTTGTAGCTCTATAGCACTACAGGCAGGGTCCAACCCTTTCTGTGGATTAAGTTATGTTCAGAAATTGTTAAACTGAATTGGATTGATTATTGTATATTAACTCTAGTGAATGGATTATGATTGGATAAATGTGTTTGTTTATAAATTGTGCTGTGTGCTGAGGGTTGCATTCTGAGAATGCCTGGATCCCCTATGGAAGTGTATGATTGTTGACTTGCAGGATAAGTACTCGTATTTGGGAAATATCTTAAATATAGAGGACACTTTGCGCAAATTTTTGTGAAATCTTGATGTGTAAGGCTTGCTAGGGAGCGTGCTCTCTAAGCGCCGGTCACGACCTGGATTGGGTCGTGACATTATAGGATTGCAATTCTTCATTTGGAACTTGTCCAAAACCTCATGTACATACTTCTTTTGGGAAACAAAAATTCCATCATCTAATTGTACTACTTCTAGGCTAAGAAAATAATGCAATTTTCCAAGATTGGACATTTCAAACTCATCCATCATTGACTTCTTAAAATCACCGAACATTGTAGTATCATTCCCAGTACATATAAGATCATCAACATATAAGCAAACAATAAGCATTTTCCCCTCATCTCCATTTTTGACAAAAAGTGTGTGCTCTCATATGGACACTTTTGAAAACCTTCTTTCATACAATAAGCTTCAATATGACTATACCAACCTCGTGGAGCTTGTTTTAATCCATAAAGAGTCTTTTTCAATTTATAAACTTTATGCTTATTTCCCATCTTAATATAACCAGGGGTTTGTTTAACAAATACCTCTTCCTCTAAGTTTCCATGCAAGAATGATAATTTGACATCTAGTTGATGAATGACCCAAGAATTTTGTGCCGCTAATGTAACCACTAATCTGATTGTGTCATGCCTTGCAACTGGAGCAAAAACTTCTGTATAGTCAACTCCATACTCTTGTTTGTATCCCTTAGCCACCAATCTTGCCTTGTACTTGTCAATCTCTCCATTCTCTTTGAGTTTTGTTTTGAAAACCCACTTTACACCAATAGTCTTGTGCCCTTCTGGAAGATCAGTTAACTCCCAAGTCTTATTCTTTTCAATGGCTTCAATTTCAACATCCATTGCCTTCTTCCACTTTGCTTCATTGACAGCACTTTCAAAGTTTGTTGGATCACAATCTACAAATAATGCAAAATATGTAATTTCATCTCCATCAATGTCTACCTCATAATCTTCCATCCATGCAGGTCTTTTTCTAACACGACCAAGTGCTTGACTCATTGTACTAGTTTCTTCTCTTGTTGATGGTAAACTTTCAGCAATTGGTGGAACGGTTTTTGTTAGAATTTCAGATAACGGAGCTACTATTTCAGCTTCGTTATCAGCAAGAACTTGAGTAGGCTGCTTCTCATCCCAACTCCATGTACTTTCTTCATTGAAAACAACATCTCTGCTAGTCACAATTTTCTTTGTCAGGGGATTATACAACTTGTATGCCTTAGATACTTCGCTAACACCAAGAAATACACATTTTTCGTCTCTATCATCAAGCTTTTTTCTCATTGCATCTAGGACATGTGCATAGGCAATGCATCCAAAAATTCTAAAGTGATCTACATATGGTCTTCTTCCACTCCAAGCTTACTCCGATGTCCTATCTCGTAGAGAAAGAGTAAAACTCCTATTCAAGATATGGATGCTCCAGTTCACAGCCTCCGGCCAAAACTCCTTTGGAATTCTTGCTTTTGCCAACAAACTATGAACTATGTTAAGGATTGTTCTGTTCTTCCTTTCTGACACACCATTTTGTTGATGTGTATATGCAGCTGTGAGCTCTTTTTTGATTCCATGACTATCACAAAACTTCTCAAATTCATTTGAGCAATATTCTCCAACACGATCTGTTCGAAGAGTTTTAATGGTCTTTCCAGACTCATTTTCAATACGAGCCTTGAAATTCTTGAACGCATTAAATGCCTTCGATTTCTCCTGTAATAAAAAGAACCAATATTTCCTAGAGTAGTCATCAATAAAGCTGATAAAGTGTCTCTTACCTCCATTGGAAGCAAGAGTTATAGGACCACAAATGTCAGAGTGGATAAGCTCTAGGACATCATTGGCTCTCCATGACTTGCCTTTCGGGAACTGAGAATGGTATTGTTTTCCAATGACACATTCTTCACAAACTTGAGAGGGAATAACAATTTTAGGGAGACCAATTACCATACTTTTCTTCTGTGAGGTTTTCAGTCCATTAAAAGCCAAATGGTCATATCGAAAATGCCATAGCCATGAAGGATCTTTCACTTTTGCCGTCAAACAAGGTTGTGCACTCTCAATCTTTAACAAGAACAACCTTTTGGAATTCATTTGCACAATAGCAACAACTTCTCTAGAAGGATTTAGAATCTCACAAGCACTATTTCATAGAGTGATAACATAGTCCTTTTCCAACAATTGACCAACACTTAACAAATTGCTTTTCAAAGCAGAAACATATAGAACATTAGATATTATTTCTATTAAACCATTCTTGGTTTTAATTCTAATTTCACCCTTTCCCCTCACATCCACAGTGGAGCAATCACCAAAACTAACTGTAAAGTGAAAGTTGTCATTTAAATGAGAAAAAGAAGACTTACTTCCACTCATGTGGTTACTACATCCTATATCCACATACCATACATCCTTTTCGAATTCCTTTTCAGATTGAAACACCATCAACAAGGCCTCTCCTTCCTTGTTTTCAGCAAAATTTGACTTTTCTTCCTTTTCATTAGGCAACCTTGTGTAACATTTAGAGTGATAATGGCCAAATTTATAACATCTGAAACACTCTACTTTGGATTTGTCAAAATCACGTTCTCTACCACTGTTCATTCTAATATTTTTGTTGCCATCTCTACTACCTGCATCTCTATTTCCTCGATCTCCTTATCCTCATCCTCGTCCTCTACCTTTACCTCTTCCTCTAAAATTGAAGGAATGGGTACTAGTAGAAGCCTTCAGTGTTTGCTCTTCGGAAGTTGAACTTCGATTCATCTTCTGTTCATGGACCAATAAGGAGCTTTGCAATTCATCAAGAAGAAGTTTATCTATGTCTTTTGACTCCTCTATGGAGCAAACAACATAGTCAAACTTCGGTGTTAGGGAGCGCAATATATTTTCTACAATGGTGACATCCACCATTTTCTCACCATGGAACCACATCTTATTGCAAACCTCCATGGTTCTAGCAAAATAGCTAGAAATAGATTCTTCATCCTTCATTTGTAAGGTCTCAAAATCCCTTCTCAAAGCTTGAAGTTGTGCATGCTTTACTCTAGCAGATCCTTCATACTTCTTCTTCATTGAATCCCAAATATCCTTGGAAGTTTCTTTGCAAAGAATAGTTTCCAAGATGGGACGATCAATAGCTTGAAAGAGATAATTTTTTGCTTTCAAATCTTTCAGCTTCTTTGCTTCAAACTCTGCTTTTTGAACCTCCGTCATATCTGCTTCTTTTGCGAGTATTCCAATACTGAATTCGATAATTGGCCAAAAATCCTTTGACCATAGGAAATTTTTCATTAGCATGCTCCAATGGTCATAATGACCATCAAAATAAGGAATGGATGACTGCACAAAACTTCCTTCTGAGGCCATGGGTGATGAAGAAAAACTTAGATGGGGAAAAGAATTTAGCTGCTGCTAAGAATGCACTCTCAAAAACACATTCCTAGGATAACAAGCTCTTGATACCACTATTACGCAATAGCGTATATAAAACAAAATAAGATGGAGAAATAGAGAGAGAGAAAAGTAACGTAGATTGTAAACTTTTTCTTATATTTTAACATGTACAAAGCACAACCTTATATAGGCTTTACAAAACATAAATAAGTGGTAGTGAAATACTATTCACGTAAATCACAAAAACAATAGAAAAATAGTAGTGAATTTCCTTATTCTAAGGTAATGTGTTGATTTATTTTCCTACAAAATTAAGACATATTTATTTTTATTTAATTTTTTACAAGATTTTTTTCTTATTTGAGGGTTGTATTTTCCCCTAAATATTTCATGCAAGGTTAAACCCTTAATTGAGTCCTGATTACTTAGTTCATTTTTTATTTTTACTATTTTTTTATCTATATTGTTTCGATAATTATTAAAAGAGGTTTAAGACTCTCTAAAAAGAGAGGGGTATAAGAAGATAACATCAACATGAACCATCCAAAAAAACAAAATAAAAGAACCCTCTCAAAACAGAAAGCACCATCAAAGAGACCTAGCAACTACTCTTCCTACACAAAACAAAACCAACAACCCAGAAGACAAGACAAAATAACAATGCACACTCATGTCATGACTACACCAATTCAACCCCTGACCCAAAGAAGAAAAAAAAAACCCAAAAGAACAGCATCAAAATCCAAAACATTTGACTCCAACACCCCACGACGACACCACCAACACCACACCATCAAAGATACTAACAAAGATAATTGATAAAACCTCTTTCTAATATTAAAGAAGTTATTATAATACCTTTATCTGTTTAGTATTCATTGTGACATATAAAGGATTTTTTTTAATTTAGTTTTTCATAATTATCCACACATTGGAGGTAATTCTATTCAAATAGATTTTTTTAATTAAAATTTAAACTATGATTCATCACGTTGTAATGAACTAGCCCTTTTACTGCTAGAAACCTTAATTGGTCAAATGATTAATTAATTATTGATAATTTTATGATGAAAATTTAAAATTCCATTTAACATAAGTGTAGCTCTTAACAAAATGCTAGAGAACCTTTTTTTTTTTTTTTAACGTGTAGACAACTTTCCTTCATTATCAAGTGGATCGAAATCTTGTATATCCTTTCCTCTCTTGTGAATTAAATGTTTATAATTATTAAAATTAATAATAAAAAAATTATTACCAATTAAGAGAGAACTATTAAGTCATCATAAGCAATTCCTGAAGATCAAGATTTAATAAAAGAAATTCCTAAAAATCTGAAAAAAAAAAAATTCAGTCAGGGGTGCATCTACGTTTAAAGGGTTGGATGTACATGTCTCTACCAAAATTTGTGAATATTTTTAGAAGCATATAGGTATATAGATATTTTGTCTCTATTATTTTATTAAATTTGATCCCATATTAAAATAAAAAGTATGCAAAACTTTTCGTTATGTATATATTAACTTTGCTCCATCACTTAAATTTTCTGTATCTATCACTAATTCAACTATTGACACAAAGAAGTGGACAAAACATTTAAATGCATCCTAGTTGAGAGAAAATAATAGCACCCCACGGCCTTCAAGGGTTCAAGGGAGTTAAATACAGTATGTAATATGTTAATGAATATTTAATTACTGCCGCCCTTGTTGTAATACTAAGGTAGCGTTTGGTATATTTACCTATTAAGATTACCAGTTATGGAGGTTATTAGTTACAAAGATTGCCACCTTTTAAATTGTTGGTAATATTAAATGTAATGTTTGATATGTATAAGTAATCTAAGTGGTAATTCATATTATTCTTTTTGATATATTAAAAAGATTACTAAGTAATATATACATTAAACCAATATTATAATAATAATAATAATAATAATAATAAAATAGTTAATTATTAATATTATTAATTAATAAGAATGAGAAAATTTAATTATTAATTATGATTATAATAGTTAATTTTATTAATAATATTATTAAAAATAACTAATATGATTAATAATAATTATAATTATTATTAATAATTAATGATGATAATATTAATAATAATAATAATTAAAATAATTGATAATTAATAATAATTATTTATTATTTATTCATAATAATAATATTATTATTAATTGATAATAATTAATATTATTTTTAATAATAACACTAACAACAACTATAATAATAATAATAATAGAATGATTGTCACATTGATGGTAATCCACATTATTACCAATCAAGGGGTCAATCTACATTACCACATTAGTGGTAATCCACATTACCTTCGAAATTTGAATTGCCAGCAATGTTATCCAACCAAACAAAGTAATATAGTGGGTTTAAATAATTTAATCAAACATTGCCATTAATTCGAGAGATTACCCCATGCCAAACACTACCTAATAGTTTGTGCAGTATCTACTATAAGCTCGGTGCAGGTTTTAGATAGATTAATATTATTTATACATAAAAAAAGGTCATCCACTCATCCTTATCCCTTGGTAGTCATCATATCCTTCTATTTCTATAAAAGAGGGTTTTATGGTAGTGAAGTTGTATAGATATCATAATTCTATGATCCATTTTCCTTCCAAAATTTCCACCACCATGCTAATAAATCAAAATTTATTTGTTTTTATTTTTTCTTTATTTAATGCATATATCATAAATAAAAGTCTTTGAGAAGCTTTTCAATATCTCTCTACCTCTACTATTCTTAATTCTCCCACCCATTCATTGAATTTATTTTATCCCCTATTTTTTTTCTCTCTCATTTCTCTCCCATTTTCAATGTCTCTCTACCAATAAAGCTTCAGTAATTTAAAAAAAAAACTTATAATACGAATTCATACAATAAACTCCAAAGCAATTATAGTTTTTATTTTGTTTTATATATTTAATATATAATTATTATGAATTCAAAATATATAAAAGAAGTACCTTTTTTCATATGAAAAAGTATCATGTTTTTAAATGTGTCTAAATGTAACATCCCCTTTTATTATACAATACTTTGTGTAGAGTAACTTAATTTATTTGATTTGTTTAAGTTGATTTCTAACAACAATCGAACGTCAAATAATTAAAATAGAGTTATTAAACTTTCTAAAGTAAGACTATAAATTAGTAGTGGTAACTTCAAAATATATTATGTTTATTGAGATAATTTACTATTAGATTTTATGAAAGAATAATATATATATATATTTTGTTTGTGTGTGTGTGTGTCACGTGTGTGAGCATGTGTTAACTAATAATAATTAATATACTAATATAAATATAATATAATAATAAAAATAATGAAAAAGAGAGAAAGAGAGAGAAGTTCACGTTTGTAGACATCAGAGACTGGGACCTAAAGTCCTTGGTGAAAAATATGGTAATAAGTCAAGAAGAAGAAAATTTTGGCTTTGTGGTGCAAGCACAAGACCTTCAAATTTAGTGAAATTAAATTGCTTTTCCGTAGTAAGATAAGTTCCTGCGACTATATAAAAAGTGTAGCAGAAAGCAAAACTACACATTGAAATACATTAGAAAGAAGTGAGGATGTGAGAGGAATTTTTTTATAGAGAGAAGGTGAAAATTATATCAATTTAGTGGAGGAACGAAGGATAGAAGAATTTAGTGTGAGCATATCTTTCTACCCCCACAAGAGTTTTTAAAGTAAATAATGAAATTATTTGCGAAGTAACACTATCGCTATATTTACTCATTTCAAGTTATGTTATTTAATATTACTTTATATTATTACTCATTATTATTCAAAGTTACAGTTTATTTTATATTTCAAGTTATTTTATTTGATGTCTTTTTATCACAATTTATTCCAAACTATTTTATTTCTTATTTTTGCTCTTTATTATTTATTCATTGCAGTCTATTTTATTGCTCAAAGTTATTTTATTTATTATTTTTCTCACATTAAAGTTGCTCAATATTTTTCTTATTGCAATTTATTTTATTTATTATTCCAGGTTATTTCATGTTCTTTTATATTATTGCTTCTCATTAATTATCATTACAATATATTTTATTTATTGTTCAAAGTTATTTGATCTAATATTAATTTATATTATTGCTTAATATTATTTCAATTTAATTTTATTTATTCTTTCAAGTTAATTTATTAAATGTTCCTTTATACTATTACTTATTATTATTATTATTATTATTATTATTATTATTATTATTATACTGATATATTATTTTGCGTTGTCAATTTTTATGGTAATTTCTCTAAGAGACCAATATTAACAGTGAAATATTATATCTAACCATAAGTAAAATTTATTATACACGAATTTAAACTATTAAATTACTAATACCTTTGCTTGGAATTTTGTACTTGACTAACGGACTATATGATGACTCTTGACTTATGGACATTATTGTAACCCTTGAAAGAACAAAATCAATATGCGCTAAATATGCTATGATGATAAGATAGACTCATAGACCAGAATGAAAAAGTCTAAAAAGAAATTAAATAAAAATAAATTTTAAGTTTGGTCCTTTAGAAATTAACATTTAGAATTGACAACTTTATATTTTGAAAAATTTTATTGAGATATTATGCTATTTATTTTACTCAAGTTTATATAATTTTAGTTCTTATGCACTTCGTTTATTTTAAATTTATGAATTAATTTATTGCTTGTACCCTTCCCATTTATGGCTTAATTTTATGCTTTATTATTTAATTTATTATGAGATAAATTTATTTATATTATGCAAGTTAGTATTTATTTTATGCTACTTGAGTCTTTTATTTAAATTATATTTATGCCTTAAATTTATGTATCTGTATATTTGTTGAGAATTTATACATAATGGTAAGTAATTAATTTTAAAATAAGACATTTAAGATTTGTCGTTGATCGCCAAGAAGGCAAAGAGATAAGATGTAAGATCCTTTTATGTTACCTGCCTTGGTTAGTGCGGTGTAAAAGTCTTGCTTTACAATCATGATGTTAAGAGTAACACCAGAAAATGAGAATTTTCTAAGAGAATGCCTTCAAATATACGTGAGACAAGTAGACAAATGAAAGTAGAATTTAAAACAAAGAGATTATAATTATGTTAATACTTTCCGTATTATGTATTGCATAGTATTTGCTTCTTTTAGTATTTACTGCTCATAATATTATGAAGTATGATTTGCTGGTAAGGAATGTGATGAGATTATGATACAATAGTTATGTGGATTTCTGTACTAAGACACGGCTAGAATCACTATAGTTCAAATACTTTAGAACTCTTCATTATTTACTGAAAATTTTAAATTCTCATTCTATTTCTAGTGGTTCAGATTAGTCAAGTAACACTCTAAAGGAATGCAAACTCCTGTAGCTACTAGGAATGTACTGGAGTTGTGCTTAAATAAATTGTAATTTCTTAATTTGGCCTAAAAATGTTTACCTTATGGCGAGCAGAACTTTATCCCAAATCCTGAACTCTATATTGTATCTATGTATATTAATATCCAACTTTGAACTTTCTATGTAAAGTTATGCCATTAGCTTGACTACGAAGGGGTATTATATTTATGGTATCAGAACCTCGTTCTAGACATGAATAGGTGTTAAGTGTAAATTGAGTCTGTTTTATTTGCGTGGTGGCTCCAATTTTTCTCTACATACCTTATAGTATTCTCAATGCACTAATTATACAATATTGAGCCTGATCAACTCTATATTAGGTTGTTTATGCACTTGTAGGACTATATGGCATCAGAAGAACAAGGGATCCCGGAAGTGCAGTGTACACAAAATGATAGTCTGTCAGGGATCGCGGGAGCCATTAAGGGTCTGGCTGAAGCTGTCATGGCCCAGGTAGAATCAAATAGAATGGTTCTACAGCATATGCAGGAGATTCAGGATAGGAACAATAGTCACCATGGTGAAGGAAGCGGAAACTCGATAGAAGAAGCCCTTATAGCTAATCCTTATTAACAATGACTCTCTGAATTGAGAAAGGTTGTACCATCCTCATTCCATGGAGATTACAACTCAGTTTTAGCTGAAAAATGGGTTATGCAATTAGAAAAGATCTTTACAGTCATGGGATGTGTGGATTCACAAAAGGTGGTCTTTGCCACCTATATGCTAGAAGGAGAAGCAGAACACTAGTGGAGAGATGCCAAAAATTTACTAGAGTTAAGTGAAACTGAAATCACCTAGGAAGTGTTTTTAACCACTTTCTTTGACAAATAATTTCCTGATAGTGCTAAGAATGAAAAGGAAGGTGAATTCATACAACTTAAGTAGGGAAGTATAACCATAGGTTAGTATATAGATAAATTTAATGAACTCTTCAAATTTTCTTTCTATCTGAAAAATAACCTTGATAGTTGTTAGAAGGTTAAAAAATTTGAGCAGGGATTAAGGCCTGAAATAAGATAGAAGGTATCCACCCTAGAGATTAAGGACTTTGCCACTCTAGTGAATAAGTGTAGGATAGCATAAAAGAGTTCCTGGAGATGGAGTTTAAGAGGGAAATGTAGAATTTTCTTAAGAGAAGAAAGGTGGTAGAAATGCAAAAGAAAAATAATTTTAACAGTAGAGTGAACCCCGGGAAGGGTAGACAAATGCCCGTTAGGGAACCTCTACTTCTATACAACAAATGCGAAAAATCTCATGGCTCCAAACCCTACCTTTTTAGTCCAAATGTTTGCTATCAGTGCAGGAAACCAAGACACTATACCAAATATTGCAACACTAGAAGACACTGAACAATTCTGTTTTATCAAAAATACTCTCTTAATTGCATTGTTTAACTCAGGAGATACGCACTCTTTTATATTTATTGATTATGCGAAGAAGTTAAATTTATCTTTGTCTTCCTTACCTTTTAACTTGTTAGTCTCTACTCCCATCGAGGGAAAAGTTTCTACTTCTCAAGTCTGTTTGAATTGTCCCATTTTAGTTGAAGAAAAACATTTTATTATTGACCTTATTTGTTTGCCTTTGACTGATATTGATATCATAATTAGAATGGATTGATTATCTAATAATGACATCATTCTAGATTGCTCTAGAAAACTTGCCTATTTTCCTAATAACCCATTCAATAAATAAAAGTCTTCTGATTCCCTATTCCATAATGCAACCCAAGTAGAGAAATGCCTCTCAGAAGGAGCTCAAGGGTTTCTACTTTATTCTTTAAATTCCAAGGTTGAACAGGAAATAGACAGCATACCTATAATGAGTGAATTCCTAGAAATGTTTTTCAAGGATATAATGAACTTACCACCTAAAAAAGAGGTTGAGTTTTCCATTAATCTCATACCAGGAACAGGACCTCTATCATTTGCACCTTATAGAATGTCTTCTTTAGAATTGACTGAACTTAAGAAACAAATTGAGGAGCTATTGGCGAAAGGATTCATTTGGCCAAGTGTGTCTCCCTGAGATGCACCTGTCCTTTTTGTCAAGAAGAAAGACGGGAGCATAAGGTTATGTATAGACTACAGGCAGTTGAATAAGGTCATGATCAAGAAAAAGTACCCATTCCTTAGGATAGATGACCTGTTGGAACAGTTGCTAGGAGCCTTAATCTTCTCCAAAATAGATTTGCGGTCAGGATACTATCAACTAAGAGTGAAATAAGAAGATATACCCAAGACAGCCTTCAAAAGCAGGTATGGGCATTATGAATATTTTGTGATGCATTTTGGACTTACCAATGCTCCTACAATATTCAAGGATTACATAAATAAAGTCTTTAGGCCTTACCTTGACCAATTTATGGTAGTCTTCATAGATGATATTCTCATCTATTCCAAGACTAAAGAGGAGCATGAACATCACTTCAAAATAGTGTTGCAAATTTTGAAAGAGAAACAATTATATGCCAAGTTAGCAAAATATGAGTTTTGTGTAACATCCCGATTTTCGGGTTCCCACTTCATCTTCAAGTTTGATTAATTCCCATTTCCGACTTCATCTTCGAATTAAACATAAAATGGGAACATTTCTGATTTCCGAGTTCGTCACACGTTAACCTATGACCTCCGACTTCATCTGGAATAATTTCCACGACTTCCGACTTAACCTTCAAGTCCGAACAACATGGATGTGATTCCTGATGTAGGACTTCATGTCAGAAAACGTATCGACTTCCGATCTCATAATTTATCTCATCAAGTTTCAAGCGATGTACCCGATTTCCGACTTAATATTTCATGTTTCAAAATAGTATACATGGTTTCCAACCTCCGACTTAGAGTCTCAAACATACTGTATATAACTCCCGAGTTCTGATCTTAACCATACCAGCATCCTCATTCCGACTTCTAACTTGACTCCAAGTTGATAGTTTAACACAATTGTACAAGTATCGATCTCCGATTTTAATGTAACGAGTTCCGGCCTTAGAGTCACACTCAATGGACATGAGTTCGAATCTTCGAGTTGATTTCCAAGTCATACTCGAGTTTCGATCTCCAAGTTTATCCCCAAGAGCCTTTCATTTCTGCTGGCGTTCCCGAGTTTGAATGGGGAGTTCTGAGATTACTTGATTGTAAGTTGTATGATTTCTGATATCCGAATTTACTCCCAAGTGTCAAATAAGGATTGGACGAGTTCCAACATCCGACTTCAGCTCCAAGCTCAAATAAAAGGACATGAGTTCCAACATTACATAATAAATACGAGTTCTGATTTCCTGGAACATAGGATTAGTGATTTGATTTGCGATCTCCGGTGTCATGCTTAGCATCGATTCAAGTTTACCAATGTCCCCGACTCCCGGGTTTAAATGTTTGGTTTCACATCCGACTTTGCTTTCGATTTTCGAATAAACCAGACAATATTTCCGAGTTCCGATTTCATCTGACTGATGTACACGAGTTCCGAGTTTAAGAAGCGTACGAGTTCCGATGTCATTTTTCAGAATACAGTGGAAATGAGTTCCACTTTTAGGCGACGTGGAGAGCAATTTTGTCACAAAAAGAGGGCGACGTGGAGAGCAATTTTGCCACAGAAAGAGGATGACGTGGAGAGCAATTTTAGGGGAAGGTTGGCTGAAATTCAACCTTGTGTTTTTAGGCCAATCAAAACCCTCCAAGTTAACCACTACCTCAAGCTTATAAACTCATTTCTTTCTCTCTTTCAGCCTCATCTTTATGTTGCCTTCTCCCTGGTTTAGTTCTCTTTTCTCTTCTCCACTCACCCAAATCCATCACTCCTTCAAGCTTAACAAGGTTCTAACAACTCAAGCTTTAACACTTATCTCAAATCACACTCCAAAGAGGTAGGATTCTATTTCTGTTCTTGAATTACTTGCACTATGGTTGCATGAAATTGCACTCTTCTTCATGTATTTGATGAATTATGATTGGATTAATAGGAGATCTTGAGTTAGAATTTTGGTTAGAAGGAGGAAATTAGAGGGAGTGGAGAAGTAGAATGCTGCCTTAGTGAGAAAGTCAACGGTAGTCCGTACGACGGAGTGTACGACGCCGCCTACAACCGGTTAAATCCAATGAAACTATTTTTATATGAAAGTAGACATTCAGGGCTTTGCAGACATATATCATATAAGGTCATTGGATTAGTATTGAGAGAGATATGCATTTTTTGAAGTTTGACCTAGGAACTAGGACTTTCATCCGGGCAGAGTGACTTGAGGAAAGTGTAACTCACCCTACACAACTCCAAATTAAGTGAGACCAACTTTGTTAGAAAGCTGACACATAGGGGAACATCCAAATATAAAATTCCAAGTTTGTTATGGTCCCAATTATTCCTAGTAGTTCAAGGAAGTTACCCCATGTCCATACCAAGCCAAAATAGGGTAGGTCAGGAAAGTCGACTTCCAGGACTTATAACACGAGGTATACTAAAGCAAATGAAATGAAACTTATTACAAATGAAAGGTTGTCCTGTTACATTTGATATGACACCAATTTCGTATGATTTGAGCATAGTTTAGATTTTTAGTGAATTTATACTTCTAAGAGTGTAATTCGGGCCAGTAACCGAATAGGTTGAGGTAAAAGTTAAATATCTTGAGTTATATAAATCAAAATGATATGGGACTAAAGAGGTTCGAAAGTAGACATATAGAGCTATGACATATCCAAAATTTAGGTTTAAATGAGTTGAATAGAAGTAAAAGTGGATTATACAACATTCGAGCAGAACTGGGTAGAATTGGCAAAAATGACCAAATTGATGGTTTCACAAGTGTCAGTAAACATATAAAGATTGAGTTGAGGCTTACAAGTTTTACATTAAGAAATATGTTAGATTGATTATACTACTATGACTGATTTGTCTGTGAGAGCTGGCACTATTCATGGGGAAATGGATTTGATCCGTTGTGCTGCCAAATTTACGACAGAAGTCTATGAATGTTTATATGCAAGGATGAATCTAAGTATGAATATGTATATGAAAACTTTATATTCAAGAATAACATAAGTATGATATGAGGTATATGAGGATAAATGATGTAGCATATGTATGAGAGCCAGTAGAATGGTAAAGAGGCTACGGGCCTTTATATGTTATGAATATGTACGTGAAGATCATGTGTGCAACAATATATAAAAATAAATAAAGTATATGTACGAGTACATTCAGCATGACTATGTTTGAGTATGCATGAGAATGAAAGAATGTGAATATATTGAATGTGGGTCCCTTCACTTGGAGGCAGTTATTTGAGATTCCTCCCTGTGAAGGCAGTTAAATGATAAAAATGTGGGTCCCTTCACTTGGAGGCAGTTGCACATTGAATCCCTCCTTGTGAAGGCAGCTAAAACTTGGGTCCCTCTATGTTAGAGGCACGTGGTCAGATGAGATCCCTCTATATTGAAGGCACATGGTCAAATGAGATCCCTCAGTTTTGAGGCACGTGGTCAGATGAGATCCCTCTATATTGAAGGCACATGGTCAAATGAGATCCCTTAGTTTTGAGGCACGTGACCAGAAGAGATCCCTTCAATTAGAGGCATGTGGCCAGAATGAAATCCCTCCAACCTAGAGGCAGTGGGTCCCCTTGTGGGTGAGTTAGTGTGACGACGATCACGGGTGGAGCTGACGAGCTCACTCCAAGGCCAGGCTACCCAAGGGCAGTAAAAGCACCCTAGGGACGACGATACGTAACGCCTAGGTATGCCAAGTAAAGGCTAAAGACTAAAGACTAAAGATTAAGATATAAACAAGCACCCCACTCACATGAAGCATGGCATCGACCCAGCTGGTGTGAGTATAGGGGAAAGGGGATAGGGCTTACATGAGGCATGGCTTAACCCAGCTAGTGTAAGTACCAAATGAAGGTCTCATATTCCTAAGGAACGTGACATGGCGATCACACTTTGATGGGGTATGATATAGCGATCATACTTTGGAATATGGCATATAAAGATATGTTGATGAGTCTATATTCCTAAGGAACGTGACATGGCAATCACGCTCTGATGAGGTATGACATGGCGATCATACTCTGGAATATAGCATGATGATCCCACACCCTAAAGAATGTGACATAGCAATTACATTCTGATGGAGTATGACATGGCGATCATACTTTGGGACGTGGCAAAAAGAATATATTCCTAAAGAATGTGACATGGCGTTCACATTCCGATGGGGTATGACATGGTGATCATACTCTGGAATATGTGTAACAAGTAAAGGAAGATAAAGAAAGAGAAGCAAATTTTATGTATATGCATAAGTTCAAGTACAAGTAAAGGCATGTGCAGATGCTATGTGTATTTTAATATGTTGCAGTTATTATTCATGGTATCGTTCATGAATTGATTTTTATGAGTTCTTCCAAATGCTAAGTATATGATTAAAATAAGCTTTGCTTCGGACATTATATTTTCAAACTATAAAATTAAACAGTTTGTAAAGCATGTTCACTTTTTTCAAAATAAACCGAAGCAAATTAGAGATGACAATGATGACATTATGTATGATAATTAGAGAATCCTACTGAGAATTTATAATTCTCACCCCTATTTTCGTGTTATCTCCAGATAGTTCAAGAAGTTCCGAAGACGGCTGAAGTTACTGTTAGAGATTGTCCGCCGCTAACAAAGAATAACTCAGGTGTGGTACTATGACTTAAGCATAGTACTGTACTTGAGGAAGGTGTTACACCTTGGTTGAGGGAAATAAGATTCTTAGGTCATGTAATCACTCAAGAAAGGGTAGTAGTAGATTCAAGTAAAGTTGAGGCTATAGTTCACTAGAAAAGACCAAAGATAGTAACTAAAGTTAGGAGTTCTTTTGGGATTGACAGGTTATTATAGGAGATTCACTAAAGGATTTTCTCAACTAGTTTTACCTTTGACTAGGTTAACTAGAAAGAATCAGCCTTTTGAATGGAACCCAACATGTGAAGCCATCTTTCTAGAGTTAAATAATAGGCTTACCTATACTCCAGTCTTAATAATCTCTGATCCTAGGAAAAACTTCGTAATGTACTGTGATGCATCCAAGAGAGGACTAGGTTGTGTGTTGATGCAAGAAGGGAGAGTTATGGCTTATGCCTCTAGGCAACTTAGGCCTCATAAAGAGAACTATCCAACCTATGACCTAGAGCTAGCAGCTGTAGTGTTTGCCTTAAAAATATAGAGACACTATTTGTATGGGATGAAATTTGAGGTATATAGTGACCATAAGAGATTGAAATATCTATTTGATCAAAAGGAATTAAATATGAGACAAAGGAGATGGATACAGCTCTTAAAGGACTATGATTTTGAATTGAAATATCATGCTGGCAAGGCTAATGTGGTTACCGATGCACTAAGTAGAAAATCCCTACATTTGTCTCTATTGATGATAAGGAGGATAAGTTATTGGAGAAATTTAGGGATTTAAGGATTTCAGTGTTGTTGAAACCCCATTATCTATATGCTGGTGAGCTTAGGGTAGAGTGTAACTTGAAATACTAGATAAAACAAGCCTAAAAAAGTGATGAATTTTTTAAGTCTCTAAAGAATATGTTTCAAGTAGAACAAGTTGAGCATTTCCAAATTGATGAGAAATGAGCCGTGACATATGAGAAAAGACTATGTGTGCCCAATAATGAAGAATTGAGACATACGATTTTATCTGAGGCACATCACAATAAGTTCACTATACATTTGGTACAACCAAGATGTACTAAGACCATAAAAAGTTGTTTTGGTGGAATGGGATGAAACGAGATATAGCTAATTTTGTAACTAGATATCTTACTTGTCAGAAGGTTAAGATAGAGCACCAGAAACCTGCAGGACTTTTACAAACTTTGGATAATCGTGAATGGAAATGAGATAGCATATCAATGGATTTTGTAGTAGGATTACCAAGGACTCCCTCCGGGTATAATGCAGCATGGATCATAGTTGATAGATTGACCAAGTCAACCTATATCTTGCCAATAAGGATTAGTTGCCCATTGTATAAGTTGGCTTAGGTTTACATCCAGGAAATTGTAAGATTGTATGGGATACCAACAAGTATAGTTTTAGACAAGGATCCTAGATTTACCTCTAAGTTTTAGGTAGCTCTTCAAGAAGCCTTAAGTGCTAAACTTCATTTTAGTACAGCTTACCACCCTCAAACAGATGGTTAAAGCGAGGGCTATTTAGACCTTAGAGGACATGCTTAGGGCTTGTGTATTAGAACTTCAAGGAAGTTGGGATTCTCATCTACCACTGATAGAGTTTGCTTACAACAATAGTTACTATTCTAGTATAAGGATGGCACCATTTGAAGCTTTGTATGGTAGAAAATATAGATCACCCTTGTGTTAATCTGAAGTAAGAGAGAAAATTCTACTAGAACCTGATTTGATGCAATAAACCACAGAAAAGATCAAATTCATTAAGAAAAGATTACTCACTGCTCAAAGTAGACAGAAAAGCTATGCTAATCATAGAAGGAGACCTCTAGAATTTAAAGAAGGGGGCTATGTTTTCCCCAGAGTCGTTTCTACTACTGGGATTGGCAGAACCCTTAAATCTAAAAAGTTAAGTCCTAAATTCATTGGTCCATTTCAAATTCTCAAATAAATTAGACCCATTATACATCGAATTGCACTTCCTCCTAATCTTTTAAATCCTCATAATGTCTTCCATCTCTCTCAGCTCAAAAAATACTATTTTGAGCCTTCACACATCATACAATATGGAACAATGCAAGTAAGATATGATTTGACGTACGAAACCAAATCAGTACAAATTATAGATAGATCTGTCAAACACTTATGAGGAAAAGAAATTTCTTTAGTTAAAGTAGTTTAGAAGGGATTGTCACATGAAAAAACAACATGGGAATTGGAAGATGAAATTAAGAAGTCATATCCAGAATTACTCCCAGCAGGTTAGTGAATTTTGGGGACAAAATTCTTAAAAAGAGGGGAAAATTGTAACATCCCCTTTTATCATACAATACTTTGTGTATAGTAACTTAATTTATTTGATTTGTTTAAGTTGATTTCTAACAATAATTGGTTGATCAAATAATTAAAACAAAATCATTAACTTTCTAAAGTAAGACTATAAATTAGCAGTGGTAACTTCAAAATATGTTATATTTATTGAGATAATTTAATATTAGATTTTATGAAAGAATAATATTAAGTGTGTACACACACACACACACACACACACACACACACACACACACACACACATATATATATATATATATATATATATATATATATATATATATATATATTATGAGCATGTGTTAACTAATAATAACTAATATACTAATATAAATATAATACAATAATAATAATAATGTTAAACAAAAAAAGAAGTTCACTTCAACAAATTTGAAAGACTGGGACCTAAAAGTCCTTGGTGAAAAATATGGTAATAAGTGAAGAAGAAGAAAATCTTGGCATTGTGGTGCAAGCAAGGCACCTTCAAAGTCAGTGAAATTAACTTGCTTCTAAGCAATAAGATGAATTCTTGTGACTATATAAAGAGTGTAGCACGAGCAAAACTACACATTGAAATACATTAGAAAGAAGTGAGGCTGTGAGAGGAATTTTTCTACGGAGAGAAGGCGAAAATTATATTGATTCAATAGAGGAATGAAGGATAAAAAAATTTAGTATGTGCACATCTTTCTACCCCCTACAAGAGTTTGAGATAGATAATGAAATTATTTGCGAAGTAAAATTATGGCTATATTTACTCATTTCAAGTTATTTTATTTAATATTATTTTATATTATTACTCATTATTATTCACTATTGCAGTTTATTTTATATTCCAAGTTATTTTATTTGATGTCTCTTTATTGCATTTTATTCCAAACTATTTTATTTGATGTTTTTGCTCTTTATTATTTATTAAATACAGTTTATTTTATTATTCCAAGTTATTTTATTTATTATTTTCTTTACATTAAAGTTGTTCAATATTTCTCTTATTGCAATTTATTTTATTTATTATCCCAAGTTATTTCATGTTCTTTTATATTATTGCTCCTTATTAATTATCATTACAATATATTTTATTTATCATTACAAGTTATTTGATCTAATATTAATTTATATTATTACTTCATATTATTTAAGTTTTATTTTATTTATCCTTTCAAGTTAATTTATCAAATGTTCCTTTATACTATTTATTGTTATTATTATTATTATTATTATTATTATTATTATTATTCTTGTTATTATAATATTATTTTTATACTAATACATTATTTTAAGTTGTCAATTTTTATGGTAATTTCTCTAAAGAAATAATATTAGCAGTGAAATATTATATCTAACTATAAGTAAAATTTATTATACACAAACTTGAGCTATTAAATTACCAATACATTTGCTTGGAATTTTATACTTGACTTATGGACAATATAATGACTATTGGTTTATGGACATTACTGTAACTCTTGAAAGAACAAAATCAATATGCGCTAAATGCACAATGATGATAAGACATACTCATGGACCATAACAAAAAAGTCTAAAAAGAAATTAAATAAAAATAAATTTTAAGTTCCGTCCTTTAGAAATTAATATTTAGAATTGACAACTCTATATTTTGAGAAATTTTATTGAGATATTATGTTATTTATTTTACTCAAATTTATATCATTTCAGTTCTTATGTACTTCGTTTATTTTAAATTTATGAATTAATTTATTGCTTCTACACTTTATCCCGTTTATAGCTTAATTTTATGCTTTATTATTTAATTTATTATGAGATAAATTTATTTATATTATACAAGTTATTATTTATTTTATGCTACTCGAGTATTTTATTTAAGTTATATTTATGGCTTAAATTTATGCATCTGTACATTTGTTGAGAATTTATACATAATAGTAAGTAACTAATTTCAAAATAAGAGATTTAAGATTTGTCGTTACCAGCCAAGAAGGCAGAGGATAAAATGTAAAACCCTTTTATATTACCTATCTTGGTTAGTGTGGCGTAAAAATCTCGCTTTTGTCGTTATGATATTAAGAGTAACACCAAAAAATAGAAATTTTCTAAGAGAAGGCCTTCAAATATGTATGAGACAAATAAATAAAGGAAAGTGGAATTTAAAGCAAAGAGATTATAATCATGTTAATATTTGTCGCATTATGTATTGTATAGCATATGCTTCTTTTAGTATTTACTGCTCATAATGTTATGAAGTATGATTTGCTTGTAAGGAATGTAATGAGATTATAATACAATAGTTCTGTGGATTTCAGTGCTAAGACAGGACTGGAACCACCATATTTCAAATACTTTAGAACTCTTTATTATCTATTGAGAATTTTAAATTCTCATTCTATTTTTGATGGTTTCAGATTAGTCAAGTAACACTCTAAAAGAAGGCAGACTTCCACAGCTGCTAGGAACGTACCAGAGTTATACTTAAATAAATTATAATTTCTTAATTTGACCTAAAAATATTTAGCTTATGGCAAGCAGAACGCTATCTCTACTCCTGAACTTTGTGTTGTATCTATGTATATTAATGTACAATTTTGAACTTTTTATGTAAAGTTGTACCATTAGCTTTATTATGAATGGGTATTATAATAAATGTGTGCAATATATCAATTCCTTTGTTTTTTTTGGAAAAAAAAATTGATTGAATTCATATGTTTACCATACTATGCTAATATTGGATTTAGTATATGTTAGGTGTATAAATACTTTTGTCACTTTTAAAACTTTAATTATAGTTTTCTTTTATAAAAAATGTAAATATTGTGGATAAAATCAATGCAATTTTGGATAAAATCTTTTATATTATTTTTGTTCATCGCATTTATAATAAAAAATTTGTGCATTATATTGCCAACCATTGTAAGTTATTTCCAAATATATAATATTGAAGGCTAATAAAAATTATTCTAATTACTTACATATGTATATAGTATGCTTTTAGTTATTTTCATCATTAAATGATTTTTATTGTTATAAGGTCTTTATAATTTTTGTTATAAGTTTATATTAAAATCTGCTTTAAAGTTTTAATACCTGCAGGACAAAAAATTAGTTATAAAATGGTTATAAATTAGTTATAAAATGGTTTTCTTATTATACCTTAAAATGATAATACCAAATATATATATTGTACGGGACGATACAAAACAAATGTTTTACATTGGTAATGATTTACACCATTTAATTATTATAAATGTAGTTGAAGTTCAAATTAATCTTACAATAAATAACTTTCAAAATTAAATATTTGGACACTAAAGTGTAATGACCGAAAAACTTTAGCATTGTTAATTGGTTTATTCGATTTTATCGAATAAATAAGATCGGTTAGAATTTATTAAGGTTAATTAGAAACTAATTAAAGATTTATTAGGTGTTAATTAGAAAGAATTAGCCTTAAGAAGATTAGAATAGGCATATGGAAAATCTTGCAAAGTAATTTTGTAACGTTTTGCCAGTTTGGAAGGAAATCGGTAAAGATTCGATATTTTAAACTACTGAAATTGAGTAACCGAATTAAACATTTCAAGACCCCAATTCAAATGGCTGAGAACTCAGCCACCATAGCCCATATTTGGGCGCCATTCAACCATTAAAAAAATTAGAATGTGTGGCTCACTGCCTATCCAATTAAGCCATCAACCAATCATATGCCACAACCCCAAGTACCTAGCTTATTCAAATCCATTAATTCCTCCTTTCCTCCCTTTTGGGGTCGATCCCAAGACAGCAGCTAAAAGCCTTCATCATTCTCTTCTACTTCTCTTCATCTCACTTCCATCATCAAGTCTTACTTGCCTTCCACGACAAAGATCTGCAACCAGCCATTTTCTACACCCATCTAGAGGTAGGATTCCTAAACTTGGCTTGATTTAGATGTTATGTGGCTGGCTAGTCTAAGGGGTATCTTGTTATTTTGATGTTGTTTGATGCTTTTGTGACTCAATTCATGTGATTAGATATGAATATTTTTGGTTTGGGTTGGTTAATTAAGCAAAAACTTAAGAAAGGAGTGAAATAGAATTTGTTAAAAGGAAGAACCCTACGATTGTCTATACGGTAGAGTGTACAACTTTGTTTATGTCACGACCCCACTCAGGACGTGACCGGCGCATAGGGGACACGTCCCCTAGCAAGCCTACACTAGACCTTTTCTAAAAAAAATTGGGCAGAGTCTCCCTTGTATTTAGGACTATTCCCAAATATGGATCCTCCACCTGCATAACAATCCAATCACACAAAAATCATTGGGGATCCAGGCATTCTCCGAATGCACCCCACAGCACACAATATAGGAATTTAAAACGTAATCATACTTATGAAAATATATACATATGTATCCATCATGAACATTAACCCATAATCATTAGAAGCAACTTGACTTAACTAAAAATAACATGCTTTTTATTACAAATTAAAATTGATACAGGGAGGACCCTGCCTGTGGACTAATGGAGCACTTCTAAAGATTATACAAATAAGCCTAAATGCTGAATCTTCTAATTAACTGCGGAAGCTTGAGCACGATCCCGCACCTGTCTAAAGAATATATAGAGAGAGAAAAGAGTGAGTCATACAGACTCAGTGAGGGATAATACATCTATAACAACAGTGGAACAAGCTTTAACATTAACTTTTAGCAAAAGTATAACTTATAAGCTATTTCAAAAACTTATACATCATCTCTTAAGGAAAGGCTTTGTCTATATGTTAACATACTATAAAGTTTCTGGCAAAACATACTTGAAGTATAACATATCCTTAAAACATCCATACATATATATATATATAAACAACACTTTTACAAATAGATGTAATAAAGCATATACATAATGAGGATATAAGAACTGGGTTTAGAGATAGAAATACTTTCTTATAACATAAAAAGTAAATACTTGTTTCAAAATCATTATAAAGCTTAAGGGAGGATCCTATTTCAGAAATAACTGCCTGACTGGGTGGCCCTGTGACCTAACTCCAGCAATAAAAGATAACTTCACGCCTGTGCGTGTCTACATATTCCGGACATGTTGGCCGACATGCCGGGCTAGCAATCACCCTGCTAGCTGGGTTATTCGAGGTGCACCAAGGCTAATGCTGCTGCCATTAGCAAACAGTTCTGTTACAGTTTCCTTCTCTCAAAAAGGCACTCACACTTGCTGGGTTTTCGCCATGCCTCATGTGAGCCCTTAGTTAAAACTCCTTTGAAACACATTTTCTTTCTTTAAAACATCTCTAGCTTTAAACTAGTTTTAAAACATCACAATTTCTAAAAATATGAAAGTTCATCTTTTCTAAGTTCTTGTCATTAAAATTCTTCTTTATATCAATTTATGTGTAATTTAACTGTGCTATTAACCATAGGTTCAAGGCATAATACCTTCAAATCTTTCAAGCTTTAAGTATCTAAATTATCTCATTCCATTGAATCATTTAACGTATTAACTTTAAAACATTGCAATTTCTATACACATGAAACTTTGTCTTTTTCTATCAAATTACTCAATGTCCGAAATCAATTTCTATAAGAGCTTGTCCCACTTAAATATATATACACATGCACATAACTAACATCATTACTTCAAGAGTTCTATAAATATAGAGTAAAACACATTGAATCAACTATTTTGTAAAACTTCACTAGAATACATTTTAGGCATGTACTTAGGAAATTAAGATAAGAATTAAGCTATAGGTATACTATCACTCATAGTGCTAATCCAAGGGAAGGAACAGCCTTAGCATACTGAACCACGGAGCTACAGTCACCACATAAGTTATCTTGGATTGCAAAAGAAGGAAGAAACTTGATGGAAGACTTGGGTCTCCTCCACCTTCGTTTCTCTCTCTAAAAGAGATGAGAGAGAGAGCTTCAAGGAAGAAGATTGATGATGATGATGAGGAAGGAGAGGGATTTGTGGAGGATTTGAGTAGAAAAATGGTGAAGGAGTCATGGTATCCATGAGGAGAGAAAGAGAGAAGAGATAGAAAGAAGAGAGAGAGAAGTTGAGGAAGAATGAAGAAGAAGGAACGGAATCCTTCTTTTAAATTTCGTCCAGCGGGCGCCTGGGCGCCGCGACCTGGCCGCCTGGGCGCCCGCCCACCTGAAGCTGCATCACTTCTGCAGCACAGCCAGCGCTTGGGCGCTGGCCTTGGGCGCCTAGGCGCCTAATCTCCTTTTTTTTTTTTTCTTTTTTTTTTCTCCTTTCATCTACACTTCTCAACTATCATCATATACTTATTTACATTTCTCAATTTTAAGTTAATGTTCTCATTTATTTTATTCTCCATTAACTTTAAAACATAAATGTAAATAAGAGAATATCCCCCATTTGAATCCAATAAAAATATTGGAAAAATCAAACTCTCTAAGAATCAAAATCCAACTTTTGGATTTTAGTACAAACTTCTGAAAACTTACATTTTCTTAAACTTCAAGCTTGAAAATGAAAGAGTTAATACTTCCAAAAATTCGTTAAAATTCGCTCTTCAATTCTTTCATATCTAAGGAATAATTACCGGGACTTTTGATCCCATAAAAATGTCCCAATCCTATAGCCCTCCAAGGGGGCATAGGGTCCAAACTTAGAGCTTTCACAGGGTCCAACAGAACAAAGTATCACAATTCGTGTGACTCTTGACCCGGGTATTACAGTTTACAAGAAGTAAAATTTGATGAAACTAATTTTAAATGAAACTAAACATCTAAAGCTTTCCAACCACATAAAATATAGGGTATTGGATTAGTATTGAGTGAGATATGATTTTTTGAAATTAACTCTAGAATTTTGTCCCTGATTTTGAGTAGACTAGATTTCGAGGGGCATAACTCACCCTAATACCTTTAAATTGAGTGCAACCAATTTTTTTAGAAATTTGAGATATGGATTGCATAAAAATTTCAGAACTAAATTCAACCCCTGTTGTTCCCAGTAATTCATGAAAATTACCCCAAGTCCTAACCTAGTTATAATAGGGTAGTGTAGGTTACCCAACTTCAAGAGCTCATAACTCGAGCTCTACTTACTCAAATGAAGTGAAACTTGTTGTAAATGAAAACTAGTTCAGTTAGTTTTAAGATGATATAAGTTTCATATAATTCCAATTAGGTTTCTATTTTTAGTGAATTTTTACTTTTCTGTATGTAAATCTGCCTAGTAACAGGACAAACCTAGGTAAAATATTAATAACATGAGTTATACATATCAAAACTTAATGGAACTAAAGAGATTAGAAACTAGACACATAACACTTCAACATATACAAAATTCAAGTGTAAATGAGTTAAAATGAATTTATAGCCTAATTTAAAAGAACTGGGCAGAATCAAAAGAAAGTGACAAAAAACTAATTCAAGATCAAGGTTATGAAACTTTGTTTGATTATTGAATCATATATACCTTCCATTGATTTTTCTGTATGAATGACTATCTAGTTGACTGGTACTATTCATGGGAAAGCGGACTCAATCCGTTATGCTACCTAAATTTCGTAGAAGTTTATGAAATTATGAGTGATTATGTTATGAGAAATTTATGATATGATCAATTATGCAATTATGAATATTCAGCATGCAAGAATGCTTGATAGTAAATGTATAAAAATGCATATGAGCATATTATGATGATATGATCATGATTATTTTTATGAGAGAATGCATAATTGCATATGAATGAAGGAAGAATATATGAGATCTCTTCACTTGGAGATAGTTATTTGGATCCTTCCCAGTAAAGGCAACTAAAACTATTAGGTCCCTCTATATTGGAGGCAGTTGTCTAGCTGAGTCCCTCCAATCTAGAGGCACGTGAGTCCCTTTACGGGGTCAGACTGTATGACGACGGTCACGATTTGAGTTCACTCCTAGATTAGATTACCGAAGGGCAGTAAAGACTAAAGATCAAAATATATGCAAACACCTTAGGGACGGTGATACTTAATACTTAGGTGTGCCAAGGAAAGGAAGTTAAAAAAAGTTAAAGAAACACAAGTGCATTTGCATGAATTCAAGTGAAAGTATCTACATATGTATGTTATGTTCTATTCTCTTATTATATTGGGATTATTATATTTGAATATATTGCAACTATTATTCAAGTTATGAGTTGTGAATTTATTTTGTAATAGCTCTTAAATCTCAAGTGTATGAATAAAATGAATTTTGCTTCAGATAATATATTTTCAAACTATAAAACTGAAAAGGGTTATATAACATGTTTACCCTTTTTTCATAATAAACTAAAGCAGCTGGAGATAATAATGATGACACTATGTGTGATAGTTTAGATAATCCTACTGAGAATTTTAAATTCTCATTCCTATGTTTATTTTCGTATTATCTCTAGATAGTTCAAGAAACATTGCAGATGGCTCAAGGTCGCTGTCAGATAAGGTCAGTTCAGGTAACAATAACAATTCCTGAGTATGGTGCTATGATTTAAGCAGAGCACTTTGCTTGGGAGGGTGTTACATAAAGCTTATAGCACAATCTAAAGTTATATTAAGTCAATTTTCTAATTAGCGATTTAAATTATTGTTAATTAATTTTTCTAATCTTAAAACACTCAAATAGTAGATCTATGTCATATATTTATATCTATAAAATATCTATAAAATTAGATATAATATTATTTACTTTTTCACTAATAAAAATGTCATAAATTGAATTGCTCGAAAAGTAAGGGATGAAAAATTTTATAAGTTTTTTAAAACTTTCTCATAGATAAAAATTTTAAAATATCCTAAGAAAAACTAAGGAATTTTAATGATATATGAAAAATAGCCATTAATTGGTTTTCTAACTAATATTAATATCTCAAATAGGTGATATTTAACATATATTACACGGGTGATATAAACATAAAAATTATATTGTGAGATGATACTGAACATATATTATACAAATGATATAAACATATAATTTACATGGATATTGATTAATATATATTAAAGTAGAGGATGAAGGATTTTATAAATTCTTTAAAACTATCTCATAGATTGAAATTTTAAAAGATCCTCAAAAAAACCTAAAGAATTTTAATGATACATAAAAAATAGTCGTAGATTGGTTTTCTGACTAATATTAATACCTTAAATAGGTGACATCTATCGTGTATTGCGCGGGTGATGAAAACATAAGAATTAGACTGTGAGATGATACTGAACATATATTACATGAGTGATGTAAACACACAAATTACACGGATAATGATTGATATACATTATATTTAAAATTAAATATTTAAACTTTGAAACTTATAGCATATTGTAAAGTTATATCTATGAATTAATTTTTTTATTCTTATAGCACTCAAATTGCAAATGTATGTTGTATATTTATGTCTATAGTTTAGATATTTGAAGCTTTAATATGTAATATTATTTACTTTTCTATTAATAAAAATGCCATGGATCTAACAACTTGAAAAGTAAGGAATGAAAAATTTTATAAGTTCTTTAAAACTTATTTATAGATTGAAATTTTATAAGATCCTCATTTTTTTTCCCATATTTGTCAAAAAGCTTGTTTTTTATGTAACTAGTAGTGATAGTATTTAATTTTTGCTATATATTTAAGCAAATTATAACAAATTGTTTTTAGCAACTACATATATTTTTAATTAATTCAATTTATGCAATATATTTTGTTCATTGATTAATTTATTTTTATAAATTCATCAATATCAAATGCTTTATATCTATTTATTTCTATGATATCTATTAAAAATATCTACTTTTAATATACAAATAATATTAGCTCATTTTTATTAATTTATGTAGATTCTAGCAACCACTAATTTTATTATTGGTCTATGACTTACGTTATCTTCTACGTGGCAATGACTTATTAGTTGTAAATCCATACTATGTCACCATCTTAGCCAATCACAATTTTTCAATTTTTCTTTTTAAATACATGTTATTATTTGATGCTTCTCTAAGAAGCCCTTCCAATACTAATGATGTAATTATGTTAATTATAAATTGATAAATTATATATACATATATATTTTTAATCATATAACAAAAAATATATATTTTTTTAATTTTATGAAGAAAATATAAGTAACTTGAATCATTATTAATTAATTTTTTTTAAAAATCTTGAAACACTTTTATTATCGATTTATATCTTACAAATATATGTATTAGATTAGATTATTGAAGCCTTAATAAAAGAGATTAATTTCTTTACAATGATAGTATTAAATAATTTTATACTATCAACTAATAGAATATTTGATGACCAAGACCAATCATGGCAGTAGTCACTCATCGTGACTTGACATTTTCATCGATTTTTATAAGTTGATAATGTCAAGTTATTTTATATTATTAATACATAGAAATTAAATCCATAATATAAATGTTATTTACTTTTCTAATTAATTATATCTATGAATTAATTTTTCTACTCTGCTAACACTCAAATTGTAAATGTATATTATATATTTATGTCTATAGTATAGATATTTGAAACTTTAATATGTAATATTATTTACTTTTCTGTTAATAAAAAATCCATATATTTATTAGCTTGAAAAACAATAAATGAAAAATTTTATAAGTTTTTTAAAACCTACTCATAGAATGAAATTTTATAAAAATCTTAAAAAAATTTTCCATGAGCATTTGTCAAAAAGTATTCATGTTTATTACTTTTTGGTAAATATTCATGTTTATTACTTAACTAGTAGTGGTAGCATTTAATTTTATATGCTATATATTTAAGCAAATTATAACAAATTATTTTTAGCAACTACATATATTTTTAATTAATTCAATTTATTCAATATATTTTGTTCATCGATTAATTTATCTATATAAACATATAATCATCTGTGCACTTCTAAATACACTAGTTATAAGAGAAAAAGAGACAAAAATTCATCACCTCCAAATACTTTATATTTTTTTATTTCTATGATATCTATTAAAAATATCTACTTTTAATATACAAATAACATTAGCTCATTTAGTGACAAAAAAACTTGAATATAATAAATGTTATAAAACAACAAAATATTGAAACCATCATAAGATTTAAATTTAAAAATATTTTAATTTTGATGCATTTTAATAAAAAAATTTATATTATTATTATTATTATTATTTAATTATATTATTATTATAATATATGCATAATTTTTTAAATGATTATTATAAGAATAAATTATTTTAATAATATATCATTAAGTGATAATATAAAAATTTATATTAGTAATATGTCAAAATTAAATTAATTCAAAAATATCAAAACGGTTTTCATATATTTGGTGTATAGATCTAATGATGCATCATATATAAACAATACTTTTTTTTTTAGTTGAAAACATGTGTTTGAATTGCTAAAAATTTAAAATGATGTCAATAATCGATTATATGTTTAATTAATTATTTTATAATCATTTATGATAAAATTAAATTCATATTTAAATATCTTAACATTTTCTTTTGTCGAAATTTAAATATATTAACTGAAAAGTAGTTTTTAAAGACTTCATTTTTTTGGTCGTTAAATGTGGAACCCGGGGTGGCGGTTGTTGTGTGCTCTTTGTAGAAGACTTTTTCCTCTCGCTTTTGTTGCTGTTTTCTTCGGGCCACAGGTGGTACTGCCTTACTTGTACCTTGAAGAGTAGATTGTCTTTAGAGCCCAATTAGAACTAGTGGTTTTTCTTTTTTCTTTTTTTAGTTTTGGGTCAATGTGTATTTTCCACGTGAACTTTTGCTAATTGTTAAATCTGTTGCTCCATACGGGAAACTATCAACAATAGGTTTTGGGGCGGGTTAGGCCCATGTAAACGGACAATTAAAGAGCAAACCAAGAAAAAAAAAAACGAGAGAGAGAAATTGACCAAATATATTGACACCCAAAGGAGAAGATCAAAAAAAATAATAATAATAAAATTGCAGGGTAGGACGCTGGAAGCAGCAAGAGCATGTTGGAAGCAACGAGAAGGTTTCAAAAAGAGGCACCAATAGAAGATGGTGGAACATCAATCAAACTTCAATTAAAATTAATCAGAACGAAGCTCCAAGAATGTTCAGGACCTTCCCTTTGCACCCTTTATATATAAACATACGATTATTCAAAGCCTTCCCCCAGAACAATTCACTTCGTGCTCGTCTTAAGTAACCACCGACTAAGTTTCCCTCTCATTTTCCACAACCCCAAATAGCGTCTTTGCGTTCAACACAATAACGAACCATGTCTCTCATTTCTCAACTACTTGGTGATGAAACATTTGACCCTTTTCTGTCTATGGTCAACAAGTGCCCCGTCCTAAGCACCCCAACGGATTGGAAAGAGACCAAAGATGCGCATGTGTTTATATCTGACCTTCCGGGGCTGAAGAAAGACGAGGTCAAGGTAGAGGTTGATGAAGGAAGGGTGCTTCAGATAAGTGGTGAGAGGAATGTGGGTGATGAAGATGATGATGATGACAAGAACAAGAACAAGTGGCACCGCGTTGAGCGTTGCCGTGGCAAGTTCCAGAGAAGGTTTAGGCTCCCGGAGAATGCTAAGGTGGATCAAGTGAAGGCTCACATGGAGAATGGAGTGCTTGTTGTGACTGTCCCTAAGCAAGAGGTGAAGAAACAAGAAACCAAGGTGATTCAGATCGAGGGGAAATAAAAAAGATCTTGTGCAGGAGAAAATAAATGGATTGGCTCTACCGAACGTGTGAAAATTAAGACTCTGTTGCGTGTACGAGAAAATTAAGATAAAAATGTGAGAACGAAAGAATAAAAGGGTTGCTAGTCTATGCGCTTGTGGGTTTGTTAATAAATATGCTGTGTGTGTGTTTGTTGTAAGTTAATTATGAAGTTCGTAGAGTCAATTGTTGTTTTTAACACCATAGAGTCAGCTGTTATTTGAGCCTGTTATGCATATGTTGTTCTGTTTTCTTCCATCAGCTCCTTCTGCTTCTTTTGTGCAATTAGAAAAAGATAAAGCGAAGGACTAATGTGAAATCCGGCAAATCTTATAAAAAATTGAGGGGCTTGCTCACATTGTTGATGAGAAAAGTTGGTCTGAGGAACGTGCTTGAAGGATGCACGATTGATTGCTGTCACAGGGTCATTGATTTTATTGTCTTGATTTGATAATCACATATCAATGCTATACTGCTTGTGTTGTCTAAACTTCAATTGAATTGAAAAGGAGGATGTGCTTTTCGTTGATCTATGTTCTATATATGCATGCACCTTAAGACTGATTTTGAGCTCCGCTTGTACTTGGGTAAGTACCATATTTTAGAGTGAGTTTGGTATTAGTGTAGAAATAGGGGATACAATTTATATTACATAAATGTTATTATAAAATTTTATTCCTCATTTTTATCTTTATACACGTGAAATTCAATCAATAAATTTTACTCTCATTTATATTTCTATATCAAATACACCCTTAAAGTAAAACTATGTATTCATCCATAAAAATATTCATGTTGTAATTCATCTCTAAAATCGAAAAAATAATAATTTGGTCCTTGAATTTAAGTGTAACAAGTTAAACCTTCTAGAATATCAATATTTTAAAATTTATGAACCAAACTTTATGTTTCTTGTTATAATTGAGTTAAAATTAGAGATCAAATTGTTGTTTGTTCTATTTTAAGGATGAATTTATTATAACGTGAATTTTTAAGGAGCTAACCTATAGTTCTACTCTAAAGAAAACTAACAAAATTTTTAGTTATTATAATTAAACATCCATTTTTGAACTAATAAAGGTGTTGATATAGTAGTAAAGATATATTACGATCTTAGGGAAAATTTTAGATTGATTCTGGAGAGTTTACCAATTAGGAGGGCAAGTTTGATTATATTTAAATATAATTAGTCATTCTTCCTTGATAATAAGAAAGGAGATATTCTTAATATAAAGCAAAAATCCACTTTTAAAGCTACTTGGTTGATTGCATTGCTTAATAATTTGGAGTGAAAGGCTTTGACATTAAATATTTTTATTTTATATATATATATATATATATATATATTTTAAATATTATTTATTGTAAAATATTTATTTATTGCTAAATTTTTATTAAAAATAATATTAAAAGATAATATTATTTAGTTACTTCCATAGCTATCTTTAACAAAAAAATATTTTTATTTTAATAAAATATAAAAATCAGAGAGTAAAAGAGACATTATATGTTAAAAAGCTTATCAAGTCCAATCCTATTTCTTGATTTAATTAAGTTTTCATCATTTCAATGTGTAAAAAGATCTTACAAGATAAGTTTTTTACAAAATCTTAATTGCACAAAACAATTGAGCCATAATTTATTGTACAAGTTTGTGCTTTCATCTCTAATACAACATGCATGTCAAACCTCTCAAAATCTATCAAGAAACAAGTTAACATAATGCGTAGACTGCAAATTAAATTACAAAGTCATTAGAAGCTACTTCTCTACTCTAGATAGGAAATTCATTAGCTACTCATTGTTATGTGGTCAAACATAAGGTAGAAAATAAAGATCAACATAAGGGATTCAGAACCAAAAATAGATAAAAAAAGAAAAAATCTAGCATAGCAATCGAATCCTAATGCGAAACTCATGGAATCCCTATCTCCTATTGCATGGCTTCTCTTCTTACAGTTGTGTGTGTGAACTAAGTCCCACATCAATGAGTTTGTAGAAAGAGAGGAATGACTGCCCCTTTAAATAGAGAGTTAATCTTTGATTGTGATACACACGATTAAGAAAGAGAGAGTCTATACACAAAAGAAAGGGTGTGTTATGTGTGGCTTGAATAAGAATTGCTATTATTAGTAAAAGAATATAAACCATAAAATATTTAGTGGTTTAGTTAATATAAACCATTTATACGGATCATTAAGGATGAGAATCTTTCAGTACCTATAATTGTTTTGCTTACTTTTTAGTATATATAGGTGCAAGGGATTCGTAACATTCATTATTTATCGAAAACATAAGGATTTAATCCTTTGAATAAAAGAGATTTGTAAGAGATAAAAATTCGTAAATAATTCTTCTTTGTAATTTTGTTCTTTTCACATTATAGAGATTCTTATTTGATATTGCATATTTCAAATTTTCTTTCGTCAAAGACAATTTTCACAACAAATTGGCATTAGAGCTATGGCATCGATAAAGTTTGACGTTGAGAAATTTATAAGCAAAAATAACTTCAACCTAAGATGCTTGCTCTCCTCATGCTACAAGAATGTGAGCCGGTGTTGGAAGGAGAAGCAAAGTTTCTAGCCGATCTGACATCTGCACAGAAGAAGGTGGTAATGAAAAAGGCGCATAGTGCAATATTGTTATCGTTAGGTGATGAAGTTTTAGAAGAAGTCTCTGGAGAAAAGATAGCCAACAAGCTTTGGGCAAAGCTTGAAAGTTGATACATGACAAAGTCTCTCCATAATCATCTTTGCCTGAAGAAACAATGATATACCATGCAAATGCATGAAGGTGAGTCCATTCATAATCATATTAATAATTTCAACCAAATTGTTCTTAGTTTGAAAAATATTGATGTTGCAGTTGATGATGAGGACCAAACTGCTCTTCTTCTTAGTTCTTAGCCAAGAACTTATGACAATTTTGTAGACACGACAATTTTCAGTAAGAGTTCACTGTCCATGGAGGAATTGAAAACGGCCTTATAGTCTTGGAAATTGAAAAGGCAAATTCATATGGTGGTACTAACTCAGGTGAAGGTCTAATGGTAAGAGGAAGAATGGATGAAAGGAAGAAGAGTTTCCAAAAATTGCAGTCTAAGTCATGTAACAAAAATAGGAACAATAAAAGATGCCATAACTGTCATAGAGAAGGGCATTGGAAGAAAAACTACTTGGAGCTCAAGAAAGACAAAACGAGTACTTCAAAGTTTGGTGGAGCAACCGTGGCCTCAAAAGAATTAGATGGTAGAAATGTTCTCTTTGTCTCATCTAATGTCAATGATGATGATTGGATTCTTGATTCAGCATATACTTTCCACATGACACATAACAGAGGTTGGTTTGTCACGTTCCAGGAGATTGACAGTGGCAAAGTTCTGATAGGGAATGATGGTGCTTGTAGCATAGTAGGTAAAGGTACGGTGCAAATCAAGATGGTTGATGGTATTGTGAGAACATTAATCAATGTGAGATATATGCCTGAACTTCGCAAGAATTTAATTTTTTTTTTAGCACTTTGGACTCTCTTGGTTGTACATATCGAGCTAAAGGTGGAGTCTTAAGAGTTTTTAGAGGTGCCTTAACGGTTATGAGGGGAAAGTTGAAGAATGGACTATATATCTTGCAAGGCAGCATGGTGGTAGGTGCAGTCACAATTTCTTCTATTTCAAATCTTGACCAAACTAATTTGTGGCATATGAGGTTAGGTCATATGAGTGAGCATGGAATGGATGAGCTTAGCAAGAGAGGCTTGCTTGGTGGACATCGGATTAGGAAGTTAGATTTTTGTGAGCATTGTATTTATGGAAAATAATGTAGAGTAAAATTCAGCACTAGAGTTCACAGGACACGAGGGGCTCTTGATTATATTCATTCAGACCTATGGAGCCTGTCAAGTGTTCCTTCTCACGGTGGAGCAAGGTACATGTTAACTATCATTGATGATTATTCACGAAAAGTTTGGATTTATGTATTGAAACAGAAGAGCAATGTATTATTTAAGTTCAAGCAATGGAAATCTCTAATGGAGAAGTAGACAAAGAAAAAGGTAAAATGACTTTGAATAGATAGTGGGTGACAATTTTGCAATAACGAGTTCAATGAGTTCTATGCAAATAAAGGAATAGCTCGCCATAGAACCGTGAGGCATATAGCACAACAAAATGGTGTGGCAGAACGAATGAATAGGACAATGTTTGAGAGAGCTCGCTGCATGCTCTCAAATACAGGCTTGCCTAAGCAGTTTTGGGTAGAGGCAATTAATAGTGCATGTTATTTGGTGAACAGATCTCTTACTATAGTTATTAATTGCATGACTCCAGAAGAAATGTGGTCAGGCTCTACAGCATATCATTCAATTTTGTGTGTATTTGGATGTCCAGCTTATGGTCATAATGAAGGGAAGTTGGAGCCAAGAGTCAAGAAATGCATATTTTTGGGTTATCAAAATGGTGTAAGAAGGTACAGGCTTTAGGACCCTAAGGAATCAAAGCTCGTGATTAGTAAAGATATGACCTTTAATGAGATAGCCATACTTAAGCCAAAACCACATGAGGATTGTGATAATAAAGTTGAAGGTCATGGTGCTAGCAAAAAGGTGGAGCTTGAAATTGAGACACTTAAATAGAACTAGAGGAGATACATGAAGAGGTCATATCAATAAAGTCTGAGTACTCATTGACTAGAGATAGGCCAAAAAGACAAATTAGATCACCTCAAAGGTATGACGATTTTGTTGCTTTTGCACTCAACATGGCTGAAAGCATTGATGAACAAGAACCTAGTTTATTCCATGAGGCAATTAATTGTGATGAAGCGTCACAGTGGATTGGTGCCATGAAAGAGGGGCTTGAATCCCTCCATAAGAATCAAACTTGGGAGCTTGTTGAGAAACCAATTGATCAGAAGATTGTTGGTTGCAAGTAGATATTCAAGAAGAAAGATGGAATAAGGTTCAAAGCAAGACTTGTAGCAAAAGGCTTTACATAAAGACAAGGTATTGACTTTAATCAAGTTTTTTCCCCTGTTGTGAAGCATTGTTCCATTTGAATGCTTTTAGACTTGGTGTCTCTGCATGATTTGTAGTTATAGCAGCTAGATGTGAAGATAGCCTTTCTCCATGGTAATTTGGAGGAAAGAATTTATATGCAATGACCAAAGGGGTTTGTTGCAACTGGAAAAAGAGACCATATGTGTCTATTAAAGAAGTCTTTGTATGGCTTGAAGCAATCACCAAGGTAGTGGTATAAACAATTTGACTCATTTATGATTAACATTGGGTATATATGAAGTGAGTATGATAGTTGTGTTTATCATTGAAATTGTCTGATGGCTCCTGCATTTATTTGATTCTTTATGTTGATGATATGCTAATTGCATGTAAGTATCCAACTGAGATCAACAAGGTAAAGGCACAGTTAAGTGGTGAATTTGAGATGGAGGATTTAGGTCCAGCAAAAAAAATTCTTGGTATGGAGATCATACAAGATCAAAAAGCTAGAAGGTTGTGTTTATCTCAAAAGAGCTATATTGAGAAAGTTTTAGAAAGATTTGGAATGCAAAAGCAGTTAGTACACCTTTTGCAGCTCAATTCAATTTATCAGCAAAAATGTCACCACAAACAATAAAGGAAGAGGAGTTCATGTCTCGAGTGCCTTACTATAGTGCAGTTGAAATTTGATGTACACCATGGTTTGTACTAGACCAAATATTGCATACGCAGTGATTGTTGTTAGTCGTTATATCGTTAATCCAGGGAAAGCTCAGTGGCAAGCTTTGAAGTGGATTCTTAGATATTTGAAGGGTTCAACTGATATTGGTTTAGTGTTTGGCAGAGGAACAAATGGAGTTATTGGTCATGTCATTGGATTTTGTGATTCAGATTATGCAGGTGATCTTGATCGTAGGAGGTCCTTGATTGGTTATATTTTCACTCTCAGAGGTAGTGCTATTAGTTGGCATGTGATTTTATAGTGCATTGTTGCCTTGTCAACTACAAAGGCGGAGAATATGGCAGCTACAGAAGTGGTGAAAGAAGCTTTATGGCTTAAAGGTCTTGTTGGTGATCTTGGTGTAAGTCAAAAGGACATTACGATGGTTTGTGACAGTCAGAGCGCAATTCACTTAACCAAGAACTAAATGTATCTTGAAAAGACAAAGCATACTGATGTCAAGATGCATTTAATTCGTGATGTCACAACATAAGGTGATAGGGATGTCAAAAATCCCCACTTTGCGGGGATCCTAGCGAGGACTGCCCCATTCGGGGCCTCGCGGTCGAGGATTTTTTCCCCCTGGGGACAGGGATGGAGGAGAAAAGCCCCCTCGGTGGGAGGTTTGGGGATGGGGGCGAGATTACTCTCCCCGCCCCACAGGGACCCCACATATATGAAAAGACCACATTACCCTTACTAAATATCTATTATATCCATACATATTTTTACTTTTATGTAATTTCACCTATATTTATTTAATTTAATAATTAAAAAATATTACCAACCCTAACTTATCCTGACTCATGTCACTCAGTTTCTCATCATTCCCAATTTTGAACCATTCTTCATTCAATCGTTCCCCACCCCTTTTTCTTCTTCTTGTTCTTCTTCTCAACGTAACAGCAGCGCCGTCCACCGTCCGTGGTCGGCCATCTGCATCTCAGCCCAGCAGCACCGTTGCCTCTCAGCCTTCCAACATAGTCAGTTTCTGCTTCTTCTTTTTCGCAGCTGCAGATCACTTTTATGCTTTTCTTCTTTGCACCGCAGCTGCAAATCGTGTTTCCTCTTCTTCTCCTCCGTGACTTCCGCAGCCATCCCAACGCATTTTCCACTGATTTGGGTCAAGGTGAGTTCACTAGGCATCCTTGTATATTCCTGGCTTTGGGCTCTTGTGAAGCTTCTCAGATTTGTTGTTATTTGTAAGAAAATTTGATGAGGAGCCTTCATTTGTGTCCCCAACTAGGCTTGATTTCGCTGTGGCCAAATTCCTTCCTAAATCGTTGCCATTAAGTCCCTGCCTCAAGCATCCATGGAGTCTAGTGTTAATTTCTTATTACTTTTAGTTTTATGCAATCAAAACCTATTTTTTGATTACCACTGCCAATGATGAAGAGCAAGTTTAGTTGCTGTGCGTTGCACTTCCTTTGTTTTCTATTGATGTTACCTTATGTTCGTTTTACTTCTTTTTTTTTTTTTTTTCCAAATTTTGAAGTGTACATGTGCATTTTGCTGTTTGGTGGGTGGTAGGAACAATGTGAGCATAACAATGAACAAACGCCCTTGGTTTATTTAGGCTTCTATTCTCTATTTTTGGGTATTTTGCTCGGCAGTTCTGATATTTTCAAAATGAGTTTTACTGAATTTTTGAATTTCTGAATCATAAAGCCATTGTCTCGAGAGAATTCAGTGATATTTGCATAAATGATAACCTGACTCCTCTTAGATCCTAATTGTTACATTCCTTTACCTAGATACTTTAGTAAATGCTACCTGCTAGTCTTGTCCTAACTTGCTCTTGTTCGAATAGGCCTGCCGAGGCTTAAGTGCTTGTTTGTGATGTTGTTACAAAGGGTTTCAAGTAGTGGTTATATACATAATGTTAGTCTTTGGTAGCATGTAGAAGTAGGAATAGACCTTTAAGAGTGAAATTAAATTCTTAACTTCTCAACTTTGGATACTGGAAGTTTTAGCTTTATATTATTGAACTTAGAGCATTCTATGTTGGCTTATTCTCTCATGTTGGGTGTGTTTTAGTTTTATGCAATTTAAATAAATTAGTATTAATTGTTATTTATTTAAGGTATTTATTGTGATGCAACAGGATGAATAATAGTGACCCTAATACTCCTGTGGGGAGCAATCAAGTTCCTAATCCTAATGATGCACAACAACCTTTAATAGAAGAGAACCAAGATCAAGCTCTTGTGACTCCTCATAATGAGGAGATGAGAATAATTGAAGTTGAAGCATGTTATGTTTGGTTATGTTGAACACTTGAATTTGATTATGTTGTAATTTGTTATTTTGAACAATTTCATGTTGTAACCATATTTTATGTTTAATGCTTTTGTTGGACTAATTAGGTATATCATCACTTATTATGTTTTTTATTTTTTTTCCCATTTTTTTCGCAAATCTGGGGATCCCCATGGGGATGCGGGGAATGGGGATGGGGAAAAAAAATCCCCCACGGCGGGGATCCAGGACAGGGGCAAGGAAAGTCTGGGGTCGCGGGGACGGGAAATGGGAAATAGGGAGGCACTCCTTGATCCCGCCCCGCGCGGGTGACATTCCTACAAGGTGATGTGTTGGTAGAGAAGATTGCTACTTCTGATAATCGAGCAGGCATAATGGCAACAGCTCTTCCATCAGTACAGTTCAAACAGTGCTTAGACTTAGTTGGCATTACAAGTGCTACTTGACATTGAAAACTGGTGCAACAACACATATAGAAGGTGGAAGCAAATGGCTTAAGGAATTCAAGCCAAGGCGGAGATTTGTTATGTGTGGCTTGAATAAGAATTACTATTATTAGTAAAAGAATATAAACCATAAAATATTTAATGGTTTAGTTAATGTAAACCATTATTATAGACGGTTAAGGATGAGAATCTTTCTATACCTATAATTGTTTAGCTTATTCTTTAGTATATATAGGTGCAAAGGATTTGTAACATTCATTATTCAGTGAAAATATAAGGATTTAATCCTTTGAAGAGAAGAGATTTGTGAAAGATAAGAATTCGTAGAGAATTCTTCTTTGTAATTTTGTTCTTTTCACGTTATAGAGATTCTTCTTTGATATTGCATAGTACAAATTTTCTTTCATCAAAGACAATTTTCACAAATTAGGGTGCAATTGGGACATTAGGTGGTGAGCTGAGTAGGAAGGTTTGCAAATTTAGACATGTAAAAGTTGTAAGTTTAAATTTTCATTAGCAAAGTTATTTTTATACCTTTTTGGGGGTTGTGGATGTAGGTTGAAATAATCGAATCACGTTAAATTTTGTGTTCTTTTATTGTGCTTCGTCTATTCTCTTCTTGTGTGTTTTTTGTGGGTTTTTCCACTTTGGTTCGAGAGGGAAGAAAGTTATCATTGCAAGAAGGAAAGAGGGTGACACCATTGATGATATCATCACCTAGTTATCAAGAGTGCCATGTTAGCAATATTTTTGAAGGTAGTTTTTTAATTAATTTTGTGGAAGATTTTGTGGTATTCTAAGTAGGAGGGAGTGCTTCACTATACTATGGCTAGTGCGATAAAATTTGAGGTGCCACTCTTTGACAGGAAGGGCAATTTCACGATGTGGTAATGCACAATAAAAGACATTTTGGTGCAACAAGGTTTAGATGCACCTTTAGAAGAAAAAAAGGTGGCAAGGATGAAGGATAGCGAGTGAAAGTCTATTTAGAGGAAAGCTACAAGTACTATTAGGTTGGCTCTTGCTTCTGCAATCAAGTACACAATGTTGAATAAGACAACATAAATGAAGGTGTGGAAAAAGTTGGAGGAGATTTATGCGTCAAAATCATTAACCAACCACCTGAGCTTGAAGATAGACTTGTACACATTGAGAATGGAAGAAGGAGATAATTTACATGATCATATTAATGAGTTTAACCGGCTAGCATGTCAATTGTTAAGTGTAGAAGAGAAGTTAAATGATGAAGAGCAAGTGATTGCTTTATTATCTTCTTTGCCTTAATCTTATAGATCATTGGTGAGATTTCTGTTGAGTAGGAAGAATACAATAAGTTTAGATGATGTTACCACTGTCCTATGGAAGGATCAAAGAATGCACAAGGATGATCATATCAATGATGGTGGAAGAATACTAGCTATGGAGAATTCTCGAAGAGGAAGGAATAGTCCTCAATAGAGAGGTGGACAACAAGAAAAATCTATAGAAAGAGACTATAGTGGGGTGACATGCCACTACTGCAAAGAGAAAGGACACATCGAATCTCAATGTGCAACACTGAGAGAAGACTTGAAGAGTTTGAAGCATCTTAAAGGAAAAGTTAGCTGAATCCTCAGATGCTGGAGATTTGTATCATGAAGAAAGTGCTGATAATGATTCTATTGAGAATCATTCTAGATGGGTGTTAGATTATGCTACTAATGTGTGAGTGTGCAAGGATCAAGCTAAAACACCCTTTCATAATAAAACTAATTGTAAAACTTTACATAGAAAGTTCAAAGTTGGACATTGATATATATAGATACAACACAGATTTCAAGAGAAGGGTAAAGTTATACTCGCCAAAAGCTAAACATTTTTAGGCCATATTAAGAAATTACAAATTATTTAAGTACAACTCTAGTATGTTCCTAGTAGCTGGAGGATTCTACCTTCCTTTAGAGTGTTATTTGACTAATCTGAAACCACAAAAAATAGAGTGAGAATTGAAAATTCTCAGTAGATAATGAAGAATTTAAAGTATTTAAACGATGATAGTTCCTGCTATGTCTTAGTACGAAAATCCACATGGCTATTGTATTATAATCTCATCATATTACTTACAAGCAAATTATATTTCATAACATTATGAGCAGTAAATACTAAAAGATTTAAATGTTATGCAATACATAATATGACAAGTATTAATATGATTATAATCTATTTGGTTTAAGTTCCACTTTTCTTTGTCTGCTTATCTCATATATATTCAAAAGCCTTCTCTTAAGGAATTTCCATTTTCTGGTGTTACTCTTAATGTGGTGACAGCAAAGCGAGACTTTTACACTGCACTAACCAAGATAAGTAATATAAAAGGATCTTATATCTTATCCCTTTACCTTCTTAATAGTTAGCAGCAAATCTTAAATGTCTTCTTTTCAAATTACTTACTTGCCATTATACATAAGTTCACAATAAATATACAAATACATAAACTTAAGCCATAAATATAACTTTAAATTAAAAAGAAACTCAAGTAGAATAAAATAAACAATAACTTGGATAATATAAATAAATTTATCTCATAATAAATTAAATAATAAAACATAAAATTAAAGCAATAATTGGAATAAAGTGCAGTAGTTATAAATTAATTCATAAATTTAAAACAAACGAAGAGCACAAGAATTGAAATAATATAAACTTGAGTAAAATAAATACATAGTATCTCAATAAAATTTCTCAAAATATATAGTTGCTAAATCTAAATATTAATTTATAAAGAGACCGAATTTAAGATCATTTTTATTTAATTTCTTTGACTCTTATCATGGTCCATAAATCTGTCCTTGTTATCACGACGCATTTAGCGCATATAGGTTATGTTCTTTCAACGATCATAGTAATGTTGATAAGTCAAGTTTGTGTATAAAATTTTGCTTATGGTTATATATAATATTTTATTGTTAATATTGATCCTCTAGAGAAATTACCATAAAAATTAACAACTCAAGATAGTGTACCATTATAATAATAATAATAATAATAAGCAATAGTGTAGAGGAGCAGTAAATAAATTAACTTGAAAAAAAAAATAAAACAAAATTGAAATAATAATAAGTGATAATATAGATTAACATTAAATCAAATAACTTGGAGCGATAAATAAAATATATTGTGATGATAAATGATAAGAAGCAATAATATAAAGGAATATTAAATAAAATAACTTAGAATGATAAATAGAATAAATTGCAACAAGAATAATATTAAGCAATTTTAATAAATTAAGTAACTTGAAATATAAAATAAACTGCGATAGTAGATAACAATGAGTAATAATAAAATAACTTGCAATGAGTAAATGTACCCATGGTTTTACTCTATAATCTGCCTCTAATTATTATAGACAACCAAAAATGGTGTGTGCATACCAAGCTTCTTCCCTCTCCCATTTACTATCCGAGCTTCTTTTTCCTCGTCACCCTCTCTTTCTTTCTCTTTTATTTTTCTTTCTTTTGCTCTCTTAGTTCTCACTCCCTTATTTTACTCTTTTTTTTTTTCCAACAGAATGTCAACTCTTTCTTAATTCTCACCATGACCCCCGCTTCTCTTTATATAGATTGTTGCAGCGTTGAAAAATGTCACTAATGACGTTTGTGATTATTATTTTAATATATGTATATTTTTTTTCCTTACATTTATTGCTTTGTGGTTTTTTTCTCCAAAGCTAAAGTCTTCAATCTAAACCTCACGCCATAGGCGTGAGTTTTTGTTTTCTTTCTTTTTTTTTTCAATTATTTATAATTATAACTATATTATGATTATAATTATTACTACTATTATTGCTATTTTTTATCTATCCTAATGTTAATATTTAATTATATTTTTTATCTTAATAAATAAAGTAATATATTCTGAAGTTGTTGCTACTAATTATAGCTTACTCTAAAAGTTAGTGTCTATGTTTTAATTATTTGATCAATCCATTGTTTCACAAAATCAACTCAAACACATCAACTAAAATATTTCAATCAAGTAGGTTAACCAAATTATTCTACATTAAATATTTTATGAAAAAGGGGATGTTACACAAGCCATATTTACTACTTTGTAAAAAGATGGAGATTTTGGTTGTATCAATGTGGAGAAGAAATTGAAGTTGAAAGTTGAAGGCATGGGAAGAGTTTGCCTGAAGCTCCACAATGGTAGAGTCCGAAATATTCCTAATGTGAGGCATATGTCTATTGCCAATGTCAACATTATTTCATTGGGAGAGATGGCATCACATGGGTACAAGTATGTAGGAATTGGAAAGACATGCAAATTGTATAAGGGAAGCTGCTTTATTCTATAGGACAGAAAAGACAAGAAAAACATTTACTATTTGGAAAGTCACTTCATGAGAGAAATGCCTAGAGATAGTAAAATAAAGATGAAATCAGAAAGTGTTGAGGTATTTGGGAACTTAGCTTAAGGAAGGATTTGTTGTGTGTGTGAGCCATGTCCCACATCGATGAGTTTGTAGAAAGAGGAAAAGGATCTTTCCTATAAATAGAGAGTTAGTCTTTGATTGTTATGCACACCATCAGGAGAGAGAGAGAGAGAGAGAGAGAGAAGACTTATACACTAGATGGTGTAATTGGGATATTAGGTGGTAAGTTGAGTAGAAAGGTTTGCAACTTTAGATATGCAAAAGTTGTAAGTTGAAATTTTCATTAGTGGAGTTATTTTTATCCCTTTTTAGGGGTGGTAGACATAGGTTGAAGTAACCAAATCACGTTAAATTTTGTGTTCTTTTATTGTGTTTTGTCTATTCTCTTCTTGCATGTTTTTTGTAGGTTTTTGCTACCCAACACTTGCTCCTTCAATCCTACTTAATGTAGTAAAGTCTCTGTAACTCTCCATCTCTAGCATTATTAGTAGCTAGCTTATCATCAACCCCTTGTTCATGTAACTCTCCCCTTTCTATGGCATTTTCTCTGGGAGGAAAGACAGGTATAAAATCAACCTTAATGCCAAGTTCATCAATTTTTTCTGCAATTGCAAAATCTAACATAGTTTCTTGCTCATGGAATACTATGTCTCTGCTTCTAATAATCCTCTTTGCAATCCCATAGCTTGTAGCCAAACTCCTCATCTCCGTAGCCTATAAAAATACAAGGAATGACTCTATCATCAAGATTTTGTCTCTATTCCTTACTTACATGAGCAAAGGCTTTGCATCCAAACACCTTCAAATGAGAGTAACTAATATCAGGTCTGGACCATACCCTCTTAAGAATGTCAAAGCACAGAGGCACAAATGGAGATTTGTTAATCAGGTAGTATGCAATTTGAACAGCTTCACCCCAAAACGGCTTAGGTAGCTTAGCTATTCTCAATATACATCTAACTTTCTCCATAATAGTTCTGTTGATTCTTTCAGCCCCACCATTATGCTGTAGGGTGCCAAGAATAGTCTTTTCATGGCTAATGCCATGTTTATAGCAATAATTCTTGAGTTCGAGGTATACTTACCCCTATTGTCACTACAAAGACACTTCAAAGGTTTTTTAGTTTCTCTCTCCACCATGGTATGAAACCTTTTGGAGTATTAAAATACCTAGTCCTTTCTACTTAGAAAATACATTCACACCTTCCATGAAGCATCATTAATAAACTTCACGAAATATCTGCTACCACCTAGAGTCTCTACTTTCATGGGATCGCATACATCAAAGTAAACCATATCCAAAATATTTTCTTTTACCTTTGACATTTTGCTGAAAGATACCCTATGATGCCTGCCAAACAAACAATAATCACAAGGATTTAGCTCTGTATCTTTGCATATAGAATAAGGGACTTCCTATTCTTGAGTCTTGAATGGTGTGTTATACACGATTCCTCTAGCAACAACCATTGAGCCTTTGGAAAGCTTCCATTTGCCATCACCAAAGTCACCGTGGTATCCGGTTAGATCCAAAGCATGCACGAAGATCATATTTAGGAGTAAACCTAGCACATGTCACACATCCTTAAATGCCAGTGTGCAACTGATGTTAGTCTAAATGCAAACATCACCAACTCCCACATTGTCTACATTATTACTATTACCCATCTTTACTTTGCCAAAGTCTCCTGTTTTGTACGCAATAAAGAATTCCTTATTAAGAGTGGTATGGTACAATGCTGTTGAGTCGATCATAGCATTCTTCTTCTCCAAAAGAAAGCAACACTACTTGTGGTATTCTTGTCATTAGTCGTGTCTTGACTCGTCTAATTTTTCTTTTCTCTATTCTTCCAAGCCTTACAATTCCTTTTGATGTGTCCTTCGCGGCAATGGTAGAAGTTGAACTTTCTTCTATACTGGGACTGCAATCGGTCTTTGGGTTTTCTACACTGCCCTCTGCTCTTAGTTCTCCCCCTGTTCTCTATGACAAGGGCTTGGGAACTATCTATCCCCAAGTCTTTTCTTCTAGTTTCTTCGTTGAACATACTATTTTTTATTTGAACTAAAGATAGTTTTCCGTTCGAAGCAAAGTTGCTTAGTGAGATGACCAGGGTCTACTAGCTATCCAACAAAGAACTCAAAAGTAATAATGTTTGAAGTTCATCATCCAATACTATCTTCATGGTATTCAATTGATTTATCAAATCTTGGAAATCATTCAAGTGTTCAGCAATAGATCTTCCATCTCTATACTTGAGATTCACCAAGTTCCTTAATTGTAGAATCTTTATTTGGTGTAGTCTTTTTCTTGTAAAGATCCTTTAAATTCTTCCACAGAGTATGGGCATCTGTCTTTGTGGCCACATGTCCAGTGCATCTTTTTCCAATCATCAACTATTACGTTGTCCGGCTTTGCTTCTCCCTTTTCCACGAGAACATATAGATCCTTGTAGTAAGGGATATCTTCCATTTTCGGCTTCCATGTGGAATAATTTGCAGCTGTCAGCTTGATCATGGTGCTGTATTCTCCTCTATAATTTACACAGCAAAACCTAGAGCTCTACTAGAGCACAGATACCACTTGTTAGGCTTTGGGATTGATTTTTAGTGTAAATTAAATTATGTCAATGTGGCAATGAACACCAAAATAGATTTGATAGAATTATGTTTGCCAATTCATGTAGCGCAGCTGTGTGCAAAGCAACAGAAAAAAAAAAAAAACATCAAATTTTAATGTGGAAAATAGCCAAATATCGATAGAAATACTATGGGACAAACTTCAAAAAATATTTCACTATATTCAAGATAATTACCCCTCTCACACAAGAGATAAATATAGTATTTCTCAGTAAGAACATTCCTATTCCAATGCTATAATTTTATGGTAATTATAATACTAAGGAATAATAAAGATAATACCTAAATATATTTCTAATATATTTATCCATACCCTACACTCTTCCGGAATTTACTCACACTCTCTATTTTTTTTCTTACTTGTAGAGACTCTTAAAGACTAACTCTCTTCTATGCCTCTCACTCTATAGCTTGTTCTTGCTGCTTGTAGTGTCAAATAAATGAAAACCCGCTTCTATTTATAAAAACTCCTAGCCTCTCCCGCGTGCTGCAGAGTAAATTATGCATATCACAATTTCACGGGATATGCACAATCAGGCGTGATGATTTTCATCAACATTTTTGACCAATGTTGCTAAGCTTCACGTTGCAAATTTTGCATGCATTATTAATGCCATTAGCTTTGCATTTAATGCATTTCATCTCTCTCTGAGTTTTTACATTCAAAGACTTTCGACTGGATCCCACAACATTGTCGAACACCTTGCGCTCGATGTAAAACGCAACGTTTCAGCTTCAACAACAACGCGCTTCGGAGGAGCAAACGCAAGACCCGTCGTCGCTTGCTTCCACTTCTTCGACGGATTCCATTGGTGGGTCCTTCCTCAACGAGTTAAGTACTGTTTTACCCCTGCGGAGGGATTGTTTGATGTTGTTTCTCTGAAACTGGTTATACGACACCTGATCTGCCGAAGGTTAGTTTCTACTTGTACTTGTCAGATAAATTTCTCTTTTTTGTTGACTCTAATGGCTTTGCAGTTATTTTTTGGGTAATAATAAATATCATTTTCCTTATAAGTTTTAAGAGTGAAAGAAATATGTGCATATCTGAAGACATCCAAGTTCAAAGTAGGAATGTCTTATTTGAAAATCTTGTGGTTTCTCTTCTCTTTCTGTGCTGTTTCATTCTTAGTGGAGTTGGTTTTTGATAGAAACGCATCAAAAAATGAGTGGAGTGTATTCGACATGAACCTTCTGTTGCGTTGCACCCTATTGTTATCTGAGATACTATATTTGATACTTATTTTGGTTTGTTATTTGGTCAACCATGTCAATCCTTGCTAGACATGTGATCACATGTGTAAAATAAATTTGCCATTGTACTTATGTAACTGGACTCTCATTTGATAAATTCAATCGGAAACATATTTCCTTGATTCCTTTGTTTTATGCTCAAAAAGAAGTAAAATGTTTAATAGATGGTATCCACTAATTGTCATAGGTTTGTGACTTTTCCAACCATCTTACGCTGAGTTTATCATAGAGCCTGTGGGCGTAGGCCTTGCATCTTTTTCTCTAATATTTTTGTTGCGTTTCTTGTAATAAAACCTTGTGACATGTTTAGTGTTAATTTTACATTTTATGTTTACCTTTCAGTTTTGTTTCATTCAAGTTACTTCACACTTCTAGGATTATATATATTGCTAGAAGATTTTTACTAAGTGGCATTCGTGTAGGACCCCAGTACCGGTTTTTTAATTTTAATACGAGATTTGAGTATGATATATTCAATAACATGGGATTTGGAGAGTATTTACACTCATATGGCTTTTCTTAAAATCAGAAATCCGGATTTAATTTCGGTTAACAGTTAGTTATTATGGACACAAATTTGAAATCGGAATTTCTGATTTCAAGGCCAAAGAATCTTTGCTGCACGTGACAAAACACAGGAAGGAACAGTGCCTACATATTGAAGTCGGAATTTCCTTCTCTGGGAAGCTCCACATTATTCTACACAAAGCACAGTATATTATATTACTGTGCCTAACTTTTTTATTTTGATTAAGGTATTTTTAAAAAATATTATTATGAGAAATTTATATACTTTTAAGACTGATAAATTTTAAAAATCATATGACTTAATTTTATTCTATTTATCCTTCACAATATTTAGACGTGTCTCTTGAATTTATATATATAAATTAAAGGAACAACTCTATTCTTATTTACTTTAACATATTACTTGAGTTTTTTATGATATAAAAACTTACACAATTATTACTCTTTAGCTTGTTTGTTTCACAAAATAAATTTTTAATTGTTACGGACTAAGCCCAAAGGGCCCAGAAACCTTGAATGGATCCCCAAGAGCTGAAGGCCCACATTGGGAGTGGTTGGAAGTATCTTCACCAAGACCTTTTTTAGTTACGAAGTATTAATTCCATATTCTGTAACGTCAGAAGATCGAATTACATAACGTATGCAAATTCGAGACCATTACCCAAGAATCTCAAAAAACCGTTATCACTCAGCTTCTATAAATAAGAGAGCTAGCCCTTGAAACAGGTATGCTTTTGTACTCATTATTGATACCTCTACTTTGGCTAACTTGATTGTCGAAATCCTTGTAGGTACCCCCATCCAAGCTCCGTTGTGCATAGTGGTGAAAAAAGCCCCCAATTCATTTCGGAGAGTTCATTTTCCAGAATCTAGTAATCTCTTCCGAATACTAATGTAGTCTTCCAAATTCAGTTCGGATAATTTTTTCTTATATCTTAAATAAAAACATTTTCATTTGATATGAAAAACTATTAGTATTATTAATTATTTCTTCCTCGGTATAATTTCAAAAAATTCCAAAAAAAAATCTAAAATGTTAAGAAAGATAAAAAGTCAACAAAAAATAGAAAATCAGGACCAAAATACTTAAAAAATTAAAAATTTTTAAAAAACATTTTTTTAAAAATAATTTTGATATAATAGAAAAAATAATTTGAAAATATATAGTAATGATTGTGTGAAAAACAATATAAAGAGGTAACATTCATGCATCACAACTCCAAGATATTCCTCAAACTTTAACCACACAATAGCATTCATTGAAATATTTTGTTTTCGACATTTTTGCTTGCACTTGTATGCAATGTTGTGACTATCAATAATACTAAAAATAAGAATCAATAGGTAAAAATATATTGCCCATTTGGATAACTATTGGGCACTAGTAGAAGGCCTTCTACCAATAGTAAAATTATTTTATACAGTATGCTATTTTGTTTAGTTTAACTTCTTGATTTGAAATCTCATTTCATGGTGGATAAAAGAATGGCTCTAAGCAAACACATACTTATAGTAAGTAATATACATGATGGTGATTTTTTTATTTTCCTTTTCATTTCTTGTTTTGTCACTCTCCTCCTCCTTTTATGAGGGAAGCATTGCATTTTCTTGGATGAACGCAATATGCAAGTCTTAAAAACTAGGTAACTTCACAATATCACAACTCTAGATATACACGAAATCTCGCAAGTCTAATTGGAACGCGTTGAGAAGTGAATGAATTGACCATTATACTTATTAGTTATTCAATTCTTCCTTTATCTTTTTTCAATAATAAGTTCTTCAGATAAAAAAAATAATAATAAGTTTGAACTTTAATTTAGCATAATAAGGTTAAGGTATAGCAATATTAGTTTATAAATTCAAAATATCAACTAAATTGATTAATTATATTTAGTGGTTACATATTAGTTCATAAAGTATATATTAATTAGCTAGCTAAAATATATTTGTTTGTATTATTAATTGGGGACTTTATTTATTTAAGTATATTTTAGTTAATCTTTAAATATTGGCCTAGTGGATATTAATTAGTAGGGTTTTACATTTTTTATATACTAATTAGTTAAATTACTTTTCATGAAATAATAAGTAGCTATAGCAATATTAGTTTTTAAATTCAAAATATCAACTAAATTGGTTAATTATATTTAGTCTTTATATATATTAGTTCATAAAGTATATACTAATTAGTTAAGAATATTAGTATCAATTAAATTCTTTTTGGTGTATTATGATACCAAACTTTTTGAATATATTTCAGTCAGTATTCTTCCCAAGTGATTAGTGGATGACGTCCTTGATGCAGTGGGCAATGTCAAAAGATGCACCTACATCTAGACAAGTTCCAGAGCAAGAAGGTGGGGGAAATGTGGGTGTTGGGGATCGGGGTGCTAGAGATCAAGGTATGGAGGGTCAGGGTAGCAAAAGAGGAAGACGAAGATAGAACACGATCGGATATTTGCGGAACATGTGTTTTCACCTCTCAAATCCAATCCTTCGTTTTGAAAGAAAAAGGGGAGGGTTAGTGTATATAATTTAAGTTTTTAAATTGGTTAATTTTATTTAGGGTTTATATATTAGTCATTAATTGAAAAAATTTTAAATCCATGCATAAGCATAAGCACTAATTAAATAGCACATTTTAAATTTAAAACCCTACTAACTAATATCCCCTATGCCACTATTTAAAATATAACTAACTAACATGTAGTTAAATAAATAAAACCTCAATTAATTGAAAACAATGTGTTTGATTTCATGCTTAACCATCAATTCATTAATAAAAAAATAATAATATGTTTGATTTCCTAACATAATAGTACCGAACAAATCTATTAATCAATTCATTAATCATATAAAATAATAAAATATTCAATAGCAAGATTACAAATACATGATTAAAAATAACATGATTAGAACAATTAATTAAAAACACTACCACAATCATTATGAACTTGACTTCGAGAATTTTTTGATTGAAGAATTTCTAAAAATTAATTGCTTGTAGTAGATCTAATTAAATCTTTTCAATTAAGTGAGAGAAGTCAATCTTAATTATTAAATTTAATATAAATGATAAAGATTAAAAATATAAATTTAGCACAAAAAATAAATTTCAAATGAAACTTGTGTTTTTAAAATACCTAAAATATTTAGCATATAGCACATTTATGGAAGTGATAAAAATAAAATTCACTTAATATAATTTTATGTATTATATTAATATTAAATAATCATTTAACTATTTTTGCCTTTGAAAAACTTTTAAAAAAAATGGAAACAATAAAAAAATGGCATGCTCACGAAGGTGATAAAAATAAATTTACTTAATATAATTTTAGGTATTATAATAAATATTAAATAATAGTTTAACTGTCTTTTCCTTTTGAAAAATAAAAAAAATTGCTAACAATGGAGAAATATGAAAAGTAAGGCTCAAACTGTGGTACTTGGGGGGAAGAGAATTGTGCATGCCGATTAAACTATCATAGCACAATTGATAGACAATGTCATTAATAATATATAAAAGAAATGCTGCACTGAATCCCAACGCCATGAAATCGGAATTTCCGATTTCTATTAACTAAAATCGAAAATTTCGATTTTAATTATACGAAATTCGGAGATTCCAAATTTAATATAATAATATATTATTTGGAAAAGGTAAATCGAAATTTCTGATTTCCAACAAAATATCAGATTTATGTAAAATTTTCTAAAATCCCATAATCCAGTATATTTATAAATTAAATGCCATATCTAAAAAAAAGACCCGTACTATATAAAGGGATTTACTTGCTCGGATGGGTGAACTCAAATTTTATCAATAACAGAAACTCTTTCTATTGAGGACAAGTATGCTTTAACTCTATGGTTCTTTCATTTCCTTTGCGATGGAATCCCCTGTTTTCCTTGGCCCCTTTCGACTCATCACATGGAAGCAAATTATAAAATATACCACTTAATGCGCAATTGTCATTTACTGTAAGGATAATAACCATTCTTATTTCTTACTTAGATTGTTTAATTGGTTATGAGTTATGAGTTATGACAGTGAAGTACTTGAAGCTCCAGTTTAACTTTAATGAGCTTTTTTGTCCTGTGATGGACTATGATCTGTGATTTGTTTTTAAAAAAAACTCTTCATAAAACATGAATGAGAAAAAAAAAGTACTTCTCAAAAGGCCCAATAAACAATTGAATCAAGCTCCACAGTTATGATTATAATTAAATCAAGTTCTTCCCAAAATTGCTCGTTTCTTTGTCGCCCTGGTAATTGTGACAAATTGACAAGCTTTTCATTTTTATTATTATAATTTCATTTCTTCACACCTGATTGAAATTTTGACAGAACCCAAGAAAAGAAATCAATGCAGAGTTAAAGAAGGAAGCAAAATTTTTTGGTGATATTGTTATAGTGCCTTACCTGGATAACTATGGCCTTGTCTTGTTGAAAACAGTGGCCATATGTGGGTACGGGATTTGTTGTTGATTGACTAAAAATTTAAGTTTGAAATAGGAGGAAATTTTCAGTAATTAAGGTAAATGTGCTTTATTGTTCATAGGTTCACACAATTTCAACTAAGTATATCATGAAGGGTGATGATGACACATAGTGGATGCTGTTATTGATGAGGCAAGGAAGGTTCCAGATGATATGAGCTTTTATATTGGGAACATAAATTACCACCACAAGCCCTTGCGCAATGGTAAATGGGCAGTGATGTATGAGGTAATCAAAAGCTATCACAGTGCTTTTGTTTAGAGTTATAGAGTGGGAGCTGTGTGGAAAAAAAATATATGAAACTAGTTGTTAAGTCAATCAAGAATATATCAATACTTTTATCTAAAGAATGTCATAGTTTGCCCCATGGTGAATGCTATGATGGTCAGATGTGAGGGTGCATCAATACACCTTTATATTTGACCATTAATTTCATAAGGTGTATTGGTACACCCTCACATCTGACCATCAATCATACAAGGTGTGTAATGCACCTTACTTTATGAGGTACATCATAGACAAACCCTGCCCCCGATATATATATATATATGGATTGTGATGGCTTGAACTAGGTCCTAGCCTCTCATATGTGCCTCATTAAACTTATTGCGGGGAAAATCTTCTTGCATTTAAATATTGATCTTTCTTGGTTGCCTTCTTTTTTCAGGAGTGGCCAGAAGAGGATTATCCACCCTATGCTAATGGACCAGGTTATATTTTGTCATTTGATATCGCACGCTACATTGTTTCCGAATTCGGGATGCATAAACTAAAGGTTAGTAAGCCCATTTAATACTGCACATTTTCCCAGTTGTTCTTCTATGGGGTAAGGACAACCCAGGCTGGTTGACCTGGTATCCCATTGATTTGAAGTTGTCTTTTGCTTAATGCTTCCGTGATTTCTTCTTTATGCAGTTGTTAAAGATGGAGGACATGAAGAAATACTTAGGTGATCTTCGAGCACTATATAATTGTGCTAACAACTAATAATATCACATTATTTCTGATAAAAATATAAATTAGTGATGTATTTTATTTAAAATGCTATGATATTATTGACTGTAAATTCAATTATATAGTGTTTTAAGACCACTCGAATATTTCTCTAGGATATGAGTATGGGAATGTGGGTGGAGCAATTTAATAGCTCAAAACCAATACAATACTTGCATAACTTAAAAGTTCTGCCAATTTGGTTGCATAGAACACTACTACATGGCCCATTACCAATGGCCTAGGCATATGATGTGCCTGTGGGATAAATTGCAAATGAAGACAAGGCCTCAAGCCCTCAATGCTGCAATATGAGTTATAAATATAAGCAAAAAAGTCAAATTACTATTTAAAAAATGTTAACTGTATATTGCTTTTAAAAAATATAGTCATAAAAATTATGTTGTGATATACTGAAAAATATTCCAAATAATTAGAAAATAAAAAATTTGTTGATAATTTTGATTACAGAATTTTTGACTTAATGATTTTTGCCATGTTTATTACTTGAATGTTTAAATATGTACAACTTCAAATGAAATTAAATTTTAAAATAAATCGAGTGAAATGTAAATTTTAGCTTGAATTCAAATTTCTTAAAACTTGAAGTTTGAATTAGCACCAAAAAAGGGAAAGAGATTGTATTTTTGCTAAGAATAATTAATAATGAATAATAACAATTAACCGCCATGAATTCTATTGAAAAAATAATTAATTAATATTTATTAATATATATCAACACATCAACATATTTTAAATATGTTCTATTCTTATAAATTTGAATTTCAAATCAACGTATAAAATGGGAAAGAGACTGTATTTTAGATTTGAAATAATAATAACAATAATAATAAATAATTGTTAGTTTCCGTAAAAGCCAAAAAAAAAAAAAAGTCATTAATAATTCATTAATATAAAGCTTGGAACTCTGGGAGGGAAAGACAAAGATTTTAAAATAAAAACAAAAAAGTAAACACATAACCCCAATTGAAAAAAAAAAAAAAACTAAAAATAAAGAACACCTGTTAACATGAACACCATTATCGAATAACTGTGACCGAAATGAAAAACTTAAGAAGAGATTCAAAGGTAAAAGAAAAGAGTTTAATTCAGATGTACTGATAGTGTAGAATAATTTTATACTATTAGTCAATAAAAATATTAGAAAATAAAAAATTATGGTTGGTACCTCATTATAATAGGTAGTTATTTGTATGAATTGGCATTTTTTAACATTTCTATTGATTGACTTGCACTATCAGTATACTTAAATTAAATTCAAAAGAGAAATGACAAAAAGATTAAGAATTACCTAATGGAAAACTTAACAACAAAAAATCAACACTCGGCATGGGAATTGATCAAAACCAACAACAACTTCCTATTATAAATCATTTACCCCAATAACAGCAAAATACAAAGCGTGAAGAAAAGACAAAGCATGAAGAACATAACATGAAAAAAAAACTGAATAATAAGACAAACAAATAACAGAAATACTTTTCGATGGATAGAAAAATTTATTCAACAACACTAGATATTTAGAAAAGAATAGACCACCAAAGGACATTAATAACAATCGGAAGCATGAACAACATGAAAAAAAAATCAGTAAATGAATCGAAGAAAGGAATAAAATTTAAAGTAAGAAAGAAAAACGCAAGGACACTTGAAATTAGAAACAAAAATGAAAGAACATCGGTACTTGAAAGATGATAGAAGAAGATAGCCAAAAATTTCTCCTAACATAAAACTTTTATAATGAGAGAAAGAAGAGTAATTGACCGAAGAAAAGAGGAGAAAAACACAGACAAAGAATATGAATGATAAAAAAAACGAAATCAATTAATAATCACTCAACAATAGAAAAAAGGAGAAAACAAAGTATCAATGCAAAACAACAATAAATAAAATAGGGTTAACAGTTGAGTGGAATGGGGAAAAAAATGAAATTACCCGAAAAAGATTGAAGAAAAGATGATGTAAAAAATATTATTCAGATATTAAACTGGGAAACATTGGATTGAGTAAAATGAAGAAAGTAAAGATAAAAACTGTAGACGAATAAAAAAAAAGGATTTAATTTAAATATACTGTTAATATAAAATTTTTTTACACATACATTCAATCAGAAATTACCACATCAGCAAAATTCTTTAATATAACCACCTATTACTTGAATTGTCATGCAAATAGAAAGTTTTGATTGGATGATAATATAAAAAAATTTTACAGTATCAGTGCACATAAATTAAATTCTAAAAAAAATTGATATTTCAAGAAAAAAATTTGTAAAAAGATAGAAAAAAAGCAGAGAATCTCTATAGAAAAAATCTACAAACTCCTCATACCATCGAAACTGCGGCATGTATGAGAACATTAAGAACAAATAACGATGGAAACAGAGAAAAAAATATGAACAAACATAATCTTGAGTGAATACCGGAAAACAACACTGTAGTTCTGCTGCCACACTACAAAGAAGAATATGAAAATATTAATTGAATGATGAAAACAATTAAAAGAGTTAAACATTGAATTTAAAAAGAAAAAAAGAAACGCGAGTAAAAGAACTCAAAAGTTTGCAGAAGCAACAAAGTCTCTGGAATGCAAATGAAAGAGATATCAACTGGGGAGTGTAGTCTGGATTAGATGGCAGAACATACAATACAAAACTGAGTGGGATAGAGCATACTTCTTTCATAATAAATTCCCATAATCATGGGTAATAGGAAACAAAATTTGAGGAAATAATTAATTTTAATAACTAAAATAATGACAAAAGCATGGGTTTCGGTAATTGAAGAAAGGTTATTGATTCAAAAGGTTACTTTCTCTCTATTAAAACATAATCAAGTCAAAATGTAACCAATTGGTTCAAAATCAATATACAATTTCAATAACCATTAAATAGGTAATTATCATAATAAACCAACATAAAAGGTAATTATATAATTAAAGAAATAATGGATCAAAAATTGCTCACTCATTTGAGAGAGAAGAAATTTTATGAAACCAACTCCATTATTGCTATACCACGAATCTTGCTATATATAATTAATCACTAATTTATCAGCCGAATTTAAAAATTAAAAAATCAATTACTGAGAAATAATAAAATTAGCCAAGTAGACCAATGAGAAATTTGGGCGGGAAAATGGATGAACCTAAAAGCAACACATAAGCATTTCATTTTTTGCATAATAATTGGAACTCTCTCCACTTTTCAAATAGTCATGTTAACCACTCTTTAAAATAGTTTTTTTAAATTCCTCTCCTAAAATTAAAACTTTGTACAACTTGCCATAGGTTAAAAACTGTTTTTAATGCCTTCTCCCATGTTTATGACCTGGTATTCTTTCTCATTTTTTCTTCTATCCTCTTCTTCTTCTAAAGCATTTCCAAATCAACCAACTAATCTCAAGTATCATATTGATCCTCTTTGATCTTCTTAAGTAGCCAACGAAACTGCATGTCACGACCCACTCCGGAGCCGTGACCGGCGCTTAGAGGTAATGACCTCTAGCAAGCCTACCTTGATTATTTTCACTAAAATTCGAGCAAAATTTCCCCTATTTTTCGAGCTATCCCAAATTAGCCAGACCTTTACTAGCAAACCAATCAACAAATATACAATTTGAGGCTCAAAGCACATTCTAGTAATTCAGATGTGTGTATATATATATATATATATATATATATCACCTATTTCCACTCATTGTTTACATACTATTCACTAAATAAAGCGAATTCTCAAAAACCCATAAGCCCTATATACACGTTATAAAATAAATTATCAGGTCGCAAGATCTTGCCTATGGATTGTGGAGCAAGTCTAAGAAGTTGGAGGAATCAATTCAGGTGAGAGGCTGGAGTCTGAAATAGAAAAAAAAATAAAAGAGAGAGTGAGTCCAACTGACTCAGTGAAGAGCAATGAAACTATAACATATGAGGATAAGCTCCAGAAGTAAAGTAAGTTAGGCTTAAATAAAGAATTAGTATTATGAACTAGGTGTAAATAATGAATCATCATTTTAAATAACATATAAATAAAGAATCAAAATTATAAACTATACATATAAATATATGTAGAATTTATCTTATTTCAGAAACACAAAACATATTTCTTAAACACAAATAGCAAGGTAGGGAGGCTTCCAATTCTGAGAAATTTCCAAACAAGGGTTAGTCCCTTTAGATTTGGCTAAGTCAGTGATGTGCGTAGGCCTGACACACACACACCAAGCTAGCAATACCCCTACTAGCTGGGTCCAAACCAAGGTGCACCAAGGCTAGCGTCAGTAACCGCTAGCTACCGATTAATTGAAAATCCTCCCATAAAGTATATAGGAACTAAAGTAATAAATATTAATAAAAGCTAAGTAACAAATATTAAATCAAATTTTTTAAAGCACAAAGTATTCATATAAGTTCAAAAGTTCAGAATATAAATTTTTTTTTCAATAAATCAATTCAGTAATCCAAACAAAGATTAGAGCCTGTCCTTTCATTTATAAAATTCATCGCCTTTTCCAAATAGCTTTTCGAACATTCAACACTTGAACATTAGTAAAATTTGCTTAAAACTGAATCAGAGGTTCAAGATGAGATAAATATATTAATCCATAAGACAATTATATCACTAAATAAAGTATTTATAGCTAACTAGATATATAAAAATAAACGGTCAATAATTGTGCTAAAATCAAACCAATATTAATTGCATAAAATCATATGCCATAGAGACATTGTCCACTCACAAAACATCAAGGGACGTCCAATCTGCGTCCCGGGGTTGCTGAACTTGTGGGCTGATCTCCGGGGAATTTGAAATCATATATAAGTGATTATTTCCAATTTAGACACAAATTTGGTTTAGAAACTAGCCCTTAGCCGTCTGTCTAACCTTTACAAATTAAATTTAATTAAAAACTACTATCATGTCTACCATAATAAACTTCATTAATTATCAACTGTAAAACATAAGAATTTAAATTTACATCTGTGAGAATCTAGTAGCCTATTTTCCTATTACTCTTTTAATGGCTAAGTCACTTAAATAATTCTAACCATAATTTCAAAGTGTTAAGTTTTCAACTATTTATTTACTCACTACTCTATCCCAAAATTAACACTACCAATTAAGGATTAATTTTATATTAATTATCTCAATTTTTTTTCAGCACCCACGGAGTAACAATCTATATCTATATCCATTAACCTTTCGAAAATATTGAGAAACAAGACATAAAGAGAGAGAATAACTTACCACTGCAGTAGAAGTTGGGTTCAGGAGCAAGGATCGGAGCCCCTTGCACCCATGGCGGAGAGTGAACCAAGAGGGGGAGAGAAACTGATGAGAGAGAAAGAGACAGAGAAGCATGGGGGGGGGGGAAGGTTTTATGGTGTTGCAGAACGAAATGTATTAGGGAAGATTCTAGAGGGAGAAAAGAAGAAAGAGAGGGTTCTATGGTGCACCAAGTCACTTTGGTGCACCATGATCCCTCGCATTTTTTTTCTTCAAACAATTACTTCTAAAATTTTTTATTCCTTATTACTATATTCCTAAAGGTAGTTAAAGAAAATATTTAAAGCATAAGCTATGAAAATTTTTAAAAAATTTTGATTACAAACATTTTATTTTAAATAGGCATTTATTTTTAAACAGGATATTATATTGCATGTTTTGCGATTACAGTAATTTTATTTTGCTTACTAAAATTAGAATTAGAATGTCTTTGTATATACTAAAAGAGTGCAGAATGAGTAAATAATTAGAATACCATTTATTGGGATAGTGTTATGATACTTAGAATGGCTTTCGGGGCCGTGGGAAGTTGTCAATGCCATCCTCAATGCCAACCATGTGGTTTTTAATTTATTGCATTTTTTCTAAATCCATGGTTGTGATTATGATATTGCTGTGTGCTTCACTTGGACAAAGTACTGTTATCTCAGTCTACCCCATTTCTGATGCTGAAGATGAAATTTGTGATCTTTAGATAAGAGACATCATATCTGTATGCTGACTTCTTCCAGTTATTAGCATTCTTAATTTTAATGTGATCAAGATTCAAAATCTAAATATTAATGGGCTCCTTATCTTTATTCATGGGATATTAATCATTATATCAAATTACTAGTTTTTTGTACCCATGCGATGTGCATGTATAAAAAATGTTCCTAAATTAATAATATTATTAATGTTAATTTCGTTGAGTTATTAAAACATAAGTATTATAAACTTCTATATGAAACAAACTAAATAAATTATAAATATAAAATTATAAAACATTATGTTATTATGGCTTATTGAATTTAACACTAAAGTGAATATGAAAGGAAATAAATAGTAACATAAATTCAATAAATAATTTCACTGTTTAAGAATTTGATTTATACATAAATCAAATTATATATTTAAAAAGTAATTATTTTAATGAAAAATGCTAAAATAGAAAAAAAGGAGGAAAACCATAGAAAAATTTGTGGACCCTACTATCTATATTATTAAAAAAAAAATCGTTAAATACTGCAATTTTAATACATAATTCTAATTCTATTATATAATTTGTGGACCCTACTTATCAACATTTCTTCAAGAGTGGAAGTTACGATTATATTTCAAAATAGGTTTGATGGTGGCTTAAAGAAAAAATGATCCCAGATATGAAAGGGGTTATGTTCTATGAAAGGAATGTAGGTTCTAAGGGAGGAAAACCCTCGATGATATCTTTTCATGATAAGGTATTGGGTGGTAAGCAACCTCCCTCATCAAGGAAGAGGATTGACCTATTGCACTCGAATTTTGCACACATGAATTATGTAGAGGGGATTGTATGATGCCCATGCTTCATTTAGCTGACAGTGTAATCTACCGCCCTTGGGAGGATGCACTAATTATCAAACTTTTTGGGAAAAAACTGGGATTCTTGACAATGAGAGATAGATTGAAAATTGTGTGGCGTCTAAGTGGAGGCTTCAATCTCATGGACATTGGTAATGGATTCTTCATGGTTAAGTGTGATCTGGAGGAGGATCAGAAGAAAATCATGGAAGGTGGGTCGTGAATGACATTTGACCATTATTTGGTATCATTTGCTTCTTCTAAAAGTTTAGAGATGAGAATTGACATTCTCTGGTGTAATGACCATACCTTCCACACTATGCACATATGATATGTAGGCGTTCATACTTCACTTTCTACCAATTACCGTAGAGATCTACAACCCCCACCACAAACTTAGAAAGGTCCACTTCCACACATACATAGGCAAACTTTCCCTGGTTAACTATTTTAGTGGGAACATCCACCCTCACAAGTCTACCAACTCCTTCCGCTAATGCCATAAGCACACTTTCATCGTAATACATCGTATTGACACCAGGGAAACAAATCCAAACAAGAGTCTTCTCAATTTGAGATTAGGAGAAGCAAACTCTAGTGACCATGTTTGCACTCCAATGCAAAAGGAGGGCATGTAGTAGCCAGTCACAACCACTAAGATAAATTCTTGTGTTGTAGTGGTGGAAGGAGTCCAGGTGGCTATTAGTGCTGGTAACCCTAATATTCAAACTATCAAATCTAGCATTAATGGTGAGGTGTTAAAGCTTACCAAAATTGTTGGGGAATGGATGATTGTTAAGCGTAAAGAGAGGAACAGTAAAGCAAAGAATAAAGGAAGAGAATATGTTTCAAATCATTCAGATTTGAAAGATCACGTGCATGACGAGAATGTTACTACATCTCATGTGATGGGCCCGTAAAACCCTTATTCAACTGTTACATTAGCCACTACCAAAAGATAGGTTAAAAAAAAATGGGCTAGGCAAGAAGTCTCCCTATTACCACAATCCTAACCCAATAGCAATAAAGGGAAAGATATGCCTGGAGTTGGGTCGAAGGCCAAAGAGCCCATGGTGCATAATTGCATAGTTAATAACATACTTATTTCCACTACAGAGCTGCAACATATTCATGTTCAAAGTGTGTTTGACATGCATGAGAATGACATTATGACGATTGTTAAGCCTACCTTGGGGGCTGTCGAACAACTACTGCAAGGTTGATGCCATCTTTTTAGGGTTTCCTTTCTCTTTTTATTCTTGTTATGACTATGGAGTTCCATGATTTTACAATTATTTCTTGGAGCATTCGAGGTGCTATGAATAGGAGAGCTGAGAGTCAGATTCGTGAACTTTCTAATAAACATAAACTTATCTTATTCTTTATTTTTGAGATGCACATTTGCTTTGTTAGAGTCACTAGGTTTTGGAGTAGCTTAGGATATTCTCCAATTTGTATTCAGTAGACAATTGAGCACTCAGGCGGCATTTGGGTGCTAGCCAGTCAATCTGATTTTGCTTTTTCTGTTATTGACAATTTCCATTAAGGTATCACCATCAAGATCACTTCAGCCTTTCATGCTTGGGCTTGTATTGCTATCTATGTTACCCCAATTCCCTCTTTGTCAGCATCTCTTTGGGAGCACTTAGCTAATTTGTGGCACCAAATTCGTCTTCCTTGGGCTATGCTTGGCAACTTTAATGAGATACTTTTACCTTCAAAAGTGTTGGGTGGTGCTTTTTATTCTTCACTAGCATCAACCTTTGCTTCCATGCTAGATCAATGTCACATGCTGGATCTTGGTTTAATGGGGGCCATTTTACATGGGTGAGAAATATTGATGGTGGGGATAGGGTTTGCAAGAGGTTGGACTGTGGTATAGGGGATTATGAATGGAGGACTTTCTTGCCTAATGCCACTGTGGAGGTTTTTTGTAGGCTTCACTTTGACCATCATCCGTTGCTTCCCTATTGTGGAAGCACACTTCCTCCTTCTACCAACCATTCCTTTTGATATCATGCCATGTAGGGAACCCCTGCTTTTCCGAAAGTTGTGAGTGATGCTTGGATGGTTCTTTAATAAGGGTGATGGCAAAACTGCATGTAGTCCAGCAAGAAGCCACATAGTTCAATTCTGAAATCTTTGTTGATGTTTTCCATCATAAATTGTTACTAGAGGCACATATCTAAGGTGTTTAGAGACAACTTGAGTTTGGTTAGTCTTCATATTTGATGTTATTTGAGAAGCAACTCCAGCGGCATTACCATCAGATTCTTTATTAGGAAGAATTATTTTGGTACCAATCCCATTAGAACTAGGTGAAGTTTGATGATAGTAATACATAGTTCTTCCACTCTTAAACTTTTGTGCGAAGATGATGGAATAGAATTCATAGGCTCTTTATTGCTAATACTTGGTGCGATTCTAATGAGGTGCTGAAGTAGGAAGCTCTATCTTTTTTTAGGTCGCTATTTTGTGACCATGTTACTTACCGTCCTAATGCACTCTCCTTGGCATCTATTCCCCAGCTTCCTCCGCAAGCTTGTGAGGATGAATGTATCATTAGGAACTCCCCAGCACTTATAAAAGAGCTTTCCCCCAACTTATTCTAATAATCTTCTTTTCAGTAATAAATAAAATTTAGAGAGTACTGCCTCTCTTTTGGGGGGTTTTGAACCTGACTCAAACAAGTTTCTATCAAGAAATGTCTAATGCTAACAATTAAAGAGAAGATCAATGTGCAACCCATTGATAACCCTATTCATGGTGATAGATATAGGAAAGACAAGGCAACTAGGAAGCAAAAAGTGGTAGAGAGGCATCAAAGGCTTACAGTTCGTATGCCAAACTAGAACCAAAAAAGTGCTTCAAGTGTAACCAAATAGTAGATCTAATGACTGTCCACTCAAAAAGGCAATCAATGTGGTGAAACGAGTAGATGATGACGAGATCTTTTGTGATCTAGATGGAGACAAAGAAGTATTTTAGAAGATGTTAATGGTGAAGAGTAGATGTGCATTGTGCAAAGATTGATGCTGTCTCCTAAACCTTCTTACCTAAGGAATAGCATCCATTAATCCTAATTCAAAATATAAAGGAAGATATGTTCCACGTTACCTTATAGGCTAGAGCCCCAAATAAGTTGTTCATGGGCTTCACATTTGTAAAGATTCTTACATAAATCTAATATACTCAACCTAGATGCATTAAAATAAAATTAAAAAAATACTCCGGACCAAAAATAGAAAATACTAATATTAAATAAATCTGATATTCATTCGTGTATTGATGATGTATTACTTTACTAATTTAGTGCACCTAAGGTGGATAACTAAGTTAAGTTTATACTCCATCAATTTTTAATTTATCTGTCAATTTGGATAACTTAGTATATTCTTAAATCAATGTATCAACTTGTCCGAATTGATATAATTGTATTCAAATATATTGATTTAAAAGTGTATCAAATTATTCAAATTGTCAAATAAATTAAAACGAATAGAGTACAAGAATTTCTCTCATATTTCATATTTTCGTCATTGAAATTTGAAAGTATGACGGTGCTAGAGTGAGGAAAAAAAAAAAGTTAGATAGTAGGTGGGCTCTAACTCCTAAATCAATGTTTCTTAAGGCTCTCGAACAACAGGTTCAAACCTACCAACCTACTCGCACTTGAAAAGTGCAACTAATTTATGAGCTGCTTAAATCCAAATCCAAATGCAATTGCTTCATCTTCCAATACAAGTTGAGATTCACCCTAACAAAAAAAAAAAATTAAAGATGTATAGGTGATATATTTAGGCCTAGTTTGGTAATATTCTTTGAGTAAATACTTTTGTCTATAAAAAAAATATAAATCAATTTTTTCTATTTCATAAACAAAATAGTTAGAGTACTTTTATTTTTGATATTTAAAAACTAGAAAGTGTTCTTGAAAGTCTTTATCGCATACTTTTTAGAGGTACGTTGTACTTTCTAAAATTTGAAAAAATTAATATAACTTTACTCTTTTTAATAAGAGTAAAAATATAAATTATTTTTTTTAATATTTATATTTATCATATTGATTTTAGATTTTAAGATCAATTTTATCAAATACTACTTTTATGATTTTTATTTATTTGAGAGTAAATTCTAAATAATATCACTATAACTTTTCAAAAATAATTTTTAGAGAATCTGAAAAATTCAGCAGATCTGCAAAACCTACGGCAATTCCAGACCAAATCTTAAATCATCCGTCTTCACTCTCCGTTCAAGCAAAAGGAATGGGGGTATATTTGCCATTCAGAAGCGGAACAAAACGAAATGCGTGATCAGCAACTAAAACTGATTCTGCTTGTTTCTGTTGAAATTGCTTACCAAATAAGAGAACTCCATGACCGTAATGGGACCTCTTTTGCCTCCCACTTTGAGCTCTTGTAGAGCACCAGCGGGGTACCTTTTGATAAACATTATTATTATTAGAACAAACTAAAGGCACTTGATTGAACTTTCCTTTGCCCCCGAACAACTCGACCTATAAAACCCGTAATCTGCCATATTTTCTGATGGGATTGTCCCAACCTTAGCATAGCTTGCACCTTACTTTCAGCATTATTAATCTTTTTTCTGTGTCGGCGTGCACGCATGGGCTTATATAATTGAAAAAAGGGACAGAAATCACCATAATAATAATAAAAAGTAAAGAAATGTACAATACAAACGGAATCAACACTTCCATTAATAGAGTTGCAAACTCTGCACAATGACATGGCATTGCATCACCTTACACAATTTTTTAATTAAACCAAGTCTCCAACCACCAGATAAGTACATAATTAAGTTTCTATTCTAAGACAAACAAAAGCGAAGAAAGACCCGTCATTACATTAAACTTGCTTCACTTTTCTTTTCTGGTTAGTACTAATTAATTATGGGTTTGTTCATTTAGAGTCATACACTGATGGTACAGCAAGGATTGTTAATGGGTTGGCCTCTTGCCAAGCCAAGAAGCTTCCTCTCCTTGATAGCTGGATCCTCCAGCAGCAGAACCTTGTCCTTGTCTCTAACCCCAACCATGTGTAGGAATTCATTGTCATCTCTCTCTTTGCCTCTGAAGAGAAGCCTCTGCTCTCCGGGCTCCAAACTAGTTACAAGTGACAGAATCATTTTTAATTCTCCTGCAAGTTACAAAAACTTGTCAGATACCCAATTGAGAATTATCTCTATAATGCACAAATATCAAACTTTTGGGTCATTAATAACCAATTGATGGCTCATACCCGGGAGAAAGAAAAAAAATTGATAATATGGGGTCTCCTTAATCCCAGCTTGTAACCAAAATCACATAATAGTCATTAGGAGAATAATTTAATTTTGATATACTATCGATATAAAAAAAATATTTAACTTTCATACCCACTAACTTAGAAATCTTACATATAGTAATATATAATTAAATGAGAGTATAAAAATCTTTTATATTTGAAATACTTAAAATTAATCTATTATGAAAAATAAGAAAGGGATGATTTGGGACTTACCAAAAGTTGAGGTGGCTTCAATAGAAATGTCATGCCACTGCGACACAGTTGACACTCTAATTGTGATCATCCTCTCCCCTTCACTTTGGTTGCACTCCCTCTTCTGAACAAGCATGCCACCAGGCCTAAGTTCCCATTTGATTTCACCGATGCTTCTGCAATCCTTCACTGCTTGGGGTGCTGCCTTGTTCTCACTGCCGACCTTGGAGCTGCTTCTGCAGAACCTCTTTGACCTGAACTTGATCATCATTCTCTCTCTTTCTCTCTCTCTCTCTCTCTCTAGCAAGCTCTCCTATCTCTCTTAGAATAACCGAAAGCAAAGAAGTAGCAATAGAGAGGTTGATGTGGTTAGGCACTTATATAATACTAGAAAGCGTGCTAAAGGACAGAGAAAGCATGAATAAAATACAAGCCGCCCTTGTGTTGCAAAAAAGCAAGACTTGAGGGAACAGGAATGACAATGGGTCATGAACACATGGAAGATAATGTGGAGACTGTCTTTTCTGCTGATTTTGTGAGGGCTGAGGCACATGGGGGAGTGGGTGGCTCAGTGCTTATGAACAAGCTTGCTTGATTAGCGGGCCAAATACTATTGGAATCAAAAGGTTATAGGTCGGTTGGTCTTCTAAATTGAAAAATTATCTTCTGATTAGTACTAATTAATTTCATAGTTTGAGTTCCACGATGGTCTCTTCTTACGCTATATATTAATTATATGATATGATATTCTAGTGAACCACTAAGAAAACACATTTTCTTTTCGTTTTGTCTTTTCCCTTTTCCCTTAGTATCTTTTAGAAGCTGACCTTTTTCTCTTTTGTTTGGTTAAAAGAAAAATTAATTAGGATCATACTTTTATCTAATTATATATTTTTATTTATAAAATTTTTAAAATAATAGATGGTTATATCAAATATTTTTATTGATATAATAATACAATAATTAAATATTTATGTAAAATCTTTTTACATTAATAGTATATCAAAATTAAATTTTAAAAACAAAATACTACATATTTATCAAAAGAACATGACAATAGCAAGCACCAGAATAAAATGTACAAAAGAAAACTAGATACCTTATCCGACCTGTATGACAGCAAAAACTTATTATACTAATTGTCTGCTGAATTCTTTATTAACTGGGCCGTTTAAATTTTAAAAAAAGACACTATCATGTTCTTCAGCATCCCCAAGACTTCGGCTAAGTTCGATCTTCTATGTCTGAGTAGTTGGTGTTATCTCGTTATATAACTTATTTTTTCTCCAATTCAAATTTGATAACTTTTTTTTTATGACGATTTAAATATGATATTTTATTCCACCAAAAAAAATATGATATTTTATTGGTATGTCAAATATGATAGTTTAATTAACACAAATATCAGCCGACTCGACTTGATTGAATTGGTTGAAAAAGATTAGGATAAGATTTTGCCTTCTTCATGTTAAACGTAACTTATTTTCGTTACCATTTGCATTTTTTGGAAAAATTTAGATGCCAATCAGAGGAGAATCAGGAGATACATTCATGTTATTTAATTAACTTCCTCTCATACTTATTCAATATCTGTTTGTAAATCTATGTACTTTTAGATAAGCTTCTAAAAACAGTTTGAGGTTCCTTTTTGCTTATTTTTTAGATTTGATCTTCTAAAACGAGTATTTCTATAAAGTTAAAAAAAGAAAAAGAAAAAGATTATTGACATTTGAATCATTTGATAGGAACTACATATAATAAAAGTTATAGAGATAACAAAACGGACTCAATCCGCCAAAGAGACCCACTTAATCCGTTAAAAATAATATGTTGGGTTAGTATGTCTAGCCTGTAAAAAAATTTCAACCTACCTAACTCATGGGCTAAGGCAAGGTGGACTAGACTTGACTAACAGGTTGAAGACAATTTTTTTCTTTTTTCTTTTTTGTAAAAAAGATGAAAATTTGTTAATTTATAGACTTTTTATTATTTTTTATAGTTAATTTATAAGTATATTTATGATTAATTATTATTTATAAACTTCTTATTCATATATTTTAATTAGTTTATTATATTTAAATTTAAATATAAATTATGCAGTTTAAGTATTTATTTTAAGTTTATATAATATTATCCTATTGCATTTAAGTGGATTATTCATTAAATAAATTTTTTAATTTTTAAATATTTTTTAGATAATTTAATTCATTAAATATATATATATATATATATTAGGCAAGCCAACCCAGCCACAAACAAGGTGGGTTGATATGTCCAACCCATTTTCTTAAAGAAGATTGGCCAACCCCGTCTCGTTTTTTGCACGCTTTTAACATGTTCGGTAAGGTAGTACGGATTGGCCCATTTTGCCATATGTAAAAAGTTAAATGATCCTAATCCTTATTTTTTGGGTTTAATATAAGCAATGAGATTTTATTAGTCCAAGGAAGTCATATAATGAAATATAAATGATGAGTGAAGTATAGTTTGAGGGTCTAAATTCTTTTTATCAAACAATTATTGTTATCAATTAAGGACTTTAACTACTCAAATATTTTATTATTATTGCTATTATTATTATTAAAAATGATGAAAATATAAGAACATCCAACTTAATAAATAAATAAATAAATAATTTATGATATAACAAAATACATGGCATATGTGTCCTAAATTTGTTTTTTCAATTAATAAGTATTAATAAAATATTTTTTATTCAAGGTAAGGTCTTTAATTGGTAATCAAAACAAAGTTGAGCTCCTTATCTAACAAGTTTTAAAGTTGAGATCATCAATTGTTTGAGATTGAAAAATCGAGATCCTTCTAGAATATCATTTTTATAGGCAAAATAGGTTTCTTGACAACTTTTTTTTTTCAAAAGTGGTCTCTTATTATTTTTTTTAAATTAGAGCCTTATGTACATCATAATTGGGGTGTTCAAAACAGAACCAAACTGATCAAAAAATCGAAACTGAAAAAAAAAAAGGAAAATTGAAAAAAAAAATCGAACAAAAAAAATTGGGAAAAAAATCGACTGAATTGGTTCAGTTTTCGATTCTGAAAAACCGAACCAAACCAAACCAAGGTTCATATTACATAACACGATAAATGCCTTTATATCTCTTTGTTAATCCAAAATTACCCCCAGCCCAACCCACCAAGATATAAGAAACCCTAGCTTATTCCTCACTTTCATTTCTCACAGCCACATGTAGGGGTGTGCATAGGTTGAGTTGGGTCGGGTTTAGGGATAAATTAGACTCAACCCAATCAAATAAGATCAGGTTAGGTTGAGTCGGGTTTCTAAAATTTTATTGATCAACTCAAACTGACCCAACCCAACATAAATCATGTTGGATCAGGTTAGGTACTCGGGTTATTAGATTTCTTAAAAAGAAAAAAAAAAGCACCACCACTCACGTCTCTCTCTGTTTTCCCAGTTTCCCTCTTCCTATCGACACATTTCTTCTATCTCAATCCACATTGTTTCATTCACACCTAAAACCCATCTTTTCTTGCCAAGACTATTGCTTTTTCTCTAATCCCACCAATCCAAATCTCATCTTTTCTATGGAAGCCAACATTCACCATCAATCTAGATGCAAGCTTTTATGCTCTTATGGAGACGGCCTCTCCCTTATGGCGACGAGGCTTCTCACAGCGAGTAGATCTGGTGGTTGACAGTGGAAATCACGACAACAGAAGCAGAGAAGTGGGTGGAAGTAGAGCAGCGAATGTAGGTTGCCCATAGTAATGCAATGGCAATAGCAAATGGAAGAGAGTGGCAATGATAGGATGAAGGTTGAAGGAGATGGGTAACAGGTGAAGCTTCCAGGGTTTCTTCTTGTGTTTTGGCTTTTGGATCATTTGCTCTAATTATGGGCGTGGGTTTGTAATTTATTAATGAGAAATGATATCCAAAAATAACAAAAGAGGGGGTTCAAGTCTACAGGTCGAGTAACGAGTGTATTTTTCATACCCGATAACCAACCCAAACGATGAATGGGTTGATCAAGTTTTACCCGAATAGACTCAATTAGCCGACCTAATCCAGACTTTTGTGATTGGGTTGGGTCGGGTTCACGGATCTACCGAAACCCATGAACAGCCTTAGCCACATATGGCCCCTCAACGTCACATGCACCTCCTTCAATCTCGTCCTTCCTTCCAAAATGCATCGCTCCACCATCGCCCCCAATCCTTCTCGTCCTACCAAGACGCTCTTTCCCTCTACCCAACCGACAAATCCCTCTACGAGATCATCACCACCACGCCTTCCTACTCCGTCGAGCACACCATCTACATGTCCTCCTTCACCCTCATCCCCTCTGACGTTGAGCAAGTCCTTAGCCTAAACATCTTGCAAGTTGTGGTCATGGCACTACGACAATAGTTCGCAGAGGTTCTGGAGCTGCTTTAGTGGTCTTCTCGCAATGGTTCCTCGCTATGGTGCGGACTGCAGTGGCTCCCTCGTGTTCATGTCATCACTCATCAACTAACTCTAGTCAAGACTTAAGGAGGTAGCTTCTCTGCTCTTATTTTGCTTTGATTTACCTTTTGTGTTAATGGCCTTTTGTGTTGATTTTGCTTTGTGCCGGACATTACTTACTACTGCAGCATGTTTCATTTTCAATGTGTCAAAAATGAAAATCAAACTAAACCAAACCAAACAAATAAATTTCAGTTTGGTTTGGTTCAGTTGGTCAGCCTACCAAAAATCGAATGGATGATGATGTTAATAAATCGATTAGTTTGGTTTGGATGGAGTTTTCCCCAAAATCAAACCAAACCAAACCAAATTCCAAATATCCCTACATAATAAATCGTCTTTCAATTTAATTTGTAGTTACTATTCCATCACCAAAGAAGCGAAAGTTGTTAATGTGGCACAATTCATGTCACATTTATGTGCACATCATGTCAACACCATTTGTGCCATGTCACTATTTTTCGTTAGTCATGTAACCAATCGGTGATAATAGACTAAATTAGTAGATGATTTATAACATAAAGGATTAAACTGAATATATATATCAAAGATCACATTAAAAAAAAAAAGATTAGGACTAAAGCTTTTTATTTTTAATAGATGAATGGTCAGCTATGTTGTAATCATTTAAGGGCATGTTTTGGTATGCATGATAACGTAAAGTTTAATGTTATAAGAATTTGTACATTATAATATAATCAAATATATTAAAATTTAATGCTATGCAATATTTTGTATAATATTGTATAAGATATTATATTGTATAAGATAATCTTATCTTTTCACTATCACAAATAATTCTAATCACATGCAAAAATCCAAAAGGAGAAAGAAAATTATAATAAAGCAAAAAAAATTTATTAATTAAATAATTATAAAATCAAAATAATAATATTATTTAAATATTTATGATTCTTTAATTACAATTATTTTAAAAATTCTTCATTTTTTAGTGTACATAGTTATAATTTATATGAAAAATTACTTATTATTTATTTATATATTTTTAACATCTTATTTTAATGAAATATAAAAAATCAACAAATATATAATATTCTTTTATACATTTTGATATTTTTTGCTTATGCATGCATCCAATTACAAGATATTATAACAAAAAAGAAATTATAATACAATAATAATTCTTACTAATCATTTAATTAAAAATTCAAAAAAATATTATTATTTAAAATATATTTTATTTTATTACATATAACTAAAATTATAAAATATAATTTACTATTCATCAAATTAGAGATCAAGGCAAAAAAAATGAATTTTGCAGAGAGAAAGTTTAAAAGTGAAGAAACTATATTTAGTAATTCTTGACTAATGACACTTTGGACTTAAGGTTAACAAACTCATCTTCTACATAGCTAATTGACAGATGACATATAACTCTTCTAACTAGTTTGCTAACTAATTGACTGTTACTAGCCATTTGTTCTCTCCTTATCATCCCCTTACAAGCTTTGGGGTGAAGATGTTGAAACCTTGAGTTTTGGTTTTGAATTTGTGAAAGAATGAGATAGATAAAGGCTTGGTAAGTATGTCAACTATACTTATTTTGATGAAGGGATGTGATTTACATACACTTGCTTTTACAAGATTGATCACAATCGAAGTATAAATGTAACTCAAAACGCTTTGTTCTATTATGAAGAATGGGGTTTACAACTTGATGCGGGTCTGACAAGTATATCGGGTCATACAAGTAATAAAATGATAAAAAGAGTATTGTTTCCATGAGGATCGATCAAGTACCAAATAGTCTAAGGGATGACTATTTGGACGGAATTAATTCACGGATACAGAAAATTAGAATAAAACTTAAATAAAATCAATAAGAGAAATAATAATGTAGACAAATGCTAATGGTATGGATAAATATAATGGGATGGACGCTGGGGCTAATTAATTTCACCTATTGTAGATGCATTTACTATAAATTTCTATTAATCAGCTCCTATCCTCATTAGGTCATGGTTGATTCCTCTTAATTTATTCCTAGCCTCTCTTAATGTCAAGCAATACTCTTTATCCTAAACTGATTACCTAATCTCTTAGCACAAACTAATCTAGGAAAAGGTTGAGGCTCTATGGATTCCTATATTGACCGCATAAACTGCATTTGTCTATCTTTAGTTTTCGCTCAACTCACAGTATTTATGCCAAGAGGCTTTATTCATAAACTCTCAGTCGAGTCATTGTAAATCCCTAATTCAATTAATTGGTGATTAAGCAATTAAAGGCATTAAGCACAAATAAAAATACTAAGCAATTGAGATAGAAATAAGATTAATATTAATTCATAAGTAAAATTGTCATACAAAAGGAGTTCATTAATACCCTAGCAAAAGAAAATTAGTTCATGACTACAAAAAAGTAAACAATAGAAGAGCATGAAGATGAAAGACAAAAGAACAAAAAGCCATAAAAAATTAAGGCTAGAGACAAAAGATTCGGAAGAATATGGATTTCTCCGTGTTGAAATTGAGCTTTGGAATCCTCGAATCTTCGCCTTCAATCTCTCCAAAAAAAGCCTACTATCTTTGGAAGTGTGTAGATGTATCTAGGCATACCTTTTCTAACCTTAAGTGTTGCTTTTTATAATCCAGGGTCCTTTTTCTCGAAATTCAGCCTGGGCCCACAGATTCTACAGTTCGAGGTCACGCTATAGCATAAGGTTTGCGCTATATTGCAACTAAAATCTCCTGGGGCCAAACTATATCGTGCTATAGCATAGTGTCTGTGCTATAGTGTGGTTGCTTGATAGTGCTAACCTCTTTTACACACTTCAAGCTTTGTAGCAATCAAAATAGCTAGAATTTGCCATCGAAAGTAGAAATAGCAATTGCTTTCCAATACAACAAGAACCATCTCAATTGGAGTTCTTTAGCCCAAGATATGAGTGAAATAGTGATGAAAGATCAGACTTGATAGCATCAGAGACAAGATGGAGCTTCAATATTGTTTCGCCTTTTTCTTCTAAAAGACTCGAGAACTGGAAAAAGTGTTCAACAACAAATTGTAGATTTTCTTCTTTTCTTTCCAAAGAATCTTGAATCATCATAATCCAACTTCTAGAGAGCTAAATATCGAATTTTCAATGCTGCAAGGTCCTAACTTCATGCAAGATAAGCTTCCTCATGACTCGAAATTCCAACTTGAGTGTTTGTACCTAATGACAATTAGACAAAAATGTAAATATGTATCTAAAATATAAGAAAATAACAGAAAATAAAAGTACCACCTAATCTAAACTACTTAACTAAAATAAAATATTAACTAAACTAAATAACTATGTCCTAAATTAAATAAAAAGTAACTAAAAATATAACTCACTAAAGGAAATTATCACAACTTCCAACTTAAGCACTTGCTTGTCCCCAAGCAAGACTCAAAACAAAGACTAAAAATGGGAGAAACAAAGGACTCACTAGATAAAAAGGTTAAGACAGAAGTTGTTGCCTATGGAGTCCCTCATCACTGCTCCATAACTTAACTCAATAGTTATCAAGAAGCCAAGTCTAAGTATCAAGACCATCTAATTATGCAATCACATTGTCAAGGGAATTGATCAAGTGTATGTGTGTGTGTGTGTGTGTAAGTAAGGGAAAGGCAATAAAGAATTGACTCACCCTATTTCTATGCAATGTTTAAGAAAAGATAAAGGCATCACAATATCCACAATCCTCTTTCTCTCTCTCTATACATGAATGCCACTTAGCCAAAGATCAAAATAACTTTTTCTTAGCTTGTAACGGTAGGTCAAGGTCGAGGGTATGATGGAATAGTCATTTAAGCTCAATTAATTCCCTCAACTTAAGGAATCCTCACCCCTAACTCAATCTCCTTAGAGTACCCCCAACTTAGTTGCTTTACAACCATCATGATTTTCTTGTTGAACCTTGGCATTTTATTTACTAGTACTATCATTCTTTTCTCTTTTTCTTTCCTTACTCTCTATTCCCCCTTCCTTCTTTTTTTTCTTTTTGTCTTTTTTTTTTTTTTGTTCAATTATCCTCCCACTCCACTTTTAAACTTAGAAAGCATGAGATTGTAGTAGTGGAGGTATTACCCTATTGAAATGAATTTCGAAGCTAAGACTTAAGGGTAAACCATCGGATTAAGGGTAAACCATGGGATCAAAGGGGTAGAAGAAAGGAAGGGCATTAGACTCATAATGTGGTTTAATCCAAGAATTGGCTTTAAGGCTCAAATGGGATGACTAAGGATCAATAACAAAGGGTGGGCCAATAAGGCTCAATTATGGCTATCAAACATGGCCTAAATCATCTCTATGGCTAAGATTCACTCACATATATTTCAAGAGAGATTTATATGAACAAGAATGCATGTTTCAACCTAAATAAAGCATAAAAGCATAAAAATCACCTATCCTAGGTTGCTAACTCTTATCAAAGTACAAGCAGGATATGATCTTTCTTAATTCAATAGTAAATGCACAAGAAGATTTCAAGACTCAAATTAGAATCCAAAGTTACTTAAGAGTTAACAAACAAAGCAATATTTTATATCATAGGCAGAGGTTAACAACTAGTTGACTGACAAAAGACACCAGAAAAATGACTAAAAACAAATTTTTTTATTTTTATTTTTATATAATAAGTAAGAAAACTGAGAACTAACAAAATTAAAAACCTAATAACTTAGACAAGAAACAAGAACAAGTAGCAAGTATATTCATGGACTTCCCAACCCCTAACTTTAAAAATATTCACTGTCCTTAATGCATGAAAATAAAATAAAAAAGTATAGGAAAGGACAATTACTCCCCAATGCGTGTCTCTCTACTTTTTATATACTGTAAAATTTGGGCTTGCGCCATCGTGCTATAATGCATGCCCAGTTTCCAAACTAGTGTTGTTTCTTTAATAGGGCTCTATAGCGCAAGGCAATGCGCTATTGCTGATGCAAATTTTTCATTTGTTTTGTTGCATGCCCAATGTGGCTTCTTCCCACACTTATACACTTCCTAATTGCTCCAATAAACCTACAAAATAAAACAAACAAAATTAAATAAATTAAAATTATTCAAAGCTAAATTTCTATCTAAATCAAAAGAAGAACTAAAAAGAGAAAATTAAAATCAAAGAAAAGTTAAAAAAATTGGGTTGTCTCCTAACAAGCACTATGGTTTAATGCCCCTAAGTTGGACATGGCCCTGTCATTCATGGTTTCTTCCTCCTCTTCTTTGGTGATTTGTCACAAAAGCAATGGCTTTTCTTCCCAAGGAACAATGGATAGAATTCAGCTTGAATGGCAAGTGGTGAGCTTCTAAATGATCATCATCCTCCACCCTTTTCTTTTTCTTCCTTGGTTTGATCTTCGTCAATCTAAACTTCCAAGGAGGAAGGGCATGTGATGCGGGGATTGAAGTACTCAAGTTAACTTCCACTACATCCACTTGAAAGCAAGAATTCGCTTCAAAAGGAGGTGTGATTGCTTCAAACATTTTAAATGTAACCTTCTCCTCTTAAACGCGCAATCCAAGCTTTCCTTCTTCTACATCAATTAAAGCTCTTCCAGTAACTAAGAAAGGTCTTCCAAGAATTAGTGGAACTTCTCTATCTTCCTCCATATCAAGGACAATGAAATCCAATAGGAAGATAAACTTGTCCACTTTCACTAGTACATTCTCCAACACACCTCTTGGATGTTTGATAGACCTATCTGCCAAATGTAAAGACACCATGGTGGGCTTCACTTCTTTGATTCCAAGCTTTTTGAAAATAGACAAAGGCATTAAATTAATGCTAACACCTAAATCACAAAAAGCTTTATCAAAATGAACATCACCAATATCACATGGAATAGTAAAACTCCTTGGATCTTTCAACTTTGGAGATAGCTTGTTTTGTAATAAGGCACTGTACTCCTCAGTAAGTACTATACTCTCATCATGCTTGAGCTTCCTTTTCTAAGACAAGATATCCTTCATAAATCTGGCATAACTCAGTATCTGCTCAAGGGCTTCTAAGAAGGGAATATTAATTTATAGCTTCTTGAATACCTCCAAGAACTTGAAGTATTGCCTCTCTGTTTCCTTTTTCTTTTTTGGCTTCATCCTCTTTGGATATGGAATTAGAGCGTCATAAGTAGGAGGTGCCACATAGGTAGATTTCTTCTCTTCATCTCTCACCTCTTGCTACACTTCATGGGGATCTCATATTTTCCCCCTTTGGTGTCTATTTTTCAATCTCAGCAATGTCTCCTCTTCTTTTGGCTTCTTAGGCTTTACCAGCTCTTTTCCATATCTTAGTGTAATTGCGTTCACTTGCTCTCTGGGATTTGTAATTGTGTTACTAGGAAAGGAACCTTGTGGTCTCTCTGACAATTGCTTAGAGATTTGTCCCAACTGAATCTCTATATGCTTGATGCGAGCTTCTTTATTCTTGAGGTAGGCATCATATTGCTTGAATTTTGCCTCAGTTCTATCCTCAAAGTTAGAGTGGGTCTGCATGAATTGCTGGAACATGGCTTCTAGGTTGGGCTTTGTCTCTTGAGCTGGCGGGTTATATGAGTGCCTAGGAGCACCCTGATTCCTACGGTACTAATCGAAATGACCATAATCTCTATATCTAGGAACATAACTATTGCAATGGAAATTGTGCCTCTGAACATTCATGTAATTTACTTGTTCATCAGAAGTATGCTTTGTAGCACACTTGCCATTAGGATGGTTTCTATGGCAAAAGTCACAGCGCAAGACTAGTGCTAGTGAAGTGGTATAAAGCATGTCCAATTGCTTCTGAATAGCTGCATTTTGGACTGATAATGCTTGCACCTGCGCTAAGAAAGCAGTGGTAATATTTACTTCTAGAACTCCCCTCTTCTGAGTTCTTTCACTAGGCCTCTGATAATTGTTGCTGGTCATTGCTTCAAATAGCTCCCAAGACTGCTCAGGTGTTTTATTGTTCAGAGACCACCAGCTACTGCATCGACCATGATCTGAGTGGACATCAGGATAACATTATAGAATGTCTGGATTTGCATCTAAAGTAGGATGCCATGATGTGGGCACTTAGCCAATAGCTCCTTGTATCTTTCCCAAGACTCATAAAAAGACTCTCCTTCTTCCTAGGTGAAAGAAGTGATGTCATTTCTCATCTTGGTAGACTTGGCAAGAGGAAAGTATTTCTCTAGGAATTTCTTGGCTACCATCTCCCAGGTAGTGAGTGTTCCCTGATGTAAAGACTTTAACTAGGCTCTGGCCTTGTCCTTCAGTGAGAATTGAATAGTCTCAGCCACATGGCATCATCTGTAGCACCATTAATTTTTTTGGTATCACTTATCTCCAGAAAATTGTTGAGATGCTCATTAAGGTCTTCACTAGGTAATCTAGCAAACTGGAAGTTTTGTTGCACAAACTGGATGAGTGACGTCTTCAACTCAAAGTTATTTACTTGGATAGATGGCCTCATAATATTGGATGAGCACCCTTGAAGAGTGGGTGCCAAATAATCTTTAATGGCTCTATCATTTTGATCATTTTCCTTAGCCATGGTAGCTTCTAGAGATCCTTCAGATGCTCTCTGTTCTCTCCTAAGTTAACGTAAGGAACACCTGATCTTTAAATCAAAGAATAAATCTCCTGTGGATTGGCTCCTTCGCATAAACTACAAAATAGAACACAAGAACAAGTGCCGGAGTAAAAACAAAATAAAACAAAAGCTAAAAAAATAAATAATGAAAAACTAAATAAAATGAAACAAAATAAAATAAAATAAAAATTCAATCTAATATCCTATCAACTAGGAATGATTTTGATACTATCCCTGGCAACAGTGCCAAAAACTTGATGTGGCTCCATCAAGTAAATTGAGTCATACAAGTAATAAACTGATGAAAAGAATATCATTCCGACGAGGATAGATCAAGTACCGGATAGTCTAAAGGATAATTATTTGGATAGAATGAATTCACGAATGTAGAAAATTAGAATGAAACTTAAATAAAAGCAACAAGAAATATAATAATGTAGACAAATGCTAATGGTGTGGATAAATGCAATGGAATGGATGCTAGGGCTAATTAATTTCACCTATTGTAGGTGCATTTACTAGAATTTCTGTTAATTAGTTCATATCCTCATTGGCTCACGGCCAATTCCCCTTAATTTATTCCTAGCCTCTCTCAAAGTCAAGTAATACTCTTTATCCTAAACTGATTGCCAAATCTCTTAGCACAAACTAATCTAGGAAAAGGTTGAAGCTCTATGGTTTCCTATGTTAACCGCATGAATCGCGTTTGTCTATCTCTAGTTCTCGCTCAGCTTATGGTGTTTATGCTAAGAGGCTTTATTCACAAACCCTCTCTCAAGTTATTGTAAATCCCCAATTCAATTAATCGGTGATCAAGTAATTAAAGGCATTACACACAAACAAAAATACTAAGCAATTAAGACAGAAATAAGATTAACATTAATTCATAAGTAAAATTGTCATACAAAATGGGTCCATAAATATCGTAGCAAAAGAAAATTTGTTCATAACTAAAAGTAAGTAAACAACAGAAGAGTATAAAAATGAAAAGACAAAAGAATAAAAAGCCATAAAGAATTCAAGCTAGAGACAAAAAGGCTTGGAAGAATGTGGATCTCTCCATATTGAAATTGAGCTTTGGAATCCTTGAATCTTCATCTTCAATCTCTCTGGAAGAGGCCCTATCTTGTGAAGTGTGTAGACGTGTCTAAGGATCCGTTTTCCGACCTTGAGTGTTGGTTTTTATTGTTCACATATCTCTTTTCTCGAAATTTAGCCAGAGCCCACTAATTGTATAGTTTGGGGTTCCACTATAGCGCAACTAAAATCTCATGGGGCCAAACTATATCGTGCTACTACATTATAGCATTGTTGCCTGATACGCTAACCTCTTTTACACACTTCCAAGCTTTGAAGTGATTAGAATAATCAGAATTTACCCTCGGAGGTAGAAACAGAAATTGTAGGACTTTGAGTAAGCTTTCCAACGCAAGAAGAACCATCTTAATTGAAATTCTATAGCCCAAGATATGAGTGAAATAGTGATGAAAAGTCAGATTTGATAGCATTAAGGACAAGATAGAGTTTCAATATTGTTTTTCCTTTTTCTCCTAGAAGACTCAAGAACTGGAAAAAGTGTCTAACAACAAAGTTGGAGATCTTATTCTCTTCTTTCCAAATAATGTTGAATCATCATAATCCGACTTCTAGATAGCTAGATATCGAATTTCCAATACTAAAAGGTTCTAACTTCATGCAAGATAAGCTCTCTCATGGTTTCAAATTCCAACTTAAGTGCTTTTACCTAATGACAATTAGACAAAAACATAAATAAGTATCTAAAATATAAGAAAATAACAAAAAATAAAAGTACCACATAATCTAAACTACTTAACTAAAATAAAATAAAATATTAACTAAACTAAACAACTACATCCTAAATTAAACAAAAACTAACTAAAAATATAACTAAGTAAAGGGAGTTATAACAGCTAGTAGTACAACACTCAAGTTGTTGCAAAATATGGCAAGAGGAAGGGAGCAGGGAATGGAGTTCTGCAAGTAATGAATGAACCTAAGAGATTTGAACTAGCATTGCTGCCTTGCTCTTGAACTCAGCTTTTGTACTGGATCTAGACACCACATGCTAACTTTTTGCTTGACCAGGAAATTAAGTTGAATCCTAAGCAAACATAAAGGCCACTAAGGGAACAAATTTATAAGTGACAAAAGGATCTAAGAAATACAAATATGGTCAATTGCACCAAAATCTAATCCAAGAACTGTTTGATTTTAGATTCAAAGCACAATGTATACCAGAATTATTATGATTTGCAAGTTTGGTTGATATTTGGTTAGTGGAATGGATGGTAAGACCAAAATTTGAAAGCTATGCAGAGTTGATCTAAGACTATTGGAGCAAGGCCATGAAGCACTCATATTGATCTTTGGACAAACTAGGAGTTTGTATCACCTCATCATCTAGTTGTGCCTCAACCTCACATTCACCTGAGGACACTTGATTAATATTTCATCCTTGTCCTTCTTTAAAATTTGGGGGGGGGGGATCCATGTTTCTTGAAACATAGAATCAATTGTCTAACCATTTTTACCACAATGACTACAAACCTTGGCCCCAGTAGGTTGCCCCTTTGTGAATATGCATTTTTGCACAAATTTTTGTCAGAATTAAAAGGTGCTGAACTTCTGAAATTTGCAGCATTGTTTCCAACTACAAGAACCTTTGAATCCTCATGATTTTCATTCATAAACTGTTGTTCCTATTTCACATTGAGACCATAGACTCTGTTGATTGATGGAAGAGGGTTCATTAGCAAAATTTGAGATTGGACCCTGGGGTATTGATGATTGAGCCATTTTAAAACCTCATTACATAATCTTAATCTATGTATGTCTTACAGTTACAATGAGCACCACAAGCACAAAATGCTACAAGTATGAAAATTTCCAACTCACTCTACATGCCTTTAATTGAGTGAAAAAGCTAGTGGTTGAGAAATTACCTTGCCTTAAAAAATATAGTTCCTCTAGCAAATCAGCTATACAATGAGTACCTTGTGAAAAACGTTTTAATATAACCACGGTTCTAATGCTTTCTTGAAGCACATGACACTCTGAGCTATATCTGGAGACAAGCTTCGAGTTACCTAAGTCAGTGCTATCTTGTTGTTTCTATCCCTACAAGGCTTCAAAGGATCACCATTGTTGAATCCTGGCATCCTTCCATCAAGAAAACCCATTTTATTCTTAGCATCAAGTCCCATAATCATGGCTTGTGACCATACACTATAATTTGCTTCCATTAAAGAAAAATGAAATCAAAACCAAACCTAGACTTTCTCCAGGATATAGAAAGTAAGGACTAGTAGGATCTAAAAGGGGACTTACAGCATTGGCATTTGCCATATTCAGTAACGATTCTTTATCAAAGGAAATCTTGATGACAAATCAACAAATACCGGAGAGGCAAACCTCTTAAAATCTTAAATCTTTAAGAAAATGTAGCAGCTCCCACCAACTGAAATGGGAAAAGGAATGCAAAGAAACTACTGAAGATAATAACAAAAAGGCGCTGGGCATAAGCATAGTAGTTAATAGCGGGCGATCGCGCCGCTATAGCGCCGTCGCGGTGAGGAGCGGCGGCTGGCCGTCGCCGGCGGTGTTGCGCCGTTTTGCCGCGTCGCGGTCGCCGCTTATCGCGGGCGTCGACGCTTCTCGCGTTGTCGCGTCCGCGATTCACGCTGCCGTCACTGAAGGACGATTTTAACTGCTTTGAACCGCTCACCACCTTCATAGGGGTTGAGCGGCCATTTCCTCCGAACTGGTTCTTCCTTCCGCTCGGACGCTTAGGGCCTTTCTTCATCCTTCCGCCGCACTTCACTTTCGCTTGTCTCTCTCTCAATCGGTCCTTCTCTCCATGAGCCTTCCACTGGTAGCAAGCGGCGATACTGGGCGGCTTCAGACCGACAAAGAACCGACAAGTAGCCTTGCGTGCTTGAGACCGGCAAAAAGGCTGCGTGTCCTCCACTCCTCCTTCCTTCTTCCCTCCTCCTTGTTCCTTCTGGTTCGACCTCCTTCTTCCTCTCGTCTCTCTTTGTTCTCGCTCTCTCTTTATTTTGCTTCTCTCGCTTACCTCGCTTCGCTTGTTCTCGCTTCTCTTTATTCTGCTTCTATTTGTTCTGCTTTGTTCTCGCTTTCTTTATTCGCTCGCTTATTCTCGCTTCTCTGTCCTTCTCCCTTTGTTTTTTCTCGCTTCGCTTGTTCTCTTTTTCTCGCTCGCTCGCTTACGCTTGTTCTCGCTTTCTCTTTATTCTCGCTTCGCTTGTTCTCGCTTCTGTCCTTCTCCCTTTGTTTTTTTCGCTCGCTTGTTCTCCGCTTCTCTTTATTCCTGCTCTGCTTCGCTTGTTCTGCATTCTCTTTATTCATACGCTTCGCTTGTTCTCCGCTTCTCTTCCTGCCCTTCTCCCTTTGTTTTTTCTTTTTTTTCCTTCTTCTATTCACTACTTTTCTGTTTTTCATTTTTTTTTCTTTTAAATTTTCTGGTCTGATTGGTTTAACAATGGCAACATCATCAACTCAAGCTTCTAGTGTTGCTCCCTCTTCTACTGGTTTGGTGAAGCCCACCTGAAAACATAGATATGGCATGGCAGTGGAATAGTTTAAAAGGCATCAATAATAGGAAGAGTGTAACTTGTGATTTTTGTGGCAAAACAACCAATGGTGGAATAACTAGAGCAAAAAGACACCAAATGGGTGTGGTTGGAGATACATAAGCTTGTGCAGTCCCACATGAAGTTAAGCAACTTCTCAAAGAAGCTTATGAGAAGAAAAATGCGTAAAAGGAAGCAAATTATGGTGCAATTGGAGAAGATGATGATGAACAAGAAGATTTGTAAGAAATTCACAAATTAGAAGAGGAAAAGACCTCCATCAAGATCAAGTGGGAGTAGCTCTGTTCCTTCAACTATTGTCATAAGCCAAAAAAGGAAAAAGCATAAAAGGTCCTTTGGATTTGATGTTTTTAAAAGATCCTGAAGCTACCATTAAATTGGGGAAAGCCTCATGTCACAAACAAGCATTAATGATGCTTGTGATGAAGCAAGGGCTAGAACCATTCAATACATAGCTCGATTTTTTATATGAATGGGATTGCTTTCAATGTTGCTAGATCAAAGAGTTTTAAGTTAATGCTTGAAGTCGTTGGAAATTATGGTCCACATCTAAAAGCTCCAAGCTATCATGAATTGAGGGTTCCACTCTTAAAAGGAGTTAGAGCTAACAAAGGATATGTTGAAGTGTCATGAGGAGGAAAGGGTGAAATATGGATGCTCAATAATGTCGGATGGTTGGACGGATAGGAAGAATAGGACATGGATTAATTTCATGGTAAATTGTCCAGCTGGGACAATGTTTGTGAAGAGTATTGATGCTTCTGCATACATAAAGACGGGGGAGAGAGTATATAAGCTATTGGATCATTTTGTAAAGGAGATTGGAGAACAAAATACTGTTCAAGTGGTGACTAACAATGGAATTAATTATGTCTTGGCTGGTAAGAAACTATGAATTGCTCAGATTTCCTATTACTTCATTTAATATTTGGCTATTCATCTAATTTTATTTAATTTGGTTCTTCTTAGGCAAACTATTTCAAGCTAAGATGGATAATTTCTTTTGGACTCCATGTGCTGTCATTGTGTATACTTATTGTTGGAGGACATTGGAAAGCTTCCTCAAGTTAAGAAGGCAATACAAAGAGGTATTAGTCTTATGACCTTTTTCTATAACCACACTTTGGCATTGGACACAATGAGAAAATTTACCAACAAGATGGAGTTGGTTAGGCATAGAGTGACAAGGTTTGTTACAACCTTCCTTACATTGCAAAGGTTGTACAAATAAAAGAACAATCTGAGAAGGATGTTTACTTCAGATGAGTGGTTGAGCTCCAATACAACTAAAGAACCTAAAGGGAAGAAGGCAGGCGATAATGTGCTCAACACAACATTTTGAAATGATGTTGTGTAATCTATTAAAGTTACAGGGCCTCTTGTGCATGTCCTTAGGCTTGTTGATAATGAGAAAAGCCTGTAATGGGATATATTTATGAAGCAATGGATAGGGTTAAGGGAGCCATTCAAAAATCCTTTAAGGATAATGAAGCCAAGTATAAGGATGTTTTTGCTATTATTGATAGGAGATGGGACTCACAACTTCATCATCCATTGCATGCAGCTGGCTATTTCCTGAATCCTGAATTCTACTATCCCAATGCAACAAAGATTGAGAGTGATCATGAAGTAATGGATGGACTTTATAAGACTATTGATAGGTTGATTCCAGATGAAGACTTGGCAGAAAAGGTTACAAATGAGATTGACATATTTAAGAGAGCTGGTGGCATATTTGGAAATAGGATGGCAATAAAACAAAAGGAACACAAGGTCTCACAGTAAGAAATAAGAAATGTGTACTTAATTCTTGATAAATTTAGTTTCATGATATTTTTTTAGTAATAGTGATTTCCTGATTATTGAATCATAGCTGAATGGTGGAGGAAGTATGGAGCATCCACTCCTAACTTGCAACAATTTGCAGTGAAAGTGTTGAGCCTAACTTGTAGTTCAACGGGATGTGAGCGGAATTGGAGCACTTTTGAGCATGTAAGCAAATGCAAATAATTTTTCTTTGCATAATTTCATGCTTCTATTTAATGATTTTAACACTAACATTTTGTCTAATTTATGACATGAATATCATAGATTCATTCTAAGAAAAGGAGCAAGCTTGAGCATCAAAAGTTGCAAGACTTGGTATTCATCAAGTACAATCGAACTCTTAAAGAGCGCTTTGACAGCCAAGATGAAATTGATCCTATTCTCCTAAATGGTATTGATGATAGTAATGAATGGTTGCTAGGAGAAATGGGTGCTAGCATAGAAGATGTCTTTGAAGAAGAATTCGTTTTTGGTGATGATGAATTGACTTGGGAGACGTTTCTCGCATCAATGAGAGCCTCCAAGACACACAAGGCTTGCTACTAGATCATGTAGAAGAAAGTATCAAAGCATTCTAGTTCAAGAAGAGGGAAGGAGCCTATTCAAGAGGAAGAAGAAATTGATGAGGAGAGGAAGACTCAGATGAGGGGCAAGAAGAGATCTATAAGTCTAGTAGTGAAGAAAGTGATGGAGAGAATAATATGGAGGAAGAGGAGGAAGATGATGATGATGATGATGAATGATTTGTAGAATGTTTTGTTAGTTTTAGAGAATAGAAACTTAGGTTTGATTAGGATTTGTTATTGCCTTTTATATTTTGTTGTCCTTATACTACTTAATAGTGTTGTATTTTTGGTTTTGTTGCCCTTAGAACTTGATGTTTATGCTTTGGATTGATGGTGACTGCATATTTTTAGACTATGGAATGGATTATGAATTTTTATCATTGATGTGAATAAGTTTAATTATGAATGATTTCTTATTTTTGAATATTTATGTATGTTATATAATTTGCATGATAATTATAGACATTTTTATCAAATAGCGGCCGGAACATTATCCGCTATCCCGCTATAGCGTTTTTGGGGTCGGCCGCTACGCGCCGCTATCCGCGTTTGACTACTATGGGCATAAGATTAACCAGGTGCAGCAGAGCAGAGCCCTCTTACAAAAAGAGGGCTTCGATACCATATTAGAATCTTTCATCACACTAAGATGAGTGTTGCAAAGAAGGAAAAGTGTGCAGCGATGAGAAAGAAGAGATAATGAATAGTAGTTGAAGAATGATGAATCTAAATTATGATTCTCATTTGCATTCAAGGTGTTGTATATCAGCTATTTGTATATAAACAAACTCTACTAGTTTAGTAACTAACTGATACATATATCAAGAAACCAACACTAACTAATCTCTAGTAGCTATAACTAACTTTAATTATCATCAATAAGTTAATATCACTAGCACCCAACACTAGTTTTTTCGCATCCACAAAACTCGAATTTGAAACTTTACTTAAAGGGTGAAGGTAGCAAATTATTTGAACCAATTAAACATTGGTAATAGTATTCTAGCTTTGAATTGAGACAAAATTTACTCTCAACCTCAAGCTTTGGTTATTAAAAAAAAATGAATTTAATTGTCATAAAAATTAATTGAAAGTATTCTTAATATTTTATTTATTTATTTATTTTAATGAAAAAGGAAAGAGACAATAAGCACCTTGGAACCCCACATGCTGTGGGGGAAGAGATGCATACATCCCAAATTATAGACGCAGTTACATTTTTTTGCTTTGCATCCATCCCTGTTGGTATGGGCTAACTTTAGCCACTTGTAGCGAAATGCAGGCTTGTCTCCACTTGTTTTTTTATTTTTAAAAAAAAAAAATTCAAACATCATATTAATTTCATTCTCAAGTTCTCGTTAGTCGATAATATCATAACCGATTTTCACATGTTATGTTTATAATGGATGCACCCGCTGACTGCTGTGTATTTCGATTTCGAGCAAGGATACGTACCGACATTTAAGTTCATAAGTTTCAATTCAAAGACTAAAATTAAAAGAAAGGGCAATTTTATGGTGGATTTGCAATATGGTGGATTTTGTGAATTTTCGTGTATTTACTAGCATCTTGAATAAAGTTATCAGTATTTTAGATAAATTTATTAATATTTTAGATAAATTTATCAATATATTTTATAGATTTATTAGTATTTTGGATAAAATTACCAATATTTTGAGCAAATTTATCGGCATATTTTATCGATTTACCAGTATTTTGGATAAAGTTACCGATATTTTTGACAAATTTATCAGAACTAATAGCTGTATAATACACTAGTAAATTTATCCAAAATACTAATAATTTTATCCAAAATATTAATAACTTTGCTCAAGACATTAGTAAATACACAAAAATCCACAAAATCCACCATTTTACATATCCACCTTAGCATACACCATTAAGAAGAGGGAAATCCATTTTGGTACGAATACAATTTCGCACTGTCTATACGAATAGTGATACGTGTGTAAATTTTTCCTTTCTCTACCAAAGACCCACCGTGATTTCTGTTCTTGGAGCGCTGCTATTAGTGCAACTGCTTTTGTCTGAAATTTCGCACCAAACAGCATTGCTCTTAAGAAAAGCAAATGTTACCTTAAAAAAAAAAAAAAAAAGAAACAGTACCATGAATGTTCCCTATTAAATCAAATTGGTTGGATTTCGCCTAATAAAAAAAAAAAATCCAAGTATGTCTACCAAAAAAATTAAAGAAAAAAAAAATCCCAGTAGAGGGTTATATCATAATGTATTTCTTGGGTTCTCATATAAGAATATACACGCATCAAATGACAGTTGTATCCGTTGGTATCATTCATTTTTTCACATAAAATAACCCTTAATAATGTACATACGATTCATTGAGACAAAATTTGCAAAACCTTTATTCAGATGGATATTCGCAAAACATACTTGCATGCTCTTTTTTTAATAAATATATAATTACGTGTTGATTGAGTGGGAAGACTAACCCTTTGCTTGGATGATAAAAGAAAATAGAAAAAAAGAAAATAGAGAGAAAAGAAAATAAAGAGAAAAGTTAATTCTTTTTTCTATTATTTGGATAAAGAGAAAATGAAAAGAAATAAAATGAGAAAAATTTCTTTCTTTTGCTTGGTTAGAGAGCAAAGTAAGAAGAAAGAAAATATATTTATATTAAATTTTTTTTAACCTATACAATATAATATAAATATTTTCTTAAATTTCTATGTGAGTTATAATAGTAATTTTATATAAAATCTCTCTCTCTTTAATTTTCTCATCTATTATGAAAAAAAAAAAGATTTTTTATGGACCTTATCACTAATATTTTTTTTTTAATTTTTTTCTCATATCCAAACAGAAAAAAAATTTCAAAATCTCCTCATTTTCTTTCTTCCCTATTTCTTTCTCTCCCTTTTCTCTTAAAACAAGCAAAAAGTAAAAGTAGATAGCAAAGCAAGTATTTTAAATAAAGGCGAGTTTTGCTATGTTTAGCCTTTAAAATGGTGCATAATACACCTGGCGATCCAATGATAAAGATTGCTGGTCTATCAATATTTCAATTAGTTATGATACACTGCAGAATATCGACATCCATCTCTTTTTGAGTTTAGAAATTTTAGAAGGCTATTGCAGTACATTACTATGATTTAAATATATAATATTCTATCAACTTAGATTCAAGATACTTATAAGATATATCATGCACTATCTTTAATAGGGTGCATAGGGGATCGAGCCTTAAATAAAATAGGAATGAAACTTTATTTAGCGCATTCTGATATGCACCGGATTAATTATGGTGCACGGTGCACCAAATTTTAACCACATTCCATAAAATACAGCGGGTAAATGCACTGAAACTATGGCTAAATACATCTAGGTGGAGCACTGCACCTGCACCCACCTTCTCCCAATATGGGTTGTGCTGTCCCCATCCGTGTTATGCTCTTCATTGATGGATGGCATCTCCTTTTCATGCAAGCAGTCACTATGGGACAACATGAGCAACAAGATCCAGTTGGCGAGCACAACGGCATTGGGTTTTGCCATTGCCGAAGGAACAAACGACCAACATTCTCATGGAATCAAAATCCATTGTTTGATGGGTAAGATGGAAAGTTGGAAAGCACAAAATGATTGAACTTTGATTTGATGTCTTCTTTGACGGTCAAGAGCCAAAAAAATTGAAAGATAAACCAGCTTTTCCAATTTACAAGAAATATTGGTACAAAAGATCTTTGTGGGGGGCACTTGATCAAACAAATCATGGGCATGCCAAACTTGAACAGAGAGTCTCCAAAAACACACCACCCACATTTTTCAATGGGGCACTAGGTTCATCAACGTGATGAATCCCAATTTTCATGAACAAAAGATCAAAGAGTTCCAGAAACATAACATAGATAAGCAATTCAAATTTAAAAATTTTCTAGGTGGAAGCAAAAAATTCAAGTATAGTACTCACAGTAAAAGGAAAAGTCACAAGAGTCATAGATATATAAGCAATTCAAATTCAAAAATCAAAGAATGTAATGAGAAAACATGAAATCGAGTGAGTTGGTGACGTTGGCTTTGGCAGAGGCGGAGAGCTTGGTCCCTTGATAGCAGTGGGAGGCGGCATTGGGCACCATTTTGGCCGTCGACTGGCGGGCTCCAGGGACTCTCGAGTGCAAGATGATGCGGGACGACGTCGTTCAAGGGACAAAATCGGATGGTATATAGTGGACCGCATATGAGGTAAACCGTGCACCATACACCGTATTTAATCCGGTGCATAGCAGAATGCGCACTTTATTTATTGCATATTCCATTCTCCATTTTCTGGGTATTATTAATCCACGCCCTACATGCATAAAGAAGTAATCTAGTCCAAATTTTTTAAAACCCTTTATCAAGGTGCGAATTATCAGTGTGTATGTTTCGAAAGAATATTAAGCTTCAATACAAAATAGTTCTTAATCAAGTATTTATTAATTTTCGTGTAATGTTTTATGAAAATAATATATTTTAAAGATATTTAACGTTTCCAAAATTTTATTTGAAAAAATTATTTGTGTCTAGTGTTACATTAGAATAAGATGGATCTCCACTCTGAATTCTCAATGTGCAATCAAACGACTTTTAGATAATATTTAGCTATTAACAGACGTAGTAATCATTAGAACTAAAGATATCAATATCCTAAGGAATAAAGTTATTTTTAATAAATATTCTTAAAGTAATTGTTAAAAATTATATATATATATATATATCAGAATTTTTCAATTTTTAATATTTAGAAAAAGTATTATTGTACACATTGTAATAGAAAATGAATCTTGTCATTTAAAAATTTTATAGAACCTAATCATGTTTAGATTTTTATCATTAATCTAGAAGATAGGTCATAATTTGCGTCCTATAATAGAACCTAAGTAATGATAAAATTTGACACATGATCAAATCATATAAAATTTTTATATTCAGTTTTTTTTTTCTTTTGTATGAGACCACCCATTCCTTTTGTTATGGCACGTATTTGTTAACACAATTTATAAAAAATTTTAAAAATTTGCATGTATAATTCCGTAATTCGTCAAAATACTCTCTTGAACTTTGAAAGTAGATCACATTCGGTTTGAATGTCTATCTTCTGGGGATAGGGTTCAGTTGTTTTGATGACCGTGCCATGACTGAACCTTCTGCATGCTCAAATTGGACGAGGAATAGTTGCTCTTTCTTTGTCTGAGTACAATGATGTTACTGTTAAACAATAACAATAATATGAGGGAGTTCCACTTCCACATGGTAGGAACATGAGAAGACAAAATACCTAGCTAGGAACAATGAAGCCATGCGTCCCAATTGCCCATGCAATCTCAGCCCTTTCATGTTTGGTCAGATGCAATTTACAAAGATAGATGCAACCCAAGTTTGATCCCCTCACGCATCCCACAAGATTTGCTTCTCATTCGTATATGCCCCTCACAAGATGCATAGGTATCCTACATGGATTTTATGCGCACCTTTCTTATTGCTTCTTCCAAATAACAATTATTTTGCTTCTTATCGTTTATTCCTCTTTGCCCTGAGCAAGTGGCATGTTTCGTCAGGATGTGGAAAATATTTGGATCTATTAATGATTTTATTCTTATTCTAGTTCAATGATGTCCTCTTAATTAAATGATAATCTTTCAGTTCTGTCTTTTAAAAAGAACTTATGTAGTGAAAGTCTTATATACTATCAATAAAATATGACTAACTGAAAAAAAACCAATAACAATAATCGGCATTCTTTGTTGTAAGGTTGCAAATGAACGTGCAATTTTATAATTAATCTTTCATAATTTTTAATTAGAGTTCCCAGCAGTTACTTTCAAAGGGACAAATTTTTTTTTTTTTGGAACTTTATAAAGGAGATATTATTCTTACGTTAAAAAATAGATATGAACATTTTAGAAAGAGAAAAACAAATTTTAATGGTGACGAATATTGAAAGAAAGAAAAAGCAAAAATTTTGTATCTATCTTTCTTTAAGATGTTCTAAGATGTATAGCTTTCAATATACAAATAATATTTCTCTTATAATTATGTATACAACAACCATAAAAAGCATTTTGTCATTAAGCAAGGTCAATTATTTAAATTCAGATGGTGTTATTATATTTTATCAAAATTCAAATTAAAAAAAATCAACAAGTAAAAGAAAAAATAGTTAAATGCTTTTTTTAAAGAAATTAATTGAATGATATACTAATGAATAGATAAAAATATGTAATTGAATAATAACTAAGCCATACTTAGCCACGTATCTCAGCTTGAATTTGGATTATGTGCATAATTAATAATTATTTAGATTTCAATAACATAAGTATTTAAATAAAAAAATTATTAACATCTCTTAATATTCTTATTGATATTTATAATTTCTACTTGGCTTCCTAAAATCCAAAAAAAAAAAAGACTGATCCCATTTCATAGTTATATATAAGAGTGACTGTGTTTCTATGCCACTATTAGTAGATTAGTAATATGAGGCTTGACTAATTTACATGAAATTGTGAATTTAAATTTTAACAATGTACCACAAAAAAGAGTGACAATGTTTCTAAATAGAGTTGCTTTCATTGAAAAGGTCTCATGACCCAAAACTTTTATGCATATTCACAGATTTGGATCTTTTAAAATAAGCATATTTATAAAGTGAGAAAATAAGGGGTTCATTATCCTTAGATCAATAACTTTTATAATGTGTGGGTCTCATCTATTGATATAAAAATAATTAACCTCTCACTTTTTTATTTTACAAACATGCTCACTTTAAATGATCCAAATCCCAGATTCATTCTAGCCTTTCACATTAGCCTTAAATTGTTGAGGACTAGTGTAGCATTCGGTACTAATATGTTAACATAAATATGATTTGAGTTTTTATCTTTGGTATTTCAAGACAAAAACTTAATTAAAAAAAGCCATTTGGTTCGCAATTTTTTTTCCCTTGACAAATTGTTACATTTTTCTACCAATTTTTGATTGGTTCAAGTTATTTGACATTTATTTTTTTAAAATAAGATCTTGAATTTAAATCTTTTAAATGAAAAAAACTAACGTTGTGAGAGTTTTACCTCTATAGTAAGCTGACTCGGCTTAAGACAGATTAATTGAAGTCCAATGAACTTTAAATACTGGTGATTACTAATAAAAGAAATTGTCACGTTTTCTAAGAATGTTAACAAGTTGAATTTATTCAATTTTGATGAAATATTATATGATCAAATTATAACAATATTATTTGATTGATTTGGCTTACAATGTAAATCTAATTCAAGCCAATCCAATTTAATCAAATTGAAATTAAATCAACTCTTTTTTTTTATTAGAATTATTTTATTATGTAACTTCATCACTACAAAAATCTAATTTTATCGAAATACATCAAATACGACTATAATTATAGAATAAGTCATCAAAATACGCTAAAATAGAAAATCAAACATTAATTGTCAATCCTACAATATAGATAGAACTATTAAATGGGCCAACCTAGCTCGTTTAAGCCCTAAGTTAAACAAATTGGACTAACACTATAGCCGATGTTAATGGGTCAAAATATTGTTGACCTAACTTGTGGAAGGCTAGTCTACAATGGGCTAGATATATTTTTCTTCCAAAAACAAAATGAATAACAAAATAAGGAGGCCAAAACCAACCCATCAATAACTCAAAAAAACAGAAAATAGCTAGTTGTGATATATTATTCCCAAAAAAACCTTTTACAATCAAAATTTCGCAATATATGTACAAAAAACAATGATTGATTCAAAACCAACAATAGAGTTATTGATCCAAGAAAATACGTGAATACGAGATTGGAAAATCAATGGAAACAAAAAAAAATTGTGAAAAACCTTCTTGTGCTTGGTGTTGAGCTTCTTGGAAACGTCGACTTTCTCGTTCGTGGCAATTAGGGGCATTCGCGGTCAAGTTTGATTTGGTTTTTGGGGAAATCCCAACTGAACCAAACCAATCGATTATTGAACAATATCATCCAATCAGTTTTTAGTAAGTTTACCAACCGAACCGAACCAAACCGAAACTTATTGGTTTGATTTGGTTTGGCTTTCGGTTTTGCCAAAAACTATAACAGGGACCTAAGGACAAGCTTATTTGGGAAGAAACTACAAATTCCATTGAAGTAGTATTGATCACATTGATCCAAATGCTATATATAAGTATCTTAGCATCTGAGAGCTAAGAAGCCAGATAAACAACTTTCTAATAAATAACATTGTGCAACCTTTGATTAAAATCCACGAGTAACACAAAAAAAAAAGTACAAAAGAGGGCGGAAAAAGTTCACAAAGAACATCAAAACCACTAAATATATTACACAAATGGCAGAACAGAAATAGAACCAGAAATAAAACATACCAATTGGCATCCCACGAAATCAACCACTGCCAGCTCCACACAAACTCGAAGCACCATTAGCAACAACACTATTGAGCACCCTCTTGTTCTTGTTCTTGTTTTTCTTCTCATCCTCATACTCCTTTTCATTCGTTGGAAGCTCAAACCTGCAAACAAGGCACAAATTTCTCAAACCCAACCAAGGAACAATGCAGTCTCCATGGTACTCATGCCCACACAGAAACCTCTTCACCATGTCACCAACCTCCGGCAGTTGGAGGCGGAGCTTGATGGAATTGTTCCCCAGGCCCATCAGGATCTCTGCCCAATCCAAGATCGAGTTCTGCATGCTCCTCGTTCAGGTCGCCAAATCCCTAATTCGAAGCCGAAGCAGCTCGCACCTCGTCCACTGTAGATCTTCGTAGTCGGCGTGTGGATCCTTGTTTTCAATTTGATCTCTGTGCTCCTTGACGGCATTTTCGCATTCTTCCTCGTCGCCATGGCGGCACTACGCGCTGCTAGTGGCTACGTGGTGGTGGCACACGATGGAGGGTTAGGGTGATCGAGTGGAGGGTGGTGGCACTATGTTTGGAGCAGAAAAGAAGATGAATGAGTGTGTACTATGGATGATGAAGGTGATGCAGCTAGGGTTGCACTTGGAGACTTGGAGAGTGTGAGATGTAAGTGTGAGGCAGAGGAGTGTGTGCGACTAGGGTTCCTAATGTTTTGGGGGGATAGCAGAGGGATAAAATGGGGTTAACATAGAGTTATAAAGACATATATGGTATTATGCCACACACATCGGTTCAGTTTGGTTCGGTTCAGTTCTGAATCTCAGAACCAAAAACTAAACCGAGCCAGTTGGTTTTTTATTTTGGTTTTTTTTGGTCTTTTTTTGTTCGATTTTTTTTAGTTATTGATTTTTTTGGTTCGATTTCGATTTTTTGTTCGGGTTAGTTTGGTTTTGAACACCCCTAATGGCAATAGTTTCAGCAACAACAATAGCAGTAGATTACATAAAAATAAGAAATAAAAGAAATTAACAATAGAGGGGGTAGCGTTGTTGGTGTGAGAAGAGAATTAATGGAGTGAAAAGGCTAAAAAATAGGAGTTTGTTGATAAGCTCCTTCTCCTTTTTTTTTTTTTTCCAAAAAAGCTTCATTAATTAATAAACCAAGGCAAAGCGTCATTACAATAGAAAAACTGGTACAACAGAACCTGTTGATACAAAAATAGTAAGCCTAGAAAATTAACCAAAAGTTACTATATATCTTTAGTAGATACCTCAGAATAAGGGCGCAATCGCATCACTTTATAGATACCCATGAGTGCAAAGGTGAATACGTCAAATCTCATATCTATCTAAGGCATTATAAAACCAATATACTCGGCCTGTATAGAAACAAAACATTACAGTCGTAACTTTTCAAAGTTAAAGTGCTGAACATAGCGATATCTAACTTCGCAAACACGGTAGTAACTAAGTCTATATACCAATAGCCCACTCTGTGGTATACATCAGATCACCAAAGTCTTTGAAGATGACCATATATTATAGAGAGAGGCCTACTACCTTAGAAAAGCCCCAACCAACATCCATCAATAGAGGTTGTCAGTCTATCATTGTCACAAGTGCAATCTTTCAATCCAAGATGCAACTACAATCGCAAGACTCTAAATACATGAGTCCCCAATTCAGACATCCTGTTAGCAAAAAAACTCATTGAACATGAAGATCAAACACACCATCAAGTAGGGGAAGGGTGAGCAATAAAAGAGTAGAAAAAAAAAAAAAACTAAAAGGGAAGGGTGACCAACCGCCATGGAGGGGATAAACCCCCTCCACAGGTAAACTGAATAAAGGAACAACAGTTATTTGGTCAAAGATGCTAAACGAGAGAGAAAGACGACGATGCTAAGTTTTGGACCAATGGCTATTGCTTAGGCCATTCTAACTTTTGGGTTGCTTTGTTGTTGACCAAAAAAAAAGGCTTTTGGATTATTGCTAGGCTACTTGTTTCAAAAAGAAAAAAGAAAAAGAAAAAATAACAAAATAAACAGGCTAGTTTGTTTACCCATTAGACTACTCGTTTGGTTAAAAATAATTAATTAATTTAAACAATTAATATATATATATATATATATAAAATCATGAATTTAGTTTGGATACACTGGCAATGTAAAAAAATTTTACACAATCAACCAATCATATCCTTCAATTTGTATGACTATTTAAGTAGTGGGTAGTTAAATCAAACACTTTTACTGATTTGGTAATATATGATTGGATGTCTATGTAAAAAAATTTTTCACTACCAATATATACAAATTAAATCCTATAATTATTTATATATTAAATAAATAAATTTAAATTATAAAAATATAAAATTTAAAGTATATTTTAATCACTAATAATGAGGGCAGTGGAAACTTTAAATTATTGGATGGAAACTATGCAAAAAAATAATAAAGGTAAAGAAAATGTGAAAATGAAAGGAAATAAAAAGAAAAGAAGGAGGTGAGTTCACTCTTTTGTCTGTTGGGTTTCTTGTTTTTTGTGTTTTCAACTCATCTATTGCATTTCTTGTTTCTTGTGTTTCTTTATCTAGAGATGGCAAAATGGGTTTAACCCACTAGGTTAGCTGGCCAAACTGGCCAAAAGTAGTGGGTTGAGTTAATATATTTGATCCATCAAATTTTTTTTACCCGCCTAATATAACATCCCCATTTTCTTAAAACAGCATTATACAAGTTTTAAATTATTTCCTTTAAGTAATGCTATATCATGACAATCCTCACTCTCAGAACTATAGGGTAGTAAAATATTACTATTGAAAATATGGCACTGCCATATGTTAAAGATTAAGAAATGATACAATGCCCCTATAAACTTTATTATTTATAGTGTTGCTCAAGACTTTTAGAAATTACGTTTTGACCTCAAATGGTAATGTACACAATGTCGTTAGAATTTTTTAGAAAATGACGTTTAGGTCCCCACATTCGTAGGATTAGTATAATAAGATTTTAAACGGAATAGAATCACATAGCAGAATCGTTGAAACCTAAACTCCAGCAGATTAAACCGTGGAGCTATCTATATGTGAAATGACATAAGATGCCGCTAGATTTGCTCAAAATTACACAAATGCTATTAGCTATAGAGAACAGAAAACAGGAGGGCCAAAAAGGTGACATTTCGAAGGAACGGTGCATTTGATCGCACTATTAACAAATTTACTTGATTTTATTGAACCTGTAAAGTTAATTAGAAGTTAATTAGAGATTAATTAAGAGTTAATTAGAGAGATTAGGATTAAGAAAAATTATAATAGCCATGCAAAAAATCTTACAAAGTTATTAGAAATGTTTTGCTGATTTGAAGAAAATCGATAAAGATTCGATATTTTATACTGTAAGAACTGAATCAGTAGAAATTTATAAAGTTAAAATCTAATTTGGGTGGCTAGAATTTGGCCGCCATCACCCCATAAAATGGTGTCACCAGCAACTACAAAAATGGGGGAAGCTTGGCCAAAAACCAACTACCCACATCTACTAATTAACACCACAAATCTCAAATAACTCTCAATCTCCCTTCTTCATATTTCAGCCAAGAGGAGGTTGAGCACTCTCTCTTTCACTTCGCCTCCATCTCACCTCATCCTTCTTCCATTTCCATCCATCATCAACTTCTTCTATCCCAAGACTTGGTTGCTTATTAACTCAAGCATGAAAACCAGGTAGGATTCACGATATTCCTTTATGATTGTGATATAAAGGCTGTGTGAGATTTTATTTCTACTTGGTTTATTGATGATATAATATGTTCATATGAGTGGTTGTGCTAATTTAGCATGCAATTATTTGATTAGGATTGGAAACTTAGTGAAAAACTCAAAGGATAGCTAAAACAGAATCTTCACAAAGTGATATCCCTACATGTGTTGGTACTTCGAGGTATAGGGATTCATATGCAGACATCAAAATAAGATGAAACCAATTTTAAATGAAACTAGATACTTATAATTTTCGAACCATATAAATTATAAAGTCATTGATTTAGTATTGAGTGAGATATGATTTTTTTTAATTTTATCCTAGATTTCTGCATCTAGATCTGACCTGAGTGGCTTGTGCAGGTCATAACTCGTCTTATAAAACTTCAAATTGAGTGCAATGAATTTTTTTAGAAATATTACAAATAGATCAATATTCCATAAAAATTTCAGAGTCAAATTCGGTCCCTGTTGCTCCCAGTAATTCATTGAATTTGCCCCATATTCTAACCTAGCTAGAACAGGACAACTTCAATTAGCCAACTTCAAGAGCTCATAACATGAGTTATACTTATTCAAAAGAAATGAAACTTATTGGAAATAAAATCTGGTTTAGTTAGCTTTAAAATGATATATTTTTCAAATAACTCTAGCTAGTTTTCCATTTTTAGTGAATTTTTATTTTTTAGTATGTAAATCTGCTTAGCAACATGACATACCTAGGTAAACTCTCAATATCTTAAGTTATACTTATCAAATATTAATAGGACCAAAGAGGTTAAAAACTAGACAAAAAACACTTCAACATAGTAAAAATTCAAAATTTAATACATTAAGTAAAAATTATGGTATACTTTACAAAATCGGGCAGAATCTGGAATATAAGGTAGCATGAGCAACTCTAAGAAATAGCAAGCTCTTAAACTCCAACTTGTAAACTTAGCTAGTTTTTTTGAACAAAACCCTTATCAAACCATTGAAATGATGATATATGACTATGATGTTTCTGCCATGTGAATTGGCCAACTATGTATACTAAAGAGCACTCTTCATAGGGAAACAAATCTGATTCATTATGCTGCCGAATTTTCGGGAGAAGCTTATGAAGTTATGATAGCTTATGTTATGAGAATTTATGATATGAATATGAAATTCTACATGTAAGAATATTTGAAACTAAGTGCTCTAAAATACATATGAACATTGTATGATGATATGATCATGATTCTTTTTACGAAAGATGACATATTTGCATGCAAAAGAGGAAAATACATGAATATGTAAGATTGAGATCCCTTCACTTAGAGACAGTTATTTGGGTTCTTCCTTGTGGAGATAGTTAAATTATGAGATCCCTCTACCTCGGAGGCACGTGGCCAAATGAGATCCCTCCGAATTAGAGGCAAGTGGATCCCCTTGTAAGTTAATTCTGTGTGACGAATGTCACGAGTTGAGCTCACTCACAGATCAAACTACCCAAGGGCAATAAAGATTTAAGAGCACAGCAAACACCTTAGGGACGATGATATATAACACCTAGATGTATCAAGTAAAGAAAGTATGAGTGCATTGGTGTGATTTTGTAATGAGCCATTTTATGTTCTTGTTATTGTTTTTATAAAAGTGCACTCGCATCAAGAATTAATTGCATTTAGTCATGCATATTATTCAATTGTTTCTTATTTTATTATGAATCACCTTATTTAGTTATCCTTTATATTACTATGATGATGTTTAGATTCTTTTTCTGTTTATCAAGTATATGAATAAAATGAACTCTGCTTCGAACAATATGTTTTCAAACTATAAAACTGAACAGCTTATATAACATGCTCACATTTTTTCTAATAAACTGAAGCAGCTGGAGATAATAACGATGACACTATATGTGACAATTTAGAGAATGCTACTAAGAATTTTAAATTCTAACTCTTATGTTTATTTTCGTGTTATGTTCAAATAGTTCAAGGAATATTGAAGATAGCCAGAGATTGTCAGCTTTGTCACGACAATCTGCTCAAGAATAGCATAATTATGGCATACGGTGCTATGACTTAAGCATAGTATTGTGCAAGGGAAAGTGTTACACCTAACCTGCCTCGCTTAACTTGCAGGCATTAGTAGAGCGGGTTGGGCCGTGGGCTAGGGTACAAGAGTTTTTTTTTTTTTTTTTTAATTTGTGAACTTTATCTTATAAACTTTATATTATGGACTTATGGTTAATTATTATTTATGAACTTCTTATTCATACTTCCTAATTAGTTTATTATATTTGTACTTAAGTTAAATTTGGATATAAATTATGTAGTTTAATTATTTTATTCTATTTTATTTAAGTAAAATTTTCATTCAATACATTTTTCTAATTTTTAAAAATTTTTAAGGTAATTTAAGTTATTAAAAATATTAAAATAAATTTATTTATATTTTCTTAAATAGGACGACCTAAAATGTTGAGCCCATTTTTCTAATTCAACCCGGCCCACCCTCGCTTTCGGCGGGCTTTTGGTAGGTCGGGATAGACCAACCCGCTTTGCCACCTCTATCTTTATCCTCATTGTACCATAAAGAGATCAGATAGGTGTGTGGATAAGAACAACCCCTCTCTTTCTCTCTCACATATTTCTCTCTATAAAGAAAATACCACCTAAGGGTGGACGTGGGTTGGGATAGGTGGGTTTAAAGAGCTTTTTTGACCTAACCTACTCATCCAAACATTGGGTTGCATTGGGTTAGGTTAAGCAATTTCTTTTGTCTTTCAATCCATCCTGACCTAATCCACTCATGAGTTGGTTGGATTTGGTCAAACCTGTGGATCTTAAATACATTTAAAAAAATTGCCTATTAAAACATGTCATAATATATAATCAAATATAATAAATCTAAACATATATAAGATAAACATAAATATCAAATCTTTTAATATGCATAGTAATCTCAACATAAATAAATTTTTTAAAAAAAATCGTAAGTCCTATAAGTTTTTCAAAAAAGCATATTTAAGTCTTAGTTGTTTTTAAGAAAACATATATAAGTCCAAAAAAATCACAAACTACATGAGCCAATTGAAATTAGTGTCATAATAGCATATGGATTGACATAATTACAAACTTCACTCTTAATTTTTTCAAGATATTTAATATCATCCAAATGATCCATTGGATTCTCATCATAATAATCCATTAGATGGTCTATCAACTTTTCATCTTTATTCTCTTTGGTAACTTTTTCAATGTGACCACAATGTCTACATATAAATATAATGGGAACCATAGAAAAGTCAAGGGAAAGCATCCTAAAATGCCAAAATGGTTTTTTAGTATCCATGGACATCTTAGGAAACTCTTTACAGAGGTGTGCCCTCCTCTCCTTTTTGGCTCCTGTAAACCGAAACAAAGACAATAAAACAATTGTCAAATACAAACAAACTCAATAATGAAATAAAAAAGTTTATAAGAAATTAAGAATTAGAAGGCCAACCCTCTAAACAATAAATATCTAAAAGAATCAACGATTAAGACCAACTATTTCCCTTCATTCCTTGACTTTACAAGATTTAATATGTAATTTCTCTTTTATTTGATATTAATAAAGGATTTGAGAAAAAAATTATCATTTTATTTTTGGCTTGACACAAGCTTAAGAGTACTAAAAAAATTAAACAGTGGGTTGGTTGGGTTATGTAGGTCGAAATTTTTCAAAACCATGGCCCAACGTATATCTCATGGATTAGAGATTTATTAATCTGACCTAACCTGTCAACCCAACCTAACTTGTATTTTGTGGGTTGGGTTGGGTTGAAACCCATGGGTTGATGGGTTGATCGAACCCAATGTCCACCCTTAATACCACCTACTACTTCCATTTCCTTCAAGAACCCATTCAATCCTTCGCTGCCCCTACTCATCTAACCTCTTTATTCACAAAACATTCCTTTTTCTTTACCATTCATTCTTAAAAACATAGACTAGTTAAAATGTGTTCTCTTAATTTTTTTCTGAAAAAAAAAAACCTTATTCTTTCTTCCACTGCAATGCCATCAAATATATGAGTCAACACTTCTTGTGAAAATGACACTAAACCCCAAGTCCACTTGCTATAGCCTTTAGTCCATGGTTTTGTAAACCAATTTAATGGTTTTATAAAACAATTTATTAGTAATATGATAAATTATAAGTACATACCCCATAAATTGTAGTGTCACATAAGTTCAAAGTTTACACCTACAAATTTGGCAAAATCCTAGTGTGAAAACAAAAATAGAATTAGTGTTGCTTAGACCCTATCAATTTTATCAGTGTGAAATATAGAAATGGGATTCTAGAGTTACTTTTGAAACTTCACAACATCTTAATTTTTCAAAAAAAAATGCTTGACAACTTGATAGAGAAAAAATTGCAAGATAAAATTATAAACACATGACATTGACAAAAATATTTTGTGTTCTATGTTTGTGCTCTATATTAATTATAAAAATGTCATTTGTGTTTTATGTTTCTGTTTGTGCTCACATGGGAGGACAAATATTTTATTTCAGTCCCGACTTAAACAGTGCTTAACCATAAGCAATTGATCCTCAACTATACTTTTGCATAAGTTAATTACAGGCTTTTATTTTGTTTTCAGTTATCAGGCCACAGGCACAGAGTGAAATTGGCTTTTATCCTCAACATCTAAAAGTGTTTGTTCCTGTTGGTATTAGGAGGAGTGTGGCAATGAGAAGATGAGAATAATTGAAGTTGAAGCATGTTGAATTCGGTTATTTCGAACAATTGAACTTGATTATGTTAAATTTAATTATGTTGTAATTTGTTATTTTGAACAATTTCATGTTGTAACTATATTTTATGTTTAATGCTTTTGTTGGACTAATTAGGTATATTATTACGTATTATGTTTTTTTGTTCCAACTTTTTTTTCATTTTTTTCAATTATTTTCGCAAATCTCAGAGTGAAATTGGCTTTTATCCTCAACATCCAAAAGTTCTTGTTCCTGTTGGTATTCAAAGGAGTGTGGCAATGAGGAGATGAGAATAATTGAAGTTGAAGCATATTGAATTTGGTTATGTTGATCACTTGAACTTGATTATATTAAATTTAATTATGTTGTAATTTGTTATTTTGAACAATTTCATGTTATAACTATATTTTGTGTTTAATGCTTTTGTTGGACTAAATAGGTATATCATTACTGACTATGTTTTTTTATTTTTTTTCTAATTTTTTATTCATTTTTTTCAATTTTTTTCCCAAATCTCAAAGTGAAATTGGCTTTTATCCTCAACATCCAAAAGTGCTTGTTCTTGTTGGTATTAGGAGGAGTGTGGCAATGAGAAGATGAGAATAATTGAAGTTGAAACATATTGAATTTGGTTATGTCGAACACTTGAACTTGATTATGTTAAATTTAATTATGTTTTAATTTGTTATTTTGAACAATTTCATGTTGTAACTATATTTTATGTTTAATGCTTTTGTTGGACTAATTAGGTATATCATTACTTATTATGTTTTTTTTTTCCAATTTTTTTCATTTTTTTTGCAAATATAGGGTTCCCCCTTGGGGACCTAAAGGGATGCGGGGAAAAAAATCCCCCACAATGGGGATTAGCGACAAGGGCAAGGAGAGTCTAGGGTCATGAGGACTCCCCACCCTCGCCCTGTGTAGGTGATATTCCTACTTAGAATAATTCATTTTTATTGATAATATATTTTACAAACATTTGTATGTAGGGATTCAATTATAAACACTTTATAAATTCAAGGATCAAATTACAAGTTTTTAAATTATAAAAACCTATTTGAATTTTCTCAAAAAGTTAATGGACTTATTTTGCGTTTAGCTTGGCGTTTCACCCCATTGAACACACATTCTTCCTTCTTGAAAGTTGTGTTGACATATTTGGCTATTTGTCAGTTCAATCAATTCTAACGTGATTTGTATATCAAACTCCAGTTGATACAAAAGTGACAATTTTTTTTTATTAAAGCGAAAGTGACATTTTATTGCTTCTTTGTTGAAGCAAAATCATGTTACAAATTTTTTTACATTTTTAGCTTTCAACCTAAATATAAGGTGCATTTATTTCAGATTTTAAAAAAAATGATTTTGAAACTTAAATTTTATATATAATTTAAAAAATTGAAAATTGATTTTTTTCAGAAGCTACTCTTTTTAGCTTCTCCAAAAAAGTTGAAAACAGATTTTTTTGAGAATCTGATTATTTTAAAAAAATTATCCAAATATATGACAACTAATTTTTTTAATAAAAAAAGTGATTTTTTACCCTAAAAAAGCATAAATAAACGCACTCATAATATAGCAGCATTATGTAAGAGCTTTTCATTAATTCCTTTCTTTGTAATTTTTATTAGTTTCTATTTTACATCTGTTTATTTTTTAATAGTTTAAATGCTTATTTTCATTTTAATTAAACTAATAAGAATAATTAATCATATTTTAAGCTAATAGATATATAATTTATTACAGTACATTTAAAAATTAATAAAATGCAAATAAAAAGACAATATATATATATATATATATATATATATATATATATATATATATATATATATATATATATATATATATATATAATTTAACAAATAAAAGTGATTTTAATCAATACATCCAAACAACATTTATTTTGTCAAGCCTAGGGATGTAAGCGGATCGGATTGATCCAATGAATCCGAAATCCTAACCAAACCAATGGAATAGGTTCGGATCGATTCAAGCAATCGGTTCATTTTTAAAGTGGAACCAAACCAAACCAATTGTTATTTGTTCGGTTTCGGATTTATGATTTTTTAATCCGATTACCCAAATATCCAACTCGATCACTCAGCCAACTAATTTATTTTTTTATTTCTAATATTTTAAAGTTTTGCACTTAAATTTCTAGTAATATAGTCATTTTTTATCTTCTTTGTTAATATTTGTTTAAGAAATTTATCTATTTATACCATTATTAAGTATATCCTAATCAAGTTTTTTTAAAAAAAAATATAATTCTTTATTTTTTACTTCAATCAGATGACCTGAACCAAATTAATCCGATTTTAATCGGATCGATTTGGTTCGGATTTATTGAAAAAAATTTAAAATCCAAACCAATCCAATCCAATTAAATTTAATCGGTTCAAATTTATTTTTCACTCAAACTCAATTTAAACCAACTCGTTTACACCCCTAGTCAAGCCCACTTTTAAAATAAAGATTTCCAAACATAAATCATATTATATCAAACTCACCTTTAATCAAAATCAATTATACAAAATCATATTGATTCAAAATCGATTTTACAAACGCCACTCTAAACACATACTTATAGATTAATTTAACCTTTGTTTTAATATTAAATCTAGCTATGCTAAAGTAGTGGACCAACGATAGTCCTTCCCCCTCGTTCATGTCTCTCTTGCTCCCATATTGAAGTCTCTACGTTGCTCCCAAATCCGGTGCGTGCAAACTATCCGGCGACCATCAATGCTGCCGAATCCGACCCGACCCATCCTTCTCTCTTCTCCCTCCAAAACCCACCCACTCAGAAACCGCCATTTCCAACCATCAGGGCCATGCAAAGCACCTGGCTCCAAAAGCTCTACTCTCCCAACTTCAACTTCCCTTACACCATAGTTTTCTCCGAGCTTCTCCGTTACACCACACACTCCCGCAATCCAATCCACACGTTCTCTCCAACCATCACAGCTTCCCCCCGACAACAACCTCGTACCCCACAACACTTGTCCCAAACTTGCACCAACCTGATCCAGTCATGTACCAAAACGGGGTCACTCTTGCACGCGAAACTCGCTCATGCACACGTCATCAAGGGTTCCATTCGACCCTCTCTCTTCTTTTTCAACAACCTTCTCTTAGTGTACCGAAAATTTGGCGAGTTACGTGACGCCCAGAAGCTGTTCGATGAAATGCCGCAACGCAACGCCGTTTCGTATAACTCTTTAATTTTGGGGTATTCGCGAATGGGTTTGTACGAGACGGCGTTGCGTGCTTTCTGTGAGGCCAGAAGGGTCGGTGGTGTTAGCCTTGATGAGTATACCTATGCAGGAGTTTTGGGTGTATGCGGTTACACTGGGGATTTGGTGTTAGGAAAAGTGGTTCATGGTTTGGTTGTTGTGAGTGGATTGAATGAAGTCACTTTTGTGATCAATGCTCTTATTGATATGTACTCGAAGTGCAACCAGATTGAGCCGGCGAGGCTTTTGTTTGAGACTTCCGGTGCTGTGGATGATGTTTCTTGGAATTCACTCATTGCTGGTTATGTTAGGTTAGGTGGTAGCGATGAGGTTTTGGAATTGGTTATGAGAATGCATCAGAATGGCTTGATGTTTAGTACTTATACTTTAGGAAGTGTGCTTAAAGTGTGTTGCGCGAAGAATTTGAACTGTTCTGGGAAAATGGTACATGGTTATGCGGTCAAGCTTGGTTTGGATTTGGATGTTGTTGTTGGGACTGCATTGCTTGATATGTATGCTAAGACTGAAAATTTAACGGATGCGATGCGACTTTTTAAGTGCGTACCCTACCGAAATGACATCATGTATAATGCCATGATTGCTGGATTCCTGCAGACGCAGACTGTCTCTAGTAAATATGCACAGGAAGCACTTTGTCTTTTCCGCAATATGCGAAGGCAAGGATTGAAGTCCTCAAAATTTACATTCTCGAGCATACCTAAGGCTTGCATTGCTGTTGAAGATTTTGAGCTTGGAAAGCAAATTCATGCTCAAATTTGTAAGAACAATCTTCAATCAGATGAGTTCATTGGCAGTTCGTTAGTAGACTTGTACTCCTTTTTTGGTTCAGTTGAAGATGGATTAAGGTGCTTTAACTCAACTCCTAAGTTGGATATCGTCTCATGGACGTCCATGATTGCAGGCTATGTTCAACATGGACAGTTCGAGAATTCTTTGTCTTTATTCCATCAATTTTTAGCTTCTGGAAGGAAACCAGATGAGTTCATTATGTCAAGTGTTATAAGTGCTTGTGCAGATATGGCGGTGGCAAGATCTGGAGAGCAGATCCAGGGTTATGCATTAAAATCAGGCATTGCAAATTTTACTATTATTCAAAATTCACAGATTTGCATGTATGCAAAGTCTGGGGACATAGATTCAGCTCAGCTGACCTTTCAAGAGACCGAGAACCGTGATGTGATATCCTGGTCTGTGATGATTTGTAGCTATGCCCAACATGGTTTTGCTAAGGAAGCTCTAAGACTTTTTGAGTTGATGACTGCTTCTGGAATTGATCCCAACCAGGTCACATTACTTGGGGTCCTAACTGCTTGTAGCCATGGAGGTCTCATTGATCAAGGATTACAATACTTTGAAGTCATGAAAAGAGATTATGGCATAAAGGCTAGTGTAAAGCACAGTGCTTGCATTGTTGACCTCCTAGGCCGAGCAGGAAGGCTAGAGGATGCCCAAAAATTTATTTTTGATTCAGGTTTTGAGGATGACCCCGTAATATGGCGTGCCTTACTTGGTGCTTGCAGGGTGCATAAGGACACTGTCATGGGAAAACATGTTGCTGACAGAGTAATAGAGCTTGAACCTCATGCAGCTGCGTCTTATGTGCTTCTTTACAACATCTACAATGATGCAGGAAAAGAAAAGCCTGCTTTAGAGGTTAGGAAGCTCATGCAAGATCAAGGAATTAAAAAGGAACCTGGTATAAGTTGGATTGAGGTAGGAAATAGGGTTCATACATTTTTGGTGGATGATCGTTCTCATCCAATGAGTCAATTGATTTATTCGCGGTTGGAAGAAATATTGGTGAAGATAAAGAAAACTTGCTTCAACAATGAAAATCTTCCTTCAGGCAATTCTGAAGTTGGACTCGGTGGCACCATAAGCATGAACCACCACAGTGAAAAGTTAGCTGTAACTTTTGGAATTATTGCCTTACCAAGATCAGCACCAGTGAGGGTGATGAAAAATTTGAGAGTTTGCTCTAATTGCCATAGAACAATGAAGCTCATCTCCAAGGTGGAGAAGAGAGAAATAATTCTCCGAGATGCTATTCGTTTCCATCATTTCAAAGAAGGATTTTGTTCTTGTAAAGATTACTGGTAGCAAAAGATCAGATGCTTGAATAGCATATTTTGGACAAGTCATTTCCTTGGTGTTGCATGAGGATTGGAGATGCATGGGCATTGTCAAGCCTCTAAGCCAATTAGCCTCCTCTGTGTTAATGAAAAGAAGAAATAAAAGTAACATACCAAGATTATACTGTTTCTTGAAGTGGGGGTAGGTGTGCAATTGCCTGGTGTAAGAACTTGGAAAAGTAGACAACATCAACAACCAACCCTTGTCCTACGGTGAGATTGGCTACATGAATCAGACGATGTTATACTGTCCTATAGTAAACTATATCAATGGTCAAACCATTAAAATCTAAATCTTTTTTATGGTTTCACTTATAGTTTTTCTTGATCTCCCTCTATCTCTAGCTATTGAGCTACTTTTCATCTTATCTACTCTCCATGCCAGAGCTTTTACAGGTCTTCACACATAACTAAACCACCCAGAGCAAGATTCTACCATTTTTATTCCAATAGGTGCTAAAGTAACCTTTTTTTGAAACATTCATTTCTAATCTTATCTTGTCTAAGTTGTCCACTTATCCAATACAACATTTTCATCTTTGTTACATTGAACTTATTTTTTTGTTGGCTTTTTTGGTTCCCAAGATTCAATTCCATATAACATTGCTGATCTTATAGTTGCACAATAAAATTTTCTCTTAAGTGGTGCTTTTTTTATCACAAATAACACTCGAAACACTCGTACATTTCATCCAGCAAGCTTGAATCCTACGTTTTACATCTCCTTCTCTTTCTCTTACCCACGTGACTTTGTGGTATGGTATCGTCTGCAATGTTTACCTCTAAGTTCATACTTGTGGGTCTCCTACTAAACTTACATTCCATATACTTTGTTTGCCTTCTACTTATAGAAAAACTATGCCTTCCAAAGCTTGTCTCCACGGCTAAAACTTTTCATTTATTTCCTCTGTCGGCTCTTTGGTGAAAGGACGTGGAAAAGAATCTCTTTGCTAAAAGTTTTTGAAACGGTGGATTAAGCATATATATATATTCTAGCAGGAGGGACAAAGACGATGTTGTTGTCTAGCAGAAACAGGTAGTTGGGGTTCAATTATATTTTTTAACTGTGTTCTGTTATTGACTTATTTGTTTTGGGCCATTTTGGCAAAAGCATATTTTATAACGATGAGTAAGCTTCGAAATTTGAACACAGTAATGGTTGAGACAAATATATCTCAATCACTCTGAAAAATTCCTTGACATGCATGATAGTTAATATTTATTTAACCGTATATTTATTTTTTACTGACTATATGTTATTATGTTGGAGAACCATACTGAAATCCTGTTCTCTATTTTAAGCTTTACAGTCCTAGTCAAATTGCACATTATCTTAATTTCGTTTTCTTTTTTTCTCATTTCCAGGCCTATGTGGTGGACCTGACAATTTTTTTCAACCATATGCGTTTCTTGCGCCATTCAACCTTTCATAACTTCTAGTTTAGCATCTCTTCTGGAGTTCAAATATTTGTTTTTTTCCCTGTTTGTCACTTGAATTCTACCAAGATCTAAATTATTTGCTTGGTTATGTACGTGGTGGGACTTTGGAGCTCGACAAAACATTCTAAGAACAGAACCAAGGTAACGATGCCTCTTTACTTTTTGTTTCTTAAAGATGCATCTTATGTAATGCACATCTAGTAGCTGACAGATATGCTGCGAATTTACAAATTGTGATAGTATTTAAACATGTGAAATTTATTCATAAGTTATAGATTTGAAAAGGTGATCGAAGAGGTTTAACCCTGGAGCTGAATGTAAAATGCTTACTCTTGGTTAAAAAAAGTAACAGGTGGCCAAACCCCAACAGAGTAGAAGGTGGATTTTGACAGTCAGTCTCCAAAAGTGTGCTTGATGATAAAATAGGTTGTAAATTTTGATTTTTGGTGTGGCCAGTCATGAACATTCCTGGGTGGTTCTGGTCAGAGGTCACATGTGCTATGCTTCTAATCTCCTTGTTTGGTGATAGTAACTAGTTATTTTGTTACAGAAAATAGGGATAAAGCCCAATTAGAAATATCAGAACCACAGCCTGCAGGTTCAGCACTCTCACACTAGCCAAAACAGAAAACGTAAGATAGGACACTGCAGAACTTTGAGGGTCTGCAAACCTCCCTGAAGGCCCCAAAATCGTCACTCAGGAATTGCCTACTTCTACTGTCCCTACTCATTAATTTGAACAGTCTTCATTCTTTCCTTCTTATCCACATGATCTGATTCTCTAATTCTCCACTTCTCGTCCCTTTTCTTGTAGCATAGGCCTTAGTACTATGGGTCTATCCGTCAGTCAGACTGTCAGGTAAGGATTGCAATCCGTCCCTCCAGTTTTGGCTGGCTGAATGTGAATCTGGCTCCATGGAAGCTATCCATTTGGTTCTTGGTCAGGATAGCTTCTTGCATCATTATGGTTCTCTCATTGCAGAGATTGAACATTGGTTCAGTACCAGGTGGGAGGTTAGTTTGGTCTACATTTTGCTTGGAGCTATTAGTTTTGCAGATTTATTGGGAAAAAAAAAATGTGGCTCATGGTGATGATGATTTTATAGTTTGGCACTCCGCTCTTATTTGTTTGTTCTTGGTTTGAATAGTCTGTTTTAGCTGATTCTTTGGGTGTGGCTTTTGTTAGGGTGAGGGGGTAGTTTTTCCCTTCTTGTTTTCTGCTGTACCAAAAAGAAAGTCTTTTTGACCCCAGAGAAAGGGAATCCTTTTTGCTGTTTGGGCTGTTGATTTTCAGTTTTGCTGATTATGTCCATTGCAAATCAATGGCTGTGAGGAGGCCAGCACGCCACTCCGAAGGCTGCTCGGGGACTATTCCACATGTTTCATCTGATTCCTAGGAGAGAAGTACACCTCATTGCAAGGTACAAAACCATCTCTGCTGCTTACTAAAGATTTTCCAGCTCAGAATGAACTATTTTAAGCTTTAGTTTTCTATTCTCACATATTTAAGCCGAAAAATTTTGTTCTCCTAGTTCTTAAATTTTTCTCCCAGGGTTCCATCTTTGGTTGTAAATTCTATAGATAGATGCACACTTTAACCACTTGGTCGTCAAAAGGCAGCAGCTTTGTGTCGGCTTTGCAATAGATTTGTCTTGTGCTCTTGATGGGAGAAGGAGCAAGAAGTTGGGTCCTCATTTTTCCGTATTTGACAGTACAAGTATTGGTATTTTTCTATGCTTATGTGAAAGCGAAGCAAGCCATTGAATCCCGAAATTTGATTTGAAATGTGGGCTCTTGTTAGGATGCTCTTAATTCAAAATTGCTCCCCATTGTATACAAAGAAAAGCCATATTAGAGGACTTAGCTATGATGGCGTGAGCATTGGAGGAGCATAAATCAATCCTGATATATTATAACAGAATAATAGTGAGACAGAGGGCATAAATCTTTATTTCGGATGAAGTCTGATACGGTAACTATGAACAAAAATCAATGTTGGTAACAATCGTCGAAGAACAGAATGACACTAAGATCGATGTTCGATACATTGCATTGCGCTTGTTCTATGCTTAAGACACAGGAGGTAGACGAACATGGGTGAAATGCTCCTTCAGTTGTATGCAACTTGTTGTATTCTGTACAAGAATATGATAATTGCAATGCATCATTACATGTTCCAACAGACTAACCTAAACCAACCATGCCAGAAAGCTGTAGCTATTGTCAACAAAACTCATAAATAGACTACTCTCTTCCAAGTTCCAATGCTAAAACTTCAACATTCAGTTCTCTATTCAGTTTATACGATGATAAGCATTTATTAACTCAGACAGAGTCCTTGAGATACCAAAGGAAATAGTATTTTGTCAGCATTTAAGCTCCCAATTTACGTTCAATTAGTGACCATTTCGAAGAGGAATCTGCAAATCTGCTGAGGAATGGTGGGTATAACTGGACCATATCTCTTCAACCAAGTGATACAGCGATATCTTTAACAAAAAAATATAAGATATGATCAGTCATAAGACAAACTTTAAAGATGACCACAAGAACAAAAACAACGTTCCAGATTAGCCCAACCATCAACTAAATCAAACACAATTTGAGCACAAGTCAATAGGAAAGAAGAATCAACAAACCATTCATGATTTCCATACCTGAATATTGTCATTCAGCTCAAACAATTGAACAGCAAGTAAGTTCTAGGTTTTTGGGCACTGCAAAGGATTCCCTCTCAGATAAATGAACAAGGAAAAGCTTCTCGTGCTAAACCAGGATTACGAGATATTCAATGAAATGGGCTTGGCAAATTAACTTTGCTTTTGTTATGTTAGGAGGACAGTGTGGATACATAATGGTTTCAAAGTTTGGCCTCTACCAGCCACAGACTCGCCTATCTCCAACAGATTAGAATCACAAAATCTCCTTCTTTCGAGTCAATGAGAGAAAACTCCATAACGAACCAATGTTCACAAAATGATACAATTCACTGATGATTTACACAAACTATTTTAGGTCTATTTAAACACCAAACTATTAACCAGCTAATACAATTCCTATCCACGATAAGTACAGATGAGCAACAAAAGACATGTTTAAATTTTGTTGTAAGCCTGCATGAGTTGGAAAGAACTCGAGCTTCAACAATGTTAATTTTATCCACATCCGCCATTAGAATATCTGATGATATTACCCACATGCACCAATGGGTATAGAACCCCAAAGATTATCCAGTTTCATTGTTTGATTGTTCCGTAAGACAGACTTGCGTAATATAACCCTTCAATTCTTCCACCACTAGTAAAGAATAGTCTAATCCAAGTTAATTTATGGTTCATTTCTTGGACAGATCATTTGGGCTTGAGTGGACTGCTCCAGCATCGCTCTCAGCTCAGCTGGGGTGGTTTGCATAATTGGGCTGACTAATTAGAGAGGTAGAAGAGATTTAAACAGATTAGAAATTTAGGAGTTTAATGAAGGAGAAAATTGGAAAAATTGAGGTCAAAACGTGGTCCTTTTAAGTAGTGTGGAGGATTGTAGTGCCATGTATATATCTAAATTAGAATTTATCATGCTACATAGGTTATAATTACTTTTGCTGCACTTACCGTTTAGAAGGGGGACGCAGTGCGGCGATGCGAGGAGAAGTGATGCGGTGCGGCGCTGCACTCTTATTCCTTCACTAATTTGCATGAATCTATATACCAGTGAGTCAAGGCTTTAGTCTTTTTTTTTTTTTTTTTTTCTGTGGTTCATAAGTGAGCCAATGTTGAAGTGCATGAAAAGCAAGAGCCTTTTAATTCGTTGCTAAAAGGCTTTGTTCTAGGTTTCAATTCATTTTCATTGTCAGCCAACTGCAATCCTGATACAAGATGCACGTTTCTAACTAACATTTTAGATTAGGACAAAGCATAACATTGAAAACATCACATTTGATATTGCTTGTCTTTTAACATAACAATTTTATCTTTTTGGGTCTTGTGTACTAGAGACATGGGTGTCGCTTATTCAACGATGATCATTACACTTGGCCGTTGATGCACCTTTTCTCCTTAACCAGCAAATTATTCCAAATGGAGGCTGATTTACTACTGTTGGAACCCTCCATGAATATGCAATTATATTAGATTTAGGTATCATGCAAATTGTGTCCGTGTCGGCCACCAAATGACAACGTGCCCACATCTATATTATTGAAAATTCAGAAAGTGACACTTATAACAATGCCCAAATTATATGCCTTGTCTTTATCTTTTGACAATCTACGCAAGAAAAAATAAATATAGTTTCAGTGAAAAATGATATAACATTATCTGTTCATATTTTATTCTTCTGAATCTTGGAAACGTCTTACACCAATTTTTCACTTTGCGTGATAAAATATTAATTATGTTCTTAAAGATGATGCTTGTTTAGTACCTAACTATCCGCACCAATGATTAAGAACTTGTCAACAAAATGACTTCCTTCGCAATGAATTTCCTTTTTATTCCACATATTCGCTATTTTACTAAAGAGATTGATTTTGATATATGATTACTGTAAAGAGTTTATATTATCGTTTAAGTATATATTATTAATGATTTGATTTTCAAAATAATGACTATAAAAATTAAATAATTTTATTAAAGTGTCAATATATAATTAAATAACTATGTAAAATAAATTTATATTGATATTATATTAAAATTAAATTCTTTAATAAATTATGTGATAAGTGATATTTGAATACTAAAATGGTTAATCACAATAAAAATATACTACAATTTTAAACAAAATTTACCCACTATATCAAGAGTTTAAGTCTTAAAATCATCACTTTAACAAGAATGTTACTTAATATTACTTTTGGTTCAAAAGTACATGACCAAATACTGCTACAAATGATTTTATGGAGGCGGATTCTCCCTCCCGTTAGTTCTACTTGGTTGGCATGTCTCAAAAGATTTCTTAATATCTATAATTAGTATTTTATTTTTTCATCGAGGTATACTTGAAACTAATCCTCTATAGGTTATTATTATTTTTTCGCTTCCTTTAGATTCAACATGACATCAACTATTGCTGTTATGATAGTCTTAAAGTGACATTTTTATTATTTTCAAGGAAAAAAAATTCAAAGCATCTTAAGGGGAAAAAAAAAATTCATGTCTCAAATTTCATTCCTCATTAATCCACTCTATCAACCTAAAGTTTCAGGCATGATATTAATATTACGTTTGAAAAAAAAAATTACAATATAATATACATTTAAAAAAAATTTTAGACATTACTTTTTATAATTTGTAAAAATAATATTAAAACTTCTTGTATTTTAATTTTTTTTTATAAAACTTGTTCAATTATTTTAAAATTATATTTCTATAGCTCTTTTAATTAAAAATATTGAAAAAAAATACACAAAACGAACGAGCCAACCTCCATTATAAATTGAAGAAGCAGCTGCCATATCAAATTGCCGCAACTTCCTAAACAACTGAAGAAGTACACACAATGTCTTGATCTCATTTTTCTTGTAATAGGAACTCAAGCCACTTTCAAAGCCTAGACCAAATCAAGGCAATATCTTTTTCTTCTATCTTAAAACGAAATACAAAACTGAGCAAGTGCCTCACCCCGTGGACGACGTGACCCAATAATTCTTTAGCAAACAGCAAGGTGATCCCTTGCTTTTTTGTTATCTCCTCTTCTTTTAGCTGAAAAGGTGACCCTGTACATATCTTATAGACTTAGTAATGCCCTAGCTACCACGTATTTGGATAATAATACACCACAATTATATTGCTCTGAAGTAAAATGATAAACAAATAAGACTTTAATATTTTTACAACTAAGCGACAAATTAACCTTATTTCGTAATCCAAGGACTGAAGGACTTGTCCTATGTTATTAACTTTAAACAGCATACAAAGTTCACGTGCAGTTTTTTATTCTGGAATTTACTTCAATAATGTTAGGTTCCAAGTCAATTCATAAATAGAATCCTATTGTGGTGTTCCATGATGTATTAGCATCCCACAATTTCGATAGACCACTATTGAAGAAAAGCATCTTGCCATATGAATTAAAATTGACAGCCATGATTCTTACCAAATCTATTTCGTAAAGACATATCTCTCTCTAGATCGAGTTTTAGACCACATGTACCATAGTTTGGATAAACAATTAGCTATTCCCTTTTCTAACGTTTACTGGTAAGTGGAAAAGAGATTTTGATTGTACACTTTCTTTCAGAAGTTAAATAAGATAACAAACAAACATATACTTAGTTATTAATTAATTCCAAATGGAGCCATGTTCCCAAAAGCAAAATGAAATTACTGATTAGTGCATGAATTTTGTTTGAATATTTGAAAAATGAAGCCAGTTTCAAGCTTTCAAGTGGCAACAAATTATGGATAGGAGGAAATAATAATGTCTTCAAATGACATGTTATGGCTTTGTACACTCATTAATACACTTTGAATTTTTAATTTTGGATGTGGCTAAAATGGTCCAAGGACCATCTTGATTCTTGAATCATGTACATTGAATTTTGTATATAATATTTTTTATATAATAAAATAATTAAAGTTTAGGATGCACTGACAGTATAAAATTTTTTTACATTGTCATCCAATCAAAACCTTCTATTTGCATGATCATTCATCTAGTGGGTGGTTATATCAAAGACTTTTGTTGATGTGATAATATATAATTGGATATCTGTATAAAAAAATTTTATACTGACAGTATATTTAAATTAAATCCAAATAATTATTAATAAATTTTTCTTATGGACAAGATTCAAAGACCAAAATAGTCCATAACTCAACAAAGACCATTTTAAAATTTATCTTTAATTTTTCACCACTTTATAAAACATTGACTTAGTGGCCATTCTTAAGCAGAGATTGGCAATGGAAGGACATTGCTATTGTTGTTATGAATAATGAGATAGTACATAATGAATGACATAATATAATTTTTTTTTATTCCTATAAAAAATATTTTTATTATTTTATGAGTAGTTAAAAAATTTTCAAATAAGAAGGGAGTTGCTATTTGATTTCTCTTAAAAAAATGATACGTGGCCGACACGTGTCTTCTCCCGGATTTGAATGTGCGTTCTGCTGCAACATACACTACTCTCCGCTTTTGTTCACATTCAAATTGCTTGTCCCTTTCCTCATATCAAAACAACTCACACCTCACAAGCCACCAATAAGTAACCCACACTTGCTTTGCTTTAAGCCCAAGCTGAGCACAAAAGAATAATACATGGCAAGAAGAAAGGAGTTATTGGAATTGGAGATATGATACGAGGATTCCTCCTGAGCAATGTGCGATGCTTGTTCATTCTTTCTTCAAAATATAAATGCTTTATTCACAAAGTTTTCCAATTATTTCAGGCTTTAAAAATGTTATTACGTCATCCTCAAACAAAGTAAAAACACAATCCTAGTGTATCCTTTTCAAGAATTTCCAATATTTTAAGTCTCCAACTCAATATTCCAATAAAAGAAGAAAATGGGGGCTAAAAGTGACCTACCTGGTGTCTTCTACACCTTTGGACGTTTAGGTGCAGAATGAACAGCAATTTGAGATTTTGTGTGAAGTTATCTGGTGGTGCGTGCAGAAAACTGAGTTTCAATCCTTATTTTGCCTCATTGAAGATTAAAGTGGCCAAAGTTTGCATTTTTTTAAAAAAATTACTTGAGGGAAGTGATTGTGGGGCTGAAAGTAAGCTGAGTTTGTTGCAGTGAGTGTTTTCAGAGATCTGGGTGGGCGAGCAATGGAACCTCCAAAGGGATTTTGGGCTCCATTGTGGAGCTTTTTGTGCTTTCTGCCTTATTTCATCGGCCTTTGGATACTAGGCAACATCAAAGGTGAATTTCAATGGCTATGGCTCTATTATTCTGGGATATTTGTTTGGTCTTCTTTATTGGTCCTGAGCTTTATATATATATATATATATATATATTGTATGTTTTAAGTGTTAAATACAAGTTGAACACAAGAGAAGGGATTTCTTGGTGATTACTTTACAAAATGCAGTACTGAAAATGGAACATCTCTGCATAGTTCTTTCTGTTAGTTACAACTTACAAGTGTTTGTAAATAACCATTCATTTTTCTGTGGAGTTATGAGTCTTTCTTTTTCTTTAACACTGATGGGGACATGGGGTAGACATTGCTGTTTCACGCATGTGTTCCAATTTGACATGTATTTGTTGAAAAATTACTCATTTGAATTAATCAATGATAATGTAACACACGTTGAGTGATGTTTCCGTGATTGTTAAGGGAAAACAATTATAACTCGTTTGTTTTGTTTATCATCAATCTTATAAATCTGTTTATTAAGAACAACAATAAAACTTAATTGAATCCTGTAGAATTTGGGAACTTGATAAAAAGAAAAAATAAAACTATTTGAATGACAAACAAGTATATAGTAGTTCAGGGTATAAAATATTCAAGGCAAATCCAAGGGATTACACAGCTGGTATGCTTGTTTAATTTTTCACTACAGAGTAGTTAATAGCTCCTCCATTTAATGTGCTTACCGTCGTAGAAGAGAGCTAACTCAAGGTTTCTGCTTGAGGAGTATGATTGTCAAGCTTTCTTACCAATGCTCAAACTGCATTATTACTTCAGGTGCCCTTCTCTGCCCATTGATATGCTTAATAATGACAATCGGGAACTCATCTGTCATACTCGGTCTTTGGACTGCACACTGTATTTGGACATATTACTGTGTTGTGAGGTGCTTTCCTTGGCTTCCAATCTCTCAAGTTCTTGCTCATTGATTTCAATTTGTAATTCTTTCCTCATATCGATTTCCCTAACTTACAGAACTAAACAATTAGGGCCTATTCTGAAGCTTGTTACCTGCGTACTTGTACTACCACTGCTGTTGATTTTGTGGCCAGTGGTTGGCATCGTTGGAAGTATCGTAGGTGGAGCAGCCTATGGATTTCTTTCACCAATATTTGCTACTTTCAAAGCTGTAGAGGAAGGAAAAGAAGACAAATTTTTCCACTGCTTTACTGTATGTTTATTTTTGAAGTTATTAAAATACTTGTTGTTATTCCTCTACTACTATTGTTATTCACTACAAAAATTTCATACTGCATGCACAGGATGGTATGTGGAGCACTGTTTCAAAGACCTTTGATATTGTCAAGGATGTGACAAATCTTTGTTTCTATTCTTATTTCTCGGTTATGGATGACCTGAGACTAGAGGGGCCTCCAAATGGGAAATATTATGAGCTCAGGTTTTATGCCATTATATTTCTCACTGACTTGGTTTTTGTTATATTATCATGTCTCTAATGAAAGCATACCTTGGAATTTGTTGCACACATCCAATTTTTTGTTTACAGGCAGCCCAATAGGTATAGGTAGGGTGAGACAGAGTAATCGGACACAAAAACGCTACTTGATCCATGTAGCTGACTCCACTTAGTTGAAAAAAGCTTAGTATTGCACAACTGCTCTGGCCTGCATGATGTTGTAAATTGTGACTATTAAATTGAAACCAATTAAAAATTAGCATGTCTTCTCAGGTCTCAAGAAGTAGAATGGTTTTGCAAACTACTGGTCAGTTAAAGTTTTACACGCATATAGCTATTTTCTGGACCATATTGTCCTAGAAATAATAGACAGGACTGCAATTGTGTATTTCATATTGTGAAATGTTACTATGAGCTAAGCATGAAAATGATTGAGCTGGTATCTGTCTGATCAAATTTTAAAGTAAAAGATGTGAGTTTTTAAATTGAAAAAAAAAAAATGAACAAATTTAATTTAACGCTGCAAAGGCTCAAGTGCACAGGCACTCAAGCTTTCTGCAGCGAAGTCCTTTCATACTATACTTTTGTCATTGGTCTGGTGATTTTAATCATTTGCATGTCAAACATCATTATTATAGCAAAGCAGGGGTAGACTGTAATAGAAAATATTGACAGAAGGGATTGTTATGGATAAATGTTTGAGAGCATATTTGAAAATGACACTTCTTATCATGGTTATGCAGTTTTAATAAACAAGTAAAATCTGAAGTACAGTAACTTCTATAACCAGCATGGCACTGTCTGTTTTCACTGTTCTGCCTAAAATCTTTTCCCTGCCAAATTGGCTAAGCAGGTGAAACTAATTTTCTTTGTTGTGCATTTTGTGTGTTTTAGCTGTATCTTTGTTCTGTGGTATATTTAACCTGAGGTTGTCCAAATATACCTCTTGGAAAGTCAAATAAGCATCTGTATTGGTTGGTTTTTGGAACATTGAAGCAGAACAAAATTTTGGCTTTAAAAAAGTCTTCTAGATAAGCTGATAATATTCCATATTGCATATGGTGTTTTCTGTTCTGCAGTGAGTTATGATATATGATTGTCTGGTTTGAAATTTATGTTTCCTTTCTCCTTTTTGATGCAGACTGCTTTATTTTCTTGGTGCTGTTATAGCTGCAGTTCTTGGGATCATAGTTGATATGCCAGTTGTATCATTTGTTGCCATATGCAAAGGCCCTTACATGCTCTTTAAAGGGTGGAATCGTTTGTTTCATGATCTCATAGGCCGTGAAGGTCCTTTCCTGGAGACAATATGTGTGCCTTTTGCTGGCTTTGTTATCCTTCTGTGGCCACTGGCTGTTGTTGGGGCAATTCTGGCATCCATGATAGCCAGTGTCTTTCTCGGTGCCTATGCTGGTGTTGTGACCTATCAGGTCAACCCTCATTTACGTTGTTTATCTCTATCAATATTATAGGTATTATAGTCTATTATGTTATGCTTGGGTTAGAGTTCGACTATGATTTTCTGAATGGAATTTATGGCATTTGGTGGGAGAATAACTTGTCTGCTCCAACGGTTTTCTAGACTAATTTCTATTGAAAAGATAGACCAGTGGTCAAATTGCAGTGAAATTGGGTCTAGGATAAAAAAATAAATTTTCAACATTTACTATCTTTGGAGTAAACTTATCTCAGTATCTATTTCCCATTTCATCTCAGGGACGCCACCTGTGTGGCATAGTTCTTAGATTATACATGCAAAAGATGAATGACTATACAGAGGGCTTGGTTTTGAACTCTTTGGCACGGCAAGATGTGAGCTTTAGGTATTGAGGCTTAACCATTTCAATCATAATTTTTGGCATATATGATAACAAATACTAATAGGATTTGATAGTTAAAATTTGAAAATGGTATTTGATGTGTAATTCAACAACAACAAATCCTTTTCTCACTAAGTGGAGTTGGCTACACAGATCAAATGATTCCATGTCTTATCAAAACAAAAATAAAATATTAGTGGCATCACTGAGTGGTAAGTTCAAGGGCACTTTAATAGGTTTCTATAATGCTCGCATTCTCTGCCACTGCCTTAACCTCAACTTAAATCTGAATTTTAAAAAGCCTACCATGTCATGTTTGCCATGCCTATGCTTAAATGCTTAAATATGCTATTTATGATTCTGCTGGATACTTCACCCTTGCAGTTTAAACCTTTCATGAGTCATGCCATAAAACTGCCCACATCAAGAATGCCTTTTAAAATATGGCTTGCATGAAAATGCCATTTTGAACACCTTGATAGTAATACTAAGATTATCCATGCTTGAGTCTCATTTGGGGATGAGATATGTTTATTTGTTCTTTAAAATGCAGGAGTCTTTCTTGTTTGGTCTTCGGTACATTGTTGCAGCTTTATTCCTTTATGATGAATACAGCAATGATATTCTTGGCATGCCAGAAGGATCCTGCTTCCCTAGGTTTTTATTCTGCTATACTCCATAATTTGTTGTTGTGACTTGCAATTAATGCTTTTGTCTTGTGTTTTTCACAAGTTTGATATTTGACAGGCCTCAATATCGGAAAAAGGTTGAAATGTCGCGGACAGTGTCACGGACATTTTCCCATTCAAATTCTTTATCAAGGCTGAATCCTTTGCAGAAGACTCCTTCTCGAACTCTTTCGCCGAAAGATAATATTGTTGAGTTGAAACCACTTGAGGTACTTTTTATAAAATTGTGTTCAATGATGCACGACTTAAATATGACCATTTTCTTCTACCCTTGAATGTTAAAGTTTTGCATCAGTCTTGAGGATCTGTTCTAAATGAATATTTGTTCATGACTAGTGTAGCTGTTTGATGGCTTGTTCAAGGACTGTCATTATGTAGCTGAAACATTGGTTTCTGAAGGACTAATAGCACGCGACGACATTGAAGAAGCCAAGTCTGGTAAAGGGAGTAGAGTCATTAGTATTGGTTTGCCAACATATTGCCTTCTCCAGGTACTCTTGCGCTCTGCAAAAGCCAATTCGCCAGGTTTATTGTTAAGTAAGTGGAACACTTGCTACAGTTATATTTGTCTTTTCCTTCCCCATCTTCTCGCTCTTTTAGTTTCCAGTTTTCCATTTTCCATTTTCTTTTATCCTCTTTCCTCTGCCCCTTGTGCTTTTTGTTTGTAAGATTATTTGCTTTTAGTCATCTTAAAGTTGTTCAATGTAGGTGATGATACCGAACTAACTACCACAAACAAACCAAAAGCGAAAATTTTTGAATGGTTAATTAATCCCCTCTTGATCATTAAAGAGCAAATCAAAGCAGAAGATCTTTCTGTGTCAGAAGAGGACTACCTCTGCAAATTGGCTCTCTTGAATGGTGATCCCGAGAGGGTAAAAAATTCAACTATTACAGCTCCTGAATCTGACCGCAAACGTGCTGAACTTGATGCCTTGGCTAGAAGGTACATGTCAGATCAAAGAACAGTTAGTTATTTTAATTTTATTCTGATTTTTCACTCTACTCCATTTTTTTTTTGGGTTCTAAATAAGTGTTTGATCCTTACAGTTTTCACTGATTTTGGTTTTAGTCATATGTATATATAGAGAGAGAGAGTTTAGGTTTTAATCTTTTAGCATCATTTTTTATCCCTGAAATTAATTATCAGTCCTTATAGTTTTTAAGGTTTTCATTCCTCTATTTGCTATTTTTTAAATAGGATTGATCCCTACTTTTCGTAGAGGAGAGGTCCCTATAGTGTAATTTGCTTTGGTTTTGGTTCCTCAAAGGATCAAAACTTAAATGGTAGAAAACTATGGGGTCTTATACTAAAAGACAAATATTATCAGGACCAAAACCAAAATTTGGTATAACTATAAAGATCAAAATGGTATTTAAACCATTTATTTTTTCCTTCTCATTTTTGTCTTCATATTTGTTATTACACAGGCTCCAAGGGATCACCAAATATATGACAAGGCTCCCAACCTACAAGCGGCGCTTTGATCATCTCGTGAAAACATTATCTGATGAGCTTGCTGACAAGCATGGAGATTCAAGAATAACCAGATCAAAGAGTGCCTTTGCTCGGATCATTAGTCTCAATTCCTTCAAAGGCAAAAGGACTAATGGTCCTGACCAAGAGTCTGAACATGCAAGAGATTCCGATGCTTCATTATAAAAATATCACGTTATATATTTGGAAGATGATTCTCATACTCATACGTCTCTTTCTTTTACACCTAGACTCAACCACCTACTTATTTAAGAAGAAAGAATGAGGGAGAATGTGTGTTTGGATAGGTGCTTTTATTTGAGGAGTGATATTTGTACATAGAAAATGGATATAGTGTAGACACAGGAAAAGAAAAAGATATAAATGTAATGGATGTTGAAAGAAAGAGAGTGATGGATTTATAATCTTTGTATCTTTTCTTCTTTTTCTAAATCTACATTATATCTATTTTTAATGTTTAATTTTTCTTTCCTTTTATTATCTAAGAAGAATGGATTGTGTAATATAATAACTTATGTAATATGTATGTATCTTGAATCCATTTGCACTTTTGTCTCTCTTTGTTCTGTTGTCATTTAAACTATCTTTTACTAGCGGATTCACAAGCTTTGACTTGCTTGTCAATCCACGTCTTACTTTGTACGGCGTTTGCTAATTAATGCCTTAAAAGTGTGTTTGTGAGTTACAGTTTGGACGAAGGGAAGGAAGGGAAAATTTTGAATAGTAATTATAAATTTATTTTATTATTTAAATTTTTTTTTTCTAAAATATCAATTTACAGACATGGCCTAAGGATATTGGTTAAGAAATATTACAACACAAAAACTTTTACACTTTCAGTGTATTTAATATAGAGTTTAATTTGTATATATAAATTATGTAAAATTATTTTATACTGTTATTTAATAAAAATTATGGAAAGTATCATGTTATTATAGATAGTTATCCAAACATAGACAATATTAGCAATTGTCTTGATTTTTATTGGATGATAGTTATATTATTAGTATATATAAATTAAATTTTTTAATATATTAGAAACCTAAGAATCTTATTTTTTTTAATGCAAATTTTATTTCTTGATTACTTAACCAATATCCAATATCCTTAATATATTGGTTAAGTAAACCCTTCGATACCCTTGTTTTTATAAGGGTACCGGTATCTTTTTGTGTTCAAGGGATGTGATTTAGTCTCAAGTTTTATAGATTTTAAATTTAATTGAAAAAAAACTTATAAAATTCAATAATTTGAGTTAAAGAAACAAATAGAAAAATTTCAACTATAAATAACTAAAAAGTACCAATATCCTTGAATTTTGTACGGATATCAAAGAAATCCCCTTATTTTATACTTTTATTAGGATAATTTCTATGTAATGATAATATAAAATAAGTTTACACTATTAGCCAATTGAAATTCAGAAAAGTGATAAATCATAATAAGTAGTTAACATAGTAGATAATTATTCACCATAATTTGACACTTTTCTTGAATTTCTATTATTTAATAGTGTAAAGTTATTTTATACTATTCGTATATAAAAAAATTATCTTTATATATATATATATATATATATATATATATATATATATATATATATATTCAATTGTCAACTCTCTCTCTCTCTCGCCCCGTTTTTTTTTTTCTTCTTTTCTTTTTCTATTTTTTTTTCTTTAAATCAATCCGCGCCACCTGAACTGTTAGAGAGGTACTTATTCATGTTTGCAAAAAAAATTACTTAAATAAGACATCCATTGATTAAGAAACTGCAAACACTCTTTTTAGTATTTATATAATAATATATGAATAATTTTATATTAATATTAAAAAAATATAAGTATTATGATGTAAAATGGTCGTTTAAAAAAGGTTTGAATATTAGTTTACTTTTAGTAAAATTCTATTTTACATTTTTTATAGCAGAAGGATTATTAAGTTGTTTTTATAATAGGCTAAAATATGTTTCTAGTCGAAGTGTAGTGGACTTTCGGATATTAGTGGTCTATACTAAATAAAAAGTATATTTTTAGTTTTTATAAATATAAGTCATTTTGTTTTGATTCCTCTAAAATTTTTATTTGATTTTGATCCTTCTTTTTTTTTATTTTTTATCATTGTCGTTCTAAATTTTGGCCCATATAAGTATTTTAAAATATATATTTAGTTCTTACAAATATTGAAAAATTTTATTTTTCTACTTATAAATATTTTAATAATATTTTTTTATCCTTATAAATATCACCACTTAATATTAAATTTAAACAGTAGGAATATAAAAACTTAGTGATAGAATAAAGAAGGACCGAAACTAAAGCAAAAATTTTAGAAAAATCAAAATTAAAATAACTCATACTTATAGAGAGTAAAAATATATTTGGCTCTTTATAATATTTTTTTGAGATAGGTGAACTCTTTCTATTATATAAGATGCATTTTATTCATAAGATTCTATTTGTATAACTTTTGCTGATTGGAGATTCACGAAGCTAATATTAACACCGTTTAGGTGCTTAGATCGCATGGAATCAGACAACATTCAGGTGGGATCTTCAAAAGTTCTTTTCCAAGGATTCAAAATTGATGATTCAAGAGGATTTGAAGAGTAGAGACAAAGGCCTGCAACTTTGATATTCGACACTTCCCCAAATTCTCGAAACTTCTACGAGAAAAAATGGGAACAAGATAGGAGTCGAAGTTATCCTCGTTCCTAACCTTTCTTCACTAAATTATCAATATCTCTGAGGTATAAGTCTCCAATTGAGGTGGCTTTAAAGGCATTGGGAAGCTAAGAAATTGAGCTACAACTTTAATATAGATGTCTAAGTCTTAATCAAATTGTAGAAGGCCACATAGACCCAAGAAGCGACCAATGTGTGTGTTGGCAGAACGTACCATAGCCCTACATGTGCCATTGGCCACGTCCTAGTGATTCCTCCGAATAAGGTTCAGTGATTTGAGTTATTTTAGGCCCACGATTTGCGCCAAATCTTGTTTTGGGCCTAATATATGAAGCTCAAGACAAGAAAAAAGGGGTAGAGTGAAGGCTTCTTGAGATTAAAGAATGATCTTTTGACCATTCTTGAGGAGGATCTTGATTTTTTTGTACAGAGGTCAAGAGTAGAGCTAGGATTTGGTAGCTAAACCAAGAATCGGTGCACTGATTTTGAAGGAAGTTGACTTGAAGCATTTGAATGCTGCTCGCCGCAACGTAACAAGAAAAGTGCAGCACTTGACAGGATTCAAGAACGCTACCAAATACATAGAAGATCGAAATGCATTCAAATGTTCTTGTGGGTCCATCATTCCATCATAAGAGTCCAATCCCAAGGGAGGTTTACATCACCTTTGATAATGGGGTGCTCATGATATAATAAAAAAATGGGAGATCATCGTTGTCATAATCATACTTAGAAGGACCTGACTTGGAGATAGCCATTGATCGGTGCCCATTTCCATCAATCTTTTGTGAAGGCTGAGGCTAAGGCCTTGCAGTACGATGAGAATGATGCTCGTTCTGCTACGAATTTAGGGATTGGTGACATGGTCAGCAGCCTGATGAGGGAGTCTTTGAATCTCCATCCTCAACCTATCCTCCACGTTGCGCGCTCACTCGAGATCCGCTATTCTTTCCGATTGATCCCTTTAGAGTTTAGGATCTCGTCCAATGCTGAATTACCACTAATCGGTTCAATCACATGAGTGGGAATGTTTGGCATGGTTCTGGAGCAGGCCTCTTAAATGTGGACCACAATTATCAAACTGGTTCGAGTTGGGGTTATTACTCGTCGTCTAATACACTGTATCTCCATCAACCTCCTTCCGTTGTTTGTTAGCTTGTGTCGTGGATACAACCTTCCTCTTTGTTCTTGAGATAAACAATAGGAAAAAAGGGAATAGGGTGAAAGCAATTACCATTCCCACAAATGGGGCCAATGTTCATAAGCTAAGTTGGAGGGGAAATAACTTGAACTCCGATGGTCGTTGTGAGGGTGTAGCTGATCCACATTGAGTGCCCATCAGGTTGTAGTGACTCTAACACTCAAGTTAGGCATGGAAGTATGAGGCTTTAAGTAACTAGGAATGCATACCTGAGCTATAGGATCTTAGTTGGATGAGTCCTGTTATTTGGCCCACTGCCCCCTCGACATATACAGTGAACACCGTATAAAGTAGTGGATAAACGACAAAAAGCAATAGAGGAAGAGAGTAGTTATGGTGCACTTGTATACAGTGGGTGTACGGTGGTATAGCATTTAATTTTCAAAACAAAAATAAAAAAACCACTCTTTTCTGCCAAAGACCTACTCTTTTCTCTCTTTCCCTCCACAACTTTTGTTCCCCCTTCCTCCGAAACTCTTCCAGTTTTCTTCTTCTTGTTCTGCAAAATCGTAGCAGTAGGCAACAACACTTTGCATCATCAACTCATCCAAGAGAGGGTTGCTATGCCGATTTTGTTTTCCAGCCATGGTGAGCAAAGCCTGACCCATACTCACACCATCATCATTCTCTTTCTGTAACCATTTTTGTGTGCTTTTGATATTTGCGTGTGTTGATTGCATTTGTAGGTAGGTGTGGAAGCTAACGTTGCGAGGGGGCGGCCAAAGAAGAGAACTTTGACGAAGTTCAATTTCAGGGGTGTCAATTTGGATACCTTTCTCAACATGTCCATCGATGAGCTCGTCAAGCTCTTCAGTGCCAGCGCCCATAGAAGGTTCTAGAGAGGTCTCACCAGAAAGCCCATGACCTTAATCAAGAAGTTTCACAAGGCAGTAATTTTGCTATTCTATTATCTCCCATGCTCCTTTTAGTATTATACATACATGTTAAACCTTGGATAGGAATGTTCACATGTGTCTCCAATTCTGATGGTTTTTGGACTTTTCTTTTCTTACTTTATGTGTCGGTCATATGTTTTATTTCAAGTTTCAAAAATTATTTGATCAAAAGGAATATTTAGTGAGTTGTTTGAAATTTATACTATTCAAAGATTCGATATTATCCTTTGGCTTTGACAAAATTTGATTTTCTATGTAATCATATGAAAACATAATGTTATGATTATGTGATGAAGTCTATAAACTATCAGTTGGGGGCACATCATTTTGGGAGAGGAAGCTTGCAATTTTGGTAATGAGTTGTCAGAGGTTCATGTTGATGTTGGCTTAGCTTATTGATATTCTATGCTTGGAATTTTATGGTTAATATGGTCTGCAAAGGATTCTTCTCTTGTTCTTGTTGAATTAACTTTCTACTATGCTTTTGTAATTTTATTCTGCTGTTGAGTATTGACTGCCCTATACATATAATAATTTTACTTGTTTTAGATAGTGATCGTAACTGACTTGGTGAAAAGCTCAGTTCAACTAGAACTCTTGTTTGTGTGACTTGTGAATGCATAAATTTGTGGGCTACAGATTAATTGCCTGTTAAATATTATATAACTTTACTATTGCCAGCAATCTAGCAAAGGCCCTGCATAGAGTTTTCTCTCTTCATCACATTTATTTTGGCTTGTTTGTACTATTATTTTCATTTGATAGAAAAGGCCCTGCATAGAGGTTAGCTTTAGCTTATTTTTTCTCGTGTGCTTGTGTTATATATGTAAAGAAATATATCTTGTACTTGTTTCTTCTTTGCTACTACTAATAAGTGAACCTGGAAACCCTCTTGAATGTGGCTAAAAATGGGGAATGCCAATGTCAATTTAATTCTAGTTATATATTGTAGTTTGCATAAAATGGTATTATTTTACCATGGATGCTGCTGCTGCTATTATTAATTTATGAGTACCATAGTATCTCATCTCATGTGCTAACCAGAAAGGCAAAGACACAAAAAGGAAAAGGAAACTAGGAAAGATACTTATCATAGAAAGGTGGAGAAGTTAAAGCTAAAGCTATATTGCATTACTAAAATATTGATTGCTAGTCTAAATGTCAAAAACACCAATTCCACCCTACCTGCATAACTTTCTTTATGCACTTTATACATCAGCAGCCTCATATACCACCTTTCTTCTTAGATAATAGCTATGCTCAAACTAATATTGGTACTGTTGCATGCAGCATTCTTATGGTCATAGCTACTACAACATAAGTATCAGAGTTGGAGATAGATTTTCCTTGTTGTATATGAATGATAAGCTTGAAAAATTCATTAGTCCTCAAAGTCTAAACTTTCTAGTGTTGGTGTTTGGTGTTTAGAAAGGAATTTTGAATTTTAGATGTATTTCTTATTACTTTTGGAATTTCATATCTAGTCCCAACTTAAGGAAGAGAGAAAGTTGTCTCTCTTGCCTTTGTGGATTAAGAAATCATATTTGAAGTCGATGCAAGTGGCATTTTGTCATATATGGCCACAATATAATGGTAGATATTACAGGATGCAACTATAATTTGATGTTGACAATGTATATAATCAATTAGAAAACTGCATTATCAAAAGTCAGTTTGAGGGTACAAGGAACAAGCAATTGTTGTACGTGGATGCCGTCCTTTTTTTTTTTTTTTAAAATAAGATGACGCTAACTTGGTTGGAGAAAACAGATACATTACTTCTGTGCAATATTTGTAGATTTGTACAAAAAAGAAAAGAAGTGTAATTCTCATAACATGGTATTGTTATTGTATTTAGGGGAAAAAATGAGGCTTTTTAAAGTATATTTTTAAAGTGAGAAAGTGAAAGAGAGAGATGTTGGAAAGGATACTTGTCGTGGTGATTTTAAGATCATTCATAATTAGATAGAACTTAGTTAGTGTAAAATCTCTCTAGAATTTGTATCTAATTTGAGCTAAATTGTTTAGTTGACTTTGCCATTTGGTTCTTCAATTTACCAAAAAGATATGCATATAAACATGTGATTTTTTTGGGGGGGTGCTGTCAAAGACGTGGTGTGGCTCTTAACTTTCAGATAAGTAACATGAGTTTAAGCTAACCAAATCATTAAAGTGAAAATGGAAGACTACTTCTTTAATTTTAGGAGAAAGAAATTATACATATACAATAAATATTAAAACATGAAACTAGTGAGCTGAACAGAAGATTTTCCACACTGCTCATGGAGGAAGAAAATTCTTCCTCCACAGGGCATCTCAATCACTTTATTTATTTTTTATTGTTGTTTCTCTTTCTTATTTTTTAGTGCCTAATGGGTAAAGATTCACCTGGAGGAAGAAAAAACTTCATCTAGTATTGTTGTTTTGAAGCATGTTGTTGAACGTTGTGTTTTTAAAACAATTTTCCCTTTAAGTTCTCTCCAGTAGTGAAATTTTTGTTAATGATTTACAACATCCATCTTTTAGTTTATGTAAGTTTATTAGCTAGTCACTGGGAATTGCTATTTGGTTTATGGGATTTTGCTGAGCTTCTATATGGTTTATTATTTACTTACATACTTAACAGGAAACTATCTCACTGGTCCAGTGCCCAATTGAAAGCAGAGCATGAATAAATACTTGTGAAGTTGATAAAGAGCTTATGCAAAGAAAGCTTCAACTTGAACATGCAAGAACAGTGCATACAGACATTGATGGTGTAGAATCAGAAAGAATGAGAGATAGCATTGCTAGACAAATATGGAACGACTATGTCTTTCAAACTTAGTTTAGTTTTTTTCCAATCAATGTACTTATTGTTATTTGACTTTGTTTTTATCCAGTCAATGTATTTATTGTTATTTGACTTTGTTTTTATCCAATCAATGTATGTATAGGAGTAATTGCTTGAAAAAAATGAAAAGTGTGTTAGTCTTGGTTACTTTTTGATTTGTGTATCAAGTAACTGTGAGTTTTATGCTAATTTTCACTGCACACTATACTAATGTTGTATTTTAAAAAATTGGTTTACTTCATGCATTTCAAGTTGTGAATCTGATAGAAAAAAGTCCGTTTCTTTTGTTTAAGCTATCAGGAAAAGGAATAATGAGCTGGATTGATACGGACACTTGCTGTTTGTATCTCTTATCTTGAAGTGACTACTTGGCAAGCTCTTTACATTTGATTAGTCCTACTATGTTCACTTGTGTTAAGTTCTCTTTGACTCATTTATGAAAAGAATTGTCACTGTGTCGGTCTTCATTGCATTATGTTGTTTTTGGGATTCATAATGCAAGAAATTCAGCATCTTGCTATTGCATTATGGGTTCCTTTTACAAGTGTTGCAAATTGATGACCAAATGATCCATTATTTTTGTGTTCTTTCATGCAAAAAATGATACAAAGTTATCTTAATGTGTTGTGAATAGTGTTAAAATCTCATTTATGAGATAGTTTGAGGCCCGAATCTCATTTATGAAGCATTTGTTGGTATCTTGTAGTGGATTTGTATATTGCATATTTAATTTATTTGCTACCTTAAAGAGTAGTTATAATGCACCAATCCATTCTCGAGGCAAATAAAACCAAGACAGCAACTAACTGATAAGTTACCAGCTTTTTACAAAAGTTACTAGTTTATTGAATCAAATTTACCAGCTTTTTGAGTCAAGTTACTAACCAAGTGTGTAACACCCGCTTTCCGAGCTCTGACTTTGCCCCAGGGTGATCGATTCCGATTTCCGATTTCGTCTTCGAAAATCAGACAGAAGTGATTATTTCCGAGTTCCGAGTTCATTCGTATAATACCGATTTCCGATTTCATCCTATTCCCGACTTCATGTCTCAAGGCAATGGACCCGATTTCCGACCTCAGACCTTATTAGAACTCTTGATTTCTGACTTAATAATGGAGTGGCTAGATTTTCCCGATTTCCGACCTTATGCCTCAAATACAAAGGACATGAGTTCGAATCTTTGAATTGGTTTCTAGTCATGCACGAGTTCCGATCTACGATTTTATATCCAGCACTGACATTCCTGAGTTCAAATGAGGAGTTCCGAGATCATATGATTTCGAGCTCTATGACTTCCGACTTCCGAGCTGGATGCCAAGTCTCGAATAAACCAGACAAGATTTCCTCAGTCACAAACAAGATGGGACGAGTTCCGACATTAGGCTTCAGCTCCTAAAAATGTAAAAAGGTCACGAGTTCCGACTTCAACCATAATGGACACGAGTTCCGATTTCATGTGGGACGAAATCGTATCTCAGTTTTTGGACGACGTGGAGAGCAAGTTGGCCACAAAAGTGAGAGACATGGCCGAACTTCAACCACAAATCTTCAACCAATTAACACCACATTTTCTTGTATTTAAGTCAGACTTTCCTTCTCATTCCCAGCTGATTTACGTCTCCTTCTCTTCCTCTTGCTCCAGCCTTCTCCTTCCCTTCCTCTCTCAACCAACTCCATAAAATCCTCAAGCTTGGTCAAGGTTCCATCAATCTAGAAATCAAATTCAGTAAGATCATACTCCAAAGAGGTAGGATTCAATCTCTAATCTTAATTTCTCTGAACAGAGGATGCATGAAAGATTTCTTTTTATGATTATTTGATGATATGCTGGATGTGTATGATTGGATTAATATAGGATTAATATGAAATCTTGAGTGGCAATTAGAATTAGAAGAAGAAAACTAAGAGAAATGGATGGATGAGGGTGCTGTCTTGGTGGAGATTCCATGGCAGTCCGTATATCGGAGTGTATGGCGCCGCCTACAATCGGTCAAAATCGATGAAACCATTTTTAGATGAAAGTAGACATTCAGAGCTTTCCATAAACATATAATATAAAGCCATTGGATTAGTATTGAGAGAGATATGAATTTTTGAAATTTGGCCTAGGGTTTAGGATTTTCATCCAGGCAGGGTGACTTGAGGAGGGTATAACTCGCCCTATACAACTCCAATTGAGTGAAACCAACTTTGTTAGAAAGCTTACACATAGGGGAACATCCCAATATGAAATTCCGAGTTTGTTATGGTCCCAATTGTTCCCAGTGATTTGAGGAAGTTACTCCATGTCTAAACCGAGCCAAAACAGGATAGCTCAGGAAGGTCGACTTTCAGGACTTATAACTCGAGGTATACTCAAGAAAATGGAGTGAAACTTGTGGCAAATGAAAGGTTGTCCTGTTAGCTTCCATATGAGGCCAATTTCGTAGGATTTGAGCTTAGTTTCGATTTTTAGTGAATTTATAATTCCAGGAGTGTGATTCGGGCTAGAGACTGAATAGGCTGAGGTAAAAGTTAAATATCTTGAGTTATATAAATCAAAATGATATGGGACTAAAGAGGTTGGAAAGTAGACATATAGAGCTATGACATATCCAAATTTCAGATTTAAATGAGTTGAATAGAGATAAAGGTGGATTATACAAGATTCGGGCAGAACCGAATAGAATTGGCAGGATGGCCAAAATGATAATTTTACAAATGTTAGTGAAACCTATAAAGTTTGAGTTGAGGATTGCCAGCTTGACTTTGATATATATGTGTTAAGTTGATTTATGTTGCTATGATTGAACTGTCTGTGAGAGCTGGCACTATTCATGGGGAAACGGACCTGATCCGTTATCTTACGGATTCTAAGTCTAAGCAGCTATGAATGTTTAGATGTAAGGATAAATTTTAAAATGATATGAGTTATCAAGGAAGAATTAGACTATGAATGGGTATATACAAACCCTATATTTGAGGATGATATAAGTATGATAAGAGATATATGAGAATAAACTATGAAGCATATATGCAAGAATGACACAAGTACGACATGAGACATATGAGAATAAATTATGAAACATGTATATATGAGTACATCTCGCATGTTTATGCTTGATTATACATGAGAATGAAAGAATGTAAATATATTGAATGTGGGTTCCTTCACCTGGAGGCAGTTGCATATTGGGTTCCTCCTTGTGAAGGCAGCTAAAGACTTGGGTCCCTCTATGTTGGAGGCAGTTGCACATTGGGTCCCTCCAACCTAGAGGCAGTGGGCCCCCTTGCGGGTGAGTCGGTGTGACGACGGTCACGGGTGAAGTGACAAGCTCACTCCAAGGCCAGAGCTACCCAAGGCGATAAATGCACCCTAGGGGCGATCGTGCGCCTAGGCGTAACAAGTAAAAGACTAAAGACCAAAGGCTAAAGATTAAAGTATATGCAGACACCAGAACTTACATGAGGCATGGCATGACCCAGCTAGTGTAAGTACCGAATGAAGGTCCCATATTCCTAAGGAACATGACATGGCGATCACGCTCTGATGGGGTATGACATGGCGATCATACTCTGGAATGTGGCATGTAAAGATTTTATGATGAAAAGAAAGATGAAGAAAGAAAAGCAAGTCTTATGAATACGCATAAATTTAAGTATGAATAAAGTTATATGCAGATGTTATGTGTGTTTTAATATGCTACAGTTGTTATTCGTGGTATTATATTTGAATGAAGTTATGGGTTCTCCCAAATGCTAAGTGTATGATTAAAATGAACTTTGCTTCGGATAAGATTTTTTCGAAACGTAGAATTAAACAGTTTGTGCAGCATGTTCACCTTTTCATAATAAATCGAAGCAAACTGGGGATGACAACGATGACATTCCATGTGTATTATAGAGAATCCTACTGAGAATTTATAATTCTCATTCCTATTTTCCGTGTTGTCTCCAGAAAGTTCAAGAGGTATCAGAGTAGCGCAATGAAGTTGTCAGTCAGATAAGGTCCATTCAGGTAACCGTAACAACTCCAGGGTGTGGTACTATGACTTAAGCATTGTACTGTACTTAGGAGGGTGTTACAATTAATGGTATCAGAGCAGTTCAATCCTCCCCGGACCTGAGGATTTGGACTGACTACGTTTCCAGTGCACTCTGGAATTCTTAGAAAATGTCATGTGACAAATCTTATCTGTCCAGATAAGATCTAGGAAATTAGATATGCATGACCGCCTAACTGTGAATGATATTAGTTGCTATCACACTTAACTTATTGTTGAGCATGATCAACTCAATGCTTTGTTGCGTGTGATTAGGAACTAATGGCTTCCAGAGGGCGTGGTAGGCCATGAACTATGATGCATGAAATAGCTCATGCCATGCGGGAGCAGGCCGCTGCAACTCATCAAATGATGAACCAGTTGGGTAGGTGGCCTGAGGCCGGTCATGGGGGAAATCCACATGGCCCAGGAGTAGACTTGGATTACCTTAAATTTGCTGAGTTCAGAAAAGCAAATCCGCCCAGTTTCCCAGGAGCTTTCAACCCAGATAAAGCCGAGGAATGGGTCAAAGCAATGGAGAAGATCTTTTCTGTCTTGGCCTGCACTGATCAACAGAAAGTGGCCTTTGCCACTTATATGTTGGAGGCAGACGCCGAGTTTTGGTGGAACGGCGCAAAAAGGCTGTTGGCAGAACCCCAAGTTGGTATCACCTGGGACATATTCAAAGAGGCATTCTATCAGAAGTATTTCCCTGCATCGGTGCGAAATGCTAAGGAGTTGGAGTTTATGAGGCTCCAACAAAGACACAAGAGTGTTTCAGAGTACATTGCTAAGTTTGAAGAACTCTGCAAATTTTCCACCATCTATCAGCGCAACCCTGACGAGAACTGGAAATGTATCAAATTTGAAGGAGGATTAAATGCGGACATTTTAGCCTCGGTGGGGCCAATGGAAATAAGGGATTTTGCTGCATTAGCAAACAAGAGTCGATTAGTTGAGGGATATAACAAGAAGCTCACTGATACCAGGATAGATGTTTGTGGAAAGAGACTAGCACCTGAAGACCAGGAGTTTCAGTATAATCCCCCACCAAAGAAGCCATTTCAACCTAACGGAAAGGAAGGTAAGCAGCCGCAGGGGTTAACTACTAATCAAGAATGTTCGAAGTGCAGAAAGTATCATGGAGGAAGGCCTTGTTTGGCTGGGCAGAAGATATGTTTTAAGTGTGGAAAGCCAGGACACAGGATTAGAGAATGCCCCGGCCATCAGCTACCTATTCCTAAGCGGTAACATCCAAGGTTGAAAGCTAAAAGAACTACTTCCTCAGAGGACCCATAATATTTGGGATAAGCTAGAATGAGGAATTGGCTAATTTAGTTCTGGTCAATCCTATTCTGTTAAGTGGTTTTACATCTACTATGTGCTTGTATGTGAATCTTACTTACACTGTTATAATTATAACAAATTTTGAAGACATTCGTCTAAGTATACGTTATATCAGAATAGAGGCACGGTTATTCATGATACGAAAATGAAGTAAAGCTACACGAATAACCCGAAAACATCCTTTAAAGTAAGGGCAGGGTATTTCCTACTAACCAGAAGGTTAGGGCGGCACACGAAGCAAGCTTGGTATTCCTTATCCGTTAAGGGTAAAGGAGGTATTAGAAGATTAGCTTACACCAGGACTCTATTAATCTTAGTCATTATGAGCACCATATGATGCGACTATTTTCAACATTTGTAAAGAGATGCAGTTATTTGGAGGAGAAAAGCGGGATGTAAAGGTCGTCATTGGACATCATTATGAATGTGATCAGTGGGGAAAAACTCAAGAAAGAGTGTATTCGAATTCAGGTAAGAATAACAAGGAGTCAGAGTGTGCAATGGATCCCGATAGGACGAGAAAGTAGTGATATAAGAGGCCATAACGAGCCAAGACCAAGATAAGCTTCTACACGAATAATAGGATATTACAAGAGAGAGTCTCGATTTCCGAGTGACCTATTAATCAGTATGAAATTATGGTACAGGCAAGGGATTGTACTAGGTAACAAATTAGGTGGTCTTTTCACTAGTAAAAAGCCCAACCAACTCGATGCACCCCAAACAGGATTGGGGGAGGCACCCATATGAAATTGAAAGATTTGGGAAAAATGTCCCATATTGGTTAAAGTTACAATACAAGATCGGGGGTAAGCCCGTTAAGTCTTCATACTCCAAGCTAGATTAGATACGCGCATAGTAGTGCTAACATACCAAATCCCATTAGTACTCTATGGCTAAGCGTGCTTGGACAAGAGTAATGCTGACATGGGTGACCTCCTGGGAAATCCCAATGTTATAACCCAACAAGGAGACAAGACTATTAATTCTTTCTCCCACATTGGGTAGTCGCACCTGGGTACAAGATATTGCGATAAATAGTAAAAAGGTTTAGTAACGAGAGTGATATAGAATTGGGCCACTAAGGCTGATATACATTGTATGGAGGCTAACCGCTGATGAGGACGATAACTTTGGGAATCGCAAGACTTCTTAAGTTAGCATTAGAAGATTCGGGGGAATAGATATCAGCACATCAAATGAGGAACCCCCGTGTTATTAAGATAAAGAGGATAGGCAAGGTAGGATCCTTGCAAATCAATATGGAAGCAAAGATTGCTATTTTCTCTTTCCCTCATCTAGTTGGTCCTGTTTGAAGAAATAAACTCATGAGGAGCATTAATAGTTTTCGTAGAAAAGACAATCTGAGACCTTTCCAACACGCATTGAGATACGAAATAAAGCTTATAAAGAAGAAGAAATTCTAAGACGAAGCTCCTACCTATAATTCCAAGGGAGAATTTTTGAGTCTCTATAAGGGTCGTGCATCTGAACCAGTAGTATAGTCAATCGAGAATGCCGACAATAGTTGGACTTTACTTGTGACCTGTGGTATCTGATAACTCGGGCTGAACCATAACTTTAAGAAGATTTCACAAGGAAATTTTCCAGCGTAATCTTATGACTTGTTAGTCATATGTTAACTGTAGCAGAGCAAGGGAGCATGCCCCAAGTTATTCGGGAGCTAGTAGACAGAGGTAAGCAACCATGCTAAATGACAAGATTAGAAAGTTATTGTGAAGGATAATTATAGGTCAAGGTCAGCATTCAAGATCTAAGGAAAAGGGTGACCCTACAAGTGGGATTTACCAGAAAAAGCTTCTACATATGATCAAGGGTGATCACGTAAATAGGAATTCTTAAATTAGTGAAACTAGCTTCCCAGCACCAAATATGGTTATTATGACTACCACATATCGGAGTTAACTATTGCTATAAGTGATAACCGTAGAACTCATAAAGCTGCCCGAAGTGATAAAGGGGGCAAGTACCCTTTAAAGGAACTCAGGATTAGGTCAGAAATGTTATATGTAGGGTGTTATTAAGGTAGATACTTTAATATTGTCATCGTAATCATAACCTGCTGACGTCGGACATGGGGACAGCTGGTATACATACAACAAAAAGTTTAAATGACTACTACTACGCAAAGTAATTGGGCACAAACATACTTCTTATGGATCCTTGTAATTACTGAGATAGCACCTCGTAGCTATCCGCAAGAAACACCGCGAGAAGGAGTGCCTCTGTAAGATAACAGATTTCCCCTCAACCACTCTCAGCCACGGAATTTTGAGGACAAAATTCTTTTAAGGAGGGTAGTAATGTAACACCCGCTTTCCGAGCTCCGACTTTGCCACAGGATGATCAATTCCGATTTCCGATTTCGTCTTCGAAAATCAGACAGAAGTGATTATTTCCGAGTTCCGAGTTCATTCGTATAATACCGATTTCCGATTTCATCCTATTCCCGACTTCATGTCTCAAGGCAATGGACCCGATTTCCGACCTCAGACCTTATTAGAACTCTTGATTTCCGACTTAATAATGGAGTGGCTAGATTTTCCCGATTTCCGACCTTATGCCTCAAATACAAAGGACATGAGTTCGAATCTTTGAATTAGTTTCTAGTCATGCACGAGTTCTGATCTACGATTTTATATCCAGCACTGACATTCCTGAGTTCAAATGAGGAGTTCCGAGATTATATGATTTCGAGCTCTATGACTTCCGACTTCCGAGCTGGATGCCAAGTCTCGAATAAACCAGACAAGATTTCCTCAGTCACAAACAAGATGGGACGAGTTCCGACATTAGGCTTCAGCTCCTAAAAATGTAAAAAGGTCACGAGTTCCGACTTCAACCATAATGGACACGAGTTCCGATTTCATGTGGGACAAAATCGAATCCCAGTTTTTGGACGACGTGGAGAGCAAGTTGGCCACAAAAGTGAGAGACGTGGCCGAACTTCAACCACAAATCTTCAACCAATCAACATCACATTTTCTTGTATTTAAGTCAGACTTTTCTTCTCATTCCCAGCTGATTTACGTCTCCTTCTCTTCCTCTTGCTCCAGCCTTCTCCTTCCCTTCCTCTCTCAACCAACTCCATCAAATCCCCAAGCTTGGTCAAGGTTCCATTAATCTAGAAATCAAATTCAGCAAGATCATACTCCAAAGAGGTAGGATTCAATCTCTAATCTTAATTTCTCTGAACAGAGGATGCATGAAAGATTTCTTTTTATGATTATTTGATGATATGCTGGATGTGTATGATTGGATTAATATAGGATTAATATGAAATCTTGAGTGGCAATTAGAATTAGAAGAAGAAAACTAAGAGAAATGGATGGATGAGGGTGCTGTCTTGGTGGAGATTCCATGGCAGTCCGTACATCGGAGTGTACGGCGTCGCCTACAATCGGTCAAATCCGATGAAACCATTTTTAGATGAAAGTAGACATTCAGGGCTTTCCATAGACATATAATATAAGGCCATTGGATTAGTATTGAGAGAGATATGAATTTTTGAAATTTGGCCTAGGGTTTAGGATTTTCATCCCGGCAGAGTGACTTGACGAGGGTATAACTCGCCCTATACAACTCCAAATTGAGTGAAACTAACTTTGTTAGAAAGCTTACACATAGGGGAACATCCCAATATGAAATTCCGGGTTTGTTATGGTCCCAATTGTTCCCAATGATTCGAGGAAGTTACTCCATGTCTAAACCGAGCCAAAACAGGGTAGCTCAGGAAGGTCGAATTTCAGGACTTATAACTCGAGGTATACTCAAGCAAATGGAGTGAAACTTGTGGCAAATGAAAGGTTGTCCTGTTAGATTCCATATAAGGCCAATTTTGCAGGATTTGAGCTTAGTTTCGATTTTTAGTGAATTTATAATTCCAGGAGTGTGATTCGGGCTAGAGACTGAATAGGCTGAGGTAAAAGTTAAATATCTTGAGTTATATAAATCAAAATGATATGGGACTAAAGAGGTTGGAAAGTAGACATATAGAGCTATGACATATCCAAATTTTAGATTTAAATGAGTTGAATAGAGATAAAGGTGAATTATACAAGATTCGGGCAGAACCGAATAGAATTGGCAGGATGGCCAAAATGATAATTTTACAAATGTTAGTGAAACCTATAAAGTTTGAGTTGAGGATTGCCAGCTTGACTTTGATATATATGTGTTAAGTTGATTTATGTTGCTATGATTGAACTGTCTGTGAGAGCTGGCACTATTCATGGGGAAACGGACCTGATCCGTTATGCTGCCGGATTTACGGTAGAAGTCTAAGCAGCTATGAATGTTTAGATGTAAGGATAAATTTTAAAATGATATGAGTTATCAAGGAAGAATTAGACTATGAATGGGTATATACAAACCCTATATTTGAGGATGATATAAGTATGATAAGAGATATATGAGAATAAACTATGAAGCATATATGCAAGAATGACACAAGTACGACATGAGACATATGAGAATAAATTATGAAACATGTATATATGAGTACATCCCGCATGTTTATGCTTGATTATACATGAGAATGAAAGAATGTAAATATATTGAATGTGGGTCCCTTCACCTAGAGGCAGTTGCATATTGGGTCCCTCCTTGTGAAGGCAGCTAAAGACTTGGGTCCCTCTATGTTGGAGGCAGTTGCACATTGGGTCCCTCCAACCTAGAGGCGATGGGTCCCCTAGCGGGTGAGTCGGTGACGACGGTCACGTGAAGCCGACAAGCTCACCTCCAAGGCCAGCTACCCAGAGGCGATAAATGCACCCTAGGGACGGCGACACGAACGCCTGCGCCTGGCGTGCCAAGTAAAAGACTAAAGACCAAAGGCTAAAGATTAAAGTATATGCATACCGTAACTTACATGAGGTATGGCATGACCCAATCAGTGTAAGATCTGAATGAAGGTCCCATATTCCTAAGGAACGTGACATGGCGATCACGCTCTGATGGGGTATGACATGGCGATCATACTCTGGAATGTGGCATGTAAAGATTTTATGATGAAAAGGAAGATGAAGAAAGAAAAGCAAGTCTTATGAATACGCATAAATTTAAGTATGAATAAAGTTATATGCAGATGTTATGTGTGTTTTAAGATGCTACAGTTGTTATTCGTGGTATTATATTTGAATGAAGTTATGGGTTCTCCCAAATGCTAAGTGTATGATTAAAATGAACTTTGCTTCGGATAAGATTTTTTTCGAAACGTAGAATTAAACAGTTTGTGCAGCATGTTCACCTTTTTCATAATAAACCGAAGCAAACTGGGGATAACAACGATGACATTCCATGTGTATTATAGAGAATCCTACTGAGAATTTATAATTCTCATTCCTATTTTCCGTGTTGTCTCCAGAAAGTTCAAGAGGTATCAGAGTAGCGCGTGAAGTTCTTTGTCACGATAAGGTCCTGTTCAGATGCAGTAACAACTCTAGGGTGTGGTACTATGAGTTAAGCATTGTACTGTACTTAGGAGGGTGTTACAAAGTGCAGGTCCTCACTTAGGCTTTGCTACTCACTACCCACATGGGGATGAGGCTTCCTTTACCAATCTAGCATGAATGAGTGTGATTTGTATGCACCAATCCATTCCCAAGGCCAATAGAACCAAGATATCAACTAACTGATAAGTTACCAGTTTTTGGCAAAAGTTACTAGCTTATTGAACTAAAATTACCAGCTTTTTAGGTCAAGTTACTAGCCAAGTGCAGGTCCTCACTTAGGCTTTGCTACTTACTTCCCACGTGGGAATGAGGCTTCCCTACCAATCTAGCATGAATGAGTGTAGTTTGGATGCACCAACCCATTTCCAAGACCAATAGAACAAAAACATAAACTAACTGATAAGTTACCAGCTTTTTGCAAAAGTTATTAACTTATTGAACTAAAGTTACCAGCTTTTTAGGACAATTTACCAACCAAGTATAGGTCCTCACTTAGGCTTTGCTACTCACTCCCCATATGGGGATTAGACTTCCTTTACCAATCTAGCATGAATGATGTGATTTATATGCACTAATCCATTCTCAAGGCTAATAGAACCAAGACATCAACTAACTGATAAGTTACCAGTTTTTGAAAAAAGTTACTAGCTTATTGAACTAAAGTTGTCAGCTTTTTGAGTCAAATTACCAACCAAGTGCAGGTCCTCACTTAGGCTTTGCTACTCACTCCCCACATGGGGATGATGCTTCCTTTACCAATCTAACATGAATGAGTGTAATTTGTATGCACCAATCCATTCCTAAAGCTAATAGAACCAAGACATCAACTAACTGATAAGTTACCAGTTTTTGGAAAAAGTTACTAGCTTATTGAACTAAAGTTACCAGCTTTTTGAGTCAAGTTACCAACCAAGTGCAGGTCCTCATTTAGGCTTTGCTACTTACTCCTTACATGGGGATGAGGCTTTCCTTACCAATCTAACATGAATGAGTGTAATTTGTATGCACCAATCCATTCCTAAAGCTAATAAAACCAAGACATCAACTAACTGATAAGTTACCAGTTTTTGGAAAAAGTTACTAGCTTATTGAACTAAAGTTACCCGCTTTTTAAGTCAAGTTACCAACCAAGTGCAGGTCCTCACTTAGGCTTTGCTTCTCACTTCCCACATAGGGATGAGGCTTCCCTACCAATCTAACATGAATGAGTGTGGTTTGGATGCACCAACCCATTCATAAGGCCAATAGAACCAAGACATAAACTAATTGATAAGTTACCAGTTTTTTACAAAAGTTACTAGCTTATTGAACTAAAGTTACTAGCTTTTTGGGTCAAGTTACCAACCAAGTGCAGGTCATCACTTAGGCTTTGCTACTTACTCTCCACGTGTAATGAACATAGATTTATAGTTTTTAAAAAATAATGGTAACAAAAGGGCAACATCTTAACATGGAATCATTATTAAACTCAGATTATACAAATCATTTACATTAATATGAAAATGTGAAAAACAAAAATCTTTCGCACTAACTTTGTTCATCTGCAGCTTTCCCTTCTCTTTCTAAGCAACAAAAGTCCGTTGACATCTTTAATGTTGACTTTGATGATTTAGAACACTTGGTCTTGCAAGGATGTGATATCTTTTTAGCCTTCACGCTTCCTTTAATAATCATCTCAAAAGAGCATTCATATTGTGCTGCTTCATCAGAATGATAATTTCCTCCTTTGACTATATTTCCTTTGTTAGTAGCATTATCTTTTTCAAATTCATCTACACTTTCATCATTGTTTGCTGCACTTGACACACTTGAGTGTCCATAGTTGTTTCTTGGTACATATCCATTTCCATATTAACTTTGATAGTTATCATCCTCATGGATTGTGTTTTTTGATGCATCTTGTCCATTAGTATAAACTCCAAAGCCACCAGCATTGAGTTTTCTTTATGTTTCTTCCTCCAACACAGAATACTCATTATTTATTGACTGCAACAACAGTTTAAGATCATAATCAGAGATCTAATATTGATTAGTTTATAAAATGTATTCCAGTTGGATACCAAAGTAAAACAAGTAAATCTTCTATCTCATAAATGCATCCTTTGATACCACACAGAAGAGGGAGAACTAGTAATGTTATATTCAGAAGATTCAATAGATGAATTGTGCATAGATCCATTATCTCTTCTCCTTGTTTCTCTGTTGCATTTATAGGAACTTCTTGTCTCCAAAGTGGAGGGTTGAGAATTACTGTATAGGGAAAAATCAGATGCAACAGGAGCACCAGTTCCTCTTACAGGGTGAACCAAATTATCCAAAGTAACACTCTCCCTTGGAGTCTACTTTAAAATGTCACCAACGAACTGGGTGTTCAAATTTTCATAAAAGCCACTCTCATGACTAAATTCGTCAACTAAAATAGCTAGAGGAAATGAGCTTGATTTTTGAGTTTCCAATTGCTGGCATTCTTGCTAGTGAATTTGCCTGTAGTGGATTCTTTGACAATTCCCAGAGCTACAAACCACTTACAGCTCAAATTTTGAGAAATAATATAAGGTAAAGCACAACATTTTACTCAATAATTATATTATTGAAGAAGAAATCATTAAAAGAACATATAAGAACACAACAAAAGCAAAACAAAAAGAAAAAAAAAAACTCTGAAAGACTTGTAGGATAAATATAGTAACATGAATAACAAGATTATTTAGTTCCATTTCATTTCTATTAGTTAACTGCCAATAAGGCAACCTATGTAAAAACTATTTGAGCTAAGTGCCAATAATGCAACCTATCTAAAAACTATTTGAGATCATTTCTATACAAGTACAAATTTTCATAGCCATGTGTATATTCACAACTGTTAACAAAACTATATGGATGTTACTCGTTTGAACTAATTGTGCAAAACCCATAATGTAATTTACTTTTGAATTGGCAGAGTATAAAACTATACATCTAGTTTCCAAACATTTGTCATTATTCCTTAGGTAGATATTCCAAGTGTTCAAAGCATGCCTCCACATAATGTAATTCAGAAATTGACAAGGGAAAATGAAAAACAGATTTGCAAATACAATTGGTTAAAAGAATTACCAATATCTAACAGACTTGCATCTGGAGCAGCGAGTTAAAAGTAAGATATAAACCACCAAAGGGAATACAACCAGGACCAGAAACAAGATAGGAATATCATATTCATAAGGTTCAAGCATATCCCCACCAGCATACTCATGTCCAGTTTTCTCCCAAACGCTAATCAGTATATGATCTTTTATCACCTAACAATCCAAGTAAATGGCATTTAGTCAACCAACAACTTCAAGTATAGCAAAAGCCATGGCCCACCATTCAAACCTGTCAAGCATCTGCTACTTAAAATTATATTGGTTCAAAACACTAAATTATTTATATTAGTTTATTTAGTTTAGAACATATAATGGTAGAATGAGGAAACTCTTAAACTGCGCTTCTTCTTTAATAACCTATCCAACCATCTTGTATAACCTGATAGACTCATGGCACCAAATTTCTAAAATTTAGCCAATAAATGTTAATACCATTTCTTCCCTTCACTATCTAACTTTCCACAAAGAGAAAGGGAAAGAAGAAAATAATCAAAATTGATCATTCCAGAGCAACCCTTTTAGCTTCTCAATCATTAGATTAATATCTAAAACAATCAATCACACATAGTCACATCAGCACTACCCAAAAATCAAAACAAATCAATGCTGCATTCTCAATTCAAATATCAAAAAATAGACTCATATTCATATTTGAGACAATCACACATACACTTTAATCCCAAATGAGGTTGAATCAAAAACCAAAGATCCAAATTAATGGGATTACTTCAATCCCAACCCAACCATGTGCATGTTCTGTTGTGGGGTCTAAGAGTTCAATCCCAAATGAGCAAAACAGAGGCACTTGGGGCAAGGGACCATGAAAGAGACCATTTTAAACCAACCCCACGAATCAAAAACCCATTTTTTTATACTTCTGAGCTCAAATTGCGCTTTGATCTGCAAAAAACTGGTGGAAATGGCAAAGTGGGTCTGCGAGACTAGAAGGGTTTGTTGGGGAGCTGAGGTCGAATGTGAAGAATGGTGTGAGAAGAAAGGGAAAAAGGGGAATGCTTGTAATGGATGATGGAGACTATAAAGGAGGAACACTCTGGTCTTTGACACTGTGGCTTAGTTTCGATGATAAAGGAGCCTCACGTTCATGGGTGGGGGAGGACAAATACTCTCGTTCGCGAGTGGGTGGTGCTTTCCATTTTCGCTCAAAGGTCCAGAGAGTAAGGGAGGAGTGAGCAATTGGAAGGGGTGGGGTTTCACGGGGTAGGGGACGAAGACTTGAGGATCTAGCGGGTGGGGTTTTTCGTTTTTGGTTTTGAATTTTTCACTTGTCTTCTCCTTTTTGCTACCTCCGTATTTATCCTCTTCTTTTGTCGTTTTGTTTGTTTTCATACGGTTGACACCGTATATGTCGCATAAATCGTGGGCCAAATAACATTTTCCTAGTTGGATTGGATTATATAAACAAATGAAGCCTCCTCTAGGACTATTACCTCAGTTACTAACTTTTAACATATTTGGTTCCTGCAAAATGTCCGCTCCTAACTTCCAAGGTTGTATTTGTTTGGATAAGGGACAGTTGGGCTTGATTCCATGCTTCACCCCTCATATGCACAGAGGGAATTTTGAATATTATAGCTTCCTCAAATTGGGCCCTTGTAGGCCCATCTCGGAGCCCATTAAGAATTGAGCCTGATAGGAATCACTCGTAATAGTACTTTTGTCAACACTGGAGCAAAGCATTTCCTCGAAGTGCCCATGCAAAGAAGTTTTTGGATTAAGTCTTCCTTCCTCCAGCCTTTCAAGGAATAGCAGGTTACACAGGCAGAAATCGAACTGCTTATTTTCGCTAACTAAACTAAGAAGTGTGGAAGTTCCATGATAGTTCTTATTTTCGTGGACATGCGCAAATTGAGAGGTCATGGAAACAAAGGCACTACCTCTGTATTAGTGCTTCCGCACGAATTTATCTTGGTTCTACTATGGACTGACTCTTTACAATGCAACCGTTCTACGGAGGGAGCATTTTCATTGATTTCGATCTTCCTAATTTCAATTAACTCAGAAATATGTGGATTACTATTAACATATCAATCTCATCGCCCAATGCATTGCAACTCTACACTCATTTAAGCAAAATTACTTTAGAAAATCGATTACTAAAAATTTTTCTTAACAGTTATAAATACAGAAAATAGAACCAGACAAAACCAAGATTCAATTACACTACCAAAATCAGATGAAATTTTATGAAGGTGTTTGCATCGGCTGTAAGTGCCATCTCCTGGATTAGATTTAGATACGTAGCAACATGTGGCTGGGACGTGCAGATAAAGCACTGGTGGTACTATATTTAGAAATTAGAAACAAGCACTGGTGGGTAACTAAACAAAACTGTATTTTATTAATAAGGAAGTTAGTGTAGTAGTAGAGGTATACTATGATTTTATGAAAGATTTTGGTTGGATTCCTGGAGAAGAAGCTAGTTAGAAGAATAAACTTGACTACGCTAGTCTTCTTTCCTGGCAATAGAAAGAGGGATACCTTCAATTAAACAAAAAAGAAAACAAAACAAAACTGTATTTGGCGGGGACAAACGGGTTTAACGTTCTCCAAATGTTAACCCGACCCGACTATCCATAGTATATATGGATTTGTCGATTTATTGGCGGAAAGTAGCAACGGCTAAAAAGCTACTATTTTAAGAGCAACTGTATTTGGCGGGGACCCAAGTTTCCGACTTTGGATACACACACGTCCCATTCAGTCTTCTTCATCATCAAGATCACCATCACCATCTTCTTCTTGGAAGCAAGAACAATGTGGAATTTCGAGTGTGATTGGTACTCTCCCAAAAGCCTCCTCAGCAGTCCCAACCATTATGATTTTCCAGTGCGTCCAAAACTTCACTAATCACTCCCATTTTCATTCTCTCTTTCTTCTTCTCTCTAATTTTTCGTATGGCAACTTATTTATTTCTTCTTTTCTTTTGGACTTTTCTTTTTTTGGGGTGAAGGGTGATCGGTTCATACCAAACAGGAGTTTGATGGATCTTGATCAAGCCCAGAGTTTGCTCACAAACAGGACCAAAAAAATTCAAAATAGACAATTCAATGTATATTCCCTCTTGCGTCATCCCCGTCTTTTTGTTACTTTTATTTTTATGTGTCTTTCTGTTTCTTCCCCCAACTTTCCATACTCCTACCGTTATTCAAGTCGTGAAGTTTTCAATGACACTTCAAAACCCAAGAAACGCCATTCTTGTTGAAGTTCTTGTTTCTTCCCCCAACTTTATCTTCTGTGTTTTTTTTTTTCTTTTTCTTTTTTTTTCCCTCGACAGGAAATGTACAGAGAGAAAGTGGATGAGAAACTAAGTTTGAATTCAGAAGGTAATCCGTTCAAGATGCTGGTTTTTAGGGGAAGCCCGAAATCAAGTAGAAAATCCATTCGACATATTGATAAGATGCGAGAGGGAGAGGCAATGGCATTTCAAAACAGTACCAATCCACATAAGTGTCGTAAAATGCCAAAGGTTTTGTTCACTCTCTTTTTTCAATAATGCTTTTATTAATCTGTTCTGAACATATTCCATGTGATCAATTTATTCATTTGTTTAAAAGGAAAAAAATATGTTATGTGGTAGAATGCATATCCATCGATGCAAAATGCAGCTTCATTTGTAATTTGGCGTGACTGTGAATTTGATCAGTGTTCCTATTTTTCACCATTTCAACTGTAAGAGAATATGTTGTCTTGGGTAGTCAACTAGCACCTTAACAGCATAAATGTTTAAATATCTAAGATTAGATGAGATTGTCGTCAAAAACTTTCCTAAGTTGCAGTTATCGACGAAGGACACTAGATATATCTTATCTTGGAAGTAACAGCGTTGAATGTGATGTTTCTATTTATCTGACTGTTTTCCTATTTGATAATTAGTGGAATTTTAGTGACTTGAGTAAGAGGATCGTGAATAAGGATTTAGGCAGATTTAGGCATCACAGCATTCAGTAAAGAGTTGACCTTAAAAGAAGGCGGGAATTGATGTATTGTGATTCTGTTTTTCTTCTTTACTTTGTTTGAGACGGTTTAATGTTTGAATATATGCACCATTAACAGTAAATATTATCATCCTGTTATTAATTCCTAGTATGACTCAGTATGCCACCCCCAATTTGCTTCCTCTAGATGGCTTTAATGAGCAAGCGATCTAAACTTGTAACAAGTAATGAGAAGAATAGTTGCCGATTGTTAACTACTTAAATATTAAAAAAAAAAAAAAATTACGTGAGTTGTATATTTTCTTTGTTTTTTAGACTTCTGTATTTTCCTCCAATTAGATACAGTTTCCAATATAAAAAAACCATATTGCTGCTCCTCAGAAAGTCTTCTTTCCCTCTCAATCAATGCCCTAGCAATAGAATGGCTAGGGCAGGGGAAACAATATCATACAAGATACTTAAATGAAATATTATACTGTGATTCGAACAATAATTTTAAATCATTGTAGTGCTTAAATTTTCTTGTACTATATTAATCGAAATGAAATCTTTATAAACATTTTCTATACAATTCGGACATCAGAAAGATTACCATAGATAGCGTAAAACTTCTTTGCCAATTCTTTTGAACTGAGCCTCTGGATCTGTCATTAAACCTTTAGAAGTAGAAAGAATTACATCCCCATCCCTCCCAAAATTCTAGGAATCATATGTATGTTTCTAGGAGAAATAGAAGGCAAAATCAATCCATTTATTTAGTTCTATATTCCTTATATTTACTATATCTCATGCTTAGATAAACTGAACAAGTATGCATGCAGGGCGAAGCAAGGATATTGGATGCACCAAATATTAGAAATGATTACTACACAAACCTTATGGACTGGGGGAAGAACAACATTCTCGCTGTTGCTTTGGGATCAGAAATGTACCTTTGGAACTCTGCGAATGGCAAAGTACTTAAGTTATTTAAAGCCACTAACAATGATTATCCCGCTAGTGTTGCCTGGTCTGAGGATGCCAAATTTGTGGGAATAGGGTTTATGCACTCTAAACTTCAACTCTGGGATGCTGAGACTTCCAAGCCAGTAAGCACCTCTCTATTAATCAGGCTTCTCTGTGATCAGCAAGTAGTTATACACTGTGACTCTGGTGTACTTAATTTTTAGTTCTTATAATTTACATTTAGGTAAGAACCCTGGAAGGTCATGGTCAAAGGGTAGCAACCATTGCATGGAATGGTCATATTTTAACTTCTGGAAGCCATGACAAATCTATAATCAATCATGATGGTAATCAGTTATTGTTTTTAGCCCTTTTGATGTATTTAAAGTATAACAATTTGTTCATGTAATGAGGATAAATAAAAATCTTGTTTTTTATGTTCTTGTAAGCAGTTAGAGCAAATAGAAATGTGATTTCTCGGGTAAAGGCACACAGAGCAGAAGTTTGTGGCTTGAAATGGTCAAGCAGGGGAAACATATTGGCAAGTGGTGGCAATGAAAATTTTATATATTTATGGGACTCATCTAAAATGAGTTCATCCAATTTCTTGAACTGTTTCAAGGACCATTGTGCTGCAGTCAAGGCCCTTGCCTGGTGCCCTTATGATTCAGGTATACTTGCTTCTGGAGGTGGCACAGAAGATAAATGTATTAAAATATGGAATGTACAAAAGGGAACCTGCATTCGCAGTATAGATACCAAAGCTCAGGCAAGACAGCCTTTTTTTTTTTTTTTTTTTGCCCCCGTTTCTATAGCTTTATTATATGGAAAATACTCATTAGCAAGAAAATTTGACAGAAATTGGTTGCCCAAATTAGGCGACAGAATGTGATAGAAACAATTCAAATTTTTTAACCACCTATAATTTCTGTTGCCACATGTATTGTACCTAGCAGATTTTCGGGCAACACTACTTTGAGCTGTGTAGCAGCACTATTCTTACATATTACTTTAATTAGTCATGAATTAAGAATTTCCATTTACCAAAAGTAACTAATCACCATTGTCTCAACTGCATGCCATTTAGTCCTTTGGACAGATGCATCCATTATTTTTTCTTGCTGAAATGAACTTTGCCACTTATTCTATGTAGGTTTGTGGATTAGAATGGAATAGACATCACAAGGAGATATTAAGCGGCCACGGCTTTAGCACAAGTGCAGATCATAACCAACTTTCTTTGTGGAGGTATCCATCCATGACTAAAGTTGGAGGTTTGGACCGTCATACTTCTAGAGTCCTCCATGTATCTCAGGTACAGCACAATTCACACAATAAGCTTCCAGTGTGAATTGTAATGCACTGCATGCAATTGGCAAGAGCATTTGATATAGTACTTGTATTTCTTTTTGCAAAGTGACACATTATGTGGACTACTCGGGTTATTATTTCTTTCAAATTACAGTGGCTTCTTGTGTCTTGCAGAGCCCAGATGGGTTAACAGTGGTGTCAGCTGGGGCAGATGAGACGCTTCGCTTTTGGGATGTTTTTGGGCCACCTGTTACTGATACTTCAGATACCTCAGATCTGAATAACCTTTTGTCTCTTAAGATATCCCCAATAAGATGACGGAAACAAGACAATTTTGCTCTGAATTTGTGTAAATAGTGATATCATTGATCTTGTTACTGCAGTGATTTTTTTAAAAATTTGATATTGTAAATCATTATTGACGGAAGAACATAATATTGGTACCAAAAAAAAAAAGGGCTTGTTATCTGGCAAAAGAATGGATTTTAAAATTGAAATAGTTTCTCAATTTAATTGCCACATTGGGAAAGCCTTTACTTAATCACTTCCAACGTCTGAAATTGTGTGAACAACTCCTAAAATAAGAATAAATAAAGGGCAAAATGCACTTTACTCCCTATATTTTAACAAATATGTACTTTACACTTTATATTTTAAAAACATGTATTTTAATACTTTGCATTTTATCAAATGTGCACTCTGTCCATACTCTCTGATAGTAACACATGAACGCGGAACTCTTGGATAAGGAAGAAGTGAACTCTATTGAACTCAGAACTCGTAACTTGAGCGAGTGAGAGTTCACTTCTTCGACCAATTTATATTGGGGTAAAAAAGGAAATCTAAGTTTTGAGTTCCAAGTTCATGTTTCACTAACGGAGAGTATGGATAGAAAACTTGACAGAAGGATCAAAGTGCACATTTGATAAAGTAGGGTGTTGAGGTGTACATTTTTAAAATGTAGGGTGTAGAGTGCACATTCATTAAAATACAAAGGGCAAAGCGCATTTTCCCCACAAATAAATTAAAATAAACGAGCTACTCTATAAGCTGGTATATAGTTTTGATCAATGAGAGGAAATAATTGTGGCTAGATAATTATCTAGGTAGGTGTTGATTAGTTAGGAGATCAGAGTTGGCATTAAAAGTTAGATGTTACAACCTGAATTTAAACCCTAGTATGTTTGGAGTTAACAATGTGGTAATCTCCCTTTCCCTTTCCACTTGCTAATATGTTGTTCGCTAAATGACTAATCTGCCTCATTGTTTGCATGGATAAAGTGTGTTTGTCTCAAATTATCTGTTTTGGCCTCGTATACTAGGGAGCGCCACCACCCAAAGGACTCCTCAGGATTGTGGAAGCAAATAAAATCATATTTTTTTCTCCCTTATCTCGACAATCAAGCCAATGACCAGGTATTATAATGAGATGGGAGAGGATAAACATTCAAATATTTACAACAAGAAATACCAAAAGTTGGGAATAAATCCTCTCAGCTTAAATCTTTCCATGACTTTGTCATGTGTGATATTTCATCATTAATTTTGTTATATTACATGTCATAGCTCGATCTTACCTTTTGTGAGAGATTATATATGATAAGATCATGTGAAAATTCAACATGAAATGATCCATTTCCCCAAACACTACAAGAAAATAACATTTAATTAACGAATTTATCAACGGAAAAGATTCATCGATAAAACCCTAGTTGGTAAAACTTATTGACAGAAAAATTTATTCGTTGGTAAACTATAGATGAATATTTTGTTGGTAAAAAATAATAATCTCTCAATGCCTTTTTAGAAAATTTGTCCCCATTTTCATCTTGGAATAATATATTCTCGACAGATTTAAAAAATTAGGGATGAAATGTTTTGCCAGTAGTATTGCATTTTAAAATTATTATTATATTATTATCGGCAGAATATTTCGTCGGTAAGGTCAATGTAATTTTTTTTACTAATGATACTTTTTTTAATTAATTTTAATTATTGTTTCATTTTTATTTTCTTTATAATTAATTTTTTATTTTATTTCAAAAATGTATAATTTAAAATAATAATAACGCACATGAATTAATTGCAAGTCGAATACAAAAATTAATGAATTAAACTTAAACATAAAATGTTCTAATATAAAATGTAAGGGAAAAAAAGGAAACTATATCAACAGTAGTCCTTAGCATCAGAAGAATCAAACGAAGAAGCATTAGCTGGTGCTGAACCACCCGCTGAATCTGCTAGAAGTCAATTATCTCCTTCCACAGTCTTTTCCTGTTTTGCTTTGACTCCTTCTTCAAGGTCTTGATCTTATCAGTGAATTGCTTCACCAACTCAGATTTCTCTTAAATGTGGCGCTACTCTTCCTCGTTGCTCTATTGAGCTTGTGCTTGATGTTCTACATTGAGCTTGAAAATTGTCATGCAAACCTTATCATCAATAGTAGACCCCTTAACTGAGGCTTAGCTCACAGAGTTAGGGGACACGCTATCAGCATAGTAGGTCCCAATGTAGTAGATGTGGTTCTTGTAAGAATGGTCGACTATATCTGCCCACATCATATTCTTGTCAATAGCTGGGTAGTCTGCGGCGCCATCCATGACCTGTTGGGTTTGCTGGGACCTAGCCTCCTACAATCCCTGCGTGAACTTGGCCTATAACTACAATTAAGTAAAACAAATTAGAATTTGAGAAGGGAATATATTAGGAATAATTGGAAAAAGCTTAAGTTTATAATTTACATAGGTCTACTTGGAGCGTTAGTGAACCCATTTCATCTTGTCTTTCTTTTGAGTGTGGGGTCTCCCGGAACAACTCTCCCTGAGTAGGTTGCTTGTTCTAGAGCTTGGCTTGCATTTCAAAGTCATTTTGACATCATGATAAATAAATAAAAATACAAATAATTGTTAAATTAATTAAATACAAAAAGCAATTTAACTTACCAGCCGTGCCCTAGCGGACTCTATGGTCGCTGAGCCACCACAATAGAGTGAGCTACTCTTAACCGAGACTTTATTGACCTTAGCCTTTGCTGACTTTTGCAAAAACTTGTTGGACTTCTAATAGTCCCAAAAGGCCTTCAAGTTGGCCTCAGTTATCCACTGCAGATTGGGATTGCTACCCTCGCAGATGTCAAGGTACATGTCCTGCATCCACTTCACTACACGAGTCTTGAACGCCTTGAAGAAATAGGTGTCATCTTGTGATATATATATATATATATATATATATATATATATATATATATATATATATACAGGAGAAAAATAATGAGATTACGTTTTATTCGCGGTACCATTGCTACTTGTTGCCATTCGAGAGTTTGCATATGGTCGATCGTGCAGCTTTTGGGTGGTCTTCATGATCTTATGGAGACCCTCAGATGCAAGGAGCCAACAATATGAGACACATAACAAATTAGAGTTGATGTACCAATTAATAATAACAAACAGTTACAAATATTCAATTTAAAATTCGAAATTACTTACCAAGGTTTTTTTTTTTCCAGAACCAATCGAATACTTGGCTCCGTAGATGATCCCTGTGTTTGCCCAGCTAATGAGCTAGTTGCTTCTCCGTTATTAGATGTAGGTTGCGGCTATGAAATAGTGGGGTAATCACCTAGTGGTAAGGGTGTGGAGTAGGGGCAGACACGGTGGTTGGAGTCTATGTAGATGTGCCTAGCAGTGGTAAAGTGGGGGTAGGCGCAATAGGTGTAGTGGTCGGACTCAAAGTGGTGGAGCAAGAACTGTTCTTTGTTGGTCGACCTTTGCCTTTGTTTGCTATATTTGAAACAAATATATATAACAATTAATTTAAGGGTGAATTACACTAACTTTCCCTGAGATTTAGTATAATTACACTCAGCATCCCTTTAATTTATTTTAGTCAATGTATTATTTATAAACAGAGGAGTGCCGAGTGTAATTATATTGAATCTCAAGGGAGGTCAGTGTAATTCACCCTTAATTTAACAATTAATGAATTTGGCAGAGTCTCCCATTAAATTAGGAGACTCCATAATAATTAATTCAATAATCAAACCTAGTATTCAACAATTTCAACACAATTTCGGCAAAATATCCTCTTAAATTAAGAGACTCCACAACAATTAATTCAATAATCTAACCCGATATTCAAAATTTCAGTACAATTAATAAGAATAATAATAGTAACTCATAAAATTAACATGCTAAACTAAAGGTCAGGAATCCAAACATCACAAATTGAAGAGGCAGTGGTAGGGCAGCGGTGGTGGTGATGATGGTGGTGGCAGAGAGAGGCACTGAGTGTGAGTGAGAGAGAGACAAACAGACAGAGCTCGAGAGAACGGTGGTGGTGGTGGCGATGAACAATTGTAGTAGTGACGGTGATGGCAGTGGTGTGGCGTTGGCGGTGGTGGTGCAAGTGTGAGGAGAAGAGAGAAAAGAAAGTGTAGTGAGAGAAGAAAGGGAAAAAATTGGGGAGGAAGAAAGGGCTCGCATTTAAATTCTGAGCCCTAACATTACTGATGGATTTTCGGTAATTGAAAAAATGAAATGCAGCGTTTCACTAACTCAACTTACTAATAGATTATCCATCGGTAATATTTCGATTTGCCTCCAAAGGCTATAAATTTGAATATTGATGGAATTTCTGTTGGTAACTTATCGATTTCCCTTCAACAGTTATTAATTTGAATGTCAACGGAATTTTTCCATCAATAATAAACAAATTTTTTAAAATTAAAAGATAAATTAAATATTACTAATGGATTATCCATCAATAACTACATGATGAACTAGTTTGTTTGTAGAGACTTATATTCCATCGGTAATTCTGTCGTAACACAATTCGCGCCATATTGCGCCAATGTTATCAACCGATTTTTCTTTGGAATATCTATTCCATCAATTATTTATTCTAGAGAATATATTTATTGGGTTACTGATGGAACGTTCGTAAAAAATCCGTTGGTAATATCAACGGAAATATTCCATTGGTAAATTCTGTCGGTAATTAGCGTGTTTCTAGTAGTGAAAGATTATCAGAGTCTAGAGAACAAAAAAATCGTTAACAGTTTCTAAAAACTGATAGAAGAAATTATGTATATGGCCAAGAATTATTTATTTGATTTATTCAATTTAACTTTGGTAGCAAGATATGTCTTAAAACTTTATAATCATTCGTTTCTTGCTTTCTAGATTGTCGAAATTAGAAATTAATCCGATTAGAGCTAAACTCTCCATCCAATTCCGACTACTTGCTTTGACTCACCACTCACCTTTATCCTCACTAATAGCCATAGATCAAAACTTTCAACGTTGCCCACAGTCGGTGAGCATTAGAATGATGAACCAAACCAAACCGCTTTTGTCAATGGACACAACAATATTGCATTTGTATTGTTTCTATCTCAGAATTACATAGAGGACATGGTTGATCTTGATTGATCTTATTGATGAATTGGTTCCTTTTGACTGACATTGCACGTGACAAAACTTCCATAGAAAGAACTTGAATTTTTGTGGTAGTAGTAATTTCCATAGCACATTATGGACTTCTTCTAGAGTATATGTGATGAAGAAGGCTTAGTTGGAAAGTAGTTCATTCCCCATTTAGCAACGTGATACCAAGTTTTCATTCTATAGTCCCATATCTTGTATAAGGCCAAATTAGTATGTTTTTGTCCAATTGATAGGGGATCTACAAGGCTTTAATGACCAATCTAAAGGTAGTACTTCCCGTAACTTAGCCCAAACCCTTCTTTGTTGATTGGTCAAGTAGAGAGCTTAACTTTTGTTGCTCGGAACTATTATTGTCGAGAATTGTTTAGAACCCTGTTCATTGTACGCATGGGCCCCAATGTATTCATCAACCCCCAGAAAAAGAGGGGGGACAAAAATATTAGGAAAAAAAAAAGTGAAAAAAACATATAGGGAGGGGAGATACACAAGGGGTGACGAGAGGTGTCACTGCTCTTTACATAAAAAGATCATTTCTCAATTGTTTGACCTTCTATTGTACAATTGTGAATTGTCCTTCCAAACATTATTCCTCTGCCCATTTTCCATAATTCATCTACCTTTAGTCTTTAGCTGGTCTCTTCCGTGTACTAAACTCCTCCAGACCCAAGATGCATGTCTTCTTTTCGGGGCTTCAATGAAATCTTTCTCTAGGAAATACAATACTTTAAGGATCAAATCCCATAATGCATTTGGCGTTGTCATAGCTTTCCATGCTTACTGAGCTAGCAAGGATGTATTAATGGTATTGAAATATTTGGAATTAAGACCTCCCACCTTCTTGCTCATCTATAATCTATAATGCTAATCTATAATCTATCTATAATAATATCAATATTTCAAGATAATATGTCAAAGAAAATTTTCTTAAGTGTCAAAGACTGGTGAATTTTTTTCCCTCAAAAATGCAAGAGTTTCTATGTCAGGAAACTTGTATTTTATTTATTTGTTTATTTATCTTTCAAATCAAAATATATTAAATCAGCTTTATACAATGATTGGTCGAAATATCACTATTGCCACTATCTACCATGCATTTATTGGCATCCACTTTCTCTACTATCTCAACTATCTATCACATAATTTATTTTTATTTAAAATAAACAAAAATAAAAGTGAAATATGTGATATTTGATTATTGGAATATTAGTGGGATATCTAATTAATACTTACAATTTGAATTAATCAACAAGAGATATTTACTTCTTAATCTATACTTCATTTTTTTTCATATATAATTAAATAATTAATCAATGAAATATTTACTTAATACTTGAAATTTGAATTAACCAATTAGACATATTCGAATATATACTTTTTTATCTGACTTAAATATCATAACTTTTTATTTACTGAAATAATTATCATTATTTTTTAGTTATTTTTATTTTTGCCGAATGTCCACCAATTTTATTTAAAAATGTATTTTTTCATTAAATAAAAACTTTTAGAAATAACATATTTATAATATTTAAAAAGTAATTAAATTATGTTTTTCTATAATGAGTTTGTTGGGTTAAAATTTTAGAGGAAATACTTCTTAAAAAGCAAAAGTAGAAGCAGAAGTAAAAAATTATTTTATATTTGGATATAATTATATAAGTAATTTTTATCAAAATTAGAAGTTATTAAATTGTTTGGATGTGATAAATATAGAAGTACTTTATTTAATAAAATTATAAGCAAGGATATGGAGAGAGAGAGAGAGGATGAAAGTGGTAGTTTTTAAAAGTTTTAAGAATAAAATTATAATTGAATGAGAAGAAAGTGGTTGCGAATTTTAACGAGTAACATTCTCTCTCTTTTACTGTTTCTGTTTATGGGAGAAGTAGCTCCCTCTCTGCTTCTTAAAAAAGTAGAAAAATTGATTATTTTTTGCTTCTACTTTTTTTAAAAAATATAAACAAATAACATTAAAAAAAATTTTATAAATATTTTTTTTTGGAAAAATTTAAAAAAAATACTTTTTTTTATACCAAAAGTACCAAAAAACGCACCCAATGATTTGACTTAAAAGTTTTTGTCCGGTATTTTTTTTTAAATCTGTAATCCAAAATTGTATAAAAATAGAATAAAGATGTCAAATATTTAAATCATAATTATTTTGCACATGAAATATTTTGATACTATTTTATTGTCTAATGACCTATTTTTGTGTCACTATTTTATTGGGTCCATCTAGCTGATTAAATCTAATTATTTGCATTTATCTTTTAGTCTATTTTGGGTAATTAATTATGTTCTAAATTGTAATATTACATGCATGTTTGTAGTTGAAGCTCAACTATTCTATAGTGAGCAATGTGATACCCATGTTAACAAATATTTATATTGGATATTAAAAAATTATCAAAGATAAGTGTGTCATATATGGAAAGAGAGCATGTAATGCTATTGAGCAATATAAACAACTCAATTGTATATTTATATTTACAACTATATTTATTAAATTATATATTTTAAGCTTTAATAAATATTATTGTTTACTTTTTGATTAGTAAAAATACTATGGATTTGTATCAAATTTAAACTAATGAATTATATATATATATATATATATATATATATATATATATATATATATATATATATATATATATATATATATATATATATATATATATATAATGAGGAGGGATTTATTGATATCGATTTAAGATTTTACGTACTTACACCTTTAATAGCTTTTTATAGAATATAATTCTTATTAATCCAAGCGTTGAATTATAACTACATATCATATAGATCATTTGTGCAAAATTTTAAAAAAATTAAATATTATTAAGGATGTGATCAAATAGTTCATTTTCACATACATTTAAGTGTTTATTATGCTGATTTAAATATTGACAAAATACCCATTTTGGAGGACAAATTAGTCTCTTAAGATTTGAAAATTCATAGGTAATTCCTTATTATTAAAAAAAGAGGATATATTAGTCCCTTCATACAAAAATTTTAAGGATTTTTTGGTAGTACGGATCTATATGGAGAGACTAATATGTCTCTTTTTTCGAATGGTGAGAGACTATCCGTGAATTTCTAAATCCTAAGAGATTAATTTGTCCCCCAAATTTTTTATTAGAAACTAAAATGGGTATTTTATCTTAAGTATATATGAAAATTGTATTAAGCAATTGTGGATTAATGTGAAATTTTCTAGATATGATCTATAATATATGAACTTTCAATCCAACAGTTAGTTTTGTAAAAGGTTTCTTCAATAAAAAGTTATTTAATGGTGCAAAAAATGAGTTTAACTTACACATGTGTAAGTTTATCATCTCCCTTATAAAATATATTTACTTTATACTAATATATTAATTCATTAAACATTATACTTATTTAAAAATGAGATTAATTTTAATATAATATTAGTGTAAAAGAATTTTATATTATTGTCCATTCATATGCTTCTATTTATAATAATTTTAAAGTTGTGAACAGTTGAGTCAAAGACTTTCGCTCATATGATAATATATAATTAGATGTCTGAATAAAACTTTTTTACACTGATAATGCATCAAAATTGAATTCTTTAAAAATCAAGAAATTCAATTTTCTTAACTTATATGAAGGCATTCAAAACTAATGAGCATATAGCTCAACTGGCAGGGGGCTGTGCTAACTTAATCAGGAATCTCGAGTTCAAATTCTGAGTTTATAGCTCTGTTAAAATTTGAAAGGGAGAGCTTTGCCGCCCAAATGAGCATACTAGGCTCGAGCATGATTGCCGCTTGTAAGAGGATACCTATGATTTCGGAAGGCATTCCAGTAACATAAACTTTTAAATATGCTATAGAATCATGTTAATGACTTTACAAAAAAGCTAAGCTGAGTGAAAAGAAAACTTATAATAGGTATCATACTAAGCTTAAACAGTTAAATTGATATCTGACCAAAAAAATAAGTTAAACTGATAGTAAAATACCTAAATTTATTTAGACAAAACCTAATAAATTTCCGCTGGTAATATTCATCAAAATGCATCTTTGTTGCATCCCTACTTCAATTAGGTGTAATGAATATTTGATTGAGTCTTTAAACGTTTATTTCAAGAGACTAATTTTAAATCTAAAGAATTTTATACTGTGATCCTAACTATATTTATGACTTTTGAAATAATGATTTTAAGATTAAAACTTTTTTGTTAATACAACAATGCATTAATGATGACACCGTAAAAAACTCTTTGCACTAACAATATTTCTGTCCAATGCAACTCATCCCATTACTTTGACATGCCAATTAGGTCAAAAGTACCTCAAACCAAATATACACCCTTGGACATATCATCTGGGCGAAAACACGCAAAAATTATCTTCGAATTGCGACTTTTGCGATTCCCAATCAAACTTAAGTCAAAACTGATCTTCCTTCCACAATTACGCCCAAGGGAAGTGTCAGTGAAGTAATCGGGGACACATACTCATACTTAAATTTTAAATGGTTGGCTTAGAATACAGCTTTCAGATGCTAAGAATCATTACACTTTATACCAAACAAGAATAGACATGATACATGTACACAGACTTTGCAGTAAATCACTCTGAAATGAGCGCAATGAATAATACTCCTTCCCTTTGTATTCATTAGATACATTGATTTTCAAATATAACATTTTGGTTAAACTGATAGATATATTGAAATGGAGGAGTAGTTTTCACCAAATAACACAAATTAGTGGTGACTCTATGTTCCAGAAAAATCTCACGGCAAAATGTTTTATTGAGTTAATGGGGCCATTACGCCCAAACTCTTTTCTTTGGGACAAGATCTGATGTCTTTATTTCATCTATCTGTGCTGCTACAATGAAATCATCCATACTCAATCCTGCTGCAAAATTTCGAACCATTTCAAGTGTTATGTTGTACGATGAAAACTTTAAACCAGCCAAATGCAACTAAAAACAAAATCGTCAATGAAATTGAATGTGGAACATAGAAGGTTACAAGAATATATATGGCTTACCAATGGAAGTTGTCCATAGTTCTGCTCCAACTTGATTGGGTTGTTCCAAGTGAATATTTGGGAAATGGCCAGCAGCCTCTGCAACCTTAGAGATCCTGTTAATGAGTTCAACTCCGCATTTAAAATCTCTTAATTTCCACAAACATTGAAGTTTAAGTCCACCTTCCTCATTCAATAGTCTCCACCCCCCACCCAACATAAACGAGGAGAAAATAAGTTTAAGCTGAAAAATGTAAATTGGACTTGCTTCATTGACTGGGAAGAGCTTGTTTGATCACTATCAAAGATATGGTATAAAATGTTAGCAAATAAATATTTCTTTTTTCTCTTTTTTTTTTTTTTTCCTTTTTTTTTCTTCATTTTGGTCTTTGATAAATAGTTTCCTAGGGTAAGCAGTAAGCATTCTTGTACCTTGATTGAAAGGTGTAGCAGATTTGACTGTCAAGTGCTAAAGAATGGATGACTATAAAAACAGAAGCTTAACTCTAAAGAAAAACTAAATATGTTTTAATGACTAGAGTAAATGTTAAAAATAATAGGGAAACAATCTTTCAAGCATGTACAATCTAGATTACAAAACAACTAAATAAATCCAACATTGAATTTAAGGTATGTAATCTAATATATAATGGCAAAACTTGGTTTAGATCTTTAGCATCTCTGATCATACATAGCCAATCAGATAGTTATTTAAGCTATTCTTTCAAATTTTATTAGTATTTGGCACTCAAAATGCTAGTAATAACTAGCCTAAAACAAAGAAATAGTCCAGAACAAATATGCATCACTTCGTTCCAAACAAAAATACTTGAAATGGGCACTGAGTTGGTACCTTTCTTATGAGCTTCGAGCACCATCGTCTGGCATAGGGGACTGTAGAGGGGAAATGGGAGTGCACTCTTGCTGGGAAAGTGCGAGAGTGGAGATATTAGGGATGAGGATTTTGTACTGTGTCAACGTTTCCAAGCACTTTCTCTCCAAACCCACTCTCCAACTCAGCTGGCCATCTATCCATCTACTTGACTATAGTTTAGTTCCTATGTGTTTGGTTGGTGGTTTTTGTTGGTGTTGGATGGAATAAGGAGGGGTTAGGATGTCAACGAGATGAAGCGGGGGATAGCCCCTCATTCTCCGCCTCGTGAATAAATATCCGCCCCCATCTTCCATCTCATATCCGTATGGTTACCGGTTTTTGACTTTCCAGCGGAGTTATGGGTACCCATGGATATCCATGGATACCTGTTAGAATATTAAAATTTCAAAATATTTAAATTAAATATAAAAATTTTAATATCATAAAATATTTAAAATAAGTATAAATAGTAATCTAATTCCATAATTCGAATTCTAACGACTTAATATATTAAAAATAAAAATAAACATATAAAATAAACATAAAATAAGCACAATATTCCAATTTTACAATCTAAATTTCAATAACTTAAAATAGAAATAAACATATAATAGCAATCCAACTATTAGTCTAACACATAATAAGTACAAATAAATCCAACTTTTAAATTTAAACCTTAGTATAATCAATTTAAATAATAACAATATTAGCCTAGTTAAGTTAATAATTTAATAGTAAAATAATAATTTTATATTGGGTACTCACAAGTATAGTGATAGTGATCCCCGCCCCCGCCTCGTTAAATATGCGGGCATTTAAAATTCCTGTCTCAATTATCCGCGAGGGACAAAATCTTCCCCCCATACCTGTCCCGTTGCGGATATTACTCGCAGGTATTCATGGGATGCGAGTTTTTTTGACATCCCTAGGAGGGGGTGTGGAATGGCTTTGGGGTCAGGATGAGGTCTTTTTTCATAAATAAAACAAAAAAAATTTAATTTCAAAAATACTATAATTTAATAAAAATTATAAAAATTCGAGATTTATTGGGGCTAAAAGAAATCGACCAAGCTGGCCAATTTTATAAAAAAGTTTATGGTTTGCACATAAATTGGCCTAGCTTGGCCAATTTTACCAAACCACGTATGTGTCGGAATAAACTTTACCAAACCAGGGTGAATTATGTATTTAGGCCAATCAGGGTGAATTTGAATCTAGCTTTTGTATGGTACAAATGCCATTGTAAGGCACTGCCAGATATATGCATGGATGCGAACCTAACTTTCAACTCCGGAGCAGTATTGTTTAGAGCAAAGATTTGCCCACACTTATATCACCAATCCTTGAGAAATGTTTATTTAGGGAATTCAATTCTAGAATTTCTAGAGGCATATAAGTGCTGCTGCATAGTCGTATCAGAAGTATTTATAGTGTTAACTCCTTTCCGAACTTGCTTGCTCGTGCTGTTGTTAGAGGATTCGCCTTGATGAATCTAAAAGGTTTTTTTGGATTTGCATGATATCTGAAGAAAGTGCTTGAAATTGCGCCATCGATTCCAAGAGTTTTTTTATTCATGTTTGCTATTGCCGCTGCAATTTTCTTAGTCAGCATCTTCTCCAACTCTTGCACTGAGGTATCAGATCGCGTGGAATCTACTATGACTACCGAGGATCAATGAGCTCTGAATACCGACTGATACGGGTAAGGACAAGTAAGTGATGAATTGAAGAGTAGGGCATGGGGCGTGATTTTTAAAATTCATGACTCTTATAGAGACGGGCTCTAAGATGACGTTTGGTAGATTACCTATTAAGATTATTAGTAATATAGATTACCACTTAGAAATATTGCTACCTTTTAAATTGTTGGCAATGTTAAATACAGTATTTGGTATGCATAGGTAATCTAAGTGGCAATTTGCATTGTCCTGTTTGATATATCAAAAATATTATTAGGTAATATATATATTAAACCAATATAATAATAATAATAATAATAATAATAATAATAATAAAATAGTTAATTATTATTATTATTATCATTATTATTAGTTATAATAATATTAATAATTATCAATTAATAAGAATAAGAAAATTTAATTATTAATTATGATTATAATAGTTAATTTTATTAATAATTAATATTATTTTTAATTAATATTATTTTTAATAATAATCAACAACAACAACAACAACAACAATAATAATAATGGAAGGATTGCCACATTGGTGGTAATCCACATTACCACCTTTCAAGGGAATAATACAGATTACTACATTGGTGATAATCTATATTACCTTGAAAATCTGGATTGCCAGTAATGTTGCCCAGCCAAATAGGGTAATGTTATGGGCCCAAATAATTTAATCAAATATCACTGGTAATTCAGATGGATTACCCCATGTCAAACGCCACCTAAGAGTTGTATTAATGTGCACAATGGGTGTTGAATAGAGCCGTCAAAGTGAACTGTAACCTGCGAGCCAGCTTGGTGGGTTAAGCCAGCAAAATTTCAGCTCATATAAAAGTGGGTCAATTTGACCCAACTCGTATAACCCACGAGTTAAGTGAGTTCGGACCGGGTTGAAAGTGGGTTGGCCCGTTTTCTACAATTTTTTTTTAGAAAAAAAGGGTAGCACTAGTAAAAAGCGATAAGTAAAACTAATAAGTAATAACTACACTCTATAATTTATAGTATATAGTACCTTGTTAAGTTACTTAATTGTTATATTTGACTAATCTTAACCACTACCTGATAGGATTATAGGTTATTAATTGTTACTACTTTGATAAACCTTTATTTATTGTGTTGAATTCTTAATGTTGTTCCCTTTATTTTGCATAATTTCTTTTGATTTTTGTACCACCAAAGTTTATGATATTAGTACATATACAATCTGTTTAATTTTTTAACCTCTTTTTGGTTTTTTTAATTAATTTTAAGATTTTTTTGATTTTTTTCCAATTTTTTTATTTTTTATTATTTTTTTGTAAGCCAACCCATTTAACCCATCAGTTTGGGTGGTTTGAGCTAGGTTGGTATTTTTATAACTCACCAAAAAAGTGAGCCAGCCCATATAACTAATCTCGGCCCGTGACTCATGGTAGGCCAACTCGAGTGAGCCGGATTGACCTATTTTGACAGCTCTAGTGTTGAATAGGTTAAAACCCTAACTTAACTTAGGTGAAATCACATTGCGGCAGATGTTCAACAAAGTAAGCTTCTTCTTCTTCTTCTTCTTCTTCTCTCTCTCTCTCTCTCTCTCTAAAAACAACTACTTTTTTGTTATTCCTCAAAGGGTAATCGGTTATGGTGAGAGAATCCACTAGAGCTTTATATCATTGATGAATGTGTGAACCACTGATATACAATATTAATCATCAAACAAAATTTCCTGCTCCAAGGGATTGAACCTCTACCGAACTGGATCAATGGATACGCCATTTTGAACTCTCTATGGATGAAAAGAATTATTATTCCGAATCTAAGTCAGCATCACTATCAGGATATATCTCAGCCGGAGCTTCACTGGTTGTAAATTTCTCTTCTTCCTCTCTTTTTTTTCTCTCATCCTCCCTCTCCATCCGGGCAACTACAGCCTTAGCTTGCTCAAATCATGAGTTGACTGCTTCCCAAGACACAAGCTTATCCATGAACACCGATATATAATCAGGGCGCCGGTTCTGCAAAGATAACGAGGCAGTCATGGTTACATTTATCATTGAACAAAACTCTCAGAGACAGTTGTCACTATAATGCTTTGAAGCACACGTTAACTGAAAGTCAAGGTAGTAGGCATGCTGAAAAAAAAAATGGAACATTACAAAGTCAGCAATTTGCTATTAATGATAGTTTCAAAGATCAGAGTATGCAAATTGACTCCTCAAATCAAATCACCAACATAAAGTAAATTTGAATATTTGATCAAATACCTCCTAAACATCAATGGTAAGAAGTGGCTGCAAGAAATTAATATGAAATCTCATCAGACATTTATCCCAAGATGTTCCTGCCCTACTATAGCAGTCATGTTTCAAAACATAAAAAACGAATTATGAACATTCTAACAGTCCTTATCACTTACATAATAATAGCCCCAAATAAGGGGGTTTACAGCATTGGGACTCTTGACAATGACTAGCTTTTAATCCTCATTAGATCGAAGAGTATTTACCGCATTTCCAACATCAAGTCTGCTATTTTTGTCTGTAACTCATAAATGAATATGGAAAAGTAAGGGGAAGGACTGCTTGATAAGTTAGATGTACTAAGAAAAATCAGAAATGAATCCCAGCAAATGGAAGAGTATGGTGAGACGGATAGTTACTTACATGCAAGCCAAACCCATCCTGAACCAAATTGTGTTTGAGCAGCAGTCTTGAACTCATCAAGGAATCTTTCAAGTGAACCAAAGTCTCTTTCAATAAGTTCTAGAAGATCCTCTGATGGCATTCCACCACCACCACCACCAGGTTTCATGGACTCCCAGAAGAAGTCATGGTTCCACACCTGCAATAAGTAGAACAAGATTACTAAGCAATGGCTCAGAAACCTGAGAAGGACATTGTGGTTTCAAGCACGCATGCCTGTGCTGCATTGTTGAAAGCAGGGAGTATATCACCCTTATTGTATTAAGTAACTATAACGTCCTCTAGTGACATCTCATCTATATCTGTTCCAACAATTTGCTTGTTCAGATTTTCTACGTATGTCCTGTGGCGCTTCCCCCAATGGTACTCAAGTGTCTCCTGGCTCATAAGGGGCTCCAAAGCATTCTGAGAATTTTGATTATGAAAGTATTGATGAAACATGTATTATCAGTCCAGCATAAACATCAAAATGTCATCAAGTATAAGGTATATGGTTTGGTCATTACAAGAACCACATGAATCTCTCATAGTATTCTTTGATCAGTTCAGTGTAATTGATATGCATAGAAAAATTTTAAATGGCTAGCTGTAACAAATTGATAGATACCCTCCACAAATCACCAAAGTCTACAAAAGAAAGAAATATCAAGGGGGAAGAGAGAGGGGATCTCGATGATACAGGGAAAAGGGAATATTTGTAAGGGTGTGTGAGAGGAACAAGGTAGGCAAGGAAATGGATAGGACTTGTGGGAGAGACTAAGCCTCTCTGAAGCTCAGAATTATCATTTTCTTTTTCTGCATTTGCTTATACTGTTTCATCCATTTCTTGGCTGATATCCCACTGGTATCAGCTCATGAGAGTGATAATACAAGCTTCTTTCATTCATATTTTAGCCCTTTTTACCAATATCTATGATCTATCATAAATTTAAGAAGGCTTCCCAACAGAGTGATGGATGATCAACGTAAACCAGAGAAGAATTAATTAGCTAGTCAACTTGCTCAAATAGGCTCAACAGATACGGCAATGCAAACTCAAGTCTTCCTTAAAACAGTTCACCGACAAAATGCAATATTAACTCAAAGAAAAAACCAGAAAGTAAATTAGAAGGCAGCAACAGAAGAATAAGAAAAGGAAAATAAATTATGAAAAGAAAAGAAAATGCTATTGAACCACATCAACAAAGATTCTGGAAAGGAAGAACAAGAAAAGAGAACCATTAGAAAATGAAAAGGATCATAAATGGGAACATAGTAGTTAATAGCGGGCGATCAAGCCGCTATAGTGCCGTCGCGGTGCGGAGCGGCGGCTGGCCGCCACAGAGCTGGTGTTGCGTCACGTTTTGGCGTCGCGGTCCGTTGCGCCCGCTATCGCGGGCCGTCGCGGACGCTATCGGGATTGTCGCGGCCACGATTCACGTCGTCGCTGAAAGGACGATTTTAACCTGCTTTTGAACCGTTCACCACCTTCTGCAGGGGTTGGGCGGTCATTTCCCCCTCCCTTGAACTGGTTCTTCCTTCTGCCCTCGACGTTTAGGGCCTTTCTTCATCCTTCCGCCTGCACTTCGACTTTCGGCTTGTCTCCTCTCTCAATCGGTCCTTCTCTCCGGCGAGCCTTCCACCGGCGCGGCGGCGATATCAAGCGGCCGAGGACAAAGAACCGAGCTGCGTCTTGCGGCTTCGAGACTGGCAGCGTCTGCGTGTCCTCCACTCCTCCTTCCTTCTTCCTCCTCCTTGTTCCTCTGGTTCGACCTCCTTCTTCCTCTGTCTCTCTTTGTTCTGCTTCTCTCTTTATTTTGCTTCTTTGTTCTGCTTCTCTCTTTATTCTGCTTCTGTTTGTTCTGCTTCTCTCTGTCCTTCTCCCTTTGTTTTTTCTCGCTTCGCTTGTTCTGCTTCTCTTTATTCTCGCTTCTCTGCTCGCTTCTATTTGTTCTGCATCTCTCTTTATTCTGCTTCTGTTTGTTCTGCTTCTCTCTGTCCTTCTCCCTTTGTTTTTTTCTTTTTTTTCCTTCTTCTATTCACTACTTTTCTGTTTTTCATTTTTTTTTCTTTTAAATTTTCTGGTCTGATTGGTTTAGCAATGGCAACATCATCAACTCAAGCTTCTAGTGTTGCTCCCTCTTCTACTGGTTTGGTGAAGCCCACCGGTGACAACATAGATGTGGCATGGCAGTGGAATAGTTTAAAATACATCAATAATAAGAAGAGTGTAACTTGTGATTTTTGTGGCAAAACAACCAATGGTGGAATAACTAGAGCAAAAAGACACCAAATGGGTGTGGTTGGAGATACAAAAGCTTGTAAAGCAGTCCCACATGAAGTTAAGCAACTTCTCAAAGAAGCTTATGAGAAGAAAAATGCAGAAAAGGAAGCAAATTATGGTGCAATTGGAGAAGATGATGATGAACAAGAAGATTTAGAAGAAATTCTACAAATTAGAAGAGGGAAAAGACCTCCATCAGCATCAAGTGGGAGTAACTCTGTTCCTTCAACTATTGTCAAGCAAGCCAAGAAAGGAAAAAGCATAAAAGGTCCTTTGGATTTGATGTTTTTAAAAGATCCTGAAGCTACCATTAAATTGGGAAAGCCTCACCGTCAAACAAGCATTAATGATGCTTGTGATAAAGAAGCAAGGGCTAGAACCATTCAATACATAGCTCGATTTTTTTATATGAATGGAATTGCTTTCAATGTTGCTAGATCAAAGAGCTTTAAGTTGATGCTTGAAGCTGTTGGAAATTATGGTCCACATCTAAAAGCTCCAAGCTATCATGAATTGAGGGTTCCACTCCTTAAAAAGGAGTTAGAGCTAACAAAAGATATGTTGAAGGGTCATGAGGAGAAAAGAGTGAAATATGGATGCTCAATAATGTCGGATGGTTGGACGGATAGGAAGAATAGGACATTGATTAATTTCATGGTAAATTGTCCAGCTGGGACAATGTTTGTGAAGAGTGTTGATGCTTCTGCATACATGAAGACGGGGGAGAAAGTATATGAGCTATTGGATAATTTTGTAGAGGAGATTGGAGAACAAAATGTTGTTCAAGTGGTGACTGACAATGGAAGTAATTATGTCTTGGCTGGTAAGAAGCTATGAATTGCTTAAATTTCCTATTACTTCATTTAATATTTGGCTATTCATCTAATCTTATTTAATTTGGCTCTTCTTAGGCAAACTACTTCAAGCTAAGAGGAATAATCTCTTTTGGACTCCATGTGCTGCACATTATGTAGACTTAATGTTGGAGGACATTGGAAAGCTTCCTCGAGTTAAGAAGGCAATACAAAGAGGCATTAATCTTGTGGGCTTTATCTACAACCACACTTTGGCATTGAACACAATGAGAAAATTTACCAACAAGATGGAGTTGGTTAGGCATGGGGTGACAAGATTTGCTACAACCTTTCTTACATTGCAAAGGTTGTATAAATGTAAGAACAATCTTAGAAGGATGTTCACTTGGATGAGTGGTTGAGCTCCAAGACGGCTAAAGAACCTAAGGGGAAGAAGACAGGTGATATTGTGCTCAACACAACATTTTGGAATGATGTTGTGTACACTATTAAACTTATGGGGCCTCTTGTGCATGTCCTTAGGCTTGTTGATAATGAGAAAAAGCCTGCAATGGGATACATTTATGAAGCAATGGATAGGGCTAAGGAAGCCATTCAAAAATCCTTTAAGGATAATAAAGCCAAGTATAAGGATGTTTTTGCTATTATTGATAGGAGATGGGACTCACAACTTCATCATCCATTGCATGCAGCTGGCTATTTCCTGAATCCTGAATTCTACTATCCCAATGCAACAAAGATTGAGAGTGATCATGAAGTAATGGATGGACTTTATAAGACTATTGATAGGTTGATTCCAGATGAAGACTTGGCAGAAAATGTTACAAATGAGATTGACATATTTAAGAGAGCTGGTGGCATATTTGGAAATAGGATGGCAATAAAACAAAGGAACACAGTGGCTCCTGGTAAGAAATAAGAAATGTGTACTTAATTCTTGATAAATTTAGTTTCATGATATTTTTTTAGTAATAGTGATTTCCTGATTATTGAATCATAGCTGAATGGTGGAGGAAGTATGGAGCATCCACTCCTAACTTGCAACAATTTGCAGTGAAAGTGTTGAGCCTAACTTGTAGTTCAACGGGATGTGAGCGGAATTGGAGCACTTTTGAGCATGTAAGCAAATGCAAATAATTTTTCTTTGCATAATTTCATGCTTCTATTTAATGATTTTAACACTAACATTTTGTCTAATTTATGACATGAATATCATAGATTCATTCTAAGAAAAGGAGCAAGCTTGAGCATCAAAAGTTGCAAGACTTGGTATTCATCAAGTACAATCGAACTCTTAAAAAGCGCTTTGACAGCCAAGATGAGATTGATCCTATTCTCCTAAATGGTATTGATGATAGTAATGAATGGTTGCTGGGAGAAATGGGTGCTAGCATAGAAGATGCTGAAGAAGAATTCATTTTTGGTGATGATGCATTGACTTGGGGAGACGTTTCTACTGCAATTGGGGCTGAGGAGCCTCCAAGACACACAAGGCTTGCTACTAGATTGCAGAAGAAAGTATGAAAGCATTCTAGTTCAAGAAGAGGGAAGGAGCCTATTCAAGAGGAAGAAGAAATTGATGAGGAGAAAGACTCAGATGAGGGGCAAGAAGAGATCTATAAGTCTAGTAGTGAAGAAAGTGATGGAGAGAATAATATGGAGGAAGAGGAGGAGGATGATGATGATGATGATGAATGATTTGTAGAATGTTTTGTTAGTTTTAGAGAGTAGAAACTTAGGTTTAATTAGGATTTGTTATTACCTTTTATATTTTGTTGTCCTTATACTACTTAATAGTGTTGTTTTTTTGGTTTTGTTGCCCTTAGAACTTGATGTTTATGCTTTGGATTGATGGTGACTGCATATTTTTAGACTATGGAATGGATTATGAATTTTTATCATTGATGTGAATAAGTTTAATTATGAATGATTTCTTATTTTTGAATATTTATGTATGTTATATAATTTGCATGATAATTATAGACATTTTTATCAAATAGCGGCCGGAACGCTATCCGCTATCCCGCTATAGCGTTTTTGGGGTCGGCCGCTACGCGCCACTATCCGCGTTTGACTACTATGAATGGGAATAACTATCAAATCATCCTAGCAAAAGTTCCAGTGAAGCATTCAAGTTCATATTTCATAATAATGCTCAACATCTTCTGAGTTATGCAACAAAGACTGTATAATAATAGTTGAGTAAAATTAATCTTGGTAATTAATCAAGTTCAGAACATGTTCAGAAAAAACTTTGAGATGTGTAAACACAACCCTCCTAGAGTAAAGCACCAAGAAATGGTAAAACAGTATGAAACTCCTTAGGGCCTGTTTTCATTTCCTATTTCATTTCTTGTGTTTTCTGTGTTCAAGATTTTGTGAAAGAAATAGTGAAAACAGTTATTTCCTGTTTTCACTATTTCTTTCACAAAATCCTGAAAATAGGAAACACAGAAAATGAAAATACGAAATGAAAATAGAAACCAAACAAGTCTTAGTTACATTCTAACAACACCACATGTTTGGTGAGTTACAAGACTTTGTACACAATAAATCTAACTGAGATGCATGTGTTCTTCAACTATTTCATGTCCAATATTCTTCATTGATGAAAGACTACACACCAAAATTTTGCTAAAATATAAATTTGCAAATGATAAAGCCAGGGCATATCTGTTTTTTGGCCATTGGCATGTTTCTTAGAAGCATAGGTCCCAGTGAAAAATCAAGCAACTTGAAGGATAACAAATTCTAAAAGGTAAATGGCATAATGGATAAACTTTAGACATTACCAGTGGATATGGTGGCGGCTTCAGCTCAAACTTTGCAGTGATTTTAGCAGGTCCAACTTTCCTTATGCATCTTCTCTGCAGTGTTCAACATTTTTCCTTGAAATAAAAGAAAAGTGAAACAAGATGCTTCTTCAAAATAATATTAAAAATATATTAAACCAATAACAGAGAAAAAGAACATGAAAAGGTAGGAGGGGAAAAATGTAATAAGCCCAGCAAACCTGCAAAGTGGAGCTGTTTGTCCAGCCAGTGAACCAAGCGAAAGGTCTAAATGATGACAAATACATTGTTATTATTTGTTAAAATTCAGAAAGTGTAGCAGCTGTTTAACATTTGCCTTATCCTCTAGAGCAAATGGTTAATGGTACATGTATGTGTGTGTGAGTCAAAATTAGGCAAATTGAGATATAGACGGCAAGCAAACCTCTCTGTTTGACATTTTGAAAGTCCCAGAAGAGCCCAAATTTCGGAACCCTGCGAAACAAACAAGAAACCCATATCAGAGAGAGAGAGAGAGAGAGAGAGAAAGGGGGAGAGAGAACTGGAACCATTGGGTGGCGGGTAAGAAAAGCGGAAGGTGGTAAGGAAGTAGTAGTTGTAGCGGATGGCACTGGCACGAGCAACTTCATCTTTTGCGAGCCTGCTTTCTGATTCTGCTTCGGCATCGAAACAAGATTTGCATTGCATAGGAATGAGAGGATAGCAAACAGTCCGAATATAAGTGCTACAACCAAATGAATGTTCTTATTTCAGAAAATTAAGATGCAGAAAATGAAGAGAAAGAAAGAGACTGGAAACTGGGAAATGAAGTACAAGGGGAAAAAAATTCCCGTGCGGCGGAAGCAGCGAAGGGTTTTATAGGGGTTTAGTTCATTCAAAGTAGTTCCTTCGATTTATAGACATCGCTCATCACTCATCAAAAGGAGAAAGAGAGCTACTGTGTATCTTTCTCTTGTCCAATTCGTTCTTCACACCACTGTTTGATTAAGGAAAAGGATGAGAAGAAAGGGGGAAAAATTGAGGGGGAGAAAACGGGTGGATAATGACAACTGTAGTATGGATGACAAAACAGAGCAGCGAACTGAGGAAAGAGGGAAAACAAGTATATATATATATAGGTCAACCCAATTCTGGATTAGACTTAAAAAGCCTGTTTCGTGACTCAAATGTACAGTTTGAATCTGACCTATTCATCCGATATATGCCCTTCTTAAAAGTATGATCTCACCTTTTGGTCTAACGTGAAAGCCAAGTTACAGGCTTAGTACTAGACGTCCCGAAGTGATACCCGAATCTAATTTGCCAGACACAGATAGCAAGATAATTGGAATGCCACGTCAGTTTTAATAAAATATTATTATATTTAATTGTAAAAATTAAAATGGGTTGTTGGCTTGCTGTTATCTGCTCTTCCTATCAGTCTGTCGCGACTTCAGCGATTGAATTTTACAGTTTCACCTCAAATTGAATTCATATCTGCTAATAGTTCGGTAAGCCTCTCATTCTAATTATTGTTTCATCTGTTTCTTATACTTTTAACATCACTTTTTTTTCTTTTTTTTCTTTTTCTTTTTCAGAGAGGAACATCATTTTTAGATTAATATCAATTCTCATGATTTTTCTTTAGGGAAAACAAAGGGGGAAAAACTTAAAGAATGGGTTTGCTTTCAAAAAATGTTGTTGCAAAAATAATGTATGGATTTGCTTTCAAAGACATTAAACAACGGGCAAAAACCCAAATAATATGGCCAAAATAAGCGAGCCACCATCCCAATTTGCAACTTAAAGACACAGATAATCAAGAACTAATCTAATTACTCCAACAATATTCTTCAAAACCCATCAAGAAATAATCTAGTTACTCCAACAATAATCTTCAAAACCCAAATTGCAGTGAATTAGTGTTGAGAATAAAAGTTAATTCAAATGAGAGATGTTAAAAAAGGTGAAAAGGTAAGACAGGAAAAAGTAAAAAAAGAGAGAAGGAACGGATGTGAGAAGGGGCGAACAAGTTCCACGACTTCGTAAAGATAGGCGACTACCATGACAGGTGGGATACCATGTATGTCGGGCTATTGAGTTTCGGGCACTTCTTCGAACCTAGAAGCATTTTCCTTATTTAAAAGCCTAACAATATCAAATTATGAATTGAAAAGTCAATACAAACAAATAATCTTATATGATATTATAATTTATTATGCATACATACACGCACGTACGCATATATATATATATATATATATATATATGCATACGTGTAGAACTCTAAATAGCAGGGATTTCATACTAATAAAATTTTTTTTTACTTAATATATTCTCTCTCTCTCTCTCTATATATATATATATATAGAGAGAGAGAGAGAATATATTAAGTGAAAAAAAATTATTAGTATGAAATCCCTGCTATTTAGAGTTCTACATCGCTTAAAGATATGATGCACTTGGACAATCCTCTCCCCATGAGCTAACTTTTGGGGTTGAGTTAGGTCCACTCAATTCTAAGAGCATGGGACTTGATAATAATTAGGGCTTGGAGTATTATTCTTGTATCAAGTTAGTATTTAAGAAAAGAACATCATGTTATATGATTTGATATTGAGATATTAGTTTAGCCCAGATTTTAAGTTCTTTTAAAGAAATAATAAGTATGACCAAAGATAAAACAATAATACTTGGGTTTCTCTAATGTATCATAGAGACACCAAATTTCTTGGAGTATTATTCAAGATTTACGATTTGATACTGCAATACCTTTTGATAAAGTTGAATACAATAAATTTCAAACGAACCATGCTCTTCTTTTGCTAATGAACTTTGATATTTCAAATTTGTAATTCATAAAAAAAATTTCTTATATTTCTTTTACACATGGATTGATACTTATGCAAAATTCATACATATACTGAATTTCCTACTTATTGATTAAATTATTATATTTTTCATTAGAAGTGCAAGCATGAGTATGAGAAAGGAGTAAATGATATAGCAAAAGGAGAAGCTGATAACCAATCTCCAAATAAAAATAATTTGTTTCAAAACCATGTTCCCCAAATTAGAAATAACATTTAATTTATCTTTTATTTATAATTACACAACAATATTTATTTTTAATTTAATATAAATAACATTAAATAACAATATTTACTTTTAATTTATAATTAAATAATTAATCAAAATATCTTTTTATTACAATTTTATTTTTAGTTAAATCTTTCTTATAATAAACAATATTTTAAAATCATGATAGTATATAGTATAGCACTATCATATAGTAATATAGTATAGCCCTACAGGCATTAGATTTTCTTTTGATTGATAACTAGGTATAGTCTATAATATAGCACTATAATCTTTTGTGTTTTTAGATTTTTTTAATATTTTATTTCAAAAAAATATGAGGTTAACATGTGGCTATAAGACTCTTCTCTATTGTTATATGTATGGATGGATGTGAAAAGTGAGAAAGATTATCAGCCTTTAGATCAAGTGAATAACTGAATTATATTACACTTCAAAATTTAAACTACATGTAACTCTTCCATATCATCATAAAATTTAAGGCAACACTTGAACTACAAATCCAATTTTACCAAAGTTACAAAAAAAGAAAAAAAGAGCATAGCACAATTAACCAGCCTTCACGACCAACAAACATCCTTTGCCTCCACTGCATAACAGCGCCACACTATCAAAGTTTCGCCTTCATGTCACTCCGACACCACCATCCCACCTTAGTCGATGTCACCCTGTGTCCCAACTGCCACCATTCTTCGCCTTTGCCTTCCTTGTCAGAGAAAATGGTGGAGAGGGAAAAGGGATGATTGAGAGAGGAGAGGAACTTTGGGAATAAAATGGAAGGGAAAGAAAGCAGTCAGGATAGCATAGTGGGAAAAACTATAAAATGTTGGGGGTGATTAGGTGGGGTGAGGTTTGAGACAAGGGTGGAAGAGTCATTTGAGTTTTAAATTTTGAACTAGAATCTTAGCCATTAACTTGATCTAAAGGTTGAAATTTTCTTTCTCACTTTTAACATAAGAAAAATATCATTCTTATTTATGCCAATTTGATAAGCATAGAAGGTCTATTACCTAGCTTGAAGCCTAGCTTTTTCAATAAAAAGACTTTTAAAAGAGCCTCAGCCTAATCTGCTTAATAAACAAGTTACACCAGGTTAGGGGAATATATACTCTCATGTTCAAATTTTACATGATCTTGTCATGTATAATTCTTTACCATTAATTAGAAAGGTGAAGCGTTGACAGGAGCGCAGGAGAGGATTTGATCAACAATGAAAATTTGTGCATGACAAGATCATATCAAATTAACATAAGGAGATCTATTCCTCAAGATCATGCTAATGCAAACCAGGCCATAGGCCCTTGACAAATTGCCAGATCTACTAACAAATATACCTTTGACCTAGAAATTAACATCAAGCACCAAATGATACTAGTGCTAAGGTCGTGAGTTTGATTCCAAAAATCGTACAGATTGCTAGCAAGTGCTGGTGATCCATCTAGGTCTCCCACTCTGCTTGACCCAAGCTCATCTCACCACTGGTAATGGGCACCATCCTCACCCCCTTATAAATACCATAACAGGGGGAGGGGGTTAGGCAACTTCACCCCAACCTATAGATCAAACTCTCTCACTTTCTCTACCTACTTAGTTGAGACAACAACACATGATTTGATGCATAAAAGAAGAAATTCAATCTCTAATTGCAAATATTATCATATTCTTGTGGTAAAGATAAAAGACAAGAACATATACTGCAGCATGGATATCAGAAACATGATCTCATAATCTGTGGATGGCCACATCTTTCTTTTTTTTTTTTTTTCAATTCTTTCCAAGCTATACAAGACACAATAATAGTACTATAAACTAAACAACTATAAAATGGAAAAATTAGTGTTATTTGCACATAACTACGAAATTCAATTGATGGCTCAAATTCATTACAAAATAACTATCTAGATGAAAAGGACATGAAAAATGTACAAAATCAAGTCCAATTCATAACAAAATGGGTATACAGGAATATGGCCGGATGAATTTGTACAAGAATATTTAAAAATTATTGAGACCTACTGCAAATCAAAATAAACAAGGAACCTACTACATGGCCTAGTGACACCCGTTAGTATAGGTTCAATAGTATGGCCGCGTTATTTCTCTGAAGAAACTGGTGCTTTCTCTGAAGAAGAAGAAGAAGAAGACAACATCTCTTGTTGGGGTGTTTTTATAAAGAAATATAAGAGTAAACCCCCAAATTAGTTCTTAACAACATTCTTGATAGACAGATTGATACCTGACAAAAATAAATTGGTCCCGAGGTCCCCAACAATTGCAAAAATTAGACACTTTAGTCCCTGGTTCACTTGCAACTGGTAAAGAGTGTAATGTATAGGTTGCATGCTGACTAAGACATCCTGACATTTCTATTTGTTCTTAACTGAGACACTCTATATATAATGTCAGTCTCAATATAAATGCTTAAGCAATCTCGGTCTTAGTATAAAATTCAGAAAGACCGAGGAACATGTACAATTAGCAATAGCACCTCTGTTCTATTGGATATCAATTTATCAAGTACCACACCACTTTATAGTCTCCTTTCTCATCATTGTTTCAGTCGTAGTATTAAAGAGGAGATAGAGTTTGTAAGTTTTAAAATGTTAGGCTTAGGGTTCAACGAGTAAAATAGTGATTTTTTTTTTTTTGCTACATGTTTAGAAGTGTTCAGATGTCATAGTCACATGCAACTAGTACATCACACTACTAGTTGAAAGTGAGCTAAGAACTAAAGTGTCTAATTTTTGTAATTGTTAGGGATCTCGAAACCAATTTATTTTTATCAAGAACCAATCTGTCCATCAGGAATATTGTCAGGAACTAATTTGGGCGTTTACTCGAAACATAATTGATTCATTTACAGGCTATGGAATGGAAGCAGTAGTTTGATAAATGGCAATATCATAAAAGTTTTAGAACATATGTATCAAAATTCAAAGTTGAAAAATGAGAACCTCATCTAGGTCAATATCTACATACTAAAAGAAAACAAATAAATTTCCAAAAAGAAAACTAATTATGCTGAACAATCCATGAGGAACAAGTACAAGAATAAAAGGGAACTCTTACATGGAATTGCCCAAATCTCAAATTTCAGAATAGAAATCTCTTAGATGAAGGAGCAACTATATCATACAACGGGACTATTATTAAATTTTGAAAGAAAAAAAATTACATAAGAGATTGCAGAAAACACTTCCATTTATGAATTTGAACACTTTCAATAATGCAATGATTTAAAAGGGGCACATGGAAGAGGCAATACAAGCATCGAGAATAGGGGCATATACAATAGGAACAGGAAATGTAAAAAGGGGCTATTGTTCTGACTTATTACAGCAGCTTTTCTTTTTGCATCAAAACAAAAACTATGAAACAACAAAGTAAAAAGAAAGCATAATTGAAGGAAGAAATTTGAAGTATATAATAGAGAAAGAGAGGGGAGGTTCAAACCTAGTCTAGGTGTTAATGTAGCTAACAAATTTTTGGTGGCATTTGGTATGGGATAATCCATCTAGATTACCGGTAATATTTGATTAAATTACTTGGGTCCATAATATTACCCTCTTTGGTTGGGCAACATTACTGGTAATCTAGATTTCCAAGATAATGACATTGATTGTTTGTTAACTTAGGATCCTACTAAGAATTTGAATTCTCACTATTGTGATCTTGTGTCATTTCCAGACAGCTTAGATAGCCTAAGTGGTGATCTTCCTTAAAGCATTTGACTGAGACGGATATGTCTTAGAGGAAAGGTTTCTGGTGGTACCAGGGACTTCACAAGACGGTGAAGAGGTGGATGCTATGTTGGATAATAGGTTCCTTACCCCCATATTCGCCTCTTCGATAGGAATATCTGTATAAGACTTAATGATTGTGTTATGTATTTAAGTATTGGATGACTGTTACACTAGTTGAATCTCTTAGTAGAGCTCTTTTATATATTTTGAGATGATAAAATCAAGACTAGAAGTCTTGTTATATAATTTAGTAAATGAAAGTATTTATATGCTTGAGGAAGTTTCCCACTTCCCTTATTTGCTTGCTCAAATTTTATTCAATGAAATGAATAATTATCACGCTATTTTCCCTTAATTGCAACATTTAATCAAAGAAGGTCCGTGTTTCTCTATAGCGACTTCTAATTGTAATTTTATGACTTAAGAATAATACTATAATTGAAAGGGTGTTACAAATTAGAACATGTAGAACACGATAGTAGAGCCATACCATACACAACCAAACTACCGTATGTAACACCCCAATTTTGACCTATAGGATCTGTTAGTCATAAGATACTTTAGAGCCAAAATTTAATCCTAATCAAATTTAGTGAGGGAACGCAAGGCCTTAGGTGCAAATAAAAGTAATTTACCTGGGATAAAACTAGAGTAAGGAGCTTAAGTATAATTAAAGGCGAAGTACTTAGGATAATTATCAGTAATAGTAGGGTGCTTAAGTATAAAAATTGAGGTGCTTAAGATAATAATTATCCATGATTGCAAGGTAATTAAATGTAAATATAACTAATAACTAATTACCAATAAAGCTAAAGTGGTTAAGTGCAAATAAGAGTGAAGTGCTTAAGATAAATATCAAAAGTAATGAAGTGGTTAGCATGAACACACATACCTAAGTAGGTGAAAGTAGAAAATAAGAAGATTAGGCTAAGTAATTAAGTTGTAAAGGATCCCCTAATTAAGCCTAAACTAATACTTAGTCAAAAATTAAAAAGAACAACTAATAATAATAATAAGCTCTAAACACTTGGAATAAAAACTAGAAGAATGCTTAGATTGATCAATATAAGCATAGGCAAGTAATGTGACATACATTAAGCCTAGAAATAATACTATCATCAAAACACCTAAACCAACCATGAAGTGAAAAAGACTAGCAACATAATTCCACTCCCTAAACACTAACTACATGCTAAGAAATCAAGAAGAATGGAGAACAAGGCAGCGGCCATGTGTCTCCACCAGAACCATGCCAAAACTCAGCAAGTTTACTTGATGATTCGTCATGCAACTGATGCAATTAGATGTATCTATAAAAACCTCATAAGAAACCAGGCATGCAAATTGCCACTAAGAAGGATAAGTAAGCAAGCCTATACAGGTTTCATGATGGCACCTAGGAACCTCTCAAAAAGTCTTGCACTTGAGCTCTATAAATAGAGCACTTCTTCACGCCAAAATGCAAAGAACCAAAAGAAATCTGAGGTAAAAAGTGTGTAGTGTTCCTACTAAAAACAACGAAAGAAGATAGAATGTGTAACATCCCCATATAACGTAATAAGAAATAATGAAAATGTCCGTGGGTAAATTTCGATTATTTGCGACTTTGCCCAAAACTTTTAGTAATTACATATTTACCCCTAAATATCTTTTCCATAATTACCCCCGAACTATTTAGAAAATGACATTTAGGTCGCTATATCAAAAGAATTAGCAGAATAAGATTTTAAACGAAGCAAAATCACATAGCGGAATTATAGAAACCCAATTCTTGGCCAATTGGGCCACGGAGGTGTCCACATGTGAAATGACATGGGATGCCCCTAGACTTGCTCAAAATTATGGAAATGTCATTAGTTACGGAAATCAGATAGAAAATACTAAAGGATTTATGAAAAAATTAAAAACATAACAATTCTAAAGGAACAGTGCGACTGATTTGCACTGTTACTCAATTTATTAGAAAATAAGAGTAATTAGGAGTGAATTATAAATATTAGAGCTAAGCGAAATTTAGGTTGTCATGTAAAAAATTATGAGAAATTATTTAGTATAACGCCTGGAATTACAATACATTTAATTTATGTCGTTAATCGATTTTATCAGATAAGTAATATTAGTTAGAAATTAATTAGAGATTAATTAGGATTTAATTAAGTGTTAATTAGAAGGATTAAATTTAGAGAAGATTAAGATAGATACATAGGAATTCTTAGAAAATTCAATAATGATTTGCCGGTTTGACAGAAATCGATAAAGATTCTAAGATTTTAAAGCTTGTTCTAATCAATAGAATTATGCACCAAAAACCCTAACATGACTGGCCAAGATTTAGCCACTCCTCCCCCCATATAAGGTACCAATTTGCTACCCAATTTGTGAAGGAAAGTGGCCAAACACTCACCACAAATACAACCACCAATAAGAGCCACTCTTTCTAACTACCTATGTCCTAAAACTCACAAAAATCCCTCCTCACTCATTCATTTTCGTTCTCCTCCTTGCAGCTGACCCCTCTTCATTCTCTCTTACCCTATTTCACTTTATCTAGCTTCTATCTCCAAGCGCCACCCATATCCTTCACCAAAAACTCAAATTTAGCTAGTTTCTACATCAATTTGAGGTAGGATTCAAGCTTTATTTCTATTTTTGTGGATTTGTGGTTGATTATAATTCTTGCTTCATCCATCTAAATGAAGATATATGATGTGCTTTTGATGATTTGTGACTGAATTATTAAGTAATTGGTTAATTTGGAGTTGAATCTTGCATGAAAAACTAGAAAGGAAGCAAAATAGGAAATCTGGAATCTCTTGATTCCTAGGGCGTCCGTACTCACGAACTGTACAGAATCTCACATAGCCATCATAAACTTATGAGACCATTTTTAGGAGAAACTAGACTTTCAGGCTTTCTATACATATAAACAATAAGGCCATTGGGTTAGTATTGAGGGAGATCCGAATTTTTGAATTCTGCCCTAAGTTTCTGGCTTTGATTCTGGGCAGGGAAGAATGTGCAGGGCATAACTTGACCTATATAACTTGGATTTGGGTGCAATAAAATTTGTTAGAAATATAAGACATAGAAGAATATACCATAAAAACTTCATGGTCAAATTCATTTTCTATGATTGCCAGTAATTCATGAAAGTTACCCTAAGTCGCAACCAGGCTAGAGCAGGGCAGTGAAGGTTACCCAAATTCGTGGACTCATAACTCAAGTTTCACTTGCTCAAATGAGATGAAACTTATTGGAAATAAAAGCTAGGTCAGTTAGATTTACAAAAATGTAGATTTCGTATAGTTTCAACTAGTTTCCTATTTTTGGTGAATTTTTAGTTTTTGGTAGGCAAATCTGCTCAGCAACAGGACATACTTAGGTAAAATGTTAATAACTTGAATTATATATATCAAAACTTAATGGAACTAAAAAGGTTAGAAACTAGACAAATAATATTATAACATATCCAAAAATTAGGTTTAAATGAATTATACAGAAATTATGGCTTAATTTCTAAAAATAGCATAATTGAAGAAATTGGCAGAAAATCAATTTAAATGCAAAGGCTACAAATTGTGTATGAGTATTGAAATGGTTGATGTATTATGTTGGTTTTCTGTCTAAATTATTGACTGGTGTGAACACCATATTTTGTCCGAGACAAAAAAATAAACAAAAAAATAAAAAATGAAAAAAATAATAAAGAGAAAGGAAAAAGGAAAGAAAGCTGGCCCATTTACCTTTTGGAATAAGAGAATAGCCCAATTATGAAATATTTTAACAAAAAACAACAAAAAAAAATAAATAAATAAAAACAATAATTAAAAAAATAATAATAATAATAATAAAATAATTTAAAAAAAATCAAAAATCAAATCAGAATAAATAAGATTAAATTTGGGCGAATCTCTTAATTTTGGCATTTGTATCCAAATCAGATCAAATCGCCAATCATCATTAAGGCTGAATTTTCAATTAAGATCAATCAAATTTAATGACAATTGATACCTCCAACACTTATAAATAGATCCAATATTGAGAGGTGAAGGGGGTGGTTTTTTTTGGGGGAAGAGCAGAGAGATCAGGAGTGAAATTGTGCATCCATTTTCAACTGCAGATTACTCATTCACTCAAGTGCATTTTTGGTATACCTCTTCCTCACTTGGCATTAGTTCGTGTCATTTCTTTCAACTTTGCACATTGTCAATCATTCATTTTGTTATTCTGCACATTTTCATTCAACACAAACATTCACAGACACTGTCATCTATCTCTTCGCATCTTTTAACAACATTTTCCTGCACTTGTATCAACTTGCCTTGTTCCTTCAACACAATAACAAAAAAAAAGCCTTGGCTAGCCATTAGCGTCTTACACGCTCAGTAGAACAACAAGTTCTGCAAAGTTATCCCGCCTTCACATACAACCAGTGATATAAGATGCTCCGTCTGTGGTGCTTTGCGAGCGCCAACGCGAGTTCGCTGCGGTTCTGCTGTGATTGCTGGTGGCATCATGGAGCTGTAATGCGGAGGTTGACATGAACCTCCTCTTGATGCAGTCCCTGTTGACATGCCGCACAACTTTTTCCATGGTTATCATGGTGACGTTGCTTTGATTAAGGGCACATGTGATTCTTGCCCGTTCTGCTCCCTTTCCCCTTTTTATGCTTTACGTTTTTTCACGTTTGTTTATTTTTGTTTTTTTCTTCCTCGCAAAAAGAGGTATGGCGTCGTGATCCTTCTTCTTTCTTTATTCATCTTTCTTTTAATTTTTGTTTGCGTCAAATCATAATGAGAAAAAGCAAAAGAGTGCTGCAACGTTTTTGGATTTTCTTTCCTTATTCTTTTTGCCACAGACCACGAATTGAGGTGGTTTTTCTTTTTTTCTTTTTTTTCTTTTTTTTTTGAGTTTTTTTTTTCGTTTATGGGTGCCAGTGAATAGTAAATTAAAAAAAATATTTCTAGAATTCTTTAATTCATGCGACAATCTCTAGCCTTGATGTATGGCTTGATCATCCTCAAGGGTTATGAGAATTGTAAGGGTTTATTGTATAGCTCAGGCTATCCTGAATCCTGTGCAAAAGTGAATTTGTTTTCTTTCTTTCTTTTTTTAAATAAATTCTTTTCATAAATAAAATCAATCCAACCCACAAATATTTTCTACAAGAACTACGTGATTTTGAATTCCTCATTGCACCGGAGGATACGTAGGAGCAGACAATCTCTGTCAAATCAAAATTTAAATTTTCTTAAATTTGGTTCAATTTTAATTCCTTAAATATTTGTAACATTAATTTCACTTCCTTTTTTAGTTTGTAAATAATTTTTATATCAATTTCTCTTTTTTGTAAATAATCATTACATTAATTTTACTTTCTTTTCTTTTGTGAATAATTGTATATTAATCTTACATTTTTGGGAATAATTTTCATATCAATTTTGCTTTTCTTTCTTTTTATAACTAATTATCATATTAATTTTATTTTTCTTTTCTTTTGTAAATAATTGTTGTACTAATCTAACTTTATTTTATTTTAAATAATTACTATCTCAATCTTGCTTTTCTTTCCTTTTATAAATGATTATCATATTAATTTTATTTTTCTTTTCTTTTGTAAATAATTGTTGTACTAATCTAACTTTATTTTATTTTAAATAACTACTATCTCAATCTTGCTTTTCTTTCCTTTTATAAATGATTATCATATTAATTTTATTTTTCTTTTCCTTTTGTAAATAATTGTTGTACTAATCTAACTTTATTTTATTTTAAATAACTACTATCTCAATCTTGCTTTTCTTTCCTTTTATAAATGATTATCATATTAATTTTATTTTTCTTTTCTTTTTGTAAATAATTGTTATACTAATCTAACTTTATTTTATTTTATTTGTAAATAATTACTATATCAATCTTGCTTTTCTTTCCTTTTATAAATGATTATCATATTAATTTTTTTCCCTTTTGTAAATAATTGTTGCACTAATCTAACTTTATTTTATTTGTAAATAATTATTATATCAATTTAGCTTTTCTTTCCTGTTATAAATAATTATCATATTAATTTTATTTTATCTTCTTTTTTTGTAAATAGTTGTGGTACTAATTTTGCTTTATTTTATTTGTGAATAATTATTGTGTTCTAAAGGGGAAAAATCAATATTATTAAAGTTATTAATTTGCATGATAAGCCCTAGGGTGACCATTGCAAAATGGATGTATTAGGGGTGCAGTGGGATTAAGTTTCCACCCTTCCCTATACATAAATAGACTCCCGAACCTAATTTCTTTAAAAAGACCAGTTTTGTAAAACTAAAAGGTTTTTCCGATTTTTTCCATAAATAAAAATTGGTGGCGACTCCATTGAAATTATTTTTTCAATATTTTTGTTGCCTCTCGTCAAGCGCCTCTCCTCCGTTGTGACGCTAGACAACTGGCTAGCTGGCACTATTCATGGGAAGCAGACTTGATCCGTCATGCTGTCGAATTTTCGGTAGAAGCATATGAAGTTATGATAGCTTGTGTTATGAAGATTTATGATATGAATATGAAATTCTACATGCAAGAGTGTTTGAAAGTAAGTGCACTATAATGCATATAAACATTGCATGATGATATGATCATGATTCCTTTTATGAAAGATGGCATCTTTGCATACAAAGGAAGAGATATATAAATATGTGAGAATGAGTCCCTTCACTCGGAGGCAGTTATTTGGATCCCTCCCTGTGAAGGCAGTTAAAAGATATGATGAAGGTCTCATATTTCTAAGGAGTGTGACATGGTGATCATACTCTGAAATATGGCATGACGAGCACATCCTAAGGAATGTGACATGGCGATTATACTCTAGAATATGCATGACAAGTAAAGGAAATTAAGAAAAGCTGCACTCTGAGGATGGCGATATATAACGTCAAGTGCAGACACAAGCAAACACCCTAAGGACAGCGATACGTAACGCCTAGGTGTGTCAAGAAAGACAGTTATAGAAAAGTAAAGGAAGGTTAAATAAGTGCCTTTGTATATATCTATTTCGATATTCTTGTTATACTAAAATTTACTATATTTGTGAGTGTTGTGACTGCCATGCTAATTATGAAACAAGAATTGATCATATAATTGCAATGTGATTCAAGTGCTTGAATAAAATGAACTCTGCTTCGGACAATATATTTTCGAACTATAAAACTGAATAATTTATATAACATGCTCACCTTTTTCATAATACAACAAAGCAGCTGGAGATAATAACGATAACACTATGTATGATAATTTAGAGAATTCTACTGAGAATTTTAAATTCTTACTCCTATATCTATTTCTATATTATCTCCAGATAGTTCAAGAAATAATAAAGATGGCCAGAGACTGCTGTCAGACAAGGTCTGTTTAGGTAACAGTAACAATTTCTAGGTATGGTATTATGATTTAAGCATGGTACTATGTTTGGGAGGGTGTTACAAAATGAGTGTTAGTTTACAAGCTTTAGGAAGCTATATGCTATCCAAAATTTTTGAGCTTTCTTCTCCTTAATCTTTCCTTGTTCTAGCTACATTTGTTGCCCTTATATTCCTAAGATTCTGCGTTAATGTTGATTTAGTTTGATAATTACAAAAAGTGGCTTTCTATGCTTTTGATTAACATTGCTTAAGGATTTTAGTTGCCAAATGTTGAAGGCATGAGATTTTGAGTTACCACCTCTTGTCTCTAGTACTTCTAGTCATTATTCTAGCCATTTACCATTCATGATTTATTCCTTTTGCATAAAAGTCTGATGATAATATATTTCTAAGTTTCTTTTTATTTGGTCGAAGGTTGTTCTTCCTTTTCATTTAAGTTAGTTTCTTTTATTTGCTTAGAAAGATAATTTTCTCTTGTTTGATCATCTTTGCTACTTCCAGTACTAATCGTTATGTAAATCATTGCTCATTCATGATCTGTTTCCTTTATGGTCATGATATTTGGGTAGCACTACATATCCACAGTTAGTTTCCTCTTCCCTATTTAAAATTTGTTTACCTTATCATTCCAAGTTAGTTGTCCTTCGGTTGCTCGAACATTTATTTTCCATTACCTTGTTATTGTTCAAGTTATTTATCAACATCAGATTTCTCTTATTTATTGAAAACTTAGTTGTTTTTGTGCAACATGTACTTTAAACTCAAGATAAGAGGGTGGTAACTAGAAAGAATGAGCAACGTTTCTTATGTAGTTCGTAGCCTCAAATTGGCCAATGGAGGGACTTTAGCCTAAAAGGAATTCCAGGGAGCAAGGAAAGGAACAAAAGGTTCCAAGAAACCAAGAGGGAATTAGCTTCCCCTTGAAACACTTGCTTAATTGTGTAGCCACCGAGCCACATTAGTCGTCGGAGAGCCTCCCAATAACCACACAACACAAAGATAAACATTGCCACCACCCCCGCAGTTCCACCTTCGTCACCTCAAATTGCACCGCCACCTCCTCCTCCTTCTCCACGCGACCGCATCGTTACCCACACCACATTCCCACCATGTCTTCTGCCGCAAACCAACATGAGTCAGCCACCGCTACCTGAGTCAACCACCATGCCTCCGCTTAACAACCTCGACTACCGCATCAATGCCATCACCGCATCTTGCTTCGTTGTCATCGCACCACTTAGCCACGCCGCCATTCACCCGTGCGAGCTTTCATTTGCGTGCACTTGCACCTTTGCAACTCATCCATGGCTGCCGTCTCACAACTCTTCTCTGTTTTGTGTTTCCCAAATCCCTAACCCCCATTATTTTGCATATACTTGCCCTATCCCCTGGTTCCTCTAGAAGCCTCTTTTGCTTCTTGTTTACTGTGTTATAATTTGGCCCCCGATTGGGGCTGCCCGAGCAAGCTTGCCGTGCATTTTTCTTTTTCTTTTTTTTTTTCTTTTTACTGTTTTTCTTTTCTTTTGCTCTTTTTGTTTTTTTTTTTTTTGGATAAATGTCTTTTTTTTTACTTTGTAAAATGTTTACTTAAGATAGTAAAAAGCATACAAAAATTTAAAAAACAAATGAAAAATGCAATAAATCGTTCGAGTATTTTTTGTATTTTTATTTTTCTAGAGAGTTGGTCCTTTAGTTGAATTTTTTATTTTTAATCGACTAAAAATTCAAAATTTTAATAAAATATATTTAAATATTTTTATGTAATTATACATAAAATTGAAATTTAATATTTTCATACACAAAATTTATAGTTTTCAATTAATATTATAAGTAATTTTTCTTTACATTATATTTTTATTAGAATAAAAAATAAAAAATGTATTTTTAATTTTTATACAAGTTTTTAATTTTGGTTTTTAATATTTGTATTTTAGCATTTAATTGTGATTAAAATTTTCATTTAATACATTTCAAATTTACATTTTTAATTTGCAATCGATTTTGCAACAAATTATTTGTTAATGTATATTTTTGCCAGTTTGAATAACTCAATTGCAAAATCAATTACAAAATAAAAATTAGCGATTGATTATTTTTTAGTGAACATTTTTCTAGCATGAACAAATCAGTCACAAAACAATATTAGCGATCGATTTTGCAACTAATCATTTCTTATAGGACAATTTTCTTAATTAGCTTGAACAAATCAATCATAAAATCAATCACAAAATTAAAATTAGCGACTGATTTTATGATCAAACTTTTATTTGAAAAGTCACTTTATTGTGTAAAAAGTTGGTCACAAGATCAGTCGCAACTTTTGATTTTGCTACCCATTATTTGCTAATGTACACTTCTCAAGCTTGAAAAAATGGGCAGCAAAATGAAAATTTGAGACTAATTTTGTGATCGATTTTTCATTTGAAAAGTCAACTTCTTGTGTGAAAAGTCACTTGCAAAATCTATTGATAATTCCGATATCACAACCGATTTTTAAATCAATTCTTTGTTAATATATATATTTTTTGTGTAGCTTGAGCAAATTGGTCGCAAAATCGGTTGTAAATTAAAATTTATGATTGATTTTGCAATCGATTTTTTTTGCCATACATCTTTTATTATGACGCTCAAATCGGTCACAAAATTAGTGGAAAATAAAAAAAATTACAATCGATAATATTTGGTTGGGAAATTGGTCTCAATTCTGTGTGTTTCTAATAGTCAATTCCATGTTGTTCTAGCTGCTCTCGTGATCATATTATTCTTGAATCAGATAACTTAGAGGTTTGTGGAAGCTTGCTGCTCAAATTCGCCATAGGGGAGAATTGCTATCGTGGATGACAATATCATCTCCTTGAAGCAATGCTAAAAACTCGGACTGAGCCAACTAGTCCAACCGATGAACCAGCCAAACGACCAATCCAAGCTACACAATGAACCAAACATGCTCAAGAACCGGTGTGACCTGGTCTAACTCCGTTGATTTCGAGCAAAACCTATGACCCAGCCCGATTTAGTAAAACCGACCAAGTTATGTATTTTTTGTTTTTTTGATAAAAGAATAACTTTTAGAAGCATAGTTGATGACTTTTTCAAGTGATGATGAGCATGATGATAGAAGCAATTAGGCCTTCATATTTTATAGCATAAGTTTTGGGTTCCACCTATTTTTATTTCCAATGTAGGACTAACCAACAGTGGGAAGTATTTTATAGTATAAGTATTAGCTTCCACTTACTTCCATTTTCCATGTGAGACTAACAAATAGTGGGACATAACTCATTTATGCTATAAATTTATTTCCACTTGAGGACTTACTTCCATTTATGCAAGACATATAAAGCATAGGCTTTAAAAATCAATCATACAAAAGAAAACCAAAACCAAAAAATAACTTAACTTCTCTCAAGAAAACAATTAGATGGTTACTACTATTATTTCATCACAATCCTTCTTCTAGTTACATCTATTAATAATAAATATTAGACATATATTTTTTATATTTTAAATGTACTAATTAGCATATAATAATTGTATAGGAGCATATTAAGTGAGAGAAGTGATTTATTATGAGTGAAAAGAGCAAATATGGACCATATAATTATATAGTCAAAATTAAAAATTATTTAATGGTCACATGATCACTTAAAAAGGTCACATAATTTTATATTTTAATTTTGATCATTCATATAAAATCTAATACCTATATATTTTAAAGTGTGTTAAATTATTAATTATTTGTATCATTTTATTATATTTATATGAATGTTAATATATTTTATATATTTATTTAATTATATTCAATTTAACTAATAACTCACTAGTTGAACTAATGGCTCAATGACTCAATAATTTGGCCGAGTCGATCACCGTGTTGAATTTTATAATTAGGCCTTGAAGTCAAATTTTGCCCATTGTGGCTTCGTCTGGTCCTCTCGTGAGGCAAATCATGCTGCCCACCGGCTATATTAGGATTGGATCTGCATCATGACTGGCCAATTAGACGGCTTATCTCGTTAGATAAGCTTTTAGATTTAGACAAGTGCAATTGTAGCTATAAGTTGTCCACGTTCCAACTTGTGATAAGGCACCGAACGAGTCAACAATATCTAATTTTGATTGTGAATAAATATTAAGGAAAGAATTATTAAATAAACAAATAATTATATATCAAACTTAATATTATATGTTATTTATAATAATGTATCCATATTATATATAATTGCTGGTTTAAGAAAAAATTTGTCAAACAAGTTTTTTATTTTTATTATTTTTAAAATTTGTTCTTTAAAAAATTATTTAAACAGGTTTTTTATTTTCTATCATTAAAAATTTATTTTAAAAATAAAGTTCTGAAATAAATTTTTTTATTTTTATTTTTAAAACTAAATTTCAGTTTGTTTTAAAAATAATTTTAAAAAACTAATAAACAAAAATACTTCCAAACAATGGCCTATTAATTGAATCAATAACCTAATAACCCAATATTTTAACCGGGTCGATCACCAGATTTAATTTTACAACTACACCGTCAAAAGTCAAATTTTGCTCTCATGAGGCAAATCATGTTGCCCACCATCTGGCTAGATTAGGATTGGATCTCCGCAGGGACCGGCCAATTAGAAGGCCTATCTCATTAGATAAGCTTTTAGAGTGCAATTGTAGCTATAAGTTGTGCATTTTCCAACTCTGGTAGAAAAATATTTATATGATTCAGTATTCATAATTAATAATATTATAATATTTTAAATGAAACTTATCATTAACTTATGGGTGCCACCTCCAATACTATAATATTATTAGCTGTGAGTATAGTTATGTAATACTTTTGGACTATGCAAGTATCTTTCCTTGTGATAAGTCACCGAATGAGTTAACAATATCTAATTTTGATTTTGAATAAATATTAAAGAAAGAATTATTAAATAAATAAATAATTATATATCAAACTTAATATTATGTTATTTATAATAATATATCTATATTATATATAATTGATGGTTAAAAAAAAAAGAATTTAATTGATATGTACTGATAATATAAAAGAGTTTTATATTATCATCCAATTAAATATTTATATTTGTATAACTTTTAAAATAGTAGATGGTTGAGTCAAATACTTTTGTTAATATGGTAACACATAATTAAATATTTGTGTAAAATTCTTTTACATTGACAATACATATAAATTAAATCTAAAAAAATTTTGCCAAACAAGTTTTTTATTTTTGTTGTTTTTAAAATTTGTTCTTAAAAAAAGTATTTAAACAGATTTTTTGTTTTTTATTATTAAAAAATTATTTTAAAAATAAAATTATTTTTATTTGTTATTATTTTCATTGGTTTTTGTTCTATTTCTTTTATTTTGACGTGATCATTCTACACTTTTATTCTATTTCTTTCATTAGCTTTTTTTTTTTTTGTGTATCTCTTTGATTTTTTGTTTTATATTTTAAATATTTATTTTTGTTTAATATAAGTGTTGCCTTTATTTTTTTACTAATTTTTATTTTATTAACATTTAATTTAAAATACTTTTACAACTTATTATTCTCATATTTTTATTTATAATAAATTTTTATTCATAATTTAATATTAGAACCAAACGTTTAAAAATATAGAATAATATTTATATAATTTATTTAAGTGTATTCGAAAAATAATTGAATTAAAAAAAGACAATATTAACATTGTAATATATACCCTTTTTGATAATTTTACAAATAAAAGTGATTTTGATCTATATTATTCAAACAACATTCATTTTGTCATAATTATTTTTAAAATGAAAGTATCCAAATATAAATAATGTTGATATCAATCCACTTTTGCTCAGTATCAATTTTGGTAAAATCAAGTTAACATAAACCCTAATTTACAAATACCAATCCAAACACACACTTCCAGTTTCATAAAAGTGGGAGCCGCATTGTGTTGCGTGTAAGTCTATATAAGGGGATTGATGTTAAACTCCGAAGGCATTTACAATTATATAAGTAGGAAAAAAGGTATTTTTTTTCTAATAATTATTTATTTTCTCTCTAATATTTCTATCAATCATTAGTTGAAATGATGTTTCATGTATAAAATATGGAAGATTGTCAGTTAAACAGTGGAAAATTTGTGTCATGTATTTGAATACATACTCAAAAATCCCTATTGCATATATAAATTCCCAAAAATTTAAACATGAGTCCCCATTATGTACTAGATTACAAGTTTTAAAATGTATTCTCTCTCCAATAATAATTTATTCTCTTTCCAACTTTTTTATCATATCATTGGTTAAATAGAAATATATATATAAAATTTGAGGATTTTTTGTTGAAGAACAGGGGATTTTTAGCAACATTTGTCAATGTATTTGAAAACAAACTTGTATAAAAAAATCCCTATCATATAACAATGAATTAGCAAAAGTTTAAACAATTATCTCCAATATATACTTAAATACAAGATTTGAAATTTTATCTTTCTTTGTAGCTAAAAAAGAGAAAACGATGGAAAGAGAAAATTTTTTTATCCCATTACATAACTAAAAATTTCCCAAAATTATTTATAAATTCCCATTATACTATTCATCAAACATTTGCAAAAAGAAGTTTCGGAGGACCAGATACTCCCAAAACATTTGGGAGGACCGAGGACCGTAGCATCTTTCTTAAAATGGGATGTCTCCATTGCTTTCTTTTTTCCACTAAATCTTACGGCTGGACCCCAAGCCTGCGTAAAAGAATGGTCAAAGAGAAAACAAATAGAATTTATTGGACCTACTACTATATCATTCTTAAACACTCCCTAACACACAAATCAAATCTTTTAAACAACAACTCTTTCAAAATCAATTTTTCCAATATCAGTTCTCTTAAAACCAATTCTGTTAATCTAAACCAAATGAGTTTTTTTTGCCGTGGCATGTGGACCTAGCGTGATGCCAGTTAAGAAGGCAAAATGAAGAACGTATATATATAACTGCATAACTGCTTGTCCTATTTATATTTGTTTTCATCTTTATTATTATTATTATTATTATTATTATTATTATGTACTTTAAAGGGGGACTTACGGGGATGATGATGGCAAACCCTTTATTCTTGCTCGCGATGTGGAAGCAAAGATTGAGAGATGCAAATTGGAGTGAGTTTTCAGATTTTCATTCCCTGACGCATGTTGCCTATTCCTCAATGTCGTATTATTTATTCCCTTGGCGTATGTTATAAAAGTCATGTGAAAAGTAAATGACCATTATTAATTCAAGATATTGATTCCATATTTCTATCATACTTAAATTGTAATTGCAATGTCTTGGCTCTTCTTGTTGATCACAAGTCATGATCACGGAATGTAATTAAATTAGATACAGTGCAGTAAAGGAATCATTTGATTGTATGTAGAACTTCGGCTAGATCAGTAATTTAAAATGGTAAAACCTTATTTACGACATCCTTCACATTTTTTTAAAACAATTTCAACTTAATTTCAAAAGAATTTTATTTTATTTTATTTACGTTCTTAATATTTTTATAATTTCTTAATCTTACTATTTCGGCAAACAAATTATAAAACAAAAAAATTAATATAAAAATTAGATTATAATATTAGTGATGACATGTTTAATAATTATTTGAATAGGATAATATTATTTACTATTATTTTTCCACACTTTTGGAGGATATGAAAGTTTTCTTTTTTAATTTAATTCCGTTAATGCTCAATTAATTTTTCACCTACTAAAACTCATATCCGAAGTTTTTTCTTGGAGAATTGAAGGCAAACAATCTCTATTGGTGGTCTTTGGGCATCACTAATATTGAAATTTGATCTTAATATCAATTTTTTTTATTTATAATTTGGATTTATCTATTTAAAGGATAAGATTGAAACATTCTAAAAATATTAGGGATGTATATAGAAAAAAAAAATTTGGGACTAAATTAAGATTGCGATAAAATGTGAGAAACATAAATGAGGCTTTACTAATTTGAAAATATATGAGACAAAACTTCCTCTTAGCAACCAAATATGTAATAATCTCAACTAACTTGGACTTCATTGATTTAGTTATTATTTAAATATCAGCACTGGCTGCAAGACGCAAGACAAGATGGTATACTTGAGCACATGCCTTGATCATAAGCTAGCTTGTTGCTTGCACTAAAAGTGGAACAATTAAAAGTAGCTGTAACCCAGTCGGGGTTTTGATTTTTCTATAATTGATCTCGATATTGTGTAACCTCTGTCTCAAAGATGACCCTATTAAACTTGCGGTTTTTAGAAACCTATTTTCGGTTGCAAATAGACACTAAAAATAGCCTTCAAAGACAGACAGGTTCCTGCTTTCATATTTTTCTTCTGTCTTTATAAGATTTTGATAGTTAAGCCATAATTTTCTCAAATCCTAAACATATAATTGTAGATTAATTAAGGAGAGTTTGCAAATTCAGGTATCCCACTAAAGCCAAATAAGCAAAAGAGCAATCTGCCTGCTGCTTTTTCTTTATCTTTGCTTTTCCTTTCTGGTCTGATTTCAATAGATTCGACAATGATATCACAAACTCACGAAAGAACACACTGTTCTCTCTCTCTCTCTCTCACTCATATATATTAGCATGAACAAAAATAAGGAAGAGGAAAACTTTTATTCATTATGTTTGCAAGGGTACAGAGTATGGTTTAATGCATTACACAGAAGGATGTGACTTGGTCCAAAGTAACTGAGATTTAAATTATGAATCTTTCTTGTAATTTTTTTTCCCTCTCCATTGTACTGGAGATAGATTCTCACTCCTTGCAGTTTTTGTTTATCTTTTTTGAATGTATTGACAGATGCAAAACCAGATGACTCTCTTCAATTTGATGACAATTGTACTACATGTCTACGTTTACAATTATCAAAAGCGGGTGGTCTCTATGGAGGTCCCATATCCTAGCTTGTCTACTTACTAGTTGATGCAACTTAATCTATGTATTTTCTTAGAATTGAATAAGGACCATTCACTTTAATTATTTATTTAGTTATTTGTTTACTTAGAGCAAATTTTCCATGCTCCACGTAATAAGCAACATGAGGTTCAGCGTCATTGATTTATCTCATTTGTTTAAGTCGTCGTTCGGCCTAATAGCAATGGTCCTCATAAGTTGCTGCCTTTCTTTACTTTTCTTAGGTACGTACATTGGTGGTCCAATTTTCAATTTTCGATTAGAGAAATTTAACAAAGAAAATGCCTTTCATACGAAGCATGCCTCTGACTCAAAGCAGTACACAATGTAACACGAAAAATACGTTTTAGTGGGGTCTGCGACTAACTGGGGAGAGTAAATTCTTAAAAGTGGTCACTCTCAATTTTTATATTGGATAAATTAATTTTTAATAAAAAAAATTGATAAATTGGTTTCTAACATTTTAAAAAATTGGACAATTTAGTTCTTAAAATAAATTTATCTTTAATATTTTACAATGTCAAACAATTTACTCCCTCCATCTAGCCTTTCCATTAAATACAACAATATGACTTATTAACTAGTTGATATAGCACCTTTATTTTTCACACTATCATCTTAATCACTCTCATTTATTAAAACATCATTTTTGAGAGATTCCCAACTCAATTTGTTGAATTTTATATTTTAATATGATATTCAGATAAGAGAAGTTTTTGCTAAAATGACGTCATTTTAATAAACAATAGTAATTAGAATAATAAGGTAAGAGATAACAGTGTCATATTAATTATTTAATGGATTATATCATAGTATTTAATAAAAAAATTTGTTGATGAATTAAATTATCTAATATTTTAAAAGATTAGAGATTAATTTATTAACTTATTTTTATTAAAAATTAAATTATTTAATATTTTTTTAAAAATTAATTTCTCAATTTATTTTTATCAAGAGGCTAAATTATTATCCAATATAAAAATGGATAGGAATCGGGATGGAGTTTGTCAAATGCCTAATACTAAACAATGCCTGTGCCGAAGAAAATTTTAGGTTTGAATGTGACAGCGGAAGCGGAAGACTCACCTCTTTGGTGGCGTTTACAATGTTCCAGCTAAAAAATTGGACACTGATGATCTATTTTATTCGGTCAGTAACAATTTTTTTTCTTATTATAAAGACCTAATAATCCACTTATGAATGCAATTTTACAAGCATGACATCCATCCTTGTTTATACCTTGTAACATGAGAACTGATAATAGAAGCTACATATAGGGGATGAAAAGAATTTTTTTTTAATTGAAGAAAAGAAATTTTTAAGAATAGTATATAAAAACAATTTTATCTATATTGGGTCGCAGACACATTTTGTTTAAATAAATTGGGTTCTAAATAATTATGTTACTGGTAAGCACCATAAAACAACCTTTTCCAAGATAATATTAACATTGTAACCCAAAAAAAAAAAAAATAATAATTAACATTGTAATATTAATTTGCTTAACAAAAGTTATTTTTACATTTTTCCATTTTCATATTTCCACTTTGTAACTGTTACATAATTTTCATTTGTTTTTCATTTTCATATTAATATTATTATCAATTAGAACAACTTTACAAGACACTGTTTACAAAACCTTACAATATTTTCCTCACTACTAGAATTTATTGAAATAGTGACCGATTTAATGACCGAAAATTTTGGTCGTTAATTTTTATATTTAGCGACCGATTTAGCGACCGGTTTAAAAGATAAATGTGGATGGGCCGTACCATGAAAAATCGATCGTTAAATTGGTCGCCAATTATTTTAGTGACCGATTTAGCGACGGGTATACATGAGTCACAATGAGCTTCAAAATCGGTCACTAAATCGGTCGCTAAATTCGAAATTAGAAACCGATTTAGTGACCAATTTCGTAAACAAGTACTGGTTCGTTCTCTAAAAAAATCAGTCACTAAATCGGTCACTAAAGCTGAAATTAGCGATCGATTTAGTGACAGATTTTGAAAATATAAAATTGTTCCTTCTATCATAAAAGCTGTCACTAATTTCAATTTTAGTGACCGATTTAGTAATCGATTTCGAAAAATGTAATTGTCCCTCCTATATTAAAATCGGTCACTAAATCAGTCACTAATTTCAATTTTAGTAACCGATTTACTAAATACTTAAACTTATCTACCCAACTATAATCGGTCACTAAATCAGTCACTAAAATTGAAATTAGTGACCGATTTAGTGACTGATTTCCTATACATGTAATTTTTCCTTCGATAATAAAATCGGTCACTAAATTGGTCGTTAATTTCAATTTTAGTGACCGATTTACTAAATACATGAGTTTACCTGCCCCACTATAATCGGTCACTAAAATTGAAATTAGTGACCAATTTAGTAACCGATTTCTTATACATTTCATTTTCCTTTCGATAATAAAATCGGTCACTAATTTCAATTTTAGTGATCGATTTAGTGACGGAAAAATCGGTCACTATTTTTTTAATTTACCCCCAAAAAGAGCCCTAAGTTTCATTCTGATACTGCTATCTCAAATCCACTTTCACCTCTTCTTCTTCTTCACTCACCTACCTCCTCCATCCAGCCAAGGGACCGCTGCCGCCGCCGCTGCTGCTTGAAGCCCCATCGTCGCCGTCGCATTGCAGCTGCTGTCCGTTGCTGTTCGCGGTATTTTTTGCTGCTGTTTGGGTTGCTGTTTGAGTTGTGTTTGGGTTACTGTTTGGGCGGCGTTTTGCTATTGTTTGGGCGGCGTTTTGCTACTGTTTGGGCTGCCATTTGGGCAGCGTTTTGTTGTTGTTTGAGGTTGGATTTGCTGCTGCTTTTGCGCTACAATTTTGCTGCTGTTTGGGTGCCTTTTCTTTGTCTTTGTTGGTAACATTGGGGCTGGTTTGGGTGGCTGGTTTGGGGGTGTTTAGGGGCTGTTTTGGGTCTATTTTGGTTGTTATTTGTGGCTGATTTCTTGGGTTAGTTTAGGTAATTTAGTGTAGATGAGAGAGGTTAAAATGGAAGCGGATGTTAATGCCATTACTAGGAAAAGAGATGCAGTTTTTTGGGTTTATTATTTGAGATTTAGGGACCTAAAAGTGTTGTTTTTAAGATTGATTAAGTGGTTTGATTTAGATTTTATTGAAGTGTTGTTATTTTTCTTGTGTTTAGATATAGAAATTAGTGGTATCTTTTGTTGTTTTTCTTCTATTGAAGTGTTTTGGTTGTTATTTCTATTTTGTGTTCTAATTTGATATTACAAGTTTTGTTTTAGATATATGAGATGATGATGTGGGCATGTGGTTGGAGTTAAATTTTACTAAATCAAATGAGAAATATTGTTTTTTTGTTTCCTCTATGTTGGAATATTTTAGATATGAGGTTAGAGATTTTTATTAATTAGAGATATTAATTATGAGGATAGTTATAAGACATTAGAGATTATGTTGAATTAGAGATTATTGTTAAGTAGACAGATTAGTGATAAGATATTAATGATAATATATTAGAGATAAGGTGTTACAGATTATTAGTGATATGAAGTGGTTTGATTATTATTTGTATTATGTATTTTAATTTGTTTATGTCTTTTTGTGTGGATATTGGACATTGCAAGTGTTGTTTTAGCTATATGAGATGATGGTGTTGGTTGTGGTTGCATATAAATTTTACCAAGTTAAATGAGAAATGTTGATTTTCTTTCTTTTAATTTGGAGTATTTTAGATATGAGGATAGATATTTATTAATTAGAGAGTTTAATTATTAGGATAATTATAAGGCATTAGAGATTATATTGAGATTAGAGATTGGTATTAAGTAGAGAGATTAAATATAAGATTAGTGATAAGGTATTAAAGATTAGTGATATGAAGTGGTGAGCTTGTTATTTGTATTGTGTGTTTTAATTTATTTATGTCTTTGTGTAGATAATGGATATTGCAAGTGTTGTCACTATAGTTATTCTTGGTTTATTATTTGTGAAGTATTATGTCACTATATTTGCTCTTGGTTTAATTTTTTTTCTCTTGCGATTTTAGTGACTAGCTTGAGGAAGTGATAGAAGTGGCTTAGTTGAGGACCTTTAGCTACTGTCAGAAACTTCTTATGTAAGTTTATTTCTTTTAATTCTTGACATACTATGTAACTATAGTTGTTCTTGATACTGATTTGTTATGTTTTTTACTGGCAGTGATAATCTTGCTAATTTTGGGGAGAGTGCGGTGTTTATTAGTTATTTGATATTGATTGCTCTCAAAGGTACTTTAGTTTAATTTATTGACCATATATTCTCATTAAGATTATGACCATTATTTGTTTGTCAATTGATGCTATGCTTTGATTCTTGGCTTTTGTGTTAGTGTATAATAATTTGAGCGAAACCTTAGATTCCCGTTTGAGATTCAATATTATGAGCATGTATACCTATATGTATCACCCATTATATTGAATCTTGAATTGTTCAAATCAGACAGTTTAGGAATAAGCTATTTCTTCATTTGGTTAATATTTGTCACATAAATATCATATTTTATTTTATACTTGTTGAAATTTCAATTGCTACAATTCCTTTTATTCTCTAAGTGCATATGAAAGTGTGGTTAATGTTACCACACTTAAGTCACGCACTTGGAGACCAATGGGAAGTGTTGTTGAAATTTCATCAAATATAAGATATGATATTTAAGGAGCAAATGTTAATTTGATAAAGGAATAGTTTCTTCCTGAGTGGGATAGGGCCAAACCATGAAAGAATAGCTTGTTTTTAAACAATATTATGTTGTAATTATTTGTTCTATGAACTTTTGTTGTAATGATGTGCAATTGATTATGATATGTTGTTTAATAATGGCACAGAATATGGACATACGTCAATGTTGTAGTTGGATTTATAATAGACTTATGCTTGGTCGAAGGGGTTATACTAATGAATTTCTAGATGGGGTAGAAGAGTTTATTTCTTTTGCATGCCAACAGGCATATTTGGCAAATGGAAAAATTAGATGTCCTTGTTCTAAGTGTAAAAATATGAACTACATTCTCCCTGAAGAAGTTAAAGTTCATCTTTATAGAAAAAGATTTGTGCTTGATTATTGGTATTGGACAAGCCATGGAGAAGATAACCCAACTTCACGTGGAAAACTTTATACTCAATTTAGTACTTCGATGATAGAAATTGGTAACAATGAACACCTAAATAGGTTTGAGACTATGGTTTATGATATTGTTGGTCCAGAGTTTGGAATGCAATATAATCAAGAGGTTGAGGAGTCTCCAAATCCAGATGCTGCAAAATTTTATGATTTATTGCATGCAGCACAAAAGCCCTTGTAGCCGGGCTGTGTTGATCATACTGAACTGTCTTTTGCTGTAAGATTAATGACAATCAAGTCAAAAGGGAACCTTTCTCAATGGTCTATTAATCAAATGCTCCAGCTTATGAAAGAGACACATCCTCCGGATAATCTAATCACCCAAGATTATTACGAAACTAAAAAAAATAGTTTCCAAACTTGGGCTTACTGCAATAAAGATTGACTGTTGTGTTAATGGTTGCATGTTGTTCTACACTGACGAGTGCAAAGCATTAAAAGAATGTAGCTTTTGTGGTGCGCCAAGGTATAATGTGAAAAAAGTTGGTAGGGGAAAATACAAAGAGATACCGATAAAAAGAATGCACTACTTACCACTCATTCCTAGGTTAAAATGGCTATATGCTTCAATGAGTTCCGCTCCACATATGAGATGGCATTATGAAAATAGACGAGAATTAGGAGTACTGTGTCATCCATCAGATGGAGAAGCTTGGAAACAATTCAATCTTAGTTATCCTGATTTTGCTATTGAACCACGAAATGTTAGATTAAGGTTATGCGCTGATGGTTTTACACCATATAGCCAATCAGTAGCACCTTATTCTTGTTGGCCACTGATTGTCACTCCCTATAATCTTCCACCAGAATTATGCATGACCACTCCTTATATGTTTTTGACGTTAATAATTCCTGGGCCCCATAATCCAAAAGCCAAAATAGATGTGTATTTGCAACCATTAATTGATGAGTTGAAGTTATTGTGGAATGAAGGCGTTCTTACATATGACATTTCAAAAAAACAGAATTTTATGATGAGAGCTATGCTAATGTGGACTATCAATGACTTTCCTGCATATGGAATGTTGTCAGGTTGGAGCACTGCGGGTAAATTGGCATGCCCATATTGTATGAATCAATCAAAGGCTTTTACTCTGAAATATGGTAGTAAATGCTCTTGGTTTGATTCACATCGTCAATTTTTGTCTTTGGATTATCCATATCGAAGAAATAAGGATGCATTTTTAAAAAATCGAGTTAAGAAATCTCAACCTCCACTTAGATTGTCTGGAGAGGAAATTTGGGAGAATATTTGTGATTTGCCAAAAATTACTGAGGTTGGTTCATGTGCATGTCCCGGTTGTAGAGTTACTCATAATTGGATAAAACAAAGCATATTTTGGGAGTTGCTGTATTGGAAAAGTAATTTAATAAGACATAATCTTGATGTGATGCATATTGAAAAGAATGTATTCGATAATGTCTTTAATACAGTGATGGACATCAAAGATAAGACTAAAGATAATGTTAAGGCAAGAATGAATTTGAAAGAATATTGTCGGAGGAAGGAAATAGAATTGCAGCAATTACCCAATCGAAGGTATGTGAAGCCTAAAGCAAAATTCACTTTGTCCATGGAGCAAAAAAAAGTTGTATGTAAATGAGTTAGTGAGCTCAAAATGCCTGATAGATATGCATCTAATTTGCATAGATGCATAAATTTGAGAGAAGGAAAGCTTTATGGGATGAAAAGTCATGATTGCCACGTATTTATGGAGCATTTGCTACCAATTGCTTTTGCTGCTCTTCCGAATCAAGTGTGGAAGCCCATAGTTGAGTTGAGTAAATTTTTCAAGGATTTGTGCTCAACAATGTTGCGAGTGGATGACTTATTGTTGATGGAGCAAAACATTGTCATTATTATATGTAAATTGGAGCGAATTTTTCCTCCTGGTTTCTTTAATTTCACGGAACATTTACCCATTCATCTACCCTATGAAGCAAGAGTAGGAGGTCCAGTTCAATATCGATGGATGTATCCATTTGAGAGGTAAGAGTTTACAATACAAAATTTTACACTTTACAATTCAATACTCTTATTAATGGAATTATCACTTACTAAATTCATATTGTCATAGGTATTTGAATAGACTGAAACGAATGGTTAAAAATAAATCATGTGTCGAAGGATCCATATGTGAGGCATATTTATGTCAAGAGACCTCTCACTTTTGCTCATATTATTTTGAATCTTATGTGCAATCAATGAGAACTAATGTTGGTCGAAATGATGATGGGGGTGTTGATGACATTGTTCGGTCAACTTTATCAATATTCAACCATTCTGGTCGCTTAGTTGGAACTTGCAAGAGCCGATATTTGAATGATAAAGAATTGGCTGCTGCACACTTACATGTTCTACTTAATTGTGAAGAGGTTCAACTATATATTGAGTAAGTTTATTAATGATCCATCTTAGTTTGTTGTGTTTTGACATTTACTAGCATATTTATGAAATTACTATTAATTTTAGATATTTTGTGCAACACTTGAAAGCAATCAATCCACACATCAATCGCACTGATGTTGATGGTATAATAACATCTGAATTTCCGATTTGGTTTCGGAGTTTTGTAAGTTTGCTAATCTTTTCTATTCTATAAGTTCGTTATGCATGTACATTATTTATTATACTTAATTACCATGAGTCTATTGTTGTTGTTAGGTTTGCGATAAAAAAAATTCGGTATCAAATCAATTTTTACACCACTTAGCATGGGTTCCTAAGAGAAAAGTTCATACTTAGCCTGTTTACTTTGTAAACAGTTTTAAGTTCCATACAGAAGAATGGAGTATTGGTAAGAAAACTATCAATTCTGGAGTTTGTGTTAAGGGTGATGATGATGGAAATGAAGAGAATTATTATTACGGGATCCTTAAAGAAATTGTGGAAATAGAATACCCTGGTGGCCCACTGAAGCAATTAGTGTTGTTTAATTGTGAATGGTTTGATACTACCCTTAATCGTGGAGTAAAAATTCACAAACAATACAATATTGTGGAAGTATGTCATACAAGACAGTATTCAAAATATGATCCTTTCATATTTGCAAAAAATGCGATTCAAGTTTACTATGTCCCATATCTACAAAATATAAAAGAAAAAAAATAATTGGTGGGTTGTTATCAAAACCAAACCAAGAGGCACAGTTGATGATTGATATACTTTAGAGCTTGCGTATCAAGATGAAACAACTTTTGTGGATTTTGTGGCAAATGATGACCCACTTGAACCTTTGAGAGATGAAGAAGATGCATATGACGGGGTTGAAGTGAATGTAGCTCATTATCAACTCAATGATGAAGATGACATTGAAGAGAATATAGCTGATGATGAAGAAGAGGAATTTAATTTTGATAATGATTCTGAAAATGATAATGAAGACATTCAATTGGATAGATTGCTTGATGATGATAATGATGATGATGATGATGATCTCAATATTGATAATGATGATGATTAGTCTACTTTTTATTTTATGTCAAAGGTAAATTAAGTGTTTGATTTTCTTATGCATATGTTAGTTTTTATTATTTCGCATACATACAATTAATGTTACATTTATTTGCAGATGTCTGACAAAGATAAAGGAAAAAGAAAGATGTCGGCCTCTAAGAATAAGCCAAAAAAATTGAAACCGACACGGCTTGCTAATAGTTCTCAAGAAACACCATCTCAAGCTACCCCATCTCCAACATTTCCACCCAATGCATCTACTTCTCAATCAACTCCACCACTATCAGTGCCAGGAGCACATTCCCCTAACCCTCAAACTCAAGGAGATGCTCCACATGAATTGATTTCCTCTCATGATTCCACAAACATTCAGAGAAGTGATGGGAAGAAAGTTTTACATCTTGATAGAGCTGGGTATATGAAAAGTTTTTAATGAATTTAAATATATTTGACATATTTTAATTAATAATATTTACTTGTAGATTTTTACCTTCACACATTGCGGCTGGTGGGATCATTGAGGTTATCAAAGGACACTATTTACAGCCATGGTCATCTTGGAAGAAAATACCACCTCGTACTAGAGGGTTTTTGTTTGATGAATTTGCGGTGAGTCTCAAAATTTATTGTTCATTAAGTTTATGGGTACAAGTTTATAATGTTTCTTTTGGTCATTGTAGAGAAAGTTTGATTTTGAACCACTAGATTATGCTTGGGTCCAAACAAATTTTGAAATGCGAGCTACGGTTTTACTCAAGAATCTGCTTCAGAAAGCCTGTACCAAACAAGTGAGACCAAGATGGCTAGGAGAAACAGTATGGGACAGACTTTGTGAGCATTGGTCAAGTGAAACCTTCAAGAAAAAAAGTTCACAGGCAAAATAAAATCGATCATCTGATTGTGGGGAATTTGGAGGTTCTCTTCACACTGATGGCTCAATTATCACTTCCCAACATAGAGCTAATTTGGTTAAGTTTTCAAATAATTTATTATTTTTTTCTTAAAGTAATTTTATTAAGATATTACTTTCATATGAACTCAGTATATTTTTATTTATATTATTGTTGCATTTATAGACGAGATTGCATGGGAGAACTCCTACGCCATCAGAGTTGTTTCGCCACACACATAGACATAAGGATCAAACATGGGTGGATGAGAGATCGGAACATATAGATGTAAGTAATAACTAATTTGTTTTATAGTTATTGTATGCATATCTATTATGTTAGATTATAATGAATACCTATATTTCGTGCTTAATTATAATGTGTGCTCTAATAATATGTCATAAGTATGCTTAAATTTGTTAATGTGTATATTCACATCATATTGGTATTGGCAGGCTAAATTTACACATGTCATAGATGAGGTATCCCAAAAAGCATCTGAGGAAGGATCTTATGAACCCAATGAGATAGATGTGTGGCGTGATACTGCTTGAATAAAAAAGGGAAGGATTTATGATCTTGGCTTGGAGTCTACCGTGGTTGATAGAAGACCATATTATCGTGGCTCAAGCTCTCAATCAACCGACTGGATGCGAAGAGCAGAGCATGAAGAAATGATGAAGAAGATGCAAGAAGAAAAGAGTGAACTTATGGCTAGATTAGAAAGAATTGAGACTCACGTTCAATTCAATAATAAATTGCTACAAGAAATGATGAAGCGGATGAATTTTCAGATTCCTGATTTTCAACCACCAATTGAAGAACCTGCTGATGGGGAGCAGGATGGTGATGAGCAAGACAATGATGATGATGAAGAGAACTAGAGTTGGAGTAAGAGTATGCCTAGTCATTGACATTAGAGTTGGAGTAGTTATTAAGACTTATGTTAGACTAATTATTGAGACTTATGTAGGACTTATGTTGGAGTAGTTATTAAGCCTTATGTTGGAGTAGTTAAAAGCCTATTATATGGCTTTTAGTTTGTAATTTAATGAATACTACTTATTTGTATGGTATTTAATACTTGTTTACTATAAGGAGTTTATTTGGATGGATTGATATATAAAATTTATGTATCTTTGGTGGAAAAATTGTCTGGATTTCAAGTGCTTAAAATGGGGAAGTCAAAAAATGCAAAACCATACGTTTTGGCATAATTAGGCATTAGCGACTGATTTAGTGACCGATTTTTAATTTAGCGACTGATTCTCAGTTTAGCGACTGATTTAGTGACCGAAAATGAGAGAGCCTTTGCATTCGAAATCAAGATTAGTGACCGCTTTAGTGACCAATATAGAGACTAATTTAGTGACCGATAATTCAGTCACTAACTACAAATCTATGTTGTGACCGAACAGATTAGAAACTGATTTAGCGACCGAATTTAGTGACCTATTTAGCGATCAAAATATCAGTCGCAAAAATAGTGACCAAATCGATTACCGTATACATTTTAGCGACCGATTTAGAGACTGAAAATTCAGTCTCCATTTAGTGACTGATAAATTGGTCGCTAAATATTCCATCAGAATTGGTCCCGTGGTCAGAAAGCGGTCGGTAAATCGATCTCTATTTTTAGAGACCGATTTTTCGGTGGCTAAAATATTTAGCTACCACTATTTTAGCGACCAAAAAATCGGTCGCTAAATTGGTTGCTACCATGTTTAGCGACCGATTTGCTTAATTTAGCGACCGATCGCTATTTACCGATTTTCTTGTAGTGCCTTTTCACGTTTATCAAACTAAATGGAAAAAAAAAAAACCGATATGTCCATATCAATATAAGTCCAAGTATTTGTTTAATTATTTTCAATTAGAACAATATTAAAACTTTTACTTCAACCTATGAGTCGTTGGCTTAAAAATGAATATTCCACATGACAAATTGTTGTAATCATCTAACAAATCACTTGACACAAATAAATCACTACCATTAACACTAATTAATAAACTACTTCATCTATATTATTTTATTGAAGGTATGAATGCCTTTCATTTTGATGTTATAATAAATAACATTTTAAATAATTACTTCAACAGTACTCAAATACAGTATTTTTTTCACTCGATTCAAATTTACATAACACAAAATAACTTAAATTAAGACTTTGTTCGATATTATTGTAATTTTTTTAGAGCTGTTGGGTTCTTTAAACTCTCTAAAAGCTGCTCTTGAAATGTTATAGTAGTACTATTTGATAAATTAATGTAAAAATTGCTCTCAATAAGTAGAAATTACAAAATTAGTATTTAATAAAATTACTTTTAAAATCTATAATAACTATAACGGATAATATTAAAGAAGATAATTTCTGCTTTCACTACCATTAAAGTGAATAAAGTTATATTAGTCTTTTAAATTTTAAATAACATAAACTAGTTCTTAAAAATATTTCATGAAGACCCTCAAAAGTAACCCTTGACTTTTAAAAGTCAAGAGTAAAAATAACCCAATTTTCTTATTTACCAAGCAAAAAAAATTCGCCTATATTTTTCATAATTAAGCAAGAATATCCCTTGAAAGGTATATGTCAAACTCACCAAAATTGAAAGAAATTAAAATGATTAGTATGCCCATCTTGCATTACATCTTGCACACAACAATTTCCTTCCATTGAATGTTTTCGATCTATAACATTATGAGCTCGTTCAAGATGGCATTTTTTCAGGAAAAAATACTTATTATTTAAAAATGTGCTTTTAATCAATACAATTTATATTCACATCTTTTTCTCCCTTACCAAACCACAATTTTTCTCTATTTGCATTTTTTTTCCCAGTTTATCTACAAACAAACCACCTTTGTTCTTTTAACCCAAACAGACTCATAAGTAGTTTTAATAAATAGATTATATAAATGCAAAATTAATTTTAAAAAAAAAACCTTTACTAAAGATTATTTTTACAAGAATATCTCTTTTTAACAAGATTATATGAAACATACTGAATATAAAATTGAAATAATACAATTTTGCAAGTAAATAGCATTGAATAAACAAGACAATAATAACATACTATTTATCTTCTTTTTTCGTGTTTTATAATTAACACAATTTTATCGTCCATTTTAGTTTTAAGGATTTTTCCCCCTTTCATCAAATAATTAGATTTTTCAATGATATCTTTATTTTACAAATTATTTAAAAAAGAAGTGCCATATAGCCGCGATTCCATACATCTATAAAATTTTTCCCTTCATTGTTTATATATTAACTATCTTTAGAATATATATATATATATATATATATATATATAAAAGCTATGATACCATAAAAAAAATAAAATCTTACATATTCGATGCACTAACTTTTACTTTTAGAACACCTAAAAAAATAAACTCAACTAATGATACTGTACCAACTTTTTTTATTTAATACAATACAACTATAGGGAAAAAATAATATAATATAAAAAGCAATCAAAAAATATATATAACACAACAAACGAAATGCTTTGACCCATTTTTGTCCCAATAAAAATTAAAAAAAAATAAAAAATTATGATAAATTTCTCATTATAATGGATAATTATTTATATAAATTAATATTTTTTATTATTTTTATTAGTTAATAATATAAAATTATTATACATTATCAATGTATTTAAATTAAATTCTATAAATAATATAAAACATGACATGTCTGTGCTCCAGTGTTTCCACAGTTTCGGCTAAGTATACACTCGTTTGGTATCCATTTACGACATTTCAAAAATTGAAAAAATTTGACTTGTTAAACAATTTACCCAATTATCGAGGACGTATCATGAGAGTAGTGTATATTTTATCACTTTAAACTTCCCTTACTACATCTAAACCGTCACCTTTATTTTATTAGTATCTGAACGATTATTATTTTTCGGATCATCAATGTTAAATTTTTTGTTTGGAGCATTGTAAACGCGGCCAGAGTTGTTTTCATGCGGAAGAAGATTTGCTTGTGGTCTTGGTCAAGTGAGCAAACAAATCCACATAAATTCTGACACATCATCAGTTGTCACGCCATTAATTTTTTTGTCATGCACGTGCGAGGGTTGATTTGAAAATCAATTGAAAGTGTGAGGATTAATTTAAAATAAAAAAAATAAGAATCAAATAAAAATCAAGCTGGAAGTAAAGGGATGAAAATTATATTTTATATTTTATTTAATTTAAATTTTCTCTTATTTTCTTTTTCATTTTTTTTTGGCATAAATGAAGGTTAGGAAGCATTTTTCACAATTTGCGTGGACTCTTACTTGGTCAGTCTTCCTTACAAGACGACAGATGACAAAGACGAAGACCTGTTGCTGTGACTAGTGGACGAAACTAACGAACCGTATTTTAGGGGTAGAAGGGTGGGCCTATGCCCAGCAACTTGTTAACGTCATCATCCCTTCCAAGGTCCCTACAGATAGAGGAGGCAGCTCAGAGCCCTGCATCTTCCAATTACTTGTGAGTGACATATTAATCGTGGGACAATGGAGCTTAAGGCCCTGGTGTTATTCGTTGCATTAGTCCTGGTAGGATCTGCTACAGGTGATCAGGCCCTTGATGGCTGCCAAAGAGACTGTGGAGGTGTTCCAATTATATATCCATTTGGCGTAGGAAATTCATCTACAACTGGTAAGAAATGTTTCTTGGAAGAATCATTTGAAGTTACTTGCGATAACTCCACTTTATACTCGGGTAATATCCCAGTCAGAGCCATAAACATCGCCAGAGGTCAAGTGGAGATGATGGTTGCCACCTCCCACGTTTGTTATAATAGTAACTATGGTCTCGGTGAAAGCAGCAGTGGTCCCGAGTCCACTCTCATGAGTGTGCCTGCTTTTACCATTTCTAGCAATGACAACAAGCTCGTAAATGTTGGCTGCGACGCTTATGGCTATCTTGATAGCTTTTACAATGGTATAGAATATTCAACAGGGTGCTTCACAAGATGCCACGGTCAGAGTTTGAAGATTACTGATGGAAAATGTTTAGGCATTGGGTGTTGTCAGGTGGATGTTCCTCCTGGAATGAGGAACATCTCCTTACAAACATATACCTATGAGAATTTCAACAGATCTTTGAGCTTCAACAACTGCAGCTATTCCTTTGTCGTCAAAAATGGAAACTATACGTTTTCTAAGAAGCACTTAGAAAATCTACCTTACTATAAGGTCCCTGTGGTCTTTGATTGGACTGTTGGAAATGAAACATGTAAATCTTCGAAAAGAGGCACCAACTCCTGCAAGGGAAATAGCAGTTGTGTGGACTCGGACACGGGATATGGTTACGGGTGCCGGTGCTGGGAAGGTTATGACGGAAACCCATACCATCCCAATGGTTGCATAGGTAATTGATTCTACTAAATATTAATCTATCACCTTTATAAATCTTTCTTTGCTTAGTAAATCGATTTTTGCCATCAACATATTCAACTTTTTCGTTTTTGAAGCTTGATTGATAAATTGGGATTCCTATTTTATCCAATATTTTATTACTGTATACTCTTTTCATTTTAATTTATCTATCAATTTGGACAACTTAATACATTCTTAAATTAATGTATCTGGATACAATTGTATCCAGATATATTAATTAAAAAATATTTTAAATTATCTAAATTGATAAATAAATTAAAATGGAGGGAATATTTTACAAAAAAGAGAATTCATGAAAAAATCACAAAAAAAAAAGATTTTGATTTACATGCATCAATTATGTATGTTTATGTGTCTCATTTTTTTATTTTTTTTTATATTTTGTTTATATGTTAGTTGTGTTTCCTGTTTTTTAAAGTCAGCACCGATATTGCGTAGTACAATTGGATTTCTTGTTTATTGACTCATGAAATTTAGTGATAGATGTGTTAGTTGCCCAGAGAGAGCATACAAAATACATAAAACAAGGGGTTAGTTTTCTTAATTAAAAAAAAAATAAGGGGTTAGTTTTCGTTTTCTTATTTTGTTCCATTGGGAAGGGGTAAGATAGGGATGCTTTGACCCCTATTATGAATCAAACCCGATTCTTTTTCAAACGTATATTAAATCTCTTAGGGGCGTTTGGTAGAAGATTTGAATTTTTATTTTTGGGAACCTATTATTGGGAATATTAACCCCCGAAATATCATTTTTAGGCATGTAATTTTTGGAGTGTTTGGTAGATAAATTGAATTTCTAGAAAGATTTTATTCATTTTCAAAAATAACCTTGGCGATCCCGTGGCCAGGTGATGGTCCGGTCACGGGTGGTGGTCTGGCAGCTGATGGTGTGGTTCAATGGTGGCCGGCAGTGGTCTGGCGGCGATTGAACGGTGATCCGATGGCGCCGATGGTGGTTTAGCGGCCCGGTCAAGCGATGGTTGTGAGGGGTCCAGCAGTGGCTAGAGACAGTCTGTGGTGGGTTGGTGGCGGTGAAGGGTAATTGGTGGTGGGGGGTGATATGGGTAATTTGATCTTTTCATAAGAAAAAAAATTCCCATTTTATGGGAATGTTGAAATCCCATGTGTGAGATGAGATTATTTTGGAGGGAATCTTATCCAAAAATCAATCTTGAGAATATAATATTTCCAGAAATATTTTTCCAAAACTTGTATCAAATATAGAAATCTTTTTAACTTTCTCGAAAATTTGATTCTAAATCCTCTATCAAACACCCCCTTAGGTACCAATGCTTAGTAAGTCCCTTAGATACCAATGCTTAGTAAGTTTAAATAAGTGGCTAAGTCGAGCTAAATCACACTGATTAAGAGATTAAAAGAAAGTATACCGAAAAAAAAAGAGATTAAAAGAAAGGAAAAAAAGGATTGTGTCATTGCCCATTTGCAGTGATTTACGATTTTCAAAGGAGACGAGGCATAAGGTGTTTAGAGTTGTTAAAACCAACTAGCCCGATTGATATGTGTTGGCTCATCATGAGTATATATTAAGAGAAGTTTTTAGATATTATGAGAAAAAAGGCAAAAGTTTTGCTTTATATCATTAATAATTTAATACATAAATTTATGTAAGTCATCGTTATTTTTCATTTTTTTTATATTTTTAATATAACAACTGATGTATTAAATGATGAAAGACGTAGAATAAAATTTTTGTCTTATTTTTAGAGCATCTAAAAATTTCTCATATATTAAAGTAAGTCAAAATTGGCTATCTCATTTTAGTAGAGTTAAAAAAACCCTCAAGCTGACCCGACTTACTCAGGTTGATAATGATAAGTTAAATGGATTGGCTTTTGAAAGAAAAATATGAAAGCATTGAAAGTAGAAAAATAGAAAGCCAAGGATGGAACTTTGTGCTTTGCGAGCGTCGAGTCTGTTGCTACACAGCGCCGAGACATTTCGATTTTGAGCAAAGTCGAGATAAACATCGGCGAAGGAAGCACTAATTGACCTCTGGTGAGTGGTGGTCGGCATCAGCAGTTGCAACTTGGAACAAGAGGCGACAAGGGACAGATGAAGTGATGAACACCTGAACCAAGTGAAGGGAATGAGAATGAAGGTGACTGGTGGAAGAAGCACTCTGGAAGTCAGCGTCTATTGCTCCTGTACTGCGTCTATTATATTGTCAAAGCAGTAGAATTTCAGGAAGAGATGTGTTATATGTACGCAAAATTACAGACGCAACCTGTGACGTTTTTCAGCCATTCATTATACTTATTTTTTATTTTTTTAATCTTTTTCTGCCAATCTCAAGTATGCATTGAGGAAGGTAGTCGACCTCCTATGTACAACAAATATTTCTGTTTCAGAAATGATATTTGAACCATTAGACTATCCAACTCACTTTAGAGAATTTTTGAACAAAAGTATATAATATACTTTCTAGAGGTGGACTCCGCAATATTTTTGTGAGGACACTGTCGGATTGTGAACCTCAATTTTATAAGTACATCCTCGTATTATTTACTTATGAAAAAGTAAATTACTCTGAAGAAATATTTTTCATTCATTTTTTCTATTTGACAGTACAACTGTTTTTGTCTGAGTTGCAGACATTGACGAATGTAAGACAGGAAACCACCTGTGCATAAGTGATCATAACTGTCTCAATACTGTTGGCTCTTACACGTGTTTCTGCCCTAAGGGACAATCTGGAAATGGAACAAGGCAGGGGTACTGTCACCAAAACAATACACTTCCAAAGGTTCTCACTGGTAAGCAATTAATTACATTGAAGTTTTATTTTTTTTTAACCTTATGTCAATTCTTTTTTCTTTTTCTTAAACATGCATGTGTGTATTTATTTGGTATAGCACCGATAATTTATTTCTAAATATAAGAAATCGTAGGTTCATTCTCTTTGGCTTTTTTCAATACCTCTTACTAAATAACTAGAATTTAAGAAATTATTGAGATTAAAAAATCAAATGGTGTGATCATTTAAAATGGTCACCACATTGTCATTTTTTTTTATAGTAGTAATGTAATTTAGTTTACATGACCATATCAGAATTTGCGTGAATTAATTCTTGTGTTTAAAACTAAAATCTTTCTTTCACATAAAAAAAAAAAAACTACTATCATTCTTATTACAATGTATTCAATAAATTTGTGTATTGACAGCCGAGGTGACTATTTAGCCGTTGCATGACAAGGTTGTTTTCTCGTTAATTAACATCCACACTTCTTTTACCGTTTAATATTTTACTAGGTTATGTTCTTATGGAAAAAGATGCTTGTACCTAAAAAATTGATTCAATATGGACACACCTTAAAATAACATGAGGAATGATGATATATTGGGAAGAGAGAAGCTATAAAAGACATTGGGTGAGTGGGTGCTAGTGAAAGTATGTCATTGATAAGTCTAGTTTTGTGTGTGCGTGTGCATTTTTGTTTTGATTTGTTTAAAACTGTCGTTATCCTACCCACCAATAGCTCTGTGTAGTTAAAACATTTCAAATATTGTCCCACCCTTCAATACTATTATACACACTAACTTTTCTCCGGGAGAAATATTACTTGAACATACTATGTACATACATAGATAGAAATAGCATGTGATTACGGTTGTGGGGATATTGACGTTCACGTGTAATGAGATACAAAAGTGTTATGTATATTTATGTGAAAGAGGTATATTTGGTGTTAGAGAGTTAAGTATAAATAACATAACTCTTACTTCAAATATTAGTTATACACTTGAGAAATGTGTGCCAATAATATATAATCGACAAATCCTAATAGATTATCGGTACCAATAATTAAATTTGGTAATGGAAAACTATGAAGATTTATGTGTTAATAATTAAAAATTTTAGTAATTTTATTGACAAATCTAGTGAAAAAAAAAAGAATCCATTATTGGGTTGTCTGATCATATTTATCACATTTGTCAATAGAATAAAGATTTAATTTTGATGTATTGATATATAAAATTTTTTTACACTATCATCTAATCATGTATTTATCACTTGTGCAAATATATTTGACTTTCTCACCCACTACTTCAAAAGTCTTGCATTTAATGAGATTTAATTCTAGGATGACAATGTAAAATTTTTCTATATTATTAATGCATCAAAGTTAATCTCATAAAATAATTGTAATTTTATATATTAATATATAATTCCTTATATGTCTAAAGATCAGACTAATTTTGATGTACAGCCGAGACAAAAAAATTTTATAATGTCATCCAATCTCATACTTCTATTTATAAATCTTTTAAGATAGTGAGTAATTGAGTTAAACACTTTCACGGATGTAGAACACATGATTAAATGCCTATATAAATTTTTTTTACACTAATAATACATCAAAACCAAATTCATGTATAAATAATATCTAAAAAATTGAGTTAAAAAAATATTCCTATAGAGTAATAGAGTTTATTCGACTAGGGGAACAGATTTTGCTTGTTAATTTTTTATCTTCATTTTCATACAATGCGATATTAAGTTTTATGACTTTTAGGATTTTAAAATCTATAGTTGATAAAAATTTTATGGAAGATACTTGAAAGCCAAAATTTTTGCGAAAATGACACGGCATGCATGTTAGCCCTTAGATGGCTAAGTGGGCTATATAATTTTATTTCATCTAACAGTTACCATTAATAAATTTTGGTAGAATAATATTACTTAATTTTTGTATAATGATAATTCAACTTTTTAATTTTTTTTTCAACTTCTCATTTCTTTTTTTGAAATTTCAAGAAGAAAATAACATAAACAGTTGTCATTTTCATCAAAACCCAACTAAAGTGGTTATAAACCTATTTATGTTTTAATTATAAGAGTAAGGATTGGTTCGCTCTAAGTGTAACTTTACAAATAAAAATAGAAATTTTATTAGAAAAATGGAATTATGAATGTTAATAAGTTATTGTTATCATTCAAATGAATTCAAATTTAGTAAACTAATTCTAGTTAGAAAGGTAGAACATTTTATTGTCTCTTTTTTTTTTATAAGAAACTTTTTTTTTTCAAATTTCATATACCTTCTTTTAAAAATTATGTATTTAAACTCCTCTAATTTTGGTGCAAGTAGGGAGGTCAATTAGGCTTATGGGACTTCCTAACTAAAATTTCCAATTTCTTGATGAAGTAGAACATATATGCCCTACAGGTAGATAAATAGCTGATAGATTACAATCAAAAAGTTCTTGTGTACTCAAAGAATAAGATAGTACTCTTAATCTAAATCATTGGTTTTATGCTACATCAACCTTTGTTTTTTCAACCATCCACTTTTTTAGGCTACTTTTATCTTCTTAACTGCTACCATGCTGATTTTTCATGCTTTGAATAGAGTAGACCAAAAGAAAATTATGTTTCTTAGCGCATATAAGAATTTCTAATTAAAAACACCATTAAGCATTAAAGTTTACTAAAGTTACTCTATGAAATCGTGCACAAATTATTCAAACACCATAGGAATAATGCATGCCACAATCTGGATTTGCTGCCCACATGATGCTACCACATTCTAGATTATTAACCCAAAGATTCACTCTTTCGGATGCACCCAAATTTTAAAAGAAAATGTAACAAGGCTATCAATGTTTGAAGCTTCATGCTGCTCCCAAAATTTAATGAAAATATGTCAGCATAGCTAAAAATTTTACTACAAAAATTGTTTTTTTTTTTTTCGTCAGAAACCAACTCTTAGTTGTAAGTTGTCAGAAACATACTCAAAAAACTTATAATCCTATCGACAACCTTGGAAAGTTTCTTTGTTTGAAGGATTTCATTGACAACCTGTTGACTTGTCTCTAGTATCAGCAATCACAGAAACTTTCCCTCATCATTGAATTTGAATTTCAAAGGCTCTAAAGAAAAAATAAATAAATAACAAAAATAATTAATGAAAATTTAATGTTACGCATTTTCTTTTCATCGCTTTTCATAACTCATTAATTTGCATTTAGGTACATATCTGATGTAAATGCGTGCATCTATTTGTTGTACTGAAAAAATTAATCTTTCTCTGTCTCATACTCTCTCTCTTTGTCTTGAATGTATAGGAGTTGTATCAAGCCTCGGATCCATCATTTTACTCCTTGCTATATGGTGGTTTCATAAAGTTGTAAGGAAAAGAATAGTTAAAAAACAAAAAGAGAAGTTCTACAAAAAAAATGGAGGCTTGTTGTTAGAACAAAGATTATCTTATGGTGAAGTTAAAGCTAAACTCTTCAGCATAAAGAGCTTAGAAAAGGCCACCGACCACTTTAATACGAACAGAGTACTTGGAAAGGGAGGTCAAGGTACCGTTTACAAGGGCATGCTGGTAGATGGTCAAATTGTTGCAGTGAAAAAGTTTAAGGTCGAAGGAAATATTGACGGATTCATCAATGAATTTGTCATTCTTTCACAGATCAACCATAGAAATGTGGTTAACTTGTTAGGATGTTGTTTGGAAACAGAAGTTCCTTTACTTGTTTATGAATTCATCCCTAATGGTACCCTTTCTGAATATTTGCATGAACAACATGAGGAATTACAGATGACATGGGATGTACGTCTAAGAATTGCCATTGAAGTTGCAGGAGCACTATTTTACTTACACTCAGTTGCTTCTCAACCTATTTATCATAGAGACATCAAATCAACTAATATACTACTTGACGAAAAGTACAGGGCAAAAATAGCAGACTTTGGAACTTCAAGAATGGTTTCTACCGAAGATACTCACCTCACCACAGTAGTTCAAGGAACTTTAGGATACTTAGATCCTGAATACTTTCACACTAGTCAATTTACAGAAAAGAGTGATGTCTATAGCTTTGGAGTAGTTCTTGTTGAGCTTCTGACAGGGCAAAGGGCAATATCCTTGAGAAGAGCCCAAGAACACAAATCTCTAGCTTCGTATTTCATTCACTCCATCCAGGAAAATTGTCTCTTTGATATTATTGACGAAAGGTTTAGGAAGGATGGGGATAAAAATCATATCTTTGCAATGGCCAATCTCGCAAGTAGATGCTTGTACTTGAATGGAAAAACCCGACCAACTATGAAAGAAGTTGCTTTGGAATTAGAAAGGATACGAAGATTGGAAAACAAGTCAATTACACAACAAAACTATGAAGAAATTGAGCTTTCTGGAATTGAAGAGTACCACAAATGGGCTGCATACTCTACATCAATTACAAGATCAACTCAAAATGGCATAATAGCCTCCTCCTCAGAGGCTATGCCTATTCTTAACACCCCAGGTTATGCCTCTTCTTAAAACATAGAGTATTAAAAATGTGTTATTTCTAAATGGTCTTCCTTGAGAATTTCTTTTATTAACTTGGTGTGTATTGACTTGAATATGTGGTCACAATTTTCTGTGTTTGTTTTATCTCATTGAGTTAATCTATCCATTTGTGTCACTTTTTTCTTTTTATTTGTCAATCATTGCTATGCATTCCATTACTTGGTTTTTTATCGTGGGTTCACAGAGATTCCATTTGCATTAATCCCCAAATGGTCCTCAGTCTCCATCATACCTTTTTATGACCTAGAAACCATAACCTCAAAGATGCATAAACATAAAACATAACTCAAAACATAACTAAACCATGGAGCTAAAATCACCTACAATCACTTACACTAAAATTATTCATTTCCAATTCCATAAACCCACAAATTAATACTGAATCACTTCTCTACTAGACACCACTCACAACCCCTATGGAACACAAATGACGTTGACTTACACAAGTGGGACATAATAGATAATCACTATTCATTTTTGCACTTGTTTTGTTTTTAATGATTATTAAAAAATTTTAAAAATTTTAAATCAATCCAAAAAAAATGTATATTATTTTTTTTCAATTTTAAATGATTTTTATATATCAAGTTTGGTGTCAGAGTGTAATAAATAATTTTTAAGTTCAAGACATAAAAATGCATATCTAAATATATTTTATAAGATGATATTTGTCTGATAGGTATACTCAACATTAAAAAAGTGGAATCCTGTTATATGAACTTAAAAAGGTAGACATAAGAGCGGACATTTATAGAGAGAGCAAACCTTGGTCCCACGCAGCACCACAAGATGTTTGTGTCTTTCTTTATGTTTGTATCAACTTTTACATCCACTTTTTATGTCCAAATAATATTATTTTAAATAGTGTATCCGAACTTTGTAGCACAACCCAATTAGAACATGCATGACTCCATAATAAAGCCATGCCATAAACAACTAAACTATCAGATATAACACCTCAATTTTGACCTCTAGGATCTATTTGTTGTAAGATACCTTAGAACCAAAATTTAATCCTAATTAATTTTAGTAAGGAATGCAAGGCCTTTGGTGCAAATAAGGCATGTTACCTAGGGTAAAACTAGAGTAAGGAGCTTAAGTAAAGATGAAGTACTTAGGATAATTATCCATAATGGCAAGGCACTAAAGTATAAAAATTGAGATGCTTAGGATAATTATCCATAATGCCAAGGTGCTTAAGTTTAAATATAATTAACATGCTTAGGATAATTACTAGTAAAATTAAGGTGCTTAAGTACAAATAAAAATGGGGTGCTTAAGAGAAATGTCAAAAGTAGTGAGGTGCTTACCATGAACATAGATACCTCAATAGGTGAAAGTAGAATTGAAGAAGATTAGGCTAAATATTTAATTTGTCAAGGATTCTAATCAAACCTAAACCAATAGCTACAAATTAAAAAGAACAATCTATAATATTAATAACCAAACTAACCTCTAAACACTTGGAATAAACTAGAAGAATGCTTAGATTGATTAATATAAGCATAGGAAAGTAATGTGACATACATTAAGCCTAGAAATAATACCATCATCAAAACACCTAAACCAACCATGAAGTGAAAAAGACTACCAACATAATTCCACTCCCTAAACACTAATTACATGCCGAGAAATCAAGAAGAATGGATAACAAGGCATAGGCCATGTGTCTCCACAAGAACCATGCCAAAACTCAGCAAGTTTACCCGATGATGTGTCATGCAACCAATGCAATTAGATGTATCTATAAAAACCTCATCCAGCTATGATAAAAAGGAAGCTTGATGTGGCTAAAATTCATGAGAAACCAGGCATACAAATTGCCACCAAGAAGGATGAGTAAGCAAGCCTAGATAGGTTTCATAATGGCAATTAGAAACCTTTCAAAAAGTGCTGCACTTGAGCTCTAGTAATAAATCACTTCTTCATGCCAAAATGTGAAGAACCAAGAGAAACCTGAGGTAAAAAGTGTGTAGTGATCCTACCAAAAGAAAGAAAGAAAGAAGATAGAATAAGGTAGAAAATGTGAGTTAGTTTACAAGCTTTAGGAAGCTATATGCTATCCAAAAATTTTTAGCTTCCTTCTCCTTAATCTTTCCTTGTTCTAGCTATGTTTGTTGCCCTTATATTCCAAAGATTCTGCATTAATGTTAATTTAGTTTGATGCTTGCAAAATAGCTTTCTATGCTTTTGATTCACATTGCTTAAGGATTTTGGTTGCCAAATGTTGAAGTCATTAGATTTTGAGTTATCATTTCTTAACTCTAGTACTTCCAGTCGTTATTCTAGCCATTTACATTCATGGTTTGTTCCTTTTGCTTAAAAGTTTGATGATAATATATTTCTAAGTTAGTTTCTTTTTATTTGCAAGAAAGTTGTTCTTCCTTTTCGTTTAAGTTAGTTTCTTTTATTTGCTCAGAAGATAATTTGCTCTTATTTGATCATCTTTGCTACCACCATTACTAATCATTATGTAAATCATTTCTCATTCATGATCTATTTCCTATATAGTCATGATATTTGGGTAGCAAAACATCCTCATGGTTAGCTTCCTCTTACTTGTTTAGAATTTGTTTCCCTTATCATTCCAAGTTAGTTCTCCTATGGTTGCTTGAACATCTATTTGTATTAACTTGTTATTATTCAAGTTATTTATCAACATGAAATTTCTCTTATTTATTGAAAATTTAGTCATTTTTATGCATCATGTACTTTAGACTCAAGACAAGAAGGGTAACCCTAAATTGGCCAATGGTGGGACTTTAGCCTAGAAGGAAATACTAGGGAGTAAGGTGGTAGAAAGTGTCGTAGCTCGCTCAAAATTACAAATTTAATACTTAATTGCACTAAATTTGAAGTATAGTGCAACCAAGGTCATCTCACAAGGATGTTAATAACTATTTAATTAGTAACAAGGCAGCTTTTGTTTGCATGCAAGAAAGCTAATTAAGAACATAAACTAACAACTAAAACAAACACTGACTCAAGGATTTCCTAAGGCTAAAAACATATCTATCACAAGCGCGCATATGATCAAACACATGGTGTGTGACTAACCTGAGCTATTAGAGAGACCTCTACTAATAACCTCACAATTTTACCTAGAAATCTCTAGACAATCAACCAATATACAATTGATTAGATAATTGCCACCTCAACTCTAATTAACCTATGTTGATTTTTAGCCCCAATTACATTAGCTTAGGTTTGGACCCAAATCCAATTCTTAATTCTTTAATTAATCAAGTTCATACTAATTAACTAATTAGTAATCACTCAACTAATTCCTCATTCATAAACCCACATATCAATACCATTCAATACGAGCATATAAAAGAGTAAGAGGCAAAGAATTAAAAAATATCATGCATTGAAATTAAAGAGTAAGGTTTCAAGATAACCATTGAAGCCCTTTGAAGAATTCCCAAGCTAGCCTCTAACTCTACTCCTGCATGGGAATTTACTACCAAAACAGAAAATAAAGAGTGGTGATGGAAAAATGAGAGGGTGAGACGAAGAGAGGAGAAGAGAGAATAGAGAAAACTAATCTACTCCAACCTAAAGAGAAGCTAAATTCCTCAAAATGAGACTTTCCTTTCATATTCCTATTTTCTCATTACTCACCAGACCTCAAATGTTAAAATCTAACATTACTCTTGAGTCCAAATTAATCCTCTGCCTCTTACCTTTAAGTGGACATCCAATTTGTTTAATTTGAACTTCAAATGAGTGAGTTATGACCCAATCTTTGTAGCATATCCAGGTTGTATCCTCTATTCACATCAATTAATTTCAATAGCCAATAAGCCCACCAAGATATTATTATGTTGGAAAGTGATCTCACATGTGAATTGAAACTTTATGTCTTAGCTTTCCAATGGTACCGGTTTTGGCTCAATCCAATGTCTACAACTCAACACACTACTCAAATTCTAGTGACAGCAACTCTATTAGGACTTTGTGGCCCAATTCGATCTACTAGATATCTAAATTATGTAACATCCTCCTAAGCACGTCTTATCTTAAGTCATAGTACTACACCTTGGAGATATTCTGATTCTAATGGACCTCATCCGACAAAGAATCTTGATCGTCTTGAAAACTTCTGAATTTATCTAGAGACAACATGGAAATAGGAGTGAGAATTATAAAATTCTCAGTAGGATTCTCTAATTTCCATACATAGTGTCATCGTGATCATCTCCAGTTTGCTTTGGTTTATTATGAAAAAGATGAACATGTTATATAAATTGTTTGATTTTACAGTTTGAAATATACACTATCCGAAGCAAAGTATATTTTATTCATACACTGGTCAGTTGGCGAGCCAACACAGTCAATTCATGAATTATATTATGAATAATATAACTGGAACTTAAATGGAGTATAATAGCATCAAATTCCTGGAAACATAACCTCTACTCATAACTTTACTTGTACTTGAATTTATACATATACATAAAATTTACTTTTCTTCCATTCGGCACACCAGCGTTACGTATCGCCGCCCCAGGGTCTTGCATCTGTCTGCACTTGAGCGTTATGTATCACCGTCCTCAAGTGCAGCATCATACCATATTCCAGAGTATGATCGCCATGTCATACCCCATCAGAGCGTGATCGCCATGTCACGTTCCTTAGGAATATGGGATCCTCATGCTATATTCCAGAGTATGATCGCCATGTCATACCCCATCAGAGCGTGATCGCCATGTCACGTTCCTTAGGAATATAGACTCATCATCATATCTTTACATGCCACATTCCAGAGTATGATCGCCATGTCATACACCGTCGGAGCATGATCGCCATGTCACGTTCCTTAGGAATATGGGATCTTATTCGGTACTTACACTAGTTGGGTCATGCCATGCCTCATGTAAGTTCTGTCCACTATACTCACACTAGCTGGGTCGATGCCATGCCTCATGTGAGTGGGGTACCTGCATAAGCTTTAATCTTTAATCTTTAGTCTTAAATCTTTAGCTTTTACTGCCCTTAGGTAGCTTTCTGAGTGAACGTCAGCTCAACTCGTGATCGTCGTCACACCGACTCACCCACAAGGGAATTCACATTTAATATACTTATGTATTTTCATTCTTATACATGATCATGCATAGGCATGCTGAATGTACTTATATATATATACTTTATCATTTATTCTCATATACCTCATATCATACTGCTTCTTGATTTATTCTCATATATCTCATATCACGCTCATATCATTCTTGCATATAAATATCTCTAGTTGCATGGAACTTCAGTAAATTCAAAGATAACGGATCAGATCCGTTTTCCTATGAATAGTGCTAGTTCTCACAGACAATTTAGTCATAGCATTCTACGCAATCTAACATATATATATATATATATATATATATATATATATATATATATATATATATATATATATATATCAATTTGGCCATTCTGCCAATCTTACTCAATTCTGCCCGAAATTTGTATAATCTGCCTTTACCTCTATTCAACTCATTTAAACGTGAATTTTGGATATGTCATAGCTCTATATGTCTACTTTCTAAACTCTTTGGTCCCATATCATTTTGATCTATATAACTCAAGATATTTAACTTTTGGCTCAACTTATTCAGTCACCAGCCCGAATTGGACTACTGGAATTATAAATTCAGTAAAAATCGAAACTATGCTCAAATCCTGCGAAATTGGTCTCATATGGAAGCTAACAGGACAACCTTTCATTTGCCATAAGTTTCACTTCATTTGCTTAAGTATACCTCGAGTTATAAGTCCTGAAAATCGGCCTTCCTGAACTACTCTGTTTTGGCCTGGGTTGAACATAGGACAATTTCCTTGAACCACTGGGAACAATTGAGATTATAACAAAATCATAATTTTATATTGGGATACTCCCCTATGTGTAAGCTTTCTAACAAAATTGGTTTCACTCAATTTGGGATTGTATAGGGTGAGTTATACCCCCCTCAAGTCATCCTGCCCGGATGAAAACCCTGAATCCTAGGTCAAATTTCAAAAATTCATATCTCTCTCAATACTAATCCAATAATCTTATATGATATATCTATGAAAAACCCTGAATGTCTAATTTTATCTAAAAATGGTTTCATCGGATTTGACCTATTGTAGGCGAAGCCGTACACTCCGCCGTACGGACTGCCGTGGAGCTCTTCATCTAGATAGCATCCTAACCCTTGGTTCCTCCTAATTTTCTTCTTCTAACTCTAATTTCAACTCAATATTTCATATTAATCCTATCATAATCCATCATATACATTCCATATATCATCAAACAATCATAAAAGAGTAATCTTCCATGCATCCTCAGTTTAGAGAAATCAAGATTAGAGATTGAATCCTACCTCTTTGGAGTGTGATCTTGCTGAATTTGAATTTGAGCTGAAGGAAGCCTTGACAAAGCTTGGAGGTTTGAGAGAGTAGATTGAGAGAGGAAAGGAAGAAGAAGAAGGCTGGGAAGGGGAACGTAAATCAGACCAAAATGAAGAGAAGAGTCTGATTTAAATACATGAAAGTTGTGGGGTTGATTGGTTGGAATTTTGTGGTTGAAATTCGGCCATGTCTCTCACTTTTGTGGCCAAATTGCTCTCCACATCGCCTAAAAGTGGAACTCGCTTCCACTGTATTATGAAATCGGAAATCGTCTTTTTCCTGCTTAAAGTCGGAGCTCGTGATATTTCACACTGCTTGAAGTCGAAGTCGTATGTCGGAACTCGTAACATGTTGTTGGTGACTTGAGGAAATCTGGTTTAATTTCAGTCTTGGAATCAAGGTCGGAGGTCGGAAGTCTTGCAGTTAACAATCATAAAATCTCGGAACTCCCTATTTGAACTCGGGAATGTCAATGACGGATGTATACTCGGATATTGGAACTCGTTATAAAACTCGGAGTTCGGTACTTGTACCATGGTGTTAAACTATTACTTCTGAGGTCGGAAACCACGTACACCATTTTGAAGCACGAGGTATGATATCGGAAATCGGGAACCTCATCCGAAACTTGAAGCTACATTATGAGGCTGGAAATTGGACACATCAAGTCGGATATTGGAACTCTGAAGCCTCTTATTAAGAAGTCGGAAATCAGGAACAATCAAACTTAGACGAAATCGGAAGTCGGTACTTTACATACAGTGTGTTTGATGAGATCGGAACCGGGTATATTTTCCTTGAAACATAAGTCGAATATCGAGAATCACGTCAGCCCAAAGTTAAGTCGAAAATCGGGATGTTAATACCAGATGAAGTCGGGAATTTTGCAGACCAACTCAGAAATCGGAAAATCAAGCCAGTCCATCATTAAGTCGGAAATCGGGAATTCCAATAAGGTGTAAGGTCGGAAATAGGGTCTATTGGCTTAGGACGTGAAGTCGGGAATAGGATGAAATCGGAAATCGGTAGGACATGATGAACTCGGAACTTGGAAATAATCTTCTATTTGAACTTCAAAGATGAAGTCGGAAATGGGAATTGATCATCCTGAGGGCGAAGTCGAAACTCGGAAATCGGATGTTACAAATTAGCTTTCGACTTCTTCACCAAAGTTGTAGATATTTCTCTCAGCTTTTCTACAATATAAAATTTGTATTTTTTAGAGAGCTACAACTCAAGATATGCTCAAAATATCGAAATAGTATAAATTTATAATAATGTTAAAAAATACAATTCAGCCCAATTAGAGCCCAAACTCATAGAATGTGTCTAATATTGATCAATTAAGCACAAAAAAGTCCATTAAACTAAATGTAAGGGTTAATCAATATATCAAAATATTACTCATCACAAGGATAGGAAGTAAAGATTCTAATAAACAAAAAAAGAATTAACTTCCCCTTGAAATTTTGAGCAAAAGTCTATAAAGATAATCTTTGAAATGTTTTGAAGCTTATTATTTGAGCTATTTCTAAATCTGTTAAAGAATTTTTCCCTTATGCTTCCTACCATGTTTTCTACTAAGAACCTATATTCTTATGTTTTTAATGTCTTTTCTTTTATAGGTTAAGAAGATGCAATTCACTCAAGTGGTGATTGAAATATAGTGTGACATTGTAGCTGACCTAGTAGAAGGCGTCCAGTACAAAAAGCATTTGAGATATCCAAGTCCTCTTTGTGGAACAAAATCTTTGAGTAAATAAAATGAATGATATGTTGAAATGAGGGCTAGTACTAAGATGTTTCATTTTGGTTGGAGAGCCTTCACTATCTATCTAGCTTTGTAATATATCCTAAGTAGTAAATAAGTGCTAGACCCTATAGTATAATCAAGTGACTGTAACTTATAAAATATGCTGATGTGTGTTGTTCACTTATTGTCTTTCTTTACCCTATGTTTTAGCTACCAACCTTGTTAATTTTAGAATCTCCTCCTATTAGTAAATATTCCTTAGGTTGTTGATTGATAACTGACCTCCTTTAATTACAAATTATACCATAATAGTTCTTAGGATGTTTCACTGGACCACCCTTTGCAAACCACTATGCAAGCTCAGACTAACAACTAACAACTCCATCAATCACCTTTGCACTCATGGAAGTAAGCTGCACGTTAGTTCTACCTATAATCGCCAACATTGTAGTAATTGAGCCATTACGCCTTTCATCTAAGATGGAGTCAATCATCTTTCAATAGATAAACTTGTACTCGAAAAACCACATGCACCATTTTTCATTATTTGATTGATCTAATAACTAGACAAAATACCAGTGTGCTGTATAAGAATATTTTTTTTAAAAAATATAGTATTGATTACAAATTAGATATCAGAAGAATACATTAAATTTGTTTTCTTTAATTGTCCTACAAAATAAAATGGATCAAAAAATAATTTTATTGAGAGCATTCGCTAAACACTTCATTTTAGACAACATTTTTAGTATGATCTATGTATTTCCCATATTCCTTATTTATAAGAACTCTTAACTTTTGGCCAAAGCCACTCTTGACAATATTGGAACATATAATTATCTATGACAAAATTCTTCTTGTCACAAATATAACTCTTATATAATTCAATAATTGTCTTGAACTTTTATTTATTGTTTATCATCATTGCATAACATACCTTAATCATGGATTGTTTTCTTATCAAAATAAAAGGTCACTTTGAGTCATTTGTTGTCAAAACTATTCAGGAATAAAAAGTGTGACTTTGAATTAGTGCACTTTTTGCGTTAAAATAAGTCAGTTTATACTAACTATGAATTTTATTGAATTCTTGAATGCAAAGATGGATTTTGAGTATTTGTTTCATTTGTTTTTCTTTTTCAACAATGTTGTCATGTTCCTACGAGTGCATTTGATTTGTTTGTCCATTTTATAAAAGATTAAAACATTCCATTTTGGGGAATGATAATATAAGTTATTCAATACATTAAAATATGTTAGTGATCTATTTGAGTATTTTGTCATAAGATTACTTGCATTTTGTTATCTTGGTTCAATATGAACAGTGAGTGTAGAAAAAGATGTGTATTTCCTATCTAGTAAAATTATTTTAAGCTATTGTTCTACACATTTTTGTTTAATTTTAAAACTAAATTTCTCTTGCTATGTACAACTTAAATATTAATTATTTTTTTGTCTATAAATTATAATGTTTCGCTGTTAACATTCCTTCGCTTATTTTGCTTGCTTCTATGAAGGAGTTCATCAATCACGATAATTGATGTAAAAGGAAAAAATAAATTAAATAAATAATTGTGTCATACATTTTTGTTTTATTGTTAAACTAAATTTAACATGCTAAGATGGTTATCATTGCATAGTTTAATATCCTAATCAGTTTTTTATTGGATTTTCAAATTTTATGAATGAAAGTAGAGGCAATAAGTACTATGACGTAGTTATAATAAGCAAAGCCCTCGTATATGTTACACATATAAAGCCTTGACGAGTATAAATTATTGTGCATTAATTTGAATTTATCATTGTATTGCTGTGTAGAGTTCAATTGTTAATTTAGTCTTAACATTTTATGTAATATAAATTATTTAAATATATGTATTAATTTGAATTTATTATTGTGCATTAATGTGAGTTTATTCATTCGCCTTTTTCATCTATTCACAGTTTCCTTTCATTTCTCTTTTGTCTTCACTGTGCTTGCAATATAGTATATGATGCCATCATTGCTACAATTATTTTTAATTTTTCTTTACATTCCTTCCAACTTTATTATACTTTAAAATCTGGACGCTTGGAATTTACTTCTTTATAATCTTTGGGTTTTAACTTCCTGTCACGACCCAACCTGGATAATGACTAGCGCATGGGGAGCATCAATCACCCAAAAGCCTAAACATGATTCTTACAGAAAAATTAACAGAGTTACTCTTAAAATTTGAACATTTCCCAAATACACAAATCTTGTTAATTCGTACAAGTCCAAAACAATACTCATGTCACTTTTAGAGTGCACTCAGAGTTAGGATAAAATATATAGATATACAGATACATATACATAGATATATGGTTGTATATGAACCAATACTAAACTACTAACTAATTTGGTGAAAGCAAAACCTTACTTGTGGGCTAATGGAGCACGACTACATATCAAATACAAAAGAGTACACAAAATAAATAGAAATCAATCCCATGAACAACCTTCACAGTTCACATGAACGAGTGTATGGGGATCAGAGAAGATTCTACCCCTTTAACTAGCTAGGGAACTTGGTTGTGAACCCATACTTGAATATGAGACATGGCGAGAAAAAAGAGTAAGTCAAATAGATCCAATGCGAGATAATATATTGGTAATGAAAACACGACAAGCTCAAGCATGAGTTTTTCATAAATACACTTATTTGTGAACAAAATACCTTCAAAATAATTCATGATTGTAGTACTTCCAATATAAGGTTCAAATGTGAGTATCAGTGTTATCATAAATTGACTTTTAAAACACGTGTCAAAAACAAATCTTTAAAATAGTTACATTTAAAATAGAGAATACAATATATTAGAAATACTAAAGAAGGGATGTTTCCAATCTAAAATCATAATTATAATCCAATGTACAACTGGATGAATCCACTTTTTTGGTAACTTTTTCCTCAGTATGCACATCTAGTTCATGTCTGTGCGGCTCTACCTCTTTGGGTAGCCCATTTTCAACATGATCATAACCGATTTGAACATGTTGACCATATATGTCGAGCTAGCAATATCCCTGCTAGTTGGGGCTCAAACCAAGGTGCACCGAGGTTAACATCAACTATTGCTAACTATAATTTTTGCACTACTAGAAATTATTTTGAGAATCGACGGATTTTATCGATGGATTATTTCCATTTGTTTTACCGACTGATTATCTATCGATAAATAAAAGATAAATTTTTAAGTCGAATATTATTGATGGTTTATATATCCGTTAAAACCGTCGATAAATGTTGGCACCTAATGGTGTTAAATCATAATTGACGACAAATCCGTTGGTAATTTAGATAAAATAAAACATTAATTAAATTTTCTTTTTCTTTTTTACCGACGAATTTTAAGTCGGTATTTGAAAATTATAATTCCCACCAGAATCACTTTTACTGATGGAAAATTTGTCGGTAGAATAATTTAATGAAACAATTCATTTCATTTACCTATTATCGACGAAAAATCTGTCGGTAATATTGAGACCGAACACTAAAACACGAACAACTCATTTCTTCCTCATTCTGCGTGTAACATCTCTTTCTCTATTCTCTCTCTCGTCTCCTATTATAGCCTCAGGCCAATTTTTTTGCTGCTAGAGCTTCCATTTTGTCGCCAAATACTGTGATTATATTTGTGGTATGTTAATGAGTATTTAAATCGATTTAGGTTTTTTGTTTAATCTCTTTTTGCTATTCCATTTCTTTACTCAAAGTTTTTAGTTTATGAGTTAATTAACTAATTTGATTTGTTGTGTTGATTATTAAAGATCTCATTTGGAGCATTTGGTGATTCGTGCATTGATTGATTGGAGTGAGTTTAGGAAACTTTAGGTATTTATATTAGACCTATTTGTTATTCTTTATGTTGTTTGAAATATTAGAGACTTAAAATTTCTAGCGTTGAGTTGTAGGATGGAAGAAGGAAGATGGAATTGCGTGACTGGGGGAAGGCTTAGAGTTCCTTCTCATTGTTTGAATTGTGTGCTATGGTATTGTATGCCTGTATGATGTGAATTAAGGGGATGCACTCTAGAACAGTTTTTAAGATTAACCGATTAATTTATATGACCGCATATATTTGTTATTTATGTTTGACAAATAAAATAATTTTTGTGGAGACTTTTAAAATAAAGGGAGACTCTGCCTAAATTTTGTTGATCATTTAGAATAATGTTTGAATTAAATAATTATTATAATAAAATAAGTAATTGTTAGGTATATTTAGAGGATAAATTAACTTTTGTGGAGGATCCTAATTTAAGGGAAGACTCTGCTTAAATCTTTTGGATTGATGTGTGATTATATTGCTTTGTAGGTGTGTGATGTTGTTGAGATATAAAATGTTTGCTCCAAATTGTGCATGGATATATGATAGATTGCACCAAAGTTGAGGAAGGATTAAACCTGAATTTTATGAATGAGTTGAAGAATTCATAATGGTCTATGTTCAAACAGAACATTTTACTTGTGAAGGGACATCTAGGTGTCCTTGTTGTAAATGTAAATGTAGGAGACTTTTAGACAGAGTATGTTAGATATCACTTGTACAAAGATGGGTTTAAGCTTGATTACTGTGTTTAGACTGAACATGGGGAAACCCTACCAATGGAGAATCAATTTGGTGTCAGTTATGTTGGAAGTAGTTCAACTGGAGGGTCCATGTAGGCAACAAAGAGGGTAATAACATCGCTTGAGAAGATAACCTTAATCGTTATCAAGGAATGATTTTTGATGTTGCTTGCTAGGAGTTTGGAATATATTCCGAATCTTCGGAAAAGCTTCCCAATCCGGATGATCAAAGATTTTATAGTCTACTAGAGGCAGTGAGTAGGCCTTTATGGGAAGGGTGTGTGCATTTACAGTCATCTTTGGCGATAAGAATATTGAGTAATAAGTCAGAGGCGAATCAAAGCCAAAGTTCCTTTGATCAATGGGCTTCATTGATGAGTGAGATTAGTCCACAACTAGACACCATCCCAAAGAGCTTTTACCAAGCCAAAAGATTAGTTTCTAAGCTTGGGATGCATGAAATAAAGATTAATTATTGTTTGAATGGATGTATACTCTATTACAAAGATAATATTGCCTTAACTCATTGTAAATTTTGTGGAGAGCCTAGGTTTATGCCGAAGAAAGGGGAAAGTGTAACGTATAAGGATGTTTTGCATAAAAGAATGCACTATCTACCCTTAATTCCTAAACTTAAAAGGTTGAATACATCAATGAGTTTAGTACCTTACATGAGGTGGGACTCTGAGAACTAAAGGAGTGATGGTGTAATGACATATCCTTCTCATGGTGAAACTTGGTATCATTTTGATCGAACTCATCCTGATTTTGCATCTGATCCCCGCAATTTTAGGTTAGGGCTATATGCTGATGGTTTTACTCCTAATAATCAATTTAGCAAACCATATTCTTGTTGACCTGTGGTTGTCACTCCTTACAATCTTCCTTTTGAAATGTGTATAAAAGATTCTTACTTGTTCTTAACTTGCATAGTCCCTAGTCCCCATAATCCAAAGACCAAGATTTATATCTATCTCCAACCTTTAAGTGATGAATTAAATGAGTTATGGTATGATGGTGTTTTGACTTATGACATATCAACCAAGCAAAATTTTAGGTTAAGGGCAGCATTGATGTAGACAATCAATGATTTTCCAACTTATGAGATATTGTCCGGATAGATGACGCAGGGGAACTTGGTGTTTGATATGTATGGAGGATACAAAAGCATTCACTCTAAAGTATGGTGGAAAGAATTCTTAGTTTGACTGTCATATAAGGATTTTGGATATGGATCATACTTATAGGCACAATAGGCATGGATTTGGAAAAAACACCATAGAGAATGAGAAGGTTCTTGTTAGATTTACCGGTCAGTAAATTTGGGACAGGGTTAGGCGACTTCCAAAGATTACAGAAGTTGGAAAATCTGTTAGATTACCTAGCTACAGGGTAAAACACAATTGGACCAAATAAAACATATTCTAGGAACTACCCTATTGTAAGGATCACTTACTCCATCATTGTTTAGATGTGATGTATGTTGAAAAGAATGTATTTGATAATATTATATACACTATGATGAATAGTGACCATACTAAAGATAATGAGTAAGGATGGATTTAGAGGAGTACTATAGATGCCTTGAGTTAAATTTACAACCTTTAAGAGATTATCATTGGTGTAAGCCTAAAGCCAGTTATACATTGACCTCTGTACAGGACAAGATGTGTGTAAATGGGTACAAAAGTTAAAAATACTGGATGATTATGCCTCAAACTTGAGTAGGTGTGTGAATGTTGCAGAAGGAAAATTCCTTGGCATGAAATGTCACGACTGTCATGTTTTTATGGAGTGTTTACTGCTTATTGCATTAAGAGAACTACCAAATCATGTTTGGAGGCAGTTAACTGAGTTGAGTGAGTACTTCAAAGATTTGCGTTTATCCACTCTCAAGGTTGATGACCTTTCGGTGGTGGAGAAGAATATTCCTATTATTCTTTGTAAGTTAAAGAGGATATTTCCTCCTTGATTTTTTTATTCCATGGAGCACTTGCCCGTACACTTGGCTTATGAAACACAGGTGTAACGTCCTGATTTCCGACCTCTTACCCAAAATTTCCGATTTCCAACTTAATAATGGACTGGCTTGATTTTCCGACTTCCAACCTCATCTGGTCACATTTCCGATCTCCGGCTTCATCTCCAAGTCCCAAATGAAATGGCATTATTTACGATTTCCGACCTTATGCTTCAAAAACAAAGGATACGAGTTCCGACTTCATGGTTGATTGTTCAACCAGAGTAAGACACGATTCCTGACCTACGAGTTAATGGACGCGAGATCGGATCTCTGAGTTGGTCTCCAAGTTCGTCCAAAATTTATTCGGGTTCCGACCTCATACTTTATTCTGAAGCTTCACATAAAAATGGACATGATTTCCGATCTCCAAACTTATGTTCGGGTCTCCAATGAGGTGAGCAAGAGGTCAGACATCCGACTTCACCTCAAGTTTACATGACTTCCGACTTCAACTTCGAATTTCACATAAAATGGATTATTCTCGATTTCCGCATTCGTCTTCGACTTTTAGCATAATTTCCGACTTTCAACCTTAACCAGCATTCTCATTCCGACTTCCGAATTGACTCCAAATTGATAGTTTAAAACAATTGTACAAGTACCGATCTCCGATTTAATGTAACGAGTTCCGGCATTAGAGTTGCACTCAATGGACGTGAGTTCGAATATTTGAGTTGATTTCCAAATCATACATGAGTTTCGATCTTCGAGCTTATTCCTAGGAGCCTTCCATTTTTGCTGGCATTCCCGAGTTTGAATTGGGAGTTCCGAGATTAGGTGATTGTAAGTTGTATGACTTCCGACATCTGACCTTGCTTCCAAGTTTCGAATAAACTGCACAAGATTTTCTCAAGTCACAAACAAGATAGGACGAGTTCCGACATACGGCTTCAGCTCCAAGTTCAAGTAAAATGGCACGAGTTCCAACTTCAAGCATAATAGAGACGAGTTCTGATTTCAGGTAGAATGAAAGCATATTCCACTTTTGGGATGACGTGGAGAGCAATTTGGCCACAAAAGTGGGAGACATAGTCGAACTTCAATCACAAAATCTCAACCAATCAACACTCACAATCGCAACTACCCCCATGTATTTAAGTTAGTCTCCCCTCCTCATTCCCAGCTGATTTACGCCACTCTCTCTCCCTCTTGCTCCAGCCTTCTTCTTCCCTTCCTCTCTCAATCTACTCTATCAAATCTCCAAGTTTTGTCAAGGCTCCATTCAATCCAAACTCAAATTAGGCAAGATCACACTCCAAAGAGGTAGGATTTCATTCTGTTCTTGAATTCCTTGCACTATGGCTATATTAAATTGTACTCTTCTTCATGTAATTGATGATATATTGGATGTATATGATGGATTATGATTGGATTAATATGAAATCTTGAGTTGGAATTAGAATTAGAAGGAGAAAATTAGGAGAAGTGGATGGATTAGGATGCTGTCTTGGTGAAGAGTCCACGGCAGTCTGGATTATGGAGTGTACAGCACCGCCTACAACTAGTTGAATCTGATGAAACCATTTTTAGATGAGAGTAGACATTTAGGGCTTTCCATACATATATCATATAAGGTTATTGGATTAGTATTGAGAGAGATATAAATTTTTGAAGTTTGACCTAAGAATCAGGACTTTTATCCGGGCAGGGTGACTTGAGGAGGGTATAACTTGTCCTACACAACTCCAAATTGAGTGAAACTAACTTTGTTAGAAAGCTTACACATATGGGAGCATTCCAATATGAAATTCCAAGTTTGTTATGACCCCAATTGATCCCAGTGGTTCGACGAAGTTACCCTATGTCCAAATCGAGCCAAAACAGAGTAGTTCAGAAAGGTGGAATTTTAGGACTTATAACTCCAGCTATACTAAAGCAAATGGAATGAAACTTCTTGCAAATGAAATATTGTCTTGTTAGCTTCAATATGAGACTAATTTCATATGATTTGAGCTTGGTTTCAATTTTTAGTTCATTTATGCTTCCAAGAGTGTAATTCGGGCCAGTAACTAAATAAGTTGAGGCAAAATTTGAATATCTTGAGTTATATAGATCAAAATGATATAGGACCAAAGTGGATAGAAAGTAGACATATAGAGCTATGACATATCCAAAATTCAGGTTTAAATGAGTTGAATAGAGGTAAAGGCAGATTATACAAAATTCGGGCAGAACTGAGTAAGATTGGTAGAATGGCCAAATTGATGGTTTCACAAGTATCGGTGAACACATAAGGTTTGAGTTAAGAATTATAAGTTTTACATTGATAGATATATTGGATTGGTTATATTGCTAGAGCTGGTTTGTCCGTGAGAGCTGGCAATATTTATGGGGAAACAGATCTGATTCGTTATGCTGCCGAATTTACAGCAGAAGTCTAGGAGACTATGAGTGTTTATATTACAAGGAATTTATGATATGAACAGCCACACAATTATGATTATGTATGTGGAAATTCTATATGCAAGAATGACATAAGTATGATATGAGAATAAATCATGAAGCATATGTATGAGTACATCCTGCATGTCTATGCTTGATTTTGCATGAGAATGAAAGAATGTGAATATATTGAATGTGGGTCCCTTCACTTGGAGGCAGTTATTTGAGATCCCTCCCTGTGAAGGCAGTTAAATGATAAATATATGGGTCCTTTCACCTGGAGGCAGTTGCATATTGGGTCCCCCCTTGTGAAGGCAGCTAAAACTTGGGTCCCTCTATATTGGAGGCACGTGGTCAGATGAAATCCCTCTATATTGAAGGCACGTGGTCAGATGAGATCCCTCGATTTTGAGGCACGTGACAAGAAGAGATCCCTTCAATTAGAGACACGTGGCCAGAATGAGATCCCTTCAACCTAGAGGCAGTGGGTCCCCTTGTGGGTGAGTCGGTGTAACGACGGTCACGGGTGAAGCTGACGAGCTTACTCCAAGGCCAGGTTACCCAAGGGCAGTAAAGGCTAAAGACTAAAGACTAAAGATTAAAGTAGATGTAAGTACCCTACTCACATGAGGCATGGCATCGACCCTGCTAGTGTGAGTATCGGGGACAGAACTTACATGAGATATGGCATGACCCAGCTAGTATAAGTACTTAACAAAGATCCCATATTCCTAAGGAACGTGACATGGCAATCATGCTCTGATGGGGTATGACATGGCGATTATACTCTGGAATATGGCACGTAAAGATTTTATGATGAAAAAAAAGATGAAGAAAGGAAAGCAAATTTTATGTATATGCATAAACTCGAGTACAAGTAAAGTTATGTGCAGAAGTTATGTTCCCAAATTATTGATGCTATGTGTATTTTAATATGTGCAGTTATTAATTATAGTATAGTTCATAAATTGATGTTGTATAGGCTCTCCCAAATGACCAGTCTATGAGTAAAACTGAACTTTGCTTCGGATAATATATTTTTCGAATTGTAAAATTAAATAGTTTACATAACATGTTAACCTTTTTCATAATAAACCGAAGCAAACTGGAGATGACAACGATGACATTATGTATGATAATTAGAGAATCCTACTGAGAATTTATAATTCTTATTCCTATTTCTGTGTTGTCTCCAGATAGTTTCAGAAGTTTTCGAAGACAGCTGAAGTTGTTGTTAGACAAGGTCCGCTCAGGTAACAGTAACAACTACAGGGTGTGGTACTATGACTTAAGCATAGTATTGTACTTGGGAGGATGTTACAACAGGTATGTGGACCTGTCCAATACAGGTGAATGTATCCGTTTGAGCGAGAAATAGGAGGATTCAAAAGAACTGTAAAGAATAGAGTGAAAATAGAGGGATCAATATGTCAATCATATATTTCGAAGGAGACATCTAACTTTTGCTCATACTACTTTGAGTCGCATGCCCAATCTAGGAGAATCAGAGTTAGTTGGAATGAGATGGTGGTAAAAGTTCAATCGAACCAACCTTGTCAGTATTCAACCAGCCCGGTCGTACTACTAGATGATGCAAGGATTGATGGTTGACTGGGAGTGAATGGAAATCTGCATATTTACATATCTTACTAAATTGTGATGAAGTGAAGTCATTCAAAAGACAACTAATAAACTATTTTATTGTATTCTTTGTTTTATAATTTCTCAAATTCTATATAATGGTAAATTGTGATGACAAGCTGTCTTCTGTTGTATTTTGTCTAATGTTTACAGGTATTTTGAGCAAATATGTGATCAACAATCTCTTGAACAATTTTTCGAATAGTTCAAATCATTTGTATGTGATAAAGTGATTCTATTTTGCTATTCATATTTTTGTTTTTGTATTAATATGTTATTACTATTCCAATCTTTATATCTAAGTGCATGATTAGAGAAATAGCGTAACCAATCCTCACTTGTATAATTTGGCTTGGGATCCGAAAATTGAAGTTACAAGTTGGCCAATGTATTATGTCAACGGTTACAAGTTTCATACAGTTGAATGGGCAAAAGGAAAAAAAAACTGACAACAGTAGGGTTTGTATTAGGGGAGATATAGGAGATAGAGAAAGTGATTAACATGGAGTAGTTAATAAAATACTTGAATTGGAATACCTTGATGAACCTGTTAAAAAGGTTGTGTTATTTGCTTGTGAATGGTATAATCCAGCACGTCCTAGGGGAACTTGTAAACACAATCACTACAAAATAATTAAGATTAACCACAATAAAAGGTATGAAAAATTTGACCCATTTATCGCCCAAAATGCAAGACAAGTTTATTACTTGTCATATCCTGGAAAATGCAAATCTAATTGGAAGGTGGTAATAAAATGCAAACCAAAGGGTCGAGTAGAGCTTGAAGAAGTATTTGATTAGCAAGCTTACCAAACTGATAATCCAAGCTCTTTTAGGGTTGTTGTTGATACTAATATCCCCTCTAATCTATGTTCTATCTTAGAGGAAGTTGATATAATTGAACTCCCAAGGTAACATTTAATAAGCCAGGCTGGTAAGAGGGATGCTAAAATTGAGGATGAGGATGATGATGAGGAAAAGGAATTCAACAACGATGTTGAAATCAAGAGTGAGGAAGATAGTCATCAACTTTTTGAATAACGAGGTGCCAAGATAGTCCTCTCGTAGACTTTAGGAATTTTTTCTATTTTTAGAATTATACTGTGATAATTTTATTTTATTTTTTCTATAATTGACAACTTTTATTTTAATGAACAATGTATATTTTTATATTTTATTATAATTTTATTTACATGGATTTGTAAATAATTAAATCAATAATTTGAAATATTGAAATATTTAAATATTAATTTCAGATTTTAATAATAAAAAGGGAAAAAAATTCAAAAATCTTGTTTATTGACGAAAACTCCATTGGTAATGATAAAAATTTAAAATTTATTTTATAATTTTATCGACGGAAATTTTGTTGGTAACTATAAACAAAGTCGTTGGTAAAATTTGATCAGTGACGATTTCCAACGTTATTATTACCGATGTTTTTAAATAATATCAACAAATATTTTCGGCAGGTAAAATAAGGAATATTACTGTCGGAATAGAATATTAATATTTTTTTATTACCGACGCGTCATTTACTGTCGGCAAGTCCGTCGGTAAATGACATTTCTCTAGTAGTGTTGTCAAAGATAACTCCCATAAAAACCATTTATCGAAATTTTAATATAGTTCTCAGTATCAACATCAAAATTTACAATATCACAATCCATAGAATTTTTCCAATCTATATCAAACTCTCATTTAACCAAATTCCAAAATATCATAATATCTTAATCAACATAAAATCCTCTAAGAGCATATGTTCCAAACATAACAAATTCAATTCCATAAGTTATTCTTAAAACATTCTGATTTAATTCACAAACCATTAGGTTCAAAGTGCCAAAGATCCCTAATAACATGAAATCGTATTCTTTCATCGAAATCATTCAGAGTATTAGAAAATTCATACACATGGATTGATACTTATGCAAAATTCATACATATACTAAATTTCCTACTATCGATTAAATTATTATATTTTTCATTTGAAGTGCAGCCATATGAGTATGAGAAAGGAGTAAATGATATAGCATAAGGAGTAGGTGATAACCAATCTCCAAATAAAAATAATTTGTTACAAAACCATGTTCCCCAAATCAGAAATAACATTTAATTTATCTTTAATTTATAATTACATAACAATATTTGTCTTTAATTTAATATAAATAACATTAAATAACAATATTTACTTTTAATTTATAATTAAATAATTAATGAAAATTTATTTTATTACAATTTTATTTTTTAGTTGAATCTTTCTTATAATAAACAATATTTTAAAATCATGATAGTATATAGTATAGCACTATCATATAGTAATATAGTATAGCACCATAGGCATAAGATTTTCTTTTGACTGATAGCTAGGTATAGTCTATAATATAGCACTATAAGCTTTTGTGCTTTTTAGATTTTTTTTTTAATATTTTATGTCAAAAAAGATAGAGGTTGACATGCGGCTATAAGACTCTTCTCTATTGTTATATGTATGAATGGATGTGAAAAGTGAGAAAGATTATCAGCCTTTAGATCAAGTGAATAACTGAATTATGTTACACTTCAAAATTTAAACTTCATGTAACTCTTCCATATCCTCTCTCACACATTACTCCCACCTAATCACCCCAAATCTTTTCTCTTTGTGCTCTTTTCCCCACTGCGCTCTTATATCCATTTCTAAAAGGAATCTTCCTCCAACCTTTCAAACATGTGCTAGGTGGGCACAATTGTAGACTATTGATACAAGTGGCTCAGCCAAACCAAGACCCTTGAAAACAAAGCAATTCTGTCATCATAAGATTTAAGGCAACATTTGAACTACAAATCCAATTTCACCAAAACTACCAAAAAAAAAAAAAAGAGCTAGCACCATTAACTAGCCTTCATGATCAACAACCATCCTTTGCCTCCACTGCATAACAGTGCCACACTATCAGAGTTTCGCCTTCACGTCACTCTGACACCACCATCCCACCTTAGTTGATGTCACCCTGTGCCCCAACTGCCACCATTCTTTGCCTTTGCCTTCCTTGTCAGAGAAAATGGTGGAGAGGGAAAAGGGATGATTGAGAGAGGAGAGGAACTTTGGGAATAAAATGGAAGGGAAGGAAAGGAGTCAGGATAGCATAGTGGGAAAAACTATAAAATGTTGGGGGTGATTAGGCAGGGTTAGGTGTGAGACAGGGGTGGAAGAGTCATGTGAGTTTTAAATTTTGAACTGGAATCTTAGCCATTAACTTGATCTAAAGGCTGAAATTTTCTTTCTCTCTTCTAACATAAGAAAAATATCATTCTCATTTATGCCAATTTGATAAGCATAGAAGGCCTATTGCCTAGCTTGAAGCTTAGTTTTTTCGATAAAAAGACTTTTAAAAGATCCTTAGCCTAATCTGCTTAATAAACAAGTTACACCAGGTTAGGTTAGGGAAATGTACACTCTCATGTCAAAATTTTATATGATCTTGTCATGTATAATTCTTTACCATTAATTAGAAAGGTGATGCCTTGACAGGAGCGCACGAGAGGATCTGATCAACGATGAAAATTTGTGCATGACAAGATCATATCAAAGTAACATAAGAAGATCTATTCCTCGAGGTTATGCTAATGCAAACCAAGCCATAGGCCCTTGATAGATTGCCAAATCTACTAACAAATATACCTTTTGACCTAGAAGTTAACATCAAGCACCAAATGATACTAGTGCTAAGGTCATGAGTTTGATTCCAAAAATCATATAGATTGCTAGCAAGTGCTAGTGATCCATCTGGGTCTCCCACTCTGCCTAACCCAAGCCCATCTCATCACTAGTAGTGGGTACCATCCTCACCCCCTATAAATACCATAACAGGGGGATGGGTTAAGCAACTTCACCTCAACTTATAGACCAAACTCTCTCACTTTCTCTACCTGCTTAGTTGAGACAGCAACACATGATATGATGCATAAAAGAAGAAATTCATTCTCTAATTGCAAATATTATCATATTCTTGTGGTAAAGATGAAAGACAAGAACATATAGTGTAGCATGGATATCAGAAACATGATCTCATAATCTGTGGATGGCCACATCTTTCTTTTTTTTTTTTTTTTCAATTCTTTCCAAGCTATACAAGACACAGTAATAGTACATAAACTGAACAACTATAAAATGGAAAAATTAGTGTTATTTGCATATAACTACAAAATTCAATTGATGGCTCAAATTCATTACAAAATAACTATTTAGATGAAAAGGACGTGAAAAATGTACAAAATCAAGTCCAATTCATAACAAAATGGGTATACAGGAATATGGTTGGATGAATTACAAGGAACATACTACATGGCCTAGTGACACCCGTTAGTACAGGTTCAATAGTATGGCCATGTTATTTCTCTGAAGAAACTGGTGCTTTCTCTTAAGAAAAAGAAGAAGAAGACAAAATCTCTTGTTGGGGGGTTTTTATAAAGAAATATAAGAGTAAACCCCCCAAATTAGTTCTTGACAATATTCTCGATAGATAGATTGATATCTGACAAAAATAAATTGGTCCCAAAGTCCTCAACAATTGCAAAAATTAGACATTTTGTTCCTTGGTTCACTTATAACTGGTAAAGAGTGTGATATATAGGTTGCATGTTGACCAAGACATCCTAACATTTCTGTTTGTTCTTAACTGAGACACTTATTCTATATATAATGTCAGTGTCAATATAAATGCTTAAGCAATCTTGGTCTTAGTATAAAATTCAGAAACACGGAGAAACATGTACAATTAGCAGTAGCACCTCTATTCTATTGAATATCAATTTATCAAGCACCGCACCACTTTTATATTCTCCTTTCTCATCATTGTTTCAGTCGTGGTATTAAAGAGGAGATAGAGTTTGGGAGTTTTGAAATGTTAGGCTTAGGGTTCAATGAGTAAAACAGTGAGTTTTTTTTTTTTTTTTTTGGCTACATGTTTAGAGGTGTTAAGATGTCATAGTCACATGCAACTCATACATCAAACAACTAGTTAAAAGTGAGCTAAGAACTAAAGTGTCTAATTTTTACAATTATCAGGGATCTTGAAACCAATTTATTTTTATCAAGGACCAATCTATCCATCAAGAATATTACCAGGAACTAATTTGGGTGTTTACTTGAAACATAATTGATTCATTTACAGGCTATGGAATGGAAGCAGCAGTTTGATATATGGCGATATCATAAAAGTTTTAACACATATGTATCAAAATTCAAAGTTGAAAAACGAGAACCTCATGTAGGTCAATATCAACATACTAAAAGAAAACAAATAAATTTCCAAAAAGAAAACTAATTATGCTGAACAATCCATGAGGAACAAGTACAAGATTAAAAGGGAACTCTTACATGGAATTGCCCAAATCTCAAATTTCAGAGTAGAAATCTCTTAGATGAAGGAGCAACTATATCACACAACGGGACTATTACTAAATTATGAAAGAAAAAAAATTACACAAGAGATTGCACAAAACACTTTCATTTATGAATTCGAACACTTTCAATAATGCAATGATTTAAAAGGGGAACATGCAAGAGCCAATACAAGCATCGAGAACAGGGGCATATACAGTAGGAACAAGAAGCGTAAAAGGGGGCTGTCATTCTGACTTATTACAACATCTTTTCTTTTTGCATCAAAACAAAAATTATGAAACAACAAAATAAAAAGAAAGTATAATTGAAGGAAGAAATTTAAAGTATATAATAGAGAAAGTGAGAGGAGGTTCAAACCTAGTCTAGGTGTCAATGAAGCTAACAACTTTTTGATGGTGTTTGGTATGGGGTAATCCATTTGGATTACTAGTAATATTTGATTAAATTGCCTAACCCCACAACATTACCCTATTTTGCTAGGCAATATTACTGGCAATCTAGAATTCCAAGGTAATGACATTGATTGTTTGTTAACTTAGGATTCCTATTGAGAATTTGAATTCTCACTATTGTATTCCTATGTCATCTCCAGACAACTCAGATAGCCTAAGTGGTGATCTTCCTTAAAGCATTTGACTAAGACTGATGTGTCTTAGAGGAAAGGTTTCTGGTGGTACCAGAGACTTCACAGGACGATGAAGAGGTGGATGCTGTGTTGGATAATAGGTTCCTTACCCCATATTCATCTCTTCGATAGGAATATATATATAAGACTTAATGATAGTGTTATGTATTTAAGTATTGGATGACTGTTATGCCAATTGAATCTCGTAGAAGAGCTCTTTTTTGTATTTTGAGATGATAAAATCAAGACTAGAAGTCTTGTTATATAATTTAGTAAATGAAAGTATTTCTATGCTTGAGGAAGTTTCCCACTTCCCTTATTTGCTTGTTCATATTTTATTCAATGAAATGAATAATTGTCATGCTATTTTCCCTTAACTGCAATGTTTAATCAAAGAAGGTCTGTATTTCTCTATAGCAACTCTAATTGTGATTTTATAACTTAAGAATAATATTATAATTGAAAGAATGATACAAATTAGAACACGTAGAACTCGATAGTAGAGCCATACCATACACAACCAAACTACCGTATATAACACCCCAATTTTGACCTATAGGATCTATTAGTCATAAGATACTTTAGAGCCAAAATTTAATCCTAATCAAATTTAGTGAGGGAATGCAAGGCCTTAGGCGCAAATAAAAGTAAGGTGCCTAGGATAAAACTAGAGTAAGGAGCTTGAGTATAAGTAAAGGTGAAGTACTTAGGACAATTACTAGTAATGGCAGGGTGCTTAAGTATAAAAATTGAGGTGCTTAAGATAATCATTATCCATGATTGCAATGTAAATATAACTAATAACTAATTATCAATAAAGCTAAAGTGGTTAAGTGCAAATAAGAGTGAAGTGCTTAAGATAAATATCAAAACTAGTGAAGCAGTTAGCATGAACACACATACCTAAGTAGGTGAAAGTAGAAAATAAAGAAGAAAAGGCTAAGTAATTAAGTTGTAAAGGATCCCCTAATTAAGCCTAAACTAATACTTAGTCAAAAATTAAAAAGAATAACCAATAATAATAATAAGCTCTAAACACTTGGAATAGAAACTAGAAGAATGCTTAGATTGATCAATATAAGCATGGGCAAGTAATGTGACATACATTAAACCTAGAAATAATATGTATTGTAATACCCTGTTTTTAATAAAATGCATATTTAGAGTAAAATATTGGTAATTCGGAACAAAAATAAATAAATAAATTCATAACTTATATGTTGGGTATTTTCTTTATTTACTTTAAAATATAAGGATAGTAGAATTAAAATTATTTAGGTGAATCTTTGAAATCCTTGTTAAAAAAAAAAAGACTTGAGGGATCATGATGCACCATAAGTGATATGGTGCGCCCTAGACCCCGCCTCTCCTTTTTAGTGCCGTCTGGAGTGTTCACGAACGCACGGCTTTCATTCATTTTCCTTTCCTTTGTTACGCTTCTATGCTTTCTCTCTCTCTCTCTCTCACGTTCGTTTCTCCTTCTTCACACTCACTCACTCTCAACCTCCAATCATCATCACCATTGTGTGTCTTCCCCTTCCACCGTACCGTCACTAACTTGCAGTCTTTCTTCCCGTTCATTTCTCTCTCACCTGCGTCTCTCTCTCTGCGCCCTCCGTTCTCGTTTTGCTTCTTGAGGTGGCTGGGTTCTTGTTCTGTTCACTTCTAAAATCAACACACACTGGTGAGCTCTCCTTTTTGAAATTAGATTCTGATTTTATTTTGTTTATAGTTAGAATTAAATTTGAAGGGTATTTGGATTTTTGAGTCTTATGAGGGTGGAGGAGTGAGTGGTGGAATGTTTGAAATTTTAATTTGGGAATTATAGTATAGAATGGTTAAAATATTTTGTTCAATAGGAAGGACACACAAAAATTTAAATTTCTATATTATATATTTGATAGTAGTTCCTAATTAGATATAATTAAAAGGGTTAGACAGAGGGCAAAGACTAGATTCTAAACCAAATTTATGTTTAAATTGAAAATAATTGTTTATATATGATTTCAGATTTCTCAGGAAATCAACCTACAAGTTGAGCGGCCCGAGGACATAGATTGTGTACCTTGACAGTTTGTGAGTGGACAATGCCTCTATGGCATATGTTCTTTTTATACAATTAATATTAGTTTAATTTTAGCAATTACTGACTGTTTATTTTTATATATCTAGTTAATTATGCATATTTTGTTTGGTGTTACTATTGTCATATAGTTTAATATATCTATTTATTCATGGGTGTCTGTTTCGGTTTTGAGAAAATTTTACTAGTATGCAATTGTTGAGTGTTCTGAAAGCATTTGGACGAGAGTATAAATTTTATAAATGAAAGGACTGCTCTAATCTTTTGTTGGATTACTAAGCTGATTTGTTGAGTAAACGGTAGTTTGGATTTCGAACTTTGATGAATACCATTGTTCTTTGGAAAATTGATTTGACATTTGTTACATTAGCTTTTTATCAATATCGGTCACTTTAATTTTTATATACCTTGTGGGAGGATCTTCAGTTAATCGGTAGCTAGCGGCCGCTGACGCTAGCCTTGGTGCACCTTGGTTCGAACCCAGCTAGCAGGGGTGTTGCTAGCTCGGTGCGTGTGTGTGAGGCCTACGCACACTGCCGACTTAGTCAGATCAAAAAGGGCTCACTGTTATTTGGAAATAACTTTGAATGTGAAGCCTCCCTGTTTTAGTATTTATGTTTGAAAAATATGTTATTAATTCTATGAAGTGGTTTAATGCTTTTATATGAATAACTTATAATAGTAATTCTTTATTTGCTTAATTTAAAATGTTTATTTAATGCTTTTATATGAATAACTTATAATAGTAATTCTTTATTTGCATAATTTAAAATGTTTATTTTATATATATATATTGTTAGAGTTTGTCCTCATATGCTATAGTTTTATTGCCCCTCACTGAGTCGGTTGGACTCACTTATCTTCCCTTCCTATTTCAGATTCTAGTACTGTACCTGTTTCGGGTCCTGCAATGGTGTAGAGTGCAGATACTTTTGACAACCCCTCTATATGTGAGGGCTTTTATTTAGACTTTTATTTTGAGGTTTTGAATATAACTGCCGCTTTAGAGTTGTTCCACGATCCACAGACAAGAACCTGTTGCTTGTCATTCTTTTGGGATAGGATATGTGTATAGGGACTCGTTTATTTTGTAAACTATGTTTCTTGAGCCTTGTATTGTTATGCATATATATATGTAAAAATGTGTAAGTAGATAGACTTAAATATGCTGTTATTATAATGAATGAATGCCTATATATCAAATTGAATGTAAGTGCCGGTTGATTCTTTGGAGCGAGTTTGGCTTTTACGGGGAAGCTAGAAAAATAGGGGAGACTCTGTCCGTTTGTCACGGAGAACTTGATGTTTAAGGCTTGCTGGAGGTTCGTCACCTCCAAGCGCCGGTCACAACTCAGGGTAGGTCGTGACAAAAGTGGTATCAGGGCTTGGTTAGGTTTTCTGTGGTTGGTGGAGCAAGTGTCCTTTAGTAGGATCACAACTGTGTAAATGGAAGCGCGCCCATTTTCACAGATTGTGGCCCTACCGGAGGCCTATAGGAATGTCATCCTTGCCCTTCTTGCCTCGATTACTTTGTGCAATCCCTGGCGACATGCGCTTGTCTATGTCATATTTTGGAAACCTTTGCTTCCTTTTTCTTTGCTTTGTAACTCCGCCTTTGGTTGCCTTTTTGTCCCGAATTACTATTCAGATCTTGAATCCTTTTGTGAAATGTGCAGTTCCAATCCTTTATGTTAAGTGGTTGTTTTGGACACTTTAAATCCATTTTGTAGGTGCACGCATTTGTTAATTATAAGAATAGGAAACTTTGGTTCAAACTTGATTAGTTTTGTTTAGTGATTATTGAATCTTAGTTTTGGATATTAAATGTATAGTGGGCACTGCTTTGATCTTGGTATTATAGCAGAGAGGAAACAAATTTTAAGGTTATTGAAAGAATTTTGTGATTATGCTTTATACATAAGGGCTTAAAAGAATTAACATTGAATTAAAAGAATTAGCTTTTATGTAGTGTGAATTGAATTGATAAGTAAAAGATTGGTGTGGTCTCGAATCTGGAACGTAGTTTAACCTTTGCTTTAGGTTTTTATTCTGGTGATTTGTATTTGGGTTTGAAGAATTTTACCATACTTATGTGACTGCTTCATTTTCATTCTATTATTGATTTCTGATCAATGTTCTCATTTCCTTGTTAGATAAACAATTCTTTGCTTGAGTCAAAATATTAGAACAAATAGTTCCTTTGGGTCCTTTTTGTAGGTTCGAATGTTATTATTTGTTGAGTGGTGCGTTTTTTTTAGATAGTTAGGAAGAGTGAACGTTAATGTTTTGTAATCTGCAGATAAGTAACAGATACTTATTGACATGTTAGATGGAAGTTTAGCATTGGATTTTGGGTGAAAGAGGAATTAGGATGATAACAAATACAAAAAAAAAAAAAAAGGGATTATAGACATAGGACTTCTTTTGTGTAAATTCTTTTGATTGTTCTATACTAGATTCCTTCTCTTTCTTCTTGGGCTAAACTTTTTGGTCTTTTGGGCATGGTATTTGTTTGATGATATGTTACTACAAATAATTTCATAGTAGTTCAATTACTTGATGTTCATTCTAGCAAATGATAAAAAGGGTTTTTACATTTCGATTCTCGGGACATGCTATACAAGATGAGAAGGTCATTGTAATGGTTACTTTAGGTATTAATTTTTACAGTTTAAGTATGTATATTGTTATTTAGAGTAGTGTTGCATTTTGAATTGAATATTATACAAACTCTCATTCTAATATACAATCATTAATTCTTTTTTGTATATATATGAGAATGTGAAATAGGTTTTCTGTTGGCTCTGCTACTTAACATGGACTTATATTATGCTTTTAACTGTGATAGGTTGTCCCTATTGTTAAACTAAGTTGATATTGGATTGGCTAGGTGTGTGTGTAGGAATGGTAGTTCATGAATTTGATGGTCTTGATATGATGAAAATGTATATGTTCCTACTTTCTTTAAATGGAAACATCAATTTTGTTTTTATCAGTTTTTCTTATAGTTGTGAAATGGGTAATTAGGTGAGCAATACAAAAGGATATTATTGAGAGTTTGCTAAGAAATGTAAGTCATTTTTTTGGATTTGTCACAGGGGAAATAGTAAGAGTTATAAGGTAATTTTTGTAATGTGTTTATTTATTTCATTGATGTTATCCGTTTTATATTTAAGTGCCTATTTGAATTTTTGTTATATCATTGGAATGCTGAGAAGAATATACTCCTTACCTTACTAATCATTGTTTTATAATGAAAATTTTTTTTATGGTATTGTAAACAATGGGAGAACTTCCAAGTCATAGCTCTCTTAAGAATTAAGATGTGGCCAATAAGAACGTTTGGGACCGGAAGGCATGTTTTTAAAGTAGTTTATAGGTTGTGGAGTTTTCTATTATCCCATTGTTTTTCTTTCGCATAATTAATTGGCTAGTCTAATTACTAGTTTACTGTTTTGGGTGTTAGTCCCCAAAAAAAAAAAAATTATAGTTCCTCCTATTATATCATGGGGATCACTTAGAATTTATGTTTCATGCTGTCTGTTGGATCGAATCACCAACATTATAGTTCAGTTTATTGTGTTTGACACACCCTAAAAAGAGTTACTCTGTATTACTTTTGAATTTCTTTATTTAGAGTTTTCTTCACTTGTTGCAATCTTTAGATGAAATGGTCATCTTGGTTATGGTATAAACCATTTGTTCTTCCTCATGTTGTCTTTTGGTTCTTGTAAATTAAATAATTATTTGTTTTCATGGTCTTCAAAATTGCAGGCGTGGGTGTGGTTATGCTTATATTGGAGCTTCAATATTGCATTTTCTTTTTAATTCTATTAATGGGTTTCATCACTAATAGGAACATTATGCATGGCTATTATTCCATTTACCTATCACCATATGAGTAATTAAATAAAATAGGAGTTTGTGTGCAGCAATTAACTTCTTGTGGTGTTAATCCTCGTAATTGTCTATGCTTCAGATTCAATGAAAATAAATGTATTAGAGGAAAAGTATTCTGTAGCTTGGCTGTTAAGCTTTGAGATTGTTGTGCTTTGTATTGCCATGAAAATGTATAGTGACTTAATCAAATCAAATCTTTAATTTAGACGAGTTAAGTAGAAAGTATGAGGTAGTAAACTAGTAAGTACTAGGTAGACCTAGATTGAGATTAGAGCAGTCAAAACGTGAGGGTAGGACTACTGTGAAGCCAACGTTGAATTAGGTGCAAAGAAATTTGTGATCTGCATGCCGTCTTATGCTGGCATCCTATGTTCTACACAATATTTTGTCTTCTTTAAGAGTATCAATTGTATGCCTATAAAAAAAAAAAAATTAAGTACCTCTTCTTCCTCTAACATAACATGCTATAATTGTTAGGTATATGAACTCAAGTGTGTATTTAAAGCCAATAGAAAGCATCTTGGATTTCAAAGTCATTCATGAGTTCTCTTTCTACTGCTTCAGTTCTTCAAGAGTATGCTGACTATGATCGCATGAATATGGCAATATATGTGATTTCGAAAAAAAAAATAAAGACATTGAGTTTAGGGCAGCCTGTAATTAACGTTTGAAGTAACCTAATCTTTATATCCTTGTATATCTATTGTTACAATAAGCACACCCTGGTTGTTATCTCGACATAGAAGTAAGCTCCTCTAGCTTTAAATTGTGTCTAGGTACAATAAAGTAGCCTTCATAACCTACTTGGGTGAACTAGACATTCGCATTTGTAGAGGTGTGAGGCTTTCCTTAAATTCGGAGACCGAATTTTTTTAGGGGGGGAGAATTGTAATACCCTGTTTTTAATAAAATGCATATTTAGAGTAAAATATTGGTAATTCGGAACAAAAATAAATAAATAAATAAATAAATTCATAACTTATATGTTGGGTATTTTTTTTTATTTACTTTAAAATATAAGGATAGTAGAATTAAAATTATTTAGGTGAATCTTTGAAATCCTTGTTAAAAAAAAAAAGACTTGAGGGATCACAGTGCACCATAAGTGATATGGTGCGCCCTAGACCCCGCCTCTCCTTTTTAGTGCCGTCTGGAGTGTTCACGAACGCACGGCTTTCATTCATTTTCCTTTCCTTTGTTACGCTTCTATGCTTTCTCTCTCTCTCTCTCTCACGTTCGTTTCTCCTTCTTCACACTCACTCACTCTCAACCTCCAATCATCATCACCATTGTGTGTCTTCCCCTTCCACCGTACCGTCACTAACTTGCAGTCTTTCTTCCCGTTCATTTCTCTCTCACCTGCGTCTCTCTCTCTGCGCCCTCCGTTCTCGTTTTGCTTCTTGAGGTGGCTGGGTTCTTGTTCTGTTCACTTCTAAAATCAACACACACTGGTGAGCTCTCCTTTTTGAAATTAGATTCTGATTTTATTTTGTTTATAGTTAGAATTAAATTTGAAGGGTATTTGGATTTTTGAGTCTTATGAGGGTGGAGGAGTGAGTGGTGGAATGTTTGAAATTTTAATTTGGGAATTATAGTATAGAATGGTTAAAATATTTTGTTCAATAGGAAGGACACACAAAAATTTAAATTTCTATATTATATATTTGATAGTAGTTCCTAATTAGATATAATTAAAAGGGTTAGACAGAGGGCAAAGACTAGATTCTAAACCAAATTTATGTTTAAATTGAAAATAATTGTTTATATATGATTTCAGATTTATCAGGAAATCAACCTGCAAGTTGAGCGGCCCGAGGACATAGATTGTGTACCTTGACAGTTTGTGAGTGGACAATGCCTCTATGGCATATGTTCTTTTTATACAATTAATATTAGTTTAATTTTAGCAATTACTGACTGTTTATTTTTATATATCTAGTTAATTATGCATATTTTGTTTGGTGTTACTATTGTCATATAGTTTAATATATCTATTTATTCATGGGTGTCTGTTTCGGTTTTGAGAAAATTTTACTAGTATGCAATTGTTGAGTGTTCTGAAAGCATTTGGACGAGAGTATAAATTTTATAAATGAAAGGACTGCTCTAATCTTTTGTTGGATTACTAAGCTGATTTGTTGAGTAAACGGTAGTTTGGATTTCGAACTTTGATGAATACCATTGTTCTTTGGAAAATTGATTTGACATTTGTTACATTAGCTTTTTATCAATATCGGTCACTTTAATTTTTATATACCTTGTGGGAGGATCTTCAGTTAATCGGTAGCTAGCGGCCGCTGACGCTAGCCTTGGTGCACCTTGGTTCGAACCCACTAGCAGGTGTTGCTAGCTCGGCAAGTGTGTGTGAGGCCTACGCACACTGCCGACTTAGTCAGATCAAAAGGGCTCACTGTTATTTGGAAATAACTTTGAATGTGAAGCCTCCCTGTTTTAGTATTTATGTTTGAAAAATATGTTATTAATTCTATGAAGTGGTTTAATGCTTTTATATGAATAACTTATAATAGTAATTCTTTATTTGCTTAATTTAAAATGTTTATTTAATGCTTTTATATGAATAACTTATAATAGTAATTTTGTATTTGCATAATTTAAAATGTTTATTTTATATATATATATATATATATATATATATATATATATATATATATATATATATATATATTGTTAGAGTTTGTCCTCATATGCTATAGTTTTATTGCCCCTCACTGAGTCGGTTGGACTCACTTATCTTCCCTTCCTATTTCAGATTCTAGTACTGTACCTGTTTCGGGTCCTGCAATGGTGTAGAGTGCAGATACTTTTGACAGCCCCTCTATATGTGAGGGCTTTTATTTAGACTTTTATTTTGAGGTTTTGAATATAACTGCCGCTTTAGAGTTGTTCCACGATCCACAGACAGGAACCTGTTGCTTGTCATTCTTTTGGGATAGGATATGTGTATAGGGACTCGTTTATTTTGTAAACTATGTTTCTTGAGCCCTGTATTGTTATGCATATATATATGTAAAAATGTGTAAGTAGATAGACTTAAATATGCTGTTATTATAATGAATGAATGCCTATATATCAAATTGAATGTAAGTGCCGGTTGATTGCTGGAACAGGTTTGGCTTTTACGGGGAAGCTAGAAAAATAGGGGAGACTCTGTCCGTTTGTCACGAAGAACTTGATGTTTAAGGCTTGCTGGAGGTTCGTCACCTCCAAGCGCCGGTCACAACTCAGGGTGGGTCGTGACATGTATCATCAAAACACTTAAACCAACCATGAAGTAAAAAAGACTAGCAACATAATTCCACTGCCTAAACACTAACTACATGCTAAGAAATCAAGAAGAATGGAGAACAAGCCAGCAGCCATGTATCTCCACAAGAACCATGCCAAAACTCAGCAAGTTTACCTGATGATTCATCATGCAACTGATGCAATTAGATGTATCCATAAAAACCTCATGAGAAACTGGGCATGCAAATTGCCACCAAGAAGGATAAGTTAGCAAGCCTATACAGGTTTCATGATGGCACCTAGGAACCTCTCAAAAAGTCTTGCACTTGAGCTCTATAAATAGAGCACTTCTTCACGCCAAAATGCAAAGAACCAAAAGAAATCTGAGGTAAAAAGTGTGTAATGTTCCTACTAAAAACAACGAAAGTAGATAGAATGAGGTAGAAAAATGAGTGTTAGTTTACAAGCTTTTGGAAGCTATATGCTATCCAAAATTTTTGAGCTTTCTTCTCCTTAATCTTTCCTTGTTCTAGCTACGTTTGTTTCCCTTATATTCCTAAGATTCTGCGTTAATGTTGATTTAGTTTGATAATTACAAAAAATGGCTTTCTATGCTTTTGATTAACATTGCTTAAGGATTTTGGTTGCCAAATGTTGAAGGCATGAGATTTTGAGTTACCACCTCTTATCTCTAGTACTTCTAGTCATTATTCTAGCCATTTACCATTCATGATTTATTCCGTTTGCATAAAAGTTTGATGATAATATATTTCTAAGTTTCTATTTATTTGGTCGAAGGTTGTTCTTCCTTTTCATTTAAGTTACTTTCTTTTATTTGCTTAGAAGATAATTTTCTCTTGTTTGATCATCTTTGCTACTTCCATTACTAATCGTTATGTAAATCCTTTCTCATTCATGATCTGTTTCCTTTATGGTCATGATATTTGGGTAGCACCATTGTTTTAAATTGCGGACCTCATCACATGATGTGGCCGCAATATTGCGGTTGCGGTCACCACCGCAAGCACATCACACTGCAATTGCGGTGTTTCACCCATTCACGTAAATTGACCGCATCGGAGCCGCAATGGGCGCGTGACGGAGCCGCAATAAAGTTACATTAGAGCTGCAACGGGCTGCATCAGGCCGCAACAGGCTGCAACGAGCTTAATTTCAAATGACAAACTTAAAAAGAAATCACATTGCAACGGCCACAATACGCATCGTGATAGCCGCAATGCCCGCAATTGCATTAACCGCAACCGCAACCGCAATTTAGAACACTCGGTAGCACTACACACCCACAGTAAGTTTCCTCTTCCCTATTTAAAATTTGTTTACCTTATCGTTCCAAGTTAGTTGTCCTTTGGTTGCTTGAACATTTATTTTCCATTACCTTGTTATTATTCAAGTTATTTATCAACATGAGATTTCTCTTATTTATTGAAAATTTAGTTATTTTTATGCATCATGTAACTTAAACTCAAGATAAGAGGATGGTAACTAGAAAGAATGAGCAACGTTTCTAATGTAGTTCATAGCCTCAAATTGGCCAATGGAGGGACTTTAGCCTAAAAGGAATTCCAGGGAGCAAGGAAAGGAACAAAAGGTTCTAAGAAACCAAGAAAGAATTAGCTTCCCCTCGAAACACTTGCTTAATTGTGTAGCCACCGAGCCACATTAGTCGTCGGAGAGCCTCCCAATAACCACACAACACAAAAATAAACATTGCCACCACCCCCGCAGTTCCACCTTCGTCAACTCAAATTGCACCGCCACCACCTCCTCCTCCTCCTCCTCCTTCATGCGACCGCATCCTTACCCACACCACATTCCCACCATGTCTTCTGCTGCAAACCAACATGAGTCAGCCACCGCTACCTGCGTCAACCACCATGCCTCTGCTCAACAACCTCGACTACCGCATCAATGCCATCACCGCATCTTGCTTCGTTGTCGTCGCACCACTTAGCCATGCCGCCAATCACCCGCGAAGCTTCCATTTGCGTGCACTTGCACCTTTGCAACTCATCCATGGCTGTCGTCTCACAACTCTTCTCTGTTTTGTGTTTCCCAAATCCCTAACCCCATTATTTTGCATATACTAGCCCTATCCCCTAGTTCCTCTAGAAGCCTCTTTCTCCTTTTGTTTTCAATGTTTTAATTTGGCCCCTGATTGGGGTTGCCCGAGTAAGCTTGGCGTGTATGTTTTCTTTTTCTTTTTTTTTTTCTTTTTACTGTTTTTCTTTTCTTTTGCTCTTTTTGTTTTTTTTTTTTGGATAAATGTCTTCTTTTTTTTTTTTTTACTTTGTAAAATGTTTACTTAAGATAGTAAAAAGCGTACAAAAAATTTAAAAAACAAATGAAAAATGCAATAAATCGTTCGAGTTTTATTTTTTTCTAGAGAGTTGGTCCTTTAGTTGAATTTTTTATTTTTAATCAACTAAAAATTCAAAATTTTAATAAAATATATTTAAATGCTTTTATGTAATTATACATAAAATTGAAATTTAATATTTTCGTACAAAAAATTTATAGTTTTCAATTAATATTATAAGTAATTTTTCTTTACATTATATTTTTATTAGAATAAAAAATAAAAAATATATTTTTAATTTTTATACAAGTTTTTAATTTTGGTTTTTAATATTTATATTTTAGCATTTAAATGTGATTAAAATTTTCATTTAATACATTTCAAATTAACATTTTTAATTTGCGATATATTTTGCAACAAATTATTTGTTAATGTATATTTTTGCCAGTTTGAATAACTCAATTGCAAAATCAATTACAAAATCAAAATTAGTGACCAATTATTTTTTAGTGAACATTTTTCTAGCATGAACAAATCAGTCACAAAACAATATTAGTGATCGATTTTGCAACTAATCATTTGTTATAGGACAATTTTCTTAATTAGCTTGAACAAATCAGTCACAAAATTGATCACAAGATCAAAATTAGCGACTGATTTTATGATCAAACTCTTATTTGAAAAGTCACATTATTGTGTAAAAAGTTGGTCACAAAATCAGTCGCAACTTTTGATCTTACTACCCATTATTTGTTAATGTACACTTCTCAAGCTTGAAAAAATGGGTCGGAAAATGAAAATTTAAGACCAATTTTGTGACCAATTTTTCATTTGAAAAGTCAACTTCTTGTGTGAAAAGTTACTTGCAAAATCTACTGATAATTCCGATATCACAACCGATTTTTAAATTGATTCTTTGTTAATATATATATTTTTTGTGTAGCTTGAGCAAATTGATCGCAAAATCGGTTGTAAAGTAAAATTTATGATTGATTTTGCAACCAATTTTTTTTGCCATACATCTTTTATTATGACGCTCAAATCGATCACAAAATTAGTGGAAAATAAAAAAAAATTACAATCGACAATATTCGATTGGGAAATTGGTCTCAATTCTGTGTGTTTCTAATAGTCAATTCCATGTTGTTCTAGCTGCTCACGTGATCATATTATTCTTGAATCAGATAACTTAGAGGTTTGTGGAAGCTTGCTGCTCAAATTCGCCATAGGGGAGAATTGCTACTATAGATGACAATATCATCTCCTTGAAGCAATGCTAAAAACTCGGACTAAGCCAACTAGTCCAACCAATGAACCAGCCAAACGAACAGTCCGAACTACACAACGAACTAAACATGCTCAAGAACTGGTGTGACCTGGTCTAACTCTGCTGATTTTGAGCAAATCCTATGACCCAGCACGGTTTAGTAAAATCGATCAGGTTATGTATTTTTTGTTTTTTTGAGAAAAGAATAACTTTTAGAAGCATCGTTGATGACTTTTTCAAGTGATGATAAACATGATGATAGAAGCAATTAGGCCTTCATATTTTATAACATAAGTTTTGGGTTCCACCTACCTTTATTTCCAATGTAGGACTAACCAACAGTGGGAAGTATTTTATAGTATAAGTATTAGCTTCCACTTACTTCCATTTTCCATGTGAGACTAACAAATAGTGGGACATAACTCATTTATGCTATAAATTTATTTCCACTTGAGGACTTACTTCCATTTATGCAAGACATATAAAGCATAGGCTTTAAAAATAAATCATACAAAAGAAAACCAAAACAAAAAAATAACTTAACTCCTCTCAAGAAAATAATTAGATGGTTACTACTATTATTTCATCACAAACCTTCCTCTAGTCACTTCTATTCATAATAAATATTAGATATATATTTTTTATAATTTAAATATACTAATTAGCATATAATAATTGTTTAGGAGCATATTAAGTGAGAGAAGTGATTTATTATGAGTGAAAAGAGCAAACATGGACCGTATAATTATATAGTCAAGATTAAAGGTTATTTAATGGTTACGTGATTACTTTAAAAAGTCACATAATTTTATATTTTAATTTTGATCATTCATATAAAATCTAATATCTATATATTTTAAAGTGTATTAAATTATTAATTATTTGTATCATTTTATTGTATTTATTTGCATGTTAATATATTTTACATATTTATTTAATTATATTCAATTTAACTAATAACTCACTAGTTGAACTAATGGCTCAATGACCCAATAATTTGGCCGAGTCGATCATCGGGTTGAATTTTATAATTAGGCCTTGAAGTCAAATTTTGCCCATTGTGGCTTCGTCTGGTCCTCTCGTGAGGCAACTCATGCTGCCCACCGGCTAGATTAGGATTGGATCTGCATCATGACTGGCCAATTAGACGGCTTATCTCGTTAGATAAGCTTTTAGAATTGTAGCTATAAGTTGTCCACGTTCCAACTTGTGATAAGGCACCGAACGAGACAACAATATCTAATTTTGATTGTGAATAAATATTAAGGAAAGAATTATTACATAAACAAATAATTATATATCAAACTTAATATTATATGTTATTTATAATAATGTATCCATATTATATATAATTGCTTGTTTAAGAAAAAATTTGTCAAACAAGTTTTTTATTTTTATTATTTTTAAAATTTGTTCTTTAAAAAATTATTTAAACAGGTTTTTTACTTTTTATCATTAAAAATTTATTTTAAAAATAAAGTTATCAAATAGATTTTTTTTACTTTTATTTTTAAAACTAACTTTCAGTTTGTTTCAAAAATAATTTTAAAAAACTAATAAACAAAAAAACTTCCAAACAATGGCCTATTTATTGAATCAATGATCTAATGACTCAATATTTTAACCGGTTCGATCACCGGATTTAATTTTACAACTACATCGTCAAAAGTCAAATTTTGCTCTCGTGAGGCAAATCATGTTGCCCACTATCTGGCTAGATTAGGATTGGATCTCCACAGGGACCGGCCAATTAGTAGGCCTATCTCATTAGATGAGCTTTTAAAGTGCAATTGTAGCTATAAGTTGTGCATTTTCCAACTCTGGTGAAGAAATATTTTCATAGTTCAAGAGTATTGTATTCATAATTAATAATATTATAATATTTTAAATGAGACTTATTATTAACTTTTGGATGTCATCCTCAATACTGTAATGTTATTAACTGTGAGTATAGCCATATAATACTCTTGGACTATGCAAATATCTCTCCTTGTGATAAGCCATCGAATGAGTTAACAATATCTAATTTTGATTTTGAATAAATATTAAAGAAAGAATTATTAAATAAATAAATAATTATATATCAAACTTAATATTATGTTATTTATAATAATATATCTATATTGTATATAATTGATGGTTAAAAAAAAAGAATTTAATTGATATGTACTGATAATATAAAAGAGTTTTATATTATCATCCAATCAAATATTTATATTTGTATGACTTTTAAAATAATAGGTGATTGAGTTAAATACTTTTACTGATATGATAACACATGATTGAATATTTGTATAAAATTCTTTTACATTGACAATGCATATAAATTAAATCCAAAAAAATTTTGCCAAACAAATTTTTTATTTTTGTTGTTTTTAAAACTAGTTCTTAAAAAAATTATTTAAACAGATTTTTTGTTTTTTATTATTAAAAAATTATTTTAAAAATAAAATTATTTTTATTTGTTATTATTTTCATTGGTTTTTGTTCTATTTCTTTTATTTTGACGTGATCGTTCTACACTTTTGTTCTATTTCTTTCATTAGCTTTTTTTTTTTTTTTTGTGTATCTCTTTGATTTTTTGTTTTATATTTTAAATATTTATTTTTGTTTAATATAAGTGTTGCCTTTATTTTTTTAATAATTTTTATTTTATTAACATTTAATTTAAAATACTTTTACAACTTATTATCTCATATTTTTATTTATAATAAATTTTTATTCATAATTTAATATTAGAACCAAACGTTTAAAAATATAGAATAATATTTATATAATTTATTTAAGTGTATTAAAAAAATAATTGAATTAAAAAAAGACAATATTAAAAATATAGAATAATATTTATATAATTTATTTAAGTGTATTCAAAAAATAATTGAATTAAAAAAAGACAATATTAACATTGTAATATATACCCTTTTTGGTAATTTTATAACCAAAAGTGGTTTTGATCTACATTATCTAAACAACATTCATTTTATCATAATTATTTTTGAAATAAAAGTATCCAAATATAAATAATTTTGATATCAATCCACTTTTGCTCAACATCAATTTTGATAAAATCAAGTTAACACAACCCCCAATTTACAAACCTCAATCCAAACACACACTTCCAATTTCATAAAAGTGGGAGCTGCATTGTGCTGCGTGTAAGTCTATATAAGGGGATTGATGTTAAACTCCGAAGGCATTTACAATTATATAAGTAGGAAAAAAGGTATTTTCTTTCTAATAATTATTTGTTTTCTCTCTAATATTTCTATCAATCATTAGTTGAAATGATGTTTCGTGTATAAAATATGGAAGATTGTCAGTTGAACAGTGGAAAATTTGTGTCATGTATTTGAATACATACTCAAATATAAATTTAGTTATAAAAATCTCTATTGCATATATAAATCCCCAAAAATTTAAACACGAGTTCCCATTATGTACTAGACTACAAGTTTTAAATATATTCTCTCTCCAATAATGATTTATTCTCTTTCCAACTTTTCTATCATATCATTGGTTATATAAAAATACATATATAAAATTTGAGGATTTTTAGTTGAAGGACAGGGGATTTTTAGCAACATTTGTCAATGTATTTGAAAACAAACTTGTATAAAAAAATCCCTATTATATAACAATGAATTAGCAAAAGTTTAAACAATTATCTCCAATATATACTTAAATACAAAATTTGAAATTTTATCTTTCTTTATAGCTAAAAAAGAGAAAACGATGGAAAGAGAAAATTTTTTTATCCCATTACGTAACCAAAAATTTCCCAAAATTATTTATAAATTCCCATTATACTATTCATCAAACATTTGCAAAAAGAAGTTTCGGAGGACGAGATACTCCCCAAACATTTGGGAGGACCGAGGACCGTAGCATCTTTCTTAAATGGGATGTCTCCATTGCTTTCTTTTTTCACTAAATCTTACGGCTGGACCCCAAGCCTGCGTAAAAGAATGGTCAAAGAGGAAACAAATAGAATTTATTGGACCTACTACTATATCATTCTTAAACACTCCCTAACACACAAATCAAATCTTTTAAACAACAACTCTTTCAAAATCAAATTTTCCAATATCAGTTCTCTTAAAACCAATTCTATTAATCTAAACCAAATGAGCTTTTTTTGCCGTGGCATGTGGACCTAGCGTGATGCCAGTTAAGAAGGCAAAATGAAGAACGTATATATATAACTGCATAACTGCTTGTCCTATTTATATTTGTTTTCATCTTTATTATTATTATTATTATTATTATTATTATTATTATTATTATTATTATTATTATTATGTACTTTAAAGGGGGACTTACGGGGATGATGATGGCAAACCCTTTATTCTTGCTCGCGATGTGGAAGCAAAGATTGAGAGATGTAAATTGGAGCATTTTTGATTCCTCAATGTCGTATTATTTATTCCCTTGGCGTATGTTATAAAAGTCATGTGAAAAGTAAATAACCATTATTAATTCAAGATATTGATTCCATATTTCTATCATACTTAAATTGTAATTGCAATGTCTTGGCTCTTCTTGTTGATCACAAGTCATGATCACGGAATATAATTAAATTAGATACAGTGCAGTAAAGGAATCATTTGATTGTATGTAGATCTTCGGCTCGATCAGCAATTTAAAATGGTAAAACCTTATTTACGACATCCTTCACATTTTTAAAAACAATTTCAACTTAATTTCAAAAGAATTTTATTTTATTTTATTTACATCTTTAATATTTTTATAATTTCTTAATTTTACTATTTCAGCATACAAATTATAAAACAGAAAAATTAATATGAAGATCAAATTATAATATTAGTAATAACATGTTTATTAATTATTTAAATAAGATGATATTGTTTACTATTATTTTTCTATACTTTTGTAGGATATGAAAGTTTTCTTTTTTAATTTAACCTTGTTAACGCTCAATTAATTTTTCACCAACTAAAACTCATATATGAAGTTTTTCTTGGAGAATTAAAGGCAAACAATTTCTATTGGTAGTCTTTGGGTATCACTAATATTAAAATTTGGTCTTAATATCAGTTTTTTTTTATTTATAATTTGGATGTCATCAATTAAAAGGGTAAAATTAAAACATTCTTAAAATATTAGGGATGTATATAGAACAAAAAAAAAAAAAAAATTGGGACTAAATTAAAATTGCAATAAAATGTGAAAGATATAAACGAGGCTTTACTAATTTGAAAATATATGAGACAAAACTTCCTCTTAGCAACCAAATATGTAATAATCTCAACTGACTTGGACTTCATTGATTTAGTTATTATTTAAATATCAGCACTGGCTGCAAGACGCAAGACAAGATGGTATACTTAAGCACATGCCTTGATCATAAGCTAGCTTGTTGCTTGCACTAAAAGTGGAACAATTAAAAGTAGCTGTAACCCAGTCGGGGTTTTGATTTTTCTATAATTGATCTCGATATTGTGTAACCTCTGTCTCAAAGATGACCCTATTAAACTTGCGGTTTTTAGAAACCTATTTTCGGTTGCAAATAGACACTAAAAATAGCCTTCAAAGACAGACAGGTTCCTGCTTTCATATTTTTCTTCTGTCTTTATAAGATTTTGATAGTTAAGCCATAATTTTCTCAAATCCTAAACATATAATTGTAGATTAATTAAGGAGAGTTTGCAAATTCAGGTATCCCACTAAAGCCAAATAAGCAAAGGAGCAATCTGCCTGCTGCTTTTTCTTTATCTTTGCTTTTCCTTTCTGGTCTGATTTCAATAGATTCGACAATGATATCACAAACTCACGAAAGAACACACTGTTCTCTCTCTCTCTCTCTCTCTCTCTCTCTCTCACTCATATATATAAGCATGAACAAAAATAAGGAAGAGGAAAACTTTTATTCATTATGTTTGCAAGGGTACAGAGCATGGTTTAATGCATTACACAGAAGGATGTGACTTGGTCCAAAGTAACTGAGATTTAAATTATGAATCTTTCTTGTAATTTTTTTTCACTCTCCATTGTACTGGAGATAGATTCTCACTCCTTGCAGTTTTTGTTTATCATTTTTTGAATGTATTGACAGACGCAAAACCAGATGACTCTCTTCAATTTGATGACAATTGTACTACATGTCTACGTTTACAATTATCAAAAGCAGGTGGTCTCTATGGAGGTCCCATATCCTGGCTTGTCTACTTACTAGTTGATGCAACTTAATCAATGTATTTTCTTAGAATTGAATAAGGACCATTCAATTTAATTATTTATTTAGTTATTTGTTTACTTAGAGCACATTTTCCATGCTCCACGTAATAAGCAACATGAGGTTCAGCGTCATTGATTTATCTCATTTGTTTAAGTCGTCGTTCAGCCTAATAGCAATGGTCCTCATAAGTTGCTGCCTTTCTTTACTTTTCTTTTCTTAGGTACGTACATTGGTGGTCCAATTTTCAATTTTCGATTAGAGAAATTTAACAAAGAAAATGCCTTTCATACGAAGCATGCCTCTGACTCAAAGCAGTACACAATGTAACACGAAAAATACGTTTTAGTGGGGTCTGCGACTAATTGGGGAGAGTAAATTCTTAAAAGTGGTAACTATCAATTTTTATATTGGATAAATTAATTTTTAATAAAAAAATAAATTGATAAATTGGTTTCTAACATTTTAAAATATTGGACAATTTAGTTCTTAAAATAAATTTATCTCTAACATTTTATAACGTTAAACAATTTACTCCCTCCATCTAGCCTTTCCATTAAATACCATGATATGACTTATTAACTAGTTGATATAGCACCTTTATTTTTCACACTATCATCTTAATCACTCTCATTTATTAAAACATCATTTTGAGAGATTCCCAACTCAATATGTTAAATTTTATATTCTAATATGATATTCAGATAAGAGAAGTTTTTGCTAAAAATAAACAATAGTAATTAGAATAATAAGATAAGAGATAACAGTGTCATATTAATTATTTAATGAATTACATCATAGTATTTAATAAAAAAATTTGTTGATGAATTAAATTATCTAATATTTTAAAAGATTAGAGATTAATTTATTAACTTATTTTTATTAAAAATTAAATTATTTAATATTTAAAAAAATTAATTTCTCAATTTATTTTTATCAAGAGGCTAAATTATTATCCAATATAAAAATGGATAGGAATCGGGTTGGAGTTTGTCAAATGCCTAATACTAAACAATGCCTGTGCCAAAGAAAATTTTAGGTTTGAATGTGACAGCGGAAGCGGAAGACTCACCTCTTTGATGGCGTTTACAATGTTTCAGCTAAAAAAACTGGACACTGATGATCTATTTTATTTTGTTAGCAACAATTTTTTTTCTTATTATAAAGACCTAATAATCTACTTATGAATGCAATTTTACAAGCATGACATCCACCCTTGTTTATACCTCCTAACATGAGAACTGAGAACAGAAGCTATGTATAGGGGATGAAAAGAATATTTTTTTAATCGAAGAAAAGAAATTTTTAAGAATAGTATATAAAAACAATTTTACCTATATTGGGTCGCAGACACATTTTGTTTAAATAAACTGGGCTCTAAATAATATTGGTAAGCACCCTAAAACAACCTTTTTTCCAAAATAATATTAACATTGTAACCCAAAAAAAAAAAAAATTAACATTGTAATATTAATTTGCTTAACAAAAGTTATTTCTACGTTTTTCCATTTTCATATTTCCACCTTGTAACTGTTACATGATTTTCATTTGTTTTTCATTGTCATATTAATATTATTATCAATTAGAACAACTTTACAAGACACTGTTTACAAAACCTTACAATATTTTCCTTTTCATGTTTATCAAACTAAATGAAAAAGAAAAAAACCGATATGTCCATATCAATATAAGTCCAAGTATTTGTTTAATTATTTTCAATTAGAACAATATTAAAACTTTTTCTTCAACCTACGAGTCGTTGGCTTAAAAATGAATATTCCACATGACAAATTGTTGTAATCATCTAACAAATCACTTGACACAAATAAATCACTACCAGTAACACTAATTAATAAACTACTTCATCTATATTACTTTGTTGAAGGTATGAATGCCTTTCATTTTGATGTTATAATAAATAACATTTTAAATAATTACTTCAACAGTACTCAAATACAGTAATTTTTTCACTCGATTCAAATTTACATAACACAAAATAACTTAAATTAAAACTTTGTTTGATATTATTGTAATTTTTTTAAAGCTGTTGAGTTCTTTAAACTTTCTAAAAATTGCTCTTAAAATGTTATAGTAGTACTATTTGGTAAATTAATGTAAAAATTGCTCTCAATAAGTCGAAATTACAAAATTAATATTTAATAAAGTTACTTTTAAAATTTAAAATATCTATAATGGATAATATTAAAGAAGGTAATTTCTGCTTTCACTGCCCTAATAAAGTTATATTAGTCTTTTAAATTTTAAATAACATAAACTAATTCTTAAAAATATCTCATGAAGACCCTCAAAAGTACCCCTTGACTTTTAAAAGTCAAGAGCAAAAGTAACCCAATTTTTTTATTTACCAAGCAAAAAAAATTCGCCTATATTTTTCATAATTAAGCAAGAATATCCCTTGAAAGGTATATGTCAAACTCACCAAAATTGAAAGAAATTAAAATGATTAGTATGCCCATCTTGCATTACATCTTGTACACTACAATTTCCTTACATTGAACATTTTCTATCTATAATATTATGAGCTCGTTCAAAATGGCATTTTTTCAGGAAAAAAAATACTTATTATTTAAAAATGTGCTTTTAATCAATACAATTTATATTCACATCTTTTTCTCCCTTACCAAACCACAATTTTTCTCTATTTGCATTTTTTTTCCCAATTTATCTATAAACAAACCACTTTTGTTCTTTTAACCCAAACGGACTCATAAGTAGTTTTAATAAATAGATTATATAAATGCAAAATTAAATTTTTTTTAAAAAAACCTTTACTAAAGATTATTTTTACAAGAATATCTCTTTTTAACAAGATTATATAAAACATACTGAATATAAAATTGAAATAATATGATTTTGCTAGTAAATAGCATTGAATAAACAAGACAATAATAATATACTATTTATCTTCTTTTTCTGTGTTTTATAATTAGCACAATTTTATCGTCCATTTTAGTTTTAAGGATTTTTCCCCCTTTCATCAAATAATTAAACTTTTCAATGATATCTTTATTTTACAAATTATTTAAAAAAGAAGTGCCATATAGCCGCGACTCCATACATCTATAAAATTTTTCCCTTCATTGTTTATATATTAACTATCTTTAGAAAATATATATATATAAGCTACGATACCATAAAAAAATAAAATCTTACATATTCGATACACTAACTTTTACTTTTAGGACACCTAAAAAAATAAACTCAACTAATGATACTGTACCAACTTTTTTTATTTAATACAATACAACTAAAGGGAAAAAAATAATTCAGTAAAAAAAGCAATCAAAAAATCTATATAACACAACAAAAGAAATGCTTTGACCCGTCTCTGCCCCAACAGTATATAAATAAGAGTTTAATTGGTATGTACTAACTGTCAATCAATAAAAATAGGAAAAAGTGAGAAATTATATTGGGTTTCTTATTATAATGGATAGTTATTTATGTAAATTGACACTTTTCACTATTTCTATTGGTTGATAATATAAAACTGTTAAACATTATCAGTGTATTTAAATTAAATTCTATAAATAATATAAAACATGTCATTTCTGTGCTCCAGTGTTTCCACAGTTTCGGCTAAGTATACACTCATTTTGTGTCCATTTACAAATTTCAAAAATTGAACAAATTTGACTTGTTAAACAATTTACCCAATTACCTAGGGCATATCATGAGAGAAGTGTATGTTTTATCACTTTAAAATTTTCTTATTGCATCTAAACCGTCATCTTTATTTTATTAGTATGTGGACGATTATTATTTTTGGATCATCAATGTTCAATTTTTTGATTGCAGCAGAGTTGTTTTCATGCGGAGGAAGATTTGTTTGTGGTCTTGGTCAAGTGAGCAAACAAATCAACATAAATTCTGACACATCATCAGTTGTCACGACATTATTTTTTTGTCATGCACGTCCGAGGGTTGATTTGAAAATCAATTGAAAGTGTGAGGATTAATTGAAAATAAAAAAAATAAGAATCAAATAAAAATCAAGCTGGAAGTAAAGGGATGAAAATTATATTTTATTTTTTATTTAATTTAAATTTTCTCTTATTTTTTTTAATTTTTTTTTTTTTGGCATAAATGAAGGTTAGGAAGCATTTTTCACAATTTGCGTGGACTCTTACTTGGTCAGTCTTCCTTACAAGACGACAAATGACAAAGACGAAGACCTGTTGCTGTGAGTAGTAGACGAAACTAACGAACCGTATTTTAGGGGCAGAAAGGTGGGCCTATGCCCAGCAACATGTTAACTTATTGATAATCCCTTCCAAATTCCCTACACATAGAGGAGGCAGCTCAGAACCCTGCATCTTCCAATTACTTGTGAGTGATATATTAATCGTGGGACAATGGAGCTTAAGGCCCTGGTGTTATTCGTTGCATTAGTCCTGGTAGGATCTGCTACAGGTGATCAGGCCCTTGATGGCTGCCAAAGAGACTGTGGAGGTGTTCCAATTATATATCCATTTGGCGTAGGAAATTCATCTACAACTGGTAAGAAATGTTTCTTGGAAGAATCATTTGAGGTTACTTGCAATGACTCCACTTTATACTTGGGTAATATCCAAGTCACAGCCATAAGCCTCCCCAGAGATCAAGTGGAGATGATGGTTGTCACCTCCTATGTTTGTTATGATCGTAACTATGGTTTCGATGAAAGCAGTAGTCCTGAGCTCACTCTCATGAGTCTGCCTGGTTTTACCATTTCTAGCAATGACAACAAGCTCGTAAATATTGGCTGCGACGCTTATGGCTATCTTGATAGCTTTTACAATGGTATAGAATATTCAACAGGGTGCTTCACAAGATGCCACGGTAAGAGTTTGAAGATTACTGATGGAAAATGTTTAGGCATTGGGTGTTGTCAGGTGGATGTTCCTCCTGGAATGAGGAACATCTCCTTACAAACATATACCTATGAGAATTTCAACAGATCTTTGAGCTTCAACAACTGCAGCTATTCCTTTGTCGTCAAAAATGGAAACTATACGTTTTCTAAGAAACACTTAGAAAATCTACCTTACCCTAGGGTCCCTGTGGTCTTTGATTGGACTGTTGGAAATGAAACATGTAAATCTTCGAAAAGAGGCACCAACTCCTGCAAGGGAAATAGCAGTTGTGTGGACTCGGACACGGGATATGGTTACGGGTGCCGGTGCTGGGAAGGTTATGACGGAAACCCATACCATCCCAATGGTTGCATAGGTAATTGATTCTACTAAATATTAATCTATCACCTTTATAAATCTTTCTTTGCTTAGTAAATCGATTTTTGCCATCAACATATTCAACTTTTTCGTTTTTGAAGCTTGATTGATAAATTGGGATTCCTATTTTATCCAATATTTTATTACTGTATACTCTTTTCATTTCAATTTATCTATCAATTTGAACAACTTAATATATTCTTAAATTAATGTATCTGGATACAATTGTATCCAGATATATTAATTAAAAAATATTTTAAATTATCTAAATTGACAGATAAATTAAAATGGAGGGAATATTTTACAAAAAAGAGAATTCATGAAAAAATCACAAAAAAAAAGATTTTGATTTACATGCATCAATTATGTATGTTTATGTGTCTCATTTTTTTTTTTTTTTTTTATATTTTGTTTATATGTTAGTTGTGTTTCCTGTTTTTTAAAGTCAGCACCGATATTGCGTAGTACAATTGGATTTCTTGTTTATTGACTCATGAAATTTAGTGATAGATGTGTTAGTTGCCCAGAGAGAGCATACAAAATACATAAAACAAGGGGTTAGTTTTCTTAATTAAAAAAAAAATAAGGGGTTAGTTTTCGTTTTCTTATTTTGTTCCATTGGGACGGGGTAAGATAGGGATGCTTTGACCCCTATTATGAATCAAACCCGATTCCTTTTCAAACGTATATTAAATCTCTTAGGGGCGTTTGGTAGAACATTTGAATTTTTATTTTTGGGAACCTATTATTGGGAATATTAACCCCCGAAATATCATTTTTAGGCATGTAATTTTTGGAGTGTTTGGTAGATAAATTGAATTTCTAGAAAAATTTTATTCATTTTCAAAAATAACCTTGGCGATCCGGCGGCAGTCGGTGATGGTCCGACGGCGGTCAGTGGTGGTCTGACAGCAGTCGGCGGTGGTTCAATGGTGGCCGGCAGTGGTCTGGCGGCGATTGAACGGTGGTCCGATGGCGGCCAGTGGTGGTTTGGCGGCGGTCCGACAGTGGTTGACGGGGGTCCAGCAGTGGCTAGAGACAGTCTGTGGTGGGTTGGTGGCGGTGAAGGGTAATTGGTGGTGGGGGGTGATATGGGTAATTTGATCTTTTCATAAGAAAAAAATTCCCATTTTATGGGAATGTTGAAATCCCATGTGTGAGATGAGATTATTTTGGAGAGAATCTTATCCAAAAATCAATCTTGAGAATATAATATTTCCAGAAATATTTTTCCAAAACTTGTATCAAATATAGAAATCTTTTTAACTTTCTTGAAAATCTGATTTTAAATCCTCTATTAAACACCCCCTTAGGTACCAATGCTTAGTAAGTCCCTTAGATACCAATGCTTAGTAAGTTTAAATAAGTGGCTAAGTCGAGCTAAATCACACTGATTAAGAGATTAAAAGAAAGTATACCGAAAAAAAAAAAAGAGATTAAAAGAAAGGAAAAAAAGGATTGTGTCATTGCCCATTTGCAGTGATTTACGATTTTCAAAGGAGACGAGGCATAAGGTGTTTAGAGTTGTTAAAACCAACTAGCCCGATTGATATGTGTTGGCTCATCATGAGTATATATTAAGAGAAGTTTTTAGATATTATGAGAAAAAAGGCAAAAGTTTTGCTTTATATCATTAATAATTTAATACATAAATTTATGTAAGTCATCGTTATTTTTCATTTTTTTTATATTTTTAATATAACAACTGATGTATTAAATGATGAAAGACACAGAATAAAATTTTTGTCTTATTTTTAGAGCATCTAAAAATTTCTCATATATTAAAGTAAGTCAAAATTGGCTATCTCATTTTAGTAGAGTTAAAAAAACCCTCAAGCTGACCCGACTTACTCAGGTTGATAATGATAAGTTAAATGGATTGGCTTTTGAAAGAAAAATATGAAAGCATTGAAAGTAGAAAAATAGAAAGCCAAGGATGGAACTTTGTGCTTTGCGAGCGTCGAGTCTGTTGCTCCACAGCGCCGAGACATTTCGATTTTGAGCAAAGTCGAGATAAACAACGGCGAAGGAAGCACTAATTGACCTCTGGTGAGTGGTGGTCGGCATCAGCAGTTGCAACTTGGAACAAGAGGCGACAAGGGACAGATGAAGTGATGAACACCTGAACCAAGTGAAGGGAATGAGAATGAAGGTGACTGGTGGAAGAAGCACTCTGGAAGTCAGCGTCTATTGCTCCTGTACTGCGTCTATTATATTGTCAAAGCAGTAGAATTTCAGGAAGAGATGTGTTATATGTACGCAAAATTACAGACGCAACCTGTGACGTTTTTCAGCCATTCATTATACTTATTTTTTATTTTTTTAATCTTTTTCAGCCAATCTCAAGTATGCATTGAGGAAGGTAGTCGACCTCCTATGTACAACAAATATTTCTGTTTCAGAAATGATATTTGAACCATTAGACTATCCAACTCACTTTAGAGAATTTTTGAACAAAAGTATATAATATACTTTCTAGAGGTGGACTCCGCAATATTTTTGTGAGGACACTGTCGGATTGTGAACCTCAATTTTATAAGTACATCCTCGTATTATTTACTTATGAAAAAGTAAATTACTCTGAAGAAATATTTTTCATTCATTTTTTCTATTTGACAGTACAACTGTTTTTGTCTGAGTTGCAGACATTGACGAATGTAAGACAGGAAACCACCTGTGCATAAGTGATCATAACTGTCTCAATACTGTTGGCTCTTACACGTGTTTCTGCCCTAAGGGACAATCTGGAAATGGAACAAGGCAGGGGTACTGTCACCAAAACAATACACTTCCAAAGGTTCTCACTGGTAAGCAATTAATTACATTGAAGTTTTATTTTTTTTTAACCTTATGTCAATTCTTTTTTCTTTTTCTTAAACATGCATGTGTGTATTTATTTGGTATAGCACTGATAATTTATTTCTAAATATAAGAAATCGTAGGTTCATTCTCTTTGGCTTTTTTCAATACCTCTTACTAAATAACTAGAATTTAAGAAATTATTGAGATTAAAAAATCAAATGGTGTGATCATTTAAAATGGTCACCACATTGTCATTTTTTTTATAGTAGTAATGTAATTTAGTTTACATGACCATATCAGAATTTGCGTGGATTAATTCTTGTGTTTAAAACTAAAATCTTTCTTTCACATAAAAAAAAAAAAAACTACTATCATTCTTATTACAATGTATTCAATAAATTTGTGTATTGACAGCCGAGGTGACTATTTAGCCGTTGCATGACAAGGTTGTTTTCTCGTTAATTAACATCCACACTTCTTTTACCGTTTAATATTTTACTAGGTTATGTTCTTATGGAAAAAGATGCTTGTACCTAAAAAATTGATTCAATATGGACACACCTTAAAATAACATGAGGAATGATGATATATTGGGAAGAGAGAAGCTATAAAAGACATTGGGTGAGTGGGTGCTAGTGAAAGTATGTCATTGATAAGTCTAGTTTTGTGTGTGCGTGTGCATTTTTGTTTTGTTTTGTTTAAAACTGTCGTTATCCTACCCACCAATAGCTCTGTGTAGTTAAAACATTTCAAATATTGTCCCACCCTTCAATACTATTATACACACTAACTTTTCTCCGGGAGAAATATTACTTGAACATACTATGTACATACATAGATAGAAATAGCATGTGATTACGGTTGTGGGGATATTGACGTTCACGTGTAATGAGATACAAAAGTGTTATGTATATTTATGTGAAAGAGGTATATTTGGTGTTAGAGAGTTAAGTATAAATAACATAACTCTTACTTCAAATATTAGTTATACACTTGAGAAATGTGTGCCAATAATATATAATCGACAAATCCGAATAGATTATCGGTACCGATAATTAAATTTGGTAATGGAAAACTATGAAGATTTATGTGTTAATAATTAAAAATTTTAGTAATTTTATTGACAAATCTAGTGAAAAAAAAAAGAATCCATTATTGGGTTGTCTGATCATATTTATCACATTTGTCAATAGAATAAAGATTTAATTTTGATGTATTGATATATAAAATTTTTTTACACTATCATCTAATCATGTATTTATCACTTGTGCAAATATATTTGACTTTCTCACCCACTACTTCAAAAGTCTTGCATTTAATGAGATTTAATTCTAGGATGATAATGTAAAATTTTTCTATATTATTAATGCATCAAAGTTAATCTCATAAAATAATTGTAATTTTATATATTAATATATAATTCCTTATATGTCTAAAGATCAGACTAATTTTGATGTACTGCCAAGATAAAAAAGTTTTATAATGTCATCCAATCTCATACTTCTATTTATAAATCTTTTAAGATAGTGAGTAATTGAGTTAAACACTTTCACGGATGTAGAACACATGATTAAATGCCTATATAAATTTTTTTTACACTAATAATACATCAAAACCAAATTCATGTATAAATAATATCTAAAAAATTGAGTTAAAAAAATATTCCTATAGAGTAATAGAGTTTATTCGACTAGGGGAACAGATTTTGCTTGTTAATTTTTTATCTTCATTTTCATACAATGCGATATTAAGTTTTATGACTTTTAGGATTTTAAAATCTATAGTTGATAAAAATTTTATGGAAGATACTTGAAAGCCAAAATTTTTGCGAAAATGACACGGCATGCATGTTAGCCCTTAGATGGCTAAGTGGGCTATATAATTTTATTTCATCTAACAGTTACCATTAATAAATTTTGGTAGAATAATATTACTTAATTTTTGTATAATGATAATTCAACTTTTTAATTTTTTTTTCAACTTCTCATTTCTTTTTTTGAAATTTCAAGAAGAAAATAACATAAACAGTTGTCATTTTCATCAAAATCCAACTAAAGTGGTTATAAACCTATTTATGTTTTAATTATAAGAGTAAGGATTGTTCGCTTTAAGTGTAACTTTACAAATAAAAATAGAAATTTTATTAGAAAAATGGAATTATGAATGTTAATAAGTTATTGTTATCATTCAAATGAATTCAAATTTAGTAAACTAATTCTAGTTAGAAAGGTAGAACATTTTATTGTCTCTTTTTTTTTATAGGAAACTTTTTTTTTTTCAAATTTCATATACCTTCTTTTAAAAATTATGTATTTAAACTCCTCTAATTTTGGCGCAAGTAGGGAGGTCAATTAGGCTTATGGGACTTCCTAACTAAAATTTCCAATTTCTTGATGAAGTAGAACATATATGCCTTACAGGTAGATAAATAGCTGATAGATTACAATCAAAAAGTTCTTGTGTACTCAAAGAGTAAGATAGTACTCTTACTCTAAATCATTGGTTTTATGCTACATCAACCTTTGTTTTTTCAACCATCCACTTTTTTAGGCTACTTTTATCTTCTTAACTGCTACCATGCTGATTTTTCATGCTTTGAATAGAGTAGAGCAAAAGAAAATTATGTTTCTTAGCGCATATAAGAATTTCTAATTAAAAACACCATTAAGCATTAAAGTTTACTGAAGTTACTCTATGAAATCGTGCACAAATTATTCAAACACCATAGGAATAATGCATGATTTGCTGCCCACATGATGCTACCACATTCTAGATTATTAACCCAAAGATTCACTCTTTCGGATGCACCCAAATTTTAAAAGAAAATGTAACAAGGCTATCAATGTTTGAAGCTTCATGTTGCTCCCAAAATTTAATGAAAATATGCCAGCATAGCTAAAAATTTTACTACAAAAATTGCGTTTTTTTTTTTTTTGTCAAAAACCAACTCTTAGTTGTAAGTTGTCAGAAACATACTCAAAAAACTTATAATCCTATCGACAACCTTGGAAAGTTTCTTTGTTTGAAGGATTTCATTGACAACCTGTTGACTTGTCTCTAGTATCAGCAATCACAGAAACTTTCCCTCATCATTGAATTTGAATTTCAAAGGCTCTAAAGAAAAAATAAATAAATAACAAAAATAATTAATGAAAATTTAATGTTACGCATTTTCTTTTCATCGCTTTTCATAACTCATTAATTTGCATTTAGGTACATATCTGATGTAAATGCGTGCATCTATTTGTTGTACTGAAAAAATTAATCTTTCTCTGTCTCATACTCTCTCTCTTTGTCTTGAATGTATAGGAGTTGTATCAAGCCTCGGATCCATCATTTTACTCCTTGCTATATGGTGGTTTCATAAAGTTGTAAGGAAAAGAATAGTTAAAAAACAAAAAGAGAAGTTCTACAAAAAAAATGGAGGCTTGTTGTTAGAACAAAGATTATCTTATGGTGAAGTTAAAGCTAAACTCTTCAGCATAAAGAGCTTAGAAAAGGCCACCGACCACTTTAATACGAACAGAGTACTTGGAAAGGGAGGTCAAGGTACCGTTTACAAGGGCATGCTGGTAGATGGTCAAATTGTTGCAGTGAAAAAGTTAAAGGTCGAAGGAAATATTGACGGATTCATCAATGAATTTGTCATTCTTTCACAGATCAACCATAGAAATGTGGTTAAGTTGTTAGGATGTTGTTTGGAAATAGAAGTTCCTTTACTTGTTTATGAATTCATCCCTAATGGTACCCTTTCTGAATATTTGCATGAACAACATGAGGAATTACAGATGACATGGGATGTACGTCTAAGAATTGCCATTGAAGTTGCAGGAGCACTATTTTACTTACACTCAGTTGCTTCTCAACCTATTTATCATAGAGACATCAAATCAACTAATATACTACTTGACGAAAAGTACAGGGCAAAAATAGCAGACTTTGGAACTTCAAGAATGGTTTCTACCGAAGATACTCACCTCACCACAGTAGTTCAAGGAACTTTAGGATACTTAGATCCTGAATACTTTCACACTAGTCAATTCTGAGAAAGAGTGATGTCTATAGCTTTGGAGTAGTTCTTGTTGAGCTTCTGACAGGGCAAAGGGCAATATCCTTGAGAAGAGCCCAAGAACACAAATCTCTAGCTTCGTATTTCATTCACTCCATCCAGGAAAATTGTCTCTTTGATATTATTGACGAAAGGTTTAGGAAGAATGGGGATAAAAATCATATCTTTGCAATGGCCAATCTCGCAAGTAGATGCTTGTACTTGAATGGAAAAACCCGACCAACTATGAAAGAAGTTGCTTTGGAATTAGAAAGGATACGAAGATTGGAAAACAAGTCAATTACACAACAAAACTATGAAGAAATTGAGCTTTCTGGAATTGAAGAGTACCACAAATGGGCTGCATACTCTACATCAATTACAAGATCAACTCAAAATGGCATAATAGCCTCCTCCTCAGAGGCTATGCCTATTCTTAACACCCCAGGTTATGCCTCTTCTTAAAACATAGAGTATTAAAAATGTGTTATTTCTAAATGGTCTTCCTTGAGAATTTCTTTTATTAACTTGGTGTGTATTGACTTGAATATGTGGTCACAATTTTCTGTGTTTGTTTTATCTCATTGAGTTAATCTATCCATTTGTGTCACTTTTTTCTTTTTATTTGTCAATCATTGCTATGCATTCCATTACTTGGTTTTTTTATCGTGGGTTCACAGAGATTCCATTTGCATTAATCCCCAAATGGTCCTCAGTCTCCATCATACCTTTTTATGACCTAGAAACCATAACCTCAAAGATGCATAAACATAAAACATAACTCAAAACATAACTAAACCATGGAGCTAAAATCACCTACAATCACTTACACTAAAATTATTCATTTCCAATTCCATAAACCCACAAATTAATACTGAATCACTTCTCTACTAGACACCACTCACAACCCCTATGGAACACAAATGACGTTGACTTACACAAGTGGGACATAATAGATAATCACTATTCATTTTTGCACTTGTTTTGTTTTTAATGATTATTAAAAAATTTTAAAAATTTTAAATCAATCCAAAAAAAATGTGTATTATTTTTTTTCAATTTTAAATGATTTTTATATATCAAGTTTGGTGTCAGAGTGTAATAAATAATTTTTAAGTTCAAGACATAAAAAAGCATATCTAAATATATTTTATAAGATGATATTTGTCTGATAGGTATACTCAACATTAAAAAAGTGGAATCCTGTTATATGAACTTAAAAAGGTAGACATAAGAGCGGACATTTATAGAGAGAGCAAACCTTGGTCCCACGCAGCGCCACAAGATGTTTGTGTCTTTCTTTATGTTTGTATCAACTTTTACATCCACTTTTTATGTCCAAATAATATTATTTTAAATAGTGTATCCGAACTTTGTAGCACAACCCAATTAGAACATGCATGACTCCATAATAAAGCCATGCCATAAACAACTAAACTATCAGATATAACACCTCAATTTTGACCTCTAGGATCTATTTGTTGTAAGATACCTTAGAACCAAAATTTAATCCTAATTAATTTTAGTAAGGAATGCAAGGCCTTTGGTGCAAATAAGGCATGTTACCTAGGGTAAAACTAGAGTAAGGAGCTTAAGTAAAGATGAAGTACTTAGGATAATTATCCATAATGGCAAGGCACTAAAGTATAAAAATTGAGATGCTTAGGATAATTATCCATAATGCCAAGGTGCTTAAGTTTAAATATAATTAACATGCTTAGGATAATTACTAGTAAAATTAAGGTGCTTAAGTACAAATAAAAATGGGGTGCTTAAGAGAAATGTCAAAAGTAGTGAGGTGCTTACCATGAACATAGATACCTCAATAGGTGAAAGTAGAAATGAAGAAGATTAGGCTAAATATTTAATTTGTCAAGGATTCTAATCAAACCTAAACCAATAGTTACAAATTAAAAAGAACAATCTATAATATTAATAACCAAACTAACCTCTAAACACTTGGAATAAACTAGAAGAATGCTTAGATTGATTAATATAAGCATAGGAAAGTAATATGACATACATTAAGCCTAGAAATAATACCATCATCAAAACACCTAAACCAACCATGAAGTGAAAAAGACTACCAACATAATTCCACTCCCTAAACACTAATTACATGCCGAGAAATCAAGAAGAATGGATAACAAGGCAGAGGCCATGTGTCTCCACAAGAACCATGCCAAAACTCAGCAAGTTTACCCGATGATGTGTCATGCAACCAATGCAATTAGATGTATCTATAAAAACCTCATCCAGCTATGATAAAAAGGAAGCTTGATGTGGCTAAAATTCATGAGAAACCAGGCATACAAATTGCCACCAAGAAGGATGAGTAAGTAAGCCTAGATAGGTTTCATAATGGCAATTAGAAACCTTTCAAAAAGTGTTGCACTTGAGCTCTATTAATAAATCACTTCTTCATGCCAAAATGTGAAGAACCAAGAGAAACCTGAGGTAAAAAGTGTGTAGTGATCCTACCAAAAGAAAGAAAGAAAGAAGATAGAATAAGGTAGAAAATGTGAGTTAGTTTACAAGCTTTAGGAAGCTATATGCTATGCAAAAATTTTTAGCTTTCTTCTCCTTAATCTTTCCTTGTTCTAGCTATGTTTGTTGCCCTTATATTCCAAAGATTCTGCATTAATGTTAATTTAGTTTGATGCTTGCAAAATAGCTTTCTATGCTTTTGATTCACATTGCTTAAGGATTTTGGTTGCCAAATGTTGAAGTCATTAGATTTTGAGTTATCATTTCTTAACTCTAGTACTTCCAGTCGTTATTCTAGCCATTTACATTCATGGTTTGTTCCTTTTGCTTAAAAGTTTGATGATAATATATTTCTAAGTTAGTTTCTTTTTATTTGCAAGAAAGTTGTTCTTCCTTTTCATTTAAGTCAGTTTCTTTTATTTGCTCAGAAGATAATTTGCTCTTATTTGATCATCTTTGCTACCACCATTACTAATCATTATGTAAATCATTTCTCATTCATGATCTATTTCCTATATAGTCATGATATTTGGGTAGCAAAACATCCTCATGGTTAGCTTCCTCTTACTTGTTTAGAATTTGTTTCCCTTATCATTCCAAGTTAGTTCTCCTATGGTTGCTTGAACATCTATTTGTATTAACTTGTTATTATTCAAGTTATTTATCAACATGAAATTTCTCTTATTTATTGAAAATTTAGTCATTTTTATGCATCATGTACTTTAGACTCAAGACAAGAAGGGTAACCCTAAATTGGCCAATGGTGGGACTTTAGCCTAGAAGGAAATACTAGGGAGTAAGGTGGTAGAAAGTGTCGTAGCTCGCTCAAAATTACAAATTTAATACTTAATTGCACTAAATTTGAAGCATAGTGCAACTAAGGTCATCTCACAAGGATGTTAATAACTATTTAATTAGTAACAAGGCAGCTTTTGTTTGCATGCAAGAAAGCTAATTAAGAACATAAACTAACAACTAAAACAAACACTGACTCAAGGATTTCCTAAGGCTAAAAACATATCTATCACAAGCGCGCATATGATCAAACACATGGTGTGTGACTAACCTGAGCTATTAGAGAGACCTCTACTAATAACCTCACAATTTTACCTAGAAATCTCTAGATAATCAACCAATATACAATTGATTAGATAATTGCCACCTCAACTCTAATTAACCTATATTGATTTTTAGCCCCAATTACATTAGCTTAGGTTTGGACCCAAATCCAATTCTTAATTCTTTAATTAATCAAGTTCATACTAATTAACCAATTAGTAATCACTCAACTAATTCCTCATTCATAAACCCACATATCAATACCATTCAATACGAGCATATAAAAGAGTAAGAGGCAAAGAATTAAAAAATATCATGCATTGAAATTAAAGAGTAAGGTTTCAAGATAACCATTGAAGCCCTTTGAAGAATTCCCAAGCTAGCCTCTAACTCTACTCCTGCATGGGAATTTACTACCAAAACAGAAAATAAAGAGTGGTGATGGAAAAATGAGAGGGTGAGACGAAGAGAGGAGAAGAGAGAATAGAGAAAACTAATCTACTCCAACCTAAAGAGAGAAGCTAAATTCCTCAAAATGAGACTTTCCTTTCATATTCCTATTTTCTCATTACTCACCAGACCTCAAATGTTAAAATCTAACATTACTCTTGAGTCCAAATTAATCCTCTGCCTCTTACCTTTAAGTGGACATCCAATTTGTTTAATTTGAACTTCAAATGAGTGAGTTATGACCCAATCTTTGTAGCATATCCAGGTTGTATCCTCTATTCACATCAATTAATTTCAATAGCCAATAAGCCCACCAAGATATTATTATGTTGGAAAGTGATCTTACATGTGAATTGAAACTTTATGTCTTAGCTTTCCAATGGTACCGGTTTTGGCTCAATCCAATGTCTACAACTCAACACACTACTCAAATTCTAGTGACAGTAACTCTATTAGGACTTTGTGGCCTAATTCGATCTACTAGATATCTAAATTATGTAACATCCTCCTAAGCACAGTACTATGCTTAAGTCATAGTACCACACCTTGGAGATGTTACGGTTACCTGAGCGGACCTCATCTGACAGCAACTTCAGTTGTCTTCGGAAACTTCTGAATTTATCTAGAGACAACACGGAAATAGGAGTGAGAATTATAAAATTCTCAGTAGGATTCTCTAATTTCCATACATAGTGTCATCGTGATCATCTCCAGTTTACTTCGGTTTATTATGAAAAAGATGAACATGTTATATAAATTGTTTGATTTTACAGTTTGAAATATACTCTATCCGAAGCAAAGTATATTTTATTCATACACTGGTCAGTTGGCGAGCCAACACAGTCAATTCATGAATTATATTATGAATAATATAACTGGAACTTAAATGGAGTATAATAGCATCAAATTCCTGGAAACATAACCTCTACTCATAACTTTACTTGTACTTGAATTTATACATATACATAAAATTTACTTTTCTTCCATTCGGCACACCTAGGCATTACGTATCGCCATCCTTAGGGTGCTTGCATCTGTCTGCACTTGAGCGTTATGTATCACCGTCCTCAAGTGTAGCATCATACCATATTCCAGAGTATGATCGCCATGTCATACCCCATTAGAGCGTGATCGCCATGTCACGTTCCTTAGGAATATGGGATCCTCATGCTATATTCCAGAGTATGATCGCCATGTCATACCCCATCAGAGCGTGATCGCCATGTCACGTTCCTTAGGAATATAGACTCATCATCATATCTTTACATGCCACATTCCAGAGTATGATCGCCATGTCATACCCCGTCGGAGCATGATCGCCATGTCATGTTCCTTAGGAATATGGGATTTTATTCGGTACTTACACTAGCTGGGTCATGCCATGCCTCATGTAAGTTCTGTCCACTATACTCACACTAGCTGGGTCGATGCCATGCCTCATGTGAGTGGGGTACCTGCATAAGCTTTAATATTTAATCTTTAGTCTTAAATCTTTAGCTTTTACTGCCCTTGGGTAGCCTGGCCTTGGAGTGAGCTTGTCAGCTCAACTCGTGATCGTCGTCACACCGACTCACCCACAAGGGAATTCACATTTAATATACTTATGTCTTTTCATTCTTATACATGATCATGCATAGGCATGCTGAATGTACTAATATATATATATATACTTCATCATTTATTCTCATATACCTCATATCATACTGCTTCTTGATTTATTCTCATATATCTCATATCACGCTCATATCATTCTTGCATATAAATATCTCTAGTTGCATGGACTTCTGCCGTAAATCCGGCAGCATAATGGATCAGATCCGTTTCCCTATGAATAGTGCCAGTTCTCACAGACAATTCAGTCATAGCATTCTACGCAATCTAACATATATATATATATATATATATATATATATATATATATATATATATATCAATTTGGCCATTCTGCCAATCTTACTCAATTCTGCCCGAATTTTGTATAATCTGCCTTTACCTCTATTCAACTCATTTAAACGTGGATTTTGGATATGTCATAGCTCTATATGTCTACTTTCTAAACTCTTTAGTCCCATATCATTTTGATCTATATAACTCAAGATATTTAACTTTTGGCTCAACTTATTCAGTCACCAGCCCGAATTGCACTACTGGAATTATAAATTCAGTAAAAATCGAAACTATGCTCAAATCCTACGAAATTGGTCTCATATGGAAGCTAACAGGACAACCTTTCATTTGCCATAATTTTCACTTCATTTGCTTAAGTATACCTCGAGTTATAAGTCCTGAAAGTCGGCCTTCCTGAACTACTCTATTTTGGCCTGGGTTGAACATAGGACAATTTCCTCGAACCACTGGGAACAATTGAGATCATAACAAAATCGTAATTTTATATTGGGATACTCCCCTATGTGTAAGCTTTCTAACAAAATTGGTTTCACTCAATTTGGGATTATATAGGGTGAGTTATATCCCCCTCAAGTCATCCTGCCCGGATGAAAACCTTGAATCCTAGGTCAAATTTCAAAAATTCATATCTCTCTCAATACTAATCCAATAATCTTATATGATATATCTATGAAAAACCCTGAATGTCTACTTTTATCTAAAAATGGTTTCATCGGATTTAACCTATTGTAGGCGAAGCCGTACACTCCGCCGTACGGATTGCCGTGGAACTCTTCATCCAGATAGCATCCTAACCCTTGGTTCCTCCTGATTTTCTTCTTCTAACTCTAATTTCAACTCAATATTTCATATTAATCCTATCATAATCCATCATATACATTCCATATATCATCAAACAATCATAAAAGAGTAATCTTCCATGCATCCTCAGTTTAGAGAAATCAAGATTAGAGATTGAATCCTACCTCTTTGGAGTGTGATCTTGCTGAATTTGAATTTGAGCTGAAGGAAGCCTTGACAAAGCTTGGAGGTTTGAGAGAGTAGATTGAGAGAGGAAAGGAAGAAGAAGAAGGCTGGGAAGGGGAACGTAAATCAGACCAAAATGAAGAGAAGAGTCTGATTTAAATACATGAAAGTTGTGGGGTTGATTGGTTGGAATTTTGTGGTTGAAATTTGGCCATGTCTCTCACTTTTGTGGCCAAATTGCTCTCCACATCGCCTAAAAGTGGAACTCGCTTCCACTGTATTATGAAATCGGAAATCGTCTTTTTCTTGCTTAAAGTCGGAGCTCGTGATATTTCACACTGCTTGAAGTCGAAGCCGTATGTCGGAACTCGTAACATGTTGTTGGTGACTTGAGGAAATCTGGTTTAATTTCAGTCTTGGAATCAAGGTCGGAGGTCTAAGTCTTGCAGCTAACAATCATAAAATCTCTGAACTCCCTATTTGAACTCTGAATGTCAATGACGGATGTATACTCAGATATTGGAACTCGTTATAAAACTCGGAGTTCGGTACTTGTACCATGGTGTTAAACTATTACTTCTGAGGTCGGAAACCATGTACACCATTTTGAAGCACGAGGTATGATATCGGAAATCGGGAACCTCATCCGAAACTTGAAGCTACATTATGAGGCTGGAAATTGGACACATCAAGTCGGATATTGGAACTCTGAAGCCTCTTATTAAGAAGTCGGAAATCAGGAACAATCAAACTTAGACGAAATCGGAAGTCGGTACTTTACATACAGTGTGTTTGATGAGATCGGAACCGGGTATATTTTCCTTGAAACATAAGTCGAATATCGGGAATCACGTCAGCCCAAAGTTAAGTCAGAAATCGGGATGTTAATACCAGATGAAGTCGGGAATTTTGCAGACCAACTCAGAAATCGGAAAATCAAGCCAGTCCATCATTAAGTCGGAAATCGGGAATTCCAATAAGGTGTAAGGTCGGAAATAGGGTCTATTGGCTTAGGACGTGAAGTCGGGAATAGGATGAAATCGGAAATCGGTAGGACATGATGAACTCGGAACTTGGAAATAATCTTCTATCTGAATTTCAAAGATGAAGTCGGAAATGGGAATTGATCATCCTGAGGGCGAAGTCGGAACTCGGAAATCGGATGTTACAAATTAGCTTTCGACTTCTTCACCAAAGTTGTAGATATTTCTCTCAGATTTTCTACAATATAAAATTTGTATTTTTTAGAGAGCTACAACTCAAGATATGCTCAAAATATCGAAATAGTATAAATTTATAATAATGTTAAAAAATACAATTCAACCCAATTAGAGCCCAAACTCATAGAATGTGTCTAATATTGATCAATTAAGCACAAAAAAGTCCATTAAACTAAATGTAAGGGTTAATCAATATATCAAAATATTACTCATCACAAGGATAGGAAGTAAAGATTCTAATAAACAAAAAAAGAATTAACTTCCCCTTGAAATTTTGAGCAAAAGTCTATAAAGATAATCTTTGAAATGTTTTGAAGCTTATTATTTGAGCTATTTCTAAATCTGTTAAAGAATTTTTCCCTTATGCTTCCTACCATGTTTTCTACTAAGAACCTATATTCTTATGTTTTTAATGTCTTTTCTTTTATAGGTTAAGAAGATGCAATTCACTCAAGTGGTGATTGAAATATAGTGTGACATTGTAGCTGACCTAGTAGAAGGCGTCCAGTACAAAAAGCATTTGAGATATCCAAGTCCTCTTTGTGGAACAAAATCTTTGAGTAAATAAAATGAATGATATGTTGAAATGAGGGCTAGTACTAAGATGTTTCATTCTGGTTGGAGAGCCTTCACTATCTATCTAGCTTTGTAATATATCCTAAGTAGTAAATAAGTGCTAGACCCTATAGTATAATCAAGTGACTGTAACTTATAAAATATGCTGATGTGTGTTGTTCACTTATTGTCTTTCTTTACCCTATGTTTTAGCTACCAACCTTGTTAATTTTAGAATCTCCTCCTATTAGTAAATATTCCTTAGGTTGTTGATTGATAACTGACCTCCTTTAATTACAAATTATACCATAATAGTTCTTAGGATGTTTCACTGGACCACCCTTTGCAAACCACTATGCAAGCTCAGACTAACAACTAACAACTCCATCAATCACCTTTGCACTCATGGAAGTAAGCTGCACGTTAGTTCTACCTATAATCGCCAACATTGTAGTAATTGAGCCATTACGCCTTTCATCTAAGATGGAGTCAATCATCTTTCAATAGATAAACTTGTACTCGAAAAACCACATGCACCATTTTTCATTATTTGATTGATCTAATAACTAGACAAAATAAGTGTGCTGTATAAGAATATTTTTTTAAAAAAATATAGTATTGATTACAAATTAGATATCAGAAGAATACATTAAATTTGTTTTCTTTAATTGTCCTACAAAATAAAATGGATCAAAAAATAATTTTATTGAGAGCATTCGCTAAACACTTCATTGTAGACAACATTTTTAGTATGATCTATGTATTTCCCATATTCCTTATTTATAAGAACTCTTAACTTTTGGCCAAAGCCACTCTTGACAATATTGGAACATATAATTATCTATGACAAAATTCTTCTTGTCACAAATATAACTCTTATATAATTCAATAATTGTCTTGAACTTTTATTTATTGTTTATCATCATTGCATAACATACCTTAATCATGGATTGTTTTCTTATCAAAATAAAAGGTCACTTTGAGTCATTTGTTGTCAAAACTATTCAGGAATAAAAAGTGTGACTTTGAATTAGTGCACTTTTTTGCGTTAAAATAAGTCAGTTTATACTAACTATGAATTTTATTGAATTCTTGAATGCAAAGATGGATTTTGAGTATTTGTTTCATTTGTTTTTCTTTTTCAACAATGTTGTCATGTTCCTACGAGTGCATTTGATTTGTTTGTCCATTTTATAAAAGATTAAAACATTCCATTTTGGGGAATGATAATATAAGTTATTCAATACATTAAAATATGTTAGTGATCTATTTGAGTATTTTGTCATAAGATTACTTGCATTTTGTTATCTTGGTTCAATATGAACAGTGAGTGTAGAAAAAGATGTGTATTTCCTATCTAGTAAAATTATTTTAAGCTATTGTTCTACACATTTTTGTTTAATTTTAAAACTAAATTTCTCTTGCTATTTACAACTTAAATATTAATTATTTTTTTGTCTATAAATTATAATGTTTCGCTGTTAACATTCCTTCGCTTATTTTGCTTGCTTCTATGAAGGAGTTCATCAATCACGATAATTGATGTAAAAGGAAAAAATAAATTAAATAAATAATTGTGTCATACATTTTTGTTTTATTGTTAAACTAAATTTAACATGCTAAGATGGTTATCATTGCATAGTTTAATATCCTAATCAGTTTTTTATTGGATTTTCAAATTTTATGAATGAAAGTAGAGGCAATAAGTACTATGACGTAGTTATAATAAGCAAAGCCCTCGTATATGTTACACATATAAAGACTTGAGGAGTATAAATTATTGTGCATTAATTTGAATTTATCATTGTATTGCTGTGTAGAGTTCAATTGTTAATTTAGTCTTAACATTTTATGTAATATAAATTATTTAAATATATGTATTAATTTGAATTTATTATTGTGCATTAATGTGAGTTTATTCATTCGCCTTTTTCATCTATTCACAGTTTCCTTTCATTTCTCTTTTGTCTTCACTGTGCTTGCAATATAGTATATGATGCCATCATTGCTACAATTATTTTTAATTTTTCTTTACATTCCTTCCAACTTTATTATACTTTAAAATCTGGACGCTTGGAATTTACTTCTTTATAATCTTTGGGTTTTAACTTCCTGTCACGACCCAACCTGGATAATGACTAGCGCATGGGGAGCATCAATCACCCAAAAGCCTAAACATGATTCTTACAGAAAAATTAACAGAGTTACTCTTAAAATTTGAACATTTCCCAAATACACAAATCTTGTTAATTCGTACAAGTCCAAAACAATACTCATGTCACTTTTAGAGTGCACTCAGAGTTAGGATAAAATATATAGATATACAGATACATATACATAGATATATGGTTGTATATGAACCAATACTAAACTACTAACTAATTTGGTGAAAGCAAAACCTTACTTGTGGGCTAATGGAGCACGACTACATATCAAATACAAAAGAGTACACAAAATAAATAGAAATCAATCCCATGAACAACCTTCACAGTTCACATGAACGAGTGTATGGGGATCAGAGAAGATTCTACCCCTTTAACTAGCTAGGGAACTTGGTTGTGAACCCATACTTGAATATGAGACATGGCGAGAAAAAAGAGTAAGTCAAATAGATCCAATGCGAGATAATATATTAGTAATGAAAACACGACAAGCTCAAGCATGAGTTTTTCATAAATACACTTATTTGTGAACAAAATACCTTCAAAATAATTCATGATTGTAGTACTTCCAATATAAGGTTCAAATGTGAGTATCAGTGTTATCATAAGTTGACTTTTAAAACACGTGTAAAAAACAAATCTTTAAAATAGTTACATTTAAAATAGAGAATACAATATATTAGAAATACTAAAGAAGGGATGTTTCCAATCTAAAATCATAATTATAATCCAATGTACAACTGGATGAATCCACTTTTTTGGTAACTTTTTCCTCAGTATGCACATCTAGTTCATGTCTGTGCGGCTCTACCTCTTTGGGTAGCCCATTTTCAACATGATCATAACCGATTTGAACATGTTGACCATATATGTCGAGCTAGCAATATCCCTGCTAGTTGGGGTTCAAACCAAGGTGCACCGAGGTTAACATCAACTATTGCTAACTATAATTTTTGCACTACTAGAAATTATTTTGAGAACCGACGGATTTTATCGATGGATTATTTCCATTTGTTTTACCGACTGATTATCTATCGATAAATAAAAGATAAATTTTTAAGTCGAATATTATTGATGGTTTATATATCCGTTAAAACCGTCGATAAATGTTGGCACCTAATGGTGTTAAATCATAATCGACGACAAATCCGTTGGTAATTTAGATAAAATAAAACATTAATTAAATTTTCTTTTTCTTTTTTACCGACGGATTTTAAGTCGGTATTTGAAAATTATAATTCCCACCAGAATCACTTTTACTAATGGAAAATTTATCGGTAGAATAATTTAATGAAACAATTCATTTCATTTACCTATTATCGACGAAAAATCTGTCGGTAATATTGAGACCGAACACTAAAACACGAACAACTCATTTCTTCCTCATTCTGCGTGTAACATCTCTTTCTCTATTCTCTCTCTTATCTCCTATTATAGCCTCAGGCCAATTTTTTTGCTGCTAGAGCTTCCATTTTGTCGCCAAATACTGTCATTATATTTGTGGTATGTTAATGAGTATTTAAATCGGTTTAGGTTTTTTGTTTAATCTCTTTTTGCTGTTCCATTTCTTTACTCAAAGTTTTTAGTTTATGAGTTAATTAACTAATTTGATTTGTTGTGTTGATTGTTAAAGATCTCATTTGGAGCATTTGGTGATTCGTGCATTGATTGATTGGAGTGAGTTTAGGAAACTTTAGGTATTTATATTAGACCTATTTGTTATTCTTTATGTTGTCTGAAATATTAGAGACTTAAAATTTCTAGCGTTGAGTTGTAGGATGGAAGAAGGAAGATGGAATTGCGTGACTGGGGGAAGGCTTAGAGTTCCTTCTCATTGTTTGAATTGTGTGCTATGGTATTGTATGCCTGTATGATGTGAATTAAGGGGATGCACTCTAGAACGGTTTTTAAGATTAATCGATTAATTTATATGACTGCATATATTTGTTATTTATGTTTGACAAATAAAATAATTTTTGTGGAGACTTTTAAAATAAAGGGAGACTCTGCCTAAATTTTGTTGATCATTTAGAATAATGTTTGAATTAAATAATTATTATAATAAAATAAGTAATTGTTAGGTATATTTAGAGGATAAATTAACTTTTGTGGAGGATCCTAATTTAAGGGAAGACTCTGCTTAAATCTTTTGGATTGATGTGTGATTATATTACTTTGTAGGTGTGTGATGTTGTTGAGATATAAAATGTTTGCTCCAAATTGTGCATGGATATATGATAGATTGCACCAAAGTTGAGGAAAGATTAAACCTGAATTTTATGAATGAGTTGAAGAATTCATAATGGTCTATGTTCAAACAGAACATTTTACTTGTGAAGGGACATCTAGGTGTCCTTGTTGTAAATGTAAATGTAGGAGACTTTTAGACAGAGTATGTTAGATATCACTTGTACAAAGATGGGTTTAAGCTTGATTACTGTGTTTAGACTGAACATGGGGAAACCCTACCAATGGAGAATCAATTTGGTGTCAGTTATGTTGGAAGTAGTTCAACTGGAGGGTCCATGTAGGCAACAAAGAAGTTAATAACATCGCTTGAGAAGATAACCTTAATCGTTATCAAGGAATGATTTTTGATGTTGCTTGCTAGGAGTTTGGAATATATTCCGAATCTTCGGAAGAGCTTCCCAATCCGGATGATCAAAGATTTTATAGTCTACTAGAGGCAGTGAGTAGGCCTTTATGGGAAGGGTGTGTGCATTTACAGTCGTCTTTGGCGATAAGAATATTGAGTAATAAGTCAGAGGCGAATCAAAGCCAAAGTTCCTTTGATCAATGGGCTTCGTTGATGAGTGAGATTAGTCCACAACTAGACACCATCCCAAAGAGCTTTTACCAAGCCAAAAGATTAGTTTCTAAGCTTGGGATACATGAAATAAAGATTAATTATTGTTTGAATGGATGTATACTCTATTACAAAGATAATATTGCCTTAACTCATTGTAAATTTTGTGGAGAGCCTAGGTTTATGCCGAAGAAAGGGGAAAGTGTAACGTATAAGGATGTTTTGCATAAAAGAATGCACTATCTACCCCTAATTCCTAGACTTAAAAGGTTGAATACATCAATGAGTTTAGTACCTTACATGAGGTGGGACTTTGAGAACTAAAGGAGTGATGGTGTAATGACATATCCTTCTCATGGTGAAACTTGGTATCATTTTGATCGAACTCATCCTGATTTTGCATCTGATCCCCGCAATTTTAGGTTAGGGCTATATGCTGATGGTTTTACTCCTAATAATCAATTTAGCAAACCATATTCTTGTTGACCTGTGGTTGTCACTCCTTACAATCTTCCTTTTGAAATGTGTATAAAAGATTCTTACTTGTTCTTAACTTGCATAGTCCCTAGTCCCCATAATCCAAAGACCAAGATTTATATCTATCTCCAACCTTTAAGTGATGAATTAAATGAGTTATGGTATGATGGTGTTTTGACTTATGACATATCAACCAAGCAAAATTTTAGGTTAAGGGCAGCATTGATGTAGACAATCAATGATTTTCCAACTTATGAGATATTGTCCGGATAGATGACGCAGGGGAAATTGGTGTTTGATATGTATGGAGGATACAAAAGCATTCACTCTAAAGTATGGTGGAAAGAATTCTTAGTTTGACTGTCATATAAGGATTTTGGATATGGATCATACTTATAGGCACAATAGGCATGGATTTGGAAAAAACACCATAGAGAATGAGAAGGTTCCTGTTAGATTTACCGGTCAGTAAATTTGGGACAGGGTTAGGCGACTTCCAAAGATTACAGAAGTTGAAAAATATGTTAGATTACCTAGCTATAGGGTAAAACACAATTGGACCAAATAAAACATATTCTAGGAACTACCCTATTGTAAGGATCACTTACTCCATCATTGTTTAGATGTGATGTATGTTGAAAAGAATGTATTTGATAATATTATATACACTATGATGAATAGTGACCATACTAAAGATAATGAGTAAGGATGGATTTAGAGGAGTACTATAGATGCCTTGAGTTAAATTTACAACCTTTAAGAGATTATCATTGTTGTGAGCCTAAAGCCAGTTATACATTGACCTCTGTACAGGACAAGATGTGTGTAAATGGGTACAAAAGTTAAAAATACCGGATGATTATGCCTCAAACTTGGGTAGGTGTGTGAATGTTGCAAAAGGAAAATTCCTTGGCATGAAATGTCACGACTGTCATGTTTTTATGGAGTGTTTACTGCTTATTGCATTAAGAGAACTACCAAATCATGTTTGGAGGCGAGAATCGAGTTGAGTGAGTACTTCAAAGATTTGCGTTTATCCACTCTCAAGGTTGATGACCTTTCGGTGGTGGAGAAGAATATTCCTATTATTCTTTGTAAGTTAAAGAGGATATTTCCTCCTTGATTTTTTTATTCCATGGAGCACTTGCCCGTACACTTGGCTTATGAAACACAGGTGTAACGTCCTGATTTCCGACCTCTTACCCAAAATTTCCGATTTCCAACTTAATAATGGACTGGCTTGATTTTCCGACTTCCAACCTCATCTGGTCACATTTCCGATCTCCGGCTTCATCTCCAAGTCCCAAATGAAATGGCATTATTTACGATTTCCGACCTTATGCTTCAAAAACAAAGGATACGAGTTCCGACTTCATGGTTGATTGTTCAACCAGAGTAAGACACGATTCCTGACCTACGAGTTAATGGACGCGAGATCGGATCTCTGAGTTGGTCTCCAAGTTCGTCCAAAATTTATTCGGGTTCCGACCTCATACTTTATTTTGAACCTTCACATAAAAATGGACATGATTTCCGATCTCCAAACTTATGTTCGGGTCTCCAATGAGGTGAGCAAGAGGTTAGACATCCGACTTCACCTCAAGTTTACATGACTTCCGACTTCAACTTCGAATTTCACATAAAATGGATTATTCCCGATTTCCGCATTTGTCTTCGACTTTTAGCATAATTTCCGACTTCCAACCTTAACCAGCATTCTCATTCCGACTTCCGAATTGACTCCAAATTGATAGTTTAAAACAATTGTACAAGTACCGATCTCCGATTTAATGTAACGAGTTCCGGCATTAGAGTTGCACTCAATGGACGTGAGTTCGAATATTTGAGTTGATTTCCAAATCATACATGAGTTTCGATCTTTGAGCTTATTCCTAGGAGCCTTCCATTTTTGCTGGCATTCCCGAGTTTGAATTGGGAGTTCCGAGATTAGGTGATTGTAAGTTGTATGACTTCCGACATCTGACCTTGCTTCCAAGTTTCGAATAAACCAGACAAGATTTTCTCAAGTCACAAACAAGATAGGACGAGTTCCGACATACGGCTTCAGCTCCAAGTTCAAGTAAAATGGCACGAGTTCCAACTTCAAGCATAATAGAGACGAGTTCTGATTTCAGGTAGAATGAAAGCATATTCCACTTTTGGGATGACGTGGAGAGCAATTTGGCCACAAAAGTGGGAGACATAGTCGAACTTCAATCACAAAATCTCAACCAATCAACACTCACAATCGCAACTACCCCCATGTATTTAAGTTAGTCTCCCCTCCTCATTCCCAGCTGATTTACGCCACTCTCTCTCCCTCTTGCTCCAGCCTTCTTCTTCCCTTCCTCTCTCAATCTACTCTATCAAATCTCCAAGTTTTGTCAAGGCTCCATTCAATCCAAACTCAAATTAGGCAAAATCACACTCCAAAGAGGTAGGATTTCATTCTGTTCTTGAATTCCTTGCACTATGGCTATATTAAATTGTACTCTTCTTCATGTAATTGATGATATATTGGATGTATATGATGGATTATGATTGGATTAATATGAAATCTTGAGTTGGAATTAGAATTAGAAGGAGAAAATTAGGAGAAGTGGATGGATTAGGATGCTGTCTTGGTGAAGAGTCCACGGCAGTCTGGATTATGGAGTGTACAGCACCGCCTACAACTAGTTGAATCTGATGAAACCATTTTTAGATGAGAGTAGACATTCAGGGCTTTCCATACATATATCATATAAGGTTATTGGATTAGTATTGAGAGAGATATAAATTTTTGAAGTTTGACCTAAGAATCAGGACTTTTATCCGGGCAGGGTGACTTGAGGAGGGTATAACTTGTCCTACACAACTCCAAATTGAGTGAAACTAACTTTGTTAGAAAGCTTACACATATGGGAGCATTCCAATATGAAATTCCAAGTTTGTTATGACCCCAATTGATCCCAGTGGTTCGACGAAGTTACCCTATGTCCAAATCGAGCCAAAACAGAGTAGTTCAGAAAGGTGGAATTTTAGGACTTATAACTCCAGCTATACTAAAGCAAATGGAATGAAACTTCTTGCAAATGAAATATTGTCTTGTTAGCTTCAATATGAGACTAATTTCATATGATTTGAGCTTGGTTTCAATTTTTAGTTCATTTATGCTTCCAGGAGTGTAATTCGGGCCAGTAACTAAATAAGTTGAGGCAAAATTTGAATATCTTGAGTTATATAGATCAAAATGATATAGGACCAAAGTGGATAGAAAGTAGACATATAGAGCTATGACATATCCAAAATTCAGGTTTAAATGAGTTGAATAGAGGTAAAGGCAGATTATACAAAATTCGGGCAGAACTGAGTAAGATTGGTAGAATGGCCAAATTGATGGTTTCACAAGTATCGGTGAACACATAAGGTTTGAGTTAAGAATTATAAGTTTTACATTGATAGATATATTGGATTGGTTATATTGCTTGGGCTGGTTTGTCCGTGAGAGCTGGCAATATTTATGGGGAAACAGATCTGATCCGTTATGCTGCCGAATTTACAGCAGAAGTCTAGGAGACTATGAGTGTTTATATTACAAGGAATTTATGATATGAATAGCCACACAATTATGATTATGTATGTGGAAATTCTATATGCAAGAATGACATAAGTATGATATGAGATATATGAGAATAAATCATGAAGCATATGTATGAGTACATCCTGCATGTCTATGCTTGATTTTGCATGAGAATGAAAGAATGTGAATATATTGAATGTGGGTCCCTTCACTCGGAGGCAGTTATTTGAGATCCCTCCCTGTAAAGGCAGTTAAATGATAAATATATGGGTCCTTTCACCTGGAGGCAGTTGCATATTGGGTCCCCCCTTGTGAAGGCAGCTAAAACTTGGGTCCCTCTATATTGGAGGCACGTGGTCAGATGAAATCCCTCTATATTGAAGGCATATGGTCAGATGAGATCCCTCGATTTTGAGGCACGTGACCAGAAGAGATCCCTTCAATTAGAGACACGTGGCCAGAATGAGATCCCTTCAACCTAGAGGCAGTGGGTCCCCTTGTGGGTGAGTCGGTGTGACGACGGTCACGGGTGAAGCTGACGAGCTCACTCCAAGGCCAGGTTACCCAAGGGCAGTAAAGGCTAAAGACTAAAGACTAAAGATTAAAGTAGATGTAAGTACCCTACTCACATGAGGCATGACATCGACCCTGCTAGTGTGAGTATCGGGGACAGAACTTACATGAGGTATGGCATGACCCAGCTAGTATAAGTACCTAACGAAGATCCCATATTCCTAAGGAACGTGACATGACAATCATGCTCTGATGGGGTATGACATGGCGATTATACTCTGGAATATGGCACGTAAAGATTTTATGATGAAAAAAAAGATGAAGAAAGGAAAGCAAATTTTATGTATATGCATAAACTCGAGTACAAGTAAAGTTATGTGCAGAAGTTATGTTCTCAAATTATTGATGCTATGTGTATTTTAATATGTGCAGTTATTAATTATAGTATAGTTCATAAATTGGTGTTGTATGGGCTCTCCCAAATGACCAGTCTATGAGTAAAACTGAACTTTGCTTCGGATAATATATTTTTCGAATTGTAAAATTAAACAGTTTACATAACATGTTCACCTTTTTTATAATAAACCGAAGCAAACTGGAGATGACAACGATGACATTATGTATGATAATTAGAGAATCCTACTGAGAATTTATAATTCTTATTCCTATTTCTGTGTTGTCTCCAGATAGTTTCAGAAGTTTTCGAAGACAGCTGAAGTTGCTGTTAGACAAGGTCCGCTCAGGTAACAGTAACAACTACAGGGTGTGGTACTATGACTTAAGCATAGTATTGTACTTGGGAGGCTGTTACAATAGGTATGTGGACCTGTCCAATACAGGTGAATGTATTCGTTTGAGCGAGAAATAGGAGGATTCAAAAGAACTGTAAAGAATAGAGTGAAAATAGAGGGATCAATATGTCAATCATATATTTCGAAGGAGACATCTAACTTTTGCTCATACTACTTTGAGTCGCATTCCCAATCTAGGAGAATCAGAGTTAGTTGGAATGAGATGGTGGTAAAAGTTCAATCGAACCAACCTTGTCAGTATTCAACCAACCCGGTCGTGCTACTAGATGATGCAAGGATTGATGGTTGACTGGGAGTGAATGGAAATCTGCATATTTACATATCTTACTAAATTGTGATGAAGTGAAGTCATTCAAAAGACAACTAATAAACTATTTTATTGTATTCTTTGTTTTATAATTTCTCAAATTCTATATAATGGTAAATTGTGATGACAAGCTGTCTTCTGTTGTATTTTGTCTAATGTTTACAGGTATTTTGAGCAAATATATGATCAACAATCTCTTGAACAATTTTTCGAATAGTTCAAATCATTTGTATGTGATAAAGTGATTCTATTTTGCTATTCATATTTTTGTTTTTGTATTAATATGTTATTACTATTCCAATCTTTATATCTAAGTGCATGATTAGAGAAATAGCGTAACCAATCCTCACTTGTATAATTTGGCTTGGGATCCGAAAATTGAAGTTACAAGTTGGCCAATGTATTATGTCAATGGTTACAAGTTTCATACAGTTGAATGGGCAAAAGGAAAAAAAAAAATGACAACAGTAGGGTTTGTATTAGGGGAGATATAGGAGATAGAGAAAGTGATTAACATGGAGTAGTTAATAAAATACTTGAATTGGAATACCTTGATAAACCTGTTAAAAAGGTTGTGTTATTTGCTTGTGAATGATATAATCCAGCACGTCCTAGGGGAACTTGTAAACACAATCACTACAAAATAATTAAGATTAACCACAATAAAAGGTATGAAAAATTTGACCCATTTATCACCCAAAATGCAAGACAAGTTTATTACTTGTCATATCCTAGAAAATGCAAATCTAATTGGAAGGTGGTAATAAAATGCAAACCAAAGGGTCGAGTAGAGCTTGAAGAAGTATTTGATTAGCAAGCTTACCAAACTGATAATCCAAGCTCTTTTAGGGTTGTTGTTGATACTAATATCCCCTCTAATCTATGTTCTATCTTAGAGGAAGTTGATATAATTGAACTCCCAAGGTAACATTTAATAAGCCAGGCTGGTAAGAGGGATGCTAAAATTGAGGATGAGGATGATGATGAGGAAAAGGAATTCAACAACGATGTTGAAATCAAGAGTGAGGAAGATAGTCATCAACTTTTTGAATAACGAGGTGCCAAGATAGTCCTCTCGTAGACTTTAGGAATTTTTTCTATTTTTAGAATTATACTGTGATAATTTTATTTTATTTTTTCTATAATTGACAACTTTTATTTTAATGAACAATGTATATTTTTATATTTTATTATAATTTTATTTACATGGATTTGTAAATAATTAGATCAATAATTTGAAATATTGAAATATTTAAATATTAATTTCATATTTTAATAATAAAAAGGGAAAAAAATTCAAAAATCTTGTTTATTGACGAAAACTCCATTGGTAATGATAAAAATTTAAAATTTATTTTATAATTTTATCGACGGAAATTTTGTTGGTAACTATAAACAAAGTCGTTGGTAAAATTTGATCAGTGACGATTTCCAACGTTATTATTACCGATGTTTTTAAATAATATCAACAAATATTTTCGGCAGGTAAAATAAGGAATATTACTGTCGGAATAGAATATTAATATTTTTTTATTATTCGACGTCATTTCTTTGTCGGCAAGTCCGCAGTAAATGACATTTCTCTAGTAGTGTTGTCAAAGATAACTCCCATAAAAACCATTTATCGAAATTTTAATATAGTTCTCAGTATCAACATCAAAATTTACAATATCACAATCCATAGAATTTTTCCAATCTATATCAAACTCTCATTTAACCAAATTCCAAAATATCATAATATCTTAATCAACATAAAATCCTCTAAGAGCATATGTTCCAAACATAACAAATTCAATTCCATAAGTTATTCTTAAAACATTCTGATTTAATTCACAAACCATTAGGTTCAAAGTGCCAAAGATCCCTAATAACATGAAATCGTATTCTTTCATCGAAATCATTCAGAGTATTAGAAAATTCATACACATGGATTGATACTTATGCAAAATTCATACATATACTAAATTTCCTACTATCGATTAAATTATTATATTTTTCATTTGAAGTGCAGCCATATGAGTATGAGAAAGGAGTAAATGATATAGCATAAGGAGTAGGTGATAACCAATCTCCAAATAAAAATAATTTGTTACAAAACCAGGTTCCCCAAATCAGAAATAACATTTAATTTATCTTTAATTTATAATTACATAACAATATTTGTCTTTAATTTAATATAAATAACATTAAATAACAATATTTACTTTTAATTTATAATTAAATAATTAATGAAAATTTATTTTATTACAATTTTATTTTTTAGTTGAATCTTTCTTATAATAAACAATATTTTAAAATCATGATAGTATATAGTATAGCACTATCATATAGTAATATAGTATAGCACCATAGGCATAAGATTTTCTTTTGACTGATAGCTAGGTATAGTCTATAATATAGCACTATAAGCTTTTGTGCTTTTTAGATTTTTTTTTAATATTTTATGTCAAAAAAAAGATGAGGTTGACATGCGGCTATAAGACTCTTCTCTATTGTTATATGTATGAATGGATGTGAAAAGTGAGAAAGATTATCAGCCTTTAGATCAAGTGAATAACTGAATTATGTTACACTTCAAAATTTAAACTTCATGTAACTCTTCCATATCCTCTCTCACACATTACTCCCACCTAATCACCCCAAATCTTTTCTCTTTGTGCTCTTTTCCCCACTGCGCTCTTATATCCATTTCTAAAAGGAATCTTCCTCCAACCTTTCAAACATGTGCTAGGTGGGCACAATTGTAGACTATTGATACAAGTGGCTCAGCCAAACCAAGACCCTTGAAAACAAAGCAATTCTGTCATCATAAGATTTAAGGCAACATTTGAACTACAAATCCAATTTCACCAAAACTACCAAAAAAAAAAAAAGAGCTAGCACCATTAACTAGCCTTCATGATCAACAACCATCCTTTGCCTCCACTGCATAACAGTGCCACACTATCAGAGTTTCGCCTTCACGTCACTCTGACACCACCATCCCAACTTAGTTGATGTCACCTGCAGCCCCAACTGCCACCATTCTTTGCCTTTGCCTTCCTTGTCAGAGAAAATGGTGGAGAGGGAAAAGGGATGATTAAGAGAGGAGAGGAACTTTGGGAATAAAATGGAAGGGAAGGAAAGGAGTCAGGATAGCATAGTGGGAAAAACTATAAAATGTTGGGGGTGATTAGGCAGGGTTAGGTGTGAGACAGGGGTGGAAGAGTCATGTGAGTTTTAAATTTTGAACTGGAATCTTAGCCATTAACTTGATCTAAAGGCTGAAATTTTCTTTCTCTCTTCTAACATAAGAAAAATATCATTCTCATTTATGCCAATTTGATAAGCATAGAAGGCCTATTACCTAGCTTGAAGCTTAGTTTTTTCGATAAAAAGACTTTTAAAAGATCCTTAGCCTAATCTGCTTAATAAACAAGTTACACCAGGTTAGGTTAGGGAAATGTACACTCTCATGTCAAAATTTTATATGATCTTGTCATGTATAATTCTTTACCATTAATTAGAAAGGTGATGCCTTGACAGGAGCGCACGAGAGGATCTGATCAACAATGAAAATTTGTGCATGACAAGATCATATCAAAGTAACATAAGAAGATCTATTCCTCGAGGTTATGCTAATGCAAACCAAGCCATAGGCCCTTGATAGATTGCCAAATCTACTAACAAATATACCTTTTGACCTAGAAGTTAACATCAAGCACCAAATGATACTAGTGCTAAGGTCATGAGTTTGATTCCAAAAATCATATAGATTGCTAGCAAGTGCTAGTGATCCATCTGGGTCTCCCACTCTGCCTAACCCAAGCCCATCTCATCACTAGTAGTGGGTACCATCCTCACCCCCTATAAATACCATAACAGGGGGATGGGTTAAGCAACTTCACCTCAACTTATAGACCAAACTCTCTCACTTTCTCTACCTGCTTAGTTGAGACAGCAACACATGATATGATGCATAAAAGAAGAAATTCATTCTCTAATTGCAAATATTATCATATTCTTGTGGTAAAGATGAAAGACAAGAACATATAGTGTAGCATGGATATCATAAACATGATCTCATAATCTGTGGATGGCCACATCTTTCTTTTTCTTTTTTTTCAATTCTTTCCAAGCTATACAAGACACAGTAATAGTACATAAACTGAACAACTATAAAATGGAAAAATTAGTGTTATTTGCATATAACTACAAAATTCAATTGATGGCTCAAATTCATTACAAAATAACTATTTAGATGAAAAGGACGTGAAAAATGTACAAAATCAAGTCCAATTCATAACAAAATGGGTATACAGGAATATGGTTGGATGAATTACAAGGAACATACTACATGGCCTAGTGACACCCGTTAGTACAGGTTCAATAGTATGGCCATGTTATTTCTCTGAAGAAACTGGTGCTTTCTCTTAAGAAAAAGAAGAAGAAGACAAAATCTCTTGTTGGGGTGTTTTTATAAAGAAATATAAGAGTAAACCTCCCAAATTAGTTCTTGACAATATTCTCGATAGATAGATTGATATCTGACAAAAATAAATTGGTCCCAAAGTCCTCAACAATTGCAAAAATTAGACATTTTGTTCCTTGGTTCACTTATAACTGGTAAAGAGTGTGATATATAGGTTGCATGTTGACCAAGACATCCTAACATTTCTGTTTGTTCTTAACTGAGACACTTATTCTGTATATAATGTCAGTGTCAATATAAATGCTTAAGCAATCTTGGTCTTAGTATAAAATTCAGAAACACGGAGAAACATGTACAATTAGCAGTAGCACCTCTGTTCTATTGGATATCAATTTATCAAGCACCGCACCACTTTTATATTCTCCTTTCTCATCATTGTTTCAGTCATGGTATTAAAGAGGAGATAGAGTTTGGGAGTTTTGAAATGTTAGGCTTAGGGTTCAATGAGTAAAACAGTGAGTTTTTTTTTTTTTTTTGGCTACATGTTTAGAGGTGTTAAGATGTCATAGTCACATGCAACTCATACATCAAACAACTAGTTAAAAGTGAGCTAAGAACTAAAGTGTCTAATTTTTACAATTATCAGGGATCTTGAAACCAATTTATTTTTATCAAGGACCAATCTATCCATCAAGAATATTACCAAGAACTAATTTGGGTGTTTACTTGAAACATAATTGATTCATTTACAGGCTATGGAATGGAAGCAGTAGTTTGATATATGGCGATATCATAAAAGTTTTAACACATATGTATCAAAATTCAAAGTTGAAAAACGAGAACCTCATGTAGGTCAATATCAACATACTAAAAGAAAACAAATAAATTTCCAAAAAGAAAACTAATTATGCTGAACAATCCATGAGGAACAAGTACAAGATTAAAAGGGAACTCTTACATGGAATTGCCCAAATCTCAAATTTCAGAGTAGAAATCTCTTAGATGAAGGAGCAACTATATCACACAACGGGACTATTACTAAATTATGAAAGAAAAAAAATTACACAAGAGATTGCACAAAACACTTTCATTTATGAATTCGAACACTTTCAATAATGCAATGATTTAAAAGGGGAACATGCAAGAGGCAATACAAGCATCGAGAACAGGGGCATATACAGTAGGAACAAGAAGCGTAAAAGGGGGCTGTCATTCTTACTTATTACAACATCTTTTCTTTTTGCATCAAAACAAAAATTATGAAACAACAAAATAAAAAGAAAGTATAATTGAAGGAAGAAATTTAAAGTATATAATAGAGAAAGTGAGAGGAGGTTCAAACCTAGTCTAGGTGTCAATGAAGCTAACAACTTTTTGATGGTGTTTGGTATGGGGTAATCCATTTGGATTACTAGTAATATTTGATTAAATTGCCTAACCCCACAACATTACCCTGTTTTGCTAGGCAATATTACTGGCAATCTAGAATTCCAAGGTAATGACATTGATTGTTTGTTAACTTAGGATTCCTATTGAGAATTTGAATTCTCACTATTGTATTCCTGTGTCATCTCCAGACAACTCAGATAGCCTAAGTGGTGATCTTCCTTAAAGCATTTGACTGAGACTGATGTGTCTTAGAGGAAAGGTTTCTGGTGGTACCAGAGACTTCACAGGACGATGACGAGGTGGATGCTGTGTTGGATAATAGGTTCCTTACCCCATATTCATCTCTTCGATAGGAATATATATATAAGACTTAATGATAGTGTTATGTATTTAAGTATTGGATGACTGTTATGCCAATTGAATCTCGTAGAAGAGCTCTTTTTTGTATTTTGAGATGATAAAATCAAGACTAGAAGTCTTGTTATATAATTTAGTAAATGAAAGTATTTCTATGCTTGAGGAAGTTTCCCACTTCCCTTATTTGCTTGTTCATATTTTATTCAATGAAATGAATAATTGTCATGCTATTTTCCCTTAACTGCAATGTTTAATCAAAGAAGGTCTGTATTTCTCTATAGCAACTCTAATTGTGATTTTATAACTTAAGAATAATATTATAATTGAAAGAATGATACAAATTAGAACACGTAGAACTCGATAGTAGAGCCATACCATACACAACCAAACTACCGTATATAACACCCCAATTTTGACCTATAGGATCTATTAGTCATAAGATACTTTAGAGCCAAAATTTAATCCTAATCAAATTTAGTGAGGGAATGCAAGGCCTTAGGCGCAAATAAAAGTAAGGTACCTAGGATAAAACTAGAGTAAGGAGCTTGAGTATAAGTAAAGGTGAAGTACTTAGGACAATTACTAGTAATGGCAGGGTGCTTAAGTATAAAAATTGAGGTGCTTAAGATAATCATTATCCATGATTGCAATGTAAATATAACTAATAACTAATTATCAATAAAGCTAAAGTGGTTAAGTGCAAATAAGAGTGAAGTGCTTAAGATAAATATCAAAACTAGTGAAGCAGTTAGCATGAACACACATACCTAAGTAGGTGAAAGTAGAAAATAAAGAAGAAAAGGCTAAGTAATTAAGTTGTAAAGGATCCGCTAATTAAGCCTAAACTAATACTTAGTCAAAAATTAAAAAGAATAACCAATAATAATAATAAGCTCTAAACACTTGGAATAGAAACTAGAAGAATGCTTAGATTGATCAATATAAGCATGGGCAAGTAATGTGACATACATTAAACCTAGAAATAATATGTATTGTAATACCCTATTTTTAATAAAATGCATATTTAGAGTAAAATATTGGTAATTCGGAACAAAAATAAATAAATAAATAAATAAATTCATAACTTATATGTTGGGTATTTTCTTTATTTACTTTAAAATATAAGGATAGTAGAATTAAAATTGTTTAGGTGAATCTTTGAAATCCTTGTTAAAAAAAAAAAGACTTGAGGGATCACGGTGCACCATAAGTGATATGGTGCGCCCTAGACCCCGCCTCTCCTTTTTAGTGCCGTCTGGAGTCTTCACGAACGCACGGCTTTCATTCATTTTCCTTTCCTTTGTTACGCTTCTATGCTTTCTCTCTCTCTCTCTCTCTCTCTCTCTCTCTCTCTCTCTCTCTCTCTCACGTTCGTTTCTCCTTCTTCACACTCAGTCACTCTCAACCTCCAATCATCATCACCATTGTGTGTCTTCCCCTTCCACCGTACCGTCACTAACTTGCAGTCTTTCTTCCCGTTTGTTTCTCTCTCACCTGCGTCTCTCTCTCTGCACCATCCGTTCTCGTTTTGCTTCTTGAGGTGGCTGGGTTCTTGTTCTGTTCACTTCTAAAATCAACACACACTAGTGAGCTCTCCTTTTTGAAATTAGATTCTGATTTTATTTTGTTTATAGTTAGAATTAAATTTGAAGGGTATTTGGATTTTTGAGTCTTATGAGGGTGGAGGAGTGAGTGGTGGAATGTTTGAAATTTTAATTTGGGAATTATAGTATAGAATGGTTAAAATATTTTGTTCAATAGGAAGGACACACAAAAATTTAAATTTCTATATTATATATTTGATAGTAGTTCCTAATTAGATATAATTAAAAAGGTTAGACAGAGGGCAAAGACTAGATTCTAAACCAAATTTATGTTTAAATTGAAAATAATTGTTTATATATGATTTCAGATTTCTCAGGAAATCAACCTGCAAGTTGAGCGGCCCGAGGACATAGATTATGTACCTTGACAGTTTGTGAGTGGACAATGCCTCTATAGCACATGTTCTTTTTATACAATTAATATTAGTTTAATTTTAGCAATTACTGACTGTTTATTTTTATATATCTAGTTAATTATGCATATTTTGTTTGGTGTTACTATTGTCATATAGTTTAATATATCTATTTATTCATGGGTGTCTGTTTCGGTTTTGAGAAAATTTTACTAGTATGCAATTGTTGAGTGTTCTGAAAGCATTTGGACGAGAGTATGAATTTTATAAATGAAAGGACAAGCTCTAATCTTTTGTTGGATTACTAAGCTGATTTGTTGAGTAAACGGTAGTTTGGATTTCGAACTTTCATGAATACCATTGTTCTTTGGAAATTTGATTTGACATTTGTTACATTAGCTTTTTATCAATATCGGTCACTTTAATTTTTATATACCTTGTGGGAGGATCTTCAAGCACTCCAGAATAGCGGTCACGACGCTAGCCTTGGTGCACCTTGGTTCGAACCCAGCTAGCAGGGGTGTTGCTAGCTCGGTGCGTGTGTGTGAGGCGTACGCACACTGCCGACTTAGTCAGATCAAAAAGGGCTCACTGTTATTTGGAAATAACTTTGAATGTGAAGCCTCCCTGTTTTAGTATTTATGTTTGAAAAATATGTTATTAATTCTATGAAGTGGTTTAATGCTTTTATATGAATAACTTATAATAGTAATTCTTTATTTGCTTAATTTAAAATGTTTATTTAATGCTTTTATATGAATAACTTATAATAGTAATTCTTTATTTGCATAATTTAAAATGTTTATTTTATATATATATATATATATATATATATATATATATATATATATATATATATTGTTAGAGTTTGTCCTCATATACTATAGATTTATTGCCCTCACTGAGCCTGCACTCACTTATCTTCCCTTCCTATTTTAGATTCTAGTACTGTACCTGTTTCGGGTCCTGCAATGGTGTAGAGTGCAGATACTTTTGACAACCCCTCTATATGTGAGGGCTTTTATTTAGACTTTTATTTTGAGGTTTTGTATATAATCACGCTTTAGAGTTGTTCCACGATCTACAGACAGGAACCTGTTGCTTGTCATTCTTTTGGGATAGGATATGTGTATAGGGACTCGTTTATTTTGTAAACTATGTTTCTTGAGCCCTGTATTGTTATGCATATATATATGTAAAAATGTGTAAGTAGATAGACTTAAATATGCTGTTATTATAATGAATGAATGCCTATATATCAAATTGAATGTAAGTGCCGGTTGATTGCTGGAGCAGGTTTGGCTTTTACGGGGAAGCTAGAAAAATAGGGGAGACTCTGTCCGTTTGTCACGGAGAACTTGATGTTTAAGGCTTGCTGGAGGTTCGTCACCTCCAAGCGCCGGTCACAACTCAAGGTGGGTCGTGACAAAAGTGGTATCAGGGCTTGGTTAGGTTTTCTGTGGTTGGTGGAGCAAGTGTCCTTTAGTAGGATCACAACTGTGTAAATGGAAGCGCGCCCATTTTCACAGATTGTGGCCCTACCGGAGGCCTATAGGAATGTCATCCTTGCCCTTCTTGCCTCGATTACTTTGTGCAATCCCTGGCGACATGCGCTTGTCTGTGTCATATTTTGGAAACCTTTGCTTCCTTTTTCTTTGCTTTGTCACTCCGCCTCTGGTTGCCTTTTTGTCCCGAATTACTATTCAGATCTTGAATCCTTTTGTGAAATGTGCAGTTCCAATGCTTTATGTTAAGTGGTTGTTTTGGACACTTTAAATCCATTTTGTAGGTGCACGCATTTGTTAATTATAAGAATAGGAAACTTTGGTTCAAACTTGATTAGTTTTGTTTAGTGATTATTGAATCTTAGTTTTGGATATTAAATGTATAGTGGGCACTACTTTGATCTTGGTATTATAGCAGAGAGGAAACAAATTTTAAGGTTATTGAAAGAATTTTGTGATTATGCTTTATACATAAGGGCTTAAAAGAATTAACATTGAATTAAAAGAACCAGGTTTTATGTAGTGTGAATTGAATTGATAAGTAAAAGATTGGCGTGGTCTCGAATCTGGAACGTAGTTTAACCTTTGCTTTAGGTTTTTATTCTGGTGATTTGTATTTGGATTTGAAGAATTTTACCATACTTATGTGACTGCTTCATTTTCATTCTATTATTGATTTCTGATCAATGTTCTCATTTCCTTGTTAGATAAATAATTCTTTGCTTGAGTCAAAATATTAGAACAAATAGTTCCTTTGGGTCCTTTTTGTAGGTTCGAATGTTATTATTTGTTGAGTGGTGCGTTTTGTTTAGATAGTTAGGAAGAGTGAACGTTAATGTTTCGTAATCTGCATATAAGTAACAGATACTTATTGACATGTTAGATGGAAGTTTAACATTGGATTTTGGGTGAAAGAGGAATTAGGATGATAACAAATACAAAAAAAAAAAAGGGATTATAGACATAGGACTTCTTTTGTGTAAATTCTTTTGATTGTTCTATACTGGATTCCTTCTCTTTCTTCTTGGGCTAAACTTTTTGGTCTTTTGGGCATGGTATTTGTTTGATGATATGTTACTACAAATAATTTCATAGTAGTTCAATTACTTGATGTTCATTCTAGCAAATGATAAAAAGGGTTTTTACATTTCGATTCTCGGGACATGCTATACAAGATGAGAAGGTCATTGTAATGGTTACTTTAGGTATTAATTTTTACAGTTTAAGTATGTATATTGTTATTTAGAGTAGTGTTGCATTTTGAATTGAATATTATACAAACTCTCATTCTAATATACAATCATTAATTCTTTTTTGTATATATATGAGAATGTGAAATAGGTTTTCTGTTGGCTCTGCTACTTAACATGGACTTATATTATGCTTTTAACTGTGATAGGTTGTCCCTATTGTTAAACTAAGTTGATATTGGATTGGCTAGGTGTGTGTGTAGGAATGGCAGTTCATGAATTTGATGGTCTTGATATGATGAAAATGTATATGTTCCTACTTTCTTTAAATGGAAACATCAATTTTGTTTTTATCAGTTTTTCTTATAGTTGTGAAATGGGTAATTAGGTGAGCAATACAAAAGGATATTATTGAGAGTTTGCTAAGAAATGTAAGTCATTTTTTGATTTGTCACAGGGAAATAGTAAGAGTTATAAGGTAATTTTTGTAATGTGTTTATTTATTTCATTGATGTTATCCGTTTTATATTTAAGTGCCTATTTGAATTTTTGTTATATCATTGGAATGCTGAGAAGAATATACTCCTTACCTTACTAATCATTGTTTTATAATGAAAATTTTTTTTATGGTATTGTAAACAATGGGAGAACTTCCAAGTCATAGCTCTCTTAAGAATTAAGATGTGGCCAATAAGAACGTTTGGGACCAGAAGGCATGTTTTTAAAGTAGTTTATAGGTTGTGGAGTTTTCTATTATCCCATTGTTTTTCTTTCGCATAATTAATTGGCTAGTCTAATTACTAGTTTACTGTTTTGGGTGTTAGTCCCCAAAAAAAAAAAAAATTATAGTTCCTCTATTATATCATGGGGATCACTTAGAATTTATGTTTCATGCTGTCTGTTGGATCGAATCACCAACATTATAGTTCAGTTTATTGTGTTTGACACACCCTAAAAAGAGTTACTCTGTATTACTTTTGAATTTCTTTATTTAGAGTTTTCTTCACTTGTTGCAATCTTTAGATGAAATGGTCATCTTGGTTATGGTATAAACCATTTGTTCTTCCTCATGTTGTCTTTTGGTTCTTGTAAATTAAATAATTATTTGTTTTCATGGTCTTCAAAATTGCAGGCGTGGGTGTGGTTATGCTTATATTGGAGCTTCAATATTGCATTTTCTTTTTAATTCTATTAATGGGTTTCATCACTAATAGGAACATTATGCATGGCTATTATTCCATTTACCTATCACCATATGAGTAATTAAATAAAATAGGAGTTTGTGTGCAGCAATTAACTTCTTGTGGTGTTAATCCTCGTAATTGTCTATGCTTCGTATTCAATGAAAATAAATGTATTAGAGGAAAAGTATTCTGTAGCTTGGTTGTTAAGCTTTGAGATTGTTGTGCTTTGTATTGCCATGAAAATGTATAGTGACTTAATCAAATCAAATCTTTAATTTAGACGAGTTAAGTAGAAAGTATGAGGTAGTAAACTAGTAAGTACTAGGTAGACCTAGATTGAGATTAGAGCAGTCAAAACGTGAGGGTAGGACTACTGTGAAGCCAACGTTGAATTAGGTGCAAAGAAATTTGTGATCTGCATGCCGTCTTATGTTGGCATCCTATGTTCTACACAATATTTTGTCTTCTTTAAGAGTATCAATTGTATGCCTATAAAAAAAAAAAAAATTAAGTACCTCTTCTTCCTCTAACATAACATGCTATAATTGTTAGGTATATGAAATCAAGTGTGTATTTAAAGCCAATAGAAAGCATCTTGGATTTCAAAGTCATTCATGAGTTCTCTTTCTACTGCTTCAGTTCTTCAAGAGTATGCTGACTATGATCGCATGAATATGGCAATATATGTGATTTCGAAAAAAAAAATAAAGACATTGAGTTTAGGGCAGCCTGTAATTAACGTTTGAAGTAACCTAATCTTTATATCCTTGTATATCTATTGTTACAATAAGCACACCCTGGTTGTTATCTCGACATAGAAGTAAGCTCCTCTAGCTTTAAATTGTGTCTAGGTACAATAAAGTAGCCTTCATAACCTACTTGGGTGAACTAGACATTCGCATTTGTAGAGGTGTGAGGCTTTCCTTAAATTCGGAGACTGAATTTTTTTAGGGGGGAGAATTGTAATACCCTGTTTTTAATAAAATGCATATTTAGAGTAAAATATTGGTAATTCGGAACAAAAATAAATAAATAAATAAATAAATTCATAACTTATATGTTGGGTATTTTTTTTTTATTTACTTTAAAATATAAGGATAGTAGAATTAAAATTGTTTAGGTGAATCTTCGAAATCCTTGTTAAAAAAAAAACACTTGAGGGATCACGGTGCACCATAAGTGATATGGTGCACCCTAGACCCCTCCTCTCCTTTTTAGTGCCGTCTGGAGTCTTCACGAACGCACGGCTTTCATTCATTTTCCTTTCCTTTGTTACGCTTCTATGCTTTCTCTCTCTCTCTCTCTCTCTCTCTCTCTCTCTCTCTCTCTCACGTTCGTTTCTCCTTCTTCACACTCAGTCACTCTCAACCTCCAATCATCATCACCATTGTGTGTCTTCCCCTTCCACCGTACCGTCACTAACTTGCAGTCTTTCTTCCCGTTTGTTTCTCTCTCACCTGCGTCTCTCTCTCTGCACCGTCCGTTCTCGTTTTGCTTCTTGAGGTGGCTGGGTTCTTGTTCTGTTCACTTCTAAAATCAACACACACTAGTGAGCTCTCCTTTTTGAAATTAGATTCTGATTTTATTTTGTTTATAGTTAGAATTAAATTTGAAGGGTATTTGGATTTTTGAGTCTTATGAGGGTGGAGGAGTGAGTGGTGGAATGTTTGAAATTTTAATTTGGGAATTATAATATAGAATGGTTAAAATATTTTGTTTAATAGGAAGGACACACAAAAATTTAAATTTCTATATTATATATTTGATAGTAGTTCCTAATTAGATATAATTAAAAAGGTTAGATAGAGGGCAAAGACTAGATTCTAAACCAAATTTATGTTTAAATTGAAAATAATTGTTTATATATGATTTCAGATTTCTCAGGAAATCAACCTGCAAGTTGAGCGGCCCGAGGACATAGATTGTGTACCTTGACAGTTTGTGAGTGGACAATGCCTCTATGACATATGTTCTTTTTATACAATTAATATTAGTTTAATTTTAGCAATTACTGACTGTTTATTTTTATATATCTAGTTAATTATGCATATTTTGTTTGGTGTTACTATTGTCATATAGTTTAATATATCTATTTATTCATGGGTGTCTGTTTCGGTTTTGAGAAAATTTTACTAGTATGCAATTGTTGAGTGTTCTGAAAGCATTTGGACGAGAGTATGAATTTTATAAATGAAAGGACAAGCTCTAATCTTTTGTTGGATTACTAAGCTGATTTGTTGAGTAAACGGTAGTTTGGATTTCGAACTTTCATGAATACCATTGTTCTTTGGAAATTTGATTTGACATTTGTTACATTAGCTTTTTATCAATATCGGTCACTTTAATTTTTATATACCTTGTGAGAGGATCTTCAGTTAATCGGTAGCTAGCGGCCGCTGACGCTAGCCTTGGTGCACCTTGGTTCGAACCCAGCTAGCAGGGGTGTTGCTAGCTCGGTGCGTGTGTGTGAGGCCTATGCACACTGCCGACTTAGTCAGATCAAAAAGGGCTCACTGTTATTTGGAAATAACTTTGAATGTGAAGCCTCCCTGTTTTAGTATTTATGTTTGAAAAATATGTTATTAATTCTATGAAGTGGTTTAATGCTTTTATATGAATAACTTATAATAGTAATTCTTTATTTGCTTAATTTAAAATGTTTATTTAATGCTTTTATATGAATAACTTATAATAGTAATTCTTTATTTGCATAATTTAAAATGTTTATTTTATATATATATATATATATATATATATTGTTAGAGTTTGTCCTCATATGCTATAGTTTTATTGCCCCTCACTGAGTCGGTTGGACTCACTTATCTTCCCTTCCTATTTTAGATTCTAGTACTGTACCTGTTTTGGGTCCTGCAATGGTGTAGAGTGCAGATACTTTTGACAACCCTTCTATATGTGAGGGCTTTTATTTAGACTTTTATTTTGAGGTTTTGAATATAACTGCCGCTTTAGAGTTGTTCCACGATCCACAGACAAGAACCTGTTGCTTGTCATTCTTTTGGGATAGGATATGTGTATAGGGACTCGTTTATTTTGTAAACTATGTTTCTTGAGCCCTGTATTGTTATGCATATATATATGTAAAAATGTGTAAGTAGATAGACTTAAATATGCTGTTATTATAATGAATGAATGCCTATATATCAAATTGAATGTAAGTGCCGGTTGATTGCTGGAACAGGTTTGGCTTTTACGGGGAAGCTAGAAAAATAGGGGAGACTCTGTCCGTTTGTCATTGAGAACTTGATGTTTAAGGCTTGCTGGAGGTTCGTCACCTCCAAGCGCCGGTCACAACTCAGGGTGGGTCGTGACATGTATCATCAAAACACTTAAACCAACCATGAAGTAAAAAAGACTAGCAACATAATTCCACTGCCTAAACACTAACTACATGCTAAGAAATCAAGAAGAATGGAGAACAAGCCAGCAGCCATGTATCTCCACAAGAACCATGCCAAAACTCAGCAAGTTTACCTGATGATTCATCATGCAACTGATGCAATTAGATGTATCCATAAAAACCTCATGAGAAACTGGGCATGCAAATTGCCACCAAGAAGGATAAGTTAGCAAGCCTATACAGGTTTCATGATGGCACCTAGGAACCTCTCAAAAAGTCTTGCACTTGAGCTCTATAAATAGAGCACTTCTTCACGCCAAAATGCAAAGAACCAAAAGAAATCTGAGGTAAAAAGTGTGTAATGTTCCTACTAAAAACAACGAAAGTAGATAGAATGAGGTAGAAAAATGAGTGTTAGTTTACAAGCTTTTGGAAGCTATATGCTATCCAAAATTTTTGAGCTTTCTTCTCCTTAATCTTTCCTTGTTCTAGCTACGTTTGTTGCCCTTATATTCCTAAGGTTCTGCGTTAATGTTGATTTAGTTTGATAATTACAAAAAATGGCTTTCTATGCTTTTGATTAACATTGCTTAAGGATTTTGGTTGCCAAATGTTGAAGGCATGAGATTTTGAGTTACCACCTCTTATCTCTAGTACTTCTAGTCATTATTCTAGCCATTTACCATTCATGATTTATTCCTTTTGCATAAAAGTTTGATGATAATATATTTCTAAGTTTCTATTTATTTGGTCGAAGGTTGTTCTTCCTTTTCATTTAAGTTACTTTCTTTTATTTGCTTAGAAGATAATTTTCTCTTGTTTGATCATCTTTGCTACTTCCATTACTAATCGTTATGTAAATCCTTTCTCATTCATGATCTGTTTCCTTTATGGTCATGATATTTGGGTAGCACCATTGTTTTAAATTGCGGACCTCACCACATGATGTGGCCGCAATATTGCGGTTGCGGTCACCACCGCAACCACATCACACTGCAATTGCGGTGTTTCACCCATTCATGTAAATTGACCGCATCGGAGCCGCAATGGGCCGCATCGGAGCCGCAACAGGCTGCATTAGAGCTGCAACGGGCTGCATCAGGCCGCAACAGGCTGCAACGAGCTTAATTTCAAATGACAAACTTAAAAAGAAATCACATTGCAACGGCCACAATACGCATTGTGATAGCCGCAATGCCCGCAATTGCATTAACCGCAACCGCAACCGCAATTTAGAACACTCGATAGCACTACACACCCATAGTTAGTTTCCTCTTCCCTATTTAAAATTTGTTTACTTTATCGTTCCAAGTTAGTTGTCCTTTGGTTGCTTGAACATTTATTTTCCATTACCTTGTTATTATTCAAGTTATTTATCAACATGAGATTTCTCTTATTTATTGAAAATTTAGTTATTTTTATGCATCATGTAACTTAAACTCAAGATAAGAGGATGGTAACTAGAAAGAATGAGCAACGTTTCTGATGTAGTTCATAGCCTCAAATTGGCCAATGGAGGGACTTTAGCCTAAAAGGAATTCCAGGGAGCAAGGAAAGGAACAAAAGGTTCTAAGAAACCAAGAAAGAATTAGCTTCCCCTCGAAACACTTGCTTAATTGTGTAGCCACCGAGCCACATTAGTCGTCGGAGAGCCTCCCAATAACCACACAACACAAAAATAAACATTGCCACCACCCCCGCAGTTCCACCTTCGTCAACTCAAATTGCACCGCCACCACCTCCTCCTCCTCCTCCTCCTTCATGCGACCGCATCCTTACCCACACCACATTCCCACCATGTCTTCTGCTGCAAACCAACATGAGTCAGCCACCGCTACCTGCGTCAACCACCATGCCTCTGCTCAACAACCTCGACTACCGCATCAATGCCATCACCGCATCTTGCTTCGTTGTCGTCGCACCACTTAGCCATGCCGCCAATCACCCGTGCGAGCTTCCATTTGCGTGCACTTGCACCTTTGCAACTCATCCATGGCTGTCGTCTCACAACTCTTCTCTGTTTTGTGTTTCCCAAATCCCTAACCCCATTATTTTGCATATACTAGCCCTATCCCCTGGTTCCTCTAGAAGCCTCTTTCGCTTTTTGTTTACAATGTTATAATTTGGCCCCTGATTGGGGTTGCCCGAGTAAGCTTGGCGTGTATGTTTTCTTTTTCTTTTTTTTTTTCTTTTTACTGTTTTTCTTTTCTTTTGCTCTTTTTGTTTTTTTTTTTTGGATAAATGTCTTCTTTTTTTTTTTTTTACTTTGTAAAATGTTTACTTAAGATAGTAAAAAGCGTACAAAAAATTTAAAAAACAAATGAAAAATGCAATAAATCGTTCGAGTTTTTTTTTTTTCTAGAGAGTTGGTCCTTTAGTTGAATTTTTTATTTTTAATCAACTAAAAATTCAAAATTTTAATAAAATATATTTAAATGCTTTTATGTAATTATACATAAAATTGAAATTTAATATTTTCGTACAAAAAATTTATAGTTTTCAATTAATATTATAAGTAATTTTCTTTACATTATATTTTTATTAGAATAACATTAAAAATATATTTTTAATTTTTATACAAGTTTTTAATTTTGGTTTTTAATATTTATATTTTAGCATTTAAATGTGATTAAAATTTTCATTTAATACATTTCAAATTAACATTTTTAATTTGCGATATATTTTGCAACAAATTATTTGTTAATGTATATTTTTGCCAGTTTGAATAACTCAATTGCAAAATCAATTACAAAATCAAAATTAGTGACCAATTATTTTTTAGTGAACATTTTTCTAGCATGAACAAATCAGTCACAAAACAATATTAGTGATCGATTTTGCAACTAATCATTTGTTATAGGACAATTTTCTTAATTAGCTTGAACAAATCAGTCACAAAATTGATCACAAGATCAAAATTAGCGACTGATTTTATGATCAAACTCTTATTTGAAAAGTCACATTATTGTGTAAAAAGTTGGTCACAAAATCAGTCGCAACTTTTGATTTTACTACCCATTATTAGTTAATGTACACTTCTCAAGTTTGAAAAAATGGGTCGGAAAATGAAAATTTAAGACCAATTTTGTGACCAATTTTTCATTTGAAAAGTCAACTTCTTGTGTGAAAAGTTACTTGCAAAATCTACTGATAATTCCGATATCACAACCGATTTTTAAATTGATTCTTTGTTAATATATATATTTTTTGTGTAGCTTGAGCAAATCGATCGCAAAATCGGTTGTAAAGTAAAATTTATGATTGATTTTGCAACCAATTTTTTTTGCCATACATCTTTTATTATGACGCTCAAATCGATCACAAAATTAGTGGAAAATAAAAAAAATTACAATCGACAATATTCGATTGGGAAATTGGTCTCAATTCTGTGTGTTTCTAATAGTCAATTCCATGTTGTTCTAGCTGCTCATGTGATCATATTATTCTTGAATCAGATAACTTAGAGGTTTGTGGAAGCTTGCTGCTCAAATACGCCATAGGGGAGAATTGCTACTATGGATGACAATATCATCTCCTTGAAGCAATGCTAAAAACTCGGACTAAGCCAACTAGTCCAACCAATGAACCAGCCAAACGAACAGTCCGAACTACACAACGAACTAAACATGCTCAAGAACTGGTGTGACCTGGTCTAACTCTGCTGATTTTGAGCAAATCCTATGACCCAGCGCGGTTTAGTAAAATCGATCAGGTTATGTATTTTTTGTTTTTTTGAGAAAAGAATAACTTTTAGAAGCATCGTTGATGACTTTTTCAAGTGATGATAAACATGATGATAGAAGCAATTAGGCCTTCATATTTTATAACATAAGTTTTGGGTTCCACCTGCCTTTATTTCCAATGTAGGACTAACCAACAGTGGGAAGTATTTTATAGTATAAGTATTAGCTTCCACTTACTTCCATTTTCCATGTGAGACTAACAAATAGTGGGACATAACTCATTTATGCTATAAATTTATTTCCACTTGAGGACTTACTTCCATTTATGCAAGACATATAAAGCATAGGCTTTAAAAATAAATCATACAAAAGAAAACCAAAACAAAAAAATAACTTAACTCCTCTCAAGAAAACAATTAGATGGTTACTACTATTATTTCATCACAAACCTTCCTCTAGTCACTTCTATTCATAATAAATATTAGATATATATTTTTTATAATTTAAATATACTAATTAGCATATAATAATTGTATAGGAGCATATTAAGTGAGAGAAGTGATTTATTATGAATGAAAAGAGCAAACATGGACCGTATAATTATATAGTCAAGATTAAAGGTTATTTAATGGTTACGTGATTACTTTAAAAGGTCACATAATTTTATATTTTAATTTTGATCATTCATATAAAATCTAATATTTATATATTTTAAAGTGTATTAAATTATTAATTATTTGTATCATTTTATTGTATTTATTTGCATGTTAATATATTTTACATATTTATTTAATTATATTCAATATAACTAATAACTCACTAGTTGAACTAATGGCTCAATGACCCAATAATTTGGCCGAGTCGATCATCGGGTTGAATTTTATAATTAGGCCTTGAAGTCAAATTTTGCCCATTGTGGCTTCGTCTGGTCCTCTCGTGAGGCAACTCATGCTGCCCACCGGCTAGATTAGGATTGGATCTGCATCGTGACTGGCCAATTAGACGGCTTATCTCGTTAGATAAGCTTTTAGAATTGTAGCTATAAGTTGTCCACGTTCCAACTTGTGATAAGGCACCGAACGAGACAACAATATCTAATTTTGATTGTGAATAAATATTAAGGAAAGAATTATTACATAAACAAATAATTATATATCAAACTTAATATTATATGTTATTTATAATAATGTATCCATATTATATATAATTGCTTGTTTAAGAAAAAATTTGTCAAACAAGTTTTTTATTTTTATTATTTTTAAAATTTGTTCTTTAAAAAATTATTTAAACAGGTTTTTTACTTTTTATCATTAAAAATTTATTTTAAAAATAAAGTTATCAAATAGATTTTTTTTTACTTTTATTTTTAAAACTAAATTTCAGTTTGTTTCAAAAATAATTTAAAAAACTAATAAACAAAAATACTTCCAAACAATGGCCTATTAATTGAATCAATGACCTAATGACCTAATATTTTAACCGGCTCAATCGCCGGATTTAATTTTACGACTACACCGTCAAAAGTCAAATTTTGCTCTCGTGAGGAGGCAAATCATGTTGCCCACCATCTGGCTAGATTAGGATTGGATCTCCACAGGGACCGGCCAATTAGAAGGCCTATCTCATTAGATAAGCTTTTAGAGTGTAATTGTAGCTATAAGTTGTGCATTTTCCAACTCTGGTGGAGAAATATTTACATGGTCCAGAAATATTATATGATTGTATATATAATTAATAATATTATAATATTTTAAATGAGACTTATCGTTAACTTGTGGGTGTCAACCCCAATACTGTAATATTATTAACTATGAGTATAGCCACATAATACTCTTGGGTCACGCAAGTAACTCTCCTTGTGATAAGGCATCGACTGAGTTAACAATATCTAATTTTGATTTTGAATAAATATTAAAGAAAGAATTATTAAATAAATAAATAATTATATATCAAACTTAATATTATGTTATTTATAATAATATATCTATATTATATATAATTGAAGGTTAAAAAAAAAAGAATTTAATTGATATGTATTAATAATATAAAGAATTTTATATTATCATCCAATCAAATATTTATATTTGTATGACTTTTAAAATAGCAGATGGTTGAGTCAAATACTTTTGTTAATATGGTAACATATGATTGAATATTTGTGTAAAATTCTTTTACATTGATAATGTATATAAATTAAATCCAAAAAAATTTTGCCAAACAAGTTTTTTATTTTTGTTGTTTTTAAAATTTGTTCTTAAAAAAATATTTAAACAGATTTTTTTGTTTTTTATTATTAAAAAATTATTTTAAAAATAAAATTATTTTTATTTGTTATTATTTTCATTGGTTTTTGTTCTATTTCTTTTATTTTGACGTGATCGTTCTACACTTTTGTTCTATTTCTTTCATTAGCTTTTTTTTGTGTATCTTTTTGATTTTTTGTTTTATATTTTAAATATTTATTTTTGTTTAATATAAGTGTTGCCTTTATTTTTTCACTAATTTTTATTTTATTAACATTTAATTACAATACTTTTACAACTTATTATTCTCATATTTTTATTTATAATAAATTTTTATTCATAATTTAATATTAGAACCAAACGTTTAAAAATATAGAATAATATTTATATAATTTATTTAAGTGTATTCAAAAAATAATTGAATTAAAAAAGACAATATTAACATTGTAATATATACCCTTTTTCGTAATTTTACAAACAAAAGTGGTTTTGATCTACATTATCCAAACAACATTTATTTTATCATAATCATTTTTGAAATGAAAATATCCAAATATAAATAATGTTGATCTCAACCCACTTTTGTTCAACATCAATTTTGATAAAATTAAGTTAATACAAACCCCAATTTATAAACGTCAATCCAAACACACACTTCCAATTTCATAAAAGTGGGAGCTGCATTGTGTTGTGTGTAAGTCTATATAAGGGGATTGATGTTAAACTCCGAAGGCATTTACAATTATATAAGTAGGAAAAAAGGTATTTTCTTTCTAATAATTATTTATTTTCTCTCTAATATTTCTATCAATCATTAGTTGAAATGATATTGAATGTATAAAATATGGAAGATTGTCAGTTGAACAGTGGAAAATTTGTGTCATGTATTTGAACACATACTCAAAAATCCCTATTGCATATATAAATCTCCAAAAATTTAAACATAGTCCCCATTATGTACTAGATTACAAGTTTTAAAATATATTCTCTCTCCAATAATGATTTATTCTCTCTTCAACTTTTCTATTATATTATTGGTTAAACAGGGATATATATATATATATATATATATATATATATATATATATATATATATATATATATATATATATATATATATATATAATTTGAGGATTTTTACTTGAAGAATAGGGGATTTTTAGCAATATTTGTCAATGTATTTGAAAACAAACTTGTATAACAAAATCCCTATCATATAACAATGAATTTGCAAAAGTTTAAACAATTATCTCCAATATATACTTAAATACAAGATTTGAAATTTTATCTTTCTTTATAGCTAAAAAAGAGAAAACGATGGAAAGAGAAAATTTTTTTATCCCATTACATAACTAAAAATTTCCCAAAATTATTTATAAATTCCCATTATACTATTCATCAAACATTTGCAAAAAGAAGTTTCGGAGGACCAGATACTCCCAAAACATTTGGGAGGACCGAGGACCGTAGCATCTTTCTTAAATGGGATGTCTCCGTTGCTTTCCTTTTTCACTAAATCTTACGGCTGGACCCCAAGCCTGCGTAAAAGAATGGTAAGAGAAAACAGATAGAATTTATTGGACCTACTATATCATTCTTAAATACTCCCCAACACACAAATCAAATCTTTTAAACAACAACTCTTTCAAAATCAATTTTTCCAATATCAGTTCTCTTAAAACCAATTCTATTAATCTAAACCAAATGAGTTTTTTTCGCCGTGGCATGTGGACCTAGCGTGATGCCAGTTAAGAAGGCAAAATGAAGAACGTATATATATAACTGCATAACTGCTTGTCCTATTTATATTTGTTTTCATCTTTATTATTATTATTATTATTATTATTATTATGTACTTTAAAGGGGGACTTACGGGGATGATGATGGCAAACCCTTTATTCTTGCTCGCGATGTGGAAGCAAAGATTGAGAGATGCAAATTGGAGTGAGTTTTCAGATTTTCATTCCCTGACGCATGTTGCCTATTCCTCAATGTCGTATTATTTATTCCCTTGGCGTATGTTATAAAAGTCATGTGAAAAGTAAATGACCATTATTAATTCAAGATATTGATTCCATATTTCTATCATACTTAAATTGTAATTGCAATGTCTTGGCTCTTCTTGTTGATCACAAGTCATGATCACGGAATGTAATTAAATTAGATACAGTGCAGTAAAGGAATCATTTGATTGTATGTAGAACTTCGGCTCGATCAGTAATTTAAAATGGTAAAACCTTATTTACGACATCCTTCACATTTTTTTAAAACAATTTCAACTTAATTTCAAAAGAATTTTATTTTATTTTATTTACGTTCTTAATATTTTTATAATTTCTTAATCTTACTATTTCGGCAAACAAATTATAAAACAAAAAAATTAATATAAAAATTAGATTATAATATTAGTGATGACATGTTTATTAATTATTTGAATAGGATGATATTATTTACTATTATTTTTTCATACTTTTGGAGGATATGAAAGTTTTCTTTTTTAATTTAATTCCGTTAATGCTCAATTAATTTTTCACCTACTAAAACTCATATCCGAAGTTTTTTCTTGGAGAATTAAAGGCAAACAATCTCTATTGGTGGTCTTTGGGCATCACTAATATTGAAATTTGATCTTAATATCAGTTTTTTTTATTTATAATTTGGATGTTATCTATTTAAAGGATAAGATTGAAACATTCTAAAAATATTAGGGATGTATATAGAAAAAAAAAATTCGGGATTAAATTAAGATTGCGATAAAATGTGAGAGATATAAATGAGGCTTTACTGATTTGAAAATATATGAGACAAAACTTCCTCTTAGCAACCAAATATGTAATAATCTCAACTAACTTGGACTTCATTGATTTAGTTATTATTTAAATATCAGCACTGGCTGCAAGATGCAAGACAAGATGGTATACTTGAGCACATGCCTTGATCATAAGCTAGCTTGTTGCTTGCACTAAAAGTGGAACAATTAAAAGTAGCTGTAACCCAGTCGGGGTTTTGATTTTTCTATAATTGATCTCGATATTGTGTAACCTCTGTCTAAAAGATGACCCTATTAAACTTGCGGTTTTTAGAAACCTATTTTCGGTTGCAAATAGACATAAAAAATAGCCTTCAAAGACAGACAGGTTCCTGCTTTCATATTTTTCTTCTGTCTTTATAAGCTTTTGATAGTTAAGCCATAATTTTCTCAAATCCTAAACATATAATTGTATATTAATTAAGGAGAGTTTGCAAATTCAGGTATCCCACTAAAGCCAAATAAGCAAAGGAGCAATCTACCTGCTGCTTTTTCTTTATCTTTGCTTTTCCTTTCTTGTCTGATTTCAATAGATTCGACAATGATATCACAAACTCACGAAATAGCATGCTGTTTTCTCTATCTCTCTCTCTCTCACACTCATATATATAAGCATGAACAAAAATAAGGAAGAGGAAAACTTTTATTCATTATGTTTGTAAGGGTACAGAGTATGGTTTAATGCATTACACAGAAGGATGTGACTTGGTCCAAAGTAACTGAGATTTAAATTATGAATCTTTCTTGTAATTTTTTTTCACTCTCCATTGTACTGGAGATAGATTCTCACTCCTTGCAGTTTTTGTTTATCTTTTTTGAATGTATTGACAGATGCAAAACCAGATGACTCTCTTCAATTTGATGACAATTGTACTACATGTCTACGTTTACAATTATCAAAAGCGGGTGGTCTCTATGGAGGTCCCATATCCTGGCTTGTCTACTTACTAGTTGATGCAACTTAATCAATGTATTTTCTGAGAATTGAATAAGGACCATTCACTTTAATTATTCATTTAGTTATTTGTTTACTTAAAGCAAATTTTCCATGCTCCACGTAATAAGCAACATGAGGTTCAGCGTCATTGATTTATCTCATTTGTTTAAGTCGTCGTTCGGCCTAATAGCAATGGTTCTCATAAGTTGCTGCCTTTCTTTACTTTTCTTAGGTACGTACATCGGTGGTCCAATTTTCAATTTTCGATTAGAGAATTTTAACAAAGAAAATGCCTTTCATACGAAGCATACTCAAAGCAGTACACAATGTAACACGAAAAATACGTTTTAGTAGGGTCTGTGACTAATTGGCGAGAGTAAATTCTTAAAAATGGTCTCTATCTATCAATTTTTATATTGGATAAATTAATTTTTAATAAAAAATAAATTAATAAATTAGCCTTTAATTTTTTAAAATATTAAACAATTTAATTCCTCAAATAAATTTATCTCTAATGTGTTAAAAGGTTAAACAATTTACTCCCTCTATTGAGCCTTTCCATTAAATATCATGATGTGATTTATTAACTAGTTGATATAGTACTTTTATCTCTCTTACTATTATCTTAATCACTATCATTTATTAAAACATCATTTTTGAGGGATTCCCAACTTAATATGTTAAGTTTTATATTCTAATATGATATACAAATAAGAGGAATTTTGTTAAAATGATGTCATTTTAATAAATAATAGTAATTAGAATGGTAAAGTAAGAGATAATAGTGTCATGTTAATTATTTAATAGATTATATCATAATATTTAATAAAAAAATTTATTAAATAAATTAAATTATCTAATATTTTAAAAAATAAAAAATTAATTTATTAACTTATTTTTATTAAAAATTAAATTATTAATATTTTAAAAAACAAAAATTAATTCCTCAATTTATTTTTATCGGAAGCTAAATTAGCCAATATAAAATGGATAGAAATTGAGTTAGACCGTTGGAGTTTGTCAAAAAGAAATATTAACGAGATTCATTTTTTACAAAATATTATATCAATTTATTATTTATTCTTCATTAAATAGGATATACATCTTATTTAAATTGAATTTATAACATATGCAATAATAAATAAATAATGAACCACGTAATATCCTACAAAAACGAGACCCTGTCACTTCTCTTCGTCAATTGCCTAACACTAAACAATGCCTGCCTTCACTTTTTGCCGAAGAAAATTTGAGGTTTGATGTGACAGCGGAAGCGGAAGAGCCTTTTCATATGGAAGAAGATTTGTTTGTGGTCTTGGTCAAATTAGCAAACAAATCAACATAAATTGTGACACATCATCAGTTGCCAATCACATAACGCCAGTATTTTTTTGTCATGCCACGTGCGAGGACTGATTTGAAAATCAATTGAAAGTGTGAGGATTGATTTAAAATTGAAAAAAAAAATATAAGAATCAAATAAAAATCAAGCTAGAAATAGCTTTTATTTTTTTATTTTTTGGCATAAATGAAGGGTAGGAAGCATTTTTCGCAATTTTCGTGGACTCTTACTTGTTCAGTCTTCCTTACAAGACGACAAATGACGAAGACGAAGACCTGTTGCTGTAAGTAGTAGACGAAACTAATGAACCGTATTTTAGGGGTAGCAGGGTGGGCCTATGCACAGCAACATGTTAACTTATTGATCATCCCTTCCAAGGCCTACATATAGAAGAGGCAGCTCAGAGGCATGCATCTTCTAATTAGTTGTGAGTGATATATTAATCGTGCGGTAATGGAGCTTAAGTCCCTGGTGTTAATTGTTGCATTAGTCCTGGTAAAAGCTGCTGCAGATGATCATGCCCTTGATGGCTGCCTAAGCGACTGTGGAGGTGTTCAAATTATATATCCATTTGGCGTAGGAAATTCATCTAAAACTGGTAAGAAATGTTTCTTGGAAGAACCGTTTGAAGTTACTTGCGTTGACTCCACTTTATACTCGGGTAATATCCGAGTCATAGCCATAAACCTCGCCGGAGGTCAAGTGGACATGATGGTATCCATCTTCTCTGATTGTTATGAAACAAGCGGAAGTAGTCTCCTGTCCACTCTCATGAGTGTGCCTGCTTTTACCCTTTCTAGCAATGACAATAAGTTCGTACATGTTGGCTGCGACACTTATGGCTCTCTTCATAGCATTTACAATGGTAAAGAAAATTCAACAGGGTGCTTCACAATATGCTACGGTGATGGTATGAAGATTACTGATGGAAAATGTTCAGGCATTGGATGTTGTCAGGTGGATATTCCTCCCGGAATGAGGAACATCTCCTTTCAAACATATATCTATAAGAGTTTCGACAGATCCGTGAGCGTCAACTGCTTCTATTCCTTTGTTGTCAAAAATGGAAACTATACGTTTTCTAAGAACCACTTAACAAATCTACGTTTCAGTACGGTCCCTGTGGTCTTTGATTGGACTGTTGGAAATGAGACATGTGAAGCTTCTCTGACAAGAGGCACCAACGCTTGCAAGGGAAATAGCCATTGTGTGAACTCAGACACAGGATATGGCTACCGGTGCCGGTGCAGGGAAGGTTATAAAGGAAACCCATACCATCCCAATGGTTGCATAGGTAATTGATTCCACTAAACATTAATCTATCATCTTTATAAATCTTTCTTTGCTTAGGAAATCGAATTTTGCCATCAACATATTCAACTTTTTCGCATTGGGAGCTTGATTAATAAATTGGGATTCCTATTTTATCCAATATTTTCTTACTTTATATTTTACAAGAAGAGAATCCATGAGAAAATCACGGAATTTTTTTTTTTTAATTTTGTTTATATTTTAGTTGTGTTTCTTGTATTTTAAAATTTTGTTTATAAGGGGATCTTATTCATGCTGTTCTAGTTCTTTTGTTTTTCCTTTCTTTCCTGCTGTATAAAAAAAAAAAAGGTCAACACCGATATTGCGTAGTACAATACAATTGGATTACTTGTTTATTGACTAATGAAATTTTGTCATAGATGTGTTACTTGCCCGGAGAGAGCGTACAAAATACACACAATAAGGGGTTAGTTTTCTTTTTTTTTTGTTCCATGGGAGGGGGTGAGATAGGGATGCTTTGACCCCTATTATGGAATCAAACCCGTTTCTTTTTCAAAGGTGTAGTAAATCACTTAGACACCAACGCTTACTAAGTTTATATGAGTAGTTAATTTGGCTCGAGTTAAATTACATTGGTTAAGAGATTAAGGATATATTTATTTGAGATTTTTTTTTGATAAAAAATTATTTTTTATATATTTGGATAATTTTTTAAAAATAATTAAAATTTTTAAAGAATCTGATTTTAATTTTTTTTTATAGATGTTGAAAAAAGTAATTTATGAAAAAAAATTAATTTTCAACTTTTTCAGTTATATATAGAATTTAAATTTTAAAATTATTTTTTTAAAAAAGTAAAATAAAAACACCCTGAAAAAAAAGAAGAAAAGCATTGAGGCATTGCTCACCTGCAGTGATTTACGATTTTTAATGAAGACGAGGCATGAGGTGTTTAGAGTTGTTAAAACCAACTAACCCGACTGATATGTATTGGCTCATCAGGGGTATATATTAAGAGAAATTTTTAGACGTTATGAGAATATAACAAAAGTTTTGCTTTATATCATTAATGATCTAATACAAAAATTTATGTGAGTCATTATTATCTCTTATTTTTTTTATATTTTTAATATAATTGATGATATATTAAACAATGAATAGTGCAGAATAAAATTTTTGTTTTGTTCTTACACATCTAAAAATTTCTCATATATATTATATATATTAAAGTAAGTCAAAATTGGCTATCTCATTTTAGTAAAGAGTTAAAAAAAAAAAAAAAAAAAAAAACCATCAACCTGACCCGACTTACTCACGTTGATAATGATAAGTTAAATGGGTTTTGAAAGAAAAATATAAAAGCATTGAAAATAGAAAAATAGAAAGCTAAGGATGGAACTTTGTGCTTTGCGAGCGTGGAGTCTGTTGCTCCACAGCACCGAGACATTTCGATTTTGAGCAAAGTCGAGATAAACACTGGCGAACGAAGCACTAATTGACTTCTGGTGAGTGGTCGTCGGCATCAGCAGTTGCAAATTGGAACAAGAGGCGACAAGGGATAGATGAAGTGATGAACACCTGAACCAAGTGAAGGGAATGAGAATGAAGGTGACTGGTGGAAGAAGCACTCTGGAAGTCGGCGTCTATTGCTTCTGTTTTGCGCCTATTGTATTTGCAAAACAGTGTTATTTCAGAAATGATATTTGAATTCATTAGGCCGCCCAACTAACTTTGAGAGCATTTGGACAAAAGTATATAATATATTATCGAGATGGATCTCGCAATATTTTTGTGAGGATACTATCGGATAGTGAGTCTTAGTTTTGTGAGTTCAAATATTCGTGCTCTTATTATTTACTTATAAATATTTTTCATTCATTTTTTCTATTTGACAGTACAACTGTTTTTGTCTGAGTTGCAGACATTGACGAATGTAAGACAGGAAAGCACGGATGCATAAGTGATCATAACTGTCTCAATACTGTTGGGTCTTACACGTGTTTCTGCCCTAACGGACAATCCGGAAATGGAAGAAAGCACGGGTACTGTCACCAAAACAATACACTTACAAAGGTTGTCACTGGTAAGCAATTAATTACATTGAAGTTTTATTTTTTTTTACCCTTATGTCAATTCTTTTTTCTTTTTCTTAAACATGCATGTGTGTATTTATTTGGTATAGCACTGAAAATTTATTTCTAAATATAAGAAATCGTAGGTTCATTCTCTTTGGCTTTTTTCAATGCCTCTTACTAAATAACTAGAATTTAAGAAATTATTGAGATTAAAAAATCAAATGGTGTGATAATTTAAAATGGTCACCAGATTGTCATTTTTTTTATAGTAGTAATGTAACTTAGTTTACATGACCATATCAGAATTTGCGTGAATTAATTCTTGTGTTTAAAACTAAAATCTTCCTTTCACATTAAAAAAAAAACTACTATCATTCTTATTCCAATGTATTCAATAAATATGTGTATTGACAGCCGAGGTGACTATTTAGCTGTTGCATGACAAGGTTGTT